>JAJTJO010000842.1:0-2972235 GCA_024550625.1 Dendroctonus valens | reverse complement strand
AATTTGAGGAATTAAAATATTATTTCAAAGGAAATTCCTGGGTGTTCCAGTCAATATTATTGTTTAGTAGTAGTAGTAGTAATCTTTATTTCTAAGTTATATATAATAAATATCATTTCAAAGGAAATTCCTGGGTTCCAGTCAATATTATTGGTTTATTAGTCAAATATTTTACAAATGTGTTTCGGTGTCTTCTCCACCGTCATCAGTTGTATGTATGGCTGTTTCTACCTTCACATTGGGCCAACTATTTAGACAACTACGAATAGTTGGCCAAATGTGAAGGTAGAAACAGCCATACATACAAACTGATGTGGTGGAGAAAGACACCGAAACGCATTTGTAAAATAATTGACTAATAAACAATAATATTGACCTGGAAACCAGGAAATTCTTTTGAATTAAATTGAAATACAGTCAGGAAGTATACACACAATAATTAAAATATTATATCTATTTAGATAAATAAGCAGTATTTTATTAACAAATTGAAGAAGTGGAAGCTTTAACACAAATTAAGTTGATTTCCTGCATTAACTCAAAGAAGAATAACTATCATACGATACGTTTTTGTTCACTATTGGCATTAGGGGCGTTCGCACAATTTTGAAGCAAAATTTGGAAAACATCGGCGCAAAACCAGACAAGTCCTTTTTTCGTCGAAATGGCGTTTCGGTTCAAAATATACATTGAAACATCGCCGATCGATTGGTACAAGAATCAGCCTAGCCCAAAGAACAATAACGATTTGACGCAGATTTGTTTTCTGGGGCACCTGCCTTGCGACCTTGCTACCGTTCTTCGGTCTCATCGAAAAAATGAAGAGAAAGAAAGAAAGGAGGGAAGAACGAAAGAGCGTCCCGAAGAATGGAAAGATTAAGAGCGCAAAACATCTCAACGATTTCGCGTTAGTTCGCATGTTAATCAGGATGTTTAGAGACTTCAAAACGATTTTTAACCAATGTTTAAAACGACCTTCTCAAGCACAGACAGGTCAAATTTCTTGTTTCGACTTACCAAATCTTTAAATACGATAAAGGATCTAGCTGCGTTGAGTGCACTCTTGCTATAGGGATGCCATTGTTCACTAGAATTTCCGCACTGAAATGTGGAACAACTATTTTGTCACCACCAAAATCCGAATGATCCAAGCGTATCCTTTACCTATTAAGGAAAAAAAAAAGTCTCAACACGTCAAAACCCTCGTAGAAAATATGTTCCAGCCTCAGATCAGTAGTACTACAAACACATTTTTGGAGAAAAACCGACTGCTGAGCCGCCACATGAAGACAGATCCTATGAGTCTGATTCATCATTTATTTAGATTAATTTTTAAATCTACATTTAGATGTAATCAGTTTTCGAAATAAAACGCTTAAAAGTTATCATTTACAATGTTTTTTATTATATGGACTTGTCCGGTTTTTACACCAAGGTCTTCAATTTTGCTTTCAGCCTTTCTATGGGATATTAAATATAGTATTGTTATTACAAGCATTTCAATTACATCTTAGGAATCACTGAACTGGCATTAAAGTGTAGTTCGGAAGTCTGAAGCCTGAACATTGCAAATTGAGAAAAATTGCCACACAACCATCCGTTTACGCTATTTATTGCGCTCAAAGTTAGAGCGTTCCGGCAATGAATAAACGTGGAAAGATACTCATTTTCAAGTGAACAGAAGTTATCTGGCTATAACGGTTATTGAGAAATAAACGCTACACGAATAAATTTGTTATCAATCTGTCTCTTGCTGATCGGCTTTTAAAACTTTGAAATCATAATTTCTTATTGATTGCGATTATAAATCCTTTGTGCAAGTGCAGACTTTTGGGTACTTTTAGGATGATTAAAAATCAGCTATCAGCTGATTCAGTCAATCAATGATGATTCAGTTCAATCAGCTAATCAGATTTTCGCAACATTAATGTAAGTTGTAAGTATTATAACCCACTGTGATTGTGTCCATATCCATTACTACCAATGCTTGTTTATTGCTTGAAGATTAAGTCGAAACAAAAAAAAACACAACATAAAATCCAGTAATAAAAGCTAAAAATACAAATATTAAAATTTTCCCGTTCCTCCAGTAAACAAAACAGAAAAATTCATCCCCTAATGAAAATCTCTTCGGCACGAAAACAAAATGAAATCCTCTGATATAATTCGTTTTTCCCCGGAGACCTGTTTTAATTTCTTTTCACGGAATTTTATACATGTATAAATCAGATGGAAATTTTGCCAGATATTATATTTCTAAGGAGTGCTCCGTTTCAATTTAATAAAGAGGGATTCGAAACCTCAGGTCTCGGTGAAAAGGAGCATTATATTTTGCCAGATGTTTGATACTATCTTCAGTTAACAGTGCCAAGTTTAATTAAATATAAAGGATTCGAAAAGTGTACGTAATGCATCTGTAAATAATGTTATCTGTACTCAGACTTTGATGGTCTTATATTGATTCATATATTTATACTAGGGGGAAAGAAGAGGCGTCAACCACAGACAAATGATTCAACCACAGACAATGACATTTTATTGCTATCTGTAGTGGGAAAATATTATTGAAATTTGCCAGCTATTGATGGAAAGTTTGAATTTCATAATTGAACCTAGACAGTTGAAAAAAATTGAGAATACAGTGAACCAACAACATCAAAATTGAATGAAGGCAAATAAAATCAAACTTTCGCATCGTATTGGCAATGCGAATTAGCCGAGTTTTGGAATATTGAAACATGCAGCGAGATTAAACAAAAAACTGATGAATAATAATGAAAAACAGTTGAGCCCTGAATCGGTGATTGGCGTTGCGAATTTGCAATTCATCATGCAACTCGTATCTCAATTTCAGTCCAACTTAGGATTATTTTTATATTTTTTTCCAGTCTGGTAATTTCAAAATGAAAAAACAACTTTGGTACATATGCCACTTTCATTACAAGAAATTTCATAAATTTCCCCAGGAAGAATCAAATAAAATGATCGTCAAGATGATCCATTACCGTTGTAATTTCTGTACAAAAGTGCCTACTCAACCTCTCTCGAAACTTGGTGCGTATTTCATCTCGCACCCAAAGTTGCTTTCAAAGAGCAATAAAACTTTTTGCAAATGGGTTTTACGCGGATTATTAAAATATATGGACTGAATAGAATGCTTAATTATACCAAATGACACTAAATAGAACGTCCGAAATTGCATAAGATGATTTATGTTCTCCGTTGCTTTCGGTGAAGATTCTGGACTTTTTCGAATAGTTTTTGAAACATTTCCACTGATTCAAGTGGCCTCTTTACTTATTAAAGTAAACATCAGTATCATAATAAAACTCAACTGCTGCAGGCAAAATAAAGTACATATTTGAACGTGCGAAAGAAATGATGTAATAACGTTTAATAATTCGTTGTTCCAGTATGTTAAAATATATCCTAGCTGTTTGCTCAGTCTGTACCATATAATGTATGAATTATATGTGCATATCAAAATACACACTGCCGTCCGCCCGTGCAGTCTACATATATTTGCAATTTATATTTTCCTATTTACATATGTTCTCATATATCGTAGCGAGCCACCCGTTTATAAGGTGAAATATTTCCATATGAATAATACGTTGATGTGCGAAAAATCCGGGAGTATCATTAATATTTCACTATTATTTATTAAGCGTTGATGGATTCAGCCACTTTACTGGTATCTTGATGGAGGAGGGCAAAAAACGAAAACTACGAGAAAACGAAAAAATCAAAATATACATCAAACCTCGAATCGCGAGCCATTCATCCATGTTTTCGCCCTGATATTTGAAAAGCGACAAAGGTTCCAACAACGGATGATTGGCTGGATTCAACAGCCTGTGTACACGAACATCATCAAATATTTATGGCTCGTCATAAAATCCTCAACTTACTTTTACGGTGCTAGTTCGGTGGAAAGAGTGAAAGAGTTTTCTGTTTAACCTGATAAAATTCAACAATTAAGTGTTTCTTATCGTGATAAGGAATTTTTACTTAATTACTTCTGTTTTGCCGAAATCAACTTTGTGAGGCTTAGAAATTGAAAGTGTATTTCATGAGTTTTACGGCAACTTTTATGTGTTCATTTTCAAGTTTTTTCAAGGATTATTTTAAGGCTAATTTATAATTGCCACTTCTTATGTTTGCTTTTTAACTAAATTGTTAACATTTGTTATATTTCAAATTAGATTTTTTCAACTTGATTTACTTTAGATCCAGCTGTGTAATCAGATACAGATTTCTTGTGCTTATCATATTTAAAATTTAACAATACTATTCTGAATAAGTCTACTGTAGTAGTAAAATTCGTGTGATTTTTGGTGGCGTTTCTCATTCATTCTTTGCATATTTTCTCTTCTTCTGACGTTGTTCTTTTATTCATCTTCAATTATCCACCGCACTATTTTCCTCATCGGGCTTTTTCTTTCGCAACAAACCATATTTTGATCTTTTTGTAATTTACATTTGGATTTAGCTCCTCAAACATTAAACTGCTTATCTTAACAACGGTTCTATAAGCAGCTTTGTTTGCTATAGATTTTCTTCTTTGTTCTGTTTGACTTCGGTTGCTTATTTCATTATTAATATTTTATAGTGCCTGCGAAGTCAAAGGAAAATAATACAATTTTACTGTTTCCAAAATGATTGTTTTTATTCAAGCTAAATTTCATTAAGTGTATTATCCAATTTTGGTAGTAGTAAACGAGATCTTGTTCTACTTTTTACAATGAATAGAACGTTTGTAACGTATGTAAGATGCGAAGAACGCAAGGAGACATTAAAGCTCTAGTTTACCGAACACCGGTACAAATTGAGCACAAGTTAAATGACCGAACACGAGAAGCTGCTCCAGAAGAATACACAATAAGGTGATTACACGGACAGAAACTTGTTTGGAGTTATACACAGAAATGTATGTGTGTCAACATTAATATGAGGTTATGATGCCAATGAAAGAACTTTCTCATTGACTATATTGACATTTCGAAAAATAATGTTCCTACATTCAACGAATCCTGTTGAATTTACCGTTTAGCCTAACCTATTTTATTATCACTTTCAATTGTGAAGCAACTGGTATTTACGTAATGTTAATAAGACAAATTACCTTGAAAATCATTGTTGCCATCATTCTGATCTAGTTTTTTCAAATATCTCAGTTTTTAATAACAATTAATTTTTTTTACCATTTTTTACTTGTACCTGTACTCCTAAAACACCCCGAGAGAATGATGCCTGAAAAAAATTTTAGAATGTACACCCATAATAAATGCCGTTTGTAGTTTTTTTCAAAACTAGGAAATAAACTTTGAATCTTTGGTTATGTAAAAATATTTATATTTCATTAATAAGGGACGCCTCAATTAGTTTAAAAATACATATATGTAGGGCTTCTTTAGAGAGCAGGCCAAACGAACTCGCATTTCTGCAGACATCATAACTTTAATTAGGCCTTTCAAACATTTGTTGGATGTTTAAAGCGTCGAAATTTTTTTTCTACTTACGAATAGAAAATGCATTTTCTGCTTGAGCTGTTACACAATTAGATTGCGAAATGTTCACTGGCCTTTCAGTCACTTTCACGCTTTTACATGAGCTTGCTTTATGGTATGGTGTTGGTGTATATGTTGCTGATAGACAATCACATGTGATGGTGTGTAGATTAATTCGTATACATTCTTATGTTATTTTAATTTTGTTACTTTACATTGATTTGTTATTAGAACGAAATATCGGTAAAATGAATCCAAAATGTTGAGAAATCCAAGGCCAAGAAGCGTATTTCTGCAGCTTCTTAGTGTCGATATTTCGTTTCAGTAACAACGCGCCTAATCCCAGTTCTTACTAGGAAAGGAAAAGCAAGCAAAAAGTAGGTCGCATCACCACAAATAAAAGATTGAAAGGGATTTTCTTTTTGTCGTCACAGGCCATTTTAATTAAGGTCCATTTACTAAACTGGGATTGACATGCTGCAAAAGAAGGCTTAGACAAATTACAAATGCCGTCGGAGGCGTTTTTGTTTGAACAACTGAAAGGACTCGTTGCGCTAGGAACTGAAGGGTCATATTTTATAACGAATACAAATATTTTTGTCGCCCCGGATTTTCTACTTTCCGGACTTTTCCGAGAGCTTTCTGTCCAGATTTTTGTCGGAGCACCGTTTTTTGCATCACTTTGCAGAATGGGACAGTTCTCATTAATCCACGCAGATTTACATTTTTTCTCAATGTGCATATCTTGGTTGATCGAGACTTTTGAAATATAAAAAAATAATCAAAAACGGCACAGCACAAGAAAGAAGTTCAGAGTTATTTTTGTCAGAAAACATATCAAACTTTTGTATATTCAAATTTTTAAATAATCGCATTTTATTTTAAGGTACACCTTGTATGAAATGGGGTGTATTATTATCCGTTTGATTCACGTAATCTGACGTAATGAAATGAACGATTTTTTTAATTTAGACTTCTAATTTCAACTCAACTGGACACGCTTATATGCAAAATATGTACACCATCTATATACCTACATATTAAAATAATATACATTTTTCTTGACTAATCTCGGACTACTTTGCTGTAAAATCATTTTGTAAAGTCTCCATTTTAAAAAGCTCTTTGTTTTGAATATCAGATTTCGAATGGCAAAGTCGCAAAGTAACTGCTGCACATTTGAATTCCAGACATGATTTACGGTTCGCAATATTTCGCAATTCCAACTAAAACTCTCTTCGCTAAATTGGCAAACTAGATTCACCTTTCATTTAACAAGTGGGGTTATTTGCAGGAAAAGCGATAAATTATTCAGGAGCACATATCGGCGGCATGGAGAAGGCAACTTGAAGTGTCTGTGGAATAATCAGATCGAAACAGATTCAGCAAAAAAACCAGCGGGTCATCGTTCAAAAAAGCAAACTAATGTAGCAAGGCTGCACTAAGGTTTTTTGCGTGAAAGCTTCCGAATAAAGATTCAAAGGACGCTAAATAAAAAGGAGCTCATTTTTTGCTTTGTTGTAGTCTTCTCGGCTTTTTTGAATACGGCTTTAGCAAGCGTAAACTTTTGCTGCAAAGTTCTTTTGGCAATGTCGTTGGAAATTCGTTCGTGAGAGGAAAAGGGGGTTTTCAGCTCAAAATGGTACAGACAATGTGGGGAACAAGGTAGCTAATTTAGACTCTAAAAGCAAGAAGGTTTTATTTATCTGCAGGCCATTATTATACATATAAATCCATTCTAGTTCAGTCGAGTAATGAGAAGTGTACAATCTGTAAAACAGTAATTATAAGAACATTATTTCGCTAAAAGTTTAAGAGCAAACGTATCTTTTTCTATTTTGGGGCCAGCAAAATCTAAATAACTATGTTTAGTGGCTTCACATTAAGTTCTAGAATCTTTGTTGACCACAAATAGAGTTATGCCTATTTAAGACATTTTCGTGCACAATTATTTTGCACGCGAATTGTAATTCTTCAGGGCAAATTGGGCTAACCCTTGATTGATTTATGCCCCAATATACATAATACTGTAAAACCCTCAACGATCGCAAAAGCCAATATAACGTCTCTCCAAAGGCAAAAAATGAATATCTTATATATATTTTCGTACATCCAGAACGACTTTAACGGCATTCCATTAGTCCGCCCTTCTAATGGGAAAAATAAATCTGGTATGTACTGCGGAAAAGGCCTACGCAGGGGCTTCTCAATAACCAACCTATTTTCGATTAGAAAGGTAATATGAAAAATTCTCCGAAAGTGCCTCGGCTGGGTATCGATTCGCGTGTTAGTTTGGTAAGTTAGAAAGTGGAGAAACCACTTTAGAATGACCTAAAAACGGTTGTACATGTGCGGTGTTTGCCGGTAGCCATCAGACAGCGTGGGTAAAAAACTTTCTATTCTCATACTAGAATTTCACTAAATTAGACAAAAAAGACACCCTAGGGTGGATTATTCATTAGGTCAAGTAAGGAGGAATAATTGCCTTCAATGATTCACTTTTATGATTGGTGCCAAAACGCATTTTACAAGGGTCAATTTCTGTCACTAGTACCAATACATCAGGATTCAACTTGTTTTGGTTATTTTCTTTCATTCGGAACACTACTGAAGGTTTGGCAATGTATTCGACCATCATGTCTAGAAAAACTGAAACATTTGGTGCAAAAGCTGGAGATTTGGACAGTAAGTTGCGTTTAGTGTTTTCAAAATTATCCCATGGAACAATTCTCAATAATTGTCCCAAGCACGAAACTCTTAAGTGTGGAATTGATGTGGTTTCAAACTCGTCAACAACAGTTTTTTATCTGTTCGCAGGTTTAGAAATCTTTCCAGTTGAAGATCAATTTCAATGAGTTTATGTAGGTTTAGAAAAGAACCGTGCACCATGGACTTTAAGGCCTTTTCTATTCGCATCTCACTTAAACATTCAGGGAGAAACTGTAAGATCGCATACTTGAAACCGCACTTTAAAAATTATCGCCTAGTATCTGTGCCAGAGAAAAAAAAATAAGTAAACCTTAGGTATATAATAAAGAATTAGTTTGAACATTTTTAAAGTATAGAAGTATTGAGACCGATCAAGGTCCTTGTTAACAGATGATTAAGACTCGACCGAAAAAATTCAGAAAAGCGACGACTATGTATAATAATAAACATACATGTTTTTTCAATAAGGTCTATATTTATCGAGCGAATGTTAACTATAGACGTAATGTCGAGCGTACTCAATGAACTCGTTTCTCCAAACGAAATATCGAATTTCCAGTCTTTGAAAGCCGCTCCAAAGTATATGTCATGTCTTTCAGCTGCAAAGCTTCCAAATGCAAATCTGCCTCCATATGTTTTAAATCCGATATGGACATATATAGAGTAGGTTTACATTGAATTAACCCAAATTCTCGTGTTATTGACAGGGTCTAACGAAACGCAGCTTTACCGGATGTTTTGATGAAAACTCGAGCCGTTTATTAAGATTTTAAAGCACGTTCCGAACAACTGTTTTTAATAGTTCATTTCGGAGAGTAAGTTGAGTAATAATTTCAATATTGCCAGGTTTATTTAGAAAACCTTGATAATGACGACGTGTAAACTGGCAACTAAACACTCACTAAAGCCCGAGAAAAATTGTTTTAATTAACAATGTCGGCGACTTTATGGCGTTTTGGGACTGATGAACAATTCCGGCTTTATCGACAAGGAAAAATCACCATCCGAAACGTTCGATAGGTCTTATCGCACATGCGAAGAATATTTTTTGTGAAACGGGTATCTGCCGAAAATGGAGAGCATTTTTCCTCCGTCGTCATATAAACGGCATAATCAAAAGGATATTCTTTTGTCACCGACGCATTTACACTTTTTCAAAACGCCTAATGCATGGCCCGATGAACATGTCACGAGCTAATGCTTTTCTGAATGAAATGCAAAAAAATATACAAAAAGCAAAGCATGGAATCGTGTTAGATATTGCGTAACGCGTATTTTTTGGATGAAGCCATTGTTATATACAGTATGCAAAAGGAGCGACACTCTTTTTTTAAATAGGTGTTATAGACGGTTAAAAAACGGTGGACTGCACGTTGACGCATTGTTTTGTATTTTATGTTCATTGATCATTTTGGTTATATTTTGTAAAATAATTAATTATTAAATTTACTTCTCTATTAATATTGCGTGTTATTTTAACTTCTTAGATAATATACAGGGTGATTCACGGTCGATGGCATATCTATCTGAAGCAGGTTCTGAGATATTAAATAAATTCATTATTTTTAAATTAAATATATCCTCAATGAATCTTGTATTACAACGCGATTTTGGTACCTGGAAATTAAAAATGTTGTTACTGGCTTAGGAAAGTTCTATGTTTGAGCCACACGTACATCAATTTGTTTCAAATTATAGAGGATGTCTTGAAGATACTGACAATTCTTTACTTTTTGTGTTTACTCACTTTTTGTGTTGCTGTTTTTTAACTAAGGAAGGTATTCTTGTTTTCACGCTTAAGGATATTAGTTTTTGTTTATTTATTTATGGACGAGGGTTACTTACGTAACAAAATGTTTCAGTTTCTTCGGAATAATAAAAAAGTTTTAAATAAATTCATGCGGAAAATGTGGCCGGTCGTAAAAAATTAATATTTGACGAATGGCTCAGCGTAGACCTGCTTGGTTTATTTGCGGAAGAGCAAGAATTTATAATAACAAACACATGGTTCAAACTCCCAGCTCGGAGGTTATACACCCGGAAATCACCCCGCGACAGGACAGATTATGTAATTAGAAACCAGATCTACTTCATACTTGTGAACGAAAGATACTGAAATCGCTGTATGTCAGTAAAAGCAAATTCAGGAGCCGACACATTCAGATCATAATCTCCTTGTCGGTGTATTCAACACAAAGATGAAGAGCCTTAAGAAGAGTAATGTATGTAAGCATGATCTGCGGAAACTAAAAGAACATCAATAAACCAACAGTAAAACCCTAAATAACGAAATTAAATCCCTGTCAGACCGAGCCATGAAGACCAATTCAGTAGACTCAACACGACAATTAAGAACATCAAGGCGACTGTTACAACCTGATACCATAAAAAAGAAACCCTGGTTGACCGACGATATTCTGCAGTTCATGGAACAACAAAGAAAAAAGAAAGACGATGATAGCGCATAAATGGCAAAAAACAAAATCAATAAAATAAAGGTCTCTCAAGCCAAGGAAAGAGACAATAAAGAAAAGTGTACTGACATAGAAACACTGCAGGCAAGGCACGATACTTTCAACGTACACCGAAAGGTTAAAGAGTTAACTGGGACGTCTAAACTTAAACATGTGACCACCCTAACCAACAACGAGGAAAAACCTATAACTAATGTTGCTGACTTGAAAGACACATGGAAAATATACATAGAACAACTCTTTTATGACACAAGACCTGAACCTCCCAAAGTAGATGATGATACAGGTCCAGATATCCTCGTTGACGAGATCAGAGCAGCCATAAAATCCATGAAGGAAGGAACATCCCGGGGACCCGATAATATAAATATAGAGTTCTTGAAACTTTGATGAAGACAGCATGAGGTGGTTAACAAATGTGTTTGTTAAGATTTACGGTTCCGGTAGGATTCCACACGAATGGCTCACATCGGAGTTCATCACCTTGCCTAAAAAAGCAGGAGCTAAAAAGTGTGACGACTTTAGAACAATAAGTCTGATGAGCCATCTACTGAAATTGTTCCTAAAAATCATACACAGAAGAATCTACAGGATCTGTGAAGATTTGATTTTGATAGAGTAAAACATGGAAAAATGGTAAAAATTCTGAGAAATGTAGGCTTGGATGGAAGGGACATCAACATAATAGTCAACCTGTACTGGAATAAATCAGCTTTTGTCAGAATCGGAAATGAGACAACAGAGAAAATGAAGATACTGAGGGGTGTAAGGCAGGGCATTCTCTCCCCATTATTGTTCAATATTTATTTAGAATTCATATTAAGAGAAGTCTTAGAAGACAAAGATACAGGAATATCGCTGAATGGAGAAAGAGTGAACAAAATTCGTTTTGAAGACGGTACGGTGGTTTTTGCAGACAGCATAGAGGGGTTATAAAATCTCATGAATAGAATAACAGAGTGCAGTCAACTATATGGCCTGGACATTAATATTAAAAAGACAAAACTAATGATTATAAGCAGTCAACATTAATAACTGTCAGCTTATAATCAACCAAAAACCAAAAACCGATAGAACGAGTGAGCAGTACTAGTTACTTATCTCGGAACTATGATGAACGAGCAATGGGATCATTCGCAGGAAATACGAAGCAGAATTGAAAAGGCCAGGACTGCATTCAGCAAGATTAGACACAAGCCATCACATAACATTGCACACCAAGATAAGACTCCTGCGCTGTTACGTGTTCTCTGTCCTGTTTTACGGGGTAGAAGCATGGACGCTTACTGAAGCTACAACGAATAAATTGGAGGCATTCGAGTTATGGTTGTATCGTAGAATATTGAAAATACCGTGGACAGAACAGATAACAAATATCGAGGTTCTCACCAGAATGGGCAAGGAAAGGGAAGTCGTTAATACTGTGAAGGAACGAAAGCTCCAATATTTGAGAAATACACATCACATAATGAGAAATTTAAACAGATATCACTTATTGCAGACTGTCTTGCAAGGAAAAGTACTAGGAAAACGAAGAGTGGGTAGAAGACGAATGTCATGGTTAAACACCTTAGAACCTGATTTGGTATGAGTACAACTGAGTTGTTCCGGGCTTCAGTGAACAAAGTTAAGAGAGAACAGCGTGTATGATAGCCAACATCCGAAACGGATAGGAACCATAAGAAGAAGAAGGCGCAGGGTAAAGAGGCAATTGAAAATCCACATTGCTTAGAAGAGTAATGGCTATAACATCGTATACTTTCTTTCTGTATGAGCTACTCGATACTGACCGCAGACGGATTTAATTTTTTTCCATGAATAGAGCTACGATTTGATAAAACAAATTGTTCAAATCGGATTACTGATTGAGAAAATTTTCATAGTCAAAAGTTAGAGAATGTTTAAGCTATTTGAAAAGCTTGTGTGTATTGTTTTCGAAAAATCGATCAATTTTTATTTTTTCTTGTGCATTGTTCAAATCGAAGAATCAACAATTCGAGTGAATTGATAGTCTGCATTTTAAAGTACATTTTTCTACATCATTATCAAAGTGAACGAATCGGATTAATGCTGAAATTAAAATTTTTTAAATCTCACTGTGTGCAGATTTGCAGATGAAAGCAGTTGGTCCTACATACTTTCGAGTCTCCAAATTGTTAAGGAAATCTTTTGCAAATTGACATATTAGGGTCTATGTATTTTTCTGAATATTTTTTTCGAGCAACTACATTTGAATCGGTGCTTAACAAATAATACTTACGTTGTTCTACACCGAACTCGTTTCGGTTATGATCATTTGATTAGCGACGCAGCTTTTTGTGGCTGGGCAGTCAATTTCGCATCAAAAGCTTTTTGCAATAATTGGGTTTTGCCAAACAGTCACATTTCAGGTTACAGCGTTTGCCGCTTTATGAACATGTTAGCAATTTGCGCATGAAATGGTTGGATGTAAACCTACAGATGTGAAAATGAGTTGATTAACGTAGCACATGCAATAATGTTAAGTTTGACCGACTTGAAGTAATAGATTTCGTTATATTGAGGTTCCAACTAAATAATCCCAATCTTAATCAAACTTTTGCGTTTACTCAGCTGTTGTGTATTAAATCAGAACAAAATCCTGTGATTTTTCAAGAGACAACCAAGAGAAAATTAATTTTTTCTTAACCAATTTTAGACGTATTATAACAAAGAGGGTTTGAGCAGTTGATTTATTTTGGAATCTTAATTTTATTTAAATTATATTCCTTTGATAAGTTGTCTTGTCATCAGTTGGGACTCTGCAAATGTGATGCAAAACTTGATCTGACATTTTGATGGGTTTCTGCATTATAATGTAATTTCCATAACGTGTTTCATATTGCTAGGTAATTTTTTATTTGTTTTAGTTGTTTTTAACTGATCTTTATCTTTCTTGATGTATTTTAAATTATCGCAAACAGCGAGATTAAATGTTGTTAAATAGCTATGTTTCCTTTTGAAGGAGTCATTGTATGCATTTGAGCACTGATTATTGTGGATTTGGTAACATTTGGAAGGTCTGCATTGTACAATTATCATTTCAATAAATTTTTAAACTCTACAATATTCTTGGACGTTGCCCAGGCCTTCGACAGGGTCTGGCATGAAGGCTTGGGACACAAACTTCAAGTGTTCCTACCTATCCAATATTCAACGCTGCTACTGTCATACATAACTGAAAGGTATTTCCGGATAAAGCAAGGGGATGAATACTCGGAATTAAAGAAAATACAAGCAGGTGTGCCGCAGGGTAGTGTACTGGGACCTTTGCTTTATCTCCTGTACACCAGTGACCTTCCTACTTCCGAACAAAATATGGTTGCCACATTTGCAGATGATACTGCTATAATGGCAGTTGGAGACAACAATACCGAGTCCACAGAAAAAACTACAAACCGCCATAGATGACATAGAGCGCTGGACTAAAAAATGGCGAATCAAATTGAATGAATCGAAATCTGTCCACATTGAGTTCACCAATAAGAAAGTTGAATACAAACCAGTTAAGATCAACAATCAAATTGTTCCATACCAAAATACAGCTAAATATCTTGGCATGACGCTGGATGCTAAACTTAGGTGGAAGGCCCATGTCAAGAAAAAACAAGAAGAATTAAATTTAATATATCGTAAAATGTACTGGCTATTGGGTCGTAATTCTGCCCTGTCAGTGTATAATAATCTCTTGCTGTATCACCAAGTCCCTCAAGCCGGTGTGGAGTTATGGTAGTCAACTCTGGGGTTGTACCAGCCAAAGCAACAGAAATATTATACAATCGTTATCAAAATAAAGTTCTACGCGGCATCGTAGGTGCGCCATGGTACATCCGGAATGACAACCTCCATAAAGACCTAAATGTGCAAACAGTGGACAATGTAATCAAAAATTGTGCAAAAAGTCATGAACAAAGACTACAAAATCACATCAACATTGAGGGCCATCCAGCTCTTGAACAACGATGGCTTAACAAGAAGACTAAATCGAGTGAAACCCTATGAACTAGTGCATGGAATTAATCGTTGATTCTTAACAAAGTAGATGAAATATGCTTCTATATGTACACATTAAAATAGTGACTCTCCAATGACAAAGCCGAAGTTAATATTATAGGATAACACTTTGCAAATGTACATCTAGTAGTTTAGGTTAAAGAAAGTAGCTTATTGGTGTAAACGAGATTGCTATAACAAACTAATTAAAAAAAAATAATAAATTTTTGTTTTGACTGTGGAATATACAAAATGAAAAATTTCCTGAAATGAGCTTAAGGATTTGCATTATTTTCAGACACCAGTGATCTTTGACACACTTAAAGAGTACAGAATATTGACGCTTTTCTTGAAATTAAATCAACTAACCAACTAATGCTGAGATCTATCACCATTTTAATATTTTAGGCAAACTTTGCCTATAAAGAGACTGATCCTCCAACCTCGGAGCCATTTCTTTAAATCAGCCAGACGCTCGAATAAGTCCGGTTTTATGGCCTGAATATTTTTAGAATAAATTTTCCTTTGCAATTTGAATGGTCAAGATATTCCTATGGAATCTGATAAATAATTCATCAAATGTAACGCAAAGCCTGGCCAATGCAGGTCCATCAGGCGGATCCTTTAAATAAGTGCCCCACAGACATAAACTGCTACAGATTTAAATATTGGAAATTTGGTGCTGAATGTCTTTTGTAATTGTTTAAACACTTTAAAGCTTGGCGTTAAATTAAAATTTACATTCAAGGATTTAATTTAAAGGCGGACAGTCGACTTATTGTTGACGAGTTGACAGGATTCACTGATGTCTTCAGCCCCTTTGACTATATTGCAGGTGCAACTAAAATGCATTCGTCACTAAAATATTTTTAATACTTTTGTATATTTCGGCAATCCATGCTAATATAGCTCTGCCACATATGAGAAAACATCCAAAATGTGTCTTTATATTGCGAATTTAGTCATACATTTTACATTGAGTTTGGACGTTAATCAGATAGGAAGGAACAAGAGGAACGTGATGTGGAAGCGTGAAATCAGAGTATCAAGTTTATTTCAACCTAGTACTGTAGGCGGACCGGTTTTTGATGGCTCTATTGGAAACTTGGGAGTCGTGCACTGTCCTTTCATGGAAAACGATCCACTTTAGAGTGTCTGAGAGCCTTTAGATCCGTCTGAGTTTCCGGTGTTTGCTGAAGAGATTCGCGGTTTGCGTTTTAAAGTTTTAATAGTGCAGTAACAACTTAATGGCAATGGATGGAATAAATTTCAAATATTTAATGCACTTTAGTAGCTTCCTATATTTTTTGCTGAGAAATGAATCCATTCTTAGCAATTGACATATAGCTCATATAATTACCAATCTGAAATCCCAAACAAAATGAAATGTTAAAAACTAAAAATTTCTCAAAGCGCCTCAAAATCGTTAGGATTCGACTAAACCACTGAGCTCATCCTACAACTCCCTGGACGTTGTTGTTACAAATGAATTGCAAATTTAGCTAAGCAAAAACTTTATTCGCTGCTTTAACTCCTCGATTCTGAACCTCCTAAATCCTCTACATGTGCTGATTAATTTGCAAGTATGAGACTTAGTTTAACTAGCAGATTTACACATATAATATCTCAATTTAGTGAATTTTTGAGCATATTTCAGACTTTTGAACAGCATTTGTATGCTGGCTGCAGATAACGTATGGAAATTGTTGAAAATAAACCGTTCGCTCGAGAAGTTTTAAGTACACGGATATAAGTTTTCGCTACAAGTTTCGACATATGGCCGAGTAGGATTTTATGTTTCAGATTCGAAAACCTGCATAAACAATGTGGGGTGAAATCGAAAATAACTGAAACAGTCTTGTATGAAGAGCGCCATTGATTTTAATAAACTCCGCCACAATATGTTGCGAATATATTCCGTTAAAATTAAATACGAATTTCCAACAGATTTTGATTGAAACTGGTTTCGCATATTTCGAGGGTGTATTATATGAAAACTCTATGCATTGTTTGAAGGTATTTAGAATTGTAGAGAAGTGGAAATTTATTCCATTTAATAGGATTTCACGGTTTGAGGACATTATTTGAAACTTTGCCTAGCTTTCCACTTTTTGTTTGTACCACTTCGGCCTAAAACCAGATAATGACACCATCAAAGCCCAAGACATTATCAATAATGCAACCCTCCTGTATTTCTAATAAGAATGCCACGGAATAATTTAAGCGTCCCCACCGAATATTTTAGGTGTCGCCACGATGCTTTGTTTAAGCTCTTATTTAAATTTGCGTCCATTATCACTTTTGCCTCAGATTTTCAGGCCTAATGAAGTTGGATGGTGTAGATGGAAGTAGGTGGACATATTGATTTTGGATTATCCCATAGTAGGCCGTAAACGAAGGGTTACAGGTTAGTTTCGGTTACGTTTTGTTTCCCCGGGAATAAATTATCTTTATGGCAATCTAAAAGCTGGACCAAAAGGCCTAGTAGGTCACAGCAAAAGTATACTCAGGGATTTATGTTAAAATGAGATTAATGGTCAAGTTTGAATGGGAAATATCAAATAATCAGAAGGCCATATAGCACGAGACTTTTCGATTGAAGCAGTGCTTAGAGAATGCAACTTTGTTATTTGTAATTTGGCCAAAATTTAGTGTTTTTTAGTATAACTTTTTTTAATGTTGGAAACGTGTTAGTTTATTTCTTGCTCATTGATCTGTTGGTTTTAAAAACTCATAATTGTTCAGTGCGTTTAGAATCACTTTTCGATTTAAAAGTTTCTCGGCCAAATTGGTTATTATTATTTATTGTGCATATTTTTAGACTTTTTTCGTCTTGAACTTCTTAATTTGTCATTCAATACTTCAATCTTCTTCAATACTTTTGTCTATTTGTTCGGGTTTGACGATGTCTGCAACTAATTGTCCTATTATTCGATTGGTTTGTCCAATTTGTGAAGCAGTATCTGTAAATAGATCATTAATGTTTTATGTTTTACGGAAATTTTTACTTATTTAAGTGTATTTTTTGCCCGATTGAATTTGTTCTTTATTATCCAATTTATTTACTTCAATAAATATACAGAGTATTCTGAAAGGTTGCGGAAAAACCTCGGGGCTAAAATACAACGCTTTAGCCCAACTTATCTCAGTCCAAAAGTGATTGATTAATTAAAATAAACACCAGACTTCAAAGGTTAATTTATTTTAACTTATATACACTTTTTTTTCAGAAACTGCCTTATTGTGGCAAAATTTGGCTGGGAGATCTACTTCTACTTTTCATTACAGACTGTGGTGGGCGCAATATGAGGTGCCTTGCACACAGTAATAATGCAACGATTTTAAATTAATAAGGGCCCCCACGATATTTTTACATTTTAATAAAATTTCTTATTCTCCAACATTTTATCTTAACAAGGTATACTTGGAACGATTTCATTTGAGCCGCCCTTTTTGAGACATATGGTTTTTAAACAGACTAGACCAGACAAACCCGAACGAACCGAAACGAACCCAAACTAACTTAAGCAAATCCAAATAAACCGAAACGAAGCGAAGCCCAAAGAGCTCTAATTAGATGCTCTGTAGTGTTCAATTTATATTTTTTGAATGTTTTCTTCTACTTTATAGCAGATTGTATATCTGCATGCGGCTTGTTCAGATGGTCCTGGAACTTGTTTAGGTTGTCGCGTTCATGTTTCCATAATACAAAAGTGTCATCCACATACCGATTGTCGGTTTCAAGATTGTGATGCTCAAGTGTTTTTTCATGTGTAAATTCGTTAACAATCGGGATGATTACCCAGGGCTCCCTTATTTTGGTTTATTCGTAGAACTCTCAAATTCACAAGAAGTAGCTGTGTTTTAAACAACATTTGAAGAGATTTATTATCTTCTTTCAAACAGTTGGTTCCTAAGAGCCTAAACGTTTCCTCAATTATTATTGTCCAATGTCGATTAATCTAAAAAGCCACGTTTTAATTTCCTTCTAATCCACAACTGGTTTTCAAGTTTCTCAAAATTTTAAATGTAAATCACAATTTAAACACTAATTATTCCAATATGGCGTGACGGTTGAAAAAAACTTGCCGAGTAATTTCGAAAGTAATTAAAAGGACTCTTAGCGATCCCAAAAACGAATAAAATTCTTTCGTTTCTTGCCGACTTGTTTTAGGGACAATTATTCTAATGGGAAATTAAAAGAAAAAAAGTTTCTGGGCACTGGCAGAAAAAAACTTTGCAGCGATTTACGATTGCTCACTGAAATGGCAGATTCCCGATGGAAACGCGGAACTTTCGATGGATTACGATAAATTTGCTAGGCAATTACTTGAAACATTAACTATTTTGCTTTTTTGCCTGGTCTTTTAATAGTTGTCATCCAATATTCCTTATTCTTCAACTCGTAGGAAATTCTTCTCATATTTCAGTTCTTTTGCAAATATTCTAGAACATTTGCAAACGTTCTATGACTGCTCGGAGCAAATCAGCGTTTGCCAGTATTGACGATTATCTGCAAATTGATCGAGTCGAGACGAACAAAAGGGTACAATTCCAGTGGGTTTCAGAGCGATAATTAACTGCTAATAGAAGTGCGTGATAAATAAATCAGTTAGTGTCAGCATAGCGAAAGTGCAATTATTTAAACTCGGCAGCAGTGACAGAATCATTGTCCACACCCCACATTTTCCAGGTTTTAATTGAAACACACAATAGCATCAGCAATAATCTGCAAGTTTCAAGAAAATTGCCTCGTTTTTCCAACTTTTATAGCAATGGCAAGACGAGTTAATAAATTCGGGGTTTGCTTCATTAGTAAAGTGGAAGAGGGATTTTTATGTTTTTTTAAAAGTAAAAGTTCAAGGTATGCGTGGATGAAAGTTCCAGCCGCTTTTATTTCACACACATGAAACATAAGTTTCGTAGAAAAGTAAGGATTTTCTCTTGCTATACGCGAAACTTTGCAGTTAAATTCGAATTTACTTTGAAAGTTTCCAGTTTACCGCAGCGTATTTGAATAACTCGAATTTAATCTTACTTTACTACCAAGAGACCATTACCTACACAGAGAGGTCTACCTTCAATTTAGATTTCCTGAATATATCTTCTATCAGAGTTTATTACTTAAGCAAGTTAGTGCTCTAATTGAATTTCGTGGCACCGAAATCTTGGGCTAGTCGGTCTATGAAACTCACTAATTATGATAAATGAATTTAGGTGATACACATTGAACTGGGCCAAACCGTTGTGTGTGAGTTACGGGGAAATGTAAATATCTCGGGCATTTTAAAAAAGAAAACCAATTTGTACGTTGCCCGAGGATACTCATAACTTTCCGTTTTAATATTATCGTTGCTCTTAGCGATGTAACTCGAGTGCTGTTTTTTAGCAAGCTTTGCCCAAGTTGCTAACGGCTCAAATATTACTCAAAGTTTGCACAACTTTGTTATAACTTTGCCACTTGACGACTAAATTATTATTTTTATGGCGTTTTTACTGTGCGTTAATTCCCGACTTAAGGGATCAACTTGGAGTGTTTGCTTAAGCAAAATAAGCTGTTTTACATTGGTGGGATGCAAAAAGAAAATAACGCAGCTTAAATACGTCGAACAATGGCTGTCCTAATAAGAACGCAAAGGAAAGAAAGCGGCTTGTTTGAGAAGTGCATATGCGATTGAAAAGAACTTTTGCAACGTTTAAATATTCGAAATGAAAGTGAGAGAAAAGGTGCTTACAATTAATTAATTCTGAATCAATGTATATCAGCTTTAACACATTTTCTCGAAAAGCAGCAGTCTTGGGGATGTTGAAAAAGTGTAATTTTGGCTCACCGCTTTTACATCATCTCCATCAATCAGCCGATGTCACGAAAAATGGATAAAAGGATAATCCGCAAATTTTTTTATATTAAAAACCCGGCAGGTGAGCCAGTAAATAATATTCTCATAAAACAAGGAAAAAATTGCAAATTAATTATCTTGGGCGTGACGTTCTCCGGTTTTAATTCGGGTTCAGGCTTATTAAATATCCAGGATTAAGGGTTAGCTCGTATTTTATAAGGTGCACTTTGGTAATTAATAAAGGATGTAGACAACTACAATGTTTTTAGTGGAGTTTTTTACTGCAAAGTTTAATTTCAGTGCGTTTCAGAATATTTCAAACGGTTTTCAACAATGGGATTTTCGGTTCTATTACCCTTTTGGTTTCTTTATGTTATTATCTTTTCCAGCTCGCCAAGTCACGGGTATTTCGATTGACATCGTTCTCCTAAAGATAAATTTTTCAACAAAACTCCGGTATGTTTCCGTTGAAAGCCCCAGTAGCCCTCGACGAAGACTAAGAATCATTCTATTATTAAACTGCATTGGCTTTATCGACAGGATCAGGGAAAATTGCCGAATACACAAAGAATAATAAAACCCAACCCTGCGCTGTTTCCAAAGGGTAGACAGCCTACTAAATCCTCCTTCGTTCTTTCGAACAACTTTTCAGATATCATCTCGTTCGAAAATTAAATGCGAATATTGTTCCGTAAGCTGGGGGAATTTCGAAAAATTAAAGGGGGGGTCGAAATTTTGCTGGCAAAGTTTGAAAATAAATTAAAAGTTGTGTATCTGTACGGAATTAATTATTCCTACTACGTGACTGTATTGGAACGGGCAGATAAATCACTTAAACATAAACTGGTCGTTTATGGGGGAAAATATTGTCTTAAATTGGCAAACAGGATCGTAACTTTAGGTTTTATAGGCCTCGATGGAGGAGAACCTAACATTTCGGTTGATTTCCATTCAAATCGTATTCTATTTGATCACATCAATTCGATAGGGAAAGTGTATTATCAGTTCCTTATTTCGTTTTCTATTTTTTTGTTCGTTTGGAACTAATATGATAATTTTCTGTTTTTTTTGTTTCAGGTAAGTGCTGTTTGCCTATGTTTAACGAATCACTTCTGGTAAGTGCCACAGGAAAATAATTAAGAATTCGAATTGAAAAATTGATCAGTTTATTGTCAAAAGTATTTTGTCATTTTATATGTATTTAATTGGCAACAATATGCAGAATTAACACTCCAAATGACATGACATTATTTGAAAAATTATTGTGTACACTTTCCTGACTGTATTTTCAATTTAATTCAAAAGAAATTCCTTGGTTCCAGTCAATATTATTGTTTATTAGTCAAAACTTTACAAATACGTTTCGGTGTCTTTCTCCCACCACCATCAGTTTGTCTGTATGAATTTTGGTATGATGGCCAGCTTCTTGCATCTGGTTAGGAAGTTTTTTCTGTTCCTCTCTTTTGCCAACTTTGCTTGCAATTTCCTTATGTCCTTTTAACTCGTTTCTTCTTAACTTCCTAACCAGAAAGCAGAATCTGGCCATCATACCAAAATCAAACAGACAAACTGTTTGATGGTGGAGAAAGGACAACCGAAACGTATTTGTAAAACTTTTTAACTAAAATTACGGACTTGGACCTTGATACCCGATTAAATAGCCATTTAGATAACAACCCTCTATAAATGCCGCTACCCAGCAGACAGACTTCAGACTTAATTTTCATTTATAAGCAGATTGTTGCTGCTACTATATTATAAACACTCACTTTGTAAATTGTATTAATTAAAAATTGTTTTAAAAAGTTGATTTTAATACCAACTTATTTAATTCTAATAAACAATAATATTGACTTTTTTTAACTTTTTAACCCAGGAATTTCTTTTGAATTATTTGAAAACCCAAAGAAATCTTGCAAAACGTAATTCTGGTTATTAGCTGCGAGATTTTCACTTGAATTTTGGATTATAAGAAGCATTTTGTTCTTTTTGTCGAACTATGCGTTAGTGAATAATATATCCTTTTTATGCTACTTTAACAAACTCTTAAATTTTAAAGCTACTTCTTCCTATCAATTTACCATTCCATTAACCAACTATTTTTCTGGTTTTGTATGTTTCTGTTTTATTTTGTCTAAAAAACGAATTTTTTATATCAGCCCAACATATCCTTATCGCAGTTGGACTAAAAAAGCAATCTTCGTTTTGCTAATAGCAAAATAGTCTGGATTTCCCTAATAATGAGCAATTACAAGCAGCCAAAAAATCCAAATAGCTCAATAAAACGTTGTCAAATAGAGAAAAGCAGCCCAAATCCCTAGTAAAAAATCCTAAATGGGTTTAAATTTCATCGGAAAGGGAATACTAAATTTAGTTTATCCTCTCTCTCTTGGAAATAACGATTTCTTAAGATATATCGAGCACTTAAAGGAAACCGAACCTATAAAGGCGCTATATTGTTTGAGTTGGTCAATAATTTAAAAATAACGTTACCCCTTTTAGTGCGCTCTAACTGGTTTGTGAAGAGGGCATGAACTGCGCGGAACTTCGGACAATGAATGATTTTCATCAACTCTATGTTTCGTTTTTATTATCGTTTAAAAAGATTAGTTTTGCTTAACAAGCTTTGATCAGTTAATTATTTTTATCATATTAGAGGAAACCTCGTGGCTCAATCTAATCCATTAGAATCCAAGCCAAGAGCCTCCAAAACATTTATAAAATTTAGTTGGGAAGAACGCCCATATGAGAATCAAATTAGTAATAATAAAATGAAAGCAAGTTTTATCAGACAAAGGCACATAACCGAAACCTTGGAGATGTTTTTATTCTTTTACTACGTTTACTAGTTTCTAAGCCTCAGGGGTTGTTTGGATGAATTCCGCGATAAAACGCTTCTTTCTAACGAATCCGAATAACTTTCGATATTAGCGACAAAAATGGAGCTATTGAAAATATTTATTATGCTCAGTTTTACGGGTCTACGGTCATTATATTATTCATAAATCCATGCGCTAATGTGATCTAGTTTCATAGAACTATTAGTATAAAAACTTTCGAACTTTTTCAATTAAGTGATAAAATGTGCGTTCAAAAAGACTCACAGTGTAATGCACTGCAGTACCTACTTTATACAAAATAGATTTAGAGCTACTTAAGTTCAGGTTGTTTCCTTTTTAGCTTATTTGAATGCTTCTTCTGGCTGAGTCACCGACCTTAAACAACTGGATGGTTCGGCCAAGTAAATATAGAACAACATTTCGATAAATCGATTAAACTGTATTCACTCGAACAAACTGGTGGTTTCGTGAACAATTGCCATTGTTAATTTTTTCACTAAATAAATTCACTTCTTTTAAATGAACCATTATCTTGGATTAATAGGAGGCTGGCAATTTGGATGATTATTCTGTCGAGCGAATGGATTTTCTGGCTCAGTTTTCAGTTGGAAATTAGTTGAGGCTGTGAGTTTCAGCTAATATTGCATTTGCTAAAGTCAAGAGATTTGTATTCCATACACAAATTGGAAGTAAAATTCCCTCTTCAATTACTGCTAGTTTTCCGTAGAAAACAACAAGTCCCATAAATCACACACATTACACTTCTTTAATAATTAATTTGCGACAGGAGTATTATTTTGCCATAATGATACCCTTCTACAGCTCAGCTAAAATGGCGTTCTCTGCTTACCCTATTAACCATTAAGGCATTAGTTGAAATTATTCATCATTAGGCATCTCCGGCTAGTTGAATAATTAAGGTTAATTAACTCTGACACTGTCTGTTTAAAACTTTAGCGATATTGCTAATATAATTAAATTGTATTATTCACGTCTACAAACTGTCGTCTCAGCCTGAAAACGTTCTAGTTCTTAGCTCGGAAAATAGATGAAGCGTTAATTGGTAAATGTTGTTAGTTTTGTTAGCTGAACGGTTTATGACCCTAAAGTGGTGAGGTAATTGGGATATTAGAAGTTTATGAAAGCAAACAGGAGATACAAAACAATGAAGAGGGCTAAGCGAGAGTAATCGGTTCAGTTCACGTCAAGTTGATATGTACATAAAAACGGCAGCATTCTAGGAGCCTCGGGTGGCTTTCAAGTGAAATTTAAAACTGCCAATGTAATGCTGAAACATTAATTTAATTAGCATTTTTTTCCAATGTTAAGCTGCGTGTGTATATAGAATGTACAGTGCTGGTCTATTTGGCTAGAAGCTGGAAACAACATTTAATGTGGCAACTACAATCGATTGGGCGAATGGATCACTGTGTAAATATTTCGCAATCATAAATCTTGTTGTTTCAAGTCATTGATCGTTAGTCTGATGATCGACACAATATTTTTCAATGTGGTCCAAACATCAAAAACGTTTATTGTTAGCACACAACATGCAATTTTTTACTTAAGTATTTAAAGTATGAAAAAGCATAGACTCACACTCATCAGTAAAGCTACAGCACATTTTCTACAAATATCGATCGCAGCATTTGCAACATACCTCACAAAGTCCAGTGAGCTCAAATCCGTGCTTCTAGGAGGTCAATGTGTATGACCACGTACACAGATTTCAATCAGATTGGCTTTACTAGTAATCTCCCACTAATAAATAATTCGTATTGAGGCAAATTAAGGGTTTCTTGAAATAAACTGCTGGTGCAAAATTTGATACATTTTGTCATGTTTTGTTTATTAATTCTTCTCGGAACTCCCTCAATATTTCCTCACAATTTTTTTTCAGTTTCTGAATCATGTTGCATGGCATACAAGGATCGTAATGGAAGATTTAACTTTTAAAACAACATAGAAGGTGAAACTGGTGAAGTTTCTTCGGGTTTTTAGGCTGTCGTAAAATAATAATTGATGCCTGACGTTTCGCAAGCACGAGTGCCTTGCATCTTCAGAAGTGGTGTTTCTTGAGAGCATCCAGTACAGTGTAAGCCCTCAAGCAAACCACCGTCTGAAGATGCAGGCCACTCGTGCTGAGAAACGGCAGGAAGAAACTCTAGTTTACGACGGCCTAGAAAACCCGAAAACTCACCAGGTTTCAGAAATGGCCTCCAAATTCCTACTTTCTATGTAACATACCAGGTGTTTAACTTAAAGATAAAAACGCTCATTCTTTGCAATTCTGCATCCTTTATTGGGTATCTGTTTTTTCGCCAATCGTCTTCCGGAAAATTGAAAAAACCGTTTTGGTTTTCTGAACAGGGAAATAGACTAAAAATTTACGGTAACGAGATTTCAATGGATTCAAGTAGAGCCTAAACTTAACTTTACAGTGTTACAATATTATTTCTAAGAACATTGAATGCAAGGGCTAAATTTTTAAGAATATAGATAATATGAGACTATAGAATAAGTTTTTTAGTGTATAAATGCATATTTAATTAGTATATCTACGGTACAAGAGACGAAAGTCGAAGTTCCGCTTTCTGCTTGAAGTGCAAGTGACGGACTTTCGTCTCGCGTAGCGTATACTATTTTTCTTGATCCTCGGTGGAAACTCAGCCGGAAAAAGTAAAGGTTTTGAAAATTGGCTTTGAAAATGTTGTCAAAAACAGTCAGCTGACAGTCAGTGACAAACTGCTCAAGCTGTCAGCGTGCTGGCAAAAGTTATTACTTCCACACGGTATGAAAGAAAATTTCGTTCGGCGCGGTGATTTCGATGCTCGTACGGCTTTGAAAATGTTGACAAAACGTCCGAAACCGATTTGTCAAACGAAATCGCCCGTTGCTAGTTACCGAGTCAGAAAGGTGCGTGGCGAAAGCTATTGTAATGGCTAAAAGTGATGCTTTCGCCATCGAAAACAGTGGCGAAAGTACGTACTTTCCACCAGGGGATCAAGAAAAAGATTTTCAAAGCCGGACGAGCATCGAAACCAACGCGCCGAACAAAATTTTCTTCATCCCGTGTGGAATGAATGGTAATAACTTTAGCCAAGCACACTGATAACTTGACTGTTTTCGCTGACTGTCAGCTGACTTTTTTTATAACATTTTCGAAGCCGTTTGCTTCAAAACCTTATACTTTTCTCGGCTCGTTTCCACCGAGGATCAAGAAAAATAGTATACGGAACGCGAAACGAAAGTCGAAGGCCCGCCACTGCATGCATGACTTCAAGCAGTGGCGGAACTTCGAGTTTCGTCTCTTATACCGTAATATACTATTTATTGTTATTTAATCTTCAATTTGTTACGTGCAAATATTTTACTGTAAACCTCTTAATTTGTTTTCGACCTCGGTATGCGTTTTCAACTTACTTGCGAAGCATATCTGTTTGTCTCTCAGTAAAATTGTTAACTTGTTTAAATACATCAGTTGTGCAGTTGAATTAGAGTGTGCGTAATTTTGTATTGTCCATTGAGCGTTCCAAATATTGTTCGCTAGCCGCAAAGTACTAGCTCTTGCTCTAACTCACGCCCGAGATAAAATACATATAGTTAGAAGTAAAATTCATAACAAATTGATTTGAAAATCTCCAGTTTGAGATTTTATCCCCGTAACGCTCGTAATAATAATCCCTTCGGGTAAAAATCAACACATTTGCTTAAATTGTTTTTTTAATCCTTATAATTTGATGCTAAAGCTCAAGAGCGGCAGCGAAAAGGGAAATGCGCAGTTTGATAAAAAAAATTCACATTCACTAAGTTGGCAAAAATCAGCATTCTGGTCGATTTTTACTTTCGTCGAAACTTTCAGCATCTGAAAAGATAAGTGTTTTTTAAAGATGGAGAAAATATCAAATTGCTACTGCGTTAGGTTGAAACACGAGAATTTCGTAAGGACAGAGTGCTCTTGAGTGAAAACATGTATTTTGAGACCGATATTCTCTAAGCTGACAAAAATCATAATTATGAGCGTTTTTGATGCACCTTTCTGCTTAGCTGGAGCGAAGTATTTTCTACAGATGGTAAAAATTTTAAATTGATGTTTAGAAGGCGCGATTTTTTAAAGAATAGAGCACAGTTGAGGGAAACTGTGCATTTTTTGTCCGGCGTTTACAAGGATGGCAAAAATCAGGATTATCGAAGATTTCTACCAGTCTTTTAGCATCTTAAGAACCAAATGTCTGCTAAAAATGATGACATTTTCAAATTGCTATCTGCGTTAGTTTGAAAGATGATGATTTTTAAGGCGGGTGCGCCGTTTTGTAAGAACATCCATTTTGAGTCCGGTATTTATAAAATTGTCAAACATCAGAATTCCAGACGATTTCTATAAAGGTTGCCGGATCGGTAGAAGCATCTTTCTTCTAGCGACGGAAATATTTTCTGCCTGCTGCGTCATTCAGTTTGGAAGATGGAAATTTTTAAAGGAGAGAGCGCAGTTTTGTAATTAGCAAAACTCAGGTAGAATTTTTCCTTCAATCATAACACAAACTGGTCAAATTTAGACTTTGAAAAAATTAACGCCATAAGTGATCTGCAGAAGATTCTGTCTGTGCGAAATTTTGTACTCTCAATAATTTCTTCTGTAAAAAAATCGTATTTTTATTCACCAAAAATGTGCGAAAGACAACTAACGCATAACTGCAATTTTTATAGTCGGTATTATGTTCGATCTTTCAAAGGCTATTCTAATATGACTTATACATAACACACGCTTTCACACGCTATCCAAATTACAGCTTAAATCGCTTTAAGTTAATTAACACTGAGAAATTGGTCGGTTTCGTTCGACAGGCATTGGCACGAATTTTCAGATTTTACTCCTGTGATTATGTTTTTTCTTTTTCGCCTAACAAGGCAGTATTTGAAATGAAGTTGGGTCTCTGCAAATCGTCCATATTTTGTTTCTTAAACTTGTATTTTCAATTAACTTGATGGTCTTGATCCAAACATTATTAGCAAGTTTTCTAGCAAAGCTGGACGTATTTACTAAATTTGCGAAAAAGCAAATAAGAATTCTATTTTAGCTTCTTTAGGAACTGACTATGGTTTAAGAGTAGCTTTATCTAATTTTCAATGAAACGATATCAAGTTTGAATCACCTTGTGTATGGACAGCGACTAGGAATTATCAATGATCACACTCAAAATAGAGAAAGCGAGAAAGAACGATAAGCAAGAGATGCTGTCATTGAACAATTGTAACAAAAAACCAAACTGTTTGTTTTTTGTCTACTTATATTAAATTTCATGTGCATGCGACAGTCAAACTAAGTGCCATTTTATATATGTGGCGAAAATACGCATTGCCTCCGGGAATTTTGACATACGAAGAGCAGTAAATTATGCAGCACAAACACAAAATTGTATTAAACCAGGACCATTGTTCCAGGAATTGAATAACTTCAATTCGGATTGAAATCTCTCATCAAAGCAGAAACGTAATTATTTTGAAAATGTAACCAGACGCTTTTGATTTATGTTGCCAACGGTGGAATACTAACAATGGAATTGTTTGCGGAACAAGGGTTGTTAATAATGCAAAAATGCTGTTTTGTTACTTTTTTCAAAATGTTTCCGGTCACCATTAGCCGTTTGTTTCTCCGCTACTCGATAAATTCGTTTGCCATGGGTTTCTACCCATTATGCTACTTTGAATTTCGTTCGACTTGTCCATTATCTGACTGCTTAATGTGTTCTCAATATAAATTTTATTCTTGTGTGATTCTTCTCACTTTTCAAGTTCTCAATCTTATCAATGTTCATCACCAAATCAGTTCGTTAAACCATTCAACCCACATTTTTACAAGTAATTTCTTGTTTATCTGCAGTAATTTTGAGTCTGCACTCAATACTATCATTTTTTCGTGCGTTATTTGTCCGTCGTTTATTGAAGTCTTTCCGACTTTCACGAGACGCTCTCAGATGAACGAAGTAGGTTAAATATTGATTAGCTTTTCGCGTCCAACTTTCCTAAATGAATGTTTAATTTGCGGAGGAGAGTGCTCGTCTTTTGTTTTTCTTTGGTGCCAAGAGAGCGGCTCTAAATTTTCATTAGCCCACTGTCTGTCATTAATGCGGTCTGTTCGAATTGGTGGCGAAAACAAAAATTTTAGGATCCATAAAACCGTGCTTTATTAACCGATATTCATCAAATGTTAAACGACTTTTCGTGTACTTTATGGCGTGTTTAGACGAGCATTGGAAATGCATTCTGGATAACAATGAGCCGGGAATATGGCTCAAATACCCACCACGTTGGAGTGTTCCGATATTTTTAGCGAATTCCAATTGTGGAAATTTATTTTCATTATGCGTGGGTTCATTGCCCGAAACATTGTAGATGAAAACGGTCTTATTGCGACTGTTGAAAATAGATCGATCCGAAACAGGTGGGGTAAACAACAGCTCAAGCGAAACGTGAGGACGAGGATTTCGTGGAGATTAAGGAACATGAACTGATTTATTTTGCGCCAGATTGCAAATTAATATTGGAGACGAGGTTCTTTGACAAATTGTTTATCATTTACTTTATTTAATTTCGCCATTTGTTCTTAATTTAGTATTGGAAATTTTCATTTTACGTTCTCATGCTGTTTGAGTCTTCAAGATAGAAAGCACAGAACAACATTTTACTTCAGAGTTGGGTTGCGTACTTTTGCATAACAGGGACTTTATTCAATCATCCATGCACTTTAATTTTTTAGCAGCTGCTTTTTGAAGATTTAACACTCACAAACAGTAATTGTTGGTGAAAGTGACAATTAAATTTTTTTAATGTGCAAGGACTATTCACACTGGGCATCTTTAGCTTAATTGCTAGAATCTCCTTTCTTCCTCATGTACTTTCGAACTCTCTCAAAGAGACGATGGGTCGTTTTTTATTGATCTGCATCTGGGAATAATCAGCTTTTTCTAATTTTGGAGATTTTTCACTCCATGTCAATGAGATGCTTGGATTTTTTCATTTGAGATGAAAGTAGTTCTTCTGAATAGTCCTTGTGTAGTTAACTTTGTCTTGTATCTTCAAAGTAAAGCGGCATTAGAAGATTATATCCGAATAAGAAAATATTGTATTACAAGTACGAATTACAAGTACGAATTGACAAAACACTGTCATTTTCTTTTTCGCCTGAACAAAGCCTCCCTCAAGGATCCCCGCTCTCACCGTTTCTCTACAATATATACTGCCATGACATATACAATTACAACTTACCAGACAAAAATCAAATCGACAGATCGGCATACATATTACAATACGCAGACGACACGGCACTTATTGTACATGACAAAACTACTGAGAGAGCAGCGCAAAGACTCCAAACACTAACAAACAACACAATGACATGGTTTTATAAATGGAGACTAACACCAAACGCGTCAAAAAACCAACTTCTGCTCACAAACCACAGACTCAACGCTGACTCCCCTGCAATAACTGCAGACGGCCAAACGACACAACCAAAAAACGACGTAAAATACCTTGGAATCACAATTGACCACAAACTTAAATTCACTAAACACATACGAAACATCAGGGCAGAAACAATAAAGAGAACAAAACACTTCCGATCACTAACCTACAAAGACAGAGGAATTAGCACAAACACCGCCACCAAAATATATAAAGCTATTTCTAGACCCTTGCTAAACTTTGGACAAATACTCATGACCAACGGAACAGAAAGGACAAAACGTTATACACAAACAACAGAACAAATTGCACTAAGACTAATAACACGAATAAGACACCCCCAAAAACCCACTACACAACCCCCCCACCCAACTACTATACGAACGCACAAACATGACAAAGATCTCGGAAAGACTCATACAGCTACAGACAAAATGGACAAACAACCCCTGCAACTGGACCATACTGAATCCCCTTTGTCTTACAAGACCAACCAGACAATCCCGCTTCCGTTTCCCTACATCAACGCTACTCGAACACTTACAAACGCAACTGACTAGTGGACAATAAAATAATTTCTTCTTGCCACTGAAATTTTATTTATTTAATAACATTGTTAACCTAGAATAAGAGAATTTTCATATTTGTTTTTTATTTAGATTAAGACTACATGTATTAAACAAGGGCAGAAAGACCGATAGGTCGAAAGCCTTTTTTAGAAATAAATATGTTTACTACTACTAAAATATTGTTGGATTAGTCAAAATGAAAATTATGCCAAGCTTTTGGCTCTTCAGGAACACACTTAAAAATCTTATTTTTCTTAATTGAGAATTTTGGTGCGTCAATTTTGAAATTCTTCCTTTTAACATGACGCTAGCACCTGTTGCTTTATATGTAAATCCACAAATAGATTATACAAGGAATATAAAAAATATTGTCAAAAATTCGTCCAAGTTTTGCAGCTCACAAATTCCTATGATCAAAAAATTGTCCTCCTAATCTTATTAAAATCGCTGGCTTGTTCACGTTATGGTCGAGTGTTAGAATCCTTCTGCAGGGGCAGAAACAAAACGTTGTTTTTTCACATTAAACAAATTATTACGAATATTGAAAACTTTAATGAACTAGTCCGAGAAAATGTTTCTTAAAATAGAACACACGCATCGAGCTTTAATACAAAACGTGTTTGTGAAGTAAAGAAAACTCTGTAAAATACATTTATTTGTAAAGACACTTAATGTTCCTCGCGTTGTAAAGACACGTAATGTTTTAAGCTGGCACATTTAGTCAGTGCACTTGGCGTTTATTGTCGGTTCGGGTTATTTTAATTGACAATTATTGTTTACCTAACGTTTGGTTTCTCAATAAGATCCTTTAATTTCGAGGCTTTTTGGGCTCACCACTCATTTTTTTAAGATTGTGCGCCCCTAAAATTTTAAACCACGCGTCGTGGCTGACCTGTACGATATTTTTATATTCGATAATTTTCCACGGGAATGGTGTAAAGTGAAAATATTTTTTTCTTAATATTACCATCGCCTGTTTCATAGAATAAAATCAGCTCTACCAGCGTGGGCTGTTAGAATGCAGCTGCGTCTTGTTTCTTCTTAGAATATAAAACAGCCCTTTAAGATTCACAGGATCACGAAAAGTGCATCAAGCTCCACTTCAGTTTTTGCATATTTAAAATATATCAGCCCTTATTTACTACCCTGCGGCGTTTACCTCTCCATGTAATAAAAACATCTTCAAGTTCTCCATCTGTTTCCTTACCTAGACGCATCCGAATATTGCTAAAACAGCCACCAAAGGATCTTTGTAAGTAACGTAAAATGTAAACGTATAAGATAAATTGGATTTTTACGTTCGCTTTTATGCTTTTTATGTAGTAAATTATATACGAAGGTACAAACTCTCGGGAGGATAAACGGTTATTGTCCTTTTTTTGAGATGTGTCGTTTCTCTGTTTTATGGCCTGTCATGGTTGGATTATTTAAAATTTGTCTGCTATATGATGTGGCGGATGAAAGTGGATTTTCGGATGGTTTTGTCGTTTTTTTTTGTGGAGTCTCTGGTGATTATACATGATTCGCAGCAGTATAGAAAAGCTGTCTAGGTAAGGAAGCGGAAGGCTGTTTTTCGCGAGAATTTGTTCTCAATTGTGTAAAAATGAATTTGCATATGTTACGATCTCGAGAAATTTCTTGATGGTTAATGGCCAATGAATTTTTTGATTTAAGGCTCTAAAGTTTTGTAAATAACACAATTTTATTTATTTTAATTCTACAGCTGATTCGCAAAATATATGTATTTTTCGAAAAGCAATTGTGAAAAGTTTTTCTTTTAAAATTTATTATTATTATAAAAAAATATTATTATATTAAGTAATTGAAGGGTTTAACCCACACTGTAATTCGGATCAGTCAGAACTCTCTCCTTTTCTTTAACATAATGTAGAACTGAATTATTGTTTTTGTTTTATGATCCTGCAATTTATTTATTCCAAATTAGCTTATTTTTCTGTTTTTTTTCTGTAATAAATTCATTATATCAAATCTCAATTTTCGTCATTCAGATCTAACGCTAATTTTCCGCATTAATCTGCCGATTTGTAATTTAGGTTTTCATATTCTTCTATGGCAAACATTACAAAATCGTACAAATCATCCCCACAACATCGGGTTATTTTTCATTGGTTTCGTCTATCTCCATACAGTAAAATCGCTTTATCTCAAGTGATGCTTTCATCGCGTACATCAGTTAGGTAATATTTTATAGGCCATAAACGTTAAGCAAAAAGACTATTTTAAATTCATTCACTCTAACTGTGTGGGCGTAATGTGTTGGCAGCAAATGCAAATATCCAGTAAATAAATGCATGGACTATGTTCGAACTTTTGTTAGCTTTATTTCTCGGTTAAAGTTATGTCTTGACTTACATTTGCCTGTGTTTTACTTTTTCCCGAATTCTGTTTCATTGTCCAGAGTTTATAATTGTTGTTTTTTATGTACGTATTTTACTGTAATGGGCAATTATTCCACAGGCCAACAAGCAAATTGGGCCATTTTCATTTTCTAAATCTGCTACGTTCATTAAGCAACGTTTTTTTTTTTCATTATGTGACTGTCACAGTGTTGCGTTCTGTGCAACGTTTCTTGTTTAGCTTAATGTTTTTAATTTCTGCTAAGTAAACATTGTTTGATTTTTCTCCAATAACTTCAAAGAAAAACCATCGAGTCGATAAATTAAGGAAACAGTTCGAATTGTCTTTATTTCATTTGTGAATAATATTTAACATTACAACTGGACCATACTAAATCCCCTTTGTCTTACAAGACCAACCAGACAATCCCGCTTCCGTTTCCCTACATTAACGCTACTCGAACACTTACAAACGCAACGGACTAGTGGACAATAAAATAATTTCTTCTTGCCACTGAAATCTTATTTATTTAATAGTATTGTTAACCTAGAATAAGAGAATTTTCATATTTGCTTTTCATTTAGATTAAGACTGCATGTATTAAACAAGGGCAGAAAGACCGATAGGTCGATAGCCTTTTTTAGAAATAAACATGTTTACTACTACTATTTAACATTATATCTGGACTGCATGTTCATTTTATTTTCAGATAATTGAACTTTAATATCTGATCCTTAAAAAAAGCTATTTATCATAAACGTAAAATATATGAGTGCAGATCACCCGACAAAACTGCTAGATATTTGACAATTCTGAATATTTATTTGTCTTAATCCTGTATAATACGTACTTAGTTAGAGACACATGCATTCAAACACCTGCATAAATTCCCATCGAGTGAGCTTACAGCAACAGCATAAGCAGAAGCATTGCGCTAATTTTGTTTTGGAATACAATATCACGTAACGATTTATTGATGAAATGTCGAAAACTTCCCCGATTTAATATTAAAGTCCAATCAGCTGCATCCAATGTAAACGATACCGTTTTTGGCATGTCCAGCAATTCTGGTTATTTTATTCTGGCTAAATTGAAATCTGTGTATTTATGTGGAGTTTTAAAGTTCTGCCGGTATATTATCAAATGGAAACTATTCCGTCAGCAGCAACGATCAAATCGATCATTGATTAGCCGCAAATAAATACAGTTTTGCCAGGCGACTTTCCAGTCGGATTAATTGCTGCTGGTGCATTGTGCAACGCCAGAGTCAACAGACCCGAAGAACTTCATCATCGCAGAACAAAGTAGCAATGCGAATTTGATATGACAAACCTCAATTTTAATTTGACCCTCAGGTTTATGCAAACTCTGGCGCTGGTTTCATTAAATATCAATTTAGACAAAGCATATTGAAATTCGGGCTACAAGAACTGGAAAGTGGGGAATCGTTTCGTTTTCAACAAATTTATTTCCGTTGGATGAGAACCGGGGTTCGGGAACTTTCAATTAGATCCATGCTCACATTTTTAATTAAATATCAGTTAAGCATCGGCCAATGCGAACCAATTGGTTAGTTTTGGAACAATCAATTAAAGCGAGTTTGATGAGGGTTAAAAACAGGGGAACGTTTGAAATGCTTTGCAGTTTGATGACATTTATCAAAACAAATCGTTTGGAGCAAATTTGTAAATTTGGAATAACGGAACTAGGAATCAAGGACAGTTTTTTATCTAACAATGTTTAAATTGTATCAAAAAAATTCTAAAAATACTTAGTTTTTTGACCAAAAAACATGGTCAGAAAATTTAAAACGATGTAGCCAAAATAGGAATATTATTGTTAATTCGCTTTTGCTTCTTGGGCTGTTCAGTGATAACTTTTATTAAGTGCATAAAGTGTGAGAATGGTTTGTTATGGAGAGGTTAGAAAGTGCGCCCGAAAGACGGCATTGGTTTTCAATGAAAGAAATCGGAATTATGAAGTAAGTCACAGATGTGTGCTGGATTTCGTAAAAAAGTTCTCCGAAGCTGGTTCGGTAAGTAATAGAAGAAGAAACAACCTACGAGTGATGAATAAAGGAGCTTAAAATAAGGTTTTGGTATTATTTGCAGCAGAGCCCACCAACTTCTTGCGGACAGTAGCAGAACAGACAGGAATATCATACAAGGCTGTAAGATAGATAGATAGATAGATAAAATTTATTGAACATTCCCATTAATAAAACTCACAAACAAAGTTAAAAAAACATAACTCCCATGTCTAGCCAGATGTTCGGCCGGTTGCTCTTTGCCCATGATCTAAATAGACTGTAAGAAAAACACTGAAAATGCATAAACTCCATCCATACAAAGAATGGTAACTTGCTATTGTCGATAGAATAATCTCGAATTCGAAATTTGAGAAATACGCTTTAAAAGAAGATCATGAAAGGAAAACAATCGTTACTCTTAAACTTTAAAACAATTCTAAATGTGACTTGACTGGAATTAAGTAGACTTTCCTTTATTAATGGCCAGATGGATAACTATTTCTTGCGTACTTTGAGATGAGCAAACCAGATGAAAAAGACAAGCTGGTAACATTCAGTACAATTTTGAATGTTGTCCTGCTATTTATAACATATATTTTCGAATTCTAAAGTTAAAATTAATTTTAGTGTTGAAACATATCACCAGACATCGATTATACATGACCAGGCAAGTAAATTTCCGTACAATTTAGTTACGAATTAAATCACATAAATCGCGATCATGCTCGTTCACACTTCCTTACAATGTTTAAATAGAAACCGATTCCGGTTGATAAATGCGATAATTGGAAAATCATTTTCTTTTGATTTATCGGATTGGAATCCGGGTACCGACTTCCATAAATTTAAATGGTTTTTGCACGAAGACACAATAATTTACACTAATTTTTCCTCTAATGCAAAATATGTGAGTCTTGGCCGGGTGCCAGATATTTGACGTTACACAATAACCGGTCAAATAAAAGCCTAATGTTTTTACGAGCTTCATTGAGTGGGTAAAAGAAAATAAACGGGACGAAAGATCAAAAAGAAGGGTTTTACAAGTGGACATTTGAATTAACTGATTTAATGTACCAACTGGAAGTCATTCGCTATCTAAGCCAAAAAATGAAGTAATTCTAATGGTGTTGGGAATGGGAATCATCTATTTATTGGACAAAAAATCTTAATTAAACCACTTATCTTATCTCTGATGGAAGGAGATTCGTAATCCGTATTTTTGATCAATTCTAATTTCAACTGTATTTTTTTTATATTATATCTCGAAATTAATGATTCAGCAGTTCAAGTGGTAGTAGTAAACATCTTTATTTCTAAAAAATGCTATCGACCTATCGGTCTTTCTGCCCTTGTTTAATACATGTAGTCTTAATCTAAATAAAAAACAAATATGTAAATTCTCTTATTCTAGGTTAACAATCTTATTAAATAAACTTTCCAATCTAATGACAAGAAAAATTATTTTATTGTCCAGTAGTCAGTTGGAGTTTGTAAGTGTTCGAGTAGCGTTGATGTAGGGAACGGAAGCGGGATTGTCTGGTTGGTCTTGTGAGACAAAGGAGATTCAGTATGGTCCAGTTGTAGGGGGTGTTTGTCCATTTTGTCTGTAGCTGTATGAGTCTTTCCGAGATCTTTGTCATGTTTGTGCGTTCGTATAGTAGTTGGGTGGGGGGGTTGTGTAGTGGGTTTTGGGGGTGTCTTATTCGTGTTATTAGTCTTAGTGCAATTTGTTCTGTTGTTTGTATATAACGTTTTGTCCTTTCTGTTCCGTTGGTCATGAGTATATGTCCGTAGTCTAGCAAGGGTCTACAAATAGCTTTATATATTTTGGTGGCGGTATTTGTGCTGATTCCTTTGTCTTTGTAGGTTAGTGATCGGAAGTGTTTTGTTCTCTTTATTGTTTCGTATGTGTTTAGTGAATTTAAGTTTGTGGTCAATTGTGATTCCAAAGTATTTTACGTCGTTTTTTGGTTGTGTCGTTTGACCGTCTGCAGTTATGTTGGGGAGTCAGCGTTGAGTCTGTGATTTGTGAGCAGAAGTTTGTTTTTTGACGCGTTTGGTGTTAGTCTCCATTTATAAAAAAATGTCATTGTGTTGTTTGTTAGTGTTTGGAGTCTTTGAGCTGCTCTCTCAGTAGTTTTGTCATGTACAATAAGTGCCGTGTCGTCTGCGTATTGTAATATGTATGCCGATCTATCGATTTGATTTTTGTCTGGTAAGTTGTAATTGTATATGTCATGGCAGTATATATTGTAGAGAAACGGTGACAGCGGGGATACTTGAGGGAGCTCTTGTTCAGGGGAAAAAGAAAATGACAGTGTTTTGTCAATTCGTACTTGTAGTTGTCTGTGTCCTAGTAAGTTCTTTATGGTGTGTAGTAGATATGTTGGTGTGTAGTTTGTATAGTATGTATAGTAAGCCTCTATGCCAGACACTATCAAAAGCTTTGTTAATGTCCATAAACAGGCAGGCTGTCTTTCTGTCAGTTAGGTGGGTTGTTTGTATATTGTTAGTCAGAGTGAAGAGTGGGTGAATAGTCGAGTGCTGATGTTTGAATCCGAACTGATACGATGGTATGTACTTTCCGACCAGTTTTCCCAGTCGCTGCCATATTATGTACTCAAAAACCTTGCTAAGTACTGGTAGCAATGTAATTGGTCTGTAATTGCTCGGTTGTGTATTGTCCAGTCCATTTTTGGGTATAGGGATTATTAAGGCGTTTTTCCATGTTTTTGGAATTTTGTTATTTCTGATGCAGTTGTTCAATTCAGTTAGGATCAGTTTGTGTGTTTCTTGAGTTAGGCTTTTCAGGAGTTTTGCCTTTATTTCATCTTTTCCCGGTGCTGTGTTTTTGATATGCGCTAGGGCTTCATCGTACTCTGTGTCTGTGATCAGTGTGCAGGCATAGTTTGGTGAGTTGTTAAAATAGTTCAAGTACCAGTCGTTGATCAAGTTCCAGTTGTCATTGTCGAAGTTAGGGTTTGTCGATATGCTGAAGGCCCTTTGATAGTGTCTCGCGAACGCGTCAGCTTTCTCTTTGTCTGTGTACCGTTCTATTCCGTTTTGGTCAATTGTGTCAGTAGTGTTAGTTTTTTTGTATTGCGCTAGTTTCTTAATTTTTCGCCAGTATGTTTTGCCTTTGCCTTTTTGTATTTCTTTACATGTTTCTAGCCATTTGTCTTCTCGGTATTGTCCAATCAAGGTTTTAATGTTTCTGTTGAATTGGTTCAGTGTCTTTTTTAGGTCGTTATTTTGAGTGTCAGCAGCATTTCAATTATTTCTACTTTTCAAGTTTCAAGTCATCAAAATTATGTTGCTGGTAATAGAACATACCTTGGTGCATGTAGACGATTTGAGCTATTAGCTTTCCCGAGAAAAGTAATATTGGGACACGTTTTCCATTGCTATATACATTTTTATGAGCCAATATCTTTGACATATTAAAGCCAAAAATGAAAATTCGCGATTCAATATATTTTCCTTGCCTTTTGCGTAAATCCAGAAAACTCTTTAAAAGGAATAACCTCAGTTTCAAATTGGCATAATATTTTGAGCCATTTAATTTAATTTTTCGGACACTTAATTTTATTCAGTTTAGATTCCTCATTAAAAGCAACTTCTTTAAACAAAAATGGCTTTCACTACTGAAACAACAATTTTTCTCTTTAAATATCGAGTTCATTTGTTTGATGAATTGCAAGTCCAAAGCGGAGTTTCACGAGGAAAAGAACCGTCGAAATAAATCCAAATGACAAGGCACAAAATGGACTAAAATGCCATTCTTTTAGAGGCGACACTCTCATTTTGTACTTCCGACTTGCCACTGGAATTGCTCGTAAAATACTCCAGTTTCGCTTGGCTCGGGTTTAAGGAAATACTTTGTATTTTCTCACAATTGCGCTAAAATCTAATAATTCGAGAGTTGGGGTATTAGTAGGGCGATAACGACCGGTCAAATGGTTTTATAACGTTTAGCCGGACGAAGGAAATATCTTTTAATGACACGTAACTCGACCTGTAGCTGGGTACACGACTAATTGGCGGGTTATTTTAAACACTTTCAGCATTTGTGTTTTTTAAGTGAAAGCAAAATCAATTTGCGACTTTCAACGTACACTCCTTTTGGAATAAATCTTGTGCCTTCAGCAAGTCTACGTCTAGCTCTGTCCATGTCGAAAGTTCTATTACACAGTGGAAATGCAAATTCAGTGACAATTTTACAATTTTGCAACCTTGAATTTGAAATTTATGTCCTCGATGGCGCAGTAAAACATTCCGAGAATCTACCATTTCGGAGAGAACTGGAGTGGTAGTAAATCGTGGAGAAGAGAATGGGGTTGTAGCTGGTAAAAAGAATGGCACAGGAGACCACTTTGTTCCTTTGTCATTTAAATTAGTTTGAGCGCCTCTTTATAATGAAATACTGTTGTTGCAAAAGCAGCACCAGAACAGTTTCAGATGTATTTATTGAGTTTTCAAGTGTAAGTGTGAGATTGACGAATTCCTAAATAAATGTTTACAAATTCGGAATAAAAGGATCATGTTCAAATCTATAAGACTACTTTGTAATGTTGTTTTATGACCTAAACTTTACACCAACATCGGTTTGGATACTCAATTATTCCAATGTATTCCTGGGTTTCAGTCAATTTTATTGTTTATTATTTAAATTGTTACAAATACGTTTCGGTGTCTTTATCCACCATCATCAGTTTGTCTAAAATATATATTTACAGTTATCATCAATTCAATTAAAAAAACTTTCACAAAATTAACATATTAAAATTTAAATCACACACATATTAAAAAGTACAATTTGGGACCTTGGTTCTCAGGTGATGAGTCGGGATAAACATGTTCGGGAAAAGACTAGAATCTATTGTTTAGAGATCTAAATTTGACTTACATGTTTAGATGTTTCTTCCTTTATATTTGGTTGGACATTTAATTACCATTACATGAAATGTAAAGGAAGAAACATCTAAATATGTAAGTCAAATTTAGATCTCTAAACAATAGATTCTAGTCTTTTCCCGAACATGTTTATCCCGACTCATCACCTGAGAACCAAGGTCCCAAATTGTACTTTTAATTATGTGTGTGATTTGAATTTTAATATGTTAATTTTGTGAAAGTTTTTTTTAATTGAATTGATAATAAATGTAAAATGGATATTTTACACTTCACTTCCGATCACTAACCTACAAAGACCAGAGGAAATTAGCACAAACACACCGCCACCAAAAATATATAACGCTATTGTAGACCCTGGCTGACTTTGGACCCATATACTCATGACCAACGGAACAGAAAGGACAAAACGTTATAACCAAACAACAGAACAAATTGCATCTAAGACTATAACACGATAAGACACTCCCAAAACCCACTACACAACCCCCCCCCACCCAACTACTGTACGAACGCACAAACATGACATAGATCTCGGAAAGACTCATACAGCTACAGACAAAATGGACAAACAACCCCTACAACTGGACCATACTGAATCCCCTTTGTCTTACAAGACCAACCAGACAATCCCGCTTCCGTTTCCCTGCATTACGCTACTCGGAACACTACAAACGCAACGGACTAGTGGACAATAAAATAATTTCTTCTTGCCACTGAAATCTTATTTATTTAATAGTATTGTTAACCTAGAATAAGAGAATTTTCATATTTGTTTTTTATTTAGATTACGACTGCATGTATTAAACAAGGGCAGAAAGACCGATAGATCGATAGCCTTTTTTAGAAATAAAGATGTTTACTACTACTACTGGATATTTTAGACAAACTGATGATGGTGGATAAAGACACCGAAACGTATTTGTAACAATTTAAATAATAAACAATAAAATTGACTGAAACCCAGGAATACATTGGAATGAATTAAAGTACAGTCAGGAAAATATACAATACTCAATGATGTTAAACTTGCAAGTTTTTTTCTTTATAGCTTTTGCTATTTTGTCCAATTTAGCTCAACTTTAGAATCTGGTTCCCACCGTCACATTTACAAGCGTTGTCCTTGACTAATTTTCTCATGACTTTTTCAAAATTATTACAAAGTCAATCTTCCCATTCGCTGAAAAAATTGGGGTCATTTGTGGTTTTTCATTGTCATCGAAGAACAAGAAATAAACAGTGATTATCTGGAATTAGCCACATAAGTTAGTTTTTTAAAACTAACTAGTAATTTGTCCTTTAAGTTTCAATTTTGTATTAATTTATTAAATTTATCAGTTTCTTCATTTATTTCAAACAGTATATTTAAAATATATATACGGACAATCTAAATAAGAAGTGGAGGAGAACTCCTCTGTTTGTTCATATATTTTTCACTAATTTAGAACCAAGTGTAAAGTATTTCTAGTTTAATCCAAAAGAAATTCCTGGGTTCCAGTCAATATTAGTGTTTATTAGTTAAATCTTTACAAATACGTTTCGGAGTCTTTCTCCACCATCATCAGTTTGTCTAAAATACACATTCACAGTCATCATTAATTTAAAACAAAGGCTCTGCTTAAATATACATACTAAAATACAAATTACAAACATATCAAAAAGTATATTAAAAACTTAGGTTCACAGGTGATGAGTCAGGACAATCATGTTCGTGAAAAGACCAAGTAAGAAAAAAGTATTTTTAGTAAATTTTTTGAACAAATTATATCGTTTTCTGAGTACAAAAACTGCCTCTAAGGGAGTTAACAATCAAATAAACCAATCAATGACATTCAATATATAAAAACTTTTAAGTTATTATTGAAATAGGTAATTCTCAAAATATTTGCGGCAATAATTCGTAATTGACGATTGTCACGTTTAGCGAGGATCATTTTATACAGGGGGATCATAGCTTAAGGGTTTATTCCTTGGTCAATTTTAAGTTCAAAATGATTTCTACACTTTTTGCCAGATCTCAAAAGTTAAAGAGTTAAATGAGACAAAATCAATTTGAAGAGCGCATGAAGAGTAAAATTATAAGCATGCTTCCATTACAAACATTAATACATTTTTACAACTTTTTCTTCTCACACTAAATCACTAGTTCGGGTAATCTGTATTTAAAAGTGTCTTTCATAATTTGCGTCGTTAAAATTTTCAACTAGACATTTTGGAAAAATTCCAATATTTCCGAGACTTTTTTCAAAATAACGCCACGGCTTTTTATCGAATCGATCAATTCGTGATATAAATAACTCACTTTTTCACTATCTATTTCAACGTAAATTTGTTAACGAATTTTTAAATAATTAATGGCTTTGTGGACCATTATGTAGACGATTGGTTTATTACATTCTTTTCCATACTTTGTTGATTGCACATGTAATAAATTATTTAACAGCTTTTCCAGACCATAACATTCCAATTACATTTATCTATTCAATTATATCACAATGGGAACATTATTAAAATTTAACCAACATTTAGAGTATTATTCATTTTAAATGACGCTTTTAAATAATCGAAAGTTTAAATGTGTATTTTTCATTAGCGGGTTGATTTCCATTTGCAGAGCAATTCAAGCTTACTTGAATATAATATAATATAACCAGATTTCTCTTGGTTTCCAATTCAACGACGAAAAAACACAATGTTTCTTTTCCAAAGCGGGCAAAATGTATATCCGCCTCACTAAAATTTGTTTTAACTAATTAAAGTTTGGATTCAATATTGCAATTTTACCAGTGATTACTGTAGGAGGTAAACCCGAAAATAACCAATTAATAATTTAAGTTCGATTCATGGCCTTGTTTGTTTTATATCAAGGTAAAACGATAATTAGACTCTTTGTAAAAGGGGCCTACACAATAGAAATCATCAATTTCCAGTCGACAGTCTATTAATGGCACATCGTAACTATCAATAATTGGGCCATGGATATGTAGAGCCGGTAACAAAATTTCTTATTATGGTTCATTGATTTCGTGTCAAAAACAGTTCGGTTCCTATTATGCGGCCAAATAATAGATGTTGTGGCTTTCACTCATTTTGCTACCCGCACACTGAATTAAACACATAATAGGAAACGGCCATTTTATTTAAATTGCTCTTGTTTATTAGATTTTTTTCTATTTTTACTAGTTGATTCACTCACAGATAAGTTATAAACTTGTTTTACAAGATTAATTATATCAGCGTTGTAATCATAATAGCTTTTTCATTATTAATAATTAATGTATTTAGTTGTTAAGAGATTCAACCTTTCATCCACCATTTGTTTAATTTGCATTATTAAGAAACAGATGTTAAACCTTTAAAACTGCACTTAAAGAGTTTATAAAGGATGTAGCTTTACTCGGAAAACTGTTTGCCTCAGACACTGTTTAAATCCCAAACATGTTTGTTTCAAACTCTTAGACAAAAACACTTTATTACTGGCCACTTTTGCAGTTGATTACAGCGGCGCCTGGAATATGATTTATTTAATTCATTTCGAGTTGGGCGGAGTTTCCTTGGCCTCGACCTTTTGGACGAATAAGGGCTCTTTCTCTAGTTTTTTTTTACCAGAAAAGTTGTTATTTTAACATCAAGCTGCTATTTTCAAAAATCCGAAAATTTTGGTATGCAATAAAAACTGATGTTGTGAAGTGAGGTTATAAAGTGAATTTCAGCAGGTCTGTGGTAAATTAGGCAATTTTGTGACGAACTGACAGGCAGGCATTTGTGTAAATGGTTTAAAACTCAATTGAGAAGCTAAATATGGGAGCTCTGAAATTATCCCAAGTGACAATAGGGAGGAATTTATGCTTTTATCGGTGAAATAATTAATTTTTCAATTTTCCTTTAACTTACATGTCATGTATCCTCAGAAAACACCTTCAGAGGAACGCCACCGATTTTGAATCCAACCAATTGAAACCAGACTTACTTTTCTAGTGCTTGCTTTCTAAAGGAAAAGGCGACATTTTGTCAAGCGTTTCCGGCCTGAAAGTTTTATTTATCTAAAAGTGGAAAATCCTTCCATTTCCAATTTTCAACGACTTCCTCCTCTTTCCGGAAACGGTTTCCGGTGAGGACCCTTTAATTATTTTGCCAACAACAAGGGATGCGCATATAAATTGTGAGAATATCAGGGCGAACGTGTTCAACAACCAATAACTATCGTCAATTTTGGATATATTTTTATCGAGGAACGTGCATCGTTCAGCGAAACCGTTTACACCAACCTGCCTTCGATCACGCCCGGAATTTACAGGAAACCAGAGAAGGTCGCGAACTGGGACATTCCACCTGTTAGTACGGGATCTAAAGTGGTTTTCCGCTTATTTTTGGAGGAAAAACCGACGGAATTTGCCTCTGCGATGTCTTTTAAATCGGGAAATTGCACTTGTGTTCCGGGCCATAAAATGCTCAATTAATTTGCCGGAGACCTCTTCAAATGCAAATGTACCGTCAATTGAGCACGTTTTATTTTTTTAATTTGTTTTTCTTTTGCTTGATTTGCAACTTAGATCTTTCCTTCCTGTTTATATAGAGGTGCTTAGAATAACAGAACAGAAGCAGTAGTTTTTTGTCGCGTCGCAAAGGCTCTTCAGGGGATAAAAAGAAACACTTTGTGGCTGGTAAATGTGATCATTCAAACCTTCAATAATCAAGGTTTAGAGTGTCGAATTTTGGAACTACTTCCAAGTTTAAAGACGAAAAGGCAGTTTTTAATATTATTTAAGTTTAGAAATGGCTTAGAGTATGGCGGTCAAACTTCCAGAGAAAGTTTGCATGTCTTTTGCCATCAACTTTTCACGTAACATATAAAACGTACATTTCTTTTACAGCTGTACCAAAGATATAATCGAAAGTTGACAGCAAACTTTCACATCTGCAAAATATTAAAACCCGCACGGCACTGGAAGCCTTTTCTGGCGACTTATAGCTAGCTACATCGCAAATGCCACCAATGCTTCCAAAAGATTTTTGAGAGTTGAGTTTTCTGCTACATTGTTTTTAATTTTAAGCGTTTCTTTATAAATTGGATGAAAAACAAGTCGATGTTGTGACTGTTATTCTTTGTGTTTAAGTGATTCGAACATTTCACGTGTAATTTGATCTTATCCAAAGTTTTGACGCTTTCGTGATTTCGGTGGCTCATAAAATCCAGCTTTTATGATTCCATAAATTCTTGTTCCCGACTTTGAACATAATGAAGCTACACTTTAATGTGTTAATATAGAATTTCTGCACCCAAGCCTCACTCGACTAATCTGGAAAGCATAATTGTTGAATTTCGTCCAACTTCAAGTACCACTTGCACGAACTTTCATCACTAATCGCAGGCAAACTATTCAAAGTGGGAACATTTCAAGTCGCTTTCGAGTCGTGACGTATTCCCGCATTTAACCCGAATTATGATCTTCAATCCGGCCAACTTTATGAAACAGTTCCGCATTTGTTCCATAGAAATGTTCGGAATAATGTCACGGTTGAAGCATCACACAACATTTTGGCAAAATGCTTTTAGCATTGGCAGCAGCGGGCCAAACTTTCAGGTCAACACCCGCGTTATTGAGGTATTTGTGTTTGATTCGTATTTTTATTGGATTCAAATTGATGGCTGGTGTGTTTTCCACCGTTACGACATCAGGCGAAAATATTCTATTCTATTTTCTACATACAAGCGAGACTGCGGTGATGGCTCATAATTTCATAGTTTTATTGGACACCTTTAATGTTTAAATGCTTTAGCCACCATTCCAGCCCACTTTAACATTTTAATAATTATGGTAGGACCGGCGAAACATTCTCAGAACATTACACTATGACAAAGTTGGGACATAAAAAACATGGTACAAACATTGTAACATGGTAAACAACTTTGATAAAATTGGCTTTATTTATCTGGAGCATAAAATAAAATTTTTGACACTTGAAAACTTCTCAACACTTGAAAATCTGTATGGGGAGCAACATTGGAATGACCAGCTCTGAATTGATGTATATTTGTACTTAACGTAGGACCTTGCAAAACATTTGCAGAACATTATATTCAGGCAAATGTGGGCGAGGAACCAGCAAAAACTATACCTTTCTCTAACGTAAAGCTCACTGGAACTGCGGTTGGTTATTTACTATAAATTAGCCGGTTTGGCAAGAAACATTTGAGAAGCATGATCCTCTAATCCTGGCTGTTATGGGTTTCGGCCTTTGCAATGTGCACTTGCGGTGCATATCCAATAAAGTTTTGGCTTCGCAACATCTTGCACATTAGGGCCAATAAACCACCTAGTTAAGACTTAGCCGTTGGTTCGATACGGAACTTGGTCGCAGCATTGAATTAATTCGTGCTTCAACTTCTAAACATATATTGTGAAGTATAGAGGAAAATGTTTCAGCCACAGGGCAATTCCATTTTTACCGCTTTAAACAGTTTTTTTTTCGCCAAAATGTTCAGGCCGTTCGATGTAATCAAATCCACTTCAGCTACAATTAAATGCGTTCGTTAGGATTTTTCCCGACTAAAAAGCTCGCTTCCATTAATGTGGAAACATGAAATCTCATGAACCAGCTTGCTTGTACGTACACGGACTGCAGGATCCAGCAGATCGTTTTGTTCGCCATAATTGAATGAGATTGGGCTGATGCTCAATGGATCAAAAGGACGAACAATTTTCATTATATTGATTCTAATTTTAACGGCTTTGCCAAATTACATTGATAGATTATTGTCTTCAAGTCAAGAATGGGATTTTTAAGCGGTGAAGTTAACCGCACTAAAGGTCCTTAATCATGATTAGAATGTAGATGGAAAAACTGGGCTTTAGAATCATTATTTTCTTTCTATTGTCATTTTAAAATTTTAAACTTAACTGCTTTCGTATAATCTTCCAAACATTGTCGATCTTCCAGGCTAAACTATTCTTAAACGCCTACGCCATCGTCTTTCTCATGATGGGACGAAATGCTTTCAATTAATGAAGCTAAATTGTAGAGAATTTGAATCACGTGGCTAAACTCAGAAATAATTTCTAAAAGACACTACTGCAAACACAAATAAATTCTTCATCCTATAGCTAAGAGTGAAAAATACACTTATAACGTCTTTTCCTCAAAGTCCTTTGCTCTTAGAAAACGTTTTTTCCGTATTCGACTATTCCACTTAATTTTAGAGCTTGCAGTATAATAAATGTTCGCAAATTTCTTGAAACTAGCCATACCTTATCAAAAAGTCAGCCAGATGACAAATTTCAGATTAATTCAACTCAACTGAGGTCTTTACCTGGAGATTCTCCTTATCGTCCCCATCCAATTTAGGTAAGTGTCACTGAGATAAATGATCTCGTCCGTTTAAAGAGAGGAATTAGTCCGATGTATTAAGCGAAATGAGGGTCGAATGGATCATCTTACACAAATTTCAATCATAGTAATGTGGTGCGGTTTGACTTCATTGGAGAAATGGATGCTGCATCAAGGATTTTCAAGAGCAACTCGATAATAATTGAGGAATATTTTTAGTAGAGTTCCATTCGGAGAGGTTTTTCCTAATTTATATTATTGATGTAATCTTGAACTCAATTATAGTAAAGTATGGAAAAGCAACAAAGAATAGTAAAGTTGAACTCTCTGCTCGACGTATTTAACATGTTACCATGAGCTTCACACTTAGCCTTAAAATAATCAGGTTTTATGTTTGTTTGCTAGAATTTTCATTTGGTCTGATGGGTATTTATAAGGCTTGTTTTCACATTCCTCCAGATTTTCTAGAGTGCATTTAATGTCATCATCATCATCATCCTCAGCCCATGTCCACCCACTCCTGAATGTAGGCCTCCTCCAACAATTTCCATGTCCGTCTATCCAGGGCAGTTTGTAACCCGTTCATATACGCCGGACACCGGTTATACGCGTTCGGACGTAAACGAACCGAGCCGGCGTAGATCTTGCCGGCTCGGTTGAATGAATTAAAGTACAGTCAGGAAAAGAATATACAAAATTCCTGTTATTCTTACGATGTCATCCCGCCATCGCTTTGGGGATCTCCCTGCATTTCTTTGTGTGACTCTTGGTGGTCCACCTAGAGGGGTTCTGCCTTGCAGCATGACCTGCCCATCTCCACTTTATTTCGGCTTTTCTTCTTATGACGTCCGTTACCCTTGTTCTTCTTCGAATCTCCTCATTTCTTATGCGATATCTTAGGCTGATTCCCAAGATGGCGCGTTCCATGACCCCCTGAGTTATTCTGAACCTTTCTCTACTCTCCTTTGTAAGTGTCATAGTCTCCAGTCCGTATGTTGTGGCGGTAGAATGCAAGCCTCATAGACTGTCCGCTTAAGGTTGATTGGGATGCTTTGGGATTTTAGAATGTACCCCAACCTACCGAATGCTGCCCCGCTAAGTCTTGTTCGCCGGGATAATTCAGTTGTTTGGTTTTGCTTTCTCAGTTTGATAGCGTGGCCCAGGTATATGTATAACTGGACGTGTTCAAGAGCGTGGCCTTTTATAGTTATTTCTGTCTCTTCACTGGTCACTATTTTGGTTTTGTTTAGATTCATCTTAAGCCCTTTTTGTTTTGATGTCTCCTGCAGTTCTTCCAACATATCTCTCAGCTCATTAATGTCATTACTAATGAGAACGATATCATCAGCAAAGCGGTCGAATTCCATCTATGTTGATACCTTTGTTTTCCCATGGCAGGTTTTTAAAGGCGCTTTCCAATGCCAATGTGAATAGTTTAGAGGATATGGTATCCCCTTGGCGGAACCCCTTTTCTATTTTGACCTTATCTGTTGATCTCTTCGTCAATGGCTACTTGTTGTGTAGCATTTTCGTAAACGTGTCTTATAAGTTTGGAGTATCTTGTGCCCATGCTTGCCTCGTCCATTGCTTTCAGAACATCCCAGGTCTCTACCGACTCGAAAGCCTTCTCGTAATCGACAAACGCCAGATTTAAGGGTACCGTTGTGCTCGGTGCATTTTCTATTGGAGTACGGACGGTTTTAGGTTCAAGTGGGGCATGTTCAACCGTTGTTCCTCCTATTTTCAGTATTTCGGCGGTATACGGTATCCTGCCGTGTTTTCTATTTTTCATCTGCTTACGGGCCTTTCTTAGTTCGTTCCTGTTTACTTCTGGTATATCATCCGATCCAATATTCCGAATATCTTGCCTGACCGGCCTGGTTTAGGGCAGAGTTGATGTATACAGTCCTTGTAAAAGCCTTGGATCTATTTGTTACACCATTTTGTCTGTAATAATTGCGTGCTTCTTATTTAAATTTTTTTTTCTTTCATCTAGACATGTGTGACCTAAGTACTTCCACATTTGAGTTGTTTTCAATGGTTCTTTGGATTTACTGATTTTTATAAGATCTCAGGTCTTTCGACTTTCTCTGTTTATTGTTTTACAAGCTATCTTAGTACGTATCTTGAATCTCTGCTCGTCCCTGTCCTTTTGCTCCATCAGCTTCAGTGTGTTTAAGCTTAGTTTGGGTGTTTTCCTGTTTTGTGCTTACATCAGACTTTCTTGGTTATCACCTGATACTGCTCGTTATCGTTGCTTCGTCCGACAGTTCGTTCCAATTCCATTTCTTCCTCAGGCAATTCAAGTGCAGTTTTGAGTCTTAGCATAGTTTGGTATTCTGTTGCTCTTGCCATCACGATTTCTGTAGTTGGATAATTTCCTTTTGAACCATCTTTTCCTTTCAACTTTAGTGTTAATAATCACCCTTGCTCGGACCAATCGGTGATCGCTGCCTGTATCAAAATGGTGCCACATCCTAGCATATGTTCTCGTCTGTTGGAGAGTATGTAGTCTATTTCGTTTTTATTAGTCCGTCAGGCTTCTCCAAGTCCATTTTCAATTGGGGAGGTTTCTACTAAAGGTGTTCAAGCAATATAGATTTTGGTGTGGGAGGAATTCCATCAACAGTTCTCCTCTGTCTTTTCTGGTTCCTAGCCCATATGAAATCTCCCATAATGATCTGAAACCTAGCATGTCCCGACCTTTGAGGTTTCTCAATGTCTTTGTAAAAACGTTCGCTTCTTGATCCGGAGAGGAACTTGTTTGGGGCGTATACTTGGGTACTTGCATTGGAATGTCTTTTATTGATACTTCAATATAGATCTATAGATATAGATATATAGATTACTCTATTTGAAACTGCTGTCCATTTTAGTGACTAGGTGTTTCAGTTCTTTTATTCACCATGATCACCACTCTGACAGAATAAATCCTAATGGCCAGCCCTAAGGGTGGTCGCATCCTCTCCTGAAGTCTAGTCTCACTTAGGCCACGTATATCCCATTTAAATTCTAATTCGTTTTCCAAGAGGTCTAGTTGTTCACTTGACCTCATAGTACGGATATTATAAGTGGCGATTCTGATTTCTCCCTTCAAAGCAGGGATGGTAGTTTGGGTGTATTGAGTTTTTGCCTCCCCCAGAATTCCACTACGCAGACGGGTTTACCAGTGCGAGATTCTGAGTTTTTCACTCTACTCGCCTGGGGTATATTTTATGTTTTAGCAACTCACCCATGGTTAGTTTTCGAAGGGTTTGGCATTAAAAAGGGCCACGGCTTGCCCTAACGTGTTGGCCAGTTTATAGTTTCAGCCGCCCACTCTTGGGACCGCTGCGTACCTGTTGTGCACAGGAGGTGTTTGCTTTCCCTCCTACCACCCATATCTGGGAGGCTATTCCCCGTATCCGCTACCTGGGGACGCGTTCCTCTAGGGGTTACAGGACTCCCCCGAGGACATTTACATCTATGTTGCACAAAATCCTGGTCTATTTTTATTGCTAAATGCTTTTCATTCCGAATCGAAAAATCAAGCATCAAAGTCGAGAAAGTGACTGACACAATTTTTTGCGATTTTCACGAGCCTGCAAAATAAATAATTATGGAACGAAAAAATTGTTATAAACTTTCAAGTTCCATCGTTTAAAATTGTTTTTGCAAATAAAATGCATTGAAAATGTAGGAAAGTGCTTGCAAAAGCATTCGGGTCCAGAATGTCTGGAATTCAGGCAGCCTATAGAACGCATAGTTTATGGACGGCTAAAAAATAATTAAAGCCTGGAGTATTTAATAAACATCCCTTGGGCGTGAGACCGATTTGGGACTATTTTGTTTATTATTCAGCGCATTTAAAGCAGTTTAATGCAGCGAACTCAAATTGGGAAATGATATATGGGATGGGATGGAATTGAAAGAATTAGGCTTCTAGTAACTAATAATAGCAATTATAAACAAGAAAGAATTATGTTGAATAATGTCAGTGTAGTTTGTTGGTTTATTTTAGTTAATTATTCAAATTGATATAAAACTTGTATTTATTCCAGTGAGGTTTGGGAAAGGCTCTCTTACGCACACCCAGAGCTGATGTTCTGGCGCTCTGGGCTGTGTGGGATTCCGGCTTAGCTGTTTTACCCACTAAAACCCTTCCTCACCTCCGAAATGGTGTTTAGCCTAGCACCGCGGTCATTTCTGTCCTATTGTGCTTTCGTATTTTACTCCCTCATTATACCTGTGTATTCAATGAATTCCAGAAGAATCTGGTCTGGTAGAACTTCATCTCCTCCCAGGAGTCTTCGTCTACCTGTTGCATATGACTTGCAGTGACACATAATATGTAGAGTAGTTTCGTCCTCTAATTTGAACCCCCTGCCGGTCGGTTCATCGCTCAGCCCCATCCTGAAGAGGTGTTTTTTGCAGGGGGCGTGTCCTGTTAAAAAGGCCACTATCCTCCTTATTTTTTGCGTGCTGAGATCTAGCAGGTCGTTTTTACGCACTGGTTGTGGAGGTCCCACCAACTGCCTTGAGGTAAGGAGTCACGGTGTCTCCTCCTAGTACTTTCTATTGTCTTCCAAGATCCATTGTCCAACTCCCGCCCTAACTTGAGCATGAGATATACCACAAGCAGGTTCTTGGTTGGTCAGTGGTTGTTCGGCCCCTGCCTTAGCAAGTTCCGCAGCAATCTCGTTTTCTTTGCTCCAGTTTGTCCCAGTTGCCCAAGTGAGTTTTATTCTGTTAGAGTTCCCAGCCAGGGTCGTAAGTTCTTTTACACAATCTAACACACATTGTGACTTGATCGTGTATGATTTAAGCGCCTTTATTGTGGCTTCATCTCGGGTTACGTGGACTTGTATACCCACGATTGCGTTAGGAAAAGAAAAGTTTATGTGACTATTTAGGAGTTGAAAGTGAAGTAATGGAGAAAAATGTGATATTTTCGTCAAAATAATACATAAACTAAATTTTATTAGCTCGATAAATATTTTAGTAAAACCATATTTTTAAAATACATCAACAGCTGCTCGCTCTCAGTTTTGCCTGCACTTGATTATAAAAAAGGTTCGGAATCTTTTAGATGTATATTTGAATAAGTTTCGTATATTTTCCTGACTGTACTTTAATTCATTCCAATATATTCCTGGGTTTCAGTCAATTTTACTGTTTATTATTTAAAATGTTACAAAAACGTTTCGGTGTCTTTCTCCACCATCATCAGTTTGTATATTAAAAAGTATATTAAGAACATTGGTTTTCAGGTGATGAGTCAGGATAAACATATCCGGGAAAAGACTAGAATCTATTGTCTAGAGATTCAAACCTCAACCTCAACTTACGTGTATAGTTCTTAATATTTAGAACTATACACGTAAGTTGAGGTTGAGGTTTGAATCTCTAGACAATAGATTCTAGTCTTTTCCCGGTTATGTTTATCCTGACTGATCACCTGAAAACCAATGTTCTTAATATACTTTTTAATATACAAACTGATGATGGTGGAGAAAGACACCGAAACGTTTTTGTAACATTTTAAATAATAAACAGTAAAATTGACTGAAACCCAGGAATATATTGGAATTTGAATAAGTGAGATTTAGCTTTTAATAAAAATATGGTTTTACAGCGTTACACAAAATTTTCAATTTTATTTTCACTCGCTTAGAAATACCAATTAAGTTGGATAATACCAGTTTTCTATTATATTGTCTTACTTCACTTTTGTGATTAGAACTGCTTATACTAAATCTTCTAACTTCTTATCATGTAGACTTTGTTAACACTCGTGTCTTACATTATCAGTTTTTTGTGTATATTTTCCTGACTGTATTTCAATTTGGCTTATCAGTTTTGTCTGTTTTAAAAGCGGAAACTGAAGAACATGCAAGAAAGAAGGCCGAAAACAAAGGAATCAGATAGGAAACAGTTGAAGTAAAATCATATCACTTTTATTCATTCTATTCATTCAGTCTGCCCGAAAGGTGTGAGAATATAATTTTAGATACTGTTCAGTCCTCTTTTTTCTTTCAAATGCATGCAACACTTCCATATCTTCTGATATTCAGTTGTTTACCTTCTTATTCATTTTGTCCAAACTAGATATAATTAATAGCAAATTATAAATTCACAGAGAATTTCGAATCCGTTACTGGAACACATAAAATAGTGCGATGTAACCAGTAGGCGAAAACGTAAAAAATCTTCTATTCACGATACACGTGCCCCAAATTAGATAGTTTACAGATTTAATAGCTAATTTCCCTAATAAACTGTGCCTCAAAATGCAGAAGTTTCAGGTGCGCCTTAAATAGCTCGAGCAAGCAATAATGTGGCTAGCAAGTAATTAATACACATGTTTAAACAGCATAATGCCATGTTTAAACCGCATAATTATCTGTTTCCAATAACGTGGTTCTTTCGAAATGTTTCATTTGAATAGACAAATATGTAACGTCCAAATCTGTGTCTTCACATGCGCGTCTACGTTTAATTTTAGCCCATTTAATTTTAGAATAGAAATGCTTGACACTGGACAACAGGTGATTTCAATGATATTGTTAGAACGCATAACAGACCTAACCTTTTAATAAAAAATCCCACTTACAAAATCGTATAGAAAACGTCTTCTTTACAGTTGAAGCACTTTTCTTGTGTCCTGAATTTTGGCACATTCGCAGACCAAGTCGGTTTTTCAAAATTCCATTCGTATTTTCTAATTATAATCTAGATCGGTAAGAACTTGAATCAACAGCATATTAATCATTATAAGGATCATTAGCTGATCTATATGTTTGGGCAATGAAATAAATGAGACTTGACTTTTTACAGGCTTGGATTGTTAACTTTGCAAATGTCTGTTAATTATTACAACACATGTAAAAGATGGGTCGTTGCAAAAGCCCACTGAATTCGACCTAAATCTTATTTTAAATTAGATTTGAAAATAGATAGAAATTTAGTTGGTGTTCAACTGCAAACTTCGGAACCAGCGTACCGATTATGTCTGGACGAGTGGTTTATTTATTTAAGGGCTTGCATTAGCATTTAATAAGCGGGACGTTTATAATACCATTTTAACTTTTATTAGTTGTTTTAGTTGGTTAGGCAGGAATGTTGGTTAATCAAACAATTTCGTACAGTCGAGGTAGTTTTTAATATTTTCGTTAATACATTTAAGATGTGGAAATTTTATCTGGTTTCGCTGTATTTCTCGCTTTTAATAATATAATAAAAGTTCTTTGTTAAGGAATTTACTATCACTTACTATTTTCTTTAGGCAAAGAATTTATCGCCCTGCTTACACTCGCCGTAAAACATAGGAGTGTCATTTAATGTTCAAACTGCAAAAAATTCAATTACTTAATTTCAGCAGGAAGATGGTAACTTTTTGCAGTTGATGGCGATTTAATAAAACTGAAAAATCTTGTTCCAAGCACAATGCCCGTCTTTGCAATTTCGCCAGACAATGCGACATTTTTAAGACAAAAACTCCATTAACGGGACGAGTTCCTCAAAGAACATTACAAAAACAATGTAATTTCAAATCGTCCGAAAACGGGAAAAACCATACACCGGTCTTGGTTGGTTGGCGAAATTCAGTTCTTGGTGCTTTCCGTGTTTTTCGTCCGACTCGAAATAAATTTAATACATTAAAAGTAATGGACAGAAACAAAGGAAACGGGGGGCGAAAGCGAGAAGAAAAGAAATCTGCAACCCAAATCCGAGCGATTTTCACGCTGATGTTGTGGAGGGCCAGCTGGTGCCCCCATAAATTTGTAAAATCCATGACCTAAATGTTCGGGATATATATGAGGGTTTTGTCATTCGGTTTAATAGAAAGGTTTTATTATTTCAAGTCTTATTATGCCGTTTTTTGTTTGCTTGAGGAATTTGGCTCTTTCACTTCGGTTGGCGACGGTCGCCTTTGGGAAAAAATCCGTTTTGGGACCTCAGTTTCTTTCAATTCTAATGAAATTGGAGAACCTTCAACTAACATGTCTCTGCCATGGTTGATTAATTTTCGCACCCTCGGATTCTCAGGGATTTTTACAATCCAATTTCCTTTGGATATGTTTATGGAAATTAAGGCTTTTAAGTGTTTCCAATTAGCTGATTTTTGAACTTTAAGGTTTATTGGCATCAGCATTTCTAACTGATGTTTTCCTCGCATTTGAAGGAAGCACTTTCAACGTTACATTTTCTAGCTTCACAAAAATCCTTCTTGTGGAGGATTGATGCACTCTACGAAGTGTCGATGTTTATAAGTGAAACCATTTATTAAACTTAAACATATTGTCTTTGGTCTTAAATTGGTCGATTTAAGATAAGTTTGCCATATCCGATGTTGTGGATAAGTTCTATAGGGTTGAGGCAGATTCATGTTTTCAGAAGCTTTTTGTTGGGTGTATCGCTTCAGCGTTTTTTACCTTTTAAAAAGGACTAAATTTTATTAGAAAAAAAAAAGACTTAAAATGAAGAATTCGTGCTTTATTGTGAAAGAAGAGTTCTTTTTATCAATCTGTTCAATTCTTATTTTATCAAAAGACAAACATTTTTGAGGGGAAATATCCATCACAAAGGTTTTAAAAATATTCGATGTTGCGTTGTTGGTCTCCTTGAAGTTGTTTTAATTTTTTTTCAGGTGATTTTCTGATTGCCATTGTTACAATTGAATCCGAATATGTTAAATAAATTATTCTAGATGCTCATATTTATAAATTTAGCAAATGATGAAGAGTCTAGTAATGATAAAGAAGTGCTCCGAGAACGAGAATAAAAAGTATAACAAACGTAATAAAAGTTGCGATTTACGATTCCAACATTCTTGTAAACAATATAAACTGCTCGTTATGAAGTGATTTTTTGAAGTGAAGTTGAGAAGTTCTTTGACAAATTGTGCAGTTTTGCGATAAAACTTGTGTAATGTAATGAAAGTTCGCATTTATATGAAATTATTTATGAGATTCCTTTGGGAACTCAATTGGAAATCACCGTTTTTATTCTTTGGATCCTGCTCAACTGATTAGAGTGACAGACTGATAGCTTCAACATTAAAATGATCATTTTTGTTTTATTCCTCTTCAAAATTCCCCTGTTACTTTTGTTGATTTTTTTTATATACTCCCTGTAATTAATTTTCTTCACCTCTGTATTTAGAGTTTTGTTGAGGAGCCACCAATTTTTTTGCTTTGCGATACTTGAAACACTAAATGCATTGTTTTGTATATTACAATATATTGCATACAGATTCTATACAGTTGCAATCGTTTCGAAGGACTAAAAATTCTGGTCACTCTCAGAGACTCCCTCGTCGTGCTCAGTTTATCGGCAGTGAATGAAAGGTACAAAAGTAAATTATTGATTAAAACAACAGAGATATCCGATAGCGAATAAAAAGCTACTACAGATCGGATCCTCAGCAAACAATATGCCAAGCAGAAAGAAATCAATAGGGACCGAATAATTTCCCACAGCGTATTTGTTTTTTGCACAAGCACATTGTATTAGGTGCCTATAAATTTTAGAGAAATATGAAGCTAAAGAACACAGTGATGTTTGCTGTTTCCATTCAAATTTCCCAGTTGGTATGTTTAATAAAAGTTTTACATACTTCAGACCTTCATGCGGCAGAAAATGAAATGGGAACGTCGAAAACGGTCTAGTCGCTGGTGTTTTATTTCTCCTCGGTTCGTAATGCGTTTAAGTGATTGTTAATAAAGCATTTTGCACGTGCTATAAGAAGGTTAAACAGTCAACTGTGGCTGCCAAGTCATGTAATAAATTATGCGGTGAATGTAAGGAAAATAATGGGGAAATTATCGGTTATGCTGCCAATAAATATAGGGCGTTAGTTTATAATTGTTATAAATAAACATCAACTACTTTGATAATCAGATAATTACAGTTACAACACACTTACATTACGTAAACCAATACTTTTCTTATGGCAATTCGTCAGGTGGTCGATCGAGATAATACACCTGAAACATCTTTGAAAAAGTAATTGAGTAACCAGTTCAACAAGAAAAGGGATATTATTGACAATTATAGAAATTTGTAAATATATCATGTTCAGCTACAAGCATCAAACGTGCCTCAACAAGATATGACTCAATCCAGAGTCCCCACTTGGAGCCAACAGTTATCTACCCATAATTCTTATGGAAACTTTAATTGATGATCTCTTTCACTATTTCTGAACCCCGCAGAACTACAACCGAAGTTGCATCCTGCCACCGCTAATCCTGAGTTGTTAAGAGGTATTAAGGGAAAACCGCGCGAAATACCTCCCCAGGAAAAGCCTCTAACCACCGCTACTCCTGAGTTGTTAAGAGGTATAACGAGGAAACCGCGCGAAATACCTCCTCAGGAGAGCCTCACTAGTCATCGGCGTTTATCATGATAAATAGTCTCAATATTGGCCATACTAAGTATTGCTGGAATCAGCACACAGCCAGCACTCGCCTCTAGGGTTCTCTCTCAATGGGTTCAGAGCCCAGGTACTGCGGGGAAACCCCACAGCCAGTACCCGTCCCTAACATAATTACTCAAACTGACTAAATAGAAGTCTGACTCAAGTACTGCGGGACCTCCACAGCCAGTACTCGGTACTTTGCATCTTAACGAGTTGCACTCGTTTTCTCTTTAAGGTTTATACGAAGCGTTAACAGTATTTAACTTTAAATGGATATTGAAGAGAAACAGTTAAATATTAAGAAAGGTAAATAAATATAAAAGAAAGACAAAATGAATATTGAACTATAGTTGAAAAGGTTGCTATCCTTAATATTTAACCAATAGAAATATGCTGAATAGGCTACTCTGTGAGAAACACTCACTAATTAACGTTATCTTTAATGGTTCACCAAATAGAAATATGCTGAAGAGACTACTCTGTGAGAAACACTCACTACTTAACATTATCGTTAATGTTTCACCAAATAGAAATATGCTGAATGGGCTACTCTGTGAGAAATGCTCACTACTTAACATTAACTTTAATGGTTCACCAAATAGAAATATGCTGAAGAGGCTACTCTGTGAGAAACACTTACTAATTATCGTTATCTTTAATGGTTTACCAAATAGAAATATGCTGAAGAGGCTACTCTGTGAGAAACACTCACTAATGAATAATTTTCACACTAGCACGAAGTGGCACCAACTGATGCTGATAAATATGACGATGGATCTAAACAAGCACTAATAGCAGAGATTAGTAGACTAATCTCTGCTAATAGTACCGCGAGTGATTTCACTTATTTACTCAAATATCTCCATCCCCCGGTTGGGTGGAGTTTGAGTAAGGTTTGCTCCCCGATTCTTGCCGTTGGGGAGGAGTTTAGTTTAAGTTCGCCCCCAGGTTTCAGGTAGTCTACTAATATCTCTGGGAGGTAAAACAAAACACCTAACTGTGGTGTCTTCCCCGTAAATCACTGGTTATTGCTTTGAGCCGCTCTTTTATAGCCTTCACAACGTCATGCTAGCGAGGTTTATGGTGTTAATGTATAAATCGAACTCTCCAAATGCGACTTCCTTTGTCCATTTGGGCGCCCTCTTGGAATTTATTAGTTTCTTTCATCATTTTTTTCCAATGTCTTACATAAAGAAAATTATGAAACTTTAACGATATAATTCGTTTTTAAAAAGCTTTTATTATTACAACGACAATTTATTTAGCTACTTAATTCCACAACGTGGTTACAAAGAATGAGTTCTCATGCAAAACAGTCAAATGAGGAAAACACTTCTGCTGACTCGTGGAATGTTGGAGTATGGTGGTTTCCTAGTATTGTAGTTGCAGAGTCAGGTGGGTATGGCTATGTAACTTCTCCCTCCTCAGGATTCGAAAATAACGGACTGTTTTTTCGAAGCGGTAGTTGCTGAGTAATCATCTGGTACTTGAAGATCCGTAGATTTATGGAAAGCATTTCGGGTCGATAGCCAAAAGATTCTGACTCGGTTCCATTGGCTCGTCAATAGGAGAATCAGAAGAAATGTGCAGACTCCCACAATACCAAAGAAGGTGTATTCTTGGTGTTTTGACTTCTGGTTTAAAGTCACTGGTAAAAGTTGATTGGCTATTTCCTTCAAATGATAAATTTCATCTAGATTAATTTTGGAAATGTTTGGTGCGTCCAAGAACTTCGTAGTAATTGTTTGAGGTAGTGTGATTTTCGGCAATATAAATGGTTTTCCTTTTTGTATGTTGATGTTATTGATGAATTTCTTTTCATTAATTTGAATTTCGCAATTTTTCGGGATCTTGACAAGGGTTGATGTTTCAAGTAGGTGATACTGATCGGTACCACATTTGGATATTAACTTTGCAGGTTCTGTTAACAGTACGAGGACCAATTCTTCCGTTACTTGTTCAACTATTGGCTCTACTAACTTAATGTTGAAGGTTGGGCAATTATGTATTGTCTTGCCTTTTAAAAGTTCATTGGTACAATCATCTTGTGGGTGAAACTCTTCGTTGCAGTAATATGTGTCTTCTATTTTTGAGCAAGGCTGACTGGTGTGCTGGTTTCTAACTTCTTCTTGTGCGAGGTAAGGGTATTGGGGAATGAATATAGTTCGATTTAGGATAATAGGGTATAGGTGAAAAAACATTAGATCTTCTGGCCTTAGTATAGGTACGTGTATTGCAAAAATTATTTTCGTGTGAGAGAAACTAACCTGAGTTCCAAAAAATTGATAATACGAGAGTATATTTTGAAATTTTGGGATTGCTGCAACTTTGTACATGTTTTCTAAATATTTTAGCATAATTGTTAATTCGTTAGTGGACAAAATACTGTTATGCAGCGCATTTAGTTTGGAAAACATTATTGCATCCTCTAAATTATCCAAAAACATAATTAAGTTTTGACAATCTAGGTTTAATTGCGTTATTGACCCGTGAAACCCAAGATAATTCTGAACATTGGATATCGTTTGTTGCATTAGTTGCTGAAAGGACCTTATACTTAATCTAAGTTTGTCCTGATTTTCGTTAAGGGTAGTTATGGTCTTATTGTAATGAGTGATTAAACCTTTGGATAGCGACATCTGAAGTTTTAGTTCATCGTTAACGCTTGTTTGACTACTCTCTAAAGTAGCAATTGCTTCATTGTAATGTTGACCGTCTTCAGCGTCAAGTGTACCAAAAAGCCATTTATTAATTTGCCCTACTATATTCAAAAGGCCTCGTTTCTTTCGATTATTTGGTATTAAATTTTGAAGTTTACCTGATGCGATGTGAATTAAGTTGTCCGTTCTTATTAGTAAATTTTCTGATAACTGATGATATGATATACCGTTATTACCGTTATGTGACTTTAAGTAGCCTTTAAGTATTAGAAAATTGCTTTTTAAATTTTCCATTTGCGTAATTATCTCAATTAAATCTATATAGTGTAGAAATGTATGTTTACTATAAACTAGCTTAGCATTACCTAGCTTAATCGGAAGTATTGGATTATTTAAGGGGTTTAGTTGTATTTCCGTTTCAATTGACCATTTGGTTTGAAGAACCAGGAACAGGACAATCGGGATTTTCCATTTGAGACCCATTTTCTTTGTTTCTCTGCAAATAATAGTGAAACTTAGTTTTTGGTTTTCGGGCACAACTTTTGTGATAATCGTGATTTTGTGTTTGTAATTTAATATCGGTTTGCCCGATTAGTTGCATTTTATTAAATTTTGGTAAGTGTTTGCCGCGGTTTTTGGTTTTGATATAAGCGTGATTTTGTGACTCGAAATCTGGTGGTTCACATCTGTTTTCGTTCCGTTTAGTTATTATTGCACATTTTGCTTCTTCATTCTTTTGCTTAATTTTTTCGTATAACTTATTCGAATTTTCTTTATGCGATTGCACATAACTTGAAATAATTGCGTTATCGTTGAGATCAAACGGATTTATTGATTTAATGTGACCAGTTATGATTTCAAAAGGGGTAAATTTTGTTACAGTATGAATAGAATTATTATAACCCAAAACTGCGCGCTTGATTAATTGATCAGTTGATAGTTCTTTATTTTCCTCTTTCAAGCATCTGTAGCTTTCTATGACTGACGAATGAAAGCGTTCAACAGGTGAATTTGAATTACTATTCTTCGCTGTTGTGTAGTGTAAATCAATTTTATAGAGTTTGCAAAAATCTTCTAAAGCTTTATTCTTAAATTCCGTTCCTTGATCTGTAGTTATCTTCAATGGTAAACCATGATGTGTAATAAAGGTGTATAGATTTTCGATAACTTCAATTCCGGTAATACTTTTAAGTGGGTATGCCTGCCCGTATCTGGAAAATGAATCTAAAACTGTGACATAAGCATCGTAATTCATTCTAAAAGTGTCGACATGTATGTGTTCAAATGGTCTGGATGCTGTAGGAGTGAGATTGAACTTCACAATAGGTGGACTTCTGTCATATTTATTTTTCTGACAAATTTCACAATTATTCACGTAGTTTTCTATATCTTCAGACATTTTTGGCCAATAATATCTTTGATTTAAACTCAATTTTAGCTCGCTTATGCCGCGGTGACAAGTCTTTGTGGTGTGATAGAGCTTCATTCTCTCCTGCTGCTCCTCTCTGGTTTGTACATCTTCAAGCATTTTTGTACAATGAAGCATTTTATAAGCAGAATTTTTAAAAATATTTTGAAGGGTTACTGTAAAAATTCGCGCAAGGCCATCGTGTCGAAAATATAATGCGTATGATTGTTTCGGATTGAGGTATTCTTTTATAAATTTGATAATGTGAGGGGCGGGATTAATTTTTGAAATAGTTAAGTACATACGGATGTTTTCGAATATGCGTTTCTGTTTAATATGAACATTTAGGATATCTCCATCTGTAATAATTATTTGATTCTTGTACATATTTATTGGACGTTCAGATATTGGTATTCCAAAAATAGGATTTTCTGATGATGAGTGTATTGTTTCTGAATCGGACGGTTGGTTGTTAACTTGGTTCGGTGTTCTTAACTGGATATTCGATATAATATTAATTTTGCCTTTATTTGAATTTGAGGGTTCGGTGTTTTGCCCTAAAATCTCTGAAACTGTTAAGTTATCTAAGCTTGGCAATTCTTCGTGATTTAACATAAAGTCATTGGTTATTTCATCGGTGTCTCCTATATTGTTGTATAATGAATCTGTTTCTAGAGCATTGAGGTCAACAGGATTCCTGGAAAGTGCATCTGCTGCTTTTTTGGATTTGCCTCTTTTATATCTGATTTCGTAGTCGAACTCCTCTAATTTTAGTCTCCAACGTACCAACCTGGAATTTGGTTCTTTCATTGACATGAGCCATTGTAAGGGTTTATGGTCTGTGAAGATTATAAATTTCCTTCCAAATAAATATGGGCGATAGTACTTGCAACTCCAGACAATTGCCAATAGCTCCTTCTCAATTGTTGAGTAATTTATCTCTGCTGGATTAAGGGTTCTAGATGCGTAACATATGGGATGGTTTCCCTGAGATAGTACTCCTGAAATCGCGAAATTAGAAGCGTCGGTGGTTAACTCGAAGGGTTTCGTAAAATTTGGATATGCCAAGACAGGTTCTGTTGTTAGAACATTTTTGCAAGTATTAACACACTCTATGAATTCTTTTGTGTGCACGATTTTTCCTTCTTTCTTAAGACATTGTGTTAAGGGTTTAGTTAGCTTTGCAAAATTCTGGATAAATTTTCGATAATATCCAACCAATCCCAAAAATGATTTTAGTTCGCGTTGCGTTTTTGGAAGTGGGTATTTTTGTATTGCCGTGATCTTATTTTTGTTTGGTTTTATTCCCTCTGGTGTGACAATGTGTCCTAAAAATTCGACCTCTCGTCGCAGAAACTCACATTTATCGAGTTGAATTTTTAAATTTGCTTCACGAAGTTTTTAAATACCAATTTTAAATTTTGAATATGTTCTGTTAGATTTGTACTGAACACGATTACATCATCCATAAATACCATACAAACTTTGTTTTGTAGATCTTTGAGTACTTCATCCATTACACGTTGGAATGTCGCTGGAGCATTTCTCAGTCCAAATGGCATTCTTAAATACTCATAGTGGCCATGTTCCACGCTAAATGCTGTTTTTTCTATCGAGTCCTTGTGTATTTCAATCTGGTGAAACCCACTCGCCAAATCGAGGGTAGAAAAATATTGGGCACGGCCCATTTTATCTAATATATCGTTAATGTTGGGTATTGGGTATTTGTCGGGAACACATTTGTCATTAATTTTTCTGAAATCGCAAACTATCCTCCATTTCTGTTGCCCTGACGCGTCCATTTTCTTGGGGACAATCCATATTGGTGATGACCATGGACTGCTGGAAGATCGAATAATTCCTTTGTCTAACATTTCATTTATTTGTTTTTTAACCTCTGCTTTGTGAACATATGGGTATCGATATGGTTTAACGTGCACCGGAATCTCGTCGGTGTTTTGATTTCATGCTTAATTCTTGATGTAAAACTGAGTTGGTCTCCTGGTTTTATAGAATATATCGGAAAATTCCGTACACAATCGATTGATAGCTAATTTTTCTTCGGTATTCATGTGATTCGTTTCGAACTTGATTATTAATATTAAACGTTTTGTTATTACGATTTCCAAGATTTTGCCTGAGACTGCCTCAAGAGTATAAATTTCATACTTTGCAGGTTCAAAGCCTCGACTTTAGTGGTTCAGTTAAGGTTATTGAAACGGTCTTATCTGTGGGTTTTGAATTTCAACGGTGCGCAAATCCGTAGCGTGCACAAGGTGACCATTGACGGAATGATCAGGTCGGTCATCTTCTGGGTATTTATAATATCTCCCGTCGTTAACATTAACTGGTAATTTCTTCTTAATTTTACTGCATGGGTTACCGAGAATGTAAAACTAGCTTCTGCAGGTGTTCTGTACTTAAGGGATTTCGATGTTTGCTCCAATCAATCGCTTGTTAATTAAATCAATGTTAAGATTCATATTTATAAGATCATTGAGTCCTAGAACGCCATCAAAATAATTCATGAAAACAAATAAAATTAAAAGCTGATTTCGTAAGTCGAGACCAACTTCTGCGAGCGCGGAATATAGCTTGAAAACTGCGTGCTTTCGCTACCCTATGGCTGTTTAATAGTATGGTTGACCGAAATATACAGTGTGGAAAATAAGTCTCGGCAATGGTGGGTCTTAAAATTGATCGAAAACTGCCAGGTCAATTAACAGCTTGATGTTAAGACTGCTATTTCCAATGTATGGAAGGGCATTGTATGAAGAAATGTTAATTTCTATTAGCTGTGTTCTTTCGTTGGGCTGGGGTCGCAAAAATTTCCATTTTCTTCGAGGACAGTATTTTTGGGAAGTTCGAGGGTCTTGAAGCTTCTGGAAGTTGATTTGGTCTTCAATTGATCAGAGTATGTTTCTGTTGACTGAGGGTAGTCAAGGTATTCTTGGTTAAAAATATTCAAAATTTTGACAATACGGGTTTGTAGAATGATCTTCGTATTCGTTCGAATATAGTTCTTCAACTATCATTGGCTGTGGTGTTTGATAAAATGGTCTTTGGAAGTTATTATATTGAGAATTTAATCCATGTTTTCTGGTGGGGGTAAGAGAATTTCTGGAAATTCCTGACATGGGTGTAGGCCTTGGAAATTGATTTGGAGAGTTCTGATTGGGTCTGAATACATTTCTGGGCGGACCAAAAACATCTCTATTTGTGGGCCATTGTCTAGGGGGTGTTGGTCTACTTTGAATATTTACCGGTTGAGATGGAAATGTCGGTTTAGTAGACGTGATTGAATTAGTGTGTTGATTAAGTTGAAAACCATTTGATTGGTTGTTGGCTTGATATTGATTATATTGCGGTTGGCTGTTACTAAACTGTGGGGTGGGGAAAAAGCTTTGCGCGTTTGGAAAATGTTGACGATAATAATTTTGGTTAAATCCAGGCTTAGTGAAACTTGGATTAAATTTTTGGGATTTTTCACTATTACGTAAAGTTCCATAAAGTCGCTCAAAATTCTCAAACTCTAAAACATAGGCCATCGCATCCTCAAGGGATTCTGGTCTTTTCAGATGCATATTATTTTTCAATGTGCCTGAGCATCCTGCGATAAACGTATTTAATGAAGTTTTCTCAAAATGATTAATGTTGCAAACTTTATCGCTAGTAGACATTTGGGTATCGTTACTGACACGCTGGACTACATTACTCCTAAGCAATTGCAACCTAGTACCAAAACTTATTAAATCTTCATTTCTATGAGGGCGGGTCCTTGTAAGTTCCTGAATTAAACAATCTACATCTCTTCGGTCAGAGAAGCACTGAATCAAAGCGGTTTTGAGATTATCCCAACTAAGAAGTTCTGATCGATTGCCAACCATAGTTTCGGCTTTTCCGATCAGTTTCTCATTAATACAATCCAAAATATGCTTGTTTAAATCAGCATCGTTTAGTGGTAGATATGTACTTATTAGGTTCTCGCACCTACTTAAAAATTTATTCAGGTAATTACTGTCACCGTCAAAGGATTTAATATTATCTAACTTTGATTTGAATAAACTCCAATTCATATTATTTTGGTTTGCAGTAGTCATTTTAACGCTGGTACTTACTGGTTTGCTAAGACGAATATTTTCTAATTGTTTGACAATATCGTCTACTTCACTCATAAATAAGCATAAACTTTATATTTCACTTTAAAAAATTACTATTTTTATGCTTTCTATTTTCTTAATTGAGAGAGAGAAAAAAAAAAATCAAACTAAACTATGTCTTCAATAGACTGACCTAACTTTAATTGTGTGTATGCGATACACGGCCCTATTACTATTCCTAATGAAATCTTTATACGGAAGATAGATTAGGATTGAAAGGAAAATGCACTTACGTTGATTCTTCCTTCCCGATTCTTTGGTGGAGTAGCCTCTGCCGTTGGTTCTGGAGATTGTGCTGAAGAGTTGAAGAACTCAAATAGCCGGAATCTTGGATACTGCTACTGCACAATCCTACCGACTGCGCCAATTATGAAACTTTAACGATATAATTCGTTTTTAAAAAGCTTTTATTATTACAACGACAATTTATTTAGCTACTTAATTCCACAACGTGGTTACAAAGAATGAGTTCTCATGCAAAACAGTCAAATGAGGAAAACACTTCTGCTGACTCGTGGAATGTTGGAGTATGGTGGTTTCCTAGTATTGTAGTTGCAGAGTCAGGTGGGTATGGCTATGTAACTAGAAGGCCTTTTTTTCATACTTATAGCAGAGGATTTCATTATTTCGTGTCACCGTTGAGGTTTTGGGAAATGCTCTCTCAAACCAGAGATCACAGATTTGGGGATGTCATTACTATGTTTTTCTTACAACTTTTGCTTTATATATTTGACTCAACTTGTCATCAGGTTATACGAATCTCCTTGTTTTTCAACATTTGTAAGCACTTAATTTCTATTTTACTACCTGGTATGTAATCAGATCGTCGAGCAGTTAGATACGAAATGATGTACTCATAAAACCCACTCAGCAACAATGCAGCCAATCATTCTCGGTATGCACTCTATATCCAGCTAAGACGTAAAAGATTGGGGACTGAAAATGTAATATAAAATCACTTTTATTAAGACAGTTCAAAGAAAACCATCCGTTTTATTCGATTGTAAAATTTACTACATTGTTTTCGAATTGCCACTAAAACCTAGTCGGGTCCAAGGAAATTACTAGTTTCAACAATTCAGTTATTAACGAGCATTGTCATGGATGAACGCAATGCTTTCTTTGTTCGATTTTATATGAGCTTGTATTATTAAAGACGAATTAACCTTTTATGTAAAATGAGACTAATTTGGAAATTCAATATGTGTAAAACTCAACAAAAGACCTTCGCCTTTTCAGAGTAGAAGGGCTATTTAATAAAAATCCGAAGGAAATGAGGAAAGTTTGGATTTTTAGCTAGGCAAATGCAATCCGAACTTTGCTTGTTAAAAGTTATTCTCGTTCGAAAATGCAACAAAATATAAGTATGTCAATATCGAAAAAAATTTGCTTTAACGGTTAACTCCCAATAAACCGCTGACCGGTTATTGGAGAAGTTTTAATGAGTTTTCGGCTTTTTATGGTTAAGTAGTAAGAAATTAATTAGCAAACACGGCTTTCTCAACTGAATCGAACTTGATAAATGATTGTGGGGTATTTGGCTTAGTTTTTGTTTTAGTTGATTGCCACAAAGAGGGATTTACTTCGATTGTTTGATTTAAGATGGTATTTACGAATTCAATGGCGCAAAACTTTTTCGTGTATTAACATTTTGTCTTTTAACAAAGCTTGTCTTCCGTTTACGCCTGACTTGAAATACATTATTAGATTTAGTTTACTGGCGGTTTTTTATTTAGTCATTTTCCATATCTTCGAAATTATCCAACTCTTGGGATCAGTTTTAATTAGGCCGGTTTACATCCTGTTTAGACGAACTGACATTTTCTTTGCACAGGATCGGTCACGTTTTGAAATTTACATGTTAATTACGTGGAACAGTAGGAAAAAACTTGGCACTATCATTCGACGTCATTAGGAAACCAATTCGACGAGTCGGAATCGTGTTTATTTTAGTACTGTGGTTGCCAGATTTTTTTAGACAAAATCCACGATAAATCGTGCCGGGCATTATTGGCTTCCGAAAAACTACAACGCGTTTTTTTTCAGCTTGCGATTTATTAACGGGGCGTTTTGTACAAGCTGATGTAAATTTATATTTAAATTTAAAAATAAGCTGTTTTTATTTCATATGCCTGAATATGTTTTTGAGTTTGGAATTCGCACTGCCTTTTTCAGTAAAAATAATATAAAAATCCAACTCTTAAATTGATAGACAAATTTTGTTAAACGTTTATCATTGCCTTAACATTGGTTCGTTCTTCAATTTTGTTTCATCACTTTCGTTGCATTATCTTTATTATCCATTCCCCACTGATAGTTTTTGTGCACCTGTAGGAAACTTGATCTTAGTCAGTTTTGAAATTTCAGATTATATAATGGATAATGCTCATTACATTTTTATGCGGATTTGTCAGTTTTATTTATAATTTTTATATATAGTAGTAGTAAACATCTTTATTTCTAAAAAAGGCTATCGACCTATCGGTCTTTCTGCCCTTGTTTAATACATGTAGTCTTAATCTAAATAAAAAACAAAGATCAAAATTCTCTTATTCTAGGTTAATAATCTTATTAAATAAACTTTCCAATTCTAATGACAAGAAAAAATTATTTTATTGTCCAGTAGTCAGTTGCGTTTGTAAGTGTTCGAGAAGCGTTGATGTAGGGAAACGGAAGCGGGATTGTCTGGTTGGTCTTGTAAGACAAAAGGGATTTAGTATGGTCCAGTTGTAGGGGTTGTTTGTCCATGTTGTCTGTAAATGTATGAGTCTTTCTGAAATCTTTGTCATGTTTTTATATATATTTGTCGATCATTAAAACTTTGAAGATATACACTTAAACTGCATTTGGTCCTAATCGTATCCTATTAAGTCAATAGAGAATTTTTGAATTCTATAAGTACCTACAGAATGTGACTTCTAAAACTGTTAAATACATTTTTATTTTACCGTAATACCACTGTAAAAATCTCTAAAAAAGCTGGATCAAAATCCAATCGGACCATAAAAGCGATTTTAAAGTTCGATAGTTTTATCGTAAGCGGGTTTTGACATAAAATATTTCACTAACTAGCTGGGGTTCCGACTAAATCATCCATCAATCAAATTAGCCCAAAACGAAATACACACAGCTAAAAATATCACAGTCTGATGAATTTATTACCAGCCCACAATGCTGACATTTGACATTGGCTCTATATTTTGCGAGGCGATTTTTAAGGAAAATGGACAAGGGTGATGAGTTTCGTGAGGTCGAAACGGTGTCAAGTCAGACAAAGGCTTGTAAATCATTAAAAGTCGCAATAACTTATGTAGGAATAGGTGAATTTTTGGAGAATTTTACATGGAAGTATTTAAAGGCCATGGTGAAATTGTTGAGAGATTGATGTTTGGCAATCGAAGCAATAAAACAACAATTGGAGAGCAATTTAAATCAAAACTTAAAGTTTTTTTAAAAAAGCTCTATAAATAAACTGCAATTGAAGTAGATACGCATAAATGTTGACTCGAAGTTATTTAAAGGAGAAGTCGTTTAACTAAGTGCTTTTGAAGATGAAGAAAAAAAACTACTGATGAGAATTTACTGAAAGTAATGGAAGTGTATAGAATCACGATCAATCAAGAAGATCATAAAACAGTAGGAGCAAAATTTTCAATTTAAAATGTGGAATTTCCAATCAATTTGAAAACTTCCCACCCTTAATATCTTTCTTGCAGTTAGAAATATGAACAATCCGAAAGACACCTTTTTTATTGTAAAGGTGTCTTTATTGTAAATAGTGCCAAAATTGAAGGTAGCAACAGCCATGCCTACAAACTGATGATGGTGGAAAAAGACACCGAAACGTTTTTGAAATAAAATAATAAATAATATAATTGACTGAACCCAGGAATCTTATTTTAATTTGAATTTGTTTTGTATATTTTCCTGACTGTACTTTAATTCATTCCAATGTATTCCTGGGTTTCAGTCAATTTTATTGTTTATTATTTAAAATGTTACAAATACATTTTGGTGTCTTTATCCACCATCATCAGTTTGTCTAAAATATACATTCCACATTTATTATCAATTCAATTAAAAAAACTTTCACAAAATTAACATATTAAAATTCAAATCACACACATATTAAAAAGTACAATTTGGGACTTTGGTTCTCAGGTGATGAGTCGGGATAAACATGTTCGGGAAAAGACTAGAATCTATTGTTTAGAGATCTAAATTTGACTTACATGTTTAGATGTTTCTACCTATTCATTTGGTTGCACATTGAATTACCTATTCTTTATTTACCAGGTCCAGGTAAAAATTAAACAGCAGATATTGAGGAATTACAGAGCAATTCCAAGAATGCAAAGAAAAGGCGAAATATAAACAGGTTTTTCGGGCCCTTGCTCGATATCGAATAGAATAGGTAATTCAATGTCCAACCAAATGAATAGGTAGAAACATCTAAACATGTAAGTCAAATTTAGATCTCTAAACAATAGATTCTAGTCTTTTCCCGAACATGTTTATCCCGACTCATCACCTGAGAACCAAAGTCCCAAATTGTACTTTTTAATATGTGTGTGATTTGAATTTTAATATGTTAATTTTGTGAAAGTTTTTTTAATTGAATTGATAATAAATGTGGAATGTATATTTTAGACAAACTGATGATGGTGGATAAAGACACCGAAACGTATTTGTAACATTTTAAATAATAAACAATAAAATTGACTGAAACCCAGGAATACATTGGAATGAATTTAATTTGAATTAAAACGCAGTCAGGAAAGTATACACAATTCTCCTTATTGAACACGATTTCTACATAATTTTTGAAATTTAACTTGCTCTTATTTCAATCGAAGCATAATAGTATTTGCTCTTCATTTCATGGCAACGTAGGACATGTATTTAATCAAATTTAATACAGCATTAGTTTTAATGCTCGAAATGCAAGGAGACGTGAAAATCCAAAAATATCGCTGACGTTTGCGGGCAATTATCATAAACAATGGAAATCGTTTATTTCGTGTACATCAGGATGTTTACATTGACAATGCGAAACTTTACGATGAAACTATTTGCAACGTAAACAATTCGAGGAAAAAAATATATTAGAAGGCTTGTTGTTTAGGCGATTTGTTCAAAATACGTTTATTTTAATCGACTGTTGGTTTCAGTTAATTAATTCAGACAATTGAGCATTTTTCGCGCTTTGCAAATAGTAAATTTACAAAAGGCTTTTTATAAGCATTTTCACTCCAGCTGAAAATTTTCCAGTTATTTGAATTACTTTTGATCAGGTTTCAATAGATCTGAAAAATCCAGGTTTAGAAAAGTTCCAACTCAATAGTTCTCAATATTAATGTAAACATACTAAATTTCTTAAAACTCTGGTGTAGTTTTCGAAAAATAAATGTGGAAATATTGTAAAATTTTATGAGAATTCTTTGGCATAACACGATTGATATGCATTTTTTGAAAAGTAGTATCTAAAATCCATCATAGGATGTAGCGTTTTCATAAGCAGGTTGGTACCAAGCAGCTCCAAAGCTTCATTTCAATGCACCCATCACAACACACAGAAGGTTAACTGTATTCAGAACAAAGTCTTTTTCGGAATAAAAAAATATCATAAGATTCGCGAGATGTAAAAATGGATGCATAAATTGTGCGTCATGACAGAAATACAATGGGACGATATTCCTTTTAACCGCGAAGAAAATTTATATAGCTCACATGTACGGTATTGATTTGGGAAAAAGGATTTTCAATGTATGCTTTAGGGGGTTTTAGTGGCCCACGTTAGTATTTACGGTTTGTAAGTAAAATTTGAATTACGTCCAGATCTGAATAAATATGGTTAAACAAACATGCACGAGCTAAAAAAAACAAACTGAGATGTAAACTATGAACGATAAACAACAAAGCCATTTGACTATTAAGCCAAAAGAAGACTTTGTTTTATCGAAAAACTATAAGAAACTTAGTAATACATTTTCATGTACAATCGAGTTAAGATGGTGAATGTTTGTTAGAAATAAAAGCCATTTTTTTACTGCTTTTTAAAAGTACGTCTTTAGAAGCCACGTTCATTTCAAACAGAAACTCCAGTGATATTTAGATTTGTTTGTCAATTGATCATTAGGCTCGTTCTATGTCTTTGAATTCGTTTTCCAATTTAATAATTTAATAATATTACATGATAAATAAGTTTAAAAAATTTAGTTGTTGTCAATTTGTTTAAAAAATTGATAGTAGTAGTAAACATCTTAATTTCTAAAAAGGCTATCGACCTATCGGTCTTTCTGCCCTTGTTTAATACATGTAGTCTTAATCTAAGTAAAAAACAAGATGAAAATTCTCTTATTCTAGGTTAATAATCTTATTAAATAAACTTTCCGATTCCAATGACAAGAAAAAATATTTTATTGTCCAGTAGTCAGTTGCGTTTGTAAGTGTTCCAGTAGCGTTGATGTAGGGAAACGGAAAGCGGGATTGTCTGGTTGGTCTTGTAAGATAAAGGGGATTCAGTATGGTACAGGTGTAGGGGTTGTTTGTCCATTTTGTCTGTAGATGTATGAGTCCTTTCCGAAATCTTTGTCATGTTTGTGCTTTCGTATAGTAGTTGGGTGGAGGGGTTGTGTAGTGGGTTTTTGGGGGTGTCTTATTCGTGTTTATTAGTCTTAGTGCAATTTGTTCTGTTGTTTGTATTATAACGTTTGTCCTTTCTGTTCCGTTGGTCATGAGTATATGTCCATAGTCTAGCAAGGGTCTACAAATCGCTTTATATATTTTGGTGGCGGTGTTGTGCTAATTCCTCTGTCTTTGTAGGTTAGTGATCGGAAGTGTTTTGTTTTTCTCTTTATTGTTTCTGCCCTGATGTTTCGTATTGTGTTTAGTGAATTTAAGTTTGTGGTCAATTGTGATTCCAAGGTATTTTACGTCGTTTTTTGGTTGTGTCGTTTGGCCGTCTGCAGTTATTGTAGGGGAGTCAGCGTTGAGTCTGTGGTTTGTGAACAGAAAGTTGGTTTTTTACGCGTTTGGTGTTAGTCTCCATTTATAACAACCATGTCATTGTGTTGTTTGTTAGTGTTTGGAGTCTTTGAGCTGCTCTCTCAGTAGTTTTTGTCATGTACAATAAGTGCCGTGTCGTCTGCGTATTGTAATATGTATGCCGATCTGTCGATTTGATTTTTGATCTGGTAAGTTGTAATTGTATATGTCATGGCTAGTATATATTGTAGAGAAACGGTGAGAGCGGGGATCCTGAGGGAGCCCTTGTTCAGGGGAAAAAGAAAATGACAGTGTTTTGTCCAATTCGTACTTGTAGTTGTCTGTTTTCTAGTAAGTTCTTTATGGTGTGTAGTAGATATGTTAGTGTGTGTAGTTTGTATAGTTTGTATAGTAAGCCTCTATGCCAGACACTATCAAAAGCTTTGTTAATGTCCATAAACAGGCAAGCTGTCTTTCTGTCAGTTAGGTGGGTTGTTGTATATTGTTAGTCAGAGTGAAGAGTGGGTGAATAGTCGAGTGCTGATGGTTGAATCCGAACTGATACGATGGTATGTACTTTCCGACCAGTTTTCCCAGTCGCTGCCTTATTATGTACTCAAAACCTTGCCAAGTACTGGTAGCAGTGGAATTGGTCTGTAATTGCTCGGTTGTGTATTGTCCAGTCCATTTTTGGGTATAGGGATTATTAAGCCGTTTTTCCATGTTTTTGGGATTATGTTATTTCTGATGCAGTTGTTCAATTCAGTTAGGAATCAGTTGTGTGTTTCTTGAGTTAGGCTTTTCAGAAGTTTTGCCTTTATTTTATCTTTTCCCGGTGCTGTTTTTTTTGATATGCGCTAGGGCCTCATCGTACTCTGTGTCTGTGATCAGTTTGTATGTATAGTTTGGTGAGCTGTTGAAATAGTTCAAGTACCAGTCGTTGATCAAGTTCCAGTTGTCATTGTCGCAGTTAGGGTCTTTTAAAAAAATGATCCCTTAAAAATTGATTGTTTTGAAAAATCGATTTAAATTTGACTTGAGGGTTTGTGCGGATAATATGAGATTATTAAAGTAAAACCATCAAAAAGTGTTAATCTACTGTATATCCAATCTTCAATTTAAAATTGCAAAATTGCGAGGTGGGTGAACACCAATGGTTTTCTCTATCTTTTTATCCAATTCTTGAACATAACTATTTTGCAAAACACCGGTTTTCAGTCTTCCAAGTGGATTCCCTGATTTTCAATGATTAACTGAACAACTTTTAATTTTTAAGTCCCAATTTAACTTTTAGCTTTTTAGAAGTTTTGCACCCTTCACTGGTTCATTTTTCAGCCGACAACTGACCTAAAGCGTTTTTTTTCCAATGCTCCCTTTCTTTTTCTGTGGAAATCAATCTGAAAGTTTTCAGATTATATTCAGTTTTTTTTCAAACAACTTTTCTAATCTTCCACCCGTCTGTGAAAGTATTTAGAAACCTTAAATCTGGTAGAAGGATGTCAAGGCTAGGATTTGCGCTCTTGTTTTATGCCATATTTGCAAATATTTTACATATTGTATTAGAACTTCTGCAGTGAGTGGAGAAAATGCTTTTACTGCCCGCAAATCGTTTTTCCGGAGGAAATGTGGAACCGAAGTTGAAGGCAACATTTACGGGAAAGGTGATTTCCGGGAAAATTGAAAATATTGTTCAATTAATCAATGCAATTAGGACTATAAGGCGAACAGTTGGGCAGAAATAAAAGCAAATTTTCACTTGAACCCGTAGGAGCAGCTTCTGAAATTTTCTAAATTGAAATCATTAAAAGCATTTAAACATTTAAAGACAAAGATAAAACCGAAGCAGTGTCACAAGGAAAATATGGCCTTTTCAAGAAACCCATGTTGAATTCCCTCAGTAGAGAATACTTTCCTCAATATCACGTCTGTAATTTTTTTTTATCAGACAAAATTTAGTTTTAAATATGTAACGAAATAGAAACTCCTTCGATATAATTAAGTCAATTTGTTCTGATCGAATTTTCCAAATAATCACACGGAAGGGAACAATTAAAGGTATCCCAAATGCCTACCAAACCGTCCTACATTCCTTGAAATGGAAACTAAAAATACTGTACTCCACTTTAACAAAATTACATTTATAAATTGATTTCTCATCGAAACTTACGACCTTCATCGATCCACTGTAGAAGCTATTTTAACCTTTAGACTTTAGAGACGGATTTTCAATTTCGGGAAGATTTTATACCAGTGACCAGTGAAGATATAAATTAATACTGTGCTCCCTTCTATGTAGCTCTAATCATGTTAAACATTTGATTCGAACTTGCTGAGAAATAAATATCAGACAATCACACATTTCGGTTATGGGTCTGGCAGCTAAAATAGAGCCAAACACGACAGTCCATCATGACTTTTTCCCAGAAAATCCAAATGCATATAACAAATCGGCCGCTAGACATGAACAAAAATGCAAAAATAAAACTGCGGTTTGGCTACAAACAAAAGCACGACCATTTCAATGCCCTTTTTGCATTCGGTAGTCAACAAATCGCGAATAAGCTTTATTGCAGATCCATGTAGAACCATACGGCGTGGTCTGTTTTGAGGGTCGACGCCTCCGCCCTCATCGCTGAGGGAATGAATAATGAATGCAGCCTCCAAAAGAATCGCACTTTGAGGCATCTGTGTCGTGTGCGGTTCTCTTTGTCAACTCGCCAAAACAATCCACACTTTCCAGTTTTTGTCGGCGGGTTTTTGTCGCGACCGAGCGTAATTGATTACTATCGGTAATGCTTTTCTTGGAGGTTTTGAGCTAGTTTAGAAAATAGCGAAAGATGCACGTAGGATGGGACTTCCATTAGGGAGAGCTGAATTAAAAACGTTTTCTTGTGACTGAACCAAAATGGTTATGCAACAGCTGAGAGTTAATAAATAGTGTTGTTGGAATGAGCTATTGGTTTATCAAAATACTGCTCTAAATTTTTGTAAATTTGATCAGCGCTTTCCTTGCAGAGGGCAATTTTTCATTGCATAAATTTATTGCATGGATTGAGCCATTATAATAAAATACTCCAGTATTTGGGTTCAAAATAAGGGTTCTGTGCTGTTATCTGTTAGGTAGCGACATCGACTGTAAATACGATTTTAATCTAAAATATTGACAAAAAGACGTTAGGCTAATCGTGAAAATGTTCAGTTTTTCGGGCTTTCAAGTGAGGAAACCTTACCAGTTTCAAGCAATGGCAGCCCCAACAACTAGGCAAGTCCTAACTCTTGTTAGTCTAAAATTAGTCGCGCCCGTGTCAACACTGTCCTCATTTTTAATACTTCAGCAACTTTACTCAGCAGTTTAGAAATACCGGTTAGAAAACAACAGCAATTTAGTTTTCACGTATGTCGTAGTTACGTTTAAGATACAGGAATCCAAGTCACATAATAATAAGTGTGAATGTTTTTTTTATCAGTAATAACTTCTCCCATTAGAATCGTGTAGGACTGTTTTTTGTTCAGTACTGAAGCTATTTCCAATATTTTCTGCACTCGTGTCTGTCTGTTGCTAATTTTTCCGCGTTTATCCAACTCTCATTTCCTTCCTGGAGTATTTTGCATATTTTGTTGTTCCAAGTGAGTCTAAATCTACCTCGTTTTCTGTTTCCCTGTCCATGTTTGTTTTACCTCTTTCGAATTTTGGTTCATCTTCAATAAATGTCCTCCCCGTTTCAACTTCTTTCGTTCAACAAAATCAAATATGGATTGTACTGTCCTTTTTTTACATCACTGTTTCTCTTTCTGTTTATTTTGGCCTTCCCTTTCTATTTTTCATAGAAGTTTTATTTCTACAGCTTTTATTTTTCTTGTACTGTACTAATCAATCACTCAGTTCATTTAGTGTTTTTTTTTTAATTTTTTATTGTTATAGCAATTTGGTACAGTATAATAATAAGCCATTTGTCTTTAACTTAATCTACTACATTTAAAAACACATAGCACACACATCCTATGGTAGTCACTTTGTCTGTAATACAATAGTACATTGGTGTGACTTGTACTCTCTCACAATTCTTGCGTTCTAAACCAGTTCGAATGGTTTAGTTCTTTTGAGTCTTCTCTGTATTTCCGCATTATCCAGGACCTTGAGTGCCTCAGGAGTCACATGCCGATGGAGTCGCTGTTCATGATTCTCTGCGTACTTTTTGATGACGTTATATACTATTTCTGCACCCAAGTCTTTATGTAGATTTTCATTTCTTATATACCATGGTGCATCAACGATACTACGAAGTACCTTATTCTGGAAGCGTTGGATGATGTTTCCATTGCTCTGTTTGGTGCAGCCCCAAAGTTGCACATCATAGGTCCACACTGACTTGAGGACTTGATTATATAACAATAGCTTGTTATTCACCGTGAGAGCTGAGTTTCTACCCGATAGCCAGTACATCACCTGAGTTTTGTATTGAGGGTTATGCCTAGATATTCAATCTTGTCATTAATGTCTATTGGTTTGTAGGTGAAGTCGATATGGACCGATTTTTTTTCATTTAATTTGATGCGCCATTCCAGTGTCCAACGTTGAATCTCATCTATACCTGCTTGAAGTGTTTGCAGAAGACTGCATATTGCTGTCGCCTATCGCTAGTATTGCAGTGTCATCAGCGAATATAGCAACAACATTTTGATCAGCAACAGTACCTTGACGTAATTCATCAACCCCTCTCACACTAACATTCACTAATGTGTCCGCTTGGATTCGCCTACTGTTATTGTGGTCAGTTTGTCGAATAAAGTGTTATATTCTTCATCAGAACTTACTGTATGCAGATCCCATGTCTATAGTAGATAAAGTGTCGGTCCCAATACACTGCCATGTGGAACAATTGCTTGCATTTCTTTAAGGTCTGTAGTATCTTAAGTATCTTAGTAGATCTTAAGTAAGCATTGTCTTGTCTGATTCTGAAGTGCCGCTCAGTCACGTAAGATTTTAATATTTGTAAGTATTGAACTGGAAGCAACTTTTCAAGTTTATGGATCAAGCCTTCGTGCCAGACTTTATCGAAAGCCTGTGCAACATCCAGGAACATAGCTGAGCAAACTTTATTCTCTCCTAGCGAGTTTTCTATAGTATGGACTTGATCAATTATACAGTGTTGATTCCTGGAACCGAACTGATGATCCAGGATAATCTTTTGAGCTTCAATTATTGGTTTTAGTCTTTTCAATAGAAGTTTTTCAAATAGTTTGGACAGAACTGGTAGTAGTGATATTGGACGGTATGACATTGCTTCATGGGGTGGTTTTCCAGGTTTTGAAATCATGATCACTTCTGCCACATTCCATAACTGTGGCACGCGCTGAAGTCGAAATGATGCATTGATCAGGTTGTTGAGCTTACTTAATGCTTTTTTCGGTAATTCTGGAGGATCTGTCCTGTGAGTAAGTTGAATCCAGGAGGAGAGATATTTTCGGATTAATATTAGTATTCATTTCTTTAAGCACTTCAGTCAGAGTGATAAATGGGATTTCTGCTTCTTCCTGCTGTGTAACACAAAGCAATGTTTCTGCGTTATTTACTGCATTAGGTTGAAATATTTCCTCAAGGTGTTCTGTAAATCTTCTGGCTTTTTGCTCATTGTTTTTAGCCCAGCTCCCGTCTGCATTTCTGATTGGTCTTCTCAGGTTTTTGGTAGTTTTCCATACCGAATATTCTGTACTAGAATCAAGTAAGTTTCCGTAGGAACTCGCCAATGGTATCGTTCTTTCTCTGTTTAATCTCTGGTCTCAGCTGAGATGTAAGATTATTTATTATAGTTTTATGTTTTGGGGATCTGGACTGTTGTCATTTTTTGCTTTTCTTTTTTCCGATAATAATTCCAGAATTTCTTGAGGATAGTTATTTCCTTCCAGTTACCTTTTAATTTCTGGTATGTTTTTCCATGCTGAATGTTGGTTATCAGCTATTAGTTTTTCCACCTTGAAGTCTAATTGTTCTCGAGTACGTACCGGAACTGCCAAATTAATTCGTTCTTCTAATGTTATTCTAAAACTCTTCCAGTCAGTCCTTTTATTAGCTAGACAGGGATTGTTTGGCTTTGAATCGATATGTTCGCTCAGAGTCAAAACAATCGGTGAATGATCCGAATTAAGCTCCAGGCTGTCTGCAATTTCCATATAATGGCTTGATACATTTTTAATTATGTAAAAGTCTATCAGGCCAGGAATGTTTTCCGGATCTGTATGCCAGTATGTAGGTTCATTCAGTGCGTTTTTTTTCTCGATTGGTGTTCTCTTTTACTTCATTTTGGGGTTTTATTTTAATTTTTTTTGATGTTCTAACTTGCTATTGACAATTTGCAAAATTTCCCGAGCATACTGTAGTTCCAGGTATGTCATTTGCAACCAGCTTGTCCTTCGGTTTAAAATTGCGCTACATTTAAAAAAATTATAAATTGAAATTTTCACTATAAATGAGTTGAAGTTTGCATTTTTAAAACCCAAAATTTCCAGTTAAAGTCTTCCAGATCTAAAATAGAAAAATGTGTCGTTATTTTGCCGCCAGTCTTCGAACAAGTGAAATAGGAAACTAAGGAATAGTCGTAATTTGAATGTTCCGAACACCTGCTTCGAGTTTTCTGAGCGCTTGTAGGAAGCTATAATTTTATCTATTTTTGTTTCATTTATCAGTTAGAAACGTCCTTCTAAGGATGGCTTTTTATTGATATATGGGGCTATAAAGGCGACTTTGAAAATAGTAAGAATTTTACGCAGAGTGCAATTGAATTTTGCTTAATTAGTTTTTTACGTTAATATTTGAAGTCTATTTTTGGGAAGTAAAGAAAGGCCGGAGTGGTTACAAACTTGTAATAACGATCCCTTTGAGTGATCTTCAGATTAAAGGATGGCAATAACGGAAAGTTCACTTATTCGAGCATAATTCTTGCTCCCTGAATTGCTTTGAAATTGATAGAAAGTTCAAAAGACGAAGCACGCTTAAGAAATCCCCAGATATTTAGTTCTGACAGATTTGTTATCGATTTCATTGATTTTTTGATTCTTTTGATCTTGATCCTGATCTCTCAATAGAGCTTTCCTTTTTGAGATTTTTCACTGTATATTTTTTACATTTTTGCTATTTCAAGCATTCAAGCTCTTACTATACAATGGCATTCGTATGTTGATATATTGTCTTCTAAATACTCTAAACATCTACGTGACAGACTCAAGGAATTCTAAATGATTACATTTGTTAAATTAAGACCTGTAATGGTACAAATTTTCTACTACACATTCTAGTACACATTTTCTACAATCATCAGTCAAGCAAATTTTCAATTTCGTTTCGTTTCGGAAAAAGGAATCGCTTGGTTTGATGCGTACGTTACATTCAACAAAGTTTTAGCACCTTGCATATTTAAATCGCAGTCGTTCAATTATCTAACATCCACTCTAGACTTGTGGTTTGAGTGGATCGTATGTTACTATTCATTATTCATTTTTGTCGCGCGTCTGCTTATTTGAGGCGTATTATCTATCTTGGCTCGTCCACATAATCGTGAACTGCTAATTAATAAAGTACAGCTTACACTGCAGGTATTTTGCAAAATTTGCACGCGGACATAGAAAGCGACAATTGTGAAAATATAAGGACGTAAGGAAGCCAAATCTTTATTTTTTAAAATTAATTTTCTTTACTGCGTCCTCCGTTCTAAGGTTGGATGATACTTATGAGTCAAGTCGTACTACCGAAAACTACATTTTATTGTTTAGATATTCTTCATCAAGGACAAGCAGCTTTAGAATGATATAAAAATAACTTTAGAGCAGGCTTTAATGTCGAAGAAAAAGATCTCCCACAATTTTTTTAAGGCAAGTAGCTTAGCAGCCTTAATGAAGCGGTACATAACAGAAAAATATATCGAGCCCCGAGCCAAAGTGAATTATTTGGGTCGACATCGGCTTTATTGGATACTAAAGTCTATTTTTACAATTTAATAATGGAGCTCCCTTTTGGAGTTCTTAATTGAAGCTGTCTTATTATCCAATTTACATTTTCTACCGCAGCTAAATTTTTAATTGATTTACGATCAAACGTCGAGTTCGGGCAGCTTATTACCCTCAGGATTTTTACGTAAATATTAGCACAAAGGAAGGTTGGGAGGTTGGTCGATACGTTATATTAAAACGTGATTTAATATTCCACTTTTGCAATATTTACAATTATTATGTGTGACTGGACATTAAGTTTATAACATTTTGAAAAAATGATCCGACAACTGCAAATTCCAATTTCAAAGTTCCCATTTACATCAGCACGAATGCACACTCTTTCGGTGCATTTTCATTGCGTTTTTTCCATATTGCTGCCAGCTTTGATGTCGAAAACCGAACTTTAATAAACCTCTAAAAATAATGCACCATTCGGACTTAATTCACTATGCAGGGCCCCGATATTCGCGTGATGAATCAAATTAAATTTTTGTAGAAAATCTCCACTGAATAGAGGCTTTACATTGAAAAGCGGCGCTGTATTCACAATTTTCATCCTAATTGAGGTATTTAAGTCTGCAGAACTTGAAGTTGCTTACACTATGGTTATAGCCGCTGAAATTGATGTGCTTGGCATTTAAGATGCATTAGTACAGCTCAGATTTTAAGAAAATATTTTTGAGGTGTTTTTTCGTTTTTTTTTATTTACGGTTTGCGATTAAATCGGCTGCTGGATTTTTCTCCATAGTACATACAAGGTGTACCATTAGAGGCTGAAATTTTACTATTTATAAGCACACAAAACGTTCTATTCACTACGGATTAAAATATCCTGCCTACTCGTACATGGTACGTTGTACAAAGTGTCGAAATTGATAATTATTTAAAGTAGTTTTTAAACTACTGCAAATTCAAATTACACACTTTTCTTGTTTCATTTTGCCACAAAATGTTATTAAAGTGTTCAAAGCAGTATTTTTTAAATAAAACCGTGTATACACTTTGACGTTGTGCCATTGTAATTTTGGCATATTTGCATTTAAGGGAAAGCTTGATTATTTTCTTTCGTTTTGAAATTTTTTTGTAAACCCATATTTATTAAACTGGTAAAACTCTGGATTATGGGTGATCCTTATGAAGCTTTCAGCATTTTTTAGAGCTAAATCAATCCTAAAGATGGTAGAAATTCCAAATTTCTTCTTGTTTTAGTTTATAAGACACAAATTTTTGAACAAATAGATCTGCTATGCGAGCTCAGGATTTTGGGCGATTTTTATGAAACATTTATTATCGTTGCAGTCTAGTAAAGTCTCCAGATGGTGACAAATTCTAATTTTTATTTGCTTCATTTTGAAACACGCAAATTCTTAAAAGGAAAAGGGCATTTGAGAGAAAACTATCATTTTGAGACCGATTTTTGCAAAGCTGGCAAAATTCAGCATTCCATGAGAAGTTCATGAAGTTCGCACTGGTATTGGAATCTAATGTGTTCTAAAAATCGGGAAAATTTCAAATTGTTAGGTCTTTGAGTTAAAAAGATACAAATTTGTAAAAGGAAGCGCAGTTGGAAAAAAGCATCCAGCATTTTGACACCGATATTTACTAAGCTGGCATTACTGAAAATCAAAATTTTCAGCGATTTTAATGAATCTTTCAAAATCTATAGTCAGGTGTTTTCTAAAGGCGGTAAAAATTTCAAAATTCTACTTGCTTGGGTGTTGAAGAGCAAATTTTTAAAGGAGAGACGGTATTTGAATATGAGCATCCGTTTTTTAGTGTGTGTGAATTCTGTCTGATTTTTCACATGTCTTTAAAGATGCTGCAGTTTTCAAGTTGCTGCTTGCTTTTGATTGGAAAATGGAAACTTTTAATCCGGCAAATATTTGCAGTTGATAGATATAAGTTGGCAAAATTCAGAATTCTTGGCGATTTTGATGGAATCTTCAGCATTTAGGATCAAGCGTTGTCTGATTGATTGGTGGCTTTAGTTTCAAACACCAGAGTTTTCAATGGAACTGGGCTCTCCCAGTTGAGTCACAGCATCAGTTTTGAGACCGATATTTACTAAGCTGGTAAAAATCAGAATTCTCGGCGATTTCTATTGAACGTTCAGCATCTTTAGCATCAGGTGTCTTGTAAAGATGATGGACATTTTGAATTGCTACTTGCTTTAATTTAAAAGTTGTCAATTTTTAAAGAAAAGGGCGCAGTTGAGTAACAACTTTTTTACAAAGCTGGCAAAACTCAGAATTCGGGGCGATTTTCATGAAACTAAAGGTTTCTTTAGCCTCACGTTTGTATTAAAGATGTGGTAAATTTCAGGTTGCGTCTTGCTTTAGTTTAGAAGATGCGAAAGAGCGCAGATGAGGAAAAATGCCATTTTGAGACTCAGCAAATCTCAGAATTCTGGTCGATTTTTATGAAACACCAATTTTCACATAAGTATAAAACGTAAAACTATTTTGAAAAACAGCTTTGACTCTTCTTCTTATGTACCGTGTCCTTTCAGAACGTTGGTTACCAACAACGCTAGCCGTAGTTTGTCCACGGAAGCTCTAAAAAGTGTGTGTGAACTCGTTTTGTACCAGTCGCGCAGATTCTTCAGCCATGACGTTTTTCTCCTGCCTGGTCCACGGCTGCCATCTATTTTACTCTGCATGATGTTTTGTAAGAGTCTGTATTTTCTCCTCTCATGACATGGCCGAAATACTCTAGTTTCCTTTTTTTTTATAGTGGAGAGGATCTCAGTGGTCTCATTTAAGCGCTGTAGTATTGTTGGTGATTCTTTCATACCACGTGACTCTTAGCAATCTCCTGTAGGCCCACATATCGAACGCTTCAAACCGACTTTCTTCGTTTTTGTTGATGGTCCAAGCCTCAACTCCGTACAGTAGTGTAGAGAATACGTAGCATTTGAGTAGTTGGATTCGTAGGGATAATTTTAGATCCCTTGATCGTAGAATGTTGTTCATTTTTCTGTAAGCTGCTCGTGCTTGTTTTATCCTTGATCTTACTTCTGTGTGGCTATCTGCATTTTCTGTTATAACTCTGGCTAGGTATCTGAGCTGATTACCTTGTTCCAAGCTCGCGTATTTGCCTCTGATATCAGCTCTGATGTTCTGCTGTTTACTGATTACTAAAACTTTGGTCTTTTTTATTAGTTCTAAGCCAGCTGCGTCGCACTTTACTACCACACTGTTCAAACTCCGCTATAGATCTTCTGAGCTGTAGGCCAACAGAACCGTGTCATCTGCGTACCGCAAGTTATTTATCAATTCGCTATTAATGACAATGCCCACTGCTGCCTCCGAAAGTGGATCTTTGAAAATTCTTTTTGTCAGTACACATTGAAGAGCAACGGAGATAGGATGCATCCTTGCCTTACGCCACTCTTGATGATTACTTCTGGCGTGGTGGTTCCCTCCACTCTGACTATCGACGTCTGATTCCAGTATAAGTTTGCGAATACTCTGATATCCCCTCCGCCCAGTCCAATCAACTTCCGAGTATCCACCAGGACCTCATGTTTAACACGGTCGAATGCTTTTTGAAAGTCTATGAAGCAGGCATAAACAACAGCCGACATATCACTGCTTCTTTGGGCAAACTCAAATTGCGTTTCACTTAGATAATCCTCACACTTCGCATATATACGACCGTGAATGATTTTCATAAATATCTTCAACATATGGTTCATGAGGCTAATAATTCTGTATTCCTCGCACTTTTTAGCCGTGCTTTTCTTTGGTATTGTTATGAACGCAGATTTGAGCCAGTCGTTGGGAAATTTACCACTAGTGTATATTTTGTTGTAAAAATCTGTGACCACTTTTAGGTCAATTTGGTCGTCTATTAGCTTGTATACTTCACAAGGAATCTCATCAGGTCCTACCGCTTTGCGATCTTTTGATCCCCTAATAGCATATTCAACCTCTCTGCATGTAATCTGTGGTCCTTATGTATCCTCTAAAGCCGGCGGTGTTGCTGTTCTGTCGTCTTCAAATAGTTCCGTTATATAATTTGTCCATTCGATTAGTTTTTGTTGAAATCCTTGTAGTACTTTTCCACTTTTATCTCCGTACAGTACTCCCGATGCTCTGTTTGATCGTGAGTTGCCAGTTGCTTCCTTGATCGTTTTATACATATTAAAGGAGTCATATGTCGCTTCTAGGTATTGTATCTCTTTGCACTGGCTGGCCAGATAAGATGCTTTTGCTTCCCGGATTCTCTATTATTCTCTATATTATTCTCTATATTATAAGCTTTGACTGATCACGCTTAATTTGATGAGGATGTTCAAAATTAATTTAAATTATGCTAAAAAATTGTGAAAAGTAAGGGCATGTTGTGACTGAGTTATATCTTCGATTTGATATCTGATTAAAATGCATTCCCTCAGGCGTTCAATATAATGCTTCTGTTACCTCAAAGAACACCTATGAAATATCTACATTTTCAACGGACAAACTTTCTGGCCATTCAAAGGTATTTTTAGTTCCCGAAAATCTAAACACAAACCAGGAAAACATTGTAGCGAATAGAACTTTAGAGAACGTAGATAGTTAGGGTATATTGGAGGTAACTGATTGAAGGGAAGAACATGATTCCTCGAAACATTTTGTAGAAAATAATTAAGTGAAGAAAGAGCTGTAAGCAATGTGGTCCGAAATGTGGAGCAGGAAAGAATTTTTCATAAATTTCCATAATGTTTTTCAGGAAAAATTAAATTAATTTCGGATTAGTGTATTCAGTTGTTAATGGATAAAATGTGTAAAACATTGTCGAATTGAAATCTATCCGTCAAGTTGGCATGTACGTTCTCTTCATACTCCTCAAATAGAACAGGATGACTTGAAGCCTCTCATATGTTGGGGGGCTCATGAAAAATGTGTCAACCATTCAAAAATAAGCCAAGTGTTTCATTTGAAATACACGTGACATCATTGAAACCGTGTTGGAAACGACCGATTTAAAACATGAATAAAACGTTGTTTCGTCGAATTTCCTAGAAGAAGCAACAGCAATGAGGTGGATTCAGAGAAGCGATACACTATTTCGTGCACTCTAAGTGAATCATATATACAGAGCATAATGCTATTTAATCCGACCTTGACAAAAACTTTTGGCTGGCAACGAGCAACATTCTTGGCAAATATTAGTGGCACGTACACGTAAAATATATGGTGCTTCCTATTCATATTAATTGTTCATTATTGTGCCGTCTGGTTGGCAGCTATTCTATGCAACTACAATAATTGGTCTTGTTTACAATCCGGCTTTGCTTTTAATTAGATTGCTAGTGGCGAAAAAAAATGATATAACTAAGCAGTCGCTTTGCCAATAGTCTTTATTTTAATAAGCTTGGAATATTAATCGGGAGTTAAAAGCTGTAGTCGTACTTCACATTGAAGCTGGGTTCATGGAGTGAACCATCTTGGCCACAACTTTAGCTCTTTTCCGTTGTTTTGAGATTGAATAAATTATATTTTTGCCGATGAGTTTCACTTGGCGCTGTAAGTGTAAGAGTAATTTTTGGAAGCGTTTTTGGGCAACCACTAATTTGAGCTGGAGTTTGAGAAGAATTTTGAAAGTGCTAACAGTATGTAACTGCAAGCTGTTTGGAGACATTAAGGTGCAGTAAATTGTCGGCAACTCTGAAAAAGTTTTTTCAAATACAACAAAGTGTTTCAATTCGGCATCTACAGTTCCATTTTTTTTTTAAATATGGTCACAATAGTGTTTTGACTTTGTCAAATGTGAAAAGACGAATTGAAAAATTTAGCTAGACTGAAGAGAGTTTTTGAATGGATTATTGAACATCATCTGTTGATTTTGCAAACCGAATTATCCTAAGCGATGAGTTGAAATTTTCCAAATTTGCCGTGTTTCGGATTGTCAATGCGATTGTACCCAATTGAAACTGATGTGGCGAAGTAATCTTATGTAGTAAAGTTCTATGATGATTTGAGCATTTTTGTGATAAAATGAATGTAATTAAACTGAATTAGAATTATGAAACTGGCTCCATGTTCTAATTAACCTGGAGAATTTGATGAGTGCAACCATGTTCTCAAAAGACCCAAACAAGTCAATCGACACGATAGCACTTTTAGAGGTCTAGTATTTCTGCAAACGTTGTAATATTTTTGTGGAAAATCATCCTTGAACAGGAGAAAAACTCTTGTAGTTAGTTATTTTATTACTTAACTGGAGTGCAATTTGTAATTTCATCAGTAAAATTACCGTACTTATTCTTCCCGTAAATATGCTGCTACTTTTGTCTGTTACCTCTGTCAGTTTACTCATAAAACAACAAACATACATTGGAGTAATATTAATGATAAAGGGATTCTTAGCCAGCACTACCAATCTGCCAAAAAAACTTGTCAATATACAGTGTGTAACAATGATTTAGGTTCACCCACTTTTTTGGCCTTAATTGAAAAACTACCAAAGCAAATGTGCTCATCTTTTTCGGAAATACGGTACATACGACCAGTAAACTTGTGGCGAAATTTTACTTACATAGCTTTTCTTTCAAACTCACAATAATTTTGTTTCTAATGTACGAATTTTCAGACCGTAACAATGATTTGGGTTCACTTGTAAAAATCGTAAGTTTATTATGTTTTGTCATGAATTTTTTTTTGTTTTATCATGTTATTTGTAAGTTTTAAGAGCATGGGAAAGGTAAAAGCATTAAATGACGAGGCGAAAGGTAGAGCCCGAGCTTATAAACAAGTTGGAATGACCCATCATGAAATTGCTCTGCAGATTGGCCGTTCCCTTAACGTTGTGAACAATTTGTTCCGATCAGGCGACGAATACAGAAAGAAGAAGGCTCCGGGGAGAATCCCAATTCACTCGGCACGCGAAAAAAGAAGGATTAGAGCTGCAGCAGCAAATTCAACGAGGGGAACCCCGCGGCTGCAGAAAGAATTTGCGCCAAATGTGTCACAAGAAACGGTCTGGGGGGCTTTAAAAAGGTTTTCCCCAATCTTCATTATGAGAAAATATCGACTCCACCGCTAAGCGTTGAGCGTGCGTGAGGATAACAACGTTTTTGTTTTGTCATGGCCGGCACGATCGCCAGATTTAAATCCTATCGAGAACTTGTGGGAACATTCAAGAAGCAAGGAATCGGTACGCAGTTGAGCAACTTATGAATTTAGTTAACTCAATGCCGAACCGAATAAATTTATTGATTAAAAGTGCTGGAAAGGCAATTAAATATTAGAGGAATATCGTTTGTGTTTGTTGCCGTTGTTTCGTTTCGTTCGTGCGTCTAAGTCTAAGGGAGTTAAATCTGGTGATCTTGGAGGCCATTCAATTGGTCCCCTTCTGCCAATCCATCTATTCGGGAATTCTCGTTTAACCACTGACGGACCTGGAAAAATAATGAATGGAGCACCGGCCTGCTGGAACGTTCTTAAGCAACAACTTCTGCAAGCATCTTAAGGTACAGATCACCTGTCAAGTTTCCTTCAATAAATAACGAACCAATAATGGCATTTCCAAGAATACCAGCCCAAACCTTAACTTTTGTGGGGATGTTGTGTATGTCTTTCTCGAAAAATTTGCGGGTTTTCGTCACTCCAATATTGACAATTTTGTTTGTTAACATTTCCATTTAGGAAAAATGAACATTCATCGCAGAAACGGATATTCGGCAGAATATTGGGGATGGCGTTAACTTGACTACTCATGAATTTACAGAACTCGATTCTTCCATCAAAATCATCGTCATAAATTTTATGAAGTATCTGCATTTTGTTTGGATGGAGTTTATGCATTTTCAGTGCTTTCCTTACAGTCTCGTGTGATATTCCTGTCTGTTCTGCTACTGTCCGCAAGTAGTTGGTGGGCTCTGCAGCAAATAATCCCAAAACCTCATTTTGAGCTCCTTCATTCATCACTCGTAGGTTGTTTCTTTTTCTACTACTCACCGAACCAGTTTACTATTTTACGTTATCATGGAATCATAATAAATGTTACTGTCCACTGATTTTTTTCAGGTGATTGATGTCAAATATTTCTCATAAATTCTTAATGTCATATTAATTCGAGAAATAATCTCATTAAATACCACTCGAGTTTTCAAATTAACCAGATAATTTGACACTCTAGCGTGTTTCTATGTATTATACAGTACACTAGTACACCCAGAGATCAGAAACTGAACCGAAACAGAAATCGGCATCAGAGATCATCAGAACATCCAAGCGCTCTAATATTGCTTTATTTGCCTGGTTTGAAGAATAATTAGCACCCGTTAATTGAACTAATTATCGTCCAGCCAAATCGGGCAATAATCGTAGATCATAAATCGTTTCCAGGCAACAATTTTAATGAAAAATATTCAGTGGAAATAGTATGAAAACGCACTGTCGGCAAAATTATGAGGATTCGATCAAGTGGAATGGACCAATGGGATGCTGCGTCGCGACGCTCCGATCAGCGTGACGGCAGTTTTGTTAAAATGTGGCCGACGCCAAGTTCGACGCGCGGCGTCGGTCGTGAAAATTTTTTGTTAATGCTCAGATTCCGTGCATCGTTAAAATAATTTCGACTGACCACATACTTGCGTTTTTTTTGTGTCGATAGACATTGGTAGTTTCGACCATGATCAATCGTCGAATGTAGTGCTGTTTGTTTCGCAGTGAAAATGCATATTAGCGATTTTTCCTGTGTAGAAGCTCAACATCAAAGTAATTCAGGAGGAAAACTCAAATTAGCGTTCAACATTTTTGGAGGCTAATCGAGATTAAAATTGAAAAATTTTCAAATACTTTTGGTCATTGTTATGTAAGGAAATTTGGTGATATCACTACAAAAAAAATAGCTAAACGTTGCCAACTTGCTCTAATCTAAATCTGTGGAGTAAGATTTCATGTTTATATTTTTAAGTTTTGAGAAAGCTTGAGTAAGCGTTTCCTTAATGGAAAAGATGATTCGATTATATTTTTAACACCTTAAAAACATATATTTAAATAAGTGTAATATAACACCTTCCACTGGCGAGTTCAATTATTTCAGAATTTCTGATTGTAAGTTTATATTTTGAAATATGATAATATTATACTTGGAGCCACGCACACAAGCAGCTGGCTGTTTACATTTTTCGGTCAAAAAATATGTGAAAATATTATTTTCAATTTATCTACTCCTGAACAGAGTTGATGTGATGGTATGATAAATATGTTGATTTCTTCAGCCTCTTTATCTTACACTTCAATTTACTGTATGCTTTGCAATAGTGCCGTGTTGTGGTGAATAATACAATTATTAGTGTTTAAATTTGGATATTACTATGGCACTGGATTCTATTACGAGAAAATGAGCAGGTCGACCAAGGTGAGTGGCAAAATTGTAACCAAATTCCTCAACTTCGGGGCCCCAATTGGGAAATTGCCAAATAGATTTATTTTTCACAACTTATAAAAGCTGCTAACATATTTAAACTCGAGTCGCTGTCGGTACGCTATCGAATGGCTCCGCTAAGGTAAAGTTAATTTTCAATTATGTTGTAATGAATATTTGGCTCTCCGAGTCGCCCCCTCCTCATCATTTGTAAATTAATTACCAGTCTTTGAAATGGAAATGAAGATCTTGCCTGATCTATTAGGATAACGAACATTTCGTGTAAACAAGTATCTCGGGCACGTTTTGTTTTAATTACGAGTTAGTTTAAGAATGTTTCGGTTTCAAATTCGTTTCAAGCAACATTTATTGCAGAAAACTGAGACAATTTAAGGCGCAATTGAGGCAAACCTTTGAAATATGTGAATGCTTGGAACATTCCAGCTGCTAATGTAAACTTTCCGCTAATGGTTCAATGGAGCGCTTCCATACAAAACAGTTCCTTTCATATAAAACACAAATTGTTTTAATCAATTGCAAATTTTCATGTAATTTAGGTTATAGTAAAAAGAATGCCTTAATAAATATAAATTGTTTTTAATTACCTATCCACAACAGAACGCAGAAATACTTACTAAGGGAAACATTACAAAATCACACAAAAAATAGAGAGGAAGCACTGATAAAGAACTTCTTTAGCAAAAGCATAAGGAAGCAGGGGGGCGAAACAGAGCTACAGAAAGACAGATCACAGTTGAAAAGGTAAACACAAACCAGTCAGTCAGTGTGAGCAAAAGGCGGAAACTGCTATCACTCCAGTAACATGATTAACTTTTAGTAATTCCTATGTAACTTTTACCTGCTGAAGCCGAAAATGACACTGAAAGACGTGGTCCAGGGTACCACGTCTGGGTTTTTTATTACAGAGACTGGCAAAAGTGTGGTAAAAATAAGAAAACTAACGCCTCCAACTAAATCTATATAATAAAAATTTATAATATAACAGCACACATAAATTGTTTTGTCTTTTAAACATTTTAATGGCATCATAGAATTTTAAAAATATATACATATATACAGGTTGTTCGTGTTTCCTTTTAATTTTTATCTTTTATGTGGAGTTGCATCTTCCTTTTTCAAAAACCAACAGTAATCTCCGAGCATTGCAGGATCCCAGCTGCCTAGGTATCTCATTTCAATCGTTGCTATATCCTGATGAAATCTCTCACCTTGTTCATCACTTATAGCTCCAAGATTCTCAGGGAAAAAGTTGATGCGAGTGAAGGAAGTGAATATTAAGGGCATTCGGCAACCCATAGTTTTGTACGTTTTCAAAAGGTTAAGTACTAAACTCTTGTAGTTATCTTCTTCTCTGTTGTTGCCCCAAGAAATCCTTTCACTACCTTCACAAATGCTTTTCAAGCTGCCAGTTATTTTTTGTATAGATTTTTTTCAAATTGAGCATCACGTATTACTTTCCTGACGTCAAATCCACGGAAAACACCTTCTTTTATCTTCCCTGTACTAAGTCGTGGGAAAAGTTCCGAAAGGTACTTGAGAGCTGGTCCCTCTCTGGCTATCGCTTTTGCAAAATTTTTCATAAGACTTAACTTAGTGTGCAGAGGAGGAAGTGGAATGTTTTTGGGGTCAACCAAAGGATCGTTCAACACATTTTGTTCTCCTGGAGTATAAGACTTTCTTGACTGCCATGCTCGTTTAACAAATTGATTTTTTCTGTCCCTACTGTCCCATAAGCACAAAAAACAACAATTTTTTGTATAGCCACCAAGTCCCATTAAGATAGCTCTATCACTTTTAAGTCACCACATATTTGCCACTTAAAACCATCTTACTTGATTGCCCTCAGAATTGCAGCCAAGTTGTCATAAGTTTCCTTCATTGAAACAGAGTAAGCAACTGGAATTGACGACTTTTTATTTCCATTGTGAAGTAAAAAAGCTTTAAGGCCAGACTTAGATGAGTCAATAAAAGGCGCCACCCGGTAGGAATATGAGCTAGTCCAAGGTCATTCATTAACCCCACAAAGTCGAAACATACGCACATAGGCCCCTCAAGTTTTTTCTTTCTGAACGACGTCATGGTTGTGCCTTTTGCCAAAAGATTCCACTCTAGTAATCTTGAACCTAATAGTTCAGACTGCTGCTTTGATAAACCTAAATCACGGGCCAAGTCATTTAGTTCATTTTGCTTAATAAGGTGTGGTTCACTAGACGGAGGAATATATGTAGGATCAGTAGTAGTAGTAGTAGTAAACATCTTTATTTCTAAAAAAGGCTATCGACCTATCGGTCTTTCTGCCCTTGTTTAATACATGCAGTCTTAATCTAAATAAAAAACAAATATAAAAATTATCTTATTCTAGGTTAACAATACTATTAAATAAATAAGATTACAGTGGCAAGAAGAAATTATTTTATTGTCCACTAGTTCGTTGCGTTTGTAAGTGTTCGAGTAGCGTTAATGTAGGGAAACGGAAGCGAGATTGTCTGGTTGGTCTTGTAAGACAAAGGGGATTCAGTATGGTCCAGTTGTAGGGGTTGTTTGTCCATTTTCTCTGTAGCTGTATGAGTCTTTCCGAGATCTTTGTCATGTTTGTGCGTTCGTATAGTAGTTGGGTGGGGGGTTGTGTAGTGGGTTTTGGGGGTGTCTTATTCGTGTTATTAGTCTTAGTGCAATTTGTTCTGTTGTTTGTGTATAACGTTTTGTCCTTTCTGTTCCGTTGATCATGAGTATATGTCCAAAGTCTAGTGTTTTGTTCTCTTTATTGTTTCTGCCCTGATGTTTCGTATGTGTTTAGTGAATTTAAGTTTGTGGTCAATTGTGATTCCAAGGTATTTTACGTCGTTTTTTAGTTGTGTCGTTTGGCCGTCTGCAGTTATTGTAGGGGAGTCAGCGTTGAGTCTGTGGTTTGTGAGCAGAAGTTGGTTTTTTGACGCGTTTGGTGTTAGTCTCCATTTATAAAACCATGTCATTGTGTTGTTTGTTAGTGTTGGAGTCTTTGAGCTGCTCTCTCAGTAGTTTTGTCATGTACAATAAGTGCCGTGTCGTCTGCGTATTGTAATATGTATGCCGATCTGTCGATTTGATTTTTGTCTGGTAAGTTGTAATTGTATATGTCATGGCAGTATATATTGTAGAGAAACGGTGAGAGCGGGGATCCTTGAGGGAGCCCTTTTTCAGGGGAAAAAGAAAATGACAGTGTTTTGTCAAGTCGTAGTTGTAGTTGTCTGTTTTCTAGTAAGTTCTTTATTGTGTGTAGTAGATATGTTGGTGTGTGTAGTTTGTATAGTTTGTATAGTAAGCCTCTATGCTAGACACTGTCAAAAGCCTTGTTAATGTCCATAAACAGGCAAGCTGTCTTTCTGTCAGTTAGGTGGGTAGTTTGTACATTCTTGGCCAAAATAAAGAGCGGATGAACAGTCGAGTGATGCTGTTTGAAACCAAATTGGTAGGTAGGTATATACTTTCCAATCACTTTTTCAAGCCGCTGCTTCATTATGCATTCAAAAATCTTGCCCAGTACTGGAAGCAGTGTAATTGGGTCTGTAGTTGCTCGGTTGTGTATTGTCCAGTCCATTTTTTGGGTATAGGGATTATTAAGCCGTTTTTTCATGTTTCTGGGATTCTGCCATTTGTGATGCAGTTGTTCAATTCAGTTAGGATCAGTTGGATCAGTAGTATTTTCCAATAAATCTTCAGTTTCCAATTGCAAATCTTCATTGCCATTTAGTTCTTGAATTACCCAAATCTTCCCAGTTCAAAGGTAGATTTGGAATGGGTAAGTCTTCACCGTGGGAAACAGGTTTAATGGCAGAAGGTACAGTCGGATAGTCAATGTTGTTCTTCTTCTTCTTTGAATAACCTTCCGTATTAGTAAGGCAAAAGTAGCAGTCACGCCAGACCATAGGCACAGCAAATGGCATACTGCATCGGTTACCCTCCATCCACTGAATAAGTGTTACGTTACAATTCACACAACAACCATGGGGCGCCCAGCGTTTATCTTGGTCTTCTATCGTGCAACCAAAATACAAAAAAAAAATTTTTTTTTACACCTTCAGTCATACGCCTACCTCGAGACTGTAATACATAACGCCCACAAATGTAGCAAAAGTTATCTGGGGAATTTGTACACAGTCTTCGCTGATTTGAGCTTCAAAGAGAGAAATAATGTCAAATGGTATGATGATACCCCACATGTTGGTAACATAAAAATGTGACCTGGTGGCTATATTTGCATTGTGTAATCATTCCAATGGAAGGGATAATTCCTGGTAACCAAGCGGTACTATTCGTCTGCAAGGAGTAGGTGGATCTCAAAGGGATCGGGAGGCATGCTAATTTTGTTGCTCTGCCAGCCGAGAAAAGTAATGACACAGTCATCAGAGATAAAGAGAAATACAAACCGAAAATTCAAAGCACACCAAAATCATCAACATCTTCAAACCTTAAGAAATACTAGATGGCTTCTTAGTGACGCCATCGAGTTCAATTGTGACCACTTACTTTCTTCGACAACCTAACTTCCGCATTTTCGCTCATTGCTGTATAAATAACTGGATATTGGACTGGAGTTTCTCACGTAGAAATATTTGGCCTATTTAGTCTGCGCAAAGAAGATTAACTGTATTTGTGTGCGGCACTGCTACACATTTTGAGTTTGCAAGCGCGTAATAAAAGACGAACCGCAAATACGCTGGGACCCACACATGTATACATGATACCGTTGTAATTTCTCAAAAAAAAATTTATCGCACGTAACTTTCCAAGCTCCAGTCTTTAAGAGCCTGATTCCTTAGAAAACTTAGTTTGCAACGAAATAACCCTGTAACTTTTCCGGCTATATATTTTTGCAACTCATTAACGTATAGAAGGCTTAGATCAATAAGTTTTCGAGTTTCTACAAATATTAGTTGAAAAGTCATATTCAGCAAGAGAAAGCGGTAATAAAACGATAAAGTAATTCCTAGGTTAGCCCAAATATACAAATGGCATGCAGCCACGTGTGGTTTTATGTTTCGAGCTCATACCACATCTCAAGGATCTGGTTTATTACACCTAATCGCATCTTCTCAGATATCAATTGCGAGTGCACCTTCTATTTACATCATCAGCCGAATCCTATGGGATTTCTTTATTTTTAATTGTCGGGTTTTCGGAATCTTGCAAAAATAAACACGTTTCCGGCGTTTCATTCTAAAATACATTTAACGACTAGAAAATTCATTCTATTTCACGTTTATGAACGAGAATGTGTACTTCAAACAAAACGTGTTTGGCCAAATGGATTATAACTATTTGATTGAAATCAGTATGTATTTGACCCTGTTCCCGCTGAAATGAGGGAATAATTGCCGCAGTTATGTGGGTCCCAGTTGTACATTACATTGCAAGCTTTATGATCTGCAATTCGACTGAAAACCTAATGTAAATAGATTCTTTGATATTTTCTGCGAAATATCCATCTGGCGGTTCTGTAAATAATATCATGCAGTCAATTAAGGAAAACAGATTCACCTGATCAAATAGAATATACGATTAAGTAGTTACAATCCTTGGAAAGATGCTACAGTATTTACAAGTCAATTAATGTCTGTGATGTACTGTATTATACACGATGCTTGTAATATTTTTAGTTTATACTATCATCAATTTGTTATTAAGAGTTACTATCTGGCCAAAGCACTCCCCCTTAATTGGTTGTGTTAAACAAATTAAACTTATTATTACTCATGTAGTTAACCATTATAAGTCCAGCAAAAATAATGTAAATTTGCGAGCGTAAATACACATGTAACAATCCAGGAAAACCTTTAAAACAGTCGGCTGCTATGTGAATGTCGTTTGCGCTCAAATCTTGCTTAATTTAGAATAACTTGACATGCAAAAAGCATTTTAATTAATTAAAACCTACATGCATTCACATACTGGTAGTTCTGTTGACAAACCAGCACTATTAAATGTAATCCAAGCTGTGCTTTTAATATTCGGATTTGTTTGTAAATGTAATGCCTGGATTGTTACTGGCGTGTTTGGAGCTAGACCAACTTTACGGAACTTCGCTATTCAACCTAATTCTACAGTCCTAATGGAAATTGGGATACATAATGTTAAGTAATGACTAGACTCCAACTCGCTTCAAATATATGGAGAATGAAAGCTAAATATAGGCAATGCGAGTGTCATTCTATTGATGTTAATTTCTATTTGCGCATTATGCGGAGGTACTCGCTATGTAACAATATTTCAATTTTAGTCAATCAGCATAGTGAATTACTGCACACAACACAAACGCTGGAGCTTATGCAAACTAATGAAAATGTTTTCTTCACATATTCCGATATCATTAAATGGTGTTTGTTTATTTTCTCTTCACTGTTTTTCTACAGCTAATCATTTCTTTAGGTCGAAACTTGGCGATTTCTCTTCTTTGCTCTTCTCGTGTATTTTTGCCACAGAAACTTTACCACGATAACAGAAACTCGGAGGAAAGTTGAGAGGGTCGAAGTACATTTTGCTCGTCATCGGATATTTTCTTTTTTCACATTTAAACATCGGGCGAAATGGAGACAACTTTTCGAAACTTAAATGGTATTCTAGCTATTAATGTGACGAAAACAATAATTAGGAAAGTGTCAACTTCTCTGGCAAAGCTGTTGCCATAATGTTTATGGTATAAAATATTAATATGTGTGGTTTGGTCAGTAATCTAATCATGCAAAGTTCTTAGATAATTTTCTACTACTAAAGCGTCCAATTTTTATGTAAAAAATTCATGTTCTACTCTTTAAAATATTTGCACCGTTACTAAATGAAAATTACGACGAGTAATAAATGAATACTAATCTGTGTTGAACCAGTTGTAGTAGTAAACATCTTTATTTCTAAAAAAAAGGCTATCGACCTATCGGTCTTTCTGCCCTTGTTTAGTACATGTAGTCTTAATCTAAATAAAAAACAAATATGAAAATTCTCTTATTCTAGGTTAACAATATTATTAAATAAATAAATTTCAGTGGCAAGAAGAAATTATTTTATTGTCCACTAGTCAGTTGCGTTTGTAAGTGTTCGAGTAGCGTTAATGTAGGGAAACTGAAGCGGGATTGTCTGGTTGGTCTTGTAAGACAAAGGGGATTCAGTATGGTCCAGTTGCAGCGGTTATTTTGTCCATTTTGTCTGTAGATGTATGAGTCTTTCCGAAATCTTTGTCATGTTTGTGCGTTCGTATAGTAGTTGGGGTGGGGGGTTGTGTAGTGGGTTTTTGGGGGTGTCTTATTCGTGTTATTAGTCTTAGTGCAATTTGTTCTGTTGTTTGTGTATAACGTTTTGTCCTTTCTGTCCCGTTGGTCATGAGTATATGTGCAAAGTCTAGCAAGGGTCTACAAATAGCTTTATATATTTTGGTGGCGCTGTTTGTGCTAATTCCTCTGTCTTTGTAGGTTAGTGATCGGAAGTGTTTTGTTCTCTTTATTGTTTCTGCCCTGATGTTTCGTATGTGTTTAGTGAATTTAAGTTTGTGGTCAATTGTGATTCCAAGGTATTTTACGTCGTTTTTTGGTTGTGTCGTTTGGCCGTCTGCAGTTATTGTAGGGGAGTCAGCGTTGAGTCTGTGGTTTGTGAGCAGAAGTTGGTTTTTTTTGACGCGTTTGGTGTTAGTCTCCATTTATAAAACCATGTCATTGTGTTGTTTGTTAGTGTTTGGAGTCTTTGAGCTGCTCTCTCAGTAGTTTTGTCATGTACGAATGTGTTGAAACATTAACATATTGTTATCATATTGCTAACTTTGTGCTTGCAAGAACCATGAAGTTAATATATACAAGCGTACTAAACACGGTCCCAATGTAAAATATATGAATGGTTAGAAGACAGTAAAAACAATCTAGAAGGAGCTGAAGAAAAATAAACAGTGCGGCTAACGAGCAAATGTAGTAAATTTTATTTAAATCAATCAATCAAGTGAAAATGAAGAAAATTGCAAATATAACAAGCAAGCGAATGAAGATACTTTAATCGGGAATATAAAAATGTTCTGTAAAATTTGCTTCAGTTCTTTGGATAAATACAGCCAATCGTTTCGGTAGGTTGATCTTTTCACTTATTTGCAGTACAGACTGACCTTATTTTTTTTAGTTTTTATAATCTGGGCTTTCGCTACAAAAACTGTTCCGTTATTGTAATACACGTTTGTGTCTGTTTTAATACTTCATCTTTTCAAGCCTTATTCCCAATTAAATCTTTATCACGTACGTTCTTTATTGCTTTCTTGGTGTTTCCATATATCAAAAAGTTTCTGTTTCAACATCCAAACTCAATTATTTCAGTTTTATAACAGAAAATGATTTAAAATTGATAATTATTTGTTCTGATGGGCTAATAACTATACAATGTGAGTTTCTTAAAGTGTTACAAGGCTATATCTCAGAAACGGTTTCAAATATATTTAGATAATTTTGGGAAAGTAATAAATAGGTAGGGGGACGTATTTGAACTTATGTTTTATTATTCTACTCATGCGCCCTTTATGAGAGTTAAAGGCAACATTAAAATTTTAAATGGAATGATATATTTTTGATATATAAGAAAGTATGTATGTCTACAAAATTTTATGTCATTTGATCACTTAGTTCCAGAATTATGACGTGCAACATAAAGTTTAAAAAAATCGATTTATTAAATTATAACCCGACTAATAGTAATCAACTATGTTTCAGGAGATGTTCAAAATGCCTGCCTTCAACTTCCAAACACTTTACTACTTTTATTTTTTTAAAATTTTGCACTGGCGCTTACTTTTCAGGTGTCACTAACAAGCAGGCAGAGCGAATTCTCCCCTTCATATCATTTGCGGTGATGGGTGCAGTGGCCATCAGTTTATGTTTTATAAAACCCCACAAAAAAATCAAGCTTCATCAGATCTGGGGATCGCGCAGGTCAGTTGAGCAGACCACCGCGACCAATCCATCTGTTTGGAAATATTTCATCTTAATGATTAAGGGCCTCCACGGCTTAATGGGGTGGAGTCCCATCTTGCTGAAACCACACATTCATGTTCTGGTTCAATAACTGGGGTAAACTGTTTCTTAAAAAGTTGGTGTACATATTTCCATTTAAATGTCTTTCAAGAAAACGGGGACCAATAATTATATCTCCAATTATACCACACCAAACATTAAGCGAACAGGGATGTTGGTTTGGCGCAGTTCTAATCCAGTAAGGATTTTCCACCATCCAATAGTGCAAGTTATGCCTGTTTACCTTTAAAAAAATATTCTAAAAATTCCTTTCAACATCGTAAATGTTATCTGTAATTTTCCTGCCCGCAGCTGAAAAATGTGCCGTGATCAGAAAAAACAATGTCTCCCAAAAATATGTCATTATCCTCCATTTGCCCCGTGACCCAATTGCAAGACGTAACGCGGTTTTGAAAGTCTTGTCCATACAGTTCTTGGTGGAGTGTGATATGGTATGGATCAAATTTATACCCGTGCATTATGGTTATGACCGATTTTTGGCTTAGTCCAGTATCTCTAGCAAGACGTCTAGTCCCCACTTGCGGGTCAAGAACGACCTCTCCCAAAACTCCTACCGCCAGATTTTCGTTTGTTGCAGTGCATTTCCGTCTTCGCGTTTTTTCCTTAAACTACCAGTAGTGCGACCACTGGTTTCCAACTTTTTAAACGCCATGTGGGATTTTGGATTGTTAGGAAATATTTGCTCCCACAATAGCGCAGGTTCTCTGTAATTCTTTCTGCACTCTCCCAAAATTAACAACATGTCAACTTCCATATTGAAGTTCTCTCCCATGTTTAATTACAATAACTTGAGGAAAGACCGTTCAAACGTGAAAATTCTCAATTTACGCTCGCAGTTTACGCATAGCCATGGATATGAAAGATAATTTGAAAAACCACTGACTTAAACATGTTTAATTATATTTAAATTCAATAAAACTAAATATAAATAAATTATCGATAATTGTGTAACCAGATGAGTAAACCATGCAAAATTTGTACATACACGTAGTTTTTTCATGTAGAATCAAATTTCAGAATCAAAAATATATCATTCCATTTAAAATTTCTAAGTTTCCTTTACCTCTTTTACACTCAAGCGCCCTCTCTAAAGAGGGCGCTTGAGTGCAATAATAAAAAAAATTGTTAAAACAAGTCCCTCTACCTATCTATTACTTTCCAAAATTTTTATAAATATATTTGAAACTATTTCTCAGATATAGTAGCACTTTTAAAAAACTCACCCTGTATAGTTATTTAAGATTAATCGTGGAAATAAATGATTTGTTAATGTAAATCCAATGCCATTGTTTCCTGCTCGTTTGATTGCATTTGCAATAATTGCAAACACCCATCAAAACGTCGTTAATCCACCCTCCACGTCACACGCCAGATAAAAACTCTCCCGTGTTTTAAAACATTGTTCCCTTTATTGTTCGCGACGTATCTTTTGATCTTTTCGCGTGTATTTCCCCAAAGTAGCACCTTTCTCATTTAGAAAACTCATTAATAATGGGAAGGAAAGCGGAATAGGAAAATCGGGTCAAACGAGGAATATTTCACGCACAAATTCAACCGCACACTTTTGTATTTCGTTCTGTTCTATTTTTGCTCGGCATTCGGCATTGTTTATCGGTCGGGGTCGTTTATTTAAAGTTGTGACAGACGATTGGGTTGGCCATTTTTTTTTTCAACTGAACTATCGGTTATCAGTTAGAAGGGTCGGACTGGTTTTGTTCAAAAGAGAACGGATTTCGAGTTAAAATCTCCCGGAATCAGTGCTTTAAAGAAAACAGCATCGCTGTTGACCTATTTCTAAACTTAATGGAAAAGGTAGATAGTTGGTGTTAAGTTAATCGAGATTCATGGAGTTTGGACTAAAACAATACTCTCACACTTAAACTGAGACGATCGAAATATAATTGAATTGTTCTGTATTGAAGACACTCCAGTTAGGGACTATTATCGAGGAGACTGTTTCTTTATTACAACAAAGATTTATCCTTATCTATGCTATCCACTTATCCATACGGAGCACATATTATTTTAAAATTGTAGGCCTTTTTCTTAATCAGCTTTTTTTTCCTTTTCCTGGTGCTTTAATGGTAAAACTATATACATCATCATCCAGCATCTTCTCGCGTCCACTGATGGACATACGCCTCCTCCATACGCCGCCAAGAATTTCTATGTTGCGCAAGTTGCATTCAGCTGTGTTCTATTATCCGTTTATCGTCTGCCCATCGCGTCGGTGGTCTGCCCTGACTTCTTCTCTCTTCACGGGGTCTCCACTCTAATAGTCGTTTGGTCCATCTATCATCGTTGAGTCGTGCTACATGGCCTGCAAATCTCCATTTTAGCTTTGTTATTTTCTCTATTATGTCCTCTATCCCCGTTCTTCTTCGAATTTCCGTGTTCTTTACGTAGTCTTTAAGCTTAATTCCTAATATTGGATATTTCAATTTTCCTCTGTGATATCCTTAGCTTATTTATGTTGTTTTTAGTGAGCGTTAATGTTTGGCATCCGTATGTTACCACTGGAAGCACACATTGATTGTATACCTTTCTCTTAAGGCTCATAGGGATTTCGGTATTAATACGTTCTTCAATTTGCCCTATGCAGCCCAACCCAAACCGATTCTTCGATCTGTGGTGTCTGGTTGTCTCTAGTGATTTTTAATTCGTGATCAAAGTATCGATATTGTGTTACCTCATCTATGATATCGTTTTCCAACTTTATTGTTCCGCCGTTTACTAAGTTTGTCATTACATTTGTTTTACTTTGGTTTAATGGAGGTCATCGGCAATGAGGACAATATCGTCGGCGAATTGAAGGTTGCTGAGCATTTTTCCGTCGATGTTCATTCGTGTCTTACACCAGTTAAGTTTTTTAAAAGCGTATTTAGAAACTGCCAAGAAGAGCTTTGGTGACATGAATCCACACGACATTGGCTGAGAGCCTTGACTATTCCTTTAGATTCTATCGTGTCGAAGGACTTCTGGAAATCAACAAGGACAACAACCAGTGGTCGGTTGTATTCTATAGTTTTCTGTATTAGGTGCCGAAACCCGAGCGAAATCCGGCTTACTCTACTGGTTGGTATAGTTTCAGTTTACTTTCCAGTATGTAAGTTATTATTTTGGTGAAGAGCCTATACCAATGGGAGAGAAGGCTTATAGGTCTACAATTTTCGACTTCCGTAGGGTCTCCTTTTTTATGGATTGATATAATTAAAACGTTGTTCCATTCGCTTTGGATTATGCTGTCGAAAAGACACATATTAAAGAGGTTTTGAGTCCTTCCGAGAAGAGCTTCCCCTCCCATCCTTATAGCCTCCAGTACTATACCATCCTCCCCGGGTGCTTCATATTTTTGAGAGTATTTTTCGTATTTGGCAATCTCAGGTACGTCTTCTGAACCATGGTTAACCACTCCAGTCTCTTTTTCTGTCTCTTCAGGCGTGTTGTGTGTCTTTTGTTGGCTTTTGTATATTTCTTGGTAGAATTCTTCGACTTTTGCGAGAATTTAATTTCTGTTCGATGTTGTTTCGCCTTTTTTGTTTTTGAATTTTAGCATTTCTTTTTTGTCTTAACTTCCGTCTGAGAACAGTCAAGCCTTTGTTTTGTTCGATTGTTTGCTGTATGTGCTCTATATTGTAGTGTCTTATGTCTTTTCGAATATTTCTGGTGATCTGTTTGCTTATAGCTCTTATTTCTTGAGGTACTTGACGTTGCGATTCAATGCTCTTCGTTGCTCTATTAGTGCTTTGGTGTGGGGGCTGATTTTGTTCTCTTTTTCATGTCTTGGACTTCGAGAGCTCGTCTGCTGCTTTTATTAGTGCTTCTGTTATTGTTTTATTTAACTCGTTGATGGCTACTGTCTCTGTATTTTCTAGTGCTTTGTTATAGTATTTTCGAACTTCCTTGAGTTTTCTGCGTCCTGCCATTTTCTCCTTATTTTGGTTTTTATCATTCGCGCTTCGTCTTGGTTCCTTGGATTACCTTTCCGTCTTGGTGTTTGTATTTACTAAAGCTCTCACCATCTTGTGATCGCTGCCGATAGATAGTTTATTCAGCATTGTGACGTCACCGACAGTTTTTTGTCAGTTATGACGAAATCTATTTCATTCTTTGTTTTTCCGTCCGGGATTGCCCAAGTCCATTTTCTGTTTGATTTTTTATGAAAGAACTTCTTTAGATATAAGTTGTTCTCCGAAACGAAGTTTACCAAAGTTTCTCCGTGTTGATTTCTGTTTCCAAGTCCGAATTTACCGAGTACTTGTTCCGATTCCTCCGATTTTACACCTATCTTCGCATTGAAGTCTCCACCGTATAGTGAAAAGTGGAATATAGTGAAATATAGTGAAAAAATTCCTCTGTATAGTGAAATGTGTCTTTGATTCGTCTAATAAAGTTCATGATAGAAAATGTCAACTTCTTCGTCTGGGTAGCCTATTGTGGGTGCGTAGGCTTCTATTACTTTCAATTTATATCTACTGTTCAGTTTTAAAGTCAAATATGCGACTCGGCTAGATACTCCTTTGATAACTTCGATATTCTCTTTATGTTTTTGTTGATTATTAGCCCTATGCCTCCGACGCACTTATATTCTTCTCCAGAATGGAACAATGCGTGTCCAGTTGATTTTCTTTAGCTCCTGCTCCATTTCAAGTATCTTGTCTTCCGATGATATTGTCCTGGTGTTGTAGGTTGCAATTCTTAATTTGTTGTTTCTGCGCTGTTTTGGTAGTTTTGTAGGCTTTTGATTTCGCGTTGACGAATGTTTGTCCCCCCCAGAATCCTTGGGACCGATCGTCGACTCGATGTGAGATTGTGGGCGTCCCCACCCTACTCACCTGGTGTATAGCTTCTGTTTTTGAGCTCGTCATTTGAAGAGTTTGAGCCGTTAAAACGCCACTCACGGCTAGTGCGTGTTGGCGAGTTGGACAGGGTATAGATGGGAGTGATTTAGGTTAGGACATGGTTTCCCCTGGGTTGAGGAAGTTGGGGAAATCCATGAGCTCGCGTAGGCAGGTTTTCTGTTCCTGAAGTAGATCTATCTTCTGCCAGGATCGCAAAAGAGCATAAGGACCCGCTACCTCTACATACAGTGTGGATTAAATATTGGCGTAATTTCCTTGAAATTATCGTGTTATTCTTCGTTTATTTGTACGAAGATGTTAACAGTTGAAGATCCAATTTCAGCCCTGTTATTACCAAATATTTGAAAATAATGGAGTGTTTGACTGCAGAACGTTTGCTACATTTGAAAAGCCCCACAGAAAATCTAGAAGCTTTCCTTACGACTGTCTTTAAGCTTTTATTCCTTTCACTTTTTTCTGCCGAGAAAGCTTTTTTTTCAAGTTCGCTCAAAACGATTGCATTCCATTTTCTAGCAAGATAAATCAATGTGTATTAAAGCCAGATGAAAAGCAAACGATACTCTAAATAAATGCAACCGGCTGTTTGTTATAAATTAAAAGACCTGGAGAATTTGGTAATTTTCTTAAAAAAGTAAATGCGAAGTCCAAATAGTTGCTGCTTGATTTGCAGCATTAACACAGAAATCGTTTTTAAACATTGCAACTCTATAACGTCAAACTTTAAATTCTTTAAATTCTTAAAGGAAAATGTTGGCAATTTTCTTATAGTCCTGTATATTTAATCACGCAACCAATCAAGAGATTTACACACACGCTAAGCTTGGAACCGAGTAAAAACTACACTTAAATTGCTTTTTTACTAAAATCAATATTAAAGAATATTACCGACATCAAAATTGTGATCGTCTTCCGTACGTCCGATTCCGAAAGTTGCCGGATCCTTTTAATTTTGTAGCGCGAAGATACCGACCTTTTGAACAATCAAAGACACGGCCTGAATTACAAATTGGGTTGGATAAATAAAGTCGGAAAAGACGAGAACTGAATCGTTTGAAAGTTTCTTCTGTGCCATGTTTACGTTGAAAACCTGAAACATTCAGAATTCATGAGTCGACCATCGCTCTCAAAGGGCAAATACCTAATTCAGATTTACCGAGGGTTGGTTATGAACTTCAAAATTGGCCTGAGCGTTCGATGGTGTACTTAATAATACAGACTTTGAAAGTGCTATTTTCGATCTGATGTCGATTTGCTCTACAGGTGAAAGCGCATAGCTAGAAGTCACTTTAGTCACAGTTTTTTTTTCAGAAATATTTTAAGAACGTGCCAGCCAAGGGCATATTCCTAATTGATATAGATGATTAATTAGTTGAACAGAAATTTTATTAAATTGCCCCTTCTGCAATGGTATCTTCAAGAAACTAGAGCCAAACTACGAGTAGGTTCAGATTTGTCCGTCTATTGTTCAGTTGCAAAAATGGGCTAATGTAAATTCAAAAGTCATATTTTGCATCAAAATACGATTGAAGATAATGAGTGCTTCATTCGTTTACATAAACAAAGCTTAACCCTGGAACCAATGGAAAGCAACTGAACCTGTTTTGTAATTATTGCATATAGTTTAACATAAGGTTAACGTTACGTCCTGGACAAAAATGGAAGTGAAGCCCAATTCCAATTTTTGCTTAAATAAACTGCTTGAAAAGTTTCCGCATTATAAGTAGGGCCCGACGAAGACAAAGGAACGATCAATTTATCTCCAGGCCGACGGGTCTTGAAAACGCCAAAGGTAAAAACACGAAGGATCCGAAAAGGGACCAGAAGGTTTGAAATAACATCGAATCGACTAATTTAATTAGTTTCTTTCGTTTCTGAACTGTTTTGTGAACTGTTTCCTTTTTCTCGCATGAACCGGTTCATTCAAGGCTGTTTAATAAACGCTTCAAATTTGGTTTGTTGGCAACTCGATTAATTGAATCGGGATTGACTGATTTTAATATGGCTCGCTTAACCAAGTTCATGGAAATAATTCGATTTAATATTTGGTATTTCAGGTCTACTCAGATCAGATTATCTTCAATCAATGCTATTCCCAATCCGCTATCACAACAGAAAATGTATTGTAAATAGTTATTTTTTCTTTTTCGATGCTCGTTCTGCCACTCTACTTCTGCTAATGATTCTGGATTATTTAGCTGATTTTCCATATGGCTCCTCCTGGTTTGTTGAAGTTTTCTACCGTTGTCCTAATTAGTCTTGTTGAACAACAGAAAAATAAATATATTGAGAGCTTATCAACTTCCATAATTGAGCGCTGTATGATACACATTTTGTCTTAATATATTTTACGTAAATATGGACCCGTCGGTTCCAAGTTTTCGTTGCTTTAAGCATGTCGCGAAATAACGCATTCTCATTTCCCTCATGCGTTCCAACGAAAATCCTCCTGGCTTATCGAACTTCACATGAAAGTTGGATTGGTTTCTGCAGATTCGACGCCGTTGGGTTTACTTTGAGGGGTTTGCGAACAATGGATATTCGTACAATCGCTTTCCGTATCCAAATTAATCAGATTTGTTTGATAAATCGATGTTTGGTTCTATTCAAAAGATCTCCAAGATAAACCCAAGTTGCAAAGCAATTCTGATGCCAGAAACCCATACGATCTGCTTTGTTCTAATCTGACCCGATTAGAATGGCACACTTTGTGAGTCCGACCTCGATCTAGTCACAAACAATTCCGGCTTATTTGACTTTTTAATTTTTAAGTTGACACGACAAAACAAGCCGATAAATTCGGTTATGCTCAGTTTTAAGATAGATGTGTTAGATTTATCTTGTTTACGAGTTGTAGCTCGACAAATAGGTCCAATTTGGTGCCAGAGTTGTCAGGTATCATTTTATTGGGTCAACCAAACAGCAAACAATCTATGGCTAAGTTACGTAAACTGCTTGTTTTTCTTGCGGGATTCAGTAATGAAATGGAAGTAATTGTCAGGTTTATGTTGCCCGCATTTTTGCGTTTAAAAAAAATGTAATCTATTCACTATCTCAGAATTCATTTTTCATATTTTCTCCATGCAGCAATAAAACTCCATTTGGCCAACAATTCAAAATTAATAAACCCGCATAGGGTGTAAACAACAACAAAAGATCTCGAGCGGTTGACGAGCTGTTCCGTTGTTGAGCGTCTAAATTTGCAGCGAGATTTACGTTGCCCTCCAGCTTGTTTAATTTCTCTTAAAAGCTTATCACGCAAAGATTTATATTGGTACTTAAGGCCGCTCAAAACATCTTAACATGTTTTGAACGGCTCAGCAAAGAATTGTTTTAAAGTTGTCTAACCAATGCGGGTAAGACGGAAAAGATTCGTGTAGGAAAATGTGGATCTTTTATCGGTTGAAAGATTCTTCATGTTTATTAATTGCTTGATCACAAAACTGTGTAAATTTTTTTGTTGCATTATTCAACAGTTTTTTCATCTGGTGCCTATGAATCTCAACCTTTGAGAGAAAAAAACCGCTTTGCAAAAAAATTAATTTTTTACGTCCAACTATAGATACTCTGTAAACCTGTACACCTTCAATATATCTCGATCTTTTCTAAATCTACCAATGATGAATTTTAAATGACAACAATATGCTGGGATCTTGGAAAAGCTAGCCAATAAGTAAACAGTAACAAAACGGTACATATAGGCTTAGAAAATGCATCGGAGAATGGTGTAAATGGACAATTTCGATCCAAACGTTACACTTGGGAGCTCGATAGCGTCTAGCTTCTGTAACTCAATGCTCTTTATAGGCAATCCATTTTAAAATTATATGTATTGTTCAATCGATAGCTTTTCCCTACAATTTTTTAACCAGTCTGAAAATGCTGTTTGAGTTTCGTCCCTTACATCTAGAGCTTCTATTTCGTATCGAACACGCAAACACAAATTTTGAAACCTTGCTGAATAAGAGTTTCGAAAAGCCCATTGATCATTTCAGTTCAGTACATTGAGGCCAGTAATTCAACTCGAATCCATTTCACTGTTTTTGTGTCGTATTCTCAGAAATCTGATCCATAATGTACCCGAATGTCATCTGCAAACTTCCGAACAAGTAGAAACTAATACAGTCACAATTAATGAATCGATTGGTCAATTGAAAATTAACGACGGGGACGTCAATTCCCTGAATAAGTTTATCAAAAGATGTGACGAAGCCAAATTCGCTTCATTTAAAGATTCTGATTTAGATCAGTATATGGATCAGGAGTAGCAATGGGCAGCCCCCTTAGTCCGGTGATAGCCAACTACTTTATGGAGAAATTTGAGAGGGACGCTCTGGACATAGCCGCGGGGAGACCTAAGTGTTGGTTTCGATATGTTAATGACACTTTCGTTGTTTGGGGCCATGGTTTGGTTGAACTTAAAGACTTCCTGAGACACCTCAACTCAATCAACTCAAAAATACGGCTCACTATGGAAGTGGAGAAGGATGGGCGACTGCCATTTTTAGATGTCTTGGTAACCAGAAAAACCAACGGAAAGCTGGCCCACACGGTGTACAGAAAACCGACACACACCGACCGGTACCTGCACAGTGGATCAAACCATCATCCCAGTCAAAAGAGAGGAGTCATTAAAACCCTCACCGAAAGAGCCAGAAGAATTTGCGAACCATATGAGTTAGAAAGAGAATTGAAACGCCTAGAAAGAGCCTTTGGTTGGAATGGATACAGCAAGAACGAGTTTAATGGAGCAATTCGACCTAAAAACAGTGGAGGTCGTCCTGAGGAAACAGGTACGCATGATGAGCGTAAGGGTTGGGCTTGCCTCCCATACATACATGGAGTCAAGGACAGGACTTTTCCAGGACCAGGATTTCTCCAGTATCCTGCCGACTGGAGAAACACAGAGTGAAAACGGTCTTTAGACCAACTCGAACAATCCAACAGACTTTGAGATCGGCCAAGGACAAACGGGATCCTTTATCGGCACCAGGATCCTACAGGGTTCCATGCAGTTGTGGCAGAGCATATATCGGCACCATAAAACGTAGTGTAAACACGAGGATCACTGAGCATAAAAGAAGTTGCAGATTAGGACAAACAGAAAAATCAGCAGTAGCGGAACACGCACTTCTAGACGGCCACCAAATACGTTTCGATGAAGTGGACATTTTGCACCAATCTCAACGGTATTATCCGAGACTAACCAGAGAGGCCATTGAGATCTTCAAACATGACAACAATTTTAACAGAAAAGAAGAAGTCACGGTCCTTAATCCAGATTGGAAACGCGTTTTGCGGCAAACAGCGTGTACGCCAAAACCATTGAAGCGCCTCCCACTCCTCACGCATGAACTCTACACGGCCGGACCGCATAAATACGACAAAGAATCCAGTAGTTGAACCAGTCTTAGTCGGAAAGCACGGGAGATTCACTTCCCCCCACTGCCTCATCGCCTTTGATAATGTCCACCGCAAAAATCCCATGGACCACGGTTTCAAAGCCCGAAAAACATTTCTATATGTGATTTGACCCGCCGTGAAAGCCTTCATAGTCTGATAGATCAGTACACTTTCGAAATTATACAATTGATCCGAATTTTCTGATCGTAGGAATGTCGATTTCGTTGTCCAAGAACTAATGAGCTAATACCCAATAGAAGCAAACATTTAATTAAAGTTTACACCTTGTAAAACTCCTGTCTTACGTATTAAGCTACACGAACGTTTCCAGGACGAGGCTTACGATGCCGAGTTTGGAAATTTTCAACGATTAAATTATATTATAATTTTTTCGATTCAAGGACTCTTTTTAAACTGTCATGCCCAATGAAAGACCAATACAGTTTCAAGTCCCTCCTAGACAAAATATTGAAATGAACCCTTTTATACACAATATAATTTAAATATACAATGATGATCATCATGATCATCTTTGATCAAAATATGCTCTATTACCACAGAAAATCTGAAATGCATTTTGGACCAAATAAAAAAAAAGGGAAAACAACATCACAAAATTTAACACACACAATACAGAGCAATATACTTAACAAGAGCATAAATGGCCCCAAAATCTCTGCAAGAAAGTGCAAGTCTCTTTCTGTTATTGCCAGAAAAACGTGATGGTATTATTTATAACTCATTCCAATATATTCCTGGGTTTTTCAGTCAATTTTATTGTCACTAATTATGGTGTTATGTGATGAGCCCTGCGTTTCGTCCCGGATCTACCTATTGGACTCGTCAGTAAGGCTTTAGGTAGACCCTGCCTTATACGCCAGACATCGGTTCTACGTGTTCGGACGTAAATGAACCGAGCCGGTATAGATCTTCTGCGGTGAGATATTGGCAACCCGTGTTGCCGATTAGCATTAGATTGAAAAAATATACGAAAAAGATATAGATGCTTGGGAGAAAAAAAGCAGAATGGAACGAGTGGTTTTCAATCTAATGCTAATCGGCAACACGGGTTGCCAATATCTCACCGCAGAAGATCTATACCGGCTCGGTTCATTTACGTCCGAACACGTAGAACCGATGTCTGGCGTATAAGGCAGGGTCTACCTAAAGCCTTACGGACGAGTCCAATAGGTAGATCCGGGACGAAACGCAGGGCTCATCACATAACACCATAATTAGTGATAATAAAATTGACTGAAAAACCCAGGAATATATTGGAATGAATTAAAAGTACAGTCAGGAAAAAGAAATATACGAAAAAAATTATTTATAACCTTTGTTCAACAATAAAGATAATTAATCATATTGATTATTTTCTCACGCGATTATGGCTTTTTACTATTTCTACCTGTTTAACTATTTAAAAGTTTGCGTTTTATTTTGTATCGAACCTGATTACTATCAGACTAGTGTCTTGGCCTGGTTAGTTGCATAATAAAATTAGTTCATGCTATTAAAACCATCTAATAACATGAAAGCGTAACGTATTTTTAATAGATCAATTTGCTCTTTTATTTCAAACGGCTTTTCCGTTCGTATCCGTCTGATTAGATGGAATTCAGCAAAATAAAATGGGCTTTTAATTCAAAATGCTATTAAATTACTTTTGATGCTTTGCCTGGAAACTTCCTTAAAGGTCTTAACGACTAGAGCAAAATGGGATTAAATTATGGGTGGCGCTCTCTACTCGGGATGCTTTTAAATTAACAATAAATCTAGGAGATAATCAAATTATTAGCTCGCAATCTAGGTTAAGGTGCTTATGAAAAGAAGGGAAACTCGACTAATAATAGAAAAATACTCACTTAGTAGAGCCATCCAGGAGGGCTTTTAGATATATTTTTCTCGTTATTAGTCTGCTCTTGAGCTAGGGAAAAGATCACTCATATTGCACACTTTAATAATAGTGTTTGTCGCTTAATCAAACATTCTATCTAGTTCTATATTTTCCCTCATTAATTAATCTGTCCGCTTGTTGAAAGTTATCCTCTGTTAAAACTATGAGCAAAACTCAGAATAAAATAAAACCGAGCATTGACTGACAATGCCCTAAGCGTTCACATCCATGTTCAAAATTAATCCTGGGAAAATTAATACAGATTCTTGCAGAAAGCCACCTCCCAAAGAGTTTGTGACGAGGATGGACCTCCTGCTGGAACAGGCACTCGATGTAATTAAAACATGCCACACTCATCAAGCAAACAAAGCCATAAAATGAAGTTGAAAATTTAATATCAACCAACTTCACGTTCAATGTACAACTGTGCTTTTGACGACGCTCCCCTACGGGCTCACGCTATGCAAAATAGATTCAAAGCTTTGTTGGCACATGGTGACAAAAGAACTAGATTATTGGGAATGTCGATAGAATTTGCTTTGCAATTCGCAGATGAAACGGACAATGAGGGAAAAGATAAAGAACGGTTTTTGTGAAAAAAAAAATGGGGAGATTTTTGATAATGAATGTTGAAAGCCATGCTACAAAAGCTCTTTTACAGTTGGCAAGTTAATTGGGAAATTGCATGAAGCCATTGATGTTGTCTGGAAAAAAATTGCAATGGTTCGGTTATCAGTTGGAAAGTTCAAATGAGCACGTAATGGAATTATGACTTGAAATTCAACAATGGTTTGCAATACTGTGCGTGTAGTTGATTGCATCAAACTGATCTTGTCTGTTCCAGATAGTTTGGGACTGGATTAAAACTGCTTTTAGTAGTAGTAGTAAACATCTTTATTTCTAAAAAAGGCTATCGACCTATCGGTCTTTCTGCCCTTGTTCAATACATGCAGTCTTAATCTAAATAAAAAACGAATATGAAGATTCTCTTATTCTAGGTTAACAATATTATTAAATAAATAAAATTTCAGTGGCAAGAATCTGTTTTTATTTTCTACAAATGGTCGAAAAATTAGTTCACAATGGTCGAAAAATTAGTTCACAATTCAGGCCGAAATCCGCCATCAATAGATGATGACTTACATGCTTCTTTAATTTAGTCTTAATACTATTTCTAGTGTTACTTTCTTGACTTAGATAATATCAAAGGAACTATTTCAAGAACTTCTTATCCATTGAGCGAACTAATTTCAGCAGATATGCCTGTAATGTCATAAGCGACATTCTGAAGAGTTACTTGAGAATTTGTGGGGGAATTGTGGTTGACAACTTCATTAGAGTCTTATGAAAGTAGCTTGGAATGCCTGGGGAATTAATAATCCAACTTGAAAATAGCTGATAAATAAATGACGTTAATGACTATAAAAGCAGGCTGTCAGTTTTAACCGTAGATCTTTTAACCGCTCTTCTTTATAAAATCTTATCTTTCTCTTTATCGCGAAAATCCAGCTTTCAATTTTACCGTTATGATTCCCACTAGTATGAGCGACACCATTTCTTTGTAACGTTAATGTGCACACATATATGCAGCAGTCGTAAAACTTTCTGATGAAACAGTGCCGCAAGCCATAACAGTATAAAAGTTTAGTACTTTTAAAACTAGAAGGACGCCAAGAGAGGCAATCATGAGCTCCTAAATGCTTCTGCCATGGCACTCGGCGTTTAGCAATAAAATTTGCCAGAGAAAAACTTCTGCAGAATGGAGTGGTTTTTCTTAACAACGTTTAAGAGCAGATGCAGTCGTTGGATTACCAACAAGTTCCTTTGCGGCTCTTTAATTCGTCTCTTGACAATAGTGATGGCTTTGAGCTCAATCATTAGGACTTTGCTACATGTCTCGGAATCAAAGCTTTTAGGCTCAGGAATCAAGGCTTAGGGTTTCATAAAGTTTTCTAGATATACGATAAACAATGAACCAAATACAAAATTTTACTACTTTAGGCCACGAATCTTTTCCTAATTTTTCACTTGTTCGCGCAATCTTTTAAGTCGGTTGGATAGTTGCCACCACCATCAGCTAAGTATCCACGATGTATCGTTGTTTCCGACATCCGCTTCATAAATCTCGCTAATTTATGTTTTGTTCAAATTTTGGTTGCCGAGAGAAAAAGTTCAACTATTTTGTCGATATTGTTCAGTCGAGCAAAAAGTCGTTCGCTCCATTTAACAAATCTGGTAAATCTAGGCCGGATACATTTCTTTGTTTTCGACCAACTTGAGCCGATAACCGAAACTGATGGACTAGGACGAGAAGATTTCCGATGAGAAGAATCCAGCTTTCGACTATCACTTTGACCGTTTTGGTATTTTCAAGTGGTTTTTATTGGATAATCAATTGGGCCACTAGAAATAAGCTAATGGCACGGCAGAGACACTTGGAATATGAAATCGTAGGAATAGTAACTCTATAAATAAAGATGATGTTTATTTTGTGTATACAAGTTTTGGTCAAATAGTTTCTACACATTATAAATAAAGGGAAACTAACGCGCTTCTTCATCCTATTTTGTTCAGCTTTAAACTAACACAGCAACATTAAAGAACGCACAAAAAACACTTACTTAATTTAATGCCAATGGTTCAAAAGGTGATTTTATGTTTTAAACGATTGCCCAATGTTGTACTTTCTGAGAAAACATCTCAAATCACTTTCAATTGGAGATTTTTTGATGGATATTGTCCTAATATCAAGCAACTTCTGTATTGAAGAGTTTTAAAGCTGTAAAGCAAGAAAGGAAATGGAGAATATATAAATACGAGACGATATGTCGACGACAATGTCATGCTAAGCGACAAACTAGCGGACTTGCAACATCTGCTAAACCGTCTAAACGCAGAAGGACAAGAAATGGGCCTCAACATAAATATCAACAAGACAAAATTTATGGTCTTCAGTCGTCAACCACATCCTGATGTTGCACTACAAATTGATACGAAAAATATATACAGAGTAACCCAGCTTAAGTACCTTGGATGTTATATCACCGAACATATAGATCCAAATAGACAAATACGGTGTAGGATAGAGACAGCCCCAAGAGCATTCCAAAAAATGACACCACTATTCTGCAATGATCATCTGAACCTAAAATTACGGCAGAGAAGGGTAAAATCCTACATGTGGTCAGTGTTTTGTACGGGGCAGAGATCTGGACAATTAAGGCCGCTACAGTTAATCGGTTGGAAGCGTTCGAAATGTGGTTACACCGGCGAATGCTGAGAATACCCTGGACAGTTATGCAGACCAATGAAATGGTATCCAGACAGGGCCGACGCAACACGTTTGCTACTAAATACGGTTAAATGCAGGAAAATCTCATATCTTGGACATGTCTTCAGAGGAAAGCGATACAGGATCCTACAACTGATCATGATGGCAAAAGTGGAAGGACGTAGAGGACTGGGAAGAAACTAAGCTTCATTGTTGAGGAACATCCGTGAATGGATACGCAGCGCAGAATCGAGAAGGACTCGCCCAAGTGATTGCCATCGTCAGGAGGACCTGATATGGCACTTGAGGATGAAGAAAGCAACTGGAAAAATAGTTATTTTTCAAAAAACCATTTCAAAAATTTAAATCATATAAAAAACATTTTTCTTTTGTGTGAAAACTTCCCATTCCAAAGTGATATTTCATTCGATAAAAGGCTGTTTCATTTTTATACCTAGAGGTGCAAAGGCAAAGTCTAAAGCTCAAAAAATATTTATTAACACTTTTTAATACGCACTTAACTTTACAAAAAGTTGGACAAGATTCAAATAATCATGACAACCAATTTGATAGATCGTTTCAAGGGACATTTATATGAACTTGCTAACTTCTAAAGATTAATAAGAGGAGTATCGAAGTTTAAGAGCTGATATCTCGTAAAAGGTTAAGATTATTCAATATTTTTTTAACTATGAAACGTTTTCCTGTATACACCAGAAAACATTGGAATTACAATTTGAATATACAGGGGTGTCACCTTACCCTTAATATCTTTCTAGCAATTAGAAATATGAAACAGTCCGAAAGACACGTCAGTTTTACTTGTAAGGGGGACACTTTCAATAAATTTCTTTGGCCTTCTTGTTTCAACACCCTCGGCAGGGGTAGATGTCACCCTTAGAATCTTAAATGGGAATGGGGGTCAACTGGCACATCGTTTTAAAGGGCCTTCAATTCTCTTTTCAGCGGTGTCCTACTTTGTTGCTTTCTGTCCGAGTTTTCCGACTAGTCGCGTTTCAAAGTTGCAGAAACAACTAAATTTCTAAACAACTAAACATCCCAAAGCGCCTTTTTTAATTTGAGTTTTTTGCAATTTCCATTATTTATACACTCCAAGCTACATTGGCAACGTGCGCTTGATTGACTAGGAATATGTTTAATATTGTCAAAACTATCATAAATAAATGTTGAAAGATATTGTCTAATAAATAATTAAATATTTTAACCACCGGGATTTTTGAATAGAATTTACTCGGGGTTTAATAAAGAAAACTAAAGCTGATTCTCATCTCAAGTTAATAACAATTAATTTTAATTTTTTGCAATTAACTAGTGCAAACATTTTCATATTGCGAGGGCGGATTTGAATACAAAAATGTATTTTGTGCTTATATAAAATTGACAAAGCAGAGTAGAGTAGTGAGAAAGCAGAGTAGAGAGAAGTATTACCTAAACTAATACTTCACATGGAATTAGTACTTAGAATATAATGAAATATATAGTGTAAAAATGGAGAACGTAAAGCACTGATTTTCCTTCTAATGTTAAATGGTGTTTTGGCCACGCACTCGAATAGGAATTGAACCGGAAAGAAACGGCAAAGCAGAGCGCTGAATTCGGGTGACAAACGATCCCACATTAAGCCGTTTTCATCCGTAGTGCAAATTAAAAAAGTAAATTTAATCGGACGCTTCTTCGCAACGTGTTTACAAAACCTAAACTTGGTTATATCGAACGCTGAGACCCCCCCGGGTCCCGAATGTTTTAAGTGGGCCGCCCTAATTCGCTAAAATAATATTTGGCATGCTGTTCGGGCTTTCGGTTAGGCGAATTGCCTTCTACTTTCCAGCAGTCAGACCAGGGGCGGCTCATCGCTTTGAAATATTCAGAAGGGGGCTCGACAACTTTCAAAGCTTAGAGGTTTCCACTCACCTAAGAGCAAATAGGTGGCTTGGCGTGGAACGAATAAAGTTATCAAATATCTGCAGTTGGTGATTTTATATTTTTTTTATGCAATGCAAATGTTTTTGAAGTCAGTCAACCACACATTTCAGTCGCAACTTGGTTCCTTGTTTAACTTTTTCTCTTTCAATAATTAACCCTCCGCCTCTGCAGGTGTTTCAAATTTCATCCTATTCTATCTTTGTAATATCTGAAGAAAACTATCTTCAATGTCATTTGCACTTGCGTATCGATGTTCACTTTTATTGTTTTTATGTATTCACTTTCATTTTCAGTGAGGATGTCGTTGTTGTTATTTGTTTGTTCATCGTTATTAGTTTCGCATTTGATAACAAACGAATGTTTTTAAGAAGTATCGCACTTCTGTGAAACTTTGAGTCAAGAGCATATACTTGACTTTTGTTCCAAGATAGTCCGATTTCTTCTTCTATATGTCTTCTAAAATCTTCTATATGTGTTTTAATTCTATTCACAGATGACATTGTTAGCAGACTTTTCTGGCTCTGTCTGTAAGGGATCTTGGTTTTGACTTGGATGCTGGTTGGACAGTTGGAGAAAATATCGTAAGAGGCCAGTTGAACATTTTCTACTTCCAAAGCAAATTGTCTATGTACTTGTCCAGGTGGTCTCGTTCATGTTTCCATGTTATAAACGTGTCGATCCACACACAGATCGTCGGCTGTATGGTTGTTTTCGAGGTTGCTTCTTCGATTTTTTCCATGCAGATTCCTTCTATGGGCTACGGTTTTTTTGGGATTCGTTGACCTCTCCTATTTCACAACAAGTGGCTGCCTTTCATGTACAATACATGAAGGCATGATTGGCAGCTTTGTAAACAGACACTCGTCATCAAACGTGCTGTTCTAGCCCAAGATTTTTAATTTTGGTTTTCAATTGTTCAGAGCCTTTCTTTCTATGTGAGGCTGAAAACGTGAATCTAAATATTTAGGAACATCGTGTGTTTGGGTTTGGTTTAAGTGGTGCTCTTTCCTTATGACTTTTCTGTAATGTGTGAAAACCTGGAGGAAGAGCCCGAGATTTAACTTAATCTTAAGTTTAACCCCAGAAAACGGCTAGCATCGTTAAATTCTTAAAAACTAATGAAATTCCTGTAATCTTAAGAACCAATAACATTTGAAGGACAATGAAATAATTCGGCTACTGGTTTGGGTAGTGACAAGTATTCACTAAAGCCTCAATAATTAAATAGTTAAAATGTCTGACAATGAAAATAAAATATAAGTGGTAAAAACAGAAATTTGTATCCAATATCCAACCGGATATGCTTACTACGAATGGTCCTACAAACCATTCAATATCAATCTTAGTCAGGTTTTTTCCCCAACTGCTGAGAGGAGGTATGATATGGAAGCGGAAAAGTTCATATGAGCTGATTATTTCCTACAGTGAAGACGTTAAAGAGCGATAGTGTTATTATATTGGGAGATTTTAATGCCAAAATTGGTCAAGGACAACGCACCGATATAGTTAGTAGTTTTGGGCTTGGTAGCTCCAACGAAAGATGTGATAACTCTACGAGTTTTGTCAGGACTCAGGGATGATAATTGCTTTACACATTTTTCGATATATCCAAACGAAGACTTTATACGTGGCAAGTCCCACGCAGTGATATAAATAATTCAACACCAATTAGAAATCAGATCGACTACCTACTAATTAATAGGCATTTTAAAAATATAGTAAAAAATGCCAAAACTTACCCTTGGGCTGACATTGGCTCGGACCATAATCCCCTTGGGGCTGAACTGTCGTTAAACTTAAAAGCTAAAAAGCAAACACACCCAGCTAAGCTGAAGTCAGACATATTGTTGCCGAAGAAATAAAAAACAAGTTAACAAGTCTGCAGGAGAACCAGCTCCAAGATATAGAGACTCTTTGGAATAACATCAAGAATATCATTGTGGACACAATGTAAATTACATCTCCGCCAGATCTTTAAACCCAAAAACAAGTGTATGACAGATCACATTCTAACCCTCATGGAGCAGCGAAGACTGGCGAAGAACAAATATAAAAAAAATTTAAAAGGTCATAAGAAGGGAGATCAAGGAAGCCAAGCAGAGATGGATGGTGGAGGCATGTGCAGAAATAGAAGACCGCTGCTCCAAACATGATACTTTTAATATGTACAGAAAAGTACAGGAATGTAGCTGGAGTCCACAGGAAGAGAACGACTATGTCACTTACAAATGATCGTAACCAACTAGTTTTGGAGAACAAGAATTAAAAAACACATGGACCGGTTATATAGAGGACAACTTTAGAGATCTTAGAGCTGATGCGGCGTTCGTGTATGAGGGCATGGGACCAACTATTCTCAAATCCGAGGTGATACATGCATTCTCTATAGCAAAAAATAGGAAAGCATCTGGCCCTGACGAGATTCCTGAGAGAGGAAAATATTGGCTCGGTAGTTAAATTGTTTAATAGTATCTATGAGACAGGTGAAATTCCACCTGACTGGTTATCATCAACCTTTATTGCTCTACCTAAAAAACATCAGCCAAAAAAATTTGGTGATTATCGCCTAATCAGCCTCATGTCCCACATGCTCAAAGCATTCCTACGGATCATTCACGCTCGCATTAGACGTAGATGTGAGGAAGATCTTGATGGAGATGCGTGAAGCAAATTTCGGAATGAACCTTCTCCTCCAGAAATGCCGGGATCAGCGAAAAGATATTTTTGCATGCTTTATCGATTACGAAAAAGCCTTTGACCGCATACAACATGATAAACTTACTGATATACTACAGGGGGTATCCGCATAATTAAAAATATATACTGGAATCAGACAGCACAGGTAAAAATAGGCAATATTAAAACAGTCCATATTAAAATACAACGTGGAGTAAGACAGACAACCTACACTCTGATCGAATATTTAAGGAAGCACTGGAATCACACCCCGGCATCAATATAAATGGAGAGCCAATAACAACAATCAGATATGCTGATGATACAGTGATTTTGGCAAACACAATCGAGGGACTACATTTGCTTATAAACAAAATCGGTGACGTGGGAGAAACACAAGGTATAAAAATCAATATAGGAAATACCAAATTTATGATATTTAGCAGGCAACTCTACAATGGCACTGCCCTGGAACCTAATGGAAGCCAAATTGGACGAGACACGTTCAATTTCAACTCACTACTACCAAGGTTCAACTACCAAGGTTCAAACACCTTGGTAGTATTATTACAGAGAATAAGTGCCGTATAGAGATTGCTCGGGCAACTTTTAGTAATATGAGATCCCTTCTTTGCAATGATAACCTGAATCTGAAGTTGAGACAACGCATGGTTGAATGCTATGTATGCCGTACGGAGTAGAGACGTGGACTCTGAAGGTCAGGACGATGAACCAACTGTAGGCATTCGAAATGATGTTTGACAGAAGAATGCTTCGTATTCCGTGCACACAACATCTCACAAACGAAAATGTACTACGAAGAGCAAACATCGAAAGGCAATTCTTGACGACCGTAAAATGCCGAAAGACGGCATATCTTGGACATATTTTGAGAGGTGATAAATATCGTCTATTACAGCTCATACTAAAGGGCAATATTGAGGGGCTCCGTGGAGTTGGAAGAAAGCAACAGTTGGGGCTCAGAAGTATTCGGGATTGGACCGGCATAAGAAGATCTGGTGAAATTTTTCGCTTGGCGGAGGACCGTACAGCTTTTCCCATGGTGATGGCCAACGTCGGGGAGACCGGACAAGGCACAGGAAAGAAGAAGAAGTAAAAAACAAATATGAAAATGACCTAACCTGGTTTAAATGAATTAAAAACCTAGAATAAAATCATATAAATTAAATGAGAGAGAATTTGGAATTGGCTACAATAAAATGAAATAAATTTAGTAACCTTGTTGTTCTTGTATATTTAAAGGCATTGCCCATCTCTTAACCAGCAAATTGTGACTTGCAATATTAAATACGATCTTTTCCGTGCTCACTAATTAATTAAAATGCGAAAGTGAAAAAGTGCATTGTCAATTGAAGGCAAAGACGAAAATTTTGCTTTTCCGTTTTAACCAGAATTAAATCTTGATTTAATATAATTTATTTTCATTAATTGCAGAGCGACAGCCTAGCGAAATCTGAACCTTCGTCAAAGGATATGGCAACCTCAGTTAATACGGTAAGTGCAATTGTTCATTGCAAACCCATCCAGGAAGTGGTTAATTTTATCCAAAGGCCGGTTATTTTTTAAACCTCATTATCATTAGTATCTCTCGAAGTAATCGATGAATTTGGTTAGGTGATAAAAAAGGTGAAGTTCAACTTTAAACATTTACGCTAAATCTATTAGTTAGCTGGTAGAATGCAGTCTATTGTGAAACAAATTAGGTATGCCTATTATGCGCAACAAAATGATGACGCATAATAATTATTTGCTCGGTTGAGTTTCGCAATTCCGATGCACAGAATCAACATTAGCGTTAATTTGCAACTGCAAATTGTACATGTATGTACTAGATAATGTTCAAACAACTAACAGTTCAAAGGTGGGTACCGAAAATATATAAATTGAAATTCCCCGCAAAACCTGACGTTTGCAAATTTTCTCTGCGGAATTTGTTCCGCTCTAATTCCGACACGAATTTTAGTTGAACGGGGGTAACTGTAAATAAGTGGATTTATTCTACGAGTTTAAGTGTTATTTGGGAATGCAAACATACCAACAGAATCGATCACTTCCATCAAATATTTGCTTTTCATACCGATGGAATAAGTGCACTTCTGAAAGGAGCACTTCATGCAAATTGAAACACTGTGTTTTATTTGTTCCAACTGAGGCAAAACAGCCAAAATAAAAATATGAAACATACGAAATGCAAACAAAGCCAGCCAGCCCGCAATTGTGGAAGTGGAATCAAACTGGAAACTTTTTCAATTAAATTATTACATCCTGTCATATGAAAGAGAAACAATGTGGGACATTTATTTTCAACTCGCTTGAGGTTTGCAGTTTCTATTAGTGTATAAAACATGGTATTGTAATTTGTTTGCGATGACAAATTTTACATTGCCAGACATTTTGTTTTATTAGATTAGACATTTTCTGCTCAGTTGCTCTGGCCGCAGATGGCTGGGAAGTTTCCGGAAGCCTTGGACGCTTTTTCTGCATGCAACTAATTACTTTTTAAACTGATTGAGGATTATTTGTTTGTTAGTCGATTGTACATACAGGTTTTAACTTTCAATTAACTTTTTGTGTTTTGTATAAGACAAATTGTGAATAGAAATACTAATCGTTAACTCCCTTCTTCTCAATAGAGTGTAAGATTCCTATAATGAACTCTGATTTCGTGATTAGTTTTTTATTGTTCGATGAACTTACGAACATTGCTTTTTGAGACATGTTCTTGTTATGTTTGTCGTATTATGTTTCCCGATTTTCATGCACTCAAATCCAAATTCTTTATTTTCAACACCGCGATTCTCTTAAATTTTTATCCATTCACTCTCGTTTTAGATTAATTTGTAGTTCGCACATTTTCATTCGTGATGGTACATGTTTCTTTGTATATTTTTCTTAGTTCTGAAAAATTATGATATAAACTTGCGTGCATAGAAATCGGCCCACTGAGAACTTTTGACTTTAACTATATATTTTTTTAAACTATTCATCAGATCGAAAAAAGAAATATGCTGTTTGAAAGACAATTTAATATGCTTTAATGTGAGTATCAATTTATCAAGAAGGCTTGTCGTTTATATGCGTACAACCGGTAAACCAATTAAACGTTTTTATGTGGTGATTGTAACGAAAATAAAAAAATTATCAAATATTAAAATTATTTTTGTATATTCTTTTCCTGACTGTACTTTAATTCATTCCAATGTATTCCTGGGTTTTCAGTTAATTTTATTGTCACTAATTATGGTGTTATGTGATGAGCCCTGCGTTTCGTCCCGGGTCTACCTATTGGACTCGTCAGTAAGGCTTAGGTAGACCCTGCCTTATACGCCGGACATCGGTTATACGCGTTCGGACGTAAATGAACCGAGCCGGTGTAGATTTTGTGCGGTGAGATGTTGGCAACCCGTGTTGCTGATACTGCCACTCGTTCCATTCTGCTTTTGTTCCCAAGCAATACATTGGAATATGAATACATTGGAATGAATTAAAGTACAGTCAGAAAAAGAATATACAAAACGAAGATAGATGCTTGGGAACAAAAGCAGAATGGAACGAGTGGCAGTATCAGCAACACGGGTTGCCAACATCTCAAACATCAACAAAACCCAGGAATACATTGGAATGAATTAAAATTATTGCATTTGCAACTGAAATTTGCATATCAATTCGTTTTTCTTAATCTCAATAGTGTTTAAGTGTGTTAATTTAATGCATACTACACCACAAAAAGCCGGCCAAGTTATTGCTTTAATCGAAAATGGACTTAGTCAGCGAGCTGTTGCTAGACAATTGGATATGATACGCGCAGCAGTTCGACGAGTGTACAAACGTTATGAGGAGACTGGATCCTTTCATAGGCGACCTGGAACAGGCAGAAGGTGATTTACAACCGGTCGTGATGAGCGCTTTATTGTGTCAACAACATTAAGAAATCGTCACCTTAATGCCGTTCAAGTGCAACGACAGCTCCGTAAGGTGCGAGGACTGGCTATTAGTCAGTGGACAGTAAGACGAAGACTGCAGGAAAATGACCTGAACCTTAAAACACCTGCGATTGGTCCAAAACTTACTCCAGCTCATCGGCAAGCACGCCTGCGTTTTGCACGGGATCATATGGATTGGACGTTGGAACAATGGGGATCTGTTGTGTTCTCAGATGAGACCAGAATATGCCTCCATGGTATCGACCGAAGAAGGAAAGTGTACCGAAGACCAAGAGAGTGATTTGCAGATTGCTGCTTTGAAGAGCGGAGTGCTTATGGAGGTAGTTCCTGTATGATCTGGGGTGCAATTACAATATAGGAGCACGAACCGACCCTGAGTTCATTAGTAGGGGCGACCGTGTTCACGGAAGAAGCGGTTTAAGGGCTGTTAGATATATCGAGGAGATTTTAGCAATTCATGTGGTACCTTACGTCGACTACATTGGAGACGAATTTACTTTTATGCATGACATTGCCAGGCCGCACACCGCAAGAATCGTGCAAGATAACATTGCAGAAGTCGGTTTTCGGGTTATGGAGTGGCCAGCATACAGTCCTGACCTAAATCCGATCGAACACTTATGGGATGAGCTAAAACGAAGAATTCCAGCTAGACTTCATACCCCAAACTCGATCTCATAGCTTATTGTTGCAGTAGAAGAAGAGTGGTTTAACATCCCTCAAGAAACAATAGCAAACTTGATTGGATCTATGCCTAATCGTATGAGAGAAGTTATTAGGGAAAGAGGAGGCATACCCATTATTAAATAATTAAGGGTTAAGTTTTAAATTGCAATAACCCTATTTATGTTAATAATAAAAAAGCTTAATTTGCTTAATGCATTAATTTGACTATGTTAAACATAGGATACTCACAATAATTTATACTCACATTAAAGCATATTAAATTGTCTTTCAAATAGCATATTTCTTGTTTTGATCTGATGAATAGTTTTTAAAACAAAATATGGTTAAAGTCAAAAGTTTACTGTGGGCCGATTTCTATGCACGTGTAGTAACCTATTTTACTTGTTGTAAAGGTTGTATAGGTTGTCTCGTCTTTATTATCAATTATCTTTCTTGTATAGTTATAATTACTTATGTGTTTTTGGTTCATTGCCTGGTCTGGTAGAACATCACAAGTCTTCTATATCAAGTGCTTGCATAATTTAACCAAAAACTGAATTTTTTTTTGTATTTTTGAAATGATTTTCTCCCCTTGAACCGTGGCTTTCCGCACCAAATAATTCATAACGTAATAATCGTTTCTATAATTTTGGCTGGTTCCAAAATCACTTAAGAATCCGGCTAATCCAAATCCGGGCCTGTTTAAACTTGCATAACAATAAAGAACCCCAATTTCAGCCGATGAGCGGCGCGTAACGCTCATTATGCCCTCTGAATTATTAACTCCAGGTTCAACGCGACGGTAAGGCTGTGATGAAAGGTAAATCAAATACATCAGCAATTAAGGTTATTACACATCCCTAATCACAAACTGCTCTTAAAAGTCGTCTAAGGATCTTGGGAATAATTGATGAGCAAAGTCCGGAAACATACATTAGGCGCCCTTATACGTTTTAGGGCTTTTAAGGCTTACTTAGGAGATCAGCAATTAGGTCGTAAGCTTGAAAAATGCACGAGATGGAAGTAGTGAGTTTACATTAAGAGTGAGTGGGATGAGAAACACAGAAAAAAGATGTTAAATTAATCCGAATTTTGAAAGTTTAAAGCAAAGAATCATTTTTTTGCTAAGTAGTTATACTTATCATCAACCTGCCGCCATAATACGAAGAACTCACCTCATCTGTCCGCTAAAAGTGGTTCATAAGAAACCCGTAGACTGTATTAAAACAGTTTGTGATAGATTTTGGTAACGGACAGGGTCCGTGAGTTGATTCTAAAAACATAGCGATAAATATTTCCGGACGAGCGGTGCTTTATCGGAAGAGGAGCTGTTTTTAAATCTCATTTATTTTGCGGGATTTCCAGAATATTTATACCTAGATCAGGTGGAATCGTAAAAAGCAAAAAGCAGAAAAGGGCGACCGTCATAAATTGTAGCCGGGTAGTGTGTGATTTTATTTTGCGATTTTTTCCAACAAATTACTGGACTTGATTTTAGCGAACTAAAAAGTAATGTAGAAGTGAAGTAAATTCATGAGCGAGCAACTTAAATTGCCGAAAATTTACATGTGTTGTCTTTAACTAGAATATTTCTTCTTCGATTTTGCACGCCTGTAATAGAGGTTAGGATGCAAACAGTAGCACTTGTTTTCACATGAATTGGAGCTAAATATTCCAAAACTGCAAGAGTTTTAACGGTATTTCAACTGCTTTTTGTCAATTTGTTTGCGTACAACATTTTTGACAATATGTTTAAATGTTTTTAATATATGTTTAAATTCCACTTTTGTCGGTTCTACGACAATGGTTTTATTTTCTTCATCAAAATTTCTCTGTAAAAATATACTTTTTGCCTACATTTTATATTTCCTTGCCGCGAATTTTTCGGGTTCAAATGCTAAAGCATTTTTGTAAGATTTGTTTTTATTACATTTATAATTATTATTTCTTATAATAAATAATAATTTTTTATGTATTTTTAACATAATATTGTGTATTATTTTGTAGCCCATTAATTAAATTATAATATCAGTTGACAATTTATGAAATTAGATTGTTAGAGGGGGCGCAACAATTTTTTTTAAGGGGGCGCAGGTTCAAAAAAGTTGGAAACTACTGGTCTAAACAGTAGCCTACGTTTAAAATTTGAGCAAAATATCTCATAAACTGTAGGAGTTAAAGAGAAAATACCAATATACAGGGTGATTCAAAAGTGCCGTCATTCCTCTGGGGGTGTTTGGGAGTACGGGAAAAATAGTTAAAGAAATAATTGTTATCAAAAACTGAGATATTTGCCAAAAACTAGATCAGAATTACGGCAACGATGCTTTTCAAGGTAATCTGCCTAATTAACATTACGTAAATACCTGTTACTTCTTAATTATTGAAAATTGTAGTAACCATGGATAAATACAAAACAAAGAAAGATAAAGCAATAGAAATATTTTGAGGTTAGGATAACCCTGTCAATTTGCCGTCAGTGCTGCCATCCTTTTTGGGGCAGATGAGTGATATACCTAAACTCGCCTCACATGTAAACAAACATCTCCTGTGTAAGGTTATGTATCAATGATTAATATTAATCAAATAAAAGACAATTAAGTTGTTAAATCACAAGAGGTTGACGAAGTTCTGCCCGTTTAACTCCAGACATGTTTGTTCCCCAATCACTTTATTGTTCACCCTTCACCGCAGTCTGGGATCACCTTTTGATCAGCTTCTCGTATTCGGTTAATTAACTCCTGCTCTATTTGTACCGATGTTCGGAAGATCAGACAGTTAATGTGTCCTTGTGTCTTGTGTATCTTACATACATGGTAGGAATGTGGCCCCTCCTCTGGGGAGTTATAGGGACAATTATCCGGTGCCTGGGAAAGTGTCAGTGGTGGTACAATGCTCCGAGCACTCAATTATCTCCAATACTTGTGCCTCTGTGTCTGGAACCCGAGCACCTCTAGATAGTCCACAATCTGCGCCAATTCCTGGAGCCAAACGTCCAGTGTCTCTAGCCCTTTGCTGGTGTAAGGTCTTACACCTTCTGCTATGTTAGTGTGGCACTTTCCCATAACTAATCACGTATCCGCAAATGTGATGTTGGTGTACATTTTGTGAAAGGAGCTTCAAAGTAAGTCACAGATTGACAAATGCTTGTTATTATTGACAAAGGCTATCTACCTGTAACTATCTGTTAATGACAAAAAACATCATTGCCGCTTTGACTTTTCATCAAAAAATTGTAGAAGAGGTCTTTTTTGATATCAAAAATTTTCGTAATTTGAAGCAAAGATCGTAATTTTTCTTTTCGAGTGGTTAAGTATTCCAAAAGGCTACCAAGCAAACATGATACTATTTTAAAATAATACTTAAAAACAAAGTTGAAATTCGATTTTCAACTGTTAATTTCTTCTATAAATTTTCGAAAAAAATGTTTCCAATATTTTTCTCGTACTCTCCAAGTGAGCCCCTATAACCCCTTAAAAGGAATGACGCCACTTTTGAATCACCCTGTATTTTTAAATCTTTAACACCCTGTATCTCGATAACCATGGGTCTGAGAAAAAAAAACTTAAATGGAAACTCTACTTGTTTTGAGGTCCTCTACACGCCCCTGCTTTGTGTCCATAAGGTTGTGAATCACCCTGTATAAGATCTTCATAAAATTTCTCTAGCAAAAAGAACAATCCTTTGGAAAACACTAAAAAAGGTGTTAGATTGCAAAGTTGTAGATATTTAACAGATTTATCAGTTTTTAATGATTTTCTTATAATGAAAATTATGCTTATTCTATTCATATGAATGTTGAACAGTAATTCACGCAGTTAAAAAAACAAAAAACTTTCCGCTGCAAAATAAAATAAATTGCTGTTTGAAACAAAAAATTTGGAAACTAAACGTAAAAAGCAAATTACATGATCGAGCAGACAATTACTTTTAGAATTAAACAAAGTACACAAAAATCAGATATAAATCAGTATAGAACTTTTTGTTGTTCGCAACTTGGATTACATTAAAATAAGTCAGCAAAGTATAAAATTTGTCATTGAATTCATATTTTAAATCTATTTTATTCTATCTATTTACTTTATGGAGACTCGAAATTAGTTCTAATCTTCTACATGAGAAACGTGCGTGTATTGTTGATTATAAGAAATTCACTAAAGCGAAAGTGAAGATGAATGAACCAAACTGAAATTGGTCACAAAACAATTAAGATCGGATTGATTTGAAGCAACATTGAAGCATTTCGCACATATTTTCTTTCATCTTGAACTTTAAAAGAAACCCCATTTCAAGTAAGGGCTTGAAGAATAAGTAGGTATGTCTCTACAGTTTCATCAATTTTTCAGCATTTCCTTTAACATACAGGTGGATTAGAGGATCTTAATAGACTTGCAAATAATGAAAACAGATGTTGTGAAGTGAGGTTATGAAGTAAATTTGAGTAGTTATCTGCCAAATTGTCTACTTTTGAGTAAAGGCTGATCTAATGAGGCGTTTCACATCTACATATATCTGTATACAGGAAGATACGTAACTAATCAAAGCACCTTGCACATTTAGCATTTATTTATTTTCCTTTATGTTATTTGATAAAATAATACCAAAATCTGCCTGAATATTTCCGAGAAACATACTTTTGCTTTACACGAGAGATGTTCACCGTCAGTTTCATGCAGTTGACCACTCCATATTTTGTGTTTTTCAAATCCACTCTCACTCATAGTGGTTAAAAAGCGACAAGAAATGGTCATTTAATTCAATGAAAAATAAATAAATGAGAAAGCAAGTCAACAAAGCCAGTTTGTTCTCGAATTGATACTCTGATGCCGGAGATGAGAAACAGTCGACTTTTATCCTCTTCACATAAAACAAAAGTGTGGAAATAACGTGGAATTACCACCATGGCCGAAAGCAAGCGATAGAGCGATGCGGCAAAAAGGGGGCGAATAGCGAAAATATACACGCAATAAAAGAAAACTGGTACTTTCCATCGTTCCTTTCTCTCCGCATATTGGCCCGAATTATTTTCCTATGCACGATTGTCTGTATACAATGGAGGATCATTTGCGGAATAGTAAAATCGCGTTGCTCAAACTTTGTTGTCTATTCAAATTTGAGTCAGAATTCTGGCTTGTATCGAACAGTGAATTTTAAAGTGCACAGAATTGAAAACGGTTGAACAGTTGCACAGTGAGTATCGAAAATGGCGACTTTTCGCATTGCTACAGTCCATAAAGAAATGTAGGGCAATGTGCAATTAGATATTTTCAGCCGAACTTCCACTAAAATTAAAGCCTTAACTTTTACAAATGATTTACAGACGGATATTGGAAATTTCAATCAAAGTGCGGGGTCTTTTAGATTAAAGAGTTGGATTGAATTAAAATCTGCGTTTTGAAGTGATGGCCAAAATGGGACTAAAAGTGGCGTTGGGGCAGGTTTATAATAGTGGTACAGCCACAGATATTTAAAGCTTTGGAAAGCGTATACATTTAATCAAAACAGAATACAAAGCAATATAAAATCATAAATAAATCATGGACTAATATTCGAAGCGAGCTTCAAATTGCGGTAGCGTACACGTTGTCCTGTTCTGCGCTTCATCTCCGCAGACTTTGGCATGGTTTTTGCCTGGGGACAGTATTTCATCACGTTCTCATAAATTTCTGTTGTTATATAATCCGCGACGAGAGCTGAAGTTTTCTTTGCACGGTACAAACAAGCGAAATTTGTCAGAGTCGACCCATTTATGTCACAGTTAGCCCGCAGGAGCCGACTAAACGTTACAAACGGACTGAAAAAGCGATGTCTTCTTTTTTTTTAAGAGTGTCCTTTGTCGTCGACCCCATGGACATGATTACATTGTATTGGCGTTTTTTTTTCTGGCAATCAAAGACATTTTCGGGCACAGGCTCGACGCAATTGGACGGTCGGATATGAAAGTCCTGGGCTTCTGGGAAACTTACTGCCATTTCCATTTTATATTTGGTCGGATCCTTTCAAAGGATAAGAACATGGGAAGTTAAGTCAAGGTGAAGTCATCGTCAGTTTAACACTGCGCTAGCGATTTGATAGTGGAGAATATTTTCTATTTGTTTAGGTTGAGTATGCAATGGATATTCACTTGCACGGATGTCAAATTTACCTAAAGCCAAATGATACACAAAAAATGTTGCTCATATTTTACCATTCGAATTTTTTTTTCAAATTTTTTAAGCCTCTTATATGTATAAAAATAACCTCAATGTGAATCATGTGCCACATCAGATCTCCTAAAATACTCTACACTTAAGTAGACCTAGAGTCATTCTGCATTGTGCGAAAAAGTAAATGACGAAAGAATGGCCTACAAAATGTCAAGCTTCTATGTTAACAAGGTCATGAGACAGCAGCAAATTGTCTGCCAAAGAATGCCTTGTTTCATTAGATTGGATTTTTTTCAAAAAGGTTGCATCTTTACTCAGTTTTACAGAGTATTTTGGGTCTTTAACTTTTCATTTACAAAAAACATGTGACTCTATGCTATAGTCGCGTACACAGTTTTAGTTTCGCTTTTGCAGAATTAGCAGATAATCTCTTAATGTAAGGGTTAAATGATGGAAATGCTTTTTCGGCTGCTAAATTATATGCAAATCATTTACAAAAGAGACACGTTTGAAATGTTAAATCTTTTCTTCGGATTCAGAGATCACGTAAAATTGGTAGATCACAATAACAACTATTCCACTGGGTTTACTTGAATCGAGAATTAGGTATCTTATAGTCAAAATCAGGTGGAGGAAAGGAATGGAGTGCTCAACCTGCTGAAGATGATGAAGTTGTACGGTTATCAGAATCACATTTTCCCAAGAGATTTGAAGATACGTTTTATTGAATTATTTAGGAACAATTATTCCTACCGGGCCAGATTCAAAAAGTGAATGCCACACTTTGGCAGACCCACCCAAGCAAACGAATATCCTTGGGTTTCACAGAAATACTTTGTAGTCTGTAGGTATTACTGTTTTACCATGCGAAATCGCAAAAATTTTCGGGAATATAATATAGGAATAAAATAGTTAGTAGAAAGATCCAATCCAACAGACAAAGAAACGTAATCGAAGAAAAAAGAAACATTTTGGAAATATACCTCTGGTCTACCTGTAAAATGAAAAATATGAAATCTCAAACTCTTGTCCGATGGGTAGGTATTTATTATATATTTGTATTCTCTCTATTAAGTTTTACGTATAGAGCAGAGTCGTGGCCTAACTTTTCAGAACGTTTAATACTGCTAAAGAAAACGCGTAAAAATTGTTTTGTATTTATTTATATGTTTGACTCTTGAATCCTTCTTTCTTCTTCCTCATATTGTAGGCCTTAGGCCTGTATTTTCCAACTTAATTCTCTTGAGATGTTGAGGTCCATGACTCCACCCATCTCTTTGGGGGTCTTCCGGGGGGGGGGGGGGCTTGTCCATGGTCTCCCATCTCTAGCGATTCTTGCCAGCTCTGCCCTGTGTTATCCTGTCCATGTCCACGTGGCTCCTCCAGTCCCTTCTACTTTTGCGTCCCCATCTGATGATGTCTTCAACTTCACATTCATGTCTTTTATGTCTCTTAGTGTGTACCCTGAGATGTTCCTGAGTATTTTCATTTCTGTTTAATGTAAATTTTCTGTTCGTAGGGTGTTTTTTGTTCTTTTGTTCTTCAGCTCTTGTTTCTATAGTGTATGTTAGTATGGGTCTAACACAGGTTTTGTCTATTTTAATATCTGACTTTTTGCTCATGTTGATCTTATTCCAGATAACGTCCCGAAGTGCATCTGTTATTCGGCTGGCTCTGTTGACTTGTTTTCTTACTTCATTTGTTCTATTTTGGCTTGAGGTAATTTGTATGCCTAGGTATTCGAACCACATGACTTGTTCTATTGTTTTATGTTCCAAGGCAAGTTTACATCTCATTCGTTCTTTAGAAATGACAAGGGCTTTGGTTTTTCTGGTCGATACCTGCATGTTGAAGTTTTTGATTTTACATAGAATGAGTATAGAAGGAGTTGTAAAGTCGTCCTTATTCTCCGCTATAATTAGGGCGTCGTCGGCATAACAGACGATTTTGATTTCACCTGTTGTAGTGTGTATCCTCCCTCTGTGATTTTAACCTCGTTATTATTTCATCCATTGTTAGATTGAAGAGTTGTGGGCTTAAGGAGTCTCCTTGTCGGATTCCCGTTGGTGTTTTTATTTCCCTTGTCATCTTTTGGTTAACCAATATGTGGGTAGATGTGTTGTGGTTTGGTTGTCTTATGACGTTTATTGCGGTTCTCGGTAGGTTTTTTTCTTAAAAATATCAGTCACGTCGCTAAATCTCAACCTGTCAAATGCTTTGGTGAGGTGCACGTTGAATTCGTTGCACCTCACAGAGCTCAACCAGAGAACTGTTTAAATATTTTGTCTGTCTGTGGTCTAGATAATAGCAATAATTTAATAGAATTTTACATAAAGGGTCTATTATTTTACGCGTGGTTTCGCTTATTTCTTTGTTGAATAGACTTTCTAATCTCAATATTTTTTCAAAAATCTACACTTCCAGCTTTAGGCATCCAAGTTTGCATGTGTTACATAAAATAAATTTTAAGTAATTATTTAATTGAAATATGTATTTTACTCAATTAGGTCTTATATTCTAACGATTTAGTTTTCACTTTTTTAGTTCTTGTCGCTTCTGACATGCTCAACTCAATTTCGAAAATATTACCAGGCACATTAAAAATTCCTTTATTGCAATATATCGGGTATTTTAGGCTAACAATGGCCCTTAACGACAGTAATATAAATTCTCCATGAACCGTTAAAATTCCTTTGGAAAAGTTGGCAATTTTCTTGGGCGAATAACGCAAGGCACCTGAACGGATGGTTGATGGATGATATGTTGGGGACACGGTAGGTAAAATATAAGCGGATCGCATTTGTAGGCAGGAAAGGCGGATGATAAATTACCGGGATGGGTTCTGATTTTTCCATCATGACTTCTATCCCATTTCATCCTGAAATATGTTCTCAATTTTTATTTATTTGCAACCGGTCTGGACTTATACAACTGGGCAGCGAATCACATTAGTTCGAAAACTAAGTGGGTTTCTAGGATGTGCAATATTTGATGTCAGTGTTGATAATTTAAGACCTAATTATAATTTAATCTATTTGATGTTCCTTGTGGCAAGATTTTCCACTTGCATCTGATGCTTAGCTGATGTTACATCCGTATATTTTCTTTGTTCAGTTTAATATTACATTTCCTGTTTAAGGAATTACCATTTGTGTTTATTTGTCTATATTTTGCTTTCTGAAATGTTTCGTTTCACCAATATCCCTTCTTTTTAATTTGTTTTGTCATTTAGTTTCTAAAGTCAGAAAATACGATGGCAGATCTCATCGACCTATCAACTGGTGGGTTATTTCTGTATTGATTAGAATGAAATATTGAAGCTTGTTCGCATCATAAAAATTTCAATAAACCGTAATCTCTCGTTATTTTTCACTTAAGCTCTCTTTGGCATCAAAGCGGCAACATCCACAATAAAAAATGGCTCGCACGCAAAACTTCCAACAATGGCATAAAGTACAAATCCCTCGCATTAAATGGTGCTGAGAGTTAGCAGCTGCGCTCCATATAAACATTTCCCCAGCGTTTTGACTACGAAAGTTCCTTCATACCATTTACATAATGTCGGCATGGAGTTTAATAATTGTTTTCGTTAGTGGCTCAGTGAAGTGGCGCGTCCCTGAACTTTCACAATTTTTATTAATTCCGGCCTCCGATTCGGGAAGAAATTAAATTTTTAAATTTCCATAAGAAGTGGCAACGCGGGAATTGCTTTAACGGCTTTTGCCGTCTTGTAGAATTCTCGCTATATCCCAACAACTTCTCAATCCATATTATTAACTAGTATTAACTTAATCGGCGATTCATCTAGATTCATTTTTGTAGCTTTATATCATACGTCTAAATGCATATTCTTCTGTCTATAACTCTCGCTCGATGATATATTCGCCTAACTTTGCTGTAAGCCTTAGGTTTTCTATTGTTAGATGAATGATCATGGTTTGTAGGTCGCAACTTTCAAACTTCCGTTGCAAATGCAATGCAATTAACCCAGTTAATGACTTCACTTCTTAACTCATCCTTCATCCTGCTTGTATTTGTCTAACTTCGAAAATAGCAATTGTTTGCTTGGGCATTCGATGTGTAAAATTATCATAATCTAAAACGCGAGTCGTTTCTGTTTTTACCGGATTAACTTTTCATACGATTTTAAAACTTCATTGGTCTGTCTTCATATACAATTAATATTTTTTAAACTCTTCTACAGTGTGTCGCGCTTAAGATAGAACACCTCTGTATTTTATTTATTTTTGGAAGCTGGGTTTTCAGTTTCGGTACAGAGGTACAACGTCATGAGCTTAATTGGGTCAGGGTACTCATTTCTAACTAGCGTTGCTATCCTCCGGTGTACTGGATTCTCTCTCCTGTCCTGAGCTGTTGCTTTTTCTTGCTGTTTTTGCGTTGGTGAGTGCTGGAAACCATATCCTCTTCAGCGCCATTGTCTCTTCTTTTCTGTTGAAATTGTCGTCGTGATTGTAGATTTCAATGGCTTCTCGTATTAGTCGGGGGCAATACCCTATTGTCGTGGCCAGGACCTGTGCCTCTCCGAAATAGATGTTGGGTGTTCCATCGCTGAGGGCATGTTCCGCCACTGCCGACTTCTCCACATGTCCCAGTTTACAATTCCGTCGGTGTTCTTCTAATCTTGTCGCAACCGATCTCTTAGTAGTTCCAATGTAGACGCTTCCACAGGAGCATGGAATCCGGTAGATTCCCGCAGTTGCTAGGTGAGGTCTTTTGTCTTTAACTGACCCTAGACATTCTCGGATCTTTGTTGTGGGCTTGTAGACCGTTCTTATGTTGTGTTTCCTCAAGAGCCTCTCAATTCTGTCCGTAACCCTGGAAACATAGGGCAGGAAATCTTTCAGAGTGGACTCACTTTTTTCAGCACGTCCCACTCCTACAGCTTTTTTGATGTCCAACTGGGAATATCCGTTCTGAAGAAAATCTTTTTCCAAGTGCTGTAGTTCCGTTGTTAGATGTTGTGGTCCACATATTTTTCTGGCTCTATCCGTGAGAGTCTTAATGAGTCCCTGCCTCTGACTCGGATGGTGGTTAGATAGCTTGTGAAGATATCAGTCTGTGTGGGTGACTTTTCGATATACCTTGTGGTCCAAACGATTCCCCTGCCTAGACACCAAAACATCCAGGAAGGCCAGTTGGTGGTTTTGTTCAACTTCCATGGTGAATTGGATGTCTGGGTGCTGTTTGTTTAGATGATCGAGGAACATCAACTAGGGTCAGTTAAAGACAAAAGACCTCACCTAGCAACTGCGGGAATCTACCGGATTCCATGCTCCTGTGGAAGCGTCTACATAGGAACAACTAAGAGATCGGTTGCGACAAGATTAGAAGAACACCGACGGAATTGTAAACTGGGACATGTGGAGAAGTCGGCAGTGGCGGAACATGCCCTCAGCGATGGAACACCCAACATCTATTTCGGAGAGGCACAGGTCCTGGCCACGACAATAGGGTATTGCCCCCGACTAATACGAGAAGCCATTGAAATCTACAATCACGACGACAATTTCAACAGAAAAGAAGAGACAATGGCGCTGAAGAGGATATGGTTTCCAGCACTCACCAACGCAAAAACAGCAAGAAAAAGCAACAGCTCAGGACAGGAGAGAGAATCCAGTACACCGGAGGATAGCAACAGCCAACAGAATGTGCAGGCACCAGGACAGTGTAAGCGTTCAAACAAACCACTTCTGAAGGTGCAAGCGGCACGTGCTTGCGAAACGTCAGGAAGAAATTCTACCGAACGACGGCTTAAAAACACGAAAAACCCTCTTGTTTCGGACTTTATGCTGTTCCTAAAACCTTACTTTACCAAGATAAAGTCGATCTGATTACGGACAGTCATATCCTTCGACTCCCCATTCGACGTCCAGGTGTACAGTCTTCTTTGGTGTAGTTTGAAAAAGGGTTTGTTATAAAAATGTCGTTGTCCTGGCAGAATTGAATAAGCCGGTCACCCCGATCATTTCTGCGATCCATTCCAAAGCCCCCCACTATGTTTTGGCACTGGTCTTTTCCCACTTTTGCGTTAAAGTTGCCCATATAATGTTGTCTGCCTTTTTACGAGAGACAATGCTTCGTTGAGATGCTTGTAAAAACTTTCGATCTCGTCTACACTACTTTAAGTTGTTGGTGCGTATACTTGAATTAAGTTGGTGTTAAATGGTCTTGGCTGCATAAGAATTACTCTGTCAGATATCGGCACTGATTCTATTACCGATTTCGCTGGTGATTTAGATATGATAACGGCCACCCCATTATCGTAGGCTGCTCCTTCATTCCCCGCGTATAGCACTTGGTAGTCGTCGACGGTACAGTCTCCGCATCCCTTCCATCGCATCTCGCTAACGCCCAGGATATCTATAAGTAGCCTTTTCATTTCCTTGATTGCATTATGGATCTTACCACTCCTGTGCATGCTTCTTACAGTCCAGATAGCGACTCTCAAGCTCATGTTGTCTTTCTTTGGTTTTACACTTCCTGTGTCTTTGTTTAGCATTGCTTTCAACACTTTCCCCCCGGAGATCCGATTGGGAAAATTACTCCGGAATTATATTTAGTATTGACTGACATTGCTGGGTGTTAACTGACATTGCTGGGTGTTAACTAGGGATATCCATGAAGATCTTGAATGCAGTGGTTTCCCGTTGCCTTCTGCATCATTTAGGAGCGCTTTCACGTTCCAAGGGCAAGAGGGTGCCTTACCTCTTGCCAGCTCATCCACCCGAAACTGTGCTGACAAGAGGAATCTGCTCATACCGGCAGAGATTCGGTCTGCTGGGTCGGAGATTGCTTATTCGTCAAAAAATAGTATTTAATGCTTATCTCTCAGCTCATCTCTATATCTAGAGGCTGTTCACTATCCGCCACCTGTGACCCCGCTGGTAGCTTGCAGCGCAGCCTCAGCTATGTCGGTCAGCCATATTAAGTGCGACACACTGTATAAACTTCAGTTTAAAGTTAATATGAAGTTAACGGAAGAGAGAAGATTGCACATGAATTAGGATGAGTACAGATGCAAGAATTTTATCTGGCTTATCCGAGGCAAGATCAAAGAAGCAAAAGAACTATGGCTGGTTCCAAAGGGTTTGCAGACAGGATCTAAAATGGAAATATGACACAATGGGCAGATATTAAAGTGTCACAATTACTTTTCTTATATGAAGTCACATTGGAACCATTTGCATTGAGTATCGAAGATACATTATATGAAATGAGGAAAGAAAATTTGCAATTTTTTAATTGTGTGATGCGACGCCTTGACTTCTTAACACAATTAATACGATATTTTAAATACTGACTTTGATTGCATTCGCTCAAAATCAGGAAACGTTAATTCATCTGGGATCGCATAAACGTTGCACTGTGAAGCTGGAACTTGCAGATCTGCGTCCAATTTCTCATCCTTCTCTTTCCGTCCGACGCTTTATGACGCTCGGAATATTCTTTTCATTACATAATTCATTTCTGCTGCTGAATACAAGAAAGGGGTATTTGTCACTGTCAACCCAGTTCCGTCACACATACCTTGAGGAATACACTAAATATTGCGAAACGGGCGAGAACTGCCGCTGCTTTTTGTAATGGGAATTTGTATAGATTTTTATTTATTTTTCTCGTCACTACTGTCTGTGGTTTATGAGGAAATTAAATAATAGAAAGCCCACAATTTTGCTTCACTTTTTCAAATTAAGTCAGTTTAGGAAAAATAACGATTCAAATTAGAAAGCATCCGTTTCTTGCAGTTTTGTAGCATCGATATAATCTATTATATCCGACTTAAAATCGACAGTAGTAGTAGTAAACATCTTTATTTCTAAAAAAGGCTATCGACCTATCGGTCTTTCTGCCCTTGTTTAATACATGCAGTCTTAATCTAAATAAAAAACAAATATGAAAATTCTCTTATTCTAGGTTAACAATACTATTAAATAAATAAGATTTCAGTGGCAAGAAGGAATTATTTTATTGTCCACTAGTCCGTAGCGTTTGTAAGTGTTCGAGTAGCGTTAATGTAGGGAAACGAAAGCGGGATTGTCTGGTTGGTCTTGTAAGACAAAGGGGATTCAGTATGGTCCAGTTGTAGGGGTTGTTTGTCCATTTTGTCTGTAGCTGTATGAGTCTTTCCGAGATCTTTGTCATGTTTGTGCGTTCGTATAGTAGTTGGGTGGGGGGGTTGTGTAGTGGGTTTTGGGGGTGTCTTATTCGTGTTATTAGTCTTAGTGCAATTTGTTCTGTTGTTTGTATATAATGTTTCGTCCTTTCTGTTCCGTTGGTCATGAGTATGTGTCCATAGTCTAGCAAGGGTCTACAAATAGCTTTATATATTTTGGTGGCGGTGTTTGTGCTAATTCCTCTGTCTTTGTAGGTTAGTGATCGGAAGTAAAATCGACATTAAACCGACTTTTCGAGATTATTTGAAGACGTTTTGAAGATTATATTTTTGCATTAGGGTAAATTGAACTCATTGGGCTTTATTATATCCTACTGGCGTTCTGGCTACCATTAGCCAGAGCCAGAGCCAGAGGAAAAGCCAATCTTCACAAAATTTAAAAATAATTATTCAGCTCCCCATTCTGCATTTGACCGCATACTAGTAAAATGTTTTATGCATTTGTCGACATGGATTCGCTCTGACAATGTGGCTGCGGATTTTGCTAATTTAATTTCGGCTCTACATAGACTCTGGCTACCAACACAGACTTTCCATTTAAATATTGTTTTATCATTGCCGGAAAGTAATTAAAAAATGGACGCCGCTGTCATCAAAAATACTAGTTTTGTGCACACACAAGTAATTAGTTTAGCATTTCGGAGTGCTACTTCGTCTAGCACTAACTCTCATCGGACACACATGCTAACATTATTAAAATAATATTACCTATTTCCCTATGTGGAGATGTTTGAAAATGGTTTTAATATTATTTCAAATTGTGCAAATGCCATTTGGCATTAAATAAATCTTTGTAGTACTACAGCGAACATTTCTAGCAGATATAACTCATTCTGATACAGATGGCCATTAATTTTCCATTGCTTTTGCACTTATTTTCTCGTTTACTTAACAAAAACCGTGTTATAACAGCAAACAGAAAAGGAGATCGTGAAACCGAGCATCCACGCAAAAGTCATTAATATCTCGTTTGTTCGAAAAAAAAAACGGGGAATAAAAAGGGCTCTATCTGTCAGATCTAATTACATATCAAACAGGATACTTTATTAATGGGGAAATACACGTAATTCCGCTGTAAGAAAACAAACAGCTCTACCATATGTTGTAAGCGAGATAGCGGACATTTATTTGTTGATTGCTCGCAGTGAAAATACGGAAAATACTCTATTTGTTCAAGAAATGTTCAGAGATTTCGAGTTTGATGGCTGAACTTTCGAAGTCTAAGGAACGTATGGATTAAAGGGTCTTTAAACAGTAAAATATATGTGATTTTAAGAACATTTATGTGTTTAGGTTTTACTTAGTAATTGGGTTTTTGCAATCCTCTCTCCAGTGGTAGCTCAAACGTTGCTCGATATTAGGTCAAAAAGTTGGAGTCAGGTTTTGAGATGTGTTTGTTTGTGCGAAAAATTGTAACATTTTCCAGCTATTTCTTCCTTTGAGAAGTCTGCTGCTTAGTCGTTTATACGATAGTGTTGAAATGACCTGAATTGATTTGTTCCTAAGATATGAGCACAAAAATGGCGTCATGTTTGAAATGATAGCCCCACCTTGTAATTAAATGTATACAATTTTAATTTCACTTTTTGTGAGACAACTTCTAATATTTCCAAACTCGCGCTTCACCCGGCAAATGGGTTTTCCAATTTTCAAGCCACATCAGGAAAATAATAGCTGTAGCTCAAGTGGTTCTTGAGATATGACCAAAAAGTAGCAAATTTCGCCCAAGCCATGTAAAAGAAACGTTTATGTTGAATATATTTTCCTGGAGATTTGCTGTTTAATTTTCTATCCAGTATTATTCCGTTAGCTCAGTTTGTTCCTGAAATATAAGCACACAAGTGGCGTAATGCTTGGATTGATGACCTTATCTTGCACCTAAGTATGAAGACTCTCTAAATTTCGCTTTTTGTGTAAAAATTACTATTAGTTCCTAACTCAAGTTTTAGCTTAGTGGATGATGTTCTAAAATCTCTATCGAGTGATAGAAAAAAGGATAACACAAATGGTTTTTGAGATACAATTTTTCTGTGTGCCTGCATTTCCCAAATGCTTCACTTCATAATTGTCTTGTTTTGTGCTCTATCCAGTGGGGTATAAATTAATTTGCAAGCTCAATGTGTGCCTAAAATAAGAGTAAAAAAATGGCGTCGTGTTTGAAATGTGTGTTGATCTTGTTGTTCTTCATATAGTGTTTTGTCAAAAAATCAAGCAAACAATACTTGAAATTTCGTAAAAGTTCTTATAAAATTTATTATATTTCTGTTTCTTAAAATGCTTAAGAAATAGCAAATCCCAGAGCAACTTAATAGGGCAATATTATACAAAATTGCCAAAATCTCCACGGTAATTTGCCGAACCTTTTGTGAATCCCAATGTTTTCTCTTAGCGATTAACTTATACAAATGCGAACTTGATGTAAAATTAACGATTATTCTAAATAGCGCTAAAAAGCCGTTATTGCTAATTATCTTTTACGCTACAACTGTAAATGGTCATTTATGCAGACTAAGCTAATTCTGCTTTTTTGGTAGCTGCAATGCAGTCGTCCGAGGACGTTAAGATATTCAGGCATCTGGGTACCCTGACATTCTATCTACTAATAGAAAGATTTTATGTCTTTGAGTGTGGGCTTTTTTGCGTTGTTTTATTTTTTTCGCATGTTTTAGCTCAGTAGCGCCTTTTGGATTTGTTCTTTAGATAATAAAGGAAAGGTTGATTGGAATTAGAAATGGAAATAAAGCTCACAACTTTTGAAAGAGTTACATTTAATTCAACTTTAGTAACTTTTTTTCTTGTATTAGTTGCGGATCAAAATATTTTTCATACAGTTAAACGTCTTTTCCCGTAATTTTTCACATGAAAATTATCATTAAGTAAAGTGTTCGTGAACTGCCCGGCGTGAAAGTATTAAACTCGAGCTTCAATCTTCGTCCAGTTCTCTGTCGGCATTTTCGTTTAATCAGATAAAGGTACTGAAAGGAACAAAAGGCAACGGGAGAATTGACATGAATTTTACCACCGATAAAACGAGAGTAACTCGCATTAGAGGAGAATAAAATTTTCCCAGGTGAGGAGTTCTAATGAAAATACGAGCCGATTTTAAACCGGAGCGCATTTTCACCGTTCTACTTTCTTATTATGGCATTTTCAACATCCGGTAGCCAAATAAAGCGTTGGAATGTTAAATTTATTACTAATTTCCATTAAAAGCAGGAAAATGATTGCTACTGTTTAAGAACCGAGTATTTCACTTCTGGTTCTCTCTTCTTCCTTTTTGTAAGGCATCTGCCTTGTTCTCTACGTTCTTAGAGTTCTATCTGGAATGATCAATTCCAGCTTTCATTTCAATGTATGGGTGGACGTCCAGGTGGTCTGATGGATCTTGGGAGACCATCTCTTGCAATCTTCGGCAATCTGTTGTCGCAAAGTTCTCGGATGTCTTCGTTTCTTTTGTGGTCCCTTAGTGTGTAGCCTGCTATGGATCTTAGAGACCTCATCTCTGCTCTGCGGATAATCCTTTTTGTTGTGGAGTTTTCGGCTCTTGTTTCTACAGCGTAAGTCATAACACTTCTCACACAGGTCTGATCTGATGAGTGGTTCCCGCATTTGCAGATGCTAACACTCTGACGTCTTAGATTCTATTTGGGTGAATGTTTTTATTTGTAATTATGTAATCAATCACTGATTTCTGGCCTCGAGTATTTTCGAATGTAAATCAGTACTGTGGTTTGTGAGGAAAGTATGTGTTATTAATTCTTAGTTCGTTAATAGCGCATATCTGAGTAAACAGTTCTCCGCTTTCGTTGTTACTTTCTTCGTTGAATCGGTTTTTAACACTGGGTACGTTGTTTCCAATTCGAGCGTTAATGTCTGCCAGTATTATCACCTTATCTTGTCTTGGGATGTTTTCTAGTACTGCCTGGATGTTCTGATAGAATTGATCTATTTCGTTCTTCGGTTTGCCAGTATCTGGAGCATAGAAGCTCCAAGGTATGTGTATTTGGGTGTTTGTAGGCTGATGGTCACCTGCATTATTCTATCGGAAATCTATTTTGTGTCGTGGATGTTGTTTTGGAGCCTCTCATGTATGAGTAGACCGACCCCGGAGGTTGCTCTTTCGTTCTTGTCTTTGCCGTTATAGATTAAGATGTACTTTTAATATAAAACTTGAAAAACATTTTTTTTACGTCGAAAAACATATAAAACTTAATTTAACTTTTGCATGCAATCTATGAAATTGGATAGTTCCTGCCGTCTTAGCTACTAACAGCGAATCATAGGGATTAATCCCATTTCTAAAAATACCGCTCTTGAAACGAAATAATTAGATAGCACGACCTGTTTCCAATGGGAACAAGTTAATATTTGAAACCGATTTGGGTTGAGAGTTGTCGAAACACTGCATTGCAGTGTAAAAAGGGGGAATCCTGAAGCTAAATCCAATTAAATATCGAAATGGAGCGCTGACTGCCTGTTTAACAAAAGATAATTGCTAATAACGATTTGAACGGCAATATAAGAGATAAATTATATCGAAATTATTTGCTAGTTAACCAGACCGTAATCGATAAGGCCGATGGGCATTATACAGGTTGCGGTCGAGGAAAAATTCAAAATGCCCGTTAAATTCGATATTTTGATAGGGCTTAAATATTAAACGTGCTTAATAATAATTAGCGAACTGGGAATGCTCAAAAATACTTGTTGTTTACCATATGTGTTGCATGCATTGTGTCGTAATATTAATTACGGCGTTAATTACGTGGATATATGGAGAAAAATCCTTGATAATGAGGAAATAAAGCACCACAAATTGGATTGTAACAATTATTTTTATCTCACGGTTTAGTTCTAAAGAATAACATTCTCGTTACATTTTAACAGTTCTCATTTCACATCCCGATCGTATTAGAAACGCATCGATTTTCTGCAATTGAGACTTGAATAAATTCTGTAAAGCCTTTAGGACCCATATTCATTAAGCATTATGTTTAGTGGCATTTTAGTTATTCATATATTTCAGTTTGCTGCTTGTTTCCACTGCAAATGTTCTTGAAAAGTGTTATTACTTTCTCAACACAATCCAGTCTAATGGAAACTGGGAAATGCATTATTGAGCTTTACATGTCGGGTTTTATTCGAGTATAAGCTGAGAACACAGGTTTAATTTCTCAATTAATACGGAATTTATTATTCGTATCCGCCTTCGAATCGGACAGCGTGGTATATGTTTTGGTTTTGGCGCTATTTGCAATTCCGAAATTCCGATTGCTTAATCGAAGTTTAACGTGAATGAATTGAGAATTATTTCAATTAATTTTTGAATGTAATATTTAATTCAGCTACTTTTATACAGGATGCTTAAATGGCTCAGCTTGAGATGATTAGATGACGTTTAACAGCAAAGTCCACAACCAAAAAATTAAAGCAAGTTAATAGCGTTTTTGTTCGAAATATGTGAATTTTAAACGCCCCTATTAATTAGCATTAGAGGACTGTAATCTCGTCTTTCCCAGGAGTTGATTTTATGTTGCAACTCTTTTGCTTGAATTGCAAAATAAATCGCAATGTTTAGGTTATGAGTTTTTGAATTCGGATGAATGAAAAAACGTAAAGAGAAGCCATTGGGTAGATTTTACCCTTGTTTACATGCTGAGTTGCAGAAAAATGTTTCGTTTATTTGTATTTATATGGATATTATATTTTAACAAGGAATGCAGGCGTTGACGGCCGGACCCAATAGAAAATATTGGTTTTCCGGGCTTGTAGGCCGGGATAAGGTTTAGAAATCTGACGTTTCGTCTGCAACTGCGGCAGGCATTATCAAAGAAGATGAGGCAACGGTCGAAATGATCTCCCGTGTGACAGCGCTCTGACTGATTCAACTCCTGTCTGGACTGTCACTTTTATAGCGTCGAAACCACCCCCCACTCCCGCTGAAGCGGGTGCTATGTTAATCAAGGACCTTCCGTGGAACACGGAAATGAAGAGTTGAACATTTTTAAAAAATTTTTCAATTCTCAGAACCCTAGAATCCAATTCAGGATAGAACAAGAAAAGGACAATAAGCTTGCTATTTTGGATGTCCTAATCGAATGGAAAAACGATGGAACATTAGGATATACGGTATATAGAAAACCAACTCATACCTGTCGGTATACAGATACCTACACAGACTCTCAAATCATCATTCGAGGCAGAAGAGAGGAGTCATCATGTCAACCAGTGCACCTTCAGGAGGAAATGGATCATCTGGAGCAAGCCTTTGCTAACAACGGCTATACGAGGCATGAAATAAAGAGGGCACTTTATCCCAATCACAGAACCACTGAGAAGGAGACTAGGTCGGAGAAAGATTTGCTTCATTATCGTATATAGAGAATGTTACTGACAGGATCGGCAGACTGCTGAAAAAATTTCAGATAAAAACCATCTCCAAACCTACAGAAACCATAAATCAGAGTCTCAGGTCTGCATTGGATAAGGGGCATCCTTTGTCTACTCCCAAAGTCTACTGGATCCCATGCAACTGTGGATCGGTCTATGTAGGCACTACAAAAAGTAGCATCCAGACAAGGCATTGATTACCACAGCACCCGCTTCAGCAGGAGTTGTAGGGTTTCGACGCTATAAAAGACAGTCCATCCAGGAGTTTAGACACTTCGACCGTTACCTCATGGTCTTTGATAATGACTGCCACAGTTGCAGACGAAAGGTCACGTTCTAAACCTTTTGGACCACAGCCTACAAGCCCGGAAAAACAATATATTTTTATTATATTTTAAGTTGGTAAAAGTCACAGGTGGACTAGGAATCACTTTTTCAAAGTGTTTTGACGACAGCCGCCAGTTTTATCGTTATCGGGAGTACTTCATGTTTTATTGATTATCTCATATAAGTCTCTAATATTCATCCATTATCTGGTCGTTTACTGGAATTCTTCAAATTTATTTTAAATCGCCAGCAACATTAGCAAATCCGAATTTAATTTCTGATGCGCTTCTAAATCTTTATGCTGGGTGCTCTTGAATAGCGACGGGAATAATCGATTGTGTAAAGAATTGAATTTATTGTAAAAAATATATTTATATATTTGAAAACTTAACAGTAGGTTTCATATTCGAGACGTTTTCTCGAAACGCATTATTTTAATTTTTAATGGAGGCTAGGTTGACCAGCTATGAAAAAAACAGCGATTCGAAAGAGCTAATGCAATCGATCTCCTTTTGGCATCAGAACCCAAAAGGAGATGCAATACGAACTTTTCTTGATTAGTGTTTTACTAAGGAGACCTGTCACCAGAGAAGGAAGGACTCAACAAATAGAAACTTGATGTTATCAAAAGGAGATGTAATTCGAGACAAGCTTTCGAAATAAAGGCATCAAAGAAGAATAGAGAAATCAACTAGAAGTTTACTGATAACAAATGTAGATGTCATATGGAACAATTTTTTGGGAGAAAACAACTCGATTTTCTGCTTTGAGGCGTAATGAAATATTTCGGGATTCTTTCGTCATTTTTTATGTACTCGATATGCAATAACATTTTTTCAAATCAAAACTGTTCGATTTAAAGGCGAGTAACAACAATATTACTACCGGTGAGGTGGAGTTGGTCTACTGTGAGGTGGAGTTGGTCGATAAGTACACATATCTTGGTCATGAAATACGAATCTCGAGAGACAACAAAACATGCGAATTAAAGAGAAGAATTACGTTCGCTTGGGCTGCGTATGGCAGACTCGGATCTCGTGTTTGAAAGTGATCTCTCAATTTGTCTAAAACAACCAGTTTTTAATCAGTGCATTCTACCGGTTATGGCCTATGGCGCCTAAACTTTAACTTTCACAGTCAAGTTTGCTGCTAAGAAGCTCAGAATAGCACAACTCAAGACGGAAAGATGGATGCTCGGTGTGTCACTTCGTGACCACGTCAGAAATGAGGACTTACGAGCGAGAACAGGAGTCACGGATGTTATATACCAGGTGGCTAAGCTAAAGTCGAACTGGGCTGGACATGTGGCCCGCATGACAGATGGATCATGAACAGAAAGGGTGCTGAGTGGAGACCAAGAGCCGATAAGAGAAACAGGGGAAGACCTCCCACGCGATGGACGGACCATATCAAAATAATAATCACAAACTGGGGCGGAGCCCTCAAGATAGAGGACAGTGGGCAGAAATGGGGAAGGCTCCTGAAGGGATCCTGCAGTGGATGCAAAGGGCCGGCTGATGAACAACAATAATCCTATATTTACACAAAACACTTTATAACCATATATGCTTTTATCAATAGAAAGCATGGTATAAATTTATCGATTATAACAAATTGATTTTCATTCACTTATTTTCTAGGACACTAATCCCAGATCTTATTAATATCTTGATTAAGAAACGTTTCGATTTACCATCACATGTTTAGGGTCAAGATAAAGATATACAATTCACATTACATTAAAAAAAGTCCAAATCAAACAAAATCTAACTGGCGAATAAAGCTTGAAATGATATTGCAGAACGTAAAAGGCGGTTGTATAAAATGTCGGTCGTTATGATAAATTCATAGGAAAAGACCGTGCGGACAGTTGTTCGTAGTTGATGCATTATCCAGACGGTCACGTCATCTGCGAAGCCAGTTTATGACGAAACGCGTGGAAATATGAGTAATGTTTGATTCTGCTTGGAATGGACAAATAAATGGAGCACTTAAAACTTTATTCTGTAGTAAAAATGATTGCATTCGCCTGAGAGTCTCTAATAAATTGACTTCTGTTGTCCGTATTTTTTAAAACACGGGTATTTATTTTTACTTTATTATTTTCTTTAATATTTTGCTTTGAACTATCAGCCGGAAAGGAGAAAGAAAGTTAAGTCAACAATTAAAGTGCGTGCACGCAACGAACCACGCAAGCCATAAACAAGACGATAATGACAAAAAACCAAATGAACTGTTAAATCACGGACACCCAATAGCAAATTATATTGGAAAACTGATCGGGTTTTATATGAGGTCTGGTTTCGACGTGATACTCATTTACACTCGAATGAACCAACGAAATGTAACATTTTCCAGCACAAAAACCGTTCCACTTTTATCAAAATAGTCGAAACGGTTTATAATTGCCTCTCTTCATGCGCTCCAGAACCTAATAGAAATCGCTATACGGGAAATTTCCTATATCTGAAACGGATCCGGTATATGTTACATCAGAAACTCAATCGTTTCGTTGCGTCTTCATTACCAGTATGCCGTAATATAATATCGAGCAGTTTCCACACTTTTTCCTCGTTCCTCCACAATATATTATCCTTGAACTAGTAAAGGTGAACATGCGGCTTATTGACTACAATCTTCCAGCGTGGAAAACTGATTTTATTTAAATCAAAGGCGATTTAAATTGACGGCATTAAATCATCTAGAAAATGTGAAAACTCGTTTATTTTTCTAAGGTTTGTTATATCCTGACGCTTTTAAAGCGTGTTTAAATGAAATGATATTGGAAACCTGGTTGCAAAATAAGCTAAGGTTGTCTCCTGAAGCATAATCATAAACGTGAACAAATAATCAACTTCTGTTGAAAAGGAGCACGAGCATCGGACACTAACAATAAATTTATTGACACAAACGTAAGTCTTAAAAATAGTTTATCCATCTTACGATTTGGAAAACCTTTCGTTGTGCGCTATAAGAAAACAAAGAATAAAACCGTATCTAAATAATATAAAGCATTAACTAGACCTCTAAAAATTAACTGGCAGTTTTATTCAGTATCCGCCGCGCTTTATGGCCGCTGGAAAACGGGAATTTACCATTTCCAAGTAAATAGCTCAGCATCCGGTGCTAGAACCGTAATGCGGAATTTCTTTTACTTCATTCTAAAGTAAATATTATCTAATGGGATCTTCTCTCGAAATAAACTTAGATTTTAGGTGCATTCATGAAGATATCTACGAATAATGTGCTATTCGCATTATAAGCTTTTGTGCACTCCCCTCACTTTGCAAGGAGGTTAATTTATCTCGATTTAATTTCCAATATACAGGGTATTCTACTTAAATGGAAAGCCCTGTACACAAATTTTACTTTCGTTTTTTGTAAATTAAGGATCTTAAGGGTAAATAGTAAATTTGATGTATGTAGAAATTCACAGTATTTTTCATCTGTAACTCGCCAAAATTTTCTGTTGGTTTTCCTGAACTTGGACGCGACATTCCATTTGCTTCCGTTGAAATCGTTCATTTCCCAGAATGGTTTCGATATGTAAAAAATGCTTTTGTGCGAAAAAGAGTTGGTACTGGTATGCAGGTGTTTACATCGTTGAAAGTGGGCGGAAAAAACAAATTCTTTTACCTCTCAAGATGAAATCATTTTGCACCACGGCCTAAAAGCACGAAAAACTCACCAGTTTTAGAGTAAGGTTTAATTTTGTTAGAGTTGCAACAGAAAATGGTAAAAAATGGAGTGTGTGATGTTTTATAAAATTCAAAGTTTGGAAAATTATACAGAGATTCACCTTCAAGCACCTTAACCTCTGGTTACCAAGAGATTCAACAGGAAGAGAGGAAGTACTAATTTTTTTTATTTTGTAACTTTATTTTTCAATAATTCAGTGAAGATATTCGGTAGCCTTGTCTATGACTAGTTTAGTATGGTGTTTGGAACTGATTTCCACTTCTAGTAATCCACTCTAAAAACATGTTCTATTTTCGTTAAAACTAGACTTTTAGTGGATTTTAATTACTTAGGATTTGATCCGAAATCCTTATCTGAGAAAAGGCTCCGCACCACGATTATTCTCATTTAAATTGCGTTCCTATTCTAGAGAAAGTAAATGCCAACTGAGAACAATGCAAAACTGTAAATTGGGGTATCTCTTGTTTTACAGCTACCTATTCAGGAGCTCGATTGTATGAATTTACGGCTTAAATGGCAGTAAATTTGAAATTGTTGCCGCAGTTTCCTTTCAAATTTCAGACTTGAGCGGATTATAAATGGTCGATGGTGAGTACAATAAAAATCAGCCGCGTATTCAGGCATTTGGTTCAATTCAATTCGGACCTGCCTTTTAAGTTAATTCGGCCGACCATTTATGTGTGTCCTATCTCATACATTTATATTGGGATATTGAAGTTTTCCTTTTTAAGTACTCTCAGAAGATGACTTGTGAAACAATTGTGATCATCCTTACGAGCAACGAATGTTTTTCAACATGTTTTGTGCAAACAAATTAGTGCGTTCTAAGTTCGTTTTTAGAAAACATGCATCATTAGTTGTTGGATTAGTTTCAAGAATATCTTCTAACTACCCAAGCTGTTAGTGAAAATCTTGAGCAAAAAGTGTTGTTGCTTATATTTGACTCAATGAAGTGTTTCTCATTATGGATAATTTGGTATCAGCGTCCAGCTTCAGAAGTGAAAATGAAAGTGCCAACAAATTTTTCACGTTTACTTGAAAGAAAAACTGATAGTAAATATATTATTTAGCAATAACTCAATAAGAAAGTTGGCATAGTTTTTAATGAAACTTATTACTTGCCACTTAGTATAAGCAGGCCAGGGTGGTTTTTCCATTACGTTGCAACGGTGCAGTGAACATCCTGTCTAAATACACAAAATTCTATATATACTACTTTTAAAAGTACATTTATATGTTTAAATTATATCTACATTTTTCTAAATATATCTACATTATATCTTCATTTTCTGGTGGTCGAGGTGTACCGTGAAAGACAAATAGGAACGGCACACGAGAGACAAAAGATCTTCCTATCTACATTGATATTATATTGAAAAATTGGCATTATCAACTTTGCCAACGATGCGATATCCGACTAGCAACTAGAGCATGGAATTAGTTCTGTTTCAGATTGGTCTGAAAGCAGAATTCTGATAATATTGAATCATTTGAGTTGAAATGGATTTATTTTGCGTGGAGTTTACGTTTACAACGTTTACTGTTTAGCGCAAAAATGTAGAAAGTACGAAGTTTAAACATGTTTTTAAAGTCCAACAATATAAAAAAGCGTCTTGATTCTGCAGTTGTAACAAGCAAAATGCATTGTTTTGCTTTCCATGTTTGATGCCTTCGAACAACGATAATATGAGTGAGAATTGGACAAAGCAGGGTTTACCCCTTAAATCAATTTTTAGAATTCTTTCAATTGATATCTTATTTATTGATTATTTTACTTCGACAAAAATAACTTTTTATTTGCGGCAGAGAAATTTCTACAATAAAACACATAGGATCTATTTACGCACCATCTTATCAGTTGCTCAAAATGTTGTCCATTTTCCTGAAAACAATAATAAAATCTGTTTTCAAACTCTTCCCTAATATTTCGGAAACTTCACTGGGAATTGACCTGAATTCTGCTGCAATTCGCCTTTTAAGATCATCAATATCAGCAGGTTGTGCCTTATAAACAATGAACTGTAGATGTCCCCAAAGAAACAAGTCAAAGGTTGTTAAATCAGGTGATCTTGGAGGCCATTCAATTGGTCCCTTCTGCCAATCTATCTATTCGGGAATCTCTCGTTTAACCCCTGTCGGACGGGAAGAAAATAATGAGGTGGAGCACCGCCCTGCTGGAATATTAACCAATCCTCCTGTAAAGCTGAATTACTTTCTGCATCAATTTGAGTTTCTAGCTTATGTGTGATAAGAGGATAAATAGTCTCTTCAAGCATTTTAACGTACAGATCACCTGTCTAGTTTCCTTCAATAAATAAATGACCAATAATGGCATTTCTAAGAATCCCAGCGCAAACATTATCTTTTGAGTAAATTGGGTATGTCTTTCTCGAAAAATATCGGGTTTTCGTCACTCCAATATCGACAATTTTGTTTGTTAACATTTCCATTTAGAAAAAATTAACTTTTTTCGCTTAAACAGATATTCGGCAGAATATTGGGGATGGCGTTGACTTCACGACTCATGAAATCACAGAACTCTATTCTTCTATCAAAATCATCGTCATAAAGTTGTTGAAGTATCTGCATTTTGTATGGATGGAGTTTATGCATTTCAGTGCTTTTCTTACAATCTTGTGTGATATTCCTGTCTGTTCTGCTACTGTCCGCAAGGAGTTGGTGGGCTCTGCAGCAAATACTCCCAAAACCTCATTTTGAGCTCCTTCATTCATCACTCGTAGGTTGTTTCTTTTTCTATTTCTTACCGAACCAGTTTGCAAATTAATGAGATACTCGTAGTACCATCGAAATGATATTTACAAATAATTATTTGAAAAGGGCAGAAAGACCGATAGGTCGATAGCCTTTTTTTAGAAATAAAGATGTTTACTACTACTACTATTTGCAAATAAAGTTTGAAATGGTTGGGAGGGTCGTGCCAATGAAAAGAGAATTGAAGACCCTTTAAAACGGTGTGCCAGTTGGCCCCCATTCTCATTGAAACAAGAACGCTAAAAATATTAATTTAAACTGTGTCTTTCCGATTTTTCATATCTTTAACTGTAAGAGAGAAATTAACGGTGGGAAGTTTTCAAATTGACACCCCGTAGAGTATCACGAATGATCAAATGTATGCAATTTTGTTGGAGTATTTGAACTTGCCCTTCGACATGATGAAACATCAGATTAAACCGAGAAATGTACAGAGGGCTTGTTCATTTCGTGATGAAAGTTGATATCGAGATGAAACAGTAAAAGAATCTGAAAACAAGTTTTCTATCTAGGATTTCAATGCTGCTGCTGAAACGTATAATTTATTAGAGAAAAGTAAATTAAAAAGATAACTATTTGTTAATTATAGCAGAAAAAAAATTAAATTTGCAAATGAAAAAAAAATACACAAAAATGTAAGTTTTTGCAAAAATGAAAAACATACGAATGGACTTTTTGTTTAAGTAGCAAAGCTAAGTAAGTCTTTTTTAAAATTTTCTATCACCTTTGAATTATACTATAATTTTTTTATTGCTTCATCGTTTTAGGCCTTTTTCCTAAAAAAGTTATCTGCTTTCATATCACGTTTTTTTTAAATCTTTTGTGAATCCCCACATTCATTTTCCACGAGTCGCTATAAGAAGGTGTACTTACTTTTCATGAAATGAGTCAAATCAGCCATTAGCCATTGAAGGAACTTTGAAAAGCCACACTAGCTAGAACGGATATTGTCTAACAACTAAGCACAGGAAACTATTTGGTATAATGCCAACTGTGAGCCATATTCTTTACTGCTTTTACAAAGTGTCTATTTTGCCCTACTTCCAACATCTCGTTTTCAAACTGAAATTGATGCTTTTTGTAACATATTGGTAGCACCAAAATGACATTCCATTTTCACTATTTCTTGGTGAATCGCTTCAGAATGGACGGTTTTTCCTATTTCCGTTTCCGCAATGTAACAATACATTTAATTTATTTTGTAAGCTCGTGTGAAACGTACGTTTTTCAGTTATCAATGTCCCCGTCCCTTTCGTAGTTATTAAAAACAGGAATTGATAAGGTTATATTTTAAAACGTTCACAACTCGCTACCGTAGAAGTTTTATTATTTTCCTACATATTTGCACTTTCCAATTTTGGTTGGTATCTTACGAAACAATGCAAAGTGCCAAACATGAAGTATGGAACATATATATGTAAACTCGATCGCACATAAAATAGAGATTCACCGATTCATCCGACAAAGGAAACAACATGGCAGAAAAAATGTAGAATTTTGAGTGCTGATCGTTCAGCGATGTGTGCAAACTTCCCGCCCAGAAATAAAAAGAGATTTCGCATTCATCAACTTTATTTAGAGGGATCTTTGTTCTCGCTGCTCTCTTGCTGTCTGGAGTTTGAGCCAATTTCCAGCCATCTTTACATGAAAACAGGTAGGTGAAGCTTGCGAAGCGTTAGACCGCAAAAATTAAAATGCTTTATTCAGTGAACTACGTGATGAGGGTTTAATTTTAAGAGTTTTAAAATTAAGCAAAAAGAATACCTTAATGGGATACTGCGGTTTACTTGGAACATCCGCGTCAGATTATTTCGGTTATAAAATAGGTTTCCAGCCAGTTTTCTTGTTTTTGTTTTGTTTTGTTTTAATAGACCTAGCTATAGGCTGTCTCAAGCCATTTGGCAGTACCGTATGGATGGATAGTAGTAATTTCTTTCATATTGCGTGCCGTGTGATTTGTAAATATTTATTTTGATTGATTCAAATTTTTTTGTTAAACCACGATTTTTTAGAACTTTTAAAAACCATGTTTCTTTTTCAGTAGTAGTAGTAAACATCTTTATTTCTAAAAAAGGCTATCGACCTATCGGTCTTTCTGCCCTTGTTTAACACATGTAGTCTTAATCTAAATAAAAAACAAAGATGAAAATTCTCTAGGTTAATAATCTTATTAAATAAACTTTCCAATTCTAATGTCAAGAAAAAATTATTTTATTGTCCAGTGGTCAGTTGCGTTTGTAGGTGTTCGAGTAGCGTTGATGTAGGGAAACGGAAGCGGGATTGTCTGGTTGGTCTTGTAAGACAAAGGGGATTCAGTATGGTCCAGTTGTAGCGGTTGTTTGTCCATTTTGTCTGTAGATGTATGAGTCTTTCCGAAATCTTTGTCATGTTTGTGCGTTCGTATAGTAGTTGGGTGGAGGGGTTGTGTAGTGGGTTTTGGGGGTGTCTTATTCGTGTTATTAGTCTTAGTGCAATTTGTTCTGTTGTTTGTATATAACGTTTTGTCCTTTCTGTTCCGTTGGTCATGAGTATATGTCCATAGTCAAGCAAGGGTCTACAAATAGCTTTATATATTTTGGTGGCGGTGTTTGTGCTAATTCCTCTGTCAGTGTAGGTTAGTGATCGGAAGTGTTTTGTTCTCTTTATTGTTTCTGCCCTGATGTTTCGTATGTTTTTAGTGAATTTAAGTTTGTGGTCAACTGTGATTCCAAGGTATTTTACGTCGTTTTTTGGTTGTGTCGTTTCGCCATCTGCAGTTATTGTAGGGGGGTCAGCGTTGAGTCTGTGCTTTGTGAGCAGAAGTTGGTTTTTTGACGCGTTTGGTGTTAGTCTTGCTTGATGTCTAAGTGTAGACATTTTATTTGCCTCTATAAAATACACAATAAATTAAATCACTTTGTTCAGTTTCGTAATTCATTTGCCTCAATTATGCAGTTCTTGATGTTAACTGTGATCGTTAAAGTGTGTTATTTTCTTGGTTGAAAACCTGCAGTTAATTTATGAAGGGGATAGAAGAAAAAAATGGGAATTGAACCGTTGTTGGCCCTCACAATATTGCTTAAGAAATTTAAATACCCGAAGATAAAACACCCACAAATATCAAATTATATCGGTAAATTGAAATGATCTCAGATAAGAAAGTGCCAACACTCGCCAAGAAATCAAATCAGTAATTTTAATATTCTTCCATATTTCCTTGAATTGTAAAAAATTGACGAAACATAAACGTTAATAACATCAAATTTTCGACTCCCTCGGTGGACAAGTAATAGAAAAGCAAAAGTGGAATAACACAATAAAGGGGAATTAATGGCATAAGTGAAGAAAATTGAGCAGATTTTCATCAAAACTCTACACAATTTTTGTTAGGAATCCTACCATAATTTAAATAAAATTTCAGAGTTCAAAAAGCATCTTCAATAGCATTGTCGCTAAATGTTTTAGCGGAAGATGAAAACATTGTTTTTCTAAACGAAAATTGATTAATCGCCATTAATTTAAAATGGATTTTGGGACATTTTGTGTACAATTGTTTCGCAATAATTGACGCTCAACGACGCATTCGAAAAACTTGATTCAAGTTTTTCAAACAAAAGTTTTTGTTCACTTCAAATATTCCTGGGTTTCAGTCAATTTATTGTTTATTATTTAAAATGTTACAAATACGTTTCGGTGTCTTCTCCACCATCATCAGTTTGTCTAAATATATATTTACAGTTATCATCAATTTCAATAAAAAACTCTCACCAAAATTCACATATTAAAATACAAATCACACACATATTAAAAATTACATTCAGAACATTGGTTTTCAGGTGATGAGTCAGGACAAACATGTCTGGGAAAAGACTAGAATCTATTGTTTAGAGATTTAAATTTAACTTACGTGTCTAGTTGTTTCTACCTTCATATTTGACTGGTTATTGAATTCCCTATTTTATTCGACATCGAGCGAGAGAATATAAAAACTGTTTATAATTCGCCTTTTCTTTGCATTCTAGGAATTGCTCTGCAATTCCTCAATTTCAGGTGTTTATATTTCACTTACCTGGTCCAATCAGTTCATGCATGCGATTATTTAATTAGTGTGTGATACATAGAGCTAATATTGTCTGTGTCTGATCTAAAATTCATTGCATTCTGATGTTTTTTAATCTGTATCATTTCATGGATTCTTCTCTTATTATAGTTGTTTTCATTGATTAATATTTTTGTGTTATCGAAATCAAAACTATGTAACTTTTGTTGTGCATGTTGTGCTAATGCTGTTCCATTTTCGTTAACCTTTCTTAAGCTATATTTATGTTCGTATATTCTTTTCTTTAAATATTGTCCTGTTTGACCTATGTATGTATTGTCACAGTTCAAACAGTTAATTTTGTATATTACGTTAGGTGTGTCCAACTTATCGCTTTTAGGTTTAAATTTTGTAAAACATTCTTTTACCAAGTTGTTTTTAGTTTTTTCCGCTATAGTAATATTATGTGGTTTCAAAACACTTTTTATTTTTTGTTGATTTCTGGTATGTACATACTTGATTTCACCTTCTTTTTTCTTATTTATATTATTTATGTTGTTCCATTTATTTGAATTGTAGATTTTATTAATTCTTTGTTTTATTAATGGTTCGAAGAAAGCTTTGGGATAGTTGTTAATTATTAGTATCTTTTTTTATTTTTTCAAGATTTTTGTTCTATATCCATAATGTGCCAATTTAATCGCTCTATCAGTATGAGCTGTTACAACACTTTTTTTATATTGTAGAGGTGCATATGATTGGTAATTCAAGTATCTACCAGACTCTCAGACAATCTTAGCTCTGTGTATCACACACTAATTAAATGATCGCATGCATGAACTGATTGGACCAGGTAAGTGAAATATAAACACCTGATATTGAGAATTGCAGAGCAATTCCAAGAATGCAAAGATAAGGCGAAGTATAAACAGTTTTTTTGTTCTCTCGCTCGATGTCGAATAAAATAGGGAATTCAATAACCAGTCAAATGTGAAGGTAGAAACAACTAGACACTTAAGTTAAATTTAAATCTCTAAACAATGGATTCTAGTCTTTTCCCAGACATGTTTATCCTGACTCATCACCTGAAAACCAATGTTCTTAATGTACTTTTTAATATGTGCGTGATTTGTATTTTAATATGTGAATTTTGGTGAGAGTTTTTTAATTAAATTGATGATAACTGTAAATATATATTTTAGACAAACTGATGATGGTGGAGAAAGACACCGAAACGTATTTGTAACATTTTAAAATAATAAACAATAAAATTGACTGAAACCCAGGAATATTTTGAAGTGAATTAAAGTACAGTCAGGAAAATATACGTAACGATTAAAGTTTTTGTGGAAAACTCTTTCATTGGCGCTCAAACCAAAGTCTTTTGGTGAAATAAGTTCAAAAGTGAGTTAAAATTTTACTGAAATTCCTTTAATTACATCAAAAATGTAAAAATTTGGGTACAGGTTTTCACAAATCTAGGTACAATGATTCGTAGCAGTTCACGCCTATGTAGCTGGATACATTATATTTTTTACCCACTAATATGGGTTGGGAATAATCCATCATAGAGTTAAATAACTTGATTTACAAATAAAAAAAACGATCCATTTAGAAATTAAAAGTTTGATCAATCGTGGGAGTTTTAAAATGACTTCGTATTCACTTGAGATTATCTTTCTACTAAACTTTCTAATTATGGGAATTAAGGACCCATGCAGATTCAGGGGCTTCTCCAAATGCAAATTTTTAAGTTTTCCATATGTGACAAGTCTATTATGTTTAAAGAGAAAGCGTTGTATATTCCCATACGTAAAAAACTGACCATAATGGACTATCGGTGTAGCTTGGTTCCCATATATACAGGGAATCCTCGGCATGAAATTGAAATAAAATTGTAGAACACATGTCGAAGTTATACCTATATTCGGCTTCATATTTCTCAAAAAAACTCAATTTCATGCCGATCTCATTACCTCAATAACTCAAATGTCCTGCTCTGCAAATAGGATCATACCTAACACTTTAAAATATTTATTTTGCTTTCGAATTGATCGATAGCTGGGAAAAGTTGCGCCTCCATTGCCATAGATATAAACACATCAATCTGATTTGGTGTTTTGAACAGGGATCATTTTCAAAAGTTCAATGTAAATATTAAATCAAAAATGAAGAGAAACAGTAAAAAAAAGCTTATTTGTTCTTGCAGCGATGTAGGAGGTATTGTTTGTAAAGTCGGTTTGTTTTGGCTGAAAAAATGTGCCGGTTTATTGTAATTTTCAGTACATGAATGAAGGTGTTTAATTTTTCCGCGACTTTGGCCATTCATCATAAGTTTTACTTACATGTAAAATGAATGCTCAGAAAGCTCACTTAAATAATGCTTTGGATCTGCTTAAAAAGAAACTTACATTACAAATTTTATTACATATAGTTCAAAATAAAAGTCCTCGGTTTCAGTCAATTATGTTGTTTATCATTCTATTATAAAAACGTTTCGGTGTCTTTCTCCACCATCATCAGTTTGCCTAAAATATACAGTCACAAATCGTCATTATATTTAAAAGCAAGAATCTTTGTTAAAATATACATATTAAAATACAAATTGCAACATTTAAAAAACATATTAAAATAGTTTGATCCTCTTGAGATCAAATACATATAATTAAATGATACGTTCCTCGAAGAGTCTTTTAAAAAACTTTTATTCGAATAGAAGTATCGTTTAATACTTAAAACTAACTAGAGACTAACAATGGTCTTGCCTATGCGAAGTACAAAAGCAGAACATGGACGTTTTGCTTGGAGTTCTATTTAAATATAACTTAATTTAATATTTAAATAGAAGTGTCTAACGGGTCACTTCTAACAAATCGTCTCCTCGGGTTCGGGTTCGGGAATTCTCCCCGTCATGGAGCGGATGCGACTAAAGAGAAAAATTTCCATTGGCGGAATATAAATGCCTGAATAATTACTGGACACGTCCTGAAAAGAAGTAAAGCCGGTATAAATATTTGTCTATATTTGCCATCTCCGAATAATGATCACTCTCACACAACAAACCCATAATTCACGATCTGTGACAGCTGCAGAGAGCCATTTTTTCGTGTGTAGTGCATAAATCTAGCACTGAGAAGAGGTGCTGAAGGCCGAACTACTGATGAATACTTTTGAGGTGTTTTAATTGGTATTTTACAGTTAGAAATTTTTGGGACTTAGAGCTGAAAACTTCAACACTGAAATGTTTTGAAAAAGGCATAATCAATGGTGAGGAAAAGGTGAAATATTAAACAGAGAACAAAGTAGGCAATTGAATTTTTTTTTTTAAGTGAAACTGGAAGAAAATGAAAATCACGTCACATCTCAACATTCCTAATCTTGATCACTTAGATATATATATATATATATATATTTTATTTCAAAAAATTCCTGGGTTTCAGTCAATTTTATTGTTATTATTCAAAATGTTACAAATACGTTTCGGTGTCTTTCTCCACCATCATCAGTTTGTCTAAAATATATGTATTATTCTGTATGAAATTAAAGTACAGTCAGGAAAATATACACAACAATTATTTTTTTATAATAATAATTAAAAGTTTTCAAGTAATATTTGACGAAGGAAATAAATTTACCGAAAACATGGTGATTACTCAGAATTTAATTTTTATTTTGCCGACCATACATATAAAGTATACTGGGTGATGCAACCAAAACGCGGTGGAAGATAATGGCTATTGGGAGCGTAATTTTGAAATGATTTTTTATGCGATATTGACACCTAAAGTGGCCATTCATTAAATTTATTTTCGATGCCAAACTTGTGTTTTTTTGAACGGAACACACTATTTTAAATTAAAATTGCATTCCATTTAGGCGTAATCTTTCACGCTGGTTTGGATGCACCACTTTGTAAATTGTATTCATCCATTGTTAACGTTTCTTCAAAGTCTATTATTTGTTTATGCCTAACCTTTAAGTATACTATTGTATCTATTGAATTTATTTGTTTGAGATCTGTTTCAATCTGTCCGTCGAGCCTTTTTCATATTGATTACGGCATCCAAAGCAAAATTAATTAATCATTATAAATCAAATTCTAAGGAACATAAGTTTTCAAACTAAATTTATTCGCCTAAAGAAAGCACAAAGATCTTAGGATAATTTACAAAGTCACTTTGCACGACGATGTGAGCAAACTTTCCCCCCATGGAATAAAAAGAGATTTTGTGTTCTTAAACATCATTAAGAGTCTCTTTGTTTCCTTTGCTCTCTTACTGCTTCGCTTTGTTCTGTCAGTTCGGTTTAAAATTTAGGGCAGCGCCGGTTTTGCGTATCCAGACACTGGGTTTTTAGAGAATTTCAAGCACCTATTCTAGGAAAATGATTTTTCTTTAGCCGCATTTGTACATACATAAATGTTGAATGTTTGCTTCTGTAAATCAATGTTCAAGTCGATTCTTTGGGGATACTTTCGAATAAACTGTTGCAAATGTTGCGGTATAACTCAGAGGACATCTTAAACTCGACCCGTTATAACCGGATAAATTAAACAAAAAACAAAGATATGAAACTGGCTATATACATCTTACAGCCTGAGGGCTTTTTGTTTGTTCTTCGCCGTAATGTGAAGGGTAAATCTTAAAGAGATGTAGTCCGAGAACAATGGGGGGTCGGCAAATATAACTGGTTTTGTTAGATATATGTATTTACATAGTAAGTTTGCGCAACAACACAAATATGAATTTCGTTGTTTTTTCTGTACACTCTATTAGATGGAAAAATACGCAAGGAAAATAGTGTGAAGAAGATAGAAACTGTCCAGTTCCTAGGAGGATTTGCTTTTTGTTTAAGACTTTTCCAAAGAATTTTTCAACTAAAACCAAAGTAAAGTGCAGCGTAAGCACTTATAGTATACGACCTAATTCTGTCGATCTCCAATCAGCGATGGGTTTGAATTTGTTGTCGAACGCTTTTTTGAAGAAACCACTTTTCATCTCAAACCACCAAATTAAAACAATTTCTCCTTCAATAGCAGGTAGCAGATTACATAAGTGAACCAAAGGAAGATATCAAATAACTAGGAATTATCGTGGAGAAAAAAATTAACTCGTTAAACACGCTCGATTTTGAGAGTTAACATACAAGAAGCAAAAGAATCAGCCAAAAAACTTTCTCCAAAATACAAAAAGCAAAATATGTGGACCTCTGCTGGACTATGGACACATACTAAGAACAAGTTCACCCAATAAAATGTCTACTTAAGTTGGCAACAAATGAGAAGCTTTGTTATTATAAATTTTACGAAAAAATTTATTCTCTATAAAAAGTTTTCCATGTTTCAAAATCTAAAATACAATCATCAGGTTTTAAAAATTTTCCGTTGTGTGCGCTGTTTGTCAAAAAATATGAATTTTGCTGAAGAGTAAGGACTATTATTTTGATAAATTTAAAAATTGTTATTAAAAAAAGATGATCAGACTGAATACTGCGTTCAAATATGCAATTACATTATACTACTTGAAAAAGATAGTAGTAGTAGTAAACATCTTTATTTATAAAAAAAGGCCATCGACCTATCGGTTTTTCTGCCCTTGTTTAGTACATGCAGTCTTAATCTAAACAAACAAATAAAGGTAAAAATTATCTTATTCTAGGTTACTAATTTAATAATTTTAACTCTGGCAAACAGAGATCTTAGATTTATTGTCCAGTAGTCAGTTACTATTGTAAGCGTTCGAGTAGCGTTGATGTAGGGAAACGGGAGCGGGATTGTCTGGTTGGTATTGTAAGACAAAGGGGATTCAGTATGGTCCAGTTGTAGAAGTTGTTTGTCCATTTTGTCTGTAGGTGTATGAGTCTTTCCGAAATCTTTGTCATGTTTGTGCGTTCGTATAGTAGTTGGGTGGAGGGGTTGTATAGTGGGTTTTGCGGGTGGCTTATTCGTGTTATTAGTCTTAGTGCAATTTGTTATGTTGTTTGTATATATAACGTGTATATAATGTGTATATAACGTTTTGTCCTTTCTGTTCCGTTGGTCATGAGTATATGTCCATAGTCTAGCAAGGTCTACAAATAGCTTTATATATTTTGGTGGCGGTGTTTGTGCTAATTCCTCTGTCTTTGTAGGTTAGTGATCGGAAGTGTTTTGTTCTCTTTATTATTTCTGTCCTCATGTTTCGTATGTGTTTAGTGAATTTAAGTTTGTGGTCAATTGTGATTCTAAGATATTTTACGTCGTTTTTTGATTGTGTTGTTTGGCCGCCTGCAGTAGGGGAGTCAGCGTTGAGTCTGTGGTTTGTGAGCAGACAGAGTTGGTTTTTTGAAGGGTTTGGTGTTAGTCTCCATTTCTAAAACCATGTCATTGTGTTGTTTGTTAGTGCTTGGAGTCTTTGAGCTGCTCTCTCAGTAGTTTTGTCATGTACAATAAATGCCGTGTCGTCTGCGTATTGTAATATGTATGCCGATCTGTCGATTTGATTTTTGTCTGGTAAGTTGTAATTGTATATGTCATAGCAGTATATATTGTAGAGAAACGGTGAAAGCGGTGAACCTTGCGGGAGTCCTTGTCCACGGGAAAAAGAAAAAGAGAATGTGTTGTCAATTCGTACTTGTAGTAGTCTGTTTTCGAGTAAGTTTTTATGATGTGGAGTAGATATGTTGGTGTGTGGAGCTTGTGAAGTTTGAAGAGTAAGCCCATATGCCAGACACATTTTTACATATTTTCTTAAAATTACCTTCCGATACTGAACATTGATCTTTTTATTTGTTACAAACCTGTTAACTTTTCCTTACCACGAAACAAAATAATTAATAACAAACAGTTATTTTTTAGCTTTTTTTTCGTAATATCAATAATAAGAAAGTTTCCGATATTTTATCAATTTAAGTAGACCCCACTGTATTAACAACAGAATATATTGTTGAAAGCCCAACAATGAGAATGAGTCCTTCTCAAGACAACTACACAATGGATCAAATCAGCAAATGGACAATCGAACAAATATGATGCAGAGCTGCTGCAAATGCACAAGAAATGAATGTCTTTTCCCATAACTGGACCATTCTGAATTTCTTTTAAAACTTACAAGACAAATCAGACATCCAGCGTCGTTTTCCGAACAATAATTCAAGCAGAACATTTTCAAAAAAATAGGTCATAAAAAGGTACGATAGCGATAACTCAAAAATCTTTGTTTTTGGGATATTGACTGTTGAAGAATAGACATTCTTGCAAATTGTATCAAGATGTAATCAAAACTATTCAATGCACTTGTTGCTATTTGAAACTGAAGTATCAGGGACTTCTGAATAGATCTATATATAATGTGTAACGTCATAAAATATCAACCTAAAACTCATAGATTTGTCCTAAAACGGATCGTCAAGCAACTGCCAAAGAAAAACCCCCGGGAGTCTCAATACAATTCAAAGCGATTCCGACTGTCGGTTTGAAATTCCTGCAGAATGTAAAAAATTACCTGCGCCCCTAAAATAAGGCAAAGTTTACAAGATTCATTGTGCGGGCCCTTTTCTAATTCGAAAGCTGGCCAGAAATGATTACAGCTAACGAGGTAAGTGCGGGGAGACAAACGAAGGTCTTGGACTAATACTCGTACCCTTTTTCAATTTGCCTTTATTGTGGGTCTGGATGAGGATATAATGGTGAGGGCAGTGCAATATAGCAAAATTGCTAGGAAAAATTACTACCAACCGCAAGGCCTAGTAGTTTAGGAAGGGCAAGTTGTACAGACAATTTGTTCCTTTATTGAATCGTTTTGTTGCTTTTGGCCTACCTTTTGAGAAATTTTCAGTTTCTGATTATTAAAATAAAATTCCTGGGTTCCAGTCAATTCTATTATTTATTATTCTATCTTTACAACAAATACGTTCCGGTTCTCCACCATCATCAGTTTGTCTTTATTTTGACATACATTTAAAACACTGTCAATAAATTTAAAAAATTAAAAATACAAGAAGATTTTGTCACACCCTATCATATACACACTAAAATACAGTCAAATTACAACATATTAAAATATATTAAAACAGTTTAATCTCGTAAGCCAACAAGGTGATGAGTCAGGATGATCATGTTCGGGAAAAGACTAGAATGTATTATTCAGAGCTTTAAAATTATACTTACATGCATGGCTGTTGTTGCTACTTTCAATTTTGGCAACGAAATCAGAATATTAAAATTTGACCAACCCGAGCGAGAAAATAAAAGACTGTTTATAATGTTTCTTTAATTTGACGTTTTTCCTTCGCATTCTGAGGGATAATTGACTGGAACCCAGGAATTTTATTTTAATTTGGATTAGAATACAGTCGGGAAAGTTGTACTCTAATTATTTACAACTTTTCGTAGATGTGGATTTGGCTTTTTCTTCACTATGACTCGAACCAAATATCTACGCAAATAGCTTAAGCTACTGTGTTGAGTTAAGGTGACTTAGACTCAATAGTTAAGACGCATTCAAAAGCTTGTTTTGGTCATTAATTGCGTGCTTTGTTTAATTAGAACAGTTTAAATTCCAAAATCTCCCTTACAATTGACGAGCACAGGGAAGAAAAAGGAAAAGTCAGTGTTTTGGCCAAATTGACTGAAGAACCTAGCCGATCGGCGGCTTTGGATCTATATTTTAATTTTCTACATTAATGCTGAGAATAAACATTCCATCTCAGCGGATATTTAAGGTTTTTATAAGTGTACACATGAAAAAAGTCAACCCCGTACTAGGTAAAAAGTCGCGAATAATCACTGCCATAAAGACAAAATCATCGGCCTGAAGAAAAAAATCGTTATTTCCGACGTTTTTACTTTTATAAAATAAGAGTGTGTAAAGAATCTGGTGTCACTGGTGTTCCTGTATGCCTACAAGTTATTTGCTCAATTCACGGAATAACAAAAAGAGAACAAAACACTTCCGATCACTAGCCTACAAAGACAGAGGAATTAGCACAAACACCGTCACCAAAATATATAAAGCTATTTGTAGGCCCTTGCTAGACTAGGGACATATACTCATGACCAACGGAACAGAAAGGACAAAACGTTATATACAAACAACAGAACAAATTGCACTAAGACTAATAACACTAATAAGACACCCCCAAAACCCACTACACAATCCCTCCACCCAACTACTATACGAACGCACAAACATGACAATGATTTCTGAGACTCATACATCTACAGACAAAATGGACAAACAACCCCCTACAACTGGACCATATTGAATCCCCTTTGTCTTACAAGATCAACCAGACAATCCCGCTTCCGTTTCCCTACATCAACGCTACTCGAACACTTACAAACGCAACTGACTACTGGACAATAAAATAATTTTTTCTTGTCATTAGAATTAGAAAGTTTATTTAATCAAATTGTTAACCCAGAATAAGAGAATTTTCATCTTTGTTTTTTTTTAATTTAGATTAAGACTACATGTATTAAACAAGGGCAGAAAGACCGATAGGTCGATAGCCTTTTTTAGAAATAAAAATGTTTACTACTACTACTACAAAAAGAAGGAGTCAAACAATTCATGGGTCACTTTTAGGTAACGGAACAGCCCCCGATGTTAAAAGAGGTCAAATCTTAGCGAGCAGCCATTATAGACTTACGAAAGCGGGAAAGGAATACTTATCTGAAACTTTATATGTATATAATAAAAATCGCTACAATATACAAACCAATGCATTCAGCTAAACCAATATCCTACGAAACGTATTGCACTATTTTCTTTACCGAATTTAACATCAGTTTTGGTTATCCGCGATCGGATACCTGCAGCTCTTCTGACCAATTTACCGTAAATTTCAAGTTTTTTTAATTTAAAACTTGCACAAATAAGGATAAAATAAATCGCGAAATACAAAAGCTTACGGTACTAAACATTCATAAAAAACGGGTATTTTCCACAGCAGAAAGATATACGAGTGAAAACGAAACAGACAAGTGCAGGATACAGAAGCGATCGCCCTGGATTACCAAAAAAATCTGACAGTACCTATTCCCGTGGTGGACAGATTACAGTTTTCAGAACGTTTCGATATCTTTACGATTTAGCTCACGAAAGAACGAGATTTGGTACGGTGAAAATAATATTTTCTGTTAGGGAAATCAATTGCAAAACCAGAACTGAGTTTCCAGAAGAGCGGGGCCAGGTATTTATGGATGCAGGGGCTGAGCCATCAACTTTTAAAGTTGAAGAAGTCGACCACACCACTGGTACTGATTGGAGTAGTTTGTTGAATCCTCGATACATCACAAATGTCCCTTTTTATCGCGGCCTGTTAGATAAATGGAAGTAACTGCAGAACATGCAATAATGGCGCAATTCTAATTTTAATTTATATTCAAATACGGCGCCGTGATAGTTATAACCGTAATTTTTTAAGTTAAAATTCCTGTAACGAGAGAGAAGGACCAGAACTTGCAGGAACTTAAAAAATGTTGGGATGAAAGGGTTTACTCTTTTTATGGCAAACTACCAGTTCTACCAATATATATCAATAATCCTTAAGAAAGGGGATGAAAATAAATGCAACAACTATAGAGGAATATCCGTAACCATAAGCAGTATATATGGACGAATACTCAAAAACAATATAGAAGATGAATACAGTACAATAGAGGCAGAAGAGCAAACCGGATTCCGAGCAGGAAGATTCACCATTGACCACCTATTTACGTTGACTCCAATTGTGCAAAAGAAAATCGCATATAACCAGAAAGTGCATTTGCTATTTATGGACCTTAAAAAAGCCTATGACAGCATCCCATAGTAAAATTAAGTGAAGCTTTACAACATACCAACATAAATGATGAAATAATAAAAGCAATCAAATTGCTGTATAAGGATGCAAGAACGCAAATAAAAATAGGAAATAACAACCGGGTTCACAGTAACAAAGGGACTGAGAAGGGTACTGTATATCGCCAACACTGTTCAAGGTCTATCTAGAAAACGCATTGCCAAGATGGAATAGTAGTGAAGTGTGGGCTATAAAGGATAGAGCAGAGAAAGCACTAAAAGCCACAGATATGGACTACTGGAGAAGAGCGGCATGAAAGTCGAGATTGGAAAGAATCAGAAATGAAAGGATAAAGGAAATACTGGAAGATAAGCACACTATTGTAGATGATTTAAAGACTGGACAACTCAGATGGTACGGACATGTGCATAGAATCACTCCCGATGAAAGTGCTATTTTGGACACCGCAGGAAAGAAGGAGAGGAAGACCACGACAAAAGCTGGAGAGATGCTATAAACCGAGAGAATCAGAGAAGAGGAATGGGGGAAGAAACCTGGAGAAACCGAGATGGTTGGAGATTGGGTATCGGAAGACGGACAACGTTGTAACCCGATGGACATATATAGAATATTTATACATATATAGAAAAAAAACCTGATCTCTTCAATTTGCACCTTGTGTTCGGATTTATAGATCGTTTTGCAAAACATGCATTTTATTATTTCCATAGTACAACAATTTATAAGTGTAAAACTGTAGTAACCGGTTTTAAACTTTAAAACCGCAATTTCTGGAATTCTTTTAATAAACTGACTTTGCTCGATTTTTTTTCGTACTCTGCAATTGCAAAATATCAAGTTCTGTTGCATCGATTGTGATTGAGGACATGGTGAAGAGTGAAATGATGTTGATTCAATAAATGTGGCAACCAGTAATTGGTGGCTTCATTAAAGGAAACAAACTAAAATCTGGTCTTGTACTATTCAAGTTCTCACAATTTTAGCTTCAATTGTATTTTTTCCGACCACTTGAAAATGACAACGTTCTGACGCAAGTCATTTTACCTCGAGGTTTTTTCAGCAGCAAAATCCAGTTTATTGGCCTTTCCCATTTGCGAAATTCGTTATTGTGCCTAAACTCCCGTATTAAAAAAAGCCAATCCAGAAAGTTTCATATTTCAAACATCGTTCAGAGAGATTGCTCGCATATATTTCGTGCAAACCGTCGTAAAGAGGGGTTTGACCCAGTTTTTCGCATCTCCTAAAAATCTGGAAAAGGAGGAAAATAGTTTAAATTTACTTTTCGAGTGGAGTAGTTTGCTGCATTATTAACCTTTTTTCTTATACATTTTTCCTTTTTATGTGAGTGGTTATTCAGGCGAGAAAACTAAGGATGAGAAATATTTATGCCTTATTCGATCAATCCTCTCAAATGGTGTAAATGTAATAAGACGGTCGCCTTCAAGGCGAAGTAATTTTTCAAATTTCGCAGTACAAGTACAAAGAAGAAAATAACACATTAAGGCACGTTGCTTTCATCTAGACGATTTGATTAATTTGTTTTCTATTAAATATTTATAGAATAAAACAGCATTACTATTGAAAATTGAATGTAGCTCTCTCTAGGAATGCAAAGTGATTAATGAGGCCCTAATTTCCAAAGACTATTATAGACCAACGGCAAAAGCGTCCGGAAATTAGAGATCGTTTATTAGGCACGTGAAGCATGACATGAAAGATTGAACTGTTTATTCCCATCAAAATCGATAATATTGTGTGCTTAGGCGTGGTATCAGAGTAGATAACTAGTACCATCACTCTTGGTTCTACTAATTCTAGCTTAACAAAAATCTGCTGGATAAGGTGCGATGGGAAATGTTGTGAATTTGCCACGTTCTTCAGTTCGTCTCGAATATAAAGATAACAATGTTTGGGTTTGGCCTATTTTTTCACCAATTTATTGTCCAAATGCTGCGTGTCTGAGTACCTAAAACGCCCAATTAAAACACCAATATTATTTGGCAGGTCTGTTTTAGCTACGTACTAATTATCACATTTGGCGATCATCCAATCAACTGATGCAATGAAATAATCATAAGTCAGCTTAGAGAGCCCGAATTTTATAGAACTGTTTTCCAAACAGATTTCCACTGTTCCTCAATGTTAAAGATGCAATTTAAGCACCTTTTTTAAACCACATTAATCTATTACATTAATTATACGGATATTCACATATTATAACATTATTACAATAGAGTTAGGTTTAGCTTAAGACTAATGCTGATGTCGAGAATTTGAGGCCCAAAAGTCGCTTTAGTAGTCAGCAACAAAGTATTCTTAATGGCTTGAAACTTTAGAGAAACATTTTTGAATAATCAAAGTAAAGTGAATTCAACAGATATTTGTCTCGTTAAGTTCGGGTCCAGTGAAACTCTTGAAATGGCAATAACTGAGAGCTTCAAAATGCGAATTGAACTACCGGACTTGAGAAACCACTGAGAGGCAACTTTGTCGAAATTAACTGACAAATTACGAGTTTAGGCTATACGAAATGCATAAGGGGCTACAACAGAGGATATTGTGCAGTAGCGTGTTCGCATATAAATGGTCTTTAGAAACCGTTTAGTGAGGCACAATCGAGCTTTCATGTACGCGCTCTATTGCCTCGGTTGGACGATAAGGGACGTACATGAAACTTGAATCGCTTAACGAACAGTTACACCCGAAACTGCAATGTTTTATTAAGACAAATTAGCACAAGAGGACGTACTGGATTTCTAAGGGCTTAAATTGATTTTGCCTTTGTAGCGCAGAAAACAGTCAAAAAGTCAATTGGTTCAAATGGTTTGGATGCTTTCTTAATATTTTGGAAATTGCAAACTCTAGTTAAGCAAATGTTGGTTTTTCAACATCATATCAGCAGCCCATATGGTAATTTTCAGCAATCTTAGCTTATTAGTCCTGTTATTCTTTACGTTATCAACTTCAGCACTGGGCGTTTGCCTTCATCATCAAGTATTTCCTTTCCAGTTTCATTGCCAAAATCGTCGACTTTATTAATTTTTTTAATTTATCTATTTAATTATTTAAGTTTAGCTTACAGACAGGAGTTTCTTACTTTCTTCAGGGTTCCAAGTACAGGGTAGGAGAAGTACAGGTATCAAAGTATAACATAAAACTTCAAACTTTTAAAAATTGTAATTGAGTACAGAAGAAGATATCAATAATGGGTTTTTATTTTTGATAACATAAAGTGGAGAATACGACGGTAAATTAGTTTCGGGAACAGCAAAGGACGGGACTCTAAATTTAACTTTAGATAATAGTCCAGGACAATCTATTTTATAGTTTAACAGCTTATAACAATAAAATCGCAGAAAATAAGTCAAACATGTGAAATCCGATAATTCCATCTGACTTAAACGATAGATAGTTAACAAAACGTCTTTGGAATTTGTCAATAGTGTTTGATTGAACTTTATGCATATGCGGAGTACTAAATAAGAGACCATTTTGCAACTTTGAGCGTACAAATCATCATCCTCATCATCAAGTAGCACTACAACCCTATGTGGGTCTTGGCTGCAAGCACAATTTGCCTCCATCGACTTCTAGTTCTAGTTCATTGTTTCCTGTTCATTTTCAATGCCCATCTTCCGCATATCCGATAAAACATTGTCCCTCCATCTCGTTTTAGGTCTTCCCGGTGGTCTTCTGCTTGTCGGTTCTTCCTGCCATGCAATTTTCAGCATTCTGTCATCCGGTGCTCTGTATATGTCTCCTGCTCATCTCAGTCTTTGTCACTTTGCTTCTCTCACAATATCTCCCTGGTACAATTGTTCTAACTCCGCGTTTGTTTGTGAACTAGGATCCTGGGTTGGTCCATATATTTTTCTAAGCATTTTTCGCGTGAATCTTCGCAGGATGACTTCGTTTGCTTTGGTTAGGATCCACGCTTCACATCCGTACATGACTACCGGTCTTATAGTACGTAGTAGCTAATAATGGTACAATTTTAGTTTTGAGGATCGCGACATTATTCTCGATTGGAACCGTTCTCTTATAACATCTATTAGCGCTCTGTATGCGGGCCTTCACTTCTTCATTCATGTTGTTGTCTGCGGTGATGACTACGCCGAGGTATTTGAATTCTGAGACCCGTTTAAAATTGAAGTTGTCAATGGTTACATTTTGCCCTAGTCGATCTCTTCCCTGTCTCGGCGAATTCAACATGTATTTGGTTGTGTATTCATTAATACATAATCCTACTGTGTCTGCCTCCATTTTTATTTTTTCAAACAACTCTTTGATTTCAATGGTTGTTTTACTGACAAGAACTGTATCATCTGCAAATGCCAATATCAGATTTGGTGAATAGTGAAGATTTGATCTCTCGTTGACCTGCCCGGTCTAAAGCCGCACTGATAATCACCTATCGATTCTTCCGCTTATGGTGTTACGCGGATTAGAATCACGTTTGCAAGCACTTTATATGCGGTGTTGATGAGAGAACCCCCTGTAGTTTTGGCATTCCTGATAGCTTCCTTTTTTATGTAGGGGTATAATAACACTCTGTTTCCAGCTTTCCGGTAATGTTTTGCTGTCCCATATTAGTATCTACCATTAACTCATGCATCTATTGATAGAGTACTGGACCTCCAATTTTCAGGCATTCAGAGGGGATGGTATCATTTCCGGACAATTTGTTGTTGTTTAGGCATTGTATGGCCTTCGTCACCTCTTCTAGTGTTGGTTTCTCGGTTTCTATTTCGGCGGTTAAATACACCGGTATGTTAGTTGTGTCGGCCTTTGTTACATTAAGGAGTTTCTGAAAATGTTCTTTCCATTTTTTAATATCTCTGTAATACCGGTGATGAGTTCACCATTAGCTTTCCGTATTACATTACTTGTTTGCGGTTTAAAGCCGATTTTGATTCGAGATGTTTCTTTAAAGAATGCTCTGCTGTTGTTATATCTTCCACTATCTTCGATGCCTTGTATTTGTTTCTTCTGATGTTCTCTCTTTTTTTTTTCTAATGAGTTTTCTTGCTCTACGTCTTGCATTGTTAAAGTTATCTATGTTGTCCTGTAACATTTGAGCCCTAGCGCGGTGTCTTTGGTTCTGTACGTTCTCACAGTTTGTATCGTACCAGTTATTTTTCTTTGTTCTTTCGCGCTTTCCGATAGTTGTCTTCATTGTCTCCAGAATAATCTTCTGTATATCATTCCACATGGTGTTGGCGTTACACTTACGGTTTTCTGGTATTGCGAATTCTGATATGAGCGTACAAATGCATTAAACAAAACAATAATTGATATTGGCAAAATATTTGTAATTTCTCGAGATAAAGCTCAAACTTCTATACGAATTTACAATTATCTCCTTGATGTGAAAACTTCCCGCCCTTAAGATCTTTCTTGCAGTTGGAAATATGAAAAATCCGAAAGACACGAGTTCACACGAGACAAAAATTCTCAAAATATCGAAACGGCAGGTAGATTTTTTTTTTGTTTTTATGCAGTTTTCAGAAACATACGCTTAAAACTTTTTTGAAAGTGCGAACCAGCTTATGAAGATTTGAGCATTGTTTTTGATGAATACGTGAAGAAAACTGAAAGTTTTTTAATATCGGCAGTTTTAAATTTTCTGTCTGGGGTAGCTAATCTTGCATTAAATGTATCAATTATTCATTTCCTTTTCCATTACTTATCAGAAAACAAACAAAAATTTCCACAGGTTTTTGACCTGTATCTTTATAAATAGCCTTAAACCATTACCTCATTTATAGTCACTTAATTCGCTCACTTAGAACTAAAATTATATTTAGTTGCTATAAATTAGAAACCTACATCTGAAATTTATTATTTGAGTGGCATAATAAATTTGCAAGCGGATTAACTGGGACAACGAAAAATGCGTAGGTCCAAATCAACTGTTCGAACAATTCGAAACTAAAATTAAATGGCCACTGTCAAAGAGGTCGTAAATTTCAAAAGTCACGTTTCATTACTCAAAACTGGGGCTGTTTGCCAAATTACGTGAAAAAAAACGCATTTTTCAACTGTAATTTAATTTTTTTTGTTACACCGAATAATAATATTTAAAGTAATGATATGTTTTTATTTTGTTTCCTGTCTACAATTACAGAAAAACAATACTTTTACAGTCGTAATGAATCATCGCGTGTAGGTTTTAAGTATGTTTGATAAACATGCATGTTAAAAATACGTGCAAATTTGGACGCAGGCCAAGAGAATGACTTAATTTGAAGTTAATAGACCTTCACCAGATATATGAAATGGCGAAAATAATCCTAAACGTATTTAAATTTATCTTTTATTTTCGAATTCTTTCAGCAATAGATGGTGTCGGGTTTGTGCTTTTATATTGTGTCTCCGATTTCGTAATGAGTTCAATTGCATCAAGTGGAGGCAATTTTTTCGTGTTTGTTTTTGATGCGCTGGGGAATTTATCCTGAAGTTTATATTACGACAGTTTGTACGATTTAAAAAAAAGTTTATTGCTGATAGCAGTCAACAATATCAAGTAGAGCCTACGCATGTTTTATTTAGTCAAAATAGAGACTACCTTCTTTCGCCTTCAAGGCCTTCAGAGGTAGATACTAATCCTTGGATGCATCTTTTCTCCAGATCTTTTTAACATGTATGCAGAAGACATAATGAACGTGATAGTGAATGAAAGAAATGGACGAATATCAACTGGGATTGCGATATTATGAGCCTGAGATATCCAGACGATGCAACGCTGATAGCAGCAAGGATAGAATGTTGGACATTCTAAACCGAGTTGAGAACAAGAGCAATAGATTGGCGATCGTTCTAACACTTTTCAGCTGAGTGATGCCTTATACAGATTTCCAATTGTAGCCCGTATTATCTATCTGGGTTCAGATATTTGAACAGAGGTTCAAGTGAAACTGAATCCCGAAGAATAGGAATGGCATAAAATGGCAGAAGGAAATTTGATGCCTTCGAAAAGCATGCTCCAAATTCCATGGACAATATACAAATCAAGCGAGCTCCAAAATAGAATTCTTCAATTTTAAATATTTGTGATGTTTAACAAGTTCCAAGAGAAACTTCATTTCTAGTTTTAAGGGACTTCTTGAAAGGTGTTTTGAAGATCTATGCAACCAAGATCTTTTTCTAATGTTGGACGTTTATTATCAATATTTTTATAAAATAAGTGTCTGCTAAATTAGGAAAAATAAAAAGCTTAATGCAGTATGAAAAAGAAAGTATTAACAAAATTACGTAATTTGATCAAGAAATGGCCCCTATTGGAATGTTGATTAAAACCAGTTTAACGGCATCCTTTAAGCAGTCGCATCAAAGTATTCCCTTCCAGCACAAGAAAATATATGGAGGAAAAGTCAAAAGCCCCAGAATTTATATTTGTTTTAAAATAAAAGCATTTGAAAGTTCGGTTCCTTTGCGGGGCAGAAACTTCGTCTTTGTGTACACTGCGAACACAATAATAATGAACAAACAACAGGCTTAAGATGTTAAGTCCTATAGAGACTTTTATTTTGTTTCTTTGTTCCGTTTAGGTCGTCAGGAGGAAGGGGATTAAATGTGACCGTTAGAAAAAGTTCAATAGCTGGGGATTTAAGTTGTATTCGAGAACGACTTACCTTACTCGAGGATATTTTTAGGTTACCGAGCAACTAAATGGAAAGCTTTTCTGTTCAGTTTATCCATCGCAGTCGTTTATTTGGGAATCGTGTTTTCTTTCATCGAAGTATAATCCATTCAAATCCCAATTTAAATAGTCGTATCAAAATAAAACTCATGTTGGGATTTTTTCGCTTGATTTCTGTGGGGAAATTGAAAATATCAGAGCAACATAATTAAGCTTTTACTCAGGATCGTTTTATTTACTATGATCGAGGAGAAGTTGCCAAAATTTTCAAATAAAGTGGCTTTTGCATACTTTTGCACTTTGAGTAATTGATTTTGATTAGGCAGACAGGAAAAGCTGCAGATTGGGACAGTCATGAGTTTGTGGAAGGTCACAAAAATGTTCTTCACAGAAATATTTTGGATAAAACACGTTTTCGATAATGTTTACCCCAGATGTGAGCGAAACAAATCCAATAGTCCACGGCTTATAAGTTCGGAAAACTTTTCAGCCGATATCAAAACACGCTATTTATCGACTTGACTATGACCTAAACTCACAATGTGAAAGAAACATCGAAAGGCAGTCGAAGGTCTGAAATTTGAATATTACGGTATTATTATACATAACCGAAGCTACAAATAGAACTTCTCAGAAAAATACCCTCATTAAATACTAGAAGCTGCTTTTGGGCCTTCAAAGTTTTATAGCTCCAAATGGCGTTAATCAGCCGTTCTTGTCAATACTGTAACCCATTTTTGCTTCCCTCTCCAAAGCCACCCATGTCACGCCATCTGGTATATGGTTTTGCATATTTATTTATCCATGTGGGGACAGGTTTCTGCGCTTTTGGAGATGTCAGCGAAACGTGCTACCGATTTTGCTTTTTTCCCAAGCATCCATCTATATTGATTTTTTTCCTGACTGTATTTTTAATTTATTCCAATGTATTCCTGGGTTTCAGTCAATTTTTCACAATTATGGTGTTATGTGATGGAGTCCTGCGTTTTCATCCCGGGTCTATCTATTGGACTCGTCAGTAGGGCTTAGATAGACCCTGCCCTATAACGCTTTCCTACGTTCTTTGATGTCTGTCAGCCTTCTAGCAGGCCTCTGGTCTCGACATCTGGTTCCATGCGTGTACTCATATATATCCTAATTCGGTCTAGGTGTGTTCGGCGAGATGTTATCAGCCGTTCTTGTCAATACTGTAACCCATTTTTGCTTCCCTCTCCAAAGCCACCCATGCAGACCCGGGATGAAAACGCAGGACTCCATCACATAACACCATAATTGTGAAAAATTGACTGAAACCCAGGAATACATTGGAATAAATTAAAAATACAGTCAGGAAAAAAATCAATATAGATGGATGCTTGGGAAAAAAAGCAAAATCGGTAGCACGTTTCGCTGACATCTCCAAAAGCGCAGAAACCTGTCCCCACATGGATAAATAAATATGCAAAACCATATACCAGATGGCGTGACATGGGTGGCTTTGGAGAGGGAAGCAAAAATGGGTTACAGTATTGACAAGAACGGCTGATAACATCTCGCCGAACACACCTAGACCGAATTAGGATATATATGAGTACACGCATGGAACCAGATGTCGAGACCAGAGGCCTGCTAGAAGGCTGACAGACATCAAAGAACGTAGGAAAGCGTTATAGGGCAGGGTCTATCTAAGCCCTACTGACGAGTCCAATAGATAGACCCGGGATGAAAACGCAGGACTCCATCACATAACACCATAATTGTGAAAAATTGACTGAAACCCAGGAATACATTGGAATAAATTAAAAATACAGTCAGGAAAAAAATCAATATAGATGGATGCTTGGGAAAAAAAGCAAAATCGGTAGCACGTTTCGCTGACATCTCCAAAAGCGCAGAAACCTGTCCCCACATGGATAAATAAATATGCAAAACCATATACCAGATGGCGTGACATGGGTGGCTTTGGAGAGGGAAGCAAAAATGGGTTACAGTATTGACAAGAACGGCTGATAACATCTCGCCGAACACACCTAGACCGAATTAGGATATATATGAGTACACGCATGGAACCAGATGTCGAGACCAGAGGCCTGCTAGAAGGCTGACAGACATCAAAGAACGTAGGAAAGCGTTATAGGGCAGGGTCTATCTAAGCCCTACTGACGAGTCCAATAGATAGACCCGGGATGAAAACGCAGGACTCCATCACATAACACCATAATTGTTTAACAAACGGAAAAAGACCAAAATTAACAAACTGACTCCTAAAACCAACATTTAAACTTGGAAGAGCAAATCCTCCTTCCCTCAACCACCCTTTGAACGACTGCATACATTTTACGATACCCTACCTAAATGACCTGATACACATATTTCTGACATACATACACCCACACTCCAACTTAGAACAAAACATATTGACCAAAGCAAGCATCTATAAATATGCAATAATTATAGGGGACTTTAATCTTACTAATCGACTAATAATTTTGGTTCACAAACAAAACGAAACAGCTTAAAAGATTTCTACAAAATTCGGACTTTATAAAACAGCACACCCCACCAACTTTTCTGATGCCCGCAAACCCAGACTCAACACCAGACGTTCTACTGCACACAAGAAACTTAACAAACCCCATCAACAACATAAACTTAACCAACGAACTTGGATCCGACCACCTGGCTATTACGTTTAACATAGACTTACAACATACGCAACCTACCTCCAGTACACCTATAGAGAAAAAGTTAAACCTAACAAAGACTGACATAGACAAAGTGAAACAACATATACATGACTACATTCAATCGCAAGCACAGCCCATTTCAATAGAAAAAATACAACAACTTTCACTAGCCATAGGAAAATTTAGCCCGGAAATAAAAAATGCTTTCTACCGACATACACTACCCAAATTCATACTGAGACTCATAAAACAAAAGAGAGAACTGTACAGACTATATACAAACACTCAAAATAACGACCTAAAAAAGACACTGAACCAACTCCACAGAAACATTAAAACCTTGATTGGACAATACCGACAAGACAAATGGCTAGAAACATGTAAAGATATACAAAAAGACAAAGGCAAAACATACTGGCGAAAAATTAAAAAACTAGCGCAATACAAAAAAACTAACACTACTGACACAATTGACGAAAACGGACTAGAACGGTACACAGACAAAGAGAAAGCTGACGCGTTCGCCAGACACTATCAAAGGGCCTTCAGCATATCGACAAACCCTAACTTCGACAATGACAACTGGAACTTGATCAACGACTGGTACTTGAACTATTTCAACAGCTCACCAAACTTTACATACAAACTGATCACAGACACAGAGTACGATGAAGCCCTAGCGCATATCAAAAACACAGCACCGGGAAAAGATAAAATAAAGGCAAAACTCCTGAAAAGCCTAACTCAAGAAACACACAAACTGATCCTAACTGAATTGAACAACTGCATCAGAAATAACATAATTCCAAAAACATGGAAAAACGGCTTAATAATCCCTATACCCAAAAATGGACTGGACAAAAACCGAGCAATTACAGACCAATTACACTGCTACCAGTACTTAGCAAGGTTTTTGAGTACATAATAAGGCAGCGACTGGGAAAACTGGTCGGAAAGTACATACCATCGTATCAGTTCGGATTCAAACATCAGTACTCGACTATTCACCCACTCTTCACTCTGACTAACAATATACAAACAACCCACCTAACTGACAGAAAGACAGCTTGCCTGTTTATGGACATTAATAAGGCTTTTGATAGTGTCTGGCATAGAGGCTTACTATACAAACTATACAACTACACACCAACATATCTACTACACACCATAAAGAACTTACTAAAAACAGACAACTACAAGTACGAATTGACAAAACACTGTCATTTTCTTTTTCCCCTGAACAAGGGCTCCCTCAAGGATCCCCGCTCTCACCGTTTCTCTACAATATATACTGCCATGACATATACAATTACAACTTACCAGACAAAAATCAAATCGACAGATTGGCATACATATTACAATACGCAGACGACACGGCACTTATTGTACATGACAAAACTACTGAGAGAGCAGCTCAAAGACTCCAAACACTAACAAACAACACAATGACATGGTTTTATAAATGGAGACTAATACCAAACGCGTCAAAAAACCAACTTCTGCTCACAAACCACAGACTCAACGCTGACTCCCCTACAATAACTGCAGACGGCCAAACGACACAACCAAAAAACGACGTAAAATACCTTGGAATCACAATTGACCACAAACTTAAATTCACTAAACACATACGAAACATCAGGGCAGAAACAATAAAGAGAACAAAACACTTCCGATCACTAACCTACAAAGACAGGAGGAATTAGCACAAACACCGCCACCAAAATATGTAAAGCTATCTGTAGACCCTTGCTTAGACTATGGACATATACTCATGACCAACGGAACAGAAAGGACAAAACGTTATATACAAACAACAGAACAAATTGCACTAAGACTAATAACACGAATAAGACACCCCCAAAACCCACTACACAACCCCCCCACCCAACTACTATACGAACGCACAAACATGACAAAGATTTCGGAAAGACTCATACATCTACAGACAAAATGGACAAACAACCCCTACAACTGGACCATACTGAATCCCCTTTGTCTTACAAGACCAACCAGACAATCCCGCTTCCGTTTCCCTACATCAACGCTACTCGAACACTTACAAACGCAACTGACTACTGGACAATAAAATAATTTTTTCTTGTCATTAGAATTGGAAAGTTTATTTAATAAGATTATTAACCTAGAATAAGAGAATTTTCATCTTTGTTTTTTGTTTAGATTAAGACTACATGTATTAAACAAGGGCAGAAATACCGATAGGTCGATAGCCTTTTTTAGAAATAAAGATGTTTACTACTACTACTAAAAAACTGAATCTGGATGAAGTTAAAAATGAAAATGAACTTCTTTTCCTTTTTTCTTGTTTTAAACTTGAATAAATATACATAATTCTCGTTCTAAAAACCAAACTGCAAACATGTGAAAGCTTAAAAGGTTCCTAGCTTCTACTCTTCTTCTGAGTTGGTCGATCCAATTTTATAGAGTTATTTAACAAAAGCATCATTCCCGTTTAGCAAACTTTAGACAACGTCTCGAATCAATCAACCTTTTAGAGTTGAAAGGCTCTAATTATAAATACCTCCTGCTAAGTTCCGTGTGGAAGATGAAAACTCGAAAACGTGGCTGGCGTCTATAACTTTGGCGTTGAACGCGCTGAAATGGCAGTTGGTAAAAGTAGACGTGATATCCGGAGAATTTACGGCAGTTAACAAGGAAGCCAGTAAATTAGCCAAGTTTTGCACTACGTTTGGAAAAAGTTACAATAAAACATAACTGCGCTTTCAAAATGGCAACTTTTTGCACTTTTAAAATCCGACAAATCAAACACTAATTGCGGATAAAATTGCACCGGCATTGTTTATCCCCGTTAAATTGCTGAAAACATTTTTAAACGCCTGTTACAAAATAAAACTTTGATAATTAATCGTTTGATGGTACAACCTACAAGTTTTAAACACTCGTGTCCATTTTCGATGCTTTTATTTAAAACGCTTACTTTAAAAACATCGCTTTGCTCTGGTGGAACTTAATGGTAATTAAGCACAGCTAATGCTAAAAATGCATAGAAGAATATTTCCAGTGCTTAGTCTCAATTATTTATTCGGGAAATAAAGTGGGAAAGACCAAAAGGAAAGTCGCCCTGAATTTTCTAAATTTAAAGTCACCATCTAGCCGGGGCGAAATTAAAGCAATAAATTTCTGGAAAATGACTTAATTTGCCATTATATGCAGAACATATTGCGCAGGGAAGCTATCCCAAGGTTTTCCTAGTTTACTACATCATTTTTCTCATACTGCAGGTAAAGGTCTGCACCATAAGCTACGGTGGGATCGTAATTGTGCTAACCGTTAGGAATTACGAAAAACTGTTTCCAATGGATTTAAGTTCGAAATATACTGCGAAATGGTCACACAATTTAATCTCTAGACAATGGTAATTGAAAAAAATTGCTGTAGAAGATTAAATTAAGAATCAATAACACAGTTAGTTAAGGCAAGGAAAGTTTGGCTGCCTTAAGCAGGACCTAATCGTATGTTCAAATGAACGAACTATTATTATTATGTATATATTGGCTTTTTCTTCACTTGCAAATATTAATATTCGATTAATAATCGATAATTTTTAAATTTTATTAAATTATATTCCCTTAACCGAGCTTCGTGGTGATAAGACGTGCCCAGTGTAATATATTTAAAGCAGGGTCATTCGCAGTACTGCAAAAAATTCGAAGAATTCACACACATTTATCGCTTAGTGGTGTTTACAGTTGGAAGCATACATCGATGAAATACCATTCCACATCGAGGTGGTATTGCGGTCAAGGCCGTCAAGCAATCGTATGACAAATATCAACAAAACGATATAAAGGACACCAACAACCATCGGAAGATGGCAACAATAACAAATAAGGTTGCACTTTCACAACAACAAATAAAAACTCAAAATTAATTATATTTGTGGGAGGTATTTCAGCAAACCCTTGCAATCAATAAAACTCTAGAAGGTAAAATCGACCAGCTAGAATTAAAAGTCTCATGCCTTGAGAGAATAGAATTGGAAAGGGAACAGACTGGTAAAGACAAAACAAGTCTGGTACAAAAAATGCCTTCCACCAAAGGCTTGAGTGCCTATATTAATTTCGTTGCGGCGAGCACCGGACAATCGGCATCACCATCGCCATCAACATTGAAAGCAATGTGAAGATGAATATCACACAGACGAGGAAGAGCTGGCCAAAGAAACAGAATGGATAAGAACGAAGCACAACTCCAAAAAACACTTACTTCGCCAGATGTGACTCCTTGAAGAAACAACGAAACAAAAAATTAAAAAAGAACTAAAGCCCCCACCAATCATGATACATGAGGTAATATCATACGAGGAGCTATATAAAAAAATAATAGAAAAAATCAAGGAAGAATCCTTCCAAATAAAACTTACTGGTAAAAGTACTGGTAAAAAAATGGCAAAAAACATGCACAAAAATTTTGTGCGAATGAGCCAAGAGACGTAAAATGTGCAGGCAAACACATAACAAGCGATTGCGGAAAACCTGAAAACCAAAAACTGAAGTGTGTAAACTGTAGAGAAAAAACACCCTGCCGACTATCGAGGATGTGTAGTCGCCAAAGGGTTACAAAAAATTAAGAACAAGAAAGCTATCAAAACTAGCCCAACAAATGTCATTAAAGAAAAAGATGAACAAAAAGGACAAAGAAAAAAAGAAAGTCACAATCACGAGAAACCAACTTATGAACCTTTGCTGAGATAGGGATAAAGAAACCAACAAAGTCTCAGGGAAGTAATACTGGCGAAACATTACAGATTATATTAAACGAAATCACTCAAATGGAAGATACAGTTTTGAGTGTAAACCAAAGAATTAAAAAACTTGAGGAAGATACTAAAAGAAATTTATACTCAAAAGTTTTAAAAAACCATAATGTATAGTACAATTAAAATTATGATTCGGAATGCAAATGGACCGCTAAAGCATCAACAAGAGCTTCAAGAAATCCTTGAAATAAATAAGATCGAAGTGTGTTTAATATCAGAAACACATTTAACGCACAGAAAAAAAGTATACTTTATTCTAGCTTCATGTCTTCTGAATAATTTTGATCTTTAATCGTCTGTTTATCTTGAGCCATTCGAGAAATATTGTTTTTTTTATGAGCGGTCAACATTTTGTGCACGAAATTTATAGAAAATGTTTTTATTCTGAAGAAAGCTGAGCAAACAAAATTTTATTACAATATTTGAGTTGTCAACTTGTCTTTGTTTTGTTTTTGTTACGTACGTGACTTCATAGAGAAACAAAATCCTTGGGGGTGAAAACAAAAATACCTGATCCTTAGGAAAACAAAAACGTTAACAATTTAATTGACAGAGCAGAGAAAGTAACAAAATATACAGAGCCATTAACTTGAAAAGAAATGTTGACCGCACAGCATTTTGGGCACAAAATTCCTTTGCAAATAATAAAACTCTCTCGAATGGCTCAGGGTAAACAGAAAACTAAATATCCAAATTAGTCAGGAGGCATGAGGCTGTAACGTATTTTTTTTTTCACTGTGCTACCTCATATTCCGACAGGAAAATTTAATTTTGACCAAGAACCAAAATATACTGGTTAGGTGTTCCCTGTAAAATTTTATGTATTTATTTCAGTTTTTTGTTTATATGAGCACCTAAAGTTTTTCCACAAATAGAGCTATCATTCTAACGGCTGAGAAAATATTCACAGTCGAAAACTAGGGAATATTTAGGCAATGGCAGTGTATTTACATTTTTTGTTAGAAGTGTGATGAAATATCAATGAGATCTCTGAGTTTCCCGAATTGTATTAAAAAAAATTTCTGATAAGGCTCATTTATGAAACGAACTTGTTTCAATTTGGGTCGAGTTTAGCTGTGCATTTTGCCACAATAGGAACAATAAGAAATTGCATTTTACTTCGTTCAATATGTGAGATTCAATTAATGCACCGAGGGAACTTTTCTGTAATTTGAAATAATTTTTTTTCTAATTTTCTCAAACAATTAAATTAGTTTATTTAATTTGTTGCTGACCAATATGCTCCATACTCTATTAACAAGGTCTGTTCCTGAAAGGCTTCAAAGTTGTAGTGAAATTATTGAAACTAAACAGAAATTGAACAATTCCCCGAGTTTCCACCGCTGTTATGCCGATTTTCTGACTGACATTTGACCCTACTCTCCATATAGCATTTCGTTATGGAATATGGAATGGGAATTAATTAAATTATTGAGTTAACAAATAAGATTTTTCGAATTAGGAAGCATGAGAGATAAGTAGAATATTAGCATTTCAACTGCTGAGCTTATTTTGGTGTATTCAGGCGGATAATGAAAAATTGCTTAATATATAAAAGGTCAATTGGGCTAATTTAAAGAAAACTTTCATAAAATGGCAAATTCACGACTTTTCTCTTTTTGTTTCAGGTGAGTGAATATTTGAACAGTCGGCTCCAATTTAGACGAGATCGAAAAGGTAACTAGTGATGAATATTTTACAGCTTTATGGAAATCTGCATGAAAGATTTAGTTTAAATTGCGTTTTATAACAGGAAAAGCGTATTTTATCCCTAAATAAAGCCAGCAATTAGCTTTAATCAATCGATTGGCATCCACGATATTTCTAAAACATGCCGCACTAATACCTTTAGCCTTCATTGTTCGGATATCAGATGCGGCACTACAATGAAATAGGAAAATGAATTAACTAATATTACAAATAGGGGACTATCTGTGGCTTCCTATTCAAACTTACAGGCACGTAATGACGCTTGAATAGCATTAATCATCGAGTATTACAAAGGAACGATTAGCGCTACATCCGAAGTTAAATAACTGTATTGGAAATGGATTTTTCTAATTCAATATTGACATTAATTTACCGGATGTTTTGTGTGAAAGGGTTACATTGGAACGGCCACCAAGAATGAAGTTGCAAATTCCATTTAATATGGCGTGAATATACTTATTTTTGGCAATGAATTTCTGGTTTATTTATTTAATATCGTAACTGTTGTTTGATAAAAGATTGCAAATCGGAATGTGTGTTTTAAGGCACACCGTATAGCTATTCTCATTGCCCAAAAACATGATCGGGGGTATTTAGGGAGTGCAAAAATCAATCCTAAATAAAACTTGTGATATTTGCAAAAAAAAAATAATTACAAGTTTAAGAAAGGTGGTCCAAAAACGAATTTAAGAAGTCTGAGAAAGATAAATGGTAAAATTAAATGGCAAAATGCAAATAAAAGTTATTCTTCTGTTGGAAGTGTGCATTTTCCAATGAGTAGAAAATAGTTCAGATGCTAAACATTCAGTTTAGCCGGCAAATCAAAAGCGTAGAACTCACTAGGTAAGTTTATTATAGAAATGGACTGCTCAACTTCACTTCAGAAGCTCTCTTCACAACATCAGTTTTTACTGTAAACTTACCCAAAAACATAACACTATACGATAGAACGTCCAATAACTTGGAAAACCTCATACTCATACCTGTTATAATGCATATCTCATGGTTTATGTGAAAAATGAGCAAAAAAAATGTTTGAGGGCAAGTTTTTAAGAGATATTTTTCTGCAAAGCAGACATTAATTGATCCAAAAGGATTAAATTGTTTTATAGGATTTTGCAACTTCATTTTTTTAATATTTATTCCTGGACATATTGCATAAATTCATATGTAGATACATTCAGAAAAATGTTGGAAAAAAGCATTTGAAGATTAATAAATAATGTTTGAATCGCGTGTTCGAAGCGAACAGAACAGCGTTGCTGGCACCCTATTTGATTCAATTTAGGCAAACATGCACCTGTTAATCTTAATCCCTGTACATCCTTAATCCTGCGACAAACTCCCATCCTAAATTGAGCGGCGTCCGACAGTTACGATGATAATAATTCACAAAGCACGTCATAACCGAGAATTTAGAAATCCAATTTTGCTGAATTGGTTGCTTAATACAGGCAAAGTCAAGAGCTTGCACAAAGCGGGTTTGAACCGCCAAATCGCCCTAATTCACCGCCCTACTATTAAATGTGAACTATTTTCCATTTCCAATCCATTTCCGGCAAGCCAAAGCTATTTTTTGCCAAGCATTAATAGCTGCAGTTAGCTAGAAAACAGTTTACAAATTTGCCGCCCCTAGTAATGTCGGTATCACTTGTCTCCGTCTTAAGCAACCCTCATTTGTACACCTCCGTTGCCGCGATCCCATTTTTAACAAAATTAAAAAAGCATTAGCCAATTAGGACCATTTTTCGCGCAGATTTCAAGAGAAAAAACTGTACGAAACCGGCAGGCTTAAGAGTGAGCTGTAATTTGTATACTCTGACGTGGCAATTTTTCACAGAAGAAGATTAGTGCTCACGATTAAACGAGCACCCTTAGCTAAGATGGGAATTTCGAGAGTTATTGCCTATTATATTTTATTGACAAAAAACTCCAAGGGTCGTCGACGCAAAATAATATCGGATATTCTTCGAAATTATAAGCCTTTCTCCCGATTCTAGGCTTTATGTTTGTGCAGAATCGTTTTCGGGCAGACGGTTATTATTTACTTTTCACATTACGTTCTGCGGGAGTCGATCAGAATAAATGATGTTGAGAAAATGTGTATGGCTTTTAATATGTGATGAATCAAAACTGGTGAAGAAAAGTGAAATCAAATATATTTGAGATGATTTTTTGAGGGCGCAACTTCAATTTGGTCATTAACCGTCGTTAGTTATCACATTATCATTTTAGTTAATTCAACCTGATGTTAACTGTACTTTTGGCTCCAAACTAGTCGAATTGCCTACACGAAGGAGTTACGTACACTAAACGTATGGTTCATTACAAGTAAATTCCAGTTGGAAAGAGGGACAAAAAAACAAGATATTTCAAAAATATATTTATATAATCTAATTAAAGCATGTTATTACCAAACAACCAAGATGATAGTAAATACTTTACGTTCGCGATTTAATAAATGACAAAAAGCTGCAAGCAAAGCTCGGTTGCAGTTGACAATTCAAGCCCACAATGACTGCCAAAAAATAAAAACTTTTCATTATTGAACTACTGAATCCTAAAGCGATTGATAGGAGCTAGTGATAGGAGAAGACTATGCCAGTAGTAGGTACTGATAGGAAGCGATAATTTAAAGAGATCTCGAAGAAGAATAAGAAGTTTTCAAAGCTATTAATAGTTAAATCATGCCACCCTCTTCTATAAACTTTGTGGGTTCATTTGCTGTTTAATTTTAGTCGAGAAGTATACCAGGGCGAAGTTAAAAGAACCGCGAGTATCAGAATTATGAAGTTTTTATGTTGATTTATTTGACAATAAATTTTAAAAAATCAGATCTTCTATCCAAAGTGTTATCTTACTTATTGATAGCCCTGAGGAACAAGAGATTTCGTTAATAATCCTTCTGAGTGTTTGACAGTTCAAAAACCAAAGACTTTAACTTTACTATTCTGCGAATTTTATAGTTAAACGACCAATATTTTGAGTTATATAACGAAAAAAATTTTATTGTCATTAACTCAAATTAATCGGTTTGGTTGGTTTCATTGTCAGTTTCTCATGAATTAAAATATTGCAAATGTCTTATGCCGAGCATAAAATGTAGGTTTCCTTAAGGACATTTGATATAAATACAGGGAATAAAGGTCATCATCGTCATCATCATCATCAAGCTTTTTATTGCGCCCAGTATTGAGCATAGGCCTCCCTTCCTCTTCTCCAGTTATCTCTGTTTTGTGCTGATCTCGGCCATCCAAATCCTGCCACTCGATTTATGTCGTCATACCATCGCATAATTTGTCTTCCTCTTCCTCTCTTTCCTTCCCATGGTCTCCAGTGTATTATTCGGCTATTCCATCTGTCGTCTGTAAGGCGGACTATATGTCCTGCAAAATTCCACTTCAGACTTGTGAATCTCTCCACTATATCTACGACCTTTGTTCTTTGTCTAATCCATTCGTTTCTCTTTCTGTCTCTTAGTGTTACGCCTATCATAACTCTTTCCATGGCTCTTTGTGTTAACCTCAATTTATTCACCATTGTCTTTGTGAGAGTCCAGGTCTGTGCTCCATATGCTATCGCCGGTATTTCACACTGTTCAAATATTCTTGTTCTAAGGTATTGCGGTATCTCTATCCTCAAGTATATGGCTTAATTTGCCAAGTGCCGCCTATCCTAGTCTCCTTCTCCTTTCAATCTCTATATCCTTGTTACCCTTTCCCATCTCTATTTGCTGTCCCAGATATACATAGTCTTGAACATTTTCCAATATGTGCCCGTTGACTGTTATGTCTACTTGGTCCTGGCTCATTATCTTTGTTTTTGTTTTATTCATTTTTAGACGGATTTCTGCCTAGTTCGAAAAGCACTTTTTCAAGGGCCGCTTGTTGCCGGCGAATAGAACAATATCGTCTGCAAATCTTAAGTGTGATATTTTGATTCCACTTATGTTCAGTCGCATATTTCCCCATTCAAGTTGTTTGAAAATTCCTTCCAGAGCTAAGGCAAAGAGTTTTGAGGTTTTTGTATCTCATTGTTTGATACCTCTTATGATTTCAATGTTGTCTGTTTCTTCGTGTAGCCTAATTTTTGCATTTGCTCTTTGATATATATTTTTAAGAAGGTTCTTGTACCGATGGTCTATTCGCGCTTCGTCTAGTTCTTCAAATATTGCCCAATGTTCCACGGAGTCAAAAGCCTTCTCGTAGTCCACGAATGCCATGTGTATTGGAAAGTTATATTCGGTCGACTTTTCTATTATGATCTTTACTCTAAGTAAGTGGTCATTAGTGCTATATTCTTTGCGGAAGGCGGCTCGTTCTACAGGTTGGTAGGTAGGTTATGATTCGGGTAAAAAGCTTATACATCTGAGACAGCAAGCTAATTATTCTATAGTTTTCCAGCATTGTTCGATCTCCTTTTTTAAGCAATATAACTATTATTGCCTCATTCCAATTCGTGGGAATTGTTTCTTGTTCTATACAGAGGTTGAAAAGGTGCTTCAGCTGCGTTATGACAATTTCTTGTGCTTCCTTGAGCATTTCCGCGATTGTATCAACTCCTCCTGGTGCCTTGTTTTTCTTCATTGCGTTTATAGCATGTATTTCTTCGTCGTTGATTTCTGGTATTTCTTCAATGCCAACGTTGACTACTTTTCCTTTGTTTTGATTTCCTGGTGGACTTTCTATTCTTGATGAGTAAAGGTCTTGATAGAACTTATGGGCTATTTCTTTCATTTTGTCTCTGTTTCTTGTTTTCCCATTGTTATCGTCCTTCGGAGCTATTATTTGGTGTTTTCCTTGCTTCTTCCTTAGGCATTTAAGGTTTTTGTTTTCTTCAATCACCTTCTCTGCCAGCAGTAGTAAACATCTTTATTTCTAAAAAAGGCTATCGACCTATCGGTCTTTCTGCCCTTGTTTAATACATGTGGTCTTAATCTAAATAAAAAACAAAGATGAAGATTCTCTTATTCTAGGTTAATAATCTGATTAAATAAACTTTCCAATTCTAATGACAAGAAAAAATTATTTCTCTGCCATTATTCTATAGTTCTCTGGAATAAAAGTATTAGACGGATAAGAAGACACTGAGGAAAAAGCAGAACTAACTAATGTAGCTTTAGTACTATTTGATTGTCCAAGCACAATATGCCAACGTTTTTTTCAAATGCTGACTGTGTAATTGAGCTGTTATGGTAATTTTTTAATAATAATTTAATTTGAAAGAGTATTCTTTGTTTAATCAGTATCTTTTACTTTTGTTTTACTCCCAAAATATGTGCTTTGAATGTGTGTGCAAAATCTGAACACACAAAACGCCGAATCAAAGTATCAGACAGATAAAAAGACACTGAGGACGAAAGTGGAAACAGGTAATGTAGGTTAATAATTTTTGGTTATCCAAGCAAAATTAGCCCACATATTTTTTTAATACTGACTACATAATTGAGTTGTGTTTGCCTTTTTTAAATAATAGTCCAATTGAGAATAATCTGTATAATAAGTACTTTTTGCTTTTGTTTTACTCTCAAAATGTGTACTTTAAAAGCAAATGAATAACAATAGTAACTGTTACATTGATAAATGCTATCAATCCACTTTATCACCTGACTAGTTCGAAACTTTTGCCTTAAAACCCTCCAGTTTAGACTGAACGTAGTCAAACTTTGTGTGGGCGAAAAATCGTCGGCGAAAGCTTTTAAAAGGCAAAAGATAAAAAACAAATAGACGAATAATGTAAGTTGACTTTTTGAAGCGACCATAATAAACCAATGCAAACAAATAGTGCTGCAAACAATTGAACTTATTGTAGCTTTGTCCACAAGCCCCTATTTGGACTAATCGGGTCCGCTATTTTTTAAGCAAATAGCATGCCGTTTGTTTTTGAGGGCATGTATCGAATGCAAAAATTATTTTGTCCCATCGGGACTTAAAACGGCGTGAAATGGTTCATTAACTTTTGAATATTTTTCAGGCTAAGTTAGATATTTGTATTTTTTATGCATTATTTTTTAGTTAATTATACTGAAAAGGTTATCTCCCTTAATGGAAGAGCGGATTTTAAAAATCTGTGGTAGAATTTGAATTCTTGAAGTTAATGTTTTTGTCTACTGATTTCAATCCTTTGTATTCTGTTCCATTCCATTGTTCTTACTGTTTTTACTTTTGAAGTAATTTACTGCTACTCTTCAATGGATTTTTTTCCCGAAAACTTAATAGTTTCCTTCGGAATTAATGGCCTCAAAAATGCCATCCTTAACTTCCTTCCTTCACCATAAAATAGACGAGACGATCAATTATATCTCCAAAGTACGTAGACGATCGTTTAAACTTACAAAGGTGTTCCGTAAATTGGGGAATTCACTGAACGGGAGCACCGAAATAAATCTCAATATACAGTGTAAAGGGTCATCCTAAAACGTCTTAAGGGTAGCATTAGCGCTCCCCTAGGGGCCCTAATCCCTTCTATCATTACTGCACCGTCCTGCGACACATATCTCTTCTCGAATAGCGCCACTTAAATCTTGTATGAGCTAAGGAAGATATTGTCTGGAAGGAGGGGCGGTTATTCCAGCAAAATCCATTGATCCGAAATTGTTTCAGTGCCTCTTTTGTCCTAAAGCATCTTATTGTCATTGAGTTTAATGCCAATTTTTTAGCTACTAGAAAACAGCGCAAGAACCTCATGTTCTCAAACTCAATGTAGAATATCAAAGATCCAACTTCTTATTATTGAATTTTCTACAGTTTTCCATAAATAGATAACAAAATATTCTAGCATCCAAGTGAATGTTCAAATATCTGGACGCACCAAATTCGAAAGTTTAATTAACGTCTCCACGCCACTACGTCTACTTTACTTCGTCAAAGAAACCTCCAGAAGGAATCCGCGAGTTAATTAATTTAGGTGCGCTTCTGTTAAATCTGTCTGCTTACCTTCGTCAACATTTTATAAATATTTAATTATCAGCAACTAGACAAGACCGAAGTTTTTGAGCTGTAAATATTCAAGTTGATTTCAAGAAGTTTCACATTGAACGAGCGGTTGAGACCGAGCTAAATTAAATTTTAAATTTAATGCAACTGATTCAAGTAGGCAAATAACCTTTATTGCTTAGCTTGGCTATTAACCTGAATATTATTAAAAGGAATTATAAATTAACTGGTTAAAAAATAAATTGCTCAACATTGTGACGGTGGAATTAAGATAGAGAGGATGGTTTTTAGAACGGTTGGACATGTTTCTCGAAAACTGTATATTGGTATAATTTTTTGGTTGATTTCTCTTTATGATTCAAACCTGTAATTATCCCTTAGATCTTTTATTCGTAGATCCACTTTGCTTTTGCTCGATTGCTATTTATTGTCTATAAAATGTTTACTACATTTATTACATCTTTGTTTGTAGAAATTCCCTGCTCACACCTAATTTTAGACTACTGTGGGCTTGTTTGGTCTCTAGCTAGCTTGTTTCTTGGAAATTTTCACAAGCCATCATAACGAAAAATGAATATGAATTCAAAACGAAAAATGAATATTTGAAAATCCATTAAATTTGTTCATCAACATTGACTTATGTTGATTAGTCTTTGGTTCAGTTTTGAATTATATTCAACCCACATCCGTTTTGCATGTTCGAAAGCAAATGTTTGGACTAGCCAAAGCGAATAACACGCGGTTATTGATTTAGTATATCTGAGCTCAAGTAATTACTGATAGGACGTCAAGATTCTCGTAGGTAATTTGCCTTCAAATATATGGTTCATTTGACTATTGAATACATGCAGCGGGAAACGAGATGCTGATGAACCATTGCTCTGAATGCAAATCGAAAACATATCATTGCATATCAGTATTTTTCTATTAATTATTAAAATTTAATCAATACAAAGCTGGCCACGCAATGCCAATATATTTGATTGTTTTTTCTCGAAACTGGCGAGTTGAATAACGATGGCTGGCGATTTAATTTGAGCTCTGAATTTGCTTTCAAACTGAAATTGAATATTGAAATGGATTTTATTTTAAAATAACTGCAGGATTTTAATCCTATATGTGGAAGTCTGTTTTGTTCAGGTTTGCTTACGGTTTACACTGAGTTTTCGTCAGTCACATTTCCAACTTTGATTATTCAAGCAATGTTCAAATACTAAGTTAAGATATAATCAAATGTTGTACAAGTAGTAAAGAAAGAAGAAAGTTGAGAAACCAAGCGATTAATACTCATCATGCAGCATTAAAAAAACAGATAAAGGTAGTCCAACAAGAACGCCGGTTTTGAATTTTGCACCCTTTACAGTGTCATTATTTAACATCGAAAAAATGTGTGTCCGTGACCATTTGTTAGTAGACAGCAGGAAGTTAAGTAAAAAGAAGCGAGTAGTAGTGGTAGTAAACAACTTTATTTCTAAAAAAGGCTATCGACCTATCGGTCTTTCTGCCTTGTTTAATACATGCAGTCTTAATATAAATAAAAAACAAATATGAAAATTCTCCCATTCTAGGTTAACAATACTATTAAATAAATAAGATTTCAGTGGCAAGAAGAATTATTTTATTGTAATCCACTAGTCCGTTGCGTTTGTAAGTGTTCGAGTAGCGTTGATGTAGGGAAACAGAAGCGGGATTGTCTGGTTGGTCTTGTGAGACAAAGGGGATTCATTATGGTCCAGTTGTAGGGGTTGTTTGTCCATTTTGTCTGTAGCTGTATGAGTCTTTCCGAGATCTTTGTCATGTTTGTGCGTTCGTATAGTAGTTGGGTGGGGGGGTTGTGTAGTGGGTTTTGGGGGTGTCTTATTCGTGTTATTAGTCTTAGTGCAATTTGTTTGTTGTTTGTGTATAACGTTTTGTCCTTTCTGTTCCGTTGGTCATGAGTACATGTCCAAAGTCTAGCAAGGGTCTACAAATAGCTTATATATTTTGGTGGCGGTATTTGTGCTAATTCCTCTGTCTTTGTAGGTTAAAAAGAAGCGATTTTTCACATATAAACAAAATGACTATCAAATTGGTGACAGTTTTACAGCCCCAGTTCGCAAAATGCGTACAATTATGAGTCATTGGAATAGTCCAAATGAAGGCAATGTGAGATAGACAGATAGATAAAATTTATTTAAACATTCACAATTTTTTACTAGCATGGGTAAATTGAACAAACACTAATCACACAAGAAGCCTGGCTTCCCCCGTGCGCAGCCAGGTGTTCGTCCTTGGTGCTCCTTTGCCCATGGTCCAAATGGTCGCTCGTTGATCCATTACCTGGGTGCAGCCTTGACATGGATATTCGCGGAATTAGGTGTTCGCATTACAACGTTAGGCGATGATCTTAAAGTGGCGGTTTGGTTTTATTGGAGGGGTATTCATTAAGGAAAAAAGGTCTTCCTTGCAAGCCAAAAACCCCTTTTGCTTCAACCTTTAAATTTGATACTCTCAACCGTCGGCAGTTTCAACTAGATGACAAAATCCATCATCCGCCGCCCCGATGATGTTGGATTTGTGAATTTCCAGCCTGCTAGAAACGACTGTCTGCATTTTGCAGGCAATGTTCGTTTGTCGTCACTTACTGTCAGGGACAAAATCCTCATGGAATATGGGAAGTCGCTTATACAGGGGATCATGGGTTGGGCGATGGTTTGCTCTAACTTCTGGTTCTGGGTGATATTTCGCGTAAGGACTGAGCCTTGCACTCCGCTATGATAAAATTTAGCAACGATGATATCTATATAGTCGGCTATATAGGCCATCCCTGTAGCTTCGTGCAGTTCAATTATTCTGGTGTATCTGTTTGCCGATGGGACGCTTCTCAGGAACCTATTTTGGGTCCTTTGAACACGCCGTCTCGTGAAATCACTGACAGAGTGCCAGATAGGGGAGCCGTAAGTCAGTGGAGGTGTAGAGCAGAAATTTGTTTAGAGGTGATTGAAATGAATTTAGCGCCAGAAGAGAGTACAACTTTCTACGGGCCATGAAAGTATTGTGTACCGCATAGTCAACATGCTTGTTGAATTGAAGTCGGGCGTCTAGTTTGAATCCCAGGTATTTCACCTCTTTTGAATTTTGGACCATTAAGAGTGAGAAGATTAATGAAAAAATGGCGTGAAACCAGAAACACGCGTTCTCGTCTTGGTCGCTTGACTGAAAATATTGCAGCAGTGCACTCAAATGTTGATGAAAGCTCAACCATAATTTGGCATAGAGCTCAGAAAATTTGTGTTTTCACAACCACTATGCACTGAATGTTAACAAAATGTTTGAAAATGTATTCGGACAAAAGGTAATTGGCTTAAGAGCTGAAACCAGAAGACCGTGAGCAACGAAGAGCGTTTGTTAAATGGATTTTGGAACAACGACAATTGGGTGGTGATTTTTCGACGAAAATTGTTTTCAGTGAAAATGGGAAATGGACTTCGTCATTTTCATCTTGCTGGCTTTGTTAATCGACAAATTTGCAATGCATCCAAAAATTGCCACTGTTCTGTGGTGAGCATTCTGGGTTGGAAGCATCATCAGGCCATTTTTCTTCGAAAATTCAGTTGGTTATACACTAACCGCGAATGGCGCTTGCTATCGTGAAACTAAGTTTTTGTGCCAAAATAGCAAAATCTGGACCTGAACAGCATCTGGTATCAACATGCGATGAAAGCAAAGGAACTGTTGTATAACTACACAAGTCATTTCCTGGTCGTGTTATTTCTCGTCTTACAGATCGGCATTGGCCGTCCAGATCATGCGATTTGACGCCTGTGGACTTTTCCTGATGGTTTTTTTAGGTCACACATTTATGTGAACAAAGCCACAAAGGCGGAAATGCCAAGTGCACATGGCTTGAAAATGTTACGAAAAGAACACGTTTGTGCCAGCAAAACCGGCACAGTTATTTGTCAATCTGTACTTCGTTCTTTAAAAAAAAATATTTCAAACTCAACAAGAAACACATTTAAAACGCGAAACCGGCGTTCGTATTATGCACCCTTTATTATATAATTTCTTAAAAAAAGACGGAGAAGAAAATGAAGAACCGGAGTGTTTAGTACTCATGATCCTCTTCAAACTGCATTAAAAAACTGTATATTTAGAAACTACCGGCATACTGGGAAAGTACAATAGTCGGGAATGACATTGATCTCATTGTACTAGACTTTAATGTATGGAAAGTTTGTCAATTCTGAGGAAATCCGTCTTGGAGCAGACACAGTGACCATAATGCAGTTGGAATGACTTTAAGTTAAAGTTTCGTATATTTTCCTGACTGTACTTTAATTCATTCCAATTCATTGTTGTGTATATTTTCCTGACTGTACTTCAATTTATTTCAAAATTTCCTGGGTTTCAGTCAATTTTATTGTTTATTATTTAAAATGTTACAAATACGTTTCGGTGTCTTCCTCCACCATCATCAGTTTGTCTAAAATATACATTTTACATTTATTATCAATTTAATTAAAAAAAAAAAACTTTCACAAAATTACCCTATTAAAATTCAAATCACAGCACATATTAAAAAGTACAATTTGGGACCTTGGTTCTCTGGTGAAGAGTCGGGATAAACATGTTCGGGAAAAGACTAGAATCTATTGTATAGAGATCTAAATTTGACTTACGTATATAGTTGCTACCAACTTCACATTTGACTGGTCACTGAATTTTCCATATTTTATTCGATATCAAGCGAGCGAAACAAAAAAAACTGCTTATCTTTCGTCTTTTCTTTGCATTCTAGGAATTGCTTGGCAATTCTTCAATATCAGATGTTTACATTTCATTTACCTGGTCCAATCAGTTCATGCATGCTATCATCTAATTAGCGTATGATACACAGAGCTAAGATTGTCTGTATCTGATCTGATATTTATTGCATTCTGATGTTTCTTAATTTGTATCATTTCATGGATTCTTCTCTTATTATAGTTGTCCTCATTGATCAATATTTGTGTGTTATCGAAATCAAAATCATGCAACTTTTGTTGTGCATGTTGTGCTAATGCTGTTGCATTTTCGCTAACCTTTCTTAAGCTATACTTATGTTCGTATATTCTTTTCTTTAAATATTGCCCTGTTTGTCCTATATATTTGTTGTCACAGTCCAAACAGTCAATCTTGTATATTATGTTAGGTGTGTCCAACTTATCGCTTCTAGGCTTAAATTTTGTGAAACATTCCCTTACCAAGTTGTTTTTAGTTCTTTCCGCCACAGTAATATTATGTGGCTTCAGAATACTCTTTATTTTTGTGTTTATTTCCGGCATGTACGGTAATGATACATACCTGACTTCACCTTCTTTTAATCTTATTTACACCATTCATGCTGTTCCATTTATTTGAATTGTAGATTTTATTAATTCTTTGTTTTATTCAAAGAAAGCTTTGGGATAGTTGTTCATTATTAGTACCCTTTTTATTTTTTCAAGATTTTTTGATCTATATCTACAATGTGCCAATTTCATCGCTCTATCAGTAAGAGCTGTTACAACACTTTTTTTATATTGTATAGGTGCATATGATTGGTAATTCAAGTATCTACCAGACCACACATCCTTTGTGTACCAGTTTGTTTTTATTTCCCCATTACCGTCATATATAACAGTCATATCCAAAAAGTTTATCGATTTGTTTTTGTCTTCCTCAATGGTGAATTTAATGGTCTCATGGAATGCATTAAATTTATCTAATGTGTATTGAACTTTTTGGTTTGGCAGGCACATTATGCAGTCATCCACGTATCTTTTAAAGAATCCACACTCAAAATTCAATTCCGGTATTAGTTTTTCTTCCAGACTTTCCATCACGAGGTTTGCAATTGTTGCAGCTATGGGAGACCCCATAGCTACTCCATATATTTGTGAATAGAAATTGCCATCGTACTGGAAGTAAGTGGACTTAAGGCACAGCTCTACCGCCCCAATAAATTCATTTTCGGGTAATGATGTGTGCTCCATTATTTCAGACCATCTATCCCTTATGCATCGTATTGAGCAATCTACCGGGATGTTTGTGTATAAAGATACCACATCAAGTGATATTATGCGATGGTTCTCAGGTATTTTCTGCTTTCTTATAAATTCACAGAAACTCCATGAGTCCCTAACGTGATATTGCGACTTTCCCGATATATTACTCAGCACAAATGACAGATATTTAGATAATTGGTAAGTTGGGGCATTTATGTTGCTAACTATCGGTCTCAATGGGTGGCCTGCTTTGTGAAGCTTTGGCAGGCCATATATATATGGTGCTCGGCCGTTGTTGCAAGACAGTGTTCGTTTCAAATTATCCGTTATGAATTTATTTTTATGCCATGAATTTATTATTTTATTTAGTTTTGTTTGAATATTTGAAGTAAGATCTTTCTTTTCCGGTTTATATGTTTTTACATCATTTATTAATGCTAGCATTTTTGTTCTATATTCACTTTTCATCATAACAACTGTCTTGCTACATTTATCAGCCGTTAGTACACAGATGTTTGTGTTTTCATTTAAAAAAGTTTTGGTTTCACATATAAGCCTATTGATATCAGTGGGCACACCCTTGTTCGACGTTCCACTCTTAAAATTTGTTAATATATTACATATCTTACTTCTTATTTCGTTTTTTTTATCGCTATTTAAAGAGAAGATTCCATGTTCGATGTTTGCTATGACTTCATGAACCGGTTTGTATTGTTTTTTGTTAATAGAAAACTTTGGACCTATGCTTTGGATCTATTCACAAATATATGGAGTAGCTATGGGGTCTCCCATAGCTGCAACAATTGCAAACCTCGTGATGGAAAGTCTGGAAGAAAAACTAATACTGGAATTGAATTTTGAGTGTGGATTCTTTAAAAGATACGTGGATGACTGCATAATGTGCCTGCCAAACCAAAAAGTTCAATACACACTGGATAAGTTTAATGCATTCCATGAAACCATTAAATTCACCATTGAGGAAGACAAAAACAAATCGATAAACTTTTTGGATATGACTGTTATATATGACGGTAAAGGGGAAATAAAAACAAACTGGTACACAAAGGATGAGTGGTCTGGTAGATACTTGAATTACCAATCATATGCACCTATACAATATAAAAAAAGTGTTGTAACAGCTCTTACTGATAGAGCGATTAAATTGGCACATTGTAGATATAGATCAAAAAATCTTGAAAAAATAAAAAGGGTACTAATAATGAACAACTATCCCAAAGCTTTCTTTGAACCAATAATAAAACAAAGAAGGGCAGAAAGACCGATAGGTCGATAGCCTTTTTTTAGACATAAAGATGTTTACTACTACTAAAACAAAGAATTAATAAAATCTACAATTCAAATAAATGGAACAGCATGAATGGTGTAAATAAGATAAAAGAAGGTGAAGTCAGGTATGTATCATTACCGTACATGCCGGAGATAAACACAAAAATAAAGAGTATTGTGAAGCCACATAATATTACTGTGGCGGAAAGAACTTAAAACAACTTGGTAAGGGAATGTTTCACAAAATTTAAGCCTAGAAGCTATAAGTTGGACACACCTAACGTAATATACAAGATTGACTGTTTGGACTGTGACAACACATATATAGGACAAACAGGGCAATATTTAAAGAAAAGAATATACGAACATAAGTATAGTTTAAGAAAGGTTAGCGAAAATGCAACAGCATTAGCACAACATGCACAACAAAAGATGCATGATTTTGATTTCGATAACACACAAATATTGATCAATGAGGACAACTATAATAAGAGAAGAATCCATGAAATGATTCAAATTATGAAACATCAGAATGCAATAAATATCAGATCAGATACAGACAATCTTAGCTCTGTGTATCATACGCTAATTAGATGATCGCATGCATGAACTGATTGGACCAGGTAAATGAAATGTAAACATCTGATATTGAAGAATTGCCAAGCAATTCCTAGAATGCAAAGAAAAGACGAAAGATAAACAGTTTTTTTTTGTTTCGCTCGCTTGATATCGAATAAAATATGGAAAATTCAGTGACCAGTCAAATGTGAAGTTGGTAGCAACTATACAGTGTGTCCAGTATAAAATGATGTACATGGGGATATTGGAAACCGTTAGAGTTACAGGGTGAACCAAATGGGGAAAAAGTTGCGCAATCAAGTGCCTATAAATAATCTGTCATCAACTTCTTTGAACTCGGAATAGCAACGGATATACAGGGAAAAAAAGAAAAAAGTGTGTTTTATAAAATCCTTTATATCCTGTTTATTATAAAAGATACAATAACAAAATTTTCAGGGTGGGGGTAAGAAATGAGCGTAAATTTGAAAATAAAGTAAAAATAATCTAGGCCCACTATGTTCAATGAGGCCGAAGTCAACTTTTGTTTTTCTTATGGGCGCCATATTGAATTTCTGCATTTTTAAATTCCCTTTTAAATATGCTCTTCAACCATGTGTAACATGTTTATGTTCTACCATAAAATCTTAATTTTGTTAATTTTAATTATTTATCTTGACCGAACATAAACATGTTATACATGGTTGAAGAGCATATTTAAAGGGGAATTTAAAAATGCAGAAATTCAATATGGCGCCCATAAGAAAAACAAAACTTGACTTCGGCCTCATTGAACATAGTGGGCCTAGATTACGTAAGTCAAATTTAGATCTCTAAACAATAGATTCTAGTCTTTTCCCAGACATGTTTGTCCTGACTCATCACCTGAAAACAATGTTCTGGATTGTACTTTTTAATATGTGTGTGATTTGTATTTTAATATGTGAATTTTGATGAAAGTTTTCTATTTAAATTGATGATAACTGTAAATATATATTTTAGACAAACTGATGATGGTGGATAAAGACACCGAAACTTATTTGTAACATTTTAAATAATAAACAATAAAATTCACTGAAACCGAGGAATACATTGGAATGAATTTAAGTTAAAGATATTCCTAAATATTCACAGATAAAATAGTCACAAGAGATCAACTGAAATAGCCCAAAAGAAGGAACGACAGTAATAGGGAGAAGACACTGAAGAAGGATAAAAAGGTTTAAAAGTCAAAATACCAAAATCCATAAAAAGATAGCGGGTTCACAATCACCAAAAGAACACAAGAAAGGATCACACAGAAAATCATGGATCAGCGCAATATAAGAAGTTCAAGCGAATATCTAGGTATGGAGAAGCAGACAAAAACCGGAATGCAAAAAATATTCAATGTTCACAAGAATAATAAATAATTCTAGAAAGAGTTGAAAAGTCAAACTTGTTCAGAAAATAGAAGCAAAATGAAGAGCTACCAGTTTTGACAAAATCAATGCCGAAATATTTAATTTGATTGCAGGAAATGGAAGCTGGAATTGAGATTTGAAGGACTTTAAAAGTTGTTTGAACCAACACATTTTGTTTTCGTTACCCACATCGAAGGCAAATTACATGCTTGCATAATTAAATGTTCGTCCATTTTAGGAGTTTTACCAATATTTTGTTTTGGTTCATGGTTTTGAATCCGAAGTAGACATAAATATAGAATTACTGTTAAAATTGCGCTTGCATTAAATGTGAAGAGATAAAACAATGGACTGCTTTATGCTTTTATATCCCAGACTTTTGAAAACATGATTGTTTATTAATATTTTCATTGCATTTTAGCGCATAACTAAGAAGAGCTTAAACTCGCTTTGCATCTATAAATTATTTTCAATTAAGCAAAGCCGACCACAATTTTCGTTTTACTGAGCCAAAATATAGATTTTCCTAAATGTTGAATTTAGGTGGGAAATGTTCAAGTATGTTCAATTGCTTGAAACTTGTTGGTTTTTCGAGTTTTTAGGCCCTTGTGGAAAACCATTTCTTCCTCACGCCCCGGAAGACATTGTTTTCTACGACAGCTCCAGGAAGCCCAGAAAAACTCTCGACTTCCAACCTTGACATTGCTTAGTCCTTCAGGAAACTTTTCAATTTCTTTCATTTACCAAAAGTAAACTCCTTGTGTGTTTTAGGATGCATTGAAAAAATTGAATAGTCATCAGCATTCTGCTGATTTCATACAATTTAGCCTCACAGCTTATCTGACTCGAATTGCATTCTTTTCCACACCTAAAGTTTTTCCATTCTTCATAAATATCGCATATAGTCAATGGAGTTCAATGTAGTGGAACTAAATAAATTATGTTCCCAACAAATATCCATCGTAAATTCAAAGCAGGAAATAATTTCAAAATAAGTTCGGGATTCGGTTCTATAAAACCGTTAAGAAAGACGATAAATCTGGAAAGTACATCGACGATCCAAATTCGATGGTACACGCGGTAATTTATCGAACTCATATCTACGGGAAGTCTGCCACGTAAAGTTTATCGTTCTTCGACATTTCATAACTGGTATTTCCCCGTAGAGCAGGTGGAACGGTTAAATTATTGGTCAATTTCCCCTGTCCATAAACGTATTTTTCAGTTTTTGGCATAGGTGGCAGTTTTATTGTGACCATTTTGTTTTTCCTGAGTTTATAAATGATCTTTAAACAAAAATATATTATCGACTGAGCCTTGAAATTCCAATAAAGTCTTTGCATTTGAAAAGACTTCTTGCTTCAGAAGTTTTCCATAGTATTTTAATAAGTAGTAGTAAACATCTTTATTTCTAAAAAAGGCTATCGACCTATCGGTCTTTCTGCCGTTGTTTAATACATGTAGTCTTAATCTAAATAAAAAACAAAGATGAAAGTTCTCTTATTCTAGGTCAATAATCTTATTAAATAAACTTTCCAATTCTAATGACAAGAAAAAATTATTTTATTGTCCAGTAGTCAGTTGCGTTTGTAAGTGTTCGAGTAGCGTTGATGTAGGGAAACGGAAGCGGGATTGTCTGGTTGGTCTTGTAAGACAAAGAGGATTCAGTATGGTCCAGTTGTAGGGGTTGTTTGTCCATTTTATCTGTGGTTGCATGAGTCTTTCCGAAATCTTTGTGATGTTTGTGCGTTCGTATAGTAGTTGGGTGGAGGGGTTGTGTAGTGGGTTTTGGGGGTATCTTATTCGTGTTATTAGTCTTAGTGCAATTTGTTCTGTAGTTTGTATATAACGTTTTGTATTTTCTGTTCCGTTGGTCATGAGTATATGTCCATAGTCTAGCAAGGGTCTACAAAAAGCTTTATATATTTTGGTGGCGGTGTTTGTGCTAATTTCTCTGTCTTTGTAGGTTAGTGATCGGAAGTGTTTTGTTCTCTTTATTGTTTCTGCCTTGATGTTTCGTATGTGTTTAGTGAATTTAAGTTTGTGGTCAATTGTGATTCCAAGGTATTTTACGTCGTTTTTGGTTGTGTCGTTTGGCCGTCTGCAGTTATTGTAGGGGAGTCAGCGTTGAGTCTGTGGTTTGTGAGCAGAAGTTGGTTTTTTGACGCGTTTGGTGTTAGTCTCCATTTATAAAACCTTTTGCTGAAGGCCCTTTGATAGTGTCTGGCGAACGCGTCAGCTTTCTCTTTGTCTGTGTACCGTTCTATTCCGTTTTCGTCAATTGTGTCAGTAGTCTTAGTTTTTTTGTATTGCGCTAGTTTCTTAATTTGTCGCCAGTATGTTTTGCCTTTGTCTTTTTGTATTTCTTTACATGTTTCTAGCCATTTGTCTTGTCGGTATTGTCCAATCAAGGTTTTAATGTTTCTGTTGAGTTGGTTCAGTGTCTTTTTTAGGTCGTTATTTTGAGTGTTTGTACATAGTCTGTACAGTTCTCTCTTTTGTTTTATGAGTCTCAGTATGAATTTGGGTAGTGTATGTCGGTAGAAAGCATTTTTTATTTCCGGGCTAAATTTTCCTATGGCTAGTGCAAGTTGTTGTTGTATGGTTTCTATTGAAATGGGCTGTGCTTGCGATTGAATGTAGTCATGTATATGTTGTTTCACTTTGTCTATGTCAGTCTTTGTTAGGTTTAACTTTTTCTCTATAGGAGGTGTACTGGCGGTAGGTTGCGTATGTTGTAAGTCTATGTTAAACGTAATAGCCAGGTGGTCGGATCCAAGTTCGTTGGTTAAGTTTATGTTGTTGATGGTGTTTGTTAAGTTTCTTGTGTGCAGTAGAACGTCTGGTGTTGAGTCTGGGTTTGCGGGCATCAGAAATGTTGGTGGGGTGTGCTGTTTTATAAAGTCCGAATTTTGTAGAAATCTTTTAATCTGTTTCGTTTTGTTTTTGTTCAGATTAAAGTCGCCTATAATTATTGCATATTTATAGATGCTTGCTTTGGTCAATATGTTTTGTTCTAAGTTGGAGTGTGGGTGTATGTATGTGAGAAATATGTGTATCAGGTCATTTAGGTAGGGTATCGTAAAATGTATGCAGTCGTTCAGAGGGTGGTTGAGGGAAGGAGGATTTGCTCTTCCAAGTTTAAATGTTGGTTTTAGGAGAGCTGAGACCCCGCCCCTGGCATGATTGATGGTATTTCCATGCCTATAGATATACTGCCAATTTCTGTACGTTGGTGTCTGTCCTAGTTTGGTTTTAGTCTCTACAAATATGCAGCAGTCTGTGTCGTTTTGTTCTATGTAATTGTAAATAAGTGGTTTTTCACTGTTAAGTCCGTTGATGTTGGCGTAAAGTAGTCTCATGTTGAACGGTCTATGTTAGAGATTGTTTGTTTTAATTGTTCATGGGGTTCTGTAGAGGTGTTTTGGTTAGGTAGGAGCATGTCGAACATCAATACATACATATGGTTACCAAAGAAGACGACCGAGGTGTCGAAGTCAAAATCTTCTATAAATTGTTTTCGCATTTTTTTAATCAAATCTTCTCTGTTAGTGCAGCTCTGTAGTTGCAGGCAGCGCACTTGACGGGAAGTGGAGAACTGCAACTGAATGTTGAGTGAGGGCCAAGGCATTTGTTGCATTTAGCTGGTGTTTTTCATGTTTCGGCTCGGTGTTCAAAGGAGTTGCATTTGGTGCATGGAGCAGGAATCGGTGCTGGAGGTTTACTCTCCACAATCCTGAACACGCGTTCAAGGAAGTGCACTGCGCGGTCGCTCATCAATTTCTCATTTGTCGCCAGGTCGCCCGTTATCAGCCTCAGCAACAAGGTGGGACTGTTTCTCGCTCTGGATATTATTATTTTTCAGAATCTGATAATCAGACCTGACTTTTCCAAATGTTTCAGGAACATTTCGACCGTGATTTCAAGGTCCACTCCAGTAGCAACCACTGAATATGTGGCTGTAATATGGTGGATTGATCTTTGTTGTCGGATTAGTGGGAGGTTATCGTTTTTTTGTAGTTTGAATGTTATCATGTTTTCATGTTTCAGTTGTTGTAAAATTTGTGTTGTTTTGTCATCACGGTTGGTTTTAATTAGAAAGTGATTATCTTGTCTGATAATTGGGGGTTGGCTGGGTTGGCTGGGTCGTCTTCGGTTTCCTACCACGTTTTTTTGTTTGTGGCTTTTTGAAGCCACCATCCTGGAAGGCATAATCCGATTGGGATTCTTGCGAACTCCCAGGGTTCATCCTTTAGTTTGAAGTAAACCTGTATATTCTCACTGAAGCGATAAATGCGTTTGAATTGTTCGAATTCTTTGCCGTAGTGTAAACGACCTTGCATATATATTCAATATTCAAAATATTCTAGCACTGGGCACGTCTTATCACCACGAAGCTCGGCTAGACACTCTATATTTTAATAATTATACTAATAAACTGAGTTCCATAAACTGTAATTTGGTTCTAAAAAGCTTCGCAAACGGTATGCATGTCGAAATTTACTTTTAATCTGCCAAAACAAGATGTGTCGCTAAATCGAAATTACTTGGCTGCAATTTTAATAAAACATAATAATAATGCATTATGATGATTGCGCCACTGGCAATAGATTGAACCTATCAGTTTTCTAATTAAACTGCATTCAGCAATATAAATATTATTTACATTTAATGTAATAGTTGATGTATTTAATCAAACTGATTGATTTAAACTGGGGTAAATTTTCAATTTGAAACTGACATTTTTCAATTTGGCTTGATGTTTGCTAAATCACATTCCATTTAATGTCCTTTTACATCTGCGAAACTGCTGCAGCATCGACTGCACCTTGCACAGAAAATCTGTAACTTTATCGGAATTTACTTAAGCGAAAAAGTGTGTCGAATATAATCTTGCAAGTTTCATCTTCAGTATTTACATATTATTTGCTTTTCGAAACGATTTTTCTGTACCAAGTTCAGAGTACTCAAACCTAACTAAAATAAAATGTGTAATCTTCACGAAAACACAAATTATAAGTATATATTAGAGTAGGGGAGAGTGGGCCACCACGAGACACGGGCCACCATGAGACTCTGATCCAAATTTTTTAGTGAAAACATAAAGCTAAAGGTAAGAAATTTAAGTTCTAGATATAGTGTTGTAAGTGGCTTTTAATTGTATAAGGAAACTTTGTGATTTTAAATCGAATTTACCAACAATTAAAAAAACGTTATAACGTGTAAATGGGCTACCATGAGACACTTCTTTGGGGCCACCTTGAGACACAGTCTTATGGAGAAACTTTGAGGATTTTAATAATTAACTGCACCATTTTGTATCTTTAAATGTCAATGGGTCGCAAAAGAAAGTCCCAGAAGGGTACATTCCCAGAAGAAAATATGAAACGAGCAGTCCAAGATGTTTTAGTGGGAGTAAGTGTAGTTAAACTGTAACCTAACATTTTTAACTAACTGTCATTGCGAAGTCCAGAGGTATTTAGAGGCTACCCAAAAGCTTCTTTAAAAAAATCCCCTAAAGTATAATCCCTAGGGATACTTCAGAAAAAGAGAAAATTGAAATGAGATGCAAAGAAAAAGAAGGAAAAGATTGAAATCTCCAAAAAAGAAGCAGCGAAGAGAAACGTTTTTTCAAATTATTTTAAAATCTTAACAAAGGAGATGTCTTCCAATGACGACGGAGAAGAAGATCGAACTGCGTTCGAGGAATTGGATGGACCACCCAAAGAAGATGATTTTGTATTGGTTGAGTTTAATAATTTAAAGACAGCACTCCCCACCAACTTTTCTGATGCCCGCAAACCCAGATTCAACACCAGACGTTCTACTGCACACAAGAAACTTAACAAACACCATCAACAACATAAACTTAACCAACGAACTTGGATCCGACCACCTAGCTATTACGTTTAACATAGAGTTACAACATACGCAACCTACCTCCAATACACCCCCTATAGAGAAAAAGTTAAACCTATCAAAGACTGACATAGACAAAGTGAAACAACATATACATGACTACATTCAATCACAAGCACAGCACATTTCAATAGAAACCATACAACAACTTACACTAGCCATACGAAAATTTAGCCCGGAAATAAAAAATGCTTTCTACCGACATACACTGCCCAAATACATACTGAGACTAATAAAACATAAGAGAGAACTGTACAGACTATATACAAACACTCAAAATAACGACCTAAAAAAGACACTGAACCTAACTTAACAGAAACATTAAAACTTTGATTGGACAATACCGACAAGACAAATGGCTAGAAACATGTAAAGAAATACAGAAGGACAAAGGCAAAACATACTGGCGAAAAATTAAGAAACTGGCGCAATACAGGAAGACTGGCACTACTGACACAATTGACGAAAACGGAATAGAACGTTACACAGACAAAGAGAAAGCGGACGCATTCGCTAGAAACTATCAAAGGGCCTTCAGCATATCGACAAACCCTAACTTCGACAATGACAACTGGAACTTGATCAACGACTAGGTACCTGAACTATTTTAACAGCTCACCAAACTACACCTACAAACTGATCACATACACAGAGTACGATGAAGCCCTAGCGCACATCAAAAACACTGCACCGGGGAAAGATAAGATTAAGGCAAAACTCTTGAAAAGCCTAACTGAAGAAACACACAAACTGATCCTAACTGAATTGAACAACTGCATCACAAATGGCAGAATCCCAGAAACATGGAAAAAACGGCTTAATAATCCCTATACCGAAAATGGACTGGACAATACACAACCGAGCAACTACAGACCAATTACACTACTTCCAGTACTAGGCAAAATTTTTGAATACATAATTAAGCAGCGGCTTGAAAAAGTGATTGGAAAATATATACCTACCTACCAATTTGGTTTCAAACAACATCACTCGACTGTTCATCCGCTCTTTATTTTGGCCAACAATATACAAACTACCCACCTAACTGACAGAAAGACAGCTTGCCTGTTTATGGACATTAACAAGGCTTTTGATAGTGTCTGGCATAGAGGCTTACTATACAAACTATACAAACTACACACACCAACATATCTACTACACACCATAAAGAACTTACTAGAAAACAGACAACTACAAGTACGAATTGACAAAACACTGTCATTTTCTTTTTCCCCTGAACAAGCGCTCCCTCAAGGATCCCCGCTCTCACCGTTTCTCTACAATATATACTGCCATGACATATACAATTACAACTTACCAGACAAAAATCAAATCGACAGATCGGCATACATATTACAATACGCAGACGACACGGCACTTATTGTGCATCACAAAACCACTGAGAGAGCAGCTCAAATACTCCAAACACTAACAAACAACACAATGACATGGTTTTATAAATGGAAACTAACACCAAACGCGTCAAAAAACCAACATCTGCTCACAAACCACAGACTCAACGCTGGATCCCCTACAATAACTGCAGACGGCCAAACGAGACAACCAAAAAACGACGTAAAATACCTTGGAATCACAATTGACCACAAACTTAAATTCACTAAACACATACGAAACATCAGGGCAGAAACAATAAAGAGAACAAAACACTTCCGATCACTAACCTACAAAGACAGAGGAATTAGCACAAACACCGCCACCAAAATATATAAAGCTATTTGTAGACCCTTGCTAGACTATGGACATATACTCATGACCAACGGAACAGAAAGGACAAAACGTTATATACAAACAACAGAACAAATTGCACTAAGACTAATAACACGAATAAGACACCCCCAAAACCCACTACACAACCCCCCCACCCAACTACTATACGAACGCACAATCATGACAAAGATTTCGGAAAGACTCATACATCTACAGACAAAATGGACAAACAACCCCTACAACTGGACCATTCTGAATCCCCTTTGTCTCACAAGACCAACCAGACAATCCCGCTTCCGTTTCCCTACATCAACGCTACTCGAACACTTACAAACGCAACTGACTACTGGACAATAAAATAATTTTTTCTTGTCATTAGAATTGGAAAGTTTATTTAATAATATTGTTGACCTAGAATAAGAGAATTTTCATATTTGTTTTTTATTTAGATTAAGACTACATGTATTAAACAAGGGCAGAAAGACCGATTGGTCGATAGCCTTTTTTTAGAAATAAAGATGTTTACTACTACTAATTTAAAGAATAGGAAGGTTTTTTTCGTAGGGAAAATTATTACTTGTGGCGACACATCTGAAGAAGTTGAAGTTTATTTTTTCAGGAAGTCGGGGAAATTCAGCGGGCTTTTGCCTTCGCCATGTGTTTTAGGTAAAACAAAAATATTGAAGTCCTATTATAAATTTCAGCTAAATTTTAGCAATTTTAATTTTCGTTAAGTGTTATCCGAGTAATATTTTTTTAGTTTTAGTTTTGTTTAAGCCGAGGTTAAAGCTAATTAATTTCATTTTTAAGATTAAAATTGCAATATTTGTCAATCTTGTAGTCGAAATAAAGGTATTTTAATTTCAATGGTTGTTTTTGATGCTGATTTCCACCGTTACATACTTACATACTTAAATAAATGAAATTTCAACATACTAATCAACTTTTCTGGACGTTCATGTAACGTGTTTGGAAAAAAAGACACCTTGGCTTTTTTAGTCTTATGGAGAGTCCCACTCTCCCCTACCAATAAAAAATGAGATTGTAAAATGATTTTACACATTGTTTCGGGACATACCAACAAAAGTTATTTCATGATTGAATGAATCGAACCAACCTACATTATTTATTAAAACTAAATTAAGTCAGTTATTAGTATATAAATACAACCGTTTCATGTAGACACAGCATTTAACTAGGTTTGCCACTACTAGCTGTTAAAACCCTTGAAATGTAACGCATGTAAAATTCCCAACTCTTCACTTAATCCCTTAAGCTGCTACTTAATTCGCCCTTTTTAATTAAACGCGCACTAATTGCAAATAAGTTTCATTATTCGCGTTAATGAAAAATAAATGGAACCCAACTCCCATGGTAAACACGTCTAACATGTAATTAGGATTTAAGCAAAAATGAAAGCGATTATAGGATAAATGGAAACCAGGGCCGCGTAGGCGATGGAAAGTTGTAAAACGAGGTTTTTTTCAGATAGTTCAAAGCACAAAAGTGGCATGGAAAGTATACAATTCAAGTGTGTGCCAAGTTAATTAAAGTTGCGATATGCTGTTAAAGAACTAATTAAATCGGGTGATAAATCTAAAGTAGAAAATGGAGCGTTTTTTCAGGTTTTTATATTTTAGTTATGAAAATCTACTATTTCCGATATTTATTCAACATGACGATAAGGATCATTATCAAATGATTCAAGTAAATTAAATATTTTCAATCAAGTGAATTAGCAAGAATAGTGTTTAGGGGTTTCAAGCAAGTCTCTTCTTCTTCGTCTTTAATAGCGTTCTTCCGCTTACGGACATACGCCTCTTGCAATTCTGATTTCCACCTTATTCTGTTTGCAGCTTCCCGCATCCAATGTGGTCCTGCTGTTAGTTTGATCATCGTACCACCGTATTGGTGACCGTCCTCTAGGTCTCTTGAAGGTATAAGGTCGCCGGGTTAAAATGCAATTATCGCCTTTATGCAATTTATTAGCACTATCTCTTGCCGCATGTTCAGTTTCATTAATCCATTCATTTGTATTTCGGTCGTTTAGAGTTATTCCCAGCATTGCTCGCTCCATTCCACGTTGCATTACTCTGAGCTTATTCAGACTATTTGATGTCATTGTCCAATTTTCCGCTCCGTAGCACGTTCCCGACAGAATGCACATATCATATACTTTTCTTTTGTTCTTTATAGTTATTTTTTGTTTTTGAGTATGAAACTCAGTTTGCCAAACGCCGCTTAGGATTGGTGTATTCTTCCTTGTATCTCCACTGTTTGATTTTCTCTTCCAAGTACAATTTTTTGACCCAGCTATATGTATTCCTTCACTCTCTCCAATTTGTTTTCCCACCTGGATTATGTTATTATATTCCCACCTCCATAAGCATTACTTTCGTTTTACTGATGTTCATCCCCAGTCCAATATTTAGAGATTCCTCATTTAGTTCATTTATCATGTTCTCAAGTTCTGTAGGATCTTTTGTCATTATGCTTATGTCACCTGCATAACGTGGGTGGCTCAAGTATTGACCATTCACATTAATTCCGCGTTCTGACCAATCCAGTTTCCTAAACACGTCTTCCAAAGCCAATGTGAACCGTCTGTGTGATAGAGTGTCGTGCTGTCTAACTCCTGTTTTCAGTGGGTCCTGATTGGTTGTCGAATTTAAGTAGTATATTGCTGTTGCTACGTTGGTAGTCTCTTGTATGAGTTGTGAGTGTCTACTATGGATCCTGAAATTTCGCTGTGCTGTCTGAACGGCCCACTATTCAACCGTGTCGAAAGCCTTTTCATAGTATGTAAAGGTCAGATTCAAACGGAAGTGGTATTGGTGGTAGAAGAGTTTCATGGTAAGCAAGTGATCCGCAGTTGAGTAACCCTTTCAAAAACCTGTCTGTTCCGTTGACTGATACTCATCCAAGTTTTGCGTTAGACGTGTAGTAATTATTTTTGTTTTATTAGTTTACCGTCTCCTTCGATCATCATGTCGGCTGTAATATCATCCTCTCCGGGTGCTTTGTTGCGTTTCATGTTCTTTAGGGCTTTCATTACTTCTTCCTCAGTTACTTCCGGTAATTCTTCAGATCCGACGTTTCTCACTTTTACCTTCTTCGTTGGATCATCGTTTTGATTCTGTACTTTGGACTCGAATGAGTCTGAGTAGCATTCCTCAACGATTTTTAAGATTCGACTCCAGTTCGTGGTAACATTACGTTTACTGTCAGTTAGGGAGAAATGGAGAAGGGAGAGTTTGTTTTTCCCCAGATTTGGTCTTAAGCATTTCATGTTATTGTTTTTATCTATGGTTCCGTTTATTAGTTGGTCCTCCGTCTCTCTTTTATTATCCCTTAGTGGTTTTTTAATTAGTTTGATTAGTTCCACGTAATCTATTGTACTCTTTTACTTTTCTTTATTCAGCTGCCTTCGTTTTTCCAGCAGTCGCTTGATATTTTCATAAATTTTCTCCCTTGGATTTTGTCTGTTCTAATTTACTTCCTGAATGCTGTCTTTTAGGGTTCTTTCTATTTTGTCATTCAAACTGTTAATATCGAGTAAGTGATTCCCTTGGGGGAGATCCATTCTTCTCTCTACCGCTGTTTTAAACTGTTGTCCAATTTCTTGAAGTTGATTATACGATATTCGAGTGTTTTTATGTTGATCAATGTATTTTCTATGTTGCTTCTTGTCGATAACAACTTTTGTTCGAACCAATCGGTGGTCGCTTCCTACGTCGAATGAGTTCAGCACCGTAGCATCCTGTATTATATTTGTTTGGAGCAAAGAGCGTAATCAATTTCGTTTTTGTTGTTTTATTAGGGCTGATCCATCAGGCTCTCTTCGTCTGGTTTTTCGATAGCTGCCGTAATCGAGTCCATCCGAAGTGCTGGGGACTGAGGGCCGTTCCTCTTGATTCAGATTCATGGAATGTTTAAGGCCTTAACTTCTCGTGCTGGCCCAATGCTTGTTGATAAATGTGTTGTTCAGCCGCTCCTAACATGGAGAATAGACGCTGTTTGCAGCCGCCCATTCTGGGTCAGACACTGTCTGAGAACCTTCTTAGCTTCGCCTTCATCACTTCGAGACCTTACCGGTATGGGTGGCCCTACTGATAGCTATGCTACCGTCGGCATCGCTCCCTGGATGTAAGACTAAGGAGCTCTCTTACCAACGACAAGGTCTTAGTTCCCCTAAAGAGGGAAGCAAAGTCTCTGACGAGAGAGAAAAAACAAAACAAACATTAATCTGAATTTGTGCACTCAATAAATGAGTTTACGCATTTCTTCACATAATTTTACTCAAAACTGTTCCTTTACTGGAAAAAATCGTTATTTCTGATTGATCTGTTTGTTGTTGCCTTTTAGCAAATGTTATTGTGTTCCCTACATTCTCTCATTCATCAAGAATATATTAAGGAATTTTCTATCTAATGAGAAGCAACCTGTCTTGTATAACTACCAAACAATGTGGGCCGTTTTTTATTAACAGTTTGGATAGCATCATCTATCAACTACTGTCAACCACTAAAGACTGAACTAGGAATGTTCAACGCTGTTCTAAATCTAACTGAATATATGCCAACGTAACAGAACGATAGGAAACAAAAGAAAGCTACTAATTTCAAGAACAAAATTGAATTTATTGTGAGATATAAATCAGAACTAACAAATGGGAAAAAACCATAACAATTTGTACAAAGTGTGTATATATTTGACTTTGAATGCCACATTCACTTTTTTTCAGTCTCCACTGCGTGAACGTCAATAAAATGAATCAAAATGCCCATTTGTATTCATTTCGTATCAAATCTGCACAGTAAAGCGTGTAAGAATATAAAAGCTTGCGAATTGTAGGTCAGCAGAACATTTCAAACTGCTCAGAAATCCAACAAACTACTCGGTCCCGCAGGGACAATTTGATTATGGTAATTTTTCGTTGGGTGAACAACGATTGAAGCCAAAATTGGTCCTTACACCCTTTCTGAAATGCCTGAATCTTCAAATCTATAAATCGAAAGAGCTTAACAAAATATAACGTCTTAAAAACGTGACTGGTTTCTACTCTGCCAGCATAACCCAACCCTAATTTACTTTCGGTCCTGGTCTTGCTCGACGTTCCACGATGTAAAAGCTAGGGGACAACGACATATACATAAAAATGCACGTCGTAAACAAGTTTATACCCGTCATAACCATTGTTTTTTAGCGACGAACGATATGAAGTATGCAAAGGGAGGAAAAAACGGTCTTTACTGGGGTTGGTAGTGCTACATAACGACACTGAGTGCTCGATTGAATGGATTAGATTTTATAAAACATGTTCTATTCTGTTCAAAAACGGGGAACATTTTTCATAATATTGAATACAGCCGTAAAAAAAATTAGTCGATATTGACTAACTTCCCTCTAACATTGTAAGGACTATTCGATTATAGTCGAATTTTTGTCTTATTCCATGTAACTCTCAAGCGATATTAGCAGAACGATTTGGATTACATTATATTAAAACTATACTGTAAATTGGCCTTGCTTAGGACCTCTTAAATTGTTGCATCTATAAGTTGCAGTTCTTATACAGTAAAGTCAGTAAATTATTCTTTACAGGTGCAAAAACACATTTTTCCTGTTGATTCTACCTGTGGACTTTTAAACTACAATCAATTTTGTAAATAATAAATTATATTCAAACATGGGAGCTCAGCAAATCTAGCGTGAATGTAGCCTTTCGATTTCGTCCATAAAGTTACTAAACAAACAAAAGAGACTTAGTGAGTGCCATCGAAGTCCACATAACATCTGTGAATTTATGTTGTTTCTACACTCAACAAAATGTGCAAAGTAATGTTAGGAATTGTAATTGGAAAATAAATCAGAACATCTACCAAGCTTGAAAAGACGCGATTCTGGCAATTTATAAGTCATTTTCGATTATTTATTTATTTTATTAGTTTTAAACATCATTCGAAAGGAATAATAATATAACGTGACGAAGTGAGACATTAACACTAAGACGAAAGATGTAGTAAACATTAACCCTTCAATGAGCGAGATAATTTTTTTAGATATAAAAAAAGCAAAAGTCAGCGCATGTAGGAAAAATTGTTTATTGTAAAGATATTTATAATTTTTTTATTAGAAAAACTAATATTTTTGCTGATAGCTAAACTAGTGTTACATATAAGTAACGCTAGCCATTTATGGTATACAAAAGTGACGGCAACATAACTATTTTTTCTGAAAAAATACATTACACTGTAAACATAAGTCGACATCACATTTGATATACATGGTGTGGGTACTCGTATTGCATCCCTTTCCGGCTCAACGACGTCTTTTATTGCCAGAAAAATAGGTTAGTAAGTTGTCATGTCGATCAAATCTGAGATTATACGAAACTCTGTTGAGCTGGATCTCTGGCTCACTGGATTTGTGGTCGTGTGTCTTCCCACCCCTTTTGAGGCAAATTTCTCTTCGAAATTCTAATTGTGTAAGCGGCGTTAGATGCTTGTATTTTTTGGAAAGGCACCACGCATTTGCTACGGAAACGTCCAGAAGCCAGGTGAAAATTGGCCACCACTACTTTTCATTCATTTTTTTCAATTTTCATTTCTTCTTTGGATAGAAGCACATTTCATTTCTTCTTTGGATATATTTGGATTTGATTCGTTACAGAAAAGAACATATTTATTGGGCTGTTCGACAAGCAATCCTAATACTTCTTCATCTAAAAATTCTTCAAATATGTTCAAATAACATATATTTTCATAGTTGCCATAATCAGGCTCAGGAAATGGTTTTTTTTATCTTCCTCAAAGTGGCCCTGGATCCATGTAATCTTGTCCAGTCCTGGACGCAGCAACACATCATTTGGGTCGGAGCCATTAGCTGGACTCATTAAAATTTCGTCTGGTTCGGCTTCATCAACAGTAACTTTGCTGCGAAGCACTAACTCCGCTTTCGGCAAGAATTGTCTGCCGCAAAGATTATCCAAAAATCCGCCACCATCTTCCTCACCTGAATCTTCATCGGTCAATATGTTTGCATCAGGAGGTTCAATATATATTTCGTGTACAACAGCATCATCATCGTATGCCATTTGAATCGCTATGTTTTGTATATCATAGCCAACCAGCTTTACCTAAAAGTAACAGTCACTTTTAGGTTCTTATATAAAAAAGTGTACATTATATTTTATAAAAACTATACTACAGTATGCAAGGCAGACTATATTACTAGTATAATTTAACAATAAATCACAATATAAGCTAAAAGCAAAAGATAAACATTACTTACTCTAGTCGAAAGTTCATTTTTCACCGACCTAAACCTTACTTTTTTTACGTTACTTTTTGCGTTGAGTTACATATAAGTAAGGCTAGCCGTTGAAGGGTTAATCGCGTTTCAATATGATTTTTTTTATTACTGTAATCAATATAACAAATAAAGAGAATATATTTTTATGGAGAAAAGCAAAATGTAAAAGTTTTGTTTATTGCTCCATTATGTTCCATCCGAAATCGGTAAAAATAACAAATTTGATAGAATAACATTGAAAATATAGACAATGAGCCCATCAGCATAAATTGAATAAATAACGGCCCAATTAATTCCGTTTGTTATTACATTGAATACAATTAATATTTATATTACTGAATTGCATTTATTCAAAACACGGAACACTGATCTGGTTTAATAATTATTATCATTGTTCAAATAATTATTATATTCTTCCATTAGTATTAGAGCAATTTAATTGTAGTTGGATGCTTGATTTAAATAATTCAATTTACTAAACCCACATGGTTTTTCGAAATTTTGGATTGCGACAAATCAAACACAAACATGTACTTAACAAGCTTTTAATTAGACAACTAAATGCTAGTTTTTTTTTCAAATGACCATTTCCACTGTCCTTCTCAACCAGCATAACCATACAGTCAAATTACTTACTTAATTCTTATACAAACGATGCAAAACATGTCATTTCAAAGTAGCCATACATTTAAAAAAATTCTAAAACCATTTCAGCAATGCTTTTAAAGTAAATTGGGGTTTTTCTGGAAAAAATCGTCCCATTCTTGGGCGTTTTCGCATGGCCATCGCATTTGCTCCTCCCCTTTCGTGTACTTAGTGCACCAAGTGCCACTCTCATCCTTTAGAATATTGCTGATCCCGCCGGAACATTCACATTTTGGTAGTTTCGGCATGTTACAGGGCATCACATGGAATTGATCTGAGAAAGACAAAAATCCACTTAAAGTTCACGTAAACTTAGTTAACAAACCCAAAAAAATTACCCATATAAAGAATATAGAACAATTACCTGGATTAGAATGTACAGAAATTGGCTGGCTTTCAAATAAAACCTATTTAAGCAAACGACAAATTGGCAAGTTTCCAGAAGCTTCTTAACTCTATTGTAAAGTGCTCTTAAGATGATTATCTCTGGCTTGTGCTACTTCTCTTCGCTCACTTACGGTTAACAGTTGAATACTCGCAATAAATTTTTGTAAGACCCAAATATCAAAAATATGTTTTTAATTGCACGACTAAGCCTGCATTCTCTATCTATGCGTTCTGCAGAAATTCATAAAAAATATTGTAATCGCAAACTTACGACTTTAACTTACTAATTATGAAGACATTTTTGTTTTGCGATATTTCGCTTTATTAATTGTCTAAAAACGAATATAAACTCATCATTTGTTGCGCAAGTTCTTACATATTGGAGAAAAAAATAATTAATGCAAAATTTGGTCAAATTAAAAATTAGAAAAGCGGGTACTCATTTACACAAATTCTGGTCAAAGTTTCCAACAAAGGAATCCACACAGTAAGAAAAGACATGCATAATTAAAACAAACAAAAAAAGAACCCAAAACTTCAGAAAAACGATACGAATTTTTTTTAGAAAAATTGCAAGTTCGACCTGCATTATTAAATAACAATTAAATCTACAGATCTGTCTAAAACAACCCAGACTGACTAATTATAATAATAAAGCAAATCTACCTAAAGCCACACACTGAAGTCCTGACTCTCCAATTTCCGCTTGATAATCCTGCCAACATTTGCAGGAAGATGTCGGTATCACCCTTGCCGAATAAGCAAAAGTCCACAGCGAGCTCATAAAACAAATCGCCAACAAAATCCTAAAAGTGAAAAGGCAACATTGAATAGTGCCATAACGGTCCTTCCTGCTATAATTAATCGCTTTAATTAAGCTATCCGAAATTAAGTTGATGCTAAACTTGTTTAAAACTCACATTTCTGAAACTCCACAAGCACTTTGAGCGGATTTATGCATGAAAATCAGCACCTGAATGCTGGATGTAAATTTATTGTGCTGTTGATGCTTTCGACTCAATTGCACACTTCATGAAGAGTCGTCTTTTGCCAACATGAAACAAACATAAGTATAGGCGTTGAAAATAATCCCCATAGAAAGGACAACTTGTTTCATTCTGTAGTGTGAGGCTTTAGGTAGAGTGCCAGTAATATTGTCCCAATCTTAAAATCCTTTAAATAATTCCCAGTAGCTAATGCCCATTAGCTGGGAGAATGTATATCTTCAAACAGGCCAGCGGAGGCAACATATTTTCTCTGATTTGCTTTTAACAACAAATCTCGAATTTACTCAGTAAACATTAGAAAGAAATGTGAAATGTGTTTATTGTTTGAAACCATGAAACTTTTGTGTAACAAAAGTCTGCATAAAGTTACCAAAAAATGGCATCAAAATATGAAGTAGATGTTTGCAAAAATTGTAATGCCATTTGCCCCTCAACTAAGAAAAGTCTTCAGCAATGGCGTCAACCCAGAAGTGAATAAATTATAGTCAACAAGTTTGCCTGCCTTTGTAGGTCCTATTAAAGAAGCGTTGACACTTAACACAGAAAGCTAATTGTTTTATGCTACTTCTTGCGGTATCTCAACACGCCAAGATTTACCATAATGTTCCGACCGGTGTCAATAACATTGATTTTGTTAGGAGATTTAGGCCACTCGGATTTGGATTGGAACAGGTCATTGTTTGTTGCTGATTTATGGATTAATATTATATTTATTGTGTATACTTTCCTGACTGAATTTTAATTCAATTAAAAGGTAGCAACAACTACACATACAAACTGATGATGGTGGAGAAAGACACCGAAACGTCTGTAAAGTAGAGTAATAATTGACTGAAACCCAGGAATTTTATTTTCAATTATATTATATTTATGTCATTGGTTTCGCATATTTGGTTTAAAGTATTAATGAATTACAAGATATTGGCTGGCAGGTTTCAGAACCTGATTCCAATAAGCATTTCAAAAGTAATCGGTTAATTACGGAAAAAATTAATTTAGGAATAAGTGGAATGAACATTAATAGTTTTCCAGTTTAGGGATAATTAATAATAATTGAAGAGTATTTAGATTTCGTGTAACATAACAACAGGTTTTGATATTCGTAGTCATTCTTAAATTGAAAATACAGTTGTTAGTCTTTAAGTTATTTAAGATAATTTATAATATTTAATTTTATTTCTCCCTCTCTCTCTCTCTCTCTGTGTGCACCTCTTACAACCCAGGATGGGTCTTGGCTGACTCAACGATTCCCCTCCATAGGGCCTTGTCCATCTTTAGCTCTTCTGCTCCCGTGATATTCAGAGTTCTAAGATCTGATGCTATGTTGTCTCTCCACCGTAGTCGTGGTCTTCCTAATGGTCTTCTACCCGTCGGGGCCTGCTTCCATACTAATTTGACAACTCTTCAGTCTTGCTGTCTTTTGACATATCCGGACCATCCAGTGTTTCCGCTTTAATTATTTTCACAATGTCCGCTTGATCATATAGTTGTTCTATTCCCCTGTTTTTCATACTACGATATTGTTGTGTGGTTTCTTCCCTTGTAGGTCCGAATATACTCCGTAGGATTTTCCTCTCTACAATCCTCAGTCTGTTCTCGTTCTGTTTCGTCATGGTCCAGGTCTCACAGACGTACGTCATAATCAAAATTTTATTAGCTTCTGTAATGCAAAACAGCAGCGATTGGCACTTTGTGTTTTGATGTTAATTTCCTTGGTCATGTTATTGTCTGACGTGATAGTGGCAGCCAGATATTTAAATTCATGTACTCTTTCGAAGTTGTATTGGTCCATCGTCACATTTTGCTCTATTCGATCCCTACGCTCCGTTCTTGATGTGGTCATATACTTGGTTTTACTCTCATTTCTTTTTAGGCCTACACTTTCCGCTGCAGATTCTATTTTTAGAAATTATTCTTTGATTTTCACGGTTGTATTTCCAATGATGTCTATGTCATACGATAAATATCCGCAAAGGCCAACATGAGACGGGGACCCCGATTGCTGAAAAGAAGAGTCTCCGTTTTTGCGACCGTCACTACCTTCTCTAAGGCTATATTAAAAATGAGTGGGGAGATGGCGTCTCCTCGTTTTAGGCCATTATTTATAGTCAAAAATTGATTTTTGTTAAACTGATAAGTTTATTCGGGATTCCTAGTTCTACCATAGCATTCCACAGCTCCACTCTCAAGACGTTGTCATGCGCTTGTTTAAAGTCGATAAAGAGTTGATATAGGACTTGTATCGTATTCCCAGCACTTCTCCATTAGCTGGCGGATTGTAAAGATCTGATCTACTCTTAATTCTATTTCGTAACGAGAATAGCTTCAGACAGGACTAGACGCTTTAAATGCTAGTTAATTACTGTATGAAGCTGAGACCTAAACCAAACTGGCATTGTATGCGATATTGATAAGATACAGAATATGAAATAATTATATTTAAAAAAAATCGGTTTGAATAAAAAATCAAATTATATGTTAATTACATGTAACTTATCATCATGAAAAATGAAAAAAATGAAAAAAGTACGTTTTATAAAATCCTTTATGTCGTGTTTATTATAAAAGATACAATAACGAAATTTTCAGGATGGGGGTGAGAAATGAGCGTGAATTTGAAAATAAAGTAAAAAATAATCTAGGCCCACTATGTTCATTGAGGCCGAAGTCAACTTTTGTTTTTCTTATGGGCGCCATATTGAATGTCTGCATTTTTAAATTCCCCTTTAAATATGCTCTTCAACCATGTATAACATCTTTATGTTCGGTCAAGATAAATAATTAAAAGTAACAAAATTAAGATTTTATTATAGTAGGCATTGATCTGTTCGTTGTCTGTTTTAATTACCTAGGTAACTGTCAAAGTAGAATTTATTGTCAGTGTCAAGTATTTGTAATTAATTGTGTGTTTCAAAATGAATCACTTTTCAAATTATGACAAATACGATATGTTTTTGTTTGTTATTTACGGAGTGTTTTATTCTCTGTCGTCGAAATGAAGCGAAAGCTGATGAAATGTGTATTTAAATAAATATCCAGAAAGGCGACAACCTGGTAGAACTATGTTTAGGCGTCTGAAAGACAACCTTGTAGCTTACGGGAGTTTTGCTAAGGTAAAGAAAAACAAACTTCCAGACAAAAATATAGAAAATTTGGTAATGCAAAGCGTGGTTGAGACACCTTGTACGTCTTTAAGTCAAATTGAAGTCACAACAGGTGTTGCGCGGTCAACGGCGAAATGTATTTTAAAACGTCATAAATATCACCCCTATCGTGAACGGCCCTGCCAGGGACTCCAGAATGGCGATGCGATTTGAAGAATGGCATTTTGTCAGTGGTTTATTCAAAGAAATAACGAGATACCAAACTTTTCCTTAAAAGTCCTTTGGTCAGATGAGAGCCAATTTACTAAATGTGGACTATTTAATCGTAAAAATACCGTTTTTTGGTCAGATGAAATTCCACGGCTAGTTCGTCAAGTTAGGCACCAAGTTAGGTTTGGATTTAAAGTCTGGTATTGTAGGTACCCACGTGATTGGACCATTTTTTTTTAATGAGAACTTAAATTCCGAGAGATATTTGAACCTCTTACAAACTAACGTAGCGGAAGCACTTATGGATGTCCCAGTAGCTACCCTGCAAAACTTGTATTTCCAAAAAGACGGCGCGCCGCCACATAATGGACGTATTATCACAGAATTTTAAATCACGAATTTCCCAACAAGTGGATAGGCAACCTGGGACCAGTAAGATGGCCTGCGAGATCCCCTGACATACCACCGCTTGATTTTTTTGCATGGGGTTTCCTGAAAAATGTGGTATACTGCAGGTCATACGAAACCGAAGAGGAGCTGAGACACGCTGTTATAGAAGCTGTTAACAGAATTACCCCAGAAATGATCAGAAAATCCTGTGAAGCAGTAATGAGACGATGTATGTTGTGCGTGCGAGAAAACGGTGGCTTATTTGAACACCTACTTTAATCCTAAAATGTTACTTGTTCTTTTGCAGTGTTCGATGTATGATCAATAATAATTTAAAGTAATAATTATTAGAAATATCAATGCCTACTACCATTAAATCTTAATTTTGTTAATTTTAATTATTTATTGCTATTCCGAGTTCAAAGAAGTTGATGACAGATTATATATATATTATATATATATATATATATATATTATATATATATATCTATATATATATATATATATATATTTTTTTTTTTTTTAATACATTTCTTCGAAAACCTAAATCTTCAAGCTATCTTGGTAGGTTTCTGAAACATACAAAAATATATCTAAATCCACTTGCTTTAAATATGGAGGACAATTTTATTTTGCTTTAAAATTGGAGATTATTTATAAAAATGCAAAATAGTAAACTCACTTTTAACGAGCAGAATAGATTAAGGTCATTTGCCAAAATATGTCGAAAGCTGGGGAAACCTTTTCGTACAGCCTTTTGAATACAGCACACCAAAAATTGACTTTGAAAAAAGATTAATTAAACTTTTTCATTTAGCAAAGCTTCAGCCATTTCCAGCAGGAACTGTTAGCACATGTAAAACTAACTTGTTCATTCTCGACCAGAACTTGGTTCCCTTTAATAACTTGTATCATTTTCAATTTTAGTTAAGGCTTTCAATACCGGTCACGTATCCCTCGGACAGTTTAAGCAATCACGTAAGTTCGTTGATTAAAACTATTAAGGACATTCGCCCAACCCTGTTATCACAAGTTCTAATTGAACAACGAACGAAGCGTTAATTTTAATTGAGCACTGTTGCGGCTTAAATTGGAAAGCTGGATATGCTCAAAAGCGGCATTTGAATGCGCCAGTACTCGGAATCGGCCGCATCTAAGCCTTGAGCATAAATTACGTCCTGTTTGTGGGAGAAAATCAAGAATTAATTTCAGGATTGATTGAGTTTAGTGCAAGAGTTACATGCGTTCCAAACATATCAATCAAATGCAATTGCACGCTAAAATAAAGAAAGCATCCTACTACCTCCTCTAGTCAGAGATTTGCGAATTGCTTCGGTAAAATTCCTTAATGCTTTTCTGCTTCAGTTTTGAAAAAAACATGTAATTTAAAAAAAAATTGTTTAAGTTACACAAAAATAACTGAATGAGGTTTGCCCTTATTATTTGTTGGATTACGTGATCACTCATTATTGTGTATGTGTGTTGAAATCAAAACGTCGAATGTCCGCTTTGACGCTTAATCACATTGAGCTTTAAAGGGTTCACTCAGGTGATAAAAAGCCGCCAGACTGAAAGGAAAATTAATTTACCAAAAATTACCTACTGATTATCTGAACACCTTTCGAACCCCGATCCGGTGCCTTGTAAATTGATAATCCACGTCTCCAATTAAACGAGCTGGCTGAGCTCGAACGTTATTCATCTCGAGCCAAAGTCGATTGTAAATGAAGGAGGCACTTGCTTTTAAAGATCAAGTGCTTCTGAAATAGATTAGCCTGAAAATATTGACCGATTTCCTGAGCCAACAAGTGGCCGTCGAATTTGAGGCGGCGACGTCGCGTGTACAAGTTGCATGTTTGACGAGCGTTCCGAGTCGTTGCTAATGAGTTGATTGCATATTAAAGGGATGGTAATGGGCCTCCATGATTTCCGGTTCGTACGACTATCCGGAAACTCCAACAGTCCCACATTGACAATAAACTAAATGATGTGTCCGAATTGTTTATGGGTTTGGGTGCGACCAGATTAGATAGATCATTTGGTATGATTCATGGACGATTTGTCAAAAAAAATGCTATTGAGTTGGGAGTTTTTCCAGAAACAACTCAAATTTCCTTCATCTGAGTCAATTCATGCAACAGAGAAATCAAGGAATCTACTGCCACCATTTCTCTACTGAATTCAGTTGATTGAGATGAAGAATTTTTAAATATCAAATCAATATTTTTTATCACATCTGCTGTGGTCTGCTCCAGGGCGATGAGATAACGGGCGAAGTCGTGATTCATTTAAAAAACAACTTTAAAGGAAAAACTTCAAATATTTCTTTCGGGGGACTTTCGAACAGGATTTGGAAGCTTTTGCTAGAAGCATAAACAGCGAGAACACTTCAAAAATCAATCAAATGTTGAAGGTGTCGGCAACCAAAAGCGCATAATTCGCTTGATTTTTTGCCGATTTACAAATTTCGACAGCCATATATTAGAGCTCTAATATTTCTATCTATCCAAGCTTCAACTGATCAAAAATTCCTATAATTAAGAATGTGACGCGTTTCGAAAATTCCATCATTACAATTTCCTTTACTCGAGAATTATGGAAGAATTAGTAATTTATGTTCAAAAGCACAACGTTACTCTGAGCATAACAACTCGAAAGACCTCTTCAAATCAATTAAGACCATTAAGCGCGACTTTGCAGCCCGCTCTTGGGCTATTTAGCATAATGGAGTAAAAATTGATTCGATTGCGGAAGTCGTGGCCATCTAGAAAGGCTCATGTGAAGATTTGTATCGAGGAAACATAGTTTCTCCAGAAGTGTCTACTTCTTTTTCTTTTGAAAAAGAACCCAACATACTGAGATCGGATGTAGTTAGGGTCAGTTTCACTCACTGAAAAACTCCAAGCCACCCGGAGTGGATTAAATTCCAGCTGAGATCCTGAAATGTATGGGAGCAGTGGGCGTCACCAAGGATCCATGATATTTGTAATAAGATCTGGAATACCGGCCAGTGGCCCTCTGATTGGACTCGATCGGTCTTTATTCCACTACACAAAACAGGATCCAAATACAATTGCGACAACTTCCGCCCCACGCCAGCATGATGCAGCAGCAGCAGATGTCCCATGCCTGCAAGATCGTGCTCAAAATTGTTCACCCGAGAATGAAGAACTAGCTCGATTGGCAAATCCCCCCTAGTCAGACAGGATCTGTCAAAGGCAAATGTACCCTCGAGCAGATCTTAAATATTCGCCTTATTATTGAAAAAGCCGGAGAATTCTACGTTCCAGTATATCTTTGTTGTATGGATTATGGCAAAGCATTTGACAGCTTATTGTGGCCAAAGCTGTGGGACACCCTTTGAGAAATGGGCGTTCCCTACCACCTTATCTCGCTTTTAACAAGTTTATACAAAAATAGTTGTGGCGTGGTTAGAGTTGACAACCATCTTTCAGATGCATTTGGTGTGAGTACGGGTGTCCGCAGGGATGTATTCTGTTCCCGATCCTCTTTAACATCCATGGGGAGATGTGATGAGAAAGGTCCTGGAAGGTTGGGATGGCAGAATTTCTGTGGGCGGTGTGGGAATTTCCGAATTATCTGAAGAAGAAATAGTCCCTAGACTGAACAAACTTGAGAAAGTGAGTGAGGAACATGGGATCTATATCAATACGAATAAAACAAAATTGATGATAATTGATCGTGTTCGGAACAATAGTCCAGAAACCCTGTGTATCGCAGGTTATGATGTGGTGGATCACTTTACCTCTCTGGGGTCTACAGTGTCAAACGAAGGTAGTTGCGATAACGAGGTAACTCGTCGAATACAAATGGGAATATCAGCAATGACAAAACTAAAGAAGTTATGGCAGGACAACAGCTTAACCATCAATGCAAAAAAGTTAATCGTCACTACTCTGGTTTTCCCTATCTTGTTAAATGCAGCCGAAACCTGGACCCTAAAGCAGAACATCCGCAAAAAAATAGACGCCTTTGAGCTGTTGTGCTGGAGAAGAATGTTTCGAATTCCTTGGACGGCGTATCGGACTAACATCTCCTTACTTCGTGAAGTTCATGCTGCCAACGTCTCTCCAGCATAGTGCTCGGGAGAATTGTTAAATATATCGGCCACCTGACCAGATCTAAAACTGTAGGCGAGGCAGATGACCAGCCAGATGGACAGACCAGATTCGAGCTGGTATGGGCACCAGCCTACAACAGGCAACATCAAATGCAACCCAAAACTGGCTCGCGGTATTCAGGCTGAGAGAGCCTGGTCTTATTAGATTATGGTCTGGGGTCACGACTCCTCCGCCAGGAAGAAAACGAACTGGACGAAGAAGAGAAGAGTTATTTTAGCGAGAGCGCTTTTTTATGAGAAAGTCCTGGCTGAGACTTTGTAAGGCTTTAGAGCAGTATGGAAAAAATGTTTAAAGAAAATTTTGCAAAAATTCTCAGATTTTCCAAAATCGTGTTTTCTCCTTTAAAGCAAGTAGCCTGTAGAACAACGATTTTAGGATTTGCAAACTTTTACTAGCAACATAATCAGCGGGAACATTTAACGCAAAAAATCAGATAAATTTTGAAATTTGCAACAATCAAAATCTAATAACTCTCTTGTTTTTCGGCCGATTTATAAATTCCAAAACTTCGTTTCAGGGTACTGATTTCTTTACATAGCCAATCCTTAATTGAACAAGAATTCGGCTAATTAGCAAAGTTGCCAGGAAAATATTGAAAACACGCAGTGATCACCATTTCTTCGAATCTTCCAACACTCAAAGCTCGTTTACTCTAAAACGATGAACAATTGGTAATTTTTTGAAAGGCAGTTTTTGGTAAGAAAACCCTGGTTGAACCCTTGCAAGGCTTTCGAACAGTTTTAAAGAAAAGGTGATTTAAAAAAATTTGAAAAATTTCTTCGAATTTTCAAAATTGTGTTTTTCTCCTTTAAAGCAAGACACTTTTAGAACAACGAGTTCAAAATTTCGTAGCTTTTACTAGATATCTAAATAGCGAGAAATTTTGACGTAAAAAATCAAATAAATTTTTCAATTTTCAACAATAAAAAGCTAATCTCTCTTGTTTTTCTACCAATTTATAAATTTCAATACTTTATTTTAGGGTGCTGATTTATCGACGAAGCCAAACGTCAATTGAACAAAATTTAGGGTAATAAACGGAAAAAATGCAATTTACCAAAAAAAATGTTTTTCCCATTTTCTTTGCCATAATTTGATTTGCCGGGAATTTTTATAGAAATTGAAAAAAGAGGAAACTTGCCACATTTATAGTTCGTTTATTCGAAATCTATGAGAAATTGGTTATTTTATCAACAGCGATTTTTGTGAGAAAACTCTGGCTGGGCTTTTCTGATGGGGAGTATTAAAAAGAAAATGTTTTAAAAAAGCTTCTCAGAATTTCCATAATGCTTAAATTTTTTACAGACTTTCGAAAATTCTAAGCTTTTTTATCCTTTAGAGCAACGAGTTTAAGATTTAAACGGTTTGACTAAAACATAAATTCTAGCACTTAAATTCTCGAAAAAATAAGGTATTGACGATTATCACAAGCACCTCGAGACAAGTGCTTAAATAAATAATTTAAGCATTTTATTTGCAGAGGCTTCACTTACAGTTTTATAAGTTTTTAGCGGTTTCTACTAGTATTTTCATATCCCCAATTCATTTCCATTCATAAATTAAAGTTGGTTAAAGTGCTCTCATAATTGGACACAGTGCTCTCATAATTGGACACAGAAGAGATTTTGTATGATTTCCAAGGAAATTTGCTTTGCTTCCCAAAATGAAATTTAATCACTCATTTTTTTGTACTCATATTAAATAACTAAGATAATGGAAGGTGGTGTTTCTATTCCTCCATTTGATCAGAACGAAGAAACTTGAAAACATTAAACAAATTAATGAAGGTGAAAAGATTTTCAGCACTGTTTGTGCCGAAAGAAATACGAAAACTTTTGCTGTTTATGTCGCTTAACTTATCCAAAAACGAAGGTACCTAGTTTGTTTAAAAAATGCTCTTTTGATACCGTTATTAATTGTTTAAATTGCTGGTCTTTCCGGTAAAAATGTTTATTGAATTGAAAAATTGACCTGATATTTGATTGGGACAATTGGTGTTTTTATTTTATTGTTTTAATAAAATTTAATTGTGAGCTTAAAAAGTTCATTGTCTCATGGGATTGGACCATACTGTGTCTTTTGTAATATTATTGGAAAATTACGAAATCCCTGTTAGGATTGAGTAGTTCGCACTGGAAAACAGGTAAAATGAAAATGCGGCCTAAACGTATTGCTAAAACTCAAAAAGTTTGTCGATTCTAAGATGTTTTGTTCTTTCGTAATTTTTAGACATAATTAATTATTTACAATTTTTAATTATTATACAATAAGGCTTTGAAAATAAGGATCCAAATCAAATTCCCGTATTTACATTTTCAATCGGTTCCTTAAACAAACATCCACCTTTATAAAAAAAAAATTACTTCATAACCCAATAGCTTTGAGGAAGAAAACGAAAATAAAAGAACTTTTGCCAAAGATATTACTTAAAATATCGTAGGCCTGAAAATACACGTTTGTACGCAATACATCCAGAAATTGCAAGAAGCCACCAAAATAAACTTGTCAATACGAACATAATGAAAAGGTTTATAACGTTCTACGACGTCTTCCGATTTCCATTTTCCATCTGTCTCGGTCGTTCCATGGATCGTCTTCAAGCTCTCTGTCTCTAAATTCCCTGTCGATACCTTCTCTGAGGCTTGTCTTCGCCCTCTTGGCTGCCAGTTCATCACTTGCTTCGGGATTCGGTGTTCTTGCATTCTTTGTATATATCCATACCATACCCCGCTCCCACCATTCCTATATAATATATACTGCCATGATATCTATAATTACCACTTACCAGTCAAAAACCAAATAGACCTATCAGCGTACATATTACTATACGCCGACGATACTGAACTAATAGTACACGACAAAACCACTGAAAAAGCGACTGAAAGACTCCAAACACTAACGGACAATACAATGTCATGGTTCTATAAATGGAGACTAACACCAAACGCGTCAAAAAATCAACTTCTACTCACAAACCAACGACTCAACGCTGACTCCCCTACAATAATTGCAGACGGCCAAACGACAGAACCAAAGAATGACATAAAATACCTCGGAACCACGATTGACCACAAACTTAAATTCACTAAACACATACGAAACATGAGGGCAGAAACAATAAAGAGAACAAAACACTTCCGATCACTAACCTACAAAGACAGAGGAATTAGCACAAACACCGCCACCAAAATATATAAAGCTATTTGTAGACCCTTGCTAGACTATGGACATATACTCATGACCAACGGAACAGAAAGGACAAAACGTTATATACAAACAACAGAACAAATTGCACTAAGACTAATAGCACGAATAAGACACCCCCAAAACCCATTACACAACCCCTCCACCCAACTACTATACGACATTGGCACAAACATGACAAAGATCTCGGAAAGACTCATACATCTACAGACAAAATGGACAAACAACCACTACAACTGGACCATACTGAATCCCCTTTGTCTTACAAGACCAACCAGACAATCCCGCTTCCGTTTCCCTACATCAACGCTACTCGAACACTTGCAAACGCAACTGACTACTGGACAATAAAATAATTTTTTCTTGTCATTAGAATTGGAAATTTTATTTAATAAGATTATTAACTTAGAATAAGAGAACTTTCATCTTTGTTTTTTATTTAGATTAAGACTACATGTATTAAACAAGGGCAGAAAGGCCGATAGGTCGATAGCCTTTTTTATAAATAAAGATGTTTACTACTACTACTCCATACCATAATGAAACCTAATCGTACAATTGTTCAGGTTTGCAAATCAAGATATTATAAAAATGTTATTAGATTATTGAATTTCCAATTTATTTGCAATCAAAACTAAGTTTGTCAAAATCAAACCTACATAAAAAAAATACATTGTTGAATTCAAGTAGCAGGTTCCGGTTCAAATATTTAGCTAACAATATTTATCTGAACACTTCATTAGCAGCCGCTCGAATTAAAACACCGTACTACCCTTGATAAGGGGCGGCTGAAAGAAATCTGGTTACAGTTAAAATTCTGTCACCTTTACCCCAATGTACGATTTCGAGTGAAATAATCCCCTACAGTTCGGATGGAGTGCTTTTAGCTTTTAGGGGGACGCAAAAAGTGTATTACACTCGACTTCACATATCTAGAGCGTAATACAAAAGATTTTGTTAAGATTGTGTTTTATAATAGTATTAAATTACTCTCTCTGTGTTACTTGCCAGAAAGTATTATGGCTAGGGTCTGAACGAGGCAGAGGGTTTATATGAAATTCTGCGACATTTATTAAGCAACATGCAAACAACTAACGTAATTTAATGGTGAGATCAAATTTGCTAAGCTACTCGTTTCATCAGAAACTATACTGAATTTGACGTCTAGAATTAAAAAAAAACATCTTCATTCCACAGAGTGTTAGAAAAACATTACTCTTTGCATCTCAAATGTGCTAACTTTTGAAGATGCATTTTCCACTGTGCTATTAAGCAACATTAAAATAGTTCAATGAGCATTTGGCAATGTGGAAAAACTACAGTACGGGGACGTTTGTTGGCAAACATGGCAACGTTCACGTGGGTTTGTGGTTAGGTTTTCCCTTATGCTCTTCAAAACTTAAAAATAACTTAAATTGTGACTTAACTTTTTAATACATGAAGTTGTCATGTAAAGTGAAAGATATCTGCATCTGAATAGGTTTTGATGAAGAAGGCAGGACTCATAAGCAGTGAATTTGCAAGAGAGAAGCACCAGAACCAGGCAGAGAAAACCATTCAAAAATTTTGCGCTGTAAGAAACTCGGTCTCAACCAATATTTAAAAGAACGAAAATCAACTTTTTCAACCAGAAAATGTTTCTTTTCCACCAATCAAATGACTCCTTTTTCTTTATTGTTTTTCAATTTGCTTGTTCGTTACATAATTTAGGAAAAAATCGGCAGGGTTTTTGCGTAATGTTACTGAGAAAAACTCATTTGCTGGCGCGAATATCACCATTCTGGTATCGTTTTTCGCAAATTTCTCAGCTTCCAGAAATAATTATTCTTCTGCTATTTTTCCTGCACATACCCTTAAACCATGACGTTAACTTTCAAGCACCTCTAAACATGCATTTAAATATTGCCTCAAAAATGATTGTTTTTTAGCGGATCTTCAACACTTTAGGTACTTCCAAACTTTGCGGTTAGCAATTTGCATAATGAAAATCCATGTTTAAAAACGCTCCACATCTCTAAACAATGACGCAGCTATAAGTACATCGTTATTTACATCAGTCTGATAAGATGTTGGAAATACCTCTTACATTATTCAACATTGTTAACATCGGATTCGCAGATAAATCCCAATATTCCAGGAATATCACTAATTAATTCAGACCGCGTAACAAAGCCATAGTTAGAGTCTTTTGTAATTAGCGAATCTGAACAGGCCTTAGGTTCAGGAACAACTCGAAGGTTCAATTTAAGCTTAAAATAATAATTATAATTACGCTGTATTCTGTTGATGCTGCGCAAACTGGGATGTTCAGTACATGGGAATGTTTCTTGATAAAATGAGAAGGAAAGTGAGTTAACAACATGTTGGTTATTGAGGAAACTTTACAAAATTACTTTGCCAGGCTAGTTTCTATGCAACGTTACCGAATCATTCTCTAGCCGGTTACAAGTGACCTTTATTGGAAGAGGAAAACTCCATTCCGTAGTCTCTACCAGTTTCACCTCAATTTTTATTTTATTTGCGACATCTATGGGTCGCTGATTACCGATATAAAATTTTACGACAGTTTCAAACGTGATCCAATTTTATTTACCTTGAGGAAATCGCATGCAATATTTCAGCACATGCCCCTAACTTTTATGCAGCACCGTAAATTGAATATTATCGAACAAGGACTTTTGAAATATTGAGGTGAATAACACAAATCTGCCTTCTTTGTCTTACCTGCTGACGATATTTTCCGGCTCGGAAGTTTCATTGACCCATAACAATAACATTTTATGTGCCTTTTTTGGAAATTAGTAAAACATATGCAAAGGGTTTTTTTGCGTTTTATGAACCTGCAAACGGTCTTCAGGTTTATTAAAACACGAATTTTTACAGTCAATTATACTTTAGTATTTGTTAAGTGTTGGGGCGTTGCACCATTTAGAAGCTGAGAACAGCCAAAACGTATGAATTTTAAATTTTAACAGGGTATAATAAAGGATTAAATTTACTTTTGGTTTAAACCAAATTTCTTCCTTCTCACATTTAAATATTTTACTCTGCGCGAGGTATTCGATTTATTATTTAAAACAGCGTCATTTTACCACAAGGGCTCCTTCATAACTGCTGAATAGATTTTCTTTCACGCTGTAATTCAGCTAATGAAAAAGCAGAAAAACAAAATTGAAAAAAATGAAAACCTTTGATAAAAAGATTCAGTTATAATGGCTGTACTATAGGACATTTTGGAAGGTAGAGAATCGCCATGCAGCAACCCACAAAGACATAAATGGAGATTAATGCGTCTCTCTGGTCCTAGAATGCGAGTTTCGCAGTAATTGGACATAGATATGCTCAAACTCTACTTTATCGCTATCTATATTGCCGACCGGGGCTAGATATCGCGCTGAGGCCAATTAGACTATTATATGACTCGAGGTTTTTTCATTTCCAGGCTTATCTGAGCCCGATAGCGGCGAATCCATGAATATTCAAGTTAACGTTTTTAGCTGAATCAAAGCTTTTACCATTAAAGTTAACTTCACTGGATATTTTTCACTTGTAGATTGGACAGCGCTTTTTGATTGCTATAAAAGGCAAAAGTTTTCAATCTTTCAACTCCATCTGCACTTATAAATCAACAGTTATGCTCTGTACGCTGAGAGCAAACGCCAGGAGTTCTAAACATTGTAGCCAATAATACAGATGAAAAGCAAACAAACACGACATTTCTCTACTGTTCATGTTCAACGTCGACATTCTTGGATATGCCCGATTTAAATATAGATTGAAAATACGCGATTTTCTCGTTAAACTTAAGCATCAAACAGATAACTGCTTATTTCTATTGCCTGCAATAAGATTTAAAAGCGCTCGACTCCGAATAATGATGGCTGAACGAAACGACTTTATCGAAAGACGCCCTTTTCAAACTTTCGAAATTTAAAAGAACCGAAGGTCCGTATTCGATTACGAGAAAAACAAAAGGGTTGCCATGAAATTGATGGGTTTCGATTTTTTCAAGCCAACGCCGGTTTTGTCGGCTTCGGTTTGCTTGTTTTTCCCACTCACATTGTTTGCATAATGCCTGCAATTTGTTTTTAGCTTCCATTTGCTTCTTAATAGTCACTCTGGATAAGCAGTGAGATTTTTGATCAGTTTATTAGCTAGAGAATGATGGTCGTTCCGCAAATTGCTTCAGTTTTATTGATTGTAAACTTTTTCCATTCGACACTAGACGTTGAAATTGGAAACCCCACATTATCGGATGTTACAGGACATCAAACTTTTGCCATCATTCATTGTCGTTTTTATTCTGAAAATTATGAAGATTGAAGAAATGGAAGAAAAGATCGATGTTTGCAACTTGATGGACATTATTATGCCCAAATCTTAGGATCAATTTTCAGATAAGGCAAACTCTTGGGTGGAATGCAAAATATTGCCTGGGGAAGTGCTGAAAGCATAGTTCAAATTTGGGTTTATCCAGAATAAATGTGGAAAATGATATTTCAAATGTCATGCATAAGACCTGCGAGGAATTGTAGAATAGTGAAATATATCTAGATATTTTATAAAGTCAGTGGGAATTTATTTGCAAGATAAATACCGAATGTTTTAAAATAAGTGCCCATTATTTTACAGGCGATTTCTCATGTATTTTTAAGATGTGGAGTCCATATAAGCATGGGTCCGTAAGGCCTTACTGATCGAGCTACATTGATTTTAATATTTGCATTTTTGAGTAATTTTTGAAGTCAAATCGATGATTGAACGAAACTTGATATTTGGAAGGGTTTAAAACATGATAAACTAAAATTATTTGATCTTGGTTTTCCTCTTACATGTAGAAGGAGCTATCTTCATCACTATCTCTCCTTAGAAGAGTCATAACTTTCCTGCATGTTCATGTTTCCATCACATTTTTAGCACGAAAATCAAGTCTCAAAATGCTTAATTTTTAAATACTTGCAAACAGAATAATACTTTTGCAAATCAAATTTATATATTTATAGTCAATTTAATTAATTAATTTAAACTTTATTCTTGGCAAAGTTGTCAATGTGGACTAGTCTGGCAAATAAAACTTTCCTATTTCTGTTCTAGAAGTAGCCTCTTAATATTTGAACAGTCTGTTGAAGTCACTTCAGCTTAAAGTGTGGCAAATTTTGCTCTCAAATCGCAGCTAAATCTGATTTTTAGTTAATTTGTGAAAGCCGACTTGAAATTGAGGGTTTACACATAAACTCTCTAATAAAAATTCGCAAGTTCTAATCCAACGCTAGTAGCTACTTGAAACTTTCACGATCCATAGATAACACGGCAGTCTAAAAAAGGTCCGAGTTATCATAAAATCCCACCAAATTCGAATTTGTGCGGAATTTGTAAATGTTGGTATAGAAATCAACGTTTTCGTGGAACTCCAGGTTATCCGATAAAAACTTACGATTTCGAATTCAACACAAGTTGCAACTTAAGCTTCTTACAGTATATAGATAACAGTTGAGTCTACAAGCCCTGAAAGTGTCAAGTAAATCTCACTGAATCCTGATTTTGCAAGCTTTGTAAACTTTGGGCTAAGTCACGCAACTGCAGGCTATCCAATGAATTTCTGAATCCAAGGGATTTTTATCCCTAACTTATATTCTAAAGCAAGTCCATGTTGGATATAAGCCACCTCTCAAGGTGCTTCCATACTATGCGGTCCTCAGCTTGTCGAAACCATAGTTTTGCTGCAGTTTTGTCTCTGTCGTTTTTCCATCTGGCTCTTGGTCTGCCTCTATTTCTTTTACCCTGCCGTGGCCTCCATACAGTCACCTTCATTGCCCATCTGTTGTCCTGGATTCGTGTTATGTGCCCGGCCCATCGCCACTTCAAGCTGGCTATGCGTCTTGCTACGTCATCTACCTTTGTTTTCTGTCTTATATGTTCGTTTATTATTCCTGTTTGGCTGTTTGGTATGCTTCTAATTTATGACAGAGTCGATTGTTTAATATTTTTGTTATCAGTTTATATAGGTGCGGCATTAGTGTTATGGGTCTATAGTTCTTTAGGTCTCTGTGGTCACCTTTTTTAAATATTAGTATTACTTTGGAGTTTTCCATTCTTTAGGTACTTTTCCAAGTAGGGAAGAAGTCTTTCTCCGCCCATCATTATCATATCTATTAGCGCTTCATCTATCCCTGCTGCTTTATTGTTCTTCTTTTTTTTCATTGCTGCTTTAATTTCGTATTAGCAAATCAGTGAGATGACTTGTTAGCGTGCGCCTTTCTCTAGGGCTTTTTTGTATGTCTGGTATTTCTTGTGATATAGATGCGTACAAGTTTGTCCTGTCTCATCTATTATGTTTATTATTTTTCTTCTTCCTTCGCTTATTTTTTTCCCAACTATTTTGGGCCTTTATTATTTTCAGTTATTTCTTCCACTATTCTTTCGTTATATTGTTTTACATCGTTTCTTACTTCTCTTCTAATTTGTTATATTACTTTCAGATCTTCCTCGGTCATATTTAGTTTTACGTTATATCTCCTCTGTATTAGTTTCTTTGTCTCTGCTGTTGTCTTACTCAGTGCTTGTTTCTTTGGTGCAACTTTTGGTGCAAGGATTTCCTCTGCAGTTCTTATCAGTTTATCTGTTATGTAATAGTTTAGTGTATCACTATCTGTTTCTTGAATTATAAGATCATTTTCTAGTGATGTATCAAGGTTGTTTCTGTGAGTTTCTTCGTATTCTCTTAATTTACTGAGCTTTATAGCTTTGTTTTTATTAATTGTAATTTTTTTATTTATTGTCATTGTTGCTCTAACCGTTCGATGGTCGCTAGTTTGCACCTTATACAGAACAGTTACGTCTGTGACTATGTATTTCATGTTTGTAATTATGAAGTCTGTTTCATTTTTTGTTGTTTTGTCTCTCGAATTTTTTCTTCTTCTTCTTCGAAATTTCGCGATGTCGACTTCTATGTGTGTGGATGTCGGGGCATATACTCGTATAATTTTAAGTCTATATCTTGTCGTTTTTTGTATTGTGTACGTATATGACCCTATATGATATTCCTATTGTAGATATTATCTGTTCTGTCCATTTCTTATGAATTAGCATTTCGACTCCGTTCCAGTTGTCTGTTTCTGCTTCTCCTGTGTAGTATAGTTGATCACCATTCTATATCTTTAAGTTCCTATTGTAAGTGTTCTAGCCTATTTTATGAGCAGATAGATTTGGTGTTAAATGTTGCAATGTCTTTTTTTTTCGGTGAGGTTTGGGAAATTATGTCTCACGCACACCCAGAGCTGATGTTCTGGCGCTCTGTGCTGTGTGGGACTCCAGATTAGCTGTTTACCCACTAAAACCCTTCCTCACATCCGAAGTGGTGTTTGGCCTAGCACCGCGGTCATTTGTGTCCTATTGTGCCTTCGTATTTTACTCCCTCATTATCCTTGTGTATTCAATGAATTCCAGAAGAATATTGAAGGGGATACGCATGACCTGGCCTGGTAGAACCTCATCTCCACCCAGGAGTCTTCATCTACCAGTTGCATATGACGTGCAGTGACACCTAATAGGTAGAGTAGTTTCGTACTCTAATTCGCACTCCCTTCAGGTCGGTTGATCGCTCAGTCCCATCCTGAATTGGTGTTTTTTGCAGGGGGCGTGTCCTGTTAAAAAGGCCACTATCCTCCTTATTTTTTGCCTGCTGAAATGTAGCAGTTCATTTTTATGCACTGGTTGTGGAGGTCCCACTAACTGCCTTACCTACCCTGCCAGTACTTTTTATATTCTTCCAAGATCCATTGCCCAACTCCCGCCCTGACTTGGACATGAGATATACCACAAGCAGGTTCATGGTTGGTCATTGGTTGCTCGGCACCTGCATTAGCAAATTCCGCAGCAATCTCGTTTCTTTTGCTCCTATTTGTCCCACTTGCCCAAGTGAGTTTTACTCTCTTCGAGTTCCCAGCCAGGATCGTAAGTTCTTTTACACAATCTAGCACACATTGTAACCTGATTGTGTACGATTCAGGTGCCTTTCTTGGCTTCATATCCGGTTACGATGGTAATATGCTTACGTGTGTAGGCTCTTTCCCTCATTTTCCGGGAGGAATTTGTTATCGGTAGTATACTTGCTTGAAAAGCAGTTGTGATTGTACCCAGGTTTAAAGTAATCCTTTCTCCGGTTCATCCTCTTTCGACTATACCAGCGCCTGTGTCGGATGCTGTTTTTGTGCCTTCCGTATACCATACGGAGTCCCCTGGGATAGCTGATGGAGTCGCTCCACCATCTCGCCCCTCATCCAGAGCATAAGTTCTGAAAGATACCGAAATGCCTAGAATTTTAATTCGATCAGCTTTCAATCCCATGGGTTCGACTGTCTTCAGCTTTCTGAAGATCACGCTGTGTCCCAATTCTGTCGGTTTCCTGAGGGCACGGTCACCCCAGACGGTACGCGCTTCTTAGGGCTTCAGCTTCGATGGATAAATGCAAAGGCTCCGGCCCCAGGGGTGTCTCCATAGCGGCGGTCGAAGTTGTTGACATTGCTCCAGTTATTCCCAGGCACGCCAGCCTCTGAACTTTGTTAAGAGACAGTCGACATGTACTGATTTTGATTCTACACCACCATGTTACGGCGACATATGTGATTATAGGTTTCACAATGGTGATGTATGTCCAGTACGCCATCTTCGGTGAAATTCTCCATGTTTTCCAAAAGTGCGTTTGTAGGTCCATTAAGGCCTGATCGCCTTGCTTGTTTTCTGTTCCACATGTTCTTTAAACAGCAGTTTTTTTTATCCAGGGTTACCCCAAGATATTTAACAGTGTCGGACATATGTATTGTGTGCCCACATATAGACATTAGTCTAAGGGCCCTAAGATCTCTTTTCTTTGTGAAAGCGGTAATAGATAGATGTTTTGGATGGGCTGATTTTCAGCAAGAGACAACAGGAGCCGGTCCACTACCAGACTCCACAGCAGAGGCGATGTTGAAGATTGTGTTTAATAGATTCTGCGAACTCCCCCCCCCCCCCCCGGAATCCGTGGGGCACACCAGTTTTCTGGTGTGGGATTGTGGATGAATCGTACCCACCTGGGGTATATCTTACGTTTTACAATTCGCCATATTATTATTGCTGCTTCCGTGAGGGTATTCAACCGCACACTAGAGCCAGTAGCAACTTTAAATATTTACAGGGCACAGAGGACACTTCAATCTGAAAACCTTAAAAATTTCATTTCAACTCCACTGAACCCTGTGAATCCAAAATACTAGCATCGATTATTCTAAATCAAAATAACTCGAAAACGGTTGATCACGGTAATTTTTGATAAGAACACTTTTTTACGGACAAATGATAGAGCAATTGATTTCCGTGCTAAAAACTGTGATTGGTGCATATACGAAACAAGTATGACTCTTCTAGAAGAGAAAGCAATGTAAGTAGCACCGTCTACATGTAAGAGCAATACAAAGATCAAATATAAGTTTCTCATATTTTTCTCAATAAAAATATCAAGTTTTGTCCAAATATCGATTTGATTGAAAAAATGACTGAGAAAAAGCAAACACTAAAATTAAACTATTAACACTCTGCAGCTCCTAAGGACTTTTTACATTAAAAATACCTTTAATACCCACTTTTAGCAACCAACTCTAGTCTTTGCAGGAACAGTTCAATCCTTTCTAATCACGGTATTTGGTTGATGGTAAATCAAGCTGGACATCCGAAAACGTCCATATTGTGGCTGCTGTTTTCTGACACGAACAATTATAGACCAAGAAAAGTTACGGAACTGTTTCCTCATAAATGCACTGTTTGATAAATGTCACAGCTAATGCCCAACTAATAACCGGGCTTTACACATCAGGGTCTAATTAAGTAAGTTCGACCTCATCCTGTCCTGGTACAATTCCCCTTGGTGGCATGTCTGCAGAATGCGACAGGTCAAGCACATGTTTGATCAGATTAACATGCAAAACGTCATACAGCATGTTGTTCGCTATCAACGTGTGTAGAGTCATAATCGTTTCGAGTCGAATCGGTGATATAATTATTATCAAGCTATAGCCGAACAATGAATCTATTATTGCCGACCCTAAAATGCATGAATGTGTTTGTTGGTAAATAACAGGAATAATTAACACGGTAACGGTCCAACTACACAATTCCGGGACGGCATGATTTATGATATGATATATGTCTGTTGTCCGGACATGCAAAAACGGATAATTGTTTCTCTGTCTGGGAGCCAGATGCTATTTCGTATTTAAGTAAATTATGATACTGTTCTGATATATTTTGCACAGTTGTCGGATCCGTTCCCAGAAGGGCAACAAAACATGCCCGAAATTAAAAACAAACAACATACATTAGGGGCTGGTTTTAATTGATGTTATCTGGGTCGGAATTTGATGAATATTTGCGCCCCTGTTGTTTCACTCCATTCAGTTATTTGCTATCACCGTCATTAAATTCCCCCCAACAAGCATTAAATATCAATTTGGCACCTACGAAAATTATATGGAAGTATACGTTTCGCTGGTATTTTCTTGACATTTTTCTGCTCTTAGTAAAATCTTATAGCATTCAAAGATTTTGTGCAAAAAAATTATTTATGTTTCCTTCATATTTTATAGTAGTAGTAGTAAACATCTTTATTTCTTTATAGGAAAGGCTATCGACCTATCGGTCTTTCTGCCCTTTTTGCCTCATATTTTATAATTTCAGGCTTTAATTGCAAATGTAGTAAGTGATAACGTTCTTTTATAATACATTAATTGTCAAGCGTTTGAATTTATTTTAAGTTTTGTTGATGAAAAATATTTTTATTGTCTAAAATTGTTAATTAGCAATTGAACAGAAGTAATATTTTTGTGCAAAACCTGTGACAGCTACAAGATTTTACTAGGAGCAGAAAAATGTCACGAAAGAATTGATTCCAGTTACCGTATAAAAGTCCAGAATCTCATTATTTTTAAAAATTAATTTCAAAGACAGCAATGTAAAGCATATGACAAGGCTAAGCTAGTAGACTTTCTAGATGATGGAACTCAATGATACACTTTCTAGGACTTGGAGCGCTCAATATTGAGATTACTCGAAAAAATTAATCCAAATAACTGATTCATTTATTAAGTTGCGGGTTTGCCCATAAATAATGCAACCAGAATGTTTAATATTCCGCTATATAGAAGCAATTTGTTTCAAAAAAGAACGCTGCAATTTCCTGCGAATAAATAAAATTGGATTATATCTGAAAGGCCGTAAAATTTTATATAGCTTATGAACAGACCCATATAGATCGAAAATAAACCATAAGCTAGGCAAAGTATGCAATAAAATTCTGTAATTTGAGCGCAAATTCCAGTAGGTCTCAAAATAGTATTATCACGCTTATATTGTCTGCTGAAAATGGGTACATTGCAGAAGCGTTCTAGTTCTACTCACATTTTTAAATATCAGCGAACATTGGATATTTTTCCGTTATTATTAGGTTTGTTCTTTCAACTGTTCTTCCTCAGGAAGTGACTGCTCTCAGTTGAATTTATATGTTGCAGGATGTTTGAATGCTTTCTCATAGAACTAGATTTAGATAAGCATTATGTTGTTGTTATCTGTGAGGATTGTCTTACAAATCTCTGAAATTCCAGTTGTGAAATTGAAACAAGAGATCTGGAAATGTCGTTGTAATGATTATTGCATAAATTGAGCACATCGATCTCCCGAATTGAATTAATTGTTAAATTTCAATTTCGTTGATGTTTTATACTAGCTACTTATTGCAATTTATTAATATTCCTTGTGCCGGAATGTTAATAGACTAATTTATCTTTCAGTTCAAAAGGGATCACAATTTTCGCGTTTCTTTGCCTGGCAAAAATAACCTTTTTCACATAGTTTGCACATTACTTTTTTTTGGTTTAAATGTTCCTACATAAAATACAAAAGCATCTGACACAGTTTTCGGCAGCAGCAAAGCATCCTCCATCAAGCAGAATCGAAAATCCGAAAAAGATTTTAATACCCCATTGAATATGCTCTTTTTGCAATTGAGCCTGACTTTATAAATATTTTCGCATAATTTAAATAATAAAAGCACATTCTCTGTTTTTCTTTTGCAGGCCGTTCACGAATTCTCTGGAGTCCGTCTTCCCCTCCAGCCATACACTGGAAGCCATGCCGTTTTGATGTATTCCACAGCTTCGGACGGTAACGTCACGTTGCAGCTCAAAGAGCCCGATGATCTCGACAGGTAAGTGGTGGTTTTATGATTTTATCATGACTCCTCTTAAATTTGGCGAAAAAGTTTAATGGAAGTTTGGGTTTTAACCTGCCACGTTCCGGTTTATGGCCTGAGAGCGTCTAATTACAACCATTTGCCAGAAGAGTCGTATATTTAACATGGGAAAAAGTTTTTAAAGCTATTCGCTAAAATTAACAAAAATAAGCTCTTATACAGGGTGACTCAAAATAAGCTTTCTCTGGGACTAGTAAAGCAAGTCCATGGATGGATCTGGCTGTGTTGCTGGTGATGGCACCCATTCGACGTATTTCAATTTCTTTCAGAATTGTTTTAATGTTATCCTTTATCTAATTTGAGCATATTCCAAATCGATTGTAAATTATGTTTTGTCGAATAACAAACATTTGAACCAACTTGCTTAATCAATCGAGTTAGCTTTCTGCTGTTATGTTTTTCGAGTTTTTTTAGGCCGTTGTGCGACTTGCGTTTTCAGAGGTGGTTTGCTCCTCGCAGCAGAAATGAACTGGACTCTGAAGATGCCAGCCAATCGTGCACGCGAAACATCTAGAAAAATTCTTGTCCAGCTACTACCTAAAAGTCCGAAAAACTCAACAGTTACAAAATTGCCTTAATATTACTTCGCGTGTAATTATCTACAATGCTAGAAGCTGATACTGTTAAAGCGATTAATGTTAATTTGAGGATGGAATCAACTAAATAACGAAAGTGCTAAAGTGAAGTTTTACGGTTTTATTATTAGTGATTAGAGTGGAATTTGTCGCGAAACATCCCTATCTGTTTCGTTTTATTTAATCCAGACGGACGCGTTGGTTTTATATCCGATTTAGCAGATGGGGCCGTCAAAATAATATGATCAATTCTCGCTGTAACTCTTCACTTGACTTTCTGGTTCAAGTTAATCGATTTTTCTCAGTCAATATGGTTTTGCTGCCCGCTATTATTTCGGATATTTATTATTCAGGAGTAGCCTGGCGGTCATGCTGGCACGATTGCAAGAAGACTCTTCGTTTTCCATCTACACCCAGGACACGGATATTCTGTCGGATGGAGGTATCGACGTTCTGCTCGGTCCGGGCAGCTCTGGAGAAAATTCCGGTAAGTACCATTAGAAAGTGCTAATTTATATTCGAGATGGTCAGTTGTGTTTGATGGATTTTAAATCCACAGGTTCTTTGCAGAAAGTCAAAATGTCGGTTTTGTACGCATCATTATTATAAGCCACTGTTTAAATACTTGATGAGTTTATTGCTGCTTCAGAAAGTAGTTCTTAACTGCTTATTTAACCAAAGTTGCAAGTGGCTAAATTCAAATACGTAAATCAAATATTAGCGAGGTTTTTATAAGAGTGAAATGAATCGGACAGTTTAAACAGCGGGATTTTGAAAGAAATCCTAGTCTAAACTGCTTCCTTTTGTATTCGACATAATCCATTTCTGCACAGATTTAGGAAGTAGTAAGTAGCTGCATACTCTAGTTTTGATCAATGAAAGGAAGCAAATTTGTCAACTTCCTTTTAAGGTTTTACGCCATTGAGATCAATAAATTCTTTTGTTATTACGAGTCTGGAAAGCAGCGAGAAACTTTAAAAGGGTCCATAGATCCTTAACGCTTCATATATTTTATCAAAGTTTTATGTTTCTAATTGAAAGTCTCTCGTTTTATCTTGTTTTTGAGCGCTATTTTCTATTATTTTGGAAACACGTGACTAGAAACGAGGAAATCGCAATGTCACCGGATGTGAGGCTACTAGAGACTTTCTAAAGACTCTTTGTCACTATTACTTAAAGTGTATTGAAAACTTTGCACACATTTGTATAAAATGTGTTGCTTACTGTCTTTAAAACTTTATATATTTATGTGCTTATCTCCAGCACCTATTATCTCCAGCAACTCACAGCTTCAGAAATTCGTACATTTCATACAGCACAACAATATTTGGAAGAGGTAATTGTAAATCACGTACTTTGAAACTCTTCTCTTTTGAAATTCTTTACACTAATTTTTCAACGTCCGGCAACGTTGGACCTACCTCAGTTGCATCGGCTTTCACTATGCGCCTTAGTACGCCATATGCACCTCATTTTCGCGCCTTTTGTATAGAAACAGGACTTACTGGATAAGTATGCCCTAATTAGCTTTATACTGAGGGGTTCTCTATTAATGTGACAAAAATATTGGGTTTGAAGCAAATTCGTCTTATACGAAAGTTAAAAGTTTCCGAAATATCGCGTGTCAAAGTGTAAATAAATTTTTGGTTTCTTTAATAGATTCTAGTAATGAAAACTGTTCCAATTTCAGATTGATGTCATAGAATCTTGTTTTTCTTTTACACGCAACTAAATTCTTTAGAATTAAAAAAATAGTTCATTCTGACTGGATCGTAGCTCAATATTTGAGTCTTCCATTTTTGAATTGAAGCCTTTTCTTTCTTCATTCGCTCTTCTTGTGTTACTCAAACTTTCTTTTAACTGCTCTTTGCTAACACTACAAGTCTTACATCTTAGGAAAGAATCTCTTAAATAAAAATGCGTTTTCATAGATAATTCCAACTAGAAATGGGGTTTTCTAGGTGTGGTCACACATCGTACTGTTCCAACCTTTGTCTAGGTGTAATTTTTCCCTCAATATGTTAATTTCAAAGTAATAATCACTTTGGAATTATTTGACCAAAAATTCTCGATGCGAAATATATCAGACAAGCATTATTGAATTAGTCGAGTAGATATTTTCCGACAAGAACAGCATAACGCACAACTCTGAGCACCCATTTCAATTCCCGCTCTTTATACTTGCAAATGTACATTCGTCGGAATCCAATTCTACAAGCGGACGAAAGACACGTCCGTTCCAAAAACTGAAAACTAAATCCTTTCGTATGCGGGCTCGTCTCGTTTAAGTTAAAGAAGCACGATTCTGGCATTCTGGAAACTTTGAGCGCTCCTAACTGAAAGTTAAATGTTCTGAGGTAAAAAGCGAGAGCAAAGCAGCAATTTTAAGTTGTTATGATCGCTTCGTTACGTTCCGGTTTCATGTGGGAAACGTTTTCAAAGCCGACTTCTTTGTGACTGAGGTAATTGCGGAAACAATTAACGTGGCCTGCAGATTAGGCTTTTGTTCCAAACGAAATGTTTGCGTTTTTGCTGCTCATGTCAGATTTTACACTTGAGATAATTAATTGCGCAGTTCAACCATTTGGCAGTAAAGTGTTGATAATACTGCATATACTTTTTAAACTATGCTTTAATAAACAAGTGAAAATATACAGGCTGTTCACAACAATTCCGTGCCAAAAAATAAATCAAGTATTAAGGCTTGAATCAATGTTTTTTGCCTCATGTTCAGGGTATTTAATGAAAATTAATAAGGTGCTCTGTTTGGTTTAAGGTGCCAGCTCTTTCAACATAAATCAAAAATCAAGTCACTTATATTAAAATTAAGTGCGTTTGGGATCATATGTAATATAGAATAGCCCGCAATGAGGTTATGTTCTCATTTTGAGCGTTCTTGGATCGACTTGGCAAAGAAGCTTAGGACGATTCCTCAAATTTTTCAAAATCTAAGGATTTTATCTAAAAAAGGAAACTTTTTTAAACAAACAAAGGAAAACTTTTAGGTCGCCCAAAAACCCAAAAAATTCACTAGCTTGAAATAGTGTCTGCGAAAGCCTAACTCTTTTGCTTCTAATTGTGTCCTATTTAGCCCGTATAAGCACTAGAAACTCAGGGCCCTCAGTCCCCGGCAGCCTGAGCAACCCCATCCAAGATAGCGGTCGGACAAGTCACCAGGCGGAGGGTGCAAAGAATCCTTGGGTTACAGGCTACCATGGATTACGATTAAATGTTGCTACTCTGAATTCCCGAACACTTTCAACTCCTGAAAACCTACAAGAACTAGAAAAACTAGAAATAAAATGGGATATTTTGGGAATGAGCGAACATAAAATAAAGGGCAATGAACACTCAGGACACACTACTACTACACTCAGGACATATCGGAACTATATTGAAACGGATAATGTGAACGACGGAGGAATAGGTTTTCTGGTACACAGAAATCACGCCTCTAGCATTTTACATTTCCAATACATTATAACAGCTCAACAACAGATACTGGTTAAAGATAGTACAAGTCTATGTACCGACGTCCACCCATACCGATAGCGAAATGGAGGATTTTTATGAGGATGGAAATACTACACTATGCACGACGCCAACTCACTATGCATTGATGATAGGGGACTTAAACGCAAAACTGGGCCAAAGACAGGACGATGCTGAGGATATCATAGGTACGGAGTAAGGACCGAGAGGGGACAAATGCTTCTTCACTTTTTAATGCAGAACAACTTATATACCATGAACTCCTTTTTCCAAAAGAAGCCGCACCAGAAATGGTCTTGGACCAGTCCAAATGGCATAACCAAAAGCGAAATAGACCTAAAAACATCAAACCGGAGAAATATTGTACGCGACTTAACTGTTTTAAACAAATTTTCTATAGGAAGCGACCACCGAATGGTTAGAATTGAAGCTGAACAAAGAAAGGCTTACACTTGTTAAGAAGACATCAACAAAATGGAAGCCGCTGGAGAATATGGTGTCCTACGAACAGCAGGTAGACGTTGAACTAGGGGATATAGAGAACGAACGCGATCTAAATGTTACAACGCTAAACAACACCATTATAAATGCCGTCAAAGCAGCAAAAACTGAAGAAGAAGATGAACTTGATGAAGACAAGAAAAGAACTGTCAGACAAGTACTTAGCAAGTAACGATCAACTGAGACAGTTAAACAGAGAAATCTCTAAAGCAATTCGAAATGATAATAGAGATAGAAAGGTCATAGAGGATAATAAAGGAACGAAGTCTCTTAGAAAAACCCTCAGAGTAGGCAGAAAAAACATAAATAAATTAGAAGACAAAAATGGCCATATAAAAACAAATAAAATGGAAATCCTAGATATCACCAAGACCTTTTATACTGAATTGTACAGAGAACCAACTGAGTAAACAGGAAATACTAATATACCCAAAATTCAAAATCAAGGGTCTCAAGAACTGCCTGAAAATACACTGGCCGAACTAAGTGATGCTCATTCGGAAATGAAAAATCACAGAACCGCAGGTGAGGACGAGATTGAAATTGAAGCTGTAAAGCACGGAGGTATAGCTCCACATCGGACTATTTGTAAAATTTTTAACGCCTGCCTAATAAATGGTACAATTTCCTCTCAGTGGGATCGAGCCACTATAATTATTCTCCATAAGGAAGGAGACATAGCGAAACTACAAAAGTACAGACCAATAAGTCGCCTCTCACATATGTATAAATTATTTATGGGGATAATCACGAAAAGAATATCCAATAAAATATATCTATATTAACCTTACGAATTAGCGGGTATCCGAGCAGAGTACAGCACAAACGACAACCTACAGACTCTGAAAACTCTCATCGAACGGTGTGGAGAATACAACAAAACACTCTTCCTGGTATTTGTCGATTACGAAAAGGCTTTTGAAAGATATAATTGAGAAAAAAATGATACAAGCCCTCACAGAGTGCCGAGTTGATCACAGAACCTATATGAAAAGGCAACAGCACGTGTAAAAATACACGAAAACACGCAAAACTTCCGCATTGAACGGGAGTACGCCAGGGAGATGTCCTATCGCCAAAGTTACTTACGACGCTCTTGGAATATATGTTTAAAAGAATTGACTTCGGAGATATGGGTATAAACATAAATGGCGAAAAACTGAACCATCTGCGATTCACCGACGATATCGTTCTAATCGCAGATCGTATCGATGAAGCTAGGGAGATGCTACAAAAACTGCAGAGTGCGTCAGGAACAGTGGGGCTTAACATAAACGTCAACAAAACGGAATTTATGACCAACCTCGTGATAAGCGAAGGCATACCGCTGAACGGTGGCTTTTTAAGACAGGTCAGCTCATATAAATACCTGTGAGGCAATCAGACCTGTGAGAAAAGACGCAGAATCGGGCCTACATGGGGCGCTTTTGGCAAATTGAGGCACATCTTTAAATTTTAATATCCCCATATGCTTGAAGAGAAAGGTTTTTGATCAATGCGACTTGCCAGAACTCACTTACGGAGCAGAAACTGTCACCCTCCCAACAGACTGTAAATAAAATACGCATTGCACAGAGAAGAATGGAAAGATCGATGCTGGGATGTCTTATTTTCGTTATTGATCTCAGGGCAATCTGTTCTGTTGTTTGAATGTGTTGTTTAGTTTTCCCAGATGCATTCGCTGTCAGTATATGTCCGTAGTCAAGCAGAGGTCTACATATTGATTGGTAAATTTTTGTGGCGGTCTTTGTACTGATTCATTTGTCTTTGTACGTCAGTGATCGGAAGTGTTTTGTCCGTTGAATGATTTTTGTTCTTACGTTCTGTGTGTGTTTTGTAAATTTTAGTTTTTGGTCCAATGTCATTCCTAGATATTTTGCCTCTTGTTTTGGTCTAATTCTGTTTCCGTCTGTTGTTATTGTTGGAGAGTCGTCTTTAATTTGGTGGTTTGGTAAAAGTATTTGGTTTTTCGTGGCGTTTGGTGTAAATCTCCATTTGTAGAACCAAGCAATTGTATTGTCTGTTAGTGTTTGAAGTTTTTGTACTGCTTTTACTGTAGTTTTGTCGTGCACGATCAATGCAGTGTCGTCGGCGTATTGTAGTATGTAAGCAGATTTGTCAATGTGTCTTTTATCGTGGAGACTGTGATTGTATATGTCGTGGCAGTTTATATTGTAAAGAAGGGGTGATAGCGGGGATCCTTGTGGGAGTCGTTGTTCAGGGGAGGAAGCAAAGAAGAGGGTGTTGTCTATGCGTACTTCTAGGTGTCTGTTTAGCCCTTATTACATTTTCTTAAAATATTGAATTTTGCAAAGTTCCTGGTCTTTGTACAACTTTACATGGTTGAAAGGTTATTTGTTTGTATGGGTTTATTAAAAATTAAGAAAAAATGAAAAAGTACTAAGCAACAAAACTGTGTTTTGATTACCAGGAGAAAACGATGAAAGTCATGGACTATTTCCTAAAGACAAACGCTATATGGAATGGATCATAATATATCAAAACACATGCAATCCAAATCCATCAATTTTTTCAAAAAAAACCAAGTTTTTCATATATTATTAAATTGATTTGAAATGATGAATTGAGACAAAGCAATTCTCAAAAATATTCGAATTTCTTCTTTATCTAGTTTCCTTGAGCTGAAAATGTGGAAACTTTGCTTATTATTGAGCACGTTTGCAGGAAAATTCAGCGTTATTATTGCAATTAATGACAGCAAAAGGAAATTTGTCTATAAACTCAAATCCCCAAATTCCGCTCTTAACTTAAGTGCCTAAAAGTATTTACTTTTTCCATAACGTTAAACAAGAGTTAAGGTAAATATTCAACAAGGCGAGCTTTTGTTCATATCTGCACCTATTTTGGCACTAAATTCAATATAAATTAACATAGCGCTAGTAAATTGAATGGAACGAAAATATTTCGAATTTACCGATTAAGCTTATTAACAGTTATTTAAATTAAATTAATTTTAAACTAATTGCCGCGCTCTTGTTTTGACACCATTATATTGCTCCATTATCAATTTTTTCACCGTTGCAAATGCTATTTGGATTAGTTTTACAATTTCTGTTAAGAACTATAAAATTTGCTTTTGTATTCAAACCTTGTTAGTTCATGGGGATCATCAGCTTTATTTTTTCTGTCAACATTGAATGAAACCGCAAAAGCAACATCAAAGAAACATCACTTTATTATCTCTATATATTTTGGGAAAACGGACATAAAACCAGCTAAGCTATAGTTTTCTAAACTATATTCCCAGTAAGAACTTGCAGGCTTTCAATAAAATGTTACACTGTATTATTTTTCCACATAGAACGAAAACAATTTCCACACTAGCACAAACATAGGTTCAGTTTACCAAAGCTTGTAATGAAAAGCTTCGTTATTTTAGACAAAGCGTGATCTCCAACTAAATTGCGGGATCAGTGTCTGATCTATTTTCTTATTTGAAACATTATTTTTAACCGCTACAAGGAAATATTAGACAATGAACCGTTTAATGGAAAATCTTTTTAATGTTGTTCGGATAATGCTTCTGACGTACACGATTGAAATAAAGCAAATATTAATTTTAAATTGTTTTTAATAGTTTTTCTGTGCATATTCCTAGAATCTAAGTCAATTATGTAAATATTTAAAAAATGTAAATATAATAAATAAACTGTAATTGGCGTAAGCATTAAAGATCATCCAATTAATTGCGCTGAAAAATTGATTGAATTGTCAGCATTTTTTCAATCCACCGGTAATTTCTCAAATGCGCCAACTGAAATTCCGTAACGTCAGAATCAGAAGTCGGCTTCGTTCATTCCTTCGAGTGGAGCACAAATTGGGTGGAAATGTATTTCAATTTTACATCGCAACTTGAATAGTTCAACTTTAGCGTTTCGGACGTATTTCTCGAAATATTTTTACACCGGCGTTATTCGAAATAGGCACGTCCATCGCGAACGTCTAACTTGCAACCAAATCGTCTCATTTTGTTCGAACTGGCAAAGCTCAAATTCTATGGGATTATCATTCTATTCATATATTATTCCTTTTCGTTGCTAAACGTAACTATGCTTGTGGAAAATGTGAGTTTTGGCTAGTAATAGAAGAAAAGTGTTCGGGTTTTCATCCTAATCGACCCAAAATTTGCTGTAATGTGGGTTGCTTCGACAATGCGACAAAAAAGAACATGTAAGGGGCAGGAATGTCGTCATTACTTTGCCATTTTACATTTACTTACAAATTATTGTTTTTAGACCGCAACATCAAACATAAACGTAATTTTTCTGGCTTAGATTTAATCAAAAACATGTTTTCAATCTTTGTTTTAGTCTATTTTTGTGATTAAGACGAATATTTTGCAATAATGCAGCATTTAATCCGAGTTCTAATTCCACTCTAATATTAACAAATTAAAACATGCAGCTAGCTTCCCAACACCTCGTCCGGCATTTTCATTAGGCTTTGCATTGTAAACGTTCGCATTTTGTGAATAATGAAACGCTTTTCAAATCCATTTGGAATCTCCTCTTTAATATTTGACTATAATGCCTCAAAGTTCCATTTAAAAGTATAAAGAATGCAAGAACTTTTGCAGCACGTTCATTTTTTGCCTAATGCATTTATAATAATATAATCCTTCAGCAAACCAAAAACCGTTTTACTATTAGTTCTTGCGTTGTGCAAGTTGGGCAAAACAGATAGTTTGCGCTTTGTTGCTTTCTACTTTATGGCGGTGATTAATTATATTAATTGTTTCGTTAAATTACTAGATATTTTATTTTTATTTATTGCATTGTATGCACGGAGTTTATTAGCTTTACTGCTATATCGCAAATATGGGTGGAAAACAATGGAAGTAGAATTTTTGCTATGCAACTAATTACAGTAGCGAGTTTATTCTAATTAAGCAAATTAAATAATGTGCATATCCAAAATAATTACGGATGTCTGTTGATAGATGGTCGGAATTTAATTAAACTTGTAATTCTAATTTCAAAAAACATGCTCTTAACTAAATATATCAGCCGGATGATAATATATTGAAATTTATTATTAAAATTGATTAAATTATTTAAATGTTGTTTGCGGTCAAATCTAAAGATAATTACTAACTGGTACTTGAACTATTTTAACAGCTCACCAAACTATACATACAAACTCATCACACCCACAGAGTACGATGATTAACACTCGACTATTCACCCAATCTTCACTCTGACTAACAATATACAAACAACCCGACTAACTGACAGAAAGACATCTTGCCTGTTTATGGACATTAACAAAGCTTTTGATAGTGTCTGGCATAGAGGCTTACTATACAAACTATACAAACTACACACACCAACATATCTACTACACACCATAAAGAACTTACTAGAAAACAGACAACTACAAGTACGAATTGACAAAACACTGTCATTTTCTTTTTCCCCTGAACAAGGCCTCCCTCAAGGATCCGCGCTCTCACCGTTTCTCTACAATATATACTGCCATGACATATACAATTACAACTTACCAGACAAAAATCAAATCGACAGATCGGCATACATATTACAATACGCAGACGACACGGCACTTATTGTACATGACAAAACTACAGAGAGAGCAGCTCAAAGACTCCAAACACTAACAAACAACACAATGACATGGTTTTATAAATGGAGACTAACACCAAACGCGTCAAAAAACCAACTTCTGCTCACAAACCACAGACTCAACGCTGACTCCCCTACAATAACTGCAGACGGCAAACGACGCAACCAAAGAACGACGTAAAATACCTTGGAATCACAATTGACCAGAAACTTAAATTTACTAAACACATACGAAACATCAGAACAGAAACGATAAAAATAACAAAAACACTTTCGCTCACTAACATACAAAGGCAAAGGAATTAGTACAAATACCGCCACCAAAATATATAAAGCTATTTGTAGTCCCTTGCTAGACTATGGACATATACTGATGACCAACGGAACAGAAAGGACAGAACAAATTGCACTAAGACTAATAACACGAATAAGACACCCCCAAAACCCACTACACAACCCCTCCACCCAACTACTATACGAACGCACAAACATGACAAAGATTTCGGAAAGACTCATACATCTACAGACAAAATGGACAAACAACCCCTACAACTGGACCATACTGAATCCCTTTTGTCTTACAAGACCAACCAGACAATCCCGCTTCCGTTTCCCTACATCAACGGTACTCGAACACTTACAAACGCAACTGACTACTGGACAATAAAATAATTTTTTCTTGTCATTAGAATTAGAAAGTTTATTGAATTGAATTATTAACCCAGAATAAGGGAATTTTTATCTTTGTTCTTTTACGTAGATTTTTTCTTTTTAGTAAGTCTATATATACTAAACAAGGGCAGAAAGACCTATAGGTCGATAGCCTTTTCTTAAGAATAAAGATGTTTACTACTACTACTCGAAAGATAATGCCTACAAAGTGGATATAATTGACTTTAAAGAGAGATTTTTTTTGGATTTAAAGAGAGAGGCAGCGAAAAATTAATTAATTAGTGTTAAGCAGGGTTTTAGGATTGTCCTCGTGGATGTTTTGCAGGAATGTGCAGTTTTAATGAAAATTAAACAATTAACGAAGGTTAAATCTATGTCAAAACATTTTTGATTTCTTAGTTACCGGATAAAACTAAGACTAACATTTTGTACGCCTCGTGGTTCGCAAATAGGACAGGCAAGCAAGCAATTTTATGTAAACTATTCGGAAAGTAGGTAGGTATTTGGCACCGCAGAATCAGAAGGATTTAATTCCTCTTATTTTTTTATCTGATTTTCCAATATAAAATTGTGATATGATTTTAAAAATATTACAACTTTCTGCCTTTCTATGTGAACATTTCAATCAAATTAAGATAAGCAAACGTGTTTTGAATTTTTGGAAAAAGTTCCGTTTGACTTTAAAAAAAGCTCTCGGAGCTCATTCAGTAAAAAGGCAAATACAGTATCGCAAGCGAAACTCGTAGCAAATGTTATTTAATTAACTCCTCAAACACGGCCAGGAATTGACGAGAAAAACTTATAAGTGGAAAAAGTTAATATCAGTATACTTTCAGGATTAATATTTATTTAAATCATAAATCTCTAATTAAATTTTGTATTTGATGTTTGCTGACTTACGCGCGACACACCCCAGTTTTATGCGGAACATGCGGCAGCTTATGAATTAATAACCACGTTTGGTACATTTTGCTGACTTTGTATAATTGGAGCTTTTAAAGCAGGCAAAAAAACACTACCTAGATAATCAATTGCGGAGAACCGGAACACCGTTCGAAATACCTAAAATCGTATATTCCGCTTCGTCGAACGGAAGAGCGTGGTTTCAGCAGGCAAAAAAACCTTGAACAAGTTTAAACAGTTTTATAACTACCCCGCCCATTCGGACTAATGATAAAGTGCATGCCCGATTTATTTGCAAAGCGAAATTTGTTAGCGGCTTGTAGAAGACAGGTCGCGTCCCAATATAATTAGACTCATTATTTTCAACCATTTTCTTATCATCATCATTAAATAAGCACGAGATTTTTGCTGAACAATTACTTTCAGTTTTTTAGTTGTTAGTCTTCAAGTTTTATAAGTTGTTGCATGTTTGTAAGTGCAAGCAACGCACGGAGGATTTTTAATCAGTGTTGTTTTGTAATTTTTGTATATTTTTAATTTTTTATAACTATCCATATTAATTCAATGATTCCCTGAATTTTTTTTCAGATGTATTTGTTTTATTTTGTTATAAGATCTATTTATATATTTAGGAATTGAAAAATAACAGATTCTGCTAGAAAGTATGTATGGTAACTATTTGAATTCATAACGAGTCTTTTCAAAGACTTTGTTCTGTAATTTTGGTGCAAAATATTTTCTTACATCAGCTTCATTACGCCCAAATATGTTCACCAATCTTTCATATTTTTAAGATACATTTTGAAAATTTTGTGAAACCACCATGACTTTTTTGAAATGTGAAAATGTATGTGCATGCATGCTTTGGTTCCGAGACAGTCCGATTTTGATCAAAACAACAAACGGATTCAGGAAGTCAAATTAGTTGAAGCCCCAAAGATCATAGCGTTCTTCAGACAAACCGGGGAAAACATAAACAAGCACACATTTAGACACAGGAAAAAACACATAAACGAAGACACACGCATATAAACTTGTAGTAGATTATTCTAAATCCGTCATATAGGTATTAAAGACAATCAGTAACGTTTAATGCTAGTGAGTGCTGATGTGGTTCAGGCGATATAATAAATGGGTGCAAAACTCCACTTTCAACCATTAAAAAGCTGGAAAATAGCTGCGTTTTCCTTATCAATATATGGGCACAAACAGGGAGAACTAAAATTATTGCTCGAAGTACGCACGCATATGCATTTTTGCGGTGCATATAGCTCCTGCACTTAATTGCAGTATTGATCACCCGATCGCGGTGGCGTTTTTCGCTCTTCGATTGGGTTCTTCCGTTTTATGTTGTGGCACAAAACGACCCCGACGGCGAAATAAAGAGTTTATCTCAGCTTTCCCTTCCAGATCAGTTATTTTGTTGTCACCATATAAAAAAACCAATCTGGTAGCTGCATTATCCACGATCTCTCCAAGATCACACTATGAGGGCTAAAGCCTGGATATGAAAAAGGCAAATCGTTAAAACGCCAATAATCAACGGTCGGAAAACAAATGGAAAGCCAAATTAACGTTACACGCCATCAATATGGTTTATGAAAGCCTTTAGTCTGGCATAAAATTTACTGCCGTTCCAAATTTTCCATTTTATGGGGTTGCGGCTTTTACAAGTGACGAGGAAATCGTTGCTACTTTACGCAGTTGGAGAAAGTTTATATCCATTGTATCCAGATGTCTGTGGCTGAGCAAGGCTCTAGAGAATGGGCCTTTGACGAAATTAGAACTAGCTGTGCCGTTAATAAGGATAGAACATTGCACGGATATGAGGAATGTGTGAAGGGCGGAATTTTGCTCGAGATTCTGCCTTGGGTTATAAGCGAACGTCACTCAAAGCAGAACGTTATTAATGGTTAAAAACAATCCGGCTTGGGGATTTAATGAATTGGAAGCCGGCTCAACGGTGTTAACTGGCTCTCAAGGTTGATGCACGTCATTTTATAATGCAACTTCGGATTTTGACAGACACAAAATTGCCTTTTATGCTTCTCCTGCAACGACTAGGACCGTGTTGAGTTTCATAGAAACAAGCACCAGAACAAGAATTCTAGAATCATTGAAAGGATTCGTCTAGATGTGGAGTGTTAAAGTTTAAACCTGATGTTGTAAAGTGAGTTGAGCAGTTCTGTGCTGACTACTTTAAAGTGTATGCCAAAATAGGAAAGAAAAATTAAAAACGAGATATGGATCATCCATATTCTGCATCTAGTCATATAACAATGAATTTACGACAAGAAAATCAAAAACACCCAAATATGTAACAGGACGGTGTAAAAAAATCATTTTTCAACGGCGTGGCACCTATTTTACAAAACTGTGTGGTGGAAAAGAACAGAAATTTCCTGCTGTCTGTTACAGCATTAGTAAATTTAATGTTTATGCGTCCATAAACAGTTGTATTGCTCACCACGAATTAAGCTATATTCATTATAAGACAAATAATTATAAAAATTATACAGGGTTATTCACGCTATACGGCACGGAAGTTTGCGGGTAAACCGTTTGATTTTTACAAAGTATTATTTGATGAATCCACAGACGCCTACCGGGCGCACATTTAAAAAATATTTTTGTATTGTACAGGGTGTCCCAAAAGCCCTAAAAATATCAAAGTTGTGTTTTTTTAAATGAAATACCCTATATATTATTGCATTTTTAGATTCTCTGAGCAAAATAAGTGTTTGTTTTAATAATATTTATAATATCTAAATCTTACGGTTTTTTAAATAATCCGAATTTTATCAAAATGTAATCTAATTTTCATGTGTCAAATACTCTAGAATTATTTAAGTTATGTAAGTGCAATTTGTAGTGAAGTGTAACAAGAAATCACATTTTATATCCCAATGATAATAAACTTACAATGTTATACAGGGTGTCCACAAATTTAAACTAATCAAATAAGAACTTTAAGTGGCTATAACTTGATTAATTTAAATACAACCCCATATTTTTTAACTTACCAGGAAATGCAATTTTTAATTTCCTAACGAACGGTATTAGGATGTTAATAGCTAAGTTTTTGCCTTTTAACAAAATACGCCAAATAATCGTTCTGGACACCATTTGGTGTTTTTTTTTATTAAAAGCTGTAAATAACGTATCAACAATAACATAAAACAAAGGCAAATTATTTATAGCAAATGTTCGAAATGTTGACCGTTCATTTCCAGACACTTGTAAATTCTTTTTTCAAAACCACTGCTAACTCTGGACAACTTTTGCGGAGTTATAGTTTTAAAAGCGTCTCTTATGCGTATTTTCAAATCGTGTGAAGTTCTCGGAAGCGTATGGTAGACAATTCCTTTTATGTACCCCCACAAAAAGAAATCTAGTGGAGTTAATTACGGAGATCGGGCAGCCAATTTTGAAATCCATTTCTGCCAATCCACCTGTTTTGAAAGTTGGGATTTAAAAATTGCCCACCTTCGCAATGATCATGAGGCGGAGCTGCATCCAATTGGAACCACATGTTGGTTCTAATATTTAAGGGGACTTCTTCTAATAATACTGAAAGATGGCTTATTAGAAACTGGAGAAACATCAAACCATTTAGATGTCTTTCAAAAAAATAGAGTCCAAATAAATATGGGCCCAGTATTCCACCCCACACATTAACTGACCACATATTTTGATTTTTCATGACCCTGTATTCGTGCGGATTCGTATCAGAATAATAATGAAAGTTGTGTCTATTCGCCAGACCATTGTTATAAAAAGTACATTCATCACTAAATAACACATTATCGAAAAACTTTTCATTTTCTGCCACTTTATCTAACAGCCACATGCAAAACTCAGTTCGTTTTCAAAATCATTTCCATAAAGTTCTTGGCAAAGCTGAATTTTATAAGAATAAAAGTTGTGCTTTTTAATTATTCTGGAAAAATTTGATTGACCAATGTTAGTACTTTTGGATATTAGATTTCGACTAATATTGGGATTTTCGATAACTGAACCAATTACCGTGAAAACATTTTCTGCATCTTCAGTGACAGATTCCCTTGTAATGGGTTTTTTATAATTGACACTCCCACTTTCCTCAAACTGCTGTAATAAGCGCTTAAAAACGGGTGGATTAGGATGATTTCTTTCAGGAAACAGGAGGCCAATAAACAATTTTAATGACATCCTCCAAGGGTGAAAATCATATCAATACGCTCTTCTTTTGCATAATTTTTCATTTTCACTAAGCAACACAAATAAAATAAATGATTTGACATGTGTAAATGCCATAGGCAACTTAGATACAATGGAACCTTAAATTAAGCAACACCAAATGGTGCACAGAACGATTATTTTGCGTATTTTATAAAAAGGCAAAAACTTGGCTATTAATATCCTAGTACCATTCGATAGGTAATTAAAAATTGCATTTCCTGGTAAGTTAAAAAATATGAGGTTGTATTTAAATTAATCAAGTTATAGCCACTTAAAGTTCTTATTTGATTAGTTTAAATTGGTGGACAGCCTGTATAACATGATAAGTTTTTTATCATTGGGATATAAAATATTATATTTTATTTCACTTCACTATAAATTACACTTACATAACTTAAATACTTCTAAAGTACTTGACACGTGAAAATTAGATTAGATTTTATTAAATTCGTATTATTTAAAAAGCCTCAACATTTAGCCATTATAAACCTTATTAAAACAGACACTTATTTTGCTCAGAGAATCCAAAAATGCAATAATATACAGGGTATTCCATTTAAAAAACAAAACTTTGATACTTTTAGGGTTTTTGGGACACCCTGTACATTACAAATATATTTTTTAAATGTGCGCCCGGTAGGCGTCTGCCAATTCATGAAATAATACTTTCAAAAATCAAACGGTTCAGCCGTAAACTTCCGTGCCGTATAGCGTGAATAACCCTGTATAACATAATAATATGACAAATAAAATGTTGATTTTTCAACCTATACTATTAATTCGTTTGTTATTAATGTGTTTCCTTTATGCCTACTACCGCATGACTCTTTTAAATGTTTTTAGTTAGATTGTTAAAAATCTTTAACGCTAAATAATAGTTTATTCAGATTTATCATTGTCGGGACTGAAAATATAAAACTTAAGACTTCTCAGAGAACTCTGTCAGAGACAAGGACTCATAAAATTGAGCTATATTAAAGGACTTTTGTAAGTTTTCTTTCAACTTTAAACAATGACCTGCGTGAAAGCGGCTTGATTTCTCACTCAAATAGTTCCAGCGATTTAAAACGAATTGGACCACTTTACGCGAATTTATTAATTCGAAAGAAGCAAATTAGATTTATTTTCTGTAATTTGATTACGGAAACTTTATCGAACTGGGGAGCGGAACTGTGAAAGTTACGAATATTTCTTCATTACGGTCCCGAATTGAAAACAAACTCAAAATTATATTAGGGCTCATTTGTTTCGAAATCAGCGGGAAACTCCGCCTCAGAGAGTTTTATTATTGCAATTCGAAATTTCGCACTTTCGCAAAGTTTCCACATTTTTATGGCATAAGAAATTTAATGCCTCGGTTGGACGATCGTAACAATTGCTGGTGTCTACGGCATTCAATTTTTTCTAATATGTCGTTTTATATACGGAAAGTTCGATAAGGGCCATGGAAATATCCAACGAAACGATCAGTAAAATATTTGATCATTGAAGGTGCGTCTTTCATGCTTTGGTTTTTGCTAACTTAGATGCAGATTTATGTTTTCTTGAACAGACGAATTGTCAATGGCAAAGTTCATTCAATTTCTTATTTTTAAAAATCTCTCAATTTACTACAAGAGGAAAAAATACCAAGCATGGGTTTCCACGTCTAGAACTTGACATGACAAAAGCTGATTCAGATCAAAGATTGACTTGTGAATAGTGACGAGCGAGGCTGAACTTGGTCTTGCAAAAAAAAGCGACTCTCGCAAAACTCTTTTAAAAATTAACTCGATATTGAACCGCACTAAATCTGTTTTGTTTCCATTAAATATGATCGGGGGGCAGTTGGTACGGATATTTGTTCTCATAATTTTTAATTTTTACCGTGAAATTGTGGCATACATATGACGGTTAAAATTTTATAACCCCAATCAAAACGTAAAAATATCTACATCTTAAATCAAGATTGTTTTACTTTTGATAAAATATGTGAATCATCAATCAATCAACTTCAGCTTTTGCCATTGAAAAGAAAATTGTACGGGAATTATTATTTTACAATTTTATTCTTATCATTGAATTAATTTTACGCCTTATTCAATTACTATGCAAGTTTTGATCTTCGACCTGCTTCGCTCGTCACTACTTGTGAATGTTGGCAAATAAATGAAGAAAATCTTCATAAAATTGTTTATTAGCTAGTTGCACACTGGTTTAAGTTTCAACAAACGACTATTATTGCTCAACATGAGTCTAAGTTATTCTTCTCCCAGAAATAGAAGCTCCATTTGAGCAGCATCCAAATACTGAAAGTTGCCATCGTTCACATTCTTGATCTGATCTTGTATCGACTTCAACTTCTTCATCTCCTCCTTGATCTTGCCCGTTTGTTCTGCGTACCACATCTTGAGCACATTTATAGCCTTGTCCTTGGACACCGAGTCCAGTTTTTCTATGGACTCCACACCAGCTGCCTTCTTCAAATTAGCAAGCTCCTCTTGCGCCTCTTGGGAAGTGATTGAAGCTTCTTCATGAAGGTCTGTTTCGCCAAGTTTGGAAACCAAATCGGCGTAAGTAGTTGAAAATGGAAACTTCTTGGTTACTACAGTGGCCGAACCGAAAGCTCCATCAGCATAATGTGAGCTTTCATTGATTTTATTCATTGCCTCCAATTGCTCTGAGAGTGTGGCATATTCTTCCATCAGCATGTCTTCAATGTTTTCAATGCACAGTTCCACGTCCTTCGGTCTTTCGCCAGTACGCAAGTAGATGGTTTTTAAAAATGCCAGGGCCCATTGCAACTGAACAATTCCCATGGGCGAATCGTATTCTTCATTGGAGAATAACATCCATATAACAGCAATGGTGTGATCGACCAGCAGATGGAAAGGAGGACTTCGGGCAACAACGTTTTTAATTTGTGTAGGCTTTGGAGCACTGGGTAGCCGGAATGTATAAGGCATTGGGATGTATTTTCCAGGCTTATCGGGAATTGTGGGCAAGTTGCTCAAGCAGTTGGTCCAGTTGGGACTTATGGTAGTTTCCATATTGAAGGGCTTGCCAGGTCTAACATGCACTTTGCTAATGGTAAAAGTAGTGGATTTTTCCGCGGTGTCGCTGGTCTTTTCAGTTGCTGCTTCTTTTTCACTGGGCTGTTCCTCGGTTGGGGCTTCGGGTTGCTCTTCGTCGGCCATGGTTAAAGATTAACAACAAATTTTGATGGAACTGATCAAAATTCTATGCAAGTGTCACTGTATTTGTCAATTGAGGATTATTCTAGGTAAGAATGTGCAGGGTTAGTATAATGTTTGGCTGGGCAATTTCTCAAATCTTTATTTTTGTTGGTTGTTTTTGGCGTTAGAATCTTGGATATATTATTTGAGAGTTTATCTGGAACTTATTACATTTTATACACAAAATCGTATTGGAACTTATATATTTTCAAACAAGGTTTACACCCTCTTATTGCTACTTAATCTAAGGGTACTTTAAAAACTAACATAATTTAATAATTTGACATAAAATTACTTATTCTACCTTAACCTAATCCTAATCCTAATTTAACCTAATACATCCTTGCTTTCGTCCAAAACTAACTTATGTCTAGTCCATGGTCCTTGGTGTGGTGCAGGAACTGGTCATGGCTTTTGGTCCAGGTCTTCTTCTTTGGTGTCCGCAGGGAGAGGTCTGCGGTCACACCGGAACTTGTTTGTGCAAGAAACCTTGACGGTAGGATTCTTGCATTGCCGGACCTTGTCCAGGAACTTTGAAGACATGATGTGGTCTTCAGTGTGCGGGTCTCGCCTGAGTGTGTTGTTTCTACCAAAGTAGGGAGCCTTTGCTCTGCACTGCCAACTTCCGTTTCTGCGTGATGCTGGCCGTGGACCTGGCAGGTGATCCATAGGTCAGCACCGGGCGTATCAGCTGTTTGTAAGCTCTCACCATTGTTCACAGGAGAAGCTTACCTGTCAGCATCGGATAGCAGGCATGGAGCAGGTACCCCCTTTCGGCGTGATTTGATTGATTCTGCGTGAATCGTGAATTGTCTGCGTACATGTAGCACTCTGTTTGTATGTAGTTGTCTGTTGCGATGTAGATGTTGAATAGCTTTATGTTAGTCATCCAGCAGCACTTGCTTGTCCTCCATTGCCTCCATGCCTGTTGCACTGTAATTCCTTGTTCCCGTGGCAGTTTGAGGCTGGCAGTTCGGATGACGGCTTTGCAGGGTATCCTGAGTAGGAGGCTGAGTGGACTCCTCCACACTTGTCGCATTTCACTGCCTTTTCCCTGGGAATCTGGCATTCCCGTGATTCGTGTGCTCCTCCGCACTTTACACACTTGGCAACAGCTGTTCATTTGTACTGCCCATATCCATAAAGCTGGCACCTGCAGAACTGGGTCGTTTGGCTTTTGGCTTGCTGTGATTCCACTATGACTCGCAGGTTACCAATTGCCCTCACCTCAAATATTGATTATTCTGTTTCAGGCAGCAGCACCACGACTATTGTTATAGGCAATAGCGACGTTAGCTCATTTCGTATTTTCTTCTCAGTCCAAGATTCAAGCACTCCTCTGATTACTATCCGGAACTGCTTTTCCTCTTCCAGTTGATAGGTATGGTATTGGTACTTGTTCCAATATATTCCTGGGTTTTCAGTCAATTTTATTGTCACAATTATGGTGTTATGTGATGAGCCCTGCGTTTCGTCCCGGGTCTACCTATTGGACTCGTCAGTAAGGCATGGGTAGACTCTGCCTTATACGCCGGACACCGGTTATACGCGTTCGGACGTAAATGCACCGAGTCGACGTAGATCTTGTGCGGTGAGATGTTGGCAGCCCGTGTTGCTGATGCTGCCACTCGTTCCATTCTGCTTTTATTCCCAAGCATCTATCTTTGTATATATTTTTTTCCTGACTGTACTTTAAATCATTCCAATATATTCCTGGGTTTTCAGTCAATTTTATTGTCACAATTATGGTGTTATGTGATGAGGGCGCAGATATACAAGGGCAGAAACACCGTGGGTCGATAGCCTTTTTCTAGAATATATATATATATATATATATATATATATATATATATATATATATATATATATATATATATATATATAACCAATCTTTATTTTCTAGAAAAAGGCTATCGACCCACGGTGTTTCTGCCCTTGTATAATACAATCTATTATCTTATGCTAGCTTGCATCAAAACTATTCTAAACAGTCCAACTTAATCTAAAAAAAAAAAAAAGGTTGACAATTAAATCTTAATCTGTAGGGAAACGGAAGCGGGATTGTCTGGTTGGTCTTGTAAGGCAAAGGGGATTCAGTATGGTCCAGTTGTCGGGATTGTTTGTCCATTTTGTCTGTAAATGTCTGATCGAAATCATTAAGCTCGAAAATGTAAAAACTTTAACTAAATTGAATTTAAGAAATCATTTCTGGCAAAAGTTATTCGAGAAAACTATGTAAAAGAGCGATTCTACTGAGAGTGTATTCCTAGTCAATACGGCTGAATTTCGTTCCGAAAGGCAACAAAATCCATTTCACGTCAAACTTTAGTTTCAAATATCCCAGCAACTTAGTTCTCAAAGTAGACGTCGAGAACTAGGAAAAACTTCAGCGCCATTTTCTATGCAGGTAATCACTAACAAAGAGCGAGTACATCCGCCGGAAGTGAAACAATGGGCAAGGGTGAGGTACCATTAAGTTTTATTTTAAGACTTTGCTAATGCCAGTCTTACGTTGCCTGCCAGCCGAATTCCCTTCAAGACTTTACCACTTTAATAAAATAGTTTGAATGTTTGCTTCTATTATTAAATACTCTTCGATGTTCGGCAAACTGGAAAGTTTCTCTGCTATTTCCCCAGTTTATTAAAATATTTGGAGAGTTTGCCTTGTCGTCGTCTCCCACAATAACGATTGTGCTCCATTCTTAACTGAATCCGAAATAGTATCAAATGCCCCATATATTAAACCATATAAGAAGAATGAACGCAATAATTCAAGCTCTATTTAATTTTAAAAAAAAATTCATTCAGTTGCAGAAATTTGTCGGGTATGGGTTTCTAGTCCAGAGTCTTAGTTCTTAATCGACATCTGTTCCCGGCTAGAAGAATAGATAATCTCCAAACCTATAAAAAAATTTGAATACGCTTATGCAAAACGAAGAAAGTTAGATTGAGTTGAAGTATGGTACATCAACTTCCTCCGCAGTTAACTTCGGGTCGTTTCACTAAACGGTGCGACGAATATTTTCATTACAACTTTAAATTGGAAACAAATTGAAAAATTTATTGAGAAATCGCGTCGGGCTCACGAATTCGAAGGAGAAACTAGAAAAGTTTTTATTATTGTAATTCGGTGTTCGCTTTCTGCAAAAGTTTCCACTTTTTCCCGTATTTTTAATAGAATAAATAATGAAATCCCACCTTCGTTTCGCAATTTATCGATCGTCCTTTCGAATGATGTTTGCCTCATCGGGTCAAAAATGATGGGCACAGAAGTTCGGAAAGTTTTTATTTCATTCTCTCGCCGATTTCGTGAACCACATAGTTCGTACTTTTTAATTTCGTTAACGGAAAGAGGGACGTTTCTTGTGAGTTTCATTTGCAAACCTGGTTAGAAGGCAGATTGAGAGTATTATATTAAGTTCATTTAGTTCAACTTGCCTTTCGGCTCGGCAATTTGAAAATGAATTTTATTGAAGTCGGTCTGGTGGGCAGTGAGGGAGTAACAGATATGCTCAAAATATTAAACACTGTATGAGCCTCAATCATCCTGAATAGGGCTATTTTCAAACGGTTTCAGTATGTTACTGTGTGGATTGTTCCTTGTGATAGCTGACAATTGTTAGGTCTAACTTGGAGGCAGTGGCTTCTCTTCATGATGAAGATTTCAACCAACTTTATTTCGTTCAGATTTCTTCTGCCCTTGTTTAATACATATAGTCTTAGTCTAAATGAAAACAAATATGAGATTCTCTTATTCTAGGTTAGCAATACTATTAAATAAATAAGATTTCAGTGGCAAGAAGGAATTATTTTATTGTCCACTAGTCCGTAGCGTTTGTAAGTGTTCGGGTGGCGTTAGTGTAGGGAAACGAAAGCGGGATTGTCTGGTTGGTCTTGTAAGACAAAGGGGATTCAGTATGGTCCAGTTGTAGGGGTTGTTTGTCCATTTTGTCTGTAGCTGTATGAGTCTTTCCGAGATCTTTGTCATGTTTGTGCGTTCGTATAGTAGTTGGGTGGGGGGGTTGTGTAGTGGGTTTTCGGGGTGTCTTATTCGTGTTATTAGTCTTAGTGCAATTTGTTCTGTTGTTTGTATATAACGTTTTGTCCTTTCTGTTCCGTTGGTCATGAGTATATGTCCATAGTCTAGTAAGGGTCTACAAATAGCTTTATATATTTTGGTAGCGGTGTTTGTGATGTTGATTTATAAAATTCTGGATGCTGCAGTTAAGTTGATATGAGAAGCCATGATGGCAGCATCATCAGCAAAAGTATTTTTTCTTCTTCTTCTTTCAACAGCCTTTCGTAGTCCACTCCTGGACATATGCCTCCCCTGCCAGTTTCTATACTTCTTTGCTTCTTGTGCTATCTGATGCCAAACTCCACCAAGCATCTCTTTGGCATCATCCAGCCAACGTTTCTGGGGTCTATCAACACTTCTCTTGTGCGGGCGTGGGCTCCACTGTATTATACGTTTTGTCCACTTTGATTCATTCTGATGGGCGACATGTCCAACCCAGCGCCATTTTAACTGGGCTATACGTGCACATCCTCGGCTTTAGCTCTTTGTCTAATTTCTGTGTTTGTAATAGGGTCCCTAAGACTTAGTCGTAGCATCATTCGTTCGATGGCCCTTTGAGCTGATTTGATGGTAAGCATAGCTGTTTCCATTCCGTAATTCATAACGGGGAGTATACAGGATTTGAACATTTTTCTTCGCCAGTTGATTGGGATATTTTTATCCTTTAGTATGTGTGACAGTTTACCTGTAGCTGCCCATGTTTGTCGGATTCGTCTGTTAATTTCGGCGGTTTCATTTTCCTTACCCAATTTAATAATATGTCCTAGGTAGACGTAATCTTCCGACTCTGTACGACCGAGGCGCACAGCAATATTACCAACTGAAGTCATGATTTTTGTTTTACTTAGGTTCATATGGTTAGCTCTATTTTTTCTGATGCCATTCTGAGCTCTTCAAGCATTTCCATTTCCACGACATCAGCCGCAAAGCGCAGATGGTTTAAATATTTGCCGTCAATTCTTATGCCCTTTCTGTCCCATTCCAGTGTCTTGAAAACGTCTTTTAATGCAAGAGTGAACAAGTTTGGAAGATGGTCACCCTGTCTAACTCCCCTTTTTATTGGAATTTTATTAGTTTCTATATCTTTCAATAGTTCTTTATATCTCGTATCAACTCTTGCATTATTTAAGGATTCGAAGATAGTCCATAGTTCTACGGTCGAACGCCTTATTATAGTCCACGAAAGCAAGATGTAGTGGTTCGTTGTATTCACTGCATTTTTCTACTAATGATCTGATTTACTGAATGTATTCAATTGTACTAAAGCCTTTCCGGAATCCAGTCTGTTCAGGAGGTTAGTAATCATCTTATTTCTTGGTAAGTCTATTGTGGAAGTAGACTTATCGGTCGGTAATTTTCAATTTTTAATCTATCTCCTTTTTAATGTAATAAAATCACCTGAGCATTCTGCCCTGTTTCTGGAATAATACCTTATGTCAGGCATTTGTTGAGGAAGATTTTCATAGACTCAACTGATGCAGTTCCGCCCAGCTTCATCATTTGACTTGTACCATCATCGTCTCCTGTTCTTCATTTGTGATAGTGCTAAGTGTATTTCTTCTGTGGTGACGACGGGCAATTTTTCGGATTCAACATTAAGAATTCTTCTGTTGTCTGCCTTTGGTGGTTTTGGAATCGTTTCTTGATATAATGTACTGTAGAAATTCTCAGTAATATTTATTAGCTCACTTTTTTCTTCTGTGGTGTTTCCGTTGATGTCCTTTAATCGATGTATTCTGAGTCGTCCGTTTGTGTTAATCGTCTTGAGAACTCATATTTTTATTGTTTTCAATAACTGTTTTAACTAGTTCTGTATTGTAGTGTCTCAGATCATCTCTGGTTTTCGTCTTTATAAATTTATTCAGCTCTTTATGTTCAGGGGTGCCTTTAATCATTTTTCTTCTTTTATCCATAAGGTCTTACGTTTCATTACTAATTTTTGTTTGTCTGGGTTTTCTAGATGTGGAACATGTCTTTTTCGTGGCTGTTTTGATTTCCATTTTTATTTTAGTTTCTAGTTGGTTTATGTCCATCTGGTTTAATAGTTCTTTATTAGACACCTTACTTTTGAGGTCATTTTGTATGTCTGGATGTTTTGTTTAATGAATTCCTCCACTGGAAACCTTTGGATTTCCTTCCAATTTTAGCTCTTATTAACCTGTGATCGCTACCGGTGTTAAAGTGATTGAGACTGAAACATCACACATATAGTCAATCTCGTTTTTAGTATTCTGGGCTGATCCATGTCCATCTTCTTTGTGTTTGCTTTTTGAAGAAGCAAACAAAATGTTGAAATACGTTGGTAATTTTGGCCTCGGTTCGATCAATGAACGAGGTGAAAGACTAATACACTATTTAGATGCAGAAGAAGTGTACTGTATGAATACCTTCTTCAAAAAGAATTGAAAATATAGTTGGTTGAAACTCTACAAGTTCAAGTTAAAAACCAAATGCGTACAATTTAGACAAAAAAAGTTATCGCATTTTCCACTTTGAAGAAACTTGCTTAAACACAAAGTTGCGTTAAAACTGCTTAAACTGCAACATGAATAAAATCCCCTAGACAATTATTGAAATAACTCTTACAAAGGTTGAACTTTACATAGGGTCTAATTGAAGAAAGCGTGTGAAATCCTTCGACATGATGTGGTCACATTAAAGTTTCCAACAATAGACCCACAACTTCAGAGCCTGAAACTTAGCACAATCTCTTTATCTATTGAAGCTAGTTTGACAAGTTTTACTTCTTCTACTGTTAGCTTACTTTTCACAGTTCTTTTCTAACGTGCACAAAAATCCATCATTTCTAAGTACATGCTTTTATTTTTTTTTGTAACTGACACAACTTCAACGCATTGAATCCGTTGAAAAGGTAGCCAGTTGCAAAGTTGCAAGGTAGAATATGCGCGCAAGTTTTAAAACAACCGGCCCCTATCATCCATTTTCAGAAAATTGGCGATAAACTTTGTCCATAAATCTTGGCCCTATCGTTGCATCAACGGGGGCCTTAGGTTGTTAGAGTTAATGCGACTTCGCAACTAGGCGCGTATATTTCAGTTCATCTCCCATCCATCTTAACCCTAACAAGTTTTGCATAGAACCAATATGCATAATTGCGGTTGACCTTCTTGAAACCCAATCCCATTCCGGTTTCAGATTATTAACAGTTATAATCAGCCGCATTGAATGCTCAAATTGGATTATTAAGGGCGCGACAATTACACTTGATTTACAATCGAGGTGTCAAACTGTAATGTGCTTCCATATGGGGCATCATATTTCGAAAATGAATTTTGCAAAAGTCGGTTATTTAGTGTTTTACTGGAGTTCATCCAAATATCGCCTTTATTTATTTACTTCACTGTACTGGCTGCTTTAGTAATCCGACTCGGAGGACCATTTTTTCAAAAAATCATTCAGTCAGAACGATGTGTTTGTTACTGTGGGATAGTTTTGATCACTTTGTATCTATTACATATATACATTAATCGGTTTGCAACGTTCTACGTCTTCCGATACCTGATCTCTATTATTTTCTGTTCCTTCTTCTTTTTGTGTTCTTTAAATTTACTGCTAAATCTCGTTCAATCATTGCTCTCAAATACTAGGCCAGCTATTTCTTGGTCTTCCTCGATTTCCAAATTCTACATTTTTTCAAAAAAACTGTTTTTCAAATCTTGTACTTGGCATTATTTGCTTATCTTTGATATCATCTACTATGTTTCGCTTTGCCTTCATGATTTATTTATGCTTTCGTTGGAAACTCTTCATTCTTGACTTCCCGTCCATTGGCTATACCGCAGAATGGTTTTTCTATACTTTTTTCGATTTACCAAACTTCTGAGCGTTTTACGCGGGTATTAAATGTTCATTTTTTATTGTATTCATTTGTGTTTTTGTCTTTGAGCTTTTCTTTTCGTGATTCCTTTTTCGAAGGATCTATGACTATCAATATGATGTATCCTACTGAATTCCGGTTTTACTCACTTTTCCATGGTAGCACCTATTTTTCCATTTTTATTGATCTGATTCCAGGTTGTTATCTAAACTGTGCTATACTTAAACTCATCAGAACTCGAGGAATTTATGAGGTACAAAAATTAGTTACCAAAAAACAAGATCCAAGAAAAGTTTATTGATCCCTTTGGATATTGTCAAGCCATAAATTTTTGTTTTTTTTAATCTTTTATAATTTACAATCTATCTAAACGATATTAAGTAAATATTATGGTAAGTAATATAATAAATCACACTAAATGACATGTACAAGATGTTGCTCATCAGCAACACTTTCTAATCTTTTGGTATGTATCCCTACATTGTCCTGGATCATGGAGGATTACATTCTACTGGAATTGAACCGGTAATTCCAGCGGATCGTATCGCTTGAGACGTCTTGTGGTGTTGCTTCTGAGCAGGTTGGCAACGAGCGCGTTGGGGTGATTTTCGAGTCCACTGCGACATTTTATACTGATTTTCTGGGTTTCTTCTTGTATTGGGGGTACTTGAAGGTCTTGTTGGATGACCCAATTTGGCACAAACCAAGAGGCTTTGGTGATTTGTCTCAAGATTTTTTATTGGAATCTTTCTATTATTCCAATGTTAGATCTGCTAGCCGCGCCTCACAATTGGATGCCATAGTTCCAGATGGCTTTTATTGTGGTCTTATATAGCAGAAGTTTGTTGTCGATTGATAGCTGGGCGTTACGACCCATCAGCCAGTTCATTTGGCGCAGTTTGACGGCGAGTTGCTTTTTTTGGTCCAAATGTGCTTTTGCTAGGTAAGTCGCCTGTCCAGGTGCATACCGAGATATTTTGCTGCTTCCGCCTGTGGTAGTTGGTGGTTGTTGAGCGTTACAGGTGGACACGATTCTCGTCTCATAGTATATGTTACATGGATTGATTTGTCCTCATTTATTTTGAAGCGCCACAGTCTAGACCACTCACTTATATCGTCTAGGTTCTTTTGTAGCATCCTTGAGCGTATGAGTATGAGCGTTCTTATTTGAGGCCATCACGGCCTTATCGTTGGCGAAGGTAGCTACTTGCTGGTAGCTGATTGGTGTCTTGTCGGTAGATCAGCTGTGTATAGCAAGTATAGAATGGGTCCCAGTACGCTTCCTTGCGCGACACCCGCGTGAATAGCCATAATTGAAGATCGCTCTTGCTGGAATTTTACTCGGAAACGTCTATTTGTGAGATAAGATTTCAGAATCTGGTAGAACGTGTAAGGTAAACTCCGCTTGGGTTTGTATAATAAGCCGGGGGGGCAGATTTTGTCGAACGCTTGTGACACGTCTAGAAATCCTGTTGAGCAAAATGTTTTAGATTGTAGATTCTTGTTAATAATGGAGACGACTCTGTGGATTTGGTCAGTGGTGGCGGAACCCAATTGTGGTCCGGAATTAAATGTTTTTCTATTAGAATTGGTTTCAACCTAGTGAGCAGAGTTCTCCCGAATACCTTAGATAAAATAGGCAGCAGGCTGATGGGTCGATAAGACTCAGTCTCTTCCGGTTGTTTCCCAGGGTTTGGGATGAGTATGATTTCGGCTACCTTCCATTAACTGGGGTAATAGCCTGTTCTTAAGATTGCGTTGAACAGGACTATAATCCATTTTACAGCCTCTATGGGCAATTCTTGGAAAAGTCGTCCCCTAATTAAATCGTAGCCGGGGGCTTTCTTGGTGCTGGTGTGGTCAATTATACTCTTGATGTCTTTTAATCGCAGTGGTTTAATAGGTAGATCTAGTTGATTAGGACTTTGTAGGTAGCTTAGTAGGTAGCTCGTATTGGTTCCTCTTCAGCGCCTGAGCACATTGATGGGAATGGTTGGAATACTTTTTCTAGGTGTTCTGCAAATACTTTAGCTTTGTCTTCGTCACTTCTTGCCCATTTTCCATACGTGTCGGAGGAATGTTCTTCTGCGGCCTTTTAAGGTTCTTGGACGCTTTCCAGAGAGAGTTGTCGCTAATTTCGATGGGCGTTAGGCCTACTAAATAATTTTGTCGAGTTCTGTTTTCGACTTCGTTGAGGAGTCTCTTTAATTCCTTAGCTGCTCGGTTCAATTTGGCCTTCATAATTGGATTTGGTCCATTTAAACCAGGTTGCATTGTATGTTTGATTTGACTTGACTACAAAAATATCCCAGTTGGTTCTTTTGTTTGATAGTGTGGCCTCTTTTTGTGTGGATATTATTTGTGTGTTGTAAGATATCAGCACCAGGGAGTGGTAGAACGACAGTTCGGGGCAGGCCCTGCGTTGTGAAATAGTTACATATATCTTTGACGTCCGGGATTTTATTGGGATCAGTTGGCCAATATGTTGGTTCACCAGTTGAGATGATATGTAGCTTGTGATTCTCTGAGGCTTTCCAAAGTTCACTTCCCTTAGTGGTGGTGAGCCTCGAGCCCCATTGTTGGTGCTTAGCGTTGTAGTCACCGCTCGCGATGAATGTAGGTCCAAGAGTGTTGAAGAAAGCGTCGAATTGTTCTTTTTTAATATTGTGTTTTGGAAGACAGTATACCGCAGATATTATAATATTTCTGTTTCGTTCTTTGACCGTTATACTTGTAGCTTGAATATGATCTTAGTTATATCATTCTCGCAGATGGTGCTTGATTGAGCTTCTGATTAGGATTGCCGATCCTGCGTGTGCGGTACCGTCTGGATGGGTATATTCTATCTATATATGGGAATATATGCAGTATTTAGAGATTCGGAAATACGATTTGTTGACCATGCTTAGGTGTTGTGTCATCGCATTTTACACACCTTGGACTTCTGCGACAATAGTTTTTGGTGTGTCCGTATCTTTGACATGACATGCATTGAGGTATTTCTCTTCTTGTATAGTGTGTGATGTAGATTTCGGATTATCACTTTGAATGGTCTGTCCTCTTGGCATCTAAAAGCCCTAAATGGCACACATCTTGAATATTTAATTTCAGAGTTGTTCTGCTTCTTAAAATAAATCGGTCTTTTTCAGGACTACAGAAATTTAAAAGAAATCGTTGCCATTAATTATTGATCCAAGTCCAATCGTAAATTTCTCTGAAACTGGTAAGTTTAATTATAGCAAACGTTACCTGAATCATACTTAGAACTCAGTGCAGAATTCAAAATTGAAATAAAGAGTTGCTACTTTTGAATTGACCCTGTTCGAGCTTTTTACCAAAAAATAGTCCGCTGAATTTAAAATAAATGTAGCGATTATTTCTGAAACTCACTACTTATACAAATTTTAACATAAATAACTTATTACATTATTATAGAAATAGCATTTTCATACATTTCTTGCCGCCCGCTTATGCGGTCGTTTAACGTGTTATTTAAATAGAAGCGAAATAATTATATCACTATAGTGAACTAAAATACAAAAAGTCAAAATGTGATTAAATAGTCTGAATACAGCGAATGATTCATTATCCAATGACTGAGCCCTCAGGATATTAAATAAAATGGCCGTTATTTAATTTCGCAAACTCCGAGCGCAAAAACGGATCGACGAAGTCTATTAAAACATAATGGCAATATCGCAACTAAAATTTTCATTTTAATATCCACATTTATGCAAGTCTATTGAAACGGTGTAATGCGGCGAGCTCTGGCAATTACGAAGATTGAATTTTTAGCCAGAGGCACCAAAAGCCTCTCTATGTCCCGAAAATAATAACGAAAGGTGAATTTTTTATTGGCCTGATCGGCTCTCAATCGGCTCGTATGCAAACGGTCATTGTTGATCAAATGTTGTTCTTTTACTGCTGCAGCCATGAAAATGGTTATTAACGCATTTTTTTTCCATTTTGATGAGCTTCACTTGGCATGTTCACGATTCCACTTTATTCTTGTTCTGGAACATTTAACTTACATAATTATCTTTTGACTTTTATTAGTTACTCTAAACGTTGCTGTTTTCAATCAGGTAATTCGTTAATAAACTTTCGAATCCGACAAGTTCAATAAGCACCAACTCGCAAGAAGACTTATAATTGATGATCATGCATCATTGGTAGTTGCTGAGCACGAGATTAATTATTATTGTTTACTAGAGCTGTATTGCAGATATTGGCAGGCTCGCTTAATTTATAGCTAAAGGGCGTTAGTTTGCTTTCCAATTAGCTCATACTTCTAGAAATACCTCAACCTTAAGTATCAGCTAGTTATAAGTTACTGTTTACCAAGCAACGCTAATTAAATTGCCATGTTTAACCAGAACTTGATCATACATTTCGGATTTCTTACGGTAAACACTAACACGTATAAAGTGTGATTGGAATACAACGTCATTTTTCTAGGTGCTTTAGGAACACGGAACAATATGTTTTAAATCATACTCTCTCCTGTAAAATTTAAAACGATGCAAAAATCAAAATCTTGACCAGAGACCAGAGATAATATTGAATCAGTTCAGCGGTTAATGGAAAAAATTGATCTGTTTGAAGAAAATGAATATTATTAAGAATTAAAAAGAATATTATCTTGTGTAATTCTTTGCTAGTTTTTATTTGAGATTGATGAGACTCAATATGGTTTACGTTAATTTTGAATCGGGTAGAATCCTAATTCTCGAATCATCAGAACTTTCCGACTCGCAAGTTTCTGAAAATAATTCCTTCAGTTTTATTATCCTTGGTTTTTTCATGAGTTTCTAGTGTTTGTTCATGAACTACAGCTACTTTTGTAGTAAATTTCCGCAAGGAATAACGAGTATCTTTACTTCCCAATAACTCATTTTCTTCATCTTCAGCAAGCTGTTCTGTTCAGAAGTCGGAATTTCGAATCGATTTGTGCAAAACGACAATAAACATCGCTTTAAATAATTCAAAATTTTAAATTAAAATAAACCTAGAGAATGCTCGAAAACTATGTAAGGTAGCTCTTATGGGCCCGTCGAATTGCAAAATTATTTGTCGGCATTTGATGATCAAAAACGGGGAAAACCTCAAAGGCAATTTTAAACATGTTCCTCATAACTGGAAGTCTGGAAGAAAAACTAATACCTGATTTGAATTTTAAGTGTGGATTTTTTAAAAGATACATCGATGACTGCATAATGTGCCTGCCAAACCATAAAGTTCAATACACACTAGATAAGTTTAATGCATTGCATGATACCATTAAATTCACCTTTGAGGAAGACAAAAACAAATCATTAAACTTTTTGGATATGACGGTTATATATGACGGTAATGGGGAAATAAAAACAAACTGGTACACAAAGGATGTGTGGTCTGGTAAATACTTGAATTACCACTCATATGCACCTCTACAATATAAAAAAGTGTTGTAACAGATCTTACTGATAGAGCGATTAAATTCGCACATTATGAGTATAGAACAAAGAATCTTGAAAAAATAAAAAAGATACTAATCATGAACAGCTATCCCAAATCATTCTTCGAACCAATTATAAAACGAAGAATAAATAAAAACTACAATTCAAATAAATGGAACAACATAAATAATATCAATAAGAAAAAAGAAGGTGAAATCAAGTATGTATCATTACCGTTTATAAGAAATCAACACGAAAATAAAAAATATTTTAAAACCGCATAATTTTACTATAGCGGAAAAAATTAAAAACATCTTAACAAAGGAATGTTTCACAAAATTTAAACCTAAAAGTGATAAGTTAAACACACCTAATGTAATATACATGATTGACTGTTTGAACTGTGACAACACATACATAGGTCAAACAGGACAATATTTAAAGAAAAGAATATACGAAGATAAATATAGCTTAAGAAAGATTAACGAAAATGGAACAGCATTAGCACAACATGCACAACAAAAGTTACATATTTTTGATTTTGATAACACAAAAATATTAATCAATGAAGACAATTATAATAAGAGAAGAATCCATTAAATGATACAAATTAAAAAACATCAGAATGCAATGAATTTTAGATCAGACACAGACTATCTTAGCTCTGTATATCACACACTAATTAAATGAGCGCATGCATACACTGATTGGACCAAGTAAATAAAATATAAACACCTGACATTGAAGAATTTCAGAGCAATTGATATTCCTAGAATGCAAAGAAAAAGCGAAATATAAACAGTTTCTTTATTCTCTCGCTCGATATCGAACAAAGTATGGATTTCAATAGCCAGTCAAATGTGAAGGAAATTTGAATCTCTGAACAATAGATTCTAGTCTTTTCCCAGACATGATTGTCCTGACTCATCACCTGTGAACCTATTGTTTTTAATATACTTTTTAAAATGTGTGTAATTTGTATTTTAGTATGTGAATTTTGATTTTTTTTAAATTAATGATGACTGTGAATGTTTATTTTAGACAAACTGATGATGTTGGAGAAAGACACCGAAACGTATTTGTGACATTTTAAATAATAAACAATAAAATTGTCTGGAACCCAGGAATTTCTTTTGGAGTTCCTCATAACTTAATGGCAAGGCACAAATTAATTAATAAAAAAAAAGGTATTTTCTTTGTTGTAGAAGAATTGTAATCATAAGACGTATTTCATCTAAAATGAGCGTTTTTAACAACGTTAGTCACAACATGATGCGGTGAAATTAAATTTGCTGAAGAAGAAATGTGTTGGACCGCAGCAGTCCGGGCCCATTTCGATACACAAAGCAGTTTCCGTGGGGGACTTTATCAGAAAATTCAAATTAAAAGCTGGCAGAATGCGCCAACAAACGGCAGGTCTCACCTTGCCTCGCAATGGGCGTTCTCGAGCAACCGCCGTCTTATATTCGAGAGAAGATATAATAAAGCCCGAAGCCTCCCAAATTTAATAACTGTAACAACTTTAATTTATCTTGTCTCGTGCTGGAGACTTATATAGAAGGGAAAGCAATTTCTATGACGTACTGCCGACTCAAAGACCTATTCAGCTGGTGCTCTCTTGCACGGGAAATGGAGGTCCGTGATTTAACGGCGGTGATGGCGGTTGACCTGCTTGTCGAGGGCATAATTACTTTAAAGTGACAATAATGTTGCCTAACGAGAAGCGATTTATTACTGCCAATATTGTCATGCCTGTTTTTTAACTTGTTTCTTTTCCCTTATCGGAATTAAGTGAGAAACTGTGCCAAATTAGAATGCTCACCGCGTAAACTGCGAGCGTTAATTGAGAATTTTGATGTTTTAACGCTCTTTTCCTCAATTTATTGTTATTAAACATGGAAGGGAATTTTAATATGAAAGTTGACAATTTTGGGAGAGTGCAGAAAGAATTACAGAGAATCTGCGCTATTGTGGGCGCAAAGATTTTCTAATAATCCAAAATCCCACATGGCGTTTAAAAAGTTGGAAACCAGAGGTCGCACTACTGGTAGTTTAAGAAAAAAAGTCAAGACTTAAATGCAGTGCAATAAACGAAAATCTGGCGGTAGGAGTTTTAGGAGAGGTCGTTCTTGACCCGCAAGTGGGGACTAGACGTCTTGCTAGAGACTGCTGGACTAAGCCAAAAATCGGTCATAAACATAATGCACGGGTATAAATTTCATCCATACCATATCACACTCCACCAAGAACTGTATGGACAAGACTTTCAAAACCGCGTTACGTTTTGCAATTGGGTCACGAGTCAAAATGGAGGATAATGACTGATTTTTGGAAAACATTGGTTTTTCTGATTGAATGATGAAGCCACATTTTCCAACTGCGGGAAGGTAAATTACAGATAACATGTACGATGTTGAAAGGAATTTTTAGAATATTTTTCAAAAGGTAAATAGACACAACTTGCACTTTGGGCGGCGGAAAATCCTTACTGGATCAGAACTGTGCCAAACCAACATCCCTGGTCGCTTAATGTTTGCTGTGGTATAATTGGTGATAAAATTATTGGTCCCCACTTTTCTGAAAGACATTTAAATGGAAATATGGACACCAACTTTTTAAGAAACAGTTTTTCTCAATTATTGAACCAGAACATGAATGTGTGGTTTCAGCAAGATGGGGCTCCACCCCATTATGCCGTGGAGGCCCGTAGTCAATTAGATGAAATCTTTCCAAACAGATGGATTGGTCGCGGTGGTCCGGTCAACTGGCCTGCGCGATATCCAGATCTGAAGCTCCTTTATTTTTTTTTGTCGGGTTTTATATAAAATAAAGTGATGGCCACTGCACCCACCACCTCCGATGATATGAAGCAGAGAATTCGCTCTACCTGCTTGTTAGTGACACCTGAAATGATAGCGCGAGTGCAAAATTATTTAAAAAAAGAGTAGTAAAGTGTTTGGAAGTTGAAGGCAGGCATTTTGAACATATCCTGAAACATAGTTGATTACTATTAGTCGGGCCATAATTTAATAAATTTATGTTGCACGTCATAATTCTGAAACTAAATGTTGCCTTTACCCCTCATAGAGGGCGCTTGAGTAGAATAATAAAACATATGGTAAAATACGTCCCCTTACCTTTCCATTACTTTCCCAAAATTTTATAAATACATTTGAAACCGTTTCTGAGACATAGCCTTGTAACACTTTAAAAAACTCACCCTGTATAATCGCACTGCGCTTTCCTTGTATATTGAAGATTTTCTTTCCTACTTTTCCGATTGCAAGACTTCATGATGTTTCCAATTTTTAAATAAATATAGTCAAGGATCTACACAACTTTCTTCGTAGTTTATGGGGTTTCAACTTAGATCACTCAACAGCAGAAGTGCACTTTGCAACTTTCGTAGATTAATTTGTTATTTTTTTTATAAAAACTGCTCACGAATTTCCAACGAAACCGGTAACATTCAAACCAAACATTTGAAAAACAATTTTTAAGTGAAACATGTTTTCCTTTAGCGAATTTCGTAGTTTACGTCAGCTTCATATTCATAAACTTTTAATTACATTTTACGCCAGCTGTACATTTCAGCCAGCTTTTTACTATGAAAATTGTCCCAACAATGTAATTTCCTCTAAACTGTCCTTATTTGCATATTTTTAATTTTAAGACGAATAATGCAGCGAAAATGATGACAGAAATGTTAATTTCTCACTTTAATTGGACCTCGAATGGGGACGATTTCAGTTTTAAAACGGTAATAATTATAACAACTTTCCTATTTCCTGCTTATTTCTAGTGCTCGTTGGCATGTTAGATATTGTTCATTGGACTGATGGCGCTTTTAATTGCAGGCCAAATGGTCGAAGCTCTATGCAATATAGTTCGTAATGGGGAAATATCGTCATGAACGATTGTAAAAGTTTATGTGCAGACTTGTAAACCTAGAAGCCCAACTAATGACGCTTTCCAAGATCTGTTTGTTGGAATGTATAGAACATTTGCTTGGTATGTTGTTTTAATAATATGGTTTGAAAATGCTTAAGTAAGAAAAACTCCTGAAATAAACCCTAGAGTTCCTTGCTTGTGTAATAAATGAGTAAAATAATATCAATTTACTGTTAAGTAAAACGGACCTGTCTACATATGAGGAACTCGCTCAAGTCAATTTGCAATAGATTTTTCAAACGTATTTATTTAAGCTCAATATTTTTAACTTTCTGTGGCAAATTATAGACTGGAATGGTCTATTTATAGAAATCGATTTATAGAATTATATTCGATTCACCTTTGTAATTTTGTTTTTCAATTTGTTATTCCATATTTCAGGTTGAAAACTCAGTAAAAGTTATTAGTCTGTTGAGTGTTCGACATATTTGTCATTATTTTTTAATTTATTTGTTTGTCTTAGCTGTGCACTTTACTTTAATTGGTCATTTTGCTGCACTTTCTGTATTCATCATTACTTCGTCTGTTTTCATTTGAATTCGGGAAAATCTGATGTTACGGAAAGTTTAATTGTTGTTCTTAGGTAACTTTGGACCTATTTTTCCATATTTATGTGGTTTTTCAATTTCTCCCTCAAACACTGAAAAAATGGTATTTGTTGTCCCAGGGCTCAACAATTGTGTAGTTATAATTTGCGGCTTCTAAACACAAATGTTGACGTGTCCAGAAAATTCAACTGATAATCTAATATAATGCCCAAAATATAAAGGCTTCATTACTGTTAAAATGTCATTTGGACAAAGTCGGCTAAAATGGTGAACGTGATGGCAATTTTAATGTTAGGAAAGTTAAAGCGTCGGGATTTAGCAAAACCTTCCGTTTGAATAACCTTTGGAAATAGTAGTTAGGGCGCACCCCAATTAGAGCAAAAGTAATAATAATGTTCTGGCAGTTTTCGTCGATATATTTATTTTATTTCAACGTGCTCCTCTGAATATTAGAATGAGGGAATTTAATTCAACATTCGGCAGTAAATGTGACTATAAATGTAAGCTTATTACCACCCAGACAGTATGAATATCTGGAAAGAGTTAATTATCAGTATTGTGCCTTGATATTTTCAGGAACATAATTCATATGTCGGAAACTTTTTGAGCAATAGAACCGAATACGCGTTAACTGCAAACAGTAGTAGTAGTAAATATCTTTATTTCTAAAAAAGGCTATCGACCTATCGGTCTTTCTGCCCTTGTTTAATACATACAGTCTTAATCTAAATGAAAACAAATATGAAAATTCTCTTATTCTAGGTTAACAATACTATTAAATAAATAAGATTTCAGTGGCAAGAAGGAATTATTTTATTGTCCACTAGTCCGTAGCGTTTGTAAGTGTTCGAGTGGCGTTAATGTAGGGAAACGAAAGCGGGATTGTCTGGTTGGTCTTGTAAGACAAAGGGGATTCAGTATGGTCCAGTTGTAGGGGTTGTTTGTCCATTTTGTCTGTAGCTGTATGAGTCTTTCCGAGATCTTTGTCATGTTTGTGCGTTCGTATAGTAGTTGGGTGGGGGGGTTGTGTAGTGGGTTTTGGGGGTGTCTTATTCGTGTTATTAGTCTTAGTGCAATTTGTTCTGTTGTTTGTATATAACGTTTTGTCCTTTCTGTTCCGTTGGTCATGAGTATATGCCCATAGTCTAGCAAGGGTCTACAAATAGCTTTATATATTTTGGTGGCGGTGTTTGTGCTAATTCCTCTGTCTTTGTAGGTTAGTGATCGGAAGTGTTTTGTTCTCTTTGTTGTTTCTGCCCTGATGTTTCGTATGTGTCTAGTGAATTTAAGTTTGTGGTCAATTGTGATTCCAAGGTATTTTACGTCGTTTTTTGGTTGTGTCGTTTGGCCGTCTGCAGTTATTGTAGGGGAGTCAGCGTTGAGTCTGTGGTTTGTGAGCAGAAGTTGGTTTTTTGACGCGTTTGGTGTTAGTCTCCATTTATAAAACCATGTCATTGTGTTGTTTGTTAGTGTTTGGAGTCTTTGCGTTGCTCTCTCAGTAGTTTTGTCATGTACAATAAGTGCCGTGTCGTCTGCGTATTGTAATATGTATGCCGATCTGTCGATTTGATTTTTGTCTGGTAAGTTGTAATTGTATATGTCATCGCAGTATATATTGTAGAGAAACGGTGAACTGCAAACATATATTGTGTTTTTTGTGATTGATATTGTTCCTTTCCAAGCGACAAGCGGTTTTTTGAACGTTTTTAATATACAAAAATAAGATTCTAGTTATCAAAGTATACTGCTCCAAGTTATAAGACATCCAAAAATATGTCGCGGGTTTAATGCTCTGAATTTTCATTAAAAAAAAAACATTTTTGAGTTGCGAAAGTTATCACTGAACAGCCCAAGAAGCAAAAACAATAATATTCCTATTTTGGCTACATCTTTTAAATTTTCTGCCCATGTTTTTTGGTTAATAAAACAACGTATTTTTAGAATTTCTTGATAGAATTTAAAGGCTTTCGAGGAATTTCAGCGATAAGACATCGAATGAACGCAAATTAACGAGGTACTCGTGGTACCATCGAGATGTTATTTATAAATTATTATTTTCAAATAAAGTTTGAAACGGTGCAACCCATTGGCGTAGCGAGGAAGAGGCAGGGGAGGGTCATGCTACTGAAAAGAGAATTGAAGGCCCTTTAAAACGATGTGCCACTTGACCCCCATTCCCGTTTAAGATTCTAAGGTTGACATCTGACAAGGAGGGGTTCCTAGGGGGTTGAAACAAGAAGGCTAAAAATATTTATTTAAAGTGTCCCCCTTACAAATAAAATTGACGTGTCTTTCGGATTTTTCATATTTCTAACTGCAAGAAATATATTAAGGGTAGGAAGTTTTCAAATTGATACCACGTATATAAAAATTATATTTCAAATGTATGCATATTAATTAAAATAATTTAAATCTAGTTTTCAGTCTGTTGCTTGAATATGTAATAGGTATTTTAGGAAAGCTTTCTTTCAAATTGCGTTTTGGCTTTTTTCAAAAGATTAATAACACAATATTGAACCCTTTTTATGAATATTCATCAGAACATACCAATTTCACCTTCAGTTTTAATACAAATTGAAAAAGATTTGACCTTTTAAAATTGAATTGCACATTCTGCAGCTTGTGATGTTTAAAAATCTGCTTAACAAAATGAAATTTTCATGCAAATCCAAATTATAGTTAGGAAATACAGAAACCCCATTGAAGTTTTTACAGATCTTTAGCTGCGAAAATAACTACGAACTATAAATAAAAAAGAGCCTCTTACATATCAGCTTCAGCGTAAAAGTAGTTCTTGGTCTCTCGTCGCCTCTTCCGCGATTTTTCAATAGTTTATAGAGCATTGAGGTCACGTCGTTGCCAGAAAACCTTATAAATTCGAGATTATTGCCGAGGCACAGGAAATAGAGTCTTTTATTTCTCTAAATCTGTTTCAAATTTATTTTAAGAACGTGCCGATTCAATCAAAAGCCTATTATTCTTCGCCACGATTCGGACGAAGCTACAAAAATTGATCTGGTCGAATCCTACGGATTCGTGAAATTGATTTCGGCCACCGCAACATGAAAAGAAATTCAATTACATGTACTGTCTGTTTTGGCTTTTGTTTGCTTATGCCTTCAGTTCGTTTCAGTGCAACACGTTCACTAATGGTAGTCAGCTAAAAGGGACTAGGAGAAGTGAACCATTAAAGAAACGTTATGCTCCTGAGAGAGATTGGAAGTTTAACCAGGGTTGTTCATTTAATATTTTGAAAATCGATTTTCTAAATGTACAGGTTTGTACACCAAATAGGCTTTACTTTAGAGCATGAGCATTTACAATATATTTAAACTGAGTGTCCTGGCTGTGAATTGCTATACCTAATTTGAATTGTTCAAATAGTAGTAGAAGTAAAAAATCTTCATTCCTTTCGAAAAGGCTATCGACCAATCGGTCTTTCTGCCTTGTTCAAATATAATGAACTCGATTTAAATGTTTTTTCGGACAAAAAAAGTGCGCTCAATATTTTGCAACAAGACGGAAACTTTTCTTGAAAAACTTTTAGGTGCAAAGAACATTTTCAAATTATAATATTCCTAGGAAAACCAATGTATTTTTTGTAAATGACTTTAACATGATTTGTACATGTTGAAATAGATTTGATAGTAGCTTGTGTATTGTTAGACGCCTCTAAAAGCCATCTCAAAAAATCCAGGTCAGCGAGAATAAACCTTTCATTTACGCAATCCATTCTTCAACCAAAAAAAAAACTTTTGTTAATTTTAGTCGGATTTTTTATAAACAATTGCGATTTAAAAATTCCTTTACTTGGGTTTGTGCATTGAAATGTAGGGTTCTTCTCTCTTTAGGTGCCGTGTCTGTCTTCAGGCGTGAGCTATCCCCATGACAATCTGACGGAATCTTCCTCTATCCTCTGCTGTTCCGAACAGCTGCTCCACTCCCAGTCCAGTCCAAGTTCTTATGTTTCGCAGTCGTGATAGCTTTTTGCGGTCTATCTTCTGCCCTCAATCTTTCCCTGGATGATCAGGTGGGGAATGTGATATTTGATATCTCGCATTATATGTCCAAAGTAGCTGATTTTTTTGTTTTTAAATTATTTAGGAGTTCCCGATCTTTGTCTAGCCGTCCGAGAACTTCCTCATTGCCTGGTGTGTATAGTCCAAGAGATTTTCAGGATTCTCCGGTAACACCACAATATCAAAGGCTTCCATTTTATTTATGGTGTCGATCTTAAGTGTCCATGTCTCAGATCCGTACAGAAGAATACTCCATATGTAACCTCGAAGTGTTCTTAGGCGCGTTTGTACTGAAAAGTTTCTGTTGATAAGAGTGGTCTTCCATTTACCAAGCGCCCTGCGTGCCATTTCAATTGTTACTCTTACCTCTTCATCGCATATTATTTCATTGTTCAGCCAGCTGCCCAATATCTGAAGTGTCTTACTTGCTCGATATTGTGTCCATTGATTGTGACGGGAATTGGTTCTATGTTTATTTTACCCACTGCCATCCACTTCGCTTTTTTCATATTTATGTTAATACCCCATCTTCGTCCAGCCTCGTACACTCTATTCAAGCAGCATCTGCAAGTCATCCATAGATTCTACAATGACGGCGGTGTCATCTGCGTATCTCATGTTGTTTATAAATTCGCCTCCTATCTTTGCTCCCTCTGTCCTTCCATATAAGGCTTCGTAAAATATGGTTTCGATGTATCGGTTGAATAACATGTCTTATTGCTATATCGGCAGTAACGCTGTCTTCCAACCTGACTGCAGCCGTCTGGTTGTAATACAAGTTTATCAAAAGACGCATATCATAATAGTCTACATTGCATGCTTTTAGACATTGGAATAGTTTTGTGTGTTCGACTCGATCAAACGCTTTTCGTAGTCAATAAAGCACACATAAATGTTTTTTTCGAAATTCACAACTCTTCTGCAATAATGTTCTCATGCAGAAAAGGGCTTCACGTGTCCCCAGTCCACTACGAAATCCAAATTGTTCCAGGCCAATACCCCTATCACACACTGAATACACTCTACTGAGTATTATCTTTAAGAGTATCTTCAAAGTGTGGCCCATTAGGCTAATCATTCGGAAGTCATTACACCTGTTTGCCTTGTTGTTTTTAGGCAACGCAATGAAAATCGATTTCTGTCAGTCGTTAGGCAGTTTTTCGGTCTGGTAGATTTGGTTGAAGAATGCCGTTAGAACAGTTACACTTTCATCATCAAGAAGTTTTATCAACTCAGTAGGAATTGAGCCTTACTCTGCCCTATAGTCAGCTAACAGACTCACCGGCGCTTTGCGGGATTCACTGTCAAACAGTTGTTGAATATATTGTTGCCATTCTATATTTTGATCCTCCTTTGTTAGTAGTGCCTTTCCGTTATTGTTATACAGCACTGTTGTGTTTTTTCTTCTGTATATGCCAAAATGTTCTTTTAGCTTTTTATGTAAATTAAAGTCGTCATGTATGGACTGAAGATGTTCGAGTTCTTTACAGGATTCCTGAAGTCATTTTTCCTTCACTTCTTTAATTTTTTTGCGAATTATACGATGTATCCTTGTGTACTCGTTATGATTGTTGTTCTTGAGTAGGGTTCTTCGACCAGCAAAACTTTATATCATTTCCTGTGATAAATTGAAGACAAATGTGTTTTTTGCTTATGAACCCAATTTTTTTTCTGAAAACCTGATGCAAAAACCATCAGTTCATAAGGCAATACTCGGGTAAAAAGCAAAAAAAAGTACGTAGTCGTCTCAACCATATAGAACTTATTCATCCAAAAGTTTCGCCATTAAAACGGGCACAAATGAAATACGAAAATTATTTCAGGAAAAATCTATGCCTGATCCGGAGAACGAATCCGGAGAACGAATGTTACAACATTTTCCGGTGTTATTTAATTTAATGCTTAAGAACGAGGAGAGCTTTGTGCTCCTCAAAATTCTTATTGGGAAAAGGGACTTGAATCTAATTAAACCCTCCATCTTAAAAGCACTCGTAAATATTCAGGGTGTTTCATAAAGGCGTTCGACCAGCCTAGTTGTTGTGTTCTTCACTTTAGCTTAATTGCATTTTTGCTATTTACCTACAGGAAAAAAACAGTTTTATTTAACCAAAGATCCTGCTTTATTGAACTTATTTGCAAATACTGTTGATTTTGCTTGACGGTTTGTTAATTAATGAATCTGGAACAGGTATTTGGCAGTGTTTTTCGAGTGAAACAACAAAAACTTACTTTTACGCCGTAAAGGTAAGGACGATAAAGCACAATGGGCCCAGAGCGGCAAAACAAGAGGGTCAACTACCTGAGAAGATAAATGTTGCATAAAAATGATGCTGGGGAGTTATTTAAATTCCGGAAGCCCATTCCATTTCTTATCCAGGAAACATCTGGTTATTACAAATTGCAAAGTCAAGCCACGCGGTTAATACGAACGAGACGGGAAACTGCAGCCGAACGTGCGAAAAGTGCCCAAGAGGCCACTCCATCATCACGGGCGATGTCCACTCTAAATTACCCTCACATACATCATGCCAGGTCCTCGTTCGCCCAAATCCTCCGAATACTTATTTCACTTAGATCGATCGACCGTGATTTAATACTCTCCACTGTCATTATGCGAGCACCAGCTGCTTCTAGATATTAATTATTGCTCTGCCAGTCTATGTCCACTATTGCCTCCACTTCATCGAAAGGCTCCACACTGCCATAAGGGCAAGAACGATAAAACGCTAACAATAAACAAGCAGGAACAAAGCAAAGTTGAAACTAAATTAATTGCCCTATTAATACATTTTTCTTTTTGTGTATTTCTTTGTCTTCAGTTCAACAACAGCGTTTACGTGACGAAGGTTTTATCTCGGATATTTGTCAGTACCGAAAAATAAGGTTTAGACCAGTATTTTTTAAATTTATGAAACACTTTTCTGTAATTTTCTTCACATTACTTTTGCTCTTCAATATACGTGTAGAAAATGTAAAAAAATTTTAAAAAATTATATATTACCATAGGAGCTAGAAAAGATTTAAGTTTACATGCTCACAAAATTGATTTGACTTCTTAAGAACTTGGCCACCAAAAGCGTCCTTTGTTTGCAGATTGGATTTTAGAGCAGCTCGAAATTTATCCAGAATTGGGAAAAAAATTATCTTTTCGGATAAATTATATTGTTGGTTAAATGATTTTGTGAATAATCAAAATAGTCGTTTTTGGCGTGAAAATACTCCACAATAGATTCATCTTTTACATCCAGAAAAAGTTCCCTATTGATGGGGCATTATTGAACAATATTTTTTCACGATGTCATGATGTTCCGATTACTGAGACTGTTAAGCGCAATCATTCCATGTTAATTGACTCTTTGTGGCCACAATTGAATTAAATTGATTCGGAAAACTTCTGATTTTCGTATACGTAATATTGAACCCTGTATTGATGAAATCAGAGCCGAAAGTCATCGAAAATGGCATCCATCGAATCAGCTCCTGTAGTCGAAGCCGAGGTGGACATTTGAATGCTGAAGTTTCGCATTTATCCTATATCGCACATATCATTCTTATCAGAAAACCTTTTATTTTTGCTCTATACCATTCCTATGAGCGACGATGGAAAAAATGAAAAAATAGCCTTATGAGTAATGTACTACAGTTATTCATGTTAAATCAGACAAAAATAAATTATTCCTCATCAGCAAGATGATCTGGGCTTATTTGTGTTTTCCAATTTATTCCGTAGATAAGGTCTATATGGTTGGGGCGGGGTTTATGTTGTCAAAACACTTTTATTAAGACGTGAGAAAATCCTGTCTTTTTAAGCGACAAACATTTGAGGCAAAATACCCACAAAAAAGGTTTTGAAAAAAATGTATTCTGTTTAAGAAAAATATTGATGTATTGGATACTTAGGTGCCAGAGTTGGAACTTCCAAAACGTGTTTAAGCCACTCCTGTATTAAAAAAATATATGTGTGCCCTAAAGAACCCCTCAGAAAATGTGTTAAATAATATAAAATGGTACTTGAAGAAAAAGTAAGTTTAGTTATAATTATCACATTTTCAAACTGTATTCTTTTGCATCCAGCACATCGATCCGATTAACTTTTTTTCAGTTCATATTCTTCGCTCCGCTTCTTTCTAATTGCGAACTCTTTCTTGACGATTTAAAAAGAAAGTTGGCAAACTTTTTAAATAATAATGCTATCAAACAGCAATATATAAGCGATTTGGCCAAAGCGGGTCGCATAAAACTGGAAATTGCGAAAGTTCATTTGCATTTTTACACGCCCCGCAAATTAAAAAGTCCGATCTATGATTTAAGACCTGACAGCTCCGAACCGGAAAACTTCTCCATGATTTCTCGTCTGAGTAATAGCATCGGTACGTTTGAGGATCTATAATCTAAACTTTTCGAAATTTCCAATCTGCATCGCTGAATGGCAATCGGATTTTTACACTATAAGTGATTTATTCTTGGTGCTAACATCAAACGGAATGTAGTAGGAAAGTACATACATTTCTGGTTGAACCAGACTCGAACTCTCTAATATAAATTAGTATAAATTGCGCGTTGCATTTGATAATTAAGCGTGTTGTGGACGTTTCAGCAAGTTTCAATTAAATCGAAATTAGCCTGATAAGCAATAATTTACCTATTTCGCCGATTAACTTTAATGCACCACGACGGCTAATCAGAATTATTAAAATGATCGCAAAATAAATCAGGCCAGTATGTAAATTTCCTTTATACAAACAAACACGAGAAATACTAAATCCGAATTACACAGTATGTGCTTTTGTAGTTAGAAAATTTAATCCGTTTTGAGATGGCGTAATCCGCACAAAAGTAATCAGACACAGTTGGTGCAATTCGGAAGTAGGCCAGTTTTTTTTATTTTTTTTGCTGTTTCGACGAAACAAGCAACAAAGTTTCGGAAATTTACGACATGTTACAATAAAACTTTCGGTACGCGTGTTGAGATAACATTATGTTGGTTGGAGAAAGAGACTGCTGTTATTTATGGCCCCTTTTCATTTTTATAATGTAAGTGCACGGCACGAGGAGCAAAGTTGTAAGAATTTATTGTTCGGTCTTTAAAGTTCTTGCTGCAAACTTGAGTACCTGTTCGTTGGTTTCGCGTTAAACCTTTATAAAGCTCGGATTTCTGCCCGCTATACTTAAACCAATTAGTATTAAAAGCAATGCTGTTCGTTTCTGGCTTACTGTTTCAATCAGTTTCATGAACAAGAAACGTTTTATTAAAATATTTTGGTATTTTAAATGTTTGACATTGAAATCAGTTCAAAAGTTACAGGAACATTTGGAAACTCACTTTCTCGTTGCAGGGCTCAAAACTTCCATACAAAACTTTGTAATTAACCCAGGACAGAAAGACCGATAGGTCGATAGCCTTTTCTAAGAAATAAAGATTTTTACTACTACTAATACTGCTATATAGTTGCTTTTATTTGAAACACTTTATGATTATTTAGTGGATCATGTATGATGTATAATTATTTAGTCGATAATGTGTCGAATCATGAATTTCATTAACAAACAGGGTGACAAAATTAGGGTAATTCCTTTCAAATTAAAAAAATTACTGAGGCTTTCTTGCAAAGAGCGGAAAGAACGTTTAAAAATAGGGCACTTGAAGATGCACTTGGCACTTCAATCAAGCACTTGGAATCATGGTGATTGATACCAAACCAGACAATTATTGGCACAAACTGTTTGTACTTGCTAAATGAGTTCCTCACTGCGGCACAGAATAAGTAAATGTGGTAAAGAATCTACGTAGGATTTGTATATAATTAACTTCTTTAACTAATTAGTATTTCTGGATTCTTGCTATAAAATTTACAAGTAAAAACCACGTCAGTGAGGATTTCATAATATTCTTGCTTAGTGGTCCAAGTCCTTTTGAACTCGAAGTTCTCTAACTTTCTGTGAAAACGACTTCTGAGTTTTCGTTTCTTTAAATATTTCTTCCATTTTTTTGTCTTGAAACAGTGATTTCTTGGCAATTTCGATAGTTTAATTGAGCTCGATATTTGATATTGCATTAATTGATTGTTCAATTGAAATTCCAACATGTTATTCTGCCTATAATTGCTTAGTTTTATAGTTTGCAGTTTTATTTCGATTCGTTAGTGTTCTGGGTTGGTTTATGTCGGGTCGGCTTTACTCATTCATTTTCTCGTTTTTATATCGCTCCCCTTCTTTCATTCTTCTTCACTGATCTTTTCTCCCTTTTATCTGGCTGTTGCTGTTTTCTTTTTTTGGAAGTCAATATTGCCAGATATTTCAGCTAAGCACCGAAATCATTGAATGCGTATATTTAATTTGACGCCATTAAATCACTTTAACTCACAACTACGATCATACAAAAATAAGCCCAACAACTTAATTTCATGATCAAAGTTAGTTTAACATTTACTTTTAATAAACGTAAATAACCGAAGTGATTTACCAGATGAGAGAGATAAAAACAATGAAGATGACAATTTGATGATGGTGAGGAAAAAGAGAGTTTTCAACAACGAAACTAAAATGCAAAAAGCAAAAATCGGGGTGAAAAAAAGTGACGACTGGGATTTAATAGTACTAAGAAGAAAACAAAAAAAGAATACATGTATTTGGGAAGACAAGGCAAGAGATTTATAATTTTGAAGAACCTGAAGAATTTAGTATTGAATCAAGAATATTCGAGTAAAAAACGTCAATCAGAGACTATTGAAACAGAATCTTGAAACACAAACATATATATATCTGGTGTTATAGCGTCATGCGCCTTCCCGTTCCTCGCTTCCATTCTCTTCTACCTTCCCATTCTCCTGATGGCAGGTTTCGTTCCGACATGGCTTTCGTTATTCCATCCATACATGTCGTCTTGGTTCTTCGTTCTTTCCTCCTCTGTATTCGAGTCCATCTGAGGGTTTGTTTGATGTGAGGGTTTGTTGATAGAAGATACCCGTACCATATGAACTGTCTTCGTTGGATTTCCTCTATTATCTTTGTCTTGACGTTCATGATATCTCTGATTCTCTCATTAGTTATCCTCTCCAAGCTTGATTTCCCTGCTGCTCTACTCCTGAAGTCCATCGCTAGAGAACGCAACAGCCGCTCTACGTGGGTAGGAAGTTGCAAGGTTTCGCATCCATACAGTACCATACTCTTAAATATGGAGTTGAATAGGCGGTGTTTCCTTTCTCGAGCTATAGATGTTGACCATAAGATGGAGTTTAGGCGGCCGATCACTTTGTTCCCTTTTATAATGCGTTGTTCTATTTCTTTCTCTGTACGGCATCCAGTCTGAATTTTTGTTCCAAGATATATGTATTCGGTGCATGCTCCTATTTTTTCGTCTTCTTCTGAGTGTAGGTCCCTTCTATAGTTTCCAATGCACAAATATTTTGTTTTAGGTCGATTCACCGACAGTACCCATTCTTCGTATCCTTGAAATAGTCTTCTTGTCATTAATTCCAGTTCCTCCTTGTCCTGTGCTATAACAACCTGGTCATCTGCACAATGCAAAGTATACAGAGTTGTATCTTCATTAAAGGTTATTCCCATTTCGCTGCATGCTCTTCTCCACTTCCTTAGTGCTTCATTGATGTATATCTTAAACAATGTGGGGGACAGACAGCAGTCTTACCTCAAACCATTTTAAATGGAAAACATTTCTGATAATTCGCCCTTTAGTTTAATTAATAATAGTAAAATTGTTTTACAGCTGTTATTAATGTATAACTAATCCTGGATCTTTCCATTACTTCGCATAGTTTTTGTACGGGAACGGTGTCATATGCCTTCGTAAGATCCACAAAAAGAAGGTATACCTTTCCCTTTCTTGCTACTTTCTTCTCGGTTTGTTGGGTCAGACTGAAGATTTGATCTCTGCATGAGCGACCTGCTCGAAAACCTGCCTGTTTTTCAACTTCTTGGTGTTCGTATTCTTCTTCTATTAAACTTTGGATGACTTTTTCATAGAGACGGCTCATGGTGCTGATAACGGAGATACACCTATAGTTGGAACAGTCATCTCTCCTTCCCTTCTTGTGAATGGGAGTAATCCAGGCTTCTTTCCACATCAGAGGTACTCTCTCTCCATTCATGTATCCAGTAAAGAGTTCTTGAATGTGTTTGATGAGTTTTTGCGTCCCCATTTAATCAGTTCTGAGGGTCTTCCTTCTGGTCCGCTGGCCTTGTTATTCTTCATTGACTTAACTACTTTCCACATCCTATCCTCGTTAATTTATACTCGTGGGTCCTCTACTCGTTATGTTTTTGGAGATGCTGCCAGATATGGTGCTCAATCTTCTTTAAGTTCTTGTGAGTAGTGCTGGTGCCATTTATTCATCTGTATACGCTGGAAGTTTATTCTATTTACGGTGTCAGTATTTAATGTTCTGATTAGTGCCCCCTATGAAGTTGTCGATATCTTTACATTTCCTTTCCCATGTGTAGTTTTTATTCTGCTTTATCATGTTTTTAAGCTTTTCCTGTTCTCGTTTGTCAGTGATTTTATCATCTGTATTTTGTGTATTAAGCCATTTATGATATGCCTGCTGTTTTGTGTCTCTCTGTTGCTGTAGCTCTACATTCCAAGTCAGGTTGTTATTATGTTTTTTATACCGGCGGGTATTATCCATGCCTAGTGCTTCGTTGGCTGCTGATTTTAAGGCTTCCATAACATGTGTATATAGGTCGTCGGTCTAACGTGTTAGATATTCTTTATCCTGCCTTTGATAAAAACCGCTTTCGTATAGGTGTCTAACGCTAGGTTCGTGGAGGCCTTTTATGCAGAATTTAACCTCAACCAGTTTATCCCGATTCACATTTTCCTGGTTTTGTGTGTTATTGAACATGTTAAACGGCACATGGAATCTGGAGGCCAAGAGATAATGATCCGTACCACACTCTATTCCTATATACGCCCTTGTGTCTAGTACTAGCCATTTCGTACTTTGTTTCACTATTACGTAAGCAATGATTGATTTTAGTCCCTTGGTGTCTTGGTACCAAGTGTATGTGTGGACATTCTTGTGTTGGTAGATCCCATTTAGTATTTTTAAATTGTGTTGTTCGCATATTTCAATCAATCAATGATGTTACTGTATGTTCTGCTCCCGACTCGTGCGTTTAGATCTCCGAGCACGATATATTCATGTTGGTCTCCTAGGTTAATAAGTATCTCATCCAGCTGGTCATAAACCTCATCTTTTTCGGGTTGAAGCGCATCTTCATTGGCGCCATACGCCGTTATTATTGATTTTCTATGTCCATGGATATTCAGATTTTCAGTTATGATTCTTTCATTGAATGTGTCCCAGTTAGTCAGGTGCTTATAGTATTTCTTGTTTATCAGCAGTAAAACGCCCTTACACGGTCTTTTGTCCCTTGAAACTACGCTGTATATGTGCATGTAATCCGCTATCTGTTCCACTCCGTTTCCCTTCCTTTTTGTTTCTGTAAGTGCCGCTATGTCTATATTCATCGCGTTGCATTCCTTTGACAACATCTTCTGATTTTCCTCTTAATCCCTGTACGCCCCAGGTTCCAATAATAATTTCCTTATTCCGTTGCCGTGGTTGTTTCCGATATGGTCCGTCCTTAATCCGTAGCTGTCCGCGAGGGTTTTTAGCATTGTATGTGTGTAAGTGTGGTTTAAATGTAATGAGGAGCTAGCCCGTTGCCACAACCCCCAACCTGGAGGGCCAGAAATTTGTCTTCCGAGTTTTCTTCCCCTAGCCTTTGATGAACCCACATCCGTCCTTCAAGGCAGTAGCTTCGCCGCTTCGCACGGGTGCTAACATCCGTGCCAGATGACCCTGGTTTTTTTTCGAGGTTGATACTCCTCCCCTTCACCCTTTTTCAAACTGGCTTAGCACAGGCTTTGGCGGGGTTGAAAGACAAACAACCCATACCAAAACCCTTTAAGGTTCAACATCTACAACATAGTTATTTTTAAAATTTCTCTATGTTTAATTTTCTTGGTTCAATCCGTTCTGGGCGTAAAATATGAGATCCTATTGTTCAAAAAATAAACCGATTCGATTGAATTTAAACTGGAACATTTGAAACAATTTAAAATGTAACCTAGTAGATCAATAAAAAATATAAAAGTTACAAAAATGGAAAATCTCCAAAGTCTGTCTAAAAATAAATTGAAAGGAAAACAAGAAAAATTTAATGAGCGAGACAGTGATTTGTTTGGTTTTCCTAATAACAATTTTAGTAAGAGCTTAAATGCAATATTTAAATAAAAAAATCTATTTAAATCATAGTGGCAGACAATTTTTAGTCTCCTCTTCAACCGAAAAAATGAGCCTTGGGCCAAATGTTGCATTAATAACTTATTAGTTAAACGCAGCTATAGGAATACTTGATCGAGGAAGGCAATACTTCTTAGAATCTGGGCTTTTTTGACAATTTATACTTGATGAAATCGACAGATCGGCATACATATTACAATACGCAGACGACACGGCACTTATCGTACATGACAAAACTACTGAGAGAGCAGCTCAAAGACTCCAAACACTAACAAACAAGACAATGACATGGTTTTATAAATGGAGACTAACACCAAACGCGTCAAAAAACCAACTTCTGCTCACAAACCACAGACTCAACGCTGACTCCCCTACAATAACTGCAGACGGCCAAACGACACAACCAAAAAACGACGTAAAATACCTTGGAATCACAATTGACCACAAACTTAAATTCACTAAACACATACGAAACATCAGGGCAGAAACAATAAAGAGAACAAAACACTTCCGATCACTAACTTACAAAGACAGAGGAATTAGCACAAACGCCGTCACCAAAATATATAAAGCTATCTGTAGGCCCTTGCTAGACTATGGACATATACTCATGACCAACGGAACAGAAAGGACAAAACGTTATATACAAACAACAGAACAAATTACACTAAGACTAATAACACGAATAAGACACCCCCAAAACCCACTACACAACCCCTCCACCCAACTACTATACGAACGCACAAACATGACAAAGATTTCGGAAAGACCCATACATCTACAGGCAAAATGGACAAACAACCCCTACAACTGGACCATACTGAATCCCCGTTGTCTTACAAGACCAACCAGACAATCCCGCTTCCGTTTCCCTACATCAACGCTACTCGAACACTTACAAACGCAACTGACTACTAGACAATAAAATAATTTTTTCTTGTCAATGGAATTGGAAAGTTTATTAATAAGATTGTTAACGTAGAATAAGAGAATTTTCATATTTATTTTTTATTCAGATTAAGACTACATGTATTAAACAAAGGCAGAAAGACCGATAAGTCGATAGCCTTTTTTTTAGAAATAAAGATGTTTACTACTACTATGCTTGATGAAACTGATCAGTTACTTGGTGAAAATAATAATTCCTGCAGCTAATAAGGAAGAAAAGATCGAGGGGAAGACTGGTATGGGCAGAAAGAAGCCAAAAAATCATATGAATTCACCGTAAATGTTGACAACACTCATTAACTAATATTAACTTAAGACACTCTAAAAAGATGATTTTGATATTTCTATATAATATAATATCTAGAATTATTACGATTCTGATTTCTATGAACATTCTCAATCATTCTGTATGTTGAAAATCATTTTTCCAGTCCAATACCTAAAATGTAATTCATCAACATTTTTCAAACTGTTTAAAAAGAATATTGTTCCATTCTAGTTCTGTCATTGCTTACAATTTATGTAGCCATCGTGACGTACAGGGGACAATAATTCATGAAATGTTATGAATTTTTATATTCCGAAACAGTCATTGTTTCTGGATGCTGTCGGCATTCTATGCATTGTGACGTTGGCATTAAGGTAAAACTTATGATCTGCTTGGGACCATTACTCTGTCTCTACATGCAAAAGCTCCATCCGATGAAGGATTACAGGTGCGCTTTTAGACAACAACTATCCAAGATATGCTTCTCAACAAAGGGAATAATTGATGTAAAAACTATGGAGAAGATATATGGATTTGAGGCAAAAATGCAGAGTAATTTGCATTTGTGGTTCGACTTTTTGCAAGTGGTAATTACAGCCAAGTGTGGCTGGTAAAAAGAACTAAACCAAAACTTTTCGGTCGCTGTCGTTATTTTGTTTGAGGCGGAATTAGAAAGATGCCAAAAGCGGCTCTTTATGTCTGCATTAGGCGAAATTAAACATTGCGTCCTAATTAAGCCTGCAGCCAGTGTTTTTGCTGTCGCCGTAATAAAAGTGTCCGGCAACGCTTAAACCTGGTGCTTAGACAAATGTTGCCTCCTATTTAGTGTCACATTAATAAACGCTGTCTTGTTGCAAGGTAAACTGTTTCCAACGTTTTACGTTAATTACCTACCACTGGAATAATATGAAAACATGCTTCTTGGCAAAATGTCACCAAAAAAATTGCTTTCCTTCGCATTATGAGATTTATGAGGGATTTCTTGCAGGATATAGTTTGTTAATAAAAAGGCCAAAATAGCTAACAGTTTCTCGTTATTTCCAGGCAATGATACCGTGACTGCATCTTTTGATTTTTTCGATTCATCCAGTGCCCACGATTTAACGTTATCACCGCAAACACTTTCTAACACTACAGAGGCCTTAATCAATGACAATTCCGACAGTTTAGGACTCCCAGCAGATAACGATACTGGTAAGTAAATTCTTCACTAAATTAGTAATGATTCATTTAAAAGAGCATGCATTTAAATGTAAAACAATGGCAACAAACTCAATACTGTTATTTGAGGACTTTCCTTAAGGCTTTACTGCTTTTAAATGATGCAGTGAAATGTATTCAACCAGAATTATCTTCCAAATATTGTATTGTTGGATGTACAATCCTCTAAAAATGCAACACTTTTAACATGCTGGGCAAATAAACATAACTTTAAATGGACCGAAATTAGGGGGTCAAACTGAAACACTGCAAACTGCTTTAGAAAATAATTGTTGTGTATATTTTCCTGACTGTACTTTAATTTATTTCAAAAATTTTTTCCTGGGTTTCAGTCAATTTTATTGTTTATTATTTACAATGTCACAAATACATTTCGGTGTCTTTCTCCACCATCATCAGTTTGTGTGTATAGTTGTTTCTACCTTCACATATAATATAATAGGATAGAGAATAATGTTAATGTTGCAAATAAGCATCTATCGAAAAATGCCGCCTTAATGAGACAGTTTTTTTTTTCAAATTATTCCAAAACAGTTGCACTTAAGTGCGTATTTTTGTCCCACTTCAGTAAATCTCATTTCCTGACTAACTCTAAAATTAAAACTGTCAAAATTTATTCATTGGCGCATCATTTGGGGGGCTGAGGATACATAAAGACCTCTGACTTTTATCTGGGTCTATTTCTCCATTTCTACCAAAAAACTACTCTTAATTTATATCGTTCAGATGCACCGTTCTCCCGCAAAATAAATTTAAAGATTATTTGGGTTAGGTATAATTTGAATGAAACCCGACTCACGGTTTCCAGTCTTTAAGGGGGCGTAGCTCCGTTTTCGATAGAGGTTTATCTCCAACATTAATATTATACATAGAGTTAGGTTTTTGGGCCGTCGTAAAATATAATTTCTTCCTGACGTTTCGTAAGCACAAGTGGCCTGCATCTGCAAAGGCGGTTTGCTTGAGAGCTTATACTGTACTGATGGGAGTCCTCGGCGCAGTCATTGGATGACGTGGCCTGTGTCATCGACGTCTTCGCATTCTGTTGTTTGTTGTTATGCTCCGGTGTAGTGGATTCTTCTTCTTGTCCTATGCCGTTACATTTTCTTGCCGTGTTTGCGTTGGTGAGTGCCGGAAACCATATTCAGTTTAGCGCCATTGCCTCTTCTTTTCTGTTAAAATTGTCGCTGTGCTTGTGTATTTCGATGGCTTCTGGTATTAGTCGGGGGCGATAGCCTGTTGTTGTGGCTAGGACTTCAGTTTCTGCAAATTTGAAGCTGTGCACTCCCTCGCTGAGGGCATGTTCGGTCGCTGCCCACTTTTCCACATGTCCCAATCTGCAATTTCGTCGATGTTCTTCGATCCTCGTCTTAACCGATCTCTTCGTGGTTCCTATGTAGACGATTCCACAGGAGCATGGGATTCGGTAAATATCTGTTCACAAAAGTACTCGTCGACGAATCCATGAAACTAGTGTCGGAGCTATTTGAGAATAGTACGGCAAATCTCTTCAAAGCTTTTCTAAAAGGCACCTACTTCCTGGGGAATGGAGACGTCTACGAACAAAAGGAAGAAATAGCAATGGGAAGCCCACTCATCCCGGTTGTAGCAAATGTCTTCATAGAAAAATTCGAGGAAACAACTTTGAGAATCGCACCCTTTAAACCGACTATGTGGTATCGATATGTCGATGACACGTTCTGAACCTGAACAAACAACATCAAGAGATACAATTTATCATGAAAGTTGAAGAAAACCAACAATTGGCTTTCCTGGATGTCTTCGTATCTGGGAACGGGAACAAATTGAACCATCGGGTATATAGAAAAGTCACCCACACGGACAGATACCTCCACAAGCTATCCAACCATCACCTGAGTCAAAAACAAAGAATCGTCAAGACTTTCACGGATGGACCCAGGACAATATGTGGACCACAGCACCTATCAGCGGAACTACAGCATTTAGAAAGGGCTTTCTTTCAAAACGGATACTCTCATATTGACATCAAAAGAGCAGCAAGAGGGTGGACCGTTCCGAAAAGGGTGAAACCACTCAAAGGGTCTTTCTGCCTTTCGTTTTCAGAGTTACGGACAGAATTGGGAAGATCCTAGGGAAACATAACATAAAAACGATCTACAAGCCACGACAAAGATCCAGGAATGTCTAAGGTCGGTTAAGGACAGAAGACCTTCCCTCGCGACTGCAGGTATCTACCGAATCTCATGCTCCTGTGGAACCGTCTAAATAGGAACCACGAAGAGATCGGTTAAGTCGAGGATCGAAGAACATCGACGAAATTGCAGATTGGGACATGTGGAAAAGTCGGCAGTGGCCGAACATGCCCTCAGCGAGGAAGTGCACAGCATCAAATTTACAGAAACTGAAGTCCTAGTCACAACAACAGGCTATCGCCCCCGACTAATACGAGAACCCATCGAAATACACAATCACCAACGCAAAAACGGCAAGGAAAGGTAACGGAACAGGACAAGAAGAAGAATCTACTACACCGGAGCATAAAAACAAACAACAGAATGCGTCGACGGCGAAGACACAGGCCACGTCATCACAACCGGTGCATAAATACGGACTGAGCCCGAGGAATCGCATGAGACCCAAGCAAAAGTTGAAATCAAGAAAGAGTAAAGGCTCGAAAGAGCTAGCTCGAGTAAAGTCCACCATCGCGGAATCGCATGAGTACAGTGTAAGCTCTCAAGCAAACCACCCCTGAAGATGCCAGTCGTGCTTGCGAAACGTCAGGAAGAAATTCTATTTTACGACGGCCTAAAAGCCCGAAAAACTCACCAATTTCTACATTCATATTATTTTCGAAAGCCGTGCTTCAGTTTACCCACCTAATTTCGGGACATCCTGTATATCGTTGAGTATCGTAAAAGTATTAACATTATATTTAATAGGTAATGATTATATAGTAGTAAATAAATCACGTTAGTTATAATATAAGTTATAATTTTTGGTTTATTTCGTATCTCGCCGCCGTAACCAATCACTTACCCGTTACAGTTAAATATTTAGGTAGCAGATGAAAGCAGTTTTATGAAAAAACACGTTAAATACTGATATTTTAAAGTGAATTTACACTAACCGTGAACATTAAAAGAGTAGTTAATTTGCATATAATTAAAGTGTATATTATCGTTCAATTCTTAATTCAATTCATTAATAAACAAGCAGCATTCAAAGATTTTAAAAATTTAGGAATACCTTGATTCCAACGCACATTTAAGCATGATAGTAATACAAATTTTGGTCTTTGATCAAGAGTCAACGCTTAAATTCCAATGAGGCAAGATCAGTAATTACATGTGTTAAAAACAATAATTATAATTGTGTATATTTTCCTGACTGTAAGTAATAATGTATATAAATAATGTATATAAATAATGTTAATAATGTTAGTTAAAGCAGTGCAATTGTACAGAATCAATATTTACGAAATAAAATGAGGATATATTGACAACTTAAAAAAAAGAATGAAACTTTGGAGAATGAATGAGTTGAAAAATGAAAGCTAGGAAAGGAAAAAGAAAAAGGAAGGAAGATTAAAGAAGAGGAAAAATAAGTTAAAATTTCCAATAATTAAGTACAGTAAACAAACCGACCGTCTTTTCCATTGTAGCCCTGATTTTATAAAGTCAATGTTTATTGGCCAGTCTCCACATTAAAATATATCTTCGTTTTGTATATTCTTTTTCCTGACTGTACTTTAATTCATTCCAATATATTCCTGGGTTTTCAGTCAATTTTATTGTCACTAATTATGGTGTTATGTGATGAGCCCTGCGTTTCGTCCCGGGTCTACCTATTGGACTCGTTAGTAAGGCTTAGGTAGACCCTGCCTTATACGCCGGACATCGGTTATACGCGTTCGGACGTAAATGAACCGAGCCGGTGTAGATCTTGTGCGGTGAGATGTTGGCAACCCGTGTTGCCGATGCTGCCACTCGTTCCATTCTGCTTTTGTTCCCAAGCATCTATCTTCGTTTTGTATATTCTTTTTCCTGACTGTACTTTAATTCATTCCAATATATTCCTGGGTTTTCAGTCAATTTTATTGTCACTAATTATGGTGTTATGTGATGAGCCCTGCGTTTCGTTTCACATAACACCATAATTAGTGACAATAAAATTGACTGAAAACCCAGGAATATATTGGAATGAATTAAAGTACAGTCAGGAAAAAGAATATACAAAACGAAGATAGATGCTTGGGAACAAAAGCAGAATGGAACGAGTGGCAGCATCGGCAACACGGGTTGCCAACATCTCACCGCACAAGATCTACACCGGCTCGGTTCATTTACGTCCGAACGCGTATAACCGATGTCCGGCGTATAAGGCAGGGTCTACCTAAGCCTTACTAACGAGTCCAATAGGTAGACCCGGGACGAAACGCAGGGCTCATCACATAACACCATAATTAGTGACAATAAAATTGACTGAAAACCCAGGAATATATTGGAATGAATTAAAATATATCGAAAGAAGAAATTTCAAAATTCGTAGAAATTACAACATTTGCACTTGGAATTTGAATGTATCTTTGGGATTTGATTTCGATGATTAAAATATAACTAAATAATTATATAGTATAAATATATATAACTATATAATATATATAGGATAAATTATTTTTCTTTTTGGTAATACTATCAGATAGTTTCATTGCATGTTTGCAATAAGACAAAAATTTTGACAAATTTTGAAAAAAGACTACATTTTCAAAAAAATTGTGGCTTGTTACATTTTTGCAAAATATTATACTTATCTATTTTTTTACCAAGGAATCAAACAAATTGTAGATGGAACTATTTAATTACTGAAATCAAAACAAACCTTCGGTATTTAATGGTTTCAACAATAAAAATAAACTATTTAATACTCTGGCTCATCGATGTCACCATCGATATTTTCCACTTCACCTTCATGGTCCATTATTACATTGGAAGTAGTTGACACCAATGCTAGTATAATGGTTGTGATAAACTTGAGGAATATATGGAAACAAAACGGTCAAATTCTGCAACTTTTTTGCATTAATAATAACTGAACCAGCGTACTTCTTTTCCAATGTGTTAAGCTCTTGTGTATGTATTTTGTAACCTCTCTTCTCAATGTTAACTGCCTTAAATCCTTCAGTTAAAAAATGTTTAATAAACATTGTATTAGGATGACTTTCTTCAAACCTGAAGCACCTTACTTTTTCATTTACATTTTCCTTACATTTTCTTTTTCATCTGTCAACTTTTTCTTGGCGATTGATTTACTGATTTTTTCAAACGGAAAAAGTCATCCTGATTCATTCTACATATCGTAAATGGATTTTGAATTTTCGAGTCTATGACCTCTTTTACGCAACCTTCAGGGGAGTAAATTTGTCCTAAGGTTTTTTTGTTTTTCAATTGCAGCAAAGTCGCGATCGCATTGCAAATGGGTGTGTCCAGCGACGAGAAAGCGATGTTCAATAGATTTATATACGTTAGTTCTTACTAGGTGAAGCCATAATGCCATAATGGTCCAATTTTTGGTTTTGGCCACCGCAGTTATCAGTGAATACGTTTAGGTGCTGATTGGGGGTGGGAGGATGCTTCTTGATGTATTTGAGAAGGCAGCTAGCAATTTCGCACATCTTTCGTCCACATTTTCATAAAACTTTTTTCAGTTTTACCGTCATAAATTCCTAAATTATACATCCAGATTTTTCGTAGATAGAAAGCTTGAGGAATTGGCAACGCTTGTTGTAAATCAAAGCATATAACTTCCAGTTCATCTTCATTTTTGGCTCTTTGGATTTCATTCTTCAAGTTGGTCTGCATCGCTTCTGCTCGCCTGTGGTGTAGCTCTAAATTTGTCTTAGGTTCCGTAAGTTTATTCTCATCACCTTTATGGGTATCAAGCAAAATATTATAATCATCACATGTTGCACACGTGTCGCTTTTAGGGAGCTAACACCGATGTTGTATTCAGAACAAAATATTCTGCGATATCTGTCTTCTTTTGCGGGAGTAATGGTCCGTTGTTGACATGTTGTTGATATTTGGGAATGGCATTAATGTGGTCGCGGACAAACTGGATTGTTTCTTCAAGTAACCTGCTTTTCCGGTTCTTGTGTCTTCCGCGACCATCGCTTTTTGGGGTGTGAAATCCTTGATTTATCTGAGTACATAATCTGGGTAAACCTTTGTGTGTAAATTAAATCGCAATTACTTTTATTTCCTGTAAACAGATTCCTCTTATTGCTGAGATAAAGCAAGCTTATTATTATGGTATAGATTCAAAATTACTGAAAAAAAAATCAAATTGGAATCAAGGAACAACAAATATCGAAAGGAAGCATTTAATAAAAATAACTTTTCAGTAGATAGAAGATAAAAGATTCATCTAGACTGCTGTCCATCGACCGCAGTTTCTTAAAGTCAATCATGCGTACCAAACTAGAAATGAAAAACAATTCCAAACAAAATAGGAGACATCAGAGGAGAAAACGAAAGAGAACAAAAGTATTACTGATAGTTAACCTAAATCTTGCGGGTTGATGAGTCCTTATCTATGTATTCGAGATCAGCTGTAAAATATATTTTTTTAACTGATCTAAATTAAATTTCCCCTAGCGATCCATCGAAATGGTTTTCAGGCTTATCAGATCAGGCTAAAATCGTCAGTACTTACTTAGTGTCTGTTTAATCGTTTTGTAATAGCTGGCTCAAACTAGTACCATTTCTTTAACCTGCACGTGTTTTGGTTAAAGGATGGTTGGAATAAAACTCGATATCGACTGCTTCGTGTGGACTGTATTGAATATCTCTCTTTTACATCCAACCGTTACCAGTTATCTCACCCCCGTTTGTCAAATGTCATTTCTACTGTCGTGGCACTGTTGCCAACCGATATATATATACATGTTACATAAGTAAATCTAACATAACTCCCCCTTTTGAAGGGTACCTTTAAAACGGCAATATCTTAAATATTTATGACGAGTTAACTAACTGAATAACAGATTTACACAAATCACTAGTCGGTTTCATCCTGTAGAGGTAATGGATGTAGGTGGCGTAGGGACCTGAGGACTCGTCCCCTTGCAGTCGTAATCTCCGCAGTTCTAGGCACACCATCTTGGCTCGGCTTCAATTTGGATATGCGTCCAATAGGCCATCTATAGGGCGGCTGCTTGTCGTTCCGAAGTAGCACTAAGGTCCCATTGGAAATCTTGGTCGGAGCTTCCTTCCATTTGTATTGGGTGTGCAATTGGCTGATATACTGCTTCGAAAATTGTGCCCAAAATTGTTGGCACAGCTGCTGGACATGTTGAAGTCGTGGAAGTCTGTTTGGCTTAATATCGTGTAAGTCATATTCCGGAACGTGTTGCAGAGATCGACCAATAAGGAAGTGAGATGGGGTTATCGGGCTGAGATCGTTAGGATTAGTAGACATAGAATATAAAGGTCTAGAATTAAGTATGCCTTCCGTTTGAATTACTATTGTATTAAATTCTTCAAACGTTACGTTTTGGTTGATCAGAACACGCTTCAAGTGATGTTTCGCGCTTTTGACAGCTGCTTCCCACAGACCTCCAAAGTTTGGAGTATAAGGAGGAATAAATTTCCATTCTATATTGAATTGATTCGTAAAATTGGTCACTGCCGTTTGAGTATTGTTTAAAAAATGTCCTAAGTCTTTTAACTCATTACTGGCGCCCAGGAATGTAGTTCCATTATCGGAATATATTTTGCGCGGCATTCCTCGTCTAGCGGTAAATCGTTTGAGGCAGGCAATGAAGCTATCAGTGGTTAAGCTAGAGACAACCTCTAAATGAACTGCTTTGACGCAAAAACAAACAAATACGGCCAGATAACATTTTGTTAATTTGGCGCCTCTTCCTGTTTTATTAAGAATAAAAAATGGGCCTGCGTAATCAATTCCAGTTATTTCAAAAGGCAAACTTCGTTTAATTCTGTCGTTTGGAAGACTCGCCATTGGATAAGCACAAGGAATGGGCTTAAACTTAAAACAAGTTAAGCAATTCCTAGTAATTTTTTTTGCTAAATTGAGTCCTCCGATTGGCCAATAAAATTGCCTTATACATGCTAACAGGAGTTGAGGAGCCTGGATGTAGCAAAGCTTTATGTTTGTTTTCAAAAACTAAGTGAGTAAATGGGATGTTTATTATGCAACAGAATTGGATGCTTTGTCGTATATGGTAGGTTGGAAAGATTTAATCTTCCTCCAACGCGCATTACACCATCGCCGTCCAGAAATGGAGTGACAGACGAAAGTTTATGTTTTTTGTCTAGGATCTTATTTTTCTGTAATAGAGACATTTCGACCGGAAAGCATTCTTGCTGACACACTTTGATTAACGCTGTCTTCGCTTTGTTCAACTCAAGTACAGACATAGGCCCCACCAGTAAATCTTCTTTCAAAATCCTACGTTTCAAATTTACACAGAAACGAAAACATAAAGCTACCACTTTTAGCAACTTCGGAAAACTTGAAAACTTTGTAAAAAGTGAAGAATAGGATTTTTCCGAAGATAACATAATTATGCTCTTTTTCTTGAGTGCTGGTAAAGAATCGAGCTCGATATTAAAGGTGTGAACAGGCCAACTACTTTGATGTAGCTTTAAGAAACTAGGACCCTCCCACCAGAGAGAATGATTTAATAGCAAATCGGGATTGATTCCTCTCGAAGCAACATCTGCAGGATTTTCCTTGGAGTTTACGTACCTCCATTCATACTGACTTGCTAATGACTGAATTTTGGATACCCGATTTGCTACAAATATTTGTAACAAATGGGGCTCCGTCTTAATCCAACTCAGCGCTACTTGGGAATCGGACCACATTATAATTGGGACAGTAGTAGATAATGCTTGTTTTACCATTTCTACTAGTTGAGATCCCAATAGACTAGCACATAACTCAAGTTTTGGTATCGTAATTGTTTTCAAAGGCGCCACTTTGCTTTTTGAACATAACAAGAAAACTTTAAAATTGCCTTGCTCATCTTGACTTCGTAAATAAATAGCTGACGCATATGCGTCTTTTGAGGCGTCACAAAAACAATGAATCTCTACCAAGGAATAGCCTTTTGGGACAACATTTCTTGGAAGATTAATTTGGTTCAGATTTGCTAGACGACTTTGAAATTGAAGATATTGTGTCTCTAAATCATTAGGAATGGAGCTATCCCATGATATTCGAAGACTCCACAATCGTTGGATTATAATTTTGGAGACAATAATGACTGGACTTAAAAGACCTAAAGGGTCATAAATCTGAGCAATAGTAGAGAGTATATGCCGCTTGGTAATAGTACTTGGATTACATTTTGAAAATTGTTTAATATTATAAGTTAACTTGTCAGCAGTTGTATGCCACTGTATTCCTAAGGTCTTGCAACTATCATTTTTACCAAGGTTCAGAACTGAGTTCGAAATTGTTAAATTATCAAACCCTTCAATAACACTAGGATTATTAGAAACCCATTTTCTCAATATGAACTGACCAGTTTCTAAAATCTTATAAACTGTTTCGCATCTATTTTTTAGTTCTCTTAAATCGTTTGACCCGGTTAGTAAATCGTCGACATAGAAATCGTTTAATATAGTGTTACAAGACTCAGGAAATCGAGAAGAATTGTCATGGGCTAATGTTTGGAGACACTTAATTGCCAAGTAAGGGGCTGACGTTGTGCCATATGATACGGTATTTAATTGATAAACCGAGAAATCATTACTAGGATCATCGCGCCATAAAATTTGTTGTAACGATCTTTGATCTGGATTCATTACAATACAACGATACATTTTGGAAACATCGGCTGAAACGACATAATGGTAAACTCTGAATCGAAGTAAAATGTCTATAATATCGTTTTGGAGTTTAGGTCCGACAAATTGAAGATCGTTGAGAGACCATCCCGTAGATGTAGGGCAACTACCATCAAACACTGTTCTCAATTTTGTAGTAACGTTATGTTCTTTAATAATACCATGATGGGGTAAGAAAAATGAAATAGACGTAGGGTCTTGAACTGGAGTCGAAACTTTGGTCATATGGCCTAACTCAATATATTCTTGAATAAATTGAAAATATAGCTTTTTAAAGTTAGGATCGACAAATTTTCTCTCTAAGCTCTTAAACCTTTGAATAGCATTATTTTTGGAATTCCCTAATAAACTTGGAGAATGTTTTAATGGGAATTTGACAACGAACTGGCCTAACTCATTTCTGTACGTATGCTGCTTAAATTGTTTTTCACATTCCTCATCGTCTTTGCTTATGATCGATGAAATTTGAACTTCTTCGAGTTCCCAAAATTTTTTAAGCTGGTCATCTTCAGGAATGTGTATTTTAGAAAAATTGCAAATCGTAGTGTTTGTTGGCTTAATAGGGCAAAAACCTCCCACAACATATCCAAATTTTGTGTTTTGCAACGTTGGAAGATATTTACCTAATTGAATTTGTCCTACCAAGATCAAATCCCAAAATAAACTTGCACCGATTAATAAATCAATACTTCTTGCATTATAAAATTCGGGGTCAGCTAGCTTAATTTGACTGGGTAATTGTAAATCTGGAATACGAATTGATGATGACGGAATATCGTTTGCAATAGTAGGAGTCACAAAACACGACATAGTAGTGCTAAAATCGGAATTATGAGAATATATGGAAACGTTGCACTTTCGATTTAGTTCAGAAACAACCTGATTAATTCCAATCAATGACATATTAGTTGCCGTAGATTTAAGTTTTAATTGAAGATAAAATTGTTCAGTAATCAAATTGGACTGGGCACCACAATCAAGTAAGGCCCTACACAAATGAAAATTACCTTCCACATCTTTAACTTTGCACATTACAGTAGACAAAAGAACCTGATTTGAAATCGAAGCTGATTGTTTAACCACCATGCTTAAGTTCGTCACTGCATTTGTTCCCATAGAACTATTTAACCTATCTTGATGTAATAAGGTGTTATGTTTAACTACTTTACATATTTTACATGGGCGCAAAAAACATTTATCAACAAAATGTCCCGTACGTAAACAATTGAGGCACAAATTGAGGTTTTTAACTTGTTCCAATCTATCAGCAACCGACAATGCCATAAACTTGTCACACTTATAAATGGTATGATTATTCTTGCAAAAGTTGCATTTAATTGTATTGCTTGATGTGTGTGCTAGGAGATTCATTTCAAAGTTATTGTTTTGTTTATGAAATTGTCTTGGTTGGTGATTCGATGAGATGTTTAACTTACTTGGAAAAGCTTTTTCCAAAGATTGCAATAAATCTACCTTGTTTTTAAGAAAATCTACAAATTCTTCCAGTGTTGGTAACTCTGACTTGTATTCAAGTTCTTTCCATTCTCTTAAACTCGTTTTATCGAGCTTACCCGACAATAAATGAATAATCAAAGAATTATATAAATCTTGCGGATTTAATTGTATTCCATCAATCGCGGTGACATGTTTAGTTACCTGGTCCAGCATTTGACTGAATTGACTAAAGTTCTCTTTATTGATATGTGGCACATTTATAAGCTGTTGATAATGAATGTCTAAAAGAAATTGCTTTTTACCAAATTTACTTTCCAGAATTTGCCATGCTGTTGCGAAAGGATTGCTTACGGTGTCCAGTCCTTCAATCAGCCTGGCTGCATAACCCTCAAGTGAAGCTTTGAGAAATTGGAACTTTTGTACATTTGATAAAGCTGAATTGCTTGAAATAATTGACGAAAAATTTAGTTTAAATGAAAGCCAGTGCTCAAAACTGCCCGAAAATGTAGGCAACTTCATTTTTGGCAATAAAATATTCTGCAACGAGTCACCTGGATTCATGGATGCATTGGAATGCACTGGATTTGTCATATCTGCTTGAATAGACTGCAAATACTGAGTTAAAAAACCTTGGACATTGTAGTATTTATTTTCGAACTCCTCTCTCTCTTTATAGTGTATTTGGAGGTCTCTTTCGTCACAACTAGATTCAATTACTGACTGAATAGCATCAAAATCTGCCATTAAACTCATGCTGTTCTTAAATCGCAGCTCAACATTATTGAAAGCCGGTTTTTGATCATCGGGAGAAGTCTTTAATAATTGGATAAACTTATCAACCAACGTTAGTTTTTGTTTAATAGAACCACGACTTCTAATTAATTGTTTAATTTGTTGCAAATCAATTGCCCCATCTGAGTTTTCCATCTCAATGAGGATATTTACTTGATAAAATAGTTAAAATAGGTAGAAGTGTGAAATAGAAATGATTACCACGTGGCTATTGGCCTGTTGGCGTTAAAAATTGTACACAAAAATATAAAATTGTGAAGAAAACCGTGTATGATATTAAGCACCGATAGTGTAAAATATTCAAAATGGCATGTGAAAACTTCTAGAGTACTTTATATCTATGCCTAATAGAGGCAAAATAGGATAATAGAAAATGGAGTACTTACTGGCTTCACTCTTACAACTTGCACCAGGAAATAGAGCTTTTTTTTACGATATCTGGTTCGAATGGACCAAATTGTTTAATCGTTTTGTAATAGCTGGCTCAAACTAGTACCATTTCTTTAACCTGCACGTGTTTTGGTTAAAGGATGGTTGGAATAAAACTCGATATCGACTGCTTCGTGTGGACTGTATTGAATATCTCTCTTTTACATCCAACCGTTACCAGTTATCTCACCCCCGTTTGTCAAATGTCATTTCTACTGTCGTGGCACTGTTGCCAACCGATATATATATACATGTTACATAAGTAAATCTAACAGTGTCTTAAAACGAATATACCATGAGGTACTCCAGGTTCTAGAGAAACAGTTACAAAAGTATCTAGCCAACTATTTTTAACTGTTTTGACGAAATCTTGAATAGAAGAATGATTTGCCGATTTGCAAGAAGCGTTATCAATAACCCATTATTTGTTAATTAAGTTGTTTTCTCGTTACAAATTTGAAATTTTTTGCTGCGACTCAATTGGTTTTGGGTGCGAACCGTTGAGGCAATAAACATATCAGAATGTAGCCGATAAAGCGATCTCAAGAACCGAGTTATGAGATGAGTGATGAGCCTTCCTTCCATATATCGGCAATTCCCAATAGGGGTAAGTTGTTTGCGCTAACTCCGGTCCTCCATTATGGAGGAGTTGCCATGAGAACGACGTCTGTCAATACCAATGGAGACCGTTAAACGCGCTCTTAATTTTTGATGCATTATGCATTTTCGATGCAGACGTATCGGGATGCCGGCGTTGCAATATCGAAGTGAACGGGGTTTTGCTGTTTATTTTCTGTCAGTACTAAACGCGGCATATTCAATCATTTGTGGAATTGAGAAGATGCCATCCGCTCTATACAAATGGTGGCTGACATTCAGCAGCGGGAGAATGTTTTAAAGAAAAGCAGCGATCTAGAAGTTTGCCATGTTAATCATACACATTTCTAAGAGTGCATTTTAATTCCAAAAGCTCTTGGCGGATTTTCTTTGGCTACTTGCATCTACATGGTGATTTAACAAGGACGTTCCATTCCTCTGTAGCTGTTGTCATACGCCAGACAACCCAGAATTAATGAACACAGAAACAATGGTAAATGTGCTTTCTTCGTATTTTTTACGTATTCCCCGGTCTTTCCAATGTAAGCCCAAATATCTTTTAAAACACACATATACACCCTGTAAATTGATATGTACTGCCATTAGATGAGCAGCTCCATGTTTGAGTAGGCACGAGAATTCTAGTGGCATTTAGGCAAAATCTCAGTTGAATTATATAGAATTTGCCAAGTATTGTTGTCGCTTCGCATTGCTTGCAGTTGAATGGGTAAAATCCCTCCCTATATCGGTAACAAAACGGAGAATTTAGACGTGGATCTTGAGGCTTTACGTTTGGCGTTCCCCCCGAGGTCCCTAGACGGTAGACATTTCAGTCCTGTCTTGACCCATTTGTGTCTTTCTAAAATACGTTAGTGAGTTTTAGAAATGCCAAGTTTCTGCCATTTATTCGGGTATAGGTCCCCCCAGATGAATACGATCTCTGAGTTTGACAATGGAGTAAACGGGACAAGTATTTAAGTTTCTCCATGCGGAATTTACGAACATTTTCAACAGAATTTCTCGAGAGGATTTTCAACAATGGCTTTCGAATTGCAGTTTTCTTGAATGGAATATATTACTTGTTTTCAACTTGTCTTCTAGCAGGCTTCTTTTATAGACGAGTCATAAATAATAACTCGACATTTCAAGTTGAAAATTTGTAACATCATTTTTCGGTACGGTTTTCAACTCTATGGTTCAGCTTATGCGTCAAAAATTCCAGTTTTCATAGAAATGTGAACTATGGAAAACATGTAAAACACTTCAGTATAGTTACGGCGTGAATTAGTAAGAAAAGTGAGAAGCTGTTTGAAGAACCAGTGATTTATTAATGAGATCAAAAGTATTCGCCAATAATGCTGATACAGTTATTACCCGAACATTTTTTTCCTCATCTGTGGGCTCCAAATAACTACAACCCCTAAAGACGCCCGCACATTGTTTTGCCATCCTGATTTAATTTTCTACATATTTCCGAATGCATAATGTCACCCTGCAAAAGTTGAGCCTCTATTAAAATTTCTATCATTGATTTTTAGAGCGCCTTCAAGCGCTTCCACAAAGAAAAACATGCATTAATCAATTCCCGAAAGGAAATATTTATCTGTAAGAAGATTATTCGCTTCCTCAGCTTGCTGGAACTGAAGTGTTCAAAACTTGGATTTGAAACGTCTTTTCTCCATAATGCATATGTTTTATGCTCGATTCAAAAACCTTTTGCCTTTGCATTTTATTGAATTCCTCAGAGCTTAAAGCCAAAGATGTAAAAGAAATTTCTGTAATCCTTAAAATGGAAAAAGTACATAGGTTTTGATTTATTACCAATAAAGCTACCAACTTTAAAATGTCCAAAGATCGCTTCTGGTGGTTTTTTTGTCATTTTTAAATGACTATTAATGTTAAACAAATTATTTGTTCCCTTAATTCTTTTATATTTTTCCTGGATGGTTCTCTTCTATTTATCGCTTTTTATAAATGCGTTTTATTAGTTTTAGAGTTATTGGTTAGTACTCTTGCTAGAAAAATCGAGAGAAGCAATGTGGGTAGATGATAAAAGAAACTGCCTGACAGACAAGGTCCAGATAAATGTATATTTCCGAATATCGTCCCAGCTTTAAGGGAAACTATGGTGGTCAAAATGTATTTTTAAGTCAGGCGAATTCAGTCGGTTTTAAGTGAAGTAATGGCACGAAGACGAAGAAGTATCTGCTCTTGAGTCCATTTATTTGAACGCTTTGGACGTAAAATTGACGGATTTCGTGCAAAAATTTGTTGAAACTCCCTTGTTGCGTTGCTATATTATAAGGCAGAAGAGTATATTAATTAATATCAATAATTATAGATTTCCATTAAAACCTGATGGACCGCATTTTTGACTGCAAAAATGGAAACTTATTGAACCAGATCCGAAAAGTTTTCCTACGATTTTGATAAGCAAAACACTTTGAAGACTTAAGATCCCATACTATCCTTCATATTTCTGCGAATTAACACAAAACTAGCTTTAGTATTCACAAAATCAGCCAGTATTTCCTGGAATATATACGAAACACATTTGTCAATATTGGTTACATTTGCCGTTGCAAATATTTCAATGAATCACATACATTTTAATTTATTTTGCGGTTACGAATGCAAAATTGCAATCATTTGAAATAAATAAAAATTACAGGCTCTAAAAATGACTTTTTTGCTATATGTAGTGACTGACTAACACAAATCCTGTTCTTCTCGCTCTAACTAACAAAAAGATTCGTTAACTCCAGCACCAACAGGCTTGATTTCTCGCAAAAAAAATATTTTAAAGAAAGTTTCCCGATATAAAGCGAATAAATGTGGTTTACTGTGGCAAAAAGAGATACTTGCAAAGTTTCAGCTAAAAGTAACCAAAAAACAGACAGTGCGGACGTTTATGTGCAATTAATTTTAAAAATGTGAACAGTTCCTGTTTAGGCTTCCAGCTCGAGCAAAGCAAATGAATAAAGTTGCGCTGAAATATCATAAAAAGTCGCCCTAACAATGTTGAATATTTATTTACTCACAGAGCTTTGATTGATAAAGCGACGACTTTTTTCTGGCAAGGAAAAAGTATGCGTTCAAATAGCCTGGAAGAAATGAAACGACAAACCAGTGTTTTTAGCAAAAAATTTTGTTGTTTTCGTGGAGAAATCTGCTGCTGGATGTTCATATATTTTTGAATTCTGAACTTATAAATAGATATATATTATAATTAACGTCTAAACTATTATTTGGACGTCGATTCCTTAGGCTAATGTTTATTAATTTATTGACCAGAAGAGATGTTTTCATTTCTTACAATTTCCCTTGTTCGAAATCATCCTTTTTCCATTTCAACCGGAAGACATTCCATTGTCTCAACTCAACTTCTGTTGGCATGACGTCAACCTGGAAGAGTCCGAGCGGGACCGCGTTTTTCCTTGCATTATCCAGCACAATAACTCACATTGCCTCCTGTCATTACACGTCCAAAATATGAAATGTTTCTCGATTTTACGGTTGTTGGAACTTCTCCTGCTTGGCTGAGTGAAATACTTTATATTATGAACCCTCTCGCGTGTTACATGAAGGACGACATTTCGGGACGTCTCAACACACTTCAACATTCCTGCTAGGTGAACTTTTACGTAAAGATAATAAATAAAATGTTGATATTTCATGGTAAAAGGTTTTAAAATGATGTTTCAAGGTTTCCTCTAATTTTGTCGTTTTGTTTCAAAAGAAACTTTCGGCTGCTTCAAATTTTCTCTATTTCAGCTAAAAGGCATCAAACTATTTTATGCCAAGCAGCAATTCGCATGCTGCAACATGCTCCTGTTACACCAAATATCGAAGTAAATTATCACGCCTTGGAATATAATTTTATTGAACACTTGATCCGGACTTACCCGGAATGCCAATCTGGAGTCGCCCTAATAAAATTTCATGATTTAACACGTCCTGAGCACTAACGACTCTGCCCAACGGAAATAAAATTGAAGTCATACGACATTACGACTGGAATAAAAATAAGTCTCCAAACTACGTGAAAAAACTCACAAAAGACGCAGTCAGAAGATTACAAACTTTTGTTTGACCCGTCGAAACTGTCTGTCTGGTCTTTCGCAACGGATTTCGCCGGTTTGATTTTCTTTTATTTCTGTTGACCTGCACCAGATCGAGAAGGGGGAGGCGGGCTTTTAATGTTTTTGTTTTGCTCGGATGGATTCACGTTCTGTTCTTCTGTCAGTGTTAACGGTAAAGGAGATCAGAAGGAAACAATACGCTTTTCTTTTTGAGCTGACAATAAATCGCCCAACAAACATTAAAGCATTTGAGGAATTTCAGATGTATTGATTACGAAAAGTTACATGAAAGAAAGTGGCATTGAAACGTGTATTTCCACTGTTTTAAACGGCATTTTGCACATGGAATATGAAGTAAAAGCTAGAATGAAACCAGAAGCTTCGGCAGCGATATCTAATTTATAGATGGGGATTTAGAACAATGAGACCACACTTTTTGGGGATAATTCAGCGATTCTGGTGCAGAAAGAACAGTAAGAATTCTGGTGCAGAAAGAACAGTAAGAATGGTCCATTTTGAGGAAGAGGTTCTTAACCTTCCGTTTGGAGGGTGTTACATGAGGAACTTTATCCCTACCATCTGCAACAGTTCAAGGCTTGAAAGGCAGTGTTATTTTATGGATGGATGAAGCCAGTGGTGGGGATTCGTGGACACCTATGTCACCCAATCTAACACATTTAGATTTTTTTGTATGGCTACATCAAGTGTGTGATTTAAGAAACGCCAGTGGAAACGGAGCAAGAACTGATTGCAAAAATTACTGCAGCGTTTAAAGTAGTTCAAAGCCACTATCGAATTTTGTGTCCATCCCGCAGAAACCAGAACACATTGATGAATCCCTAGAAGTTTGATTCCATAGTTTCAAATAATTCTGCATATTTTATGCAATTCTCGTATAGACAATGCTATCAGTAACTTGTTAAATTTTTAACTACAACTAAAATACTGTCCGAAGCAAACGTGATCTAGATGAACGTTTTAGAAGACGAAAACACTGGTTTAAAACACCCGTTAAACTTTTCTGGGAACACTTCTTTTAACCATCTTAGTCTTATACAATGTTAATTTAATAATGATCCCTCAATTCTAATCTTCAACAAATTTCACCAGCTTTCTTGTCCCCAAGGCTGTATATGGTCATCTGCCGTATTTCTTAAAACAAAATACGCAGGAAATTAGCCTGAAGGTAGCAAACGGACAAAACCTGCTCTAATTCACGGAGATAGATCTCTTGAATGACAGCGCCAAAGATAGATTACATCTCCCGTTTGAAAGACGTCCATTAAGGAAATGAAAATAATAATTGAATGAATTCCGTCACAAAAACATCCCTTTTGGGGCAGTGGAGAGCGGGCGCTCCTAAATGATATAACGAATATTAAATATTTATGTATATTAACTTTCTGCTTCCAGCTCCAGTTGGAAAAATAATGCCGATGCGCTTGAAAGGGCCGTTTTAAAGATTCTGATGAAGATTGGCATTAAAATTTGCAGGGAACTTTTAATATTCCGCGAAGTTAAAGTAGATTTCGAGAATCTAACAATGCGCTTTGCTTTCAGTATCGACGACAACAAAGGATGATGGAAAGCCAGGCCGGAGTTCACCGGATCTGAAAGGGAAAAGGCCTAAAACCAAACCAACTTCGCCAAACAGACAGGGTCCTCAACAATGCACGGTAATCTTATTCTTAAACTGGCCATTTAAATGCTTTATTTACGTCTGTTTTCGCCGCAACATCTCTATTTCAGTCCTATTAGATGTAATCCATGGTTTACCATTTCAGAACATTAATATTTGTTTAATTTAGGTGTGTTCGAAGGTGTTTGGAAACGCATCAGCTTTGGCAAAACATAAGCTCACTCATAGCGACGAAAGGAAATACATTTGCACCGTGTGTAATAAAGCTTTCAAAAGACAAGATCATTTGTAAGTACGCTTTCTTATGCTGATAATTTGATTTGTTTGCTTAAAACCATTTTTTTTATTCATAATAATCAAAAATGCTGAACTTACCATTCTCGAAGTCATAATTCTCAGATCACTTTTAATTTCATTTGAGCGAAATAATTAAATAATGAAAGAACTCTTCTGAGGTGTTAAAATTTTTTTTAAGTCGGTCACTTTTCGTTTGAGAAAAGGTTGCTTTGCATTTGATGTAAAATATATCAGAAAGGGACTTAACAAAAAACCTACAAATGTAGCAAAAAAGATAAGAATCAATCATCAGAATCAATCAATCAGAATAAGATCATCAGCGGAAGATTATTCAAAATCTAAAGAGCAACTGTGTGCTTTTTTATATAACAGATTCTTTAAAAAGTATTGTATTGCATACATTAAAGAAAACGTAATTTTTTATTAAAAATATTATTTGAATTTTGTATTGTTGTGAAAATTGTAATTGATTGCTAGCGACAGCTATTAATAAATATATTATTTTAATAAAAATTACCGCTTTTGTTGAAAAAAATTGTGCTGGAAATTGATCGCATAAATGCAGATCTGCCGGTTACAGCTTGAATAAATATGTAACAATCTGTCTGAATCTTCCGCATTTCGAAATAATTTAAAATTTTCTGTGCTTGGTCTATATCAACGTAAGCAAACTTTTATATATGAAAATCAACGTCCAGTAGTTTCTCTGTACAAATGACAACCAAAGTTTCTTTGGGCGAAAAAATTCTTTATTGCGGAGACATTTCAAAGCACCATCATCTAATCTGACATCATAAACACATTCAGCACACATACATAAATCGTAGCCATTTTCCCTTAGACATTGTAAAATCAATGTGTTTCAGGAATGGTCACATGCTCACTCATCGCAATAAAAAGCCCTACGAATGCAAAGCAGACGGTTGTGGAAAGAGTTATTGCGATGCCAGATCGCTAAGAAGGCACACTGAAAATCATCATGTGCCTCCTTCAACGTCGAGCAGCTCGACCACCATGTCCCCAGCTCAAGGAGCTGCAGCTGGAGATGCAGCTTCACCTCATGGGAGCAGCTGCATTCAGTACGCTCCGCCTCCAACGGGCTCACCTCCAGTTAAAGAAAACATCAAGGAAGGGAAAAGTCAGCTGCAGCAGCTTTTGTCGACTGAACCTGTTAAGGTGGGTGAACTGAATGCTCTTACTCGTTTTTTGGTGCACTACTTTCTTGTGCAATTTTTCCTGAATTAGCATTTATTCGCTTTTCAACTCGATGAATAGTTAAGATCTCTCTTTATTCCTAGACAGCGTTGAAAAACATGAATAGTTGCTTAAAAAGTGCCTGCAATGGGAACATATTGCCACTTAAAGTTGGAGTTAATACTGTAATGGAAGTTGTACTACATGTTTCTTTCAAAAACTTCGATCGTTTGCAAAATGTCGTTATAGAAACCAAAATTTCCTTTCCGGTGTTTGCTTCTAGTTCATAATTGAATTTCAAAAAATAATTTAGCTACAGACTACCCATTCCTGCGTCTCCTCGAAGACTTGGGTAGATCTGAAAGTTTCACATCCATCTGACGAAAATAACAAAACGATAAAAATTCAGATCATTAACGATTTTTAGGGCCTTTTTGATCTGACTAAATTCCAATTCTTCTCCATTTGATTCATATGGTGGATTCATTTTAACTGTTTTTTTGTACTTGAAAATATTCAGGTAATAGTTGAAAAATGCATCAAAATAAACTTACTAGAAAACAGACCACTACAAGTACGAATTGACAAAACACTGTCATTTTCTTTTTCCCCTGAACAAGGGCTCCCTCAAGGATCCCCGCTCTCACCCTTTCTCTACAATATATACTGCCATGACATATACAATTACAACTTACCAGACAAAAATCAAATCGACAGATCGGCATACATATTACAATATGCAGACGACACGGCACTTATTGTACATGACAAAACTACTGACAGAGCAGCTCAAAGACTCCAAACACTAACAAACAACACAATGACATGGTTTTATAAATGGAGACTAACACCAAACGCGTCAAAAAACCAACTTCTGCTCACAAACCACAGACTCAACGCTGACTCCCCTACAATAACTGCAGACGGCCAAACGACACAACCAAAAAACGACGTAAAATACCTTGGAATCACAATTGACCACAAACTTAAATTCACTAAACACATACGAAACATCAGGGCAGAAACAATAAAGAGAACAAAACACTTCCGATCACTAACCTACAAAGAGAGAGGAATTAGCACAAACACCGCCACCAAAATGTATAAAGCTATTTGTAGACCCTTGCTAGACTTTGGACATATACTCATGACCAACGGAACAGAAAGGACAAAACGTTATACACAAACAACAGAACAAATTGCACTAAGACTAATAACACGAATAAGACACCCCCAAAACCCACTACACAACCCCCCCACCCAACTCTATACGAACGCACAAACATGACAAAGATCTCGGAAAGACTCATACAGCTACAGACAAAATGGACAAACAACCCCTACAACTGGACCATACTGAATCCCCTTTGTCTTACAAGACCAACCAGACAATCCCGCTTCCGTTTCCCTACATTAACGCTACTCGAACACTTACAAACGCAACTGACTAGTGGACAATAAAATAATTTCTTCTTGCCACTGAAATTTTATTTATTTAATAATATTGTTAACCTAGAATAAGAGAATTTTCATATTTGTTTTTTATTTAGATTACATTTTCAAAACCGTTCGTTTTCTGTTCGTTTTTTTTTAATTAACAATTAACACAGTCCGTAAAAAAACAATTAACTATTATCACAGCTTGCAAGACGAACATTCCAAAAAATTAAAGAATTTGAACAAATTGTAAAAAAGCACAAGCAAATTTACAAACTGGTGGAGTTCCAGACCGAAATCATTGCAAATAACGAAGGAAAATGTTTTTAAAAAATAATTGTGATCCAATATATCATTCTTATTTGGCAATTTCAATTTCATGTAAATTCCTCCGCGATCTAGTTTTATATAAGTTTTTGTCTTCAAATCACCCATAATTTGTTTCACTTTAATATGAATTTTATAAGTTTTTAAATGAAATTCGCATTCGCGAGAGTTCATATTTTGTATACGAGGTGTCGATTTGAAAACTTCCCATCCTTAATAACTCTCTTACAGTTAAAGATATGAAAAGTCTGAAAGACACCTCAATTTTATTTGTAAGGTGGACACTTTAAATTAATATTTTTAGCTTTCTTGTTTCAACCCCCTAGGAGGGGTAGATGTCACCCTTCTGAACGTAACATTAAAATGGGAATGGGGGTCAAGTGGCACATCGTTTTAAAGGGCCTTCAATTCTCTTTCCAGTGCCATGACCCTCCGCTGCCTCTTCCTCTATACGCCCATGGGTGGCACGGTTTCAAACTTTATTTGAAAATAATTATTTGTAAGTAACATTACATACATATATAACATAACAAGAGAATTGAAGGCCCTTTAAAACGATGTGCCACTTGACCCCCATTCCCATTTAAGATTTTAAGGGTGAGATCTACCTCTCCCAGGGGGTTGAAACAAGAAGGCTAAAAGTATTTATATAAAGTGACGTGTCAACTTTAAAAAAATTTAAAGTGACGAAATAAAATTGACGAATGAGAAACTATGACCCCGTATACTGACATTTTATATTTATTTAAAATATTTGCGCAACTGATGAAACTGTTGGTTTCTCAAAAAAAACCTGCATCTGTTTGTCATCTCTTTGTCATTCGGTTTCAATACCGTCTTACATATACAATTTTCAAGAAAAATATTGTTTTCAGATAAACAAGCTGATTTTCAGGAAATATTGAAGAAATAACGATGTTAGTAAACGTTTTGCAACGTTTAACAGAAATACCCATTTTCTAACGTAAACGACAACAATCTAGTAAAAAATCAAAGCGCTTTATTCGAAAATATATTTTTTTAACCTAAACTCGCTCACAATGCGGACATTTTACGCAAAGTGGATTTGAATCATACAGGCTTTAGTGGCTATCCGTGTGGGCGTTTATATCAGACATTTTATACGAGTAATACATGTTTATGAAATGTTAAAACGTTGGGTTTGGAACAGTTTTGAACAGTCAACAAGCCTACCGTATTCTCAATATTTTATGGCTATTTAACACTTATTTCGGCACAAATAAACCAAAAGCAACCCTCGGGGTTTATCAAGCAGTTTGTAGGAATCAATTGTTAGTAGACAAAACCAATAAAATGCAATTAGTTTCTAAATTGTTTTAAAATACCTTGAAGAATTACATATTTTTAAATTTGAAGCAACTACTTCTCTGCTGATATTAGAAGTAGTAGTAGTAGTAAACATCTTTATTTCTAAAAAAGGCTATCGACCTATCGATCTTTCTGCCCTTGTTTAATACATGCAGTCTTAATCTAAATGAAAAACAAATATGAAAATTCTCTTATTCTAGGTTAACAATACTATTAAATAAATAAAATTTCAGTGGCAAGAAGAAATTATTTTATTGTCCACTAGTCCGTAGCGTTTGTAAGTGTTCGAGTAGCGTTAATGTAGGGAAACGGAAGCGGGATTGTCTGGTTGGTCTTGTAAGACAAAGGGGATTCAGTATGGTCCAGTTGTAGGGGTTGTTTGTCCATTTTGTCTGTAGCTGTATGAGTCTTTCCGAGATCTTTGTCATGTTTGTGCGTTCGTATAGTAGTTGGGTGGGGGGGGTTGTGTAGTGGGTTTTGGGGGTGTCTTATTCGTGTTATTAGTCTTAGTGCAATTTGTTCTGTTGTTTGTGTATAACGTTTTGTCCTTTCTGTTCCGTTGGTCATGAGTATATGTCCAAAGTCTAGCAAGGGTCTACAAATAGCTTTATATATTTTGGTGGCGGTGTTTGTGCTAATTCCTCTGTCTTTGTAGGTTAGTGATCGGAAGTGTTTTGTTCTCTTTATTGTTTCTGCCCTGATGTTTCGTATGTGTTTAGTGAATTTAAGTTTGTGGTCAATTGTGATTCCAAGGTATTTTACGTCGTTTTTTGGTTGTGTCGTTTGGCCGTCTGCAGTTATTGTAGGGGAGTCAGCGTTGAGTCTGTGGTTTGTGAGCAGAAGTTGGTTTTTTGACGCGTTTGGTGTTAGTCTCCATTTATAAAACCATGTCATTGTGTTGTTTGTTAGTGTTTGGAGTCTTTGCGCAGCTCTCTCAGTAGTTTTGTCATGTACAATAAGTGCCGTGTCGTCTGCGTATTGTAATATGTATGCCGATCTGTCGATTTGATTTTTGTCTGGTAAGTTGTAATTGTATATGTCATGGCAGTATATATTGTAGAGAAACGGTGGGAGCGGGGATCCTTGAGGGAGCGGGGATCCTTGATATTAGAAGTTTTTCTTCCAAAATACATTTGCAAGCGTAATCTTGATCAAGATCATTCAAAGAAGCAAAACCATCCCTCTGAGCGAGGGATAATATTTTTCCATCAAAAGAGAGGTTTTACTGTGTCGCACGAGGTGCATTGATTTCGTCCATTGAGTAATCACCTTTGAGAATGTTTATTACAATTGCAACCGAAACGTCAAGGAGCACTATTCTTACTGGACTAATCAGATTCATATTATTATTCGTTTATATATATATTTTATTCTTATATTATTATAGTTCAAGATGAACAGTTACATCGATTTTTGATCTCAGTTTTACTTTTTGTCGCTGTTTACGGCTTTAACTATACTTTAAATATTGTTCAAAATCATTTTTTCTGCTTGTATATTCAGAACGACGATTATTCAAACACGTACTTTTTTATTCCCTTTTTAAACATAAGTATCGTAATGCTTGATCTCCATTCTTCTAAATTCCCGATCTCGTTAGTATTTCATCCAAGACAGAGTTTTGTGATCTCTCTCAATAAGTTTTCGCCTTTGTATTGCATCAGTTCATTTGGGATTTGATATTTCCCTTCTGCTTTTTTATTTTTTAACTTTTATATAGCTTCTGCAATCCTGTCTTTGTTACATTAGATTATTTCGCTGTTAGTTTGTTGTTGTTGTATAATTTGTGTGATTATTATACAAATTGTTTAAGTATTGTACCCACTGTTCTGTTCTAATATTGGTCGTTTGAATATACCGATTAACAGTTTTTTCAGATCTTTCCAGCATTTTACAGCTGGTTTTTATTCTTTTTTGATTGCTTTACTTTCCACCTTTTTCGTGAATGCCATTCAGTAATTACAGTTTAGCTGTTTTTTTTTCGTTTTTAACCTTTTTTAGTCTTTTATAATCTTGAGAGCTACTTGCTGTTTTGCGACTTTTATATTGGGGGCAAAATTTTATTTTTGCTAGAGCCAAGTTCTTGATATCTGTTGTATGTTTTAAATTAATTATATAAATATTAAATTATCACGAAATAGGTATCAACCAAACAGTCGATCGACATGTAAATAACGAAAAAAAATCTATAGAATCTTTAAAATATCAAATTTTAGTTTTGATTCTGATAACTGACTGGCATTTATGTAGCTTTGCGAAAACCAAGTATAATCCACGTTAAGCCGTAGAAAGTTCGGCTAAAATCCTTCCATTTAAGATTTGTAGTCCGCCAAATTGTAAATGTGTTCCGTCAACGGAATGGCTGTGCATTTATCTCTTCTAAAACTTAACATTTTTGCGTCGAAAAATATACCGGCCTTTGGATCTTTCGCGAAGGCTCACAATTTGTAATGCTTAAGAAAAGAGTGTCAGTGCTTTAGGAAAGTTTTGCGGTAATCTCAGCAATAACGATCGAACACCGAAAGGTCAGTCCAGTCGATTTATTTCAGTGTTTTTCTTTTTCGATGGGGAAAACCAGTGAAATATTTGACAAGACTTTTTGAATTCTGTTGTATTCCCTTAACTACTTGTTCTTAAGTACTTGGATCTTTTTTTGTTGTTGTGACAATCGTCCAAAGCATATACAAGGTGTCGGGGAATTAGAGCTAAAAATTTAAGAAATTATTCTTCATAAAAAATGTCTCAACTTCATATGGGAGCGATTTCGAAAGTCTTTTAAACGTTGTGACTAGTTTCAACAACAACAGCAAATAAAAACCGTTTAAATACTTGGCCACAAATAGAATACTAAAAATGATGTACAAAAACAATGGCCCTAGTTAAAATATGATTAAGTAAAAACCATATTTGTTCAGCTGATTCGGTCAATTACTCTTCATTAAATTCCGGTCGTTGTCCCTAATGAAAAACATTTGCAAAGCCGCCATTTTTATTTCATGTTTATCCAAACAATATTTCATATTTTTTGATCGAACACTAAAAATATATTCCCGGGCCAAGCCAACAGTGATAATAAATCGGGAAAACAATTCGCTAATTACGATTTATTTTTCGCATCGAATGAACATTTTATATTTATTTGAATCGTTATTGAAATGAAATATTCCATATTCCATGATGCCGTTATGTTTTTTTCGTCTTTTGTGCGCTGCAATATTCAATTTTACTATTGCGTGCTGCAAAAGTGAAATACGTTATTAAATATTCGATTAATGTTTAGTCTGGAAATGGCTATTAATATTACATTTTTAACAAAGGCCGTTGTTCTGTTAGATTTTCCAATGCGATTCCCATTCAGAAACGATGCGCTGCGAATTGAAGTTCATTTATTCACTTTTTAACAACTCTGATACTGAAAACTAATTAGCTGCATCGTTTGAAAAAAACTCCGTTTGTCCCTCATTCGCTTGCTTAGTTTAATCCCGAATTTCTATTGTTGTCGTTTAGTGTGCCGGAAGAAATAACGACGGGTTAACGAAAGAACAGCTGGATCTCATCCATCAAATCATGGAGCAAACGCAAAGACAGAACCAAGTAGTTTCGTCGCCAACCTCGACCAAACCATCGCCAAAAAAAAAGTCGCGAAGCAAAGAGAAAACGGTGGCAGCAGCGTCGTCTACCTCATGGTCGCCAAGTTCGGTAAGTCTGTAATTAAGAAGAACCAACAAAAAACACTACGCAATTTATTGCTTATTAGTAAACGTATCCGAGTCTGCAAAACTCCACTGACGTAGTCGCTTAATAGAATTCACCTCGGCTCGATCATAAAACTTGCTCGCCGAAAAGTTTCCGAAAACTTCGAGACTAGACTTCAAACGAAGATAAATTGAATGCCGTATTCAAAGTCGGGGAGGTCTTATTTTTCAAATTAGAAACCCTTACGGAGTCTGAAGTTATTTTTGCCTACGGTTCAAAACTCAGCTAATAGGTCTATCATTTGCTCGGATACGCAAGGCAAGAGCAAAGTTTCGCATGCACAAAGAATAGTGAAATAGAGAAATCGAAACAGGTTTTTTACTGTTTAAGGAAAGTGGAAGAAACAGCGTCGAACCAAAAACTTGAAGCCTGCAAACATTCAGAATTCGTTGCGATTTAAATAAACTTGAAATTCAACTTAGTCATTCTACGAAAAAATTAGTCATTCTACGAAAAAAAAGTGTCAAATAAGAAGTTAATATATGATGGGGGAAGTTTATTCGTGAAAAAAGCAAAGTTGATGATGGATGTCGAAAATCCATAAGTCGGATTTTGAAAACAACATCGCCACGTTGTAGAAGAGAAAAAGTCAGTTACACTGATGAAGTATTATTCATTTTAAATTTCCGCGCCAAATAAGCAAAGGAAAAAATTAAAAACTTCTTTTTCGAATCACATATAGAAATGTATTTCGGGCTTTGAACCCGTGGTCCATGGGAATTTCTTCCTGACGTTTCGTCCACAACTGCGGTGGACATTACCAAAGGCGATGAGGCAGTGGGCGAAGTGATCTCCCATGGTTTCCGACTAAGACTGGTTCACCTACTGGATTCTTTGTCGTATTTATGCGGTCCGGCCGTGTGAGCTCATGCGTGAGGAGTGGGAGGCGCTTCAATGGTTTTGGCGTACACGCTGTTTGCCGCAAAACGCGTTTCCAATCTGGACTAAGGACCGTGACTTCTTCTTTCCTGTTAAAATTGTTGTCATGTTTGAAGATCTCAATGGCCTCTCTGGTCAGTCTCGGATAATACCGTTGAGATTGGTGCAAAATGTCCACTTCATCGAAACGTATTTGGTGGCCGTCTAGAAGTGCGTGTTCCGCTACTGCTGATTTTTCTGTTCGTCCTAATCTGCAACTTCTTTTACGCTCAGTGATCCTCGTGTTTACACTACGTTTTGTGGTGCCGATATATGCTCTGCCACAACTGCATGGAACCCTGTAGACTCCTGGTGCCGATAAAGGATTCCGTTTGCCCTTGGCCGATCTCAAAGTCTGTTGGATTGTTCGAGTTGGTTTAAAGACTGTTTTCACTCTGTGTTTCTCCAGTATCCTGCCGATCCTCTATGATTAGTCTCGAATGGATACAGCCAGAACGAGTTTAATAGAGCAATTCGACCAAGAAACAGTGGAGGTCGCCCTGAGGAAACAGATACGCATGATGATCGTAAGGGTTGGGCTTGCCTCCCAGACATACATGGAGTCACGGACAGCATCGGCAGGATACTGGAGAAACACAGAGTGAAAACAGTCTTTAAACCAACTCGAACAATCCAACAGACTTTGAGATCGGCCAAGGACAAACGGGATCCTTTATCGGCACCAGGAGTCTACAGGGTTCCATGCAGTTGTAGCAGAGCATATATCGGTCACCACAAAACGTAAGTGTAAACACGAGGAATCACTGAGCATAAAAGAAGTTGCAGATTAGGACAAACAGAAAAATCAGCAGTAGCGGAACACGCACTTCTAGACGGCCACCAAATACGTTTCGATGAAGTGGACATTTTGCACCAATCTCAACGGTATTATCCGAGACTAACCAGAGAGGCCATTGAGATCTTCAAACATGACATCAATTTTAACAGGAAAGAAGAAGTCACGGTCCTTAATCCAGATTGGAAACGCGTTTTGCGGCAAACAGCGTGTACGCCAAAACCATTGAAGCGCCTCCCACTCCTCACGCATGAGCTCACACGGCCAGGACCGCATAAATACGACAAAGAATCCAGTAGTTGAACCGAACCGTAGAATAAGAGCAATAGGAAGATGGAAATTGTCTTAGTTGAAATAAATATGTTCCAATGCAAGTAGTTGAACCAGTCTTAGTCGGAAAGCCATGGGAGATCACTTCGCGCACTGCCTCATCGCCTTTGGATAATGTCCACCGCAGTTGTGGACGAAACGTCAGGAAGAAATTCCCATGGACCACGGCTTCAAAGCCCGAAAAACATTTCTATATGTGATTTGACCGGCCGTGAAAGCCTTCATAGTCTGATAAAACGCGTTCTTTTCGAATTTTGTTTTTTTCCGGATATCTCCGGAAGTAACGAATTTTTTTAAAAATTTCAAAGATGATTCTGCTGAACTCTAGATTGCACAACTTCACCTCAATTTAACCAATCTCGTATCTTATATGGTTACCGAGATCTCCATGGCTGAGCTCCAAAAACGGACACCCGGTATACTATTTTCATATTAGTATTCACAGCTTTTTTATATGGGCTGAGAACGAACTGTTCTGGATTCATAAATGTTTAAGTTTGTAAAAATATTTATTTTGAGCCCAATATTTATCTAAGTTTCAAGAAACGCCAGCTTAGAGTTCAACTAAAAATTAATATACAAGAATCTGCTATATAGCAGGTAACACAATTGTAAGTTGCTAGTACTTCTACCTGAAAGGTTCGTGATTTGAAAACTTTCGTCTTTAGAGCAGCAGCATTTACAACTTATGCAAAAATCTATTGCGGAATTTTCAGATTTTACAATATTTTCAAAGCTCAAAGAAGATCAGAGCTTGGTGGGATTTAAATATTGGAATTTTCAGAGCTGTCAGATTCAAGTGAGTTTGATTATGAGACTTTTAAAGACTTTTTAGGAGGACTTACATCTGTTTAAAATTATTAATTTTTCTCAAGTGTTTTGGCTTATTATCTACAAGAAACTCAGGAACAGTTCAAAACTTGTTATCACCCTGAAACCTGCATGCACCGTTAACTAATTCTTAAGAGGAACTTCTCAAGATACAAATTCGAACCAATCCCTAATTGGATCCATAAGCCTTTTTCCTGCAACATTAAAATATAATTATGCTTTTAGCAAAGTGCTTGTCTAAAACTTTGTGAAGGATTTTTAATTTCGTGTAAAACTTTTCCCTTTTTAATTTCATTATGCAGCCCGGCAGCTTTCCACCTAATTAATTTAAAATTAATTTTAATAGGATTGTTGGACTTTTACGATTGCTCGGTCGGTTCAAAACAAATTCTACTGCGAATTGCAATATCGTATTTTTAGTTCGTGGAAAATCGGGAGCTAACTGGAAATGTAATTTGCAGTTTTACTGCTGGAGTGAGCAACTTGAAACCTTATCAAGTTGCTAATTTGCAGAAAATCTCAACCGAAATTAAAATGAGGTTTTTTTACTACACACATTGCCAAATTGAACATGCGGATTGATCATGTAAAGGGGATGCTATGGGAACTCAACGACCTTTAACCCTCCTCCTAGATTATTTCACCGGGATTCTCAACCCCTTTCCATTAAATTGATAGAAGGTGTCGAGGGGTGGAACAGCTCGTTCGTCTTATTTGCATACGCATTTGTTTACGTGTTTTGTATCGGTGATCTGGGGATAATTAATAAGGGTGGATACTTTAGACATTTTATCAAGCTATCTTGAATAGGCTGGAAACCAGCTAACAACTTTTCAAGAATTTTAACGACATTAAAACATTGTTAGCATAATTTGATCGCTCTCAACCAAACGATGTTCAGGTGGCCACCTGTGGAAACTTTACATAAAAACAGCATTTTTTCGGTTTAATATTAAAGTAAATGTACACTTAGCATAAAAAGCAAACAAAAAACCAGGTAAAAACTTTGCATTTGAATAGCATAATACAAACTGAGGAATATTCTATTAAGCTCTGCGCGATTGCAAGAGAGTCGATTAAGGCGGCAACCTGCTAAGTAGCTTAACAATTTAAATAAAGGATAATGTATTTTGATTAAATTACGCAAGCTGAAACTCATAAATAATGGCGGCGTTGTTTTTAAATCTGATGCTATATCCCCGAATTGCAGACATTCTTCAGATAAATCGGGCAGTAAAAAAAGCCCCTTTTGCATTTGCCTCAAATCCCTGTCTAATACCCGTAATTTAAATGCATAGACAGGCCGAGAAAAAAGGGAAAATTGTTAATTCCAGTGCCTGTAGTAAAATGTTTTCAAAATGTTCATAATAGAGGTTTACAGCCTCTATGGCTGCCAATGTGAAAATTCAGTATGCAAATGCGCTTCGGCGAAAAAAAGGGGACAACTTGACAGAGGCCTTACCCCCAATGTATACGAAACTGATTACCAGTTATAACGCATTTTCATGCGAAATAAAAACACTTTACTGGCTATGAAAGGGCTGTTTATATCAATAGAGTATGTTTCAGACGGGGTAAGTGGATTCGGAATCAATTGCACCTTTGTCAGTTAGAAATGAACTGTATGGAATGCCATTTTTAAAGCAAGGAAAGTTTTGAGCTCAAGGCGTTATTTTGCTTTTGCTTTCAGTTTAATTGTTAATCGTTAACTTGTTAACAGCTTAACTTTAACTGAATCAAATTTAATTAATTGATTTTGTAATTTGTTTAGTCAAAAGAAGGAAAACACTATAGCGTAGGGTAAAACAGGGAGAAATGACGCATGTTATGGAAAACGCGCCAAACGTCTACTTTTTAAAGACTGAACGTGATCCTAAAATCATAAATAACTCTTTAGGCATTAAACTTTTATTGCATAACATCAACAGCATTATAAACTCAAACATTTTTTGCAAAAAAAATAAAAAATAAAATTCTGTCTTTGGCAATCTCTCCCGCACCTCATGGGTGAGACGACGCATTGGGTATAGGAGAGATTGCTAATAGAGGTTTAACAAAACATTGTTACCTTTCGGTTCTCGGACCACTCCAAACATCCTACGCATTCATTTTCGTCGAAAGTTTTGTCGTCTGTGGAATCGTTTGCTGAAAACGAACCATCTTCTTCAGACGAAGAACTAACCAAACGTCCTTTTGCGGAGTTTATTCCAGCAAGCTTTTTTGTCTTCAATTCCTTGGGGATTTTTTGGTTTTAAAGAAGACTTCCCCTTGGGGAAGTCTTCTTTAAAGTTTTTCTAATTGATTTTTTTGACATGTTATCTTTCTTACGACTTTTTTCTTTTTCTCTGTTCAATCTCTTATCTTTCTTATCTGCAATAAATATTGAAACAGTTAAATTTGTTAAATAGTTTGTTTGGTGGTTGTAAGGACTGGAACTGGCGAAATATCATCCAGAATTTTGCTAGGTGTCCAATCATCCGCAACAACCGAAGAACCATAACTTGTCGAAGGTCTGGGTTCTTCTGCCACACTTTCGGAACTTTGGTTTAGTTTATTTCATGTTAGAAAGGCATCTCCAGGAGCTTCTGAGGGTTTTAAAGGACAAATTCCAGTTGCGGAAAACCCTGAAGCTCCAGTCTGGCTGGTTGCTGCTCGAGTCTACGCTGTATCAAGCAAGGTACCGAAATGTCTCCATTCGATCTTCTTTTGGGTATTGGCCCTAATGAATTCATCGCATGCATTTTTGAAATATGTTTTAAGAGGCTTGAAGAAAGCACGGTCTAACGGTTGAAGGAAGTGGGTTGTGTGACTTAGCATCCACAGTAATATAACGTAATTTAGAACCGCATTCTCCAACATCTTGTATGAGTCCGTGTGAGTGCCATGGCCATCTAAGATTAAAAGGCATTTTCCAACAGACTTACTTGGCCAAAAATTATTTTGAAACCCGTCCATAAATAAACCTTCGCAAATTTAGGCCGCCTTCTTCTGCCAAGTTTGTTGTACGTTGACGCCCTTAAAGGTGCAGTACGGTGGTAAAAAACTGTTATTGTTTGACCTCGCTCTTGCGATGTTACTACATGGACGTCTTTACCGCCTTTCACAGCTACAACTTTACCAGGTACATTGTTTAATTGAAGCCCGGTTTCGTCCATATTGAAAATGTTTAGATGCTTATTAAGGAGGTCATTCTCTGTGACTATTTTCGTCAAAAGATGAAAGTATTTTTGCACCTCTTCTTTATTCATACCTTCGGCTCGGGCCATGGACACACCTTCAGCCTTTCGAATGCTTAACGTGGGACTTCTTTTTAAAAATAGCTTAAGCCAATCAGTACTGGCCATCTTTTTATTTTCTATCACTTTCAAATGTAAACTATCACTTTCAAATGTTTGGACGTAGGTGCAAAACGAGACTCATGCAACTTTTGAGTGTGGTTGCCCAGGTTTCTTTCTGCATTTTCGCCCAAGTTTCAAGTTCCTTGGAGTAATGATACATAAAAATGAGGGACTAGGAAGAACAGAAATTAAAAATCGTATTGAACAGATTCATAAAGTTATTGGTTGCTTAAATTTAGTTTGGTGGGACAGAAATAAAGGATTTTCCAATAAGAGGTTTCATTTTGATTTAAAGAAAACGAGTATTTTTAAAGAGATATCAACGAATGTTTATTTCATTGTAAAGAGGAAGGTATATCCTTTTCATGAAATTTTCCATCTTTAAGGTCTTGAATCGATTGTGGAGCATTGGCATAGACCTTATCTTTCACGTGGCCCCAAAGAAAAAAGTATAAAGGTCACACAGATCTCGGTGGCAAATTGTGATCACCTCTATGCGAAATAACAGGGTCTGGAAACTTTTCTTGCAAGATTGCGATTGTTTCGTTGCTTGTGTGGCACGTAGCGCCGTCTTGCTGAAAATAAACGTTGTCCACATCAATATTTTTCAATTTCGGCCATGAAAAAGCATTAATCATAATGTATCGAAAAAATAAGGTCCAAACACACCGCCAGTCTAAAAACTGCACCAAACAGTGACACGTTGAGGATGGAGGGGCTTTTCAACAATCATTCTTGAATTTTCTGAGCCCCAAATGCGACAATTCTGCTTATTAACTTAGCTTCCAAGGTGAAAATGGACCTCATTACTGAAAATGATTTTCCGATGAAAATCCGGATCATTTTGATGCATTTGAAGAACCCAATCAGCGAAGATACGACGTTTATGGTGATCAACCGGCTTGAGGTCTTGTGTTAACTGAACTTTAAAAGCCTTGAGACTTAAGCCTTTGTGCAAAATACGGTTTAATGTCGTTTGTGGAACGTCTAATTCCAAAGATCGATGAGGAATCGACAAATGGAGGGTTTTCTTCAACACTACGGGCTACAATAGCAATATTCTCAGTTGTTCTTGAGCGACGCACACGGTTTCGATTCTTCACTAACTTGTTCCAACAGCTCAAATTTTTCCGCCAGTTTCACTATTGCCGGGCGAAAAGGTGCTTCACGACGACCAAAAAGTGCTTTAGTTTTGCGAATTGTGACTGAAAAATGTTCACCATTTTTTTAGTGAATTTTAACAATTGCAGTGCGTTGTTGAAGCTCGTATTGTACCATTTTTAATAATGGCGTAGTTTTCACACTGAACACGGAAATGAAACGAAAAATAAATACCGTAGAAATGGACTATCTGCGACGCAGCGAAGGAATATCTGAATTGCAAAGAATCACAAATTACATAAGACAACGAGCAGATACACAAGAAGCAGTTTTGGAAAGGATAGAATGGAGAGGATTGAGATGGTCTGGACATATGATGAAGATGGATGAACAAAGATTACGCCTAAAAATGATTACATGAAGTCTACCAGGGCGGAGGAAGGGAGGAAAACCCAGAAGATCATGGAATGATGGCATCAGAAAAGCAATGGAAGCCAGTGGTTTAGATCATGAAAACGCCACATATAGTGTCATCTTGAGTCTTATTTTTCAATGCATTCCTTTGAATTGAGTATGTGCACCTTTCCAAATTTGTTGTAGTTGATTAATTGATTGGCCATGCACATAAGATTCTATCACTAACCAAATTAAATGATTTTTTCAGTTAAATAACGAGCTAAACAGCATCGATACAAAGCAGTAATTTCCATCCATTATCCCACACAACGGACCCCATAAGGGTGACAGTGGTCCCGTTTAGACTCATCAAATATCTCCATCTAATCCGGTTATTGCTGGACCGAGTGACGTCAACCACGAATCAGTTTGATCCCCTTTAGAGAATTTGGAACAAGTGCTTTTAAAAGGATTTAAAGCTCTATAGTAACGGACTGAGAATGTTAGAGAATTGCGTTGTACCCCAGTAGTTTTCGTTAGTAGCTGGTGATTGTGCTGTTTAATGTGAAAGTTATGGATCAATACTGGAACAATTATTTAGCACATGTTGGGCAGGTAATTCAGTAATAATTTCGTATTGGAAAGTCATAAATTTGTGATTTGTGCTTGGAAACGTTCGCTACATACAACCAATATCCAAACTGATCTGATTTTAAAAACACTTCCATGCTAGACATGGGAAGTTTGGTATAACTAACTAACTCAAATCCACGCCTTGAATGAGTCTGATCATATGATCTACAATAGTGAAATAAACCATCACGGTCGCATTTTAACTTTCTCATTTTTCTTTTCGCAATACTGACGCTATTTTATTAGTGCTTTTTTTACTTTTCCAGCAGCAGCAACAATGCATGCAGGTGAAAACGATTTCATCAGGAGCTTCGAGTCCTCAAAGTAAAGTTACCACAACAACCCCGTCTACGCCTTCGCCCACTGCCCAGGACAAGCAGCCCATCCTCAAGCCGGTGGAATGCAATTTATGCAAGAGAAGGTTTAAGAATATTCCTGCTTTGAATGGACACATGAGGTTGCATGGAGGCTACTTTAAAAAGGTAACACGTTTGCGATTTCCATCTAATTTAAGCCGGTCTAACCGCATTTGAGGTGGTTGGTGTTTGGAATTAACTATAAAACAGGGTGTATGATTTGCGGTATTGAAAAGCTTTTTCAACAAATGTTAAAAACCAGCATTCTTGTGTGTGTTATATATGAATTTGTAAATAAAACATCCTGTGTCTTATATGACATTCAGATGCTGCTTCCTGAATGCAAATGGCGAGAGTATTTCAAAAGTTATAATAAAATTTCTCTGGAATCAACAGTTATTTAAGCGTTGACTGCTAACGCTCTTAAAACAAATTCCTGGAACGTTTTTGATACCGAAGTTAGAGCGCGTTTTATTTACAATTATTTTAAAAGGAGAAGTTGTAGTTCTTAGGGTATCGGTCTTGAGGAGGGCTCATATGAGAGTTTAAACTAAAATGCTGTCAAAACATAGACAAAACAAAAATAACTGGTTTAAATTACAGATAAGACAGATAATGACGGAGGAATCAAAATAAATTCCCAAAGCCTGGTAGCATCAAAGTTTAGACTCTCATTTGTGCCCTCCTCAAGAGCGATACCCTAAGAACTAGAATTCTCATTTCGACATCAATCAGTTCCAATTAGAGATTTTTCGATGACTTTATTTTCGATTTCTAAACGACCGATGAGGGCTGGAAAGGTTGTGAAGTTGAAAATCACTGGATAATTTAAATATTTACTCTTTTGGGTGAAAAATATCTAAATTTTCCTACTCAAGTTTCACTTCGCGAATAGAGTTTTAAATTCTACATCCATTCATAAGAAAGCGGCGCCAAAAGGCGCTGTAATGGTTCTTGAGATATGAGCATAATGTTGGAGTCGTGTTTGAGCCGAGTTCCCTAATTTTGTCAAAACGCCATAAAACTGAAAAGTAATGGTAAATTTTCGCTTTTTGTATGAAAACTGGTTTTTTAGTCCTCTATCCAGTAGTATTAAAGCAAGCTCTGTAACTCAAATGGTTCTTGAGATATGACCAAAAGAGTGGAGTCATGTTTGAGCCGATTTTCCAATTCTTTCAGACGAGGGAAACAAAAAATGATGATAAAATTTCGCTTTTTTTTGTGAAAACTGCCAATATTTCCTAACCGGTGTTTCACTTGCCAAATGGGTTTTTTACTCTTTTATCCAGTAGTACGAAAAAGAGCTCTGTATCTCAAATAGTTCTTGAGAAGGCATGACCAAAAAGACAACGTTATGTTTGAGCTTATTTCTCAATGCTTCCAGACCCGCGTAAAACTAAGCATTATGTTGAAATTTCGGCTTTTGCTTGAAACGGACAACGCATTTCTATTCGGTGGTGGAGAAAGAGCGCGCTAGCTCAATTTGTTCCTGAGATATGAGCAAAAAGGTGGCACTATGTTTCAAAAGATTGCCTTTTTGTAAAAACTGCCATCACTTCCTAACTCAAATTTCACTGAGTGAAAAAAACGAGCTTTATAGCTTAAATGGTTCTTGAGATATCACCAAAAAGACGAAGTCATGTGCTAGTCGATTGTCCAATTTTGCCAAAGCAGCGTAAAATTAAAAATTTTGCAAAAAATGTCTCGTTATTGTGTGAAAACTGCTCCTATCAGTCTCCATCATCCTGTCCTCTATTCAGTGGTAACAAAATGAGCGCTGTAGCTGAAATAATATTTAAGATATGACCAAAAAAGTGGTGTCATGTATGAGCCGATTTTCCAATTCTTTCAAAGTTGCGTAAAAAATATGTTGAATTTTTGCTTTTGTGTGAAAACTATTTTTGAACGCAAGTTTCACTTGGTGAATCGAGTTTTCAATGTTTTGTTCAGTGGAAGAAAACTAGCGCTTTAACTCAAATGGTTCTAGAGATATGACCAAAAATTACGCGACATATTTGAAATGATGGCATCAAAAACATTGGATTCAAAAAACACTCAAGTGAAAAGTTAATTTTTGATCGAAAAAATTGTAAAATAATTCTATTCCACGGCGGCCTAAAAGCCCAAAGCTCACCAGTTTTAGACAATGGTGGATATTTTAATATAGGATATTCTATTTTAAAATATGGACGAGTTTGACGAACGACGACGCTACTAGGAAGCCGCATCTCACGATTAATATAAGACACAAGATTTTTGTTCCGAATAAATTTAACCCGCAGATAATTGCCTAAAATTAAAGTTGTGATCTGCGGCATTGAATGCCGCCTTAGGTATTCAATATCATCAGCCAGTTACTTATCCGATCAGCAAATTAGTTCTACAATAAATACATTTAGTCTTAATGCATGTTCTACTAGTAAACGTTTCCTTCCTAACTCTTCTACATTTTTAGGTGGCTAAATTGCACGACAAAACTAATATCTCCATTGAACAGGTAAATTGACTCCTACAAACGCTAAATCAAAAAGTTTCGTAAATGCAATTCACTCCAATGAATAATCGAAATCTAATTTTTAGGTAATTTCATTGAGCGAAAAAATCGTCGAATTTGACGAGGTAATTAACTCAGCAGCAAATTAAAAAAGTTGTAGTGTTCAGTATTTGCGTAGGCATCTGCAATAAAGCTGCAAGTAAAACTGCTATAAACTATAACTGGGTCGAAGTAGAAATGATTTTATTTATGTAATTTTATTACGAATCCAAATCCATGCTCTTACGATAATTGATTGGAACCAATGGGAATAATTCATTTTTAATTCGATCCACTAATTCTTTATTGCATTCAAGTACAAATAGAGATAAATTGCATAGAGCATCATATTGCTACTGAAAGGCAGCAGTAGAATAGACCTCATTGCAAATATCATTTAACAACTGTGTATTATGAAAGCTGAAAAATCGGTAGCCACATTCATTCGATAGAGTATTCATATTACATAGAGTCGGTAGTGACTAATGCACCGAAAAAAGTACAATGCCCATTGTTCGAAATGCTTGCATAGAGCCCATATTGTTGGAATTGTTCGACTCATAAATCCTTTGGAATAAACCATACATATTATTAGAGGAACAAAGGCATGCCGTTATGATGATGCACTTAATAAAAGCCCCACAATTGATAATCACATATTCGTGTTATTCAATGGAACATCAAATTATTGCATTTTCGTTTTCGGAATCATCATTGAATTTACCGACATCATCTCTAAACAAACAGGACGACATTATTGGGTTGACGATATTAATCTGCTGCATTAACTCTGCATCTGTTCAGTATAATTTCCAAGTCAAACCGATGTCAGGTTAGCTGGACTTTCGGTTGTTCTTGGTCATGTTGATGCCCAATCAAAGAGCCATTTTGATTTTATAATAGGCTTTGATGAATGCTTGCGTTGCGTTTTACTGTTTTGAAAATGAATTTAAACGCAATTTGCGACACATTTTCATATCATCAACGTGCAGCAATTACGGCCGGACGTCTCTTCTCGTTCCAGGAACTTTACTCTTTGATCACATTCAACCCATTTCCTAATGTTTCGCCAGAAAATTTATTCTAATTCATCGTCCTAATTTAGAGTAGTCCCACAAACATGAATAAACCTAACAAACGAAAAAAGTGCTAATAATCGAAATGCGATTTTCTCTAGGACAGATGAAAAACCAAATTGACTCCTCACAACCCTAATTAATCAGCCCGAATGAAAACGCGCAAATTTCGTACTTCTATTAGGTGGGCAGCTCTTTATGCAAACATGTAGCCTTCATCTTGCTATTAGTAGTCCTTAATGCATTTAACTTCATGTAGCTGGCTCATCATCCAAAGCAACTTAATCTCAAGGATAAAACTCGCAAACCCACGCACTCTAACAAGTGGTTTTCATTCTAGGATCCAGATACGAAAAAGCTGGATAAAAAAGAGCAAACTGGACCGCCGCTCCAAACCGCCAGCAGCAGCGTGAGGGCTTTGATCGAGGAAAAAATTATCAACAAACGAAATTCTTCGCCCAGCACCCGGCATGTCGAAGCGATCAGCCATACGACATCGGCTACACAAGTCGATATGGATCACAAGCACACATCGTTTGTTGTTCCGGCTCCACCGCATCTGGTCCTCGATAAACACCGTAGACATTCCGATGCGGAGGCATTGAAGTCCTCCAAATCCTATCAAGAAGCTCAAGCGATCGCTGACCTTATTGTGAAAAGGGAAAAAATCTGTGTTAAACGTACTACCTCCGATCCAGGTCAGGCCGCGCATTTGTTGCAGTACCGCTCAGATTCTTTCTCTCTGGATAACGTGGAAATATATCAAGATGAGCGGCAGTTTGTAACTCCTAGTTTAGAGGACGAAGTTTTCTCGAATAACACTATGATGATTCAGGGTGTTGATCCGAGTCATTTGTCTCAAATATCATTCCAGTCAGAATCACTAGACGACAATCTGTTAGAAATTAAGGAAGACAACTTGCTGAGCATCAAGGAGGAGGGGCTTTTGGATATGAAGCACGAAGGGGATGAGGATCTTCAAGAACTGAGTCTGGATGATATTGCAAGTTTGCATGAGGAGCCCATGACCATATCCCAGCAGTCAATTCAAATTCCCGTCAATCAGGAGCTACAAGCTGTGCTGAACTCCCCGTTGCCTGAAAGTCTGGCGGAATTCAGCACCTACCATTCGTCAAATAATCTGGAAATTCAATCCCCTGGTTACCCGACTCATTCGCCGGGTGCCTATGCAAGATCTCCGCACACTTTTACTGCTCAGTCTCCTCTCCAAAGTCCCATGATCAGGCACGACTCTCCAGGTTTCGCCTACCCAACCCCTCCGGCTAGTCATGAGGGTCAGAGTCCATGCTTTGGACAAAACATGAACGTGTCCATGGTGTCGCCCAATGATGACTTTGGGCAGATGGTGGAAAGAGGTATGATATTGAAAATTAACCTGAAAATTTAATACAACACTGTGCTTCTTAATTCAGGCATCGACGAACCACCTCAGGCTTCTTCGCCTCTATCTGCGGCGTTCTACACCAGCACAATGTCAAGCTCGGCGGCAGTTGAGGAAGCAATTCAAGAAATCCTGCCTGGTGAAAGTATAAATGAGGACAACCTTTATCCGCTTTCCAATACTCCGCCTTCGCAGTCTGAAAACGATTCGTTAGGGCTCACTCCTGTGCCATCTCCAAGAGTGACTACATCAATGCCTTCTCCGCATCCTTCTAATACATACAGTTCTTCACCAAAGGCTTCTAATCAAGCATCTGCCTTACCGCAATGGGGTAAGAATATTTTCAGAACTTCATGATTAGAGATTTGGAAAGTGAGATGTCTGCTTTCAAGATCTCTGGACCTGTAGGGACATAGTTAAAACTGATCAATTTTACTGCTAATACATCAGTCTACCACAGTCTAGGTCTTCCGATATCCAATCTTCATTCCTCTGTGTTACTTATCTTTGTGCAATTATTTTATTGTTTTCGTGTCTTAAGTTGTGCCTTAATGTTTATCCGTTGCCTCAATTTCGGCTGTTTAAAACATTAATTGTTGAACAATGTAGTTGTCCAGAAGACACTTTCTGTTCCTTTTTGAACTTAGGCCCTTCCCGTGTTTCCTTCATTCAAAATCAGCTTTTGCCTGGATTGTTTCAGGATCTGGAACTTCCGCCACCTTAATGCTTCCAAATTCCGAAGATCCGCTTCTCTCGAGCCAACCGAAGGACTTTGTGTTGAAAAAACGCATCCAATTGAACGGTGTTCCAGTGAGACTCTTGAGTAACAACGGACTGATCGAATTGAATGGTGGAAATTTCACGGGACTGTTGGTGGACGCCAATGGTGAGCTGAAGCTGATTCAGACCAGCAGTTCCGGTTGTGCAACGAAAAACTTCGTCCTATCCAACGCCCAGCTGGTTACTACCAGTAGCCAAGAAATTGGAACCAAAGATGGTAGAGTTAAAGTGCAAAAGCTCACTCTGGCAAAAGCTGTACCGAATCAAACTGCAACGAAAATTATCACTACTAATAGGTGTAAAATTGTGAATGAAGCGAGGAGGGAAGAATTCAACGATGTTTTTCTCAGTCCAACAACGTAAGTTCTCTTCATAATCACTCCAGCAAAGTTTTTGTGGTATTTTTTCGCTGAAAACTGGTCTAGAAGATATAACTGTGCGCTTCTGTTTTTTTACCACAGTTATGCATACCTTTCATTTTTTGATTTACAGTATTTTAGACTGAAAATTAATGGTTTTTTGTTCCGTACTTGTAAGCTAGTGCTTTGGAGTTAATGCTTGAAGTAACTTTCCAGGATACCAACTAGTAGCCCAATAAAACAAGCGCGAAAAAGACTACGCACCGAACCACTACAACTCCCAGTATTCCACCAATCCAAGCTGCGCACAACCAGAAGTAAACCTCAAGGATCAACTCGGTTTACTCCTCAGCCAATTTTGAATCCTCAACGTCCCGGATCCGGCTTGTATGCGAATATAAAGTACAGATTCGGTATGTGACACACATTTTACGTCTAGCAAAGGCATTTGACGAGTTGTAATTGTGATGATAGGTGAGGACGGTTCCTCTTGGGGCGACCCCATTCCAGAAACCGATTCAACTCCTCACATAAATATTGGCCCTCAAAACCAATGTACAATCCCCACTTATACGTCAGTGCCAAAACGGATGAGCCCGCAACCGGTTTATGAAGACCTGCTGTGGGATCCAGGAATCAGCAGCTGTTCGGACTCAGAAGGTATGGTCATAAATGCGTTCTCAGTAAGCATTTTCACGAACAGTTCCACATGCATTTCCAAAAATTTGAATGAAATCTGTTAGGCAATGCCCAAACATGACCAAATTAGTTTCCCATTCCAAATTTTTCAATACCATATATTGGTTTCAAGTTCTTTTTAAAATGGCTGTTTCCAAAAGTTCAGTTTTAATATATTTTCTAGTTGGGACTTTCTCGGATTGGCGAATTCAAATCTGGTGGATGATTTTAGGTCGTAGAGGAAAAGAATGTCTTTCTGACTACGTCGAGCACACCACCTCTGAAGATGCAAGGCACTCATGCATTCGAAAAGTCAAGAAAGCGAGAAAAACTTACCAGTTTCTTGCAATGGCCGCGAAATCGCAACTCTTGGGATATAACTAAAACACGTAGATAAAGAGTTAGGCTTTGGCGCGGACATTGCTTGAAACTGCTGAGTTTTTTTCGTGAAATGTGCGAGCACGGTTAGCCTGCATCCTCAAAGACATTTCGTTCAAAAGCAAAATTGAAAAGAATATTAAAAAAAAAAGCTGTTGCACAGAGCCAACGTTCGCACGTGTAATACTCTTTTCACTTTGGCAAACTGTCCTGAAAACATATTTCGAGTAAGCTGATACACGTTGGTATAGTGCGAATATAAAAAGTGTAAAATAACCCGCAAAATAATATTAGCATAATAGAAAAATGCATAACTTGATACTTTCTCTTTCAGTCGATATGTATCTGGAGTTCGCTTGTTGTGCCGCCATCCCAGGCGGAGGGCGAAACAAAGAATATGCCATGCATCTTCTTCATATGTGTGCTGGAAATATACATGTGAGTTCGAAAAAATATTTTGAAAAAAATTTGATTTTAATCTAGGAATTGATGGTTGATTTCAAATTTTAAATCTTGATTTATCACACTAAACAGCATTTTTTTAACTAAGGCTTGATAATAAATCACACTGCTCAGTACAGATTTATTACTGAGAATTTTACTTATCGAAAAAGTTAGATTTGGCTCTCATTGCTCGAAACTGTTTGAAAAACTCACTAGTTTCAAAATTTTTTATACAATACTGGATTTTTTCTAGGATGCAATGCTTCGATTGATGCAACCATCGCCGCATCTACCAGCTGACCATCCGCTACTGGCCTATTCGTATAGTGAGAGTGACAAGTGGACATCTGCTGAAACTGAACTATTCCACAGATGCCTGCTCAAGTTCGACAAAGATTTTATTAGAATAGCTGAAGAAGTACGTTCGATATTGGCCAAATTCTTCATAATTTTCGCCCCTAATATGTGTGCACATTTGAATATTCCAGATCAAGTCGAAATCGGTGAAACAGTGCATCCAGTTTTACTATGTTTGGAAAAAAGTGTGTTCGGATGAGTACAGTCGGCTGAAAGCGTTGCGGCAAATGAAGCGGAATCACCGGAACGTGTCGGATAGCGACGACAAGCCCTATCCGGATGTTAAATTGCTAGGGGTAAGTGCTATCAGACTCAATTCCAGTTCGTACATTTATCTAATTGTTGTTGGCGCTGCATAGTTTTGCTGGATGATTAAACATGAAGGGTATAGGTTGATCCGAATCAGGCACTTTTATCAAGCGGTGCTTATCTCTTACTCTACTTCAAACTTAACTGAGCAGTCCGTTAAAATCGCGGACTGTGCTAAGAATAGATCTTTTTGTGTCCAGTTTATTTTTTTCCTTACTATAAATTCTCTATCACATATTTTCCTCATTCTCTTGTAATTACCACCTTAAATTCTGTTGTATTTTTCAATTTTAAATTTCAATGCCGTTTTATTTCAGTGATATTTGCTTGTCGTTTATTACAAACTAAACAAGTATGACACAAAATACTTTCTTGACCACCATCTTTCTCTTTGTTGCTTCAATGGAAAAATGCAAACAAATGCATCTGAGAACGAAACTAACGGCTTGAGATCTGGAGATACTGGTGGCCATTCATTATTAGATCAATGCCTGTCCAACCTGTCTGTTGGTAAAACATTGAAAATCACGATATAGTTGCCAAGATTTTTATTTCTCTCTAGACTTTTACTTCAATGCAGATGCTCCCAGTTTTGACTAATAACGTTAAAGTCGATTAATCGCAGAATTTAATGTTTTTAACTGCACTTAGGGAACTAATTCCTAATTCTCCAGGCCCTGTTGTTTGGGGGGTATGCAGGGAGTACAGAAGAAATAAGAAACCAAATAATCCTCACTAAGAAAACGAGATTTTTGCCAAAAACTAAAACAGAAATTTGGCAACGATGTATTGGCTTCGCACAATCTATCATGGGTTGCAATCACATTTGCCTAGATTAACATAGACAAATCATAAATCTATTGTGTAGGCGTAATAAGTAATGATATTCTCTACATTTATAGATTGCTGATAGTGAATCTCCCATGAGGAATTTCCTTTGCGAATATCCAGATTGTTCAGCTGTAAGTCGTAGTTTAATAGCGATATGGCTTCCGACTTAATTTTGTTTTACCGCATTATTTCTGAGTTTGCTTTAATTGCCGATTGTGTTGTGTCCTGAAATATTCGCAAACCTGTCAGATTTCTAATAAATATCGCGTTTCTTTCTCCACTGAACATACGGGGCGATCTTATAAATGTTTGTCTTTTTATTTGCAGAGTTTCAACTCGAGAGCGGCCCTGAATGGTCACATCCGGATCCATGGTGGGACGGCACGAAACTCGCCTACGCCCACCGTTTCCGATCGACGAAATGCGACGTCGGCGTCGTTTTCGGTATCGACGACGATTTGTCATCCCGATTCCACCGACCAAGAGTACCCTTGTAAGATTTGCGGGAAGTAAGTTGTAACCGTCATAAAGCTCTAAAACAATCAGGTAAATGTTCGGTGTGTTGTTGCGTCCTCTGCTTACGTGCTAATACTATACGTTCCTTTCTCATTGTCAAACATCCAGTGAGCGGACCAAAGGTATCCTGTACTTTTTCTCTTTAGATGGATTAGCATTCGTTCGTTTTCCAAATTACATTCGGTCCGATTTCATATGAATCAATGTGATTGCTTCAGTAGAGCAAAAAGAGTAACTACGTTCAATATATGTACACATATACCAGAACATGAGTCAGAGGAACCGGCGCAATATGGGGTAGGCCTGGGTAACCAAGTGGATTTTCAAGTGTTCACACAGCGACACCGACACAGCTTGCTGTATTGATATAGCGACCCGTCGCGCCACACTTTTATATGTTGGGAAATAAAAACAGAAGACGCTGTGTTTAGCGGTTCCTAAGTTTGTTAGCGGTCCTTTTAAGCGGTGCAGCGCGAGCAATATTTATTCTTTGGATTTACTGAAGAGAGACTATGACAGACGCCGGACTTGCCTTGTTTTAATGAAAAGAATGAATCCAGTGGCAACATGTTTTCTTCTTGTAAAGCCTTTTTGCATCACAAGTATCTGTGTTTGGTTTCGAAGCTGCTGGGTCAGCCATAGATCATGACCGAATGACTGTTGTTCCTTTATGTATGCAAGGGCTGACAAAACCATTTAAATTAGTTTTTTGACCTTCGGAGGGTGATTTTTCATACAATCTGGTAGTAACCACAAGCCAGGCATTTGCATTGCTGAAATATCGAATTCTCAGATGTTGTACTGCGATCAGCATCCTATGCGAGCCATATCGAACCGAGATAAATAAGAAAAAGAGCACAAAGTAGTTGTGGTTCTAAAGTTTTGGTTTCTTTGGTAATTCTGGTTCGAAACTCCATAATCGTTCGTGCGTCTTTATAATGTAGGTAAATAATCCCTGCCGAGAGGTTCGGAAACCATATGGTAACTGCGCGTGGCCTTCACGTACTGCAATCCGAAGTCTGCCATGTTGAATGAGATTAAATGTTAAGTGTTGTTGAAAGTGCCGCGTCGTAAAAGGCCAAGTGTCGCGGCACATGGACACAGAGAGCGTCAACACACAAGTGCCTTAAGACACAGTATTACCCAGGCCTAATATGGGGATCATGTTAGATTTCATTCAAATTTGGTGGTATCGCAAGAAACATTTATCATCGAAAGCATCAAGAACGCATTTTTGAAGTTTGTCGTTTAGACAAGGGAGAATATAAGGGGTACCGCAGTAAGCAGTAGGTAGGTTTTTCGTCAAATTGCCATTATGAAAGGGTTTTGTTGAAGATGACCACTGGCTATATATTGAAACCGAATGAGGATATAAAATCAGTGATGATGGAATTCTTTTCCTGAAAAAAATATTTTCGAATTTCAGTAGTTACAACTGAACAACTGTAGCTGCATCGTTTACAGCACATCGAAAAGCACCGTTTTGCTAGTTAATACAAAGTTAATTTCAATGGAAATGTATACAGGATGTCCAAAAGACGATTTAAAATTAAATAAAAGTTTCGCTTATTTTAAATGGGACTTATAAATTCCTATAACTTTTCGCCTTATCAGACAATAAATTTAATACTTTTATCATATCATACTAATAATCATATAATCAATCAATAATCTCGACTTTCAAGATTTACCGTTTTTAAAAAAAGAAAAAAACAAGTTTTTACCCTTTAGCTGTACCATAGCCTTTAGCTATACCATAATAATAATGGCTGAGCTATACCATAATAATAAATAATTTTAAACCGGGTGAGTCAGTGTATAGTAGCAGGCCTTTAACGGTCGATGGAAAACCAAATTTTAAGATAAAAATATCATACAAATATTTTGAAAACGGCTCCGTTTTTGAGATACAGGGTGGCCAAGTTAACATTTTCATTTTTTAATTAATTCACGCAAATCTTAAGATACTGTAATAAAATTCTATGTTCTGGGGCTTATCGTACTACCACATCCAAGATGATTATGAGTTAAAAAGATCACTCAGAAGTTAGAGCGCTTTAAACTTCCCCGGTCACATCAACGTCGCTCCACAAAACTCCAGCTTAATGTTGAAATTTCGCTCAGTCTTTCCTGCAATATGCCGGTGGCTAATGAAACAATCGGTATCAAAAGGATTTATTATCTTTGTCCTGAAATTGCAGACAGCTTTAAACAGCAGACTCGATTACCCATGAGTATAAATCAGCATTATCTTTGAACCCCTCGTATTGAATATACGATTATTTGAAATAAATCTTGCGATCCATTTTCTAATATACAAGTTTTTCTTTGATATGGACAACACGAACTTAAAACGAGTTCCAAAAAGGCACTTTGAAGAAAATATTACACAAAGAGAACACATAGGTCGAAAATTGAAAGTTTTTGGCAACCATCCAACCAATGCTGATCCGTCTATCTTTTTCCCCGAAAATTTACAAAGGGGTACCGCAATGTTTTTAGATATCTATTTACAGTTTCTCATAGTTACTTTCGAGCATGCAGTGTTATTATGTTTTATGCCCACTACCTTACTATCTTACTCTGTGCTACTGGAGTTTTTCGCTCGATCGTGGTAGTGTACAGATTATACGCACGTCAGCACGTCACAACAAAATACTGAAAAAAATTGCCAAAAAATCACAAACATTCTAATCCATCTAACTGATTTGAAGCTAAAAAAATCCGAGCAACTTATTCCGTATTTTCAGGTGTTTGCAACAATATTAATCAATTAATCAATTAACAATTAGCATTTTTACAAGTGATATATTCAAAAAACTGAAGGATCTACAGGGTGTACATTTAAGCCGTTCCCTCCAGGTTTATTTTCAACGAACTTTAAAGATTACACACTAGACGAAAATTAAACCAAATGGTCACTTGATGAACACTTAAATTAAGATCCTGTACTTGAGTCGATATCTAACTCCCTTCTAAGGCGCTTCAAAGAATTCTAAAAAGTTTCATTGGACAGTGCAATTGATTTTTTCTTTAACTGATAAATCAAACTTCACTACTAACACGGCACTAGCTGCTTCTTTTCTCTTTCGGCTAGATTTAGCTGCTCTATTCTTCAATTCTTACAAGAGTGTTGCGCTTAAATCGATTTTAAATCATCAACTTAACTGGTATTCTGAGGCAACCTTCAAATACACATTTATGATGATGTCGTTCCAAGGAAACTTATTTTGGTAGCGCCCAAAGATTTTTTCATTGCTCATCAACGTTCAAAAAGATCAAAAAAGGCCAACACCCAACAAATAGAGAATGAAAAAATGCCCTTAAGAAAAACGGCTGCATTTTTGGTACTTTCAAGTGCTCGAAAGGAACGAGTATTGGAATAGCTCGCTTTTTATATCCTGCATTTAATTCGAAGTAATTTTTGTGACTAAACTAAACACAACTAAAAACCTGTAGTTTTTAAAACTTGTTCATTTCAAAATGATGACTAAATATCAGTCAGTCAATATTTTCCCAAAACGAATTCTGTTTTCATTTTATTAGCATTATGTTTACACATACAAAAGTGTGAAACTCTAACGTATTAGTATTTGTTATGAGGCATAATTCTAAACGCTTAATGTTGCTATGAAGACCTTATAGTGGTTTTGAGGATATTTGAGAAACGCACCTCTTAATATCTGCTTCATTTTCTCTTGATCAATTATAGAAACTTTAAAGGCTATTTCTTTAATGCGTGCCCAAATAAAAGTACTTAAAAAAAATAAGGTCCCAAATATCAAAATCCCCTTCATGCATTCAAAATGCGTTAAAATAAATTTCGCTCGATTTGATGGTGGCCCGGAATAGGACCGTTTAAGACCAAAAAATTTGGTTTTACAACTTTTATTTTTTTATTTTTTTATCTACTGTTTCAAACGTCCTTATATGCAAATAATTTAACTTATTCAAGTGCATGTTATATCAAGTATACTTCGAATGTAATGGAAAATGAACATTTTACATTAGGCTATTTTATTAACAAAATTTCTTACAAATTTCAAAGCAGCCGAAAAAAATCCTTATCACCACTGCCCTTTTATATGAATTGTTTTTCCATTCTCTATTGGTGTGCGGTCTAATACATACGAGTAAGAGCAGGGTGTGGCTTTTTGCTGACTCTTTTTCACTATTCGCGCTCAATCAATCACCCGGTAAAAGACAAAAAAGCGCATAAAACCAGTACAAACTTCTCAGAAAGCTCCTAATGAAAATGTTACCTCAGAACCAGCTTAAGATGTGAAACTGAGCAAGTCATTCTAATCATGTTTGCATTTACTTTGTTACTTTAGAGTGTTTTCAAAAATCAAGAGCCGTAGCGCGCATATGAAGTCGCATAGGCCGCCCGATGCCGAACCCTCAAAGCGTCGCAATAGTGAACCTAAAGAACATAAAGAACATAAGGAATCCAAGGACCTTTCTTCAAGCTATGAACCTTCCGTGCCAAGCCCTTTTAGTTTGTAGTACTTTCATTGTAACTAGTTTAGAATTCAAATTACTAAATGGCTCAGTTGACGCAGATGACCAAGCAAGGACTTCTTGAATATGTGTGGACGTCTGAATCAACGTGAGAGTTGTAAGGAAATCAAAACATGGTCACGGGCAATCAAAATAAAGCAACAAAATGAGTCAGATCGAAACAAAACACTGCACGATTTTATAAAAAAGACATATTAATTTAGCGAGATTAAAATCTTAGGGTATTAAAAAAGGTAACAAATATAGATAGTATAGAATTGTATAAAACTCAATCCATAGACTACAGAGATTTATATTTAATATTTATTGGGGTTGTGTTACGTTACGTAAGGGCGTAACGTTAGTGCCTTTCCGACTGTCGAGTGAGACACGAACATTAACAGTAGAGCACTCAAGTCACGTTCAGAAAGATTTTTGGATTAAATTCTTCAGGTGCTCGCTAATTGGTTTTTGTAATGCGACTTTATCAATCTGAATCAGCAACATTCGATGATTTGGAGGGGTTATTTTTCAATGGTCATCCCTACAAGAACCAAATGGCTTAATAAAAATGAGCAATAAGATCTGAACTCACGTTGTATTATTCAAATATCAAAAGAAAAACAAACAAATGGCCATAGATATTATTTACGAACTATACGTATTTGATGGTACGGAGATGATCGCTTGTCCGGGACTGTCTATTTACTCTGTTGTATTGGCATATCTACTCAAAATCATGGATTTAAATACATAAACATACAAAAAATATTCTTATAAATTTCTTTAGAAGATCTTCTTTAGAAGTTTATAATACTATCCATCGTATGCTAACATGTTATTGGCTATGTCATAGGTAAGCGCTCCCAGAACCGGTTCCGGTCCTGGGAGCTCTTGTATCATAGCGAAAAACCTTTTTCTGCATTTATGACTGAGTAATGAGTGAAAAACGTTTCAAAACTAATTAAAGTTTTTATACATTAAAAACAAACGTATCCCAGTTTGAGTCGATATGCAATGCAACGGCAAATCTTACCTTAGAATGTTCGAGGAATTGCTCAAAATGCGATATTGTGTTTCTACAGATTCCCTTTTAGATGTACTATAAGTATTAGCAATGAACTATTTTAAGCTCAGATAGGATGTATTTTAATAACAAAACGGTACTAAGTATTGTGTATGACTTTCCCTTACTATAACAAGTAATGTCTTTCGTTCACAGTATGAATGCTAAAGTATCATGTTTTATAAATTTTATAAGGCGAAGAAACTTTATAAGGCAAATGGGAGATTTTCAAACATAAAGTAATTGTTAAAAGTATTTGTAGTTGACTAGAAGATCCTTATGTGCAATAAATTCCGATAGGGTCTGGTTAGCATTCACTAAACAAAGAACTAGTTACATAATGGTGTTAAGGAATGAATGAGGTTTCAGTGTATCGTACGTGCCATAAACTGGACAATAACTCGGACAAGCGAAAAGTTTCGTAATTTTTTACTCAAAAGAAGGTACCACCCTCCAAAAGGCTTGGTACCACTTTAACTCTGTGTTGTGATCTTTTTAAAGTCTATTACTATGAATCTATATCTATATTAATACTTATTGATTAAAAATATTTGTATATGTTATTACTGTATGTATATTAGAGTATTTTATATAGAGGCCTACGTTATCCGAAAGTAAGGAATTCATTGAACTCTCCATTTCCCAAAAACAAAATGACAATCTACGTGAAACGTAATCACCACATTTTTAATATCGGTGTTTTCAAGGTACAGTCTTAGCGACTGTTACGCATATACATAGGTTGTAAGCAGCTTAATTATGTAGGATGCTATTGCTGAATGTTTCATCAATACGCGTGAACCCTGAATTATTCTATTATGTAATTCTATGAACAATAACCCATTTTTGGGGCATGTTTTTATAGAATTACCTAGGCTTGTTTGCAATGTACAATGGGACAACTAATGGGTTTCCGTTTTGAACTTAACACACTTTTACAGAAAGGAAGTAATGGCTTCAGTTACTTGAAAAAATTATCAATCCGTTGGCTGTCCAGTTTTTAATGTTAAATCGATGTCGCTTGTCCTTTACTTAGGAGTAACGCAGGCCGCCAGACTGAGCCAAACGATAGTAGTCTAGGTTATCAGGTGCTCAGACCTATCAATTAATTGTTGTTAATCAATGTACCTCTGAGAACTGACGGCCATTTTGTTGTTCATATTTATCTATTGGTAGCACTCAAAACGATTGTTGATTGATATTATTCGCACAGCCACCAATACTTATGCAGGATTGCAGGTAAGAGCAGCAGTAAAGCGCAATAGATACTAATTTGATTAATCATTTTTTAACTGATTATTTACTGCTGATATTTACAGTTAACCAGTTTAAAAATCGTTATTTCCTTGCATTGAAAATAATAAGAGTTTCTCCCTTTATCGTTTCTTTTTTTCAAATGAAACCTACATTTCGCCTATACATAAAGATTTCTTTTACTTAAGAAAATTATTACTTGTTCGATATTTTATTATATAGTCGTAAGTCATGGAAGGAGACGCACATTAATATTAATATTATAGCGCCAATATTAGTTGAGAAAACGGAGATCCGCCAGGAGGTTGCACAATTCTACGAGCAAAAATTAGAGAAACGCTTCTTCTAAACATAAGTACAAAATTTCAATTTAAAAGTAGAAACATTGTTTTTTAAATGCCTTGTAAATTGGTTGTTGCCCTCCTATAAGTTTCCTTTGTCCGTGTGTTCGAATGCTTATCCAATCTCGAAGCTCACATAATCTCGAAAACGATAACATATATGGAAACAATGCAAAAAGTAAAAAAGTTTCCCAATTAAATACATAATGCAAACATGTGGGAGTAACATATCAGTAACGCACCACACAAGAGATTGGGCGGATATTGATAATAAACTTTGAAAAAACTACATCTTGTAAATTGTTGCAACCAATTTGCACAAGGAAGGATACAGACCATAATTCGTTTTCAATAAAAAACAAGAAAAAATTGAGATAAATATCTCGTAAGCTGTAGAGAAAAAACTGGGGAAAAAACTTTTAACACCTTGCGTCTCGTAAACTAAGCGTTTGATAAACTGGCTTATGTTTGCTCGTACACTATTCAATAAAAACTCTGCAGCCTGATTTTGGATCACCCTGCATAATACAGTCTTACAAGTTGAAACTTCTATATCAGTTTCAGATTAATAATAATAATAATAACTCTCGGTTGAATCGAAAACCCCGAATATAGAAAACTGCATAACGATAATTAGCATTAAAAATGCGTTGCTCTTACCCCAACCTACCTAAAACGCAATAAAATGTTAAGAGTTCAGTGATAAATTATTGATAGCCTAAAAGATTGCTGAGATTGAAAAGAAATTAGTATATTCACATTAAAAGATATTAATTCCTTTAAATTCTAATTAATCTTCGCATCTCAACTTCTCCAACTCAATAAAATTTACTTCTGATACTAACGAGTAACGAAACACTTATGCAAATCAGCTGTTACCTATAAATGTATACCTTAAAAAACAATGTTTTTGTAAATTTTGTAAGTATGCAATACCCTGGCTGGCTAATGCTTTGCAAATTATATTTTATACTCCAATTAATAAATCAATACCCGCAAATCCGAATCACTTTATTTGAAAGCGATCGCTACTTTGAAGCTTAATAGTCATATCACTTCAACCGAAAGAGTTACTAGAAACATTAAACGAACGTCCAATCCCGTACAATGAACAGAATCTATAATATGAAGAGACTACGCTAGGATGGCTACATTTAAATAAATAATAATATAAGATTCTCTAATATTAAAAACTATCTATTTGTACATAAGAAATTTTAACTTACTCATTTATACAAGCATAATCCCTAAATTCATAGTTTAGATAATACAGATTGAAAGATTTTTAAGTTTTTTATAACGAGGTTTCTACACGGCCTAAGGATCTATTTAATCGAAAAATTAAACGAAACATCTGTAGAATGTATGTGATAAGAGTTGTATGTGTATATGTGAAAATGTCCGTCAGATTCTTTAGCTAATTGTTTCAACTATGGGTTATTGTATGTCACTTGGCACTATAATGTTTACCGTATACGCACCATTGTTTCCTTCTCATTGCTCGCTTAAAGGAATATTTTGTCGACGGTTGAAATAATATACTCCAATCAAAATTGGTCTGTGATCGTATTATTGCAGATAAAGTACTATTACTCAAAACATGCTGAATTTTTAAACAGCCTTTTCCTTACCGAAAAAAAATGCACTAATTTCCAGTGGTGTAATTGGAAAAACACTGGATTTCGATTTTCCGATAAAACCGAAAATATAAATCTTTCTGCACCTTCAGACTTCTTGGATTTTTGCTTACGGCAACAAAATGCTGTTCCTCCGATTATCTGCTTATCAAATTCCCGCAAAGTAAAATTTGTTGCTTACTATTATTCGAGCTTGACAATTTTTTTATAGAAAATTAATCGTAATTCTTCAATGTCCACAAATGAGTTTATACATTACCCGTACCTCAATCTACCCAATAAAATGTGTTTCCACTCATTTCCTAATACATGTGCCAAAACCTCGAAACGTAGAGCTTATAATCGATAGTGTCATGTAACATATTGATAGTAATATTCATTGCTTTGTATATTTGTATATAAGCTAATATTAGTGTTCTTGTTAAACCGTTAATAGAATATTATTTATTAAATAAATTATTTATAGCTTAATTTCATTAAATTAATGTTAGTTCGGCTTTGTTGACGCTAATTTTAAGACCTTGCCATACCGCTGCCAAATCTTGATGTTGCTAAGAGGGAACGGTAATATTGAGTAAAATGTTTTTAGTCATTAACGAGGGCATTTATCCGAGAAAAGGTTGTAAAAATCAGAAATATTGCTTCAAATTTTCCACAAACAACTGGCACACTTTAATAAAAAAAAACGAATGTAAATAAACGCACAAGTTATCACGGAAAATGAGAATTGCATTTTCTCTAAAAAACTCAATTAATACTGGTGAGTTTTTCGGGTTTTTCTCCTTTCAGAGGTGCTCTGAAGATGCAAGCCATGCTTGCGAAACGTCTGGAAAAATTATAATCCACGACGGCCTAAAAACCCGAAAAATTCACCCCTTTCAAGGAGTGATTTCATTATTTTTCAACAGTTCTTGCATACAAAAACCATAAGTTGCCTGCTAAAACCGTATTCAATGATTTACATATAAATTGGTGTGAATAAAAAAAACGAAGGTCCTGATTACATTTACTGAACGGAGCAAAAGTGGATATTTTAAAAATAATGCTATAAATCCAAACATGCCTATTTCTGGTTTTACATTGTCGTTCATAAGCTCTTGCAATTTCTGTTTTCTGCTCAGCCATTTGACTAAAAATGCCGTTTCCCGTCTGTACCTGACGTTCAAACATTGTTTTAGTTTAGGTGGAAGACTACTGTTTTGTTCGTTAAAACCTACTTTCCTCAAGAACACCCTGTTATTTAGTAATTTAGGAAATCTGTGTGGTTTACTTAGGATACATTTGTGGATTAAATGTCTCAATAAGAAAATGTGCTCATTTTATATCAAAAGTAATATATGTACTAAAATCTTTCAATAAATGTCAATATGAATGTAGCTCAACTTTCTATATTTTTGTTTTTATATATTATAATAAAATTCTTACGATCTGTAGGTTAAAAAAGACATGTTTGGTGTCAGAAAGAAAGAGTGTGTTCAAATTGTGGAATCTATTGCATTTAAAATGAATGAACCGTGCATTTCCGAATAGAAAACCAACATACAATGAATCATCAACAATTAAAAACTCATTATAAATGCAATACAACAACAAAAAATCTCTAGAACTTTGCTCGTTGTTTTTATATTAGTAATTAGACTGTTGTTTCACATTTTCGTTAAATAAAAATTATTGTTTTTGTTGATCTATAAGTATTCGTTGTTAAATTCTGTCCAAAAATTTCCAAATATATGTTTAAGAAAGTGCGTATGTATATATACTTGTATGCACAATAAAATGGCGTTGTAAAAATATTTTATTTTATTTCAAAGTAGAGACCGAAAAGTGGGAAATGTCTACTAAAAACCCTCTATTCGAATAAAAAATGTATAAAATATATTAAATAGTTCCCGCTTGTTGTCCCTTTTATGCATTCTTACGAGTAAACAAGGCCAAAATTGCAAGTATTGTCAATTGGTAAGTATCCTCCTTAAATAAGCGATTGCACCGCTGCTGCTTAATCCAGCGTTTACTTAAACCATAGTTAGTTACATAAACCTCAGTTAAAATGTAATATGTTGCACAATCGTTCTTAAGATTGAGAAAAAAAATTGAATGGAGAAATTTCCATTTAACCAGCGCCGGGATATCCTATGAACAGAAAAAGCGGCTGCAAGGGGGCCCGCGGAATAGACAGAATGCGAATCTGGGGCCCAATCGAGAATACCAAAAAGTTTTTTGTTATTCAATAAATGCATCATAATTAATAATCTCGAATTAAAGTCTGCTCCAGCCATTCAAGGTATCGTCGAAGACAGGGAGCCCAAAAAGAAAAACGGAGGGCCGGAAAAAATATGCTTTAGGCTTGAGACAAAATTCCGATTAAGGAAATTATAAGTTCACCACAGGTACGCCGCACACGGAATTCCGATAGTCGACTTTAAAACCGATAAGTAGTCATTCTACTCAAAAGTTAGGTTGGAAACTACAGATTAACGCTCCTTTAAACTTTCAACATTGGTTGATTAAAGTTAAACTTCAGTTAGAACTCGTAAGCCAAGTTTAACTGACGGTGCATGTCAAATAGGCTTGATAACCAAGGTTAGCCCTAAACCTTGGTTAAAATACAACGGTGCAATCGGCCCTATGAGAAATATTCAAGACATTTCCGAAAAACATAAATGGGGATATACTTCGACTAGTAACCCATTAAAAATGGGTTAAACAAACAAAAAACTATAAAATAAATATTTATTTCATAGAAACAGCCAATCAAAATTAATAGTTGTACTTAAGTTGTTAACGTTAACTTACGCTTCACATTTAATCTTTGTCCACTTGGGCGGCCTTTAAGCTGGTTACAGCCATCTCCATTGCTCCTTCTTTGGTCTTGTTACCGCCGATAAAACCCGAAGAGTGACAAAACAAGCATTCTTTGATGTTAGATATTTTACTGAGCTCTTCATCGCGCACACCTCTCCAGTCTTTGTGGAGAAACACACTGGAACAGAGAGAAAACGTATTTTAAAAAATCAGACCATATTGGAATGCACTAGTTATTCAATTGGAGGCCTCAATTTAGCTTCGTTTGTTATAAAGGGTGTTCACGATACTTATAAATATAATAATTGCTATACAAGCTAGCTAGAGAAGCACCTACATTGTTCTTTAAAATAATTTTAAAATCAGTCCATGTCACATAAAAAAGGCGATAAAAATAGAAGCGAACCGAACAAAACGCGAAACTATACTGAAAGGTGTACAGGGTTATTGATTGAACTTTGGTCACCCCGTTTTTGCATCTAATTTGAAATGTAGAGACAAATGTTAAATACAAAAGTTGTAGATACTAACGTCTAGATTATTTTAAGATAATACATATTGATACAAGGTGTCTCAAATTCAAGTGGCAGACCAAACTTACGTTTTTTTAAATGGAATGCCGTACTTTTTATTGCATATTCGAACTATTCGCACAATTCTAGGCCTACTCGATATAAATGTTCTATAATGATTTTCAACTGTTTTTGAGTTAATAACCAATATTGATTGAACTTTGGCCACCCCGTTTTTGAATGTAATTTGAAATTTAGAGACAAAACGTCACCCTAGAGTTACACTGTTGTATGTTACAATTTTCTTGATTTTGAGTTTTCAGTGTAAAATAGTTGTATGTGCATTGGACTTTGAGCCTACAGAGCTTCAAAGTCCTATCGCACCTCCTTAAATTTATATCACCAAAAATACATAGTTGTATCGAGAGTACCTTGGAATTACAAAGTGGTATGTGACACATACAACTTTGTAACAGCAAAAACGAAACAGATAATTAATAAACACGACATACAACTTTGTCATACTCAAACGAGACCTTCTGCATAGCGTGTCACGCAGTAACAGAAGAATAGAATTTCAACAGAAGAAATAGAAACAAACATTTTGCTTAAAAAAATCACTTAAACGAAAGAGAGTGAGAAAACCGGAAACGTGGAAATGTAACGTGAGAAAAGCTGCTCACGAGGCTGGTAAGGAATATATTTCAATTGGAAAGAAAGGAGTCCCGAGAAACGTATAAAGACAATTAAAGATTGCAGAAATAATTGTTTATTTAAATGCCAAGTTGAAATTACTGAAGACGAAAGAAAAAGCATTTTTAATAAGTATTATACTTTGAATGAACATGGCAAAATACTTTTTACATTATCTACAATAAAAAAATGTTGACAAAACATTGAGCGTCACAGAAAAAGAAAAACCGATGCGAATAGTAGAAGAAAACAGTCATTTGCGTATCATTTTCAAATTCAATCAAAGCTTTTTGTGGGATCATTTAAAATGAAAGTTTGCCGGAGAAATTAATTTAACGAACGACAGAATTAAGGCAATTATAATGGAGGAAATCAGGATCCATATTAGCTGCTATTGAAAGGCAGAAAGGATATATCGGAAGTGTATCGAAATGAACGGAGGTCACGTTGAGCATTTGAAAATTTGACTTAATTAGAAAATAGAAGAATATAAGCATAGAGAAAGAATATAGAAGAACATTAGTTTCATCATCGGCATAATTTTCATCTGTCTGAATGTCACGCAGTTTGCTTCCAAATTACACATTCTGTCTATCTTCTTTATATGTAAATGTAAAATGAATGTATACTTGGAATACTATCTGTAAACCAAATCTTTCTGCATATTCCTCTTTGGCACGTCTTTTATTGTAATTGGATTGAATATAGAATTCATAAATATCAAGTTTTTATCTTGGTGTAAAAAACATATCAGCTGACCCTTCAAAAGAGTCTAGGCATCGAAAATATGATACTAGTGTAAATTTGGACCGTCACTTGATTTTTTGCTCCAAATCTCAAATTAGATGCAAAAACAGGGTGGCTAATGTTCAAACAATATTGTTTATTAACTCCAAAACAGTTGAAAATCGTTATAGAACATTTATATCGAGTAGGCCTAGAATTGTGCGAATAGTTCGAATATGCAATAAAAAGTACGGCATTCCATTTAAAAAAAGGTAAGTTTGGTATACCACTTGAATTTGAGACACCCTGTTGGGTGCTATTGGTGCTATCTTAAAATAAACTAGACGTTAATATCTACAACTTTTGCATTTAACATTTTTCCTCTAAATTTTCAAATTAGATGCAAAAACGGGGGTGGTCAAAGTTCAATCAATAACCCTGTACATTTTAACAACGCAATAGTCAAAGAACCGATCAAAATAGGATATTTATCAATTCCTGAATATGGTTTACGTTTCGGCATTCTTTAGACAGGAACTTCGTGAATACAATCGACTGATAAACTGACTGATTTAAAGCCAATTTAAAAGTATTTATATGACAATAAACCGGAGCACAATTGTAAAAAACCTACCGGCAAATAAAACTGTCGGGCTGAACTGGAATGCCTTGCACTCTCCAACTATCTGCCTGATCATGAAAGAGGCAGAACTTAATTTGGCCTACAATATTCATTTCTTCTTCCAAGCTATAGAGGTGATCTTTCCAGGAACATCTATCATTAAGCACAATGATTTCACCGGATTCGTGCTCTTGTTTCCTATTCTTAATTGAGCTCTCTACGATTTCACGAGCGGGCCACCAAACGTTAATACCCTAAAAGATGAACAGTTACGATTATCTACAAGTCTATTGAGGGTGTATTTTTTATAAGTATTTATTATTATTTGATAATTTATTTATTTAAGACGAGCTTATTTGTTTACCTCATGTGTACTACCATACTTGTTTTCGCGGAAAATGTTTATACAGAGTAATTCAATGTTTACTCCGAATTTTAATTCATTGTTCAATTTAGAAACTTTCCTGTTTTGTCTGCTCGGTATAGTGCCTTTTCGCATCTCAATTTGTTCATCGATCAAATCAAAGTATTAGAACCATGCCAGAAGTTGGCCGCTTACGACACATAAAATAAATGCAAAATTAAAAGTTGATAAACACTTATTTGAGCATTTGCGGATATCTGCTCTTAAATTGAATCACCCTGTAAAATGAATTTGAAACGAGCCAAGATTGCAATTTACCAAACTCATTGAATTTAGTAAACTTTTGTGCTACCTTTATGGAAAATCAAAATATTAGTACCGGAAAACCACTAGTAAAGCGAGCATTACTTTCGGAAGACCGGAAACTTGAGAAAAACAGCCTAGTATCTAAAAAGCCAGATATGAAAACAACTAATATTTAATGTTAAAAATGAAAACTTAATTATTTGGGCCTCATCTGAAGCATAAGACTACTTACATCTAAAACCTTTTCTGTAAATTCGTGTCCGACTAATTCCATAGCTTTTCCAAATAAAACGTCGATATTCTTCGGACTGGTGTCATTCCAAGCAGGATTTATTTCCTCCAAAACTTCCAAACCAAAGTGGGCATAGATCAGACCTGCTGAGCTTAACCTGGAAGAGATCGAAAGTAGTTCTTTGGTAGATAGATCAAGAAAGATGATACACACCTTATGCTGTTGAACTTGTTTTTAACTAGATCTGGTCGTACCGAGTTTAGAGTTTCGGTAAAACTTCTTTGGTGATGGTCAAATCTGTTCAGTTTTGGATCATAAATGAAACCCACATCAACCACAATATCACACTGGTCCAGAATCTGTAATAGTTTAGAAAATGCTTCATGTAGCCATTTAAACAGTGCATAACAAAGTTAGAAAATTTGATTATTTTTAATATTATTCCTATACTTGATTTTAGTTTCTCAATTATCTTGATATTCAAGTCTAGATAAACAATAGCATAAGTATTCAATTTTCTAGTTTTCACGGAAAATGTTAAAATTCAAAATTAAAGCGTGTCTTGAAAACCGCTTTTAGCTTTCGGATCAAATTAAGAGACCCGGTTGAGCTGCAAGGCTCTAGTTGACATTGCAGCATAGAGCATTTAAATGTGCACTTTTTATATTAATTAATAGGAATATTTCTAGTTTTTACGCTAATTATAAAATACACATACACACTTTACACATGGAGATTGTCAGCAGATAGGAAGGGACAGATCGTAAGAAACCAAATTGACTATGTGTTGATTAGACAAAGATACAGAAATGCAATCAATTCAGCAAAAACATATTCAAGTGCCGACATAGGATCAGATCCAAGTACCAGAATGAAACAAATAAAAGAAAGATCAGAAAATACCCGAATCGATACTACCAGAAAGAGATGCAGAAAGAAAACCACGTTTGACACAGGATATCAACAAAGTATTGATGAATGTAAAGGAAGAAATTCCCCAATGCACTAAAATAGTAGACAGATGGCTTCTAATGAATACAGAAATAACTAGAAGTCAAAAGGGAGTATTAACACCAAAAACACACGAAAAGAAACAATGAATGACAGAGGAGAACCTTGAGTTAATGGACGAAAGGCGATAGTTTAAAAACAATGATACGAAATATAGAGAGATAGACAAACGAATAAAGCTGAAATTAAACACGCAAAGGAAAAATGGCTAGAGGAACAGTGTGAAGAGATAGAGTACCAGAGAAAGCATGATTGTTTTAACACGCACAAAAAGATGAAATAGATGACTTACACTAATAGAAAAAGGAAACCAGTAATACTCAAGGATGTAAACGAAGGTTAATTTTGGATACAAATGAAAACTAAAAAAATTGTCAGAATATATCAATGAGTTGCTTGGAGGTGATAGGGCAGGACAAGTCGTAGGTAATTGAAGCAGAAAATAACGAGGTTCTAAAAATATTAAATGCACAAATGAAAACGGCCCTAAAAAAGCAGGAAAAATAAGAAGGCAATAGTCCAGATCAAATCCCAGTCGAAACATTAAAATGTATGAACGACGATACCTTGGATATACTACTGGACTTATTTAACGAACTATACAAAACAGGGTATATACCAAAACAATGGTTACAAGGAATTGATGATAGTCAATTTGGGTTCCGAAACGGACTAGGCACGAGAAAAGCGTTGTTTGCAATAAAAGTGTTAGCACAGAGATGTCAAGATATAAATATGGATATTCATCTCTGTTACGTTGACTTCGAAAAAACCTTCGATAATGTAAGACACAAAAACTAGTCAAAATTCTCCAAACAAAAAACATCGGCAACGGAGACTTAATAATAATAATAAATATTTGTTGGAATCAGCGCACACAAATAATAGTGGACAATAAATAAAGCCCAGAAATGGAAATAAGGAAAGGAGTGAGACAAGGATGTGTTATGTCCCCCTGCTCATCAACGTATACAGTGATTCAATTTTTAAAGAGGCACTACTATCTGAAAAGGAGGGAATAACAATAAACAGAAAAGTTTAAAGTTTTAAACAATATAAGATTTTCAGACAACACATCGATTATAGCAAGCTCAGCTGAAGAACTCCAAAAACTATTATACAGAACTAGTACCCTTTGTGAACAGTATGGACTAATAATGAACTTCAAAATATTCCTGGGTTTCAGTCAATTTTATTGTTTATTATTTAAAATGCTTACAAATACGATTCGGTGTCTTTCTCCACCATCATCAGTTTGTCTAACATATATATTTACAGTTATCATCAATTTAAATAAAAAACTCTCACCAAATTTCACATATTAAAATACAAATCACACACATATTAAAAAGTACATCAAGAACATTGGTTTTCAGGTGATGAGTCAGGACAAACATGTCTGGGAAAAGACTAGAATCTATTGTTTAGAGATTTAAATTTAACTTACGTGTCTAGTTGTTTCTACCTTCACATTTGACTGGTTATTGAAATCCCTATTTTATTCGACATCGAGCGAGAGAACAAAAAAACTGTTTATACTTCGCCTTTTCTTTTCTTCTAATAATGAACATAAAAAACCAAATATATGGTAATAACGAAGAAATCAAAGATATAATTATTAGGTCAACAAAGAGAAAGGGTTCAAAAATACAAATACCTGGCACCTGGATTACAAAAAACAACGACCAAACAACAGAAATAAGAACTAGAATAGACACAGCAAGAAATGCGTTTGTGAATTTGAAAACAATACTCTCTTCCAGACACCTCACAATAGAACTAAAAGTGAGAAAATTAAGGTGCTATGTGTTTGCAGTACTATATTATGGACTCGAAGGCGCACACCGCTATGAGGTTAAGCACCTCATAATTATGCAAGGAAAGATGAAGGGAAGAAAGAGCCATGGCAGAAGAATTTCATGGTTGAGAAACTTGAGAGATTGGTTTAATTGGAGCTCAATAGAACTTTTCAGAATAGCGCAAATAAAGAAAGCAGTGATGATATTCAACCTCCGATAGGAGAGGGTACTCATGGAAGAATTATAAAATGACTAACGCCAATTTTGTGTGTGCACTCACTAATTGTTAGTACCTACTTAAAATGATTTAGCAGCAAATGGCACTAAACAATCTCATTTTGTGTTGGGAAACCGAATTTCAAGGGTTTTTTCGTCAATTCTACGGATTCAATTCAATTCAAGAATTTTTCGCTCTGAAACTGCAAAATATCAAGTGTATTTTAGGTTTAAAAGTAAAATTTTGGCTATCCACGTGGCTATCCCGTGGCCCATCCACCGGGTATAAGACTTTCAGCCCCAACGAATATCCATATAAAGTTTTAAAGGGCATTGTTATGTTGTCAGATATTGAGTGATGTAAATGTTACGGTTAACGTTCGAAATAATGTTAATCTCGACATTAACCAGTTAATCTCGAGAATAACATGTTCCGTTGGTTAATGTCCGAATATTACGTTAGTTAAATGGTATTCGCGTAAGAAGTATTCCTGGTACAAAGTGATAGTTTTTTACAATGTGTCTAATAATACATTCAACATGAACAAGCCAAAACAACAACTGAGTATTTTGCGTTTGGTACTTGGGGAGTTTACTGTAGATTGTTTACTAATTTTAAGTTTCGGTTCAGAAATATAAAAAGTGCGGTGTGCAGTTTACGGTTGTAATAGTGATACGAGAGCTAAAACTCTGGAAATACAGTTTTATACATTTCCAAAAGACAGTTTTTTAAGCAGGCTATGGGCGAATGCTTGTTGTCGTACGGACACATTTAATGTTGCCTACGCTAGAATATGCTCTACGCATTTCAAAAATGATGATTTTGAGAGGAATTTGCAATTTGAACTTTTAGGGTACTTGCCAAAAGCAGGTTTAAAACTTAAGCTTGGTACAGTTCCTAAAATTCTACAGTTTCCTAAATTTGCTTAAAGTTAAAATTGCTAACAAAACAACAGGTAGATCGATTTCAATATTATTAGCGGCACCACAAAGCACATATTCTGTGGTAAATAATGGAAAACTAACATTGGGCGTAATTTCTACTTTGGTCTCTTGTGCTGTCTCTTTAAGCTAACACTATACTTTATTGCACATCTGACAAGTACACTTCCTTTACTCCGTCTTACTGCTCCTAGTCTGCAAAATAAATTAATTTTTGTTACTTTTCATTTTCAAGTTTAAAACTCTGCAAATCATTTTGTAGTTACAACGAATATTTGTTAAAAAATAATGGAATGTGTCAAACACTAAATAAGCTATATTTAATCACATTTATCAGACAAGAAAATAGCACGACACGCCCAAATGGAAAATCCACCTTGTGCTAGGTATGGCAACACTGCAGTGAGTACCACATGACGTGACGCAAATCGACGCAATATCCTATGTTATATTCATTGTATCATAGAGACTGTACAGGATGTTTTCTTTGCGATTGCGTTGTACGTTTTTCTCTTTTCAGTTTTTTTGCGGTGAAATAGAAACTATAATAATAGTGAATAAAATATAAGTTTTTCAATAGTGATCAATTGATTTTTACCGTCTTTCTTCATTTAATTTTGAGGTGAACGTGTCGTTTGAGTCCCTCCGAATTTTTAGTTTTTTTCTTGTTTTACCTTAAAGAACACTTTAAATTATGGACCATCCAGCAATTGTTTTCGCTGAAACTGCTTAAAGTGTTCTTTAAAGTAAAACAATAAAAAACTAAAAATTCAGAGAGACTCAAACGACGCGCTCACCAATTTTGATTTCAGTCCGAAAATGATCCTTGGACTTTCATTGTCGTACAGTAATGCTCTTAGCACAACGTTTCGGTTGCTTGTTTTTCCATCCGTTTTCAGCGTTCGCCTATAAATATGTCGGAGTGTACATACAGGGTGTCCCGTAAGCGCACGATCAAAAGGCCAGTGGGATATTCTTTGGCTCAAAAGAAGGCGATGTGATCTAACTTTTATGAAGGAAAAAAAGTCCGACTCCTCTGCTATTGATGGTCACAATTGTTCAAAAAAGTCATCTTTTGAAATATCGAATGAATGAATTTTTTAGGGCAATCGACGTGATATCGCAACAAATTTTACAGACATTGCAAAAAAACTCAATAAAATTAGTCCAAAATCATATTAATTTTTCTTTAGGAATATATTACAAAAAAATGCTAATCTAATTTAAACACAATTTCTCATACATGTTTGCTTTTAACGTACGGTAACAACGTGTGTACATTTTACTAATAAAATAAATGTATATTTCCTATGTAGAATATCTAAAATAAATATGATATTTACAATATTACAATCAACAGCTTTTTACAGAATGTATAGATACACCATATGAATGGTCATACATGCTAAAAACTTTCCTTTCTAAATATGTAACCGTACTGGTTACATTTGACTCTCAAAATCCTGCCAAGCTGCGGAGGTCCACAGTAGAAAACAGTAACTTTGCCCTTTTTCTGATCTGATATTTGCTTGAAAACTTTATCCCAATTGGGCCTACCTGCATTCGTTCGGGTTTTCAGTCCAGTTATCAGATCTCGCTTTTCCTAAACAAAAAAATACGGTTTGGATTAGTATCAGTTTGGAAGATTTTAAGTTTTACAGACCTTTTCATGCAATAAATCGAGAGCCAGTTGAAGCCCGACAGCTTTCATATCGGTCTTTTGTAAGGCACTGGTAATATACATGTGCATTTCCAAAAATCGTTCCATGGCACCTCCTAATTCAGCCTGCTCAATTTCAAGCTGCGATAGCAGATTTACAAACCACTCGAAAGACCGCTGGTTTCGGTTGATCCAGAAGAAATCGACCTTAAAAATATGGCAATTATTTGCCAAAAACCCTGTAGATTGTTCCAAATGGTTACCTTTCTCAAGTTCATTACAGTAGCAGGAATATCACAAGCCCATGAAAACTTGCACTTAGGGCAGGTGTGTCGCGCTTTCCAATATCTGTGCATAATCGACTGTAAAATGGAAGCAAATGGGGTAACTCCAATTCCGGTTGCAATAAGAACGGCGTGTTGAGCGCGGAAAATGTGACTAGAGGGTGCCCCATAAGGTCCATCTAGGAAAATCTAAGGAAATGGAAGTTAGTGCCTAGTTTTGCTAGCATATATGTACAGATTTAATAGAAATCAATCAATAGGTATATTGTCTAGACATGACTTTTTAGGATCTTGGCGTGATGTTCTTCGCCTTGCGTCAATTATGCACGCATTAATAGATCGCTCATGGAACGTCGCTTAATTAGTCACCAAAGTCTTTTCAATCAATTTTGCAAAATTGTCGACATTGAAAGCAACCGCAAAAAATCCGTAAAATAGCACACTAACAAAGGCACGTCTAATAACGAAATGATTGCATTTTGGCACTAGTTGAGTAACGCAAAGCATTTTTTTATGAAATATAACTATAAGTAAGTTGTATTAGTAGTCAAACGCAACAAACACGCTGATATTCACCTCAGTACCGATTTGATTCGAGTATTTTACTCTAATATCTCTGGCAAACTTTGCCTGGCTCCTAGAGCGCACCAGACAATCATTAAGGTGCTCTGCCTATTTGCAATTATGCAATTATATATGAGTCAATACAAAGTACGTAAATTAAGTTTAGTTAGATGTGGACTTACCTCCATTGGTTTCCCAACCGGATAGTTAATGTGTTTCAATTTGGGATCAGCGGCTGTAATATCGTGAAGCTGAAACGAATGGCCTTCCTCTGCATTTCTTTCCGGGCTGTAGTACCTAAAAGGACTGCTGTGACCAACTGAAAGAAAAAAGTTTCATTTTTTAAGTAGATGCTCTTGGAAGAACGATAGTGGAGTGCAACATACCAACGGAGGAAGCGAAAGAGTTGCTAGAGTCTCTCTTGTCACAATTCTCCAGACTGGGGGTCTTAAAGGCGATGATAGTGGGTTTGTTCCTCATGTATCTGAAGCTCTGCGCCAAACTTTTATTCTGAGGGCTCAGATAAGCCAGACCTAAGGATTTCATTCTTGCCTTCCGCATTTGGCATTGATCAAAACTCTTTTCTGACTCGGAACGCATATATTCTCTTAATCTACAAGAGTAAAGAAAGTAAGCATTTAGATTTATTAAATTATTAAGTTCAGCTTTTTTTTAAGTTGAATTAATTTATGAACCAAAACTTAGTTTATGGCTTATATTTAGAGAACCAATTGAGCTGTAAATCTCTAATTGTCACTGAGGTATAGAGCTTTAAATTGCGCCCTTTTTTATATACAACATTTTAGGAATGATTCTAGTTTCCACGCAAAATTGAAAAATTGAAAATTAACGCGGGGTTTTGAACCCCGCTCCTAGTATTTGACTCACATTTAGAAAATTAGTTGAGTTGTAAAGCTCTAGTAGTCACTGCGACATAGAGCCTTAAATTGCGAGCTTTTTAATATAAAACATAATTTTTGGAATGTTTCTAGTTTCTACGAAAAATGCAACAATAGGAAATTAACGCGAGTCTTGAAAACCGCTCTTAGTCATTGGCTCATATTTAGAGAACCAGTTTAGATGTAAAGCTCTAGTTGTCACTGCAACATAGAGCCTTAAGTTGCACGCTTTTTAATATGAAACATAATTTTTGGAATGTTCCAGTTTCTACGCAGAATGCAAAAATTGGAAATTAACGCGTGTCTTAGAAACAGCTCTTATATTTTGGCTCATGTTTAGAGAGCCAGTTGAGTTGTAAAGCTATAGTTGTCACTGAGATATAGAACCTTAAGTTGTGCGCTTGTTTATTTAAAACATTATTTCAGGAATGTTTCTAGTTTTTATGCAAAATGTAAAAATCCCAAATTAACGCGGGTATTGAAAACCGCTCTTAGCCCTTGGGTCATCTTTACAGAACCAGTTGAGTTGTAAAGCTCTAGTTGTCACCTGCGACATAGACCCTTAAGTTGCTCGCTTTTTTGTATAAAACATAATTTCATGATTGTTTCTAGTTTTCACACAAAATGCACAAATTCGAAGCTAACGCGGGTATTGAAAACCGCTCTTAGCCTTTGGCTCATATTTAGAGAACCAGTTGAGCTGTAAAGCTCCCCTTGTCACTGCGGCATAGAGCCTGAAGTTGCTCGCTTTTTCATATAACAGATAATTTTAGGAATGTTTCTAGTTTTTACGCAAAATGCGCAAATTCGAAATTAACGCGAGTATTGAAAACCGCTCTTAGCCTTAGGCGCATATTTAGAGAACCAGTTGAGCTGTAAAGGTCTCAGGGTCACTGCGACATAGAGCCTGAAGTTGCTTGAATTTTTATGTAAAACATAATTTCAGGAATTTTGCTAGTTTTTACGCAAAATGCAAAAATTCGATATTAACGCGGGTGTTGAAAACCGGTCTTAGCTATTGGGTTATATTTAGAGATCAAGTTGAGTTGTAAAGCTCCAGTTGTCACTGCGACATCGAGCCTTAAGTTGCTCGCTTTTTTGTATAAAACATAATTTCATGAATGTTTCTAGTTTTTACGCAAAAATCGCAAATTCGAAATTAACGCGGGTATTGAAAACCGCTCTTAGCTTTTGGCTCATATTTAGAGAACCAGTTAAGCTGTAAATCTCTCGTTGCCCCTGCGACATAGAGCCAGAAGTTGCTCGCTTTTTTATATAAAACATAATTTTAGGAATGTTTCTAGTTTTTACGCAATTGCAAAAATTCGAAATTAACGCGGGTTTTGAAAACCGCTCTTAGCTTTTGGCTCATATTTTGAGAACCAGTTCAGCTGTAAAGCTCTCGTTGTCACTGCGACATAGAACCTGAAGTTGCTCGCTTTTTAATATAAACATAATTTCAGGAATGTTGTCAGTTTTTACGCAAAATGCAAAAATTCGATATTAACGCGGGTATTGAAAACCGGTCTTGAAACCGATTTTTGAAAAATTGGGTCATATTTACAGATCCATTTGAGCTGTAAAGCTCTCGTCACTGCGGCATAGAACCTGAAGTTGCTCGCTTTTTTATATAAAACATAATTTAAAAATATAATTTTAGGAATGTTTCTAGTTTTTACACAAAATTCGCAAATTCGAAATTAACGCGGGTTTTGTAAACCGCTCTTATCCTTTTGCTGATATTTACCTGATACTCCTCTAATATACCTCTAATAACTCCCACCCTGTATATTTACGCAACTATTTTGTTTCCTTAATGGTTCTCATCCTTAAAAGTGCTTGCGATCGATATTGCCACTTTGAGCAAAACCCCCAAAAATAATATACATTATTAGGAAGAAACACCAAGAAACAAACAAAACGAAATATCAAATTCTAATTTCGAAACAATAATAAAAATAAAACATCTAAAGAAATGAAATTCGTTGGAAATGTTCTTCATTTACAAAAATACCAGCTGATTGGTCTTTATTGAATGTTAGCAAGTCGTTAGAAAATATGACAATATTATTAGCAATGTTTGAATTGATAAGAATAAAATAAAATCGTCGGAAATACGAAAAAAACACAAAGGACAAGAAAGTTTACACAAAAGACAAGAAAGATACCGATTCAAATTTTCAGTTATAAAATGCATTGTGACTTGCTGCATACATGTTTAACGAGCAAAAACATGTTTTCAGAACACGCCTAAAAAATCTCGTCTGTATATTTTGTTTTTCCCAATTTGCATGATGCAACAGTCGACATCCTAAAAAATTCACAGTGAAAAATCCGGATAAACATCTAAACATGGCATAAATTATGACGGAAATGCACCAACAAAATCTGAGTGTTGAATACTCTGTAGTTTGTTTACGCAGCCCAGGTTTACTTTCCTATAGTAATTCTGGATAATACATCGCCCAGCTTACCTACAGATGCCTCAACAATTTTCAGACATGCAGAATGGAGAGAAAATGTTAAGTTATCCTGAAAAAACTTACGCTAACATTCGCTCTCGCTTCTTCGCATTATTTTGAACATCCGGGAGAGATAACGATTTTTCTAAAGGAGCTCTTTTGGCAAAAACCAATCGCTGCAAACGGTTTTCTGGAGACATCTTCCTCGGCTTGTTCGGTAAATCTAAATAGAACATTAATTTAAATAATCAGATATACCGTGTAATGTTACCACAATAAAGAAAAGTTTATTAATATATTATTATGGATTCGAAGTCCACAAGTGTAATTCGTATCATCGAACCTGGTTTCAAGGAATTGGAAAATTATTGACTATAAAAAGTTTGAGATGTTAGGGAATAATTCATATTTTTTAAATTATAATTTTAAAGGTGGATTCGAAAATGTGTTTTCCAAACTGCAGATTTTGTTGCTTGGCCAGGTTGATAGAAAGAAAATGTTTCAAAAAATATAAACATGGTTTTGTATCAAATTTTATGAAAATTAATATGCTATTCCTCTGTTATTATTATTAACTCATTTCAGTCATTTGGATTGCAATATAATTGATTCAAATTAAAAGAATTAAATTTAAGCACAAAAATGTAAATTAAAATTATTTTAATTTATTGCTCAAAAGGAACTAATAAATAAATTGAGCGGAACCGTTCTCAGTTTTATCTCAACTAATTTAATATAACACCAGTTTAATTAACCTACTTAGTATAATATACACCGGTTTTGTTTTTCAGGACGAGATGCTGTAAGGTAAATCTAAAAATGTATCCTATTTGCAGGATAAAATTTTCACTTTTAACGACCGGTTTAAGAAGCTCAAAATAAAAAATACCATCTCTAAGAGAACAATTGAAAAGTGCAATATCGTTATGAAAGTGTTTTTTCACGATTCGGTCGTTAGAGTTTACACACCTGTAAAAAAACACATGCAACAATGTGATAACAAGTTAAAGCTTGCTAATATTCAGTGGACATTTGCAAAATCAGAAATATAAATTTTAAAAAATACATAGAAAGTTAAGAAACTACTACTCGTATAGAGGTTGTGCAAGCGGAAACACTCTGATTTGTTTAAAGATTTTTTAATCTGTCCTTTTTTGCAAGTTTTTTTGAACAACCCGTTCGGTCACATCACTAACCCCTTGAATAAGTTAAGTACTCCTTAAACTTACCTGAAGCACTACTAAAGGATCGTTGCGCAGCATCACTCTGAGACAAATCAGCTTCTTCGTTGTGTTCAAACGTTTCATTCGAAAATCCTACTAGCTGGACACCAGATTTTTTATTGTCATTTGTATCTTTCTCTCGTCTGGACAAAGTCCGTGTGATTGTTGCCTTGATTTGTGTCAAAGTTGTCTGATTTCCATTTACCGGCGCGTTCAGTTCCTGCCCCCTTGAACATGATTGCACAGGATTCACTTCGCCGTTATGCAGTTTCACCTGCTCTTTTTCGAAGTATTCATAGAGGCGATTGGTCCATTGGCCCACTCCTCTGATGTGCAGCCACATGTAATCTGGAAATTGCCAAATTATCAACATCTATTGAAATTGGGATTGGTTTTACGCACCTTCTTGTTCGGGACAGCTGCTGATTGTGAAAGGATGCCACTCATATTTAGCTATAGCTGGGATATTAACGAAAATGTAGTCACCAGGATGAAAGTCGAATTGAGTGGGTCGTTTGATAACAAGGTGAGTTACTTTGGATGGCAACAGTAGTCCAGAACTGATGTAAGTTTTGCCTTTATTCGACATGGAGTCAATCCTTGATATTCGCTCCAGTAAATACGCCAAGCCAGGGATAATGAACCATTTCCAAAAATTTGGTCCATGTAGTATCAGCAATATCCAGAACGGGATATACATAAGATGCGTCCAGTAGAAGACCTAACGAGAGAATGTTGGAATTGAGGACGCTTCGATTGTTAAAAGAATCCTCTTTACCTCAAAACAACCTCCCCTCCTAACAAAGGACTGGGAGCATAAGAACATGATGAGAAGAATAATAAACAAAGCCACCCCAGTTGGATTTGCACAGCCACCAATCAAACCAAACAGCCCAGGCTTGGTTGTGAAAAGCCACTCGGCAGTTGTAAAGTTGTTGCTGTTGATTACTGGATCATTCACAACCACTAAAGCTAAAAAAAAAATCAGCAAATAATCAGTCGGATAAATTGCCCTAAAACTTACTAAAGTTAAAAGTATGCATCAACGAATGCCAAAAACTAAATCCAAAAATCAGCCATCCAGTGATTTTATGAAAATATATGTGCTGGTCCAGAGGCAAAATACTTCCATATCCCCTTGTTCGCAGAAAGGTTATACATCGACGAAGCATCAATACCAAAATAAAGGCGCAATCAAAGTTCAGGCATTGTCCTACAATGTCCACATGTTACAAACTGGATGAATTAAAAAGCCAACTTACCACATGCTCGTGCAAATATTGTATACCAATTGGAGTCCCTGTATTGAATCGATCTGGATACGAATAAAACGCAATTGACCATAATGAATCCAAAGAGAAATATAAGGTAGATCATGTTGTTCCGAATATATGGCATGGTGAGGTAGTACGGTCTATAAGACAGAATTTTCCGGAACAGGGACTTGGGTTTTGGGGTGGTTGTTGCAGGTGGAACCAACCATCGGTCTATACTAAAAAAAGAGACATTTCTATAGAATACGTTCTTATTTTTTTCTAGATAGACATTTCTATAGAAGAATAGAAGAACGCCCTACGTTCTTATTTTTTTTTTGTCAGTCAGTGTTTTTACTAAAATTAGGAGGTTTAGATAAAGTTCCTACAGGGTGGAGAATGAAAAAATACATTATTATTATTATTTTGAAAAGTTTGGCATGAATGTTGAACAAAAAAACCTCATATCCCGAAATTATTTTGAAATTTTTCGCGTATCTTTCTTATTCACCGGGTGATTTAAAAAAATCAACCTTCTGGTCTTGAGGTGCTAACATTTTTCTTCTTTCACTCATTTTCAAAATGTAAAGCTCATGTTGAAGTTAAAACTCCACAGTCGACATCCAAAAATTTCCGACAATCCAAAAAACCATATACAGTGGTACCTCGACATACGAGTTTCATTCGTTCCGTAACCTTGCTCGTATGTCAAATTGCTCGTATCTCAAAGCAATTTTCCCCATTGAAATTAATTGAAATGCCATTAATCCGTTCATAATAAAAATGTATTTACAAGAAGAACCATTTATTTATTAATAACAAATACATATTCTATAAAAACATAATTAAAGAGAAAGTGAAGTGCTTACGGAAGCGCTTATTTTTCGTCACTGATCTTCGCTTTGCGCATATTCACCTGCAGTTCTTCTAAAAGAACTGTCCAAAGGAGGTTTGTTTCTTCCTCCCGTTCAGGATATGGCGGAAATTATTTAGGCAAGTTTCGTTGAACAACTCCGATGCACGCCAGTTGCAACTTTTTTGGGGTGATTTTTATCCACGAACTCTACAACTTTCTCTCACATTCCCATGATCTGCTTTACATCTCTTGTAGAGATAACCTCCTCCATCTCTGGCTTCTCTTAAAAACTAATTTTTCGTTGAACCACCGTATGCTTCTACGAATGTAGTTCGTGTAACTCCTCGGTTGTCAGCTCCTGAGACTGTTCCTCGACGAGTTCGTTCACATCTCTCTCAGCCATCTCCAGACCCGTGTATTTTCCCAGAGAAACAATCTCCTCCACCACTGACACTTCGGGTTCCAATCCTTCGAAGGCCCTTTCAGCTACAGCCTCAGACCACAGCTTCTTCCATGCAGAGGTTAATTTCCTCGTTGTATCACCCAGCCAGGCCTGATCAATAATTCTTACGCATATCACTTTGTTAAAGTGGTCCTTCCAGAACTCTCGAAGGGTAAGGTTTGTGTTCTCCATCACCTCAAAGCAGCGCCGAAAAATGTGCTTGGTGTACAACTTCCTAAAATTAGAAATCACCTGCTGATCCATGGGCTGCAGGATAGGAGTGTTGTTGGGTGGTGGGTAGAGAACCTTTATAAACTTGAACTCTTCGAGTAAAACATCTTTGAGATTTGGTGGGTGAGCAGGGCCATTGTCCAGGACGGGAAGGGCTTGTATGGGTAGGTTGTTTTCTTGTAGATATTTTTTAACAGAAGAGCCAATCACCATGTTTATCCACTCCACATATAATTTCCTGATGACCCACGCCTTCGGATATGCCCTTCACATTACTTGCAGTTTTTCTTTTAAAATCTTATGTGACTTAAAGGCTCTGGGATTTTCCGAATGGAATACTAGCAGAGGCTTGATGTTGCAATCACAACTCGCATTGGCACAAAGTGCTAGAGTTAATCTATCTTTAATGGATTTGTGACCTGGCATCGTCTTCTCCTCTGTCGTTATGTAAGTCCTATTCGGTATCCTTTTCCGGAAAAGCCCTGTCTCGTCACAGTTGAAGACTTGCTGGGGGATGTATCCTTTGGCTTCTATCAGTTCGGAAAAGGTTTTGATGTAACCTTCAGCTGCCTTCACATCAGAACTTGCTGTCCCACCATGCCTGACGACAAAGTGAATGCAGGCCCCTTTCTTAAAGTTGTCAAACCAGTCCCGACTGGCTTTAAACGAGTGTTGCGATTCCTCTTTTGTGGAAGTGTGTGGGATCTGCTTCAGCAAATCACCGTAAATCGCTCGTGCCTTCTCACATATGATGCTTTGTGCTAAGGTTCCTCCGTGAAGCTGCTTCTCTGTCACCAGCACCATCAGTAGATTCTCCATCTTTTCATGGAGAGAGGTCCGGAGCTTAGAACTTATTGTAACGCTCTTAGCTGGCGTGATACCCTTTATCGGCTCCTTCTGTTTAAGCACGGTACATATCATTGATGTGCTACGCCCGTACATACTCGCGAAGTCAATTACTCGCACACCTTGCTCATGTTCTTCCATGATTTCACGCTTTAATTCAATGGACGTCATCTTCTTCTTCTTCGGACCCATGGTTATAAAAATAAAAATAAATGTGATATCGAGGTACCACTTTACAGAGCAGCATTAAAAGTGACCCAAAATCTGAGATTCTTAAAGATTTTCAGTTGAAGTGGAGTCTACTTTCCAACAATCGGTCCATTCATGCAACCCTGTATATAGCATTTTTGTCCTAACTTGGCTATGATGTTTTCGCTTCAAAAGGAGCTCTAAATTTTTATCATTGCAAGGCTCAGAAGTAGAATTTTAGTAAACCCTGTAAATAAAAGTACTGGGCAAAAAATCCTCTCTTCTAAACAATAGGTTTAGCTTTATGCTTTTCGAGTTGAAATCCCAAACAACGGTTTTTGGATCAACTGGTAGCATTCCAGGCTTTTAGAAATTGTGCACTGTTCCTGTAGAAACCCTTCCACATTCCACCCTGTAGAAAGTTGATCTGAACTACTTAATTCTAGCAAAAACACGAACTGACACAAAAAGAGTTGTACTAGAGAATACTGCGAACAGAAATCAAATCCTATGCATCCTATCTGAATGCATAAATAACGTCCTTTTTGTTGCAGTTTAGAACGCAGCCATTTAGAAAAATGTAATTCGGAAAAATCTCGAAAATTATAAAAGATGGGTATAGGAAGTATTCAGCCAAAATAAAAGCTTTATTATTCTGAATAATATACGAGGTGTGTCATTTAAAAAAAGTGAGATTTTTGAGCTTGAAAATACGTTAATTTGAACGATAATTATGACCGCCCTGTAGTTTCAAAGGCAAATGTTTTGCAGACGAAATATTAATATAGTATTAGACCTTTATCCTCCTAAATTTTGTAAAGGCAACTGAGAAATTTACATAAGAATACAAAAATAAAATAAAATATTACATGTTCCATTAGAAAAAAGTTGTTTTCTGCGCTGCAGCTATTCTAACGCGTTCTGGATACTGTAAATATTTAAAAAATATGCGCGTTTAGTGCTTTTACAATATGACGATAAAAATGTTGAAACAAATAATACCGGTTAAGCGTAAACTTACTCTACTCTATCGTTGGGACACCCTGTACATTTAATCCTTTGATATTTTACTTTTAGGAAGTTCTGTCAATTCGATTAGACCAATTACATTCAAAAATAGAAAGTTAAATTAAGAAATTAATAAATCTAGCAAAGCTGCAAGTATTCAAATTTTCACATTTTTGAAGAACAATTAAATTTTCGGCATAATCAGAGCCGTCAAACATTTTGGATGTAAGTGAGTCCACGTTTCGAGGCGTATTAATCTCAGGCACTCTCAGCACCGGTTTCGAGCCTATTAGCTCGGTTGGGCCGAAAAAACACTCCAAACCGTAACCAAAATCCGTACTTTATTTCGGCACAGCTGTAAAATACATTGTCTCATGAGAGCTTCAAACTGGGGTGCCTGAGATTAACAACACATTGTTGCTTTGTACATAATTTACCATCCCGGTTGGAAAACTTTGTAAATACTTCAATCAGCTAATTGGTGGTAAAAATCTAAAGCAAAACTACCTTATAGATAAGTTCTCCAATAAGCCCCCATGTTTTTCCAGCTGATTTTTAAGGGCTTCGTAAGTAATGGCACCGCGATTGTTAGTGTCCGCATCTTCGAACAACGCCACAGTTAAATCTTCAATTTGTTCTTCGCTAAATTGCATTCCGTTCTCTTCCATACAGGCTCGCATTACATGCTGTAGTTCCTTGTGCTGAATCAGACCATCACCTCAAACAATATGAAAAATCATTTCATACCAAACATTTTAATTCGTCGATTGTTTGCTGGCTAGAAATTGCTTACCATCAATGTCGTAGACTTTAAAGAGGAAGCGAATTTTATCGTCCGGACTTTGTCCAGCGAATTGATGCATTGCATCGAGAAATTCCTGTAGGGAAATCGATCCAGAGTTGTCCTTGTCGAATAGTTGGAACACCCTTTCGGTAAAAAAGGGCTTAAAAATTAGCATAAGTAAAAATCTAGATTAGTGATGAAGAGGAAGAGTGGAAATGGTGCCCACCTAAGAACAAGAATCGCCGTGTATTGTGGGGGATTCTTATTTTTAAGATTTGGACGCCAGAAAGGTATAATTTTCCACTAACAACTTACATTTTTCGACATGACAATCTTTTGGAAGTCATCCCTTTTAATCTCCTTTTCATTTCCCACAGTCTGTCTGAATAGTTGTTCCAGTCTATTCAAGTTTGCTTGGTCAATGCCAGTGCGCGGCCTGCAAGTTTAAAGTTTGCGTCTTATTACAGAATCGTTTAAGGTTATTTGCTCTCTGCTCATGACTTGAAGGCAATATTCAAGATTAATATTTACACTTATTAGATTTTCATGTTGAAAGAAGTATTTTCGATTTATTTCCTACCTTGCGTTTGTTATTGTTGCCAGAAATTCCATTATTTGCTCTGATGTTACTGTTCCTTGATTATTATCATCCAATAGTCGAAATAACTTATCACTTATCTAGAAAAAAGCACAAAAATTACTGATGATCTTTTTTAGTATTATTTTCAAGCGTTCAAAATATTTTTATTATAAGCAGAAATGTATATGCACTTGCGCTTGAACTGGTCATAAACGTTTCAGTTTGAAAGCATTTTACTTTACCCCTTTTGCATTAAAAATCTGGTAAAACTGGTGCACTTTGATCGGTTCATCTCCGCAAAGGCAGAACGCTACACTTTCTAATTGTTCTGCAAAATCGATTTGTTTTTCATTTCAAAAAAAACAAAAAAAAACATAATTGTTACATTATCGATACTTAAACATTAACGTGAGTCAGAATGTGTCGTTATTAGTTTGTACTAATATTGAATGGTTACTAATTCAAAAACCAACTCATTTATTTGATGATGAAAAACAGTCAATTGACAAGAAATTTTTTAGAACGTTTACTTTTTTGAAAAAATTTAATTCAACTAACTGCTTTGAATATATGAATGTACCAAACAATGGCTAAAATTTAGAAGTGATGAAACAGATAACTGGGGGATTCAAAACTGAAAAACTTGATGACAAAAAAGTCATAATTTTCCTACCTGCTTAACTATCAAATAGTTTCCTATGGGAAAGTATACTATAAAGCAGAAAGCAGAAAGTTACATGATAACTAGAACCTAATAGATTCCCGGCACTCAAATAACATCATAGACATTAGAAGTAAAAGAGGAGCTGAGGAGGATTCGGACCATTTTCTGGTATGTGCCAAAACAAGAATAAGGATTAAGAAACAGAAGACAGGTCCACAACAAGCAAATAAGACAGCTAAATGGGACACGGATAAACTTAAGGAAGAGGAAGTAACTCGCTAACTACAAGTCTTGTTCTGGAGGAGAACCAAATGTTTCGGCTCGAAAGACCGAATGGGTTTTGAGATTAGTGTTTGGTGGGTATAGTTGGGGCAGTCGAGGAAATAATAAGCGTTATGGCCTTTTGCCAAGTGCGAAACCAGTACTGGTAACCACCGTTTATTACTTCAGTGTGCGATTGGGCTGGGCAGTTCTACCTTTGTAGACTTGTGACTATTTGTGTGTGGTGAAGACTGTCTTGAGATGACTACTGGGTGTAGTCCCGAAGAGTGTATGCTCACGACTCTTTGCGACAAGTGTGTTGAGACGACTGTGTTGAGATGACTAGTGGGTGTAGTCCCGACGAGTCTATATCAAAGACTGTTGTTGAGGTGATGAGATGACTACAGAGTGTAGTCCCGACGAGTGTGTGTCGACGACTCTCTAGTCCCGACGAGTCTCTGGCGAAAACTGTGTTTTCCCGACGAGTCTATATCAAAGACTCTGTTGAGATGACTACTGGGTGTAGTCCCGAAGAGTGTGTGGCGACTGCTCCCGACAAGTGTGTGGCGATGACTCTCTCAAGACTGTGTTTTCCCGACGAGTCTATATCAAAGACTCTTTTGAGATGACTACTGGGTGTAGTCCCGAAGAGTGTGTGGCGACTGCTCCCGACAAGTGTGTGGCGATGACTGTCTACAAGTGTGTTTCGATGACTCTCTTGTCCCGACGAGTCTCTGGCGAAGACTGTCTTGAGACTCTTTGTACTTTTTCATCCCTTCTTTCGACTCGCGTGGTCAAAATTGGAGAAGCAGGGTGAGGGAAAGATGTTTCCCACGATTTGGGTTTCGGCCCCTGGGGTTGTCGCGCCATTGGAATGTGGGCTGATTCTAAAGGGTACCAAAAGTAGACCTCCCGCCGAACGCTATAGAGTGATTTCTCACATCCTTCAAATTCAAGACAATGGTCATCGGTCAGCTCTGACAAGTGAGCCACCCAAAAGAATACAATGACCACTTATCTACAGGATGCTAAAATTGTCACGACTATAATAAGCTGGAGAATCAACCTTTCAATCAATAAACCCGGAAATAGCACATGTGGTGACCGTCCCGAAGATCTTCGACAGGGGCGCACCATTTTCGGAATTCAATATAGAAAAGTCACAAGCCCAACAAACTACAATGTTCAAATGTTATTTGAACAAGTCTAAAATTGCAACTGAAATGCGGTATATACCTGAAACGTGTAAGAGTAACGCCAACACCATGTGGAATGTTATACAGAAGATTACTCTGGAGACAACTATCGGAAAACGCGAAAGAACAAGGAAAAATAACTGGTACGATACGGACTGTGAGAAGAATCATATCGAATTAAAATGGGCTTTAAATCGCAAACAAGTAATATAATACGGAAATACAATGGTGACTTCATCACCGGCATTACAGAGGTATTAAAAACATGGAAAGAACATTTTCAGAAACTCCTTAATGTAACAAAGGACGACACAACGAATATACCGGTGTATTTAATCGCCGAAATAGAAACCGAAAAACCAACACTAGAAGAAGTGACACACAACAAAGCCTAAAAACAACAAAGCGCCAGGAAATGATAATATCCCCTCTGAATTCCTGAAAATGGGAGGTCCAGTACTCTATCACAAATGCATGAGTTAATCGTACTAATATGGGACAGCGAAACATTACCGGAAAGCTGGAAACAGAGTGTTATTATACTCCTACATAGAAAAGGCTATCAGGTATGCAAAAACTACAGAGGGATATCTCTCATCAACACCACATTTAAAAGACTTGCAAACGTGATTCTAATCCTCATATCACCATACGCGGAAGAATCGATAGGTGATTATCAGTGCGGCTTTAGACCGGGCAGGTCAACGATGGATCAAATCTTCACTATTCGCCAAATCCTCGAAAAACACTGGGAATTTGATAAGGACCTCCACCAACTATTTATCGACTTCCAACAAGCCTATGATAGCGTATTAAGAGACCATGTATGGGCAGCCATGGCAGAATGTTGAATTCCAAAGAAAATAATCAATATTAGATAAGTGTGCATGGAGGGTAGCCGGTGCTGTGCTAAAGTTGGGAACAACATGCCAGAAAACTTTGTCGTGGACAACGGCCTAAAACAGGGTGATAGTTTGCCTCCAATACTGTTCAATATGGTTTTGGACGCAGCGATCAAACGAGCTAACATTGACATAGAAGTTTTTCCATGTAGTGGACCAAACCTGATACTGGCATTTGCAGACGATATAGATCTTGTCAGTAAAACAACCATTGAAATCAAAGAGTTGTTTGGAAAAATAGAAAAGGAGACAGTCACAGTAGGATTACGAATTATTGAAGACAAAACAAAATACATGTATAACTCCCGGAGACAGGGAAGAGATCGACTAAGGCAAAATGTACCTCGGCTTAGTCATCACAGCAGACAACAACATGAATAAAGAAATGAAGGCTCCCACACAGAGCGGTAATAGATGTAATTATGCACTAAGAGAACTATTCCAATCGAGAATAATGTCGCGATCCTCAAAACTAAAATTGTACCATGCTATTATAAAACCCGAAGTCATGCACGGATGTGAAGCGTGGACCCTAACCAAAGCAAACGAAGACGTCCTGCGAAGATTCGAGCGAAAAATACTTAGAAAAATATATGGACCAACCCAGGATCCTATTCAGGGCAATATCCAATAAGAACAAACGCGGAGTTAGAACAATTGTACCAGAGAGAGTATTGTGCGGGAAGCAAAGTCATAAAGACTGAGATGGGCAGGAGACATATACAGAGCACCGGATGACAGAATGCTGAAAATTGCATAGTACGAAGCACCGACGAGGCAGAAGACCACCGGGAAGACCTAAAATGAGATGGAGGGACAATGTTCTATCGGATATGCGGAAGATGGGCATTGAAAATGAACAGGAAACAATGCTAGATAGATGTCGATGGAGGCAAATTGTGCTTGCAGCCAAGACCCACATAGGGTTGTAGTGCTACTTGAAGAAGATGAAACTTAACTAGACGAAGAAGAACTATTTCGAAATTGTATAATTCAGGACAGAAAGGCAGCCAAGTTCAAAAATGAGTAAAAAAATGGGAAAAGTAGGTCTTAAATGTATTGATCATCATCATATAGCTGCTGGACACAAGCCTCTCTTTGCACATTTGGGAGATGTTACTTATTGAATTTATTTTCCTCCTATCAAGGTGTTTGTGGTAATATTGATTTTAAGCCTATTTTTCGAGTTGCTCCGGATAATTCTGAGACCATTTCATTTGCCTCATCTAATCAGTAACAAATCAGCAAGATGTCGGCAAAACGAAGGTGGTTTATCTTTTCTCCAGTCACGTTTTTTGCATTTACAGTCTCATTATTTTTCTAAACATACATTCTATCAGAATTGTGAAAAGTTTTGGGGAAACTGCTGTATTTTTGGCGAGTTTAGCAGCTTTTTTTTATTATCGTTGGCTTCCGACCCTTGTTTTATTTTGTGGAGTATATTTTCTAATATTGCTGCTTGACCCAGGTTTCTATAGAGAATCTAAAATTCTCGACAATCTTCAATATTTCTTCTGTATTGCTTGTTATTTGTCCTTTTTCATTTTCCAGGTTAGTTATTTTAACTTTCTCCTACTTAGTTTATTAGGTTTATTACTTTGGTAATTTTATTCTCTTCTATAACTATAGTCACCCATTTATTTCTGTAGTTTCTAATGCCGGTCTTTACAGCTTTTGTTATAACTTTATTCAGTTGTTTTAGCTCCTCTTTATGTTACGGCCGATTTCCTGTCGTTTTTCTTATCTGTTTCATCATCTGGTTAGTATTTATTTTCCGTTTGCTTGTTTCAAGCCGTGCTTTCTTTGGGTGCCGTAGATTGACTCTGCAATGGTTCTTTTTACTGTTAAATCCGTGACTATTTGTATGTGTAAATTGTTTTAAGAGAGTTATAATTGGTTTAACAACAAAAGTTTTAGAAAGTATTTTCTAAAGCCCTAGAAAAGATTTATAAAACCTGCATAGAATCTACATTTTTTTGAAATTGCAGATTTATCTCGAGCTTCTCCCAATGACATGTTTTTCTGCGTTTCCTTCAGTTCAGTTTCTGAAACATTGACACTGAAGTATTCGAATTTTTTAAATGTTTGTCATTCCTTTCGACCTGTGCAATTCCACCTGTAGGTACAATTTTATAGATTGATTGGAAAAATCTGTTTTTAAGCACTTTATTTCCAAATTAATACAATAAATTTAGAACTGAGCTTATCTTAGTGTCGAGCTAGACTTAACGTGAACATGGAATCTTATTGACTGAGTCTATCGTAGCGGCTATTCTCGCAACAGTTAGAATCGCTACCTTGGAAAGGGAGTTTTTAAAACAAATTTATTTTACTTTCGATTGATATGGATTCAGCTTCAAGATACAACTGCCTGTTTATTACAGATTTGTTCGATTTTATATTATTTAAGTGCTGAGGTGTTACATACCATCAGTGAAACTACAGAACAATATTTATAACGTAAGAGTAATTAGATACTTCCTTACGCTGAGTACGTGAAATAAGATACCATAACTGTACGTGAAGAAATTATATCCTCAAAGTAATGTAATTTCATTTGAAAATTAAAGTTTCGATATTTTTTTTTTCGACTTGTTCTTAAGTTTCTTACAAATCAATTTATATATTATATAGCAGATAAATGCAAATAGGACGATGTATAATAGTTTGGTCCATAGCTAGTACGGTTAACATATAGGGGTGTCTGCATCCCTTGGAGTTGGACTGCTTGGCTCTTTAATTGAGCTTGGATGTCTTCTGCTGATTTCTGGTTCATGGTATTCAATTTAAGGGCAGGTGGATTGAATACTGCTTGACATGCTCTGGTAGAGGTCCAGGTCAGATTGGGTAGGTTGATTTCTTGAAATTGTAGTTGCTTTAACTCAAAATTTTCAAATATTAATGAATGGCGTCTTGACGGCCTTGGCAGTTTGATTTGCCAATCACTTCTTCAGGTGCTGTGATTATGCAATTCCCATCGGCTACTTTGGTCGATTGGATTTCTTCAAGTTTAACTTCGAATGGGTGCCAAGTTGTGACATTTGATTGGAATTTGATCAGTTGGACACTGCAAGGTGGATGATTTTCTATCATCTGGCTGACTGTTCGTTTGCAAAGAAATTCATTAGTTTGTATTTCTAGACATTTTTCATCGTCAAATAAGCACTTTTTCTCACTTAGGGCCAGGTATGGTTTGAAGGGTTTGTTGACTAGAAAGGAATTGTTTTTGGGAATTTGAGAAGGACACAATTTGTAATATTGGTATGTTTCCGCCTCGACTAATGGAAGTTCTAAAATAAAAATTACTTCAAATTCCTTTATGAAACTTTTAACTTTTATTAAGTTTTCTAGATTTGTTATTTGTTGAGAGTTGATATCAATTGGTTACTTGTTGTGTAATTGGGGATGTAGTTGGTTGATTTCTCTTAGAAGTTCGGTTGGACTAATTATTGAATTTGAAGAATATTGATTTTTGAGAACGTTATGGCAACTTCTATTTTTGCTAAAGTATCATAGATTGATTGATTTTAGAAATTCGGGTGAATGTGTGACTTTAGCTCCTTTCTTGAGACAAATTGTTAACGGTTTGGTGATTTTTGCAAAGTCTTTAATAAATTTGCGGTAGTAACCAGCTAAACCTAAAAATGATTTTATTTCTTTCTGTGTTTGGGGTATTGTAAAGTGTTTTACTGCATTAATTTTATCTGGATTAGGACTAACTCCTTTATTTGTTATTTTGTGACCTAAGTAAGCAACTTCATGGTGTAAGAATTCACTTTTGTCAAGTTGGACTTTGAAATTTGACTGTCTTAACCTTTCAAAAACAGATTTTAGTCTCTCGATATGTTCTTGTAAAGAGGTAGAGAAAATTATTATGTCGTCTAATGGGGGAATGTTATCTGCTTGATATTTGATCAAAGCAAAATTAGGGTGTGCCATTGTCTTATTATTATTTTTTTTAAATTTTTTTTTAAATTAAAACTTAAAATTATGTTGAGCGAAAGAATGTTTTGCTGCTTGTGCAAACAAAAGCGGAAAAATTCGCAATATTCGAATTGTTCAAAAAAATGGAAATTGGAAAAGTGGACTTACAGTGATAGAAGTACCAATGTTGTTTTCATTTCTTTGATTCTTGTTTCTTCCTTAGATGCTAGGGTCCAATAGGAAGGGCGATGCTTGTCTCTTCCCTGGCTAATCTATGAGAGGTGGGACGATGCTTGTTCCCTTCTTCTCGCACCAAAGTTGATCGGACGATGCTTGTTCCTCACGTTCTGGCCTTGAGTTGCCCTGTCGCTGCCAATCAATGAAATCTTCGGGTTTGTCACAAATCGTTGAAACGAACCGAATTTATCACGCACGATGCGGGATGACCGTTTTGAAAGTTCTTCCACGATGCTTACACGATGATCGTTTTTGATACTCACACGACGATCGTTTTGAAGAATTTCTTACGACTTTTCGTTGACAAATCTTACCGACTGTGCCAGTTAGAATCGCTACCTTGGAAAGGGAGTTTTTAAAACAAATTTATTTTACTTTCGATTGATATGGATTCAGCTTCAAGATACAACTGCCTGTTTATTACAGATTTGTTCGATTTTATATTATTTAAGTGCTGAGGTGTTACATACCATCAGTGAAACTACAGAACAATATTTATAACGTAAGAGTAATTAGATACTTCCTTACGCTGAGTACGTGAAATAAGATACCATAACTGTACGTGAAATGAGATATCATAACACAACGTAAAATCTTAATGACTTGACTTATGACCGAACCTAACCGCAGACGTAGATCTTATTGACTAAATGCTCGTTTCTGCTGCAGCTTCTTTTATACTTAAATCAAGCTGATCATAGCAGAAACGATACTACGTCTTATTTTAAAATAATAGTCGGCATAAGTGACCATATAATTGTACCTGTCCTATCTAAAATCTCCATCTATTTTCGTTCCGTTTAAATTAACACAAGATTACCGGACTGTAAATTAAAAGTTCCGAAATATTTTAGACCAAAATTTAAAGGTAAATTGCGCATAAATGATTATGCTAATATATCTATCTGTTTCTATAAAAAAAAAATTCAGAGGCGCCCTTACGGAGATGCAGGCCTCTAAAGGAGCCACCTGACCTGATTCATATCGATAAACAGAACGGTTTTCGAGAAAAAATATTTTTATTGAATACGGATTTATTGAACAATTTTGAATGCACGTTCAACATGAGCTCCTCCAATGGTTCTTATTTGGCCGCAATGAACATTAATGCTTTCTAATAAGTTTTCCCTAGTGTCGACAGGATTGGCATACACTAAAGATTTTAAATATCCCCAAAAAAAAAATCTAAAGGGTTGAAATCTGGCGATCGAGGAGGCCAAGCCACGGGTCCTCGTCTTCCTATCCAACGTTGTTCGAATTGCGTGTTTAAGTGTTCTCGAACTGCCAGGTTGAAATGGGGTGGTGCCCCATCATGCATGAGCCACATCGCCTGTCGTATTACCAAAGGTAAGTCTTCTAAAAATTCTTGATTCTTCAAAAGTTGTTTTGGAGAAATTCCAATTAAAGTGCCCCGGTCAACCTGTTAGGCAATAGGTATGGTCCTATTAAATGTTGCCCGATGATTCCAGCCCATATATTAAAATGTTGAAACTGGTGTTGATGGTGAGTCACAATAAAAGCATGCGGATTTTCTTCTGCCCATAAATGCAAGTTATGGGAGTTTATTACTCCATGCTTAGAAAATCCTTCCATCCTTCCATCCTTCGTGGAAGGTCTTCAGGGAGAAGTGCATGAACCTTTTGTAGGGATACGGATGCAATTGCTGTTCCTTAACGATCCTAAAAACTGTAGATTTTGGACAATGAAACCGGGCACTTAATTTCCGGACACTTATTGAAGGATCTGCTTCTAGCGCATTTAAAATATCTTCTTCAGCAACCGCATTGCGATTCACGGTTTCCACGATTGTGTTTGGCTTTTGCAAACATTCCTAATTTTTTTTACGGAAGGTATTATTTCAGCTACTCAAAAAGTACTCATTGTAAAGGGTAAAAAAATATTAACTATTATTGTGCTCCACCTAATCCATCCTTGACAAACCGAAATGCTAAACATGTTTTCATGGGTCCTTTTTAAGAGCAATGATGTGCTGTTCATTGTATAAAAAAATAATTAAATTGCATGAAGTATTCTAAAAGTTATTTTTAAAAAATCGATTTTCAGTTGGCTCCTTAAAGGGCCTGTATATCCGTAAGGGGGAATTTTTTTTATAGAAACTTGTTTAGAATATGAATGATAGAATGAAAAATAGAAATGTTTTTTTAACGTCCCCTGTACAAATCCGAGAGCATGCCCACATATTCCGGGATACCCTGTATATAATTCCATGCATGCATCTTTGCGCACGATAAAAATGCATTACTGATTTATAATGCGCTGTTTCCTAACAATTTGTTGCATACATTATGTATTATGTTCTGTCACGGTTATTGTCTACCTAAACATTTAAATTGTTTTGTCTTCAATAAAGTTAAGACATCGACGGCGAAAGGTTGCCAGGCTAATGAATATCGATACTTCCATTAGCTGAACCATTAATAAACGTTAACAATCTGACAACAGACGATAATATGCAAATATTAAATTGGCAATAAATAAACTTATTATTACCTGCCCCGATGCAGTAGATTAAAATCTATTTACATTGTTAGTGTATGCAGTCGAGAATGTTTTGTATAATAACATAATAACCCAAACCTGACGCTATAATGAGGGGTGATGATGGATGGATGGATGGTGGGTTTTTTATTTAATTTTCAAACTTCTTGAGAAAATTTCAAGACAACAACCCCTTTAAATATGTTGATTAACAATAACTTACGCCAGACGTTGCTTGAGGAATTCGATCCAATTTTCCTGCGGCAGACTCTGGGTCCTGTCCTGGTCGAATAACTTGAATGTTTGTTCCAAAAGATCCTGCAAAAGAAGCCAAAGTATTTTAATTGCCCTCTTACTGCACTAGGAAAATGAATGTAAGCTAAGTGTTCTGTGTGTGTACATTCTGACCACTACAAGATTTTGGATTTGTTTACTAAATATATATCAAGAATTTACCAAAACGAGCGGTTGATGGGGAATCGCTAAATGTCAGAGAAGTCTGCAAACTAAATAACTCTTGGCCCCAATAAAAAAGAATTGTTGAAATACTTCAATGTTCCTACAGAGTGAATTTTACTGGCTGGAATGGTTTGGAGCTTCGGGTGGTCGATACCATAAACTATGTCGTAAACTCCAAGAACATCGAGTTATTACTACTGTTTTATGTTCCCATTGATAGCATCTGTCTTTTAAGTATTGTTCAAGACAAGAAAGGGAGGTCTCAAAGAACTAATAAATGATGTTTGTATCAATTTGCAACCCCTACAGATAAGATATCTTGCAAACAACAAGCCATATTCACAATCCGATTTTTTAAGACTAGACACTTCTGAATGTTATCGTTAAATTATGGTTGAAATATGACTTGAGGCATCGAAGATATAAATTGCTTGAAGAAGATTAGTTATGCTATCTGCCATTACTGGACTATCTGGAATTGCAAATACTGACAGCTTGCACTAGATACGTCCACTAACATATCTACTTTAATGGACTCGAGTTATTGAAGGTTTTGCATTAAATTTTATATTTATTATAATACTCGATTGGTTGCACACAGTGTCGCACAAAATCGCGGTTTTATTCACTGCGTTACTTCAAGAGTCACTAGATTGCTTAAATGTAACTGTTGGTTTGGGTTAGATGAGGAGCATTCTACACAGGGTGTCCCTTGACTCGACCATCAGATCTTAAAAGCGCATTATTTAGTCAATTTTAAGTCGAACGTATAAGGCATTTTCGACTTAAACTAAGCTTTGGCAAACGAGACACGGAACACCCTGTATAGAACTGTTAATGCAGTGCAGATATTTATATATTTTTAAATTGTTGCCATATTCCCATCTTCAAATCAGGTTTTATAGTTTCAGTTGTAAGAAATAGGTAAGAATATAGAAATTAAATTGGTTGAAGCATATTGCAAAAATTAGGAGACGCTTACACGGTGGCTGAAAAAGTATAGCGCATTTAAATGTATTTGGCAGATTGACTAGCGTTTTGTCGCCAAATGTAGTTGCTTTAAAAGGACGTTGTCACTGTGCAAATCCTGTTAAAATCGTGGCAGATATCTTTTCTAGTATAAATTGAAACATTGGATTTTTTTCTAAAAATTGGCTAAAAATATTTTTGATTTTTGAGAAATGCACATTTAAAAGCGAATTTTGTTAAAATAAATTAATAATTTCTCTTAAAATAGCAAAATAAATGCAAATTTTTACGAATTGCCTGAATTAGCTGCAAACGCAAAAAATATAACAGCTTAATGTTGAAATTTCGCTCAGTCTTTCCTCTAATATGCCGGTGGCTAATGAAACAATCGGTATCAAAAGGATTTATTATCTTTGTCCTGAAATTCCAGACAGCTTTAAACAGCAGACTCGATTACCCATGAGTATAAATCAGCATTATCTTTGAACCCCTCGTATTGAATATACGATTATTTGAAATAAATCTTGCGAGCCATTTTCTAATATACAAGGTTTGCTTTGATATGGACAACACGAACTTAAAACGAGATCCAAAAAGGCACTTTGAAGAAAATATTGCACAAAGAGCACACATAGGTCGAAAATTGAAAGTTTTTGGCAACCATCCAACCAATGCTGATCCGTCTATCTTTTTCCCCGAAAATTTACAAAGGGGTACCGCAATGTTTTTAGATATCTATTTACAGTTTCTCATAGTTACTTTCGAGCATGCAGTGTTATTATGTTTTATGCCCACTACCTTACTATCTTACTCTGTGCTACTGGAGTTTTTCGCTCGATCGTGGTAGTGTACAGATTATACGCACGTCAGCACGTCACAACAAAATACTGAAAAAAATTGCCAAAAAATCACAAACATTCTAATCCATCTAACTGATTTGAAGCTAAAAAAATCCGAGCAACTTATTCCGTATTTTCAGGTGTTTGCAACAATATTAATCAATTAACAATTAGCATTTTTACAAGTGATATATTCAAAAAACTGAAGGATCTACAGGGTGTACATTTAAGCCGTTCCCTCTAGGTTTATTTTCAACGAACTTTAAAGATTACACACTAGACGAAAATTAAACCAAATGGTCACCTGATGAACACTTAAATTAAGATCCTGTACTTGAGTCGATATCTAACTCCCTTCTAAGGCGCTTCAAAGAATTCTAAAAAGTTTCATTGGACAGTGCAATTGATTTTTTCATTAACTGATAAATCAAACTCCACTACTAACACGGCACTGGCTGCTTCTTTTCTCTTTCGGCTAGATTTAGCTGCTCTATTCTTCAATTCTTACAAGAGTGTTGCGCTTAAATCGATTTTAAATCATCAACTTAACTGGTATTCTGAGGCAACCTTCAAATACACATTTATGATGATGTCGTTCCAAGGAAACTTATTTTGGTAGCGCCCAAATATTTTTTCATTGCTCATCAACGTTCAAAAAGATCAAAAAAGGCCAACACCCAACAAGTAGAGAATGAAAAAATGCTCTTAAGAAAAACTACTGCATTTTTGGTACTTGCAAGTGGCCAAAAGGAAGGAGTTTTGGAATAGCTCGCTTTTGATATCCTGCATTTAATTCGAAGTAATTTGTGTGACTAAACTAAACACAATTAAAAACCTGTAGTTTTTAAAACTTGTTCATTTCAAATAATCAGTCAGTCAATATTTTTCCAAAAATAATTCTGTTTTCATGTTATTAGCATTATGTTTACAAAGGTGTGAACATACAAAGGTGTGAATCTCAGGAAAAATAAATGATGTGGTCTTAAATTGGCACTAAAATAAAAGTTTAAACGTATTATTATTTGTTATGAGGCATAATTCTAAACGCTTAACGTTCCTTTGAAGACCTTATAGTGGTTTTGAGAAACGCACCTCTTAATATCTGCTTCATTTTCTCTTGATCAATTATAGAAACTTTGCAGGCTATTTCTTTAATGTGTGCCCAAATAAAAGTACTTTTGAAAAAAATAAAGTCCCAAATATCAAAATCGCCCTTCGTGCATTCAAAATGCGTTAAAATAAATGTTGCTCGATTTGATGGTGGCCCGGAAGAGGACCGTTTAAGTCAAAAAAATTTGGTATAACGACTTTTATTTTTTATCTAGTTTCAAACGTCCTTATATGCAAATAATTTAACTTATTCAAGTGCAGGTTATATCAAGTATACTTCGAATTTAATGGAAAATGAACATGATAAATTAAACATTAGGCTATTTTATTAACAAAATTTCTTGCAAATTTCAAAGCAGCCGAAAAAAATCCTTATAACCACTGCCCTTTTATATGAATTCTTTTTCCATTCTCTATTGGTGTGCGGTCTAATACATACGAGTAAGAGCAGGGTGTGGCTTTTTGATGACTCTTTTTCACTATTCGCGCTCAATCAATCACCCGGTAAAAAGACAAAAAAGCATATAAAACCAGTACGAACTTCTCAGAAAGCTCCTAATGAAAATGTTACCTCAGAACCAGCTTAAGATGTGAAACTGAGCAAGTCATTCTAATCATGTTTGCATTTACTTTGTTACTTTAGAGTGTTTTCAAAAATCAAGAGCCGTAGCGCGCATATGAAGTCGCATAGGCCGCCCGATGCCGAACCCTCAAAGCGTCGCAATAGTGAACCTAAAGAACATAAAGAACATAAGGAATCCAAGGACCTTTCTTCAAGCTATGAACCTTCCGTGCCAAGCCCTTTTAGTTTGTAGTACTTTCATTGTAACTAGTTTAGAATTCAAATTACTAAATGGCTCAGTTGACGCAGATGACCAAGCAAGGACTTCTTGAATATGTGTGGACGTCTGAATCAACGTGAGAGTTGTAAGGAAATCAAAACATGGTCACGGGCAATCAAAATAAAGCAACAAAATGAGTCAGATCGAAACAAAACACTGCACGATTTTATAAAAAAGACATATTAATTTAGCGAGATTAAAATCTTAGGGTATTAAAAAAGGTAACAAATGTAGATAGTATAGAATTGTATAAAACTCAATCCATAGACTACAAAGATTTATATTTAATATTTATTGGGGTTTTGTTACGTTACGTAAGAGCGTAACGTTAGTGCCTTTCCGACTGTCGAGTGAGACACGAACATTAACAGTAGAGCACTCAAGTCACGTTCAGAAAGATTTTTGGATTAAATTCATCAGGTGCTCGCTAATTGGTTTTTGTAATGCGACTTTATCAATCTAAATCAGCAACATTCGATGATTTGGAGGGGTTATTTTTCAATGGTCATCCCTACAAGAACCAAATGGCTTAATAAAAATGAGCAATAAGATCTGAACTCACGTTGTATTATTCAAATATCAAAAGAAAAACAAACAAATGGCCATAGATATTATTTACGAACTATACGTATTTGATGGTACGGAGATGATCGCTTGTCCGGGACTGTCTATTTACTCTGTTGTATTGGCATATCTACTCAAAATCATGGATTTAAATACATAAACATACAAAAAATATTCTTATAAATTTCTTTAGAAGATCTTCTTTAGAAGTTTATAATACTATCCATCGTATGCTAACATGTTATTGGCTATGTCATAGGTAAGCGCTCCCAGAACCGGTTCCGGTCCTGGGAGCTCTTGTATCATAGCGAAAAACCTTTTTCTGCATTTATGACTGAGTAATGAGTGAAAAACGTTTCAAAACTAATTAAAGTTTTTATACATTAAAAACAAACGTATCCCAGTTTGAGTCGATATGCAATGCAACGGCAAATCTTACCTTAGAATGTTCGAGGAATTGCTCAAAATGCGATATTGTGTTTCTACAGATTCCCTTTTAGATGTATTATAAGTATTAGCAATGAACTATTTTAAGCTCAGATAGGATGTATTTTAATAACAAAACGGTACTAAGTATTGTGTATGACTTTCCCTTACTATAACAAGTAATGTCTTTCGTTCACAGTATGAATGCTAAAGTATCATGTTTTATAAATTTTATAAGGCGAAGAAACTTTATAAGGCAAATGGGAGATTTTCAAACATAAAGTAATTGTTAAAAGTATTTGTAGTTGACTAGAAGATCCTTATGTGCAATAAATTCCGATAGGGTCTGGTTAGCATTCACTAAACAAAGAACTAGTTACATAATGGTGTTAAGGAATGAATGAGGTTTCAGTGTATCGTACGTGCCATAAACTGGACAATAACTCGGACAAGCGAAAAGTTTCGTAATTTTTTACTCAAAAGAAGGTACCACCCTCCAAAAGGCTTGGTACCACTTTAACTCTGTGTTGTGATCTTTTTAAAGTCTATTACTATGAATCTATATCTATATTAATACTTATTGATTAAAAATATTTGTATATGTTATTACTGTATGTATATTAGAGTATTTTATATAGAGGCCTACGTTATCCGAAAGTAAGGAATCCATTGAACTCTCCATTTCCCAAAAACAAAATGACAATCTACGTGAAACGTAATCACCACATTTTAATATCGGTGTTTTCAAGGTACAGTCTTAGCGACTGTTACGCATATACATAGGTTGTAAGCAGCTTAATTATGTAGGATGCTATTGCTGAATGTTTCATCAATACGCGTGAACCCTGAATTATTCTATTATGAAATTCTATGAACAATAACCCATTTTTGGGGCATGTTTTTATAGAATTACCTAGGCTTGTTTGCAATGTACAATGGGACAACTAATGGGTTTCCGTTTTGAACTTAACACACTTTTACAGAAAGGAAGTAATGGCTTCAGTTACTTGAAAAAATTATCAATCCGTTGGCTGTCCAGTTTTTAATGTTAAATCGATGTCGCTTGTCCTTTACTTAGGAGTAACGCAGGCCGCCAGACTGAGCCAAACGATAGTAGTCTAGGTTATCAGGTGCTCAGACCTATCAATTAATTGTTGTTAATCAATGTACCTCTGAGAACTGACGGCCATTTTGTTGTTCATATTTATCTATTGGTAGCACTCAAAACGATTGTTGATTGATATTATTCGCACAGCCACCAATACTTATGCAGGATTGCAGGTAAGAGCAGCAGTAAAGCGCAATAGATACTAATTTGATTAATCATTTTTTTAACTGATTATTTACTGCTGATATTTACAGTTAACCAGTTTAAAAATCGTTATTTCCTTGCATTGAAAATAATAAGAGTTTCTCCCTTTATCGTTTCTTTTTTTCAAATGAAACCTACATTTCGCCTATACATAAAGATTTCTTTTACTTAAGAAAATTATTACTTGTTCGATATTTTATTATATAGTCGTAAGTCATGGAAGGAGACGCACATTAATATTAATATTATAGCGCCAATATTAGTTGAGAAAACGGAGATCCGCCAGGAGGTTGCACAATTCTACGAGCAAAAATTAGAGAAACGCTTCTTCTAAACATAAGTACAAAATTTCAATTTAAAAGTAGAAACATTGTTTTTTAAATGCCTTGTAAATTGGTTGTTGCCCTCCTATAAGTTTCCTTTGTCCGTGTGTTCGAATGCTTATCCAATCTCGAAGCTCACATAATCTCGAAAACGATAACATATATGGAAACAATGCAAAAAGTAAAAAAGTTTCCCAATTAAATACATAATGCAAACATGTGGGAGTAACATATCAATAACGCACCACACAAGAGATTGGGCGGATATTGATAATAAACTTTGAAAAAACTACATCTTGTAAATTGTTGCAACCAATTTGCACAAGGAAGGATACAGACCATAATTCGTTTTCAATAAAAAACAAGAAAAAATTGAGATAAATATCTCGTAAGCTGTAGAGAAAAACTGGGGAAAAACTTTTAACACCTTGCGTCTCGTAAACTAAGCGTTTGATAAACTGGCTTATGTTTGCTCGTACACTATTCAATAAAAACTCTGCAGCCTGATTTTGGATAACCCTGCATAATACAGTCTTACAAGTTGAAACTTCTATATCAGTTTCAGATTAATAATAATAATAATAACTCTCGGTTGAATCGAAAAAAAATGCGTTGCTCTTACCCCAACCTACCTAAAACGCAATAAAATGTTAAGAGTTCAGTGATAAATTATTGATAGCCTAAAAGATTGCTGAGATTGAAAAGAAATTAGTATATTCACATTAAAAGATATTAATTCCTTTAAATTCTAATAATCTTCGCATCTCAACTTCTCCAACTCAATAAAATTTACTTCTGATACTAACGAGTAACGAAACACTTATGCAAATCAGCTGTTACCTATAAATGTATACCTTAAAAAACAATGTTTTGTAAATTTTGTAAGTATGCAATACCCTGGCTGGCTAATGCTTTGCAAATTATATTTTATACTCCAATTAATAAATCAATACCCGCAAATCCGAATCACTTTATTTGAAAGCGATCGCTACTTTGAAGCTTAATAGTCATATCACTTCAACCGAAAGAGTTACTAGAAACATTAAACGAACGTCCAATCCCGTACAATGAACAGAATCTATAATATGAAGAGACTACGCTAGGATGGCTACATTTAAATAAATAATAATATAAGATTCTCTAATATTAAAAACTATCTATTTGTACATAAGAAATTTTAACTTACTCATTTATACAAGCATAATCCCTAAATTCATAGTTTAGATAATACAGATTGAAAGATTTTTAAGTTTTTTATAACGAGGTTTCTACACGGCCTAAGGATCTATTTAATCGAAAAATTAAACGAAACATCTGTAGAATGTATGTGATAAGAGTTGTATGTGTATATGTGAAAATGTCCGTCAGATTCTTTAGCTAATTGTTTAAACTATGGGTTATTGTATGTCACTTGGCACTATAATGTTTACCGTATACGCACCATTGTTTCCTTCTCATTGCTCGCTTAAAGGAATATTTTGTCGACGGTTGAAATAATATACTCCAATCAAAATTGGTCTGTGATCGTATTATTGCAGATAAAGTTTACTCAAAACATGCTGAATTTTTAAACAGCCTTACCGAAAAAAAATGCACTAATTTCCAGTGGTGTAATTGGAAAAACACTGGGTTTCGATTTTCCGATAAAACCGAAAATATGAATCTTTCTGCACCTTTAGACTTCTTGGATTTTTGCTTACGGCAACAAAATGCTGTTCCTCCGATTATCTGCTTATCAAATTCCCGCAAAGTAAAATTTGTTGCTTACTATTATTCGAGCTTGACAATTTTTTTATAGAAAATTAATCGTAATTCTTCAATGTCCACAAATGAGTTTATACATTACCCGTACCTCAATCTACCCAATAAAATGTGTTTCCACTCATTTCCTAATACATGTGCCAAAACCTCGAAACGTAGAGCTTATAATCGATAGTGTCATGTAACATATTGATAGTAATATTCATTGCTTTGTATATTTGTATATAAGCTAATATTAGTGTTCTTGTTAAACCGTTAATAGAATATTATTTATTAAATCAATTATTTATAGCTTAATTTCATTAAATTAATGTTAGTTCGGCTTTGTTGACGCTAATTTTAAGACCTTGCCATACCGCTGCCAAATCTTGATGTTGCTAAGAGGGAACGGTAATATTGAGTAAAATGTTTTTAGTCATTAACGAGGGCATTTATCCGAGAAAAGGTTGTAAAAATCAGAAATATTGCCCTTATATTTTCCACAAACGATTGGCACACTTTAATAAAAAAAAAACGAATGTAAATAAACGCACAAGTTATCACGGAAAAAGAGAATTGCATTTTCTCCCTCAGAGTTTTTCTCCCTTCAGAGGCGCTCTGAAGATGCAAGCCATGATTGCGAAACGTCTGGAAAAATTATAATCCACGACGGCCTAAAAACCCGATAAATTCACCCCTTTCAAGGAGTGATTTCATTATTTTTCAACAGTTCTTGCATACAAAAACCATAAGTTGCCTGCTAAAACCGTATTCAATGATTTACATATAAATTGGTGTGAATTAAAAAAACGAAGGTCCTGATTACGTTCACTGATCGGAGCAAAAGTGGATATTTTAAAAATAATGCTATAAATCCAAACATGCCTATTTCTGGCTTTTACATTGTCGTTCATAAGCTCTTGCAATTTCTGTTTTCTGCTCAGCCATTTGACTAAAAATGCCGTTTCCCGTCTGTACCTGACGTTCAAACATTGTTTTAGTTTAGGTGGAAGACTACTGTTTTGTTCGTTAAAACCTACTTTCCTCAAGAACACCCTGTTATTTAGTAATTTAGGAAATCTGTGTGGTTTACTTAGGATACATTTGTGGATTAAATGTCTCAATAAGAAAATGTGCTCATTTTATATCAAAAGTAATATATGTACTAAAATCTTTCAATAAATGTCAATATGAATGTAGCTCAACTTTCTATATTTTTGTTTTTATATATTATAATAAAATTCTTACGATCTGTAGGTTAAAAAAGACATGTTTGGTGTCAGAAAGAAAGAGTGTGTTCAAATTGTGGAATCTATTGCATTTAAAATGAATGAACCGTGCATTTCCGAATAGAAAACCAACATACAATGAATCATCAACAATTAAAAACTCATTATAAATGCAATACAACAACAAAAAATCTCTAGAACTTTGCTCGTTGTTTTTATATTAGTAATTAGACTGTTGTTTCACATTTTCGTTAAATAAAAATTATTGTTTTTGTTGATCTATAAGTATTCGTTGTTAAATTCTGTCCAAAAATTTCCAAATATATGTTTAAGAAAGTGCGTATGTATATATACTTGTATGCACAATAAAATGGCGTTGTAAAAATATTTTATTTTATTTCAAAGTAGAGACCGAAAAGTGGGAAATGTCTACTAAAAACCCTCTATTCGAATAAAAAATGTATAAAATATATTAAATAGTTCCCGCTTGTTGTCCCTTTTATGCATTCTTACGAGTAAACAAGGCCAAAATTGCAAGTATTGTCAATTGGTAAGTATCCTCCTTAAATAAGCGATTGCACCGCTGCTGCTTAATCCAGCGTTTACTTAAACCATAGTTAGTTACATAAACCTCAGTTAAAATGTAATGTGTTGCACAATCGTTCTTAAGACTGAGAAAAAAAATTGAATGGAGAAATTTCCATTTAACCAGCGCCGGGATATCCTATGAACAGAAAAAGCGGCTGCAAGGGGGCCCGCGGAATAGACAGAATGCGAATCTGGGGCCCAATCGAGAATACCAAAAAGTTTTTTGTTATTCAATAAATGCATCATAATTAATAATCTCGAATTAAAGTCTGCTCCAGCCATTCAAGGTATCGTCGAAGACAGGGAGCCCAAAAAGAAAAACGGAGGGCCGGAAAAAATATGCTTTAGGCTTGAGACAAAATTCCGATTAAGGAAATTATAAGTTCACCACAGGTACGCCGCACACGGAATTCCGATAGTCGACTTTAAACCGATAAGTAGTCATTCTACTCAAAAGTTAGGTTGGAAACTACAGATTAACGCTCCTTTAAACTTTCAACATTGGTTGATTAAAGTTAAACTTCAGTTAGAACTCGTAAGCCAAGTTTAACTGACGGTGCATGTCAAATAGGCTTGATAAACCAAGGTTAGCCCTAAACCTTGGTTAAAATACAACGGTGCAATCGGCCCTATGAGAAATATTCAAGACATATTTCCGAAAAACATAAATGGGGATATACTTCGACTAGTAACCCATTAAAAATGGGTTAAACAAACAAAAAACTATAAAATAAATATTTATTTCATAGAAACAGCCAATCAAAATTAATAGTTGTACTTAAGTTGTTAACGTTAACTTACGCTTCACATTAATCTTTGTCCACTTGGGCGGCCTTTAAGCTGGTTACAGCCATCTCCATTGCTCCTTCTTTGGTCTTGTTACCGCCGATAAAACCCGAAGAGTGACAAAACAAGCATTCTTTGATGTTAGATATTTTACTGAGCTCTTCATCGCGCACACCTCTCCAGTCTTTGTGAAGAAACACACTGGAAGAGAGAAAACGTATTTTCAAAAAATCAAACCATATTGGAAAGCACTAGTTATTCAATTGGAGGTCTCAATTTAGCTTCGTTTGTTATAAAGGGTTTTCACGATACTTATAAATATAATAATTGCTATACAAGCTAGCTAAAGAAGAACCTACATTGTTCTTTAAAATAATTTTAAAATCAGTCCATGTCACATAAAAAACGCGATAAAAATAGAAGCGAACCGAACAAAACTACAGACCCGAACAGAAACTATACTGAAAGGTGTACAGGGTTATTGATTGAACTTTGGTCACCCCGTTTTTGCCTCTAATTTGAAATGTAGAGACAAATGTTAAATACAAAAGTTGTAGATACTAACGTCTAGATTATTTTAAGATAATACATATTGAAACAAGGTGTCTCAAATTCAAGTGGCAGACCAAACTTACGTTTTTTTAAATGGAATGCCGTACTTTTTATTGCATATTCAACTATTCGCACAATTCTAGGCCTACTCGATATAAATGTTCTATAATGATTTTCAACTGTTTTTGAGTTAATAACCAATATTGATTGAACTTTGGCCACCCCGTTTTTGAATCTAATTTGAAATTTAGAGACAAAACGTCACCCTAGAGTTACACTGTTGTATGTTACAATTTTCTTGATTTTGAGTTTTCAGTGTAAAATAGTTGTATGTGCATTGGACTTTGAGCCTACAGAGCTTCAAAGTCCTATCGCACATCCTTAAATTTATATCACCAAAAATACATAGTTGTATCGAGAACCTTGGAATTACAAAGTGGTATGTGACACATACAACTTTGTAACAGCAAAAACGAAACAGATAATTAATAAACACGACATACAACTTTGTCATACTCAAACGAGACCTTCTGCATAGCGTGTCACGCAATAAACAGAAGAAATAGAATTTCAACAGAAGAAATAGAACAAACATTTTGCTTAAAAAATCACTTAAACGAAAGAGAGTGAGAAAACCGGAAACGTGGAAATGTAACGTGAGAAAAGCTGCTCACGAGGCTGGTAAGGAATATATTTCAATTGGAAAGAAAGGAGTTCCCGAGAAACGTATAAAGACAATGAAAGATTGCAGAAATAATTGTTTATTTAAATGCCAAGTTAAAATTACTGAAGACGAAAGAAAAAGCATTTTTAATAAGTATTATACTTTGAATGAACATGGCAAAAGACTTTTTATATTATCTACAATAAAAAAATGTTGACAAAACATTGAGCATCACAGAAAAAAAAACCTATGCGAATAGTAGAAGAAAACATCATTTGCGTATCATTTTCAAATTCAATCAAAGCTTTTTGTGGGGTCATTTAAAAGGAAAGTTTGCCGGAGAAATTAATTTAACCAACGACAGAATTAAGGCAATTATAATGGAGGAATTTGAACGCTTAAATACGGTAAATCAAGGATCCATATTAGCTGCTATTGAAAGGCAGAAAAGGATATATCGGAAGTGTATCGAAATGAACGGAGGTCACGTTGAGCATTTGAAAATTTGACTTAATTAGAAAATAGAAGAATATAAGCATAGAGAAAGAATATAGAAGAACATTTAGTTCATCATCGGCATAATTTTCATCTGTCTGAATGTCACGCAGCTTGCTTCCAAATTACACATTCTGTTCTATCTTGTTTATATGTAAATGTAAATGAATTTATACTTGGAATAACTATCTGTAAACCAAATCTTTCTGCATATTCCTCTTTGGCACGTCTTTTATTGTAATTGGATTGAATATAGAATTCATAAATATCAAGTTTTTATCTTGGTGTAAAAAACATATCAGCTGACCCTTCAAAAGAGTCTAGGCATCGAAAATATGATACTAGTGTAAATTTGGACCGTCACTTGATTTTTTGCTCCAAATCTCAAATTAGATGCAAAAACAGGGTGGCTAATGTTCAAACAATATTGTTTATTAACTCCAAAACAGTTGAAAATCGTTATAGAACATTTATATCGAGTAGGCCTAGAATTGTGCGAATAGTTCGAATATGCAATAAAAAGTACGGCATTCCATTTAAAAAAAGGTAAGTTTGGTATACCACTTGAATTTGAGACACCCTGTTGGGTGCTATTGGTGCTATCTTAAAATAAACTAGACGTTAATATCTACAACTTTTGCATTTAACATTTTTCTCTAAATTTCAAATTAGATGCAAAAACGGGGTGGTCAAAGTTCAATCAATAACCCTGTACATTTTAACAACGCAATAGTCAAAGAACCGATCAAAATATGATATTTATCAATTCCTGAATATGGTTTACGTTTCGGCATTCTTTAGACAGGAACTTCGTGAATACATCGACTGATAAACTGATTTTAAAGCCAATTTAAAAGTATTTATATGAACAATAAACCGGAGCACAATTGTAAAAAACCTACCGGCAAATAAAACTGTCGGGCTGAACTGGAATGCCTTGCACTCTCCAACTATCTACCTGATCATGAAAGAGGCAGAACTTAATTTGGCCTACAATATTCATTTCTTCTTCCAAGCTATAGAGGTGATCTTTCCAGGAACATCTATCATTAAGCACAATGATTTCACCGGATTCGTGTTTCCTATTCTTAATTGAGCTCTCTACGATTTCACGAGCTGGCCACCAAACGTTAATACCCTAAAAGATGAACAGTTACGATTATCTACAAGTCTATTGAGGGTGTATTTTTTATAAGTATTTATTATTATTTGATAAATTTATTTATTTAAGACGAGCTTATTTGTTTACCTCATGTGTACTACCATACTTGTTTTCGCGGAAAATGTTTATACAGAGTAATTCAATGTTTACTCCGAATTTTAATTCATTGTTCAATTTAGAAACTTTCCTGTTTTGTCTGCTCGGTATAGTGCCTTTTTCGCATCTCAATTTGTTCATCGATCAAATCAAAGTATTAGAACCATGCCAGAAGTTGGCCGCTTACGACACATAAAATAAATGCAAAATTAAAAGTTGAAAAACACTTATTTGAGCATTTGCGGATATCTGCTCTTAAATTGAATCACCCTGTAAAATGAATTTGAAACGAGCCAAGATTTGCAATTTACCAAACTCATTGAATTTAGTAAACTTTTGTGCTACCTTTATGGAAAATCAAAATATTAGTACCGGAAAACCACTAGTAAAGCGAGCATTACTTTCGGAAGACCGGAAACTTGAGAAAAACAGCCTAGTATCTAAAAAGCCAGATATGAAAACAACTAATATTTAATGTTAAAAATGAAAACTTAATTATTTGGGCCTCATCTGAAGCATAAGACTACTTACATCTAAAACCTTTTCTGTAAATTCGTGTCCGACTAATTCCATAGCTTTTCCAAATAAAACGTCCATATTCTTCGGACTGGTGTCATTCCAAGCAGGATTTAACCTATGGACTCTTGCGCCTAAATGGGTGCTTATTTTATACTTTGGCATTCCATCCGAATACATTGGAATGCCATTGTCTATCGCATCTAATTCCTCTATAAACCCTTCATATACATGGGCAAACAATATACTTAAACATTCCCTGCTGGCGGTTTTGTTGGCTTTTTTTATTATTTCCTCCAAAACTTCCAAACCAAAGTGGGCATAGATCAGGCCTGCTGAGCTTAACCTGGAAGAGATCGAAAGTAGTTCTTTGGTAGATAGATCAAGAAAGATGATACACACCTTATGCTGTTGAACTTGTTTTTAACTAGATCTGGTCGTACCGAGTTTAGAGTTTCGGTAAAACTTCTTTGGTGATGGTCAAATCTGTTCAGTTTTGGATCATAAATGAAACCCACATCAACCACAATATCACACTGGTCCAGAATCTGTAATAGTTTAGAAAATGCTTCATGTAGCCATTTAAACTGTGCATAACAAAGTTAGAAAATTTGTTATTTTTAATATTATTCCTATACTTGATTTTAGTTTCTCAATTATCTTGATATTCAAGTCTAGATAAACAATAGCATAAGTATTCAATGTTCTAGTTTTCACGGAAAATGTTAAAATTCAAAATTAAAGCGTGTCTTGAAAACCGCTTTTAGCTTTCGGATCAAATTAAGAGACCCGGTTGAGCTGCAAGGCTCTAGTTGACATTGCAGCATAGAGCATTTAAATGTGCACTTTTTATATTAATTAATAGGAATATTTTTAGTTTTTACGCTAATTATAAAATACACATACACACTTTACACATGGAGATTGTCAGCAGATAGGAAGGGACAGATCGTAAGAAACCAAATTGACTATGTGTTGATTAGACAAAGATACAGAAATGCAATCAATTCAGCAAAAACATATTCAAGTGCCGACATAGGATCAGATCCAAGTACCAGAATGAAACAAATAAAAAGAAAGATCAGAAAATACCCGAATCGATACTACCAGAAAGAGATGCAGAAAGAAAACCACGTTTGACACAGGATATCAACAAAGTATTGATGAATGTAAAGGAAGAAATTCCCCAATGCACTAAAATAGTAGACAGATGGCTTCTAATGAATACAGAAATAACTAGAAGTCAAAAGGGAGTATTAACACCAAAAACACACGAAAAGAAACAATGAATGACAGAGGAGAACCTTGAGTTAATGGACGAAAGGCGATAGTTTAAAAACAATGATACGAAATATAGAGAGATAGACAAACGAATAAAGCTGAAATTAAACACGCAAAGGAAAAATGGCTAAAGGAACAGTGTGAAGAGATAGAGGAGTACCAGAGAAAGCATGATTGTTTTAACATGCACAAAAAGATAAAATAGATGACTTACACTAATAGAAAAAGAAAACCAGGAATACTCAAGGATGTAAACGAAGGCTAATTTTGGATACAAATGAAAAACTAAAAAAATTGTCAGAATTTATCAATGAGTTGCTTGGAGGTGACAGGGCAGGACAAGTCGTAGGTAATTGAAGCAGAAAATAACGAGGTAAAATATTAAATGTACAAATTAAAACGGCCCTAAAAAAGCAGGAAAAATAAGAAGGCAATAGTCCAGATCAAATCCCAGTCGAAACATTAAAATGTATGAACGACGATACCTTGGATATACTACTGGACTTATTTAACGAACTATACAAAACAGGGTATATACCAAAACAATGGTTACAAGGAATTGATGATAGTCAATTTGGGTTCCGAAACGGACTAGGCACGAGAAAAGCGTTGTTTGCAATAAAAGTGTTAGCACAGAGGTGTCGAGATATAAATATGGATATTCATCTCTGTTACGTTGACTTCGAAAAAGCCTTCGATAATGTAAGGCACAAAAACTAGTCAAAATTCTCCAAACAAAAAACATCGACAACGGAGACTTAATAATAATAATAAATCTTTGTTGGAATCAGCGCACACAAATAATAGTGGACAATAAATAAACCCCAGAAATGGAAATAAGGAAAGGAGTGAGACAAGGATGTGTTATGTCCCCCTGCTCATCAACGTATACAGTGATTCAATTTTTAAAGAGGCACTACTATCTGAAAAGGAGGGAATAACAATAAACAGAAAAGTTATAAACAATATAAGATTTTCAGACAACACATCGATTATAGCAAGCTCAGCTGAAGAACTCCAAAAACTATTATACAGAACTAGTACCCTTTGTGAACAGTATGGACTAATAATGAACTTCAAAATATTCCTGGGTTTCAGTCAATTTTATTGTTTATTATTTAAAATGCTACAAATACGATTCGGTGTCTTTCTCCACCATCATCAGTTTGTCTAACATATATATTTACAGTTATCATCAATTTAAATAAAAAAACTCTCACCAAATTTCACATATTAAAATACAAATCACACACATATCAAAAAGTACATCAAGAACATTGGTTTTCAGGTGATGAGTCAGGACAAACATGTCTGGGAAAAGACTAGAATCTATTGTTTAGAGATTTAAATTTAACTTACGTGTCTAGTTGTTTCTACCTTCACATTTGACTGGTTATTGAAATCCCTATTTTATTCGACATCGAGCGAGAGAACAAAAAAACTGTTTATACTTCGCCTTTTCTTTTATTCTAATAATGAACATAAAAAACCAAATATATGGAAATAACGAAGAAATCAAAGATATATTTATTAGGTCAACAAAGAGAAAGGGTTCAAAAATACAAATACCTGGCACCTGGATTACAAAAAACAACGACCAAACAACAGAAATAAGAACTAGAATAGACACAGCAAGAAATGCGTTTGTGAATTTGAAAACAATACTCTCTTCCAGACACCTCACAATAGAACTAAAAGTGAGAAAATTAAGATGCTATGTGTTTGCAGTACTATATTATGGACTCGAAGGCTCACAGCGGTATGAGGTTAAGCACCTGATAATTATGCAAGGAAAGATGAAGGGAAGAAAGAGCCATGGCAGAAGGAGAATTTCATGGTTGAGAAACTTGAGAGATTGGTTTAATTGTAGTTCAATAGAACTTTTCAGAATAGCGCAAATAAAGTAAGAAAAGCAGTGATGATATTCAATCTCCGATAGGAGAGGGTACTCATGAAAGAATTATAAAATGACTAACGCCAATTTTGTGTGTGCACTCACTAATTGTTAGTACCTACTTAAAATGATTTAGCAGCAAATGGCACTAAACAATCTCATTTTGTGAATGAATTTTTTCGTCAATTCTACGGATTCAATTCAATTCAAGAATTTTTCGCTTTGAAACTGCAAAATATCAAGTGTATTTTAGGTTTAAAAGTAAAATTTTGGCTATCCACGTGGCTATCCCGTGGCCATCCACCGGGTATAAAGACTTTCAGCCCCAACGAATATCCATATAAAGTTTTAAAGGGCATTGTTATGTTGTCAGATATTGAGTGATGTAAATGTTACGGTTAACGTTCGAAATAATGTTAATCTCGACATTAACCAGTTAATCTCGAGAATAACATGTTCCGTTGGTTAATGTCCGAATATTACGTTAGTTAAATGGTATTCGCGTAAGAAGTATTCCTGGTACAAAGTGATAGTTTTTTACAATGTGTCTAATAATACATTCAACATGAACAAGCCAAAATGGATATACTCCGCTTTATCAGAATTTCTTTCGACATTATTACATTTGTGTTAAACTCGATATTAACCGGTTAATGTCGAGATTAACCAAGCCCTATACCCAGACAGGATAATGCTGCAATGACTTACCTTCATATCTCTGGTTCTAATAACCTCCGCATCTGAATACTCAGGAAGGAGCCTCAACATAAAGCATGCCAATGCTTCATCGCAGTGAAACACCCCGTTATGGGTGCCGATTTTCCGACTAAGCTTCAAATTCTTCTTATTGGAGGCCATAATGTTGAATCTAAGGCAAAAGCATTAATTATAAAAGCCCTGCTTTTCTTGCTTGGTATTGAAGACTTTCGGTTTATTAGTTAGTTTGGAAATAATGCGAATTGGTACCAAATAGCAGTTCTTACCCTGTCCAAACTCCTCTTGCCACAGATGCAGATCCGTGAAGAATTTGGCGGCCCAGATTGAAGAAATGTTCCATTCTCTAACCCTAGATTTCCACCGTTCTTCTTCCACAGTTTGTTCGTTACTTTCGACACAGCCCAACCTCACTTTCTTAAATTTTTTATGTCATCAAATTTCAAAATTTAGCTTTATGTTTATCGGTTTATATGGTGGTTGTCTCATACATAGTGTTCCTAAAAATCGTGCACATATAGTAGAAGATAATTATTTTGTGTGATTTGTGACCAACAATTTGTTTGTACATTAATCAGCAAACGCATCGTTTTAGGTCCAAGAAGTGCTGATATTTTAATGTTTTAAAGTGCTTGCGTTGTGATTACCCCATACGAAGATATGTAATTTTTTTTTACTAAATTGGGCCGAAGGATTTATCTAACTGGCACTATGAATACAAGGTCGGATATTCATCAGTTCAAAATTCGATTTGCGTGAGCATGACGTCACCTGGTACTCAGTTAGGTAGAGTGAGCAACATTTCAAATGCATCCAAGCTAGGCAGATTTTTATTGATTTTTAATACGCGATATTTCAAAAATGGAAAGTTATATGAGGATATGGTTTGCAGTTTTGAATAGCTCAATGTTTGGGGCTTGATTTCGGCTTATTGCGGAGAAAAATACCTTAAAGAAGTCTTCACAAAATCTCTGATTTTCAGCGCTTAGTTAACTGTATTATTGATATGAATTTGTTTCATTATTTTGTAAACAAACAACTGAGTATTTTGCGTTTGGTACTTGGAGAGTTTACTGTAGATTGTTTACTAATTTTAAGTTTCGGTTCAGAAATATAAAAAGTGCGGTGTGCAGTTTACGGTTGTAATAGTGATACGAGAGCTAAAACTCTGGAAATACAGTTTTATACATTTCCAAAAGACAGTTTTTTAAGCAGGCTATGGGCGAATGCTTGTTGCCGTACGGACACATTTAATGTTGCCTACGCTAGAATATGCTCTACGCATTTCAAAAATGATGATTTTGATAGGAATTTGCAATTTGAACTTTTAGGGTACTTGCCAAAAGCAGGTTTAAAACTTAAGCTTGGTACAGTTCCTAAAATTCTACAGTTTCCTAAATTTGCTTAAAGTTAAAATCGCTAACAAAACAACAGGTAGATCGATTTCAATATTATTAGCGGCACCACAAAGCACATATTCTGTGGTAAATAATGGAAAACTAACATTGGGCGTAATTTCTACTTTGGTCTCTTGTGCTGTCTCTTTAAGCTAACACTATACTTTATTGCACATCTGACAAGTACACTTCCTTTACTCCGTCTTACTGCTCCTAGTCTGCAAAATAAATTAATTTTTGTTACTTTTCATTTTCAAGTTTAAAACTCTGCAAATCATTTTGTAGTTACAACGAATATTTGTTAAAAAATAATGGAATGTGTCAAACACTAAATAAGCTATATTTAATCACATTTATCAGACAAGAAAATAGCACGACACGCCCAAATGGAAAATCCACCTTGTGCTAGGTATGGCAACACTGCAGTGAGTACCACATGACGTGACGCAAATCGACGCAATATCCTATGTTATATTCATTGTATCATAGAGACTGTACAGGATGTTTTCTTTGCGATTGCGTTGTACGTTTTTCTCTTTTCAGTTTTTTTGCGGTGAAATAGAAACTATAATAATAGTGAATAAAATATAAGTTTTTCAATAGTGATCAATTGATTTTTACCGTCTTTCTTCATTTAATTTTGAGGTGAACGTGTCGTTTGAGTCCCTCCGAATTTTTAGTTTTTTTCTTGTTTTACCTTAAAGAACACTTTAAATTATGGACCATCCAGCAATTGTTTTCGCTGAAACTGCTTAAAGTGTTCTTTAAAGTAAAACAATAAAAAACTAAAAATTCAGAGAGACTCAAACGACGCGCTAATTATAATTTTGAAGACGGAGAATTTGTAAAAATAAACGTTTATTGAGTATAAAATAAGACTGGTAACTACAAAGTTAGAAATAGGAATGATATAAAAATGAATAAATCTATGCAAGTCAACTCTTAATTATCTAATGTTGATTAGGGTATATTAATGATCTGTTGACGTTCTGGGCAAAGGTTAAATCTATGCAAGTCAACTCTTAATTATCTAATGTTGATTAGGGTATATCAATGATCTGTTGACGTTCTGGGCAAAGGTTCCTCGTATAGCCAGGGTCGTATTGGGCCTATAACTCCTCCCTCCTTAAGAAGTCTCAACGTCCTCGTTGATTATGTTTTGGAGAATTCGTTTGGAGACGGAGTCCCTAATGGTCTTTCTGTAAACAACTATGTGGATGGCTATGACTAAAACAATTATACAAACGACAATGCCAGTTAAGGAATATTGTAAAACATCATGATTCGTTGGAAGATTGGAATATTGTAGAGGATCCATCAAATCCTTCTGCATCTCTATTGGATTTGTTAAGTGATCCAACCTTAGATGAATAGTTTTATTAGCGAAAGGATGAAAATCTAGTTTCTCCTGAGTGATGCTAATGTTGAAAATTATGTTGGAAAACTTTTGTGTTCCAATGATGATTTCACATTTACTTAATATTAAATTACAATTTCTTACTAGCTGTTTGGTTATGTCATTACAATTTTCAATTATTTCCGAAGATACATTAGTACAATATAACAAATGTTTGTTTCGAGTAAAAAGAGCAATATCATAATTATTTACAACCTTAGCAACTTTATGGTTATTAATATTATTTGCATTATAAATTTGATTTCTGCATAACCATTTATTATTAACGCTGGTACACTTTTGAAACCATAAGTCATTACAATAATATTCACTAGGTGGTATCAAAATCAAATGTTCCTTTGTGGGTACCGGATATACAATTTGCAATTTACACAGGGTTTTGGTAAATAATGGAATTCTAACAACCAAGATTGCTTCCTTGTCTGTTTGAATAAGTCCGGCTTGACAAATTGAAATAAGTTCATAAATACGATCCAAAGGCCATATTTGCTGATTAGAGTAATGGGTTCTTAAGAAAGTCCAAATTTGTTTAAAATCATTTAAGCTGAATAGACTGATATCTAGAACATTAGTTAAAGCAAATGTTATTGTATTTAAGAGTTTATTTACATAAGTATCTATTAGTAATATTTGTAAAGAGTGACTTTGAACTTGGATATTTAAATCTATAAGATTGGAAAGTTTATTTACTGCCCTACTCAATGTCTGGGAATCATTAAAAATAGATAAAATATCTTTCTGAAATTTTTCCGTAACGTGACCAGCAAATGAACTTAATTGATTTAATTTGTAAATAGTTTTAATTTGATTTAGCTTTATTTCCTCGAAATGTTTGTTAACATTATCCAAGTCATTTTGATCTAAGTTACCTGTAATAAATTTTATTGTGGATCCCAAATAATTAATCAACCCTCTACGTTGCCTTAGACTTAATTCGCTATGAGTTAATTTGTGAAAATTATCAAATACATTATTTAATTGAATATAAGAATGGTTTAATTGAAGCTTTAGATAGTAATTATTTTCAAAAGATTCCATGAGTTCATTTTCTAGGAATAATTGATTAGTGATTAAATGGGTTAATGTAGTCTGAATAATACTTAAATTAAATGAAATATAGGTAGTATGATATGTTTCTAAAACTAAGGTGTTGTTGTTGATATTTTCCAGGTAGTATCCATTGTTAGGGATGGGAACTACTCGCAGGAGCACAACTTGAAACGGCAGCACTGTGAGTCTGCAAGGAAAGATTTTTTCTTATTCTCTTAATTTTCCTAAGATGGACTTTTGATGTTTTGTTTGTTTTTAATTTTCCTTCGATCACATTTCGTTCCTTATTAATTACTTTAATAGGAATATAGGCGGGTGAAGCCTTGTTTCGGCGGTCATTTTTTTTATAAATAATTTGATCTTTGGAAATACTTGGTAAAGATCGTTCTGTTCTACTTTGTTTTTCAGTCCTGTGTTTTTGTTTTTCATAGGTAGTTTTATATACTTTTTCATGAAGGGGTATTAATTCTTGTTTTCGTTTTTCGTTGTATTTTTCGAAAATTGATAAGTCATTGTTTATGTTTGGTTCATTGTAGTAAGGTCCATAGAGCAAATTGAAAGGAGAAAAACCTGTGGTTGAATGTATATTTTGATTGTAAATTAAAATAGTAGATATCATAAGATTGTCTAAGGTTTCTTCGGGGTCCTTTTCTCTTAAGATTTTTAGTTTTTCGATTAAGGTCGAATGTAGCCTTTCTACCGGACTATTAGAAGTGGAATTATTAGGTGTCGTGAAGTGGAGCTCTATATTATGCAATTGACAAAATTCCTTAAAAAGATTGTTTTTGAATTCAGATCCATTATCTGCAACAATTCTTTGAGGTGTACTATGATGCGAGATAAAATGACGTAACTTATTGAGAGTGGTTACAGCATTTTTATCTTTGATGTAGTAGGCTTGTGCATATTTACTAAAAGAGTCCAAAATTGTCAAAAATAGAGTTTGAGAAAATTGAAAAATGTCGATATGTATTGTTTTAAATGGTTTTTCAGCAAGAAGTGGGCCTTCGTATGGGATTTTATAGGGGTTCCGCTCATATTTATTTTGTAAACATAATTCACATTTATTAATGAAAAGGGTTATGCTATCTCTTAGTTTTGGCCAGTAATAGATGTCTTTAAGATGGTTATAAGTTTCGGTTATACCATTATGGTTTTTATGATGATGATTTTCAATTATTTGTTGTTGCATTTGAGAATCGGTAATATCTTGCAGGTATTTATATGAAATGCACAGTTTGGTACTATGATTTAAATGAGTTTGAATTAATTCCTTAAAAATAGTCTCGAGCTGTTTTTCTTTGATATACAATGTGGTCAGATTATTTTCGTGCAATAATTCTTTAATTACTTTAATTAAATATTCTTCTTCATTATTTCGGGGGATTCTAACTAAAGTGTGGATTTTATTAAAAGGTCTTGTATTATATTGATTATATGAATCTCCGTAGGTTAGAATAAGTCGATGAGAAGCGTAATTAACAGGTAGCTCGGAAATGGGAAGACGTTTTCCGTCGGGATTTCGGTTAGAATGTAGGGACGCTTCGGAGGTATTGTCATGTATATCGTTAAAATCTTGGAGGTTAGCTGTTTCCTCGGGAGCATTCGGAACAATCGAAGCTATTTCGTTGACATGAACTTCAATTCGAGAAAGCGCGTCTGCGACTACGTTTTCCTTCCCCTTTTTATATCTTATTTCAAAGTCGAACTCTTCGAGTTTAAGCCTCCACCTTATTAATCGGGAATTAGGTTCTTTAATTTTAGATAACCACACTAAGGGGTTATGGTCGGTCTCGATTAAGAATTTCCTACCATATATATATGGTCTAAAATGTTTAGTGGAGTCTAAGATTGCAAGAAGTTCCTTTTCGATCGTCGAGTAGTTTTTTTCGGCAGAATTTAATGTGCGAGAATAAAATGCAATAGGGTGGTCGTTTTGCGACAAAACGCTACCAATTGCTTGATTAGAAGCATCAGTAGTTAGTTTGAACTGCTTTGAAAAATCGGGATAAGCAAGAATGGGTGAATTAGAAATAATTTCCTTACATTTTTTAAAGGCTTCAATATAATCTTCTGAGTCTGGTTTAATTATACTTCCTTTACGTAGGCATTTGGTCATAGGGAATACTATTTTAGAAAAGTTTTTAATAAACCTCCTGTAGTATCCTACAAGGCCTAAGAATGCTTTAATTTCTTTTTGAGTTTTAGGCAAGGGATAACTTTGGATAGCGGAAATTTTAGAAGGATTTGGCTTTATACCTTCCGGAGTGATAATATGACCTAAAAATGCGACTTCTTTGGAGAGAAACTCTGATTTATCAAGTTGAACTTTTAGGTTAACTTCTCTAAATTTTTTAAATATTACTTTAATATGATCGAGATGTTCGGATAGAGATTTTGAAAAAATTACAACATCGTCCATGTAGACAAAACAGAATTTATACAAGTACTCTCTTAGGACTTCGTCCATCATCCGCTGAAAAGTGGCAGGAGCGTTTTTTAGCCCAAATGGCATCCTAAGATATTCGAAGTGACCATTATTGACGGAAAAAGCCGTTTTTTCTATAGAATCAGGGTCCATGCCTATTTGGTGAAATCCTTGGGCGAGATCTAAAGTTGTAAAATAGGAGCATTTTCCCAGGTTATCGAGAATTTCGTCTATTCTAGGCAAAGGGTATTTTTCCTCTACAGTATGTTCATTTAAGTTTCTGTAGTCAATTACCATACGATATTTTTTTTGACCAGAGGCATCGGTTTTTTTGGGGACAATCCAAACCGGAGCGGAATAGGGGGATATTGAAGGTCTGATTATGTTGTCGTCTAGTAATTTTTGGATTTGGTTTTGAATTTCCATTTGCATAGAAGGGGGATGTCGAAAGGATTTTGTATATATAGGGCGGTCATTGGTATTCCTGATTTTGTGTTTAGTCTGTGTAGTCAAGGATAATTTGCAATTTTCTTGGTACATAATGTCCTTGAATTGATGGCATAGGTTTCGAATCTTTGTCTTTTCTAAGTCGTTCAAGTGATCTAATCGTAGTTGCGAATCAAGTTTTAGGGAAGAACTCTGTTTAGGTGGGTTTAAGATATCGAAAGCACTTTCTGGAATCACATTTATTCTTTCATTAAGATTGATTTGGACATTAGGAATCGGGTTAGGGATAGAACACATGCCATTTTTTACATTCACTAGAGAGTCAGGAACAGTATAAGTATTGTTAATTTGAAATGAAGGTAAAAGAGCTATGCCCTTGCTAAGTGTTACGGGAATATTTAAAATATTGTTATTTGTTGTGTTTTGTTTAATTGGTTTATTGCAGGCTAAATGGAATGGAATAATGTTATTTTTTAGCTTTAGAGTACAATTATTGTAGTCAATTACAGCACACATGGATTGAAGATCTTTCGTGCCTATAAGTGCATCGAACTTATCGTGCCAATTAACAACGCGAAACATTATATTATTATTAATACCTAGCTCTCGAAGAATGGGGTAGTCTAGATTCTTATTTTCGTAAAGGATTTGTTGGCAAGCTTTAATCTCAAAGGGTTCATAAAAGAGGCTAGCAGGGAAGTTTTGGGCAATTGAAGGATTAATTATCGAGTCACTTGCACCTGAATCAATAAGTATGGTTAGGTTAGATTTAGGTAGGTAGATATAGGGGAGTTCCGGCTGTCTCATTATATTATTTAAGTCAATTCTAGCGGAGTGGCAGCTTCGGGAAAATTTTCAGAGTTTGGTGCAGTTTCAGCTTCGTAGCTTGCTTGGTCAGGTAAAGAAAGGAAATTGGGATCAATTGTAAAATCATAATCGTCTTGATAAGATTCGCTAAAATCTTGTGGAAATGGCTCTTCAGAGGAATTAGTTGGATTTTCGGTCTCCAAGTTTGTTAATTCCTGAAAAGTGTATCGGGGTCGTGTTGGAGCAGTATTTTGAAAATGGTTAAATTTTGGAAAATGATTTTGGGACCTATAGGTTCTCATAGACACATCTGAGTCGGATGTATTTTTAAAATTTTGACCGTAATTCTGAGGAATTGGAACATTTACATTTGACATAGGTGTAGCCTTCGGGAATGTTAATTGGGTCTGCCGTTGAGGGGCAAAAACGTTCCTCTGAGGTGGTTGTTTAAATGCCTGGATATTCGTTGGGGAATCTGTGTTGAATAGGACGCGTTTGTATATTAACGGGCTGACTTGGGAAGGTTGGATGAAAAGTAGGGTTTCTATAAGAGATTTGATTGAAATTGGTAGGTAATGATGGTCTAGGGAGTTGATTATTTCTTCCTAAATTAGTATTTTGCAGTGGTTTGTGAAAGTTATTGTACTTATTTAGAGAGTTACGCATACTAATTTGCGAGTCTACAAGGTTATAATTTCTTATACATGCTACGGCTTGGTCTATAGTAGTAGGGTTAGTGGTGAGTAAATAAGATTTAACTAAATCACAGGAGTTGCTAATCAAGGTGATTATTGCGGTTTTTTTCTGTTTGCTGACGAAATGCAATTCTCACGTTTTCATCGGTTTCTTCTGAGTTAATCCTTGCATAAATTCTTTGTACAAATTGTTTCAATCGAACAATGAAATCCATAAGTGATTCGTTCTTATTTCTATTAAAATAGTTTAATTCATGCAACAGTACTAAAAGCTGATTGGATCGCCAAACTTTTGTCTTAACGCGGTTTTTAAATCGTCCCAGGTTTGAATATCGGATCGACAATAAAGTAAATCATAGGCGTCGCCTTTTAACTTTGATTTAATTGAAAATATGACGTATTTTTGTTGAGTCACGGATGTATTAAAAAAGGTTGTATGAAAATCGTCCAAAACATTAATAAAATGTTCCAGATGGTCTGGGTTTCCTTCAAATGTAGGTAGTAATTTGGCAAACGATTCTACGTTCATTATGTTTGAGCTAGAACTATTAACGATTTCCAAAGTTTGAATATTGGCAGTATTTTCAGGTAATTCAGAAAGCGAATTATTTATAGAAGAATTATTATCTAATGAAATGCCTTCCAGCAATTCTGTAATATTGTCTAAGCTAGATGCGTAAGGATGTAATCCAAGTTGTGAACTATTAATTCTTAAACGATCTTGTAAACGTTTTTTTGATTCTGACATAAAGCAATTTTGGTTGTTACTTACAAATACAGGATCAAGGGAATACCCATAAAGATTTCGCTGTTTTGCACTGGTAGCACCAAATACGTCTCTCGTCAGGTAGGAATCAAGTACTTGCTGTCTGGAGAGGTAGGTAGCTTTTCTTGACCAAATTCTGCACACTCTCAACGCTTCGTCTAAGGAGTTGTCTTCAAATTACTGGATCAATGATTGCCTGGAGTAGCATCAATAAAGACCCGTCGAATAGTGTCTTAACGAATTAAAATTCGAGCTAATATCGCGACACTATCCTGTTCGCAGCGCCAATTATAATTTTGAAGACGGAGAATTTGTAAAAATAAACGTTTATTGAGTATAAAATAAGACTGGTAACTACAAAGTTAGAAATAGGAATGATATAAAAATGAATAAATCTATGCAAGTCAACTCTTAATTATCTAATGTTGATTAGGGTATATTAATGATCTGTTGACGTTCTGGGCAAAGGTTAAATCTATGCAAGTCAACTCTTAATTATCTAATGTTGATTAGGGTATATCAATGATCTGTTGACGTTCTGGGCAAAGGTTCCTCGTATAGCCAGGGTCGTATTGGGCCTATAACTCGCTCACCAATTTTGATTTCAGTCCGAAAATGATCCTTGGACTTTCATTGTCGTACAGTAATGCTCTTAGCACAACGTTTCGGTTGCTTGTTTTTCCATCCGTTTTCAGCGTTCGCCTATAAATATGTCGGAGTGTACATACAGGGTGTCCCGTAAGCGCACGATCAAAAGGCCAGTGGGATATTCTTTGGCTCAAAGGAAGGCGATGTGATCTAACTTTTATGAAGGAAAAAAAGTCCGACTCCTCTGCTATTGACGGTCACAATTGTTCAAAAAAGTCATCTTTTGAAATATCGTATGAATGAATTTTTTAGGGCAGTCGACGTGATATCGCAACAAATTTTACAGACATTGCAAAAAAACTCAATAAAATTAGTCCAAAATCATATTAATTTTTCTTTAGGAATATATTACAAAAAAATGCTAATCTAATTTAAACACAATTTCTCATACATGTTTGTTTTTAACCTACGGTAACAACGTGTGTACATTTTACTAATAAAATAAATGTATATTTCCTATGTAGAATATCTAAAATAAATATGATATTTACAATATTACAATCAACAGCTTTTTACAGAATCTATAGACACACCATATGAATGGTCATACATGCTAAAAACTTTCCTTTCTAAATATGTAACCGTACTGGTTACATTTGACTCTCAAAATCCTGCCAAGCTGCGGAGGTCCACAGTAGAAAACAGTAACTTTGCCCTTTTTCTGATCTGATATTTGCTTGAAAACTTTATCCCAATTGGGCCTACCTGCATTCGTTCGGGTTTTCAGTCCAGTTATCAGATCTCGCTTTTCCTAAACAAAAAAAATACGGTTTGGATTAGTATCAGTTTGGAAGATTTTAAGTTTTACAGACCTTTTCATGCAATAAATCGAGAGCCAGTTGAAGCCCGACAGCTTTCATATCGGTCTTTTGTAAGGCACTGGTAATATACATGTGCATTTCCAAAAATCGTTCCATGGCACCTCCTAATTCAGCCTGCTCAATTTCAAGCTGCGATAGCAGATTTACAAACCACTCGAAAGACCGCTGGTTTCGGTTGATCCAGAAGAAATCGACCTTAAAAATATGGCAATTATTTGCCAAAAACCCTGTAGATTGTTCCAGATGGTTACCTTTCTCAAGTTCATTACAGTAGCAGGAATATCACAAGCCCATGAAAACTTGCACTTAGGGCAGGTGTGTCGCGCTTTCCAATATCTGTGCATAATCGACTGTAAAATGGAAGCAAATGGGGTAACTCCAATTCCGGTTGCAATAAGAACGGCGTGTTGAGCGCGGAAAATGTGACTAGAGGGTGCCCCATAAGGTCCATCTAGGAAAATCTAAGAAAATGGAAGTTAGTGCCTAGTTTTGCTAGCAACTTTTACGTTAAGTAAGCTGGCAGCAGATTTTTATCTTATAAATATATGTACATATTTAATAGAAATCAACCAATAGGTATATTGTCTAGACAAGACTTTTTAGGATCTTGGCGTGATGTTCTTCGCCTTGCGTCAATTATGCACGCATTAATAGATCGCTCATGGAACGTCGCTTAATTAGTCACCAAAGTTAAAGTCTTTTCAATCAATTTTGCAAAATTGTCGACATTGAAAGCAACCGCAAAAAATCCGTAAAATAGCACACTAACAAAGGCACGTCTAATAACGAAATGATTGCATTTTGGCACTAGTTGGGTAACGCAAAGCATTTTTTTGTTAAATATAACTATAAGTAAGTTGTATTAGTAGTCAAACGCAACAAACACGCTGATATTCACCTCAGTACCGATTTGATTCGAGTATTTTACTCTAATATCTCTGGCAAACTTTGCCTGGCTCCTAGAGCGCACCAGACAATCATTAAGGTGCTCTGCCTATTTGCAATTATGCAATTATATATGAGTCAATACAAAGTACGTAAATTAAGTTTAGTTAGATGTGGACTTACCTCCATTGGTTTCCCAACCGGATAGTTAATGTGTTTCAATTTGGGATCAGCGGCTGTAATATCGTGAAGCTGAAACGAATGGCCTTCCTCTGCATTTCTTTCCGGGCTGTAGTACCTAAAAGGACTGCTGTGACCAACTGAAAGAAAAAAGTTTAATTTTTTAAGTAGATGCTCTGGAAAGAACGATAGTGGAGTGCAACATACCAACGGAGGAAGCGAAAGAGTTGCTAGAGTCTCTCTTGTCACAATTCTCCAGACTGGGGGACTTAAAGGCGATGATAGTGGGTTTGTTCCTCATGTATCTGAAGCTCTGAGCCAAACTTTTATTCTGAGGGCTCAGATACGCCAGACCTAAGGATTTCATTCTTGCCTTCCGCATTTGGCATTGATCAAAACTCTTTTCTGACTCGGAACGCATATATTCTCTTAATCTACAAGAGTAAAGAAAGTAAGCATTTAGATTTATTAAATTATTAAGTTCAGCTTTTTTTTAAGTTGAATTAATTTATGAACCAAAACTTAGTTTATGGCTTATATTTAGAGAACCAATTGAGCTGTAAATCTCTAATTGTCACTGAGGTATAGAGCTTTAAATTGCGCCCTTTTTTATATACAACATTTTAGGAATGATTCTAGTTTCCACGCAAAATTGAAAATTGAAAATTAACGCGGGGTTTTGAACCCCGCTCCTAGTATTTGACTCACATTTAGAAAATTAGTTGAGTTGTAAAGCTCTAGTAGTCACTGCGACATAGAGCCTTAAATTGCGAGCTTTTTAATATAAAACATAATTTTTGGAATGTTTCTAGTTTCTACGAAAAATGCAACAATAGGAAATTAACGCGAGTCTTGAAAACCGCTCTTAGTCATTGGCTCATATTTAGAGAACCAGTTTAGATGTAAAGCTCTAGTTGTCACTGCAACATAGAGCCTTAAGTTGCACGCTTTTTAATATGAAACATAATTTTTGGAATGTTCCAGTTTCTACGCAGAATGCAAAAATTGGAAATTAACGCGTGTCTTAGAAACAGCACTTATATTTTGGCTCATGTTTAGAGAGCCAGTTGAGTTGTAAAGCTATAGTTGTCACTGAGATATAGAACCTTAAGTTGTGCGCTTGTTTATTTAAAACATTATTTCAGGAATGTTTCTAGTTTTTATGCAAAATGTAAAAATCCCAAATTAACGCGGGTATTGAAAACCGCTCTTAGCCCTTGGGTCATCTTTACAGAACCAGTTGAGTTGTAAAGCTCTAGTTGTCACTGCGACATAGACCCTTAAGTTGCTCGCTTTTTTGTATAAAACATAATTTCATGAATGTTTCTAGTTTTCACACAAAATGCACAAATTCGAAGCTAACGCGGGTATTGAAAACCGCTCTTAGCCTTTGGCTCATATTTAGAGAACCAGTTGAGCTGTAAAGCTCCCCTTGTCACTGCGGCATAGAGCCTGAAGTTGCTCGCTTTTTCATATAACAGATAATTTTAGGAATGTTTCTAGTTTTTACGCAAAATGCGCAAATTCGAAATTAACGCGAGTATTGAAAACCGCTCTTAGCCTTAGGCGCATATTTAGAGAACCAGTTGAGCTGTAAAGGTCTCAGGGTCACTGCGACATAGAGCCTGAAGTTGCTTGAATTTTTATGTAAAACATAATTTCAGGAATTTTGCTAGTTTTTACGCAAAATGCAAAAATTCGATATTAACGCGGGTGTTGAAAACCGGTCTTAGCTATTGGGTTATATTTAGAGATCAAGTTGAGTTGTAAAGCTCCAGTTGTCACTGCGACATCGAGCCTTAAGTTGCTCGCTTTTTTGTATAAAACATAATTTCATGAATGTTTCTAGTTTTTACGCAAAAATCGCAAATTCGAAATTAACGCGGGTATTGAAAACCGCTCTTAGCTTTTGGCTCATATTTAGAGAACCAGTTAAGCTGTAAATCTCTCGTTGCCCCTGCGACATAGAGCCAGAAGTTGCTCGCTTTTTTATATAAAACATAATTTTAGGAATGTTTCTAGTTTTTACGCAATTGCAAAAATTCGAAATTAACGCGGGTTTTGAAAACCGCTCTTAGCTTTTGGCTCATATTTTGAGAACCAGTTCAGCTGTAAAGCTCTCGTTGTCACTGCGACATAGAACCTGAAGTTGCTCGCTTTTTAATATAAACATAATTTCAGGAATGTTGTCAGTTTTTACGCAAAATGCAAAAATTCGATATTAACGCGGGTATTGAAAACCGGTCTTGAAACCGATTTTTGAAAAATTGGGTCATATTTACAGATCCATTTGAGCTGTAAAGCTCTCGTCACTGCGGCATAGAACCTGAAGTTGCTCGCTTTTTTATATAAAACATAATTTAAAAATATAATTTTAGGAATGTTTCTAGTTTTTACACAAAATTCGCAAATTCGAAATTAACGCGGGTTTTGTAAACCGCTCTTATCCTTTTGCTGATATTTACCTGATACTCCTCTAATATACCTCTAATAACTCCCACCCTGTATATTTACGCAACTATTTTGTTTCCTTAATGGTTCACATCCTTAAAAGTGCTTGCGATCGATATTGCCACTTTGAGCAAAACCCCCAAAAATAATATACATTATTAGGAAGAAACATCAAGAAACAAACAAAACGAAATATCAAATTCTAATTTCAAAACAATAATAAAAATAAAACACCTAAAGAAATGAAATTCGTTGAAAATTTTACATTTTCATTCTTCATTCTTCTGAAGTTCTTCATTTACAAAAATACCAGCTGATTGGTCTTTATTGAATGTTAGCAAGTCGTTAGAAAATATGACAATATTATTAGCAATGTTTGAATTGATAAGAATAAAATAAAATCGTCGGAAATACGAAAAAAAAACACAAAGGACAAGAAAGTTTACACAAAAGACAAGAAATATACGGATTCAAATTTTCAGTTATAAAATGCATTGTGACTTGCTGCATACATGTTTAACGAGCAAAAACATGTTTTCAGAACACGCCTTAAAAAATCTCGTCCTGTATATTTTGTTTTTCCCAATTTGCATAATGCAACAGTCGACATCCTAAAAAATTCATAGTGAAAAATCCGGATAAACATCTAAACATGGCATGTTGGAAACAACATATACATGACTACATTCAATCGCAAGCACAGCCCATTTCAATAGAAACCATACAACAGCAACTTTCACTAGCCATAGGAAAATTTAGCCCGGAAATAAAAAATGCTTTCTACCGACATACACTACCCAAATACATACTGAGACTAATAAAACATAAGAGAGAACTGTACAGACTATATACAAACACTCAAAATAACGACCTAAAAAAGACAATGAACCAACTTAACAGAAACATTAAAACTCTGATTGGACAATACCGACAAGACAAATGGCTAGAAACATGTAAAGAAATACAGAAGGACAAAGGCAAAACATACTGGCGAAAAATTAAGAAACTGGCGCAATACAGGAAGACTGGCACCACTGACACAATTGACGAAAACGGAATAGAACGCTACACAGACAAAGAGAAAGCGGACGCATTCGCCAGACACTATCAAAGGGCCTTCAGCACATCGACAAACCCTAACTTCGACAATGACAACTGGAACTTGATCAACGACTGGTACTTAAACTATTTTAACAACTCACCAAACTATGCCTGCACACTGATCACAGACACAGAGTACGATGAAGCCCTAGCGCACATCAAGAACACTGCACCGGGGAAAGATAAAATTAAGGCAAAGGTCTTGAAGGGCCTAACTCGGGAAACACACAAACTGATCCTAACTGAATTGAACAACTGCATCACAAATGGCAGAATCCCAGAAACATGGAAAAACGGCTTAATAATCCCTATACCCAAAAATGGACTGGACAATACACAACCGAGCAACTACAGACCAATTACACTACTTCCAGTACTAAGCAAAATTTTTGAATACATAATAAAGCAGCGGCTTGAAAAAGTGATTGGAAAATATATACCTACCTACCAATTTGGTTTCAAACAGCATCACTCGACTGTTCATCCGCTCTTTATTTTGGCCAACAATATACAAACTACCCACCTAACTGACAGAAAGACAGCTTGCCTGTTTATGGACATTAACAAGGCTTTTGACAGTGTCTGGCATAGAGGCTTACTATACAAACTATACAAACTACACACACCAACATATCTACTACACACCATAAAGAACTTACTAGAAAACAGACAACTACAAGTACGAATTGACAAAACACTGTCATTTTCTTTTTCCCCTGAACAAGGACTCCCTCAAGGATCCCCGCTCTCACCGTTTCTCTACAATATATACTGCCATGACATATACAATTACAACTTACCAGACAAAAATCAAATCGACAGATCGGCATACATATTACAGTACGCAGACGACACGGCACTTATTGTACATGACAAAACTACTGAGAGAGCAACGCAAAGACTCCAAACACTAACAAACAACACAATGACATGGTTTTATAAATGGAGACTAACACCAAACGCGTCAAAAAACCAACTTCTGCTCACAAACCACAGACTCAACGCTGATTCCCCTACAATAACAGCAGACGGCCAAACGACACAACCAAAAAACGACGTAAAATACCTTGGAATCACAATCGACCACAAACTTAGATTCACTAAACACATGCGAAACATCAGGGCAGAAACAATGAAGAGAGCGAAACACTTCCGATCACTAACCTACAAAGACAGAGGAATTAGCACAAACACCGCCACCAAAATATATAAAGCTATTTGTAGACCCTTGCTAGACTTTGGACATGTACTCATGACCAACGGAACAGAAAGGACAAAACGTTATACACAAACAACAGAGCAAATTGCACTAAGACTAATAACACGAATAAGACACCCCCAAAACCCACTACACAACCCCCCCACCCAACTACTATACGAACGCACAAACATGACAAAGATCTCTGAGAGACTCATACAGCTACAGACAAAATGGACAAACAACCCCTACAACTGGACCATACTGAATCCCCTTTGTCTTACAAGACCAACCAGACAATCCCGCTTCCGTTTCCCTACATTAACGCTACTCGAACACTTACAAACGCAACGAACTAGTGGACAATAAAACAATTTCTTCTTGCCACTGAAACCTTATTTACTCAATAACATTGTTAACCTAGAATGGGAGAATTTTCATATTTGTTTTTTATCTGGATTGGGACTGCATGTATTAAACAAGGGCAGAAATACCGATAGGTCGATGGCCTTTTTTAGAAATAAAGATGTTTACTACTACTATTGTTAACCTAGAATAGGAGAATTTTCATATTGGTTTTTTATCTAGATTCAGACTGCATGTATTAAACAAGGGCAGAAAGACCGATAGGTCGATAGCCTTTTTTTTAGAAATAAAGATGTTTACTACTACTACTAGAAGAATATAAGCATAGAGAAAGAATATAGAAGAACATTTAGTTCATCATCGGCATAATTTTCATCTGTCTGAATGTCACGCAGCTTGCTTCCAAATTACACATTCTGTTTATCTTGTTTATATGTAAATGTAAATGAATTTATACTTGGAATAACTATCTGTAAACCAAATCTTTCTGCATATTCCGCTTTGGCACGTTTTTTATTGTAATTCGATTGAATATAGATTTCATAAATATCAAGTTTTTCTCTTGGTTTAAAAAATATATCAGCTGACCGTTCAAAAGAGTCTAGGCATCGAAAATATGATACTAGTGTAAATTTGGACCGTCACTTGATTTTTTGCTCCAAATCTCAAATTAGATGCAAAAACAGGGTAGTTAATGTTCAAACAATATTGGTTATTAACTCCAAAACAGTTGAAAATCATTATAGAACATTTATATCGAGTAGGCCTAGAATTGTGCGAATAGTTCGAATATGCAATAAAAAGTAGGGCATTCCATTTAAAAAAAGGTAAGTTTGGTATACCACTTGAATTTGAGACATGCTGTACCAATTGGTGCTATCTTAAAATAAACTAGACGTTAATATCTACAACTTTTGCATTTAACATTTTTCTCTAAATTTCAAATTAGATGCAAAAACGGGGTGGTCAAAGTTCAATCAATAACCCTGTACATTTTAACAACGCAATAGTCAAAGAACCGATCAAAATAGGATATTTATCAATTCCTGAATATGGTTTACGTTTCGGCATTCTTTAGACAGGAACTTCGTGAATACATCGACTGATAAACTGACTGATTTTAAAGCCAATTTAAAAGTATTTATATGAACAATAAACCAGAGCACAATTGTAGAAAACCTACCGGCAAATAAAACTGTCGGGCTGAACTGGAATGCCTTGCACTCTCCAACTATCTGCCTGATCATGAAAGAGGCAGAACTTAATTTGGCCTACAATATTCATTTCTTCTTCCAAGCTATAGAGGTGATCTTTCCAGGAACATCTATCATTAAGCACAATTTATTCCAATGTATTCCTGGGTTTCAGTCAATTTTTTTCACAATTATGGTGTTATGTGATGGAGTCCTGCGTTTTCATCCCGGGTCTATCTATTGGACTCGTCAGTAGGGCTTAGATAGACCCTGCCCTATAACGCTTCCTACGTTCTTGACGTCTGTCAGCCCTCTAGCAGGACTCCATCACATAACACCATAATTGTGAAAAAAATTGACTGAAACCCAGGAATACATTGGAAAACAAATTAAAAACAGTCAGGAAATCCCATCACATAACACCATAATTGTGAAAAAAATTGACTGAAACCCAGGAATACATTGGAATAAATTAAAAACACAGTCAGGAAAAATAAATATATTAAGCACAATGATTTCACCGGATTCGTGCTCTTGTTTCCTATTCTTAATTGAGCTCTCTACGATTTCACGAGCGGGCCACCAAACGTTAATACCCTAAAAGATGAACAATTACGATTATCTACAAGTCTATTAAGGGTGTATTTTTTATAAGTATTTATTATTATTTGATAAATTTATTTATTTAAGACGAGCTTATTTGTTTACCTCATGTGTACTACCATACTTGTTTTCGCGGAAAATGTTTATACAAAGTAATTCAATGTTTACTTCGAATTTTAATTCATTGCTCAATTTAGAAACTTTCCTGTTTTATCTGCTCGGTATAGTGCCTTTTTTGCATCTCAATTTGTTCATCAATCAAATCAAAGTATTAGAACCATGCCAGAAGTTGGTCGCTTACGACACATAAAATAAATTCAAAATTAAAACGGAAAAAGTTGATAAACACTTATTTGAGCATTTGCAAATATCTGCTCTTAAATTGAATCACCCTGTAAAATGAATTTGAAACGAGCCAAGATTTACAATTTACCAAAGTCATTGAATTTAGTAAACTGTTGTGCTACCTTTATGGAAAATCAAAATATTAGTACCGGAAAACCACTAGTAAAGCGAGCATTACTTTCGGAAGACCGGAAACTTGAGAAAAACAGCCTAGTATCTAAAAAGCCAGATATGAAAACAACTAATCTTTAATGTTAAAAATGACAACTTAATTATTTGGCACTCATCTGAAGCATAAGACTACTTACTTCTAAAACCTTTTCTGTAAATTCGTGTCCGACTAATTCCATAGCTTTTCCAAATAAAACGTCGATATTCTTCGGACTGGTGTCATTCCAAGCAGGATTTAACCTATGGACTCTTGCACCTAAATGGGTGCTTATTTTATACTTTGGCATTCCATCAGAATACATTGGAATGCCATTGTCTATTGCATCTAATTCCTCTATAAACCCTTCATATACATGGGCAAACAATATACTTAAACATTCCCTGCTGGCGGTTTTGTTGGCTTTTTTTATTATTTCCTCCAAAACTTCCAAACCAAAGTGGGCATAGATCAGACCTGCTGAGCTTAACCTGGAAGAGATCGAAAGTAGTTCTTTGGTAGATAGATCAAGAAAGATGATACACACCTTATGCTGTTGAACTTGTTTTTAACTAGATCTGGTCGTACCGAGTTTAGAGTTTCGGTAAAACTTCTTTGGTGATGGTCAAATCTGTTCAGTTTTGGATCATAAATGAAACCCACATCAACCACAATATCACACTGGTCCAGAATCTGTAATAGTTTAGAAAATGCTTCATGTAGCCATTTAAACTGTGCATAACAAAGTTAGAAAATTTGTTTATTTTTAATATTATTCCTATACTTGATTTTAGTTTCTCAATTATCTTGATATTCAAGTCTAGATAAACAATAGCATAAGTATTCAATGTTCTAGTTTTCACGGAAAATGTTAAAATTCAAAATTAAAGCGTGTCTTGAAAACCGCTTTTAGCTTTCGGATCAAATTAAGAGACCCGGTTGAGCTGCAAGGCTCTAGTTGACATTGCAGCATAGAGCATTTAAATGTGCACTTTTTATATTAATTAATAGGAATATTTTTAGTTTTTACGCTAATTATAAAATACACATACACACTTTACACATGGAGATTGTCAGCAGATAGGAAGGGACAGATCGTAAGAAACCAAATTGACTATGTGTTGATTAGACAAAGATACAGAAATGCAATCAATTCAGCAAAAACATATTCAAGTGCCGACATAGGATCAGATCCAAGTACCAGAATGAAACAAATAAAAAGAAAGATCAGAAAATACCCGAATCGATACTACCAGAAAGAGATGCAGAAAGAAAACCACGTTTGACACAGGATATCAACAAAGTATTGATGAATGTAAAGGAAGAAATCCCCCAATGCACTAAAATAGTAGACAGATGGCTTCTAATGAATACAGAAATAACTAGAAGTCAAAAGGGAGTATTAACACCAAAAACACACGAAAAGAAACAATGAATGACAGAGGAGAACCTTGAGTTAATGGACGAAAGGCGATAGTTTAAAAACAATGATACGAAATATAGAGAGATAGACAAACGAATAAAGCTGAAATTAAACACGCAAAGGAAAAATGGCTAGAGGAACAGTGTGAAGAGATAGAGGAGTACCAGAGAAAGCATTATTGTTTTAACACGCACAAAAAGATGAAATAGATGAGTTACACTAATAGAAAAAGAAAACCAGTAATACTCAAGGATGTAAACGAAGGCTAATTTTGGATACAAATAAAAACTAAAAAAATTGTCAGAATATATCAATGAGTTGCTTGGAGGTGATAGGGCAGGACAAGTCGTAGGTAATTGAAGCAGAAAATAACGAGGTTCTAAAAATATTAAATGCACAAATGAAAACGGCCCTAAAAAAGCAGGAAAAATAAGAAGGCAATAGTCCAGATCAAATCCCAGTCGAAACATTAAAATGTATGAACGACGATACCTTGGATATACTACTGGACTTATTTAACGAACTATACAAAACAGGGTATATACCAAAACAATGGTTACAAGGAATTGATGATAGTCAATTTGGGTTCCGAAACGGACTAGGCACGAGAAAAGCGTTGTTTGCAATAAAAGTGTTAGCACAGAGGTGTCAAGATATAAATATGGATATTCATCTCTGTTACGTCGACTTCGAAAAAACCTTCGATAATGTAAGACACAAAAACTAGTCAAAATTCTCCAAACAAAAAACATCGACAACGGAGACTTAATAATAATAATAAATATTTGTTGGAATCAGCGCACACAAATAATAGTGGACAATAAATAAAGCCCAGAAATGGAAATAAGGAAAGGAGTGAGACAAGGATGTGTTATGTCCCCCTGCTCATCAACGTATACAGTGATTCAATTTTTAAAGAGGCACTACTATCTGAAAAGGAGGGAATAACAATAAACAGAAAAGTTTAAAGTTTTAAACAATATAAGATTTTCAGACAACACATCGATTATAGCAAGCGCAGCTGAAGAACTCCAAAAACTATTATACAGAACTAGTACCCTTTGTGAACAGTATGGACTAATAATGAACTTCAAAATATTCCTGGGTTTCAGTCAATTTTATTGTTTATTATTTAAAATGTTACAAATACGTTTCGGTGTCTTTCTCCACCATCATCAGTTTGTCTAACATATATATTTACAGTTATCATCAATTTAAATAAAAAACTCTCACCAAATTTCACATATTAAAATACAAATCACACACATATTAAAAAGTACATCAAGAACATTGGTTTTCAGGTGATGAGTCAGGACAAACATGTCTGGGAAAAGACTAGAATCTATTGTTTAGAGATTTAAATTTAACTTACGTGTCTAGTTGTTTCTACCTTCACATTTGACTGGTTATTGAAATCCCTATTTTATTCGACATCGAGCGAGAGAACAAAAAAACTGTTTATACTTCGCCTTTTCTCTTCTTCTAATAATGAACATAAAAAAACCAAATATATGGTAATAACGAAGAAATCAAAGATATATTTATTAGGTCAACAAAGAGAAAGGGTTCAAAAATACAAATACCTGGCACCTGGATTACAAAAAACAACGACCAAACAACAGAAATAAGAACTAGAATAGACACAGCAAGAAATGCGTTTGTGAATTTGAAAACAATACTCTCTTCCAGACACCTCACAATAGAACTAAAAGTGAGAAAATTAAGGTGCTATGTGTTTGCAGTACTATATTATGGACTCGAAGGCGCACACCGCTATGAGGTTAACCACCTCATAATTATGCAAGGAAAGATGAAGGGAAGAAAGAGCCATGGCAGAAGAATTTCATGGTTGAGAAACTTGAGAGATTGGTTTAATTGGAGCTCAATAGAACTTTTCAGAATAGCGCAAATAAAGAAAGCAGTGATGATATTCAACCTCCGATAGGAGAGGGTACTCATGGAAGAATTATAAAATGACTAACGCCAATTTTGTGTGTGCACTCACTAATTGTTAGTACCTACTTAAAATGATTTAGCAGCAAATGGCACTAAACAATCTCATTTTGTGTTGGGAAACCGAATTTCAAGGGTTTTTTCGTCAATTCTACGGATTCAATTCAATTCAAGAATTTTTCGCTCTGAAACTGCAAAATATCAAGTGTATTTTAGGTTTAAAAGTAAAATTTTGGCTATCCACGTGGCTATCCCGTGGCCATCCACCGGGTATAAAGACTTTCAGCCCCAACGAATATCCATATAAAGTTTTAAAGGGCATTGTTATGTTGTCAGATATTGAGTGATGTAAATGTTACGGTTTAACGTTCGAAATAATGTTAATCTCGACATTAACCAGTTAATCTCGAGAATAACATGTTCCGTTGGTTAATGTCCGAATATTACGTTAGTTAAATGGTATTCGCGTAAGAAGTATTCCTGGTACAAAGTGATAGTTTTTCACAATGTGTCTAATAATACTGAATTAAAGTACAGTCAGGAAAAAGAATATACAAAGATAGATGCTTGGGAAAAAAAAACAGAATGGAACGAGTGGCAGCATCGGCAACACGCGTTGCTAACATCTCACCGCACAAGATCTACGTCGACTCGGTTCATTTACGTCCGAACGCGTATAACCGGTGTCCGGCGTATAAGGCAGGGTCTACCTAAGCCTTACTGACGAGTCCAATAGGTAGACCCGGGACGAAACGCAGGGCTCATCACATAACACCATAATTAGTGACAATAAAATTGACTGAAAACCCAGGAATACATTGGAATCTAATAATACATTCAACATGAACAAGCCAAAATGGATATACTCCGCTTCATCAGAATTTCTTTCGACATTATTACATTTGTGTTAAACTCCATATTAACCAGTTAATGTCGAGATTAACCAAGCCCTATACCCAGACAGGATAATGCTGCAATGACTTACCTTCATATCTCTGGTTCTAAGAATCTCAGCATCTGAATACTCGGGAAGGAGCCTCAACATAAAGCATGCCAATGCTTCATCGCAGTGAAACACCCCGTTATGGGTGCCGATTTTGCGACTAAGCTTCAAATTCTTGTTATTGGAGGCCATAATGTTGAATCTAAGGCAAAAGCATTCAATTATAAAAGCCCTGCTTTTCTTGTTTGGTATTGAAGACTTTCGGTTTATTAGTTAGTTTGGAAATAATGCGAATTGGTACCAAATAGCAGTTCTTACCCTGTCCAAACTCCTCTTGCCACAGATGCAGATCCGTGAAGAATTTGGCGGCCCAGATTGAAGAAATGTTCCATTCTCTAACCCTAGATTTCCACCGTTCTTCTTCCACAATTTGTTCGTTACTTTCAACACAGCCCAACCTCACTTTCTTAAATTTTTTATGTCATCAAATTTCAAAATTTAGCTTTATGTTTATCGGTTTATATGGTGGTTGTCTCATACATAGTGTTCCTAAAAATCGTGCACATATAGTAGAAGGTAATTATTTTGTGTGATTTGTGACCAACAATTTGTTTGTACATTAATCAGCAAACGCATCGTTTTAGGTCCAAGAATTGCTGATATTTTAATGTTTTAAAGTGTTTGCGTTGTGATTACCCCATACGAAGATATGTAATTTTTTTTTACTAAATTGGGCCGAAGGATTTATCTAACTGGCACTATGAATACAAGGTCGGATATTCATCAGTTCAAAATTCGATTTGCGTGAGCATGACGTCACCTGGTACTCAGTTAGGTAGAGTGAGCAACATTTCAAATGCATCCAAGCTAGGCAGATTTTTATTGATTTTTAATACGCGATATTTCAAAAATGGAAAGTTATATGAGGATATGGTTTGCAGTGTTGAATAGCTCAATGTTTGGGGCTTGATTTAGGCTTATTGCGGAGAAAAATACCTTAAAGAAGTCTTCACAAAATCTCTGATTTTCAGCGCTTAGTTAACTGTATTGTTGATATGAATTTGTTTCATTATTTTGTAAACAAACAACTGAGTATTTTGCGTTTGGTACTTGGAGAGTTTACTGTAGATTGTTTACTACTTTTAAGTTTCGGTTCAGAAATATAAAAAATGCGGTGTGCAGTTTACGGTTGTAATAGTGATACGAGAGCTAAAACTCTGGAAATAAAGTTTTGTACATTTCCAAAAGACAGTTTTTTAAGCAAGCTATGTGCGAATGCTTGTTGTCGTACGGACACATTTAATGTTGCCTACGCTAGAATATGCTCTAAGCATTTCAAAAAAGATGATTTTGAGAGGAATTTGCAATTTGATCTTTTAGGGTACTTGCCAAAAGCAAGTTTAAAACTTAAGCTTGGTACAGTTCCTAAAATTCTACAGTTCCCTAAATTTGCTTAAAGTTAAAATCGCTAACAAAACAACAGTTAGATAGATTTTAATATTATTAGCGGCACCACAAAGCACATATTCCGTGGTAAATAATGGTAAATTAACATTGGGTGTAATTTCGACTTTCGTCTCTTGTGCTCTCTCTATAGGCTAAAACTATACTTTATTGCAAATCTGACAAATATGCTTCCTTTACTCCGTCTTACTGCTCCTAGTCTGCAAAATAAATTAATTTTTGTTACTTTTCATTTTGAAGTTTAAAACTCTGCAAATCATTTTGTAGTTTTACAACGAATATTTATTAAAAAATAATGGAATATTTCAAACACTAAATAAGCTATATTTAAGCGGAAAATAGCACGACACGACCAAATGTAAAATCCACCTTGTGCTAGGTATGGCAACACTGCAGTGAGTACCACATGACGTCACGCAAATCGACGCAATATCCTATGTTATATTCATTGTATCATAATGAGACTCTACAGGATGTTTTCATTGCGAGTGCGTTGTGCGTTTTTCTCTTTTCAGTTTTTTTGCGGTGAAATAGAAACTATAATAATAGTGAATAAAATATCAGTTTTTCAATAGTGATCAATTGATTTTTACCGTCTTTCTTCATTTAATTTTGAGGTGAACGTGTCGTTTGAGTCCCTCCGAATTTTTAGTTTTTTTCTTGTTTTACCTTAAAGAACACTTTAAATTATAGACCATCCAGCAAATTTTTTTCGCTGAAACTGCTTAAAGTGTTCTTAAAAGTAAAACAATAAAAAACTAAAAATTCAGAGAGTTCTCAAACGACGCGCTCACCAATTTTGATTTCAGTCCGAAAATGATCCTTGGACTTTCATTGTTGTACAGTAATGCTCTTAGCACAACGTTTCGGTTGCTTGTTTTTCCATCCGTTTTCAGCGTTCGCCTATAAATATGTCGGAGTGTACATACAGGGTGTCCCGTAAGCGCCCGTTCAAAAGGCCAGTGGGACATTCTTTGGCTCAAAAGAAGGCGATTTGATCTAACTTTTATGAAGGAAAAAACGTCCGACTCCTCTGCTATTGATGGTCACAATTGTTCAAAAAAGTCATCTTTTGAAATATCGAATGAATGAATTTTTTAGGGCAATCGACGTGATATCGCAACAAATTTTACAGACATTGCAAAAAAACTCAATAAAATTAGTCCAAAATCATATTAATTTTTCTTTAGGAATATATTACAAAAAAATGCTAATCTAATTTAAACACAATTTCTCATACATGTTTGCTTTTAACGTACGGTAACAACGTGTGTACATTTTACTAATAAAATAAATGTATATTTCCTATGTAGAATATAAAATAAATATGATATTTACAATATTACAATCAACAGCTTTTTACAGAATCTATAGATACACCATATGAATGGTCATACATGCTAAAAACTTTCCTTTCTAAATATGTAACCGTACTGGTTACATTTGACTCTCAAAATCCTGCCAAGCTGCGGAGGTCCACAGTAGAAAACAGTAACTTTGCCCTTTTTCTGATCTGATATTTGCTTGAAAACTTTATCCCAATTAGGTCTGCCTGCATTCGTTCGGGTTTTCAGTCCAGTTATCAGATCTCGCTTTTCCTAAACAAAAAAAACACGGTTTGGATTAGTATCAGTTTGGAAGATTTTAAGTTTTACAGACCTTTTCATGCAATAAATCGAGAGCCAGTTGAAGCCCGACAGCTTTCATATCGGTCTTTTGTAAGGCACTGGTAATATACATGTGCATTTCCAAAAATCGTTCCATGGCACCTCCTAATTCAGCCTGCTCAATTTCAAGCTGCGATAGCAGATTTACAAACCACTCGAAAGACCGCTGGTTTCGGTTGATCCAGAAGAAATCGACCTTAAAAATATGGCAATTATTTGCCAAAAACCCTGTAGATTGTTCCAGATGGTTACCTTTCTCAAGTTCATTACAGTAGCAGGAATATCACAAGCCCATGAAAACTTGCACTTAGGGCAGGTGTGTCGCGCTTTCCAATATCTGTGCATAATCGACTGTAAAATGGAAGCAAATGGGGTAACTCCAATTCCGGTTGCAATAAGAACGGCGTGTTGAGCGCGGAAAATGTGACTGGAAGGTGCACCATAAGGTCCATCTAGGAAAATCTAAGGAAATGGAAGTTAGTACCTAGTTTTGCTAGCAACTTTTACGTTAAGTAAGCTGGCAGCAGATTTTTATCTAATAAATATATGTACATATTTAATAGAAATCAACCAATAGGTATATTGTCTAGACAAGACTTTTTAAGATCTTGGCGTGATGTTCTTCGCATTGCGTCAATTATGCACGCATTAATAGGTCGCTCATGGAACGTCGCTTAATTAGTCACCAAAGTCAAAGTCTTTTCAATCAATTTGGCAAAATTTTCGACATTGAAAGCAACCGCAAAAAATCCGTAAAATAGCACACTAACAAAGGCACGTCTAATAACGAAATGATTGCATTTTGGCACTAGTTGGGTAACGCAAAGCATTTTTTTATGGAATATAACTATAAGTAAGTTGTATTAGTAGTCAAACGCAACAAACACGCTGATATTCACCTCAGTACCGATTTGATTCGAGTATTTTACTCTAATATCTCTGGCAAACTTTGCCTGGCTCCTAGAGCGCACCAGACAATCATTAAGGTGCTCTGCCTATTTGCAATTATGCAATTATATATGAGTCAATACAAAGTACGTAAATTAAGTTTAGTTAGATGTGGACTTACCTCCATTGGTTTCCCAACCGGATAGTTAATGTGTTTCAATTTGGGATCAGCGGCTGTAATATCGTGAAGCTGAAACGAATGGCCTTCCTCTGCATTTCTTTCCGGGCTGTAGTACCTAAAAGGACTGCTGTGACCAACTGAAAGAAAAAAGTTTAATTTTTTAAGTAGATGCTCTGGAAAGAACGATAGTGGAGTGCAACATACCAACGGAGGAAGCGAAAGAGTTGCTAGAGTCTCTCTTGTCACAATTCTCCAGACTGGGGGTCTTAAAGGCGATGATAGTGGGTTTGTTCCTCATGTATCTGAAGCTCTGCGCCAAACTTTTATTCTGAGGGCTCAGATACGCCAGACCTAAGGATTTCATTCTTGCCTTCCGCATTTGGCATTGATCAAAACTCTTTTCTGACTCGGAACGCATATATTCTCTTAATCTACAAGATTAAAGAAAGTAAACATTTAGATTTATTAAATTATTAAGTTTTGTATATTTTCCTGACTGTACTTTAATTCATTCCAATGTATTCCTGGGTTTCAGTCAATTTTCTTGTTTATTATTTAAAATGTTACAAATACGTTTCGGTGTCTTTATCCACCATCATCAGTTTGTGTATATAGTTGCTACCAACTTCACATTTGACTGGTCACTCAAGTCTCTGAGGACTTGAGTCCTCAGAATACCAGGAATACATTGGAATAAATTATTAAGTTCAGATTTTTTTTAAGTTGAATTAATTTATGAACCAAAACTTAGTTTATGGCTCATATTTAGAGAACCAATTGATCTGTAAATCTCTAGTTGTCACTGAGGTATAGAGCTTTAAATTGCGCTCTTTTTATATACAACATTTTAGGAATGATTCTAGTTTCCACGCAAAATTGAAAAATTGAAAATTAATGCGGGGTTTTGAAACCCGCTCCTAGTATTTGGCTCACATTTAGAAAATTAGTTGAGTTGTAAAGCTCTAGTAGTCACTGCGACATAGAGCCTTAAATTGCGAGCTTTTTAATATAAAACATAATTTTTGGAATGTTTCTAGTTTCTACGAAAAATGCAACAATAGGAAATTAACGCGAGTCTTGAAAACCGCTCTTAGTCATTGGCTCATATTTAGAGAACCAGTTTAGATGTAAAGCTCTAGTTGTCACTGCAACATAGAGCCTTAAGTTGCACGCTTTTTAATATGAAACATAATTTTTGGAATGTTCCAGTTTCTACGCAGAATGCAAAAATTGGAAATTAACGCGTGTCTTAGAAACAGCACTTACTATTTTGGCTCATGTTTAGAGAGCCAGTTGAGTTGTAAAGCTATAGTTGTCACTGAGATATAGAACCTTAAGTTGTGCGCTTGTTTATTTAAAACATTATTTCAGGAATGTTTCTAGTTTTTATGCAAAATGTAAAAATCCCAAATTAACGCGGGTATTGAAAACCGCTCTTAGCCCTTGGGTCATCTTTACAGAACCAGTTGAGTTGTAAAGCTCTAGTTGTCACTGCGACATAGACCTTTAAGTTGCTCGCTTTTTTGTATAAAACATAATTTCATGAATGTTTCTAGTTTTCACACAAAATGCACAAATTCGAAGCCAACGCGGGTATTGAACACCGCTCTTAGCCTTTGGCTCATATTTAGAGAACCAGTTGAGCTGTAAAGCTCTTCTTGTCACTGCGGCATAGAGCCTGAAGTTGCTCGCTTTTTCATATAAAAGATAATTTTAGGAATGTTTCTAGTTTTTACGCAAAATGCGCAAATTCGAAATTAACGCGAGTATTGAAAACCGCTCTTAGCCTTAGGCGCATATTTTGAGAACCAGTTCAGCTGTAAAGCTCTCGTTGTCACTGCGACATAGAACCTGAAGTTGCTCGCTTTTTAATAGAAACATAATTTCAGGAATGTTGTTAGTTTTTACGCAAAATGCAAAAATTCGATATTAACGCGGGTATTGAAAACCGGTCTTAGCCATTGGGTCATATTTACAGATCCATTTGAGCTGTAAAGCTCTCGTTGTCATTGCGGCATAGAACGTGAAGTTGCTCGCTTTTTTATATAAAACATAATTTAAAAATATAATTTTAGGAATGTTTCTAGTTTTTACGCAAAATTCGCAAATTCGAAATTAACGCGGGTATTGAAAACCGCTGTTAGCTTTTGGTTCATATTTTGAGAACCAGTTCAGATGTAAAGCTCTCGTTGTCACTGCGACATAGAACCTGAAGTTGCTCGCTTTTTTATATAAAATATAATTTTAGGAATGTTTCTAGTTTTTACGCAAAATGCAAAAATTCTAAATTAAAGCGGGTATTGAAAACCGCTCTTAGTCTTTGGCTGATATTTAGAGAACCAGTTGAGCTGTAAGGCTCTAGTCGTCACTGCGACATAGAGCCTTAAGTTGCTCGCTTTTTTATATAAAACATAATAATAGGAATATTTCTAGTTTTTACGCAAAATTCGCAAATTCGAAATTAACGCGGGTTTTGTAAACCGCTCTTAGCCTTTTGCTGATATTTACCTGATACTCCTCTAATATACCTCTAATAACTCCCACCCTGTATATTTACGCAACTATTTTGTTTCCTTAATGGTTCACATCCTTAAAAGTGCTTGCGATCGATATTGCCACTTTGAGCAAAACACCCAAAAATAATATACATTATTAGGAAGAAACACCAAGAAACAAACAAAACGAAATATCAAATTCTAATTTCAAAACAATAATAAAAATAAAACACCTAAAGAAATGAAATTCGTTGGTAATGTTCTTCATTTACAAAAATACCAGCTGATTGGTCTTTATTGAATGTTAGCAAGTCGTTAGAAAATATGACAATATTATTAGCAATGTTTGAATTGATAAGAATAAAATAAAATCGTCGGAAATACGAAAAAAAAACACAAAGGACAAGAATACATGGCATACATGTTTAACGAGCAAAAACATGTTTTCAGAACACGCCTAAAAAATCTCGTCCTGTATATTTTGTTTTTCCCAATTTGCATGATGCAACAGTCGACATCCTAAAACATTCATAGTGCAAAATCCGGATAAACATCTAAACATGGCATAAATTATGACGGAAATGCACCAACAAAATCTGAGTGTTGAATACTCTGTAGTTTGTTACGCAGCCCAGGTTTACTTTCCTATAGTAATTCTGGATAATAACCACCCAGCTTACCTACAGATGCCTCAACAATTTTCACACATGCAGAATGGAGAGTAAATGTTAAGTTATCCTGAAAAAACTTACGCTAACATTCGCTCTCGCTTCTTCGCATTATTTTGAACATCCGGGAGAGATAACGATTTTTCTAAAGGAGCTCTTTTGGCAAAAACCAATCGCTGCAAACGGTTTTCTGGAGACATCTTCCTCGGCTTGTTCGGTAAATCTAAATAGAACATTAATTTAAATAATCAGATATACCATGTAATGTTACCACAATAAAGAAAAGTTTATTAATATATTATTATGGATTCGAAGTCCACAAGTGTAATTCGTATCATCGAACCTGGTTTCAAGGAATTGGAAAATTATTGACTATAAAAAGTTTGAGATGTTAGGGAATAATTCATATTTTTTAAATTATAATTTTAAAGGTGGATTCAAAAATGTGTTTTCCAAACTGCAGATTTTGTTGCTTGGCCAAGTTGCCAGAAAGAAAATGTTTCAAAAAATATAAACATGGTTTTGTATCAAATTTTATGAAAATTAATATGCTATTCCTCTGTTATTATTATTAACTCATTTCAGTCATTTGGATTGCAATATAATTGATTCAAATTAAAAGAATTAAATTTAAGCACAAAAATTTAAATTAAAATTATTTTAATTTATTGCTCAAAAGGAACTAATAAATAAATTGAGCGGAACCGTTCTCAGTTTTATCTCAACTAATTTAATATAACACCAGTTTAATTAACCTACTTAATATAATATACACCGGTTTTGTTTTTCAGGACGAGATGCTGTAAGGTAAGTCTACAAATGTATCCTATTTGCCGGATAAAATTTTCACTTTTAACGACCGCTTTAAGAAGCTCAAAATAAAAAATACCATCTCTAAGAGAACAATTGAAAAGTGCAATATCGTTATGAAAGTGTTTTTTCACGATTCGGTCGTTAGAGTTTACACACCTGTAAAAAAACACATGCAACAATGTGATAACAAGTTAAAGCTTGCTAATATTCAGTGGACATTTGCAAAATCAGAAACATAAATTTTAAATCATTCCAATATATTCCTGGGTTTTTCAGTCAATTTTATTGTCACTAATTATGGTGTTATGTGATGAGCCCTGCGTTTCGTCCCGGGTCTACCTATTGGACTCGTCAGTAAGGCTTAGGTATACCCTGCCTTATACGCCAGACATCGGTTCTACGTGTTCGGACGTAAATGAATCGTGCCGGTATAGATCTTCTGCGGTGAGATATTGGCAACCCGTGTTGCCGATTAGCATTAGATTGAAAACCACTCGTTCCATTCTGCTTTTTTTCTCCCAAGCATCTATATCTTTTTCGTATATTTCTTTTTCCTGACTGTACTTTTTAATTCATTCCAATATATTCCTGGGTTTTTCAGTCAATTTTATTGTCACTAATTATGGTGTTATGTGATGAGCCCTGCGTTTCGTCCCGGGTCTACCTATTGGACTCGTCAGTAAGGCTTAGGTAGACCCTGCCTTATACGCCAGACATCGGTTCTACGTGTTCGGACGTAAATGAATCGTGCCGGTATAGATCTTCTGCGGTGAGATATTGGCAACCCGTGTTGCCGATTAGCATTAGATTGAAAACCACTCGTTCCATTCTGCTTTTTTTCTCCCAAGCATCTATATCTTTTTCGTATATTTCTTTTTCCTGACTGTACTTTTTAATTCATTCCAATATATTCCTGGGTTTTTCAGTCAATTTTATTGTCACTAATTATGGTGTTATGTGATGATCCCTGCGTTTCGTCCCGGGTCTACCTATTGGACTCGTCAGTAAGGCTTAGGTAGACCCTGCCTTATACGCCAGACATCGGTTCTACGTGTTCGGACGTAAATGAATCGTGCAGGTATAGATCTTCTACCGTGAGATATTGGCAACCCGTGTTGCCGATTAGCATTAGATTGAAAACCACTCGTTCCATTCTGCTTTTTTTCTCCCAAGCATCTATATCTTTTTCGTATATTTCTTTTTCCTGACTGTACTTTTTAATTCATTCCAATATATTCCTGGGTTTTTCAGTCAATTTTATTGTCACTAATTATGGTGTTATGTGATGAGCCCTGCGTTTCGTCCCGGGTCTACCTATTGGACTCGTCAGTAAGGCTTAGGTAGACCCTGCCTTATACGCCAGACATCGGTTCTACGTGTTCGGACGTAAATGAATCGTGCCGGTATAGATCTTCTGCGGTGAGATATTGGCAACCCGTGTTGCCGATTAGCATTAGATTGAAAACCACTCGTTCCATTCTGCTTTTTTTCTCCCAAGCATCTATATCTTTTTCGTATATTTCTTTTTCCTGACTGTACTTTTTAATTCATTCCAATATATTCCTGGGTTTTTCAGTCAATTTTATTGTCACTAATTATGGTGTTATGTACCTAAGCCTTACTGACGAGTCCAATAGGTAGACCCGGGACGAAACGCAGGGCTCATCACATAACACCATAATTAGTGACAATAAAATTGACTGAAAAACGCAGGAATATATTGGAATGAATTAAAAAGTACAGTCAGGAAAAAGAAATATACGAAAAAGATATAGATGCTTGGGAGAAAAAAAGCAGAATGGAACGAGTGGTTTTCAATCTAATGCTAATTGGCAACACGGGTTGCCAATATCTCACCGCAGAAGATCTATACCGGCACGATTCATTTACGTCCGAACACGTAGAACCGATGTCTGGCGTATAAGGCAGGGTCTACCTAAGCCTTACTGACGAGTCCAATAGGTAGACCCGGGACGAAACGCAGGGCTCATCACATAACACCATAATTAGTGACAATAAAATTGACTGAAAAACCCAGGAATATATTGGAATGAATTAAAAAGTACAGTCAGGAAAAAGAAATATACGAAAAAGATAAATTTTAAAAAATACATAGAAAGTTAAGAAACTACTACTCGTATAGAGGTTGTGCAAGCGGAAACACTCTGATTTGTTTAAAGATTTTTTAATCTGTCCTTTTTTGCAAGTTTTTTTGCACAACCCGTTCGGTCACATCACTAACCTCTTGAATAAGTTAAGTACTCCTTAAACTTACCTGAAGCACTACTAAAGGATCGTTGCGCAGCATCACTCTGAGACAAATCAGCTTCTTCGTTGTGTTCAAACGTTTCATTCGAAAATCCTACTAGCTGGACACCAGATTTTTTATTGTCATTTGTATCTTTCTCTCGTCTGGACAAAGTCCGTGTGATTGTTGCCTTGATTTGTATCAAAGTTGTCTGATTTCCATTTACCGGCGCGTTCAGTTCCTGCCCCCTTGAACATGATTGCACAGGATTCACTTCGCCGTTATGCAGTTTCACCTGCTCTTTTTCGAAGTATTCATAGAGGCGATTGGTCCATTGGCCCACTCCTCTGATGTGCAGCCACATGTAATCTGGAAATTGCCAAATTATCAACATCTATTGAAATTGGGATTGGTTTTACGCACCTTCTTGTTCGGGACAGCTGCTTATTGTGAAAGGATGCCACTCATATTTAGCTATAGCTGGGATATTAACGAAAATGTAGTCACCAGGATGAAAGTCGAATTGAGTGGGTCGTTTGATAACAAGGTGAGTTACTTTGGATGGCAACAGTAGTCCAGAACTGATGTAAGTTTTGCCTTTATTCGACATGGAGTCAATCCTTGATATTCGCTCGAGTAAATACGCCAAGCCAGGGATAATAAACCATTTCCAAAAATTTGGTCCATGTAGTATCAGCAATATCCAGAACGGGATATACATAAGATGCGTCCAGTAGAAGACCTAACGAGAGAATGTTGGAATTGAGGACGCTTCGATTGTTAAAAGAATCATCTTTACCTCAAAACAACCTCCCCTCCTAACAAAGGACTGGGAGCATAAGAACATGATGAGAAGAATAATAAACAAAGCCACCCCAGTTGGATTTGCACAGCCACCAATCAAACCAAACAGCCCAGGCTTGGTTGTGAAAAGCCACTCAGCAGTTGTAAAGTTGTTGCTGTTTATTACTGGATCATTCACAACCACTAAAGCTAAAGAAAAAAATCAGCAAATAATCAGTCGGATAAATTGCTCTAAAACTTACTAAAGTTAAAAGTATGCATCAACGAATGCCAAAAACTAAATCCAAAAATCAGCCATCCAGTGATTTTATGAAAATATATGTGCTGGTCCAGAGGCAAAATACTTCCATATCCCCTTGTTCGCAGAAAGGTTATACATCGACGAAGCATCAATACCAAAATAAAGGCGCAATCAAAGTTCAGGCATTGTCCTACAATGTCCACATGTTACAAACTGGATGAATTAAAAAGCCAACTTACCACATGCTCGTGCAAATATTGTATACCAATTGGAGTCCCTGTATTGAATCGATCTGGATACGAATAAAACGCAATTGACCATAATGAATCCAAAGAGAAATATAAGGTAGATCATGTTGTTCCGAATATATGGCATGGTGAGGTAGTACGGTCTATAAGACAGAATTTTCCGGAACAGGGACTTGGGTTTTGGGGTGGTTGTTGCAGGTGGAACCAACCATCGGTCTATACTAAAAAAGAGACATTTCTATAAAAGTCTGAGAATAGACTATACTATAGAATAGAAGAACGCTCTACGTTCTTATTTTTTTTTGTTTTTTGTCAGTCAGTGTTTTTACTAAAATTAGTTCCTACAAGGTGGAGAATGAAACAATACATTATTATTATTATTTTGGAAAGTTTGGCATAAATGTTGAACAAAAAAACCTCATATCCCGAAATTATTTTGAAATTTTTCGGGTATCTTTTTTATTTACCGGGTGGTTTAAAAAAATCAACCTTCTGGTCTTGAGGTGCTAACAGTTTTCTTCTTTCACTCATTTTCAAAATGTAAAGCTCATGTTGAAGTTAAAACTCCACAGTCGACATCCAGAAATTTCCGACAATCCAAAAAACCATATACAGTGGTACCCCGACATACGAGTTTAATTCGTTCCGTAACCTTGCTCGTATGTCAAATTGCTCGTATCTCAAAGCAATTTTCCCCATTGAAATTAATTGAAATGCCATTAATCCGTTCCTAATAAAAATGTATTTACAAGAAGAACCATTTATTTATTAATAACAAATACATATTCTATAAAAACATAATTAAAGAGAAAGTGAAGTGCTTACGGAAGTGCTTATTTTTCGTCACTGATCTTCGCTTTGCTCATATTCACCTGCAGTTCGTCTAAAAGAACTGTCCAAAGGAGGTTTGTTTCTTCCTCCCTTTCAGGATATGGCGGAAATTATTTAGGCAAGTTTCGTTGAACAACTCCGATGCACGACCAGTTGCAACTTTTTCGGGGTGATTTTTATCCACGAACTCTACAATTTTCTCTCACATTCCCATGATCTGCTTTACATCTCTTGTAGAGATAACCTCCTCCATCTCTGGCTTCTCTTAAAAACTAATTTTTCGTTGAACCACCGTATGCTTCTACAAATGTAGTTCGTGTAACTCCTCGGTTGTCAGCTCCTGAGACTGTTCCTCGACGATTTCGTTCACATCTCTCTCAGCCATCTCCAGACCCATGTATTTTCCCAGAGAAACAATCTCCTCCACCACTGACACTTCGGGTTCCAATCCTTCGAAGGCCCTTTCAGCTACAGCCTCAGGCCACAGCTTCTTCCATGCAGAGGTTAAGGTCCTCATTGTATCACCCAGCCAGGCCTGATCAATAATTCTTACGCATATCACGTTGTTAAAGTGGTCCTTCCAGAACTCTCGAAGGGTAAGGTTTGTGTTCTCCATCACCTCAAAGCAGCGCCGAAAAATGTGCTTGGTGTACAACTTCCTAAAGTTAGAAATCACCTGATGATCTATGGGTTGCAGGATAGGACTGGTGTTGGGTGGTAGGTAGAGAACCTTTATAAACTTGAACTTTTCGAGTAAATCATCTTCGAGATTTGGTGGGTGAGCAGGGGCATTGTTGAGGACGACAAGGGCTTGCATGGGTAGGTTGTTTTCCTGTAGATATTGTTTAACAGAAGATCCAAACACCAGGTTTATCCACTTCACATAGAATTTCCTGGTGACCCATGCCTTCGGATATGCCCTCCACATTACCTCCAGTTTTTCTTTTAAAATCTTATGTGACTTAAAGGCTCTCGGATTATCCAAATGGAATACTAGTAGAGGCTTGATTTTGCTATCACAACTCGCATTGGCGCAAAGTGCTAGAGTTAATCTATCTTTAATGGATTTGTGATCGTCTTCTCCTCTGTCGTTATGTAAGTCCTATTCGGCATCCTTTTCCGGAAAAGCCATGTCTCGTCACATTTGAAGACTTGCTGGGGAATGTATTCTTTGGCTTCTATCAGTTCGGAAAACGTTTTGATGGAAACCTCAGCTGCTTTCACATCAGCACTTGCTGCCTCACCACGCCTGACGACGAAGTGAATGCAGGTCCTTTTCTTAAAGTTGTCAAACCAGTCCCGACTGGCTTTAAACGAGTCTTCCGATTCCTCGTTTGTGGAAGTGTGTGGGATCTGCCTCAGCAAATCACCGTAAATCGCTCTTGCCTTCTCACATATGATGCTTTGTGCTAAGGTTCCTCCTTGAAGCTGCTTCTCTGTCACCAGCACCATCAGTAGATTCTCCATCTTTTCATGGAGAGAGGTCCGGAGCTTAGAACTTATTGTAACGCCCTTAGCTGGCGTGATACCCTTTATCGGCTCCTTCTGTTTAAGCACTGTACATATCATTGATGTGCTACGCCCGTACATCCTCAATTAATCAAGTCAATTACTCGCACACCTTGCCCATGTTCTTCCATGATTTCACGCTTTAATTCAATAGACGTCATCTTCTTCTTCTTCGGACCCAAGGTTATCAAAATAAAAATAAATGTGATATCGAGGTACCACTGTACAGAGTAGCATTAAAAGTGACCCAAAATTTGAGATTCTTAAAGATTTTCAGTTGAAGTGGAGTCTATTTTCCAACAATCGGTCCATTCATGCAACCCTGTATATAGCATTTTTGTCCTAACTTGGCTATGATGTTTTCGCTTCAAATGGAGCTCTAAATTTTTATCGTTGCTAGGCTCAGAAGTAGAATTTTTGTAAACCCTGTAAATAAAAGTGCTGGGTAAAATATTCAAAATCCTCTCTTCTAAAAAATAGGTATAGCTTTATGTTTTTCGAGTTGAAATCCCAAACAACGGTTTTTGGATCAACTGGTAGCATGCCAGGCTTTTAGAAATTGTGCACTGTTCCTGTAGAAACCCTTCCACATTCCACCCTGTAGAAACTTGATCTGAACTACTTAATTCTAGCAAAAACACGAACTGACACAAAAAGAGTTGTACTAGAGAATACTGCGAACAGAAATCAAATCATTACGTTGAAAATAACGTCCTTTTTGTTGCAGTTTAAAACGCAGCCATTTAGAAAAATGTAATTCGGAAAAATCTCGAAAATTATTAAAGATGGGTATAGGAAGTATTCAGCCAAAATGAAAGCTTTATTATTGTGAATAATATACGAGGTGTGTCTTTTAAAAAAAGTGAGATTTTTGAGCTTGAAAATACGTTAATTTGAACGATAATTATGACCGTCCTGTAGTTTCAAAGGCAAATGTTTTGCAGGCGAAATATTAATATAGTATTAGACCTTTATCCTCCTAAATTTTAAAATTTTGTAAAGGCAATTGAGAAATTTACATAAGAATACTACAGGGTATAAAAAATAAAATAAAATATTACATGTTCCATTAGAAAAAAGTTGTTTTCTGCGCTGCAGCTATTCTAACGCGCTCTGGATACCTGTAAATATTTAAAAAATATGCGCGTTTAGTGCTTTTACAATATGACGATAAAAATGTTGAAACAAATAATACCGGTTAAGCGTAAACTTACTTTACTCTATCGTTGGGACAAGCTGTACATTTAATCCTTTGATATTTTACTTTTAGGAAGTTCTGTCAATTCGATTAGACCAATTACATTCAAAAATAGAAAGTTAAATTAAGAAATTAATAAATCTAGCAAAGCTGCAAGTATTCAAATTTTCACATTTTTGAAGAACAATTAAATTTTCGGCATAATCAGAGCCGTCAAACATTTTGGATGTAAGTGAGTCCACGTTTCTAGGCGTATTAATCTCAGGCACTCTCAGCACCGGTTTCGAGCCTATTAGCTCGGTTGGGCCGAAAAAACACTCCAAACCGTAATCAAAATCCGTACTTTATTTCGGCACAGCTGTAAAATACATTGGCTCATGGGAGCTTGAAACTGGGGTTGCCTAAGATTAACAACACATTGTTGCTTTGTACATAATTTACCATCCCGGTTGGAAAACTTTGTAAATACTTCAATCAGCTAATTGGCGGTAAAAATCTAAAGCAAAACTACCTTATAGATAAGTTCTCCAATAAGCCCCCATGTTTTTCCAGCTGATTTTTAAGGGCTTCGTAAGTAATGGCACCGCGATTGTTAGTGTCCGCATCTTCGAACAACGCCACAGTTAAATCTTCAATTTGTTCTTCGCTAAATTGCATTCCGTTCTCTTCCATACAGGCTCGCATTACATGCTGCAGTTCCTTGTGCTGAATCAGACCATCACCTCAAACAATACGAAAAATCATTTCATACCAAACATTTTAATTCGTCGATTGTTTGCTGGCTAGAAATTGCTTACCATCAATGTCGTAGACTTTGAAGAGGAAGCGAATTTTATCGTCCGGACTTTGTCCAGCGAATTGATGCATTGCATCGAGAAATTCCTGTAGGGAAATCGATCCAGAGTTGTCCTTGTCGAATATTTGGAACACCCTTTCGGTAAAAAAGGGCTTAAAAATTAGCATAAGTAAAAATCTAGATTAGTGATGAAGAGGAAGAGTGGAAATGGTGCCCATCTAAGAACAAGAATCGCCGTGTATTGTGGGGGATTCTTATTTTTAAGATTTGGACGCCAGAAAGGTATAATTTTCCACTAACAACTTACATTTTTCGACATGACAATCTTTTGGAAGTCATCCCTTTTAATCTCCTTTTCATTTCCCACAGTCTGTCTGAATAGTTGTTCCAGTCTATTCAAGTTTGCTTGGTCAATGCCAGTGCGCGGCCTGCAAGTTTAAAGTTTGCGTCTTATTACAGAATCGTTTAAGGTTATTTGCTCTCTGCTCAAGACTTGAAGGCAAAATTGAAGATTAATCTTTCCATTTATTAGATTTTTATGTTGAAAGAAGTATTTTTCGATTCATTTCCTACCTTGCGTTTGTTATTGTTGCCAGAAATTCCATTATTTGCTCTGATGTTACTGTTCCTTGATTATTATCATCCAATAGTCGAAATAACTTATCACTTATCTAGAAAAAAGCACAAAAATTACTGATGATCTTTTTAGTATTATTTTCAAGCGTTCAAAATATTTTTATTATAAGCAGAAATGTATATGCACTTGCGCTTGAACTGGTCATAAACGTTTCAGTTTGAAAGCATTTTACTTTACCCCTTTTGCATTAAAAATCTGGTAAAACTGGTGCACTTTGATCGGTTCATCTCCGCAAAGGCAGAACGCTACACTTTCTAATTGTTCTGCAAAATCGATTTGTTTTTCATTTCTAAAAAAAAAACAGAAAAAAACATAATTGTTACATTATAGATACTTATTAACAATTAGATAAACATTAACGTGAGTCAGAATGTGTCGTTATTAGTTTGTATTAATATTGAATAGGTTGAAACGTTTACTTTATTGAAAAAATTAATTCAACTAACTGCTTTGAATATAAGAATTTACCAAACAATGGCTAAAATTTAGAAGTGATGAAACAGTGATGAAACAGAGTGGATTCAAAACTGAAAAACTTGGATGACAAAAAAGTCATAATTTTCCTACCTGCTTAACTATCAAATAGTTTCCTATGGGAAAGTATACTATAAAGCAGAAAGCGGAAAGTTACATTATAACTAGAACCTAATAGATTCCAGGCACTCAAATAACATCATAGACATTAGAAGTAAAAGAGGAGCTGAGGAGAACTCGGACCATTTTCTGGTATGTGCCAAAACAAGAATAAGGATTAAGAAACAGAAGACAGGACCACAACAAGCAAATAAGACAGCTAAATGGGACACGGATAAACTTAAGGAAGAGGAAGCCCTCGCTAACTACAAGTCTAAAATTGCAACTGAAATGCGGTATATACCTGAAACGTGTAAGAGTAACGCCAACACCATGTGGAATGTTATACAGAAGATTACTCTGGAGACAACTATCGGAAAGCGCGAAAGAACAAGGAAAAATAACTGGTACGTTACGGACTGTGAGAACGTACAAAACCAAAGACACCGCGCTAGGGTTTAAATGTTACAGGACCCTTCACAGGACAACATAGATAACTTTAACAATGCAAGAAGTAGAGCAAGAAAACTCATTAGGGAAAAAGAGAGAACATCAGAAGAAACAAATACAAGGCATCGAAGATAGTGGAAGACATAACAACAGCAGGGCATTCTTTAAAGAATCATATCGAATTAAAATGGGCTTTAAACCGCAAACAAGTAATATCATACGTAACGACAATGGTGACCTCATCATCGGCATTACAGAGGTATTAAAAACATGGAAAGAACATTTTCAGAAACTCCCTAATGTAACAAAGGACGACACAACGAATATACCGGTGTATTTAACCGCCGAAATAGAAACCGAAAAACCAACACTAGAAGAAGTGACACACAACAAAGCCTAAAAACAACAAAGCGCCAGGAAATGATAATATCCCCTCTGAATGCCTGAAATTGGGAGGTCCAGTACTCTATCACAAATGCATGAGTTAATCGTACTAATATGGGACAGCGAAAGATTACCGGAAAGCTGGAAACAGAGTGTTATTATACTCCTACATAGAAAAGGAAGCTATCAGGTATGCAAAAACTACAGAGGGATATCTCTTATCAACACCACATTTAAAAGACTTGCAAACGTGATTCTAATCCTCATATCACCATACGCGGAAGAATCGATAGGTGATTATCAGTGCGGCTTTAGACCGGGCAGGTCAACGATGGATCAAATCTTCACTATTCGCCAAATCCTCGAAAAACACTGGGAATTTGATAAGGACCTCCACCAACTATTTATCGATTTCCAACAAGCCTATGATAGCGTATTAAGAGACCATGTATGGGCAGCCATGGCAGAATGTGGAATTCCAAAGAAAACAATCAATATTAGATAAGTGTGCATGGAGGGTAGCCGGTGCCGTGCTAAAGTTGAGAAAAACATGTCAGAAAACTTTGTGGTGGACAAAGGCCTAAAACAGGGTGATAGTTTGCCTCCAATACTGTTCAATATGGTTTTGGACGCAGCGATCAAACGAGCTAACATTGACATAGAAGTTTTTCCAAGCAGTGGACCAAACCTGATACTAGGCATTTGCAGACGATATAGATCTTGTCAGTAAAACAACCATTGAAATCAAAGAGTTGTTTGGAAAAATAGAAAAGGAGACAGTCACAGTAGGATTACAAATTATTGAAGACAAAACAAAATACATGTATAACTCCCGGAGACAGGGAAGAGATCGACTAAGGTAAAATGTACCTCGGCTTAGTCATCACAGCAGACAACAACATGAATAAAGAAATGAAGGCTCCCACGCAGAGCGGTAATAGATGTAATTATGCACTAAGAGAACTATTCCAATCGAGAATAATGTCGCGATCCTCAAAACTAAAATTGTACCATGCTATTATAAAACCCGAAGTAATGCACGGATGTGAAGCGTGGACCCGAACCAAAGCAAACGAAGACGTCCTGCGATGATTCGAGCGAAAAATACTTAGAAAAATATATGGACCAACCCAGGATCATATTCAGGACAATATCCAATAAGAACAAACGCGGAGTTAGAACAATTGTACCAGAGAGAGTATTGTGAGGGAAGCAAAGTCATAAAAACTGAGATGGGCAGGAGACATATACAGAGCACCGGATGACAGAATGCTGAAAATTGCATGGCACGAAGCACCGACAAGCAGAAGACCACCGGGAAGACCTAAAATGAGATGGAGGGACAATGTTCTATCGGATATGCGGAAGATGGGCATTGAAAATGAACAGGAAACAATGCTAGATAGATGTCGATGAAGGCAAATTGTGCTTGCAGCTAAGACCCACATAGGGATTGTAGTGCTACTTGAAGAAGATGAAAGTTAACTAGACGAAGAAGAACTATTTCGAAATTGTATAATTCAGGACAGAAAGGCAGCCAAGTTCAAAAATGAGTAAAAAAATGGGAAAAGTAGATCTTAAATGTATTGATGATCATCATATAGCTGCTGGACACAAGCCTCTCTTTGCACATTTGGGAGATGTTACTTATTGAATTTATTTTCCTCCTATCAAGGTGTTTGTGGTAATATTGATTTTAAGCCTATTTTTCGAGATGCTCCGGATAATTCTGAGACCATTTCATTTGCCTCATCTAGTCAGTATCAAATCAGCAAGATGTCGTCGGCAAAACGAAGGTGGTTTACCTTTTCTCCAGTCACGTTTTATGCATTTACAGTCTCATTATTTTTCTAAACATACATTCTATCAGAATTGTAAAAGTTTTGGGGAAACTTCCGTATTTTTTGCGAGTTTAGCAGCTTTTTTTCTATTATCGTTGGCTTCCGACCCTTGTTTTATTTTGTGGAGTATATTTTCTAATATTGCTGCTTGACCCAGGTTTCTATAGAGTTTGATCTAAAATTCTCGACAATCTTCAATATTTCTTCTGTATTGCTTGTGATTTGTCCTTTTTCATTTTCCAGTTTAGTTATGTTAACTTTCTCCTACTTAGTTTATTAGGTTTATTACTTTGGTAATTTTATTCTCTTCTATAACTATAGTCACCCATTTATTTCTGTAGTTTCTAATGCCGGTCTTTACAGCTTTTGTTATTACTTTATTCAGTTGTTTTAGCTCCTCTTTATGTTACGGACGATTTTCTGTCGTTTTTCTTATCTGTTTCATCATCTGCTTAGTATTTATTTTCCGTTTGTTTGTTTCAAGCCGTGCTTTCTTTGGGTGGCGTAGATTGACTCTTCAATGGTTCTTTTTACTGTTAAATCCGTGACTATTTGTATGTGTAAATTGTTTTAAGAGAGTTATAATTGGTTTAACAACAAAAGTTTTAGAAAGCATTTTCTAAAGCCCTAGAAAAGATTTATAAAACCTGCATAGAATCTACATTTTTTTCAAATTGCCGATTTTTCTCGAGCTTCTCCCGATGACATGTTTTTCTGCGTTTCCTTTCAGTTTCTGAAACATTGACACTGAAGTTTTCGAATTTTTTAAATGTTTGTCATTCCTTTCGACCTGTGCAATTCCACCTGTAGGTACAATTTTATAGATTGATTGGAAAAATCTGTTTTTAAGCACTTTATTTCCAAATTAATACAATAAATTTAGAACTGAGCTTATCTTAGTGTCGAGCTAGACTTAACGTGAACATGGAATCTTATTGACTGAGTCTATCGTAGCGGCTATTCTCGCAACGTAAAATCTTAATGACTTGACTTATGACCGAACCTAACCGCAGACGTAGATCTTATTGACTAAATGCTCGTTTCTGCTGTGGCTTCTTTTATACTTAAATCAAGCTGATCATAGCAGAAACGATACTACGTCTTATTTTAAAATAATAGTCGGCATAAGTGACCATATAATTGTACCTGTCCTATCTAAAATCTCCATCTATTTTCGTTCCGTTTAAATTAACACAAGATTTTAGACCAAAATTTAAAGGTAAATTGCGCATAAATGATTATGCTAATATATCTATCTGTTTCTATAAAAAAAAAATTCAGAGGCGCCCTTACGGAGATGCAGGCCTCTAAAGGAGCCACCTGACCTGATTCATATCGATAAACAGAACGGTTTTCGAGAAAAAATATTTTTATTGAATACGGATTTATTGAACAATTTTGAATGCACGTTCAACATGAGCTCCTCCATTGGTTCTTATTTGGCCGCAATGAACATTAATGCTTTCTAGTGTCGACAGGATTGGCATACACTAAAGATTTTAAATATCCCCAAAAAAAATCTAAAGGGTTGAAATCTGGCGATCGAGGAGGCCAAGCCACGGGTCCTTGTCTTCCTATCCAACGTTGTTCGAATTGCGTGTTTAAGTGTTCTCGAACTGCCAGGTTGAAATGGGGTGGTGCCCCATCATGCATGAACCACATCGCCTGTCGTATTACCAAAGGTAAGTCTTCTAAAAATTCTGGAAAGTTGTTTTGGAGAAATTCCAATTAAAGTGCCCCGGTCAACCTGTTAGGCAATAGGTATGGTCCTATTAAATGTTGCCCGATGATTCCAGCCCATATATTAAAATGTTGAAACTGGTGTTGATGGTGAGTCACAATAAAAGCATGCGGATTTTCTTCTGCCCATAAATGCAAGTTATGGGAGTTTATTACTCCATGCTTAGAAAATCCTTCCATCCTTCCATCCTTCGTGGAAGGTCTTCAGAGAGAAGTGCATGAACCTTTTGTAGGGATACGGATGCAATTGCTGTTCCTTAACGATCCTAAAAACTGTAGATTTTGGACAATGAAACCGGGCACTTAATTTCCGGACACTTATTGAAGGATCTGCTTCTAGCGCATTTAAAATATCTTCTTCAGCAACCGCATTGCGATTCACGGTTTCCACGATTGTGTTTGGCTTTTGCAAACATTCCTAATTTTTTTTACGGAAGGTATTATTTCAGCTACTCAAAAAGTACTCATTGTAAAGGGTAAAAAAATATTAACTATTATTGTGCTCCACCTAATCCATCCTTGACAAACCGAAATGCTAAACATGTTTTCATGGGTCCTTTTTAAGAGCAATGATGTGCTGTTCATTATATAAAAAAATAATTAAATTGCATGAAGTATTCTAAAAGTTATTTTAAAAAAATCGATTTTCAGTTGGCTCCTTAAAGGGCCTGTATATCCGTAGGGGGGAATTAACATTTTTTTTATAGAAACTTGTTTAGAATATGAATGATAGAATGAAAAATAGAAATGTTTTTTTAACGTCCCCTGTACAAATCCGAGAGCATGCCCACATATTCCGGGATACCCTGTATGTAATTCCATGCACGCATCTTTGCGCAAGATAAAAATGCATTACTGATTTATAATGCGCTGTTTCCTAACAATTTGTTGCATACATTATGTATTATGTTCTGTCACGGTTATTGTCTACCTAAACATTTAAATTGTTTTGTCTTCAATAAAGTTAAGACATCGACGGCGAAAGGTTGCCAGGCTAATGAATATCGATACTTCCATTAGCTGAACCATTAATAAACGTTAACAATCTGACAACAGACGATTATATGCAAATATTAAATTGGCAATAAATAAACTTATTATTACCTGCCCCGATGCAGTAGATTAAAATCTATTTACATTGTTAGTGTATGCAGTCGAGAATGTTTTGTATAATAACATAATAACCCGAACCTGACGCTATAATGAGGGGTGATGATGGATGGATGGATGGTGAGTTTTTTATTTAATTTTCAAACTTCTTGAGAAAATTTCAAGACAACAACCCCTTTAAATATGTTGATTAACAATAACTTACGCCAGACGTTGCTTGAGGAATTCGATCCAATTTTCCTGCGGCAGACTCTGGGTCCTGTCCTGGTCGAATAACTTGAATGTTTGTTCCAAAAGATCCTGCAAAAGAAGCCAAAGTATTTTAATTGCCCTCTTACTGCACTAGGAAAATGAATGTAAGCTAAGTGTTCTGTGTGTGTACATTCTGATCACTACAAGATTTTGGATTTGTTTACTAAATATGTATCAGGAATTTACCAAAACGAGCGGTTGATGGGGAATCGCTAAATGTCAGAGAAGTCTGCAAACTAAATAACTCTTGGCCCCAATAAAAAAGAATTGTTGAAATACTTCAATGTTCCTACAGAGTGAATTTTACTGGCTGGAATGGTTTGGAGCTTCGGGTGGTCGATACCATAAACTATGTCGTAAACTCCAAGAACATCGAGTTATTACTACTGTTTTATGTTCCCATTGATAGCATCTGTCTTTTAAGTATTGTTCAAGACAAGAAAGGGAGGTCTCAAAGAACTAATAAATGATGTTTGTATCAATTTGCAACCCGTACAGATAAGATATCTTGCAAACAACAAGCCATATTCACAATCCGATTTTTTAAGACTAGACACTTCTGAATGTTATCGTTAAATTATGGTTGAAATATGACTTGAGGCATCGAAGATATAAATTGCTTGAAGAAGATTAGTTATGCTATCTGCCGTTTCTGGACTATCTGGAATTGCAAATACTGACAGCTTGCACTAGATACGTCCACTAACATATCTGCTTTAATGGACTCGAGTTATTGAAGGTTTTGCATTAAATTTTATATTTATTATAATACTCGATTGGTTGCACACAGTGTCGCACAAAATCGCGGTTTTATTCACTGCGTTACTTCAAGAGTCACTAGATTGCTTAAATGGAACTGTTGGTTTGGGTTAGATTGGGCTAATGAGGAGCATTCTACACAGGGTGTCCCTTGACTCGACCATCAGATCTTAAAAGCGCATTATTTAGTCAATTTTAAGTCGAACGTATAAGGCATTTTCGAATTAAACTAAGCTTTGGCAAACGAGACACGGAACACCCTGTATAGAACTGTTAATGCAGTGCCGATATTTATATATTTTTAAATTGTTTCAGTATTCCCATCTTCAAATCAGATTTTATAGTTTCAGTTGTAAGAAATAGGTAAGAATATAGAAATTAAGTTGGTTGAAGCATATTGCAAAAATTAGGAGACGCTTACACGGTGGCTGAAAAAGTATAGCGCATTTAAATGTATTTGGCAGATTGACTAGCGTTTTGTCGCCAAATGTAGTTGATTTAAAAGGACGTTGTCACTGTGCAAATTCTGTTAAAATCGTGGCAGATATCTTTTCTAGTATAAATTGAAACATTGGATTTTTTTCTAAAAAGTGGCTAAAAATATTTTTGATTTTTGAAAAGTCAGTGAAAAGTAAAAGCGAATTTTTGTTAAAATAAATTAATAATTTCTCTTAAAATAGCAAAATAAATGCAAATTTTTATTCATTTCACTGTTCAATTCAAATTCAAATTCACATATTAAATTCACAATTTACTTCAATTCAAATTCACATATTAAAATACAAATCACACACATTAAAAAGTACATCAAGAACATTGGTTTTCAGGTGATGAGTCAGGACAAACATATCTGGGAAAAGACTAGAATCTATTGTTTAGAAATCTAAATTTAACTTACATGTCTAGATGTTTCTACCTTCACATTTGCTTGGACATTGAATTTAAATTGATAATGAATGTAAAAATGTATATTTTAGCCAAACTGATGATGGTGGAGAAAGACACAGAAACGTATTTGTAACATTTTAAATAGTAAACAATAAAATTGACTGAAACCCAGGAAATTTTGAAACACACACATAATGTAATATACAAGATTGACTGTTTGAACTGTGACAACACATACATAGGTCAAACAGAACAATATTTAAAGAAAAGAATTTACGAACATAAATGTAGCTTAAGAAAGGTTAACGAAAATGGAACAGCATTAGCACAACATGCACAACAAAAGTTACATAGTTTTGATTTTGATAACACAAAAATATTAATCAATGAAGACAATTATAATAAGAGAAGAATCCATGAAATGATACAAATTAAAAAACATCAGAATGCAATGAATTTTAGATCAGACACAGACAATCTTAGCTCTGTATATCACACACTAATTAAATGAGCGCATGCATACACTGATTGGACCAAGTAAATGAAATATAAACACCTGACATTGAAGAATTGCAGAGCAATTGATATTCCTAGAATGCAAAGAAAAAGCGAAATATAAACAGTTTCTTTATTCTCTCGCTCGATATCGAACAAAGTATGGATTTCAATAGCCAGTCAAATGTGAACGTAGAAACAGCTTTACACGTAAGTTAAATTTGAATCTCTGAACAATAGATTCTAGTCTTTTCCCAGACATGATTGTCCTGACTCATCACCTGAAAACCTATTGTTTTAATGTACTTTTTAATATGTGTGTGATGTGTATTTTAGTATGTGAATTTTGATAGAAAATTATTTTTTTAAAATTAATGATGACTGTGAATGTGTATTTTAGACAAACTGATGATGGTGGAGAAAGACACCGAAACGTATTTGTGACATTTTAAATAATTCCAATATATTCCTGGGTTTCAGTCAATTTTACTGTTTATTATTTAAAATGTTACAAAATAGGACTAATGAAAAATGGATAGAGAACTTAACAACGGTAAGCATACCAGACAGTGTCAGGTATGTACTGTCACTTGGCCCAAACTTTTCTATCAACAAAAAACAATACAAACCGATTCATGAAGTCATAGCAAACATTGAACATGGAATCTTCTCTTTAAATAGCGATAAAAAAACGAAATAAGAAGTAAGTGTTGTAACATATTAACAAATTTCAAGAATAGAATATCGAACAAAGGTGTGCCCAATTATATCAATGGGCTTATACGTGAAACCAAAACTTTCTTAAATGAACACACAAATATCTGCGTGTTAACGGCTGACAAATGTAGCAAGACAGTTGTTATGATGAAAAGTGAATATAGAACAAAAATGCTATCATTAATAAATGATGTAAAAACATATAAACTGGAAAAAAAAGATCTTACTACAAGTATTCAAACAAAACTAAATAAAATAATAAATTCATGGCATAAAAATAAATTCATAACAGATAATTTAAAGCGAAAACTGTCTTGCAACAACGGACCGAGCACCATTTATATATGGCCTGCCAAAGCTTCACAAAGCAGGCCACCCATTAAGACCGATAGTTAGCAATATAAATGCCCCAACTTACCAATTGTCTAAATACCTGTCAGCTGTGTTGAGTAATATATTGGGAAATTCACAATATCACATTAGGGACTCATGGAGCTTCTGCGAATTCATAAAAAAACAGAGGATACCTGAGAACCATCGCCTGATATCGCTTGATGTGGTATCGCTATACACAAACATCCCGGTAGATTACTCAATACAGTGCATAAGAAATAAATGGGCTGAAATTAGGGAACATACATCATTACCCGAAAATGAATTTATTGGGGCGGTAGAGCTGTGCCTTAAGTCCACTTACTTCCGATACGAAGACAATTTCTATTCACAAATATATGGAGTAGCTATGGGATCTCCCATAGCTGCAACAATTGCAAACCTTGTAATGGAAAGTCTGGAAGAAAAACTAATACCTGATTTGAATTTTAAGTGTGGATTTTTTAAAAGATACGTAGATGACTGCATAATGTGCCTGCCAAACCAAAAAGTTCAATACACACTAGATAAGTTTAATGCATTCCTTGAGACCATTAAATGCACCATTGAGGAAGACAAAAACAAATCATTAAACTTTTTGGATATGACAATTATGTATGACAATAATGGGGAAATAAAAACAAACTGGTACACAAAGGATATGTGGTCTGGTAGATACTTGAATTACCAATCATATGCACCTATACAATATAAAAAAAGTGTGGTAACAGCTCTTACTGATAGAGCGATAAAATTAGCACATTGTAGATACAGACAAAAAAATCTTGAAAAAATAAAAAAAGTACTAATAATGAACAACTATCCCAAAGAATTCTTCGAACCAATTATAAAACAAAGAATTAATAAAATATACAATGCAAATAAATGGAACAACATAAATAATATAAAAAAGAAAAAAGAAGGTGAAATCAGGTATGTATCATTACCGCACATACCAGAAATCAACACAAAAATAAAAAATGTTTTAAAACCACATAATATTGCTATAGCGGAGAAAACTAAAAACAACTTGGCAAAAGAATGTTTTACAAAATTTAAGCCTAGAAGCGATAAATTGGACACACCAAACGTAATATACAAGATTGACTGTTTGAACTGTGACAGCACATACTTAGGACAAACAGGGCAATATTTGAAGAAAAGAATATACGAACATAAGTATAGCTTAAGAAAAGTTAACGAAAATGCAACAACATTAGCACAACATGCACAACAAAAGTTGCATGATTTTGATTTCGATAACACGCAAATATTAGTCAATGAGGACAACTATAATAAGAGAAGAATCCATGAAATGATACAAATTAAGAAACATCAAAATGCAATAAATTTCAGATCAGATACAGACAATCTGAGCTCTGTATATCATACGCTAATTAGATAATCGCATAAATGAACTGATTGGACCAGGTAAATGAAATGTAAACATCTGATATTGAAGAATTGCCAAGCATTCCTAAAACGCAAAGAAAAACCGTAAGATAAACAGTTTTTTTGTTTCGCTCGCCTGATATCGAATAAAATATGGAAAATTCAGTGACCAGTTGAACGTTGCGATGTTAGGAACTATACACGTAAGTTGAAGTTGAGGTTTGAATCTCTAAACAATAGATTCTAGTCTTTTCCCGGATATGTTTGTCCTGACTCATCACCTGAAAACCAATGTTCTTAATGTACCTTTTAATATGTATGTAATTGTATTTTAATGTGTGAAATTTGGTGAGAGTTTTTTATTTGAATTGATGATGACTGTAAATATATATTTTAGACAAACTGATGATGGTGGAGAAAGACACCGAAACGTAAAAAAAAAATTTGTAACATTTTAAATAATAAACAGTAAAATTGACTGAAACCCAGGAATATATTGGAATGAATTAAAGTACAGTCAGGAAAATATACGAAACGAATTTTAAATAATAAACAATAAAATTAACTGGAACCCAGGAATGTGTTTTGGATTAAATTGAAATACAGTCAGGAAAATATACACAGTATATACCTAATGACAGTCGATATTTTTTCCTGTTAAGTGCAACAACGAGTTTTCTATTTCGTTTTCAATCTTTAGGTAATCCAGCAAAATTTATATTTTTATTATTTTATTTCAAATCAGTTAAAAGAATTAGGAAAATCGTGAATTAAGTGAAAATTTACAATCGTTTTTACAATCCAAACTGAAAAAAAGTTGGCGTCGAGAAAAAATTATATAAAACATATTATCCTACTGATCACAATGATAAAAGTAGCAACAACAAGTAGCAAGAAAAGTTGGCCAACGGGAAAATTGTTTTTTCTTTGATTGTTAAAAATATGCTATACTACTGATCACAATGACAAAAGTAGCAACTTTTCTGTAAACTACAAATAATTTTCTCTTCGTGTTCGTACTTTTGAGAAATCAAAATGTAAGCTACAGGGAGAGTTGCTTCAAATATCTGCATAATAAACGTCCCAAAATGTTCACTTTTTCATCAACAAGTTACACACAAATACAACAACAAAAGATCCCAATTTTAGAACGCAAATACTATTAATCTTGAACGCTACACGTACATTCCTTATTAATCGGCTTTACAAATTAATCTAAAACAGATCGGAGTGTTTTAGTGAACATAATTAGTAAAACTTCCTATCCAAAGCCTGTTATTATAGTCAAGATTATATATTGAGATACACATAGCTTGTTCTAGGATAATTTTTTTCCTATCTCGACGTTACAAGATATATCAATACAGATGCGGAAAACAGATGAGATTCTGGTTCCATCCGTCATAAATAGCCTCTATAATTTAGCTTTTTTAAAGTCGTAAATCAAGGAAGTTATAATGGAAAATATTAAAGGCGAAAGAAATGATTTTACGCTGCAGTTCAATTTCATTGCAGCCTGCAATTATGTTTCTAATTTCCTATTTAAGTCACATCAATTTGAGATCCATTTTTTTTACCAAACTCTTAATCTATGAAGATTTTTACACGAGCCAAAAGAGCTTCCAATAAATGTACACACTTTATTTAGAAACGTTTTTCGATGTCACAAAATACTGAGGGGACAGGCGGGCAAAACGGACCAGGTGCCTAAAACGGGGTACCCCGTTCTTGGCCAATGCCACTGGCTTCAACTCTACGACTTTGATAAAATTATATTATAAACGCGTGTTATTACTTCTAATAAAATAAATGCGTCATGGGGTACAAATAGGTAAAAATGGGGTACCAATAGGTAGGGTAAAATGGGGTATCCCATGTTGCCTTCTTTTATGAAACTTTTCTAAAATATTTTTTGTTTTGTTTCCAGATGGTGTACAAAAGAAAGACTGATCGCCACAAGTGTTCATCAGAGAGTATGCAACAGGCTGTAAATGCTGTAGTAAGTGGTGAGATGGGATACCATAGAGCATCTACTTCGTCTGTTCCTCAGACTACTTTAGAACGTCACGTTAAAAAACAACGAGATAATGCAGTTTATTCTGTTAGAAAAGAAACGTTTTATGCTCATAAAGACGTAATTAATTATGCTGGGGAAAATGGGGGTGGTAATGTTATGTTTTCCACTCCATTGCACGCGCACCGTCTTCAGGCCTTAGACGTTTCATTTATGAAGCCTTCAAGTGGATATTAGAACGACAAAGTCAGAAAATGGCTTTTTCAATGCCGCAATGGGTTTAATGCCATTGTGTGGCTTTAAAAACCCGAGTGTGGCCTGTGGATATGGCCCTTTTCTGCAGCAAATTTCTTGCCATCAGCTTCATTCATCAATGAGCCTCAACCAAGATCGTCTAAAGAATGTGAAAGAATCCCCAGAGCGACCTTAGCAGTCAAGGAAAAGGGGCAAAACCGCTATTTTATCGTCCTCACCAGATAAAACAACAGATTTGTCAATTCTGTTAATAAGTTTTTCTGGTTTTGCATTCCCCATTTTGCCCTATGTGACGGGCATAATGGGGACAGATGCATTATTTTTTCTTTTGTAATATAAGCGAACCGTGTACTCCTTTTAAGTTGAAGTATTATTAATAGGGTAGTTAGTACTGTAACAATGATATTATAAGTTTTAATTTTTTTAAAATCTAACTTCAAACCTTAAGTGCCCCGTTTTGCCCGCGTGTCCCCTACATGGAAGCTACTTTCACTGTCTACAAACCTGTATTGCATTTAAAACATTCGTTGTGCAACTAAATAAGAGCTATTTGAGGAAAATAGAGATAAATATCTACGAAGACCTCTAGCTAAATCTATAACGGACATAATATATTTTCTACCAATATATATTCCTAGAGAAACCCGATATAAAATCTATAAAAAAATATGTCATATAAAGTATTACAGGAGCAATCAGTTCATTTGAATTTTTTTTCAATTAACATTGAGTTTGATGTTCTTTTTAATCCTGTAAGACATATAAATACACATACAAAAAAAGTGAAACGTGATTACTAGCTAAACCTCTCCAGAAGATAGTCCGACCTCTTTTTATTCCCAATTAAAATGTCAAATCAATAAACTCACCATTTTATCTTATTTGTTGGCCACATTATACATATCAAGTAAATGAGCGTTTTTCGATTTATTAGCAACTGATTCACGCAAAGTGTCTACTCATATTAGTATGAGGATGAGGAGTAAGCAATAATTCCGATTACTGCAATTTTATTGTGTATACTTATATCACGGTGCATCATGTCGAATTGTAAACTAGGAACAGGAAGAGAGTTCCGTTTGTTTAATATTTTCTGATTAAAATAAACAACCATAAATATATGGTAATTTAATCAAATTTGACTTGATAATGCTGATTTAAATATGCCGCCTTGGGTAATTGAAGTGATCTTAATCAGGCATAATATGATTAGTTTGAGCACAACAGCGAATTTCATAACATTTTGAATGGAAAGAATGATCTTAAATTGACCTCTAGACATGTGGGATTTTTTTGAGCAAAACCTAAGAAGGCAAAATAGAAAGCATCAAGTACATGTTCCAATTTAATTATAAATCATTCCCATTGGCTAATAACAGCAATTAAGCATCGCTAAAAACTCTTTATTGAGACACATAAAATTCTGCCTATAAATTATCAGGAACATAATCAAACACTCCATTTATGGATGCCACCCGATAGTAATTATCAATTAAATTAAAGCAATTAATTATTATGGCTTGTAATATACCTTTATAAATACTTTGAAGGCTTAGAATAGCGTCTGCGATAATCATCCAATTATGCAACTAGTGCTGATATAATTAATATCGAATTTGTTGCGGCATTGGCACAAATTGCTTTGATTAATTATGGTGTCCGGTGCTTTGGACGGATTTATGTCCTTTTCAATGATCAACAAAAAACATGTTCTGCGTTGAAATGTTTTTTTTTTAAGAAATATCCGAAGAAATTGTGGATTTTACTAGAACAACCGAGTTAAGCCTACATTTTTAGCAATAATTCAGTATTTAATTGCCCAAGATCTTTCCGTCAGTGCCTGAATAGTGTTTTATTAAAGCGCTTTGCTACTGAATATAATTTGCAGTAATTTCTGGTTAATTTAGCTTTTTTTCCGCAAATTAATGCAGTAAAGACGTAACTGTATGTTGTTTTTCTCCAATGAGATTCTCATTAATGTGAGTATCTTGTTTTTTATGCGACTGAGACAGTTTCTCTAGGCAATTAAAGCTGAACTAACGACGTGTGAACCATCAGCAGGAGGGAAATTTAAATAGCAATTTCACTTTTTCCATATATTTAAGCAGGCTGTAAGCGCAAATCAATTAACAAGAAATTAGATTATGATCCGTCAATTACCAGCTCACCAAGCAAGAACAGGCTGCAAGCTTGTAAGTGAAACGGTCAAGAAATCGAAACATAAAAAACCGTTTTTTCTCAACTGGCTCGTTTTCCCAAACAAGCTGACCACTTAGAGTTGTGTGTTTTCAGCAAAAAGCGACCGCAACTGGAAAGCGCTTTGCAGCTTTTATGGCTTCCTTTACGAGGCGGAATTTGTTATCTGCCCGTGTTTAATCAGCTCACAATGCTACACCATGAATTGCAATCGATGCTTAACAATAAGAACCTGTACAGCCTGAGCCCTTGTTAAAATACTTTCAATTTTTTTCCCGTGTAGATTACAGTGAAACACCTTTACCGTAAACTCGTTGCATATTGCAGATCATTCTCCAGGGTTCAATATCATCACTAAAAGACATTGATGGACATTATCGTGTTTACGATCAATGAATTATTCAGCAAAGTTACGCATATCAGTAGGTTTTTAGTTACTAGTTACTAGGTAACAGATTAGGTCATCATCACATCATCGAATGTTTAAAGTTTCATTCGTTTTAGCCTGATGAAACTAGTCGCAATTGAAATCGAAAAAACCATGTGATATTATATTAACTTGGAATGCTGTATATCCCCATAACGAGTACTAACTCATGAACAAAGTAGCAGAAAAACGCTACATCAAAGGCTATGCCATCAATAACCATCATCATCTGATAACAAACAATCAGATCGCGTTCTTAAAGACATAATAGTTATACTCTAATATGCGATTTGCAGCAGTGATATGCTGCTATTCGTGTTTTTCTTCCACATGTCTTTCAAGGAACTTTTAAGCGGCTAAATGACACAAGTTTCCTTTTCGGCTTGATAAGGAATGTGTCGTTTAATCGCTTGAGAAATTGTCTGCATTACATTTACGGCCTTCTACCTTGTTAAAAGATTTTATTGATTTTAAGAATCGGTCTGATTAGCGAGAACGATTGAAAACTCGATGTGATTAACTCGTTATTGGATGGGCCGATTTGAACGAGGTGCATAAGAAATCGTTATTATTAAAAAAGTGATACGATGTGTCAATGTCGCATAGTCCATATTAGGAACGCGTTTATTGGTTGATTTTCGACTACAAATGGGTTAACAAAATTAGGAAAATTTATATATTTCTGTGAGTGACCAGCCTCCAAAATTATATTTTGGACACTGCTACATTAAGCCAAAACACTGCTTAGCTTAAATCAGAAATTTCATATTTATGGCATTTGCTTAACTTTTTGTGTCCAAAACAGCAACTCATAATCTTTGCGCCCAGTATTGGACGACGTCAATGGCGTTCCGTTCAGCATTCCATAAATCGTTTAGAGAGCAAGTGTTGGGGAAGTTTCTACAGATTGTGAGATGTGCCATGCCTTTCATGCACCCGGTGGTTATTCGGCATGTCTCATTGAGGGCTATGTCGACCTTTTTGGCATGGCTAGATCTACTCCATACTGGACAGGTGTATTCTGCTGTGGAAAAACATAAAGCCTCTGCCGTTCTTTGTAGGACTGACGGTCGAGCACCCCACTTGCTGGATGCGAGTTTTTTGAGGGCATTGTTTCTCTTTGATACTTTTTGCCTCGTCTTAATGCAGTGCTGTTTATAGGTAAGCGTTTATAATGTAACACCTAGATATTTTGGGAATTCAGTGTGTTCCAGCTCGCTACCCTGCCACCTGACTCTTAACCTCCGTCCTGCCTGCTTGTTCCTTAGATGAAAGGCACTCACTTGGGTTTTGTTGGGTTGGGCCGCAGAGCGTTCTCTTCATAGTACTTGGCCATTTCTTTCAAGCCCTCTCTAGTTTCGTTTCAACTAAGTAAACATTCATGTCCTGCACCGTTAAACCGAGATCGTAAGCGCCTTCCCCGAGAGGATGGACGTTGGTATAAATATTAAAGAGAGTTGGGGAAAGAACACTCCCTTGCGGAAGGCCATTTCTTTGATCTCTCCACCTGCTTTTCTTACCATTCAGAAATACATAGAAGCGTCGGTTTTGTACTAGAGATGAGACTACTTGTGTGAGTTTGTAGTCGTTGGTGAGGTTATACATTTTTGTAAAAAGTTTTTTATGGTTTGAGGTATCATACGCCGCGGATAGGTCAACGAAAGCAACGCCCGTGATAAGTTTTTCTTCGAAGCCCTTTTCTATATGTTCTGTTAGTGCAAGGACTTGGCCAGTACATGATTTCCCAGGTGGAAAGCCTGCTTGTTGCGGTGTGAGTTTAGGCTCTATCGTTTTTCCCACACGATTTAAAATCAGACGTTGATACACCTTAAAAGGATGGCATAGAAGGAAAATTAGTCGATAGCTGCTGGCAGATTCCGGGTCCTTTCCGGGTTTAAGCAGAGAAATCACTTTGGAGTTTTTCCATAGCTTTGGAATTTTAGGGTCTGAAACGCAGTTGTTAAAGAGGGTTAGCAACCAGTTTTTCGTTACAGGACCAAAGTGCTTTACTTGTTTGGTACATATGTCGTCCACTCCAGCGGCCTTCCCATTTTTAATGGTGTTGACGGCATTATTAAACTCTGACGGAAAAAGGTGCTTCCAAGCTATTGGTTTCTACTGCATGATCTCTTTGCAGTCTTTTTATATTGATCCTTTTCTCAGTTTTGCCGTTTTCTGGTAGATGTTGAGCTACTTGGTTGGGGGTTACATTGACAGAATTTTGTTTTACAACTGGGTCTCCGTTAAGCTTCTTAATAAAATTCCAAGCTACTTTGCTGCTATGTGTCATGTCTATCTAGCCTTGTATCGCTGAGCTGTTGGACCAGTGCGATACCACAGTTTGTCGTATCGTCGCTGAATGGGTCATGTTCATACAGTTTAGTATATTTACTCAAGATATCCTAAGTATTGTCAGACAGACCCGCTATGTATTGGGTTCTGCATTCTCTCGGTATAGTATTTCTAGAGATTTCTTTAAGTATCGCTAAAAACTGTTTGTAGTTTTCCGGTTCCGGTTCTTTACTGCTAAATTCTGACCAATTTGCTTTTTGGAAGTTAAATCTGCGTCTGAAGGACATGGTTCGTGCTTTTAGGGCAGCATAAACTTCAAGGCCAGCCGGTCGGTGTTAGGTTTTTGGCATGGGATCGTAGACTCTTTTGACACCCAACCAGCCACCCAACCAGCCAAACAGCCAACCCATCACTGGCAAAACGCAGGTCACGGTTGTATCCTCTCCTCCAGATTATACTTTGGAATGAGTATGGCAGTTTAGAATCATGTATAAGGGAGAAATCATTCATTTTACACCATTCTTCCACGTTGTTGTCGGTCTCAGAGTAACCCCATAAGGTGTTATGACTGTTGAAATCGAACGAAAGTCGATGTGTCTGAGAATCAAAGGTTTTTGGCGGTGCGAAAGTAATCGCTTCTGTAGGAGGTCTGTAGACGGATGTGACTGTAACTCTGTCAATTTCTATAGTGATTATTTCAATTCCTTTGTTTTGGGTGCAATATGCTGATGATATAGTCTTATCTGGCTTCCGTGTTTGTTGTGCAGAGTTTCTGCTGACATGTGCATTCCTGCGATCTGGGGTCTATGATGGGTCACGTCCCTATGGGTTTCTTGTACACACAGAATGTCACATCCGGTCTTTATACATCTGATAGTAGCGCCTCTTTGTTTTTTGTTAAGCCCTCTATGTTTATGGATGCTATTGTCAAAGTTGGTTCTGAAAAGAACCTTGGGTTGGTTTTGATTCTTGTCTTTTTTGATTTGTCCATTTTGATTTCTTGTTGTTGCTTCGGTAGTGGAAGGATTGGCAGTCAATAGACGTTTCCAGGGGACTTTTGACAGGCAGATTTGTGTTTTTGGTAATGGCTCGATCTTTCCAAAATTTTCACCAGTTTTGCCATAGACGTTCTGGCAATCGCTAGTCGCTTGCGGACTTCTTCTTCCGATCCACCTTTGTTGGTAACTACTGATCCTAGATAATCAAATCTTTCCACCACTGCAAATTCAGCCACGGTGACGCCTTGCGACAGGTTTTCATTCTCTGTCTGTCTTGATCATGATCTTTGTTTTGGCTCTATTAATTTCCAGTCCATATGAGCTACTCTGTTCTGTGAGTCTGGCCTTTATAACTTCCATTTCGGCTTCCCCTGAAGTCAGAATCACAGTATTCTCCGCATACCTCAAATTCGTTATCTGTTTGCCTCCAAAAGGGATCCTTCCATTAACATTTTCCAGTACCTCTCATAATGTATTTGGTGTAAATGTTGAACAGTATTGGCGACAGTATGCATCCTTGCCACACTCCCCCTAGTATTATAAATGGTTCGTAGCATGTGTTACTGACGCTGACGCATGCAGTACTGGTCTCGTAGAGCTGCTTGATTAATCTTGTTAGATGCAGTGGTGTTTCCATTTTCTCTAGTATTTGCCATAGTTTGCGCCACTTCACTTTATCAAACGCTTTAGTATAATCCACGAAGCACAGACATGCTTGCACTTGGAATTCTCTGGCCTTTTCTATTATTTGCCTTACGTTTAGGATCTGCTCCCGTGTACCTTTCCCCGGGACAAATCCTGATTGCTCATCTGCAATCCCTAGCAGCAGGATGTATTTTAACCTGGAATTAAGTATATGTAGTATAATCTTGCTAGCATGTGATACCAGTGCTATGGTTCTATAGTTAGCACAGTCTGCAGTGGAACTTTTTTTGTATATGAGTATTAGCAGAGATTTTGCGCACTCTTCTGCTCATTTTCCGGATATCTATTTGCATTGGCAAATAGTATGCATGCTGTTTATTCCTGCTTCTCCCATTGCTTTACTTGTTTCTGCATTTTTGTTGTCTGGTCCCGTTCTATCTCCACTATAAGAGAGAGATAGATATTTCACTCTGTTGTATAGGTCATGTATATTGTTCTGGTTCGCACGGTTTTCTATTTCCATGCAGATATTGTGTATGTATTGGTTTTTGTCCCTTCGCAACCTACGTTTTTATTTGTCTGTTAAAATGTCGAGTTTTTATAGCTTTCTCTATTAGGTCTGTGTTAGAGAGACAGTTCTACTAGTTCTATTGTTTTATCTTTCATCCAGTGTTTCCTTATTTGTTTGGCCTCTTGTTTCAGGCATTTCGCTGCTGCCAATTCAATCCATCTTCTTGTTTCTTCCCCTAGTTGGTATGGATCATTGTGATCGCCCGGATGTGGTGGTTCAGATAAGGATCGCTGGATGGCAATTGGTTGATGCATATTCACTTTCCTCTTGTTAACCGATTTGATAAGATTGAGTGCCTGTAGCTTTATTCCAAAGTCTGCAATGATTAGTCTGTGGTCAGAGCCGCATTCGGCACTTGGCTTGGTTTTCACGTTTCGGAATGATGATCTTTACCTCTTATTGACTAGTAGGTAGTCAATCTGGTTTTTGGTTTTCTTATCAGGAGGTGTCCAAGTAGATAAACGTCGGGCATGATGTTGAAATAAAGTGTTCAAAATTGTTAAAGTGTTGTCAGTTGCAAATTGCATGAGTCTTTCCCCTTTCTTGTTCCGCGTTCCAAGTCCGTACTTGCCCACGATACTGCGATTGTGATCGTCTGTTTTTGTTGCCCCGACTTTGGCATTAAAGTCACCTAAGATAACCGTGATATCCGTGGAAGCTTTTTCTCCATCAGCTCCTCGGTGAGCCCATACATATCCTCAATATCCTGATCAGGTGCATCAGAGGTTGGGAAATTTGCTTGAATGAGGTGCGTCTTTACTGGTTTGGTGTTTAGAGTTATTATTATTATTCTATCGTTCACTAATCGGTAACTTTCCGATCTTGGAAGTTTAGATAATTTAAAATAGTGAATTTAATACGTGATTTAATTGAAGTGTTTTACCAGTAAAGACGGGACAGTTTTCGTTTACTTTAACGTGAAATTTACGAAATTATGTCCTGATGTTACACCTAGACGCGGTTTTGCTGCTGAAAAATGTAGAATTGGAAGAAGAAGGTCCGCAGAAGAGATTTGGAAATGTATGGGCACCAACATGAATGCACTTTTATGACAGACAAGACTAATGTAACAATGTAAGTATATTTGCCATTAATGCACCATATATTGAAAAGACAATTTCGCAGGCATGGGTAACACTGAGTTGAATCAGCTTCAATGGCGCTTTCAAAGCGCATTCCCTTTAGAAGTGTAACTGAATACAGTAAACTGAGATGCTGTTCTACGTTTTACGGTTTGGTTTTAGATGGCATCACCATGCCGTTTTGCAGAATACATACGTTTTATTTTATTGACATATACGGCTTGCAGTTTTTGGCCTGATAAAACTTGGTGAATGCAATCATCAGAAAATAATTATTGGATAAAATGCTATCAATCCAAAAGTTTCAAGGTTCGCGCTTCGAATATATGTGGCGCAAAAACTTCGTTTCGAATTCTAGCTTGTCAATTACGGTTTGTATGCCGGTATGTACAGATGCGCTCTGAAACTGCCAACTCAGTGTTACCCATATCTACAATTTCGGCTAGCAATTCGTCTTGTTAACGTGTTATTTTAATATTGTATTTCTTGTAGAATGATTATTAGCCATATAATTACAACGAACACAAAAATTCTTGCATAACGTTATGTTTTATTTTAAAGAAGTTATTATGTTCTTAGGTTATAATTTATATAACTCTATATCTTTTTGCTCTTGATAATCAAAGTTTTTCTGTGAACGATTTGGACAAATCTGAAAAATCGGCTTATAAATTTGAAACATTTTTTGTACAGTTTCACACGCTGAATAAAAGCAAGCACTCTAATACGATTTAGTTCCATTTTTCCTGAAAAAAATGTTTTTATTTAAAGGTTTTCTCATTTATTGAAATTAATCTCAAAATAGTTTTTATTAGTTTCACAATATTATTTCTCCATGCATCATCATCATCCTCAGCCCATGTCCATCCACTCCTGAATGCAGGCCTACTCCAACAGTTTCCATGTCCGTCTATCCAGGGCAGTTTGCCACCAGTTCATCCCTGCTATTCTTTGATTTCATCCCGCCATCGCTTTGGGGGTCTCCCTGCATTTCTTTTTATGACTCTTGGGGGCCACTGCATTATTTTGTTAGTCCACCAAGATAGAAACCATCATGCCTTGCAGCATGACCTGCCCATCTCCACTTCAGATCGGCTACTATTCTCATGACTTCCGTTATCCTTGTTCTTCCTCGAATCTCCTCATTTCTTATGCGATCCTTAGGCTGATTCCCAATAGGGCGCGTTCCATGGCGCTTTGAGTTATTCTGAGTCTTTCTGTACTCTTCTTTGTAAGTCTCATAGTATCCAGTCCGTATGTTGTGACGGGTGTAATGCAAGCCTCATAGACTTTCCGCTTAAGGTTGATTTCTTCATAACTTTTGCTGTTTGGGGGCAAAATTCATATGCAGCACAGGAGATAGATCATGTGCTCATTTTGTGGTATCCATAAATCGACATGAGAAATATGTGAATATTCAACTGAATTCAGTCAAGCATCAAGCAATAATTTCTTTTCAATTAGTTAGTCGGCAGAATTCACTTAATTTCTGCAGATTATATATCGAATTTCCTCCGAAGTGTCCACTGAAAATTCTTTATCAACACAATAAGAGACAAGTTGAAAATACAACAACCACGTGCTTACACTCATGTACCATGTCGCAACCAGCCAAAGTTAACACGAAATTAGTTTTCAATAGCATTGTTGAAGATTGATCGATTGGAGCACGGATCTATTTGACAGCGGAATTCCGAATTATCTTGAGCGCTGATATAAGCCATTCAGATATTATCTTTATACGGTATGTAATATCTAGAAGCAAGCAGTAGGCACCTTCACAAAAAGAAATGGCTGGTTCTTTTGAAATCGGTTCAGATGAAAAGGATCGAGCCAGATAAAAGTTCGGTAATTAATCATAATAACAACGTGACAATAAAATTAGTCGGATTTAAATTATGTATCAAATAGATTCTTCAGGAATGATATGCCTGGACGTATCGGTGCTAACAAGATGTTTCATTTCTACGTTGCTGAACATCTAGGCGGTAAGGTGTGTTCATCTAAGACACTTCAAGGCTCGAAGTTTGCAAATTCAAATTGGGGGTATTCGAAACCGTGTGCCGAAGAAAGCACTTGACCTCCATTGTTGTTTTTTTTTGCCAGTCGATTCATTACTTATTATTTATGGGAGAATGTGTATCATTCATCATCGCGCGAACCTTGGCAGATATAGATTCACCTTGTAAGAACATGAAAAACCAATCTGAAAACAATGCAGTCAAGTTGTGTCGTGATCAGTCTAATGGGCCATTTTATCTTCGGTTACGTCTAGTCTAAGCTGCATTTGGGTGATTAATTTTGCCTGTTTTAAGTATTCACTGCACTTTAGTTGCAATCAAATCCCCTTTAAGTAAAGAGGCATTTTTTGGTTTTAACTTCAGAGACACTGAGGTTACTTGTACGTTTCTTAAGTATTTTTAAGGCTAAATTTTCTTTAATTTTTATTGCTGCTTTGATTAAGTCTCGGTTTTTTAGGTTTTAAATCAGGCAGTTTCGATAAAAAGTTACTCATGAAAAATGTGGCGACCGTTTTTAGACATTAAAATTCCAGCCCCGGGCCTCGAAAAGCTTTAATCCGCCCCTGATTACTGAGTTTTAGTTGCAATCAAATTCTCTTTTGCTAGAGAGACACTGTTTTGCTTTTAACTTCAGAGACAGTGCGGATACTTGCACGTTTCTTCGGTGTTTTTATGACTAAATTTTCTTTGTTCATTTTATTGCTGCTTTGATTAGGTTCAGGCTCAGCTGAATTTGGGTTATTAATTATACGTGTTTTCAGTATTCACTGAACTTTAATTGCAATCACATCAAATTTCGTTGAAGTAGGGAGGCACTTTTTTGGTGTTAACTTCGAAGACAATGATGCTATTTACACGTTTGTTCAGCGGATTGAGAACTAGTAAATTGTCTTTCTATTTTATTGCTGCTTTGATTAGGTTTGGGCTCAGCTGAATTTGAGTGATTAATTTTATTTATTTTGAGCATTCACTGAACTTTAGTTGCAACCAAATTTCGTTAAAGAAGAGAACCACTTTTTTGGTTTTAACTTCGAATACAATGAGACAACTTGCACGTTTCTTAAGTGGTTTTAAGACCACATTTTCTTTGTACTTTATTGCTGCTTTGATTAGGCTCAGGCTCAACTGAATTTGAGTGATTAATTTCGCTTGTTTTAAGTTTAGTTGCACCACAAACTGAATTTTAGTTTCAATCAAAATTCGTTTCCGTAGTGAGGCACTTTTCTGGTTTTAGCTTCGAAGATAATGAGGCTGGTTGCACGTTCCTCAAGTGGTTTTACGACCAAATTATTTTTGTTTTTTCTTGCTTGCCTTAATTAGGTCTAGTCTAAGTCGCATTTGGGTGATTAATTTTACCTGTTTTTCGTATTCGGAAACTGAACTTTAGATGCGATCATATTTTCAAAGACATTTTTTTGTAAGTAAACGATATTAAAATTTCCATACTTGCAATGAGTGTTTCTACTTTGCAATGTCCCGTATTCCTACATATGAAAAACAAGATATTCTTATATATAATCCCAAAAAGTATTTATTCTTCAAAATTCTGTTTCACTGTTACAGTGTTCGAACCATTATTTTGTGGCATGTGTAAACTGTAATTGAAGTAGCAATGCGTTCGTCAAGACCCTCAAACCGACCATTGTCCAAGAATGGGGGCCAATCGTTCCAAATGTCCGCTACTTTTTAAGATACATATCTCCTTTAGTGAGATCGAGAACAGATTAAAATGTTGCTAGGGAACATTAAAATGGTGCGCAAAAACTAGTGATCTAGTTATATCACCTTTCCGACCAATCTGTAAAAAACGAGCATACTTTATATCCACAGTTGTAAAACCATCTTCCTAATATTTAAAAAAATTCATTTGAACTTGCAACTTGGTGAACTTTGCAAGAAAAAACCGACGTTTTTTTTCTGTTTAGGAATAACCAGAGAGACAGTTTTAATTGAAAAGAAAGCTTCCGCTTTACCTGCTGGTAATTGCAGAAAAATAACTGGTAAGACTAATTATGAGTCTTACAAACCCATCATTAAAATCCCTTAATTTAACTTAATTGTCCATTGACTGTTCGCGGACATTTCGTGCATCGTTTTAAGTGGGTACCCACAATAAGTTCACGTTTAATTTGATATATTTACCTGTCAGGTTGCAATAATTGACATTATTATTGGACCAGAGTTTTTCGGTCTTTTTTAGAGAAATTTATTTGCAGCATTCCGCTACCATGTTGCGAAGCAATAATTGACGGGACTTTAAAACTTGAAACGGGGTACTGGCCGGTATTTCTATAAAAAATCAACAAACTTGTGGTTAGTATTTTTATTGTGCTCTTCAAAACTTAAAATGTATAACAATGTCGAACATGCGTTAGGTTTTCCATCCCTGGGGAGCCTTTAAATACATCCAAACTTCTACATGATAAACGCGCTAAATCCACGGGTTGTCGCTTGTTACAAGAGGATTGATTCTTCTAAGAAAGTAAAAGTGAAATTCCTTCTACCTACTCCCGGACAAGACCTCCAGAGCAATGTAGGTCAAAATTTTATAACCCTGTATATTTACTAGTACTATGTAAACTTTCTTATAATATTGCTTGACTTGTCTGAATATTTAAAATTCTAAATATTTAATTGAGAGTCTAATTATATCATGTTAAATGGCATCTAAATGTGGTTTAGTCTACAAAACCCTTACTGATTTATAAGAGAACCTAATATAAACGTTAAAAATAAGTAATTTGAAAAGTATTTCAAATCTTCAAAACGCACTGCACAAATGCACTTTTACCTGGGCAAAATAAACGAACCATAAAGGTAATTTATCGAAGAAAATCTTCCCAAATATTGTAATAAGACACCTGTAATTTCTGGTCATAAATCTGAAATGCGATGATATTGTCCGATAAGTCTCCGGTCATTATTCATCAATTTCGGCGGATCGTATAAATTACCAAGGATGTTTGAATGCAAAGGCGTATTGGAACGAATTTTATAATAAAAGAGCTTTACACAATCGTGCAAACAAGTTTTTTCTCGGCATATTTCACTTGCTTTACTTGACTTTACAGGAAAATTGTTCGTGCAAATGTAGTACAGAAAAATTAATAAGAATTTTGTATTTTTTACTGTTACTTTTGAAATATGTTCAGTGTTTTAATTTTCAAGAATTTTGATAAAATAGAGACGAATTTATAGCTAAGCTGAAGAACTTAGAAGATGAGTACTAGTAAACATCTTTATTTCTAAAAAAGGCTATCGACCTATCGGTCTTGCTGCCCTTGTTTAATACATGCAGTCTTAATCTAAATAAAAAACAAATATGAAAATTCTCTTATTCTAGGTTAACAATACTATTAAATAAATAAGATTTCAGTGGCAAGAAGAAATTATTTTATTGTCCACTAGTCCGTTGTGTTTGTAAGTGTTCGAGTAGCGTTAATGTATGGAAACGGAAGCGGGATTGTCTGGTTGGTCTTGTAAGACAAAGGGGATTCAGTATGGTCCAGTTGTAGGGGTTGTTTGTCCATTTTGTCTGTAGCTGTATGAGTCTTTCCGAGATCTTTGTCATGTTTGTGCGTTCGTATAGTAGTTTGGTGGGGGGTTGTGTAGTGGGTTTTGGGGGTGTCTTATTCGTGTTATTAGTCTTAGTGCAATTTGTTCTGTTGTTTGTGTATAACGTTTTGTCCTTTCTGTTCCGTTGGTCATGAGTATATGTCCAAAGTCTTAGAAGATATATGTCCAAAGTCTTAGAAGATGAATTAATCGTAAGGAAGGTTTTTAATTTCGACCCCTTTATTGGAACAGGCTGGAACAAATTTTTAAACAACAAAATTTTAACGGTACATGCAATTTATATACAATAATTTCATTTTTTTAAAGAAACAAAGCTCTCTTTTAGCCTCAGGAACATCAAAGCTCTTATGGAACTCATACTTTTGATTTTAATGTACCCAAGTACAGAATGGCTATGTATATGAATATGGTTCACATAATAATTCAACACAATTGTTTAACAAACTGCCAAATTTGGTTAAAATGGATTGCAACTGGGAACGTTTAAGAAGGCTATTTTGAAGTTGCTATTAAATTTAAAATCTTATTCCATGAAAAATTATCTAAAACATTCACCAATTTTACTGACGTTATTTAATAACTAAATAATGATTATTTATTATTAATATTGTTATAATTCATATATTCTTTATAATGATTCTCATTTTGCCTCACTTTTCAAAATTTGATTGAACTTTTGTACATACATGAGAAGAAAGACATTGAAACAGAATAACCCAATTTCCCAGCTTCTGTCACCTGAACGTATTATGTTAATTTTATCGCCCAACTGCGTAGATTGTTACTAGTATTTTAATTTATTTAATCTTTAACTGTGGTGCATTAAGTATGAGTATGAAACCCATTATCATAAATCAGCAGCTGAAGTTATATTACTGTGTCAATCGTACAAAATATGACCACGCAAATTTCAGGACACATTCACTTTCTGTTCTCGTATTGGGCTCCCTCCTCTACAGGTACCACTCGTTTACTTCTGAAGGTACCACTCGGGGTCCATGGTAGTGGTAGGCTTCGAATTCAGACCGATAAGCCGGGTTTAGTTCGAAATTTGCCTTTGATGCATTAGAGTGGAGCAGGATTTTTAGCATCAGAATGTCGTAATTTGTATTCGAACACACATGAGTTTCTCCGAAATTTCCCTTGATTTTTTATTAGGAAGATTTACTGTTGAAAGCCGTGTCAAGTGGTATAACTTGCTTGCTATGGGATTTTTATTCTTCAGTTGCTTTTTTGTATGCTAATTCGATTGATGGTTACCCAATCTGTCTGTACCCAGACAATGACCTGCTTAGGATAACTGCCTATACAAAGATGAAAGTCACTTTCGGCATAATAGCACCTTATTATTCCTAGTTAAATATAACTTACCACCCGTAGACAACGATTAGTCCGTTGTTCATGTTTACAGGTAAATCGGAATATAATTGGTATAATTAAAAAAAAAACGTCAATTTCTACAGAATCGATTTACCCAAAATTACGGTCTTGCGACTTCAAAGATGGTCAGCCATGAAATTTTAGCCCCGTTATAAGGCCGAAAATAACGACTTTTGACGACATGACTCTACTTAGTATATCAATTAGGAAGCGATTAACGATTAGAAACATCTTCGGACTTAGTCACGGCTAGTAATTTCAAGTGAGTCTTTTTTAATTGGGACATTGATTCAAAGCAGCTGTTTTAATTAAATCCAACGAAGCGATAGTCGAGGAAGAAATGTTTAACATCGCGTAACATCACTTGGGCATCAGAAAATTGTCTGAAGAGCGCCATTATTTTATATGTATAAGCAACTATTAACATGTGTTCAATTCATCAATCCATTTTTTGAAAGTGAGTATCGCATAGCATTAACTAACAACTAAAATGTATAAAATCATAATGTATATCTAATAATATTATAATTGAATATAACTTTGCAGAACAGATATACATATACAGGGTGTCCCGAAATTGTTGGTCAGCAACGATAGGGCGTACAGAAGACCTGAAAATAAGGCCAGTACTTCATATAAAAAAAATTGCGATCTGGCTTCCTTATGGAATTATGGGCCAAAGTGACAAGTTGAAAAATTAAATTTATTTAATTTTTTTATTAAATTAAATTAATTATTAAAATTTATTCTTAATTATTACACCGCCTATTTGACGTTCGTGAAATTTTGTAGCAATAGTATCTTAGTAGCAAAGAAATCTTTACAGTTATAGTACAGGTGTGGTCAAAATTAACTTTTATAATGAGTACAAATTTATCGGTAATGTCAAATTTGGGGATATGATCAAGCAGTTAGATAGACCTATTTTTTTTGCTTCAAAAAAAGTATACCTTGTTTTTCTCGATATCTCTTACGGCCTTTGAGATAAAACCCTTTTTCTAGTTTGTAGTGAGAAAACTAATACTATTAAAAGTAAAACGTATGCGAAAATAAAATCGAACCTTGCGCACACGAACCCTGAAACATGCACCTAATGTACGGATTATACCTATATGCAAACCGTTTTCAAAATAGACCCCTTCCAGATCGTAAAAATTTCATCCGGATTGATAAGCGATTGCGTGAAACTGGTAGCTCACAAAATAATAACTAATTCAAAGTAATTACTTAAATAGATAAACAGGATACTTTTGAAGGACCACGGAATACTCGAACTGTTGAAGCTGAAGAAGAAGTATTAGACTTAGTAAATGAAGATCCGAGCACCAGTGTGAAGACTCCACCACCTCCAAGACTACTGACCACCTCCAAGACTACTGTACATAAAATTCTTAAGGAGCAATTACTCTACCCGTACCATGTTCATAACGTGCACGCCATATTTGAGACTGATTATCCTGTCTGGGTAGAATTTGGCAGAGTATTTTTAGAAAAGCAAAGAAATACTGCTGGGTTTCACAGAAAAATATTGTATTCTGATGCTGCCGGCTTTACTCGAGATGGAATAGTTAATACCCATAAAATGCATATTTGGAACGATGAAAACCCACATGCATTTGCCGAAACAAAAAATCAACAGAAATTTGTTATTAAGGATGGGCATAATTGATTGTTACTTGGTAGCACCGTATGTAATGGACGGAACCCTAACCGGGACAAAAATATTTAGAATTTCTACAAGAACACCTAAATACTGTATTGGAAGATATACCTTTAAACATTCGTGATGAATGTCGTGGTGAATGATGCATGATGGGGTCTCCCGCACTTTAGTAGAGCTGTAAGTGAACACGTGGAGAATGTATTTCCCCACCGATGGATTGGCCGAGGCGGCCCTATTCCCTGGCCACCCAGTTCTCCTGACCTTAACCCCTTAGATTTTCTTCTTTGGGATCATCTCAAAACATTGGTTTACTATACTCCTGTTACCACCAAAGAAGAGCTGTTAAACAGGATTATTCCGTATTCTAATATTATTAGAAATGACCAAAATATGAGATTCCGGGTGCAACTAAAATATTTAAACAATTTTGCAAAGTTCATAGAGACAAATTAGAAATTAATCTAGATATTGATCTTACCACAAATTACCAGGTCGATGAAGCAGTGGATAATTTTACTGAATTAATACAGCAAACGGTCAGGACCAACCCCAAAACAGTAACCAATAAAACCCCCGGATTTAACTAGCAGATTGAAGTGAGGAATCTGGCAAAAAATAAAAGGAGACTTAGACGAAAGTGGAAAGCGACCAGGATCCTGCGATAAAAACCAAGTTAAACTCCGAATCTCAAAAAATTAAAAGACTGATCCAGCAACTAAAAGAAAATTCTGCAAACTCGTTCTTGGAAAATCTAACAGCGAATAAAAGTGCAAACTACCCTCTGTGGAAATCTACGAAAAAACTGAGAAGGAAAATCACTCAGATACTACTAATCCTGAAAGAAGACAACGAATATGCCAAAACTGATCAGGAAAAAGCTGATAATTTCGCTACTCAGCTGCAAAATATCTTCAAACCGAATGAAGCGGCAATGGACTCAAATGAGTGACCTCCACAAATAGAAATAATTGGCACAAAACAATCGAAAAAAGTTACCTTAAAAGAGCTCAAACGAGAGCTGAAATACAACCTCAACCCGAAAAAATCACCAGAGTAAGATCTCATCACTGTATTAGTGTTAAAGAAGCTACCTACGAAAGGACTAAAAATGTTACTACTGTTGGTCAACGCAACATTTAGACTGATGCATGTCCCGGCTTATTGGAAAACCGCAGAGATGATAATGATTTTAAAACCTGGAAAAAGCTACAGAAATGAGATCATATAGAGACCGATTTCCTTGCTGTCTATCATGTCAAAACTGCTTGAAAAAATATTCCTCAAACGATTGAAACCAATTATAGAAGAAAAGAATCTACTACCGAATCACCAGTTTGGATTTAGGCAGAGGCATTCAACAATAGAACGAGTTCTTCGTTTGATCGACATCATAGAAAAAGCTCTGGAAGGAAAAGAGGTGTGTACAGTGATCTTTCTGGATGTATCGCAAGCATTCGATAAAGTCTGGCATGAAGTCTTATTCTGCAAACTTAACAAATTCTTGCCAGTGCAATTCGTCAACTTGTTAAAATCTTACATAACAGACAGAATGTTCCGCGTGAATCACGAATCAGAGTATTCGGACTTCAAAGATATTCGAGCTGGAGTACCTTAGGGAAGCGCACTGGGCCCAATCCTATATCTTCTGTTCACTAGTGACCTACCGCAAACAGAAATCGTCGTAACGGCAACATTCGCGGATGACACGGCTAACGCAGCTTCTACGTTGCTTCTACAAAGATCCAATGACTTGGTCGAAAATTGGACGAAGTGATGGCGGATAAAACTCAACGATCAGAAGGCAATATATGTGAACTAGACGAAGAAAAGAATTTCGAATCCAAAGAGGTTAACAATAAATGGAAATATAATCCCTTGCGAAAACACAGCAAAATATCTTGGCATGAACCTTGACGCTAAAGCTCAATGGGTCGAGCACAACAAAATCAAATTTGCAGAGCTGCAGATCCGCTTCAGACAGCTCTATTGGATACTTGGTGGAAAATCACGGACCAAATTCTTAAACCTATTTGGATGTAGGGCATTCCTGTGGGGATGTGCTAGCCGTTGCCATATTTTGAAAATATAACGATTCCAAAACAAAGTACTTACGAACTATTGCAAACGCTCCTTGGTACGTACGCAACAGCGACCTTCATTGTCACTTTGGTGTGCCTCTGGTCGAAGAGGTCAAAAATCGTCTCATACAGCACGAAAATCCAGAAGCATTGAAATTACTTGACATCAACCAGATTTCAAGACGCCGCAAAAGGACCAAACCCTTTGAACTCGTCGCATGACAGGGCTAACAACAAAGCTCCATTGACTCGGTGACGCATTTGTGCATTGACTTCTTGACGCGGTTGACTCAACAACACCACGACGAAGTGCAAAGTAAATCAATAGATTCTTTGTAAAATAATTATGTAAAAATTATCAGATGTAAATTAATGGTTGATCAGCATTGACCAGTTTCCTGTATATTATTATCTAATTCCTCTATAGCTTGATGGCATATTCATTGTGTTCTTCTCTGACTCTGAATTACTTTACGAAATCCATTAGTGGATGGTGGCATCAGTATTCACCGGGCCAATAACAGCCATAAAATATTCGTTTATTTCTTCATAGCCTACAATTTTATTAGGCCTTAATGAAACCATAAAGCCAATTAAAAATTAATGTTTAACAGCACTTTAGTCTTAAGGTTCGTAAAATCTACAAAGTTCCTTAATCAGGGGCGGATTAAAGCTTTAGGAGGCCCGGGGTTGGAATTTTAACACCTTAAGAAAAAGGTCACCACATTTTTTATGAGCAACGTTTTACCACTTTACTGAAACTTTTTTCACACCTAAAATAAAAAGGTCACCACATTTTTTATGGGGCCCACTTAAGCGCAGTAAAATGTGACCATTTTTTAATATTCAGAGTTTGCAGGGGCCTTGGCTATAGCCTCTGCTAGCCCCTCGGTTAATCCGCCCCTGTCCTTAATTGGCAATTATGAAGGATCCTGAGTTTAAATTTGTAGGCGATTTGTTCAGTTGATTTTTATGGTTGTTTTATGGTCTAGATTTGGATCAGATTTGATTCAGCCGCACTTCAGTTTTATTTATTGCTCCAACTTTCTTGTTCCTGATTTTCTAACACTTTTGAAGCAGATGTGTTATTTTTTCACAGTTAGAAGGCTGCGCCTTTGAAGAATACAATGAAGACAATAAATAGAAGGCCAATATTAATTAAGATGCTAATATAAGCCGACAAATTAAATAAACAAATTGAGCGCAAGCTTCGCAAATAATCACGATGGCATTTAACAGCCGTTTTCATAGAAGCAGATGATTTCAATGGTGTATGTATTATCTTATCATCCAGCTTTAATGGTAGTTTTTCGCGTCTCTATTAAGATTGCTTGGCGTGTAAATGTTAATTTGTTGTAAACTGGCTTCGGATTCAAATTTAAAAAATGTTTTGTCGATGACAGTTTTAACCATGAAGGTAATTACGCAAGAGCCTTAGCAATGTTCTTTAGCTAATAGAATTAGAAAATTGCAAATGTTGGGAAATACTGTGTGGTAGAAGAATGATTTATTATTTATGTGAAATTAGCAATGACGAATCCTTGGCACTCATAAGTTACTGCCTAAGACCATCTCAGTCATCTGAAGGAAAAAACTAATACGTTTTACCATACTAATCTCATCATCTTAGTTAATCCTATTCTTTTAATTTAGCAGGATTTATGGAGAGCCGCAATTGCAACACCTCCTTTTCCGTTATAACCCCATGATGAGGTTATAACGGAAGAAGGTACCAACAGTGTTGGACGAAGATTTCATATCAGATAAACCGATAAAACGGTTTTAGGAATTATACGTTTCGTGATCTCAGCAGACACGCCTAAAATACAATAAAAATGAACCGGCGTAGCATTTTATAACCATGTCGAATGTTTATTTATGTACGCAGAGAATGTTTGATTGTTCTAGGAGAAAAGGAACGGTACTTTCCTTTACAATGAAGCACATGTTGGTTTCGAAAAGCTGAAATTTTAAATAAAGTTGTTTAAAGTTACATAAAGCGGATTGCATTTTGGAAATAGAAAAAGGCCGGTTCAAAAGGAAATTGCAACTGGTTTACTTTGGCGTCATACGTACAGTTCATGCAAAATAATAATGCCAAACTTTGCTTTACTTGAAACTTGATACTTTTTCGGGTTTTTGTATGGTGGAAAAAAATTATTGTTGACGACTCGTAAAAACAAGTCGGTTATTCTTCCCTTTTAACTCTTTTTAAAATAAATAAAATTACTTGAAATATAATTTAAGAAATCCTTAAAACGTATAATCTGAATTTGATTCTGAAATCTTTTAAGTTTTTTTATTATAATGCATGATGATGATCTGATTTTTGAAAATATTAAAGTTTTACTGCATCAACAAATCATTTTTAAATCGAAAATTGAACATAAATAAAAACTGCCCCCAAAATTTTCCAACGGCTCAAAAACCACAACTGTTACTTACAACTTACGTTCTTTGCATTTACGACCAAGCCGAAAAATTCCGAAGTAAAACATGTTTAATGAATTATATAAAATTTAGTGTTAGAATCAGCAGTAATTTGATGTCACCGTATAGGGATAAGATTAAATTAAATACTCTAGTTTATTACTGTAATAAAAATTCCGGCTCTCAACTCACGCAGTCGAACTCTGATTTATTTTATGAAGTCTGAAGCAAACTTTATTAATTGCTACTGGTTTTTACAAGATACTTTTGATGAGGCAGTTTTTACGCGTTCCATTAAAAGCATGCCCTAATAGGCATGAAAAGATATTAAATGTGGTGAATTTTCTCGTAAAATTAACGCAATTTTCGTAATTTACATCAACACTATTGATATCTGCTTCAGACTGATTAAGGTTAATACAGGGTGTCCCATGAGCACATGATCAAAATGGTAACTAAGTAAGACTCATACTGTGATTAAGTGGTAAATTCTTAAGTTTTGTGGTACAAAATCAGGACTTCTTTCTGGGTAAGTTTGTGAGTTGCCATCACCGATGAGAAAAATAGTTGCAAGTGAATGCAAAAAATGTTTTGCTTAATGTTCCATTATGTCTTAGTAAAATCCTTATACCTACAGTTTAATTTCCAAACCTCTTCCATAGTATATAAGTATTAGATTAAGCTATCAATGTTTGAGCGCAAAGCCTATGAGGAAATTACTGAAAAAAAACCTGGCTGTATCCTTTTAGGCGTTGATGTTTCTCATTTTTACCATCACAAAACATATAATCATTACGGACGTTCTTCTGCAGCGAAAAAGTCATTAAATCATTTCAATTACTGGTTTTAGTCAGCTTTTCGGTGCCTCTTCTTCGCATGCTATGCGTCTCTAATTGAATATTTTAAAACTTGTCCGTGGCTGATGAAAAAGAACCAGACCAGTTCTGTTTCCTCTTGCGCCTTAACTGCTAAATTATTCGTGATCGCTTCAAGTTTTTCACTAGCAGGTTCAAAGATAAATCTGATTTTAATTTAACAAATTATACAATACGGTACACTTCTATTCCCCTGTCTAGAATTTTTTTTTCGAGTTAAACGACCGGCTGGCTCTATTGTTTTTTAATTGTTTTACACCTTTATAAGAACAACTGCGTCATTGGATCTACTGAACCCAGGCGAATTGGAGCAGTAGAATATGAATATTTCGTTTTAATTTGACAAGATTTTCAGTTTCAGTTCAGTTCAAAGGATGAGTTGGGGGATCAAACCAGAGATTTTTTTCTTTGAAAATGTATAGTCGGATATTTTTAGCTGAAAACTGTGCAGCTTAAATTAAATTAAACTCTAAATTGTCAAAAAATGTATGGGAATTATTACTTTTAAATGAAAGTCCAGAGAAAAATACAGCTTGATTGAAATGGCACATTGATTAGCAATGAATATTATAGAATAATATGTTCAGCACTGTAATACGTTTTTGTTTTGAGGCAGAAAGCTAATTATAAAAACCGACAACCCAGATATTTTATTTATTCCGACATTTAACCATAAAGCTCCAATAACCGAGTATCCGATACCAAAGGCTGTATATCGTGTTGAGTTTAATCTCCATTCCCTTCATTTTCAATCTGCATTTTTTTTTCTCATTTTGTAAGCGATATCCCTGCTGTCGCTTTTGAACCAGTTTGAAGAAGGTCGCTTCCGCTAATTGACATTATAGCCGCCGATACTTTACGGTCGCTCCGCTACCAGAATCCTTAATTAAATTGCCGAAAAAATCGTTTAGTGGTAAAAGTATGCATTTACAACGTTTGCCGGGAGTGTTGACGCATTTGAGGAATTTAATTAATGTAAACCAAAAGACATTACACAGATTTGGCATAATTGGGTGTAAAAGCTGAGCGTAAACCGCTCAGTGTCGAGTATGCAAGAGCTGAACGAAAACGTGAAAAAATATAGACTAGAATCCACCTTGCAGCTCTTGCCATGGTTAATGGTTCTTCATGTGGGGCACGAAAGGCCTGGTATTTAGCGGTGCTTTATTTATGGCACGAAGTAAGAATGAACTAAATGTGTGGGTCTAAACATATAATTAAATCTAATGGGCGTATAAAGTGCTTTTATAAAACATACATTATTCATACATTCACCTATGCGAGACTGAAAAATGGACTGGTCGCTACGAACATCGTTTACGATGAGTTCGAAATGTTCTTTTGTCATTTGTTACATTGGTTTCGAACAGGTAGGTGTGTTTGGTTTTCTTTTTTTAGTAATTTTTGAAAAGTATTGAAAAAATTGAAAATAAATAAGTTGAATTTCTTCAATGTTACATGATCTCTAATTAATGAGTTGATGAATGCAAAACTGAGTAGCTGAATGATTAACTCTTAATAATAATAAAACCAATAAACTGAACTCTTAATAATTCTCAAACGGTTAGCATTTCGAGAATAAAAATGTTGGGAATTTATAAAAACATAAAAAACGCGCGGTGTTTACTTTATAAATTGCAGAGCGGGTTTCATGGGCTTCAATGGTACCTGAGGAAAATAGTTCAGAAATAAGTGTTTTCTGCGTAAATCAACAAGGATGGGAAGTGAAATGATAATGCAAATTAAAGAAAGTGACTGTTTTACTTATGCTATGAAGTATAAATCAGTCTAATCGATTAAGAATTCATCATTTATGTATGAATGCGTACATACACTGCTCAACTTCACTTTATAACCTCTCTTCACAACATCAGTTTGTATCTTTTACCAAGTTCGTTTGAAAGTTCGAATTCAAGGAAAATCTGCGCGAACCCTTTAGATGGATTTCATGCTCAATTTTTGTTCTTCTTTCTATCGAACTCTACACGGTTTTCAGTTGCGACAACTTTTTCACTTTTTCGGAAGAATCAATCTGCTCGCAATAAACGACATCGTATATTCCGCTTGTTTGTTATGTAGGAGATTGAACCTATTTAGAATATTCACATAGAGGGTAAACTTTATGCATGTTCGACATTGCTATACATTTTAGTTTTGCAAAACATATTAAAACACCAATTAGAAAGTATTGGAACTTTCTACCGCCGTTTGACTATAGTAGTAGTTTGCCGAATGATCGATTAGCTACTTAGAAACATTGTTGAACAAGTTGAAAAGTTTTCCGGGTTTATAAGCCGTGGTCCATTGGAATTACTTCCTGACGTTTCGTTCACGTCTGCGGTGAACATTCTCAAAGGCGATGAGGTAGCGGTCGAAGTTATCTCCCGTGTCTCTCGACGATGACGTCTTTAGTGCTGGTCCGTGAATGAGCCTTTGTGAGGAGGAGCAGTTTTGAGGGTTGAGAGATTGGTTAAAAAAATAAGAATAAAAAGAAATAAACATAAAAAAATAAAAATGGGTGATAACTTGGAAGAAGCTAGGTACTTTTGTGGTATTGGCTTTGTTTAAGTCTTGAAAAAAAAAGTATTGTGTTTAAATTTTGAAAAAGAGTAGTGAGTTTGAGAATTAAAAGCCGAGTTTATCGCTTAAAGTGGGTGTTCCCAAAGGGAGTCTGCCATTAAACTAGTGGGAGTTTTGGGATAGTACGGGAAAAGGTGTCCTGGATTAGGGGGTTAGTGTGATTGAGCGCTCTGGTTTTAAAGTTTTTGTGGAGATTTAGAATGAATTCCCTAGTGGTTTCCACTTGGGAATTGGGTTTGCGTGAATTTGAGAGTTTCTAATGTACCACGGAGCGTGTGCATTTCGTCGTAGGAGCTTGTTTTGGAATGTTTGGAGTTTGGTAATGTTAGTTTTGGGGCTTGGCTGATGACTGGTGCCCCGTAGCAAATTTGTACTCTAATGATTTGTTTATAAAGTAAAGTTTTGTTTTTGAGTGAAAGTGTGCTTTTGTGTTTAAGCCTAGGTGCAGCTGACGTGGCGCGTAGTGCTCGCTTCCCGTTCTGGTTGAGTGCACTTACTTCCTCCTTCCTATTAAAGTTGTCCGGGTGTTTGAATATTTCAATGGCTTCCCTCGTGATTCGTCGAAAGAAGTGTTGGGTTTGGTCTAAAACGTCCGCTTCATGAAAAAGGATTTGGTGTCCATTCTCCAGAGCGTGCTCAACTACAGCCGATTTCTCTATCTGTCCCAATCTGCAGCTTCTCTAGTGTACCGACATTCTGGTGTTGACGCTTCGCTTAGTTGTGCCAATGTAAACCGCTCCACAGCTGCATGGAATCCTATAGGCTCCAGATGTTGATAGAGGATCCCTTTTGTCCTTGCCCGCACTTAGCCTCTCCTTGATTGTTTTTGTTGGCTTGAAGACCGTTTTAATGTTATGTTTCTGTAACATCCTGCCAATTCTGTCGGTGACTCTGTGTACGTATGGCAGGCACGCAAAGCCCTGTGTCTCCACGGCTTCTTTCACTTTTGTGTCATTTTGATAGGAAGTCCTTGGCCTGAGTATTCTCCTTATCTCCTGATTATTATACCCATTTATCCTAAATGCCTTGTCCAAGTGCCTCAGTTCCTTTTCAAGTTCAATTGGATAGCGAATCCTCTCATCTCTTTTGACCAAGGTTTGAATGACGCCCCGTTTTTGTCTGGGGTGGTGGTTTGATTCCTTGTTGAGATACCGGTCGATGTGTGTGAGTTTTCTGTAGGGTGAATAACCCAGCTTTCCATTAGGTAGTCTCGAAACCAAGACATTTAGAAAAGGTAGACTTCCATTATTCTCAACTCCCACGGTGAATTGAATTCTCGGATTCAATGAGTTAAGTTGGTCAAGAAACCTGCGAAGGTCGTTCTCCCCGTGGCTCCAAATCAAAAAGGTAGCATCTACGTATCTAAACCAGGACTTCGGTTTCTTCTCTGCCAGCGCCAGCCCTTTTTGTTCAAAGACCTACATGAAGTAACTGGGTACCACCGGAATGAGTGGACTCCCCATGGCTACACCATCAGTTTGTTCGTAGAAATCACCCTTCCATTGGAAGGCGCGAACCAACCGCCCCCCACCACCAGTTCAGTAAGATATAAGGAAGGAAGCAGATATTGGGAGTCTTCATCCAAACCAGAAAATCAGGCGAACAATCAAATTTCGGACAGAAATAGGGTCTACAAGAAGATTTTACAAATCTGAGCCAAAATCTACAAAATACCTTTAACATTTTTGAAGAGAACTTGGATTCGATGGCTATTCCTTTGCCATATCATTTACCATTAAGACATATAAGATAAATTTACTTTCAATATTCTTTTATTACGGATTCAAGCGATCTATAATACGTGCTTTATTATGAAGCAAAATAATTTACAAATAAAATGTTAACGGTTTCCCAATGCCCACAGTCACTTTACAGCCGAGCCACTTCACACATTCATCTACTTTGATTGACATTTATGAATGCTTTTATGTATTTTGCGAACATTAATATAGATTATGGGCGTTTTATCACGATATACTGAATGGTCAGTTTCATGTTAGTGGTAAAATACCGCCATAGCTGGATGAACGTAAATTTTCCAACTGCAATAGTCGTGGGCGGAAGGCGCACAATTGGGGACACGGCACCGCTAATGATCAGTTTTTCTTTAGAATCCTGACAGTGTGATGAAATCAATAGCTGATGATATGTAGATTGTCTTGCTAATTGTTGTCACTAAATGGAAATTTGAAAACATTTCTTCATACTTAAAGTCCAGCTCTGCAACATTATTTGTCAGAACTTGTGATGCAATCTCGACTAGAACATTTAGATATTTCATAAATTTTCATTTTCAATTAACTTTGCATAATTTAACTTGACGGTCCACCAAAATTAAGGTGTGCACGGGAAGTATGGTGTAGATGGACCGATAAAACACCTACCCAAGTTATTACATTAAAGTGAAATCTCAACCAGAACAAATTGAAGCTGTAGAACGATTGATCCGGATTGATTTACGACAGGATATGTTACTATTCAGGACTCATTAGTATGAACGAGGAGGGCATCAGTTGATTTAATAGGATGTTTTCATAACTGTGGTTTTTAGATCAGTTCAAATTAATTACATGGCCCTATATAGCGGTCTATAAAATCCATAATTATTATTTGACAAATGGTTTAATTTAGCCACGTGGTTTTTCATCGCGGTTGATCGTTCACTGGACTCGGGCGCAATTTTTTCTGCACAAATTACTTTTATTTCGTTTATGGCCCAGTGGGAAATCGGGCAAGAAACATTTTATTTTTAGTGTTAAATAGTCTCCGGTAGCAGCATTCACAATCCGATACACAATAACGTCCAGCCCGTTTAAGCACCTGTAAGAGGTTAACAGAGCACTCACCGTGGAAAATATTGTTAAGGTTTTGGCCCACGTGCAGTACGATCCCGCCATTAATTAAGCACCAGAAAGATATCGGACGACCTGAGAGTTCCAATTGTCCACATTGTTTAACACCAGGCATAAAACGATTCAGATTCTTCAACTGCATATCTTAGGCATTAGCGAGATGAGATGGCTGGGTACAGGAGCTAGTAACAACGAGGACTTATTCTGTATATTATTCTGGAACATTAAAGAACACTTTCCAGCATGGTGTTGGCTTTATAGTGCACAAACAAATTGTAACGTGTGTTACCAACTTTGTGCCAATATCGGAAAGGATAGCTCTGCTACAAATCAATGCAAGGCCCGTAAATCTCAATCTCATCCAAATTTATGCCGCTACTACAAACTACAGCAACGAGGACGTAGACCAGTTCTATAGCAAATATCAGATATCATCAAAGCCTTGTCACAGCATGATATAAATATTATTATGGGTGATTTCAATGCCAAGCTTGGAAAAGGAAGAACTGGAGAACACATTGGAGACTTTGGACTGGGCGAGAGAAATGATCATGTCGATACTCTGAGTACATTCGCAGCGGCACATGATCTGACTGTAACAATACATTCTTTCAACACCATCCTAGAAGATTGTACACGTGGAAATCGAATGATGGAAAAACTAGGAATCAAATAGGCTTCGCTTAATAAGAGATTTAGGAACAGCATGAGAAACATAAAAACTTATCCAGGAGCAGATGTTCAATCGGATCATAACCCGTTAATAAGAAGAATGGGAGCCAGGCTGAAGAGAGTAGAGAAAAAGCATATAGGGAGATGTGATTTCAGAAGACTAAAAGGCACAGCCACAAACAAGTTGGTAAGGAATGAACTTTTGACAGAGACTGAAGAACAGGAAAATTATGGAGATGTAGAAAAAGACCTTAAAATGCTTCAGGGAAGTATACATAAAGTCAAAGAAAAGTACTTAAAGTCTCTCAAACAGAGGAAAAAATCTTGAATGACAGACGAGATCCTGGAACTTATGGAAAAAAGGAGATTGTTTAAAAGTAAAACGAGAGAATACATGAACATACAGAGAGAAATAAGAGCGAAAATAAGAACAGTTAAGGAAAAACAGAAAGTGGAAAAATGTGTAGAAATCGAAGAATGCCAAGTCATATTTGATAGGTTTAATCTGCACAAGAATGTAAGGGAAATGACGGGAACAGCTAAAAGAAGAACAGTTAATGTACTTACGGATAACCAAGGCCGAGTTATAGTAAAGAAGTCGGAAATTAAGCAACCCTGGGAAGAGAACATTAAACAACTGTTTGATGACATGAGAACGGTGCCACCCAATATTGATAAAACAGATGGTCCCCCAATCTTAGAAGGAGAAGTACAGGCAGCTCTAAAAAATTCTGAAGATCAAAAGGCTTTGGGTCCCGATGGAGTTCCGGCTGAGATATTAAAGTTGATCGAGGGGAAGAATCTAGGGTGGCTTACAAGAGTGATCAATGTGATCTATGATACGGGCGTCTTACCCACGGAATGGCTGAAATCTGAATTTGTTACCCTCCCCAAAAAGCCTAATGCTAGGAAATGTAGCGAGTTTCGTACAATAAGCTTGATGAGTGAAGATATTCCTGAAGATAATTCACAGTAGAATATTTAAGCTGTGTGAGGAACAGATGTCTGAGAACCAGTTCGGATTTAGAAGGGCTGTAGGGACTAGAGAGGCTCTAATTTCGATCAAGGTGCTGTTTCAGCGCTGCAGGGATGTAGCGCTGTAAACAGCATGTATACGCATGTTTTCATACGAAAATGATGAAAGTTCTGCAAAGAGCTGTCTTAGATGGGAATGATATCAAAATCATCAGAAATCTTTACTGGAATCAGAGGGCTTGTGTCAGGGTAGACAGAGAGACAATGGAGTAGATAAAAATATTGCTTGGTCTGAGACAGGCATGCATACTGTCTCCTGTAATTTTTAATCTGTACTCGGAAGGCATCTTCAAAGAAGCCCTGCAGGATACTGAGGCCGGAATCCTGTTAAATGGAGAACGATTGAATAACATAAGGTATGCGGATGATACCGTTATTTTTGCGGACAACCTAGCTTCCTTGCAACTCCTAATGGACAGTGTTACATCATGCAGTCGACAATATGGTTCGAAATAAACACCAACAAAACAAAGTTCATGATAATCCGTAAAAACCAAAACACCCGCGGTACTTTATTGGTAGACGGAGCTCCTTTAGAGAAAGTCAACAAATACACTTACTTGGTCACGAACGTAAATGATAACTGGGACCATTCTGTGGAAATCAGAACGCGTATTGAAAAACCCAGAACAGGATTTATCAGGATGAAAAAAGTCTTTACCTGCCACGACTTACAGCTGGCAACGAAAATTCGCTTATTGCGATGCTACGTGTTTTCGACCCTTTTTATGAGGTCGAATCGTGGACACTTACGGAGGCCTCCTCCAAAAAACTTGAGGCATTTGAAATGTGGCTGTACCGAAGAATCCAACGAATACCTTGGACAGAGAGAATGACCAATACGGAGGTGCTGAGAAGGATGGGAAAGGTAAAAGATGTCCTGAATACAGTTAAGACTCGAAAGTTACAATATCTTGGACATATGCGCAATGAGAGCAGATATGTCCTTTTGCAGAAGATCCTACAAGGCAAGGTATATGGAGCTAGAGGAGTGGGTAGAAGGAGAATATCGTGGTTGAAAAATTTAAGAACGTGGTTCAACCAATCAAGCTCTCAGCTGTTCCTCGCCGCTCTTAACAAGGTTCGAATTGCCAACATGATAGCCAACATCCGGAACGGATAGGCACTCTAAGAAGAACTCACTCTAAAAATAAAAGGACTGGAGATATCACGATGCGGTGTTCACCGGTATTGTCTGATTTAATGACAAAAGTGTGTAGACGCTGCAGAAAACGACCTTTGGTTGATTTGTTTCAGACGACTAAACGGTTTAACAAAAAATAGCTTTTAAAAGACAGTAAAATGGCTTTTAAAAGACATTAAACATAAAAATGATTTTTTTCCCAACCCGCTAGTCGTTACCGTTGTCGAGATACAGCTGCTCATTTCCCTTATCGGGACACCCTGTATAAATAAGTACACATAATCTTTAACGGAATACGTTTGATCATTTAAAGAACTATAATAAGATAATGGCTCGTCCAATCCGACTTAAAATAGCCATTTCTTCTCATCATTCACTTTGATATAGTTGAAAGTGCTAGAATGATATATTTCAGTAATCATCATTTGGGTACGTTAAACGCGAAATATTTTTTTAGAACTAAATATCAGTCAGTTTATCGTTCACACAAACACTAAACCCCAATAAGAAATGATTATAGTAATAAACAAAAGAAAATAGTATGAGCGAAAGATGGCATAAAACATGAAAGTTTGGCATTATCTTGCACCGAAATATGTGATATAGAAATTCTAAAATAAAGTCATAAAAGTTTGGCCTTTTTGTGTAAAAACTGCTACTAGTTCTTAACTTAAATTACATTCACTGATGGGCTTTTTAACCATCTATCCAATATCCAATGAACGGGTTCTGTAGCTCAAATGGCTCTTAAGAAATGAAGAAGAAAGCGACATGACGTTGATGTCGATTTTGCAATTTTACCAAGCAAAACTAATAAAATCTTGAAATTTTTCCTTGTTGTGTGAAAACTGACATTTTTTTGCATAAGTGTTCTTTTTAGTGCTCTATCCAGTGGTGTTTCTGTTTCTGAGATATCAGCAAAATGGCGGCACAAAACATGAAATTTTGGCCTAATCTTACACCGAAATGGGTATTCAAATTTTGCTTTTGTGTGATAAAAATTGTCTAACACAAGTTTCACTGGAGGAAAAACCTGATAACTTAAGTATGAATTGATTCAGAGCAATTGTAGAAATGTTTTTTCATGTTGCTTCTATTTTGTCTCGTAGTAAAAGAACAGTAAACTAACAGACTTGTAGTGAAACAGGAAAAAAACAGTGCCCAACCGTAGAGCTCGGAATTCTATCGTCTTCTTTTCTTTGATTAAATGTAATTTCTCTAGATAGTGTTGGATTCAATTTAAAGTTTTAAAAGTAAGTTTAAACAAGAATCACTGTCAACATGAGAAGACTAAACATAATTACTTTCGAATTTATGAGTGTCGGGCTGGGCTTAAAATTGGAATATCACTTCAAATCACTAGAAGAAGAAATATAATGTTATAATATCATAGAATAACATTACATTCAAGCAATTCAACTCTGCTAAGGTACGGGAATAATCTCGAAGCAAGTCAATATCTATTAGAATGTCCATTATTCCCGCAACATTCATCATTATCCGACTTCATCAATTTGAAACGAACAAGACGCACAAATCAAGCATGTCTATATTTGTGGACCTCTCTTCATTTATTCTTCGCACAATGGTCCAATAAAAACCGCATTATCGGCTTAATAATGTGCTACAGTAAAAATAAATTGTTTTATTATGTCTTTTACCAGACGGTGGACTTGGAACAATCGTTCCAACAAATCATGCTCCTCTAGCTAAACGGCGCTGATAGATAACAATCGATCTTGAGAAACTATTTTCCTCAAATAGCCCACTAGTCATTCAGCTTAGGCCTACACGCCACATGGAGATATAAAACGACAACAATATATTGTAATCGAACGATCTCGTAATGTATATGGGTAATTTTATACGATTGATTTAGGGTTACGATTTAGAGGAAGTTGTAGTGTGTTACAAACGATAAAACATTTATAGCCGCACAGCTAGTGGATTTTCGTGCAACGTGCATCTAGTTGGCGTTTCTTGGGCAAAAAAATTAATTTGTAGGGAAAAGCAAAAACGTAAATTTTTAACAGGAAACAAGAGAAAATATGCCTAAATTAAAAAACCGCAACTCTTGAGGTGCAACGTTCAGCAAATATGCATTTTGAATGTTCATTTTAAAGTCTTTGGACTCTTTGCTAATTAACTCAGCTGTATTATAAAGTGAGTTCTGCATGCAAAACGACCGACAATGTTCTTGTATGGTAGACACTAAATCTCGGCAATACCAAAAGTCTTTTTAAATCTGCCGGCTGATGTCTGTAAAGGAACAGACTGATTTTCTAAATATCTTTGCTGGAACAGGAAAATAAATTCTCTACTATCAGGAATCTGAATCGGAGCATAGTGAAGTCGGCCGCTTGGCTTTAGTTTACTTCAGCATCACCTTATTTACGATGCAGATCAAATTTTATATTTAATTTCCAGGAAACGCCAGTTTTTAATGAATTCAAGTAATAATGAAATGTAAATTAAGATTTGCACTGTTTTTTCAGATTTATGTGCATGTGTCAGCTACTAGCTGAAAGCAGTGGATATCCAGCAGCTATAAAATGATTGATGAAATATAAATATAAAATGAAGGATTTTTTAATGTTGAATGAAAGTGATTCAACTAGACAAAAATCTTCAGATCAACAGGGCTCAATTAAAAATCACAGTATTTATAGTTACTTTTAAAATAGATTCGATTCTATTTTACGACAGCATTTCATTCCTGTGGAGTAAACAGTCCAACTGGTCTTAAAAAAACAAATCCCCAGTCAATTGTGAAACTGAAAATAAACTGATAATAAAATATGACTTCGGAGTTAGCCGCCGAATTTGTTTGATGGGATTTCCAGACGGATATGGAATAATTCGCGAAACACCAAACGATAATTAATAAGGATACTGTGAAGAATGACACCAAACGAATGCTTTTGCGTGGTTGATTGATATGATTGACTATTCGAATTAGAGAAATCATCAACTTACCTTTTGAATGCCACATTGGGGTTCCTAATATGAAGGAACGCATCTTCTAAAAGAATTGGCAACTGTAATTCGAAAAAAAAAATCTACGTATGGGCTGGGCAAAACTGGAAACCTTAGCAGATAGCATGAAACCTATTATGTGTGTTATGAGCTCGATTATTCAGGAAAGAAAAACCGCGCTTGTTAATTTTTTATTTGTTTATGCAGTACAGGGGAAATCTAAAAAATTGGAACACGCTGTAGATTTTGATGCCATTAGGGAGCCCTAGTTCAACCATGTATGATAGATAAATATTTTTTTGAAGTTTTTTAAATAATAAGTTTTATTACTACTAAAAGTGAAATTCTGTAGTACAGCTTTTAAAGAGACTAATCAAATTCTCTTGAAAATGCCCTATTAACACTTCGAATAATGGGATATGGAGTAATTACATAGAATGCAGAAAGCAATAGCAGCTTGCCATCAAAAAACCTATAAAAACGTCAAACACACAATGGTTCTTTAAGAAGCTAGAGGTAAATTTAACAGAATTTGTTTTTTTTGCAAGTCCGAGATCCAAAAAATACGTGAAACAAAGCCAACATCAAGAGGAAAAGGTTATTGGATATGCCGGGTGTCCGTTTTTGAAGCTCAACCATGGGGATCTCAGTAACCATATAAAATACGAAATTGGTTAAATTGGAGCAAAGTTGCGCAATCTCGAGTATACCAAAATGTTCTTTAAAATTTTCAAAAATTTCTGCTACTTCCGGAGATATCCGGAAAAAACCGAAAATTCGAAACAAAAAGGTGGATGTTATTCCAAAACACTTTTTTGCAAAATCAAGATTTTTGTTATTTTCACCAAACAGCAAGACTGGAATTTAACATGTGATACAGCATAGTAATCAGAACAAAAAGCTGCATTCAAACATGTAAAAATACACGATGACGCCCATAAGAGGAAACAAAGTTGATGGTTGTCGAGCATCAATAAGTCGGATTTTAAATACAACATCGCCACGTTGTAGAAAAGAACAGTTTCCGCGCCAAATAAGCTAAGGAAAAAATAAAAACTTTTTTTTCGAATTTCGCTTTTTTCTGGAGATCTCTAGAAGTAGCAGAAATTTTTGAAATTTTCAAAGAGTATTTTGGAAAACTCTAGATTGCGCTACTTTGCCCCAATTTAACCAATCTCGTATCTTAGATGGTTACCGAGATCCCCATGGTTGAGCTTCAAAGACGGACACCGGTTACACGGTTACCCATCCATTTCTTCTCGAAAATGTGAAGAAGCCGTAGGTATTGCAAGAAAATCGGCTGTTGCAATCTTGAGAAAGCATAAGTAACGTCCATATCGAGACTACTGAAAGAAGAATAAAGTTGTATAGATGGTATTTGGTAAAATGCGATAAAAATTGCAAATTGTGGTACGAATGGTCCTAATTCGGAGGGCCACTTCGTTCGCCGGATTTAACTTAACTTACTCCCTTATATTTCTTTCATGTGCGGATTTATTTTAAATAAAATATATCGTCAAACTCACGCTGCCAGGGCAGAACTTCGCCAAAATGTTATTTCAGCGTTTGAGGAATCACGGCGTTATTTTGGAACCCTTTTAGCGATGGGAAAATTGAAAATAATAAAAACAAATGTACTTAATTATTTCTAGACCTACTAGAAAAAGACTTATTTATGTATTAGACCAGTCGCACCATAATAATAATTTATTATATATAAACTATTCATTTTGTATATTAACAAGTGATTATTAAAAAATTCAACACACTGATCAATGGGTCAAATTTTAGAAACATAATTAGTATTTTGATAGAAACCTAATGACGAATAAGTTGCAGTTTCACAGCAAATACCATGAAACTAAGAACCAGTTCAAATACGAATTCTTTCCAGTTATTTCCATGTCGAGCAGTTGATCTGCAAATTGCCACTGCTCATAAATGTTAATGTTGCATTGTTTCCCCATCCTAGCGGTCTCGATGGAGAGAATGCGTTTTGTTACTGAACCCAGTCTAGTTCCATAAAATAAAATGTCGCATGACCGATCCAATAGTCTATATTGGATACAGTCCAATTAAGGAATAATGTCACCGGTAATTTACTGGTTTTTGATCTTTATGAGTCTCAGCGGTTGCAGTCAACTACAATTCACTTTTAATTTATGTTTGTCCTATGCGGGTATCCCATTTTATCAAAATGTTATCCTGTGAAGGTAGTTTTTTTAAATACTTATTTGTTGGACAACGTTGGTACCCTTGAAAAATTTGGAATGTTTGCTTCTAATAAGCCAGCAAGTGATGTAATAGAACAGGATATTTGTGATATAGGGACAAGATTTTTGCTATTGAAATCGTTTACAACACTTAAAAATACTTTCACTGTTTATTTAAGAATTAATGAGCCAAACATACAGTCATTAATTATCGACTTAAGCACTAGATTGTTCTTTGACATCGTTTCAAAATTTACAATCGCTAAGTACTACAAATGTCTTCCTAAAAATTGACCTGCAACCAGTTACATAAAAATTAAATTATCTATTGTTTTTAGTTTGAAACTGAATAACACATAGTATTTATTACCAGTTTTCAAGGGACGATTTCCACACATTTTCGAAAATTGTTATAGTCAACTTTCTTTCGACAGAGAGGAATGAGAAGATTTCTTGAGTAGTTCGGGAAATTTGACTAGTTTCTCATTTGAAGAGGGTCTTGAGCGTGTTTCAATGGCTTCTTCGTCATTATTTTCTCTCATTTTAATCTCTCCTGGTTTTAGAGAAGGCGCCACTTTCTCTCATTTTTTAAGGGACGATTTCCACACATTTTTGAGAATTGTTGTAGTCAACTTTCTTTCTAGAGAGAGTAAAGAGAAGATTTCTTGAGGAGTTTGGGAAATTTGAGTAGATTCTCATTTGAAGACATGCTTGAGTGTGTTTCAATGGCTTCTTCCTCATGATTTTCTCTCATTTGATTTTCTCAAAGTTTTAAAGGACGCCTCACTTTCTCTTCACTTTTCAAGGGACGATTTCGACACATTTTCGAAAATTTTCTAAGTTTGTTTGGAAATCAGGTCAATTTCAAACGATTCAGGCTTAGAGGAAATTGAATGGTTGTTGTGGGCTACTGCCCGTCTAGGGAGAGTAAAGAGAGCGTGTTTCAATGGCTTCTTCATCATTATTTTCTCTCATTTTAATCTCTCCTGGTTTTAGAGAAGGCGTCACTTTCTCTCATTTTTTAAGGGACGATTTCCACACATTTTTGAGAATTGTTGTAGTCAACTTTCTTTCTAGAGAGAGTAAAGAGAAGATTTCTTGAGGAGTTTGGGAAATTTGAGTAGATTCTCATTTGAAGACGGGCTTGAGTGTGTTTCAATGGCTTCTTCCTCATGATTTTTTCTCATTTGATTCTCTCAAAGTTATAGAGGATGCCTCACTTTCTTCCCACTTTTCAAGGGACGATTTCCACACATTTTCGAAAATTTTCTAAATCTGTTTGGAAATCAGGTCAATTTCAAACGATTCAGGCTTAGAGGAAATTGAAAGGTTGTTGTGGGCTACTTCCCGTTTAGGGAGAGTAAAGAGAGCGTGTTTCAATGGCTTCTTCCTCATGATTTTCTCTCATTTTAATCTCTCCGGGTTTTAGAGGAGGCGTCGCTTTCTCTCATTTTTTTAAGGGACGATTTCCACACCTTTCTTGAAAATTTTATTCATTATATATTATAAATATAAAAAGGTAAATAGTATTCCGGTGAAAAAAATTGCTTAAACGCATTTCGACGTTTCTACTCGCCCTTGTTCTTCGTATTGCTTGGTGGGTACTTCTTTCAAAAGTTTCAGATCAAAGAAAATATGCGCGAAGTACTGGCTTCTGAGTACTGGCTTCAGCATGACTTCAGGGATGAGATGTTCAGTTTTTTCAGTACTTTCATTTTCTTCCACAATTTTCCTTTATCAGAAGAAACAATTTGCATTTCTCATGAGTTACGTCACCCTTTCTGTCCAAGTTTACTTTTATAATGTATTATATTTGAGTCTAGACGAATGGTCACCACGTGTCGACCCTATAGACAAGATTAATTGGAGTTCGCATAATAAATTATCACATATTGAACAATTGGTCTAGCAATAAAATATTAATTACTAGTAATAAAATCTTATTGGCCTGTAAGCAGGTGTATTTTTTAGTTAATTAAGTGTCAGTTTCTCATGAGTTAACATTAAGTGTATTATAAAGTTTTTATTCTATTTATTTCTTTTAAATTTTTATTAAGTGAGTCAGCTGAAGTTGTTGCGATTAAATTTAAATTGTTTAAACTTTCGACAATATTACATATATCGGTCCTGAGCAATTGCACTTACATTAATATCAAGAAGCTTAACGTCATATAGGTTTTCAGGAGTTGGTTGACGATGCTGTCCTCTCCAAAGTCTGCAGAACCCGCGAGGTTTGGCGATGATGTCCAAAACTCCGTCACGACGAAAACCGTAGATATATTCCGGTTAGTTCGATAAATCGATATTCATTCGATAATCATTCCCGAAATAAATCTTCCGAACCGACTGCGCCAGTTAACTATCAATGGCCGAGAACTTTGTTTTTACAAGACTTTACTTAAAAACGACAAAGTTGACTGTTAACCAAAAAACTTAACTTATGATTGCTCTTTCGTGGTTACCAGCTGACTGACTCGACTAGCTAGAGCAACCGCAATTATGTGACTAAAAATCGATTAATAATACCACCCTTAAATGTAACAGAGTAAACCCTTAAATGTAACTGAGACTTAATTAACTAAAAAATTACACCTGCTTACAGGCCAATAAGATCTTATTACTAGCAATTAATATTTTATTGCTAGACCAGTCTGTGTGTCTAGTTCAGTCTATGATAATTTATTATGTGAACTGAAATTAATATTATCCAAGGGACCACCCGTGGTGACCATGTTAAGGGTGACATATATCATACTCGTCTAGGCGTGAATATGATACCCTATAAAAGTAAACCAGGGCAGTAAGGGTGACATAACTCATGTAATAGACTTTGCCTAATTAAAATGTCTACATGGAGGGTAGGACTTTATGTATGTTCCACATTGTTATACAAGTTGAAAATACATTTTCAAGAGCTAATATCTTCGAGTAACTTCAGTCCTTCGTGCGAAGCAAACCAATTAGTCATTTACAGTTGGCGCCATCAAAATGTTTCTGTTTTTACTGACTTTTATGCTCGGAACGAGTTGCCTAATGAAAGAACGGTCCGTTTAGTACTCCTAAAGCCAACGTCAGCTTAATATGTTGAAATCGGCTTTAAAAAATGGTAATTAATTGGTTGAAAATAATTATAGACCAGTGCTACTTAAACAAGGGATTTAATTGATGGTCGGAAAGGAACATTCGACTTTCTAACGGTTGAATGACAAGACCCATTGAAATAACATGCACCTGCTCAACAGATTGATGTGATAATAATACTTGTGGTTGCATGATGGGTTCATTTTTGGTCTCAAATGCAAGATTTTTGCACCTCAAATGAATGCTTGGTGTAACTAATCCCGTAGCAGATTGACTAGATCCAACTGACGATTTTTCTTGGTGCTGTTAAAAGACTTTCTAGATCAAACGGTACCGGCGTTTACCTTCACAAAATGACGCCTACGCAACGCATATTCATAGAACCAAATCAAGTCGAGTCGAGCTATTCCTTTTTAAATTCATTGACTTTGACACACTGAATTATAAATTATTCTCACTATAAATGTAATTTATCAAGATCTGGTTGCACGTTAATTGGCTTCTAGTTACAACTGTCAACAAATTGCCTAGTATTATTGGAAATAATGAAAATTAATGGACAGATATGCATGCAAACATATCAAGGAAAATTCGTAGCGACAACCGTGTCTTTGAAACATAAGTATTTGGCGTTGAAATGCAGAATTTTATGGAACGAGTTGTTGAATTGAATGTTCAACTTGCTCGTTATATTTGTTGCATGCGTTTTACATAGAGTTGAAATTTTCTGCAGTACATGACTCTAGAAGGTGATTTAAAATTAAGATCATCAGCTCTTTACAGAAAACAGAAAATATTTTCCTTAAGTTTTTTGGAGACTAAACTGAGATATTTGCAAAAACCTAAATGTTAAATAACACAAGAATCAAACCTTAGTCTCTTCAACGTTATACAAGAATTTCACCGTACATAAGATACATACTAGTAGGAATGAAAAATATCCTTATTTCTTTACCTTATGGACTTTTGAATGTTGTGTAGAACTTCAAATGCACCAGTGGAAGAAAAAGTTGGGCAAGAACAGCACGAAGGATCTCACTTGCCTTTACCGGAAATTGACCAAATTCATCTTTTATTTAATCTGGTATTAATAATTATTGAATTACCAGAAGCTCACTGGGTTGTACTCAAATCAAAGATCAATAAACCATTTTTAAAAAGTTATGATAAATTAGTGTTTTCAGACCACAGTTTGTAAACTTACCTCAGTTCATAAACGATGAATAAGAAAAATAAATAAAAGAATATATATCCGATAAAATATTGAAAGTCCCGTTATATCGCAGGCAAGTCGCTATACTTCTTGTTATTTATTGAGTGAACTAATTTTAAAGATGTGGACTGTGTAAGAGTCATTTGTGTTTGCTCCATTTGGTCGGTTTATCTTTAACTGTTTATAGCTAGATATATTTTTATAAAGTCTGTTCCAATAAGAACGACGGTTTCGAATTGCGCGCCATTTGTAGTGTCATGATTTGACATTTAGAAAAAAGGCCGTTCTTTAGTAGACAGCGGAGGTTAAGTAAAATGGAGCGGTTCAATACACAACAACGAATTCTCATTGTGAAAAATTATTGTCAAAGTGGTGGAAGTTTTGCAGCCACAGTTCGCAAAATGCGTACAATTATGGGCCATCCGAATGCTCCAACTGAAGCCAGTGTGAGAAAATGAATGAAGAAATTTCAGCAAACTGGGTCTGTTAATGAAGTGAAAACAGAAACACGCGATCATCCTGGCGGCTCGACTGAAAATATCGCAGCAGTATGTGCAATGTAGCATGCAAAGTGCAAATGTTGAGGAAAGCCCAACCACATAGGAAATTGGTGTTTCCACAACCACTATGCATCGAATTTTAACAAAAGATTTAAAGCTTCATGCGTACAAAGTTGAATTGAGTCAAGAGCTAAAGCCGGAATGCCATGGGCAACGAAGAGCCTTTGTTGATAGGATTTTGGAACAACGACAATTGGACGGTGATTTTTCAACGAAAATCATCTTTAGTGGCGAGGCCCTCCATTTTTATTTTGATGGCTTCGTTAATCGACAAAATTGTCGCATTTGGGGTTTCGAAAATCCGCGAGTGATCGTTCAGAAACAGATGCTTCCAAAAAGAGTCACTGTTTGGTGTGCATTGTGGGCTGGAGGCATCATCGGACCATTTTTCTTCGAAAATGCAGTTCGTCAAGCATCAACAGTGAGTGGTTCATCATCATCAACAGTGAGTGGAAAATTTCAAAATATGTATCTCAACAGCATGTGGTTTCAACAGGACAGTGCAACATGTCATAAAGGCAGAGAAACTGTTGAATTACTGCAAGAGTCCTGACCCATTTCCTGATCGTGTTGTTTTTTCGTTGGGGTTTTTTAAAGTCACAAGTTTATGTGAACAAACCATTGAAGCGATTGGAGCTTTCAAAGATGAAATTCGACGCTGTATCTCTGAAATACCGCAAAATTTAGGCGCAACAGTCCTTGAAAATTTCATGAAAAGAGCACGTCTGTGCCAGCAAAGCAGAGGCAGAACTTTGTCGGATTCTTATTCCATTCATAACCTCATCATGTGTACTTCATTTTTAAATAAATGTTTCAAACTTATGCCACAAATATATATGTCATATTTAAAATTTAAATCCGTCGTTCTTATTCTAACACCCTTTATAAGCCGGTTCTAAAACGTCTTGTGACGTTGTCCGACGCCTACTCTCCATATCCTTGGGTCTTCCCAGTTGTCCGCTGTTTAATTCCTTTCACTTTTGGCTTTGTGGATTGTCGTCTGCCATTCTATTCTGGGTCTGCCTCTTTTTCGTCGATCAATCATCGGTTGCCATTCTAGAATTTGTTTAGGTAGTCTTGATGTTGCATTCGTTGTACATGCCCATACCATGTTAGCTGTTTGCCAGTTACGTCTTGAATTATAGATCCTTCCACACCCATCCTCTGTTTCACTACCTCATCCCTAATTCGGTGCCTTCTGGATACACATAAAGATCTTCTCATCGCTTCCAACTCCACTACCTCCAGTATTTTCTTCTGCCTTTCACTCACTCTCCATGTCTCTGCTTCATACAATAAGGTGCTCTTTATTATTGTTTCGTATATGTTATATTTCCGTATCTTAGTAATTTCCTTACTCCATAGTATGCCGTTGAGTCACCCAATAATTGTTTTGGCCTGAACAATTATTTTTTCGGTCTCTTTGACGTCAGTTCCTGTGCTGTCGAATGTAACATCCAAGTATACGTATTATTGCAAGATGGACTTTGTTGTCCATTGTCAAGCACCAGATTGTTCGGTTTCTCGCCCATACATAAATACCTTGTCTTCGTCAGATTGACAATTAGTCCCCACTGGCTGTATTCTTCTGTTAGTCTTCTCATCATGTACTGCATGTCCTCTATATCATTTGCTATAACGACCTGATCATCGGCAAACTGTAGTGTGTACATACATCCTTTAGCCAGTTCAACACCTATGCCATGAACTTTTCTTTTCCATAGGTTTAATGCGTATGCTACATATATTTTGAAGAGAGTTGGTGCAATGCAGCATCCTAGTCTTAGTCCTTTGGTAACTGGAAATTCTTCGGTTATATATTTTCCCATTTTTGTTCGTGATTTTGTGTTTGTATAGAGTTCTTGTACCGCACAAATTAGAGTGTAATTAATACTTGATCTTTATAGAGTTTCCCACAGTTTACAAATTGGTACAGTATCGAAAGCTTTTTGAAGGTCTTCAAATGTGATATGAGTTTCTATGTTTTTGCAACTCTTATCTCTAATATGTGTTTTAAGCAGAAAACATTGTCGGTGCACGATCCACCTGCTGGAAAACCGCATTGTTCTTCTTCTACGTTGTGCCTGAAGTCATCCTCTATTAGGCTTCGTAAGATCCTTCTATAAAGTCGACTCATGGTGCTAGTGACTGAAATTCCTCTGTAATTGTTCTGACTTCCAAAGTTCTGGCACTGGATGACCATTCAGGCAACTGTTCATAATAAATGTTAGATTGTTGTGAAGTTTATCTGTTCCGTTTTTCAACATTTCCGCACATGTCCTCCGGCCCACTCGCTTTGCCATTTTGAAGATCCATCGTAGCTTTTTTACAATTTCTACCTATATCTTTACTTCTTCCCCTTGAACCTGTACTGGATCTGCAGGATCGTCACACAGATACTCTTGTCGTGCTTCTGTTAATAGGTTCTTATAATAGTTTTCCCACTATTTTGGTTTAATGGTTTGCAGACATGCGTTATCCTTTCTTGTAGTTTTAAGGGCACCTATGAAATTCCATACTTCTGTGCATTTTCTTCCCCGATGTACGACTTACTATCTTGACTTTTTTGTCCCATACCTTGTTTTTCTCTGCCGTTATAAGTCTCCGGGCCTGTCTCTTTATCTCTTTAAAACTTGCATGGTCTTCTTCCAATTTTGTGCTGAGCCATTCAAGGTATGCTTGTTTTTTCCGTTTGATCACCATTTCTATTTCCTCGTTCCATCATATTTTCCTACTTGATCTATTCTCTTTTAATCCAATCGCTTCTTTGGTTGTTTGATGTAAACTCTCAATAATGTTTTTTTCATTTGTTTTCATCCATGTGATGTAGCCAGATGATAAAAATAAAGGTATTGTTACACTATATATCATTTTAGTGAGGAGAGAACATAACATAAAACATGCATAGAGAAACAGAAATTCGTTGGTTTTGTGCAGTAAGGGAGAGATAAAAAATTCCGCTTCTGGCAAAATCTTCCACTTTGGGGAAAAGTGGATGTTCAATTGGAATTCTTTTCGATTGTTTCCTATCGGTATTAACCCAATGTTTAAACACACTTTTTCGAATAAAAACTTTTCTCTGTCCCATAGGCGCTTTTGGCATGGTTTCGATTGGAGAGCGTCCCTATAAACATATCTGATGTTTAAACATACAAACGTACATTTCCCAGACGACAATTTGAAGCGATCTTAATCAGTGTGGAAATTTTTCGTTAAAAGTGTTGGTTGCAACAAAAATCTTACGTAAATTCCTGTTAAAATCAGGCGTAAATTTATAACAGAGATATCTCGCACAAATCAAGCAAAACAAGTTTTGTTTTCATTTTAGAATGAGGACAATTCTGAATCACCGTGTATATTTTTAAAACCCTAGGCATTTCATAAAACTGAGATAGCAATGTTCTTCCTATTCCAAGAAGTTGAAATACTCCCTTGAAAATAAGTTACGATTCTTTTAAACTCGTCATTTTTTGCTTCAAAATACACCCTTGTGACAAATGCGAACATTTTAGAAGTGATACTGCAATTTTCTGGACAAATTTTATCTGTTTCAGTAGATTCTCACGTCTGAAATGTCCCGCATGATCTACGCTCCCATATTTCGTATTGACGTTTCCTACATTTGCAATAAATAATATTAATACCTGCATCTTGCAGATTTATGATGCGGTTAAATTACGAATCGGCAAATGTTCACTTTCCGAACACACGTATACTACAGTGCGTGTACGAAACATCGGCTTGCTGGTAAATACGCAAATATATCATCCAAGTTATGGCAGATATTATGTCGTAAAATGAAGATATTTTCTTCCTAGCGGCAAGGATTACGATATTGTGTAAGCGTCTTTTCGTATTATGGTAAATGACGGTTGGGAATGTGTTAATAAGGTGCTGGCATGTATAGAATCACTTCGCTTTTATTAACAAATCACTGAAAGGAATTCTTATTATAATAAGGGAAAATCTCACACTCCATTTAAAATCACTTAATGGCTCGCTATAAACTTTAACAACATTCGTCGTGTATGTTATTCAAAATATCCTTATGATACAAGGGTTTTTTAAATTAATTTCGTTCCTTTTGATGGGAAATTGATGAAATCTAGGCCTTTAAAGGGATGTTTCGTTTAATTGCAGGCAGATAACAGTTGAAAGTTCAATTTACTTTTCGTTAAAAGGCATTATTTTAAGCAATAGAAATCTGAACCAAAGTTCTTTGTGTGAAACTGTGAAAAATATCCGCTTTTTAGCACACGCGATTTCTTAATCTTCACGATCGTCTATATTCCTCATTGATCTCCCTGAAGAATTGAGAAGCACTGAATATATCAGATAAATTCCGTCGAATATTTTTTGGATAATTTTCCTAAACTTTCGAAGAAATCTAATTATCCAACAATTGTCGACGCAGGAACATGTTCATACCATGTTCTTCATTAATCAAACAATATTTACAGTGATAATACTATAATATACTATATAGTATATACTATAATATATATACATATATATATATACTATATAGTAATACTATTTACAGTGATAATACTATAATATACTATATAGTATATAATACAGTATATACTATATATATACTAGATACTATAAACAGTGATAACTAAGATTACGAAGAAAATGATGTTGTTTTTTTGTTCTTCTTAGGAGACCTTCTACGGTCATCTGAAATGGAGCCAAATTTGAGTCACTCTGTATTAACTAAAACTTGGTATGTTGAAATGTATTTGTCAACATACCAATCTTAACTTTAACTCAATCAAACTCGATTTGATAGCCGCCGGCAATGTAAGCAAATAATTTCAATTCTTCAATAGGAAAATGTAGGTGCAAAAATTCACTCAAGGCTACTAAAGCTGCTAACATGTAGGAAAATTATAGTAATTAGCAGTAACTTTATCTGACGGAAATTTTTGCAACAATACAATACTACTCAGGTGGATTTTCTATATGGTCTTTCATATAACCTTATCTGGTAGCAGACAGGTCCCTGTCATCCTCGTCTTCCATCATATTAGCATTATAATTCGAATGCCAAGGTCTTTAAGAAAACATTGGCATCACGCCTCATTAGCCACTTCAAATTAACCATTTTCGCACGTTGATTTTCGCAATAAAATTAATCGAAATTGCCCTCATCATATCTAAATACGGCTAAGTGATCGCAACAATCTTCGGCTCTGTTCAGAATAATTTAGAACGTCTGCTAACGATCCGAACAGATGTCGGACATGAGCAAAAATCCTTGTAAAAAAATCGAGAAGCGCTTTTAGTGCCACTGTTTTACGAAAGGATACGTTCAGAAGAACTAAACATGTATTGAGAAGAATTAAATAGCCGGTTTTCACAGTTTCGATAGTCTTACGCTGGATCAGTTCGCTTTTTTCTTATGCCGATTTTTTAAGATATACTGTTCTTGAACAAACCGGTAATTACGTCGACAGGTTATTGTTTAATAATGTGAGTGTGAGAGACATTATTCACTATTCGGAATCTCATTTTTTATAATGGATTTCAAATAAATCTAATAGGTAACATTATCTATTTGGTCCTAAAAGTTGGAATTGACATTTAATATTTATTTTGAGCGAGTTGGGCTGAGAACATGTAAAAAACTCAAATATTTGTTTTAATATTAACTCCAATCGGTCTTGATGATTGGCTACTAGAGACATAAATGGGTTTGTTTTGCTGCATTTGCTCTTCATAACAAAACTTCTGTCTGTTTCCTCAGAGTTGATCTTTACTAATAGAAGGGGCGAGAAAAGAAGGTGTTTTGTATCAAACAGTTTATTTTGAGAAAGATGAGATTAAAGTTAATTTTTTCGTATATTATCCTGACTGTACTTTAATTCACTCCTTGTCAAGTTTGTGACCTTTGTAATCCTTGTCAAGTTTGTGCGTTCGTAGAGTAGTCGGTTTGATGGATTGTGTAATGGGTTTGTTGGGTGTCGGATCTTCGTTATCAGTCTCAGTGCTATCTGTTCTGTTGCCTGTAAATGCCGTTTAGTTTTGTCAGTAGCATTGGCGATTAAAATATGAGCGTAGTCTAAATTAACTTTAATTCACTCCAATATATTCCTGGGTTTCAGCCAATTTTATTGTTTATTATTTAAAATGTTACAAATACGTTTCGGTGTCTTTCTCCACCATCATCAGTTTGGAATATATTGGAGTGAATTAAAGTACAGTCAGGATAATATACGAAACGATATGGAGATGCTTGGGAACAAAAGCAGGATAGATCTGATGGATGGAGAGAGGTTGAGGGGGACGTATGGAAGATTGCAGGCAAAATTGGCAAGAGAGAAGAACAGGAAAAACTTCCTAACCCGATGCAAGAATTTGGCGATCATACCAAAGTTCATACAGACAAACTGATGATGGTGGAGAAAGACACCGAAACGTATTTGTAACATTTTAAATAATAAACAATAAAATTGACTGAAACCCAGGAATATATTGGAGTGAATTAAAGTTAATTTACCGGCAAATTTGATCAAAAAAATATGTTACTGATAATTTATTTTATAGAATTCAGGAGCAGTTTTAAAACTTTTTGAAAATGTTCTAAACTTGATTCATTATTCTTCTTATCTATCTAAATAATAGGAAATCTGAAATTAAGTCTTCTGCTTCATTGATAAAAAATCACATTATTTAATAGCATATAAACGATCTTTTGCTAATTGGTGCGTCTTTTTTAATTTGTGGAATTTGTCTTCATCACTAGCAAATTTTTCAAATATATTTTTGGAAAACCAACGATGTTCTGGATCTACAAACGGGACCGGACTTGAAAGATCTTGAATATTCCTATTTTATTTATATTTTGTTTAAATTTTACATTATTTGGCACACATACATCGAAATTATTTCTTTACAGGGCCTTCAGCTTATCATTTAGTTTGCAGTTATAGTAATTCGAACCTTTGTCTCTCCGTAAAACGTAATTGTGAAACAATTTTAATCCATTTTTAGACATAAATAAGGCCTTTGACAGTGTTTGGATCGAGGGCTTACTGTACAAACTACACAAACTTGGCACTCCAAACTACATAATACATATTATTAAACAACTACTCGAAGACAGACAACTGGAGGTACGAATCAACGACTACTACTCTATCCCCTTTTCTCCTGAGCAAGGCTTATCTCAGGGTTCACCACTCTCACCCCTGCTTTACAACATATATTGCCATGACATATAAAACCACAACAGACAAGACAAAGAAGGTATAGACCAAAACGTTTACCTGCTGCAATACGCTGACGACACTACCCTTATCGCGCATGACAGAACGACCTCCAGAGCAGTGTACAAACTCCAGACACTAACAGACACAATAACAGCATGGTCTACAAATGGAGACTCACACCAAATTCATCAAAAAATCGACTGCTCCTCTCAAACCACCGTATTAAACCAGACTCTCCAAACATCACCACGGACGGTCAAATAACCAAACCCACCAACAATGTGATATTCCTAGGAATAACAATGGACAATAAACTAAATTTCACAAACCACATACAAAACATCAGAACAGATCTAACCAAGAGAGCAAAACACTACTGCACACTTACTTACAAAACCAAGGGTATCCGCACCAAGACAGCAACTATCAAATATAAAGCGATCTGCAGACCTCTAATAGACTACGCTCATATTTTAATCGCCAATGCTACTGACAAAACTAAACGGCATTTACAGACAACAGAACAGATAGCACTGAGACGGATAACGAAGATCCGACACCCAGCAAACCCATTACACAATCCACCAAACCGACTACTCTACGAACGCACAAACTTGACAAGGATCTCGGAAAGACTACTCGTCTTGCAATCAAGATGAAAACACAACCCTTACAATCTCACCTTCTTGGACCCCCTCTGTTTAACAAGACCGACCAGACAAACGCGTTTCCTCTTCCCATCCTCAACCCTATTGGAGCATCTCCAGACATAGCTTGTGTAAATGTTTGTTAATTATATTAGTTATTAGTTATTAAGTTTCCACACAAAACTTTGGGGCAAAACCCAGGGCAGAAAGACCGATATGTCGATAGCCTTTTCTTAGAAATAAAGATGTTTACTACTACTACTTACTTTAATCCATGACAACTTATAACCCAGCAATGTGACTCAGGTGAACAATATTTTAAAAATAGTTCTACCCTTGTAACACGATGAAAACCATGAAAATATGATGTTTCATCAGATTGTAGTAATGATAGGATTCTGGAGTGTCAGGTAGTAATAGGATTAGGATTGGTGTAGTGATAGGATTCTGGAGAGTCTAATTTGTCATGAGCAACAATTAGCTCCCCGAAGAAGGCGGTACTAAATCGCCGAAAGCTTGGTAGCTGAAAAAGTTTTTCTTTTTTCACCACTGCCTAGACCGTATCCCCAAAAAAATCAACCAAGTTGTTCAAGTATTAGAACATCAGTAAATAATACAAAATATCACATTCCTATTTTGGCTACAGCTTTTAATTTTTCTGACCATGTTTTTTGGTTAAAAAAACAACGTATGTTTACAATTTCTTGATAGAATTTAAAGGCTTTTATGGAATTTCATCTCATCATTAGTACCATCGAAATGTAATTCATAAGTAATTATTTTCAAATAAAGTGTGAAACGGTGTCACCCATGGGCGTAGCGAGGAACAGGCAGAGGAGGGTCATGCCACGGAAAAGAGAATTGAAGGCCCTTTAAAACGATGTGCCACTTGACCCCCATTCCCATTTAAGATTCTAAGGGTGACATCTCCCCCTCCTAGGGGGTTGAAACAAGAAGGCAAAAAATATTAATTTAAAGTATCCCCCTTACAAATAAAATTGACGTGTCTTTCCGATTTTTTCATTTTCATTTTTTCGATTTTCATTATTTCAGTTTAACTGTAAGAGAAATATTAAGGGTGGGAAGTTTTCAAATTAACACCCCGTATGAAAGCTATAATGCTTTCAAGATGCCAGACATAGTAAAAGATGCCCATAACTCATTCATTCTCGTAAAATTGTATATTTTTTTATTTTACGTAACACTTTCTTCGACTCCCCCGCCCGCCCCTGATGTTTAAAATTTGGTTTGTTCCATCCATCTGTTCCTTGAAATCTCTCTTTTTAGAGTCAAAATTTTCAAGTTTTGATTATACCTACACTCCGCCGCAAATTTAATGCGTATCTTAAATATTCCGTAACTTTTGGCTGTGAATATTTTCTCAATCGGCAATCCGATTTGAACAATTTTTTATTGAATCATAGCTCTATTCATGGACAAAATTTGCGATATAAGATAAGCAAAAAACTTGTAATAAACACGGATTTACGGGATTTTTAAATAGTGTCTTGTTTTCTTACACTTTCCGCACAAAATTTATTTAAACTTTTTTTTTATTCTAAAGAAAGCTGTGCAAGCAAACTTTTATTACAAGCTTAAAGCTGTCAACTTCTGTTTATTTTGTTACGTATGTAACTCCATAAAGAACGACAATATAAAACAGTATTTTTAGACGTGAAAACACGAATACTTTATCCTTAGTAGGTGACAAAACAAGGAGAGCTATTAAAACAATAAAATCCATAAAAAAGTCAAGGAATATTGTCCGGAAACAGTAACAGCAATGAACGAAATTAACAGGTAAATAAGCTTCATCGAGAGAGTTAAGAATTCTCGACGAATGCCTTAAAATGGTCAGAAAGTGGGTCAGAATTAGGAAAGTCAATTTGAACATCTAAAAGAAGCTTTCCTGCAGAGCGGATATTCCCATATGGAGATCATGAAAGCGGTTAAATCAGACCGTCTCAGAACAAAAGGATACAAATCGCGCAAAGTTTTCACAGAATATATCAAAACATTTCGTTGCATTGAATGTATTCGGTTAGTGTTGAAAGTCAAATGTGTTTTTTTCAATGTATTTCTGCAGTTTGGTAACCCAATTTCGCACATATTCTTTAAATAACCAAACCTTCAAAAATAAGTAATTTGCATGTGCACAAGGTGATTAAATTAATTGGCTTCGCACAACAGTCCTCAAGACAAATATTGGCACGCGTGAGAAAACTAATAAGTAATAGCAATTCAATCATGTGTGTAAACACGTTGTTCCTGTAGTTCCACACCTCATTAATTATATCTTAAGCAGCGATCAAGTACAGGATTTATTACCTATCGAATATTTTCAGGTGACGACTTCAATTCAGGCCTCATTGCTGAAGAGAGCAATTTGAAAAATAATTGTTTAAGAATTTCCGATGATTAATTTCGGGATCGAGCAAATTATCTCCCATTGTAGTACGTTCATTAGTTTCTTGATCGATGTTCGTATTTAATTTAGGCATGGGCAGCTTGGACAATGGACCAAAATGAACTTGCAAAATCATTGCAACAAAATCAAGGCCGATGAGAAAAATTGAAAGCAATACATGTGTGTGGTCCAATCAGAATATCCACAGTTGCATCAACCCAATTGTCATGGGACTACAATCGAAAATAATATTCCTCAAGAGAGGCAGCTTATCAATTCCTTGGCCATTTTCTTAGCCTCGGGCACTTTTTCCTGCAATCTCTTCTTTTGCATCGCGTCACGCGCACATCGTAATTTATCAAAAAAAATGAGAATGATGCAAGATTAAATTGAAAAACGCCTGGTCATAAATACACTTATTATCATCAATGGCTTCGTGGTCCGACCCCATTAATCTTTGGAAGGGCATTTACTGTCGCGTTTGTAGTGCGCTTTACTCACTGGTTCTGCATTGAAGATTGATGATAACTGACCAGCTTTGGCATTCAAACGTTATCTTTTAAAGCAGTTTAGGACTTTTTCTCATTCGGATTCTTTAGCTCGAATATTTGATTTCCTTTTGGACAATAACGAATAATTTTTGCTTAGTTCAATCTTCACTCACTTTTACCCATCATCGTGCAAAAAGCTGTAATCCTTCCAGTCGCCTTGTATATTTGGCTAGAATTCAGCCCATTTTTATCCCCAGCTGCAACCTGCCCTGTTTGGCTATAACTTCGACAAGAAATTATACCCATTAAACATTGCAACATTTACTCGGAACATAATTCGAACATTCTTGAAGCTAATTTATGTACATGTTGTTATTCGATGAAGTAATTTGCATTACCATTTCCGTTCGTTGATAGGACACAAATTGCTGAATAAAATAAATAAAGTTGAGGATGCTGAAAGTGGTTACGGTCCGGCATAACATTTACATGCAATCAAATAGGCAAATGTTGTAATTGTGTCAGAAGAAGATACAGAACAGTCTGTAATAGCAATGTCGATACGTATGCTTGATATCACCTGCTAGGGTATAAGAAATGAAATATTGATCTAGAAAACCGCACAAAGCTGCAACATTTCTCAGCGTGTCTTCAGTTCTGATAAGAAAATAAATAATGTTATATTGCTGAGAGGCAAAGTGAGGTGTCATAAAAATGAAGGAATGGTCAAGAAAACTTTCGCGGTTATTGCTTGAAACTAGTGAGTTTTTCAGGCTGACGTTTCGTAAGCACGACTGCTTTGCATCTTCAGAGGTGTATTGTATCCGTTCTGGAGAAAAGCTTCTTCTGGACGTTCAAATTCGTTTTCCAGATTCTAACCCATTTTCTGACCAATTTCAAGCAATCGTCGCGCTTTTGATGAAGCTTATTTGTCTGTTAAGTTCGTTCATTGCTCTTACTGTTTTGGGTCAATATCTCTTTTTTAGACAATTTTTTTAGGTATTTTCTTATTTTTACTACTGTAATACTCAATTGATATACAGAAACTGAATTTTCTACATATGTTTGCATATGATTCAATATACAGCTGTCCACATTTAGAAAAATGAATATACTTTTGTTTAAAAAAATCTTTAAAATCTGCTTTGGTTAGCAAAATATACGAATTTCAATAGTCACTATGAGTACAAGAAACAATTAGTTATAAATCAGTCATAAATTTCGAGGGCATTACGAGTTGACAAATATAAAACTTTGTTGTTGTAAACTTTTACAAAAATTGTCAAAATTTGAATTGCTCTCTTCCAGATGACAGAGAAACTTTCGAGAAACGGAAAATGTTTAAATATTAAATACAATTAACATAAATCAAAATAAAACAGCAAAGAAACCATTGAAAACGAATAAATCCATTATAGCTATTCATGGTGTAGTGTAGTTCATAGTGTTACAGATTGTATAATGCCCTGAAGAACCCAAATACATACTGAGACTAATAAAACATAAGAGAGAACTGTACAGACTATATACAAACACTCAAAATAACGACCTAAAAAAGACAATGAACCAACTTAACAGAAACATTAAAACTCTGATTGGACAATACCGACAAGACAAATGGCTATAAACATGTAAAGAAATACAGAAGGACAAAGGCAAAACATACTGGCGAAAAATTAAGAAACTGGCGCAATACAGGAAGACTGGCACTACTGACACAATTGACGAAAACGGAATAGAACGCTACACAGACAAAGAGAAAGCGGACGCATTCGCCAGACACTATCAAAGGACCTTCAGCATATCGACAAACCCTAACTTCGACAATGACAACTGGAACTTGATCACCGACTGGTACTTGAACTATTTTAACAACTCACCAAACTATGCCTGCACACTGATCACAGACATAGAGTACGATGAAGCCCTAGCGCACATCAAGAACACTGCACCGGGGAAGGATAAAATTAAGGCAAAAGTCCTGAAAAGCCTAACTCAAGAAACACACAAACTGATCCTAACTGAATTGAACAACTGCATCACAAATGGCAGAATCCCAGAAACATGGAAAAACGGCTTAATAATCCCTATACCTAAAAATGGACTGGACAATACACAACCGAGCAACTACAGACCAATTACACTACTTCCAGTACTAGGCAAGATTTTTGAATGCATAATGAAGCAGCGGCTTGACAAAGTGATTGGAAAGTATATACCTACCTACCAATTTGGTTTCAAACAGCATCACTCGACTGTTCATCCGCTCTTTATTTTGGCCAACAATATACAAACTACCCACCTAACTGACAGAAAGACTTCTTGCCTGTTTATGGACATTAACAAGGCTTTTGGCAGTGTCTGGCATAGAGGCTTACTATACAAACTATACAAACTACACACACCAACATATCTACTACACACCATAAAGAACTTACTAGAAAACAGACAACTACAAGTACGAATTGACAAAACACTGTCATTTTCTTTTTCCCCTGAACAAGGGCTCCCTCAAGGATCCCCGCTCTCACCGTTTCTCTACAATATATACTGCCATGACATATACAATTACAACTTACCAGACAAAAATCAAATCGACAGATCGGCATACATATTACAATACGCAGACGACACGGCACTTATTGTACATGACAAAAGTACTGAGAGAGCAGCTGAAAGACTCCAAACACTAACAAACAACACAATGACATGGTTTTATAAATGGAGACTAACACCAAACGCGTCAAAAAACCAACTTCTGCTCACAAACCACAGACTCAACGCTGACTCCCCTACAATAACTGCAGACGGCCAAACGACACAACCAAAAAACGACGTAAAATACCTTGGAATCACAATTGACCACAAACTTAAATTCACTAAACACATACGAAACATCAGGGCAGAAACAACAAAGAGAACAAAACACTTCCGATCACTAACCTACAAAGACAGAGGAATTAGCACAAACACCGCCACCAAAATATATAAAGCTATTTGTAGACCCTTGCTAGACTATGGACATATACTCATGACCAACGGAACAGAAAGGACAAAACGTTATATACAAACAACAGAACAAATTGCACTAAGACTAATAACACGAATAAGACACCCCCAAAACCCACTACACAACCCCCCCACCCAACTACTATACGAACGCACAAACATGACAAAGATCTCGGAAAGACTCATACAGCTACAGGCAAAATGGACAAACAACCCCTACAACTGGACCATACTGAATCCCCTTTGTCTTACAAGACCAACCAGACAATCCCGCTTTCGTTTCCCTACACTAACGCCACTCGAACACTTACAAACGCTACGGACTAGTGGACAATAAAATAATTCCTTCTTGCCACTGAAATCTTATTTATTTAATAGTATTGTTAACCTAGAATAAGAGAATTTTCATATTTGTTTTCATTTAGATTAAGACTATATGCATTAAACAAGGGCAGAAAGACCGATAGGTCGATAGCCTTTTTTAGAAATAAAGATATTTACTACTACTACTGCCCTGAAGATCGAAATAGCCCGAGCGCCTTTGGCCCGAGGGATACGTTTCGGCCTGATGGGCATTATTGTCTCCGTAACGCCTGTGGTCCATACAATGATTTATGTTTTACGTAATGGTTTTTCATCAATTTTTTATAGTTATTAGCATTAAAAAAAGGTATACCTGTACCTGTATGAAATAATTTTATGTTTCACCTACATATTATTGATACATAATACCTTAGAACGAATCACCGGACGTAATGTACTAGACGTGAGAAGCTGCAGGGGGGCAGATGCCGATTCAGATCATTTTCTGGTCAAAGCCAAGATCAAAGTCAGGATATCTATAGCAAAGAACAAGCGAACCAATCGTCTCTCTCCTCGGTGGGATACAGAAAAGCTTCAGCAGACAGAGATAAGAGCACAGTATCAGGAAGAACCAGAGCGACTTATCAGAGAAAATACTAACACCACATACAATACTGATATGGATACGCATTGGAAGTTTGGATCAGGAACAATTACAGAAGCAGCTAGAAAAGTGGTAGGGGAGAAACCCAGGAGATAACACAAAAACCACTGGTATGATCATGATTGTGAAGATGCTATGGAGAAGAGAAATCCTGCTAAACTCAAAATGCTAAAAAGTCCCACAGACGAGAACATGGAAGGATACAAACTACTAAGAACCCTACAAAAGAAACTGTTAAGAAGAAAAAAGAGAGAATGGCAAGACAGAGAATTAATTGCACTAGAAGAAGAAGGAAAAAATAACACAAGAACATTCTACCAAAAACTATGCTCCACAAAGGCAGGATTCAGACCCAAGACCGACAATATCGTAGAAATATTTCAAACGTGGAAAAACTACTTCCATCATCTGCTTAATAGAGGAACTGGTGAAGAGGAGGAAACACTGGATCTGCTGGCTGCGGAACAACCCAATGATATCCCTTCGAAAGAGGAAATTAAAAAAGCAATAAAGAAATTAAAAAATAATAAAGCCCCTGGCGGAGACCTAATCACAGCAGAACTTCTTAAATTGGTGGCCATACTATCATAAGACAGCTGCAAAACCTCACTAAAACCATATGGGAAAAAGAAGCTATCCCTGATGACTGGAAGGAGAGTATTATGATACCGATCCACAAAAAAGGCGATAGGACGGTCTGCAAAAATTACAGAGGGATAGCACTAATCAATGTAGCCTATAAAGTCCTATCGAACGCAATTCTTCTAAGACCAACCTCCTTCACCGAAAAAATATTGGGAGACTACCAATGCGGTTTCAGAGCAAATAGGTCAACAGCGGACCAGCTGTTTACCATTAGGCAATTGCTAGAGAAGAGTTGGGAATTTAATCAAGACCTCCACCAGTTATTTATAGATTTCCAGCAGGCGTACGACAGCGTAAAAAGGGTCAAAATATGGCGTGCAATGGCTGAGTTTGGCATCCATCTAAGCTGATCAGAGTAACCAGAGCTTGTGCTGAGGGTTCTAGGTGCAGAATAATGATTGGTGATGACCTCTCAGATGTGTTTCAGGTGAACACAGGTCTCAAACAGGGGGACGCACTATCACCCACGCTTTTTAATTTCGGATTGGAGAAAGTAGTAAGAGAAGCCAAAATCGAAACCCAGCTATTCGGGGCCTGTGGATCAAACTTGCTGAGCATAAGCGTCATAAAAGCAAAAGAACTATATTACAAAATCGAAGAAGAAGCGGCATATATGGGGCTTAAAGTCAACGAGGCCAAAATAAAATACATGCATGTCTGACCAGGCAGAGCTAGGGTAGGACAAAATGTGACCATGGACACATATAACTTTGAAAACGTAAAACAATTCAAATACTTAGGGTCAACAATCACATCCGACAACGACATGAGTGATGAAAACAGAGAACACCTAAAATCAGCCAACAGGTGCTTATACGCCCTAAAGGATATACTAGAGTCCAAATACGTGACTAGGAGAACGAAAATCAAAACGTACCAGACCATGATAAGACCCGTGGTAATGTACGGCTGCGAAACCTGGACTCTGACGGTGCGAAATGAGGAACTCATTCGAAGATTCGAGAGAAAAGTGCTGAGGAAAATTTTTGGACCCACCAAAAACCAGGATACGCAAAGCTACCGAATCAAAACAAATGCAGAACTAAAACAAATATACAACCAACCAGAACTGATTAACCTCATAAAGGCACAAAGGTTGAGACTGGCAGGGCACGTACGAAGACAGCCAGAGGATAGAATGGTCCGCTTAATATGGGACAGAGCACCAGACCAAGACCGAGATTAAGGTGGCGTGATAATATAGCATCGGACCTCCGGAAAATGGGCATCGGGAATGGTCTAGAAGTTATGGAAGACCGAGGCAGATGGAGGCAAATTGTTGCTTCAGCCAAGGCCCTCAGGAGCTGTAGCGCTACGGAGTAGTAGTAGTAGTAGTAGTAGTAGTAGTAGTAGTATAACAACTGCAGGGCATTATAATATCGCCCGCTTATAATGCCCGCTCATATTAAAGAGAAATATAAGAGAAAACGCAACAAAAGCTACAGAAAATTTTCTGCTTATAAAGTCGAGAACATCCTATGATATGAAGTATGAATTCAGAATTTTTTTCAAGAATTCAGTCCAATCAGATTATAAGCGGGCATTATAAACGGGCGTTATTATAATTCCCTGCGGTTGTTATGGATACTATTATATGTTTCATTTCGAAGGTATTATGGATAAATAACATGTAGGTGAAACATAAAACTTTTTAAACTACTGGGATGCATCATAAAAGCGATTTATCTTTTTAATAATTTCGACAATCAATTTTACAGAAAATAAGCATATTTTATCCAATAGTATTTCCAATTTTTTATATTCCGTATCTACATGATCTAGTTTATAGACATATCCATAGATCGTCGTTAAAATAGCAAAAGACAGTAATTTACGTTTAAAATTATATTTCCGGCTCACAGGTAGCAAGTAGATGCAAAAAAAAATAAGCTTTCTATTTTTAAATAAGTCCAAAAGGCCCTAACTAGGAGTTTTTTGCTAAAGTTGTTTTACAAAATGTAATCAGACTTGTGTTCAATTTACTAACCTTCTTAATATTGTTTCTTAGGTTTAATTACTGATGTTACCGAACTCAAAACATGGAAAATATTGTCTTGATCAATCAAAAATGTTTTAAGGATGATATGCGGTAACTTTTGGGGCTGAAGCTGCGTTTTGCTAAAAAATTTAACCTACCACTTTTTCAAAACCTGGATGTGTCATGGCTTGCAACCAATTTTTTTTGTTATAGCCGTATTAAACCTGAAAACAAATTGCCTTCTTGGTCAGACTTCTTAACTCAGTAATTTGCCATCCTGAACTTTCGTCTTTCGATTTAACATATTAAATAAATGAGGCATTTTGAAGGCAAACCACCGAGCCGAATACTCAACGATAATGTGGCTATTAGTTTTCGGTAAACGATTACAATAATTGGATAATTTTCGAAAACTGATTTAAATCATTTGGTTGCATTGTGAAACCTGAAAATCCGGAAAACGCCCATTGAAAATACCATTTTATTTAGGTGGCTCATTAATTCTTTACTTAATTAATTAAAACTCGCGTCGATCTAATCGGTTTTCTCGTTACTTTGCTCTAACTGACCAGTTGTTTAATTACAGAAAACTGAAAAGGCTGATAAGATACACTTGAATCGAGAAGAATAAAGGAATGTTTCCGAAGGCTCTTAAAGTTGTTCACCAGGTAGCGTCAAAAGAAATAACTATGCAAATGCTGGCGGAGTATAGCTAGGTTATTGTCGGTTATCAGCTGTAATATCAAATCGACTAAATGAAATTAACAAGCAAAGTAATTTACATAAGTAAGCCACATTAAAGGATCGGCTTTACTAACAAAGGTATCAAATATCAGCCAAAAGATATTCGGAACACTCGAAAGTTGTAGGCCTTTTAAATTCGGTTGACCGCAGGTAAAAAAAGGCCGAGCTGCATAATTTATTTAATAATCGACTATCATTAACTATCAAAATTACCTTTTGGTAGTCGTATATAAAATCATTTGCCTGAGGACTCAAAAAAAATCACAAAACATATCAAATTTAAATTGCAAAATTCCAGTTTTAAATTTATGGTGGTCCCCGGAGTTTCGTGTTATTTAATCCAAAGAACTGTTTATTTGGCAATAGCATTCCTGCATATTATTATTACGTGTGGCTAATACATAAAATATCAATATGTTCATTAAAGCTATGGTAATAAGCTAAGTCAGGTGTTGGTTGACAAAGCTGATTTACCAGACACGTCGTTTTTCGCAAAACTAGTTCTGGACCTGATTGAATTGAGAAAATCTATTCGCTAATCCCATCGCAAATTTCACAGTTCGTTCAGTGTCCATTCAAAGTGCATTGATGCATCTTCTCTTTCTTCGTTCTTGTTTGATCTCGCCTACCTTCTATGAAAACAACCAGCTGCCGAGTGTTCAGTCTGCTAAAAAGATACTTTAGATGCAGCCCCCATTCGCTCCGAATACGTGACTAATTAAAAATGTTAATCGTGCAGTTGAGATGCAAAGAAAATTATCGTTTCTGAATAGCTAACAGTTAAGAAAGGGCAATTCTTCCAGTACAGAATCTCGCTTGTTCACTCTTAAATATTCTTCGTGCTTCTTCAGTTGGCATTTAATCACTTTTACTTCTTCACTATTAAGCATTGCAAGCTGTTCCATTTGCTATGTTGGTTTTCATGTTTTATAAGGAGATTATAATATTTATATAAAGAAGGATTGTGATCTGATGATTTCCAATAAACCAGAACTATAAAAAATACATGTTACCTTTTTGAAAGGTTTTAAAAAATTACTGTGTCGGCTTGATTACTATTAAATTGCAGTATATGTAAAATATACATAGACATACATATAATTTTACTAAGAATATACATTCTTCTACATTTTTGTAAAAAGTGCTATATTTGACCTAGCTTTTGGTCTAATATATAATATATTAATTCGTCGTTAATCGAATAACTCGAGCTATTTAAATCGAATATTTCCATTACTAAACTGTAGTAAAGCAATCCGACTTTTACAATGGATTTTATTCTTTGCTTCGTGGAATCAAATCAGGCGGTCCGGATGTTCATTTCATATGACTATTTCTGCAAGCTCGAGTGCAATTTCTCAAATGAGCAACTAATTTTTTGCGCTAAATTGTGCAAAGTGCGGTTGTAAGCACACACGATTTTTTGAAATTACGTCTTTTAACCAGTTATCATTTAGCAGGCATTTACGCTCTACCGCTTTACATCATAATACCTTATTTAGTACCCTCATTTAGTATAATTGATTTTTTATGTCAAGAAGAAGATTTTCGGAAATGGACTTACCTTAGACTGAAGCAATTTTCTGAACCCCTCGCGCGTATACTTCTGATCCCGATTGACTATTTCACCTGCCAGTCTCAGCTGAGCCTAAATGCAGGCGCTCCCTCAGATTCTCCTCCTCCATGCTGCTCATCGGCACCAACGATCTTCTCCGTATAACAGTGTCTTCATCGATTTCCTTGCACGAATTTTGGCTGCACGATGGAACTTCTTCGTAATTTTCGTGATACGTACAGACTCCTATAGAGCGCGACTGAATGCCTATTGAGTTTTGCGGAATCGGTTGATCTTTTATTAGATCGAAAGTTTGAGCTCTGATTCCATTCGCTTCCAGTCTGGATTCTGGAAATACCGAAAAACATGAGGTTGTTTGTACGGATGTTCAATGAAATTTTGCATGGCCAAGTTCTGAGAATTTGCATTTATTAGGAAAAAGTGGGTTAGTGTTTAACGAAAATATTTGCTTAAGTAGGCAAGAGCATTTTGATCACTTAATACAAAGGAATGATAAATAAAGATTAAAAGCAGGTTTAATAATTTTAAAGCAAGAAGACAATATTTGTGTAACTGGTTCTTAAACAAATTCTTTGGATTAAATAGTATTAATAAAACATTGCGATACTCAGGAAATATTTAAATCCTTTTAGTGTTATATTTCAAGTATTTAATCTGTTTAAAATATACAGAATAATTCAAACTGCATACTCTACGAGCACAAATAGGAATAATTCTACGTTTTTCTGAATTTTTGAACACTTTTGTTGTGTTGTGTTAATGTTGATCTCATATTGAATTTAGAAACTTGTTTGCTTGTTTCTTAACTAATCGTAAATCGAATAATCATTGATTTATTCTCAATTTTATTTTTCTTTCAGTTTATTTGTTACGTTGGTTTATAAAGCTCAATATAATCACATGAAATATATGTACATGTTCTAGACTTTCCTCATTTAAACATTAAACCAATAAAAATTGATGTTGTGATCGATTCGGATGGCTTAAAATATAAGATAATTAAGTCATCTACGTTCCAAAATGTTTTTGCAGATTTTCAACCTATTTATGATAGTTAAATGTAAACCAATTGAAAACTACATGAAAATCCACTGATTTTCAATCCACATGTTTCAAAAACTTTTAACTGGAAATCGAAAAGTTCCAAATGTGCCCGTTTGGAGTGAACCTATGCGATGGAAGTATAATTCCCACGTATAAAACAAATAATATTTCATTAAATTTGGGTAAGAGAGTAAAAATTTCAAAAATGCAAAACATTTATTAAATTGTCTCTACCTTTCCGGTTCATGTCCTGAACATTAGCCATAAGTACCGTAGGTTGAAAAACATTGATAACAACATGTCCAGTTTCCCACATTATCCGAGCAGTCCGCATTACTTTCACTCTCATCCCCACGATCGGTCTGAGTCGATCCCGCAACAAATTCCGGCTCAGACATGTTCAGAAACTTTCGCTCATAGAGTCAACTTTCACACCGAATTAAACCCCGTTTGACATGCGCACTAATCCGTTAAAAAAGCTCGATTTAATGAAGAAGAATTCTTCAAAGTTAATCTAAGATCGCTGGCTCTGGTGGTCAATAAGCGGCAAACTGTTAAGAAGCTGACATCGAGATCGTGATAGGTTGTTATTGCCGTTCACTTGCTTTATGGGGTGGGAACCATGTGCCTCCTTGATTTTTCGTGCGCTCGTCAGTGGTTCCGGCGACCAAGAATGGTGCTGTGGAGTGCTGTTTAATGGTGCATTCAGTGTTCGATCAAGGTTAACTTAAGCGATTTGCCAAGATTTGCCCTTGTCGAAAATCGAAAGTTACGTAAAGGGGAGGTCCCAACTTGTAATTCTGCAATCGAATTTATGGCCACTATTAAGAAATGGCCGCCATCCGACCCACTGGGGGGATAATTACTCTAGTTATTTTTTTTCCTTCGTATAGTGTTCTCGATTATTTTCAGTGCTTTAATTGGGTCAATAACGTACTAGTCGGACTCTAGAGCATAATTTACCAATAGTAGAAAGCGTAAACCTCTGAAAACTATCACATAAAAGCTGGCTAATCTTGACCGACTATCCAAAGTTGTGGACATTTTCGGTTATCCAATACAGGAATTTCTAAGAATCCTAAGAAATGTGTTTTTTATTACTTCACTTTTTCCAAATATTGCATATGTGGCCGAATTTATATGTATTTCTAGACTGATTTTCAAACAAAATTATAAAAGAAAAACAATTGGCATTTAGAATATTTTTTGTCCGTTTTTCAATGTACAAAAAACCATTTTAAGTGAAACAATTAATTAGATCATACGCAGTATTTGCAAAAATCATTAAAAATGTTAAATGTTGATACAGTGAGCCCTAAAAGTAATGTCTAAACTCATTTAAAGTGCAGCGGTGTGTTTTCTGGCAAAAATTTCGGACCCGAAAATGTTTATTTTTAAATGCGCTTTTTTATGCTAAATTTATTTACACAAGGTGATCCAAAAAGAAATTACCACCATCAACTTCAATTTCTCGAACAGGACTCGAGGAACTTACGAGGTAAAAAAAATATTGTCCAAAATATCAGAAAGTAAATGGCATACATTTTGAACATTTAATTTGAGTTTTGTTCTGTTTCTTGAAATAAATCGGTCCTTTTCAGAACTGCAGAAATTTGAAAGGAACCGCCGCTATTGATTCGAAATTTAATCCAAATCAAAATTGAAATTAAGATAAGGCGTTTTATTTTTGGACCACCCTGTATAAATAAATTTGGAAATTTAAAAAAATCACATTTAAAAATAAAAATTGACTGGTCCGAGCTTTTTTCGCAAAAACCATACCGCTGAACTTTTTAGTTTCATGCGGGAAAGGTAAAAGTACTTTTAACGCATTTAAAACTATCAGCTGGCATGTAAAATGATACAAAATTTGCTGAATTTATTACCGACTTTAATTGCTGTCAATTGTTAGTGTGTACTTCATATTTTAAAGTTTAACTAGCGAATTAAAGAAGGTTGTTTTGTTTGAAGCAAGACAATTTTTTTTAATAAAACCTCCATCGCTAAAGGAATAAAAGTACAGCAATACAGATGATCAAGAAATGTGTTATTTGGAAAACAGTGAACTGCTTTTTAAAGGCAAGGCGCATTCATTTCTAGATTAGGCTCTGTGTGCCTCCTGGTATATCTTTTAACGCTATCAACAGTTCAGTTTGCTTAAGAAACTTGTGGCGCAAATATAAGTGTAAATTTCTTCTCTTACTAGTTATGTTTGAATTTTTTTTAATATTTAATTCGAAATGTCATAAATTGTTTAATTTCTGCGCTCACCCAAACTAATCGGAACTAACCATGAAAAACTCGAAATTAATGGATTATATATAATAACCGGAAAATTTACTTATCAGATTAATCACATTTACTGTAAGATATGCAACAAAAGCATACATTGCATATCAATGTAAACTTCGTTCCTGAATAAACGATTTACTCTCATTAACACAAATTTAAATGCGCTTATTCCTTCCTATCTGTTGGCGTGGATTTTAAATTTTGGGTATTTTGTTAAGCCGGAAACCTGAAAGCAGTTCTCTTATTCTTTTTATATTTACTTTGAAAATGCGACGGTCTCAACCAGTGTAAGATGCAATTTCACCTCTATGATTTTGTAATTTTTTGTTACAACTAAGCAAATTAATACGGAATAATACTTTAAAAACAACTTAATTTTATTACTCAATACTAATAAAGTTTCGTTCCTTTGAAGCTTTGTAACATTCGTTCCTTTTCATCGTTTATTAAAAGAGACTGTGGTGGAAAACAATTTTTTCGTGATATGAGTTGGTGTGTTGGTGTTTTGTAAAAATGAGGGTTTTTTTCTAAGGCTTAAATTTTCAATATTTATTTAGAATTGCAAAATTAAATTCCACCTTCGATTATTAATAGATTCAGTTTTGTGACAAACCAATAAAAATTAGAGCATCACATATAGGGTTTCCCAAAAATATATTCAACACGATTTGAACGGTAATAACTTGCCTAATTGAAATAAAACACCTCGGGTATTTTATACGACGAATAGACAAAAAATTTAGTTGTGAATTTGACTTTTCAAAAAATGTCTTCAGGTTTATTTACAAAACACTAAATATCTCAAAAAACGTAACATTGAAACAATATAAACCTTAACAGAACTGACACTAATTTTGACCTTACAGAATAATAATATGCATGATATTTCATTTTACAAAACAACTTTGGGTTGAATCTAGTGATTGGGGCACCCTGTACAATACAAAAGAATTTTAAAATATACCTCCAGTAGGCCTCTACTTATCCATAAAATGATAATCTAATAGTTTAGCCGCAATTTTCTGTGTCGAATAACCCTGTATAGACAAATAGGTAAAATGTCGGTCTAGTTTTTTTGGGGTGTCCTGAAAATACTTTTTTGGGTATATTTTCTGCAATTGTTATGTGGATTTAATAGGCTAACTAACACTAACTGTCTACCAATTTTGTTTACAGTTTTAAAAAATGCTTCATCAAATAGTAGTATGGAGTTTGCATTATGAATAGTAAGTGTTTACTGAATCTAACAACATAATGATGATTATTTTTATATTTTTCAGTTATATATTATTTTATGTTTTCAGTGTAGTCATAATTGAATAGAGAAACAAAGAGTTTTCTTACTTTTAGATGAGCCATTAAATTCAGTCCTTTTCCCATTTTGTTGAATACAAAGTACACCATCCCAATCGCTACCTTTTACATTTTAAATGCATACAAATGTACAATAATAAATATTAATTAAATAGAGCTTAAGGTACACTTTTCCCCTTTTTTTAAATTGAATTTGAAATACAAATGATAAATTCGCCAACGGATTAATCATGCTGGCACTGACTATTCACAAAACTTTATAGTCATGGAATTTTTTCAAGTGCTTTTTTATAGGATTATTTTTCAGATTAGGGCTTTCAATTAACCCATCACACTCTTGAATAGAATAAATTATTTCATTAACATTTACATAACAACAAAATTTGTATTTTAACTTGGTGTTACTGGAATGCGTTCACCTCATTATCGCTGTTAATCTCAGATTAGAAGACAGTAATTTAAACGGCATTTTAAAGTGCTATTAAAATTGGATCGACTATTTGTTAATCCATTGGTTTAATAGATGAAACGTTCCGGATCTATCTTGCGCCAAATTGCAGTGATGTTAAGCAAGTTTTTTTTGTTCAAACTGCTTCCAAACACTTCCAGTGTTGTATCTCTTCTATTGTACAGTTGCTTCTATCTAATTTCTCACACTATTGTGAACAAAATAGAGAATTTGAAACGCTACCACTTTTGCTCATCTAATTAAGTTGATATTAGAGGCGATTTCTTCTTTCTTGTTCTTTTTATTTGCTCAACCAACCACTTTCCATATAAAGGCACCGGGGCAATTCATTACCTGTCCAAAATCTAGGCCGGTCCTGAGCATAATTACATTTCGAAATTAGATGTTAATGCATTTAATAACGATCCTCTTTTTGGACTTCTACAAGATTGAAACTATAGCCGTGAAATTGTTAGGTATTTATTTTTATAGGCTTGTGTCCTAACTACTTGGTTTAATGAGCTAAATATGGGCCCGGTACTGCCCATTACAGATCATCTAATTGTAAAATTTTGTAAGCGGATCCAACAAGGAAGTTGTGTATAGAATTGGAAAAAAAATTGAATGAGGAAACACAACAATGCCAAAAAGTTAATTGGTTTGTTTGCATGAAGTATCCCTCTAAAACACATTAAATGAATAAACTTGCCAGAGAATGCATTTTTAAGCATCATTATAAATGCATGCACTAATTTAATTTACTTTTAAAAAATATATGGCTTTTATTGTTTCACTCAGCAGGAAAGCAAAAAATCGTCTTTGCTGTTTATTATATTAGTTTTTGAAGAAAAAGCAGCATTTCCTGCATTGAACTGATTATCTTCATCTTCTTCCTCTTCGTTTTTTTCCTGGTGGAAGAGTCGTGACTCCAGACTTCCATCTAATAAGACCAGGCTCCCACAGCCTGGATACCTCAAGCCAGTTTTAGCCATCTGGAGCGATGACGATCATTTGATGTGGTCTGCTGTAGACTGGTGCCCAGACCAGCTCGAACCTTGTCTGTCCATCTGGCTGGTGATCTGCCACGCCTACGTGAATCCTTCCACTCTCCTGTACAACTATCCTCTCTAGACCAGTGTTAGATCTCGTCAGGTGGCCGAAATAGATAACAATTCTCCCGAGCACTATGCTCGAGAGACTTTGTCCCGTATGGACTACACGAAGTACGGAGATCGGAGCATTCTTCTCCAACACCACAGCTCAAAGGCGTCTATTTTTGTGCGGATGTTTTGCTTGAGGGTTGCAAGTTTCGGTTGCATATAACATGATAGGAAAAACCAGAGTAGTGACGATTAACTTTTTTCTATTGATGGTTAAGCTGTTGTCCTGCCATAACGTCTTCAGTTTTGCCGTTGCTGATCTTCCCATTTATATTCGACGAGTTACCTCGTCATCGCAACCACCTTTGTTTGACTCTGTAGACCCCAGACAAGTTAAGTGGTCCACCACATGATAACTTTCGATACACAGGGTTTCTGGACTATTGTTCCGAGCACGATCAATTATCATCCATTTTTTTTTCTTATTGACATAGATCCCATGTTCCTCACTCACTTTCTCAAGTTTGTTCAGTAGACGGACTATTTGTTCTTCAGAGCTTGCCAGAAGCGTTGTGTCATCAGCGTACCGCAAGTCGGAAATTCCTACACCGCCCACAGAAATTCCGCCATCCCAACCTTGCACGAGCTTTCTCATCACATATTCCCCATGGATGTTAAAGAGGATCGGGGACAGAATACATCCCTGCCGGACACCCTTACTCACACTAAATGAATCTGAAAGATCGTTGTCAACTCTAACCACGCCACACCTATTTTTGTATAAACTTTGTAAAAGCGAGATAAGGTGGTAGGGAACCCCCATTTCCCTAAGGATGTCCCACAGCTTTGGCCACCATAAGCTGTCAAATGCTTTGCTATAATCCAGAAAACAAAGATATACTGGAATTAGGCGAATAATTAAGATCTGCTCGCGGGTGCCTTTGTCTTTGACAAATCCTGTCTGATTAGGAAGGATTTGCCAATCGAGATAGTTCTTCAATCCCGCGTGAACAATTTTGAGCATGATCTTGCCGGCGTGGGACATCATTGCAATAAGGCGGAAGTTGTCGCAATTGTTTTTGGATCCTTTCTTGTGTAGTGGGATAAAGACCGATCGAGCCTTATTACAAATATCATGGACCCTTGTGACACCGACTTCTCCCATACATTTCAGGATCTCAGCTCGACTCCAGATCCACTCCGGCTGACTTAGAGTTTTTCAGTGAGTGAATGGCCCTAACTACATCCGATCTAAGTATGCTGGGTTCTTTTTGAAAAGAAAAAGAAGTAGACATTTCCTGAGAAACTATGCTTCCTCGATACAAATCTTCACAGTAGCCTTTCCAGATGTCCAGTACTTTTGCAAACGAGTCAATTTTTAGCCCATTATGCGGAATAGCCTAAATAAATTAGAAGTAAGGTGTTGTCAGGTAGCCATAACTTTCTTTTATTTTTGCTGGTGGTTGTATTAATAGAGTTATTTATGAGTTCCTTGGTACTTCGCCAGATATCGTTAAACGTCGATGTACTGGAATAACGATGAGTGCGGTTGATAGCAGTTATTTTTCCAAGAAATTCATCGGGTTCATGTAATTGTAATTTGTTGTACCTACGTAAAATGGTCGTTGTTCTTCCAGTGTGTTTCACATAATCCCAATAGTGAAATATCATGCCGCTCCATCTCAACAACTCGCAGCTTGCCCGCCTGTAGGAGTCGCCGGACATTCCAGAATCCTAACTTAATTGGTGTTCTTAACCTGTTCAGCCACAAAACTGAAGACTGCAAACAAGCACCAAGATGTAACAAGTGCCAGGGACCCCATCCAACATCCAAATGCGAGTCACCACTGCCAACCAAGTGCGCAGCATGCAAATCAGAGGACCACGCAGCATGGAGCATGAAATGCCCCAAACGACCGACAGCCCCAATCGTCGGCATCCCAAACGTAAAAATAAAATGTGTAAACAAACGTACGTCCGGGATTGCGGAGACAACGACAGTGGCAAGTAGAATACACACACCCATTACAACACATGACCACATCATAAACAAATACAAACATCAACTTAACAAGACAAACAATACCAACAGAGACGAACTACTAAAAAAACTACGAAAACAATTTATAGAAGACTTCGAGATTGACACCTCCGTTGTTTTCTTCGGGAACCATGTCTACATCCTAATGTTTGACATGCTCCTGCCCGAGGGACGCTCTCCAACTGAACCCTGCGAACAAATGAGACAGACGGTGATGAGCATACAAGATTCAATATGAAAGTACTTTACGCGAACATCAACGGACTTAACAGCAAAAAAACACTTATTTACAATTACATAGAACAAAACGACACAGACTGCTGCATATTTGTAGAGACGAAAACCAAACTAGGACAAACACCAACGTACAGAAATTGGCAGTATATCTATAGGCATGGAAATACCATCAATCATGCCAGGGGCGGGGTCGCAGCTCTCCTAAAACCAACATATAAACTTGGAAGAGCAAATCCTCCCTCCCTCAACAACCCTTTGAACGACTGTCTACACTTTACGCTACCCTACTTAAACGACCTGATACACATATTTCTGACATACATACACCCACACTCCAACCTAGAACAAAACATACTGACTAAAGCGAGCATCTATAAATATGCAATAATTGTAGGCGACTTTAATATGAACAAAAGCAAAACGAAACAGCTTAAAAGATTTCTACAAAATTCCGACTTTATAAAACAGCACACCCCACCAACTTTTCTGATGCCCGCAAACCCAGACTCAACACCAGACGTTCTACTGCACACAAGAAACCCTGACAAACACCATCAACAACATAAACTTAACCAACGAGCTTGGATCCGACCACCTGGCTATTACGTTTAACATAGACTTACAACATACGCAACCTACCTCCAATACACCTATAGAGAAAAACTTAAACCTAACAAAGACTGACATAGACAAAGTGAAACAACATATACATGACTACATTCAATCACAAGCACACCCCATTTCAATAGAAACCATACAACAACAACTTTCACTAGCCATAGGAAAATTTAGCCCGGAAATAAAAAATGTTTTCTACCGACATACACTACCCAAATACATACTGAGACTAATAAAACATAAGAGAGAACTGTACAGACTATATACAAACACTCAAAATAACGACCTAAAAAAGACAATGAACCAACTTAACAGAAACATTAAAACTCTGATTGGACAATACCGACAAGACAAATGGCTAGAAACATGTAAAGAAATACAGAAGGACAAAGGCAAAACATACTGGCGAAAAATTAAGAAACTGGCGCAATACAGGAAGACTGGCACCACTGACACAATTGACGAAAACGGAATAGAACGCTACACAGACAAAGAGAAAGCGGACGCATTCGCCAGACACTATCAAAGGACCTTCAGCATATCGACAAACCCTAACTTCGACAATGACAACTGGAACTTGATCAACGACTGGTACTTGAACTATTTTAACAACTCACCAAACTATGCCTGCACACTGATCACAGACATAGAGTACGATGAAGCCCTAGCGCACATCAAGAACACTGCACCGGGGAAGGATAAAATTAAGGCAAAAGTCCTGAAAAGCCTAACTCAAGAAACACACAAACTGATCCTAACTGAATTGAACAACTGCATCACAAATGGCAGAATCCCAGAAACATGGAAAAACGGCTTAATAATCCCTATACCCAAAAATGGACTGGACAATACACAACCGAGCAACTACAGACCAATTACACTACTTCCAGTACTAGGCAAGATTTTTGAATGCATAATGAAACAGCGGCTCGACAAAGTGATTGGAAAGTATATACCTACCTACCAATTTGGTTTCAAACAGCATCACTCGACCGTTCATCCGCTCTTTATTTTGGCCAACAATATACAAACTACCCACCTAACTGACAGAAAGACATCTTGCCTGTTTATGGACATTAACAAGGCTTTTGACAGTGTCTGGCATAGAGGCTTACTATACAAACTATACAAACTACACACACCAACATATCTACTACACACCATAAAGAACTTACTAGAAAACAGACAACTACAAGTACGAATTGACAAAACACTGTCATTTTCTTTTTCCCCTGAACAAGGGCTCCCTCAAGGATCCCCGCTCTCACCGTTTCTCTACAATATATACTGCCATGACATATACAATTACAACTTACCAGACAAAAATCAAATCGACAGATCGGCATACATATTACAATACGCAGACGACACGGCACTTATTGTACATGACAAAACTACTGAGAGAGCAGCTCAAAGACTCCAAACACTAACAAACAACACAATGACATGGTTTTATAAATGGAGACTAACACCAAACGCGTCAAAAAACCAACTTCTGCTCACAAACCACAGACTCAACGCTGACTCCCCTACAATAACTGCAGACGGCCAAACGACACAACCAAAAAACGACGTAAAATACCTTGGAATTACAATTGACCACAAACTTAAATTCACTAAACACATACGAAACATCAGGGCAGAAACAATAAAGAGAACAAAACACTTCCGATCACTAACCTACAAAGACAGAGGAATTAGCACAAACACCGCCACCAAAATATATAAAGCTATTTGTAGACCCTTGCTAGACTATGGACATATACTCATGACCAACGGAACAGAAAGGACAAAACGTTATATACAAACAACAGAACAAATTGCACTAAGACTAATAACACGAATAAGACACCCCCAAAACCCACTACACAACCCCCCCACCCAACTACTATACGAACGCACAAACATGACAAAGATCTCGGAAAGACTCATACAGCTACAGACAAAATGGACAAACAACCCCTACAACTGGACCATACTGAATCCCCTTTGTCTTACAAGACCAACCAGACAATCCCGCTTTCGTTTCCCTACATTAACGCTACTCGAACACTTACAAACGCTACGGACTAGTGGACAATAAAATAATTCCTTCTTGCCACTGAAATCTTATTTATTTAATAGTATTGTTAACCTAGAATAAGAGAATTTTCATATTTGTTTTCATTTAGACTAAGACTGTATGTATTAAACAAGGGCAGAAAGACCGATAGGTCGATAGCCTTTTTTGGAAATAAAGATATTTACTACTACTGGTGTTCTTATACCTCTTGTCATAATTGACCTCCCCGGAATATTTAACTATAACAGGAGCCATAGGGTGTTCTTGGGAATAACTTGCCGAAGTGGTTTCCCGTCACCCTTTTAGGTTTTAATTCAGCCGCCCCTAACATGGAGAACAGACGCTGATTGCAGCCGCCCCTAACATGGAGTATAGACGCTACGGTTTTTGCCATATCTAGCTACCCTCACTAAGTTTATCCTGCAGACCAATGCAGTTACCGGGATGTGGCACGTGGAGCCAACAGTGAGTGCTGGGTAACCTGCGAGGCCCAGTCATTACCGCTCATCTAGTATCTATGACACTAGACGTGGCCGACAGTAATTAAAGGTACTACCCCTGCAGCATAACCCCTCACCCCCACTGATTATACATACATCTAATTTATTTAGCCATATGTTTTATGCAAATTATAGTTTTGCATCTAAGAAATAATATAATCTGCAGCTAATCGCCTTCATGTCTACGGAACCCATTTTAATAATTGATGTATGATTTATTCACGAAACATTTAAAGAACAGTCCATAAAGGGCGCTAAACTGACAGATGAACATGATTCTAAAACATTTATGTTTATTAATGTACATAGCATTGCAAGGAACACTTTCAAATGTCTCATAAACGATTCATCGTTGCTAAACTAAAAACAAAGTAACAAATTATAGTTCTAGAAACGTGTTTTTATGACAAAATTGTATACACATATTTAGGTTTAATTGGTTCTGGACTATGATTAAGGCTCTAGTACAAAATCGAACAGACATATAATAAAGCTAATAGGAGAATTTTGAGTTTCAACTAATTTTCAATTATGTTTCTAATTGTATATTTTAATTGCCGAACAATCCCTAATTATCTGGACCTATTAGATAGACACTTATTAGTGTTGAAACCTGCTAAGAACTACTAATATTTTATGTTCTCTAGGAATATAAAGCCACACCTTTCCCCTAACATTCTTTCGATACTATAGTTATCCCAAAATGGCTTTAGTGGGATTTATAGCGTTTCCGCGCAAAGTTCTGTTAATGACGGCTTCATATCCTCAAAAAGGCTTATTTTGGTCATTGGTGATGCGTCATTAACCATTAGCATTTTACGCATTAACGTAATTAGCATTAGCGCTTGCTTATAATGCTTCATTTCATATTGACAATTTCGTGCAATTATCGGAAAGTCTGTTCATGTCGGTGATAAATGTTGTCTTGAATGCTATAGTGCTATCTATTAATCAATAGACGTTTTTGGCACTTGTTGGCATGCTGGATACTTAGAAGAACCATGAATGAAGAACCAAGAAGAAGAAGGCATGCTGGATACTACCTTCACCCAGAATAAAATGTTATACCAGTCGGTTATTTTCAACTTTCTGCAAATTGTTCGAGTTGTGCACTTTGGCTATTTTACTGTTGTTTCTGGCAGTCTGCTATTTCGTAACTTATTCCCCGGTAAAGTATTCGATATTACCTTCTGCATCAACTTGAGTGTCTAGCTCATGCGTGATAAGAGGATCAATGGTCTCTTCAAGCATCTTAACGGACAGATCACCTGTCGTTTCCTTCAATAAATAAAGGACCAATAATGGCATTTCCAAGAATACCAGCCCAAACATTAAGTTTCTTAACATTTCAATTTAGAAGAAATGAACATTCATCGCTGAATAAGATATTCGGCAGAACATTGGGGATGCCGTTGACTTGACAATTCATGAATTCACAGAACTCTATTCTTCTATCAAAATCATCGTCATAAAGTTCTTGAAGTACCTGCATTTTGTATGGACAGAGTTTATGCATTTTCAGTGCTTTTCTTACAGTCTCGTGTAATATTCCTGTCTGTTCTGTTACTCTCCGCAAGGAGTTGATGGGCTCTACAGCGGAGAACAAAACCTCATTTTGAGCTCCTTCATTCATAACTCGTAGGATGTTTCTATTTCTATTTTAAATTTTTTTACCAAATCCAGTACATATCTTTAACTTACTTCATGATTCCAATTTATTTCATTGAAAACCAATGCCGTCTTTCATGCCACCCATGGGGGTAGCAAGGAAGGGGAGGGTCATGCCACTGGAAAGAGAATTGAAGGCCCTTTAAAACGATGTGCCACTTGACCCCCATTCCTATTTAAGATTCTAAGGGTGACATCTACCCCTCCTAAGGGGTTGAAACAAGAAGGCTAAAAATATTAATTTAAAGTGCCCCCCTTAAAAATAAAATTGACATTTTCGATTTTTCATATTTTTAACTGTAAGAGAGATATTAAGGGTGGGAAGTTTTCAAATTGACACCCCGTATATTTTTGTAGACAAATCAAACAATTTTGATCAAATAATGTGAAAACTGTTGCGGACTCAAGAACTAAGCAAGATAATTTTTATAGTATTGTAGCGCTTGAAATTTTGATTATTTTATTTATACGAACGATTATGGTTATCTGTATTTCTTAACCTGACCAACCCTGAATATTGATTGGAAGTATCAACAATCAATCAGAGTCTCAAAGTGAGTAGTAACATTCCATGGCAATTGGCTTCTAATTTATGATTGTCTATAGCCAAGATACAGATAAGCATTGTGCTAAGTCATATTTGAAAATGAAATATTTAATTATTATAGCCGGGCCTTAAACGGAAGGTACGAAATAATACATTTTTACCAGATCATTAACTGCTACCTTAGAGAATCATCTCCGACAGGATCGCGTAATCAGCTATCAATTAATAATATGAGGCTCGCTTTCGATAACAAATCGATTGGCAGGGTTTCGATGAAAATTGATTACCGGCAATGGGAAATTGCAAATTGGGAAACGAGTTTTTCTTTGTTACCTTTTGTCTATTTACTGCTCATGAACATTTTGCTATTGAAAATATCATATAGAATATCGTGCCTTACTTCCATTATTTCCCTTATCCTTTCATTTCTGATCCTTTCCAATCTAGGCTTTCCTGCCGCTCTTCTCCAGTAGTCCATCTCTGTAGCTTTTAGTGCTTTATCTGCTCTATCCGTTATAGCCCACACTTCACTGCTATAGGTTACTATACTTTTAATTATTATATTGTATATTCCGTGTTTGTTTTCCTTTGTAAAATGTTTATCCCAGAGCATGCCGTTTAGCACAGCCTTCCTGTCTGGAAGATTTCTTTCGGCTATTGCTTGGTCCAGACTTCCTTCTTTCGATATTTTTTCGCCCAGGCATTTGTATGTGCTGCAGTGTTTGATATTCGGTTTGTCTGAGACTGGCCGATCTTGCTGTTCTCCTGCTATACACATGGTTATTCTCTTTTCTGAATGTTAACCTCTAGACCCCACCTATCATATTCCACAATTAGTTTGCGTGTCATATATTCAAGGTCATCAATGTCCTGAGCAATCACCACTTGATCATCCGCAAATGCCAAAGTGTAGATTGTTGAAGTATCATCCACTGCTATACCCATTGTTTCGCATTTTCTCTTCCATCTTATCAATGAGCTTTCTAGATAGACCTTGAATAGTGTTGGCGATATACAGCACCCTTGTCTGGAGGGTCTTCCCGCTCCGTCGGAATCCGGCTTGCTCTTCTGCCTCTATTGTACTGTATTCATCTTCTATCCTGTTTGTGAGTATTCGTCCATATATCCTGCTTATGGTGTTGGTTACGCATATCCCTCTATAGTTGTCGCATTTATTTTTATCCCCTTTCTTATGGATTACTGATATATATGACACCTTCCATTCCTTTGGAACTTCTGACTTGTTTATACATCTTTGAGATAGACTATGAGATGATCTAGGTTGGTTTTCCTGTCCCGCATTTAATTAGTTCTTCCGAGATATTTCCTGGTCCCCCCGCTCATCCATTTTTTAGCGCGTTAACTGATTTTTTAACCTCTGATACATGTAATCTTACTGAAGATCCTTGAGTGGATATATTTATGTTAGTATTATCAGTAATTGGGAACTCATTTCTATCTTCTGTCAGCATTTTCTAGAAATACTGTTTCCATGACTGCTCTGTTATTGGGGAGATTATGTCTTTTTTCGTTCCCGTCTCATGTTCTTTAGTATCCTCCAACTTTCTGTGCTTTTTCTTCCTCCTAGGTATGAGTTGAGTCTAGAGCATGTTCTCTCCCATTTTTCGTTCTTTTTTGTAGATATCATTCTTCGTACCGTTGCTTGTACCTGTCTATATGCAAGTTTGTCATTTATGTTTTTGGAGCTTAACATGGTGTTGTATAGTTTTTGTTTGTTGTATATTTGTGTGTTTTTGAAGTTTCCCTTCTCTGTCCTAGCAACCTAGTGCCTCTCTCGCTGCTGCAATTATGAATGAATTTATGTATTCCTTCTACTTCTATATATAGGAGATACTCTTCCTCTATACTATCGAATGTTGTACTTTGCAGTTTATTGTTTAGTCTGGCTTTGTACAGTTCTTTTGTACTTTCATGTTCCAAACTATTAATGTTGTATCTTTCCTCCGCCACTTTTCCTTTTTCGACATTTTCCTGTTTCTTCTCCTGCTGGTACCCTGTTTTAATAGCAAACACTATTTGTGCCCTAAGTAGGTGGTGGTCAATACCACATGACGCACCTCTTTTAACTTTCTGTACTGTTTCTGTAGCTACTGTACATTCCACGTGCCAAAAATCGTTGTCCTTTTCCTTTGCTTGGTTCGTCTTTTTGTGTTTTCTATCCTTTTCCGAGGCTCTTGAATAGGTTTTTTAACATTTTAATTTTTTTTATAAGCACCGGGAAGTTATCCCTATGACTCAACCCCCAACCTGTCGGACCAGTCCAGTTTTTATTTCACGGTGGGTATTATATTTCCCCACTACCCTTCGAACATGCGGGATTGCATACTCGACGAGCTTCCTCCAATTCCAATGGGGGAGCACCCGATGGAGGTAACCGGCAAATCCCCACACAGGAGCCACATAATTGCAGCATCACAATTACAATTTATAGAAATTATCAAATGCCTGGTGGCCAATATGTATCTATGAAACTCTTTGTTGAGTCTGCATGATTGGTGTTCTTTAATTTTATTATTTAATGGTCTTGGGGCCTTTAGTAAATTACATTTTTTGTATTTACAATTTTGTCATGAAGTTTTGTTTTTTAAATTATGCATTTAACGATATTTTCGGTTTTGAAAATAATTCTGATAGTGAATTTGTTGCCTACTCGTTTAATTCTATCTGAAATCCCCATAATAAAAGGAATTAAATAGTGTGTAGTAGGTTTATTTTGATTTTGTTTTAATTGTAGATTTTCAATTTTATTAAAACAATTGTTAATAAAGATATTTGGATAATCATTGAAATTTAAAATTCCCTAATTTTTTTTTGTAAAATTAGATTGATTTCACTTTTCACAATGCTTTTGATATCAACGGGTGATTTGAATGAAAATGTCAATTTCTAGTTGTATGAGTAGGTCTTCTATATACCAAAGATTCGAAATTGTCGAAATTTTCCTTAATTAGTAGGTATAGCGACAATGAACATATCCACAAAACCTAAACCGCAAATAATTAGCAAATTCAATGTCGAATCATTAGAAGATGGCAGCACAAAACGTCTGTATCGAGATCGATTAAACCAGATAATACTGCAAAGACCAGTGAATACCGAATAGAGCATAGACCACCAATGGAAAACAATAAAAAATAGCATACTATATGCGGCCATGGAAGCAATAGAAGAGCGACAGGTAAACATCAATACAATCAACAGAACACCATGGTTCACACCGGAAGTGAAAGAACTAGCTAAGCGAAAGAAGAATACATACATCAAATTTACGCGAGATCAAACGCCTGAAAACTGGAACAACTATCGAAGAGAACGAAACGAGGCAAATGCAAAAATAAGGGAACTAAACGAAAACTATTGGGAAAAGTTCACAAAACGCATGGAATGATACCTATATGGAAGCCAGAGAAAAATATGGAGAATGCTGAGAAGAAATAAGCTACAAGTCAAAGATACCATACGAACCAATAAGAGGAAGATAAGGAACAGACATAAATCGATAATGAAGGAAACAACGACATAGAAATCACAAATGACACAATTTAAAACACCTTAAAATATCTTAAAAATAGAAAAATCCCCGGACCAGACGAGATCACTAACGAGATGTTTAAACACTGAGGGGAAAAATTACAAAATGAAATACTGACCCATACCAAACGAATGGAAGAACAGTATAACAATACCCATTTTTAAAAAGGGGCAGAAAGTACTTCCAGAAAACTATCGTAAAATAACCCTACTTGATAGCGCTCTTAAGGCATTCACAAAGACTATTCTGGGGGAAATCACCAAAACCCTAAGAATACGAGTAGAACAACAAGGCTTCCGAAAAAAAAAACAGATCCACAATAGATGCATATTCGCAGACATCAGACATCACAGCGGACCTTGAAAAAATGCTTTTCGAACTAGACAGATGATCAAACTATGAAGGCTTTCACGGCCGGTCAAATCACATATAGAAATGTTTTTCGGGCTCTTGAAGCCGTGGTCCATGGGAATTTCTTCCTGACGTTTCGCCCACAAGTGCGTGGACATTATCAAAGGCGATGAGGCAGTGTGCGAAGTGATCTCCCGTCCTTTCCGACTAAGACTGGTTCAACTACTGGATTCTTTGTGATATTTATGCGGTCCGGCCGTGTGAGCTCATTCGTGAGGAGTGAGAGGCGCTTCAATGGTTTTGGCGTACACGCTATTTGCCGCAAAACGGATTAAGGACCGTAACTTCTTCTTTCCTGTTAAAATTGTTGTGCGTGTTCCGCTACTGCTGATTTTTCTGTTTGTCCGAATCTGCAACTTCTTTTATGCTCAGTGATCCTCGTGTTTACACTACGTTTTGTGGTGCCGATATATGCTCTGCCACAACTGCATGGAACCCTGTAGACTCCTGATGCAGATAAACGCCCATCCTTCTCCACTTCCATAGTGAACTGTATTTTTGAGTTGATTGAGTTGACCATGGCCCCAAACAACAAAAGTGTCATCAACATATCGAAACCAACACTTAGGTTTCCTCGGGGCTGTGTCCAGAGCGTCCATCTCAAATTTCTCCATAAAGTAGTTGGCTACAACCGGACTAAGGGGGCTGCCCATTGCTACTCCATCCGTCTGTTCATAGAATTCGTTTTTCCACTGAAAGTAGGTTGTGGTTAAGCAGTGTTCGAACAGTCTGGCGATGCCTGGTGGAAATTCTCTCTCAATCAGTTCCATTGAACTCACAAGGATTTCTCCGGGAGCTAATGACAACGAGTGCAGCATCTGAACAAAGTGGGAGTCCTTTATAAAACTGTCGGTTTTATCAGCTGGTAAAACGAGAATCTCCTTATCCTCGTTGAGCGTTTTCAAGGCATTTCTTTCTCTGAAGGTGAGGTTGCTTTTCGGAGGCTTTGAGCGATGTAAAATTCGTGATGTCCCAGCTCTTATCTGCTCCGCGGTTCGCTACCTATTCAAAACGGAATCCTTTATCGGCACCAGGAGTCTACAGGGTTCCATGCAGTTGTGGCAGAGCATATATCGGCACCACAAAACGTAGTGTTAACACGAGGGTCACTGAGCATAAAAGAAGTTGCAGATTAGGACAAACAGAAAAATCAGCAGTAGCGGAACACGCACTTCTAGACGGCCACCAAATACGTTTCGATGAAGTGAACATTTTGCACCAATCTCAACGATATTATCCGAGACTAACCAGAGAAGCCATTGAGATCTTCAAACATGACAACAATTTTAACAGGAAAGAAGAAGTCACGGTCCTTAATCCAGATTGGAAACGCGTTTTGCGTCAAACAGCGTGTACAAAACCATTGAAGCGCCTCCCACTCCTCACGCATGAGCTCACACGGCCGGACCGCATAAATACCACAAAGAATCCAGTAGTTGAACCAGTCTTAGTCGGAAAGCACGGGAGATCACTTCGCCCACTGCCTCATCGCCTTTGATAATGTCCACCGTAGTTGTGGACGAAACGTCAGGAAGAAATTCCCATGGACCACGGTTTCAAGAGCCCGAAAAACATTTCTATATGTAGACAGATGATCTTCACAAATCGGTCTTAAAATGAATAAAACAAAAACAAATATAAAGAGCTAAGACCACGTACAAATAACAGTCAACGAGCAAATATTGGAAAATGTTCAAGACTATGTATATCTGGGATAGCAAATAGAGATGGGAAAGGGTAACAAGGAGATAGAGATTGAAAGGAGAAGGAAACTAGGATGGGCGGGATTTGGCAAATTAAGCCATATACTTAAGGATAGAAAGAGACCGCAATACCTTAGAACAAGAATACTTGAACAGTATACTTGAACAGTATGTAGTACATATGGAGCACAGCCTTGGACTCTCACAAAGATAATGGTGACTAAATTGAGGACAACACAAAGAGCCATGGAAAGAGTTATGATAGGCGTAACACTAAGAGGCCGAAAGAGAAACGAATGGATTAGACAGAGAACAAAGGTCGTAGATATAGTGGAGAGAGTCACAAGCCTGAAGTGGAATTTTGCTGGACATATAGCCCGCCTTACAGACGACAGATGGAATAGCAGACTAATAGTCTGGAGACCATGGGAAGGAAATAGAGGAAGAGGAAGACCAATTATGCGAAGGTAAGACGAAATAAAACGAGAGGCAGGATTTGGATGGACGAGAACATCACAAAGCAGAGAGAACTGGAGGAGAGGAAGGGATGCTCAATACTGGGCGCAATAAAAGGCTTGATGATGATGATGATGACCCAAATACACTTTGGACGGCTTAACAAACAGTCTACAATTTTCAATATTTCTAATGTTCTCAAGTAACTTATTAAAATCTTTGGCAGACGGTAAATAAGGGTTATTCAGGTCCACATTAATTCTAGTACACAATTGGTAAATTGTCTAAAGGCATCGTAACAATATCTAGAAAACAGTTTCCAAGCTTGAAGAGTACTTATCCCTAACGAATATATGTACAAAAAGTATGTTTTAATACCTTCAATACTCGAAAATAGAAATAATTAGCGTGTCAATGTTTGCATTGAAACTTCATAAGTTATTCACTGAAATAGCTTAATACTGCACTTAATAAAAAATTGAAGAACCATTTAATAACACCTAATGCAATTCCAACTACTTTTAATATCATGTTACGTTTACCAATTCGATGCCTTAGCCATATATTAGCTATGTCGCATAGTTTTATTTTAAACGTAATGGGTATGTCTTGATGAGCGTTTTTAATTGTAGAGCCACACCTAACCGTCTCAATTGCCTCTTATTAGTGGGAAATCGTTGATGAAAAGAGTATAAAAAACCAGACCCTTTTTAGTTCTCGGCTAGTACGAGATTGACTTTAATTCCACAATGAATTTAAGCAAATTTATAGAATTTCCAAGAAAAACGCTGGTACTAACAGCTTCGTGGCCTCAACAGCACCCTTCATGGCCATATCTATGTCGGCGTATAATAGTGATGGCCAGTATTGCTATGCTAATGCTTGCTCTTGTTTATAATGCCTCTTTTCACTTCGACGACCCCATCAAATTATCTGAAAGTCTTTTCATATTAATATCGGTAGTAAACGTTTTTTTGAAACTCATGATGATGGTTCTTAACGAAAAGGTATTCTTAAAACTCGTTGCAATGCTGGAAACTTCCACTTTTACGCAAGGCGGACTTTTATACCACTCAATCTATGTTAAGTTTATGGAAATTGTCCGGCCAGTCTACATTACTTACTTTATTCTTGTGTGTGGATGTGTGACGTTTCGGTCATCATTCCCAGGTAAATAATACTGTTTCCTAGCTTCTAAACCACGAAAATTTCATCATCATCATCATTTCAGCTTTTGATGATAAGAAATTTCCCTTGGATTTTCCGCACTTCAACGATGGTTATTCGCATTATGTATTTTACTTCTTTCAAGTCTTTAGCCTTTCTATGGTGGCGTTCGACAATATGGCAGTTGACTTGCTCGTAGTGGGAGTCGTATCAATAGCAGCCGTTCAGTTACAAGTTTTAAATAGAAAACTACAGGATACTAATCAAAATGTACAGTTTTTGCCGAATTATTCTATTAGTAACCACGAAATTCTTACGGTGAGATACTTGAAGGACTGCTGCATTCATTATAGTGATATAGAGAAGTAAGTTGTATAGTCGTATATTCGATAGATTTACCTTCGATGCTTCGAAGTTTCAGGGGTTTTTATGCACTTAACTGTATTGATGAGCAAAGCAAGACCAAGACCCAGACGTGCATAGTCTTGGTCTTGATCATGCTAACCAAAAGACGATCTCTATATTCATCTTGGTGGTGGAAGTCTTGCTTTTAAATAGGGCATCAAATTAAATTAAATTCATTTAATAAAGCAATAATAATATTAACATTAAAAGATAATAATAACCGATGCACAAGAATAAAATAATATCAGGCTTTGTGATATTTGATTTCCGTATGATTTTCTTATTAAAGGTAGATTCTGAAGTTTCCGAAAATACAAAAAAAAATGTATTTTGTAATTCTCAATTATTGGACCGGTACATTTTCAATGTCTAATAAGCTCCAGCAGACAGTCCCTACCCAATTCGAAAATATTTTCATGTAGTATGATTTACATATTCTAACAAAAATTCAACAAATTGATTTAAGTTTTTTTAGATATTTTTACGTTTTGATTGTGCTTATGAAATGTTATCCTCCACGCACATTAGGTAAATTTGAGGACTAATTTTACTCAATTATTAATAATAAACTAACAATTTTTCGCAAAAATTGAGTAGCGAACAACTTACTTCAGGATTCCTGCAACAGGTATTCGAATAATAATAATTAAAGTGTATTTTTAAACTGTTCTGCGGTATTTATTGGCTACTTGAAGTTTCACTGCTTTATACAGTGTGTCGCACTTAAGATGGAAACACCCCTGTATTTTATTTAGTTTTGGAAGCAGCAAGTTGGAAGAATTAAATATGAGACATCCACATAGAAATCATATTAGACATAACACTGCAGCAGGGGTGAATTTGCGTTTCACTCAAACTGGAAGTGTTTTGAACAGTCCGCTTCACGCTCAACTTCGGAACCGAACATATAATGATGATTCCATTACAGCTTCAGTTCGTGCCAATCCTCAAATGAGTTTACGTCCAAGGGCTGTTGAATTAAATGTAAGTAAAGACAACATTTGAAGATGCCCGGTTCGTCATAAAATAAAGCCGTTCAAACCAAAGTTTCTGCACACGTTGAGAGGTCATGACTTGAAACGCTTAGAATACTGCTTTTGGGCCCAAGGAAATTTTTTAAATGATAGAACTTTTTTAAGAAAAATTGTGTTTACGGATGACGCTACGTTCACTACCAATGGGATAGTATCTTCTCAAAACTGCAAATACTGGTCTCCAGAAAATCCTCATTGGGTTATTAACTGCAACAGCCAATATTCACAAAAAGTCCATGTGTGGTGCGGAATTTTAGGTGACAGAATAATTGGTCCGTTTTCCTTCTACACTACCTTAAATGCTGAGCGACTGCTTAATTTTTTTAATAATGAATTATGGAATATTATCGAGGATCTGCCTATCAACGTGCGACAAGAAATGCTTTTCCAACTAGACGGTGCATCTATTCATAACTCCCGGTTGGTCCGGGATTGGCTTAACCGGTACTTTCCATTAAGATGGATTAGCAGAAACAGCCCTTTTGAACAGTGGCCCTCTCGCTCTCCCGACCTTACGCCAATAGATTCATATTTCTGGGGTACTATCAGAAATAAGGTTTACAAAATAAGGCCTCAAACTCGAGAAGAACTATGTGAGAGAGTAAGACAAGCCTGTCGTGAAATAAATGTAGCTGAACTTATGAGAGTTGCCAATAACAATCGCAAACGCATTGAAAAGTGCATCAGGTTTGAAGGTGGACTAGTTGAAGCAGACCACATTCGAGAATCCTAGTTTTTCGCTTGAATTTTTCTCTTTCTTTTTTTATTTCGTTGAATAAATCATATATTGTTGCAGTTTTAGTTCCTTTAGTGGAAACTTCGGACTTCGCGTGAAAATGAAAAAAAAACGCGAAATTTCGACTTTTCACTTGAAATTCGGTATTGACCGTTACAATAACATTCTGAACAACTTTTTCTAGTAACTTTTTCCGATATATCTAACGCAACGCAAAATATAGCGAATTGCTCCTATTCGCAAAGTCGTAGTAGGCTGGTAGTAGTAGTAAATATCTTTATTTCTAAAAAAGGCTATCGACCTATCGGTCTTTCTGCCCTTGTTTAATACATACAGTCTTAATCTAAATGAAAACAAATATGAAAATTCTCTTATTCTAGGTTAACAATACTATTAAATAAATAAGATTTCAGTGGCAAGAAGGAATTATTTTATTGTCCACTAGTCCGTAGCGTTTGTAAGTGTTCGAGTGGCGTTAATGTAGGGAAACGAAAGCGGGATTGTCTGGTTGGTCTTGTAAGACAAAGGGGATTCAGTATGGTCCAGTTGTAGGGGTTGTTTGTCCATTTTGTCTATAGCTGTATGAGTCTTTCCGAGATCTTTGTCATGTTTGTGCGTTCGTATAGTAGTTGGGTGGGGGGGTTGTGTAGTGGGTTTTGGGGGTGTCTTATTCGTGTTATTAGTCTTAGTGCAATTTGTTCTGTTGTTTGTATATAACGTTTTGTCCTTTCTGTTCCGTTGGTCATGAGTATATGTCCATAGTCTAGCAAGGGTCTACAAATAGCTTTATATATTTTGGTAGCGGTGTTTGTGCTAATTCCTCTGTCTTTGTAGGTTAGTGATCGGAAGTGTTTTGTTCTCTTTGTTGTTTCTGCCCTGATGTTTCGTATGTGTTTAGTGAATTTAAGTTTGTGGTCAATTGTGATTCCAAGGTATTTTACGTCGTTTTTTGGTTGTGTCGTTTGGCCGTCTGCAGTTATTGTAGGGGAGTCAGCGTTGAGTCTGTGGTTTGTGAGCAGAAGTTGGTTTTTTGACGCGTTTGGTGTTAGTCTCCATTTATAAAACCATGTCATTGTGTTGTTTGTTAGTGTTTGGAGTCTTTGAGCTGCTCTCTCAGTAGTTTTGTCATGTACAATAAGTGCCGTGTCGTCTGCGTATTGTAATATGTATGCCGATCTGTCGATTTGATTTTTGTCTGGTAAGTTGTAATTGTATATGTCATGGCAGTATATATTGAAGAAAAACGATGAGAGCGGGGATCCTTGAGGGAGCCCTTGTTCAGGGGAAAAAGAAAATGACAGTGTTTTGTCAATTCGTACTTGTAGTTGTCTGTTTTCTAGTAAGTTCTTTATGGTGTGTAGTAGATATGTTGGTCTGTGTAGTTTGTATAGTTTGTATAGTAAGCCTCTATGCCAGACACTGTCAAAAGCCTTGTTAATGTCCATAAACAGGCAAGATGTCTTTCTGTCAGTTAGGTGGGTAGTTTGTATATTGTTGGCCAAAATAAAGAGCGGATGAACGGTCGAGTGATGCTGTTTGAAACCAAATTGGTAGGTAGGTATATACTTTCCAATCACTTTGTCAAGCCGCTGCTTCATTATGCATTCAAAAATCTTGCCTAGTACTGGAAGTAGTGTAATTGGTCTGTAGTTGCTCGGTTGTGTATTGTCCAGCCCATTTTTGGGTATAGGGATTATTAAGCCGTTTTTCCATGTTTCTGGGGTTCTGCCATTTGTGATGCAGTTGTTCAATTCAGTTAGGATCAGTTTGTGTGTTTCTTGAGTTAGGCTTTTCAGGACTTTTGCCTTAATTTTATCCTTCCCCGGTGCAGTGTTCTTGATGTGCGCTAGGGCTTCATCGTACTCTATGTCTGTGATCAGTGTGCAGGCATAGTTTGGTGAGTTGTTAAAATAGTTCAAGTACCAGTCGTTGATCAAGTTCCAGTTGTCATTGTCGAAGTTAGGGTTTGTCGATATGCTGAAGGTCCTTTGATAGTGTCTGGCGAATGCGTCCGCTTTCTCTTTGTCTGTGTAGCGTTCTATTCCGTTTTCGTCAATTGTGTCAGTAGTGCCAGTCTTCCTGTATTGCGCCAGTTTCTTAATTTTTCGCCAGTATGTTTTGCCTTTGTCCTTCTGTATTTCTTTACATGTTTCTAGCCATTTGTCTTGTCGGTATTGTCCAATCAGAGTTTTAATCTTTCTGTTAAGTTGGTTCATTGTCTTTTTTAGGTCGTTATTTTGAGTGTTTGTATATAGTCTGTACAGTTCTCTCTTATGTTTTATTAGTCTCAGTATGTATTTGGGTAGTGTATGTCGGTAGAAAGCATTTTTTATTTCCGGGCTAAATTTTCCTATGGCTAGTGAAAGTTGTTGTTGTATGGTTTCTATTGAGATGGGGTGAGTAGGCTGGTTTTTCATCTGAAGTTAGAAATTGGTACCCTAACCAATTAAGCTCCGGACGTTCTATCTCTGTACCGAAACTGAAAATCCTGCTTCCAAAAATAAATAAAATCCAGGAGTGTTTCCATCTTAAGTGCGACACACTGTAGAATGAATATATGGAAATTTTTTTTGGAAGAATCGATATAAAACTATGACCTGATGCATATTTGCCTAAGTAATTTACACCTTTTCTAGGACGCTCCAAATTTCCATTGAAGAATATTTCGTCATTTGGGAAATGTCGGTTCAGGCCTGCATTTGTAGTTTCTTAGAATAAAATCCAACTATTACTAAAACCGTTAGAGACAGAAATAGAACTTCATACCTGAAAAGTGTTCAGAATCTTTGAGAGAACTTAAATATATAATGATATTCAGCGCGTTCCATTTAAAATAAACAACTTGACGTCTACTTCCCAATCACTTTCTTAAGTGCCACTTTCTTAACAATATTCTAGTTGTATAAAGCAGAACGGCACCCGGATATTTCAAGCATTGTTGCGGGGTTAAACACTAACAACTGGGCCCAAATACTAGTTATTGGAAGGCAGAAAGATACGCAGGCTACCCATGCAAACTGGAATAAGACAAGGCGATAGCCTAAGCCCCATCCTCTTCAACTTGATTATTGACGAACTTGTAGCGAAAGTAAAAAAGGTTGGAAAGGGATACTCACTAGGGGACAAAGAACTAAAAGTAATTTGCTACTCGGACGATGCCGTACTGGTCTCAGAGGGTGAGGACAACCTGCAGAGAATGCTTTATCAGTTCTAAAAGACAGCTACCAAATACAACATGGAGATATCGGTAGCAAAATCAAAAGTGCTAACCATCTCAAAAGAGCCCAGAAGATATAAATTGGCTATATACAATAAACCAGTCGAACGGGTTATGAGCTTCAAATATCTCGAATGTATCACGAGCATCAGAGACCTCCAAGAAGAAGTCAAGTCTCAAACAACCAAAGCAGCTTTAATATCAGGATTCCTTAGAGATATAATTTGGCGAAACAAGCACACGTCCATTAAAAGCAAAGTGCGCATATATAAGACCTGTTAGGACGTACGCTGTAGAAACAAGAGTCGAAAACTCCACAACAGAAAAGATTATCCACAGCAGAGATGAGGTCTCTAAGATCCAGAGCGGGCTACACACTAAGGGACCACAAAAGAAACGAAGACATCCGAGAACTTTGCGATGTCCAAGACATAGTTAGATGGTCCCGAAACAGATGTCGCGAATGGAGAGATCATGTTGAACAGATGAAGGACAACAGAACCAGAAGAGATGGTCTCCCAATAGCAGCCAGCAGACCACCTGGACGTCCACCCATACGTTAGCATGAAAGCTGGAATTCATCATCCCAGACACAACTCTAAGAAAGTAGAGAACAAGGCAGATGCCTTACAAAAAGGACGAAGAAGAAGAGGAACGGCTTTAGCAAGACCTAAAATTTTCGGACTAATTATAGCTGTATTTTTCGAAATGCAGGCTGTGTTGATGTCAGTCGTTACTCCTAAAGTGCTCTGTTTGAGTTTTCAAAATGTATATATCTCTTAAACATTATTTTGTGACTTTTTATTGGCTTTACGTTCTGAATCAGGGTGTTCCAAAATTATCACAATTCCTCTGGATTTGTATAAGTACATGTAGGTTGTACACAAACCTCAATTCACAACATCAGTTTTTATTGGTTGGACCTTATAATAAGTCTTCTGTTGAAAAAAAATTGTAGAAAACGGTAAAAAACCGTTTTTCTTTCAAGTATTACTCATTTGCCAAGTTTTAAAAAAAATTGATGTTTTGGAAAATCTACGCAAAATTTTTCAATGCTTTTCTATGCCTGCTGCTGGTGCTTGTATCTATCAAACTCAATACAGCTTTATTCGGTGCTTCTGAGTGCACTTCCCTCAGTGGACCAACCAGTATTTATCAACTGTAAGAATGTTTTTTCCATTGTATCTAAGTTCTCTTTAGGTACATAAATTGCCTCTTGGATATGTTTTCTATAATCATCTTCGTCCAACTTGGAAGCAGTATTGTAGTTATATGCAGTTCAGGAATGGTGTTGTTATCAGTAAGCAGCATTTGCTATTTTTATTGTTTTACCAATTTAACCGTGTGTTAATTTCAGCTTAAACCCTTATCCATTGAGGCTTTTTCATTATACTTTTACCTTATTACAATGTTTACTGAACTGGGCATGTACTGCTGGTTTGGAAACTTTGTCTATGTCGAGGTGAGAGCAGTGCGAAGAGTTGCAATCTGAAGCACGAAAACAAATAGTTGTTTGTTCACACTTTCTAGAGTTTAGAAGTAATTAACTCCTGCTATTTATCGCATTGGGAGGAACGCGGTTCAGCTGTAAGGAAAACATTGTTCATGCTTATGGAAAGGGCAAAAAGACCCTTAGAAATCAAAGCGGTCAGATTCTTCACTTTGTCGTTTGATACGTTTATTGTTGTAAGTACAATTGACAAAGCACTTATAATCTAAAGAAACCACAGGTGTCACATATCGAAATTAGTAGGAATATATTAAGGATTGTCAGGTGTTAAAGTTCTTGTAGCTCTACATCCCTCCCTTGGCCCTTTTGATTCGTTTTTATAGAGAAAATTATAGTTTTATGAAAAACTAAGTGAACTGTAAATGGTTTATTGGCTGGGTATATACATTTCACATTTGGAAATAATTTTAATGTTAAATATATACGTGGTCTTTTTATGAAGATTTTTATTTTAAATTATTCGCCAAAGTCGTGCTCGAAAATGTTCTTTCGGTTTTAGTAAACAATCAGTTTAAATCACCATCATCATCATCATCAAGCCTTTTATTGCGCCCAGTATTAAGCATAGGCCTCCCTTCCTCTCCTCCAGTTCTCTCTGTTTTGTGCTCTTCTCGTCCATCCAAATCCTGCCACTCGTTTTATGTCGTCATACCATCGCATAATTGGTCTTCCTCTTCCTCTCTTTCCTTCCCATGGTCTCCAGCTTATTATTCGGCTATTCCATCTGCCGTCTGTAAGGCGGGCAAAGTGTCCAGCAAAATTCCACTTCAGGCTTGTGACTCTTTCCACTATGTCTACGACCTTTGTTCTCTGTCCAATCCATTCGTTTCTCTTTCTGTCTCTTAGTGTTACGCCTATCATAACTCTTTCCATGGCTCTTTCTGTTGTCCTCAATTTATTCACCATTGTCTTTGTGAGAGTCCAGGTCTGTATGTTATCACGCTAAATCACCATATTACACCCAAACTAAAACCCAAATATTAGCACTTATTGAATCAGAAGGGTTTGATAAATCCGATTCGTTTTTGGCATATTTATAACACGTTTAGGGTCATTAAACTTTTGTCGAAACCATAAAAATAGACCTCCTTGGTTGAGCTCCATCATCGATTCATCAATTTTTGCAGTTAAAGTCGAATCCATTGCATTTTACAATGGCTGCTCATTTACAGGGTGTCCCAGAATAAGTGGGCATGCTCTCGGATTTGTACAGGGGGCGTTAAAAAAACATAACAAGTTTCTATAAAAAAAAACTTTCCAGAGGGCCCCCTTACGGAGATACAGGCACTCTAAAGGAGCCACCTTAGAATCGATTTTTTTAAATAACTTTTAGAATACTTTTTCAATTTAATATTTTTTCATACAATGAGCAGTACATCATTGCTCTTAAAAAGGACCCATGAAAACATTTTTAGCATTTCGGTTTGCCAGGGATCGACTAGGTGAAGCACAATAATAGTATTTTTTTCCTTTACAATGAAGGCACAAAAACAATGTATTTAGGTAGCTTTAACCTTAAACGAAAAAAAAAGAGACTCTTGATTCAAATCGATAAACAGAACGGTTTTCGAGGAAAAAATATTTTTAATATGTTTACGATGTTTTGCTTATAAAACTTTAAATGTTTCAACGTTTTGTTAAAAAGTGCAAAAATGAATGGATACATTTTATTTTATTTAAGATTTTAAATATTCCGTAAAACCATCAGACCTTTTTATTTAGTGACTGGAATTAACTTAGTTTTTGTTGAGCCAGCGACCAGCAAAAAATTCTGGTGGTTTTTATATCAAAACACTCAAAAATTCTCCACTTGCCCAAATGGATGAACTCGATCGCTTCATCAAAGTATGAGTTTCACGTTTTAAAAAAATCACAGCAAGTTTCATTAAAATCGGCGGTATCATTCTCCCGATATTTCAAAAAACATAATTTTTTTGAAGACCTTTAGCCATCAATAGCACAAGAGTCGAGCAATTTTTCTTAATAAAAAAATGTTAGGACAAATAATGGGCCAAAGAATGTCGCAGTACCATTTTGATCATGTGCTTACGGTACATCCTGAATAAAGCACAGGGTGTCTGTCAAGCGTCTACACAAAATACTACCGCAGTTTATTGGTGTGAAAGCAAGAAGATTCAACCCAGTTTGTCTACTTAAAAATCGAAGGTTTTCAAAAAATATATAGAGCGTCAAAGTTAAAATTGCAAAATTGCAAAAACTATTTATTTTGCTTGTAATGCACGAAAATGTTCACAAAACTTCGCATTAACGGTTTTTTTTGGGGTGCGAAATTAGAATCCGTTAATGTTTTCTATGCACATTGAACAGGAGACATTGTATATCGCAGCTTTTAAATATCTGCTGTTTCAAATCGATGTGATAAATTGTCTGAAAACCGTACATTTTATGTTTAGAGATAAATCCGTTTAAAACAAGCTGCTTGTGAAAGGCTCAATTAAATCTATTTATAAATAATAATACGAATAAATATATTTCAAATAGTCGCTGTATGAAAATTTAAAATTTATTTCAGATTTTAAAATGGTCTTATTCGTACTTCGCTCTACTGAGAAATTGGATGGCCGATTAACATGTTCAGCACTATGAATTTCTTGGAAAATAGTTTCAACTTTTAGATGCAATTTTCGACTTACCTGCAAATGAATATTGAAAGTGGTAATAAATACTATTAGAAGCAACAGAAACTATTTTTATTTGATACTTTCCTAGAATTTTATAGATTGATTGGAAAAGTCTGTTTTTAAAAACTTTATTTCCCAAATTAATATATTAATTTTAGAACCGAACTAATCTTAATGTCGAGCTTATACTTAACGCGAACATGGAATCTTATTGACTTGACCTATGACCGAACCTATCCGTAGACGTAGATCTTATAGTAATGACTGACTATCGTAGCGACTAAATTCTCATAACGTGAAATCTTATTGACTTGACTTATGACCGAACGTAACCGTAGACGTAGATCTTATTGACTGCTAACGTAACTGACTATCTTAGCGACTAAATTATCGTAACGTGAAATCTTATTGACTTGACTTATGACCGAACGTAACCGTAGACGTAGATCTTATTAACTAAATGCTCGTTCCGGACATTGGAACATATTTTATACAGCTAAGGTTTACATCCTTCGTACTGCTACTTATCTACGTATCCTTAAACCTAATATCATTAGGGTGTTTTAATGTTTAACATCGTTAGACTTAATCTACCTTATTCTACCTTAACCTAACCTAAACCTAAACCTCAACCTATACAGCCTCTCTTGCTTCCTATAAACTAATTTATAGCTAGCCCATGGTCCTCGATGTCATGCAGGAACTGGTCATCGCATGTGGTCCACGTCTTCTCTCTGACCACGTGTCTTTGTAGGGTGGAATTTCTGACAAAGTACGGGGCCTTGGCTGCTACCCTCAGTATTCTGTTCTGCATCACCGCCAGTTTCTTCTTTTGCGTGGTGTAGGCCGTGGACCATGCAGGAGATCCGTAGGTCAGCACCGGACGTATTAGATGCTTGTACGCTCTAACCTTTGTTCGCGGGAAGAGCTTACCAGTCAGCAGAGGATAGTAGGCCTGGGCAGGAATCTTGCCTTGGCTGTTGTGGCTGCCATTTGGTCGTGCCATACTAGTCGCTTGTCATAGATAAGTCCAAGATATGTTATCTTGGACCTCCAGGATAGCCGCTGTCCTGCAAGCTCTAGCAGACCTGGCGGAATCTTGTAGCATCTGGTGAAGAGGATTGTCTGCGTCTTCGCTGGGTTGAATTCCATTTTCCATTTCCTGTTCCATTTCTAGACCTGGCCGAGATGCCTTTGGAGTCTTGTTTTCATTCTAGGGCCCTTTCCAGCGGCAGTGAGTGCTACATCATATGGGTAGATGTAGCACTCTGTATTTGTGGTGGTTGGGAAGTCTACCAAAAATATATGTTGAAGAGAGAAGGGGCCAGCACTGATCCCTGCGGTACTCCTGACATCATCGGTCTGCTAATTGAGAGCTGGTTCTCGATTTTGACTTGGAAGCTGCGTCCAGATAAGTAGCTGCTGATGAGCTTAGTTTGGTACCCCGGAAAGCATGCTATGATCATCTCGGCTATCAGGGCCTGGTGCCAAACTTTGTCAAACTCCTTTGACATGTTTAGGAAGACGGCTCTTAGACCGCTTCCGCGGTTTAACCTCTGATGGATCTTTGTTGTTAGCCGGGCTGTGAGTGTGTTAGTGCCATGACCCGGCCTGAATCCATGTTGCTTATCCAGCAGAACTTTCTTGTCCTCTATTGTATCCTGGATGTGGTTCAAGATACATCTCTCCATAACTTTGCCCATCATTGGTAGTAGACTGATGGGTAGGATTTAAGCAGCTTCCTGTTTGCTCTCTTTCTGGGAACCAGTCTCACTATTGCCTTCTTCCAGGTGGTCGGGAAGTACTGAAGTTACAAGATTGCATTTGCCACTGTAATGAGGTTCTCAATTGTTGTTTCTGGTAGTTTATTGAGGACCTCATTTGATATTCCATCATGTCCAGGGGCGTTTTTCTTCTTTGTCCCCTTGATGATGTCCTGGATGATCTCCCTGGTGACTTTTCTGACTTGTGTGGAATGCCATTATTGAAAGTGGGCGGCCACTATCTTTTCCACTTCCTCTTCTTGCTCTGGGTGATCAACCAGGTTTACTCTGCATTGGAGCTCTAGATGGTTGGCAAAGAGCTCCACTTTTTCTTTGGGGTCTACAGTGGTGATTCCGTTTTCTTGGATGGGTGGTATTGGTTGCCTTGCTCCTGTATTGAGGTTCCTGGCCAGTTTCCAAAGCTCTTGGTTTGACTCATCAGCCTCTATTTCGTCCATGCGAGCGTCCCAGAGCTGCGATCGAACTTCCTTCATGTCTTCCTGGATCGCAGCCTGGAGGCGGGTGACTTCCTTTTAGGTATGGATCTTGTGTTCGCATGGCTCTGTGTCGCATCCGGTTTTTCTCCCTGATTTTAGCTTTTAACCAGGGAGGTATTTGGTCCGATTGGTTGACCGATACGATGGATTGGTTTTTTGAGGCTGCCAGGGCGTTCTTGATTTCCCTATTGAGCTTTTCGACTGCCTGGTCCAGGTCGTCCTCTGTTGTGGGCTGAGATCCTGCTGCAGGTTTCCAATATCTACTGGAAAGTCTGCCAGTGGGTGATCCTTTTAGTCGCAGTGATACCATTGACTTGGTTTGGTCCAATTTGCAGGAGTATCGCCAAGTGGTCCGATGACAGTTCCTGAGGTGCTTCGGGGCTGGAGAGTCTTCCTGCGTTTTTGTACAGGAATATGTCCAGGATGTCATCTCTGCCATTGAAAGCAAATGCTCGTTTCCGCTGTGGCTTCTTTTATACTTAAATCATGCTGATCATAGCAGAAACGATACTACGTCTTATTTTAAAGGATTGGTCGCCATAAGTGACCATATAATTATAGTCAGCCAAATGTTTGAAAAGGCCTGAAAATGAGCCCTGACGAAACGCAGGGCTCATCACATAACACCATAATTAGTGACAATAAAATTGACTGAAAACCCAGGAATACATTGGAATGAATTAAAAGTCAGGCAGGAAAAAGAATATACAAAAAGATATAGATGCTTGGGAAAAAAAAGCAGAATGGAACGAGTGGCAGCATCGGCAACACGGGTTGCCAACATCTCACCGCAGAAGATCTACACCGGCTCGGTTCATTTACGTCCGACAGGGTCTACCTAAGCCTTACTGACGAGTCCAATAGGTAGACCCGGGACGAAACGCAGGGCTCATCACATAACACCATAATTAGTGACAATAAAATTGACTGAAAACCCAGGAATACATTGGAATGAATTAAAAGTACAGTCAGGAAAAAGAATATCAAATTTTTATGTCGCTTCACATATGATAAATATTTTAGAACAATTCTGGTTTCGAACAGGAAAAGGAATATAATTGAATACAATTTTTTTAAAATTTGGAGAACTTCCTATAAAAGCACCAAAATATTATATTCTCAATAATAAATTCCCCATTTAACCAAACTTTTTGAATATAACTCTTTCAGTAAACGCCTCTGAATTCAAGTTAGATTTTTTAAGTGTCTCTTTGTGTGCTCTATTACGAATTCAAGCGTTCTGTGGTACACGCTAGAATTACATTTTAATATTTCAACCACACCTCTTTCATTTTAATTATCTGTTTTGGGCTAATCGAGGCTCTAATTATTAGTGTACGTAATAAAAAATAAGGAGACCATCAATATTTTCCCTTCGCTATAAGCGAGGATTGAAAAATAAGGGTCTACATGAGTTAAACTCATTGCCTCCGGTCTAGTTTGGAAAAAACGTGAGTTCGGCTGCGATATTATTTGCGTTGTGGTTTACTATGGGCTTTAGATTTTAAGTAATTTAGATAGTAAATAATGAGAAATGCACTTAAATACTATCGAAATTTAGCCCCCCTCGTACGCGTGTTTTAGGTCAAAGCTTTACAATAAAGGACTCAACACTTTTTGGACTTCGTCACTAAACTCGCATTCTCCTTCAGTTTTCCTCTCTTGTATCTATAAAATGTGTCTAATCAATTTTCTGTCTTATCCGCGTAAAATCCTCTTAATAGGGGCCACGTGGCCAAAAGAACATTCTTCTTTGGGGTACAAAATCAGACGAACAGTAACATTAGCCAATATTCTCTTACTGTTGCTTTGTCTATCTTACAATGCTTCGTTTCATGTGGGCGATTTCGTTCAGTTTTCCGAAAGCTTGTATATGCTGATTTCCGTAGTCAATGCATTTTTGAAAATAATCCTGCTTACCGTAAATGGAAAAGTGTTTTTGAAGCTTATTGACATGCTGGAAACTCCCAGCTTCAAGCGCTATGAAACGTTATACAAAAGAATTGTGAAAGATTTTATGAAAACTGTTAAAACTGTGGAGTTTTTTTATTGGATTGAAGTTAGTGGAACTGTACTGTTTCACTCTTTATTTCCAAGTAATTGCATAATTACATTTTCAACTTTTTTTGCTATATCGAAGTGTATTTTAGTTTTTGAGTATGAGGCGCTCCCAATGGATTTTCCTCACTTTAACAACGGCACTTTTCATTATCCATTTTATATTTTCGAAGCATTCAGCCTGTTCGTCTCTGCTTATGATAATATGGCGGTTGATTTGTTGACAGTGGGAATTATATCTATTGCGGCGGTTCAACTGAGGATTTTGAATCAAAAACTCGTAGATACCGATAAAAACGTCAAGACTATGTCCAATTATTCTGTGGGTAATGTGGAAGGGCTTACAATCGGATACCTGAAGGAATGTTGCATTCATTACAGTGATGTTGAAAAGTAAGTACTACGTATTTCAAAATCGCGGGTTGAAAGGTTCTTATTTACTTATTTTTCTCATCAGTCATCAGTCGCACAAAAAAAACAAAATCTTGAATGGTTGTTCTGAAACAATGGAACGAAACTCAATCAATGTTGAAATATTTGATTTGAACACTAAATCTTAAGTACGGGAAATATGTCTTTAGCATTTATGTGAAACTTTCAGAAGAAACGGAAGATTTAACCAGAATGGTTAATAATTTGGTTCGCCATTTCCTGTTGCTAGTTTCATAGGAATACGAAAAAGTTGCTATTAAAGAAGTTCTATTTAATTTCTGCAGAAAGCTTGCAAATCCGTCGTCTTCAATAAAACATTATTTTCTGAACCATCAAAGATTACTCGTTTAAATCCTTTTCGTAGTTAACATTGTGACCAGAAAACTTCAATTTATTTGCCAATAAAATAATAAAAATATTTTCAATATTATTAATTTTTAAATAAAGTTGTCAGTATTTAGAGTTGTTTTAGCAGAAAAAGGGAAAATGGAATAAGTCGATTGAATAAATGAAATATATAAATATTATAAATAAATTCTCTTATCATTACGCTGCTTATTTAGAAGAAAAATTGTGAATTTTACAGCTCGATTGGCACAAAAAAAGAAACGTTTTATAACAAAACATCACATATTAAAGATTTCCAGACAAAAAATGCTGACCATATAAAAAACCTTTGTCAGTATTCAGACGAAAGTGAGAAAAAGCTCTCTCAGGAAAAACTGTGAAGCTTAAAAGTAAATACAAACACTAGTGTTCATTTAATCTTGAAAACGGAAATAATCTGAAAAAGAATTCTTCTTCTTAGTCGTTCGCTCGGTTTAGAGCATCGTGAGTTCAAGTTCAGCAATCTTGAATGTTTGGTGAGGTATCTTGTAGGCGACCTTCCTTTTGATCTTTGACCCTTCCAAAGAGAGTCTCTGAAGACCATTTCTTCTAACCATATTACCAAATAATTTTCCTATTCTCTCCGCTACCACAATGCTCAACCTCTTCTTAGTTCTGAGTTCGTCCAGAATGGATTGGTTGATTCTTTTCTCAGTCCATGACACTCTCAGCATTCAGCGCCAACAAAACATTTCGAAGGGGTCTGTCTCCCGTTTATCCGTTTTTCCTAAAGTCCAGCATTCTGATCCATATAGAAAGACTTCTGACCAATCTCATTTTGGTGTTAAGGGATATGTGATCGCTTTTCCATACTTTGGCTAGTTTGGTCATGGATTATTTCGCTATTACGCTTCTCCTCTTTATCTCCTTGCTGGAACCGCCCTTGCTCGAGATTGTGGTACCAAGATAGATATTGTTTATTCTTTCTACTTCAGGTCTGTTATTATTTTGGCGATCAATTATCATTATTTTGGTTTTCTCTCTGTTGATCCGCAGGCCTACGTTGCTTGCTTCTTCGACTCTTATAGTATTAGATTGATCAATTCTTCTTCCGATGCAGCTATTAGACTCGTATTATCGGCGTAGCTCAAGTTGCAGATGTTGATGCCGTCGATGGTAATTCCTCCCTGACCAGTCATCGAGCGCTTTCCTCATGATCCACTCGCCATAGATGTTAAAGAGTAGTGGGCTTAGTATACAACCCTCCCTGACTCCCTTACTCACTCTGAATGGATTGATCAGATCTCCCTCTACTCTGACGTATGCTGTGCTGTTGTCGTATACATTTTGTATTAGTGATATTAAGTGGTGAGGTGCGCCCATTTCAGTGAAGATCGTCCATATATTTTGCCATCGTATACAATCAAATGCTTTAGAATAATCTATAAAGCATAAGTAGGTAGGCACGTTGAATTCCCTCGATTTTTCGATTATTTGTCGGAGGTTTAGTATCTGTTCTCTGGTTCCGCGCCCTGGGACAAATCCGGCTTGTTCTGGTGATTTGTGGTAGAAGATAAGGCTTTATGCGTTCCGATATTATCTTTAACATGACCTTGCTGGCGTGTGAAATAAGAGCTATTGTTCTATAGTTGTCGCATATATCTTTTCGTCCTTTCTTGTGTATTGGCACATATACTCACTTCGTCTAGTAATCAGGCCAAGTATCGGTGTCCTCACCTCTTCTCTCAGTACGGAAGGTTTTTGAGTTGAACGTAAGTGTAATTTGGTTGACTTTGTTAAATATGTCCTTTGGCTTATTCTTGTGTGGCGTCTTCTACAGTGGCGTTTGATCTCTTGATTGAGTCCGTTATATTGTTCTCTATCCTCTTCTTATGTAAGCCCGTGGCCTTGAGTTGTTTCCGCGATTCAATTTTCTTCCAGGTTTCGTCTGCGATCCATGCTTTCCTCTTTAGTTTCGCTGTGACTTCAGTTTATGATGCAACTTCCAGCAATACCGTTTTGCTTTGTTCGTCAATGAGTTGGAGTCATTGTCCAATTGTGTGTGTGTGCATTTAATACGGAGATTTCTATATTTGCCCTTGTTTTGAAATTTTCATTATGTTTAAGTTTATTTCAAAATTTCCTGGGTTTCAGTCAATTTTATTGCTTATTATTTAAAATGTTACAAATACGATTCGGTGTCTTTCTCCACCATCATCAGTTTGTCTAAAATATACATTTTTACATTTATTATCAATTTAATTAAATAAAACTTTCACAAAATTGACATATTAAAATACAAATCACACACATATTAAAAAGTACAATTTGGGACCTTGGTTCTCAGGTGATGAGTCGGGATAAACATATTCGGGAAAAGACTAGAATCTATTGTTTAGAGATCTAAATTTAACTTACATGTCTAGATGTTTCTACCTTTACATTTGGTTGGACATTGAATTCCCTATTTTATTCGATATCGAGCGAGGGCACGAAAAACCTGTTTATACTTCGCCTTTTCTTTGCATTCTTGGAATTGCTCTGTAATTCTTCAATATCAGCTGTTTACTTTTCACTTACCAGGTCCATTCAGTTCATGCATGCGATCATCTAATTAATGTATGATACACTGAGCTAAGATTGTCTGTGTCTGATCTAAAATTCATTGCATTCTGGTGTTTTTTGATCTGTATCATTTCATGGATACGTCTTGGTATTCCTTACTGAGGTCCTGCACCTGGATGATATTAAAATGTAACCTATCTGATTTTTATATAGGCCTCCAGGTGACGTCTACGTGTAGCCTTGCATGGTGTTTATATCCTGTGTTCGTAATGAAAAATTCGTTAGTTCTCAGTGCAGAATTGCAGCAATCGTTCTCCTCCAAACTGATTTTGCCGATCACTTTGCGTAGATGTTCATATCCAGTTCTCCAGGAATTCTCTAGTGTCCTGTTAACTACGATGGCCACGCCGTTTCTGGCTGTGTCCTCAGTTCCTGGGTAAAAAATGATGTTGTTATTTCTGGATATGAAGTGTCTCGAACCTTTGCAGTGCGTTTCTGTTAGACCCACTATACCATGACTACTTATCTCTTTCCCCTCAATGACTAGCTTTCCTGATTCCAATAGTCCTCGAAGATTCAAGGTAGCTATATTTAAGCTCTTCCATATGTTCATTCCAGTAGCCCATTTTCCATTTGATGCCTGGCTTCCTGCACGCACATGGCCGCTCGCTCATTTCACACCACCAGGCCCGGACCCTGAGTGGCGCCTATCGCTAGTTGGGTCGCTCGGCAAAACATAGCTCGCGTCATCAGGCATCAATCATGAATTTTCTTGGGGCGAAAATGACGCAGTGGGGCCCCCTGTCCTTCTGCTTGGTCCTGAGATAAGCATTTCCTTCTATCTCGTTTTAACGGTTATACCGCTGTAACTCAGACGCCAGAGCCTCATCTGTTCTAGCAGGGTGCACCGGGTGGTATAATATCACCACTCGAGAAGGTGGGGTTGACAATGGGGTTGGCCTCTTGTTCGACCGTCTCGCCATCACTGATTCTGATTTTGAAAAAGCCTTGATCCGTAAAAGCAAAATAGAGAAACTAGAACTGAACTAGAACTTGGAAAGACTTTTGAAAAACGTAAACTGAAAATTCTAAACCAAAAGCAGGCCAAAGAAGAAAACGGAATGGAAACAGCAGATACAATTCTATGAAAGTATTGAAAGCGGAAATCGAGAAATGAAAGTAAAAAAGTGGTCTTACTTTAGTTGTTACCACAAAGTAAAGAAAGATTGATGGAAAGAGTTGATAAAACACTAAACAAAGACACTGATGAATTAGAGTCTAATGTTTATACACAATAATTAAAAGTAAATGTAAAGTGTTTACCACTATTTGAATATCTCTTGGCAGATACGTGAAGAGTCTCTTGGAAGTATTTTCAGTGATCATATTCGTTCAGCTTGGCACCAGTGTTGTGGCCATATGCAATGCAGGAATGATGATCTTATCAGTGAGTCTCTTTCCAACGCATTAATGGATTAATTCTCCACAAATACTTTTAGGTCAAACTTGCCTCAATAGAGGCTCTGTCCTTATTTTTCTATATAATCACCATGTTTGCCCAGCTGGGGATGTACTGTTGGTTCGGAAATTTTGTATATGTTGAGGTACGCCGAAGCAGTCTATGCTTCAAAGCTGGTGCTTCAAATTGAAATTTTTAGAGTTTAGAGGTTACAACTTCCTGCTATTTGTCGCATTGGGACGAACGTGGGCCAGCTGTTCGCAAAACTCTATTTATGCTAATGGAAAGAGCGAAGAAACCTTTGGCCATTAGGGCTGTTAAATTTGCAACTTTGTCATTCGATACATTTATTGCGGTAAGTGCTAGTTGAAAGTACGAATGTGGGCGTATGGTAAAAATAGAAAGGGTAATTTTGAAAAGGTTTTTTATCGTAATAGAAAGTCTAAAGAAATGTCAATGCCGGAAGAAAGCCTGTCAATTTGCAAACTAAAGTCTTTAACAATGGTCCATTCCTATCAGTATTACTGAATTTAACAGGCAAAGGTTACACATTTAGCTGCAATATCAAGGAGAAATACCGCGAAGCATAGGTGAAAGTTGGGCTGCATTCACAAAGCTAGAATTTATACTCAAGAACAGGGATGTCCCTATTAACCTAAAAAGGAAAGTGTACGATAGCTGCATACTTCCAGTAGACACTTACGGAAAGAATGAGCCTTACAAAAAACAGCGAACATCACCTGCAATGCACGCAGCGAGCTATGGAATGGCAAATGCTGGAGGTCAGTTTGAGAGATCAGATGAGGAACGAAGAGATTAGAAGAAGAACCAGAATAACGAATATAACCGAGAGAATAGCCTGATTGAAGTGGCAATGGGCAGGACACGTGGCCAGGATGGATAGCAATAGATGGACATATAGATTGTTGAAATGGAGACCCTGGGAAAATAAACGAAAATTGTGTATGCCAATGAAGAGATGGGCTGACGATACTAAAACCGCAGCGGGAAGAAACTGGACACAGAAAGCGCAGGATAAAGATATCTGGAAAAAACTTGAAGAGACCTATCTCCAGCAGTGGAGGAACTACGGTTTATGAAAAAGAAGATCAAGGTTATACATATAGCAGAAGAATGATAAAAAAAAGCTTAACAGAAATTTCCCTAATAGGGGATTTGGATAAACTGTACATACAAATGGAAGAAAATTTAAAGCAAAGTAGTTAATTTCTAGAGATAGGAGGCGAAAGTTAGGAGGCGAAATTATAAACAACATAAGGTACGCAGATGACACCGTCGTCATTGCAAAATCTATGGATGACTTGCAGATGCTGCTGAATAGAGTGTACGAGGCTGGACGAAGATAGGGTATTAACATATGCATGAAAAAACGAAGTGGATGGCAGTGGGTAAAATGAACATAGAACCAATTCCGGTCACAATCAATGAACATAATATCGAGCAAGTAAGACACTTCAGATATTTGGGCAGCTGGCTGACTAATGGAATAACATGTGACGAAGAGGTAAAAGTAAGAATTGAAATGGCACGCAGGTCGCTTGGTAAATGGAAGACCACTCTTACCAACAGAAACATTTCAGTACAAACGCGCCTAAGAACACTTCGAGGTTACATATAGAGCATTCTTCTGCGGATGTGAGACATGGACACTTAAGATCGACACCATAAGTAAAATAGAAGCCTTTGAAATGTGGTGTTACCGGAGAATCCTGAAATTCTCTTGGGCTACACACACCAGCAATGAGGAAGTTCTCGGACAGCTAGGCAAAGATCGCGAACTCCTAAATACTATAAAATCAAGAAAAGTCAGCTACTTTGGACATATAATGCGAGGTCCAAATATCACATTCCTCGCCTGATCATCCAGGGAAAGATTGAGGGCAGAAGATGGATAGGTCGCAAAAAGCTATCATGGCTGCGAAACATAAGAAGTTGGACTGGACTGGGAGTGGAGCAGCTGTTCCGAGCAGCAGAGGATACAGCAAGGTTCCGTCAGATTGTCATGGGGATAGCTCACGCCTGAAGACAGGCACGGCACCTAGAGAGAGAGTTAATTTATATCTTCTTCTCAGGGTGCCGTCTTCATCAATGAATGTTGGTTGGCAACAATCTCGGCAAAGATCCCACGATCCTGGGCACTCCGAAACAGAGTGTGAACACTCATACCAGTCCAGCCTTTAATATTCTTTAACCAAGAATGTTCCTTCCTACCCATGTACCTCCGGCCTTCAATCTTCCCTTCCATTATTACTTTTAAGAACTCATATTTACATCCACGCATTACACGACCCAGATAGGCTGTCTTTCGTTTTTTGACCACGTGTAACAATTATCTGCCGCACTGCGCTCGTCCCAGCACCTCTTCGTTTGTGACATGCGCCGTCCAAGGTATCTGAGAAGTCTACGAAGTATCCACATCTCAAGGGCTTCTATTGTGTTAATGGCGCTAAACGTCAAGGTCCACGTTTCACAGCCATACAAAAAGGCTGAGTGTACATAACACTTCGCAAAACGATACCTAAGACTCAGACTTAGGGTTGGATTATACAATAGTGACCGCATCCGGTCGAACGTAGTTCTTGCTCGCTCCATCCTGGCTCTAGTTTCCATTTCTGGGTCCAGGTTGTTGTTAATCCAGGTCCCCCAAATATTTGAATTTCTCCACCACTTCTATTCGTTTCCCATAAATACTAATATCTATTGGTGGTTCTGGGGTTCTTGATATTATAAGGATTTTTGTTTTAGTGGTATTCATTTTAAGGCCGTAATGATCTCCCACGGCAGTAAGTTGGTTTAGGAAGGGTGGCAGGGCTTCTGGACTATCAGCTATTATCGCGGTGTCATCAGCATACCTAAGGTTGTTAAGCGTTCAACCGTTGATCTTAGTCCCATCACTTGTGCCTTTTATTGCCTCCTCAAATATATTTTCGGAGTATAAACTAAATAACATTGGGAACAAAATACAACCCTGTCGGACGGCTTTTTGTTAGTTGCTAGTTCAGTTGTTACTTTGTTATACTTTACTACTGCTGTTTGATCCCAATACAAATTTTTGTTTATTGCAATGTCGTTTCTATCTAGGCCCCTTGATTCTAATATCTTTAAGAGTTTCACATGATCTACTCTATCGAACGCCTTCTCATAATTTATGAAGCATGTATACTTCCTTCCTTTGCTGGTCTCTATACTGGGCTCTTTTGAAGCAAGACATTCAAGCCAAACAGCGGCTCTCGAGCTCCCATTCCCCCTCGACACCCAACCTGTGAGCGATGAGAGAACAGCTTGAGGAGATGACTCAACAAGCTCATAAGTCTATTTTCTCGCATCTTTTTGCGCCTGCCCTATTTAGGATAGGAATGATCTCTGACCTTAGCCACTCCCGGGGGATCACACCTGTGGAATAGATTCTGTTTTATTATCTCTATGTACACTTGATCTGGTCCACGAGATTTTCCGTTTTTGCTGTTCCTTATTGCTTTTATAACGTCCTGTTTCAGTATTTCAAGAGAGCTGTCCAGGTCTCTGGTCAATTCGAAATGGCACGGTTCCACGCTTTTGAACCACTACTCTATGTAGGATTTCCAGTGTATCCTGAGATCCTCGGCATTTACAACTGCACTGTTATTGTCGTCAAGTAAGGCACACGTATTAGATTTTCTGTTTCTCCCTACCACTTCCTTTATTTTCTTATGTACAGCGAAATGATCGTTTCTTATCTCCAGCACTTCGATTTCCTCACATTTTCCATTCATCCATTGTTCTTTGACCCTTCTAACTTTCCTCTGGATGTCTCTGTTGATTTCTCTATATTTCTTTGTGTCGTTATTCTTGTTTTTTTCTTCTTTCTTCCATCATTTGCAGTATGTCGTCCGTCATCCATGCGTTCCTCTTCCTTCTGTCCTTGGTTCCAATTTCTTATCTTTGTACGTTGCTCAGTGTACTGTGTATTTCATTCCATTGTTCATATGCATCATTCGTTCTTCAGGTTCTGAATATCGACGGAAGTAGCAGAGGGCTTTTGAAGACTTTTCAGTTTTACGTGTAAGTTGCCAACTACCGGGTTGTGGTCGCTGTTTATGTCCGCTCCGGAGTATGCTCTTACTCCTTGTAGACCATTTCTGTATCTAGGATTTATTAGAATAAAGTCTATTGGATTTCGGACAATTTTGTATTCATTAAGCTGAGGTGATTGCTAGGTGGATAGCCGACGAGGGGGCAAGTGAAACCAGGTATTGGTAATCACCAGGTTTTTTCTTCTTGGCAGAATTGAACTAAGGTATCTCCTCGTGGATGTCGTTGTCCTAGGCCATATTTTCCAACAACATTCTACACTTCTCCCTCTCCTTATTTCTATCACAGACGTTTATATACCAGTGCTACAGATAAAGCAGAGCGGCAAAAACAGACAAATGAAGCTCATTTGCTGAATTAAGAAAATGGAAGTTAAAATATTTTACATTTTAAATTACATTTCCCCTAGAGTTGATAGGTTGAACCCGAAATGCACCAACAAAGGAGTTTCAAAATGGAGGTACCAGATGAAGAAAACTGAAGATGTATGTGCGTTAAAAGCAAATACGTCAATAACAAGAAGGAACGAATGTCCACTCCAAAGGATATAATGGAATATCTTCCATATTTTTTATGCCATTTATATTGGTTAATGCTGATATTATTCAATTCTTGAAGGTTTCCTTCTGAAGAACATCTCTTTTTGTCGGTCTCTTCTCTTGGTGGAAGGTCTACGGTTATTGTTAAAGCGTAGTCTGAAATCTGTTGTAAAACTCGAAATTGATTACTACAACAGTCTGGTCCCAGAGAAGTTTTAATTGATACAGATGATTTCCATATTTTGCTGATTAAGACAAAATCTATTTGACTTCTTTATCATCCATCCGAAGACGTACACTTATAGAGTGCGTTTAATACTAAAAATATGTTCGAGAGTATTTTTTGCAGGCAGAAATCCAACAGTCTCTCGTTTTCGGTCCAGTAGGTATTCATGTTCATGTCTTAAGGCGCATGTTAATGATTCTATCATTAAGTACGTAATATTCGGACAGAAAATTCTGTAGTTTTCCAGGAAATATTATGGTAACGCTTCCTTCACAATATTGTTGTAACACTGTAATTTTTTCCAGAAATACTCTAGAAATGTGCTTTGTTATTCCAATGTGTTTCACTTATTCCAAGGATATCAGTGTTATGAGCGATACTTTTCGTTTCGATTATTTGAACTTTTCTTGAATTTTGTATTAGTTCCCGTTCATTTTCTGGATCTATTTATCTAGATTTTCAGAGCCTAAATCCATGTTGCCGCTGTTACTTTCAAATCAGTTCAGCTCAGTTTCAAGTCTGGTCAATACTAAAGGTTTTTCGCAAGATGGGAGAGCCTGACTATTCTTTGTTGAAACAACGTTCGCTCTTTAACATCTGAGGAGAATACATAACGAGAATTAGATGGATATAATGGGGGAATCTAAACTGCAGGCAAACATTTTACAAACTTGAGGTATGCAGATGATAAAACGTTGATAGCAGCATCCGAGAGAAAATGTCGGATTTTCTTGACTTGGAAGAATGGGAGTGGATAAAAAGCAATGAGAAAAATTTCTAAGATCTGGAAAGACTGCTCTATTCAAAAATCGCTCAAATGGGACTAGTTCAATCACTGATTTTGTCCTGCTTTCAATCAATCTGAAAAATTAAGGCAGCGGACAGAAGACACATTGATTGAAACAACAAAATTGAAACAGTGCCCAGATCGAGCGGGTCAATATTTAAAGAGTGGAGCATCCAGAATAAACTCTCCTCTATTTGTCTTGCAAGCATCCTGAAGTTAATAATCTGGAGACTAAACTAACCTAAAGAGACGTTAATAATCTGGAAAGTTTGAAAGTTTTGGGAAACGTAAATCCAGCCCATCCGTAATATTCTAAAGGCCACCGGAATTTTGTTGCACAATGCTATGAATAAATCCTGGAATGGAAGTCAATGGAGAACACTAAATACGTTGCCATACGCATTGAACAACAAAGAGAACCTTTCTTCAAGATTTTCCAAAGTTCAAACCAGAAAAACCCGAAAATATAGTTGTCATTAACGTTTGTATTTTTGATATTTGCCTGAGTTTAAAGAGAAAATTTATATTTGTCTTCTACTTATTTCAGATTATCAAATGGTCCTACTCCTATTTTGCTTTACTCAATAATTCGATGAAAAACTAATACATTTGAACACCGATGGCTGAATTCACAAAGAAGCACTAAAATTTTACAAAATGTTTAACTCTAATATGAAGCATTTTAATAAAGATGATTTATGGCAAACGCAAGTCCTCATTCGAGACAATATTTCTGCAGCTTGAGATTTTTTTGCATAGATTTGCCATTAAAAATCAAGTCTGTACAGGGTGGTACTCAACTAATGTAACAAAATTTACTGACCTATTTTACGTAAAATATTGGGGTTTAGGCAAATTTGCCTTATCCGCAATATTGAAAAACCAGAAAAAATTTGCAAACTATTGCAACTAGAGCCCTTTAGGAAGCACCAACTAGGTTAGAGAAAATTTGTATTTGTCGATCTGAAAAATCCACAATCACCATTTTTTTGGAAAAAGCAAATCTAAAATTATAAAAAGTAAATTTAAATTTTTATTTACACTTTGACACCCTGTACCTCGGAAACCATTAACTTTCGTATAAGACAATTTACCTGAAAAGCAACATTTTTGCTTAAACAATATCTCAGTGAATTTCTTCATTTTAGTTGACGACCACCCTGTATAATTTTAGCAGAAAAATCCAAAATATTTACCTATTTATTTTTATACGCTAATATCTGATGGCGTGATATTAAATATCGCGTTGAAACAGTAAATTGCTGGAAATTAAAGAAAAAAACTGTTGTTTGATTACTGAATATGCTTTTATGAACATTGTAACAGTTTTCTATGCACTAAGTTTGCTAACAATCCATGGCACATAATTGGCCACCTTCGTGTAAACTCCTGGCCAATTTTGCATCCCACACGGAGACGGTCCAAACGATACCACTCCAACCGAATACCAGTTAACATCTCCTTCGGCTGTAGCTTCTACTCCCATCAACGGTCCTCCACTATCACCCCTACAAGAATCCCTTCCCTTCTTACCTCCAGCGCATAGTTGACTAACCCCTAATCGCACATTGGCTTGACTGTAAGTTTTAGAGCACTTTTCTTCGCCGTTAACTGGAACCTAATCAAGTGAATTGAATTAAGAGTGTGCTAGAAAGTGTGAATACAATTACCTCCAATTTCAGCTTGATGCTGCTTTCGGTAGCGTTCTCAGTTTTGCCCCATCCAGCCACAACAAGGTTCTTATTTACGTATGATTTGCTTAAAAGTCTTGGTACCTTGGGGAGGCAAATCGGTCTAACATAGTCTGCAAATAAGAAAAGAATCGTTGATTTAGAAAGTTGCTTTATTTTAAACATGAAGCTTTCTTACCCGAATATTGCACATTTCTTATTAAGCGCAATAAAGCAATGTCGTTATACTGGTTTATGTCGTATGGGTCGTAATTTTCATGGGCGATTGTTTCCTCAACAGCAACATTAACTGCAGGAGGAGCGCACTGTTTCCTTCCACCTGCTGCTTCAATGCAGTCTTCTTCAGTCTCCGTATTGTATTCTCCTAGACGGACACTAACACTGAAAATCCATTATAAGGAACGTTTATTGATTTCTGTGCAGAATTTTACATTTTCCAGCTCTTCGGCAAATCCTTTCCTTTGAGGCAATGGGCGGCAGTTAGAATATATCGGCTATTAATCAATACTCCTCCACAATAGAAGCCTTTGTTTCCATTTGCTATACACCAATCGCATTTAAGAATCCAAAGTGATTTGCTGCATAAAACTTACGTCTTTCGTATTCCACCAACGCCATCCAAGGGAATTCGTCTAGATCGGCTTTTTCTCCTCCATAAATTCTATTTTGAGTGCCAGTTCCGCAGATATCGGTGTCTGGCAGCAGATTTGATACGATTGCTTCACCTGAAAATATGGTTGAAATATTGCTATGGTTGGAAGAGTTGAATTTGAATATCAAAACTAGAAATTACAGAGTTTGGTTTTCCGACAAAATCATACAGAATATTTGGATTTTGTGTTAATTTCTTTTCAATTAATGTATTTACAGTTTGGTTTAGGAAGCACGCAACAACGGATGAAAAAGTAACCATATACTTTTTAAATTATATTAGCAATATAGTTAATATAGTTAAAGTATAAGTTAAGAGCGATTTTTCAATGGCTTGCCAAAGGTGAAGGTAGAAACAGCCATACAGACAAACCGATGATGGTGGAGAAAGACACCGAAACGTATTTGTAAAATATTTTAACTAATAAACAATAATATTGACTGGAAACCAGGAATTTCTTTTGAATATAGTTAACTTCAAGCTTGAAAATGCTAAATCTGACGGGAATTTCATGCTCTTTTAAGCTTGTACATTAACTTCCTTCATTTTAACAATTCTGGCTTATTTAGCAATATCTCATAAAATTTTGTTAATGCTTAATTCACTAAAAAATGTTTGTTTTTGAATAATGTTTTATATGAGTGAAAAATTATGAAAACCCAATTTAAAAAAAGTTTTCAGCCTTTAAAATCACAGAAAGTAAAGGCTTTTTTCTAAGAATATTTGCATAAGAAGAAAGAAAGCTAACAAAATAAATATACATTATGGTCATTTTCTGAATTGTTGTCTCGGTTTTTTATACTACATTTTAAACTAAAACTTTAATTTAAAATTTAGGATACAGTTTCAAAATTAAACAACCGATTGTAGAGGAAGACCCTAAATTTTCCTATACTAAAAAACAGTTGCAAATTTTATGATCAATTAGGAAAGAAATGTTCTTGACATTTTTGGTGAAATTCCATACTATTGACATTTTTTGTGTGACCACCCGTTTTAACATGAATAATTATATAATAATTAATATAAACCGGCTCTTTTAAATTTTAAAGTTTGATTAGCATTTGATTTTTTCTAACTAAACTAAAAATTAAATTTAGTTTCAGATTTTATTTTTAAAGGAAAAAGTATCTTGACAATTTTTTGTACGATGCTTCATTTTCGAGTAAAAAAGGTAAAGTCGAACCGTTGCGGTATTCGAGTTGCCAAGTGCTCAAAACATTTAATATAAAAATCGGATACTTTTAATTTAAAAACGTGATAAGCTTCTAATTGGAAACCAAAATGTAGTTTCCAATTTTATAATCAATTAGGAAGAGAAAAAGTCTCTTGACAATTTTTTGTACGATGCTTCATTTTCGAGTAAAAAAATAAAGTCGAACCGTTGCGGAATTCGAGTTGCCAAGTGCTCAAAATATTTAATGTAAAAACCGGATACTTTTAATTTCAAAACGTGATAAGCCGCTAATTGTAAACCAAAAATTACTTTCCAATATTATAATCAATTAGGAACAGAAAAAGTCTCTTGATATTTGTGTACGATGCACCGTTGTCGAGTAAAAAAATAAAATTCTAACCATTGCTGTATTCGAATTGCCAAGCGCTCAAAACATCTTAAACCGGACAGTTTTAATTTTAAAATAGTGATAATCCCCTGATATTTTCGATAATAAAAATTAATTTGCAATTTAATGAACAATTAAGAAGTCTCTTGACAATTTTTTGTACGATGCACAGTTTTCGAGTAAAAAAATAAAAGCCATTACAGTATTCGAGTGGCCAAGTGCTCAAAACATTTAATGTAAAAAACGGATACTTTTAATTTAAAAACGTGATAAGCCGCTAATTGTAATCAAAAAATTAGTTTCCAATTGTATAATCAATTAGGAAGAGGAAAACCCTCTTGATATTTTGTTTACGATGCACCGTTTTCGAGTAAAAAAATTAATGTCTAACCATTGCAGTAGTCGAATTGCCAAGCGCTCAAAACATCTTAAACCGGACAGTTTTAATTTTAAAAGAGTGATAATCCCTTGATATTTTCGATAATAAAAATTAGTTTGCAATTTTATGATCAACTAGGAAAGGAAAACATTTTGTCACAATTTTTTGTACGATGCTTCATTTTCGAGTAAAAAAAATAAAAGTCTCACCGTTGCGGTATTCGAGTTGCCAACTGCTCAAGCTCAAAACATCTTAAACCGGACAGTTTTAATTTTAAAAGAGTGATAAGCTCCTGATATTTTCGATAATAAAAATTAGTTTCCGATTTTAGGATCAATTAAGAAAGGAAAAAGTATCTGGACAATTTTTTGTACGATGCTTCATTTTCAAGTAAAAAAGATAAAAGTCGAACCGTTGCAGTTTTCAAGTGGCCAAGTGCTCAAAACACATTAATTTATGCCGGAAATTCTAGAATGGCCACTGAAAGATTCAAACTCAATTGCGGAGAAAATTTATTTTAAACTTTATATTTTATCAAATTTTAAAAAATTTGACGTGTGAAGAAAATGATGTATATTTTGTCTCCAAAAAATTATTATTTTCTGTTTGAGTATTCTCAGACTGTTAATATTTTACATTTCACAATTAAAAAGTCGAGCCTAAAAAGGCCAACCGAGGTGAGTTCAATCATCGGAAATTATTAAAATTGGGGACAATTTACATATTTAACAAATTTTGTGATTTCATTTCCCATTGCTGACTAATGCTTTGCTTTGATGCATTTTAGTGCAAGAATTAGACACGTAGCAATAAATCAGCAATCATGTGATGAAAGACATCTTTAAAATGGCTTCAATTTAATTAAATACAGAGAAATCATGCTGTTGCTGAAACTTTCAATACAAGCTTTTCACTTAATTTAATGACTTCCTGAAAACTATTGACTTTACATTCATCCCAACTAGAATTCTTCATAATATCACCGACTATCAAGGATTTTACTAATTTCCACTTGCACCACGCCAGTTGGAAAATTACTCATCGTTGGTAGGAACACACTCACCATTGAGATTAGAAGCTGGAGTCGTTGATGTGGTGGATGTAGCCTGTTCAACAGGGCAGCAAACTTTCGGAATAGTTCCAACGAAACCACATTGAGACCTCCTAAGCAGATCAGCCGTAGCTGAGCTGATGGGCCTCTTTTTCAATAAGCTGAAGAGCGGGTCACATTGCATGAGCGAGATGCATTCGCCGCTCAGTTGGTTGGGCGTTCGACAAATATCAGCCAGTTCTATAAGCCGAAATATTAGAGCAAACTAAGCTGAGAAGAGTAAATACTTACGTCCGTAGCTAATGTGAATTCCTATAATTAAGACCACAATAAAACAAACACACTTCATGGCAGCGGAATGCAATACTTAACACGTAGACAAAACGAGGATGCGTTTACATCATATACAATTGAAATGAGCACTATTCAAGACAATCAAAACCGTTTGTTTAATTATTAAAGTTGGTGTTGACTATTGCAATTTATTCGTATCGAAAATAGCGGTTTGGCTTCGATGTTGGATTCGAATGGTTATTGTTTGTTATTGCCCGCATTGACCCATGGCGATCTTTCGCTGTGTTTAATATCACGAATACAAACAGTACAGACTACAGTATTTAGTATAATCCTTGACAACCTTGGACTTTCCCAGTTAAGCAATTCAAGCCGGCTCGTCTAGTTTATCTTGAGTTGGATAAATTGTTGCTTAGCCGACCGTCCACTAATAAATAAGTAGGGGATATTCAGAAAAGTTGGCCACCATGAGTAATTTACGGATTTTCGTCGCCACTAATCGGAGCCAACAAAATCAAAACCACTTCCTTTAATATTGTTGGTTTCTTATCTACTAAAAACTGGCTGTTTTTGCACAAGAAAATTTAATATTCCTACAAGAGTTAAAATACAGTTGCCTTCTTTCAGGAACGAAGCGCTCATCAGCACTCACGTCAGGTAACCTGCTAAAGTAACATCTTCAACCTTTTTATTATCGGGTTTTTACTTGATAATTTGTTATTTCCCATACTTTGCCGCAATTTGCATCATTGCACTATTTTTTCATTTATAATTCCTAGATTGATTTCCTGAAAATTTGCAATATTTTTTGCCTTATCAAATGCAGTTGGCAGGCAATAATTGCCATTATTCAAAAGAATTAATAAAACATGTTAGAAGTCATATTTACAATATTCCCCAATATGTGTATTCTTGAGGTCATTCTAAGTAAAAGATGTATAACAATTGTTTGTGGTTTTGAAACTTGTGCTTTAAATTGTACCGGGTGACCCAAACTGAAGCATAACTTCACCAACGTGAGAAGGTTCTAAAATAGGATAAAAACTTCAAGAAAACGCGGCCCATGAAATTTGCCGTTCTTGAAATACAGGATGTTGAAAATGTTAAGTTTTAATAACATATTTCAGATGGGCAACTACACTTTTGCAGACATTTTACCAATGGTTGATGGAACCACTTTATGAGTAGTAAATCAATTTTTTTAGTGTCAGTGTCGTAGATTTTTAGGATTGAAGGGTATTATTTTGCCCCTACCTTCAACGCCACTGGAGAAAAGGGCGATTTGAACAGAAATTACGAAAGGTCAATGTTTTCAACACAAAAATGGCACTCTTAGCCAAAGCTCCAATGTGAACTGTTTTCGAGAAAAAATGCAGATTATGATGAAAAACACGACAAAAAAAAAACACGACAACTTACAACATGCTGGTGAAGTTATGCGACTTAAACTTGGGGCACGCTGTATATGAATTTATATTGGCAATTTTTGGACGTTTTGTGTATTATGCAAACAAACAACAAACAAAGCCGTCAATCTTTAAAGCTCTTAAACATACATTTATGTATATATAGAGATAGGCTTTGGAGGCCATTCTTTGAAACTGGTGAGTTTTTCGGTTTTTTCGGCAGTCGTAAAATAGAATTTCTTCCTAACGTTTCGCAAGCACGTGGCTTACATCTTCAGAGGTGGTTTGCTTGAGAGTTCACAAAAGAACTCGTGGACGAATCCATAGAACTAGTGTCGGAGCTATTTGAGCAGAGTACCGCAAATCTCTTCAAAGCTTGTCTAAAAGGCACCTACTTCCTGTGGAATGGAGACTTCTACGAACAAAAGGAAGGAGTAGCCATGGGCAGCCCACTCAGCCCGGTCGTAGCAAATGTGTTCATGGAGAAATTCGAGGAAACAGCTTTGAAAACCGCACCCTTTAAACCGACTATCTGGTATCGATATGTCGATGATACGTTCGTGATATGGAGACATGGACGCGATAACGTGGACAAGTTCCTCGACCACCTGAACAAACAACATCCAGAGATACAATTTACCATGGAAGTTGAACAAAACCAACAGTTGGCTTTCCTGGATGTCTTGGTATCTAGGAACGGGAACCAATTGGACCATCGGGAATGAAAATATAGAAATGCCACCCACACGGACAGATACCTCGACAAGCTACCCTACCATCACCCGAGTCAAAAACAAGGAATCATCAATAATCTCACGGATGGAGCCAGGAAAATATGTGCTTTTCGAAAGGGCTTTCCTTCAAAAAGGATACTCTCATATTGACATCAAAAGAGCAGTAAAGGTGGACCGTGCCGAAAAGAGTGAAGCCACTCAAAGGGCCTTTCTGCCTTTCATTCCCAGAGTTACGGACAGAATTGGGAAGATCCTAGGGAAACATAATATAAAAACGATCTACAAGCCCACGACAATGATCCAGGAATGTCTAAGGTCGGTTAAGGACAGAAGACCTTCCCTCGCCACTGCAGGTATCTACCGAATCCCATGCTCCTGCGGAAGCGTCTACAAAGGAACCACGAAGAGATCGGTTAAGACGAGGATCCAAGAACATCGACGAAATTGCAGTTTGGGACATGTGGAAAAGTAGGCAGTGGCGGAACATGCCCTCAGCGAGGGAGTGCATCAAATTTGCAGAAACTGAAGGCCTAGCCACAATACGAGACTAATACGAGAAGCCATCGAAATACACAAGCACAGCGACAATTTTAACAGAAAAGAAGAGACAATGGCGCTAAACCGGACATGGTTTCCGGCACTCATCAACGCAAAAACGGCAAGGAAAACGTCATCCCAAACCACGTATTGACAACCGGTGCATAAATACGGACTGCGCTCGAGGAACCGCATCAGTACTTGTAGAGTGTAAGCTCTCAAGCAAACCATCTCTGAAGATGCAAGCCAGTCGCGCTTTCGAAATATCAGGAAGAAATTCTATTTTACGACGGCCTAAAAACCCGAAAAACTCACCAGTTTCAAAATCCTGTTTGTTTCGAAAATGGTGTAATGAAGTTTTTATTCTATTTCTGAACGCACAACATGCTGGTGAAGTTTTGCCACTTAAACTTGGGGTACTACAATCCGAAAAATTGGCAATTTTTGAACGGACAAACACCAAACAAAGCCGTCGATCTTTAAAGCTCTTAAACATACATGTAAATTTTAATATATTGGTTAAGATATTCAAAAAGAACGCAAGAGTGTTAAATCAATGTTTCAATAGAAGAATCCAATAAAGATGAAACTGATGAGTTTTTCGGGATTTCGGGGCGTTCTTCCACGAGAGACGTTACGCAAGCACGATTTTTTTGCATCTTCAGAGCTCGGCACTGCAACGCAAATTTCAAAAACTCCAGTTTTATGCAATGGCCTCGAAAGCTTAACTCTTTTGATAATAAAGATTTTGAAGTAAACGGAAAAAAATTCATCAGTATTGCAACTACTTAATGCGAGAAAATGAAAGCGGAAATAAATCAAACTTTTACAAGCCAGAGACCTTCTGAGTTTCTCCTATTGAAATTTCTACTACTAATTGAAAGTTGTTAAACATTTTCCGGAATTTCATTCCGAAGCTGGGAGGCAAAGAACAGACGCAAACAAACGTTATCTGGAAGTTTGATACATCATCATGCAGTAAGAAATGGAACGTTTTCAAGTTGTTAGCCAAATATGAAGGTTATCTAGTTTTTTTATTCAAATTCAAACATCTGCAAAGGATATTCTTTGCGATTCTTCATATTCAATGTATAGGTCCTGTGCAGGTAGAGTGTAACGTAACTTCTAAATGGAATTTTCAATAAGAAAAGCTCACAAGACATTCAAAGCTTTTGCGTACAGTAGGTCAGAGCTTCGATCGAAGATCCAGAATAGGAATATGAAGCAAATGTTAAATGATTTCAAAAACTTCCTTTCTAAAATTCATCCAGGGCCCAGCATCTTGAGTAAAAACAGAATTATAAAGAATAGATTTTGTAATCTCATCAAAATATCCAAATAAAGCTACACAATAGGTCTTATTCACAATAGAATCTTTCTGCAGAGCATTTGTTTGTTGTGGTCAAGAATTTCTCACAAAAGCGAAAGTGTTTATATGTGTTATAGGATATTCGATTATAATCGAATGGATAAAAATTCTTGCGAGCTTATGGAGGTAAAAGCCGTTTCAGAAGAGCATGAGAGGGCGAGCACTGAATGATAAAGCGAATGCACGTTATTTTTACAGGCTTTTTTAGTCATTGGGAAAAATGTAAAATTTACTACTCAAGTAGATGCATAAACTTTCAGATTTTATAATTTCTTTATAAACGAACGGAGTCTGAAGCGAGCAACGCAAACCTGAAAATTATCTGCAATAGAAATAGACTGCGGATAGGAGGCGCCAAATACGCCAACTAAGAAACTGGCACATTGAGTAGTTGAAATGCTTTATTTACTTAGCTACTTGTACTTGACGTAACAAACACTTTAAATAGGCAGATAATAAAGTTGATTTAGATCATGTTATATTCATTGCTTACTGCCTAAACCAAAGGTTCCATATGATCCAAAATCCAATTCATGTAATGAGTGACGTTGCTGTATATGGCAGCACTCACTCCACACCATTTCATCCCATATGAGACTATCCCGAACAAGAAGTATTTTGGAGGAGCGTCAAGAACAATCGGCTTCATCAGCGGCCCACCAGAATCTCCCACGCAAGAATCCTTGCCTTCTCCTAAAGTTCGACAGTCTGAGCTAGAAGAGCTTCCATTTCATTAGACTTACCAATTCCCACACATATCTGCGATTCGTCAATTTGATTGTTCGGGAAGTTCTTTTTGCATACATTCAGATTGACGACAGGCATGTGAACATACATAAGCTTATTGGGGATTCGGTTCACTTCAGCTGTGGTCGTTCCCCATCCGGCCACTTCCACTGAGGTACCATGCGTGAGATGGTAGTCGTTTATTCGGTTCACTACATCGCCTCTTGGTAAGCATATGGGAATCACAAAGTCTGGAATTCAAGAGGAGGATGATGATCGATCTCTGTTGATTGAGTTGTGAGTCTTGCTGAAGGAGTTTTCTGGGATAATGCTAGACTGGGATTGGTCGAGGTTATTGACAAAGATTTGCGATAGTGGAAAATAATGCTAATGTGTACAGCGTGTCCCATTTTCGACGCTTTCAAGAAGTGCTATCAAAGAAGTAATAGATATATGTGGCATGTACTCTTTTTAGGTCAAACTTAAAATGGAAGAATCAAAACTTTAAAAATTTTGCTCGTCTAAGAGGCAGAGGAAATTCAAAAAATTGTTCATTTCAAAATGACCCTATATTTTCCTAGTTAAAAGAGAGTTAAAAATAAAAACTGAAACTCAATTTGCAAAATCTAAGGCGCAAAGAATTTGACGCCCAAGAAATATTTTCCTTATGTTTTCAGTATTGGAAAATATTAGGTGCCCAACACCCTGGGGATGATTAAAGAAGTTTGGATTTCTGTCACTAGTTTTTAGAAAAATCTAACGAGGATTGTTTTTTTCACGCAAAACTTATTTGGTCAGATGAATGTCAAATTACAAGGATCTCCACAAATCCCCACATGGCACATACCTTGTGGCTACCTATCTTTCACCAACAAGATCGACTTGGAGTAAAAATAAGTTGTTTTTTGTTAGAACATAAACTGGTGTTTTGAGGCTTTGAAAAAAGTTTTAAGGCAGATAGAAATCCCGACATACTCCAATCAAACCTTTTCGTTGTCCTTAATGATGCTCCTTCAAATGAAGGAATTGAGATTTACTGTCAACAAGATGACGCCCCTACCTACCTAGAACGCTCTTCATATAAGAGAGAATTTGAATACTCACTTTAGAAACCGTTGGATAGGGACACATTAATATATAAGGTGGCCACCACGATCGCCGGATCTAAGACCTCCAGATTTTTTTTTTTTGGGAATGTTGAAAAATTAAATTTATAAAGAAGTCATTTTATCATCATTTTAACCCGAGAACAACTTTATCAAAGAATTCATGGGCAATTGCGGAAATAAAACCCTTACACCTCATGAGTGCCTTAAAATCCGTTCGGAAAAGATGTCAAGAGTGCATTGAAAAGAACTGTGGAGTTTTCGAAAATTTGCGATGATTTCAGTTATTGTATCAGAATCTTTTTTTTTTGCAAGAATTTTATTAATTAATTCATCATAATCATTAATTCTATATATGGTTTTTTAATTTACTTTCTTGTGCCAGCTATTTCTTCTACTCTTTGGCTGTTAAAATCTTTGGTTGCTTCTACTCTTTGGCTGTTATTGTTTAATGTCTTTCCAGTTAACATATCAATCGCCTAGGAAACCAACAGCATCCATGGTGTGTTATATTATTGAAAAGAGAATTTAAAATGCTATATTTTTGGATTAAAATATACATTGTTATATTATTTTAAATAACTTTTTGACCTGACCCCGTTTACTTATTCTGAAAATGGCAGATTATTCAACAATCATTTTACAGAAACTTTTACCTAAAACATTCCTCTGTCTCTCTTTTAACTGTTTAACTTAATTTTTTTGTGATTTTCCCCAGGATCTTAAGCGAGCAGAAATTTTCACATTTCTGCAAGAGCACATGATACTTATACTACTTTTTTGGATGGGACACCATGTACTTCAAAACCGGCCTACAAAATAATGGTTTTTCGAAAAATTCAGTTTATTTCTTGAAGATATTATTTTAGATGGCCATGTCAGGACTAAGAATTCTTGTAAGCAATGAAAACCAATGTTGTGAAGTGAGGTTATGAAGTGAACTTGAGCAGTTCTGTAGTTTAGTGATAAAACTCACGTAATGAGATTTTGCATTCATAGGCTAATATGGATCTCATTGCTTTGAAACCTCAAAACAAAAAATTACCCCGATTTTAAAGCACCCTGTATAAATATCTGCGCTCTACTTCATTGAAGACTTTTTTCTCATCACCTTCTTAGAAACTGAAGGATATAGGGAAATCCTAAAGCTACCATTTAATTCATGTTCACCTTCACTTCAGGTTAATCGACGTATTTAGAAAATTTAAACATTTTATGCTTTTATAATTACAGCTGTTGTTTTAATCGTATATTAACGTATAGTTATATAAGATGTGTTTAATAATGTTGTTTTGAGGACTCCCCAAATCAATTCTGCTAATCTAAAATGTATATTTGACTTTTGGATACTTTTTTTCATTGCAAATATTGGCTCAAATGAACTAGAAATTGAACCCCCATAACTATCGGTCAAAAAAGTGTTAATTCTCAAAACTCGCTTTAAAAATCTTAATATAGTCTCGAACTCTATAATCTGGAAAACGTCCAGATTTTGTTATAAGTAGATCACACCAACATCGCCTGATCTTCTCAGTTCTCAGAACTCAGCAGTTCACTGTATTTGTTTTAAAGTTATTTATAATAATATGGTGTTTGTAACACGAACAATAATGCTGAAGGAATTAAAAGAGCAAAATGGAGTGCAAGTAAACTGGAAATATTACACTTTGGAGCAGCAGTTGCTCCAAATTATGTAAGCAAATAGATTCCGTTTTACTCATTGCTATCATTTCCAAGCTTCTTACCATGAAATTCGGCCGGTCTAGCCAACTTAATCAATCCAATATCCCCATATGTTATGGAAGGTTCACCTTCATACTCCTCAAATCGTACTATACGCTGCACGTCGATATCCTGAACTGGAGGAGCGCAAATTTCGTTTTCACAATCACTCTGCTCCTTCAAGAAGTTTTCACCCAGTCTTACTTGCTTTCTGAAAAATGCCCAGAAATTGCTAGAGCGTCTTTCTTCACTTACAGATTACTAAAACTTACAAAGTATTTCCTAACACGTCCAAGAAGCAGTGGTTGGCAGTTACAACATACCAGCGGTTAATAAGAGATCCGGCGCAAAGATAAAATATTGTTGGCTTATTTTTCTTAATCTGGTATCCAAGTCTGGCGATCCAAGGAAACTGGCCTAAAGTGGCTTCTTTTCCTCCGATTATCCGATCCGACATTGCGCCATACCCGCATTCTTCCGTTGGAAGAACCTCCCAGTTGGGATGGTCATCTGAGTGTGTCTTAGTACCTTTATTCGCAATAATTAGAATAGTAAGACATTTTAAAAAGAACAGTGAGCGTTCCTAACATGATGGTTAGATGATTTAACATCTCTTCAATTTTTATAATTTTTAGCCCGCTCACATCGTACACAAACCTTAATCAAACAGACATTCATAGAGACCCAAAGACTTTAGTTATATCGAAAATGGCTCTCGATGATTAGGCAAAACTATAACTTTTTCGTAATTTTTCTAAAGCAATTTCCAAAATAATTTTTGGGAACTTTGAATTTGTTCAAAATGCCCCGACATAACTTATTTTCGAATGAAGAAATGCGCGATATGGTATGTGTTTGTGCGCAAGATAATTTTAAATGCTGCAGAAGACTTCCGATAAATATCGAATGGGAAAGTGAGATTAAAACAGTCATCGACAAGGTTAAGGCACCGACTGCCAAGTTGTACCCACTCCTCAATCGAAGAAGCCAGATGAGTAATAGGAACAAGCACTCCTCATCAAGACCATCGTCAGGGCGAGACTGGCGTATGCCTCCACTGCGTGGGGATATGTAGCCGAGTGTCACCTGAATAGACTTCATGCCACAGAAAACAAACTTCTGCGGCCTGAAGTCTATTCAGAAAACAAACTTCTGCGGATGGCCATAGATGCGCCCTGGTTTGTTAGGAACTCCCAAATCTACAGGGACCTGGAGTGGGAGCCGCTACGAGAGTTTTTCACACGGAAAGCGGCAGCGGACTTCGAGAAAGCTGGAAGGCACTCCAACGAACAGCTTGGAAACGTAGTGAACTACACACCTGAGGATCTGGGGCCCAGGAAAAAAAGGCCCAGACACCAGCTGGCCCACTAGGTCTACAGGTAGATAACAGCGTAAGCTGTAAGTGTGCTAAGTAACGTTATAGTGTATGTAGTACGATAAATAGCAATGCATATATAGGTCAAACGCGTTAAATTAATAAAATGCCCATGCTAGCAAGCAGCTGGCATGGAGAGAATGCGATGCTATGGCATACGGATCCCGGAGCTGAGAAATTCTAAGAGAGGACTACAAGTTTTAAAGGAAACTCCTGAAAACTGGTAGTACAAAAATGAGGGTTTTTTAGTTGGTAATAATCCACACTTCTCTTCGTGAAGATTTTTTGTTCCTCCAGCCGCTGGGTCTTCCGATGCCCTATCTCCATTCGTTTCTGTTCCCCAATAAATCGTCATCCAGGCCCCTAATTCTTATTTCGCTGTCTATTCCTTATCTCCAGCTTCTTCGTGGTCTTCCTCGCTTTCTTTGCCCATTTGGATTCCATTTTAGTATTTGTTTAGGTAGTATTTCGTTCTCCATTCTCTGCACATGTCCGTACCATATCAGTTGTTTTGTTCTTATCTTGTCCACTATCGTGCGTTCACCTACTGTCATAATTTCCCTTATACTTTGATTTGTAACTCGTTATCTTCTTGATCTTCCTGCTGCATATCCGTACCGGACAGCATTGTCTCTGTTCTGTCTTTGATTGGCCAGACTTCTGAACTGTACGTAACAATAGATACTCTTTACGATGGTGTTATATATGAGCTTTTTGTTCTATTTCGATATACTCTGGTCCCAGAGTATTCCATTTATTGAAGTTATCGCTTTTGTTCTTCTTATCACAGATGTTCCTCTATAATTATCGCACATATCTTTCCTTCCTTTTTTGTGAATTGTGGATATATGGGGTGTCAATTTGAAAACTTCCCACCCTTAATATCTGTCTTACAGTTAAAAATATGAAAAATCAGAAAGACACGTCGATTTTTCTTGTAAGAGGAACACTTTAAATTAATATTTTTAGCCTTCTTGTGTCAACCCCCTAGGAGGGGTAGATGTCACCCTTAGAATCTTAAATGGGAATGGGGGTAAAGAGGCACATCGTTTAAAAGAGCCTTCAATTCTCTGATGTTTTTCACTCATTTGGGACTTTGGTTCTGTTTAGATATTTTTGGAAAAGATTTTCAAGTCTCAAACAGTTCATCAATATCGTATTTAATAAGGTCAGCCGGGATATTTCCGAGTCCGGCAGTTACGTTTTTAACTTCAGGAAGTGTTAACAGTATTGGAGATCCTATCTTTCTAAAGGCATAATTTTTTTTCTTGTCACTAATCATTCTTCTTACCTTTGATTATGCGCTCTTGTAATGTTGCCTGGTATTCTCTGTTTTTTGAAATAAGTAAATGTGATACAGTTTTATCTTTTCCTCTATTTCTCTTTCAATCTCAGCATCCCACCAATATGGTGTTCTACTCTTCGATTTTTCTTCCTCTAAACCTAGTGCTTCTTTTGCGGCTTGATGAATGCTTGATGTAATGCAATCATACTCTTCATTTGGGATTTTCCCTGAACGTGCATAGAGTTTTTCGTTAAGTCGTTTTTGTCATGCTCTAGACTTAGTAGGTTGTATCTACAGTGATCAATTTCTTCTATTCCTGTGTCCTCCAGCTGTTATTGGTGAAGGTTTTGGCCTTGATAAGGAAAGAGAATTTTGGCTTCCAGAAAATAGTGATCACTTGTTTAGTAATAAGACAGTCGATTACTGATTTGAGATTTTGGGAGGGTTTAGTCCAGGTGTATTTGTGTATTTCCCTGTGTTGGAAAAAGTCATTTTGAATTTTTAAGTCTAGTTGCTCGCATACTGTAATTACTCGGTTTCCAATGTCGTTAACAATCTCTTCTCCGAATCGGCCCACCGTACCTGTTCTGCTGTTTATGTCTCCCAATATAACAAATTCACTAGATGTGTGTGACTGTGTGTCAATGTTGATATTTCGTTGTAAATTTGTTCGAAGAACTTGTCTTTTTCGCTTACGCTGGCGTCATCGTTTATTGCATATATTCCAAAAATCGTCAGTCTAACTCCTTTAATTGGAGGGATTTCATTCCCAGTTGGTAACAAATTTTCAAAAATTTTTGTTGATCAAAATGGACACTCCTTGTTGTGCATGTTTTTCCTTTGCAACTCCTCTATAGATATGGTCGTATTGTCCCAGGTTTCCAGATCCTTTCCCTTTTTTCTTTGTTTCTGATAGTACCGCGAGGTCTACCTTCACTCTGTTGATTTCGTGAACTACTTCGTTGATTTTTCGAATCATTCCTTGCACTTTCCATGTACCAAAAATCATTATCTTTTTTCGTTGCTTGGGTCGTCTTCTTCGGTTTTTCTTTCCTTTCCGAGGCGTTTGATAAGGTTTTTTTAACATTGTGTTTTTACCGAATTCCAGAGAGTTAGTCTGATGGCTCAACCCCCAACCTGAAAAACCAAGTAAGGGTTTTCTTCCCCTCGCCTTTGACGATTCCAACGCCGTAACTACAAGGCAGCAGCTTCTTCACCTGTGATCCTATGCAGGAGCCCTTCCGGGCTATCAAACTATCATTCGGGCCAGATGAACCCTGGTTTTTTACCGAGGTTGTTACTCCTCCCCCTCCTCGTTTCCCGTTAGTGCAATGGGACCCCAGACTGGTATAGCGGAGTAATATTTTATGTGACTAGAAAACGACTTGTTCAAAAGATATCTACCTCAATTTTCGGTGGAGCGAAGGAATCAATTGAACATAATTTTTTACAGTTTTTATTACAGGCTTTATTCAAAATATTTTTCTTTCTTCCGTAGAAACTTCCTCAAGAGTCTTTCTTGCTGGTTTTTATATGCTAAGCCAATACTAGGATTAAATATTCCAATTCCTTCGTATTCAATGAAATGAATATCTGAATTGACATGAATTTTACATCGGCGCATATATAAAACAATTGGAAAAAGGAAATAAAGTACAGGTTTTGGGAGTATTATTATTACACCTGATGAGAGCTAATAGACTCGAAACCGCTACTAGAGGTGCCTGAAATTAGCATTTGCTTACTCAGAAACCTTTGACGACTTGGATGATTCCGAAAGTTTTATTCCTTATCAATCACTGTTTAGAAACAAAACAAATTATCATTGACTGAAACCCGTTGGATTCGCAAAAAAACCCGTTTGGATTTGGAAAAAATTATTCAAAAAAAAGCTGCAAATAAAAAATAAATGAAGTCAATGTTGAACTCTACTGAAAATTAAATAAATAATAGTTTATTTTGAAAATGCATATTTGACTACTTTAAACAACTGTCCTAAAATCAGGTGTTGAGGAGCGTTTCTGAAAAACTATGGAAAAGCCATTAATTTGCGCGTCCTTTCAGAAGAAAAAAAAATTGCAATTTTATTGTAATAGAATTGGGGCAAAAATGAAAATCAAACAACGCTGAATTAACGTGCTCTATGCGCTCCTTTAAACACCCGCGCAGCACTCCGCTTCCCTCTTGTCAGGCCGAAACAAAGCTGGGATTTAAGTGAAGATTTCGCTGCGGTTAGTCCAGCGTTACTGAGTAGTAACGGGAGTAACTGCGTTATTGAGTAGTAGATTAGTATCGATTGTTTTATTGGTATCTCATTTAACGCTATTTTCTAGTCCGCGGTATACTAGTTCAACTTGAGAAAATAATAATATGATGTATATGAGAGATTCTGTTTTTGTGTATCTTTGATTTGCTGAGAATTATTAACTGTGTACTATGGAAGAGGTCTTCAGTCTAATTAATGTGCAGATTCTTTTTATATTCATACGAAGAAAAAATAGAAAATGTGCGAACAGAAAAGAACTCAGAATAGACTTAATTTATAAACAATAGGTAAGTTTTTTTCGCAAGAAATTCAGAACACCTTACAATGCCTACCAGTAGCCGCTACTGCTAACAATTAAGTAATTATAAATATTTTATAATGGTCTAAACAACTAAATAACAACCGGTTGTTGCTAGCATGCCCGTTAACTTAACAAATGAAGAAATATTATCAAAATCGAGCCATCACATTGACAAAAAACAAAGCAACAATCGAACACAAAAAACGAAGGTTTTATATTTTGTCAAGATTTATGATTCTAGTTTTAATACATCAAACAATATTCAAATTCAACAACAATGTAATTAATTATTGACGTTGCATCATAAATCTTGGAAATGTTATTTTGCTGTGATTAATTTTCAATAGAAGAAGCTCCCACAGAAAGCAGGTTAGTTGAAGTGACAAATACTTTTTTTGAATATTTTTTTAATTTGCTTGGTGGATTAAGAATGAGCAATGTCTACCTTGCATCGTCATCCAATCAATTTTTCGATCCCCTAAATAAAAACTTTTTAAATTTCACACATTACTCTAAATTATTAACTGATTATACAGAATCAAATAAAACATGTCATTTTTATAAATCGTAATTCAAAGTCACAATGAGCAAGAAGTTTTAGAATAAGCACTTGAAAATGAAGAATGGGTTCATATATTATAATGCTTGCTTAATGAACACTTCATCAAATTAACACCCACCTAGAACTGAAGTGGAGCGTATTGCATAAGATAAAGAAAAATGGAACAACATTCCTCAAGAACAGGCTAATTGCGCACGTATGCTTAAGCATGTTAATGCGTTCCTGACAGCAGGTGAGGAAACGTGTATTATAGTTGTTCTATGTTTTCAGTCTTTTGATTAATTTTTTTAATTTTTTAATTAACAAAATATAAGTCATTTGATTGTTTTGTTAATTATTGCTGCAATTATAGTACTTCAATGTAATTAAGTCGAATTGAGTGCTCATAGAAAGTTTTGTGAGAAGTTTCTTTTCTAATAAAAACCTAGGAAGAATTGTGACGAAAAGTAAAAAATGAAACGCTCAATTTAAGGCAGATTGAATAACAAGTGAGAGACTCGATTTGCTTTCACGATCAAGAAATAATGTGATCCTGACTATGTAAACGACGGAAAATAATTAAAAACTAATTCGAAAAGCCAGCAAACATTTGATTGAGAAATATACTTTTATTATCATTTGGTCCAGCAGATCACGAACCATCTGGTTAGATTATTCAAAAGGTCTATTTTTTCAACTAGTCGGCAAAAAAACTTTTTATGCATATACGGAAATGGAAAGAAAAGAAGTTAATTTGAACTTACGTGTGCCAAGGCAGATTTGTACAGTCATAAAAACGAAAGCAAAGAAAAACACTGAATTGATAGACATTGCCATGGCCATAGAACGCGACATGGTGAAAATTTCTAGTGCATTCGAATGTTTTTATAATTGGCAATAAAAGTTTTAATTTAAATCGGAATTGTTCACTTTTAAAACAATGAGGGTTTTGAAATAATCAAACCCGAACGTGATTGGGCAAACTGCAATTTTAACATTGGAATCAGGATTTTATAATTTAACAATTTTATTGATTGTTCGCAAGTTTTCATGTTGTCTCATGTAAAAAGGCGTTATAGGTCAAGTTACTTATTTGGCTAATTCCAACTGTGCTAATATCAGGCACACTCCAGAACCGGTTTCTTCCCTATTAGTTCTCATCAGCTAAGTTTCGGAAGTGTTATTTTCAGCTCAACCCAACTGATGAGAGCTAATTGGCACGAAACCGATCCTGGGGGTGTCTGAGATTAATACGTCTCGAAATCTGGTCTTGCTCACAGCTGAAACTTTTGAAGGCTCTAATTATGCCGAAAGTTTCTTTGCTGTTCAAAAATGTGAAAATTAGAATACAATTTGTACTTTGCAATTATTGGTTTTTTAATTTAACTATTTGTTTTTAAATATAACACGTATAATCGGCTAAACAAGCAGTGAGGACTTTCGAAACGTAAAAAAGAGGATTAAATGTACTGGGTGTCTCAACGATAGAGTCAAGTGCGCTTAGCCGTTATTATTTGTTACAAATTTTTCATCGTCGTATTGTAAAGGTACTAAGCGCACATATTTTTAAATGATTTAAATTAGAATTATGCAGAGTGTGTCAGAGAAATTGCAGCACAGAAAACTTTTTTTTTCTTATAGAACACCCTATTTTTTTTTTTATTCTTATGTAAATTTCAATTGCTTCTAGTTATATAAAATTTTAGCACAAATTCGCATTTTTATAAAATGTTTTAAAGGAAACCAATTAAATTCTTTAAAAACAAAATCCGCAGTTCCAGTTTTGAACCTATTAGCTCTCACCAGGTGGTACCAATCTGCACTAGTATTTCGCATAAATAGGCGATTCGCATAAAGTTTTTTTTTTAAATTAGAAAGTAATAAAACAAGAATTGAAAAACATTGAAATTATTATTTATTTAGGCAATTACTATAAGACCCATTGGCAACGCTGTAATTTACCAGGCCAGCCTCACAAGACATTAGGCAAACCCGGTCACAGGGCTTCGCGTCATGCGTGTCACATATGACGTTTGGCTAATGTCTCGCTCAGCTGATTTTTCGCGGCAATTTTAACGATTTGAAATGTTGGTTATCTGGTAACATATTTCTTCAAGGCATACATGGGGCCTACCTAAGCCTTACTGACAAGTCCAATAGGTAGGCCCGGGACGAAACGTATGGTTCATCACCCGAACCAAAGCAGTAACGGCTGTCATGGATCCATCATTTGAATCCAACTAATCAACTAATCAACTATCAAACTCAAAATAACCTAAAAGTTTTTATGTTTATGCCCGGATTGTGCATTCGAGTATGGTTTATCGCTATGGAATACACTTTTTATTAGTTTTTCTCATTGGAAACTTACATAAACAAGAAGAAAATGAAGTCCTGCATTCGCCATTCCAGATCCTTATAAAATTAATTGCATAAACAGGGCAAGCGAAGGAGTATCTCGGCGGTGAAGGAAGGGTTTTACTGGGTAGACAACCAGGCTGGAGTCTCTTACAACCCAGAGCGCTAAAATACCAGCTCTGGACAGAGAGCATTTCCTAAACCTCATCCATGACAAAAAAGAACATCACAAACAATATTTTTCAATTCAAACAGTATTTGAATCGTGTAAAAATTATACAAAATGTAGGCAACCCGCTGTCCTGACGGTTGTTTATCTCTTTCTAACCCATTCACTTATATGGAGATTCGCTGCAAGATTTATCAATTTTGGTTTTCTTTTAAACAATTACCGTATAATAGTTAAGTTATTGCTGAAAATATAACAAAATTGAACTATCTTCAAGTTTTCAGGTATAAAAAATCATAATTACAATTCTGAAGTGGAATAATGTAGGAGCAAAAAAGCAAAATTAATACAAATTAAATAAAGTGTGAAACGGAATTTTCCTTGAGTCCTGCTCATTATTACATCCATAACACAAGAGATCACCATTATGTAGACAAAGAAAACAGACCAACACAATTTTGTCTTTTTCACACACTTACTTTTCAAAAAGCAAGAAACAATAATCACCCTTCGACACACACACAAACATATACTATTGATGAAATCTATCTTTTTTGAACTTACAACACACAAACCAGGTAAAATATTACAAAAGAATAACTTATGCAGTTTTACTATATAAGTAAAACGAAACGGATCTGACAGAGAAAAGTTACCGTCTCATTAGGCTAGCTCTCTCTGCTGTCCCTGACATAAAATCTCTGGTATTCATACCTCATTTGAACAGTTGAAGAAAAGTTCGTTACAATGAACAACAAAGTGCGAGGGTTATCGAATAAGCAAATTCAAGCCACAATCGACACAATTAAACTGTGCTGGCCCGACTATGAGATTCCAGTGTCTGATATTCGAAATCCCACGAAAAACAGTGTTATGCAGTTTTTCACCAATTGCATCTACACCATAGACGAAAAGTACAGTTCCGTTATGAGAGAAGAGGCTTTGGAACAAGACGCTTTCCTCCAAGGATGCACCCAAGAAGAATTCATGTACTGGAAACTACTGAATATACCGATACTTTTAAAAGAGGAATTTACGTTGGGAGATTTGAACACGTTCGAGCCGAAGCGATTGAACAAATTAATGTTTGTGACAACACATTTCCTTATATTTTCGAATACTTTAATCGATCACATGATCGAAGTGTGCAACAGCGTTTTTGAAGCCCAGATCGAAGACGAACAGAACAAGGCTCTCTTGGATGAGGTGAAACAGGAGAAACTGGATAAACTGGCTTATCTAACATCGGCCAAAGCTGAAAATGCTGAACTAACCAAACTGGCAGCTTCTATAGCACCCCAATATGAGACCACTTTGCATCTAATCGCTCAGTATAAAGAACAAAACAAGCAAACAAGAGAGCAGGCAGGCCAACGGAAAATTGACTTGGAACTGGCCGAGAGCGAAATTGAAGCACTAAAAAAGAAGGAAAACCAACTGAGAAGCAAAGTAGTTGCTGAAAAGGAATACAAGAAGCTGCAGCAAGACCTGCAAGCCCTAATTAGCGATGCTGAGAGCCTTGAGGAAGTTGACGCCAACAATGGGTTGCTTGAACTAAAGCAGAATCTTGATTATCTCCAAATGTGTGTGCAGGAGTTGGACTCCTTTCGTCTCCCCGATGAACTACTGAAGCTCTCCAATCTGCGAATACAGGTTAAAACGGAAGAACAAAACTTCGAATACCAAGCAGCTGCCCTAAAAAAAGAACAGGCGAAAATAAATCAGCTAAACGAGCAGCTGGAACGTGAACTTGCTGCCAGCATTGCCGAAAACGAAGCTCTGAAGACCATTTGTAAGAAATCCACAGAGGAAGCAATGTTGAAAGAGAGCAAAGAAAAGGCGGAATATAAATCAAAACAGTTCCAGCAGCAACAGGAAATTGAAGAATTGCAAAAAAGCATTGCAGAGAGTGAAACGGGATATGAAAGATTGCAAACAGATTTCTTGCAGAAGCTTGACGATATCGGCAAAAAGCAAGAGGAAGTGCGTAATCAATTTGAAAGTTTTTGGACATCATTACAACCATAATTTTTATAGCTTTTTGAAAACTTTACGTGTTAACCGTTTAATATACATATCGCTATAACAGTAGGCAAAAGCCCATAAAGTTTTTTTTTATTGTAGAAAATTTTGTTGATAAAGTCATTGTATATTGAAGAATAAATATTTATTAACTACATTAATTTTTTATTGAATCAATTGTTTATGTACAGGGTGATCGTAAATTAAGTTGCGTATTTAACGAGTAAAGATAAGTCCAAATAAACAAATGATTTTTTTTACGAGAAAATGTTTATTTATTGTAAATTGTGGGGAACTGAAAAAGCAAATACCCACTAATTATGTTTCTGTTGCTATTTTCTACGTCTTATAAACATTTAAAGACACATTTTAGGAAAATCAACTTTCGTGAACAAGGCAAATAAGTTAAACAAAAAAAATATTTTCTATCCAAGTCTCGCAGCATTGGATTCTACTTAGATGCGTCAAAGTCTTTATGATTTTCTTCTTAATTGTTTTTGGGTATTTTTACACTTTGCCTTTGTCAATAACCCAACTGAAATGATTCTAAAAGGCTCACTTTTAAACAAAGTTAGCATTTAAAGTTTGCGAACGAACTTAAATCAACAGATACGCGCGACGACACATCTCACATATGTTAAAATGGTAGATTTAATCAAGTTATTACCATTTCTCATAATAGTTATCAATGTTCTAAGCTTAACTGGAAAATGCCCCGTCCTAAAACGAAAATGACAAAAACATTTCCCCAGGTAAAGACCAGTTTTACACATATTACATACATTAATTGTTGGTTTTTTGACTACTTTTGAGCTTTTACTACAATCAGCTGAAACGGGACACGAATTTTAGTAGCCACAGATAAACTGAGATGTGCTAATCATAACCGGTTTCCGGGTTTAACCTGAAAAGAACACTCCCGAAACATGTACTTTATTTTGGCCATATTTACGCAGACGCGTAAATTCAAATGCAGGTTTCGGGGAGTGTGTGTTATTTTCAGGCTAAATCCAGCAGAGCTAATAGGCGCGACACCGATCACGGTGGTGCCTGAGATTAGCACATCTCGTTTGTAAATAGAGTAGGAATGAAATAAAAATCGTTTATTGCGAAGAAAATGCATAGCCATCCAAGCCTTGCTTTAGTGTTTGGTGAACGGTTCATACTCCTTTAACGGAATCACCATCATCTTGCTCTCCTGTGCCATTTTCAAAGCCAGCATGAACACCAGAACGCTTTTCACGATTTTTCTGTAGTATGCTGATTTATAAATGGAGGTCAGAAAATCTGCACAAACGTCCGTTATTGACTGGGATTGTTCATCAGAATCGCTCAACAATTGGCTGCTTGCTGGAGATTTGGTACTGGACTCAGACTTGGTGGTTGCGTCTCTGGCTATTTCGCTCCCACTGCTTTGGGGTTGGCTTTCAGCTTCAGTACCTTGTTCGATTGCCGTCGTCTGATCCAGAGTTTCAGCTTGCGTTTGCTCCTCCTGGTCTTGTTCTTGTTCATCAGCCATAATTGGAAATAAATTTGGAAGATTTACAGTTTATTTCACTTGACGCATGCCATTAGACAGGACTCACATGTAGTCAAATTGAGAAATGAGGACATTCTCAAATTAATTCGTTCATCTATTGTATGAATAATTATTTAAATTGTCGGAATTTTAGGAAATTGTCCCTTAGTGGGATTCAAAGAAGCTGATACAGGGTGTTACGGAAAAATATCGCCTCTTGATTAGAATTCACCAGCTTAAATTTGTGTGGAAAGCTTCAAAAGCTCCGGAGCCTCTAATGCTTCTAACACTTCAAATAGTTTTGTGTTGTTCTTCCTATTGTAGTTTCTACAGTTTTGTTTGTTTCACTCAAATAAATTTTTGAAGTGATAACTTCTTATGGGACGGGGTAAATCCATTGGAATTCGATGACGGCGCCACCGTTACGTCTGGTCCCAGCATGCGGTCTCTTGCTATCTCTCTCGCACGCAACGGCGACCCAGCTGAGACCAACGACTAGTCTTGGCCAAAACTACCATCAATTACCACTTATTCTAAGTGGAGATTTTAATGTTGATTTTTCTTCCGATTGAGCCCAAAATTTAATATAATTTCTCGAATCTAAGTTGCTATTACAGATGATAAATAATCCAGATCAAGCTACTACCAGTCATGGTACTACGATTGATGCGGTATTTTCCAGATACTTAAATAAAATCGGGTGTCACAATTTTGTTTCGTATTACAGTTATCATACACCAATTGTTCCTTTTGTAAGTTTATATAATGATAATGTAACCAACGAGTCAACTGCAACTATTGAAGACTGTTAAATGTTGTAAATAAGATATATATTTTACATTCAAAAGGAAATTAAATTACATTTTACATATTCCTGATCCATTTATAAATTATTAGACTGACAAGAATATTGAAATTATAAAATTATTGTTGCCATCATGCGTTGAACAAGTTTCTATAAATATCATATGAAGTTATCACTTCTGGTGACGGACACCATTTTTTTGATTTAGAAACTTTTTGACTCTTCAGGTGTTTGAGGGCGTTTGAGCCAATAAGTTGTTCAATATGAGAACTAAATGATTTACAGCTAAACTTCCATTTTCTATTCGACAAATCTGACAATGAAAATGCAGTTTTTAGTTGAAAACTACCAAAATTTAGTTAGTATAGAAGAGTCTGTAAAAGCCCATGATTCCCCAGGGCTTCATTGCAGGCAGTTTCGCAAAAACAATCCGACTGTCTTACAAATTCCGCAGTTGATCTGAAAAAGTTGTTCTTTGCATGAATTGGGTCTTTGCAAAATTGCAAAATATTGCAAGAAGTAAATAAAGGCTCAAAAAGATGAAAACAGAATTAAGTTATTTAAATTGAATGTTGAAGACACTTTTCTTCTCTTATAAAAATTGTGCGTAATTCTGGCAAATTGCTCCTCATCAACAGAAGATATTCGCATGATTTACTTTGTGAGAAAATTCAATAAGGCCAATGAAGCCTTTTGAAATTACAATTTGTGATGAAAAGAATACGTTTTCTAGTAAAACCGATATTTTCCGCTTCATTTGCCAGAATTCTTGTACTTGCGGTTGAGTCATTTTCCATTCCATATTTGAGTAAACCAGTTTCTGTTTTGAAATAAAAATTTTCTTCTCGCGTCTGGAACCGTATACTTTTTGCGCGGAAATGGGGTTCAATGATGTACTTTCCCGTATTTTTATTATTTTTTGATGCTTGTTTGCGAATTTATGATTAACATCTTCACATGACTTAAATTTTTCCATAATTCTCATTACTGATGAACATTGTATATTTTTTCTCTGGATGTCTGGAAGTTTTATAATCATCACCAACGATTAAAACAATTTCTATTTCTACTTCCACACGAATAGAAGGAAATAGAACTTTTTATGAAGAATAGAATTTTGAAAAATTAATGATAAAAAAGTTTCTTATATAGAGCGAACTTGAGTAGACACACTGTATAAGCAACGGATTCGACACCAAAAATTCAGTTTTTAGTCATTTGTGAATTTGAGAGCATCAAGTGTTGTAAACTCTTTTGGTTTGTAAAGTAAAACTTTGTAAAAACAATTGTTTTACGCACAGAAACAAAATTGGCGCAGTCGGCAGAATCTCTTCAGTGCGGTTTTCAGATTTTTGTCGATCGTGCATAGAAGTCCGTAAAATTAATAATAAAAAAGTTTTCCATATGGTGCGAACTTATGTAGACACAGTGTGCAATGGATAAAATGCTACATCGACAGTTATAGTGTTAAGTTGTTAATATAGTTGTACTATAATTTTTCATTTGTAAATGTTACTGTTTAAATTATCATACAGGGTTATTCACCCTATACGGAACGGAAGTTTGCGGCTGAACCGTTTGATGTTTAAAAAGTATTATTTTATGAATTGGCAGACACCTACTGGGTGCACATTTTAAAAATATTTTTGTAATGCACAGGGTGTCCCAAAAGCCCTAAAAGTAACAAAGTTGTGTTTTTTTAAACGGAATACCCTGTATATTATTGCATTTTTGAATTCTTTGAGCAAAATAAGTGTCTTTGTTCAAAAGTCTTTGAGCAAAATAAGCGAATTTTAATAAGGTTTATAATACCTAAATCTTAAGGTTTTTTAAATAATACGAATTAAATCAAAATGTAATATAATTTTCATGTGACAAATACTTTAGAATTATTTAAGTTACGTAAGCGTAATTTGTAGTAAAGTGTAACAAGAAATAATATTTTATATCCCAATGATAATAAACTTACAATCTTATATAGGGTGTCCACAAATTTAAACTAATCAAATTAGAAATTGAAGCAGCTCTAACTTGATTAATTTAAATACAATCCCATATTTTTTAACTTACCTGGAAATGCAATTTTTAATTACCTATCGAATGGTATTAGGATGTTAATAGCTAAGTTTTTGCCTTTTTATAAAATACGCCAAATAATCGTTCTGTGCACCATTTGGTGTGGTTTAATTTAAGGTTCCAATGTATCTAAGTTGCCTATGGTATTTACACATGTCAAATCATTTATTTTATTTGTGTTCTTAGTGAAAATGAAGAATTATCCAAAAGAAGAACGTATTGACATGATTTTCACCCTTGGTGAATTTCATAAAAATTGTCTATTGGCCTCTAGAGTTTATGCTCAAAAGTTTCCTGAAAGAAATCATCCTAAGTCAGCCGTTTTTAAGAGCTTATTACAGCAGTTTGAGGAAAGTGGTAGTGTCAATTATAAAGAAACTCATTGCAAAGAAATCTATCTCTGAAGATGCAAAAAATGTTTTTACGGTAATTGGTTCAGTTATCGAAAATCCCAATTAGTCAAAATCTAATATCCAAAAGTACTAACATTAGTCAATCAAATATTGCCCGAATTATTAAAAAGCACAACTTTTATTCTTATAAAATTCAGCTTTGCCAAGAACTTAATGGAAATGATTTTGAAAACCCAACTGAGTTGTGCATGTGGGTGTTAGATAAAGTGGCAGAAAATTAAAAGTTTTTCGATAATGTGTTATTTAGTGATGAATGTACTTTCCATAACAATGGTCTCGTGAATAGACACAACCTTCATTATTGTTCTGATGCGAATCCACACGAATACGGGGTCATAAAAAATTCTAATCGGTGGTCAGTTAATGTGCGGGGTGGAATACTGGGCCCATACTTAGTTGGACCCTATTTTTTTGAAGGCCATATAAATGGTTTGATGTTTCTCCAGTTTCTAATAAGCCATATTTCAGTATTATTAGAAGAAGTCCCTTTAAATATTAGAATCAATATGTTGTTTCAGTTGGATGCAGCTGCGCTTCATGATCATTGCGAAGTTCGCCAATTTTTAAATGCTAACTTTCAAAACAGGTAGATTGGCAGAAATGGATTTCAAAATTGACCCCCCAGATCTCCGGACTTAACTCCACTCGATTTCTTTTTGTGGGGGTACATTAAAGGAATTGTCTACCATACGCTTCCGAGAACTTCACACGATTTGAAAATACGCATAAGAGACGCTTTTAAAACTGTAACTCCGCAAAAGTTGTCCAGAGTTAGCAGTGGTTTTGAAAAAAGAATTTACAAGTGTCTGGAAATGAACGGTCAACATTTCGAACATTTGTTATAAATAATTTGCCTTTCTTTTATGTTATTGTTGATATGTTATTTAGAGCTTTTAATTAAAAAAACACCAAATGGTGCCCAGAACAATTATTTGGCGTATTTTGTTAAAAGGCAAAAACTTAGCTATTAACATCCTAATACCATTCGATAGGTAATTAAAAATTGCATTTCCTCGTAAGTTAAAAAATACGGGGTTGTATTTAAATTAATCAAGTTATAGCCGCTTAAAGTTCTTATTTGATTAGTTTAAATTTGTGGACACCCTGTATAAGATTCTAAGTTTATTATCATTGGGATATAAAATATAATTTCTTGTTACACTTTACTACAAATTACGCTTACATAACTTAAATAATTCTAAAGTATTTGACACATGAAAATTATATTACATTTTGATAAAATTCGGATTATTTAAAAAACCATAAGATTTAGGTATTATAAACCTTATTAAAACAAACATTTATTTTGCTCAGAGAATCTAAAAATGCAATAATATATAGGGTATTTCATTTAAAAAAACACAACTTTGATACTTTTAGGCTTTTGTGACACCCTGTACATTACAAAAATATTTTTCAAACGTGCGCCCGATATGCGTCTGTGGATTCATCAAATAATACTTTGTAAAAATCAAACGATTTACCCGCAAACTTCCGTGCGGTATAGCGTGTTCTATTCCACATTTGACTGATTAACCATTTGTTCCCTTGTGAGGTAAAGTCTCGAAGAATGCAATTTACCCTGTACTTTATTTTCCTGTTTTTACTAATAGAGGCTGTATTTTCAGTTAACCCAAATGTTTTTTTAAACCTCTCGTGTGCGTCGGTTAACCGAATCAAAAACTAATTGCAAATTCGCACTCTGTTAGCGGATTCAAAAATGATTTAAGGGACTGCAACTTGTTGAAAAATGGTTGGGTCCAGTTTCGAAAACTCAAAGTTGAGTCGGAACCTTTTGGATCATTTCTGTGGGAACTAATAATGGCCCAATTGACATAGCGGGTAAGCATTTCGCTTGTCAACTTGAATGCCAAACCTAATCCCAAATTTTTGTACATTGAACAAGATGGTAAAACCGCACATCATCTAGACGAAATTCCATGTAACACACAAGCTTGGGGAAGAGTCATCTGAATGGGTGGTGAAAGCAAATTGAAAGTTAAGAAAAAGTGAGTTCTTCGATTCACATGGCTGCTCGACTAAGTCCGCGAAATTCGGAAGTAAATGCACTGGAACAGCGGGGTTATTTGATCGGGAAGAAGATCGGACAGGGATCGTATGCAACGGTCCATCTTGCCGACTATGTGGACAGTACGGGTCCGAAAAAAATGCGCCTGGCTTGTAAAATTTTCGACAAAGAAAAGGCCCCGAAGGATTTTTTAGAGAAGTTTTTCCCCAGGGAACTGGAAATACTCACCAAAATTGAAAATCCCCATATTATTCAAGTGCACAGTATACTACAAAGGGGACCAAGGGTTTTCATTTTTATGAGGTAATCAAGTTCATGAATTTTTTTTAATTAAAAAGCTCACTTTTGATTGAATAACTCTTTTGATGAATAAAGTAGTGAAACTAGTGAGTTTTGCGGGCTTCTAGAGTGGCTGCGCCGAGAAAACTACCTCTGAAGGTGCAAGCCACTCGTGCTTGTGAAGCGTCAAGAAAAATTCCTTTCCTAATCCCTAAACTGTGGGTTTCTTTTATAGATACGCCGATAATGGAGATTTACTAGATTTTATTAAGAGAAATGGCGTGGTTCCAGAACAGCAAGCAAAGATCTGGTTCCGCCAAATGGCCAGCGGACTCCACTACTTGCATGGGAAAAATATTGCGCATCGAGATTTGAAATGCGAAAACATTCTGCTGAGTCGCAAATTCAATGTGAAACTGGCCGACTTTGGATTTGCCCGGTTCTGCGTCGATACGGACAACCGGAGAATTCTGAGCCAAACCTATTGCGGATCAGCAGCATATGCCGCCCCAGAAGTTGTTAACGGCACCCCATATAACCCCAAGTTATCGGACGTGTGGTCTTTGGGTATTATTCTGTTTATCATGTTGAATGCGTCGATGCCATTCGACGATTCCAACTTGAGGAAACTGCTTAAGGATCAAATGACCAAAAACTGGGTGTTTCGATCCAGGGTGCGCGAAACGCTCTCGTCCAGTTCCAAGTCGTTGGTGAGACATCTGCTGGAACCCGATTTAACACTGCGTTTAACATTAGAGCGGGTCATTCAACATGAATGGCTGAGGATACGAAAAGACCGACCGTCATCTTTGATCGGCAGATTGGTGCATTCTGCTCCCCACGGACAAGTGGCTGGACAATCTGGAATTGTTTCCGGAGAATATCGAACGGAGAGCGAACAAGTGCCGGGGGACTTCAAGAATCCGGATATAAAAAAGAGTGAAATGATGATCAATGTCAATGAGAATACGCCATGATCAAATTTGGGAATGCGAGCTAGACTAGGGATCCGAAGGGATTTAATAAAAATTCAAATGTGCTTTATAATGCAGGGTAAATAAATGTAACTATTCTTTATCGTATTGGTACGACTTTTAGAGGTTTCGTTCATTCTTTATTAGTATCTGAATGTTGGTTTCTGTTAGTGGTGAGCAAAACGTTACCTCGAGTACTCGTTACTCCTCCGGATCCGACGTAACGGGTACTGAGAAGCAAACTATAAAACGATTATTCAAGTACGCGGAAAGAGTCAAGTCACCCAGCCTAATATCTGGCACTCATTCACACTCATTTCTCTTTACATTTTGTTTCTGGAAAAGACAAGTTGTTACTTGCAAATATTTTGCCGTAAACCTCTTAATTTGTTTTCGACCTCGGTATGCGTTTTCAAGTTATTTGTCCAGCATATCTGTTTTGGTTTTTTCATCATAGAGTTAAATTTTGGCTGTAAAATCCGAATCGAACAAATTTGACCATTCTTATCTCGGTGAAAAGAATGTTTAGCAGATTGCGGGATCACGTCTCCGTTAGGGCCAATGAATTTGGTGAGGAATCACAATTCCTGCGCCAACGGAAGGTTGGGGGGAGGAAAAACTTCTACTGGTGTAGCGGTAGGTTTTTGGTGGTTGAAGACATAGAGTAAGTAAAATAAGAAAGGAGAGGGCAAACACGGAAAGCTTTGACGGAAATCGGCCAGTTAGAAGCGGGAATTTAAAATTTTAAAAGGTACAAAAATACTCAGGTTTTCAATTTCGGTGTCCACACATGTTATCTCGGTTATTAATAGTAATAGAAAATGTGCTGTTTTCAGGGTGTTAAAAAAATCCTATTTCCATTAATGAACCGAGACTATAGTGTGTAAGGACATGAAAATTGTAACACTTAGAACGCGATTTTTACAAACACATACGATTTGTATCCAGATGTGATTAGATCTGTTAATAATAATTAAATTACTGAAAGGGGATTGTAATTGGAAGTAATTGTCAATAATACTTTGTTTAATTTCTCCTCACCGCTGTTTCTTTTCTTTACTTGTTCAAGTACAGTCGCTCCGCATCACAGGAGTTTCCCTGACTCAAAATAAAACCTGCTAACATATCAAACTTTTCTGTATGTGGAAATCCTTCCTCCATTCTATACAGAGACAAAAACCCTTTTTTTTTTCGAATAATAAATCTTGTAGTTTTTAATATGTTTACTAATTTAGTTTGCCACATTTTTATTTCTAAACGCAAAAATGCTCCCAATGGTGTTCACAATTTTAACAATAATAATTTAAAAAAATTACCAAAACTTAATTAAACCTTAACATGTTATACATCGTTGACTTCAGAATAAAAAGGGGCTTTAAAATTTGCTCTTAAACAGACCGAACCGTATCTGAAAAAACAAAAGTTGATGATGGTTTCTTGGAGGTGAAACGTCGGATCATAAAACTGATAATGTATTTCTCTCGCTGTATCTCTCGGATACGAAAGTAACGAGTCGTTACGAGTATTCAAAAGTAACCGAATCCCACACCACTAGTCCATATGTGTCTCCTAGATAAAAAAAATTATTTACAGGGTTAGTCAGGTTATACAGTACGGAAAAGTAAATAAAGCCTTATCGGGGAACATTTCGAAATTATTTTGTAATGTACAGGGTGGCGCAATTATTAGATTCAACTTGAAGTTAGTTAATAACTCATTAATGCGATATTTAAAAAAATGAATTTTATTTCTACAATCAATAATTACAGTAACAACACTGACTTAAATCTAAAAATGCGTCCTATTTATTATTTAAAAAAATGCAAGCTCAGATGGGAACGAATGAGTTCCACAACATTAGTTAACTGGAATTTACTTATTTCAAAATCTAAGCACTTTACGTGAGAATGTAACTAAATTGTTCAAGTAAAGAATTTTGTGAGGATGTGACTACATGTTCATTTTTTTAATGTTACATTTTTTTATTGGATGCAAATGATGTTTACGAAAACAAAAATTTGCGTTTTAAGAGGTTTATCTTGCATAAACTAAACTTTTTAAAGCTGAAACTCGCAGCATCCATTTCGAAACCAAAGTCTACCTTAATTTTGTTTTCTAAAAACTTAATAAAAATTGAGAAAAAACAAATACAAAACCTGTTTTGAAAGAACTTCACTTATTGAGCGATAGTAACTGGCTTGATTTAAATGGAATGTTCTATTGAATGCAAATACAGTTTATCTTGAATTTTCATGAAAATAACATTTTTTTTCAGAATTCAAGCGAACAGAATGTTTGCCATTAACTACGTACTCCTTTTACAGATCCCAATAAAAAAAATCGAGAGGAGTCAAATCTGGTAATCGCGGAGGCCAGTTTTGACTGCTTCTTTCAAAGCAATCGCTTTAAATTGCTCATCCAACTAAAAGCCTCTTGTTATTTGTTTGGAAAGGTTTTCCTAATCCTACTTATTCAAGAATTCCGAAGTATATAATTTTAGTGAAAACCGTTTAGAAAAAGATCTTCAGAGTTTTCTCTTCTGATGCCATTCTCTAAGATGCAATTATCTGAATATTTCAGATATTTCCAAACTGAATAGGTATGCAAATTGTCTTGAATTGGAAAAATTACTAACGAAAAATTATTGATTTTTTCTATATTTATTCCACTTCACAAATGATTAAAATTTGTGAAGTAAACATAATTTTATTGTAACTGTTCATTCCAATGTATTCCTGGGCTTCAGTCAATTTTATTGTTTATTATTTAAAATGTTACAAATACGTTTCGGTGTCTTTCTCCACCATCATCAGTTTGTGTATATAGTTGTTTCAACCTTCACATTTGACTGGTCACTCTATACCATATATTGAGTGACCAGTCAAATGTGAAGGTTGAAACAACTATATACACAAACTGATGATGGTGGAGAAAGACACCGAAACGTATTTGTAATACGTTTTGTAGGAATACATTGGAATGAATTAAAGTACAGTCAGGAAAATATACGAAACATTGTAACTATTGTGTAATTTATTTTTAGATAATTATTTTATTTTACTATAACTAGTAGCTGTTAGTAAATTAAAGCTAACGAAATCGGTTTAAGTAAGAAATTGAGTTTTGAGACCTCTTGGCAACGGTGTCAATTTTTGAGAACGTCACAAACATTCACAATTCACTGAATGACAGGCTGATTAACCTAACCTATTTCGTTTTTGTTCAGGTTTGTTGTATTTTACTCAATGGAAATTGTCTCAAGAAATTCAGATTTGTATCATTCAAAAGTTTATTTGTGAAGTTCGAAGTGCTGCTAAAATATTCCGAACACAATGGAATTATTTGTGGGAAAACGCTGTGTATCTTTAATAGAATATGTTAGTTGTGTTCAAGACCTCATATTGCATATTCAGAAGAGCATGGTAAGTTTATGCATTCTGTATTCTATTCGATGTGGAAACGTTTTTATTCGTGTGTATTTCAATTAGCTCAACGCCAGTACGATGCCTGAGAACAATAAATTTAGTTAAAACGCAATTTTCTATTTCGGCTCCATGAACTCTTTCTTGCGAGAACTCAATTAGTCTATCAAATGACTAAACATTCCTTAAATATTTAGTCCGAATTTCTAAGAAGTCAGGCTTTCACTTAAATAATCGTTTCGAGCCTATTAGCTCACATCAGCTGGATAACTTGTACAGGGTTATTGATATAACTTTAGCCACCCCGTTTTTATCTTTAATTTGAGTTTAGGAGAGAACTATAAATGCAAAAGTCGTAGATATTAACGTCTAAGAGCAGTTTGCGTTCAGAAAGAAATGGAGGCCTAACTACTGGAATACTCCTCCTAGATGTCGAAAGGGCATTTGATAGAGTCTGGCATGACGGCCTCATTTGCAAAATTATTGACTCTGAACTAGTGAACGTGTGCCAAGTAGTGAGTGGATAACTACCTCAGAAGACGCACTTTCAAAATTAAGGTAGACAAAACCAAATCTGAAGGACGAACACCAGAAGCAGGAGTGCCACAAGGAGCTGTACTTTCCCTACTCCTGTACAGCGTATATGCCCTCGACATCCCGAGATCGGGCAGAACCTCCATAGCATGCATACAATGCTATGGATATGGATGATACAGCCATAATGGCAGCACACAAACGCAAAAACATAGTGACCAAAAACCTGCAAGATGCTACGGACCGGATGCTTAACTGGTTTATTCTCTCTAAACTCTAAAAAGAGCCAGGACATTTAGCTAGGAAGAAAACGAGACATATGCAACGCTTGTATCGTCATAGAAGATCAAGAAATCGCCTGGAAAAGTACTGCCAAGCACCCGGGGGTCATACTCGACCAGAGACTAACCTTTCGACATCATATCCAAGCAGTAGTGAGCAAAGCAAAAGGCTGCATTGCCCAATTTTGCCCACTACTAAATCGGAAAAGCCAGCTAAGTCTGGAAAACAAGCTAACGCTCATCAAAACGGTGATCAGACCAATGCTACTGTACGCCTCAACAGCATGGGGACATGCCGCAAATGATGCGCTGAATGGGATACAAAGCATAAAGAACAAGCTTCTAAGGATGGCAATCGACGCACCATAGTTCATACGGAACACCCAAATCTATAGAGATTTAGAATGGCAACCTATCAAACATGCCATGAAAGAGAAGGCTCAAAAAACCTTCCAAAGAGCCGAAGAACATCCCTATGAAGAGCTTAATATGCTGGTAAACTACGACGTCGTAGGAACTACCTCCATGAAGAAAAGAGCCAGGGACCAACTTCAGAGCGTCAAGTGCAGTGACACCGACAAGGTCTACAGGGTCTTACAGGGAGAAGCCTTACTGACGAGTCCAATAGGTAGACCCGGGACGAAACGCAGATGGTGCTTCATCAGCGCCATAGCAGTTTGATGCCGTAAAGATAGTGCACCAAGAACAGATCAATTTAGTAGTGCACATATTAACCAATTACGGACTAAGTTCACTTGAAGTCCAGGTTAGAAAACCAGCAAACAGGGGGTTTTTTAGTTGGTAAAAATCCAACACTACCTTCAACACGGGCTGGAGGTGTCTTTCGAGAAGATTTTTTTATAACCCTTGCGCTCGGAAGCAAAACCAAAAAATAAAAAATAACGTCTAGTTTATTGTAAGATAGTATTAAAAGTTGTTACGGGGTATCTCAAATTCAACTGGCAGACCAAACTTACATTTTTTTTTAATAGAGTGCCCTACTTTTTATTGCATATTCGAACTCGACGTTAAATTCTAGGCTTAGTTGAATAAATAGATAGATTTTATTGCATATTTTAGGAAGAGTCCAAATATGGAAAAAAAGCAAATCATTTTATTTTAAAAAATGTAAGTTTGGTCTGCAACGTGAATTTGAAACACCCGATAACAACTAATTTTATCTTCTAATAAACTAGGCGTTAATATCTAAGTACATCTTGTCTATTTTTTTCCTTAAATTTCAAATGAGATATAAAAACGGGGTGGCCAAAGTTCAATCAATAACCCTGTACTTTATTACGCCCGTCTATTTTACATTCGCGCGGAGTGGATGTAAAATACATTGGCGAAATAAAGTACAGGTTTCGAGAGTGTTTTTTCAGGCTGAACCCAACTAATTAGCGCTAATAGTCTTGAAAATCTGAGATGAGATTACAACATCTTGAAAACTGTACTTCCATGAGCATTTCATTGTTCTTTGATATCACTATGATCATCTCAAATGCAGTGATTATGACATTCATCGTTTTACAGGGACTACAACCAAACGAGTACTATCTAACTTCAAATGGACGCATATTTAATCCAGAGGCAGATGAAACTCCACAAAGAAAAGTAGACATTGTATTAAGAACTCTTGGTGGGAAAGGTGGCTTTGGTTCCATGCTAAGAGCGATTGGAGCTCAAATCGAAAAAACCACAAATAGAGAAGCCTGTAGAGACCTCAATGGCAGAAGGCTGCGAGACATTAACGAAGAACAAAGGCTAATAAAATGGGTGGAGCAGCAAGCAGAACGAGAGAAAGAGGCACAGGAGAAGAAAAAGAAAAAACTCGAAAAGCTACTAGAACAACCGAGACATGAGTTTAAGGATGCGGAGTATGAAAAAGAGAGGACTGAGTTGTCTGACAAGATAGAGGATGCGGTCACAAAGGGCTTGGAAGCAGCAACTAGTGGCATAAAGAGGAAAATTGATACCAAGAGCAAACTCGGAAAAAAACCCAAATTATGGTATGTTGTGCTCATAAAATGCATTAGGATAAAATTGTAATCAAACATTTAATTACAGGATTGACAGTGATATTGATGAAGATATTTCTACCACTGATTCTGAGGATGATGACGAAGGCAAACCGTCAACCAGTGTCATTTGCGTTTCAGTAAGCTCTTCTTCGGAAGATCCTAAATGAACTACGCTGGTTGTTCTAGATCTTTTAGAACTACACCAGAAATTGAAGGGAATGGCTAAGGATTCAAATCGAATAAATTTACATTCCACATTATGCGAAAAGTGAGTAACGAAAAACATTAAAGTAATTCAAACAGCACAGTTATTGGTACAGTTTTTTATTTATATTTCGATACTTTAAACACCACATTCATCATTAGCAACTTCTCCAGTATCCATAGTTTCAGTAGCGGTAGTATGATCTTTCATATCTTCATCCGGCTGTTCCACAGGCTGCAACACAACATTGAACTTATGTTTCTCTTACAAAAAGTATTGAAGACTTATCTACTGATGCAGAATGCAGATAAAACTGCAGAACCAAACAGTCAACTAACCGTTAATAGTAACAAATAAAACACACCTGAATAATTTCCATTGGTGAACCTTTAGATTGCGCCACTTCAACAGGTTCATCCTGAATCGGTATGGGTAGTTGACCTGTTTCCTCCTGTTCATCCTCACTGTCCGTATCCCTTTCTTCACCAGGATGTGATGCGATTAGGCCGTCATGGGACTTTTGTTCCAAACTTCCTGGTGCTTGAAATTGCTTTTGAGTGTCCTAGTAAAAGTTCACAAACTTGCAAAGCCCTTCATTTGCAGTTACAGTCGAATTAGAATCGTGTTACAGATTCGATTGGGTTCGCCCTCCCTGTATTACGACTACTTAATTTAGTTCAGTAAAAACGTAAAGTTGTGTTGCGAAATGGGATATTTGAGAACGAATTGCCACAACATTTTTATTTCTTCCGGAAGCATATTTACGATTCCAAACAAAAACGGGACACCTTCCAGTTGCTTCTGCATTGCTTCTTTCAGCTCTACTGTATCTACTAGAGTGTATTTTTCTAAATTGGTATAATGAAGCCAGGGGATTTGACGCGCAACAATCCCAGTTAAAAAAACGTCATCGACCCAAAAAAATTTAGTCGTCTGGGCTTCTGTGTATAAAAACCATGCAACATCATAAGTAAGTATGGTGTACCAACCAGAACAATAGTTCGGATATATTTCTTCCGGCCAGTCTTCATGGGATACGTACCATTTGCCATAAGTGCTATTAGGATCTCTCACCGGCAACATATTTCGATTTACGTTGCAAAATAGCGTATTATTTGCGTGTATATGGGCTTTGAGAAACTCTTTTAGTAGAGCCATATTGACGAAAACATCATCATCGCACTTCATGATAAATTTTGCCTGTGGACAATTATTTACTGCGTATTTTAGGGCCATAACACTCTTGTAGGTCAGGTTTTTATAGCTGTCTATAAAATTGCCTTGTATGATGTCGTCATATTTTGCATCTTCATTATCTAGCGAGGTTTGCCTGATCTCGTCGGTTTTCCCCAGTGTAAATAACAACTTTATGTCTTTGTTTTTTTTACCCCAGTTTTGCCGTATCGCATTTCTATATTCAATGTTTTCTGGAGCTGAAGATACTAATACTAACAGTAAAAAATTTGCAGACCCACATTTCTTTGACTTATTAATGGTATAGCGAAAATCAGTTAAGTCTAATAAGCGAGTTTCACCACCTAGATCGAATTGCGCCGGTTTCACTTGACGGTACTTGCGTGTTTTTGTTGAAATCAGATAAAATGTTGCCGTTACAGCTATTTGAAGTAGAACTACCCACAAAAATATACGCTGCCATTTTTCCATTTTGACTAAAACAACACAACTTGAAGGTACACCAATTACTAATAAACGAATTTAGGGTTCGCTATTTATCAGAGAATTAGCGTTAATTTTTATTGCCAACCTTTGAGATAAGGCAGCTTTGTATTACTATAGATAAGTAACCAATTTTATTCTGATACGTGAGTACGTGAGGTCGCACATTATGAGACACATAATTCAAGGCAAATTAATATATAGAGTGCTTCAAATTAAGTGTGCACTTTTTCTAACTTCGTCATAATGTCGGATAAATTAGCAATTTAGTGGCGTGGTTTTTTTTTTGGCTGACTACAATGGTGAAATCAGCAAAGTCAATTAACTTCACATTACCAGAAATATTTTATTTCTTCTATTACGTCTGGTGTATACAGTGTGTCCAGTATAAAATGATGTACATGGGGATATTGGAAACCGTTAGAGTTACAGGGTGGACCAAATGGGGAAAAAGTTGCGCAATCAAGCGCCTATAAATAATCTGTCATCAACTTCTTTGAACTCGGAATAGCAACGGATATACAGGGAAAAAAAGAAAAAAGTGCGTTTTATAAAATCCTTTATATCGTGTTTATTATAAAAGATACAATAACGAAATTTTCAGGGTGGGGGTAAGAAATGAACGTGATTTGAAAATAAAGTAAAAAATAATCTGGGCCCACTATGTTCAATGAGGCCGAAGTCAAATTTTGTTTTTCTTATGGGCGCCATATTGAATTTCTGTATTTTTAAATTCCCCTTTAAATATGCTCTTCAACCATGTTTAATGTTTATGTTCGGTCAACATAAATAATTAAAATTAACAAAATTAAGATTTAATGGTAGTAGGCATTGATATTTCTATTAATTATTACTTTAAATTATTATTGATCATACATCGAACACTGCAAAAGAACAAGTAACATTTTAGGATTAAAGTAGGTGTTCAAATAAGCCGCCGTTTTCTCGCACGCACAACATACATTGTCTCATTACTGCTTCACAGGATTTTCTGATCATTTCTGGGGCAATTCTGTTAACAGCTTCTATAACAGCGTGTCTCAGCTCCTCTTCGGTTTCGTATGACCTACAGTATACCACATTTTTGAGGAAACCCCATGCAAAAAAATCAAGCGGTGTTATGTCAGGGGATCTCGCAGGCCATCTTACTGGTCCCAGGTTGCCTATCGACTTGTTGGGAAATTCGTGATTTAAAAATTCTGTGATAATACGTCCAATGTGGCGGCGCGCCGTCTTGTTGGAAATACAAGTTTTGCAGGGTAGCTACTGGAACATCCATAAGTGCTTCCGCTACGTTAGTTTGTAAGAGGTTCAAATATCTCTCGGAATTTAAGTTCTCATTCAAAAAAATGGCCCAATCACGTGGGTACCCACAATACCTAACCAGACGTTAAATTCAAACCTAACTTGGTGCCTAACTTGACGACCTAGCCGTGGATTTTCATCTGACCAAAAAACGGTATTTCTACGATTAAATATTCCACATTTAGTAAATTGGCTCTCATCTGACCAAAGGACTTTTAAGGAAAAGTTGGGTATCTCGTTATTTCTTTGAATAAACCACTGACAAAATGCCATTCTTCTAATCGCATCGCCATTCTGGAGTCCCTGGCAGGGCCGTTCACGATAGGGGTGATATTTATGACGCTTTAAAATACTATTCGCCGTTGACCGCGCAACACCTGTTATGGCTTCAATTTGACGCAAAGACGTACGAGGTGTCTCAACCACGCTTTGCATTACCAAATTTTCTTTATTTTCGTCTGAAAGTTTGTTTTTCTTTATCTTAGCAAAACTTCCGTAAGCTACAAGGTTGTCTTTCAGACGCCTAAACATAGTTCTACTAGGTTGTCGCCTTTCTGGATATTTATTTAAATACACATTTCTTCAACTTTCGCTTCATTTCGACGACAGAGAATAAAACACTCCAACATATCGTATTTTTCATAATTTGAAAAGTGATTCATTTTGAAAAACACAATTAATTACAAACACTTGACACTGACAATAAATTCTACTTTGACAGTTACCTAGGTAATTAAAACAGACAACGAACGTCAGTATGGGGAAATTGAAGAGAAATATCAATGCCTACTACAATAAAATCTTAATTTTGATAATTTTAATTATTTATCTTGACCGAACATAAACATGTTATACATGGTTGAAGAGCATATTTAAAGGGGAATTTAAAAATGCAGAAATTCAATATGGCGCCATAAGAAAATCAAAAGTTGACTTCGGCCTCATTGAACATAGTGGGCCTAGATTATTTTTTACTTTATTTTCAAATTTACGCTCATTTCTTACCCCCACCCTGAAAATTTCGTTATTGTATCTTTTATAATAAACACAATATAAAGGATTTTATAAAACGCACTTTTTCTTTTTTTCCCTGTATATCCGTTGCTATTCCGAGATCAAAGAAGTTGTTGACAGATTATTTATAGGCACTTGATTGCGCAACTTTTTTCCCATTTGGTCCACCCTGTAACTCTAACGGTTTCCAATATACCCATGTACATCATTTTATAATGGACACACTGTATTTTGTATAAAAAAATGATTTTTACACTCATCGAATCATCAATAAAATATTTTTTTAATTTTTTGCTTCTTTGGGCAATTTGCCAGCATATTCCGGAGCAAGGTGATCAATAAAATCTTTAAATTCCAGTTAGCTGATTTGACCAACATTACAATAACACTGTATATTTATAATTCTGATTTGCTCATAACATTAACGTTCTGCTAAGTTTAAATTACGTTTAAAAAATATTTTCCAGTTGCTACTTACCTCATATTGGGCTCGCATGACTTTAACTCGCTCCATATAATACTGATAAACAAAATTCGCTATATGGGTCATATCTTCTACAATCATAATTTGATTGTCCGGTTTTTCGTTGTTAAGGCGTTTCGTAGGGTACAGCTCATTTAAAACCAGATGTAACTTCGTAGGTCTGGTTGTTAACTATAGGAAAACGTTTATTGTAATCCAGATCGCTAATAGAGCTCCATTGATCAATCAAAAGAACCAGTGAAAAGTGGCAATTTTCAAAGCTTTATAAAAGAAAAAACTAAACCTGTTCAAATGCTGGGGTGAGCTCGAAGCAATTCTGGAACAAGGCAACTCGAGCAAATATATAAAGTCCTAGTCGAGCTCGAGACATCGCCACCACGAGTCGCCTAACATCTCTTAAATGCCCTACAGCATTGGTCTTCACCAGTGAAAGAAGAATGTAGTCATTTTGCTGGCCCTGGTATTTATCCACGGTTGTAACCTGTTAAAAATACAAACGCTCACAAAAAACCTTTTGTAAAAAAACTAAACGTGTTTGCAACCCTAAAAAAAATATGTACCTTATGGGGCCTGCCAATTAAAGGATTTTTCGCACATCTTGCATTGATTACATCTCGAATCAAATGTTTTTGGCCGTTATAAGTAGTCAGTATCGTGATTTTGCTGGCTGGATATCCAATCAGTCTCATAAACATGAAGACGGCGACACAGTACTCGGCCTCGGCCAAATTCTACAAGAGATACAAACTATAAAACCTGGAATCTGTGGCCAATGCTTCGAGCAAATAAACTCACCTGGTAAAAGTATGGATTGGGTTCAGATTCTCCCACACCATTAAAATCTTGCACATCAATGAGTTGAAAATCGAAAGCAAATCCTGCATTTGCCCTTTTATATTCCGGCCAGTTCTCCACGTGACCCAAATTTCCCAATTGCTTGTAACGCCACTTGTACAGGTTGCAAATGCTTCAAAGAAATTAATTGATATTGGAAATACTACATATTCTTTAAAACCAAATGTACCTGGATCGCGCACGCCCTTGTCCATCCAAATCCACAGTTGGCACTCCCAATCTTACCAATCTGGTAAACAAGCTCTGTTCCATGTTCGAATATTTTTGAAATGCCATGTTTTTGATTACCGGTGGTAATTGGTGATGATCTCCGATCATAATCCACCGTTTTAGGCGATTATATCCATCTTGGGGATTCTGCAGCAGCAGAGGTATAAATGTTTCGATTTCGAGAATCTGAGCTGATTCTTCCATTAGGATGTTATCATATTTGAAGCCTGCAAAAAGCTTAAATAAGGGGCTAGTTTTAAATAAAAACCGAATGCTATTACCAATTTCCACAAGTTCTTTCCGTTTCAATGCTGCGTGTGTGCAAGTCATGGCAATGATTTTTGCTTCTTTTACCAAGAGGTATTTCGACCGGTCCAGACCGGATCTAAGCAATTCGAATGCTCTAAATTCTTCCAATTCCTTGAAAATGTGGTCAATATAACGGAAACAACTTTCCGCCACTTCCAAGTCAGCCTCGTAAGAAACGCCTTGGAAAAGTGGTTGGGGTGCATTGTTGAAAAACCTGTGGAAAGGAAATTCCTTGGATATTGCTTCTACTGGAACGCCCTAAAAACGCAAGTTTGTGTATTAAAAAACAGCAAATGTTTACACAAACTCATGTCCTTACATTTCCACTTTTAGGCTTGACGACGCTTTGGAAATGTTCCCATCGGGACAGGATTTGATATAGATAAAAATAACCCGCAGTTTCGCAAGTGTATGCTTGATCTCCTTCAACATCCAGGGACTCTTGGAGTTTCTGCACTTCATTCAGAAGATCGATACGTTTTGCCAATACGTAGTTCACCCTACCGTATCTGCTAAAGTCCTAAAACATTTCATGTCAAACCGATGTAGAAATGTTGCTTCAAAAACGCACTTTTTCCGTCTCCAAAGCTTCTTCTCCATGCCCCAAACGAAGCAAATGCCTTTCGTCTATATCCAAGCTAACGATTTTGTCAAACAGTTGATTGAGGGCCTGATTGGAGTGGGTAACGATTAGAGTGCGTTGGTTGGGAAAGTTGTGGTACAAATTGGAAATGATCTGAACAGCAACGTCGGTTTTTCCGGTACCGGGAGGACCGACCACCAAAGTTAGTCCTGGCTGCATGCCCGACTTGATGGCTTCCACTTGCGATGGTGTAAATGGGATAATATTCCTGAAAAACAACCATTCACAAAAGTGCATGCAAATCTTATTTTTTGAAACTTACTTTTTCGGTTCATTAAAAAGAAACGGTCCCCTCCTGTCAATTTTATGGGGTTCGACCACGATTATTTTGCCTTTCTCTTCCGTGGGCTGTGAGCCCAAATTCTCGAACGTTAAACGGAATGGTCGAACTAGTTTCTTCGGATCATCAGTCTTGATTTTAATTTGATACTCTGGAAAACAGGACCGCAAATGGTCTGCATCGATGAATGTATCATTATAATCCAACGTTGAAATTTGACCTTCCATTTTCTCGTAATGCGCTGCACTCGGATCTCCATAGCCCAAGATAATGTTGTGGAGCCATTCTGGGACCACGCACTCAGTATTCATTAATTCCCTAAAGAAAATTCACAATTCCACAATTAAACCCGAAATGAGTTTTTATTTTGAGTGAGTACCTGATAGTTTCTAATACCGCTTTAAAATTGTTTTCTTTGGGCTTTCTTCTGATAATAATGTTAAAGCCTTCATACACATCGTCTTTGCCCTTATTCGCTTCGCTCATGTCTTCTCGGTACTGATTGCAATCGAGCCAGACTCTAAATGTTCGTCGATCACCTGAGAATAGATATTTTTGTTTGGTGATTCAAAATGCAATTATACTACATAGTCTTCACATGGAAGGTAAACTTAATATATATTCGACCCTTAAAGAAAATGGGCTACCATTTTGAGTCACGCTGTTTATAAAGTTACTTGTTATTCGTACCTGGCAGTACAGGTTTTGGATCGGGGCCATCTTCTATTACTCGTCCATTGCTGTCCAACATTCCTTCGATTTCGCATCCGCGAACACAGCGAAGTCCGACTTGTGGCACAAACGGCTCCTTATAATTATATCTTGTTCCTGAAAAGTTTTCACATTAAACAGGCAATTGATTGGTAAAGTCTGATAAATCTACCAATGGGATTCAGCGGCTTTACAGTGACAAGAAAGCATACATCGTGCTTCCGCAGATTTTCCCATTCGACTTTTACCTCCGATTTTACAGACAAATTAACTGTGACATCGGCTCGCACTCTGCTAGGTCTAGTTTCACCTATGTTAGGTTTAGCTACTTCAACTACAGCGAAATGTTCAATGGGATGAGCCATGCGGGCCCAACCTCCCCAATATGTGCTTCCATCTTCTGCTTTCCTGTAATCGACCCCAAATATAATATTCAACACATTTACTAGGTGGGACTGTGATTAATTTATTTCAAAATTTCCTGGGCTTCAGTCAATTTTACTGTTTATTATTTAAAATGTTACAAATACGTTTCGGTGTCTTTCTCCACCATCATCAGTTTGTATGTCTAGATGTTTCCACCTTTACATTTGGTTGGACATTCCGAACCAACAAGAATGTCCAGCCAAATGTAAAGGTGGAAACATCTAGACATACAAACTGATGATGGTGGAGAAAGACACCGAAACGTATTTGTAACATTTTAAATAATAAACAGTAAAATTGACTGAAGCCCAGGAAATTTTGAAATAAATTGAAGTACAGTCAGGAAAATATACACAACTGTGATTAATATATATATTAACAACACGGCAACCATTTTCAGGGTTAGTCCTATTTAAATTTCACTTACCAAGGACACAGCCTGCTCACAGCATCTTCGATATCTTGCCTGATTTCGTCTGAAACATGCAATTTACATTATCGTTGAAAAACGTGCATGGATTGTTGATTTTTTAGAAACCGATTTTGCTAAACTGCAATTTTTGCAATCCTAATTTAATAGCAAAACTTATTCTAAATAGACCTTAAAATTACGAATGTTGGAAGTACGATTTAAAAGAAATTCTTAATAAGAACAATGCTTACACTAGCAAGTAAACACTCGATCAATAAAATGTATTTAAATTAAAATTTAAAAAGCTCTAGAGGCGCTGATGGTTATTTGAATAATATTTGCAGAAATCCGCATCATAATAAAAATATCCATAAAACTAAATGGGTGGCAACGAGTACGAAAAGTTCATGATACCATTACGGATTTGTTACAACACATGGCCCATTTGGGGATTTGTTATAGGCTGAATTTCCCAAACACGCATGTGATTCGAATGTTTATTTCAATTTGAAACATTCTTCGAAATCACATAAAACTAATCGTCCAGATGTTTTTTCAAATCTCATTAGAGCCACTGCCGTTATTATTGAATTTACTTACATGTCGACTCCAGTCTAAACAAATTAAAATTTCTCAAAAGATAGTCATGCAGTGTGAGGAACTGCATATTTAGCTTGGGTAAGGCCAAGCAACCTTCTCCTGAGAAATAGGCGGTTGGGACTATGTTTTCATCCCAAATAATCGCCTCTGTAGGGTAAAGGGGCATTTCATTTAACGCCACTAGTTGAGAGACTCGTTTTTCATGTCGAGACACCTAAATGACAACGTATATAACAGACTTAAAGAGAGCAAATTTGCAAAAACATACAAGCAGTTCCCTTAAGAAGGATTCGTCCAGTCTGCACCATTTGAAATTTTCCTCTTCACCTGCAGGAGGTACCAAGCAAAGGTAAGTTGCTATAGCTTTTAGTTGGTCGCAACTGTAAAAAGGGAGTAGGATAAATTAAAAAATTAATTTCATATCAATGTCTCAGCACTGATTCTCTAAGTTACCTTAAAGGTCCAAAATGTTTTTCCAGCGCTTTCCTTGTATCAACGCTAGCGACATTCGCCAAAGAAAAAGCGCGCAGCTCTGGAAATTTGGCAAAGGCAGCTTTCTGCAAAGAAGTTCCATAAAATTTGGCAAAGTTACTTTCCTATTAAGCAGTATAAGAACAATTTTGAATAAAACTCAAGTTACAAATTACTTGTTTCTCTTGTTCTTAACAAATATTTCAAAGTAAACATACCTGAAGCGAAGTAATTTTAATATAATGCAGCTGGGTCATGTCATGATCGCTAAGGGGATCGCCTGTTTCGTCACTTATTTCAAATTGAGTGTAGAATTTCAGCATCTCAAGTAGCTGCAAAGGCAAATGTTTTTGAGACACCATATATAAACACCTATCAGTAATATTTACTACATTAGGGTACTTAGCATATATGATATCAATTAGAATGGAAATAGATCTAAACGTTCAAGGTATTCCCACTGTGTCACATTGTTACAGAGGTTCCTTTTGAGATACAAGGTAAACAGAAACGAAAAAAAAATTAAGTTATATAAATTTAAACTTAAAAGCAGGTATAGCTGAGTAATGGAAGTTTCTAATCCACGTTAATCATTAAGCGATAATAACGTCGTAAAACGTAAATAATCATTAAAAATTGGGGCTTTTCAAATACGCGGAATAAAGGAAATGCTGCTAAATGAATTCATTAATAGTACCGATGATGATAAATCGGAAAAACTAAAATACGACATTTCGACACGGCAATGTTTATCTGGCCAGATTATTATTGAACCGCAGAATTATTAAATGAACGATAAGAATTTAGGTCCAGATCTAGAATGAGCTTTGATCTGTGCCGTTGCATTTTTTGCAATGGATTCTTAATGAGATAAAATAAAGACTATACCATTAAAATCGAAACATTAACCGAACAAGCCAGATCCTAATATCTGCACCACTAAACAAATTACTCAATTTTTGAAAGGAAACAATTTAAAATGTCCGTTTTGTGTTTTATAAATATAGACTGGTTGAAGAGTATTTTCATTTGTGCTTGAAAAATAAAGGAAAACTTTGTCGGGCGCCAAAAATACACTCAACGTGTTCAAACAAAAACAAATCCTGAAATCATATTGCATGTTAATCCAGCAGCTGCGTCTTAGTGCCAAAACAAATAATTTTTCCCGAATTACAAGCAAAAATAGAACGCTGGATGATATTTTTAAAATCATTTGCAATTAAGCGATCCTACTCCAATTCGCATGTTGATACGTGACCATTAATTTGGAAAACCTGGTTGTATTTTTTATTTCCCACAGAGTTGGACTTGAGAGAAGTCAGACTAAGAATTTTAAAAGCACACAAACAACATCACAACAAATTAAACAGATAAAAAAAATCAATTAATATATAAAAATTCGCCGCATTCACGATCCACGAAGGGAACAATTAAAGTTAAACTCGTTTGAAATTTAGGAAGTGTTTAATTAAGACGGATTACGGAACCAGAAGCGTGTTTTCGTGAAACGTGGAAAGAAGTTTTCGGTCTACAAGCATTCTAAGCTTGAAACAACATAAGGAAAGGTGGACACAAGGAAACGCGCAATAATACTAAAAAGCAATTAGCACCTTATCTTAATGCATAATAGTCAAATTTACTGGAAATGAACTTATAATAATAAGTTAATATTATCATAATAAAAAAACACGAGGAAACTAATATGTAGGTATTTCTGATCCAATTTTTATTACATATAGACTTTTAAGTGGGTCATTTTTTAAAATTAGACCCAACTATCTAATGTGCCTCAAAAAAATACATATCAATCTTGTGTTTTTTTTAATGGGGCATCTTATATATAATTACATTATTAAATTATTTAATAAATAAAGGAAAGTTTCTATAAGGCATAATATAAGAAAATGTGAACCCTTTTTAGTATAATACGAAACAATGTGAAGAGCAAAATTCAAAAAATTTTAGGACCACTTCAGTAGTTATTCATATTGAATAATTTATATTATAAGTCGGGTTCAAAACGTTCTCCGACGTCTTCCGATACCTAGCCTACATTGCTCTCGATCCTTCCAAAGGTGTTCCTCCAAGCCTCTCTCTCTAATCTCCTCATCTATTCCCTCTCTCCAGCTTCTCCTTGGTCTTCCTCTCCGTCTTCTTCCTGCTGAAGTCCTTTTCATTATCTGTTTTGGCAGTCGCTCGTATGTCATTTTCTGGACATGACCGTAACAATTCAGTTGTTTCGTCTTTATGCCATCTATAATACTGTGCCGAACTTCCATAATCTCCCGTATTTGGTCATTGCAGATTCTCTCAAGTTTCGACCTGCCTGTCGAATGCCTCCAAAAATTCATTTCCGTCCCTTCCAAGGTTTTCTTTGTTCTTTCTTTGAGTGTCCATATCTCGCTGCCGTAAGTAACGATGCTTTTGACATTGGTGTTGTATACAGTGAAAACTCTACTTGCGGACAGCTCTAATAAGCGGACATCTCTCTTAACCGGACATTTTTCTTGGAACCGAATTTCCTCATATGGTTTTCAATGTAAAACAATTTCTTATAAGCGAACATTCTATTAAACGGACGCGAACATGATATTATTATCATACGGAGTTGAGAAGCTCTTACAAGCGGACACGAAGCTGTAAATCGCGGCAGACGAATAAAACAATTATCAAAAATATTTTTTCAATCGGGGAATTCCTTCACATATTCGGTACTTGACTTGATTAATTCATCGAAGATAGTGCCATTAAGTTTCGAGCACATGTAGAGTGTTTGTAAATATGGCTCCGAAAAAAAAATGGAAATAGTAAATGCTTTAGATAAAGAAACAGTGTCCGTCCGAGAACCAGCCAGGCGATTTAAGATCGGAAAAACTCAAGCGGCGGAAATAACCAAAAAAAAAAGAAGACATTAGAACAAAAAGGCAGTGTGGTGACAATGTCGGACAAAAGAGCAGTTTCCTAAAAAATGATGGTCTTGACATAGATAAAAAGTGTTTAGAGTGAAACTTTTCCAAAAGCTCGTAACTATAACATTCCCATCTCTGGGCCATTGGTAAAAGCAAAGGCAAAGGATATTGCGAAGCAATCGGGTTACACAAACTTCAATGCATCGGACGGGTGGTTGCAAAAGTGGCGAAAACGACATAACATTAGTTTTAAGTGCGTCTCGGGTGAAGGGGCAGATGTAGATCAAGAAAAGGTAGAACAATTGATGGAAAACCTTCCTTCCATGTTGCTTGGCTACAAGCCGGAAGATGTTTTCAACGCAGATGAGACCGAACTTTTCCTTCGTGTATTACCAGAGAAAACTTTAACATTCAAATCTGAGAAATGCACTGGCGGTAAGTTCTCTAAAGAAAGACTCACCATTTTGTTTTGCGCATCAATGGCTGGTGAAAAGGAGGATTTATTAGTCATAGGAAAATCAGCTCGTCCTCGTGCTTTGAAAAACATTGCCATCCAAGATTTGCTAGCAATTTGGAAATCAAACAAGAAAGAGTGGATGACTCAAGATATTATGTCAGAATGGTTGTTTCAGTTCGATAGAAAAATGGGGATTCAGAAAAGAGTGCTCTTATTTCTAGATAACGCAGGATGCCATCCTCGCGAGATGAAACTGAAAAGTGTCTGTCCTCCAAGTCTGTGTCTGAGATGCCAAAGTCCATTAATGTATTAGAAGCTTTATAGTTCATAAAGACGGCATGGAATAAAGTAAATTCTGCAACAGTCAAAAATTGCTTAAGAAAAGCTGGATTCAAGAAGACAGAAGGAAAAATTCCACAAGATTATAATCCAGAAGATGAGCTGCCTTTGTCACTATTAGCTGGACTAATGCGTCATGCAAAATCCTTGGATGCAAGTGATCAACAAGCAGAAGGATTTGTAAACATGGACCATATGGTGCAGACTGAAGAGGAAACGTTTCATCCTGATACCACCGCCCTTTCCACAACTGAACTTTCCATGAGTAGTGATGATGACAAATCAGAAGAAACGTTGACAATTGTACTTAATGCTTCACTCATAAAATCGTACGATGATGCCTTAAATGCAACTTCCCTTTTAAAAATATTTTCAAGCGATGATTTTATTGCGTTTCAACATCTTAAAAACCTTGAAACCCATTTTCAACATTGCATTATTCAACAAAAATTTCAAAAAACGCGCCAAACTAGTATTTTAGAATATGTTAATAAACCGGCACAATTAGATTCTCTGTTTCTATGTTGAAAAATGTTATAAAACATATGTAGACAATAAAGAAGCTGAAAATAAATATTTCTTTTTAATTAGATACATATCTCTATTATGCGGACACTTCCCATAACCGGACATTTTTTGTGGAACCGTGACTGTCCGCTTATCGGAGTTTTCACTGTATACGATGTTTGTTATTTTTTGCGATTTTTTGATCCCAAAGGATACTATTTAACATTGACATAGCTTTCCTTCCCTGTATGTTCCTATCTTTAATGGCATCCTCCAAGGCTCCATCTTTGGTAATATTTACGCCCAGCTATTTGTACTTTTGGCAGTTTTTTATTCGTTGGCCATTTTACAAAATCAGGTCATGCTGGCTTCCTCCCACAGTCAGGTATTCTGTTTTTGCAATGTTCACTTCGGGTCTCCACTTCTCGTACTCTTCAATGAGTTTCCGAGTCATATACTCAATATCATCAGAATCTTGTGCCACAACGATCTGGTCGTCAGCGAAGCTGACTATACAATGTGGAGTGGTTGGTCGGGATACTCATATTTGAACATTTCTGTTCCTATTTCATTAACACTTTTTCGATATATATTTTAAACTGCGTTGGTGAAAAGCATCACACATGTTTCAGTCCCTTATTTGGAGTAAATCCAGTCGAGATGTTATTTGCAACTTTGACATTAATTTTGCAATTTTCGTATGGGCTTCTTACTGCTTTTATAATATTTAAATATAAGTTTGTTGTCAGTAGAGCTTTCCACAGCTTCACCAGTGGCACGCTGGTGGCCTTCTTCAGGTCGACAAATACTAAATGCAACTCCTCTAATAATTGTGTTACACATAACAGATGGTCAATTGTTGATCTTCCCGTGCTGGTTCTTCTGCTTGTTCCTGCTGGTTGTTCCTGCTGGTTCTTCGGCTTCGTGGTCGGCGTATTCTCGTTCTATTCTGTCCTTTAACACTTTGCCATAGATCCTGCTGATCGAGGCCATCACTGCAATACCCCTATAGTTATCACAGTTTTCTTTACCACTCTTTTTATAGATTGGGGTCAGATACGACAGTTTCCATTTTTCTGGCATTTGGCCAGCATTAATGCAGTCAGGTCATCAAACAGTTTATCTGAACCATACTTAACCAGTTCAGCGGGAATGTTTTCTGGTCCTGGTGCTTTTCTGTTTTTGAGATAGGTGCAAACGTCTTTTTTGTTGATTCTGATGGGCGATGCAGATCTTTCTATATTATTATATAATTAGGACGGTCTTCAGTTAGGAGTCAATTAAAATATTTATCCCATTTATGAAGTGGTATGGGCGATATTATATATCTTCCATTATTTTGGAGCATTGATTTCAGTAACCTCCAACTTTCGGTGATTTTTGCCCCTCCTAAGAAGCAGTTGAGTGCGCTACATCGCTTTTCCCACGTCTCGTTCTTCTTCTGTACTATTTTCCTTCTGACTTCCATTTATGCTCTTTTGAACGTCCTCTTATTATCTTCTGTTTTGTTGTTGAGATATATCTCACGTTCATATTTTTTGTCCTCTATCTCTTCCTCAATATCTTCCATGCCCTCCAGGTTATATCTTACAGAGTCTGTTTTTTCATGTTGTTGATCTTATTCGAAGGGCTACTTTCGTAATCAAAAGATGATGATCACTGCCACATGTGGCTCCTCTGTAGGCTCTGACGTCGTGGATCCCTAGCGAGGTGGTCTGCCATATGATAAGAGAAAGTGTATTTATGTTTCCATTTATGAGGAAAGAAACGTTCATAAGTTTCAGTGCGTTCTGTTCGCAGAATGTTATTAGTCTATGTCCGTTGTCATCAATTACAATCTCTCCGTATCTTCCAACAGCTCTGTCTGACGGCCTTGGCCCTGTGCGGCTATTTAAATATCTCTACCCTGACTGACTTTCGTAACTTCCTGATGCAACTGCTCAAAGAAGTCGTCCTTTTTCCCGAATACACTCCAAATATTGTTACTTTCTACTCATGTATGATTAGATTCACCCTTATGATTCTTTCGCTGATTGGTTCCCACGATGTTATAAACTTCCTTAGATGCTTGGATGTCAATATTGACACGCCCTGCTGCGCTCTTTTGTCCGTCGATTCCTCACTGTAAAAATGATCGTACTGTCCCAAGTATCTGTAGTGTCTCCGATCCTTGACCTTTCTTTTTGGTTTCTGTTAGCACTGCCAATTCTACGGGTTACATTGTTCCGAATATTATGCCAATTTGCTAAATTATTTATCCTTTTCCGTAGCTTGTGTCGTTGTAAGTGAGTCCGTAAATAATTTATGCCAGTACTAAATAGACCCTCTTACTACCTAATGCAAAATTAAACTCAATGGAAATGTATACAAGATGTCCGAAAATGTACGTTTCAAAATAACTTTCGACTAAAATTTCTCGCTTATTTTAAATGAGACACTACATATTTTTAGATTGTCGGGCGTAAAATTTAATCTGTTTTTAAAAAGTATCACAACATGAACTCTCTAAAATCAATGGTTTTCCAGATAATTGCGATTTTTTACACAAATTATTCGATGATTTGAGCGATATGGAGATTTCAATACATCATTCTGTTAATTAGTAACTTAGTTGTTAAAATGAGAGTTTATATAAAGCTTGTTCTAATGAGTCCTTAGAACTTTTAGAACTAGTGGATCAGTGGCGTATTCAAAGGTTTTCAAAAGTAATTCAATGAAGAAAACTAATTTGAAGTAATATATTCTTTAAGAGAAAATACGCCTCACAGTCAAAGAAATGTATGCACTCTGAGCGATATTAGACGAACCAGTGTTTTGAAAATATTTAGAAGATTTAAGTTTTATCGATATGAAATGGTTACACATCGATCGGGATTTTCAGCCCAAATTCAATTTTACATAGGAGCTATTGAAAAAGCTGCAAATGAAACCCACTTTTTTATTTTTCCATTTCCATTAAAATATGACGGCAAATATGTGTGGATGCAACTAGATGGTAACGAGTACACTTTGAGAGTAATGTTCCAAATGTTTTAAACCAAAAATTCCCAAGCAAGTTGATCGGAAAAGATGGTCTGCAAAATTGGCCGGCTCGGTCCTCAGATTTAACAGGTTTGGATTTTTATGGGGCTATTTTCAAGATATAGTTGAAACACTCCCCTTGCCACTCGCGATAACATGAAAGAAAGCATGAAAAGTGGAGATATTTTGAACATTTTAATCATTACTTTATTTTTTTCTTTTTATCTTTCGTATTTCTTTATTTAATTATTTCAGTAGTTGGAATAATTGTGGTTTTCATGTGTGGATTTAGTGTTGCAATTTTCGTTAAGTTTAAGATTTAATAGTATTATATTGGAAAAACACACCATAAGTCTCGTTGTACCAAAATCCGTAATAAAATGGTTTCACTTGCAGTGAAAATTTTAATAAAATTTGGTGCATAACTATAAGAGTACCTACCTATCGAATCCTTAGTAAAGAATGCTATATTGGCGTAATTTAAAATAGCCCCGTATAAACGGCAGGGTCAAAGAGTCAAGATACTCCTGTATCTTTGACACGATGATTACGCCGCTTAAACACAGCAGACACATGCAGTTTAATTTGCGGTTTTGTGCAATAAAGTCCTATTAAAGTCAAACATCGAGTAAACCTAAATATTTGAAAACCAGTTCAAGTTTATGAAGTTCCATAAAAGTCCTCACTAGTCTGCTGCCTGCTAAAGTAATGCTAAAAACTCGGTTGTATTGCAGTATCAAAATGCAGTGAAATCACCAGCAGGTGGAAGAATCAGCAAGACAAATGGTAAGATTTTCTCACTCTGAACATAGACAAGTTGATAATTTCCTTTCATATTTTCTAAAATTCATTGCGAATATGGTAATAAACTTTTGGCATGTTCACTACGTAAAAAAATGATTTGCTTTCCATTAAAATTCGTACTCGGTAAAGATCAACGTGCATTTCTATCCGACGTTTCGCTTTCATTTCGAGAATCATTCTCTTTTTGCTGATATTTTATCAGCATAAAATCAAGCCATGAAGGACCAAGTAAAATTTCCGCCATTTACCAATAACTTTATAACATTTCCGTCGCTTCATATGAAATTGTTAATTGATGAACAAATATTTCAACGCAATACACTCCTATAAATGCCCGGTATCGCAATGAAAAGGCGTGTTTTTCTGTGAACTGGCATAATTAAGCCACAATATTAAATATTACTTAAGTCACAGCGTAATTACGAATAATTATACAATCGACTGTCAGCGCTTCCCAGAGATATTATACCTTGTTTAGTTTAGAATCCTAAAAAAAAAATAGACTTAGAACCAGCCCATGTCCAACAAAATATGATTGGATGTAGAAGCGACAATCCCAGATTTTGAATTTGGAAAGTGGGGATCATCACATTCAAGATACAAACGTTGATTCATTAATTCATTCACGAATTTGCGATCTACCGGATAAACGCGCCAAAAAGAAAACACATTAATAAGAAATATTTTTAGAAATCAAAATAATTTGAACAAAACATGGTATTTTTGTAACTTGAACTCTGGGGTCTTCAATATAGTGGACGGGAGAAGCAGATTTATCAGTGAATGCTGTGTTTTGTGAAACCAAAGTCGGTTCAAGGAATTTACAACGAATCTACAAACACCGAAAGTATATCCATCCAGTAAGGTCAGTGACTAAAATTGAATATACATAAAATTGATCAATTTGCCGCAATAAAAATTACTTTTTTCCACCTTTGAGAAATGTTATTAACACCAACTGGGTTTTTGGGGAACTAGATACTGGAAAATGGTTAATATAAAATTGACGTTGTATACAATTACTTTCGCATATGCAATTGCACTATTATCATTTCTTCATAAAGTTATAGTAGTAGTAGTAAACATCTTTATTTCTAAAAAAGGCTATCGACCTATCGGTCTTTCTGCCCTTGTTTAATACATGCAGTCTTAATCTAAATAAAAAACAAATATGAAAATTCTCTTATTATAGGTTAACAATACTATTAAATAAATAAGATTTCAGTGGCAAGAAGAAATTATTTTATTGTCCACTAGTCCGTTGCGTTTGTAAGTGTTCGAGTAGCGTTAATGTAGGGAAACGGAAGCGGGATTGTCTGGTTGGTCTTGTAAGACAAAGGGGATTCAGTATGGTCCAGTTGTAGGGGTTGTTTGTCCATTTTGTCTGTAGCTGTATGAGTCTTTCCGAGATCTTTGTCATGTTTGTGCGTTCGTATAGTAGTTGGGTGGGGGGTTGTGTAGTGGGTTTTGGGGGTGTCTTATTCGTGTTATTAGTCTTAGTGCAATTTGTTCTGTTGTTTGTGTATAACGTTTTGTCCTTTCTGTTCCGTTGGTCATGAGTATATGTCCAAAGTCTAGCAAGGGTCTACAAATAGCTTTATATATTTTGGTGGCGGTGTTTGTGCTAATTCCTCTGTCTTTGTAGGTTAGTGATCGGAAGTGTTTTGTTCTCTTTATTGTTTCTGCCCTGATGTTTCGTATGTGTTTAGTGAATTTAAGTTTGTGGTCGATTGTGATTCCAAGGTATTTTACGTCGTTTTTTGGTTGTGTCGTTTGGCCGTCTGCAGTTATTGTAGGGGAGTCAGCGTTGAGTCTGTGGTTTGTGAGCAGAAGTTGGTTTTTTGACGCGTTTGGTGTTAGTCTCCATTTATAAAACCATGTCATTGTGTTGTTTGTTAGTGTTTGGAGTCTTTGCGCTGCTCTCTCAGTAGTTTTGTCATGTACAATAAGTGCCGTGTCGTCTGCGTATTGTAATATGTATGCCGATCTGTCGATTTGATTTTTGTCTGGTAAGTTGTAATTGTATATGTCATGGCAGTATATATTGTAGAGAAACGGTGAGAGCGGGGATCCTTGAGGGAGCCCTTGTTCAGGGGAAAAAGAAAATGACAGTGTTTTGTCAATTCGTACTTGTAGTTGTCTGTTTTCTAGTAAGTTCTTTATGGTGTGTAGAAGATATGTTGGTGTGTGTAGTTTGTACAGTAAGCCTCTATGCCAGACTGTCAAAAGCCTTGTTAATGTCCATAAACAGGCAAGCTGTCTTTCTGTCAGTTAGGTGGGTAGTTTGTACATTGTTGGCCAAAATAAAGAGCGGATGAACAGTCGAGTGATGCTGTTTGAAACCAAATTGGTAGGTAGGTATATACTTTCCAATCACTTTTTCAAGCCGCTGCTTCATTATGCATTCAAAAATCTTGCACAGTACTGGAAGCAATGTAATTGGTCTGTAGTTGCTCGGTTGTGTATTGTCCAGTTCATTTTTGGGTATAGGGATTATTAAGCCGTTTTTCCATGTTTCTGGGATTCTGCCATTTGTGATGCAGTTGTTCAATTCAGTTAGGATCAGTTTGTCTGTTTCTTGAGTTAGGCTTTTCAAGACTTTTGCCTTAATTTTATCTTTCCCCGGTGCAGTGTTCTTGATGTGCGCTAGGGCTTCATCGTACTCTGTGTCTGTGATCAGTGTGCAGGCATAGTTTGGTGAGTTGTTAAAATAGTTCAAGTACCAGTCGTTGATCAAGTTCCAGTTGTCATTGTCGAAGTTAGGGTTTGTCGATATGCTGAAGGCCCTTTAATAGTGTCTGGCGAATGCGTCCGCTTTCTCTTTGTCTGTGTAGCGTTCTATTCCGTTTTCGTCAATTGTGTCAGTAGTGCCAGTCTACATGTATTGCGCCAGTTTCTTAATTTTTCGCCAGTATGTTTTGCCTTTGTCCTTCTGTATTTCTTTACATGTTTCTAGCCATTTGTCTTGTCGGTATTGTCGAATCAGAGTTTTAATGTTTCTGTTAAGTTGGTTCATTGTCTTTTCTAGGTCGTTATTTTGAGTGTTTGTATATAGTCTGTACAGTTCTCTCTTGGGTTTTATTAGTCTCAGTATGTATTTGGGTAGTGTATGTCGGTAGAAAGCATTTTTTATTTCCGGGCTAAATTTTTCCTATGGCTAGTGAAAGTTGTTGTTGTATGGTCTCTATTGAAATGTGCTGTGCTTGTGATTGAATGTAGTCATGTATATGTTGTTTCACTTTGTCTATGTCAGTCTTTGTTAGGTTTAAGTTTTTCTCTATAGGAGGTGTATTGGAGGTAGGTTGCGTATGTTGTAAGTCTATGTTAAACGTAATAGCCAGGTGGTCGGATCCAAGTTCGTTGGTTAAGTTTATGTTGTTGATGGTGTTTGTCAAGTTTCTTGTGTGCAGTAGAACGTCTGGTGTTGAGTCTGGGTTTGCGGGCATCAGAAAAGTTGGTGGGGTGTGCTGTTTATAAAGTTATATTTGAACGTAATTTGCAATATAAAAATATATGGAAAAATAAATAGAAAAAATGGAGTTAACAAGGCCACCTTTTTTTAAGTTGACCCTTGATTATTTTGTTATCGTATTACTGGAATCGAAAGCGTTTATCGCGACCTAGTAAGTGAAAGAGATCTATTTATTAAATAATAAACAAACTTGTAAGTAAACACGCAAGTTTACTTACAAATGCATATCAATATTTTTATCTTCATTTCTTTCGCAAGCTTTGGCTTATCGTTCATTTTATGGAAATTTCAACAACGGAGTGGCGCGGTTTGCATATTTTATTGAAGAAATTAAACAAGCCGTTAAATATTGTCGTAAAAGTTGGGCTGTTTCGTGGGTCAAAATATGACGGTTTCATTATTTTTAACTTATATTTAACTTATGCTAAAGATCAGGGTCAGAAATGTTTTCGTTAATTGCATTTTGTCTAACCAAAAATCGTACGCTTCTCGTACAATCATTTCAAAACGAACATCAATTCATAAATAGGAAAAAATTCGTTATTTTTATTTGATTTCCAACTTGTGAAGAAATTCCACATGAGGTGACTTTTCTGCAGTCAAAAAGTTCGCATCCTGTGGGCTATTTCAGGGAAATAATATGTGGTTTCAAATTTATAAATATGGGTACAAAGCTCAACTTTGAAATTTCCAAAATTGTAAATTTAGATTGAGGGAAAACATGTGGCAGAAATATGTAGAACAGGAACATCCTGTACAAAGCGATTTAAAATTGGCGTCATTCCTTTTAAGGGCTTACTAGGGTTGTTTTTCACAAGAAAATTGATTCTTCTGTCGAAGAAAGTGAATCATCAAGGACTTAAACCGTATATAGTAAATTACCGAATAAAGTAATAAACTGCTCAACAAAATGAACGTTACACATCCAAAATTTCCCTAGATTTGATTTCTGTTTGAAGCGTTATTGAGCCCCTTTTGCTTTCTGTTAGTCAATATTTTGATAAAAACTAAGCAACGTAGACAAATTTTCTACAGGGTGGCAAATGAAAAAATGAAAAATTTCGGAAAGTTTGCTCCTAGTTGGACAAAAAAGAGTTTATTTGGATCTCAACACCAAAAGTTTGAAGATAAACCAAATACCTAGCCCGAAACGGTTTTTGAATTTTTAGGCCATCTCTTCTATTTACAGGGTGGTCTTAAAAAATCTACCTTTTAGTCTTGCAGCGATAACTTTTAACTTTTTACCATTAACTTTACTTTTAACGATTAATAAAAAATCCGAAAAGGGCCTTCAGCACATCGACAAACCCTAACTTCGACAATGACAACTGGAACTTGATCAACGACTGGTACTTGAACTATTTTAACAACTCACCAAACTATGCCTGCACACTGATCACAGACACAGAGTACGATGAAGCCCTAGCGCACATCAAGAACACTGCACCGGGGAAAGATAAAATTAAGGCAAAGGTCTTGAAGGGCCTAACTCGGGAAACACACAAACTGATCCTAACTGAATTGAACAACTGCATCACAAATGGCAGAATCCCAGAAACATGGAAAAACGGCTTAATAATCCCTATACCCAAAAATGGACTGGACAATACACAACCGAGCAACTACAGACCAATTACACTACTTCCAGTACTAAGCAAAATTTTTGAATACATAATAAAGCAGCGGCTTGAAAAAGTGATTGGAAAATATATACCTACCTACCAATTTGGTTTCAAACAGCATCACTCGACTGTTCATCCGCTCTTTATTTTGGCCAACAATATACAAACTACCCACCTAACTGACAGAAAGACAGCTTGCCTGTTTATGGACATTAACAAGGCTTTTGACAGTGTCTGGCATAGAGGCTTACTATACAAACTATACAAACTACACACACCAACATATCTACTACACACCATAAAGAACTTACTAGAAAACAGACAACTACAAGTACGAATTGACAAAACACTGTCATTTTCTTTTTCCCCTGAACAAGGGCTCCCTCAAGGATCCCCGCTCTCACCGTTTCTCTACAATATATACTGCCATGACATATACAATTACAACTTACCAGACAAAAATCAAATCGACAGATCGGCATACATATTACAATACGCAGACGACACGGCACTTATTGTACATGACAAAACTACTGAGAGAGCAACGCAAAGACTCCAAACACTAACAAACAACACAATGACATGGTTTTATAAATGGAGACTAACACCAAACGCGTCAAAAAACCAACTTCTGCTCACAAACCACAGACTCAACGCTGATTCCCCTACAATAACAGCAGACGGCCAAACGACACAACCAAAAAACGACGTAAAATACCTTGGAATCACAATCGACCACAAACTTAGATTCACTAAACACATGCGAAACATCAGGGCAGAAACAATGAAGAGAGCGAAACACTTCCGATCACTAACCTACAAAGACAGAGGAATTAGCACAAACACCGCCACCAAAATATATAAAGCTATTTGTAGACCCTTGCTAGACTTTGGACATGTACTCATGACCAACGGAACAGAAAGGACAAAACGTTATACACAAACAACAGAGCAAATTGCACTAAGACTAATAACACGAGTAAGACACCCCCAAAACCCACTACACAACCCCCCCACCCAACTACTATACGAACGCACAAACATGACAAAGATCTCTGAGAGACTCATACAGCTACAGACAAAATGGACAAACAACCCCTACAACTGGACCATACTGAATCCCCTTTGTCTTACAAGACCAACCAGACAATCCCGCTTCCGTTTCCCTACATTAACGCTACTCGAACACTTACAAACGCAACGGACTAGTGGACAATAAAATAATTTCTTCTTGCCACTGAAATCTTATTTATTCAATAACATTGTTAACCTAGAATGGGAGAATTTTCATATTTGTTTTTTATCTGGATTGGGACTGCATGTATTAAACAAGGGCAGAAATACCGATAGGTCGATGGCCTTTTTTAGAAATAAAGATGTTTACTACTACTATTGTTAACCTAGAATAGGAGAATTTTCATATTGGTTTTTTATCTAGATTAAGACTGCATGTATTAAACAAGGGCAGAAAGACCGATAGGTCGATAGCCTTTTTTTAGAAATAAAGATGTTTACTACTACTACTACTAAAAAATCCGACGAGGAGTCCTAAAGGTTAAATTAAGTCCACCTAAATTAAGAATTAATTAAAAGTTAAGAGTGTGAAATTAAGAGTTACGAGCTGTGGTAAATTGAACAGTTTTGTCAAACTTAGCTCATTTGAAAACCTAAATTTTCAAGCTTTAAATTGTTTTTGTTAGTTTTGAGTGTTTTGGCACTTTTATTTATAGCTCCATTAGTAAAACCTGTTTACTGCTTTTTCTATATTCGTTACACACCTCCAGAGAAATGACCCCAACTTAAATCACCCTGTATATCGTGTGACTAATTAGTGTTTCTACGCAAACGTTACTAGAAAATAGAGTGTAAATTTATAATGTTAAGCCGGTCAACGGCAGCTCAAATAAATAAATAATCGCAGGCGATTTAATGGGAAAGCACATGCCGGAAATTGTTAATATGTATCGTTGATACAGCGCCAAAACAAATAAGTACTTCCAATGAAATGAAACGAATGTAACCTGTATAGAAAACTTATGTAATCGTAGCATATTCGCGCAAATGCGAGCTAATTGTAAACATCGCATTATTTAAACAAACAAAGGCGTCCTTAATGAAATTATGTTCAATTTGATGATAATGTTGGCAAATGTTTATCAACCACTCAATAGTGATGGTAAAGCTGTACTTCTATGTTTACTAATTTATCTTTATTTTTCAGCGTTAAACATTTAAAATGTTTAAATATTTGCTTTTTCCTCTGTCAATCATTCTGCTGAACACCTGGATAGTGGCCGGAATTTTCGAATGCTGTCCTGGAGAGAATAACGTAATTTTCTTGTCCAACAGTTCATGTGGTGGAAATGAATTAAATATAGACGATACTATTAATTTGAACTGTAGCATAAGAATACCTCTTGCCAGAGAAGATTGGGAAGAATTTGGATTTTTCAAGATATTGGATAATGGAACGATATTAGATAATAGCATGAAGGAGACAAAGTAAGCAATGAATATAAATAATCCAGTTGCACATTTAAATAATTATATAAAATTATGCGATTCTACGTATATAACTTACTGATGACTTAATTACATGATGTCAGAAATATAAAATTCGACTCGCTAATATCTTTTCAACTCATAAAATATTAACGAGAAGCAGATTTATAATCCTGCGGCAATTTAACATATCATATCACGCGGGTCGTGTATAATTAATTAACTATTAAAAATCTCAACATTTGTAGGTATTGCCATGCACTTGATGGAGATCAGCCGCCTAATACCAACAATTCAGTGTATATTTTTTGCTATGATCCCTACTTGGAAGACACTTTTGCGCTCGACATCCTTCACATCCAAAGTTTTTTAATTTTAATTTCGGCAACTTTCGTTATATGCACGATTTTAGTATACTTTATGGTTCCCCGTTTACTGGATTTACAGGTATATAGCGTGTGTTAATTTCCAATTGGATTTCTTACAACCACAAGTTTTTTAGGGAATATGTATGGTGCACGCACTAATAGGACTGTCGTCGTCTTACATATTTTTGAGTGTCGTCCAGTTGGCCAGAATCCTCGATCACACCACCTGCACCACTCTGGCCTTCATAATTTACTTGAGCTTTTTCTATATGTTCTTTTGGTTAGTGGTGTTGTCTTTTCATATTTGGAGAATAACCGTGTAAGTAACCGCAATTATCTTTTTCGTGATAACAACGCGCGTTTAAAGCTTGGAGTCATCGAGGAAAAAATATAAACAGTTTCCTAATGCTGTTTCTAGACAACCACATCTTTCAGAAGGAACAATCAATTGGCCTCTGATGTATCACATTTTTGCGATTGGGGGAACTGTGCTATTCTTGACAATTGTATTACTAGCACATTACTCGCCGTCCTCAATCTTTGATAGTATTCGTCCAGGGTTTGGAGAACGATCGTGCTGGTTTCAATGTAAGAATGTACTTTGTGATATAGTTTTAGTTTTTTTCATAGTTTTGAATGTGGTTTCTTATCGGAAATTGGATCAGAATACCGGGGGGTAAATGGTTCGAAAAAAGTGAAAAATGTGTAGAATTACAGTTAATACCAGATATCTAAAGAAGTTTATTCGGCTTTCAAAAAAAACATTGGGCATCTTCTTTGTGTGCTAGACGGAGGACCAATTGAGAATTTCGAATAGTAGCCCGAAAATCTTATTATAACTTCAAAGTTTATGCAAAACTGAAAATGTTTCATCACAAAACCATTTTTTGATTTGTGAAGATGTTCCTGCAATCCGTTTTCAATGTTTTTTGCTTTAGACCGACTGAAATCATAAAACTTTTGCTTAATTGTGGTAAAAGAATTGTAAGCCACTTTCAATTTCATTAACAACTAAAATCCTAATTTCAGTCGCAGACACAACTGAAATTAAAAAATTGTAACACTTATTTTGAACATCTAATTTAAATAAGAAAGTTTTCACTTTACTTTAGAAAAAAGCATTATGAGCACAATTATGAGCTCCTATTTAAAATCCTTTAAAAATGGTGATAGTTTGTCCAATACTGTTCAATATCGTTTTGGACGCAGAGCAAACGGGCTAACATTAAAGTAGAGTTTTTTCAAGCAGTGGACCAAACCTGATACTGGCATTTGCCGATGATATAGATCTTGTCAGTAAAACAACCATTGCAATCAAAGATTTGTTTGGAAAAATATAAAAGGAGGCAGGCACAGTAGGATTACGTATTAATGAAGACAAAATAAAATACATGTTTAATTCCCAGAGACAGGGAAGAGATCGACTAGGCAAGATGTAACCATTGACACCTACAATTTTGAACGGGTCTCAGCATCACAGCAGACAACAACTTGAATAAAGAAATGAAGCCCGCATACAGAGCGGTAATAGATGATATGCACTAAAAAAGCTGTTCCAATCGAGAATAATGTCGCGATCCTCAAAACTAAAATTGAACCATGCTGCTATAAGACCGGTAGTCATGTACGGATGTGAAGCGTGGACCCTAACAAAAGTAAACGAAGATGTCCTGCGAAGATTCGAGCGAAAAATACTTAGAAAAATATATGGACCAACCCAAGATCCTAGTTCAGGGCAATATCGAATAAGAACAATCGCGGAGTTAGAACAATTGTACTAGGGAGATATTGTGAGAGAAGCAAAGTCACAACACATATACAGAGCACCGATGACAGAATGCTGAAAATTGCATGGCAGGAAGCACCGACGGGCAGAAGACCTCCGGGAAGACCTAAATGAGATGGAGGCACAATGTTCTATCGGATATGCGGAAGATGGGCATTGAAAATGAACAGGAAACAATGCTAGATAGAAGTCGATGGAGGCAAATTGTGCTTGCAGCCAAGAGCCACATAGCGTTGTGATGCTACTTGAAGAACAAGATTTAAAATCCTCAAATTGACATCCTAGCACAAAAGATACTTCTTTTGTGCTAGGATGTCAATTGTCCAAAACATTTGGATGTTTTTATTGTGACACGAACAAACTCTTCCCAGATGCATTTTAAATAACATTGAAACTTTCGGCATCAGAGGCATAAAAGCTTACTGATAAAAGTACGTACACATCTAGAGATTACAAAGTGAACTAGTAGTCCATGTTCTCACAGTGGAGGTGTATGTAACGAGTGAGGAAATAAAAGGCCTTAATAAACAATAAAATTATGGAGAATGCTGTGTGTTATTCACCTCACTCGATCTAGAGATTGGATAATATCAGGCAATAATATCTGATGATGGAATTTTAGGTTTTGGACCAAGCAGAACTTCTTATGAAGAATAACTTTTTAATAAAACTAATAATAAACTTAATAATAAAAAAGTTTCCATTTGGTTCGAACTTAAGTAGACACGCGTATCTTGAGTTTGTATTTCAAACTTCAAAGCCAAAGCAGCCACATGTAAAATGTAAATACCTATAAACTTTAGTCATGGGAAACACAGTGTTTTTTTCTTTTTGTTACACCCCAGTCCTTGAAAATGTAGAAATAAACCTTCGAAACCTTAGCAATTGGAAAATATACAATTACCTAATGAAAAACCACATTCAAAAGCAAAAATTATCAATATCAATTGAAATGTTATCCTTATTTTCAGCTAAAACCAAAATTTGGATATACTTTTACGGGCCCATAGTCGTACTTCTGATAATAAATATATTATTGTATGTGTCGACCGTCGTTTCCCTGTGGCCGAAAGTCAATAGTACTCGAAATAAAGTATTAAAGTATAGGTAAGACTTGCGCAAAAATAATTCCATGATTCTTAACGCTCTTATTGCACGTTTTCAGAGTGAAACTATGCCTAAGACTATGCGTTATTATGGGCATTACATGGACCATAGAAATATTTACATTTATTTTAAACAGCGACAAATCGTCGACAGCAGGCCGAATAATAGTGTAAGTACAAAAATCATTACTAAATAAATATTCGACAAAATAAAGTACCTAACGAAAAATGTTGCAGGTTTATTCTAGATTTAGTAAACGCGTTGCAAGGAGTTCTGATATTCCTAATCTTGGTGGTATTCAGGAAACGTGTTAGAAGGGAACTGGCTAACAAAAACTTGTGCAACATAAAGTTTCCAAATTCGTGGAAATACCTTGAAGATGAAGAAATGGACAGCGCAGAAGAGAAAACAAACGGAACGATTCTGTGTTATAGACCGAGTGAAGATGTTGACGATGAAATATGAAAATAACTGAAAATGCCCGTCCAATTCAATATTGAGTGCCATAAAGCATGATGGAACATTAAATTGCCATATATTATGAGCAATTAACATTCCTTGCTAGTAAATAAATTACCAATTATAATTTGAATTTAAATTATCAAGACATTTAATCGAAACAACGGTGGAATTCTAATATGTGCCATTCTTAGTGGCGACTGATGTGAATTCAAAAAGAGCAACTGGATTTAGTTTTATTTACTTACAAGTATAATCTGTATAGCTGTGAATAAAATAATGTTCTTGTAATTTATTAATATATTTTTGTATCTAGTTCTCAATTGTTTGATTTTTGAAAAGCAATCATCTTTTTTACAGGGTTTTGAGACGAAGCAAACATACAGGGTGTTTCTTTATAGTGTATATTCTTATATATTTTATATCCTACTTTGAACACAGACTGAAACAGTGGAAGCGTGGCATTTTATACTTTGGGAGTAGACAATCTTAGAAAAAACGTTTCAATGCCGCGTCCAAAAACCGAACAACATTTTAGCTCACGGTAGATTGAAAACTGCTCGTCTTTGGTATGAATTATACTATAACCTGCAGCAAAGAATGCATCGACTTATCAAACACCCTGTATATGTATGTATTTAATTCGTTTGAAAGGACTCTAGGAACGTTGCCAAATGTGAAACCAGCATGGTGCGCAAATTATTTTCAAGGCCTCAGACAGTTACGTCACCCGCGTCATTGGATGACTCAAAAGTCAAAATATTATTTTTCCAATATATAAACTGTTTACTCTAACTATACAGCATCTTATTTATACAAGTGCAATAGGGTGAGAATAAAGCAGACATTACAAATGAATAAAAATCCCAAGTGGCAAAATCGAATAAATCGGACAGACATCGACTGACCTAACCTAAAACAACAAAGCCATACAAAATGAATTACAAAAAAATCCTGTGTCTTCTAGTAGTGTTTTCAATTGGAAATTGTGATGTACCGGAAACGCCAATTGAAAATCCCATATTCGTGCCGAAATGTTGCCAGCGAGAACAAATATTTTTAGGAAAATACTGCACTTTGGTTAATGAAACCAACCAATGGCACCCCTTGTTCACCTCCGAAACCGGAAAGCCTAACTTGCAAGTTAATCACAGGTATTTCACTCATCAGATACCATTGTTGGGATTAGACAATATGGTTTTTATAGATTGATAATTGGCATGCCCAACTGTGGGCACATGCAGTTATGGCCTATTTATCACTACCAGGCTTCAGCAGATAGATTAAGACTGCTCCCAAATGGGATTTTACGACATTACTTTGATACTCAAGTTCCTAACGAATTTGAGGCTGACAATGAATATACAAATCATCTGGAAGAAAGCAAATTGTACCATGATTATCCGATCAATAAATATTGCTTAGATAAGGTAGAATTCCAAGCTGAATTGTGTCTAACTACCATATTATTTGCTTTAATGTTTCAGAGAATTGATGGGCATTTAGTAAGCGAGTTTGCATGGGTGTGCACTCCTGATCATAAAGATCAATGGGCAAGCAATGAATTTTTAATGTACAACATTATTAGCCCGATTACACATGGAATTACCATTATCTGCCTTTTGGCAATAGCCATAATATACTTCATTATGCCAACATTGCGCGATTTAGCAGGGAATATTGTTACAACAATTTGTATGTGCCTTATTGTAAGTCAAACTGCTGACTTAGTGAGACTTTTAACAGTATTTAAAAGCCATATAAGTCTGTTAATAGCAGGTAAAATTAAATGTCTAGATATTGTACCTAAATCTACTGATCCCTTAATTTCTAGAAACGATTTGTTATATCAGCCTTTTAGGTGCCTTCTTTTGGTTAAATAGTTTAGGATTTTACATCTGGAAAACATTTAGGTAGGTCGTATTTACGTCAATTTCAATCCACAATCAACTACATTGAATTTAAAGATCGAGAAATGTGTTTCTCAGAATAACAGACGGGAAAAAGTATTGCTATTATGGGGCATATGCATGGTCTTGCACAATTATACTGGGATGCTTGGCAATGTTTGCTCATTTTACCATGGATTATGCAGACTTGTCAAATGAAATTGCTGTTGATCAGCCCAGAGAGCAGATCGGTAAGTGCAGAGTTGAACATTTTAGAACTTCATAACAAAATGCCCTAATTAGGTTCTTTGGCAATGATTATATTTTTCGTGCCGGTGGCATTCACTGTATTGGCTGATGTATTTTTCTTTGTAACCACTCTTAAGAAAATTAATCGAATGCACACTTATGGCAGAATACATCACAAATTACGACACAGGTATGGACATTATACAGCATTTACACACGAGGATACTGATGATTTTTTTTTAGTTTCAGGATGTTCATCTTGCTACTTCTCATAATGACGTTATGCTGGCTTTTCTTTTTGTCTTCATTCTCAAAATATGAAGCTCTAATTAACAGTCACATCATAATTAATACATTCCTGGGACCTCTGATGATTTATATTTGTGTTATAAATCAAGCGCATGTTTCCTATGTGTTAAAAAAATCATGTTGTTATCAAAACTGCATTTTTTCCTGTTGTCGTCCGGAGCCCGACAATGAATGGGGAGATGAAATGACTGCTATGAACACTGACTACTATGGCGAACCGCACAGCTTCAAGTCCAGTCATTAAAGAGGTAGTCAGATTTGGACACAGAGACGTGTTTTCCATGAATCTCATATATGTATAAAGTTACATTGGAAATATTATTTAAGAAAAGTGTGGGGATATCAAGTTTAATAAACTAATATATATTTAATGCTTGACTAACATTGAGTTATGAAGTGTTTGAGTACAATGTTTCAACTACTTGAATGGATTAGAATGTTATGGATAATGTCTCGTTGCAGTACTGTGTGAACTTTTTCAATTTATTGTTTTTGATTTATGGATAATTATTATATTAATAATGTAACAAATCAATCACGATACTTGACATAATTACGATTAAAATTTGCTCATTCAGTAATAAATTAGGCAGCTCTTCCTAAAAGATACTCTTCACTTTGGATCAAATTGACTTGTGATACGAAAACAGCGTAACAAAAGATCTGATATACAGGGTTATTCACGCTATAAGGTACGGAAGTTTGCGGGTAAACCGTTTCATTTTTACAAAGTATTATTTTATGAATTGGCAGACGCCTACCGGGCGCACATTTTAAAAATATTTTTGTAATGTACAGGGTGTCCCAAAAGCCTTAAAAGTATCAAAGTTGTGTTTTTTTTAATGAAATACCCTATATATTATTGCATTTTTAAATTCTCTGAGCAAAATAAGTGATTGTTTTAATAAGGTTTATAATACATAAATCTTACGGTTTTTAAATAATCCGAATTTAATCAAAATGTAATATACTTTTCATGTGTCAAATAGTTTAGAATTATTTAAGTTATGTAAGCGTAATTTGTAGTGAAGTGTAACAAGAAATCATATTTTATATCCCAATGATAATAAACTTACAATGTTATACAGGGTGCCCACAACTTTAAACTAATCAAATAAGAAGTTTAAGTGGCTATAACTTGATTAATTTAAATACAACCCCATATTTTTTAACTTTCCCGGAAATGCAATTTTTAGTTTCACTTCACTATAAATTACGCTCACATAACTTAAATACTTCTAAAGTATTTGACACGTGAAAATTTTTTTGATTAAATTCATATTATTTAAAAAGCCTTAAGATTTAGGTATTATAAACCTTATTAAAACAGACACTTATTTTGCTCAGAGAATCCAAAAATGCAATAATATACAGGGTATTCTATTTAAAAAAACACAACTATGATACTTTTGGTACACCCTATACATTCCAAAAATATTTTTAAACTGTGCGCCCGGTAGGCGTCTGCCAATTCATAAAATAATACTTTTTAAAAATCAAACGGTTCAGCCGCAAACTTCCGTGCCGTATAGCGTGAATAACCCTGTACAATAACTATAATTAAATTACATTTTCTTTTATCAATTAAGCTGTCCTTTATTTTTAAAAGAGATATTTTTGAAAGAAAATCGGCGTTTAGGGACCAATTTATTAAAATACAAGTATTTGTATTAATCGAGTTTGTAACAATTGTTAATGAATTTAATATTATGGTTGAGTACACAGTATTACTTAAGATACACTTATACATGTACTTAATTTTTATTAAATCAATATTCTTGTATTATCAGTGTGTTTTATTTATGATGCTCCAAGAAACTGGGTAAAACCTTCAAAGATGCAAATATTAAACTTCCACTAACTCCAAGACGCAAAAAACACGATTGTAGTTTGAAAATAAAAGGTCCCACGGAATGGATTATTTCTCAAGTATTTTTGGTTAAACCCCATTTCAAGAAGACTATCGAGTTTGTTTTCCATAGTCACTTTATCAGTATCCAAATGGTAATATTTCGGCTCACTCTAATTCGTAAATTAAGTTGCATGCAATTTGTGCTTACCTGGCTGAATAAATGCCCCTCTGGTCGCTTAATGAGTCCAGATAACCAACACCTAACGACAACATGGCAATCGTCTAAGACAGTGTTGAAGAACCGTCTGGTCGGCAGTAAGGCTTCCAGGTCGATAACAAGTTCCAGAAAGCGCTCACAGTAGTGAACCTGCATCAAGTTACATTGGCACCCACAATTAATTGCCTGTTTTTCGTCTGTAAATACCTTATCTGGAGAGCAAATTCCTGCTTCTCCGATGCTATCAAGAACCAATAAAAATTTCAGCATGAGTTTCTGTAAAAAGGTTCTTTCCCACGTCAGTTTCTCTAACTGATCTGGTTTGTCTTTTCGCTGGATTGCTCGCCAGAACTTTTTCCATCTGGGATTCAGTTTAAATTCATGTTCGCGACGACTTGGTTGCAGTGAGATCCACATGGACAGGGAGACAAGCCGCTTCACTTGATCACGACAAATTGCTTCTTCCATACTGTTGAAACAGTGATTTAGAAAAATCAATAAAGCTGTTTGTTCTCTAATGGTGATGAGCAGCTCATCTTCCAGGCAGGATTCGAGAACCCTTTGGAAAAAATCCGGGAAGAATTCGCTGTGTTTTCTAAATGCCTGAAAATGTAAAAGTTTTAGCTAAATGTTGTGTAAAACGGACGCTTGCAGTTGCTTACCTGCCAAACTTGGACTCTTTCTCTGAACTTCTCATTAACCATTATGACGATGGATAAAATGTGAGCAACTGATGCTCCCGGCTTGTAGTTTGGCCATAGAAAGTTTTCAAGGTACTGGCTAAATTCCAGAACCATAATTCGCCTGATGGAAAAGCTGTAAGAGTTCCAAAAATGTGATTAATTAATGTAATCTTGGCTAAAATTGTAATACTGCTCACTTGCTGCCTCGAATATCTTGCATGTAAATATCCTCAATAACATCAGGATTAAATGGCTGGTGCTCCTGTTCAGAATGTGGTGCCCAATATTTTTCAGCCAACTGCAAAGGCAATGTTTAATATATTAGTTTAAAATAAAGATTAAACCAGTACCTGAGTCAGACGATCAGTCTGAATCTGTTGAACTGTTGGTGTAGTAATATTCTTCTCAAGATTCACAGACATGATGAGCGACTGAGCACTGACTTCTACTATATAGTTTTATGTGTTTATATATTATTCTTAAATGATAAACCAAACGATAAAAAGAACTAAAATGCTGCCGAACTGACAACAAACATTTTAGGCTATGTTACACTGGGGCGCCAGAACACCGCTAAAACCATTGATATAAAAACCATTTGAAGGCAACCAAGAATACAAGAGATCTGAAGAGAAATAGTGTTGATGGGTTTCAGATACGGCAAGATTTTGTTCAAATTTCAACCCTCTGCATGTTCCAAACTAATTATTGTGAGCGTCTTGTGGAAATGGGGATTTTTGACTCATTGAAATTCACAACTTCAGTGAGCAAGAAACTACTAAGAAAAGTCGTTAGTAGGATTTTCTATTATGGTAATTTTCTCGAGCGGCAGGCGAAAATGTTAGGAAATCGTTTGAATCTACAAATAGTTTCATAGATTTTGACTATTCAAAAAGTGAAAAATGTCCGTCTTTCGGTTGCATTTTAATTGATAGAAAGTGGCCTAGTCACTAATTCAAATACCAAATTTAACTTTTTCGCCAGAAAGACAATTTAAAATAATTGGCGCAAAAAATACGTTTACTGGCAAAACTGAACATAAAAATGAACGATTAAATAGAATAAAGAAAAAAATGTGAGTTCGTTTACTTTTTAAAGTCCTTTAAATTTTGACGGTATTATTGCAGAATAGACCTGCTAAACCCATGATTTTCGTTGATTTTAAGTAGTTTAAACTAGAATAATAACATTGGATGAGATCGCATAAAGAAGGAACATCTAAAAGTTTTTTAAAGTTATCATGATATGATGCTAATTTAACAGTAGGAGTTAAGTTTGCATAAATCTAATTTAATTCAATAAATTCCTGGGTTTCAGTCAATTATTTATTTCATCATCAGTTTGTATGTGTAGTTGTTGCTACCTTTAGTTTTGGGATAATTCAAATTCAAAGACACCGAAACGTTTTTAAAATAAAATAATAAACAAATAAATGACTGAAACCCAGCAATTTTATTTTGAATTAAATTAAAATACAGTCAGGAAAGTATACACCATAAATCTGGGAATATATACAGTCACGGAATTCTGGCAATTAAAGAGTGCATGTTTTACTATAACTAATAACAAAATATAATTCGGTAAAGTATATTTGGAAATTACATTGTTTGGAACAATTTGTGTCTCTTGTTCGATGTTTGCAATCTCTTTTCTCTTTTTGATCTTTGTAATCTCTCTCTATTCTAAATTCATCAGTTAAAATTATAGTACTAAATAAAACTATAAATTATAGTTTTTAGATCATTTGATTCAAAAATTCTCGCTCTATTAGCTCTGCAACAGTCCATCTACACGATTTCCTTCTCGTTTTGAAAATAATTCTAGTTTAAGTTGATGCATTAACGTAAACAGTGGAAAACAACTCCCATTAAATTTCATATTTACTTGTTTATATTAAAATAATGTCTGCATTGTCCGGAATTTGCATTAAATGCTGCTAGTGGACGCAATTTTCCAGATCAAGAAATGTATGCGGAATTCACCATTTGTGCGTTTCTTGTCCGGTTGGGCGTGTATTTAAAGCAAAAAATACATCTTACTGTAGGTAGACCCTTTTGATTATTATGTAATAGTATAGTAAACGATTGGTTAAGTAGAGGCCCAATTACAATAAAAGGATGATAAATCCGGGCTTACTGATGGCCAATAGGAGACAATGCTTTTGCGCTTTGCTTTCCTAAGGCGTTTCCCAAAGAACATAAGGAAAGCTAAAATATATTTTGCAGCAAAATTTCGTGGGCTGCGTATATTGAAAAGAAAAAAATTCATTTTTAATGTAGGCCCAATCACGATCAATTAATTATGGAATTAATTCCATTTAAAATAAGCAAGTTGATACCTACTTCCGGTATAACCGGAAGTGTGGCTACCTTGAAAATATTTTAGATCGCTTGCCTACAATGACTTCGGACACTGTCCAATTTTCAAATTTCTCCTTATTACAATTTGCCAGATATCGATCGCGGCGATTCCCGGTGGGACAACCTATATGAGCTCAAAAAACAAGCATGTGAAAATTTCATTTTTGACCGAAAATTTTATAAGAATTCAATATCATTAGCACCTCAAGGAAGCGAGAAATGCAACAAACTAATCGAAAAACCCGTTAGAAGCTTCCGATTTGAAATAATCGATATTTTTGGTCCATGTTAGGCTGTTTTTGAGCAGTCAGAATCTTTAACCGACGATATCTTCCTTATTATAGATCCAAACACTTTACATATGTATATTGGGGAGCTTCTCAGCTCGGAAACTATCCATTAAGCTCAAAAACGAAGCACATGAAAATGTCATCAAAAAAATCGACCCACATTTATTCAAAAAAAAAATCAAGTCTCTCAAAATACCTTGAATTCTACAGAATATAAACTTTAACACTCTGTAGCTTGATGACGTGCTTATCAAACTATGTTTGTTTGTATTTTTTCTTAGAATTTTAAGAAAAATTAACCCTTTCCTATATGTATAAAGATTAAAGATAAAGGTCAATTTAAATTGTTTACGTTTTTCGCCCTTAGGAATACGTTTCTCGTTTAATGACTTTGAATCTCGTCGCAAATTAAAATTCATTAAAATCCCATACACACACACACTTATGTAAATAAAATAAAAACGTATTTATTCAAACAGAATACAAAATACTTTGAAACATATACTTACATGTTTTCTAACTCTAGCAAGCCGATTTTTCTGTTTTTAATTTAAATAACAGAAACTTTATGAATAGTTTTATACCTGCCGGAAAGAGTAATAAGTGAATCTTTGGCTCCTATATATGGCTTTTCCAAACTGCAAACTTAGCTTCTAAGATGCGAAGTTTGTCACCATCTTTTGTCGGCGTAAAAACATCTTCACAATGGGGCTGTTTGCATATTTCTTCATAGGAGCTCCAAAAACCTGTTAGATATGGTTTCATCCAAAATTAAATGTTTTATACATAGTGTGATTTTTTAAAATAAATAAATCTGTAAGAACAATTTTTTTCTGCTTGCTCTATTGCTGAAAGCGTGCATAAAAGTATTTAAATAAAAAGGTCCTGTTAGTTAACAGAAAAGACAAGTTACTACGCCTAGAAATTAAGAAAGGATAAAAATTATTAAAGAAAAACGACAGTTAAGTGTTTATCGAACATGAAGATTTTGAGGATAATTTATAATAAACCCAAGTAATATAAACCTGCGAACTGAAGCTGAAAATTATAAAGAATCCTCACCACATTTAATTCCAGCCATATAAGCCACTCCCAATGTGGACATTTCTCCCTTAATTCGTTTTATTGAAAAACCAAGCAAATCAGCCAAAGATTGGCAGATAAAATCGTTTTTTGCAACTCCACCATTAAGCCTGCAGGACCAGAAACTAGAAAAAGTTTATCGGCTTTGATGCCCATACCTTAAGCATTGGGGGGGCGCCCTGTTTAAAAGGAAACTACCATTAGTTAGCTGGTAGACAAGAAAAAGTCGAAACACTATGGATTCCAACACAGCTCTTTTAATGTCCTCTTTTGTAGAGTTTGGGTTGCTGTTGTTCTGGAAAGTCATGGGGGATGAAACAGAGTCATTTTATGCAATAAAATATAAAAAAGCAAGAGAATAGAAGCAAAAATATAGTCACAAATGCACACTTGTGGTGTGTATTACCATTCCGAGCTGACAAACATCCAGTTGCTACTTACTTCAACTCCAACTGAAGGCGACACCAAGGAACAATCTAAACCATTCCTTCCACCGTAAGATATAAGATCCAGTTCGCTCAAGCTTGAAATTATCCCTTAAAAATATTTCTCTTAACACTTGAACTGTTCTAAGAACTTTCGTAGCACATTCACAAACACCTCAAAGAATATCAGCACTGATGTTTTACCTCTCGACAACATCGATTCGATCAAAGAACCCACCTCCGAGCAACCAATTTCCGCAAGATAGATCGCGTGTTTGGGACATTGTTGATTGCTCAGTTGATCCCAACCGACCAAAGGATATACATCAGGGACAGTCATTCTGATCTGTTTGCCAAGGTTGAGATTAAAAAAGCCTCCAGTTCCCACGGTCAATTTCAAGTCACCTTCATTAAAGCACCGCAAACCGTACATAGCTGCTGACTGATCCGACATCTATATGAAACATAGATTAATTATTCCAAATACATCCAGTATCCAGTTTTCTGAATCTAGTCTTTAATCGAATGATAAAGTATGATCCAGACCACTTACCACTGCATCGATTTTAATGGGTACGCCGAAAAATGTGTCTACAGTCATGCCGAAATTGTCGTCATTAGATAGGACAGAAGGCAAATGTATAGTCGGCGAATTGAAATAGTTAAGTAGAAAGCTCCAGCAATGGCTGAAAGGATCATACATTCCAGTCGCACTCGCATTGGACACGTCAGTTACATATTTATCTGTTCCGGTAAGTTTATATACGAGCCATGTATCCAGAGTGGCAAACATCACGTTGTTTTCCTTTAGAGCCTGTTGCATTTTTTTATTGGTTCGTGCGAGCCACATCAACCGAGGTATCACCTACAAAAACAAGCATATTGTACGAATGTAAGAATTGTCTTCCTGAAGCTAAAAACTCCTTTTGCGTAGACCGCCGGCAGTCTCAACCAGTATATGGCCTAGGCCACGCCCCCCGCTCCCATTAGTGCAAGGTCCAGCCAGCACCAATCGGGGTAAGGGAGCACGAGTCCGGCTGGTCACGTAGTGTTGGATTTGTGCGTTTCCAGCCTGCTAGAAACGAGTAGGACTGCTTTTTCAGGAAGTGTTGGTTTGTCGTCACGTATCCTCATAAAATGTGGGAAGTCGCTTATACAGAGGACCATGGGTTGGGCGATCGTTTGCTCCCACTTTTGAGTAAAAAGTGCTGTGTTTCTGAACGGGGGAGTTTATCTTTACCATCTTGCGATATTTTCGCTACTGAAAGTGAAAAATTTCGCAAACTAGTCCAATTTTTCGATTCGCGAATTGTCTCTTGCTACGAAGCGAAGATAGTAGAAATAGAAAATGTTTAACATCAAAGTGCGCATTTGGAGCTGCAAAGAATTTTTTGTTTCTTCATAATTGTACGGAATACTGGGAGTTTAACATTACCGGGTAATTCAAATTATACTGCACACAGAAAACTTAAAAACCTGTTAGTAACATCTATAACGAATTTAACAAAAACATTTAAGACTTAACAAAAGAATGAAACGTTTTCTCTTTCGTTATCTAACGGTTTTTTCGTTACCAGTTGATTGTAGATATCTAGAAAATGCAAGGAATCAAGAGTTAATTTTGGAAATTCTCTGTAGGAAATAACGATTTTACCCCACGGTACAGATCTTTATTTTAATCATCTGGATATTGACGTACTTTCTATAACAGACTATTCAGATGTTATGTGCAATTTTTGTGATAATTAACCAAAAACACAGCTAGTATACAGAGAAAAAATCAACACATCTGCTTATATGACAAGATAAAATTATATGATTTGATACAATAATACTTACATGGCCACTGGTGAACTTGAAATTACTGACAATTCCAAATTTGGGAATGTTGCTCAAAAGGTGCAACAGATAACATCCAGATCGTATAATCTGGAACAACAAATCATGTAAACTTTTAGACATGTTGCTATTGAAGTCGCTGCTTTTGACCAACACGATAAATCTACTTAAAAGAACTGTGTCTAGATAAGTTGGTTTCACTATAGTAAAATACCAATTACCCTCAAGAGAATACGAATACATTATACAGAGTGTTGAAGTGTTGATTATATTAGGAACAAGATAGTTCACGTTTAAAGTACAAATAAACCTCGTTAAAAATAACCCACCATCATTTTCCATGAATTGTTCAGTTGCCTGGCTTGTGCTTCTGCTCTGATATCCTTCCAAGTAATAAAGTTGTGAAAATACTCTCCAGTAGATTTGCTCCATGTTATGAAAGTGCCTCTATGAGTGGAAATGGCTAATGATTCCAATTGGTGTTTGCTAACATTGGCGTCTGTAGAATATCAAAAGGAAATTAAATTTGATTTTCATTTATATCTGCGCATTACACCAAGAGCTCTTTTTGCAATTATATTTTAACATTTTGTTTTATTCGGAACTAAATGTGGATTCTTTGAGACAAAATCAGACAGTATCTCAACACAAATTCAAGGCAGGAAAGCATGATACCTACCAAAATGATTTTTCTCAAACCTGCATTATTGCTTCCAGTATAAAAAAGACTGCCAATTTTTAATAAAAATAAAAATAACTCTTTATGAATATAAATTTTGAAACAAAAAACTCACGAATGGATGAGTATTTACCTTTTATAGCTTCTTTTATACATTGAGTAATTGAGACCAATAGTTCATCTGGCTCTATTTCTACTGCCCATTGATCAGGATGAATGAGCGGAGTCTGCAATTAATTATTAATTAGCACAATTGAATGGAGAAAAAATATAGTAAACGGTTCAAAAAAAACATAAAATAATGTAGAAAAATCTACATTCATCGAAATTTTCAATCCATTAATTTAAAACTATCGAACTTGCATTTTGATATAATTTTTATTTGAATAGAATTTCGAAATAGCAAATAAATCGTTTAAAAAATGAATTGGTCTGCTTACTTACTTTAGTAAAATTTGATCCTATGCATTGTTCATTTTTATCAATAATCTGACAACGCAATGTGGTAGTTCCAATATCTAGAGCAATTATGTATTTGCCACCAAGTCCCTCGGGCATTTTCTTTTTAGTCGCCGAGTTCCTGAAATTAAGTATAAAATATTAACATAAAATTCCTATAGTTGCAGCACGACAATGTTTTGGAATAATCAAAGTTGGGCGAGATGCAGTTTAAGTGCGTTAAAAAATATGAAGCAACTCGTAAATGCCATTAAAAAAATAGTACCTAATTAAATAAATTTGAATATTGAATGTTTCTCTGGCGACCTTAAATTTGATGAAAATAGAGTTATAATGCAGCCAAAAAAACGATGATAAATCCCCTACTGGACTTAATAAAATAGAAGACATTTCTTAGCTTAATCTGTTATACCTACACTAATTTAGATTACTCGTAGTAGTGCGTTCATAAACATAGCCAATTAAAAGAATTTAAAACAAAAATGGAAAACCTCAGACATTTAAAAAAGTTGAAAATACAACTCTAAAAGTTTGGAGCAAAGAATTGAATGTTTTTTAGATAAAAGTAACGCATAAGTTGCAGAATTGCTATGAAGAAAAATCGATATGACGACAGTGAAAACATTTTTCTTGTTGTACTATTTTTAAAAATCGTTAAAATTTAAGTCGGGAGTTAAGAAAAAATTATTGATCAAGAGTCTAAGAATTCCGTTATACAAAGATAAAATTTAATTTTTGTATTACCTACGTCCCATAGCGTCCATAGTTTTACATTTCATTTCATTTCAACTTTATATTTTACCTACATGGTTTAGTCAGTAAACAAATGATCTTAAATTTTGTTTCTTCTATTTTTTTTTTCATAAAACCCATAGTTTGAATTTTGAAAACACAACATTTTTGGTAGTTGCATGTATATTTTGTCCTAAAAAAATACACCCCTAAAACGTGTATTTTCATTGCTCTCTTGTTACTCTGATTTTTATTCTGTCTTTTTTTACCCACCAGTAATTCAGATTACAGCTGGATTAGTCGACAAAATTCAGGTAAATGAGTTTCCTGTTCCGTTAATGTGTGATATTCCCGTAATTCCCTAGAGCAGCAGATGAGTGAAAATAGATCGAGGTCAAAACGTCGCAGCTTTCCGACGCCGCCAGCTAAAAATCTGGACCAAATAGTTCGTTCCCGACCATCAGAATGTCCCGGCTTCGTTGACATCTTCCTATCCGAAGAAGAACATTCGGAACCGATTCAAAAAAATTGCCGACAGTCCAATCGTTGGTCTGAAAAGGTCAGTTTTATGATGATTAAGTGAGACTAGTTTTCCGCACTAACAATTGCTGCGAAAAATCAATGACGAACGACGATTTGTGTAATCGTGTGACTAAGCGAACACTTGAATGAATGAATGGAGGAAATTCGCTTTTCAATATTGATTTTCCTTTTAAAATAGATGGCATCAGTTTTGCATAAACTTTGTGGCTTAATTTTGAGTTTTTGAAACTAGTAAGAAATCAAAAAATAAGAAAATAGTAAATCCTTAATCTGCAAACAGATTATTTTTTGTTGTCCAATTTTCGAATTTTTTTTCGGGGTCCAACCCGATCTGTCTAGACATTTTTAATAGATCTGCCTAGACAATGTTAAATATTTAATTTTTGGTAGTTAATGGATTATGTGGTTAACAAAATCTAGAAAATTGATGAGAAAATGTTAATTTCTTTTTAATAAGTTTTAATAATAATTGATTAGGAATCAACTTAGGTATTATTATCACAATCTACACAAATTCAAAAAGATCACTCCAAATACTAAATGCAAAGTTCTTTGCAGAAGAAAAAGAAATAAAATTGTATTCAATAACTCTGTAGATTCAAATTACATTGGTAATTAAATAAAAATCTTCTAAATCATCACTTTCGTTTTAAACTGGAGTGAAACTAACAACTCTCAACTAGATTTTCAGTTTTTAATCGCTTAAAAAGTTTGCATATTTTACAAATATCTTAAAAATTCCTTCCACGGATGAAGCTGAATGTGTCCAGCCTGTACATATAAGTTATGTTTCTGTTGTCTTATATTTATTGATATTTTATTTCAGCTTAAATAGATAAGAAAAAATTATTTTAAATCCTTACAAAGTGATCATTTACGTAAAATTATCAGATCGTTGATAACAGGAAATATTTATGGTATACCTAGCTAAACAATTGAAAAATTGAACTGAATTTAATATGACCCAGTTATCGATGTGGAACCCACTAAGGTTCATGTTAAGTTTATAAACTTTTGGTGTCTCTCTTCACTCAATTGCAAACGATTTTAAGCAAATTCAGTCTGTAAATGATATTAATTGTGTGCTAAAAACTTTGAGTGCGATTTAACGAGGATTTTGTATCAGTTTGGGTCATTTTAGGGCGCAAATAGATCAAATACTTTCGGGTTAGTATTTTTTCAAAAATCATTCAACCGTTTATACAGTTAGGTACTCTGGCAGCTACCATAAGACCGGATAAAATTAGTTATATATACAACAGTTGTACCTACTACGAAGAGTGTAATGTATATAGAAAATATATGAGTGATGATAGTATTTTCCCTTCTGGAAAACTTGGATATTTGGGAAATGTGTGACAACCATGGAGGAATTTGCCAAAAGTAAACAAGCCAAAACCAGCTGACTGATGTGTACCGTGTACATTTTAATCAACATGATTTTTTTACGTTTCTATAGCTAATATTAGCCAGTTTTAGGTGTTCGTAGGTAGCTATGTACGTATTTTACTCAGCTTTTAAAAAATCTAGTGGGCTTAAGATTCGCAGTGAATTCACAATTGTTCCAGATTTTCATGCCTACATTTTACTAAATTACTTCAACAATAAGTGTATATGGCACATTAGCTTAATACCTAGTACATGCGGTGTAATTTGAAAACATAGTACAAACATGTAGTTCGTAGAGCAGTTCTATTTATATAAGTAAACTAGCGAATTGAGGACATACCTACCTTATTTCTGCCTGGATCGAGGATAATTGCAAAATACCTTTACCTGTAGGACATGCAGCTCTACCGCTCTACAGAGTGGAGGAGACCTTCTTAATTAATTTGCTGACAACCCAATAAAATGATAAATTCTTTAATTTTAAATAACGTTTTGTCTTTATTTTACACACTTAAACTACCTAATATTACTACTACGCGGATGTACGTAGATGTGATATGTGCATGTATTACTAAAGGTAGGCTGCTAAATGGTGACGCTCTACAGGACAAAGTTTATAAACATTAAACATCAAACAACTGATTAGAGTCACACAGTTCTCTAATTAGCACTGTTGCCATACAGTTCCTCCATTTCCCAAATGTTTATTCTTGATAATAGTCTGAAGAAGCGCTACTTGTTTACCGGTTTATCAATTTTTTCCATTAAACTCCCTCTTATAACATCAAACAAAATTCCATTTATTCTGGTCAGCAATGAAAACTAATGTTGCGAAATGAGGTTATGAAATGAAGATGAGAACTAATAAAAAGAAAGTAATCGAAGATATATATAAATCCCGTGCATAGCGTTACAAGCCTTTGAGTTCCCGTTCACCAGCTTGTCTGTTTTGTCATCCTCTGAGAAGCTTCTGGCTGACATCGCTTTTGTAATCCCCTTGGTTATTGGCGGGGTTTGAGTATCCACTCAAATATTTTCCTCTGCAGTATTTCTTCCCCCATACGCCTCACATATCCGTACCATATTAATTGCTGTTTTTCGATGTCTTCTAAGATTGTTCCTTTTACTTTCATTTGTTTTCTTATGTCCTCATTTTTCACATGTTCCAATCTAGATTTTCCCGCCTCTCTTCTACAAGAATCAATTTCAACTGCCAGTAAATTGTCCTTAAGTCTTTATATTAATTGCCACACCTCTGAGCCGTACATAACAACTGGTTTCAATATGGTATGATATATTCCTTGTCTTTGCCTTTGGTAATTTGTTTTTTGCCGTAATATTGAGTTTAATGCTCCTACCACTTGCTTTCCTTTGGTCCTGTGAAACTGGCTGTGAATAGCTTACTCACTTCGTCCAGTCCTCGTGGTTTTTTATTCCCAGATACATGCATCATCCTTTCTTATTTTTTTATGTTCTAGGTCCAGACCACCTGCATTCCCCTTTACACATATATTGGGTACATATATATTTGTTTAAATTTACCTCTAGGCCCCATTTTTTGTATTCTTAGATAAACTTTCTGGACATATACTGTAGGTCGTCCTTATCTTGAGCTATCAATACCTAGTCATCTGCATAGTTTAATGTATATAATGTGATAGGTATGTCCAATGTTCAGTCCCATTCCCTTACACTTTCTTTTTCATTGTCTGAGAGCTTCATCTACAAATATATTTAATAGTATGGGACAGTCTTAAACAATTGTCTTTGGTTGATACTGATGATGGCATGGATTTCATGCATGGAAAAATGCGGACTTTGAACTGGGCATTGAGAAATGGGTTTTAGTGACATATACCGGAAAAAATAAATCTAAAGAAGATGATAATAAATAGATTGTTCAATTTAGTAAAGGAGATGAACTGAGCTTTGGATTTCAATGCAGATGCAGTTGATCCAAACGACATTATCAGGATCTTTCCGATTCCCATCACCACCAAACGTTGTGATTTTTTCACACCCAAAATGATTTTTTTCGGGATTACCAACTTTAATGCAGTACTTATCATCATATAAAATATGATTTAATGTTGTTTTATGGTTTTTTCTTTCTATTTATTTAATTTTTTATTTTTATATTTTTTATAGTTTATTTAATTCTCGAGAGAGAGATATCTCTAATAGTTTCATACCGAAATATCCTAAAAGAAAATTTTGGTAGGAAGAGCAAAAGCTGCTTAATCCGATCTTGCCCCACAAATATCATATTTCCGAACAGTGGCAAGTTGAAAGGCAAATTCGTGTTATTAATTACTACTGCTACAATTTAAAAAAAGTGCACTTTATCATCAGCGACGATATTGCTTCCAAATATTTGATGCACTTGGATCAGGATCATCCGATCAATATGCGGGTACACTTACCCCAACTTACTATCTTCTAAATCTTACTATCAAACTAAAATAAAAAAAAAACAAAGATTTCGGAAAGACTCATACATCTACAGACAAAATGGCAAACCACACGTAGAACTGGACCATACTGAATCCCCTTTGTCCTACAAGACTAACCAGACAATCCCGCTTCCGTTTCCCTACATCAACGCTACTCGAACACTTACAAACGCAACGGACTACTGGACAATAAAATAATATTTTCTTGTCATTAGAATTGGAAAGTTTATTTAATAAGATTATTAACCTAGAATAAGAAAATTTTCATCTTTGTTTTTTATTTAGACTAAGACTACATGTATTAAACAAGGGCAGAAAGACCGATAGGTCGATAGCCTTTTTTAGAAATAAAGATATTTACTACTACTACTCAAAAAAATATATTAAATTAAAAAAAAAACATTCTTAGGGTCCTATAGTTTTCAATATTTCCAAAATTAAATGCAATGTTTATTTGGTTTAGCTGTATTTTTACTGCTTAAATAATATTTTTATGTATACTGTTATTGCCAAACGCAAAATGGCATGTTCAGCGCAATAACCCGAGGCTTAATATTAAAAACAAAATTACCTTTATTCCAGGCCGTAAAATCATTCTCGTAAGGTTTGCTAACCATTTAGCCAACCAGCCATGGATCCCGAGGCATTCCTAGACATCGCCAATCAGGTGGTGAAGCTCAAAATGTTTCCATACTTCGACATAGCACATTGTACGCTCTGTGCTCTCTCAGTTAGGGAGGATCTAGGAAGCGGTAGGTTTCACTGTCTTTCAAAACTAGCTGAAGATTTTGCAGCTTCTCTTATTCATAGGCTCGCAGACATTCTCCAGAAAACACCCTCTATCCTGCTGGCTTTCCTACATGTTGGTTGTATTCGCTGGAGGGATGGTGGCAAACGGACTCTTGGCGGAACCCATCTTGGCACCTCTTAAAAATACACCTCAAGTCTTGGTTGCAACGGCTGTGTGGTACGTAGGTGCATAATATGAAAAGTTATTAAAAATCGGCATATTTTCTTATTCTCAAGCTCCCCAAGTTAGCTCAGAAAATAATATAGATATGTTTGTAGGTACGTGATTTTCTATACGCCTCTCGACGTCGGTTACAAACTAGCCAAATTCCTACCGGTAAAAATCGTGTTTTCGGCAATGAAGGAAATCTACAGATGCAAAAAGATCTACGACGGAGTGACGCACGCAGCCAAACTATATCCCAACGCTTATTTGATCATGATCATTATTGGAACGCTTAAAGGCAACGGAGCAGGTTTCACCAGATTGATGGAACGGCTTATGAGGGGCGTCTGGACGCCCACTGCCATGGAATTTATGCAGCCAACTTTGTAAGAACGTCTTCATTCCAGGGTAAACATATTAAATTCTTAATCATATGTTTCAGCTACACCAAAGCGTCATTAGTTGCTTCCATTATATTCATCTTAGATAAGAAAACTGAGTTGATCTCCGCCCCTCATGCGTTAGGTGTATTTCGGAATCGTCATATTCTTGGTCTACTTTAAATTATCATCTATTATTCTGGGCATTCACGATCCCTTTATTCCATTCGAAAACTTGATGTGTGCCTTATTCTTTGGAGGCATATGGGACAGTCTGGCTAAGATTTTTGGTAAAGGCCAAATCAAGGAGGGCGAGGTGAAAGACGTGAAAAAGACAAACTAAAGGTAATTATGAAGAACCACAAGGATTAACAGCATTTTTTTGTTTCCTTATATTTTAGAAAGCTGCAAATTGGGTGGTAGATTTGATGAGGTGCGGTCGTTCAATTTATTACCCCTGTGGTTTATTCGAGGCGCCAAAGTTAAACATTTTGTAATATTGTACTAAATTGTAAATATTTGAAAATAAAGAACAAAATATGGAACATTAGGGGGATTTTTTTAAAGTCTTTTTATAAAATAATCAGTTAAGGTGAATTGCTAAATTGAAAGAATTTAGGATTCATTCACGAGAGAATTATTCATATACAATCCCAAAATTCATACATAAAAACATTCAATCTACGTGTTTAGATTAAATTCTACACTAACTACGTTTTAAGCAGATACTTACCGCAGCATATTCTGATTCCAAAGATGAATTTGCAAACGTTCAAATAATCCGTAGAAGTACCTACTTTACATAAAATTGAAAATGCCTGCTCGTGAAAATATTTTTATTAAATAACATGAACTGCTTTACATTTAGAACATTACACAACAGGTTGTGACTCATCAATCTAATATAATGCAAAACCTACCTATTGGAAGTCATAGTGATAATTATCAGTCTTTTCGTAAAGTTTGTACTAATTTTAAATCTTCCTCAAACGCGGCTTTATGAGAAATACTACTCACATTGTCTAACTTCACTTCAACACTAAAACTAAAAAAAAATTCAGTCTGTATTTAGCACTAAACACACTCCCTGCAGAACCCAATGGCTGATGTGTTCTGTTGTTCGCAAGTCCGCCTCAAAAACCAAACCAACCCCCATCGCGTTTCTTCTTAGCGATGTTGTATATACGGGGGTACGCAACGTGTTTTGAAGCTTCAATCTGAATGATTCAATGGGTACCACTCCAAGTACGGGCAGTTTTTCAATCAGCACCTTCGGTGCTGATCTTTTGAGGCAGTTGTTCTCTACATCCCAAGCTGCGCCTTCGAGATAGAGTCCGTGGACTAAGCAGTTACCCTATAAGATTATTAATATTATTGAAGGCCTCGATTGCAAGCTTCCAATCGGTTGAAATTAGAGCAGCGATCAGAAAATAGCAAACATCCTTTACTTACAGCTGCAGGTCGCAAAATCACATCAGCTGGATCGACATACTCAGTAACAAATGTATACAGGGTGGACCGATCCAACGGCCAGTTGTGTAAACGGCAGGCAATTTGAACTAAAGCGGCGAGATAAGTTTCAGGAATATGCAGTCCAGAGATCCATAAAACTGTGGGTTCTCCAGTAGTTGACTAAAAAGTGAATTTTATTAAGTAAAAATATCTGAGTCAAACGTATTGCGTACCCATGAAAAATACTGCTGCTGTCTAGCTTCAAAATGCTCCATCCATCCTCCTAAGTTCTTGCACGTAGCCGGAGCTAGTTTTCTCCAGCTAGCCGGCAATTGGCCATTGAACAAAGAATAGGCGACATTATCCAAAACAGTGTCCATGCCAATTTCACCGGCCAAAGCTTTCTTCAGTTGCACCAACGACCTTCTCATGGTGGCTATTAACTTGTTAAATCGCTCCAATTCTTGTAAGAGCACCACTATCGTGGGCGACATCATTCGTTGGAAGTAACGTCGCACTTTCCATACCTCATATTCTTCAGGTATCTTCTTTAGAACGTCGTTCGCCACTGCTTCAATAAACTCTTCTCTGCTGATACCTTTTTCTGAAGCAGCTAGACGCGTTAAATAGTTTTATTAATTTATTAATCCTTATTCATTCCAATATATTCCTGGGTTTTTCAGTCCAATATCTCACCGCAGAAGATCTATACCGGCTCGGTTCATTTACGTCCGAACACGTAGAACCGATGTCTGGCGTATAAGGCAGGGTCTACCTAAAGCCTTACTGACGAGTCCAATAGGTAGACCCGGGACGAAACGCAGGGCTCATCACATAACACCATAATTAGTGACAATAAAATTGACTGAAAAACCCAGGAATATATTGGAATGAATTAAAAGTACAGTCAGGAAAAAGAAATATACGAAAAATTAATCCTTATAAAAGAAACCAGTCAATTACCAGAAAATGATTAAAAATGTCTAAGTATAAATAATCGTTAATATGAACTTACAAACTTGAGGTTGCAGTTCAATCAGAATATTCCACATTTCCTTCGTGGCTTGAGTGTAATACCCAATTTCCGCATTGGAATGCAAACCAAATATTTCAGGACTATTGGCCAGTGGAAGTTCGTCAATAAAAGCTAAAATATAAGAGTGTTAACTCTTAAAGCGTCCACAAATAAAAAACTCTTTTAAATACCAATGTAGTCATCTTTGCTGCCTTCGGGTGGAATAATATAATCCACGGTGATGTCTTGATAAAAGTGGAACGGTTGAAAAGTATCAAACAGAAAATCTCCCATGTACTCATCCATGTAAGTCTTCACAATTCTTCTATCAAAGTCATCAATCACCCGCCCCCCATACATAACTTCTCCAATTAGGTATTTCAAGCTATTCCAGGGAATTCTAGAGTCTTTCGCTTTGTACGCTTTCGTCAGGTAGGTGTCGAGAATTTGAATGCACACATTGAAGTCGGACTCATTAAAGTCGTAGCAAATATTCCAGCCGATTTTGTCATATTTTCTGCGCTCTTGTACAACTGCGTGGAAAAAGGCCAGCACATAGACCAAGGACTTAAACGCCGGATGAGAGCAGGAATCCAACAGTTGCGCTCGCATCTTGAAAAAGGTGTTGCGCAAATTCAGTTTCAATCCATTTGGAGGTTCCGTTACAACCTTCAGTGATCTGAAATTCCAGCATGCCTTTACTCCAATTTATCCCATATAGGATTAAGGAAAATAAATCTACCTCTGCAGAATCCCTATGGGGAATGTCGCCACTGGATCAGTAGTTAACCAAAGTCGAAAATCTGGATGCGGCTTACTAATCTTTTCTATATGCTTCTCCAACGACTTAATAAAAGATATGAGCAAATGGCAGTTCTGGAACATTAGCCACTGTCCTCTGGATATGGCAGTATCCAACAGCTGCAGAGCTGTGGGCTCTTGGCCTTGTCCCAAGGATAAGTAGCGAAATTTTCCGCCGCCAAAGCCGCATCTAAGATAAGATAAAATTAATTAAATTCCCATGTAAAAATGTATTAGTTAGTTTAACTTCTTACCTATCTGCTAACTTCATCAGTTCCGCTGTAGGATCTGAGCCGGGGCTTAAAATGAACACCACAGGAGTAGTGGGGCTGCACTGCTCAAATATATTGTCCATGCTAATAACAGGGGGCATTATATACTCTTCTCCCATAACTTCCGTTATGTAGTCCCCAACAGCTCGATATACTCTGTCCACGCGAAAACACCTCAACAGTAAAAGTACTTGGAAAGGTTTTAGTCTCTCCTTGTAGCCGAATGGAAAATCCATGGCTTCTGGAGCGTCCATATCGTACCTAGGATTTGATAAATATTGTTTACACGCAAAATCTTCAATTGAACGTGTAACCATCGTTTTTGATAATGTTGAAAAGCACTAAGCAATCTGACAAAAACGTCGTTTGCTCAAGTTTTAGGACAAATTCACTTCAAAACAAAACAATATGTCCAAAGAAGAGGCCAAATGTGTTTGATAAGTTTTTTCTAGTCTTCTGAATATAGAAAAACACCTGCATTTTATCACTGAAGCCATAGATAAAACCGCGGCTCAGTCTGTTAAATTACGTACCATTCCTTCCATAGTTCAACGTTTCTCTCAAGCTGATTAGGCAAACTTTCGAAAATTAGAGGGAAATCAGTGGAGAGTTTAAGAATGTTTTCCCATCCCTGGTTGCTCAACCATGCCGCCGGACGTTCTCTGCTAGACTTTTCCAAACTCACGCTACCCTAAAGAGCCCAGTCACATAGTTAATTGCAATCCAGTTTGATAAATATATAAAATCACAAATTTTATGCTCTTGAATCGGTCTAATCGTCACATATATCTGTTTCCGCAACAAATAATATATGTAAAAAAACACCAAATAAAACAAAAAGAAAATTTCTATGGTCTAAGTCCGTTGTACTTACTTTAATGAAAAAATCCAGCTCGGCTTGTGAAACAGCTCCAGTGCTCTGTTCCAGCTTGGCCGTCATTTGAAACGAAAATAAAAGTTTGTGTTTCTCAAATATGCCAGTGCATCCATAGTCGTAGACATTCTTGGTCAGCATGTTGATGATATTGAACAATCGCCTATCTAAGACGGTGTGAGGTAGCGCCTTTCTCAGCGAGTAAGCAAACACTTCCAAATATGATGACAGCGAGTATTGGTACATGGCATTAACTCCTGCCATGTCGGAAAGCACAAAGAATAAGATAGCTCCTCTTTTGGCCACCGGACGGTACACGTCCCTGAGTTTATCAATGTCTTTTGATGTTTGTGCGGCCAACTCCAGCTTTTCCATTACTTCCGTCGCTTTGCTTTTGGTGTTTTCCAGCGTACTAACCAGCTCCACATTGTCCAGCATGTTCCCGGTAGTGGTAGATAGCTCCCGAAGAAGCGAATCTTCCAGAACTTGCAGAAGATTCTTATTCTCGCTCGTTTCGCTGATTAGCAGCTCGCGCTGCTCCTCCAAGTCGGGTCTTTCATTCTTAACCACCACACCCAAAAGCTGATCTTCCAACCCAGACAGCGTTACAGTATAATTAATTACTATTGCAGTTGCATACACTGAAGGGTTGAATATCGGATTAGCAAACTTAGTAGTCATGTACAGTCTGAAGTTGGGATCCCAATCGACTTCCTTATCGCCAAGAATGACAAACACACGCCCTCCGAGGATCTTCACATTTTTCTGTATGACATTTTCCACTACAGGATCGATGTAGTCATCAACATCCTGAAACAGCACTGGGGCTCCATATTTAATCGACATATCCAGGTGTTTTAAAAAGTCGCTGTCGCTGAAACTGAGCACCTTCATATTGTTTTTTTCTTCGCGTTTTTTCACCCAGTTCAAAGCCTGCTGCTGAGGATCAATGCAGAGGGGAAACCTGGAACCTCTTATGGTCAAGATGCCATTCTGAATGGACAATTCATCTGGAGGAAGGGACTCAGAGACCCATTGACTGACCTCAACATCAGTAGTCAAATGTGTCTCTAGCTTGAATGGTTGAGATGCAGGAATTTGCCTATTTTGCACACTATCCTGCCAGTCGACATAGACCATATCTCGTCTAAACTCAAAGGTAAACGGACCACAATACGCCAAAAATCCCGAGCAAAGCAAGCAATTCCCCACTAGTCTTTCTTTCTCTATATGGAGCTGATTCAGATCTTCGGTCCATCGAATTTTCTCGGAGCTCAACCCAGAAATCAGTTTGTCCGCAGCTTCCAAACGGCGCATCATGATATCGGTTTCCTCCTGCAGCTCTTGCCTGGTCTTCATGGCATTGGCGTACTTCTGGTTGAGTTTATCCAGGTCTTCCTCCAGTTTGCCAATTTCACTGTATAGCTTATCCAGATTGCGTTTGGCAGTAGTATACTCATTTTCCAACTGCTCTACTCGCTCCTTTTTGGGTTTCACTTCTCGGAAGACCGCACAATACCCCAATACAGCTTGCACAAATTTGAGCAACCCAAAACCTGCCTTACTGATAGAAGACATTTCATCCAGTTTAGACGATTTCTTCATATGTGCTTTGCAGGCTCTTTGCTGAGCTTGGGTGATAGCGTCACAGTTCATTTCTTGCAGAGTCCGCAGAAAATTGGCTTCCGCCATCATTCCCTTCGCAGATTTCCAGGAAACTTCCTTGTAGCCCCTTAGTATCACTATGCATTCGCATACAGTCTGCACTGGTTCGGGTGGAGTAGCAAAAGATCGAATTTCCGTAATATCCGCTTTATCTAGATCTGCTAAAGCGAGTCTGGCAGTTTCAAGCGCTGGCAAAGCTGCGGACAGTGCTTCTTCAGCATCTGCTTGTTCAATGCTAATTATTCTAGCTTGTTCTTCAATTTCCGTGCTTTTCAAAGAGGCGACGTCTTTCTTTTCCGTGGCCACTTTGGTTCCAGCTTCAATTTCTCCCAACATTTCCTCGCATTCTGCAGTGGCTTTTCCAACAACAACTTTTTGCTTTTCCAGCTTGGCGTTTAAAATCGCCAATTCTCCACTGGCTTCTTCGATTTTCAATAAGCCGCTCTTCAGGCGATCGCATTGGGCGTTAATGTAATTTCCCTTTTCTTCCAAAAGCTTCAGGTAGGTAGCGATGAAATCCAAATAGTGCTTAGGAGTGACGTAGTTCTTTCGCCGCATTATTAGCAAATAATTAGCGGTAAAGTCAATAGCACTCTGATGCACATGAACAACGTGTTCTATGATAGTGTCTCGGTACTGCTCGGGAATGTTAACGTTTTCTTTAAGAAACACTGAAGCGACCGCAAACAGGGCTTGAAGAGGCCAGGGAAAGATCCAGTCAATGGTGGAATTATTAACCAATCCTGGAAAATTCCTGCATCGCTTGCTTAGGACATCGCTGGTAGGAGACATGGACAACACTACATGTAAATTATCCACACAAGTGTTAATAAAATAATGCCAAACATTATCTTTCCCCACCCCATAGCCAGCCTTCACAGCTGCAGACCTGCACTGTCCTATAATTTGCTCCTTGTCATCGTCAGTGAACAGCGAAGGCACATAGCCAATCATGAGAATATTGTTGATAAACTCCAGGAAGCCTTCTTCAACGACTTGAGCAGCTGTAAAGAAGAACACTGTCGGTTTTTTCTCGATCCCCAGTAGAGAGTAAAGCTTCTTTAAATCTTCTTTAAACATTGCCTCATTATACCCTCGACAAAGAGTAATGGAAAATACTTCGCACCCTGCAGTAAATGCTGCCAGTTTGGTGAGACTGGCCTTTCCGCTGCCACCAACACCCACCAGCATTACATGCCCTCTTTCCAGACGCAGCCCTCTATGGATCCTGGTCAAATGCTCCAAAGCATCGTTGAAAAGCACAATGCTTAACTTTTCCTTCTGCTCATTGTACAGCTCTATAATTTCTTGAAACAAAAAATATATAGCGTCGTAATCTAGCAGGTCTTCATAGTCTCTCGGTTCCCCTTCATTGGTGGCGTTGCGATAATCTCCAAACAGCAATGGATCGCGCATGGTATATTCCACAACATCCACCTGCTCTTTTTCCTCGGTTTCAGCCTGAGGATCATCAGGGACGAAAACAAAGTCATCATCATCCACTTTGGGCTGTTCTTGTTTCAGCTGCTTGGGAAAGTATTTCTTCAGTTGCTCTAGCAGTTCGTTGCGTACCAGCTTTTGGTCTTCAACGTTGATCAACCGATCACAAAATATTCTTACAAACTCGTTTCTCCACACCCGTACAATTTGGGGCAGGATTTGGAAGAACTTTGGAGTGATTTTGCACAAACCGGCAGTAACCCTTGACAAGTCGCGCATATTAAAAATGTAATGAAACTTACTTGGGGTTGGAGGTAATTGAACTATCAACGTGTTGTAGAGGTTCAGAGTCATGGTCAGCAATATATCTGCAATTTGTACTTCCTCGTCAAACGCTGATAAATGTCCGGATAGGATTGAAGAGTATATGCGATGCAAAGTGGTGGTAGTGGGAAAAACCAAATTCATCACCGTAAACATGGAGATGAATCGCGGATCCACCTCGTTCCTGCCGCCTCCGGCTACTCCCATGGCAGCAAAGTAAGAAATATCTTTGAGCACCTTCCAATTCAGGTCCTTCCCCCTATCGTACATGCCACCCTTTTCAAATAGAAGTTTCAGTAATGCAATGGGTTGCTGAGTGCCGTAGTCATCAACTTGAGGCATATTCATGTCGTCAATAAAGCAAATCAGTTTCTTCCCCATTGGAGGACCATATATTTCCTTTGTACGTTTTTCCACAGAAGATTCCAAGTTCATCTGAACATCCATTGACGAAGTCCGCGACGAGAAATTGATGTTCAACAGAATAAAGACATCTGCGTCCAAGCGACGAAGAAAGTCTTGAATAATTGCAGTTTTCGATGTACCCGTTTCACCCACGAGAACAATGGGCCGTTTTATTTGATTCATCAATTGCAGGATATACGTTACGCGAACTGTGTCCACAGTGGGAACTAGAATTCGCGAGAACCTTTGATTGCTGTCGTGGGTATATTCAGGAACCAGCCAATCCCAGGCCACCCAAACTTTCTCCTTCAAGTCCAAGAAATAATCATAGAGCGTGGCACAGGCGGTTGGCATGTGAATTAAATCGCATTTTTTCTCGATTGTATCATTGGCTGTAAGCATGGAAATCTGTGCCTTCATATATTCATCAAATTCGAAGCGACAGGAATCAATTAGAGCAGCCCCAACAGAGTTATACAGGGACGTGGTGAATACTGCATTAATCAAATCAGTGTCCACCTCTTCATCTGGAGGTCTCGTATCTTCGGCCGGCTGAGGATAAATGGCGTCTATCATGTGGCATAGCTGAGTAATCATGTTAAGGCCCGTTTGCGGAATGACAGTTTTCAAGGGAGACACCTGCTTGTTTCCCAATGTTCCTTCCATAACATAAGCCATTAAATCGGGAACGATTTTATTATAGTATTCCGAAAAGGCCTCCCGTTCAGGCTCGTGTTTTCTTGAATTCACCCATCTATCCCAATAGGGTTGATAGCCTAGATTCTTCGGGTCCACGTAAACCATGCCAGCGCGCGAGACCGTTGCAGGAGAAGCGTATTGCAAATCTCCAACTTCAAAGAGCAACGCGCATACAGGGACTTGCAATCGAATTCGTTCTCCATTAGCCAAAGTCAGTAGCTTGTTATCATCCATGACGGAGTTCATATTTTCGATCCATAGCGCATCAACGTCCCCATCAAATAAAATGTATCTTCTCTCGGGTTTTTCGGTAGGCTTGTTCATTTCCCTGAAAATATTTGATAGTAGCCCATCAGTCCAATCTCTAGTCAAAGGATCCAAAATTCCATAGAGTTCTATCACTGAGCAGGCTTTAGGGTTTAGGGTGTTAATTTTCGTGGGCAGTCCCAGCAAGGTTTGGGCTTTGGATAAAACATTTATCACTACAGTTTTACCGCCCCCGGTCGGACCCACCAGCATGGTGGAATGCCTTGTCATCATAGTTTCATACATTTGAATAACTTTGTCTACCTGATAAGGCAAGACTATGTAACGGTCTTCGGCAAACACTTTCTCCACTGCAGCGTTAAAGTCTGGATAGCCCACCCTAGGACAGTCCATGCCCGGGAACAAGTCTCTGATCAAGCCCAAAAAGAGTGGCACATCTTCATAGACGAATTTCGGATGGTTCATATCCCGTAAAGCTCTCATTAAAACTAGAGCTTCTTTGATATCAGGCGAAGCTCGCTTGAGCACTCCGGCCATTCGCAGGACCGCGTTCAAAGCTCTCAGCCCCCAATCGTAATGGAACTGTTTCGACAACTGTTCTCTGGCCAGTTTGTAGAGCACAGTCATTTTTTTAGCCAGCACTTTGGCTTCAAGAAACCCGTCCGAAAATAGGGATATTAGGCAAATCATCTCCAAATCGGGTACGATGCACACAACCGGGCGAAATAGCGCCTTGACAGATTCTGGAAGCTCAGTCCGTCCAGCGTATCCGGGATTCATGGTAATAAAAATACCAACTTTGGAATCAAGGGCTATTTCTACGCCCTCGAAAGTGAACCGTTCCAGCTTCATCATTAGACCGCTTCTGATGGTTTGAAGTTGAGTGCTGATAACCGAAAGAACCGAGATGTCGATTCTGTTGAACTCATCAAAGCAACCCCAGGCGCCACACTGTGCCAAGCCCGCCAGAGTGGTTCCAATTGCTTTGTAGTCCATTCCTTCCCCACAATTTGTGACAATGCACAACAGGGCCATAGCCTTTGCTAAATCTTTGGTAGTTTCGGTTTTTCCAGTACCTGCAGGGCCAGCAGGCGCGCCGCCCATGTGCATGATCAAAGCTTGGGTGATTGTAAGATAAATCCGGTCTGTTAAGGGAGTGATAACCAAGCGACCATTTAAGCCCATGTATTCATAGCCGTACTCAAACGATCCAGTACACTGAGTGACCCAGAGGTTATCTAAATTATTCACCCAGTAGAAGCGAAGCTGGCTTTCCCACTCAAACTCCTGAGCATCCATCACGCTGTCTCTGACAAAGCTTTCTACGATGTCTCTGGCATGGACTTCGATGATTGCAATCGTGCGAAATTTCGTTCTATCATTAGCTGTTAGCTCAGCTCGTACTGTGAAAACAATTTCCTCTAACCCGCCATTCAACTGCTGCAAGTATTCCTTCATTGCTCTCTTGTTTCCTTTTTTGATTTTTGCAAAGACGTTCTCCACTTCAGCGGTCCACCAAACCTGACTGCCAGCCAAACAGATCATTCCCTGATACTCCAGCATCCATTGCGTACGAGGTCTGCGAATTTTACCGTAATAATAAATAGCGCTCTTGGTGATGAATCTATTGGATTTTCGCATCTCCTTCAAAACGTCGTTCATCCAGTCTTCAACTTTTCCTTCTATCATGACCGGAGTGCGAAACTCCATTACTTCTCCTTCTCCAGAGACCATGGCTGAAGCAATGACTCTGTCGTTGTTGTCCGTTGAAAAGCGCAAGGATTTAATATTATCAAACATTTTAATCATGTGGTCTTGGACCACTGTGTATTCGCTGCTGCCTAAAATCGACAGCAGTTCTTCGGTTGAGATGAAATAGAACCGGGGGAATCTTCTTCGTTTGGAATCCAGGTAGTCGTTGAGTGACTTTTGGCACCGATCAAGTCCGGCTTCTAAGTTTTGAAACTCCTCTAGTCTACCGGGTAGAGCGCAAACTTCAAGAACAACTGGCCTTTTGGCAGTGTCCAGCATGATTCTTCTGAAGGCTTTATCAATGTCGTCAAATTTTCGGGCTTCATCGGGCAGTTGGGCCCTGATGTCTCCGCCCACAAAAATTCCCTCCAAATACAACCACTTTCTTTGAACTGCCAGCCATTCGTCAATAACTTCCCCGATGTTTGCCAATGTTTTCTCCCATTTCTGAACCTGTGGCAGAAAAGGTCCTACGAACTGAGAGCCGGCCATGCTTTGAAGATTCATCGAGTTATCGTCAAGGACTTGCATTATATCTTCCGTGGGTCCGATTATAAAACCGCGATCCTCACTTCCCTTCATATGTTTGATCACCACAAACGATATCGTCTTCCATGTTTCCGCAATTTCAGTGACTCCTCGCTCTATGGCGAGTTCCTTAATTGCGTTATTAATAATTTCCTCGGCCATATCCTGGAATCTATGCAACTCCATAGTGAACATGTTGTCCAGAGTAAATCGATCAGGAGCCATATCAAAAACAATACCAGTCTTATCCATTAACTGGCGCCAATGGCGGTCTCTCAGGGCTTCGTTCTTAAGAGCCACCATCAATGGCACCGAGTTACGAAATTGTTTCATTTTCAATTCCAAAGTTAATCCCACCGGCATCGCTCGAATGTCTTTGGAAATTTTTCTGAACTCCTTTAGAAAGCCATCAATTCCATCCAGTAGAGCTTGCGGGTTGAGGTTAGCCCATAGAGTTTTACCCCACAATTCCCTGGCGTGTTTCTGCGCTTTGTACAACTTATATACCACATCCATGCCTTGGAAATCTGTTCTGGCTTTAATAAAATCCGAGTAGTCTGCAAGAGGGATATCGAAAAGCATCTCGGCATTAACCAGATCTATTCTTCGGGTTTCTAAGTTGTCAAACTCTATTTTGTATTCATCCATTAGCTTAATGCCGGCATCCAGATCCTCACCTACTGCTCCAGGGCCTTGGCTCAGAAACCGTTCCAGGAACTCTTTTAGGACATCGATAAAGCTGTTGATTTCACTCAGAGTAAGCAGAGCAAACCGTTCCTTGGTAGATTCAAGGGTCTGTTCCCGATACAGCCCAGAGAGAAGGAGCGCCTGCCATTCTTTCTCCAGCTGAAACGCCAGGGCTTCATGCTCAGGGATCAAATTGAATATCATGTTGTCTAAGCATAGAGTAGATCTCCTGATACTTCTTGTAATCGAGCTCAGCTTGTATGTTGTTCTTTCTTATAGTGGCGATCGCTTGCATTATAGCTTTAAACCGCTCCAGGCCTTTGATGTTCTGCCTAACTGTAGCATGGAGAGTTTCAATAGTTGTTCTCATTTCGACCATCTTGTTCATAGTATCGCTGTCCAAGAGTCTTCCCAAAGTATCCTTCCATTCGATGCAATGCTGAGCGATAATGTTCAATAACGGGCGTAAGTGTAACCGGACAGAGTCTATGTCTACGTAATCCCGATAATTCACCATGCTTTGGGCGATATCTTTGTAAAACATGAACTTTTCATCATACGTCTCTAAGGTCACCATGCTCGACATGAACTTTTCGCATGTGGATTCCTTCTCGAAGGACCACAACGTTTTGTACCTCTTCCACCTTTGGAGGTTTTTGTGCACGTTGATGATGGACTTGTGGGAGACATCCTGAAGCTTCTGCACAGCATCGCCTATATCCGGAACCTTCATGATTTCATCGTGGAATGAATATAAGAACTCTTCCTGCTTATCCCTCTGGATGGGTTTGCACAATATGCAAGTTTCATGCATCCACCGAGGAAATAGCCGGAGCCTATCGAAGAAATCGTGAGAGTTTCTTATAATAATGTTGTATATTTCTGTAGCTGTCGGTCTCAGTAGAATTTCGGGTGTTACCACCAACGCATCCACTTGGAACAACAGCTCCTTATTTTCAAATTTCGAAGAAAACATTTCCATGTTTTTAATGGTCATGGTTGTAAGAGCTCGATAAATTTCAGTCTCCCAAAACGTATAATAACTGTACATTTCAGGGGAATTTCCTGTGTTCGTATTCAAAACGAGATATTCCAACTTAATCATTATCGGCCCAAACGACTCATACACCTTCAAAAGATTGGCTACAGCTTCAGTTCTGGCATTGTACATCGTATTGAAAAACTCCTTGCAGGGCAGCCTTATGGGGTTAACTTTGACTGGCACAAAGTCGAACAGATTCGCTGATTGCAAGGTTCTTAGTCGTCTGTACAAGTCCTTTTCAATGTGCTCGATATGTTCAAATAAAGTCTTGAGTGCCGTTATAAGAGCTTCGCATTCTGCTGCGTATTCATAGATGCTCAACGAGGACCATTTTATGCGGGATAGACCCTGTTGAACGTAGAGCTCCACATCTTTTAGTTTTCCTTTTAGTAGTATTACCTGAGAACAAGTTGCAAATTTGGACATAGGAAATGTATTTCTCCGAACTTTGTAGTGGTTCTTAATGACACCGAATGGTTATCCTAAATAGTGAAGATTCCCGCTTCCAAGATTAAAGTAAGTTTAATGAATACAACTGCACGTGAGCTAATTGTAGTTCTTAAAAAGGCGAATACTTTTTTGAAACAGTATTAAGAACTTGTGAAGGAAAGTTTAGGTGATCAGGAAAAATTATTTAAAAAAGAAAGGAGGTAAGTCAAGTTTTAAATTTTTTTAAAATTAATTTTTCATTAGAAAGCCAAATAAGTTTAAAACGTTCTTTGTTTCTCGAATGCTTTCGATGAAATATGATCGTACAAAGATCTTCTACAATAGATTCGAAGGGCTTTCTAATAGACTCGCAAAACTTTTCCCCATTCATCCAGGTCTGTATAACTGATTTTTATCGGTCTATATCTGCATTTCCTTGAACATTTCTAAGTTTTTAATTGATTGAACCTTTGGCTTACCTGTGGCGATGTTAACTTCTCTATAATACCATTATACATCTTTAACATTCTAATGACTGCATTGACGTTTTTCGAGCACTTTTCTTTGCGCATTGCAATCAGTCGGAGATTTTCCGGCAAAGAAAACTTTAACAGCTCAAACACCTCGATGCACTTGAAACATTTCCATAGGGATTCGTCAAAGTTCAATTCAAATTTCAGACCAAAGTCGATCATTATATTTGAGCCCATAATTTCATGCCAGGTCAAGTTTTTTTGAGACTGGATTCGATCCATTAAGGTATGGGCTGAATGGCTCATCATGGATGATCTCATTGGCATCTTACCACCTACAAGGTGTTTTATTTGGATTAGGTTCCTTCCATTCTCCAGATGGACAGCAATAAAGCCTACATCTATGTGCTCAACACAACCAGTCGTTCACAAAAACATTTCAGGTGAACTATTCCTGTTTTTTTAATAGAAAAATCTTCATACTTACTTTTGACTGGTATCAGGCTTTTGCCTCCACTGTGTATGGATCCTATTTTGATTTGAGAACTGTTGACGCCTGTAACTGAGCCTCTATGTGGCTTAAAAAATGCCTTTTTTCTAGGAGAGTCACATATTTTCAAAATATCGTACTGCATAACTTTCTCCAACACTGGACCATAGGTTTCCAACCATTCTTCCAGTTTTACTAAAGACGCGAAAATGTTCAGTGGAAAAATAAATTTTTGGGATAATTCTTAGATATTCAGGGTGATCCTAAAGGGGGGTCATTGCTCAGACCAGAAAGAAGGGTTTAGGAATTTTTTTTATGGGAAATTCAGTTTTGCATATAATTTATATTATGATAAAAACAAGTTGCGGTGTAAGTATATCTACAAGGTTATCATGTGAAACTCGATGGCTTTTATAAAATAGAGAAGAAATAAAAAGAGTTCATTTTATTGAAATAGCTTTTCAATGCGCCAATATGAAAACCTGAATTACATGAGATTTTCCAATTTTTATCCATAATTTACCGGGAAACTATATTTTTTGAGGTAGTCTTGAACATTGATCTGTTTTGTGTCCTTTGAACACTTGTTCTCATAATCTCTAAATGCTCTAGAATGGTACTAATATGAAATCGCTACTTTAACTCAATTTTCAACTATTTCCTCAATAAATGTTTTAAAAATATGACGTAAAATTTGAATCTCCTTGTATCTGTACTAGTAAAATACCTTGTTCATAGCTACGCAATTCTTTGGCCAACTTCAAATATGCGTTGAAAGCTTCTTCTCTCAGCATAGAGTTCATAAGTTCAGGAACATTTTGAAATTTCAAAATTGGTCTCTTTAATTTATAAAACAGCAAACGAACCCAGTATATTGCCCCACCATTAGGCGGCATGTCTTTGTTGAGTATCGGATGCCGTTTGTTTCTCTAGAGATATAAACCAGCAATTTCAAACAAATTTTCCGTAATTTCAATACATACCGTAAAATTATCGTCTACAATTAATATCTCTCGAGTGTACTGATCCAATATCACATCGAACTTCTGCATCAGTTTATTCTGAATTGCTTCCCGAGTCTCGATGTGTTTGAATTTCAGCATCATTTCCAAAGCAGCCTCTGAGGACCTATGAAATGGGTAGTCGTTAATGGCAAACTGCTTTAGTATGGGATTGATTGATATTAATACCTAATCATTTTAAAACTTTGATCTATAAAGCTAACGGCTTCAACCTCCAGCTTGCGCACTTCTCGCTCATAGTTAACGAGGACAGCGTCCCAATTTTCTTTGCTATTTTGGTCAAAAATATCAAAGTCGATACTTTCAATGTGTACAGCCAATTTGTCCACTCTTTTGGCCACATTGTCTATCGTCTGAGGATCGCTCACTATAGCCCTCAGCTCAGGTCCGAATATGTTTTTAAAGTGGCTTACAGTCTGATGGAAAAATTGATGTTTAATTAAAATTTATAGAATTTTAATCGCCAAAAACAAGGAGCGTGGTTACGTTAAATAAATCTAAGCCACACTAAGAGGATGACTATGTTATGAAAACCGGGAAGCTCTTGAAGTTATTTTGAAAATTGTGAAATTTTCAAACGGCAACTTAAAGACTATTACCTTTTTTGCCTGCACTTAGTGAATGAAAAAGCTTACTCCTTACACTCCTTACTTTCGGGAGTATAAAATATAATAAAGTTTCTATTTCTGGTTTGATTTCTTACCATGGCAAATTTGTAAATATCCCTACAAACTTTGGCCATATAGTCAGAAGACGCAAACAGTTTGCTCTTGTCGAACTCCCATCGCTGTCCTTTTCCAGAATCTTCAATTTTCTGCCTGGTAACCATATACGATGACTTCCAAGTATCCAGCATATCTGCCGCGTCTAGTGTGATTCTTTTCACTTCTGCGATGGGTTTTCTGAAAAGACACAATACCAGCATTTTAAAACAGTTGAAGAATTCTAATTAACGCGGCAACTTTAATTAGAATTTGCTCAACTTGTAGTAAAAGTTATTCTGGTTTTTTCGTGTTTTTTCGCAGCATATTCACCTAAATATTACATTGCTGTCTAGAACTTTCCGAACTTTTTCCAGTAGGCACCATACAATGCGTTCCATGAACGGTACCATCACTTCGTCTGTGTTGTAGTACCTCGACAGAACCCATATTAGGTGCAAACCCTCGATCAGATCCGGAATACAGTCGCGAATTTTACGAAAGTCGTAGCTTTCGCTTACAACCTAAATGGCATCAATTCGCAATAATTAAACCTACTTTACGGTTGGATCATGTTCACCTTAAGATGTCTCTTAATGGTCGACAAGAACTTGACATTATCTCTGGCTTCTGCATAGTATCTTCTAAGGTCCAGTTGATAATGAATAAATGCGTCATTAACAGACGACTTTGCCAAGTCGAGTAATTCGGAAATGTGGACGAGCGTTGGCTTCTTCAACTGTTCCACTATGGAACTAAAGGCAGCTTCTCTCTCGTGCCAGTAGTCGAACTCTGGAAGCGGCCCATTGCCCACAGGAGTCTTAAAGAGAATTTCATTTTATGAAATGTATCAATATAAAAAATCACTTCTTCGGCGTAGGTATCTCCAATTTGAATCGATGGGTAAATGCGTAATATTGGCTTACCTTAGCCAGGTAACTATCAATGACTTTAACAATGTGTCTTTCCCAGCCCATTACGGCATCTTCGAGAGTTTCAATAACTTTCGGATCCCTGATCAACTCCTCGTTTGGTCGATCGGATTTAAGAATATCCGATAAATCGGTCATCGGTAGGTCGATATCATCTTCAACGTGCTCGCAAACCCTTTAAAACCGCACTCAATCCCTGCTCAAAACTTCTCACTTAAGTACTTACCATTGAAGAGTCGTCCCAAAACCGACAATTTCATTGAGTAATTCATCTTTAAGCGGAGTATTAGACTTCGAATGGTCTCCCTCCGCTTCGTCCAGCTCCTTACTAATGGATTTACCCACAGCGAAGGGCTGCATTTGATTTTTAGCTTCTTTCACCACTTTCATGGACATTCGCCGATAATCACCTTTATCGTGCATATCCGTATGCGAAGAAATTGATGCTTTCAAATTCAACTTGGATTTTTTCGTAGCAACAGTTTCGGCAAAAGTTGTTTTGAAAAGTGGCAGAAACAACTGGAAAGAAAAGTTTAAGCTACTTCCGAATATAACAAACAAACTGGATTCATTCGCTTTGAATCTTAATGACTGAATGAAGCCCAAGTAATCGATAGAAACTGAAATATTTGAAATGTTTAATGTATCTATTTCTCCGAACTTACTTGACTTTACTTTATGGATGGATTGGTACAAAATACTGACCTGTTGCGTTAAAAATGATACACTTTGGATGAAATTTCCATTGACCACACCTATGCTAATATAGAGTGGCATTTCAATATTGGCATCATCGATTGCTTCGAAATTGGGAATGCCAACTTCAGTTCGTCTAAAGAAGTAGACGAATCTGGTATCTGTATTGACTACACCTTCAGAGATCCAGTCAAAACCGCCCGTTAACGTATAGTCAACGACTAATTCTTGGATAATTTTCTATAATGATTACTAGATATGAAAAAGCGTTAACGCAAATGGAAGAAACAGCTTACAGGCACATAAATGACTTCGTCCTCTTCAACTTTTTCCTCATCTGCAGGTTTTTCTTCAGACTCTAAAACAAAGAAGAAATTAGGCGTTGTTGGGAGACTACTGAACCAAAGCTTACCTTCCACCGGCTTCTTCTTGCCTTTTTGCTTACCTTTTTTCTTTTTCTTTTTTTTCTCTTTGCCACCTAAAATTGAAATTCCAAATATCTTAGAAAATGTACATGTATTTAAGATTTTGAGTCAATCAAAAATTATGCAGTTGTACAGAGTCAAAAACTGTACTTGTTAATTTTCTTAGAAAACGTGATTTTTTTATTGTCCCTACTGTATTTTTGCATACCGAAACGAAACATTTGAAAAGTGAGAGTTCTGACTTGATAATTTTTTTATGTACCGGTTTCTTCAAAGTCAGACACTTCAACATCAGTAACTTCTGCAGATGGAAGTGTTGAAGCTTCGGTTTCGGTTAAGGGCATTTCTAATCCAGATTCAGCTGCATTTGCTGAATCAGGTTTAGCCGCATCTTGTTCAGCATTGTCGGTGCCAGGGTCAGGATTTTCTGGTGCTTCATTGGGCTGAGTTTCGGTCTCTGAAGAAAAGTGAAGTTGATTGTACGATTTATTGGGACTCTATTCAAAAGTAGGTACCTGTAGGTTGGGCTGTGTCTGTTGTAGGAGAAGCGGCACGTGACCGCTTTCCTTTTTTCTCGCCCTTTTTGGATTTTTCTTTGCCGCCTTTCCTTTTCTTGGGTTTTTCTGGAATTTGCGGGATTTCTTCTTGGGGGGGCTCTTTTCGTACTAAAAATATAATCAGTTTTTTTTCACCGAAAGTAAATAAAGTCAGTAATTATGCGAATATTTATAAAACTGCCATTGCAGAGTGTGTATTTTTCCTATATCGTCGAAAATTCTACAAATAGAAGTTATTCGTAATAATTTCAAAAACAATTCATGTCCTTAGAGATATGGTCTTAACACGAGAGCAAGTTTCCAGTGGCTATGAATCTAGAATCTACTGGAGATCTCTTTCAGACACTGCCTGGGTTCATTGTGAAGATAAGTCGTTTCCAGTCAGAAAAAAATAAAAAAACGGTTATTTTTTACACCCTTTGCTAATGCTACACGGTCATTAATTATTGGAAAAGCCATGAAACCTCGAGTTGTTATTTTTTTAATGGCTTCATGCCTGAAACTAAAACGTTTTTACATGGTATAAAGATGCATTAGAAAGGGTTATGATAATAAAGCACCCTCAGCCTCCAGTCTAGGAAACTAATTTTTATCCTAACTTTAAAGATCTGCGAGTTTTTGCCATCGAATTGTCCGTCGATTTTTCAACCCATTGATTAAACTTTGATTCAGAACGTATAAATATCATAGAGAAATCGGTTATTAAATTAAATAATCCCACAACATCAACGTGATTTAGCTAAAATTCTAAAAGAATTTAAAGAATACAATAAATGTATGTACAAACAAATATCCAGAAAATTTGGACTACACTGTGGCCGAAGAATGCAGCAGAATCAAACAAGATCGGATGACAAACAGTTTTAAGAAAAAGATGTTCCCATCAGATCTGGAAAAACGCATGCAAAATTAATTATTCTAGGCTTTGGTTGAATGCTTTAAATGAAGATCCAAAGCATAAATTTAGTGATGAAGACAAAGAAACCTTGAAGGTTTTCCTGCTTGAAGGAAAAGAAAATCGTACTAATGCCTTTAAATTATTTTCGATATTACTAGAGCACGAACATTCTGCTGTGAACAACTAAAAGAACAGGCCACTGGACATTTGAAGAAAAATATCAAACAACTTAAAATAGATCATTTTTCAAAAAATGGGTTTATATATTAATTTAAGTCGGATAAATGGATATTTATTTGTACTTTTTTCACTATTTGGAATGCGACCCGAACTAAACCTGCCCAGATTAACAAATGTTTACTGCACTTTGTTTCAATTTGCTACTCAATTTGTCAATGCGTGTAATTCCTGTTATATTTATTGAATAAATATTGTGAATTGTTTTATTTGGCTCTTTTAAATGACCTGAACCGATGTAATTCACTCCAACTATATTTTTTTAAAATCCAAACAGTAGCAACAGATTTTTAAATCGTAAGCATATTTGATGAATATTCATTTACCCCGAAAATACCTAGATATGAATAAATTTATAATAAAGTTTTTAGAATGATAAATAGAGTGAAATAGACAGGTAATTTTGGTTCCAGATATGCAACATTGAATACTAGTTGTATTGATGTGGTAACCAAGAGAGCAGCTGTTAAACAATTTACGAAAAGCGAAGTTGTTTAAAAAGAGATTTATAAAAGAAGCTCAACTACATAAACCGGTAAAAGATCTTATTAATTTAGCAGATTCAGCACTAAAAAGCGAAAATTACCGATTTCAGGGACCAAAATTTCTTTCTCCACCAATTTTTCGAAAGAAGTTCTAAACACGTAGAAGAACCGGTTGTTCGTGTTACTCAGCTCCTGGTCTAGCAGATCGTCTTCGAGGTAAGAAGACAGCTTGTCCTCAAGTTCGTCGGCGCTGGTCATCATGTTCTCGAAGTAATCGCCGGAACTGAGCCCGAACACTTTCGTGATGGTGTTTTTAACCCACTCCCTCCGAAAGTCGGTCGCCATTTATTCTTTTATGTTTAATTAAACCGATTAAAAGAAAAAAACGTCCATTCTTTAACAACTAATTAAAAAAATAAAGTTTCGTTACTGTTTATCGGTGTCGCTGAGGCGACCAACAAACAGTTGCACGTGCGGTATACAACAGTTGCTACGGTAGTTTGATCGTTTTATTGGGGTGTTTGATAAAACAGTTGGCCCCTTTTCTCCCTCAACGCAACTGGAAGGAAAATGGTTAAGGGCAATGATAAAAAACAGTTTTTATGAAAAAAAAAAAACAAATTTATTCCCTCAAAACTACATGCTAACGCAGGATTAACCAAAGACACTTTTTGGCCTTCGGAGAAGTTCAGCCACAACAATTGCAGGAATTGTTTGTGCGGTTTATGGAACGGATTGAGGAGTTGTAATACGTGTTTTTCATCCTCATATCATCTTAGTATACATTCCTCAGGTAATTGTATCAAGCCAAGTCCCTATAAACACCGGCCGGGAAATGTTTCGTTTCCTGCCTTTTGGCGAACGAGCATTCTTCATTGGAACTCTCTTTTCTGCAGAATGTTGATAAATTTAGTAGATTCACCTACCTATAAGATTTCTATTTTTTTTAAATATCACGGAGATAAGCTTTTATTATCTCGTTTTACAAAAGGCGTTCAGAGAAATTATTGAAGACCAATTTTGAATAACGCTGTGCTTTAACCAGTTGCTTTATCATTCTACTAGACAATGTAAGATGGAATATCATACAAGCTTATAACGAATGAAAATATATTGCCTATAAAACATCTACACTCAATTTACAGCGTTTTTATCTTATTTCTAGCTATGATTTAATGCCTACTTTAATAGTATCGTATATATCATTTCGCCGCTGACTAAAAATTGGTATTTGTTGCCTTACTTTATCACATTCAGTCAAGTCAAGATCAACATTCACAATCTCTTCCCCTTCCTTGGCTTGTCCAATGACTTTGCCCCATGGATTTGTGATTTGAGAGTGTCCCCATGCAATATAACCCTGCGTGCCTCTGGCCGGACTAATGGCCAGGACAAACACTTGGTTATCTATAGCTCTGCCTCTTTGCAGCAACTCAAAGTGCAGAGGGCCTGTGGTCAAATTGAAAGCTGCCGGATATATGAGAATTTCCACGCCCTGCAATCGGTAGAGCTTTGCCAGTTCCTCAAATCGCAAGTCATAGCAAATTCCGAGGCCTATTTTGGTACCTTCTATATCGAAAGTAGCTAAACTGTGTCCAGCAGCTAAGACATCAGATTCTTTGAAAGTTATCCCTCCAGGAATATCTATATCGAATAAATGCATTTTGCGATACTTGGCTATGAGCTTTCCTTCGGGGTTCCACACAGTGCAGGTATTGTAGTATTTGTTATTTTCTATTTCAGGAAACGTGCCTCCAACTAGGTAAACTTTGTTGTCTTGAGCAGCCTTGGAGAGCATTTCGGAAGTGGGTCCATTTGGAATCGATTCGGCGTATTCATTGAAAAACTTTGTGCCGTACGGTGAATTAAAACACTCGGGCAGCGAAACCAGTTGCGCCCCTAAACTCTTTGCTTGGTTGATGAGTTTTCGGGCATTTTCCAAATTTTCCGAACGATTGGCCCCCACTCGGGACTGAATTAGGGCTGTCCGGATAGTACGCATTACTGACTGCATTGAGGCAACGTCGTTGTTAATATAACAATAATAAAGATAAACAGTACATTATATAGGGAGAAAAAGTTGGAAAATAATAATTATCTTTTAAAAGTAAACAGTCAGCGTTGCCAGAATTGATAGGGAAAAAACGGAAGATTTAAAATTTCTGTTTTTCGAATTTTTAAAGTGGTTTTCGAAGGTACTTTTGAAGAAAAAATCGGCTTTTGGATGGCAATGACAATGGATTTCATAATTTCACGCTGATGAGATTTACATAAATCTAATCAGCGTATGTAACACATGTTACTACGAAATGTGACTTTGCCAGTTGGGTGACCTTTTAGAATTTATTGGAGCCACTATTTACTTACGTCTTACAGAAATTCCTAAAAAAACTCATAAATTATATTGAAAGTATTTAACGTAATGTTTTAACGATATATTCTTATGGCTTAACGATAGGGCGGTAGCACCCACCCTAAAAACAGTAGATTTACCGATAAAATGGTACACCTGGCAAGCCTGTAAACAATAAACATGAAGATTATCCAGGTGTCACTGGTGTCAGATGCGATTGTATTTTTGGGGTTAGAGGTCAAAACTCTTATGGTCGCGTTGCCGGTTACCAGCACTAAAGCAGTAGCAGAAATAAATATTTAATTTTTGTTTTACTCGAAAGCAGAATTTGAGCCGCTGAACGACCATAATAGTTAATGAATCATTTTTATTTATTTTATAAATTGATCGCATCTATGTAGTGTGACAATTTATCAAGGATTTTCTAATTATCTCTATTCTAGAATTGTAGTAGAAGCCGGGTGCAGTAAATCAGCGTTGCCAAATACTCCTAATTTAAATGGATCTTGTCAGATAGCTTTCCCAGTCGCACTAGGGCAATTAAACAGAGCAAGAAATATATTTCGTTGATCCTAAATGTCAAAATCGATCAAGAGGTTTGTTATTCTTGTCAAAAACACCTCCATTGGCATCCAACCCAGTGTTTTGCTTTTAAAATTATAAATATAGCGCGATATTGCTGATTTTAGCTTCTAGAAAGCTTCGAATTGATCGAATTTTCTCGATATGTTATCAATATTTTCGAAAGCAGTTTGAGTTTATCTTTAAATCGACAAGGGTGACGTTTTATAGTCCTCAAAAGACACGTATGTTCCACTTAGTTGGCCTATTTGTATTTGTAATGTGTATCTGAATCGGTTGTGAAAAATGCGGCATAAAGTGTTGTTTATCGTTTTTTTGACGCTTGTGTGTTGTGAATTCTCTGAAGAAGTAGCCGAGGGACCACCTGATTCAAGCAAGAAAACCAGCGACAAAGATGATACGTCTGAAACACAAAGTGATGAAGAAATCATCACTTTTGATGAGAGTGATGTTATTAAAGTGAACACTGGCCAGCGTCGCCCGTCTTTGACCAATTTAGAGTCGGTTGAAACAACATCTAGCAATGAAAACTCAAAGGGTAAGTAATCAGGCTGTTTTGTATGCCTAAATATCAGGCTCTGATTTTAAAGGTATTCGCACTACATTAAATACCACAATGAGTCTTTCCAACGCTAATATCCTGTCTGTCTGTTTTTGTATATGTTTTTACATACATAGTGAGCATTTCAGTAAAGTAAATAATATTGCTAGCTAGAGTACTGGTAGAACTATTAATATATCAATAGTTCCATATAAAGTCATCGCACTATTTATAATAATTCTAGGACTAAGGATTTTATCGCTTAAAAAGCTTCAATAAGTCGATTGAATTGTTTTTGTGATGGCATGTTTAGTGTTCTTTTTGCTAATTTAATTTAAATCATTTCAAATGGGTACTAACTCCCTTTCATATAATTTCAGGCAATATGCCTATAGAAAATAAATAAATTATACAAACATGTCTGGTACTGAATAAATCCTTAGAGCGAACCTGGGTGAACAAACTTTCAATGCAGATTTATTAACTTCCAATGTTTCATAAATCGAACTTTCAATATCAAGTTTTTCACTGAGAAAAACTGGTAAACTGGTTGGATGTTGAAAGTTTTTTGCGTCTACTTGCAATCTAACATGGGCAATAAGTTATTGAATATTCAATGTTCTACCATATGGAAGTGAAAACTGGAAAAATTTATCTTTATAGACAATTGAGAAAATTATGTTCATTAAATACTGGAAAACGCTTTAAAGATATAGAAATAGAAATAGTCGGTTGCACTTTTAAGTTTCAAATTGTAACAATATTATTCTGTCAACGTTTCCTTAAGGAAAATATGTTTTTTCTATTCAATAAAAAATAAAGGATTGAAGTGCAAATTGTGGACTATAGATGTACAGATTCCAAGCAAAAGTACAAGTTTTAATAATAATACAAGTTATAATAAGCAACAAATATGCATACAAACTGATGATGGTGGAAAAAGACACCGATACATCTTTAAAATAAAATAATAAACAAATATTTGACTGAAACCAAGGACTTTCATTTTGAATTAAATTAAAGTGCAGTCAGGAAGTTATACACAATGTTATAATTATGAACATGATGGGCACGTTAATACTTTTAATGATAATGTAGAGTTGTGTATCGCAGATAAGCAAAAAGTAATTATAGTCATCAGGATGATGATAAAAGTAAGCTTGTTTACAGCAAATTGTAAGCATTTAGTTAAGCGAAGTTCATCTATCGAACTTTTTATACATTGAAAATGTATACAGTTTTTACTGCTACTTACTGCCATTAAAATACGGCATAATTTGTGTCAATTTTAGCTCTAGTCAATTTTTATTTTAGATGCATTTTTAATTTAGTATATTGGCAATCAAACATTTTCTGCATAATTTTGCGTGAAAACCCGAATTTTACTCATGCTTTTGTACTTTTTTCGCACATTTTCGCATCACCTGCTCTTGGAATAACGCATGTAAAGGCATTTGTTTAAACCTATTGTCGCTTTGGTGTGTTCTAATCAAACTACTGGATTGATATATAGTTCCATTACTAAACTACGGGGAAATATCAATATGACCTTTATTGTATTTAATTGTTATTTATTGTTTCTTCTATTAGAGAGTGATTCGCTAACACTTTTAGACCTGTTGGAATCCACAGACATGAAAATAATCATTCTTGATCAGGCTAAAGTTCTGGAGAGAATGACAAAAGATGTTGATCTGTACGGGGAAGCGCAAAGGGAGGCTGAGGTTGAAGAAGATTTGCCGCTTCCTGAGTCCGCTTTGGTGGTCAAAGAACCGACACCCGAAGAAGAAGAAGCCAAAAAAATCTATGAATCAGCTGCAGGTATTTAACACTCTATCGATAATTGATATTTCGCCAAGATGGCTGTTATCAGAGCATTCATTGCATGCGAAGCACACTTAAATATATTGGGGTGCAAGTGTTTTTTTTTATAAGAAACCATTTAAATCCGAGGTGTGTTTAAAAAAGGAGTAGGTATGAAAACAAACTTATTTACCATAAAGGCCTTATTTAAGGTGTTTGAAAAACTGAGTATAAATAATGAATTTCAGCTTTGCTAAACAAAACACATCCGGACAAACCGAAGATCTATCAGATGCTTGTAGAGGCATCCAATAAAGGAAACTTGGAGGCGAAAGCTTTAGTAGCCTGGGCTAAACTGTTTGGAACAACTTTAAAGCAAGAAATCGAGGTGGCCAAACAGATGTTTCAAGAACTGGCTGAAGAAGGCAACCCCGATGGACATATGGGCATGGGTAGGCCCTAGATCATTTTAAATACATTCATATTGAATTTATAATAAATGGGAATTTTATAGGATTTTTGTATGCATCCGGTCTCTCAGTCAATGCGAGCCAGGCTAAGGCTCTGGTTCATTACATGTTTGGAGCCATCGGAGGCAATACGTGGGCGCAAATGGCCATGGGTTACAGATACTTTGCTGGGGCCAGTGTTTCGCCCTTTTGCGAGAAATCGTTGGACTTTTATAGGCAGGTGGCAGAGAAAGGTAAAAAAAACCTATCTAAAATATAAACTTGCGTGTATAGAAATCGGCCCACTGTAAACTTTTGACTTTAACTATATTTTTTTAAAAAATTATTTATCAGATCAAAAAAATAAATATGCTGTTTGAAAGACAGATTTAATATGCTTTAATGTGAGTATAAATTTATCAAGAAGGCTTGTCGTTTATATGCGTAGCAACCGGTAAACAAATGAAACGTGTTTATGTGGTGATTGTAAAGAAAATAAAAAAATTGTCAAATATTAAAATTATTGCTTTTGCAACTGAAATTTGCATATTAATTCGTTTTTCATAATCTCAATAGTGTTTAAGTGTGTTAGTTTAATGCATACTACACCACAAAAAGCCGGCCAAGTTATTGCTTTAACCGAAAATGGACTTAGTCAGCGAGCTGTTGCTAGACAATTGGATATGACACGCGCAGCGGTTCGAAGAGTGTGCAAGCGTTATGAGGAGATTGGATCCTTTCATACGCGACCTGGAACAGGCAGAAGGCGATTTACAACCGCTCGTGATGACCGCTTTATTGTGTCAACAACATTAAGAAATCGTCACCATAATGCCGTTCAAGTGCAACGACAGCTCCGTGAGGTGCGAGGAGTGGCTGTAGTCAGTGGACAGTAAGACGAAGACTGCAGGAAAATATCCTGACCCCTAAAACACCTGTGATTAGTCCAAAACTTGCTCCAGCTCATCGGCAAGCACGCCTGCGTTTTGCACGGGATCATCTGAATTGGACCTTGGAACAATGGGGATCTGTTCTGTTCTCAGATTAGCCCAGAATATGCCTCCATGGTAGCGACCGAAGAAGGAAAGTGTACCGAAGACCAAGAGAGCGATTTGCAGATTGCTGCTTTGAAGAGCGGAGTTCTTATGGAGGTGGTTCTTGTATGATCTGGGGTGCAATTTTTATAGGAGCACGAACCGACCCTGAGTTCATTCCTAGGAGCGACCGTGTTCACGGAAGAAGAAGTTTAACGGCTGTTAGGTATATAAAGAAGATTTTAGCAATTCATGTGGTACCTTACATCGACTACATTGGAGACGAATTTACCTTTATGCATGACAATGCCAAGCCGCACACCGCAATATTACATTGCAGAAGTCGGTTTTCGGGTTATGGAGTGACCAGCATACAGTCCTGACCTAAATCCGATCAAACACTTATGGGATGAGCTAAAACAAAGAATTCGAGCTAGACTTCATACCACAAACTCGATCCCAGAGCTTATTGTTGCAGTAGAAGAAGAGTGGTTTAACATCCCTCAAGAAACAATAGCAAACTTGATTAGATCTATGCCTAATGGTATGAGAGAAGTTATTAGGGAAAGAGGAGGTCATACCCATTATTAAAAAATTAAGTTTTAAATTGTCAATAACCCTATTTATGCTTAATAATAAAAAAGCTTAATTTGCTTAATGCATTAATTTGACTATGTTAAACAAAGGATACTCACAATAATGTATACTCACATTAAAGCATATTAAATTGTCTTTCAAACAGCATATTTCTTATTTTGATCTGATGAATAGTTTAAAAAAAATATATAGTTAAAGTCAAAAGTTTACTGTGGGCCGATTTCTACGCACGCAAGTGTATAAATGTGTGGATGAGCCAAATTGAATTCTGTTCTGTTTAGTTAGTCAAGGTGTCTCGTTCAGTGGAGGTGCGGCTATTCAAAGAATTAGACTATTGGATGACTTAGAAAATGGATACACTTCGGGCATTCTGGATAATGACCTGTTTGAGTATTATCAGCTGTTAGCAGAAAAGGGAGATGTCCAAGCCCAGGTACAAGTTGATAAATTAAATTATTCGTTCTGATTGTCACCTAGTCAAAATTCGCTCGCAGGTTGGACTAGGCCAGTTACACTATCAGGGAGGTAGAGGTGTTGATTTGGACTACCAGAAAGCGATGCATTATTTCACTCAAGCTGCCGATGCTGGTAACGCCATGGCTATGGCTTATTTAGGCAAGGTAAAAAAATTATCTCGACTTAGGCGAGGTAAAAAAACATCATTGTCGATTTGTTATTTTAACTGCTGGTATTTTAAAAATAAAAGTTCATTTTTCGTGCTTTTAAAGTCCCATAAAAGTAGAGCAGGAAAGCGCAATACGAAACAACGAAAAGCACCTGCCTGGAAAATAAAACAATGTTTGAACAAGGAGTCATTCGAGTTAGCACACTTAAGTGAAATGAAATTATACTAATTTAATGCTAAAAAACGCAAAGTTATGGATTATTTGAACTGCAAAGTCAAAATTATTACATGGTGGTTTCTTTAATAGAAAAAAAAATTATTATTTTTGGGCATCAGACAATTTTTTAAATTAGCGTTTTTAGTACATCAGTTTTAGGACTGTTGGTTAATAAAAGAATAACTTTTTGCGTCAAATACCAGAAAAAGAAAAAAACACTACACTCAGCTATGTTTTTAGCCATATTCAGGGCTCCAAAAGGAAAACACAGTTCTCAGTCTAAAGTATAAAATGATTTCGTTATTAATAAAAGAAAAGCAGAAATTACTGTTAAACAATACTTGTCCTGTTTGTCCTACCTCTCTCATGTTCGATTGTACTTTTGTGTCGGATTCTCTTTTATTTTGTATTAATACCAAAACATTTTATACTAACCTGATACCACTCTGTTCCTAGTCTGTCCATTTTAGAGCTTTGAAAATGGCAAAAAATATAGCCAAGTAAAATAGTGCCGCAAAAACACCCAGTACCAGCAATTAATATTACTTAATTCAAAAGAAATTCCTGGGTTCCAGTCAATTTTATTGTTTATTATTTAAAATGTTACAAATACGTTTCGGTGTCTTTCTCCACCATCATCAGTTTGTCTGTATAAATTTTGGTATGAGGGCAAGATTCTTCAAGAAGGAAAATATACACAATGAATGGAAATGCTTGGAAATATGGCATGGTGGATAGGATGGAGGAAGATAGATTGATGAAAAGAAATAAGAAACTGATGGCAAAGCTGGCAAAGGAAAAAAACCGAAGAAACTTTTTGACCAGATGCAAGAATCTTGCCCTCATACCAAAATTTATACAGACAAACTGATGATGGTGGAGAAAGACACCGAAACGTATTTGTAACATTTTAAATAATAAACAATAAAATTGACTGGAACCCAGGAATTTCTTTTGAATTAAGTTGAAATACGGTCAGGAAAATATACACAATTAATATTACTGTCACTATCAAATTAGATTGAGAATTTCATTTTGCATTTGCAAAAAATATTTGGACGGATTACAATCAACTATGGAAATCGTACAAGATTTATTTTCCATCAATTTGGTCTAAACGAAATTCAAAGCGCATCATTCCACATTTTTTTTCTGTTTTTTTCCTTTTATTTACAATCTGTCCTGCGGCACACTAAGTAAATTTATATCATTATGTTTTCACTTTACATGTAGTAATGTAGCAATAAAATATGTCGTTTTTATGTCCGAACGTCTTAAGTCTCTTGAACACGTCTTTAATGCATCTTAAAGATGTCGACTACAAGACGTCTTGTTACTGCCTGACACAGGACGTCTTTGAGATGACTTGTAAATATCCATAACAAGACGTTATTTTCTAAGTTTTATAAACTGCTTTTCTCGCTATTTTACGAACTTGCTCGAGTTCTTTCGATTGCAATGAAAAAATGTTATGCCGTTTCTTAAATCGTCTATTTGGATATTGGATCGTTAAGTTGGAACTTAACCATCCAATAAAGCATCCACTTAAATAGAGCACATTTTAGATTTACCTTGATGGCAGTGACGATGTAGCAGCAAATAACGATACAGCATTTAAATACTTTAAAAAGGCCTCCGAACTAAACAATCCTGTGGGCTACAGCGGTTTAGGACTAATGTATTTATACGGTAGGGGAGTCGAAAAAGATTACAATAAAGCATTCCAGTACTTTGTGGCTGCAGCGGACCAAGGATGGGTCGATGGACAGCTACAATTGGGCAACATGTATTTCAGTAAGAACATACCCAAGTACTTTATTTGCAAGTGATTTGAATGATTTGCGTTTTTCAGGCGGCTTAGGTGTCAATAAAGACTACAAACGCGCCAATAAGTACTTCAACCTGGCTTCACAGTCAGGACACGTATTAGCCTACTACAACCTTGGCCAGATGCATGCTAAGGGGACTGGAATGCTCAGATCGTGTACTACAGCCGTAGAGCTGTTTAAGAATGTAGCTGAAAGAGGACGATGGGGCGAACTGTTGATGCAGGTATGTGCTAGGAAAATACAGCCGATTTTCAATCGTTTGTGAATTTGATTAAATTGTAGGCACATTCGGACTATAGGGAAGGCTTATACAATCAGGCCTTTGTCCAATATGCCCTGTTAGCTGAACTGGGCTATGAAGTGGCGCAGAGCAATGCTGCTTTCATGCTAGATAGAGAGGAAGTGCCCATGTTAACAGGCGACGAAGGATTGGTTAGAGCGTTGCATTATTGGAATAGAGCCGCTGCTCAAGGGTATTCTGCAGCACAGGCAAGTATTTACTGCGTCATCTACTTGATGAAACGTACAGATTTGTTCTACTTAAAAAAATACGTTTCTGACAATGTTTTTTCGAAAAATCAGTCAATCAAAGTGTTTAATTGTACTTGTATTCTGATGACCAACATGCTAATGAAATGTGCACTAAAAAAAGTAAATTCTACGACAGAAATTTAATCTTTTAGAATGAATTCATCAGTTTGTATATTTATTTATTCTGAACACTTCATTGTTACACAACTTTCATAATTTGTGACCTGAATGCCCATGGAATATATTATTTATAGGCTCCAATACATTTCTGGGTTTCAGTCAATTTTATTGTTTATTATTTAAAATGTTACAAATACGTTTCGGTGTCTTTCTCCACCATCATCAGTTTGTCTAAAATATACATTTACAGTTATTATTAATTTATATAAAAATTTTCTATCAAAATTCACACATTAAAATACAAATCACACACATATTAAAAAGTACATCAGGAACATTGGTTTTCAGGTGATGAGTCAGGACAAACATGTCTGGGAAAAGACTAGAATCTATTGTTTAGAGATTTAAATTTAAGTTTAACTTACGCGTATAGTTGTTTCTACCTTAACATTCAACTGGTCTGATATTGAGGAATTGCTTGGCAATTCCTCAATATCAAGGTCTATCAATATCAAGATTGTCTGTGTCTGATCTGGAATTCATTGCATTGCAATGAATTTCAGATCAGACACAGACAATCTTAGCTCTGTGTATCATACACTAATTAAATGATCGCATGCATGAACTGATTGGACCAAGTAAATGAAATAAATACACCTGATATTGAGGAATTGCCAAGCAATTCCTAGAATGCAAAGAAAAGGCGAAAGATAAACAGTTTTTTTGTTTCGCTCGCTTGATATCGAATAAAATATGGAAAATTCAGTGACCAGTTGAATGTTAAGGTAGAAACAATTATACGCATAAGTTAAAATTAAATTTAAATCTAAACAATAGATTCTAGTCTTTTCCCAGATATGTTTGTCCTGACTCATCACCTGAAAACCAATGTTCTTGATGTACTTTTTAATATGTGTGTGATTTGTATTTTAATGTGTGAATTTTGATGGAAAATTTTTATATAAATTAATAATAACTGTAAATGTATATTTTAGACAAACTGATGATGGTGGAGAAAGACACCGAAACGTATTTGTAACATTTTAAATAATAAACAATAAAATTGACTGAAACCCAGGAATGTATTGGAGTGAATTGAAGTACAGTCAGGAAAATATACGAAACGATTATTTATAGGTCAAAGTTGGAGATTACTACTATTATGGTCTGGGTACTTCGGTGGATTATGAAACAGCCGCCAGTCAATACAGAATAGCTGCAGACCAACAGCATAATGCTCAAGCGATGTTTAATTTGGGATACATGCACGAACAGGGTTTAGGGATGAGTAAAGATATTCACTTAGCTAAAAGGTAATTTTCTGCGCTCATTCTTTTGCATGCGCTGCAGTTTTTAATTTTGCAGATGTTACGATTTGGCTGCCGAAACCAGTGTAGATGCCAAAGTGCCCGTTGCTCTGGCTTTGTTTAAACTTAACTTTATATTTGGCTTGGAAAAATTCGAAGAGGTAAGTTTTGTTTAAAGGGAAATTTCAATTCCTGCTACTTTTGTTTTTTTTTTGGGTTATAGAGTCCATTTAGTCACCTTGTGGACTTTGCTGAAACTTTAACCACCGACTGGGACCTATATTTAATTTCCACCCTCATGGGTTTACTCGCAGCGATTATTTACTTCAGGCGGCCTCAAATTCAGCCAGTTGTCTGACGTTTAATATGTTCTTTTCTTTTCGATTGATCCAGGAAAATTGATGAGGTAATACGCAAATAAAGATCTACAATTTATTTTTCAAAATTTAATTTTTCCTTGTATTATCAACGGGATAGTTTGACCTTTATTTCGGCTTATTTGTCATAAAATCCGTAACCGTTGTTAAATATGTGGACGGATGGCTAAAGAAATACTGTCCTATCAGGCCAGCTGATATTCAATTGGAATTGTTTATCTAAAATATGTTTTCTATGTCGTATCGGCTTCAATTCGTCCATTCGCGTCCAGCAATTAGAAAATGTCGAGATTAGTAGAATTAATTGAAACTTGTTCCTGTAGCTGTGTCGTAAAAGTAACAATTCCTCAGCACATCTGATTTGTATTTTAATTTATTTTTGTAAATATTTCTCTGTCGTTTGTTGAGATGTAATAATTGTGTGCATGAAAGTTGTTAAATATAAAAACACTACATATTTTTGTTGTTAATGGTCATTCACTGCATTTTTAAATAAAACACTTTCACTAAACTGTCTTGGACAAAAGCGGAATACAAAACATTTTATTATTTTCTTTACAATTTATTTAATACAATAATACTAAAATAAAATTAAGCATAATAGTTCAAATTTGCCTTCTTCTTAGCTTGAACCTCCATAATGGCATCCATATAGTCTTCGTGTGTTACAGCAGTGGCATTTCTCCTTAAAGCTATCATGCCAGCTTCAACGCAGACAGCTTTACACTGTTACAGAGAGGGAATGAAATAACAGAATTTTTAATATGTATAGAATGTCATACTTGTGCCCCGTTGAAATCATCTGTACTCCTTGCCAGTTCCTCAAAGTTTACATCAGGATTAACCGTCATTTTACGAGAATGAATTTGCATAATCCTGGCCCTGGCTTCTTCATTCGGATGAGGAAATTCGATTTTTCGATCTAAACGACCAGATCTTAGGAGGGCTGGGTCCAAAATATCCACACGGTTTGTGGCTGCAATAACCTGTAAGATAAATAGAACTTGTACATTTACACTGACTGTATCAATGTGTTATATAGGGTGTTCCTACATTGCAACTACGCGATAAAGTGGGTAATTCTGAGCTAATTTAATGACAAAAAATTTGCGTTTTGTTTAAAAAGGGATGTAGTACCACCCTAAAATAGTTAATCTAACTCCCTTAATGGTTTTTCCTTCCCAAGTAAGAGAAAACCAACAAAAACGTAATGAGAAAATATTCAGTCAAAACTTTGTGAACATTTAAGCCATGCGTTAGAATAAATTTGAAGTAAACCTGCATCGACACTCGCTGGTCATATTAAAAATAAACTTCTAAACTCATAGAACGAAGCTTTTTTGAACCTGATGATCATATTGAACCTCATTTTGAGTCATCAAGTCACTTAAAGAATTACCCCCTTTCATATGTGCATGACATATACATATAGGAAGACCCAGTATTAGAACGGTTCAGTACTTTGATATCAGCCGTTGAACTGAATCCATCCAACTGGTTTAACAGCTCCAACATGGTTCTCTGGACTTCCCTATCTCCTGCCTTCTCGGAATCAAATCTCTTCGTCCCTAGAATGAAATTCCAAACATGTATTGTCCATCGATGGATTATTTCCCTGTAGAAACCCTACCTATAGCATCTAACTCATCAATGAAAATAATTGCTGGAGCTTTTTCCTTAGCCAATGCAAAAGCGTCTCTCACAAGTTTGGCCCCATCGCCAATAAACATTTGAACCAATTGGGGACCTGCTAATTTCAAGAAAGTGGATTTGGTTTGGGCAGCGCAAGCTCTGGCCAACAATGTTTTGCCAGTACCAGGAGGTCCGTACAACAACACTCCTAAAAAACGAATTTATTTACGGCTAAAGGGAAATTTTCGATCCATTGGAGCGTTTCACTTGCCTTTTGGTGGCTGAATGCCAAGGTTTACGAACTTGTCTTTGTGTGTCATTGGCAACACTACAGCTTCAATAAGTTCTTGAATTTGCTTGTCCAAACCGCCAATATCTGAATATTGTTCGGTTGGTCTTTCGTCCACCTATTTAAACCAATAATTTACAATTATCAGTTACATGCCATCGTGCGTTAGTCCAATTACAGTTCACATAAAATGAGCGTAGGGGATTAAAGAAGTTTGAGGAATCTCTATGCTCAGTTTACGCATAGCGTGAAGAGAATTTATAACCACAACATAACGAAAAACTGCATCTGTTCAAAAATAGTTCTCGTTGCAATTGAGAAGCATTTGAATTCTGATGTATAAGTCTTACCTCCATGGCTTTCACTCGAGCATCATATTCGGCAGGCAATGTTTCTAAAATAAGGTAAGAATCTTTATTGACTCCTACTAAGTCGCCAGGTTTCAATTTATCTTCATCGACAAGCCCTATGACGGGAAGGAAGTAGGTTTGCCTCGTCGAAGTTTTCACCACTGCACATTTTCCTGAAACCATTAAAAACCGAATTAATTTAACACCAACTTTAAATGGTTTAAGCAAGTTACCCTTTCTCTGGGAATCCAGATCCACTACAGCCCCATCTTCTTCTTCTTCTTGGGGATCGACATCCAGCAGTTCAATAACGTTAGATACCAGATAGGGCAAGGTTTTGTTCACCTTGATTTTTTCGGTGTTTTCCTTAATCTTCTCGTTTTGCGCCTGCAACTCGTGATTGATTCTCATCACTTCGCTTTTCATAATTTTAATCTCATTGTCCATTAGTCTGGTTCTGCTTATAATTTCATCACTGGACATTCGCAGCACTTCTTCACCAAGTGCTTCTTCGCCATCATCCCACAGAGTTTTATCGTCAAGACTTGTCATGTTGAGCTGTTTATTCTTTTAATCGTATTGAAGAGTTTGAGGTAGAAAATTAAATACGGGCGAGCAAATAAAGAACTTGTTAACTCAGCTAAACAAAATTGTTGACAATAAAGATCGCCGATTCATTCCGTAGGCTGTCAGTGGGACGTCAGATCCAGAGGGGCCAGTTTTTACTGATTGCTAGTCGCCTTCTTTCATAGTAAAATCTTCATTTTACTGCATACAAATTTTAATCAATTTATTCTGATTTAATGGATGAAAAGATGGCAAAACAGAACTGGCAATAGTTTTCTGTAAAATTGATTAGAAAATTGTAGCTAAGGCCTCTTTGCGGCATTGCCACATTTACCTCAGTTTGCTGCTAAATTTAACGCGCGTATTTAAACTGATGATTACAATGATTTTTGTTTCTTTAGATACGTTTTCGTTTTTTTATATTCGATTGATCTTTGCAGATAATTCAAAGCAATTATTGAAAAAGTAAATCCGAATGAAAAATCCCTATGCGTTGAATGACATTGTCACATATAATTCGAATGTGACACTTTAAAACTTGTTTCATTCAAGTTATTTTTCGATTTTCTCGTAAAAAACAGGCGCGTAATGGATTTTTCTCATTGGAAACGCGAAGAAGAAGTAAATGATGAAAAGTTGGTACACATTTTTCCATATGCGAGTCTTCAAGACGTGCATCTGGCAGATTTGGAATATGTCAGGTGAAACACAAGCTTAATACTCAGTTTATAGGTTTACATTGAAACAGATCATTTAAAAACCGTATTGTATTCAATCCTGAATGCGAAACGGCATGTTGTATATTTCGAATCAGTGGCGCTTCCTCAATAAGTGCACATATAGGGCGGACTTTGTCTTACAAATGTGATAGAAAAGTGACTATCTAACTTTGCAAGTTCTTGAGTAAATAAATGTCAAACTAAGACCTGCTTAAATTTTCGGGAAAATCACAAACAATTTTGAATAATTCTTGAAAATTGCCTGATCGATGAAAATCAAATCTTTTGAGCCTATAGAACAGACTTTTCCTTATAAAACGCATAAAACGAGCACTCTCTCACTTCGTTAGTTTCTGAATAAATACATGCAAAACTTATGCCTGCAAAAGCAACTTCAAACATTAAAAGCACATTCAGAAAATTTTCAAAAATTTCCTGCAAATGACTGAAAAAGAAAACCTGTTCTTATCTATGTAGAAAACGTAACGTACCATACGCACCGACGTCATTAATAAAAGTCATAACGTTCGTGAACATAAACAGCCTGCATGCGAATTTATATTATAATATTATAATAATCGTACTAAGTAAACTCCTAATATACTGTCCGTCTCATTTAGAAAATCACTTAATAGAAAATGCAAATTTATTGTCTTATTTTCAATGAAAGTACACTATAAATGAAGCAGATTAGATAGAAAACATTCGAGGTAGAAGGAAAATTGCCAATTACAAGAAAATCAGGGCAAAAGTGTCGACGTTTTGAAACAAAGTCATTTCAGTCAAAATTGTGTAATTTCAGGTCAGTGGGAAAATTTTCGTATTTGCAAAGAGTAGATTTTGCTTTTTGTGTAAAACGTTGCATAGTTGATTACGTAGAATTTTAATTAGTAGTTTTAGAACAATCCGCATAGGCTGAGCGCGAACGCACACGCAAGTTTCTGGAGGCGGCATAAAAAACTGCCACGTATACATATGAGACCAGTACACGACTTAACACAAAAATTAATGAAAAGTTTTTCATAACTTCCGACAATTATTCCTTCGTACATGCAAAAAATTTGATTTTTTAATTAAACCATTCTTCAACGCCTATCTTCACTCATCTTACCATCATCTACTTGTTGAAGTCCTTCAAATTGCAAACAAACGAATGTCACCTGGCTAGCATAATTATTAATGATTAATCAAGTGAAAAGTTTGTTAAAATCGCATTAAGCATGAGGTGGACGCACGCATTTTCCTTGAGAGCATCTCATGCTTAAATAGTATTAAATATCGAAGTGTCGTGCACGAAGGTGAAATTCAGTAAAATTCGGAACGTTTTCCCTTACGATGCCTGGCAATTGTTTGTGAAAATTATTAGTTAATTTAATTATGTAATTCCAGCAATGTACAAATCAGTGCGACTGAAAAGAAATTTTGCCATCTGTTATTTGTGACTTATTAAAAGTAAAGTGTTACTTACATATCAATAAACCAAGCTGGGAGATCAAATATTATCAATGGCTTTTAATATTGATTGGATCGTGCCAGCTCTAAGGAAACCGACTCATTTATGGAGACTGGCAAGTACCATAACCATGGTAGCTGTTGGGTTATTCAGCAAAGTTTTAATTAGTAAGTTTTACACTTTATATGCCAGTCAAATATCCAGTCCTTTTATTGCCATTGCTAGACGCTTTTAGTAGGTTTATTTGCTTTTATTTTAATGCTTAGTAGTCCTACAATTCACCACACATCTATTGTGGAAATTGTGACGTTAATTGCAAGAATACGCAAAATCTTATTCAAGAACTTCATTGAAAAAAGCAGCAAAATGTGCCCTAACAACTTTCGATTTTAAATCAAGTGAAATCAAGAGTATTTTTACTGAAAGCAAGTCTTGTATTAAAATAATTACAAGCAGAAGGGACATTTTTGTAATTTTCAAATTTATCAGGCCCTCGCATTCAAAGTTAATTGCGTGTATTGTGGAAATGGGATTTTCTACCACTTTTTTCTTATTGGAATTCGCTACTACTTTTTCCATAAAGATAAAAGGCACCATTTCAGTATGCACTCCTAACATTTTCCACCATACCGATGCTGCACGGGCGAAAATCAATCTTTTATAACCTGTGCCACTCTCTTTGAAGAAAAAGTTTACATTGTCTAAAAAAAGTCATTAACCAACACTGTCCCAAACTATATATATATGTATATCCGGTGTCATAACGTCTTGCGCCTTCCGGTTCCTCGCTTCCATCCTCTTCTGTCTTCCCATTGCCCTGGTTGTAGGTGTCTCTCCGACATGGCTTTTTTTATTCCATCCATCCATGTCGTCTTGGGTCTTCCTCTTTTCCTTCTCTCTGTTGGTGTCCATCTGAGGATTTGTTTGCCCGTACCAAATCAACTGTCTTTGTTGGATTTCTTCTATTATGTCTGTCTTGACGTTCATGATAACTCTGATTTCCTCATTAGTTATCCTCTCCAAACTTGATTTCCCTGATGCTCTACGCCAGAAGTCCATCTTCAGAGAAAGCAACCGTTGTTCTAGGTGGGGAGTAAGTTGCCAAGTTTCGCATCTATACAGCAGCTTTCCTCTTAAATATGGAGTTGTATAGGAGGTGTTTCCTTCCTCGGGATCTACATGTTGACCATAAGTCAGAGTTTAGGTAGCCGATCACTTTCTTCCCTTTTATGATGCGTTGTTCTATCGGCCTCCAGTCTCAATTTTTGTGCCAAGATATACGTATTCGGTGCATGCTCCTATTGCTTCGTCTTCTTCTGGGTGTAGGTCACCTCTGTCGTTTCCGATGCACAAATATTTTGTTTTTGATCGATTCACCGACAGTCCCCATTCTTCGTACTCTTTAAATAATCTTCTTGTCATGAATTCCAGGTCCTCCTTGTCCTGCGTTATAAGAACCTGGTCATCTGCAAAATGTAAAGAATACAGCGTTGTATCTTCATTAATGGTTATTCCCATTCCGCTGCATACTCTTCTCCACTTCCTTAGTGCTTCATTGATGTATATCTTAAACACTGTGGGGGATAGACAGCACCCTTGCCTCAAACCAACCTTCTGATAATTCACCATTTAATTTGACCTTTGATGTTGTTTGATCATAAAGTTGTTTTACAGCTGTTATTAATGTATAACTTGTCCTGGATCTCTCCATTAAATGCCATAGTTTTTGTACGGGAACGGTGTCATATGCCTTTGTAAGATCCACAAACGGAAGGTATACCTCTCCGTTTCTTGCTACTTTCTTCTCGGTTAGTTGGGTCAGACTGAAGATATGATCTATGCACGAGCGACTCGCTCGAAAACCTGCCTGTTCTTCAACTTCTTTCTGTTCGTATTCTTCTTCAATTAAACTTTGGATGACTTTTCCATAGAGACGGCTCACGGTGCTGGTAACGGAGATACATCTATAGTTGGAACATTCATCTCTCCTTCCCTTCTTATAGATAGGACTAATCCAGGCTTCTTTCCACACCAGAGGTACTCTCTCTCCATTCATGTATCTAGTAAAGAGTTCTTGAATGTATTTGATGCGTTTTGCGTCCCCCATTTAATCAGTTCTGCGGGTATTCCTTCTGGTCCGCTGGCCTTGTTATTCTTCATTGACTTAACTACTTTCCACATCCTTTCCTCGTTAATTTCTACTCGTGGGTCCTCTACTCGGTATGTTTTTGGAGATGCTGCCAGATATGGTGCTCTATCTTCTTTAAGTTCTTGTGAGTAGTGTTGGTGCCATTTATTCATCTGTATGGGATGGAAGTTTATTCTAATTACGGTGTCAGTTTTTAATGTTCTGATTAGTTTCCAAGCTTCAGACGATCTAGTTCCCCCTATGAAGTTGTCGATCTCTTTACATTTCCTTTCCCATGTGTCGTTTTCATTCTGCTTTATCATATTTTTAAACTTTGCCTGTTCTCGTTTGTAAGTGATTTTATCATCTGTATTTTGTGTATTAAGCCATTTATGATATACCTGCTGTTTTGTGTCTCTCTGTTGCTGTAGCTCTTCATTCCAGGTCAGTTTGTTATTATGTTTTTTATACCGGCGACTATTATTCATGCCTACTGCTTCGTTGGCTGCTGATTTTCTGTCCCAAATTAACAAAAACTGAAAAAGTCAAACCGAAACGAATCAAAACTATTCCAAATGAATAGCGTGGACGTCTTGGTGTCCTTTATTATCTTATGGAAAATTGGTGAATTTCAATCAATGAAAGTGGTCAAAAACCTTCGAATACGAGAAATTGACAAATAAATCAAATTTAATAATTTTACGAAATTTACTTGGAATATGTTAATGAAATTTTACAGGCTCAGCGAGCTAAGAACAGGACATATTTTTCGACTAAAAATTAATTTTTCAATTTTACCAGTGAGCATCGGCATAGACTAACTCCTAACTGTTTTATGCATGACGCACTGTTTTTCAGGAAAAATTAATCGACTGAAAAGAATATAAATCTATAATCACTTGCGCTAACATCTCCTGCCAGGAATTCCCTGTATTTACAAAAATACATCAATGTAAATGAAACCGGTCATTTTGTGTGTATAAACAGTAAAACAAGCAAATACGTGATAATTTTTCAAAAATTAATTTGAATTTTCGAATTGGATGAAGTCATTTTATTGAGAGTTTAAATTGAAAATGTCTTAATTAACATGTTCTCACAATAAAATTAATCAATTATATATTCACGGTGTTCTATTAGTCGTTTATGGATATTGTTATTACTACTTATGAATGAAATGTCGGTTACTTATGTAAACGAGCCTCTATCTACTCGATCTACTTACTTTTAATTACTTGGACGACCCAAATTGTTATTTTTCAAATGATAATTAAATTTTTTAGAACTAAATGTCCTTTATTTAATAAAAGTAATATAAAATATAATAAAAAAGTACTTGAAGAATATAAAGTTGTGAATGGTTGCTCTTTTAATGCTAAGTAAAATGTCCAAATATTTTCTTAAATCCAAACTTTCGTATTTTTCGTAAAACAAGTTAATGGTAGTAGTAGTAAACATCTTTATTTATAAAAAAGGCTATCGACCTATCGGTCTTTCTGCCCTTGTTTAATACATGTAGTCTTAGTCTAAATAAAAAACAAAAATGAAACAAGTTAATATTTTTGGTTAAAAAAAGTTCTGCTGTCCAAAATTGGTTCGTTTATTAAAGAAACATTCGTTTGGAAAATTTATCATTTTCTCGAAAAAACTTTATAACGTATATAATTTTGATCGCAAAAACGCGAGCAATGCAACTAGTTTATTAAAAAATGCCCCAAACCACTGTGAAGTGAAATTGCCCAAGATGTTGACCTATTTTGAAATTTTCCAATCTTTAACCGACGATATCTGCCTTTTCTATCCTTAAACACCCTGTATATGCATGTTAAAATCCTTCTAAAACTATCACAGAAGGCAAAACTAAAAAACTCACTGGTTATTTTTCAGGATTGCTAAACAGATCCAAAATTTATAATAGGCAAGTAATATCAGACCTACTGGCTAATCGGGACCAATCTAGACCATTGGTGACAGTTTCAAATCATCATTCATGTTTTGATGACCCAGGCATATGGGGTAAGTGAAATTCATTAGTACATAATACGTCGATTCGTTTAAAATATTGTTTTTCCGTGCTTAAAGTACGTACGTCATGCTATTACTGCCAAGTAATATTTAATGCCACTTTCAATTTCCGAATATATTAATACATTATGTTAATTGCAGTCGCTTTCATCAGTCTATTAGTAAAAATTCAAAGCTCTTAAAGGTCAAGCATAGTTTTCCTATCATGCACACAAATTCACTGTCTAATTTGGTTTTTTTGTTACATTTTATGAAAACGATCGGAAAGTTACGTTGTTGTTTAAAAACCAACATTAAATATGTTTTATAAGTACATTTTTATAGTGTTAGGCTTTATGTATTTGTGGGAAGTAGATGATTATACCGCGAATGGACAAAGTCGATGCACAGCAATTTTCAATGTTGTTTTTTTAAATAATTGCCTTGATCAATTGAATCAATGATGCAATTGGAAGTTGCTCAGGTTTCATCCTAGATGAATTAATTGTCCGGCTGAATAGCACTTTTTAACGGTATTTTTTAATATTTACTGCTCAAACTTCATCACTATTTTAAGGCATTTGGCAGTTGAGTTCTTCTAGGTATAAAATTTGTAGTATGCAGAAAAATGATCTATTCCGTAGTAATACCGGACGTTCGTTAAGCCATTTTGAAAAAATAAATGGAAATTTCAAGTTATGGAAAGTACTTTCCGGGGAAAGCCACTGTGATATTCTATTAACAGGTTTTACGGATTATTCATAAGAAAACTAATTAGCAATACGTTTACTACAATTTTATAACTAGCTGAACTCAATGCCCAAATACCATTCAAAACCATTCAAGAATCGTTATCCTGAGACACAGTAAAATTGATTCTTAAACTGGCAAATGTTTTTCGTGCGTTTCTAATATGGATATTTTACATATTTACAATACTTTAAGTCTGTGCAAATTCAGGACTTTAGCTTTATTCCAGTTTATACTGTGTGAAATACTAATAACTGTTAGCATTGGAGTGGATGAGTTTATTTAGCTGGTAACCGTTTTCACTGTATATCTTCAATATTGCGATTGTATAGGCGATTATATTGCGATAAGGCGTTATCGAAATAGGTCAAAAACATCAATAGAATGTGTATGTGAATATTTTGAAATTATTTGATATCTGCTGCGATAAATTTCCCAACTCAATATTTTTTATCGATTTTATTGATAAGCGTGTTATGCAGATAATAAACTTGAAATAGAGTGAAAAGTTCCAATTAAAATAGGCCTGCAGATCTTTTTTTCATCGAGCTACAGGATGTTAAAGGGTGGAAAGGTTTTTATATTTTAAAATTTTGTGAAAAATTTTATAAATCTTTTGAATCAGAAAACTATAAAAATCTTTTGAAGCAAAAAGTTATTGCAGTTGAGCAATCTAACTTAAAATAATCGTATTAATTTAGGCAGATTCTAAGACACAATTATCAGCGTTAATAAATTAAAAGAGCAAATTTGGAAAATCTGTGCGGCTTTCTCAAAGAGGAATTGCAGCGTAATAAAATATTATCCGATCTTTAAAATAAAACTAGACCTATAAATCCACGTAAAGTGAATTGCAGACGCGCCAGATAAGAAAGTACTATTCAAGTGAAGATTTTCAAGAAATATTTTGACACTACCATACTGTAACATAAGCATGTTTATAAAGAAAACATGTTTCACTTTGAAACTGGTAAATTTATTGGGGTTTTAGGTCGTCGTGAATCCTATTGAAGAATGAAGAAGAAATTATAATTCGCGATGGCATAAAACCCCGAAACCTTACCAGTTTCAAGGAATATCCGCGAAAGCCTATTTCTTTTAATGTTCACTGCAGTAGTTTTTTTAGTCAGTCAAAATTTATAGTCAATCAGTGTTTCTAAAACACTGATTTTTTAAATTAGATTTAAATAGCAAGCAAGATTTAAACAGCAGTAATAAACCGAGCCTAAAACATAATAGGCCTTTTGGAAAAAATATATTATATGACTGCATAATACCGAATCTGTTGTGGGTTTGCTTGTAAGAATGTTTTTATATCCGATATTTTTTTTTTCAGGCACACTTAAATTGCGGCACCTTCTGTGTCCCTCAAAAATGCGTTGGTCGCTGGCTGCTCACGATATTTGTTTCACTTGCTCTCAACACTCCTACTTCTTTAGTTTAGGGAAATGTATTCCGGTAATACGAGGAGCTGGCGTATACCAAGAGGCAGTAGACTTCATGATCGAACGATTAGCTAAAGGAGATTGGGTGCATATATTTCCCGAAGGTAAGCAACAGCTCTAGTAACTTTATTAAAAAACCCGAAAAAAATGTGTTGGTTTCTTGCAGGTAAGGTGAATATGACCCAGGAGCACATAAGGTTCAAATGGGGTATTGGGCGAATGATTTTCGAATCGCCTGTCCCTCCGATAGTGGTGCCCATTTGGCATATCGGCATGGACGACGTCCTACCCAACGAACCTCCATATGTGTTAAGATTAAGGAAAAACCTTACGTTTAATTACGGAAATCCCATTGATATGACTGATATGGTAAGTATTCTGAATTTGAAACTAGGAATTTTTCAGTATTTGAAGCCGTGGTGGAAAAAATGTCTGCTTTGGTTTGTTCGACGCAGCAACCACCTCTAAAGATGAAAGCCAGTGGTGCTTGCGAAACGTCAGGAAAGCATTACTTTCCACCACCACGGCCTAAAAACCCAACAAACTCATCAGTTTCAAGCAATGGCCGAAAACCTAACTCATTGTTAGGTCTCTTGCTGTTATACATTTAGGCTTGATAAGTTTTTTTTTCAGGTGCGTGCATTGAAGTCGGTAAATGCAACAGAAGAGGAGGCCCGAAAACAAATAACTGACTTTCTGCAAGATCGACTGCAGAAACTTAAAATAGAAACCGAAGCTTTACACGCTCAATATTTTAGGTCAAAATCCTGATACAGGCAAAAATTGAAATAGGAGATTTAATTGGTATATTTTAAGGTAAGCTTCCTGGGGGTAAAAATATGGCAATCCTAATATTGGTAAAGAATCACATATTGCCCTTGCTTCTAATGAGCATGGGCTGAAATATCGAAAAATTCCAGGTTGGTTTATAGTAGATATTTATTGAAATCTGATTAAGGCTTGTGACCAATTTATATGTTTCTTTGCATTTTATTACAGTTTCAAAATGTCTGAGAAAAATCATATGGCACTCTTCTAATATTTCAGCCATTCAAAGGGTAATAGCAATCAACTTATTTTCTTAAAAAATATACTTATAGGGTAGCATAAATTAAAAATCAAATAGCTTTTCATATTAAAGACTTCATAGCCGCTGTCGTTTGCCATTTCTAAAAAACGTTTTGCTTACGTCTGCGGCTTGAATTATTAAAAGCCATGTGGAAGTTGACGAATTTTCCCGTACACTTTTTTAATACTGCCCCAATCCAGGATTGAATTTTATATCATTACGCTAAAAAATGTTTTTTTTTGATAAACACAGTAAGTATCGCTTCCTTATATGGGGTTCTATTGGATGCCGACTTTATGATAAGCTAGTCAAATTTAGATTTAAGTACTAAATTGCCATTTTCAGCATTGATAGCTTTAACGTTTCACAGAGGCTGTAAAACGATTGTCATTAATTCTTCCAAAATTTTCTGTGTCATGTTTTATTTTTCAACATTGAACAAGTGTGTTTTTACATATCTGTAAATATTTTACACATGATGGCCTTAATATAATTTCAATTTGCGTGAAATAAAAATTATCATGCCAACTGGTCGCATCAAAGCCAATTAAAATGATCAGATTGCCGCTATCAAAGTAGTAAAATTTTAAATTATTGCCAAAAATGCATAAATGATGCCAAATTAGAAAATTAATTATTATATTTAATTTAAGCTTAAGTAATACCCAGAATCTATGGGTTTAATTAGTCCTAATTTACTTAAAAAAAATGATGCAACAAACTTTTACAGCCCTGTAATCTATTAAATTTGTTATATGTACAAAAGGGTTGTTTTTAGAACACGGTTTAAAAAGTGTTATTTTGTATATTTTATAGTTTTGTTGCAGTTTGTTGTTCAATCTTATGAATTTATTCTACAGGTTCATATATTGTATGTCAATGTGTTGCAATAGGAATGTATGTAAATAATATTGGCAGTGGGTTTCAGAAAACTATAGAATATACTCCTATCCGTAAACGTATAGAGATAAATTTGTCGCTGTGCTGAAGCCCACATTAATAACTATTTAATTTGAGCGTTTGAAGGTTGTTGAAGACTGCGAAATAGAATCCACATTTTATACCTTCATCTATTTCATTGTGTACATTAAGTAGACTGAGGATATTTTATAATATTTGTAATGGGTAGATTTATGGGTGTATACTTGAACACAGCAGAGAACTTCCAAGACAACAACAAAAAATAATAAATGATATACATTTTATGGTATCGTTATTATTCAATAATATATTGTTTAGTTCATAGGTCCCAGTATTGTTTCTGAAATATTAAAAACTTTCTTATACTTTTAGATGTTATTAATTTACAAAGTGGTCCTAATTGCATAGCTTTAACTTGGACAGTGTCTTCATGATCTTAACAAATGGTTTCGCCTTTTGGCTTTCGGTGTCGAAAAAGAGCTAGTAAAACGCCAAAAATAAGACATAATTAAGAAGTAATTTTTAATATAATTGATGGAATGTGTGATCATTTTTTCATTTAGTTTACACGTTTTATTTTTCATGACGTTTACGTAGGAACTGTGAGAAAAGCTTGGAAATTAACTGCGAAAAGTCGTCCTTAATATTGCAATAATCGACCAGGTCATTTGGTTTTTTTATGGAATCAAATGTTCAGAAATTGTAATTCAAAGTATACCGACTTGTGGTTTTTGATGGGCGCTGCTTTAGGACCTCCTAATACTGCCAAAGTTAATCATAAACAATTCGCATCAATCTTTATCTTAGAACCATTATTTACCGAACTATTTAATTGAAGTCGATGTTATGTGTGGCTTCACCTTCTGATCTGCAATTCAGTAAACATAGAAAATATCCAGAAGATATAAATGAAAATGCCTACCTCAAAGACGAATCTTGTGATGAAACTTGGAAATTAATCAACTCGCCTGATGGTTTCTTCGCAATACTCTTGCTTTGGGCTCTTACACATAATGCATCGCCGTGTAGTTTTAATCTAGGCATACTGACACTTGAAGTTAAATTGTTGTGGAGCACGTAGCTTTTTTCACAGAGTTTGGGTTCAAACCTTCTGTATCCAAGATCATCTATAATATTTTCAATTCCCATTTCTTCCCGAGATTCTCCAATTTTCTTGTCTGATGTAGAGGTGAATCGATTATTCTGCACCAAATATTCATCGCTCAGCAGCAAGCTTTCTGGAATATTCACTCCAGAGACGCTAGTTGTTGCATCTAGTAGCAAGTGATGGTACTTGTTGTCCGAGCTGTCCTTTTCAGGCGTCAAGTCATAATCGGAGTCGAGCAGTTTCATGTCCATAAACTGACTGTAAGCTGTCCTGGTTAAGTCGAGGATATTCTCCAGTGAAGCATCCGCTTCCAAGGAGTGAAGACTTACATCGTACTGCACTCCTTGATCCATGTGAGTTTTCTCTGGAACATCCGTGCTTTCTACTATAAAGGTTTTGTGACTGTCCATTGAATCGCGTCTTGTTTGCTCCGAGTTTTCAGCGAAAACTATTAATTTAGGCTGTGAATTCAGCAATGCTTTGTAAACATACACAGGGCCTTTGATCATTACATAATCCTCATCCTTTATTGAACCCTGCAGGATGACTTTAAGATCGGATGCTTTACATGGCTTTTCTTCATTATCTAAACGCGGATTGGCATCCTTGTAGTTGGTTATCTCTGAGCAAGGCTCAGTTTGTTTTAAGGTTTCCAATGGCTCAGACTGTTTAAGGTTTGTAATCTCAGTATTATCAGCTTTTTTGTCTGGCAAAGGCAAGATTGGAACTTCGTGCCGGATCGAATCACTTCTTGCCGAAGTTGGGACTGAATGTAGATTGTTAGTGGTAGTATTTTTAGGCGACTCTGTCAAAGCCGCTAAAGACTTTGAATAAGTCGCATTTGTTTTATTATTTGCAGACATATTGCCAGGCTCTTTTATTAAAATTGGAAATTTACTGCTTGCAATGCTTTCTAAATCTTCATTTTCTCGAAGCTTTTCAGAGTTCAATTCGGGAATAGCGGTTTCCATTCTCTCGTCCTCAATATCCTTTGTTACTTCTTCCGTTGGGTCAGCTTTTCGAGCTGTTGTTGCAGCGCTATTAGTTAAACTACACTTATCAAAGTCGGATGTACTGTAACTATTTGTTGTCACTTTTTCTGAAGACTCAATGTCTGTTTTACTTCCTCCAATCGGAGTTTGTGTTTCATTGACTGAATCAGTTGCATTAGAATCTGTTAATGCTTCGTGTTGGTTTTTTTCACTAAGTGAATTTGCTACTGGCTCCTCTGAGGTGCTATTGAAAGTAGCCACATTGTCACCTTTCTGACCCAAAGCTGAAAAAATGGTTAGCTAGTTAAAATTCTGAAATATTGTGTTTGTACCTTCTAAATTCGTTTCCTTAGAATTGAGTTCTTTGACGAAAGTGTCGAAATCTGTAGGCCCTTTTTCTCCATCAAAATCATTATTTTCTTCGTCGTTCTTCACAGTGTTTGGAATGTTCAAATTGGAAGAATTAATTGTGCATGTTGACACCGCAGGCTCTGTGCGTTCAGTTACTCTCCCTAAAGAAATAGTTTTTATATGGTTGGCTAGTCAATTAAGCTTGTTTATTCGTTTGAATTAAGATATATATCTTGTAATTCACTACTTTTCTGCTTACTATTTTTAAATACATATGTATAATTCGGAAGATAGAAGAAACGGTTTAAAGGTGAAAAATGATACCAAGAGCAGCTATCAACACTTATTTCATTGAAGAAATGATCGATGAATCAGTAAAATGCCCGCAAGATGCAACGAAACTACATGATTCAAAAGCATCTAAATTAGAATGTGAATATTTTGCGTGTTCAAATATTCAAAAGATTGGCTGGGATACAGGCTTGACTTTGTCGTGTAACTTACCCACCTAAACTCAATTTCTCCAACAATTTTAATAAACTGGGAGTGACTGGAGAAACATTCCCCATCGTATTATGGTCTCCCGATAAATTGTGGTCTTCAACTATAGATTGCATTTTGTATAGGGACGACGTACGAATCACCGAACAATCCCTACAGCTTTTAAAAGCCTCGCTACTTAAAACGTAGCTGTGTCCACTGGGGGAATTCTGGAACTTGTTTCGGGAATCAGGTTGATCCACATCTTCAAGCGTTTGATATTCTTTGCAGTCGATATTCAACTCTTTGCAAAGGTTGACTATATGAAGATGCATCTTCCGCTGTAAGTTAAGAAGGAAAACAAGTTGCGCAATGAAATATTAAATAAATTGCGCACCATATTCAGCCGGTCTTTGTTTAAATCCACATGCGATTTGAAGATCCTTTTTATATCATTGTTTGAGTAAAAGTCATTAGAAATAATGTCTTCGGTTATGCGAAGGAGAAATAACAGGTACTCGTGGTCTTCTGCGCTGCAAGCAAATGTATGCAGTAGGAATACTTTGGAAGTTGTTGCAACCCAGTTTACCTTTCAGTGGGGGTTTTACTTGAATCGTCTCCTGGGCTATGGGTTTCCTCTTTACTAATTGGTGTTCTTTGACTAGTAGGAGCCGAAACATATTCACTAGTTTCTGCATTATCTTGTGGCAAATCCAAGTGAAATCTAGTGCTTTGAGGTTCAGACGATGGGTTGTTCATGCTTCTGGTTGTTAACGCCGCAGGACGTTTTTTCTGTTTCAATTTGAACATGTGTTCCGCCTTATAGAAGGGAGCAGTTGAATAAGATCTACAAGGCAGCTGAAAACGATTTCTTGAAATGCCAGTTAAGGGCTAATTATTAGAGCTGCCTACTGGTTCTTTTGGAGTTGCAATCTCGTTTCTTCTAGTGCCAGGTCTAGAGGATGATGCCCCTATACTAAGACAAGCTTCGCTCTTTGCTTCTGAGTTTAGGCAATTGTGCTTTTTTACTAAGCCTCTTCGTTTTGGGGGTTGACTTTGGTGTGCGTTTGTATTGTAAATTTTTCTGCAAACAATTGTCTAGATTCAACGCAACTTTTTGTTGTTGTTTGGAAAATTAACTACCTTAAATGCTCATTGGTGGCCCCTTTTGACTGCTTATCCACACCGTGCATTGCCATGGGGGATTTCAGAAAACTCTGCGGAATAGAAGTATCCACCGCACTTTTAACATTTTTCAGCATTTTGTAGTGGTTTCTCATATGAAAATATACGCTTATATCGTTGAAGTATGTAAGAGTCATTTTAGAACTAAATAATGCTTGAATTCATTAAGTAAATGGGGAATTTTTGCAAAAAGTGATCTCTTACAACAAAGAAATTGCCATTGATGCGCATGCACTTTCAGTGGCTCGAAATTGTTTTCTAATGCAATTTAGACTTCGAGGAGGTTGAAAATAACGTTTGTAAAAAATTCCAACTTACCAAAGTAATTTTCTGCACTCAAGTCGAGCTTTACAAAACACTTATTTTTTTATATATAAAAATTGCGCTAAATTTGAAAATTCCTGACATCCGTCAATCTAATAGTCAGTCAATGCTGCCAACATACACAAGAAGTTTTTAAGTTTGGAAGTTCTACGGATATGACGTCAACAAGGGGGTGTTGAGACAATTATTTTGCGAACCGCAATATAGTTGAGGGTGTAAATCGTTAAAATTTATTATGCGAATTTTGGGCTACAAATCTTCCATTTGGGGACATAAAATATAGCATGCAGATGTACTTTTTGATGGTCACGATTTTTTTAAATCCCCATCTTGCCAATCACTCGCCCATCTCTGTCTCTCTTGCCCTATATATCTGTGACAGAGACAGTTAAGAGCTGTAGATTTTCTGTTGTGGAATCTCCCATAAAACGGAAATCACGCTATATGACTGTACTTTTAGGAAGAAAGGAAAAATGATTAAAATAAATTTAATTAAATTTGACTCATGAAAATCAACAAACACCATCACATTTACATGGGTAGCAAACGCCTAAAGACGAAGAAGACAGATGCGGAAGTTGTCAATCGTCAAACTGAGACTTTCTCTGGCGTCCATTGCTGGTTGACGACGTGCTAGTTTTCGGCAATTGCAGTTATCTCTGAATTTGAGTGAATTTGTGTAGTCTACAGTTATTTAGTCTACAATTATTACATCAATTATGAGTACACGCGTATTTGTAGGTGGCCTCACTTACAAAGTGCGGGAACGTGATCTGGAAAAGTTTTTCCGCAAATATGGCCGCATCAAGGAAGTGTCCATGAAAAATGGATACTCATTTGTGGAGTTTGAAGACTATAGAGACGCTGAGGATGCTGTTTACGAAATGAACGGTAAGGACCTTATGGGAGAAAGAGTTACGGTAGAACGTGCAAGGGGTACGCCCAGGGGCAGTGACAGATGGCGTGACAGCAGGGATTCAAGGGGCTTCGGAGCCCCCCCTAGAAGAGAGAGGAGCGACCGGGATAGGGAACCGAGAGGCCGTGATAAGTACGGGCCCCCCACCCGTACTAAATACCAAGTAATCATAGAAAATTTGTCCAGTCGATGCTCATGGCAAGACCTGAAAGATTATATGAGAAAAGCTGGTGAGGTCACTTATGCTGACGCTCACAAACACAATCCTAATGAAGGAGTTGTCGAGTTTGCATCGTTGGAAGACATGAAGAACGCGATTGAAAAGCTGGATGACACCGAAATAAATGGACGAAGAATTAGAATTGTCGAATCTGGCAAGAACCGAAAGAGCGGAAGTCGATCACGCTCTCGGTCGGCTTCACGTTCCCGATCTAGATCCAAGCAAGGTTCAAGATCGAGATCCAGGTCTCCTGAGAACGAGGTTCCAAAAAGATCTGCTTCAAGATCTAGATCTAGGTCTCGTGATTAATCACACACTAATCACCATAACAACAGAGTTTAAAACCAAGATAATTGATTTCTGTGCGCTTTAAACCCAAATTGCAACAAAAAGCAAGAAATCATTTTCTTGCTTTATGTTCAAAAAATATTTTTAAGTTTCAGTTGGGAAAAGAGTTTTATATATCTATATATTGGGAGTTTCCAATAATCAAATGTAATCTAGACATAAGAAGTTGAATCCTCCCATAACATAGGCCATTATAAACGAAGTTCACCAATTCTCGATTTCGCCTGTATTATGTTATCCAAGTATATTCCGAATGTTTCAGCAGCTCGTTTTCTGGTCTGATCCAATTAAATAATACAGCGAATGGGATAAGTTCTCACTTTTGCCTACCACCAAGGTTGGTTTGTTTCAGAAACATGCTTAGGCGTTTAGCTTAAGGGATTAATTATGATTGCATCAAATATCTGCTTTGATCGTTTTAATTTTTTGTGACCTTATTATAATTAGAACTATATGACCATCAGAAATTTAAACTAGTGTTTAACAAGTAATCAATTGGAGGCTTTCTAATGCTGTATATTTATAATACATTTGGCTTGTTTAATAAAATATATAATTTCTTATGTATATAGACTGCAATAACTTTGGGTTGGATGTGATTGTCTAGTTATCGCAGACCATCAGAAACATCAAAATTTTGACTTCATTAAATTGATTATACTGCTTAAGGGAATTATTTTTTTTATTTGCTCATATTGTAGGTTAGCAATTAGCATAATAAAAATCTAAAAAACATTTGTATCTTAAAAATGTTTTATGTTTTTGTGTAGGTGTTCAATCCATTCACTCATCCCTGTATTGAGAGTATTCCCTTCCAATAAAAGGTCAATTTGCTAAAGAGGCATGGGAGGTGGTCCAGGTGTCCAGTCAAGATCAAGACTGCATTCCAAGGTTCCAATTTTGGTGGTGAAGAGTAGCCGTGCACAAAATTGGATCCGATGGTTTATCAGTCCACCTGAGCTTATTCTCAGCCGCTACCACATATTACTTTAACTGGCTTTGGAGAGTTACCATCAAAGGTTTTTTCTGTGGCTTGGACAAAGAAAACGTTTCCAATTCCGGTCGGCTGTTCCAAAATAGATGAAGGTTCCAACTAATTAAGGGGGCAAAATTCCAATGATTTCCATTCCATCCACCAGATTCAGGGTAAATATTGTTTTTGATAAGTCAGATCTTTAGTTTCCTTAGCCGTGTTTTATAGTTCAATGCTTTGATTGGTTTTTTTTAGTTTCACTGTATATCTTCATTCAAGCTGCTCAAATTATATAGTAGAAGTTTCAAGTTTAATTTGCGTTTTTTAAAGATGATCGACAATTAGAAAGAAAGAATTATTTTGTGGTAAAACATTATTCTATTTCGGTTAGGGTATTTTTATTTTCATGCGGTTATATAATTGTATAAGTGGTGAAGATTAAAAACTTAACCAGTGTGATAAACACAAATTTGACTTCAATTCGCATCAGCACAAAAATATATTTTCCATTCATTCGTTTTTTCTTATGTAATCGATAAATTTTACTGAAAGTCTTCTATTGTATTTTTTGACAATTATTGCCATTTGATTTGCTCTAAACTATTTATAATGTGAAGTGATAGCACTTATATTGAAGATGAATAATTTAATGGTCATAAAAAAGGTTGAAAAACTTCCGGAAATAAGTCTGCATGAAAGTTTTGCATGCATTTGCAACAAAAAAATTGCTAATTTACTATGCGAAATTCAGCGTTTTTCTTTAAATAATCGATTGTTATATAGGTTTTGTCAGTTTTTATGTATATTTTTTGTAATAGTTAGCGAGAATTCCATAGAGAAACTAGGTTGCAAAATTCTGACTTTGTTCTGCAATCACTGCAAGTCAAAACGTTCATATAAACTCCGGTCTGCAAATCTTTGCTTTGATGAGATACAGAGTGTCGACAGTTTGATGGTTTTTGTTTTTCATTTACTCTACAGTTCCCAGCGGTGTTCGAACTAAACCAAAAGTTTTAATTAAACTCGGACATTTTCTCGATAGCCCAAGTTCTATTAAAGCCATGCTCACTTCCCAGTTGAAAACTGTTATGACTGAAGTATGAATTATCAACAAAAAGGTACATGAAAGAAAGTTGATTTTGCATTGGGAACCTGAAGAAAAAAAGCGTAGATGGAGGCAAATCAGAGCGATTCACTCGAAATTGATGCTAGATATATCAACAATAATTTTTTAAATGTCTGGGGAGCCATTAAAGCGGACACGACAAAAAATTTTGGAAGTTTGTGTTCCCGCATTTGCCCTACAGTTAAGACATCGCACCGACCAACTTTCATCGGTTTCGACAAAAAAAACAAAAATGGCAACCGAGTTTATGCTTAAAAAAAATTGAGCCGTGTTAAGATCACTTATGCAAGTGCAAAGAAAGTAGATAACCGGTTTTCGGGTTGTTGAAAAACTGACAAAACTTTTAATATGTAACAGTCTAATATTATAAAGCGTTTGTATTTTTAATTTTTCTTCCATCAGCTCAAAGAGCGCCGACTTAAACTGAAACATCCCGCGTTAAGATAAAGATTTTATCGCACCGAATGGGAGGAACGAATGAAAATTAATATTTGCCTTATTTCAAATGAAATAACGCACATACATCGGGCGCGTCTTGAAGGATGCAATCGTATCCGATACGTATTATTTATGAGCGTTATCCCATTTAAAATAAAGCAAATATTTATTTTCATTCACCTCGTCTGTCCGATACCTACAAATCCGCAATTAATTTTGAATAAATGCAAAAAGTAGATCAAGAAAGCTCAAAATGTTCATGGAAACGTTAATTTTTCAGTTAGCATTTCAGTGAATTGTTTATGTGTTGTTAGTACATAATTAGCCTGGATTACGCTAGGATTTCTAAATTTTGGTGTTTTATTGAAATTGGAATGTTATTTATAGGTAGTCCATTATTCCAGTCCCTAGCTTTCGCAATTCTTTCGCCATCCCCTAAAACGAGCAACGTCTTATCCACAGCGCAGCCTCATCGGTCTACTTCATATTAAAGCAGGGATTTATTTCAAACCGATTTTTTCCAATCAAATTGTGTTCCGCCTCCGAGGAGTCAGCGATTTCTACAGCCTGGTCAAACTAACCCAAAATAAACAAATAAAAACTGAAAGAAGTGAGGAGGACCAGAATGGCAACCATTTTCCAATTTAACTGACCATTCCAGGCATTAGAGCAGATGCCTACTTTCCAGTAGAACCAGCCAGTGTGTGAAGTGCGAGGATCCAAGATGGTCATGTTGTTTATGAAGCTTAGATATAGATTGATAACTGATTAAATAATTTTAATTAAATTCCACAAAAAAGGAAAAACCGGCATTTATTGTAGATTTTTGAGTTGCGATAATACATAACCAGGTAGGTGCCAACAGATTCTCAAATTAAATATGTTTGTGAGATATACAGGATGTTGCCAAAAAGCTTACAAAAATATATTCTGAGGGAAGGACGTGATTCTTCAGCTTATTTTATAACAAAAAAACATGTTTTTTCAATTGATAAATACAGTAAATCGCCTAATTTTGTCCATAAAAATTAAACTACCTGGACGCTGAAATCCGATAAGTAGGTTTAAGGTACGTAAATATCAGACTAGAGATTTTCTCAGTAGAGAAACGGAGTTTCTCTAAACGTGTATCGTTCACAATTAAAAACCTTGATTTATCGTCCAACTCGCTTCGATAGCGGTGGCAGATAAGAAGATTCGAGATTCTAGTAAGTAAATTTGAAGATTCTCAGACCTAATGATGCAAATGGTAGGCGCAATTTATTTGAGTTTTTTGCTTGGAATTTTTGTCTTTAATTTACTCATTATTTTATCACTGCCAGTCTTGGGGTTTCTGTGTCGCTTAACGACTGCCACGATTATTATTAAACTGGAAATATGCGACAATATTCTCCGAAAAAATACCGCACAAGTAAGGTTGGCAACATTTCAAATACGTAAATGCAATTGATTCATCATTTATTAAAAATTTGATAAATTTGTTTTTCTGTGCTATTTTGCGTTTAGTAAGTACTTTTAAGTTCGTACGAGATAATAAATTGTGTTAAGCGATTTATTGCTGCAAAAACATTCAATGGCTTGATGAAAAAATATTATAAATGTGATTTTTTTTATTTCACATAGATTAGAATTTATTTAAACCTGGAGTATTTTTTTCGAAATTTAGAAGTAACAAAACTTGTTTTAATATGGCTGGCACATTAAATTTTGCCAATCTCTTTTACAGAAATACACTGCACCTACATTTTGATTACAAAAGAGAAAAACCTTTCAATATCCCAAGCACTCTAAAATGCTTTTTGAAATCTCTCAGCTCCGAGTTATTTACCATATTTATGTATTTCAGTGTTAATTAATAATTTAATCATTAATAAAGAAGGATAACGGGGACCTTTTTATACAAGAAAAACAATTCAATAGGCATATTTGTACTTCAGATACATATTTTTCAAGTGTTTTAAATTAAAAAGATACAAAACATCCCTATACCTAAACACTTAAACTTAAATAGCTTACTAAGTAAACACTTGTCTTGGCTCTCTTTCTATCAGTAGTATATAACAATTAATATAACTATTACTACGAAATAATATTAACTAAGTATTTCGACTTCGTTCATGGAACGAACGTTCATCCATGCCATCGCTTTCGGCAACTAAAGCCCTTTCTAAAATAACGCGACCCTCCTTGTACTTTTGATTGTCCTCGGTGGCAAATTCGTACATCCAACCCAGCTTCGAATCGCAAGATTTGCAGGAAACGTCTCTCACCTGTAAGTACAACAAAACATTTACAAAGGAAAGTGATAAATGCAATAGAACGGGGGAAAAATAAATGTTGTGCAGTGGAAAAGTTGCCAGACCGCTCTGATGCCTATACAGGGGGAACCACCGCGATCGATATCTGGCAAATTGTAATAAGGAGAAATTTGAAAATTGGACAGTGTGCCGAAGTCAATGGGGGCAAGCGACCTAAAATATTTTCAAGATGGCCACACCTCCGGTTATACCGGAAGTAGGTATCAACTTGCTTATTTTAAATGGAACACCCTATATATTATTACATTTTTGAATTCTACTCCAAATTCTAAATAACATAATTGCCCCCAATGACTTATGTATACTGTCCAATTTTCAAATTTCTCCTGATTATAGTTTGCCAGATATCGATCGCGGCGGTTCCCGGTATATTCCGTCTCCTCAAAGTAGCAAGACGTAGAAGCCGCTGTTGGAAAATGAACTGATTGCTGAGAGTTAAATCTGTGATAGTCGGAAGAACACGTGCCACAACTTTTCAGACGAGATGCTCAGGCGATCATTCAAGCAAGTAACATCAGCCGGTTTAATGTCTTTTCGGCTAGTTAGCAATGCAATATATCAAATTTTAAATATCAAAATACATAATTAGTTTCGCAGAGAATATTAGAAAAACATGCGTTTCAAATAATACGACAAAATCTGACAAAGAAAGGAAAAGATTATAAAGAAAACTTCAATAAACTGCCAGTTTTCCAAGCAAAAAAAATGAATTGTATCTTGTTGAACGTTGATTTTACTTCTACTTCCATAAGTTGTTGATGGCGGAAAGTTTTTACAATTAAAACAAGAAAATTGGACAGACAAACAAAGCTAATAGTTAACGCATTCAAAGGCGTGATTTGGAAATAAATGCGGTCATAAAATATAGTTATATAAAATTCAACTAGTGGTATGTGTAAGAAATTGGACAAAATGCTGGTTGTTTCCACGTGCATTTTACATTTCGATAAACGATTTGTGAAATTTTACTCAGTATTTATAGGATTGCTGAAGCTCTAAATATCTGAAATTCTAAAAAGGAAAAAATCGTATCTGTATTTGGCAGAACTTCCCAAAAAAATAGTGTTCAAATAATCTAGATTGAGAAGACATATTTTTTTACTTGGTATCAACCAGGCACGTTATACTACAAACTTCCATTTCCAATTATCTGTTGCAAAGTTTAGTACATTAGCAACATTAAGCAAGCATTTTTTGTTTAAGGGAATGGCATTTACCATGTGGCGTCCGGTCAGCATAACCCTGTCTTGGACTTCGCTATAGGTCAAATTGACTACTCTGTTAAACAGAAAAGCACGTCCTGTGGCTCCAGTAAATCGAGTGCTGATCAATTCTGATCTGTTTGTTAAATTGGTGTCACATCTAGCGCAAGAAAACAAACGGGTGCCTCCCATGTGCTCTAGGAAAATTTTACCCATCTTTACAGACCTAACAAAAAAATATATGTATTCATCTTTTATATCGAAAGTTTAGCAAAGTATTCAATTACAATTACCTAATAAAGTGTTACCTGACCTTATTTAAACTTGGATTGCAGAAAGAACAATGAAAAGTTGGCCAATTTGCTCAGTAATTCGGACCTGTTGATTATAGACACTTTAGAGTAAGTAAAATCACAGAGGTTATAGATTGGCAACTGACATATAAGCCTGTAGAATGCTATTTGTCGCTCTTGCCCAATGGCTGATTTCCACTGCTTGCAGAAGAAAACTTCTTTACCGACTAGTTCACATCATTTAGGGGGAGATTTGAATTCAATTTATGATCTGACAAATCTCGGCTTAAATTCCAATAATACTTCAGGCATCTCATAATGCACTGTAATTGTGATGTTATACTAGTGCTTCAATTAACATCACAATTAAAAGGCATTATGAGATGCTTAAAGTATTATTGGAACTTAAGCCGAGATTTGACATATCATAAATTGAATTCAAATCTCCCGCTAAAGTTTTGTTCGTGTAAAAACCAGGATTAATTGGGAAAATAAAGCACATCAATTTCCCTTTACAATAGGTATTTATTAAACTAAAAAACCTAGAGGTTCAGTTAGTAGTAGTATTGAAGTTACATGAGTTAGATCGTTAGTGTTTCGAAAACGAGCCAAAATGTACATACACATTTGAAATAACTTCAATTCACATTAAATAATAAATATGTTGAACAAATATGCAGAAGTGTCGAAAAGCATCCAATTATTACCTGCTATTTATGTTCAGTTAGTTACCTGATGGTTGTTTTCGTCTTCGCTTTTTTGTTATCGATGAGGTTTAGGAAATGCTCTCTTACAGAGCTAGTATTCTGGAGCTCCAGTCCAATTGTTTACTCACTAAAACTCCTACATTAGCATCCATCCATGCACTGCGGCCATTTGTGCTATCATTGCAAATCTTCAACTGTGTAAAGAACCATATCGATAAGGGCAAGTGACACATGAAGAACCATAGCTCAGAGCCCTCTTACGGACATATGTACAAAACAAAGGCATGCAAAGGATCAGCTGATCCTCTGGATTTTTGGTAGACGCCTCTCTGTGGCTGATTCCGGCAAAATCTGTGTCATCTGCGAGTAAAATAATGGTTTTACTTTCTCTATGATAGACACTAGTCAGAAACTTGGCTCTGTCAATTAAATGTCACTCTGTCATAAGTCAGTCATTTTCCCAACTTTCACGTCGAATGCAATTCGTCATTATTATTTGCTTTTAGCTTTTTTGAAATAAATTATTTACTTATTAAACCATGTTTTTTTCGAAACTTCCAAATATTTAGCATTATTTCCCCCGCTAATTCAACAATAAAAAAATAATATTTGCAGAATTTGAAAGTCGGGAACACCAGACAAGTTCAGTAGCAGGGCGCGGTCTGATTCAAAACATTCAATTTATGAACGTTCTCCCTTTTCCATTGACTTTGACGCACATGTCACTAAAACTTTTGCGTCTCAAAAAATGTAATTATTTTGATTCCACACAAAAGGGAATTTGATGGCTGAAAGTTTATTTACATTCCCTGAAGTGTGATTCAATTACTTTTCGTTGGCGTGATGCTAGAAAGTAAGTCATTCAAGTTGAAACAACTGTCGGTTATCATAAAGCGAGCAAACACCAGAAATGCCACCATCAAAACAAATGATTTGGAACAATGTAAAAAGCCGGAAAAATTGCGTTCGAAAAACGCACAGATTTCAACCACTACACGAAACCAACAATCAAAAGAATCTCATCTTGTCGTAATGGTTCAAGAGCCAACAGACAAATTGAGGCCACGAAAACGAAAAGATTATAACGAGAACAGTAGTTTAACTCTCACAGAGGAACCCAGCCAGAATAAGCATGTTCCAATATACAGAACGAAATTACCAGAATCACCGCAGGCATCTACTGAAGTCAAAGATTTATATGATTTTACGGATACCAGTCCTAAGGTTACAGTAAAGAACAAACGAAGATCTTCTATTATATTTGACAAAAACACTTTTGAGATCTTGGAGAGACTGCAGGAAAAAGAGGATAAATTAAAGAGAAAAGCCCTCAGGAAACCAAAGAAAACTTATGAAAGCACGGTCAATGGAATTGTTGAAAACATCAAACAGAAAATAGCAAAGCGAATCCGTGACAACCAATGCCAGCAGCATAAAACTACCTCAAAACAGCAGGCATGCAATGAACCCCGAAGAGATGAATGTGTTGTTCATGTTAAAGACTTTGATCAAGAATTGAATATTGTTGCCAATTTATCAACAGTGAAAGAAAGAGAAGAAACAAACCCAACTAGAGAACATCACGAAATTAGAAACCCTCAAGACAAACAAGCTGTTAGTGATATGAGTGTGGAGCAAGCGCGAGCATTGAATACCCAAGATCTTGATCTTATACTACTCCAAAGCATTGGCAGTTGCGATAATTCCGTTATTCTAAAAGATTTAGAGAGCGGCTTTGGTTTTGACAATGACCCGCCTTCTCCTCGTACAAGAACTCCAGTTAAAAAAATTAGTATATTGAGCAACAAGCTTCTACGACCAGCCAGTAAGGGTTCTGTAAAATCACCTGTAAGTTTCCATACGGAAAATCCCAATGCAAACAGTACAATGGTTCAAGCAGGAGCTACAGGAAGTCCATGGCGCACTAATTGGATTAATGTGAAACGGAATCCGCATTTAGTCAGCTTTAAAGCCAACGCTTTGCCTAGCGTAAATCAGCAGATGGTACTAGATCATTCTATTGTGGAAAACTATGAGAGGCATTGCACTAAACCACAACCGCAAACGTCAACAACAACAACAGTGAAAAGCAGGTCTGTGCAAAAAAGTATTCTAGATTTCGTAGAAAGCAACATTGATAAGGAAAATTCGATCTTACAATGTTCCTTGTACGACTATGAAGATTTTAATAGTCCTGAAAAAGCTTCGAAAATGCAGCAAAGACCAATGCAAAACATTAAGAGAAAACTGTTAGGTATGAATGTTGAGCTTCAATACTGATTAATAACTTATTTATTGAACTTGATTTTTAGGGGAACTTAATAATATACCCGCACAACAAACAGGTCCCATAGCTGAAACTAATATTGAAGATATTGAAAACACCACATACTTCGGCTTTGAACAAAGCACTTGTTCTAGTCCTAAAAAAGATCAACGGAATGACAATCACGTGCCTTCCCGCTTTGATTTAAGCAACTTAAAGAAATACACCAGAAGGGCTGAGCATCTTCATCAACTGCCGCCTCGTGAAGAGTCAAGGTTATCAGACGACATTAATGAAAGTGTTTCCATACTTGAAAATTCCTCTGGAGAAGATGTTGAAATTCAATTGTTTGAAGACCCTGAGGAAATGTTCGATAAGATGGTAACGAGTGAAAAAATAGGAATTAATTATTTTACTACTTGGTGCTTTTTTGTAGGAATCTTTCAGTGTGGAAGATGATAAAAGGAGAAAGCGACTACATTCATTCGAAATGGATGACGACGACGACGACCGGACATTTAAGCGTAAAACGAAGAAAACTAAACTAGAGGTAATTATCTTCAGTTTTCAATTCACTGCTCATTGCAGGTTTTTTCATTATTGTTATTTTTTTTCCTATGGTGTGCTTCCATCTTCCAGAGTACTGCCTCTTGAGGTAGTTTTTCTATTTCGTACTTATCAACAATTCGAGTATCGCTGATTTAAAAATGTGTATTTAATGTTGATTTACTCGAATACTTTTTGGGGTTTCCATAACAGCAAACATCCTAACTGATCATGTAAGAATGTACATTTTTTATTTTTTTTTATTTACCCAGTATATTTGCAATCTGTCTACAAAACAATTACTACATACAAGTAAATTTTATGTTAATATTTCACATCAGACAATACCATATTTAGGTGTACACCCAGTGGCATATACCTTTACAACCTTAATTCAATGAATTATTTATGTATAGGGTAAGTTAATTAGTCTGCATACTAGAATACATTACAATCTAACTCTGGAGGTTTAAATCTCTTTAGTCTTCGTATTTTTTAAGTATAAGTTTATTTTCTAGTGAGAGTTTCGATCCTTTCCCTATCAGCCAGTACATTTTCTGATATTGTAGGTTGAATTGCTTCCTTTTAGTCCATATGTGAGTTTTCCATGTCACTCTACGTTCCAAGTGCATACCAAGATACCTCACGGTCTCTGTTTGTGGAACCTGTTTGCTATTCAGGGTTACTGTAGGACATGTTCCATTTCGCGCAGACTTGTTTGACTTTATTCTCTATGTCTTTAGCCAGTTTTCAATTTTTGTCAGGTTTATTTGTAGTAGTTCTGAAGCCATTATAGGATTTGTATGTGATGTCATGATGCCAGTGTCATCCGCAAATGTGGCTGTGGTATTTTGCTCCATTGTCGGCAGATCTGAGGTGTACAGGAGATATAGAATCGGCCCCACAACACTACCCTTAGGAACTCCTGCTTCTACTGGACATATTCCTGTGTACTCATCTTGAGATTTTACGAGGAAGTGTCTATTGCTAATGTAAGATTTGATTAGTTGGTATAACTCGTAAGGAAACATTTTTTTTATTTTATACAGCAATCCAGGATGCCAGACCTTATCAAATGCCTGCGATATATCCATGAATACTGCAGAACAATATTTTTTCTCTTCAAAATCTTGACTAATTTTCTTGACTATTCTATGAACCTAAAATTCTATGGAGTACTTCTCTCTAAACCCAAATTGATGGTCAGGTATTAGTTTTTTTGTTTGAATAATTTCCTTCAGCCGCCTCATTATTAGTTTTTCGAATACCTTTGATATTACCGGAAGCAAGCTTATCGGTCTATAAGAAGTCACTTCCTCTGGGTTTTTTCCTGGTTTTGGTATCATGAGCACTTCTGCCACCTTCCATTGGACAGGAAAGTAACTAAGTCGCAGTATAGCATTAAAAATAATTGTAATTAGCTTGACTGTTTTGATAGGTAGTTCTATCATAATTTTACCGGTTATTAAATCATAGCCTGGTGCTTTTTTGGCATTAAGTTCTTTCAAAATAACCGTCATTACTTCTTTTGTTTTACATTTTTTCATAGGGAGGTCCATTTGATGTGGTGCTTCTAGGAAATTGGTAATTTTACTTTCCTCGTCGTTATTTATTTCTGACGGAAAGGATTTAAATACTTTTTCAAGATGTTTGCCTTTTCACTATCTGTTTTGGCCCATTTTCCTTGATCTATTTTGATTGCGGAGTGTGATTTTGGCGTTGCGTTCCATAATGAATACTCTGTAGCCTCTGTTGCAGTTAGACTTTCCAGATGTTCTTGTATTGCTGCATTTTTTTCATCGTTCAGTAGGTCTTTTAGATCTTTTATAGCTTTGTTGAAATTCGCTTTGTCGTGTGGAGATCTTGTTGTTTGCCAGTTCTTTCGTAATTTACGCTTTTCTGCAATTTTAGTTTTAACTGTTCTCGAGCAGGACTGGATTTTTCATGCTGGCTCACATTTTGGGGTAGCTTTCCACGCAGCTCCTTGTATCTTTATGTTAATTTTTTCTATTGCTGTTTCGATTTCTTCTTCTGTTTTTAGTGACACATCATGATTAATTCGTTCGTTCAGTATGTTTCTGAATTCGTTCCACTTGGTTTTATTATTACAAAGTGATGGAGGTTTTTGTTTTTCTAGTATAGTTCGTGAGCTGAGTGTCACTAATATAGGGGAGTGGTCAGATGATAGATCCAGGTACGATTCAGCGTTTATGTTATTTATTGGCATTCCTTTGGTTACACAGAAGTCCATCAGATCAGGAATTTTTCTGCGGTCTGCCGGCCAATAGATGGGCTCTCCTGTTGACACCGTTTGGATATTATCTTTATTCAGGGCTAGATATAGTTTTTTTTTTGGCCGGCGGCTGGAGCAGTAAAAATCTTCACGAAGACACCTAGTGTTCTAAGGCCCTGGGTAGTGTTGGATTCTTACCAACTGAAAAACCCCCATTTTTGTACTAAGTACAAGTAAAAACCCCCATTTTGTCCTCTCTAAGATTTTGTCAGCTCCGGCATCCGTATGCCATAGAATCGCATTCTCTCCACGCTAGCTGCTTGCTAGCATGGGCATCTTATTAATTTAACGCGTTACACTTATACATGCATTGCTACTTATCGTACTACATTCACTATAACCTTACTTAGCACACTTACAACTTACGCTGTTCTCTACCTATTGCCCTAGTGGGCCAGCTGGTGTTTGGGCCCTTTTTTCCTGGGCCCCAGATATTCGGCTGTGTACTTCACTACGTTTCGCAGCTGTTCGTTGGAGTGCCTTCCAGCTTTCTAAAAGTCCGCTGCCTCTTTCCTTGTGAGAAACTCTCGTAGTGGCTTCCACTCCAGGTCCCTGTAGATTTGGGAGTTCCTAACAAACCAGAGCGCATCTATGGCCATCCGCAGATGTTTGTTTTCTGTGGCCTGAAGTCTATTTAGGTGACACTCGGCTGTATATCCCCACGCAGTGGAGGCATACGCCAGTGTCGGCATGATTATGGTCTTGATGAGGACTAGCTTGTTCCTAATACTCATATCTGTCTTCTTCGATTGAGGAGTGGGTACAACTTGGCAGTTGTTGCCTTAAGCTTGTCGATGGCTGTTTTGATGTTTCTTCGAGGTCAGCTGCTTATCTAAAATAACACCCAGATATTTAATCTCACTTTCCCACTCGATATTTTCTCCCCCTATGGTAATGTTCCCATCGACCTTATCCTGCTTCCTGTCAATAAGTATGGCCTGGCTCTTATCTGCATTTATATTCATCTTCCACTTGATGAACCACTGTTGTAATTCGTCAATTGTAAGCTGGAGCTGTTGCCTGATGCAGTCCTTGTGCCATGAAGATGACAGAAGGGCCGTATGAACTGCAAAGAGAGCCAGGGTCGTATTGGCAGGTCTTGGGATGTCGCTTGTGAACATGTTGTATAGCAGTGGTGACAGTACTGCTCCTTACGGTACTCCTGCCTCAGTGCTTCTAGTTTCAAACTGGTGAGTTCCAAACCGGAAGCTCCTTCTGCAAATGTAACTGTCGATTAGCTGACACAATTTCTTGTTAATGCCTGTTTCCATCATCTTGTAGATGAGACCGTCTCTCCACACTCTGTCGAACGCTATGGCGACGTCCAGTGTGAGGATTCGAGTCGTTCGGTACTGGTTCATTTCTTTGGTGCATCTTTCTACTATCCTGAGCAGTTGGAGTTCCGTGGAATGCTTTCCTCGGAATCCAAACTGTTCTGGCGGAAGCACGTCAAGCTCGCTCGTTTCCTCCTTGAGTCTCTTCAGAATAACCCTTTCGGAAATTTTACTAAGAACGGGAAACAGGCTGATGGGCCTGTAGTTTTGGGTGAAAGTCCTATTTTTCTTAGGCTTTGGGAGCATGATGACTTCTGAGTGCTTCCAGATGCTTGGGACATGACCAGTGCTGAAAATGGCATTAATCAAGTTAGTTGTAGCTACCAGTCCTTTTCTCGGCAGGTTCTTCAGCATTTTGTTGGTGATTCCATCGCTCCCAAGGGCTTTCTTAGCTTTGGTTCTTCTGATGATGGCTGCAACTTCTGCTTGCTAAGTTGGAGGGATGTGGCTGCCTGGCACTCCGAAGCATCCTGACTGCCTTTCTGACAGTTGCTTCGTGGTGTAAGTCTTCGTTTGGGTGGTGGTTTCCCCTGGCCTCACTCTCGATTGCTTCCGTAAACGCTTCAGCTTTACCGCCATCTATAAATACCAGACCTTGAGTTCCGTGGAGAGCTGGAATCATGGTATTTTCTCTTCTTAGGGCCTTTCGCATACTCCATATGCTTTGGTCCTCAGGAATCAGCTCTCTCAAACGGTTTTCCCATTTCCAGTTCTTATAGTTCCGTAAGGCTTCTTTCAGCAATTGCCTTTGTCGCTTAAGGGCGATTCTGTTTTCTTCTATAGGGTGCCTGCGGAATGTCCTGCGTAGCCTTCTATGGTTGGTGATTTTTCTGCGGATGGAAACAGGGAGTACTTCATGAATTACTGGCAATTCCGTAGTCACCGATCTTCTGTCGTGTCCTTTTTGGATGGCTGCTTCCAGCCTTTTTGCTGCTTGCCCCACACCCTCTTCATCCTCCACCTGCGGAATTTCGATTAGTGAGTGTGTAAGCTCTTTGAACTTTACCCAGTTTGTTGTGGTTCTAGTCGTGCGCAGTGGTATCCTTTCTTCGTGACCGCAACACAGCAGAATTGGGTTGTGATCGGAGGTTCCCTCTTCTATAGTCTTGATGCTGACCGGTTGCCTCATGTTCTTGATGATGGCGATATCCAACACTTCAGGAGACCCCGATCCTGTCGGGATCTCTGGGCCCAGGATTACTCCACCTTGGGCATCTACTGCTTCTACTAACAGTCGATCTTTACTGCAGGTACGCGTGCTATTCCACTCCGTGTTTATGCAGTTCCCTCCAAGGACCCCCTGTCCATTGCTGCTACTTGTTCCCGCGGAGTGAGTGGCGTGGTCTTTCTTGAGGTTGTTTTCCTGTCCTCCTTGAGGACGACCGAAATCTTCCTCTTGGGGTACAGGGGGCATGCCCTCCAGCTGGCTGGGTGCCCTTGGGTGCCACATAGCGCGCACTTGCAATTGCGGACCTCCCCTTCGCGTGGTTGGGGTAGCTGGCAATCTGCGCTTCTGTGGCCTTCACCACATTTCAACGGCTGGGTGTAATGGCGCTGGGAGTGTCCGTATCGCTGACACCTGAAACATAGTCCAGAATCTTTGGACTTACGTTTTGCTTCCAGCTTGGCCGAGAGGTTGAACAGTCAGGATATATTCCAGATGTCCTTGTTGGCTGTCTTCACCAGAGCCAAGGACAGTCTCTCCTTGGACCACCGGCTGACCATCTGGATCCATTCCGCGTCCCTGATGCCCAGCTCCTTGAGCTCCTGCTCAGTCTCGCTGGCCTCGATGTCCAGTGGCAATCCCCTGATCACCACGTGAATCTTCTTTTCCTCCGGCAGCGTGTATGCATAGTACGCCCGCTGAAGCTTTTGCAGGAGGCTGGTGGCTTTTCTGAAATCAGCCGCTGTTTTAGTGGTGACCGCAACACCGTTTTTGTTGGTTGCGGCCCTGATCACTTTGATGCCTTCTGCAGTGAAGGCACCGTTTAGCTGTCTCCAGCTTGTTTGGCCTTGAATATTTCTGGGTGGAATTTTATCCACCTTGTCAGGAACCAGGATGTTGGTCTCCATCCCCAGGACCTCTATGATGATGGTTTCCTCATCATCATGTTCATCTCATCGCCTTTTTCTGCTCTCCTGAGCAGCAGAAGGTGCGCTGGATGGGCCTGGGGTGGCTAGTGGAGGGCTGTGCGGTGCTGGCATAACCAACACAGGCTTTTTGGGGGAACCTGCACTGTTTTGGGTGCCATAGTCTTGCGGGGCGCCGAGGGTTTCGGTGGCCCCTTAACTGCTGCACTAAAACTGGCAGGTTTCCCCTTCGTTTGCTGTGATGAGGAGTCGAGGCTGTCAGGAATTCTGGAGTCGAGGCTGTCAGCCATCATCGCAGTTAGCTGTTTCAGGTTGGCCTCTAGCCTGCGAATGTCTTTCCGCAGCTCCTCGTTTTACTGCCGCAACTTTTCCATGGCGGTTTTGGCGCCATTTTTGGTTGCACTCGCAGGTAAACACGATCACAGATCACGGAGGTTATCTGTGTACACTGTGATTTGCACGTGAATTTAAAAATACACGTGGTGGTTGCTTGGCGTGTGGCCTTACGTTTTCGCTTTCACTCACAGCTCGACTAACTAGCTCGGATTCTCGATTGAGAATGTTATAGTTGCCTACCCTTTGGTGTTGGGTTATGTGATCTAGAGCCCCACCAAGGGTGTTTATCGTTATAATATCCTCCCGCAATTAATCTATTACCGAGTGTTTTGAAGAATTGGTTAAATTGCTCCTGGTTGATTGCATATCTTTGTGGGCAGTAGACAGCTGTTAGTGTGATTGTCCCAATCCAGTCCTCTATGCAGACGCGTGCTTGTAGATGTTCTTGTTTCAATTGTTAAAAATGTAAATGTTCATACTTAATATTATTGCAGATTGAACAGCAAGCCTGGATCCAAGAGTTCAATAAAATATGTGAGGACATTGATAATAGTCACTTAGAGATAGAGTAGTTTCACTTCCGACTTGAAATAAGTCATGTTTTACTGTGAAAATCGGGTATTAGGATTAGCTTATCTTTCTCATTTGGAAGTATAAATTATTTTAGTCATACTAACGGATTGTTTTCTACGTGTTTATTTATACAAATTTTATAATAATTTATAAAATAACATGCGCTATAAGTTAGTATTTGCTTTTTGATTAGGGTTTTGCCTGTTCGTTATCTTCCTTTCCAGTGTTATTTATTAAAAGAACCCGCGACCCAATGAGGAGTTGTGGCATTTGGTCCATCGAAAGCGTGCAGATTTCAGATTCGTGAGTGTTCTAGACAATATGGTGAATTTGATATATCCCAACTAATATTAAAAAAGACTGCTGTTTGTACGAATGTGCTTTATTTTTTCCCTAAAACTCACATTCTTTCAATGCTCAGAACACATCAACATTTAATGGTGCTTTCATCAAAATATGTATTAAACTTCTTCCATCGATACCGTTTCTTTGGGTCCTTTTTACTCCAAGCTGGTGTAAGATTCGGCATTAACCCTATAATCGTTGTTTGGAGTTGCAGCTCTTAATTTACACGCTGGTGTTGCAACTACATACCTGCCTTTTGGGCCATTGTAACTAAACTGCCTATCCGCTTTTGCTGACTCTGACAAAGCCCTGTTATTCTCTTGGGTAACATACAACCGTCAGACCGTACAAACTGGCTAAGAATAAGCACATCGGTGTGCTTGACATCCAAGCCGGACGCACAAATCGGACAACAGTGATCTTCGTTTTCTAACAGATAAGGTTCCCTAGGGGATGGCTGAATCTCGCCATAAATTACCAATTCTTTATCATTTTGCACTTGCTTTACTGAAATAGCACTGAATGAGGAACTATTAACTTGTAACTCAGAATAACTTACTTTCTTTGATTCTGAGTACCGAGGACAGAGCGATGTTTCGTGTTTCTATGTTACTTGTTAAAGCTTTAAAAAGGGGTCGTAGTTTTAGTGGCAACATATTCATTTTTAGGAGTTTATAGGTTATTAACTAAGCACTTCTTCCATTTCCCTCAATAATCAGGTCGCTTTCCTAGACAAGGCGCATCGCTGTCAAAAGCATTCTTGTCTTTTACGCACTCAATGCAGGGATGTTTGAGCTTTCAGTGTTAAGAAGAGACGGAATGGGTGTGCAAGAAAGAGACGGAATGATTGCTTAAGCAGTGCCGGTCCAAAAGTTCGAAAATAAGCTTCGTAAATCAAGTTGGTGAGATTATTTAGGTGTCAACTGTCAACCTTTGAAGACAGATTCTCGGACTTGTCGAACATTTGACATTTTATTAACTTTGACTTTTTTCACTTTTACTCCAAATACGTATTTATTCAAAACGCGAAATAGTTGAATGAGGAATAGTGTAGATAACCAAAAATGTTTTGGCCACCAAGTTTTTGAGTTTCATATACATTCGTTGTTCATTGCTGGTAAGTAAGTGTTTTGCAGTATATAAAAGCTTCTGTTTTTATTTATTCAATTTACAATTCCCAGTTTCTTTAAATACTGCTATTAACTACTATTATAGGCACTCAAAACATACCCTGAACATTTTTTTACGTCACAGTTATTAAGATATAACTCCAGTTATTTATCATACATCTATCAATATAAATAATATTTGCAACTTTATTGGCGAAAATGTATGTATGTCCTTGAAGTAGGGTCTGATTTCGATTCCTCACTACCTTTTCTCATTTGAATTTAGTTATATAGTGCTAATAATAATTGTTATAATGTCATTGTATTTCTCTGTTGGGAACGTACATATTCCTATACCTAACAGGTGCCTTTTAAACTGATAATTTCAATTAAAATGTATGGAACTTAAAGAGTGTTTATAACATGCTTTTATTATGCTCTGGCAATCTTTATAAGATGGATCTCTTATGTTTAACTACATACTAGTAGTTTTCACAAGAAATAGTTATGAACATAGAAAAAGACAAGTTAGTTATGAACGGGCACATAGACAAATCAAAATATGCTTTATTATCGCAGAAAAATTTACAAATTTTAAGGATAAAGCTTTCCTGTAGTAGATTATAAGGATTATTTTCTCTGTTAAAGTACTAAAATTAGACAGAATCATTAAGTATATTTGAGATGAATATCCCACATGTAAACATGTGTCTTATTTAGTTCTCCCTAAAAATTAACATTTATATCCACAGGATTAATTTAATGAAAAAAAGGCAAGGATTAAAATGAATTCAAATAAAATGCTACCCCTTAAGTTATGCTAATGCTATGTAATAATAAACGTGTAAACTAAGTAAATATCGTCGACATTCAAGAGCAGGTGAACAAATCGACCGACTGTAGCTTTGAGTTATTAGTAGTTTCATAATTTGCTTATTCTATAAAATCAATTACTTTATATCAAGTCGGTGTATAATGATGTTTATGAAAAATAGATGTAGCTTCTACGAGTCCTAACAACTAAATGTTCGGACAACTCTGTTCAAATATATTCAGTTTTCTTTCTAGAATATAACCAGATATTTTTTTTGCAAACGCTATAGCAATTATCGTTATAAAAGCAAAGTTATAATGTTTTCAGGCCAATGTTTATTTCAAAAATTAATTATTTATTTGGATATCTAACAACACACTACAAAATATAGTGACAAGTAAATGTTCGGACAATTTTAATCAATAAACGTTTGTGGGGAAATTAATAAGATGTAAGCATCTATTACTGTCTTCATTCTCTTTGGCATAGTATCCACCAAGGATTTACAGTATTCTGAAGTAAATGTATGCCAAATTTCTTAGATTTTGGGCTTAAGGGCTGGAATCGATCGCTGGGGGCTATTTCTCAAGGATCTTTTCATGTGATGTCATAATGTTTCGATGACATTTAAGTCGGGGCTGCTCGACGGCCAGGACAAGACACGAATTTGATTGTCCTCAAACCATTTTTTGCTACTTTTAGCTGTATGGCAGGATGCCCCATCATGCATCATACAAAGATGAAATTTTCATCTTCATAAAGCTCTATCGTTCTTGGCAGCAAGTTTCTGTCCAAAATGCCTTGATATTTTTGGGCATTTATGGTGCCATCCACAAACGTAAGCCTGCCTACACCATTAGTAGACATGCAGCTCCAAATCATAACTCCCTGTGGAAATTTTACCATACGTTTAAGGCAATATTTATGAAAAGCCTCAGATTTCGTTCTGATGACCCGTTTCCGAAAATTCCCAATTCAGACATGAAATTTGGATTCATCAGTAAAAATTACTTTTGCCCAGTTCTCTTTGGTCCAATTTATTTTCGATTTTGCCCAAATAGTACTTTTCTTCTTTTGAACGTCGGTAAGCAGTGGCTTTTCTTTGGCCTAAAAATATAAATTGTTTTAGCTAATGACGTTAATTTTTGTTATTCTGTCATAAATACCTGCCATAAATCCATATCCAGCCTTGTCTATCCATTGTCCGCAACATTCCCTTGAAACATTTAAATTCGCCTCCTCATTCCATCGTGTTTGAATGTCTCACACCGTACCTCTTCTTTGTTGCTTGCAAATTTTAACCAGACACTTTTTTTTTCCTTTCTGTTATTATTCTTGGTCGCCCCGAACTTTTACCCTGGACGCCTAATAGCCCGTCCGAACATTTAGGTGTTAGGGCTCGTATAAGCTCTAATATATACAGGGTGTCCCACCAGAAACCGCCGCGATCGATATTTGGCAAACTATAATCAGGAGAAATTTGAAAATTGGACGTTTTGGGGGCTCATTGGGGGCAAGCGATCGAAAATATTTTCCAGATGCCCACACTTCCGGTTGTACCGGGAGTAGGTATCAACTTGGTTATTTTAAATGGAACACCCTATATATTATTACATTTTTGAATTCAACTCCAAATTCTAAATAGTAGTAGTAGTAGTCAACATCTTTATTTCTTAGAAACATTTTTTCTAAAAAAAAAGTTCATGTATATCATATACGTCTAACCGTTTTTGAAATATTCGAAATTTTATATAAAAAATGACAGTTGCAGCCACTCGAATAATTATTCATTTTTTCTATAAGGGAATATATGCTACTTAATTTGAGGCGCATTTCCTGTTGAAAAGGACTTGGAAAAGGAAATATAAATTGTTTTAGCTAATGATGTTAATTTTTGTTATTCTGCCATAAATATCTTATAAAATCTATATCCAGCCTTGTGTATAAATTGTCTGCAACATTCCCTTGAAACATTTAAATTTGCCTCTTCATTCCATCTTGATTGAATGTCTCGTACCGTACCTCTTCTTTGTTGCTTGTAAATTTTAACCAGACATCTTTTTTCCTTTCTGATACTATTCTTGGTCGCCCCAAACTTTTGCCCTGGACGCCGAAAGTTTCCGTTTCCCCATACGCTCTTATTATCTCCCCAATGGTTGGTTTGGCAAAATCGAGGTCTTTCGTTATTTTTCCCATAGATTTTTCCATTGTCATAAAGATTTCACGCACTTTTTTGTGAGTAGCTCCGCGAGTCATTTTTCTAACGAATTTGCTATCGCTAATGTCATAAAAATATATTATTTTGTTAAGGCATATTGTCAGCTGCCAATTGTTTTTCAAAGCTTGCTTGTACTCGTACGAGTACGAGTAGAAAAGTATCTTGTCCGAACATTAAATTGTCAGCAAATTTTGTTAGATACACACGATAAGTATTTTCCCAGGGTAGCAAATTAATAATTATTAAAACATTCAATGATTTATTGTTTAAAACATTATACTTGATAGTTGAGTTCATGTTTGATTTTTTAAAATTTCAAATGGAGTACTCAAAATAATTTTAATTATATGTAATAGCCCGTCCGAACATTTAGTTGTTAGGGCTCGTAGATTATAAATTTTAAATCAAAAATTGTTATAATTGGAAATAAAGAAATAGTAGATTAGTAACTAGTCTCAATTCCATATGTCCAGAATGATTTTTATGCATAGTATTTTATAGAGTATTTATTCAAAATCCAAAGAATGATACTTAAAATAAACACTATTAACTATTTTAAAATTCTTAATCCATCCAGGAATTATAATTCGGTAAGTTTAAGTACCATCCATGATATTAGACCGGAATTTTGGTGCGAAGCTTAATTTCGACATTTTTCTTCTTGGTTGATATAGGCAATTTTTACGTATAACATACACATTTACATACAATATTTACAATAAATTGCGGGAAAAACCTTTTTGTTTGTCACGTTAAAAATGGTTATACTCTTCGTGATGGTTGTATCGGAACATTATAAAATAGTCTTTCCTTTTTGTATTTTAATTGTTTCTTTATCAGCCTTTCAATTTTTTCTCCAACCGCATTTTGACGAGTTATTGCAATTACTAACAGTGGCGTATGATGATAAGATACATGACTATCTTGATGATTCAAAGTCAAGTCCGATACAGATAAAAATATTCACATGGGACTATTCTTCGGTCACTAAGCGGACTTAGTCATTTTTCCCCGCACATATATTTTACTAGCAGAACTTGGTCATTACACTTTACTAGAATGCATCTGTTCCATGCATTGTTCAGATTGACCTACACTCTACCTTGTGAGCTGAAAGCCCCATGTTTTTTTAAACAAAAGGGTAATCCGGAAATTAAATTTCGAATAAAAAAAGTAATTACCAACTAAATAACGTTTGAAATGGTGGAGAATGTCTGCTACATTTGAAAATATTGAAACAGAACACTTTATGTTGTTTTCGACATTAAATTCTTTAGTTGCTAATGTAGAGAATTGTTATCTTAATTGTGAATGATGATTCTCATAATGCTAGTTACTTAATAATTATAATTTCTGTAATATGTAATGAGCAAATAAGCTTTTGGATAATTTCAGTAATTTTCAATTTCTCGAGCAAATCGACGGTTTTTCTTTTTTTAATCAAGACTAGAACCTCGCAGAGAACTTGCTAGTTGTGCGGAACTCAACTTTCCATACCCAGCGCGCATTTAAACCGCTTTGTTCCCTGCAAATTTGTATAGTAAATTTGGTTGGTGGAAATTTCCCACCGCGCTCATAGTTCGTATGCAAAGGTCTTACGAAGTCCGATATTTCAGCCGGCCATTGTGCACACTTAGCACGTGCACCGCCTTCACTTTATTGTAATTTTGGTTTGTTTTGTCAGAACATCACACCTGTGTACCTGACGCTTTCGTGGTATGATCGGGATATTTTAATTGCGCTAATTAGGAGAATGGCAGAAATTTAGAAAGTAAAAATCAAAAAAATGTTTTCGCCTCCCTCGATTTTTTAAATGAATGTTTACCCCCAAAGTATTAAACCACGCACTGCCACTGGTACGGAAGCAAATGGAAGCATTTTGAACAATTATAATGAACTGTAATAAAGAGCTACATAATATCAAATTTTTTGTATCGAAAACGAAGCATAGTGCAATTGAGAATTTTTCGTTTTATGGTATTTCATTTATCATTCGTTCATCGTTTTTTTTGTGCTTTAGTTAGTTGCTTTACTTAAAATTCCTCAAACTATCGAGTTTTTTTTATAGAGTAAATGAACAAATAAGCGCGTCTAGAAAATATTGTACTAATTGTAATGGCTCCAAACGTCTGACTTTTTTCAAGCTTCAACACACTATCTCGCAAAAAACTATTTTTTTAATGTTCATTACTACCCCTAAAAGTTTGTTGGTATATTTATGTAGAACCCTGTATATATAAGTTGATAATAAAATTTTTAAATTGCGCTACTAACTTTCTCGTTCTTTACAGGTACGGATACATGGCAGTTGATCTGATTACTATATTTTGCCGTAACACAGTTCACGATGTTTTAGGCCAACAATTATGTAAGTACGATTAAAATCGACCGTGTGCCGTAAATTTCAGCTGAGTTATTTTGGCAAAAGATTTGTCAAAATAACTCTGATTTCTATGAATTAACAGGCGCAGACAATTCCAATATGGACGAGGTGGCTGCAGAAGCATGGAATATTAGTCAGCTCATAGACGAACTGAAAGGATTTCAACTAACGGACCGCAATCTTCCTCTGGCCTTTTCCGAGGAACGTCACTTGGAGAAAATCGACGGTATCGACTGGGAAACGCAAATATGGCGAATGAAGGAACGGATGAAGACTGTAAGTGTGGCATTAGTGTTGTGTTTAAATGTGGGAGTGGATCCACCGGACATAGTGAAAACTCAACCTTGTGCAAGGCTGGAGTGTTGGATCGATCCTTTGACTATGTCAGGGCAGAAGGCTTTAGACAGTATCGGACAGGCGTTGCAAACACAATATGAAAGGTGGCAGCCTAGAGCGCGGTATAAGCAGTCCCTAGACCCTACTGGAGATGACGTAAAAAAACTTTGCCTTTCCTTAAGGCGCAATGCGAAAGAGGAACGCGTTTTGTTTCACTATAACGGGCACGGTGTTCCGAAGCCCACAACTAATGGTGAGATATGGGTATTTAATCGCACTTATACTCAATATATTCCTTTGAGTATCTACGATTTGCAAACGTGGATGGGAGCCCCTTCCATCTACGTGTATGATTGCCCCAATGCAGGCATAATTGTGGAATCCTTTAAAACTTACGCTACCCAGCATGAATTAGAATATCAACAGTCAATCGGAGCTTCGACATCATCACGTTCAAGTCCATCCGGGTCTGCTTTAACGCCCTCATTCAGTGAATGCATCCAACTAGCTGCTTGTGCGAGTAATCAATGCCTTCCCATGAACGCAGATTTGCCAGCCGATCTTTTCACTTCCTGTTTAACGACGCCTATTAAAATAGCAATGCGCTGGTGTGTATTGCAGGCTACTGCAAAGCTTATTCCCAAAATTACTCTAGATATGGTTGACAAGGTCCCTGGAAACATAACTGATAGAAAGTCAATGTTTGGTGAGCTGAACTGGATTTTTACCGCTATCACAGATACAATTGCGTGGAATACTCTTCCGAGGGAACTGTTCCAGAAACTTTTCAGGCAAGACTTGCTAGTAGCCAGCTTGTTTCGGAATTTCTTATTGGCTGAAAGGATTATGCGCTCTTGCGACTGCACTCCTGTGTCGTCACCCGCTCTTCCATCAACGTACCAGCACCGCATGTGGGACGCTTGGGATTTGGTTTTAGATTTGTCTTTCGGACAACTACCTGCTATTCTCAAAGGAACTGCCACATATAAAAATCTTCCGTTCTTTGAAGATGAGCTCACGGCATTTGAAGTGTGGCTGAGCTTTGACTCAGCGGAGGAAAATCCGCCAGAGCAATTGCCAATCGTTCTACAAGTACTACTTAGTCAAGTGCATAGGACTAGAGCGTTAGAGCTGCTCGGACGATTTTTAGACTTGGGACCTTGGGCGGTTAACCTGGCGCTTTCAGTTGGAATTTTTCCCTACGTTCTGAAACTGTTGCAAAGCTTCGCTAAGGAATTGAGACCACTGTTGGTGAAAATATGGTCGAAGATTTTAGCCGTGGATACCACTTGCCAAACTGATTTAATTAGGGAGCACGGGCATAAATATTTCTTGTCAATTCTGCAGGACCCTTTAATGTCGTCGGAAACTCGAACACAGGCCACATTTGTTCTCTCGTGTTTGGTAACCAACTACCAAGACGGCCAAGAGGCAGCTCGGCAAGGATCTCTAGTCAGCGTTTGCCTGGAACAGCTGGGCGACCCGAGCCCTCAGCTACGTCAATGGGTCGCAATATGTCTGGGTAAGTTGTGGGATCATTACGAAACGGCTAGATGGACGGGAGTGAGAGACACAGCCCACGAAAAACTTTTTATTTTGCTGAAAGATCCATGTCCAGAAGTGCGCGCAGCATCAGTATATGCTTTGGGCACCTTTATAAATGCCGTTTTACGTAGATCAGAACACGCAAATAATATAGATCAACCTGTTGGGATGACTTTAGCAAATCATGCAGCAACTGAAGCAAGTCCGCTCGTCCGAAAAGAACTCATAAATGCACTGCAATGGTTACTAATGGCCTTTGACGTCGCGTTTGCTACAGTAGCTGCGAAAGAAACTCAAAGTTTTCCGGAAAGCCAATCCAGCAACACGCTTCCTAGAATAGCAAATCGAGACAGATTAACGCAACCTGATGGAGGACCATTTAGAAGAGTACCTTCCAGTCCCGCTATCAATAACATGGTCAACTCGCCTAACGCTTTGACTAACAGTTATAGTGGAAGTTTGGGGACTTTGCCGGGGATGGGTTATGGTTCGGTTTATGTGAAAATCTGGGTGGCGTTGTGTCAGATGGAAACTGATCCATTCCCAGAAGTAGCTCAAATGTGTTGCACGGTTACCGATTATATTCGAGCATTGGTAAAAGAACGAGATACGATTGACCAACGAAATGCCAGCATAAGTTTGCCCCCAAGTCCCAACAGAGGCGTGCCTCTTAGTGAAGAAAATACCCCAGCCGCGTACCAAAGCGGTGATTTTCAGACAAAACTGTCTCGAAATAGTACGACCAATAGAAATCGGCGGAAAAAGGTCTCCGTTGATGAAAGCACCGATAAAAATTACCAAAATAGAAAACCGCTTGTAACCACCAATTACGTCACGTGGTCTTCCAAGCAGTTTGTTAAAAAAAGAGATGAGCAAACGGACGACCCTGAATCAGAGAAGTATTATGAACGAGAGTGGCGAGAGATTCGCAATAAAGGCATTAGAGCAGAGGCACACGAAGAACACAAAAGAGCCATAACGTCGAAGGTAGAGAATCAAGTGTTCCATTCGAGGACTGCAGTAGCTCCAACATTGCTACAGTTGCATCCCTATAGTCAGCATATTGTTGTTGCTGGTAACGATTCATTTGCCATTTGGGACTGGGGCACCGGTGCTAAAACAACCACATATCGTCAAAAGTCCGCAATAAATGACTTCAAAACAGCAAAAGTTTCAGATTTACAGTGGGTCAATGGCCATGACCTGACATTGTTGCTAGTTGCTGCTGAAGATGGATCCGTAAGAATATGGCGGCCGATACCGGGCAATCGGGAACCTTTACTGGTTTCAGCCTGGCAAGCTTTTAACAATTTTAAGCCGAAACAAGTGGGCGTAATTACCAGTTGGGAACAATGGACCCAGACTGTTATAACTACGGGTGATACTAAACTACTAAGACTGTGGGATGTTCAAAGGGAATTAAAATATGCGGATATTATTACGGGCACCGATGCTTCAGTGACTTGTCTAGATTCATCGTACTCTGGACCTTCTTTGGACATTTCGTCTTTATCGCATCGAAGAAAATCTACAGAAAATGGAGAACCAACACGGCCCAGTAACCAAACGGGGTATATCCTTGCTGGTTGCTCGGACGGGTCTGTTCGATTGTTCGATCGGAGATGCAGTCCTCAAGAATCAAGATCAAAAGTGTGGATGGTGCATACGGGAACAGTACTTGCTGTTCAACTACAGGATAATTTAGTGATCAGCGGCAGCTCCGAAGGTGAAGTGAGTTTTTACGACATTCGAAAGAATGATGCCTTGCATTCAACCAATGTCATACCCAAACACTTAGGCATGTCCTGTATGTCAATTCACCGGAGCGCTAACATTTACGCGTGTGGTTCTGCAAATCAGTTTATTGGTGTATATTGCTTGAATGGCAGCTCGCTCAACACAATACGGACATATGAAGGTTTCATGAGTCAAAAAATTGGTGGAGTTAATTGTTTGAACTTTCATCCACATAAAGTTGCACTGGCTTTCGGCAGCACTGACTGCTGTATAGATGTGTATAACATAGGCTAGATCCCTTATTGCCATGTTAAGGACCGGCTTTGGGGGTTCACAAAGATATTTTTGTGCACCAGTTTCATGTAGTCTGTAATTAACTTTGCTCCATTTGTGGAGTTTATTCGGAAAAACAAATTTTGTCTATAAGGGTGGCTGATATTATGAACATCCAGGCAAAAGGTAACACTTTTAATGTTATAGAGGTTGATTTTCGATTATTGACTGACGGAAACATTTCTGCATCATCATTAGCTTTTTATGATTTTATTTTTTGTAACTTTTCGTAAAATGCGGTCATTTCACGTAGGATGCGTTAAGGCGTGTTCTGACGTTAACTCTCGAAATGAAACGTTTCGTTTTACGTCCAAATAATGAATTTTCTTTTAAAGTTTATAAGAAACGAACTCGACCACTTTTTACATTTCTATTGTGCACACGCTGATAAAATAATTAGAGCTCGATTTTTTTAATTGTAATAAACTTTTAATTTTTAGTTAAACACTTTTTACAAACACTTTACACTTTTTAGAATATTGATACATGCCCTAAAGTAGCAACTACTAATCATGTTTCTGGAGAGAATATAAATTTTGGAACGATTAGGTTTTAATTAACATTAAGAAAAAGGTTTCGAACGTCCATAAATATATAACATATGTATAATGTATTTTATCTACGACTAGCATATTATATTTATTTAAACGTTGTTTCAGCTTTGATAATGACTCATCATAATTCCTATCAGGATCATTGTGGTTTTAATTTTTTGAACCAGAGTTCACAATTTTACTCTGTTTTTTATTTTCTTAAATTTTTTGAAGCAATAGCGATATAATCAAGCTATACTTGAAATAAATTGTTTATATTATAATATGATAATGATCCCTAGAACACCAAAAAATTATGATTGCATTTATGCCATTATTAATTTTTTTTTTAAAAGATGAGGTCATTGACTCAAGACCGAATGGGTCGCCTGTAAATAATATACTATTTTAAAACATTTACTTGATTTTAAAATTGTTTATTTGTTCTTTTTTACATTTACTAGTACAGTGTATACAAATCTTGAACTTGTTCTAAATTGGACGTTTTAAGTTCAAGTAAATTGTGACACTTTAGCATCAACAGATTTTGATTTAAAAATTTTTTGACTTGAGGTGGAAACCACAACCTGAACTATGTTTTTTAAAATGTTAAGAGTTTGACCAAAGTTTTACGATATCTATAAGAACGCTTGTTTACTGATGCTTGTTTTTATGAAGTGTTACTAAGAATAAGTAACGCACTATTATACATTTAAGTTGTACACAAACGTTTTTCATATTTAAAGCAAAAAACCTGTTTTTACTCGGGCGTTATTTATTAAACACTTGCAAAATTTACTGTAAACTCTAAAAAGTCGTGCCCTTTTTGTAAAACTTTTCCCTGTAAAGACAGTGTCCATTGGTTCACCCAAAAAAGAATTTGAAAATGAAAAAAAAAAGAAAACATTGCAATATGATAAGGTTTCAGTCAGTCATGTTGAATCTGAAAACAATCCGTGAATACATCAATTTCTTCAGAAATGCGTGACGTAATAGCCACCCTGATTAAATTAAACGCTATTCGGGAGATGAAAGCTTTAGAAAGTGCCTAATATAAATATAGTTATGTAAGAACTGCCACGGTGTTCCTGATAAGTATGCTGTTTTAATGGCGATAAGTTAGCTACTTAAACATTTTTGTTTTACCTACCTCCTTGGTTGAATATTTTCTGTAAAATTGTCTCCACCTAAATGAGCATGGATGTTGTTTTGTAAATATAGTCGTAACAATTGTTATTTACTGGCCTTTTAAGAGAATACTATGTTACTATACATTTTTTAATGAAACGGCAATTGATTTGTACCTGATTTTACATTCTTGTATTAATTCAGTGTGCTGCTTGAGGTTGTAGATTGTAGTCAATAATACTATTAATTATTATGTATTGCCAATTGCCGAACAAGATGTTATGAAGAAGTTATTGTATACAGGACGATAATGATAGAAACCATCACAATTTTCAAAGAAAAAGTTACATGTGGCAATGTTTCTTTTAGCTAGTCTAAGCGTTTTTGTTTTCATAAAATTGCTAGGAATTCCTCATTACGATGCATGGTGTACTATATGATCACATCAATTTTTATACATTGGAATAGACCACGCTTTTTTATTCACACTTTCAATACTGTAGTGACGTTAGAACCGAATTTTATCTAGCATGGTTGTTTTTATATTTTCATTCTTGAGAACTAAAATTTGGATATTTGAAGAAACTAAGCGAATAAATTTAGAAAGAGCTCACGGGCATTAGATTAATCTGCTTAGTTTCCTTGTGCATAGTGGCTATCGTGTATACTGTATGGCATGAAGAAAAGCAGTTAATTTCACCGCTGCTTAGTAATTTAGCAATATTTTTTTGAAGAATATAGGGTATATTCAGACGTTATTAGAAATATGTCATATATTATCATAGAATTTTTTATCATAAATTACTATATTTTTTATGATTACAAATGGGTTTGTTTATTTGTTACAAAAGTTTCCAAATATTCTAAACTGATGGTTTTAAAGCCTTAAAAAATCACCTTACATTAACTTATCCAGACCGCTTCTTGTGAACTCTATTAAATATTCTTTTTTTCATACATTTTTGCTATTTTAATTTCGGTTCTACTAATTGTACCTGAATGCTAACATACATTTTTCTTGCTAGTTCAAAAAATTGCTTTTTTAAAAATTGAAATTTCCAAATTTAACCAAAAGTGATGTTTGTTTGCTTCATTTGGACACTCTTGCTGTATAACTATGACTGTAGCGTAAATTATGTACGTGTATATATGTTTGTTTGACCTTAAGCGTCAGTTTTGGGTATATGTATATAACGTTTGGATTAAGATGTGAACAATGTTGTTTTACAGGCAATATTATATAAGAACGAAAATAAACATTAATAGTTTAATGTGTGAACAGTGTACTTGATGGTCTATCTACATACATTAAAGTATGCTTTATTAAATGACATCGCTTTGTAATTGCATACATTTATTCTAGACTCATTAAGCATGTATTACTTAATTGTTGACATTAGGTAAAGGTACATGTTTTGGCGCTATGGATAACATGTTGGAAAGAGCCACCTCTTTAAGAAGTGACCGATTAGAATTTAAACAAAATTTAAATTAAAACAGTCGCTAATTAAAATTTTATTAAAAAGCCAGAGGCAATATTAATTGGGATATGTTTCTGTCAGAATGCAGGACAGTTTCTTGTATTTTTAGTTGAACTTCAAGAAAACAATCAAATTTCCTGAAATTATAAAGCCGCTCGTAAGGATTTGAAAGAAGTAAGAGTCCAATATGTTTGCTATTTTCTCAAATTTCTAGATTTAAAATGTACTTTGGTTACGATACCATTTCGTCAATGCATATTTTTAAAAGAGGTTCAATTAATATATTGATTTTATTAAAAATCATTTGTTTAATTTCGGAACTTGGAGATTGGAGTTCGGGGAACATAAATCCAGAAATGTACGTTTTCAGAATACAGGAAATGAAAACATATTGGTAGTTTTTGTGCTCTAATGTGTGTGCGAATCTCTAGGGGTAAAAGTTTAGAAAACTTCAACTTACCATTCAACTGCTCATTTCTGTTTTGAAATAGTGCTTTGCCATTGTCGTAGCCCTGAGTCTTAAAGCAAACTTCAGAATGTTTTTAAACTCTAAATAAGCACTTTAGAATTTTAGACAAATTTAGTGCGAAGCATCCATCACGACAGCAACCGTCAGAAAGTTTCAAATACGAAATGGATTGTCTTTTCTACTAAAACCGCACTACTGGTCAAGAAAATACAATATAACGGTGAAAGAAAACTTGCTCCTTCAGAAAATGCGTGCTTTTCCGCACAGAGATACAAAAAATTCATAATTTTGCTCAATTCTGACAGACCGAATACTAGACTAACTTCCATGTCCTCCATTAAATAAAAGACTGTTTCGACAAAATGATGTAAAATTCAAATTGGTAACAAACACATATTCAAATTACAGAAAATCCTTTAATTCCTGGCCAACAATTATTAATAAATAAATTAAAAGTCCTGCGGTTTAAATAGCAGCAATTGTGAAATCGTGCGTCCTGGCCCATTCACCCTTGTTGTCAGACTTCAACATTTAACTTTCATAAAAAGGTTTGTTGACAGTTGCCACATATTCTAACCAAAGTTAGATATTGGCGAATTTGAAATTCCTTAGTTATGTATTTTTCGCAAATAAAATTGATTACAGCTGCTTTCTGTATGATTATAGGCCTAGAAGCCGCCCAGGTAAATAAGAGTTATTAAAAAAACTAATCTAAACTTTAACGAAATGATTTATTTCAGTTGGATCCGACTTTTGTGGAAAAAGCGAAAAAGGGGCACACGAACAACTGGGCAGTTCTAGTGGACACGAGTCGCTTCTGGTTTAATTACAGACACGTTGCCAATGTACTTTCAATATACCGCAGCGTTAAACGGTTGGGAATTCCAGATAGCCAAATAATTCTAATGATCGCTGATGATATGGCTTGTAACCCCCGAAATCCTAGACCTGCCACAGTTTTTAACAATGCTAATCAGCATATAAATGTATACGGAGATGATGTGGAAGTCGACTATAGAGGATACGAGGTAGACATTTTGTTATACGAGTTTTAACAAAGCAGTTCAAATGTTTGACTGGATTTTAAGGTAACTGTTGAGAATTTTGTAAGGCTGTTGACCGGAAGACTACCACCCGGGACTCCTCGGTCGAAGCAGCTTCTGTCCGATGAAGGAAGCAATGTGCTCATTTATTTAACAGGGCATGGAGGAGATGGGTTTTTGAAATTCCAAGATTCAGAAGAAATCACTAGTCAAGAAATGGCAGATGCTTTGGAACAAATGTGGCAGAAGCAAAGGTACAGCTGCGAAATTGAATTCTTCGGCGCTCATATTTATTCCTCGTTAGATATCATGAAGTATTTTTCATGATCGACACTTGCCAAGCCGCCTCCATGTATGAGAGATTTTATTCGCCGAATATTTTGGCTGTGGGCAGTTCCATGGTTGGAGAAGATTCTCTTTCTGTAAGTCCGCATACCGGGCAAAATATAAACTTAACAATCTAAATTACTTCAGCACCATGTTGACCCGGCAATCGGAGTCTACATTATAGACAGATACACATACTACGCCCTCGAGTTTCTCGAAAAAGTCACTCCTCAGAGCAACAGATCAATGGGCGAATTCGTAAGTGATTTTTTATATTTGGTTTCATTTGGGTATTTAATTCATTTTTAGTTGAAAGTCTGTCCAAAGAGCGCTTGTATATCAACAGTGGGAGTGAGAAAAGATTTATTCTTGCGAGACCCAAATGCTGTACCTATAACCGACTTTTTCGGCTCAGTCAGACCAGTAAAAATGCTGGAGAGTGTTCCCGAGGTCCCGAGCATAATAAACACATTAATTCCCAAGAAAAATACTAGTAAAGTGGAAAAAACGCCGAAAAGGTACAGGTATATTCCTCCTTTCCCCACATTTAACAGTGAATTGTAAATAAAGTAAACAGTATTACTACACCAAAGAAAAAACAGGTTTGGAAATAATAAATATCCAAATTAAACCAGTGCAAAAATCTTTATTATTTATTACTCCACAATAAAAACCTCACTATGTGATATAGTGACGTTGCTTATAACAAAAAATTTAAAAACTGAAAAAAATTACCAATCCCAAGGTAATAACTCAAATGATTTTACTTTGAAACCGGTATCTCATAAATCATGACCGCTCAAATGCGCCGAATACTCTGTTGAAAAAGTTCAGTAGGTAGTTTAATGCCAACAATAAGAATTAAATTTCTTAAAATAACAAACTAACAAATCAGTACGGCTTTTCTAAAAGAACAAATTGTTTTATCGCAAGCGATTAGTTGATATAAGACAAAATTCTTTCCAGCCAACTAACAACTTACCAAAAACAATAATTAACAAAAAAAATAATAAATTTATTATAGTATATTGTACTATTTCTCCCTCTATTTTTGGGTTTATTGCGCATTAACTCCACGTTTCTTACCTTTCACTACCACCGGTTTATTCTTGATCACTCCCTTCTTGCGCTTTGTATTCTAAAGAAGAGTGAGATTAGCTGAATGTTACACCAATAATTTGTTATTATACCTTTTTAGAGACAGAACTGCTGGTTTTGATTAGTCTATTCGCAACTGGTATTCTAGGTCTATTAAATTCGTCCGGCTTTTTAACCCTGTGCAAAAAACAAGTATAAGTAATGGGAATAAAATATTCTAACTTCCAAGAACCTACCTGTATATCCGTACCAACCAATGTTCGCTAGTATATGCCTCTTCCAAGTAGGTCAAGTGAATATCTTTGTTTCCTATCACCGCATTTCTAGTGCGATCAAAGCCGGATGGTGAACGGTAATCCAATCTAGACAAGAATTATAATTAGAAAACATTCGCAAAAAAAGTTGATTTGAGCCAGTAGTAGTAGTAAACATCTTTATTTCTAAAAAAAGGCTATCGACCTATCGGTCTTTCTGCTCTTGTTTAATACATGTAGTCTTAATCTAAATAAAAAACAAATATGAAAATTCTCTTATTCTAGGTTAACAATCTTATTAAATAAACTTTCCAATTCTAATGACAAGAAAAAATTATTTTATTGTCCAGTAGTCAGTTGCGTTTGTAAGTGTTCGAGTAGCGTTGATGTAGGGAAACGGAAGCGGGATTGTCTGGTTGGTTTTGTAAGACAAAGGGGATTCAGTATGGTCCAGTTGTAGGGGTTGTTTGTCCATTTTGTCTGTAGATGTATGAGTCTTTCCGAAATCTTTGTCATGTTTGTGCGTTCGTATAGTAGTTAGGTGGAGGGGTTGTGTAGTGGGTTTTGGGGGTGTCTTATTCGTGTTATTAGTCTTAGTGCAATTTGTTCTGTTGTTTGTGTATAACGTTTTGTCCTTTCTGTTCCGTTGGTCATGAGTATATGTCCAAAGTCTAGCAAGGGTCTACAAATAGCTTTATATATTTTGGTGGCGGTGCTTGTGCTAATTCCTCTGTCTTTGTAGGTTAGTGATCGGAAGTGTTTTGTTCTCTTTATTGTTTCTGCCCTGATGTTTCGTATGAGTTTAGTGAATTTAAGTTTGTGGTCAATTGTGATTCCAAGGTATTTTACGTCGTTTTTTGGTTGTGTCGTTTGGCCGTCTGCAGTTATTGTAGGGGAGTCAGCGTTGAGTCTGTGGTTTGTGAGCAGAAGTTGGTTTTTTGACGCGTTTGGTGTTAGTCTCCATTTATAAAACCATGTCATTGTGTTGTTTGTTAGTGTTTGGAGTCTTTGAGCTGCTCTCTCAGTAGTTTTGTCATGTACAATTGATTGAGCCATTTGAAAGAGAAATTGCAATTAGATGATGGGAATAAAAACGATACATTTCTAGTGAAGTATACACTCAGCATAAAGTAAAGTAACGCTTTAATTTTTACTACCACGCTTCTATGATATTCCTCGTGAAATTATAGTCGTATTTATTCGATTTTAGACCTTTAAAATCCCTGTCTAAATTGTACACTATTCAAAATGGCAACAAATACTAAATGAACTAAGGAAAGTGTTTCATAAAGCAACCCTGCGTGTTTTCGCAGTTATCTGGGTGTTTTTTTTTGTACGCGAAAACGTTACGTATTTTACTAAAGCGTTAAACATGTACGAACATGAGTTGGGGAGGTCAGTAATTCGTTAAGCTGATTTTCATTAACAACCAACAAAAGCGACACAGACGAAGGACACATCTTGCAAATATCAGTCATATTTTAACATACGATTGAATATACAATAAAATCATTGAAATACAAATATATAATAAAATGATTAAATGGAACCTTAGTTGAAGACCGAAATACAACAGAAACTTTGAATGGGAGACTATAGATCTACAATAAATTTTGCATGAGATAAACTTACCTCAATTCGCCGAATTTGTAATAGCTGAGTTTGTACATCAAACAGTTCAAGAGAACGGGAGATCCCTCAGAGTCTATACGAAACTCGCCTTGTTCAGTGAAATAATCGCTTTCCTGCAAAATACAGTTGATTTCAGTTAATTTCCCAGCTAGGAAGGGAAGACATTTAATTTTAAAATATCTTCCAAAGCAAATGAAATTTGTATCAAGCGGGGTTCGTAACAAAACAAATAAGAAAGAACGTGCAAATAACTCATGAATATTTTTAATCAGAATAAAACTCACTCTTATGTCTTTGGGGTGTTCTCCCTCCGCAATCCTAACCATCCACAAGAATTTGTTGATGTCATCTCCAGAGTATCCAATAACACCTCCGAAGATAACCAGAACATAATCCACATCCAAGGCAGTCATAATTTCGTAGGCAGCACTTTCATTGGACGACATGGCCTTACCAACCAAGGCTATATGACTGTTGTTCCATGTATTATTGTCCACCAGCGTCGTCCGATTGGCCATGCCTGCTATTTGGTAACCGTAATCCCACCTAGATAATACAGCAGTTTACTGGAAACCCATATTGAATGAAAGCGCGACTTACCAGCTCATAACTCGAGCATCATCGGCAGTATTTTGAGACAACCAGAAGTAGGCTTCCCTGAAATCGTCCAAAATCTGTCTAGTACCATCGCTTCCGTAGCTGGCCAGCACGATACTTGGACTGGAGTAGGCATTGCTGGTAACCCATGTGCAATGGACAGCAAACAGCATCAGTAGAAGGACCAAAATAACTGCAGCTACACTGCGTATATTCGGGCCGATAGGATCAACCTCTTTAGACTCGTGTTTGATTTTTGGCGCTTTTCCAGCCTGAAAACAACGGTACTAATTAGCATGCGTTTGGTCCCCTCTAGATCGATTACCAAGTACCTTATCGTACAACCGCTTTGCGCTTTGAGGACTTTCCTCTTCTTCGACTTCAGTAGGTGCGGCGCTGTCTTCTTCCTTCAGATACATCTCGAGAAGCACCGAAAATGCCACACCACTCAACATGCACACAACGGGTGTTAATGTTAACATCAGACGAACCATGACACCGGCAAAGTAAACCGCACTCAGAGCGTACAGAATAACTATAAATAAAAGGGCATTTTTGAAGAATTAGTGTAAATAACAGAAAAATGACTTACCAAATACTCGTTCATCATTCACGTTTTTGATACAGTACCAAAGACCAGCAGGGAAAGTGGGAATCAGTACATGTAAATCGAAGAAAAAGGAAAACCAGGTGGTGGGCTGATGTTCGGATACCGACGCTATAATTGGTATGTGTATTTTTGCATAGCCCGTGTCCCAAAGAGAGTAAAACCTACAAAAGTTGCATTTAGTAATGAATAACAAATAAAACCAGAACTTTTAACAGAATCAGGCTTTTGAAGCTTTTAAATAAAAATAGAAACCTACCTGCCACTCCATGGGGCAATATAACCGGCATATGTAAGTCCAACTACCGTGGCAAAAACCAGTCCAGCGGCCAATGAGCCGCCCCATATTGCCAACGATTTGAATTCAGATTTCGATAATATGGACTGTAGATATTTGAGAATAGCTATCGCGAAAAGAAGTGCGAAAACACCTAAAATCCAACAATTAATTTCAGTACATTTATTCGTGATTTTAAAAGCGTTTGGCCTTACCTGCTGCAGCCATATGTTCACTGGTTCTAATAGGCTGGAATCCAACAAAGGGAATTTGCATGGACATGATTAGGCCCATAATATAAAAAGTTGTATAGCTGGTGAAAAGCCTGTTCGAATAACGTCCCATCAGAAGAAGCACGAACACATGTAGAGGTATCAAGTTGATGATGAACACATAGCCTCCCCATGCTGAAACCTATAAACATAAAAATTTACATGTGTTAAACAGCGTTTCCTATAATCTTACCATGTAAAAGTATGTCAATGATGCCGCAACAGACCACGATACGGAACCAGTCTTAACAGACTTGATCCACAAGAAATAAGTGAATTGTAGGGCAAATATGGCAATTCCTTCATTATCATAAGAACCAGCCACTGATCTGCTAATGTAACCGGGAACAATCGCAATAAAACAAGCGGCAAACAGACCGGCTCCAGATGACCATAATTCTCTCGTTAGCAGGTAGGTCGAGATGGCTGTTAAACCACTGAAAATAAATCAAAATGTTACATCGAATGCAATAACAAAAAAAAGTTATTAGTGCTAATTTCTTGACCGATACACGAATAATTGACATATTTTTTCCTTCTTGGGGATTCGCTCTAGGCAGTGGATGAGAAAAAAATTTTTTTTAGCTACCAAGCTTTAGGCTATTAATTTTTTTCCGCCTTCTTCAGGGTGCTAATTGTTTTGTATGAACAATCTGAGACATATTTCATTCTTATGGCTTTGAACGTATTACAAGGATGAAACTATTGTGCAGTTGTTACCCTGAGTCATATTGTTGTCACAGAAAAAAAACACAAATAACAGTTTGTAGAAAGACAAGGGGTAAAACTGTACCTTAGTACCCTGAAGAAGGCGGAAAAATAAATCGCTGAACGCTTGGTAGCTAAAAAAGTTTTTTTATCACTACTGCCTAGACGAATCCCCAAGGAGGAAAAAAATATGGCAAAAAAACCAAAAACTCGAAAATTGAAGGAATTATTATGCTTCCTAATTTAATGCCTTACTTGAAACGGTCTTAGAGTTAAAGGAGTTGTAAAAGATGACTCAAGTCGTCCTATTTTATCAGAGAAAACTTATATTAAACTAACATTGGGTAACCAAAGCTCCCTTATTTGCAAGGGATGAGTAAATCAATGTAGATTTTCCCATGTGAAGCTGAAATAATTCAGCAAATCTCAACTAAACACCTCATATACCAAGTTGTTCAGTTAATTTTTCCCGATAAGGCTTATCTGCACTTATTTGTGAAGTAAAGCAAACATATTGATTATGATTTTAAATGATGGGTAATGCGGATTGGAATTAAAAATTACCTGAAAACTGGAGCGAGAAATACGCAAACGTCCCTAATATGCACATTAATGTGTAGCAAATGCAATATGTAGTGTATGCTGCCCGAGGTTATCATCAACCCGGGGTAAACTGTGCCACCTACGATACGACCCAATGGATACCATGCACGCTCATCAAACCAGTTGAGGAAGTTGTAAAACCCATGTTTTACCATATATGCTGTGGCCCTGTAGTTGAACCTAAAATTTAACACATAATATAAATAGAAAGCAAGATCTAAATGCACATTTGAGGATGATCTTTAGGAACATTTTTTTTCGTATTCCACTGGATCTGTGATAGTGACTTGGGAACCAGCCTCTAGACAGATTCTGATTCCAGAACGTTTTGTCTAGTATGAAGTGATAGAAGCCCCAAAAAATACTTGCCATGGATCGAATTCGTGAATGATACTTTCGAACCGGATAACAGCAAAAAGACGAGACGCAAACCCGGCCACCCATGCTAAAAGCAAAACTACAAAGATTATCAGACTGTTAACGGCCGCATTTTTATTCAATCTGGATACAGCCCCTTTTTTCGGACCGGCTTGAGGCATTTTTGACAGGGGGCGCAAACATGACACGCACACACAGTGAGGTTACTCGGATATCCAGTCGGCCTGTTTTGATTGGTCGATCTCAAGTGTTGTGTGATGACATTTTCACCACACGCCATTTGTCGCTTTTGTTCGTGGAAACCGTGTCGAAGAGGCGCTGATGACATCATATGGACGGGTTCAATTTATGAACTTGAGTATTAATTTATTTAACATAAATTAAGGAAAAAATTAATTAACGCTTTGGCTAGAAAACTGGAATCCAGTGGCTAGGAAAATTAGAATCGATCTTCGTAAAACCATTAAGGCTTATGTCAAATGCGTCACTTTTGTGGCTGACCAATGAGGTTCAGAGTTTTGACTCAAATGACGTTCGAATGTTCAGTTATGACTGGTATTTCAAATCAAACTGGAAAGTGTTTAAGGTTGGTTGGACCTGCTAACGTACCGAGTACTTAAAATCTATAAACTTTGCAATATTTAATAAAAACTATGAGTGCACATCTAAATGATAACAGTGTGAAGCCGGAAATTGATAGTTCAGTTCTCAAAGATCTGGATGAAGCCGTGTAAGTGTAAATGAATAGTTTTGCCTACAGGTGAAAAACACCCAGGTTTATTTGAGGAATTTTTACTGATAAGATCGTTGTTGAACATTTAGCAAAGGTTTGTACATGTATATATGACCCCCATCCAAACTAGTGCCTCTTTCTGATCTTCATCAAAGGTTTGGTTTTTACGCAGTTTATTCCAAAAAAAACCGTTTAAGTCGGTAGAAAACAGTGTACTTTGGGATTAAAACCACAACTTACCATTATTTTGCCTACTCAAAACTATATTCTCAATAGAGGTATTGATCAAGGCACTAATAGTTTCAGTCGCAAATTGTCCAAGGTGGACTTGTACTCTTGTACTTTGGGACAGCCCTTATTGTACCTTAGGATATGACGATCAGTTGGAATAACAAGTGAATGCATATCTTGAAGAGAATTAATGCATTACTATTACTACATATGTAACGACAGGAATGAAGACTACAGGAAATGAAGATCATCGTTCCATTATAGTCTCTTCGAACCACCAGATACTATTGGTTTTCGTTAGTTTTGCTTATATTAAATAATACTTAATTTCTTGCTGTTCATTCAAAACAAATGTTCTTGATTTTTTCTATGTAAATGACACATGGATTTCTTTTTTCTTCACTTACACCAAAACAAAACCTCTTTGTAATAGTGGGGCTTTTTCTATATTCCTTTTCTGCTCTGTTTTCATACTTAATTCGTCAACAAACTTTTTCCAATTATTCGTTTTTATCGCAACTAGGTATATGTAGAACCTTAGGTGGATCCTTTGTCATGGCAGAATGTTTGTCTTCAGCTTTCTAGTCTGTCTATTGTGTGTGTTCTTACTCATTTGCTTTAGAGGGATTTGCTTTACTATTCTTGATTTTCCTTTCTTTCTTCCTCCTTTAGATTTTTTTTGGTGCAGTCTTTAGATTCGACCTTATCATCTCTGTATTGACGATATTTTTTTGCCTTCGATTTCCATTTTAGCTACTGGTCGATCTAGGTACTTACAAAAGCACATAGAAAATATTTTGTTTCGTTTTTTTTGTCTAAATGGCAAAAAAGTTGGGCAATTAAAAAACTATCTAATAAAATGGCGCTTTCAGATGTTTGATATGAATCTTTGTTTCTGACTTATTTGAAAAAAAAACTGAATTTTTCGATCCTTGTTTCCGAAATTCCAACCCAGATATTAAATCCGAATCTATGTTGGTGTCTTTTATAAAAATGTGTCGGTTCGCTTAAAGCAAGGTTCTATGCTCTGGAAAACGACAGAAAATTATGCCGAATCTTTTAAATGAAATAGTCATACCTAAACTTGCGTGCATAGAAATCGGCCCACTGTAAACTTTTGACTTTAACTATATTTTTTTAAAACTATTCATCAGATCAAAAAAAGAAATGTGCTGTTTGAAAGACAATTTAATATGCTTTAATGTGAGGATAAATTTATCATGAAGGCTTGTCGTTTATATTCGTAGCAACCGGTAAACCAATGAAACGTGTTTATGTGGTGATTGTAATGAAAATAAAAAAATTGTCAAATATTAAAATTATTGCGTTTGCAACTGAAATTTGCATATTAATTCGTTTTTCATAATCTCAATAGTGTTTAAGTGTGTTAGTTTAATGCATACTACACCACAAAAAGCCGGCCAAGCTTTTGCTTTAATCGAAAATGGACTTAGTCAGCGAGCTGTTGCTAGACAATTGGATACGACACGCGCAGCAGTTCGAAGAGTGTGCAAACGTTATGAGGAGAATGGATCCTTTCATAGGCGACCTGGAACAGGCAGAAGGCGATTTACAACCGCTCGCGATGACCGCTTTATTGTGTCAACAACATTAAGAAATCGTCACCTTAATGCCGTTCAAGTGCAACGACTGCTCCGTGAGGTGCGAGGAGTGACTATTAGTCAGTTGACAGTAAGACGAAGACTTCAGGAAAATAACCTGATCCCTAAAACACCTGCAATTGGTCCAAAACTTACTCCAGCTCATCGGCAAGCACGCCTGCGTTTTGCACGGGATCATCTGAATTGGACGTTGGAACAATGGGGGTCTGTTCTGTTCTAAGATGAGACCAGAATATGCCTCCATGGTAGCGACCGAAGAAGGAAAATGTACCGAAGGCCAAGAGAGCGATTTGCAGATTGCTGCTTTGAAGAGCGGAGTGCTTATGGAGGTTGTTCCTGTATGATCTGGGGTGCAATTTCTATAGGAGCACGAACCGACTCTCAGTTCATTCGTAGGGGCGACCGTGTTCACGGAAGAAGAGGTTTAACGGCTGTTAGATATATCGAGGAGATTTTAGCACTTCATGTGGTACCTTACGTCGACTACATTGGAGGCGAATTTACTTTTATGCATGACAATGCCAGGCCGCACACCGCTAGAATCGTGCAATATTATATTGCAGAAGTAGGTTTTCGGGTTATGGAGTGGCTAGCATACAGTCCTGACCTAAATTCGATTGAACACTTATGGGATGAGCTAAAACGAAGAATTCGAGCTAGACTTCATACCCCAAACTCGATCCCAGAACTTATTGTTGCAGTAGAAGAAGAGTGGTTTAACATCCCTCAAGAAACAGTAGCAAACTTGATTAATTTTATTTTTATTTAACTTATTAATTTTAATTAAATTGAAAAAATATACAGTGTGTCCAGTATAAAATGATGTACATGGGGATATTGGAAACCGTTAGAGTTACAGGGTGGACCAAATGGGGAAAAAGTTGCGCAATCAAGTGCCTATAAATAATCTGTCATCAACTTCTTTGAACTCGGAATAGCAACGGATATACAGGAAAATAAAGAATAAAGTGCGTTTTTTAAAATCCTTTATATCGTGTTTATTATAAAAGATACAATAACGAAATTTTCCGGGTGGGGGTAAGAAATGAGCGTGAATTTGAAAACAAAGTAAAAAATAATCTAGGTCCACTATGTTCAATGAGGCCGAAGTCAACTTTTGTTTTTCTTATGGGCGCCATATTGAATTTCTGCATTTGAAATTCCCCTTTAAATATGCTCTTCAGCCATGTATAACATGTTTATGTTCGGTCAAGATAAATAATTAAAATTAACAAAATTAAGATTTAATGGTAGCAGGCATTGATATTTCTATTAATTATTACTTTAAATTATTATTGATCATACATCGAACACTGCAAAAGAACAAGTAACATTTTAGGATTAAAGTAGGTGTTCAAATAAGCCACCGTTTTCTCGCGCGCACAACATACATCGTCTCATTACTGCTTCACAGGATTTACTGATCATTTCTGGGGTAATTCTGTTAACAGCTTCTATAACAGCGAGTCTCAGCTCCTCTTCGGTTTCGTATGACCTACAGTATACCATATTTTTGAGGAAACCCCATGCAAAAAAATCAAGCGGAGTTATGTCAGGGGATCTCGCAGGCCATCTTACTGGTCCCAGGTTGCTTATCGACTTGTTGGGAAATTCGTGATTTAAAAATTCTGATACGTCCATTATGTGGCGGCGCGCCGTCTTGTTGGAAATACAAGTTTTGCAGGGTAGCTACTGCTACTACATCCATAAGTGCTTCCGCTACGTTAGTTTGTAAGAGGTTCAAATATCTCTCGGAATTTAAGTTCTCATTAAAAAAAAATTGTTCAATCACGTGGGTACCCACAATACATAGCCAGACGTTAAATCCAAACTAACTTGGTGCCTAACTTGACGAACTAACCGTGGATTTTCATCTGACCAAAAAACGGTATTTTTACGATTAAATAGTCCACATTTAGTAAATTGGCTCTCATCTGACCAAAGGACTTTTAAGGAAAAGTTTGGTATCTCGTTATTTCTTTGATTAAACCACTGACAAAATGCCATTCTTCTAATCGCATCGCCATTCTGGAGTCCCTGGCAGGGCCGTTCACGATAGGGGTGATATTTATGACGCTTAAAAATACTATTCGCCGTTGACCGCGCAACACCAGTTGTGGCTTCAATTTGACGTAAAGACGTACGAGGTGTCTCAACCACGCTTTGCATTACCAAATTTTCTTTATTTTCGTCTGAAAGTTTGTTTTTCTTTACCTTAGCAAAACTCCCGTAAGCTACAAGGTTGTCTTTCAGACGCCTAAACATAGTTCTACCAGGTTGTCGCCTTTCTGGATATTTATTTAAATACATTTCTTCAGCTTTCGCTTCATTTCGACGACAGAGAATAAAACACTCCAACATATTGTATTTTTCATAATTTGAAAAGTGATTCATTTTGAAACACACAATTAATTACAAACACTTGACACTGACAATAAATTCTACTTTGACAGTTACCTAGGTAATTAAAACAGACAACGAACGTCACTATGGGGAAATTGAAGAGAAATATCAATGCCTACTACCATAAAATCTTAATTTTGTTAATTTTAATTATTTATCTTGACCGAACATAAAAATGTTATACATGGTTGAAGAACATATTTAAAGGGGAATTTAAAAATGCAGAAATTCATTATGGCGCCCATAAGAAAAACAAAAGTTGACTTCGGCCTCATTCAACATAGTGGGCCTAGATTATTTTTTACTTTATTTTCAAATTCACGCTCATTTCTTACCCGCACCCTGAATATTTCGTTATTGTATCTTTTATAATAAATACGATATAAAGGATTTTATAAAACGCACTTTTTTCTTTTTTTCCCTGTATATCCGTTGCTATTCCGAGTTCAAAGAAGTTGATGACAGATTATTTATAGGCACTTGATTGCGCAACTTTTTCCCCATTTGGTCCACCCTGTAACTCTAACGGTTTCCAATATCCCCATGTACATCATTTTATACTAGACACACTATAGTTAAAGTCAAAACTTTACTGTGGGCCGATTTCTATGCACGCAAGTGTATTTATTCAAACTTATTTGAAAATTGGTTTGTGATGGGAATGAAGATAATGCTTAAACAATTAACCGATATTGTTGAAAATAATTTTAATTAAATATTTTCGGGCATTTTTTAGTTTCCAGAGTGGATTCATTCATGTCTGCGTGCAATTTTTGCCCACATTAATTTAAAAAGTTACTTCACTGCTATTATTAATGACTCAAGACAAAAATCAATTGTCATGCCTCTTTGGCTTTATAAATCCTGCAATTAATGCGAATTACTAAGGTTCAGTTTAGTTAGAGTTGACTATTGTCTTTATTGATGCCAGAATTGAAGATATGCCTTGGGCGCAAAATATGTTGCAAAAATTCCAAGAGGACTTACGGCTGAACTTCCTCAACTGGTGCGCAGTGGCTAAAGAGGTAGGCGGTGCCGATGGAGAACACACTAAGGACTGGGGAAAAAATTATGGACAAACTCTGAGTATGTACTCGCATTTATTTAATTTAATTCATCATCTAACTTCACATGTAACTGATTTCAGATGATCTGTTACGCGATATGCTGAATGATATCTTAGGAGTTCAAGACAAGACTACCGATACCATTCAACTTTTACTCAAAAATCTTCAAAGGCTATGTAAGGCATTAAATGAACCGATGCCCAATATTGGAGCGGATGGTCTTTGCCTATACGAAGAACAAAAACAGCTTCAAAACTACGTCGCAAAGTATGTGATAACTGGTGGGCGTTAATTTCAATTAAATTTATTTGGGACGCTTCAATTTACAGATGGGAATCTGTACTCGATTTGAAAAAACAGGCGCTTAAAAAGTTAGAAAAGAAGTACTTGAGCCTGTGTAAATCGCTGGGAGAAGAGCCCAGACTGAAATTGGAATATTCTCGAATGCCTACTGCGGATGCGTTGCATAATTACGAATCCTCTATTCAACAGTTAGAAACAACGTTGTTTGAAAGGCATGAACGATTCTATCATCTGAAAGCTGTGATAATGGAACACGTTGAGCAGCTTCATTACAGACCGACCTGCGAATTTGAAAAAACGGTGCAGATTTCCGCAAACAGTTGAAGTGATACGCAATAACCACTGACTTTATTGTTTAGGTGTTGTCCGATGAGACCATGGAATTTACGAAAAAAAATTTAGCACAGTTGGAATCCTTTGCGGAAGAATTGGAAAAAATAAAGCAGTCTATCGAAGACGACATTGCGCACTTGAGAAGTCGAATTGAAGATCTGTGGAACATGATTGATACTGATTTGAAATATCGTGATGATTTCAGAACTCTTCATACCGGACGTTCTTTGGATGTTGTGGAAAAATTGCGAGAAGAATTGCAGAGATGTGAAGTGATGAAAAAGGAAAATATACAGGTAAGTTAAAATACCGTAATTTATCGTGCTACTTTCAAATCAAAGATGTTACCTTTTTGAAACCTGTATGTATAACTATAAAAAAATGGCATATAATTTTAAATAAAGGCTTTTAGCCCCTAACTTCGACAATGACAACTGGAACTTGATCAACGACTGGTACTTGAACTATTTTAACAACTCACCAAACTATGCCTGCACACTGATCACAGACACAGAGTACGATGAAGCCCTAGCGCACATCAAGAACACTGCACCGGGGAGGGATAAAATTAAGGCAAAAGTCTTGAAAAGCCTAACTCAAGAAACACACAAACTGATCCTAACTGAATTGAACAACTGCATCACAAATGGCAGAATCCCAGAAACATGGAAAAACGGCTTAATAATTCCTATACCCAAAAATGGACTGGACAATACACAACCGAGCAACTACAGACCAATTACACTGCTTCCAGTACTGGGCAAGATTTTTGAAGGCATAATGAAGCAGCGGCTTGAAAAAGTGATTGGAAAGTATATACCTACCTACCAATTTGGTTTCAAGCAGCATCACTCGACTGTTCATCCGCTCTTTATTTTGGCCAACAATATACAAACTACCCACCTAACTGACAGAAAGACAGCTTGCCTGTTTATGGACATTAACAAGGCTTTTGACAGTGTTTGGCATAGAGGCTTACTATACAAACTATACAAACTACACACACCAACATATCTACTACACACTATGAAGAACTTACTAGAAAACAGACAACTACAAGTACGAATTGACAAAACACTGTCATTTTCTTTTTCACCTGAACAAGGGCACCCTCAAGGATCCCCGCTCTCACCGTTTCTCTACAATATATACTGCCATGACATATACAATTACAACTTACCAGACAAAAATCAAATCGACAGATCGGCATGCATAGTACAATACGCAGACGACACGGCACTTATTGTACATGACAAAACTACTGAGAGAGCAGCGCAAAGACTCCAAACACTAACAAACAACACAATGACATGGTTTTATAAATGGAGACTAACACCAAACGCGTCAAAAAACCAACTTCTGCTCACAAACCACAGACTCAACGCTGACTCCCCTACAATAACTGCAGACGGCCAAACGACACAACCAAAAAACGACGTAAAATACCTTGGAATCACAATTGACCACAAACTTAAATTCACTAAACACATACGAAACATCAGAGCAGAAACAATAAAGAGAACAAAACACTTCCGATCACTAACCTACAAAGACAGAGGAATTAGCACAAACACCGCCACCAAAATATATAAAGCTATTTGTAGACCCTTGCTAGACTATGGACATATACTCATGACCAACGGAACAGAAAGGACAAAACGTTATACACAAACAACAGAACAAATTGAACTAAGACTAATAACACGAATAAGACACCCCCAAAACTCACTACACAACCCCCCCACCCAACTACTATACGAACGCACAACCATGACAAAGATCTCGGAAAGACTCATACAGCTACAGACAAAATGGACAAACAACCCCTACAACTGGACCATACTGAATCCCCTTTGTCTTACAAGACCAACCAGACAATCCCGCTTCCGTTTCCCTACATTAACGCTACTCGAACACTTACAAACGCTACGGACTAGTGGACAATAAAACAATTTCTTCTTGCCACTGAAATCTTATTTATTTAATAGTATTGTTAACCTAGAATAAGAGAATTTTCATTTGTTTTTTATTTAGATTAAGACTGCATGTATTAAACAAGGGCAGAAAGACCGATAGGTCGATAGCCTTTTTTAGAAATAAAGATGTTTACTACTACTACTAAAGGCTTTTAGCTTTTACTTACTTAAACTTTAATATTTCATTGATATATTATAGAATTTTCTAAATTATATATTTTTTTGTAGAATTTTGTTGAAAAACTAAGAAGTCGATTGGAAGAAGTGTGGAAAAAGTGCCATTGTTCCGAATCGGTAAAAAGCTCCTTTACATGCTTTTATAGCAATTGTTACACTGAAGATTTGTTAGACTTGCATGAAATCGAAATTGATAAATGGGAGAAATATTATAAAGATAACAAACAGTTGATACAGTTATTGGAAAAACACAAAAGAATGTGGCAAGAGGTAGTTATATACAATTATATTAAATATTGGTTTGCAATGATCAAGTAAACTTTTCAGGTAATGGTTCTGGAAGAAAATGCTTCAGCTGCTAACCGGTACAAAAACCGAGGTGGAAACCTGTTGCAGGAAGAAAAAGAACGCAATAAGTTATCAAAAATCATACCGAAACTTGAAGAAGATATTTTTGCTCTATGTGAAGAGTATAAGAAAAATAATAGCGGGGCTTCATTTACGACCTTTGGCGAAACTCCTGAAACAGCGATACAATATCTGCATGAAAAGCGTGATACTGTAAGAATTATTCAGAAACGTTTAGTTTTGCAGTAATTCCTAAACAGTTCTTTTTCAGGAGCGTAGAATGAAGCTGAGCGCCCGTAAAATGCAACGAGAACTAACTCCGGGGCTCAGTACCACCAAGTTACCTGTGAGCTTGTTTGGCGCTTCTACTAGTAAAATGGTCGTCACGCCTGCAGCTAAAAGGAAGTTATTAGCCTCGCCAAATCCAACAAAAAAACTGAAAAATGAAGTGCAGAAGAATGGTAAAGCCAGTGAGTAGAATATTTGCCTGCTTAAGCTTATTAAGTTTAGATATTATGAGATTACGTGCAATTTTTAATTTTACTTTTCTATTATTGAAGTTATCTGGCGATTGGCGTAAATGTATAGTCAATATATACAAAACACTTGTGTTTTCTTCTTATTGTTTGTGTGATTTCCTTGGTTCACAGGCAGCAATATGAAAATCACCAGTAATGTACAAATTATCAGGCTCTAATTTTAGACGTGCTGAGCCTACTCTTGCTATGGAAATTTTGCTTTATATTGGTACAAAAAGTTGCTTACTATTACACTGTCTTAAATTTTACTTATAAATTCCCATTTAATTTTTTTGGAAAGTTTCAATTTTCTCACAAGCTCGCCAGAATCAGAATGGAAAGTCGCAAAAATAGGTAAATCAGTTGTTATAAGTTCGATTGCAAATTTAGTAAAAATCACGAATCAATGGAAGGAAGATACAAGGATAATTTGATCTTTCCTTCTTTTGATTGTTCCTGAAAAAAATGTTGTCCCGGCCTAGGTTGCTTCTGTCTAAATTTTCGCCGTAGATTAAAACTATTTTTTAATTAATTTCCAGGAAATATTGTTTTTATTGTTCTCTTTATTTTAAAAACATCAACATATATTGTTCTTATCTTCTAGAACCGTTAGCAAAACCTTTACCGAAAATAACTCTGGCTACACGTCCCTTGGCAAGTCAAAAACGTAGATCGCAATCATCTTTAGAGAGGCGTCAGCGTAGGAAGTCTGGTCGAAGGAACAGTCGAATTTTAGCACCACGAATTAATGAAGAAAACGACCACGATACTCAAAACACAACCTATACGAAATTTGAGGTAATAAATGACTATATGGGATTTTTTCTTCGCATAACTGCTACTTTTAGGTGGTTGAAGAAGGCTCCAGGATTAATATTTCTTCTTTTATTTGCATTGTCTGCAAGTTTTTTTCTGGTGGCAGAGAAGGGTTTTTTTTTTCAATTTAAACACAGTCATGTTTAACAATTTTGCTATTTAACAGCAATAATTTATTTGCAGAACGCTCCATTGGCGAACAGCTCTTTTGAAAAGGGTCAGTATCAAGTTTTTGTTCTTTTAGCTAAGCTGTGTGTTTTTGCCGAGCCTAAACCCCTGTGTTTCTTGATTGTTTGAAGATTTAGGACTCATTTAATTCTTTCAGTTTTGGATGTTACTGCAGGTCATTTGTGGATACACTTTGCCTTGCTGAGTTAGCTTAATGCTTGAACATGATTTGGGGCTAACAGTTAATGCATGTATATCTAAACAGTACGGTATTTGTGAATGAACATTTCTACAAGTTTCTACTAATTTTGCATAGATTAACACTATAAGTTCTTTGCAAATACGAATAAAATGGAATATTAAGTCCAGTAGTTTGTAATGATTTCGATCTCAATGTTACAACTAAATTACAATTTTTTTTATCACCAACTGGGTTTTAAAATTGGAATGGCTGCCCGTTAGTTTCTTGCAACGTGTGTTTAAAATCCCCATTCAAAATCATACATGGTTTCTTAAGAGATTGCGTTCTGGCAAGTTTCCTAATGAGTTCAATTCTATTATAGAAGGAGCAACTTTCCAGTAACGAGGCACACAGCACGATTATTCACGAGCAAATATCACCTTCAAAAAAGACTCCGAACAGAGTTCTTTTGACGGTGCCAGCATCCAGAAGTCCTTTAACACCGAAGACTCCGTCTCAACTCAGTACTTGTAAGAACAACCTGAAATTGTTGTTTTAATCAGTTGCAATATGATTTTTAAATTTTCGTTTCGTTGCAATATGGTTTTTTAATGTTCGTTTCGTTGTGTTGTGTAGTACGTCGGTTGTGGGTTTTAAAATTTTATACTGTGACTGTGAAAAACCAACTTTAAAGAAATATACTATATCGTATTGATGTGTGTTTCAATTCAGAATTTATAAATGGAAGGAAACAGGTGGGACAAGTCTGAGTCGCAAAATTTTGTATTAGAGAAAGAACAACGACGAATTGAATGAATATCAAGGTCCAGCTACGGCTGGATCAGAGGTCCATGAAGAATAAGACAACATTTTGGAAAATATTTTATTTGCTAGATCTCAAAATGTGTTTGTTGTTGTCTGAAACAAGATATATCAATGAAATTCCTCTTCCTGTAAGAACAGGAGCGCAATAAATTATCGAAAATTGATGTGGATATTTTTGCTCTCTGTGACGCATACAAGATAATAATGGTGGGTGTACATTTGTCTGAATCAAAAGGGGGATATTGTAAGAATTGTTCACAAATGTTTCGATCTGCAGTTATTTTTCAGGATCACAAAATAAACTTCAGCGTCAAACTAAAAAAAATTCAGTTAATGGCCTTTCTCTGGTTTTACACAAGAGTTCAAGTTTGTATGAAGTCGAGATTGAAAATAGGGAGAACGATTACGAAAATAACGCCCAACTGATTATAAAACAAACAATCCTAAATAACTGATACGGTTATGGGAGCAGCATAAAGATATAAATGTAAGAATGCAACATGGACAAGTGTGAGTCGGTAACTTTTGTATTAGAGGAACAACCATGATGTATTAAATAAATTATCTTCTGGCTGTAAACGGGAATATGAACGGGGCAGTGGACATTAGTTAGTTTTCGCTTCTCTTTAACTTTATCGCAATCGTTCGCCTTTCCACACTCATAACTACCTATATGAAAAGATTTTGTGGAAAAAAACTTAATTTAAAACAAATGTCTAATTTACTTCAATATAGAATTGTCCCTAAAACTTTTTCAACTTTTTCAACTGATTCTGTCTCTGAATGGCCATTTTCCTTATTCTTCGCCAGTATTCTTTGGAATTGGGATCCAGTTCCTCCAATGGTGGTGGTGGGCCAGTTCGAATCTCCCAAAGCCAGTCTGGATAATCGCTATCTTCGCCTAGCTTCACATCTTCTCCCGTTGTGTATATATTTGAACCGCAACAGTAATTGACTAGTCTTTCTGGATCGGTTTCCACAGGTAACACTTTTTTTTCGATTACTGCACCAGTTTTGCCCCCAATTTTTTTCTTCTTCATGCCCAGCATACTGACACCTAATGAAATAAATTAAACAGCTTTCTATTGTTGAGCTGATTAGAACGAATAATCTATAAACTACTAAACTTGCGTGCATAGAAATCGGCCGGAAACTGTAAACTTTTGACTTTAACTATATATTTTGTAAAAACTATTCATCAGATCAAAAAAAGAAAGATGCTGTTTGAAAGACAATTGAATATGCTTTAATGTGAGTATAAATTTATCAAGGTTTGTCGTTTATATGCGTAGCGACCGGTAAACAAATGAAACGAGTTTATGTGGTGATTGTAACGAAAATAAAAAAATTGTCAAATATTAAAATTATTGCGTTTGCAACTGAAATTTGCATATTAATTCGTTTTTCATAATCTCAATAGTGTTTAAGTGTGTTAGTTTAATGCATACTACACCACAAAAAGCCGCCCAAGTTATTGCTTTAATCGAAAATGGACTTAGCGAGCTGCTGCTAGACAATTGAATATGACACGCGCAGCGGTTCGAAGAATGTGCAAACGTTATGAGGAGACTGGATCATTTCATAGGCGACCTGGAACAGGCAGAAGGCGAATTACAACCGCTCGTGGTGGCCGCTTTATTGTGTCAACAACATTAAGAAATCGTCACCTTAATGCCGTTCAAGTGCAACGACAGCTCCGTAAGGTGCGAGGAGTGGCTATTAGTCAGTGGACCGTAAGACGAAGACTGCAGGAAAATAACCTGACCCCTAAAATACCTGCGATTGGTCCAAAACTTACTCCAGCTCATCGGCAAACACGCCTGCGTTTTGCACGGGATCATCTGAATTGGACGTTGGAACAATGGGGGTCTGTTCTGTTCTCAGATGAGACCAGAATATGCCTCCATGGTATCGACCAAAGAAGGAAAGTGTACCGAAGACCAAGAGAGCGATTTGCAGATTGCTGCTTTGAAGAGCGGAGTGCTTATGGAGGTGGTTCCTGTATGATCTGGGGTGCAATTTCTATAGGAGCACGAACCGACCCTGAGTTCCTTCGTAGGGGCGACCGTGTTCACGGAAGAAGAGGTTCTTTTTCCGTGAAGAAGAGTTCACGGAAGAAGAGAAATTTTAGCAATTCATGTGGTACCTTACGTCGACTACATTGGAGACGAATTAACCTTTATGCATGACAATGCCAGGCCGCACACCGCAAGATTACATTGCAAAAGTCGGTTTTCGGGTTATGGAGTGGCCAGCATACAGTCCTGACCTAAATCCGATCGAACGCTTATGGGATGAGCTAAAACGAAGAATTCGAGCTAGACTTCATACCCCAAACTCGATCCCAGAGCTTATTGTTGCAGTAGAAGAAGAGTGGTTTAACATCCCTCACGAAACAATAGCAAACTTGATTAGATCTATGCCTAATCGTATGAGAGAAGTTATTCTCTCAGGAGGAAAGATGAGGTCATACCCATTATTAAAAAATTAAGTGTTAAGTTTTAAATTGTCAATAACTCTATTTATGTTAATAATAAAAAAGCTTAATTTGCTTAATGCATTAATTTCACTATGTTAAACATACGATACTCACATTAAAGCTTATTAAATTGTCTTTCAAACAGCATATTTCTTTTTTTGACCTGATGAATAGTTTTTAAAAATATATAGTTAAATTCAAAAGTTTACTGTGACCTGATTTCTATGCACGCAAGTGTATATTTTAATAAACATTTACTATTTATTGTTTTTTCGTAAACTTAACTTAAGGTATATTAGGATTTAAATAAAACGAAGTCGGATATTTCAATATGAACGCGCAACAAGACCTCAGCGCGGCTCAAAATTCATTTTCAAGACGTTATGGTTAAAACGAAAACACATCAGCTTTATTTGCTTTCTTTATTGCGCCGTTATGCGTTAATTACTATTTAAGTATTATTTTGGAATTTTATATGAATGTTTATTTAATATGTAATATGTATTGTGTTTAATCATCGTTATTATTTACGTATTTGTTTGCATGTTTATTATTACGCAAATAAAGCTAATGTATGTTGTTTATTATTCATTTAAACTGACTGTCTAGCCGAGTGTCTGCATAAGAAAGATGTTATTGCACCCGAAAATGCCTGTTTCGTTTTCGATGAGCCATCCTGCATAAACAGGGAGACAATAAACCGTCGGTCTTTCTGTTTCAACGGAGCCCCAAAAGATGAGCGATTTGCTTGGAATCTATGGGCCTTCACCAAGCAGTCTTGTATGTTCTTACAGTTTTAAAAATGCTGCTTTATTATTAGCTTTTTTCAAATTAAAGTCTACATACCCGTATTGGTATTTTTACAAAAGGTAAATACAATAAATATCTGCTAAAAATTACTTACTACTGGCGACTTTTGCATAGTGGTTTCTTGGAAAATTCAATTGGAAACCCAGAACAACACTTCTACTTACAGCCATTACGGCTTTAAAACTGACTAGACTCATTTGAACCGGAATTATTAATAATTATTGAACTAGCAACAAATCGCAACGAGATGTCAGAGACACAGATCACATAGGTTAGTCACACTCTGTCTTCTGTGGTCGAACTAGTGCCGAATCACCTAAAAACCTATTTATTTTAAATTTTATATTGAATAGTTTAAAAGCCACTACAGACAAATGACTGTATGTGATTTGAAAACACAGAAAAAACAATTAAATAACATCAAAAAGTGTTAATTACAAACACCCGCAACCATCACTAAGCAACATAACCACAATAAACAAATCACATTTAATTTGGGTTATAAGTGTCAAAAAGGCAGCAAAATGTTCATAAAAATGATTAAATAAAAATCAGTGTAACAACATTCCTTTATGGAATATAAATGCCAACTAGTAGCACTGCTGCTACTAACGTAAGTGCTGTTCCATTACCATTTTAGTGGCTTAACACTAGGATTTTTAGGAGAAAAAGAAGGGCGTCAGGTTACTACCCCAAAAAACTTCAGATGCCACTGCTCCAAGCTCGAAAAATAACTCCGATAAACAACTGCTTAAAATAGCGCCCGCGTTACCATTAAACAACAGGCGTCCGCTTTATGTTCGATCTCATAGCACTTTAAATGCAGCCAGCATATCTAAAGTACAAGATAATCCCGTGTATGTCTGCATTGCTTTGCAAGCAGGTTCAGACGGTGTCCTACGCGTTTCACGAACACAAAACGAGAAAGAAAAACAGCCGGACCGCATTAGTTTAGATAGAAGAGGCCTGACTCATATTCCTGTTATAGAAGGGGAGCCCAGGTAAGTACCAATAACCTGTCTATACTATAGTTTCGCATATTTTCCTGACTGTACTTTAATTCATTCCAATATATTCCTGGGTTTCAGTCAATTTTACTGTTTATTATTTAAAATGTCACAAAAACGTTTCGGTGTCTTTCTCCACCATCATCAGTTTGTGTGTATAGTTCCCAACATGGCAAACACTCAACTTAGTTAGTAGTAGAGTTGAGTGTTTGCCATGTTGGGAACTATACACACAAACTGATGATGGTGGAGAAAGACACCGAAACGTTTTTGTGACATTTTAAATAATAAACAGTAAAATTGACTGAAACCCAGGAATATATTGGAATGGACTATACTATAGTGTCAATTGTATAGTTATTAAAAAAAATCTAATCGTTTCAGATTGAGATTATTATCATTACAGCACAATTTGATAATACATTTAGAGACTTTGACTAAGCAGAAGTTTCCCACCCTTGTTTTCTTAGATGTATATGATAATCAGTTGGAACAGATTCATTGCCTTGAAGTGTTGGAGAATTTACGGGTGCTGCTTATGGGAAAAAACAGGTGAAATTACCCAGTTGATTAGGGAGTTTATTTTAATTCGTCTTTTGTCAGGATTAAAAGGATTGAGGGCCTAGAATGTTTAAAGAGACTGGAGGTTTTAGACCTACATGGCAACCAAATTTTACAAATCGTAGGCCTCACTTCACTATCCGAGTTGAAAGTGTTGAATTTAGCGGGAAATCAAATTCGCATTGTGGGCGGAAAGGACTTGCAGGGCTTGGATTCTCTTCAGGAACTGAATTTGAGACGGAATCGACTAAGAAAGTTGCTGGGATGTGGTGAATTGTATTGTCTGACCAAATTGTTTCTGAGCAATAATGATCTTCAAAGGTAAGCATATATCAGGTAAGTATAATTTGGACCTTTTTTCGTTCAATTTTCTATATTTTTTAGCGTTGAAGATATAAGTAGCATCGCCAAGTCCCCAAATATTAAAGAAATTTCGATAGATGGGAATCCCGTATTTTTATCAGGCGATTGCGTATCATTTTTAGTTTCCTATTTACCCCATCTAGTCAAGTTAAACAATATGCTCATTACTGACCAGGTAATTTTTAGTGATGAATTTAAATCAAACTGATTGCTGGCAATTTTTTTCTCGGCTCAACAGGTTCGCAAAGCTGCAATGGCTTGGAGAAGAAACAAGGAAAGCACTAATGCAGCCTTTATGGATTTGACCAGTGAGACTTCATTGAACTATAGAAGGGAAGAAGTCATATCAAATGCAAGAACGAACTGGGAACTACTTAGGTACGTAGCAACATAAACTAAGATGGACAGACAACTATTCCAGTTGGTAGAGGGTGTCGATAAATAAATGCCACAAAATTTCATCGATTACATCATTTAGAAAAAAAAATACACGATATACAGAATGATCAAAAGGGTACTGCGACATTCTTTGGCTCAAAAGAAGACGATCTTACCCACCTTTTATTAACAAAAAATGTCTGGCTCTTCTGCTATTGATGGTCAGAATTATTCAAAAAAATTGTGTGTTTTTTTAAATATCGCTGTCACTCGCTCTGAATATGCTCTTATGTAAGACTCATCGTTTGATGAAGCAACAGAGTTCATTTGCTTCGGGCAAGTGGCAAGAATAACGACATTAGCAAGCATTTCTGAGTTTTTTGAGGAAATATAATTCGGCTGCATGTTGCATAACATGTATGTCCTGAGTGCCTACTTGAACTTTCGAAACCCAGATTCTGAGCGCCGTTAAGGTTTACAGCATGGTTTTTTACGCGGCCTGTCCCATTATCCACCTTAATAGCTAATACCTTCCAACCCACACGAAACGACTCTCAAAGGAATGAAATTCATGAAAGAAAATATGAATATGAGAGCCTTCACCAAGCGAGACTATCATATTGATCATATTTTCCGTCACAGCTTTGCCGGATAATTTGAGCCCTTTTTGAAGGATATCCGCTTGCATTAGGCACATTATTAGCTCGTCATCAATCTAAAGATCGGGGGCAAGAAGATTTTTTTTTTGAAATTTGGCCGCAGCTACGTATTTTTACTTGATATTAATTAAAACGACCCTGTTAAGAAGCTTAAGTTTGGAAGGATCCAAATATTAACGCTTTTTCGAAACTTTTTGAAAATGTGTGCACTGTTGATTCAATCTATCGTTAACACTCCCTAGAAATTGCAAAATTATGCTTATCGTGGTGCTCGAGTTAAGAATTTTTTTTCATGCCATGCTATGATGAGCGGTTAATTTTTGTGCCCTCAAGTTTGGAAACTTGCTGAAAATCCTCTCACTTTCAAAACTTACTCACATTTTGTAACCCGTTGGCCCAATGTATCCTTAACACGCTGTATAAATTGCATGTCTATATCCTTTGCCGTTTTTGAGTTAGACATTTTTTCTTCTTTGCATGATCTGATGAGCGGATGGAGTTTTTGCCAAGTTTGAAAAAAAAACTACCAGAACTTTTTATTTAGCTTCTGGAATTAATTGATTTTTTAAAAGTTGATCTAATCCTTTTTTGAGATTTATGTGCTTTTTGTATAATCTTGTAGTATTTCTAGTTTTTGCGCGAAAAAAATATTTTTGTTTTCTTGCCACTTAATAATTTTAGACATTAATTAATTTTTTACATTAGCAAAAGTTAATTAACGTTTATTTGTAAAGTGAGTGCTCAGATATATTTTAATGAAACGTGCTATACATCAACTCAAAAAAGTCAGTTGAATCCAGCTAACAAATAAAAAGTTCTGGTAGTTTTTACTTCATCAAAATATGAGTTTTACATAAGAACAAATTTACAGCGAGTTTCATTAAAGTCCATAGTATCATAAAATATAATTTTTTTGAAGAAGTTTGACCACCAATAGCAGAGGATCGGGACATTTTTTCTTAATAAAAGTTGGGTCAGATCGTCCTCTTTTGAGCCAAATAATGTTACCGTGCTCTTTTGATCATGTGCGAACGGGACACCCTGTATATTTTGCTTATTGAACTCTCTTCTTAAAAAAAATCATGGTTTTTAGCAAAAATGAAACGGCTATAGTTCGTCTAATTTATCTTTAAGAATCTGTGACCAAATACTTTGACTAAGAAAATATCTTTGGTTTAGACTAAAGAACTTTTATTAGTGTGTAACAAAACGAAGTTTGCAGTCTCCTCCTGAAACACCCTGTGGAAATAAGCTATATTTTAGGTCTCAAACCAAGTGTCTGGCAAATACCGTCACTACAGTAGACAAATCAATGAAAAACCTGAAACCTGATACTGATTTCGTCCTGACATCGTTAACCAATCCCAATATAAAACCGCCACTTAAGCCCCCTCCTCAAAAGTCCAAGTCTTTCATTAAACTGTCCTCAAAAGTGCCTTTACTACCGGACAAAAAGTTACACGTGGTTAGAACGATGTCGCAAGATACTGAAACGTCCCAAAATACTTCCAGTGGGGCCTCAAATGAGTTGTTAAAGTTGCCTCCCATATTAGTCCCGATCATTAGTAAATTGGAGAAACAGAGCGAAGCTTATAAAGACCATGGTAATATTACTTGAAATAAATGAGCCTTATTTAAATACTGTTCCAAATTCATTGGGCAGGTTTACTGAAAAGATCATGCAGCCTGTCCAGTTTAGGGCCTAACATTGATAGCTCAAGTTCCATAGCGAGTGGGAGCGAAATAGCTCAATCCAGCTCTAGTAGCTCAGAAACGTCTGAGTCCGATTCGGAACAGGAAGACATTATCAGCAAGGATTCGGCCCTTTTGGGCGGCGCTCTTAAACCAATCCCGGTGGCGTTGTCTGATCGAGAACTTAGTTCCTCAGGCGAAATGCAGAAGGCTTCGAACAGCACCCCAGAGGATACTTTGAGCAATTTGTCCGGATCTACTAATACGAACAGCGTCTCTATCATTAGCGTGGTGAGCAGTGAAAGCGAAAAAGACAGCACAAAGTCCAACAGTACTACAACTTCAGGCAGAAATGTGAAAAGTGCAGTGAGTAATCGGACTTTGCCAGCTAAAGGCAATAGCAGAGCTGCCACTGCAAAAGCAAAGAAAGGCTCATCTGGGTCGCCGGTAGTGCCGAAAGATCGGTAAGTGATAAAGCGACAATATAAATTTTAATGTAATTTAACTCATAAATGTTTGGAAATTGGTTTATAAAACGTTCGAGACAATACCTGCAAGGAAATGTTTTTTTACCGGAAAACGGTTGGTCGCACGACAGAAATAAGAGTGCTTTTTTCTTCAGAATTGAACAATCAATTAAGGTGTATTTTTTATTCTTTGAAAATCCAGTGGCATACGATTTTTTTCTTCAAAAGTATCCAATAACAAAGCGGTATGCATGCCGCTGGAAAAAAATAATTGAAAATAAGCACAGCTTTCACTACCCACAAAGTTTTATTTAAATTTTTAAAACCGTTTTGCAGAAATTTTTGATTTTGTATTTTCCAGTAAACTAAAGTTTGACGCCCTCTATTTCGAAAATAAAGTTTTTGCAGCATGTATATTAGGATTTTTTTTGGGCAAGGTCTATGAATGTATTCCTGAATTGACGGACTTATTTCTAAGTCGAAACGTCAATATAACTTTTCTAAATTAATTTCTTTACTAATTGGAATTTTCCTCTCAGCTTGAGGCTAAGTGTGTCGTAGGATACTCTCTAGCTCTTGATTATCTTTTAGTAAAGAATTCGTTCTTTATTGTGAAACAAGAACACTCTTTATCAATCTGTAATAGAAGACATGATTAAATTTTGTATTTTTTTAAGACAAAAATGTTGGGGCGTAATACACCAACAAAAAAAAAGGTTTTGAAAAGATTAATTCAATTCTCAACCGTATAGAACTTATCTATAATATTTATAATTCATTCCAATGTATTCCTGGGTTTTCAGTCAATTTTATTGTCACTAATTATGGTGTTATGTGATGAGCCCTGCGTTTCGTCCCGGGTCTACCTATTGGACCCGTCAGTAAGGCTTAGGTAGACCCTGCCTTATACGCCGGACAACGGTTATACGCGTTCGGACGTAAATGAACCGAGCCGGCGTAGATCTTGTGCCGAAAAAAGAATATACAAATATTTATAATGTATTTTTTTAAATAAAACAAATATAATACTTTTTAGAGAACAAGGTGGAGATTATTTAATAGAAATATGTGGTAGACATTTAAACGTATATGGCCAAGGAGCGTTACGATTCATCGACAAGCCATGGAATATTGCTAAAGCCCACGATGTCACTACCATCAAATTTAATTATGTGAACTTTAACAGCATTGTAGGCTTTTTGAATAAAATTAAACATAGGTCAGTCTGGGAAGTTTTTTAGTCTTCTACTTTGATTCGATTTCTATTTTCCTGAATAATCAACATCTTTTCCATTCTATTTCAGATTTCCAAACGCCGATCACTACGTGTTCAAGGAAACTAATATTTTATGTCTTGGACAATTGAACGCCATCTCAGAAGTACAAGGACTATCATCGCTTACAATTGACTCGGAGGGCAATCCTATCACTAATAAAGAGTGGTACAGTTACGCGGTTTATCGGTTGGCTCATTGGGGATTAAAAACTATAAATGAGAAAATGGTAAGCAGATCAGAGGCTTGAGACACATAAGGTTTAAGAATGTTTACTTGATTGGGCTACATTAACGTGCTAAGCCGGAAACAAAAGCATGAAATCCAGCTTTTTCGTTCATAAAATCCGTAAAAACACAGGTATCTAATGGCGAAGACTTAAAATACTCAATAGCGATCATTTGTATATACTGCGTGTAAACAAAAATAAAAAAAGGAAAGAGAGAAAGTGGAAAATGACAAAGTTTTAAGCTTTATTTCTAATGTATAGGCGATACCAAAATAAAATTTTTGCGTGCTGTTAGGCTTTCTAAAATCCTTTTTTTTTCTTTCAATTGTTTGCCAATAATTCGGTATAATTAATTTTAATCCATGTTTTCTGTGAAATTGACGAAGACATTTTAAATTACAACTTTTTGTTTAACTGCATAAAAATGTACATGATTTTTGCCAAAGTGCTTTCGATCAAAATTATTTTTTTGGTAAACATTTTTCTATTACAGATTACCGAAGAAGATATTAGAAAAGCCAATGAAGAGTTTCAAAGTTTGAGCGACTTGGTTTTGTGGTCGTTGCCCAGTGTTTTACTGCAGCCTTTGCTGGTCCGGCTTAGAATCGATGTGAACCATGGGGTGACCGAACAGAATGCCAAAAAGTGGCTCATGATAGCTGATCCAGCACTGAGAAGCGTTGTCAGCAAAGAGGCGTTACAATGGAAAAAAGGATCCGTTAGTCCGGTAATTATTTCAACAGGTTTAAATGTTTCTACTTATTATTGTATTTAATAATTTTATCCAGGATGATTTGGCGCTAAGGCAAAAGGCCCGACAGCACATATGCGGCCTATTAGAAGAAATTACTAATGCTATGAACAAGCTGAAAATATTAGATCAGGATTGGCCGCAAATTATGCACGATTTTACGCAAAATACGTTGCTGGACTACTCACAACTCGACTTGTATATTAAACAAAAAATCCTAGAACTGAAGTAGGTAATGAAATTCTATCATGAATATATCCCTGTATAGGGTGTTACTTAACGACAAAATATTCAGTCCGTTTACGGTAGTAGTTATGCATAATAATATAACGTTCTGTATATCTACCAAAATAATTTTTTAATTAATTAATTGTTCAGTTCATGAATTTCATTTAATTGGAGTGTGCGAGCTCGTTTTTGTGAAACATTTGTTGACTCAAATTTAAACAATTTTTTTTTCTCGAAAACGTATTGTACAAGGGAGTGATTCATGAACAAGGCAATAAAATAAAACAGGTTTAAAAAGGAAATATAAAAGTTTGTAAAAAAACGAATCAAGCAATCAAAGTAACAATATCTCGAAAAAAGTGTATGTCGCATAAGCGACATATAAAATATAGGATATATTATAAAAGCGACTATTTATCCGAAGCCACTTTCTGATAATTATTAAGAACCTGATAAGTAACACAATCTAGACACTGCCTCATATCTATTGAACACTTTCTTCGATTCACCATTTCGTCTAATCATTTTAACCTTAACTGTTAAGTGTTGTGTTGAATGACTAATTAAATTATTTTTCAATATGCTCAGGCATTGATTGTATAAAGCCACCTTTCAATAATGGTTTCAAGAAGGTTTTTCGCAATATTTTCATAATAGTTTTAATTAAGTTGAAATTGATAAATGTTTTTGCGTTATTAATTGCGAATTTTAATCGAGATTTTGAATTCACGAATAAAGCAACATGTATCCTAATAACGTAGAAAACGTTTCTTGCTGGTGCAGTCACATACATTGTTGCCTTATTTCTGATTTAGTTTTTTGTGTATATTTCAGTTTTTGGTGAGAAATGTTTTTAGTATATATTTTTTTATTAACCCTTCATATCCCTGGATAACACCTGATGAATTATGGCAATTTTAAATCGTCCTGTGCGCTTCCAGCTATAAATACATACAGTTTTCATTCAACGATTGATACAAATTTGGCTGAACGTTCCCGAACTGGAATACCTTGCGCAATTAACTTTTTGTTCGAGTGAATCAAAAACTGCCATTTTCCGATCAGAAGCGATGGCCATAAAGAAGCACTTTTCTTTAGTATTCATTCGTTTCATTTTTACGCACGGACTTTAGTAAAGTAAATGGGACAAATTGAACGTGTCACTGTCATATTTTTTAAAGCATTTTTTATTAAAAAGTAACGAACATGCTGATTTTTTAATGAATTACGTAGGTTTATCGACAACTATTGATCCTAATTTAAAGTTTACTTGCATTTTGTAAATTATAACTTTGTTACAAGTTCAGTCTCAAAGTCGTTTTAATGGTCTATTTTTCTGCGTACTCCGATGTTGCCACACGCAAAACACGGTCTTTTTAAATAGCGCAAACGTCATGTAAAGTGTAACTTATACAAACACCATACAGTAAAAGCAGCTGTTTCAAGGTTGGAAGTTGAACCAACATTTGCGGCATCTCTAACTTCTGGTGGTGTACAGGACATTGAATTTTTAACACTAATTGTTTCACTTGTATATGCTTACAAAAATACGCCTTTGAAAAATTACAAGCTTAACGCTTGTAATTTAAAACGCTTAATTTAAAACGTGACATTTAGAGAAATGGCATTGACATCAAATTTAAAATATGAACCCGATACGTTTTATTTTTGACTATTCTTATGTATTATAACTTATTATTCGTGTTGTCTTTCATTCGAACAAAAAATATTGTTCGATACGAGGGCGAAAATCCGTTTTTCGAACTCCTGACGGATTGACACCCGAGACGAAGTCCGAAGTGACGGATTGACACGAAATGCCGTCGTCGTTCGAAAAACGACACTTTTCGCCCTTGTATCGAAAACTACTATTAAAATACAAATAACTTAAAATCAAGAAAATATTCATAGACATGTTTATAACACATTAATAATATTATTAAGTGAATGTGTATCACTTCATAGCTAGAACCCTTAAAAATATATCCGCCAGATGGTCGACATTCATGACTTTGTCCTACTTCATCAATATGTCAAGTGATAAATCACAGCTGTTTTGTTCGGAATTTTCGAGTTTTCTTTAAAATGTCTTTGAAGTGTTGAACAATAAACACGCAAATTTTTCAGCCATTTATTTTAATCAAGGTGAGTTCAATTTAGTTACCCATAGAACAATTTCTCCTTTGCAATTTTTGTAGGTCAAATTTGTCGTGCATTAATAGCGTAAGAGATTATTTTTATCAACAACATGAAATTGTCATCTACCCCAGAGGATGAAAGTCCCACAGAAGAAACAGTGAAACTCGTGGGTTGCGCTCATTATAAAAGAAAATCCAAATTTGTGGTAAGTGAAACTGCGAATGAATCCTGAAAAACTCTATTCAGGACAATGCTTTTTGTTAAAAAGTATTTTTAGAACTAAGTACTTAACGTGTTAACTGTGACGACTGTGTTGACTAATGAAGCAAATCATGAAGTTGTTTTCTAAGCAGAGAATAAAAAGCTGCAGTATTTTTAAGCAAGCAGGTTTCTATGCATTTGTATAAATAGTCCTACTAATTTAAATATACCATTTGGTCTAGTAGGGAAAATGCGCTTATTCGTTGCCTGTTTGGATACTGCATAACGACAGGGTTTCAGCTGATATTACATTAAATCTTAGTTTTCTATGTACAGGAAACACCCGTATAATTAGGGGGCTACGTTTTAAAAAAGTCATGTTATTCGAAACAAAGAATATGTACTAAAAGCGATGTTAATTTTGCAAAACATTTCAAAAAATTACAGAGTGGTTGATATGAAATGTACACTTACTTACCTGGCGTATATCTCGCGAAGTAATTGTGATAGATGCCTGCAATTATATTATTTATGTATGCATTTTATTCTAAGTTTCATAGAAAAGAAGTAATACGCGATGGAATTCAAACATAACAGTGTGATTGCTCTTTATTTGGCTGCAAAGTCTCAGAAGGACACCGTTAATCAGTTCATACGTCTTCAAATGAGAAGAAAGTTTGTGTATCGGACTACAACTCGATACAATAGTACTGATTGCATCGCAAAACGCTATGGAGGTGGTCCGAAAAAGACTGCAACAACGCCAGAAAACATTCGAGACGTGAAGGCACGATTCGAACAAAATCCGCGTCGGAGTGGAAGAAAAATGGCTGCTGAACTGCACATAACGCTTGAACAAATGCAACACATATTGAAAAATGAGTTGAAAGTCAAGCCTTTCAAGTTCTGAAAACAACACGAAATTACTGCTGAACAAAAAAAACTTTGCATGCACGCGAGTGGCTAGTTACCAGTTAGAACATTCATTGTCTCTTCTGATGAGTCAATATTCAAAGTAGAGCAAAATTTTCACAACCAAAATAATCGTATTTACTTGAAAGCGAAATCAAGCGAAAATTTACATATTCGAACGGTCACCAGAAAGCAAGCACCACTGTATTTAATGGTGTGAGCCGCAGTGACTGCCGATGGACGCTCTCCGCATATGTTTTTGGATCGTGGAGTGAAAGTTAATGCGGCGATCTATCGTAAAAAGGTTTTCGAAGGTGTTTTTAAGCCCTGGATAGACAAACATTTCAGCCGGAAGCGCTGGACTTTCCAGCAAGACTCAGCACCGTCTCACAAAGCGCGGGTCAACCAAGAATGGTTAATCAGCAACGTTCCGGGCCTCATTTCTTCGACACAATGAATGGCCAATTCTCCGGATGCGAACCCAATGCATATATCTTTCTGCGGTATTTTGAAGTTTGCTCAAAAAAAGAAGAAAGTTTGGAGGCTCTCAAGGAAACACTTCGGCGCGAATGGCAACGTATACCACAAAGTCACTTGCGTGCAGCGAGCGATGCGTTCATCCAATACCGTCTTAAGAACTGTTCTGTTCTTAAAAAGCTGTTGGTTCACCACGTATCTCAAGGATATTGTCAGGGTAAAAGACGATCAAATTGAAAACATTTAAGTAAACTTGCGTGCATAGAAATCGGCCCACTGTAAACTTTTGACTTTAATTATATATATTTTTTAAACTATTCATCAGATCAAAGAAAGAAATATGCTGTTTGAAAGACAATTTAATATGCTTTAATGTGAGTATAAATTTATCAAGAAGGCTTGTCTTTTATATGCGTAGCAACCGGTAAACAAATGAAACGTGTTTAAGTGGTGATTGTAAATAAAATAAAAAAATTGTCAAATATTAAAATTATTGCTTTTGCAACTGAAATTTGCAAATTAATTCGTTTTTCATAATCTCAATAATTTAATGCATACTACACCACAAAAAGCCGGTCAAGTTATTGCTTTAATCGAAAATGGACTTAGTCAGCGAGCTGTTGCTAGACAATTGGATATGACACGCGCAGCGGTTCGAAGAGTGTGCAAACGAGATGAGGAGACTGGATCCTTTCATAGGCGACCTGGAACAGGCAGAAGGCGATTTACAACCCCTCGTGATGACCGCTTTATTGTGTCAACAACATTAAGAAATCGTCACCTTAATGCCGTTCAAGTGCAACGACAGCTCCGTGAGGTGCGAGGAGTGGCTATTAGTCAGTGGACAGTAACACGAAGACTGCAGGAAAATAACCTGACCGCTAAAACACCTACGATTGGTCCACAACTTACTCCAGCTCATCGGCAAGCACGCCTGCGTTTTGCACGGGATCATCTGAATTGGATGTTGGAACAATGGGGATCTGTTTTGTTCTCAAATGAGACCAGAATATGCCTCCATGGTAGCGACCGAAGAAGGAAAGTGTACCGAAGACCAAGAGAGCGATTTGCAGATTGCTGCTTTGAAGAGCGGAGTGCTTATGGAGGTGGTTCCTGTATGGTCTGGGGTACAATTTTTATAGGAGCACGAACCGACACTGAGTTCATTCGTAGGGGCGACTGTGTTCACGGAAGAAGAAGTTTAACGGATGTTATATATATCGAGGAGATTTTAGCAATTCATGTGGTACCTTACGTCGACTACATTGGAGGCGAATTTACCTTTATGCATGACAATGCCAGGCCGCACACCACAAGAATCGTCCAAGATTACAATGCAGAAGTCGGTTTTCGGGTTATGGAGTGGCCAGCATACAGTCCTGACCTAAATCCGATCGAACACTTATGGGATGAGCTAAAACGAAGAATTCAAGCTAGACTTCATACTGGGGTATGAACTCGATCCCAGAGCTTATTGTTGGAGTAGAAGAAGAGTGGTTTAACATCCCTCAAGAAAGAATAGCAAACTTGATTAGATCTATGCCTAATCGTATGAGAGAAGTTATTAGGGAAAGAGGAGGTCATACCCATTATTAAAAAATTAAGTGTTAACTTTTAAATTGTCAATAACCCCATTTATGTTAATAATAAAAAAAGCTTAATTTGCTTAATGCATTAATTTCACTATGTTAAACATAGGATACTCACAATAATTTATACTCACATTAAAGCATATTAAATTGTCTTTCAAACAGCATATTAAATTGTCTTTCAAACAGCATATTTCTTTTTTTGATCTGATGAATAGTTTCAAAAAAATATATAGTTAAACTCAAAAAGTTTACTGTGGGCCGATTTCTATGCATGCAAGTGTAAATGTAATTTTTTAAGTTGATTATTTGCAAATATCTATTCTTTTGAAGTAAATAAAATGATAAAGATACAACAAAATTAGAGGCTTTTAATCATGCGACACTTCATATCAGCCTGGCTGTATGTTATATATCCATAATTATGATAAATGTCTTCTTAAGAAGTCATTCATATTAATATGTATTAAACAATTTTACAACATGTTTTCACAACAAACAAAACATGTTTTCACTTAGTGAAAGTGAAACATCTATTTATCCGTGAGCTGTTTTGTTTTTGGCGAGGATTATTCTGCATACATACAATACATACAACAATATGTGTTGTTTCAGATTGCTTGCTTTTAGTTAAAATATCTTTCCGACAAGCTGGAGTTTTGGTTATGTATTTTTGTAAATAATTTTTCTAGACACCCTGTTGCCAGAAAGTATACACCTGCCGCTTTTGTCATGATGAAAATGAAAATCACACAATGAATAGAAAGGAAGTGACTGAGCTGATTTGCACTGTGTGTGACACCAGGCAGCCTGTGAAAGCTGACTGTGAAAATTGCGGAATCCGTTTCGGAAAGGTAGTAAAAACTAATCTAGCCCAGAATGAAACCGACCTTTTAATGCGATTAACCACTGGAAATGTGATATACCGCTAGAATAACACATACTTTTTGTTCATACCAAACAATTTTTTCAGTATGTGTGCCTGGAATGCAATTTGTTCGATGACGAAGAGAAAAACCAGTTTCACTGCCAAGGCTGCGGCATTTGCAGAATAGGCGGTGCTGAACGATTTTTCCACTGCAGAAAATGCAACATGTGTTTACCGGTGCAACTGGAAAACGGCCACAAGGTAAAACACTTATAGATATGCATAAACCACTATGTAAAAAATGTTAAATTTTCCCAACGTTTATTTTAGTGTGTGGAAAATGTATCGCGTTCAAACTGCCCAGTCTGTTTGGAGGATATCCATACTTCCCGCATACCGTGCCACATTCCAATGTGTGGACACCTTCTACATAGGACCTGCTTCGAGCAGCTTCTACAAGCCGGGCTTTATGCCTGCCCGATTTGCCAAACTTCCTTGATGGATATGTCGCAGCTTTGGAAATATTTGGATCAACAAGTGGCTGACACATCTATGCCTCCGGAATATAAGGATTACATGGTTTATATTTTGTGCAAGGATTGTCACAAGGTAAAATACTTTTTTATTAAGGGAGACACTTCAGGGGGCAATATGCGAAAGTGAGATGTTATGGAGTTTTGTGCTCAGATGAATCTGAGCTGGAACTACAGGTTTGAACCACCTAGAATGTTAGTTATGCCTACTTACACCCACTCTACAATGTTTTGTTTGCTTTCAAGATTTGATGGCGGTATATTGGGACTTCGATAAATGGGCATACGCCCAAACTACTAACTGTGTTCGTGTAAAGATATTAATTTTAGGCATATTTAAGCGCACAAAATTAATATCGCGCTATTTCTCCATTTTCCCAATTATACTGTTTTATTTTCCCATACTATCCGTCGGTTAAAACTCCGGGGCTGATAAGCCGTGGCTCATTGGAATTGCTTCCTAACGTTTCGCTCAAATTATCGAAGGTGAAGAAGTAATGGTCACAAAAATAATTTGAATCATCAGTTTCTTGTGCATTATAGTGTTTTAAATGTTTAACAAAAATCTCGTGTTCCGTTTTGCTGATTGCCAGCTTCTACGAACAATTCTGCCCTGTTAGTGATAAAAGTCGTAACTGCAATTTTCCGTGATTATTTGTTTTTTAGCGCTGTACCATGATGGCAACAACATCTATCGGAATGTTACAGGCATAATGTTGTAACTGATCCAGCAATACTTAAAACAAATAACATAAAACGAGATACTGTTATTTACAAAACACGCTCATTTGTTAAGCAATAATGTCATAACCGCATTTGTTATAGCAAAAAATCGTACTACAAAAGAAACATGTAGATACGATTTTTATGTTTCGTTCCAGTTGGTAAAAAGACCTCTAGTCTAACAGCAGTAGTTTGGCATGAAGCAACAGTTGGACGCTTTAAGGAAGATATAATAAGCACTTTTTATACCTTTTATTTATCTTCTTGTCTGTACGCGACAAGGAGGTTTGAAAACTGTTCCTCACAGAACATAACAGAAAAAAAAACAGAGTTTGTTCACGTTTTTTGTGTACATTATTAATTCTTGAGACGTGTCGTTAAAATCACTTACAGTAAAATATTTTGAGCCAGACCATGCATTTATGTCGACTCATTCCACCACAATGTGGAAAAATCTTTAAAAAACTGGGGAATGTTTACGACTTTCAAGACTTTGTTTCGGCTGTGTGAAATGATTCAAAACACGTAAGCATAATTGAAATGTAAATATTTTTTTGGCTGGATAGTTCGCATGTTTCAATACAAACAAAATAAAATAAATCTACGACCGTCCTTAAATTAAATGGTGGAGGTTCATTTTACTCGAGAGAAAAATACATTCAACTACAAAGAGTCTGGAGTTCTAGGACAACTACAGAAGTTAATTTTCGTAATTCCGAAATATGTAAGCAAATAATAGGCAAACTATGTGGAACCATGTCTGAAAGTAGAAGAACATTCTGAAAAAACCTACCTACAAATGACGCTCTAAACCAAGAATATTCTACTGACGAAGTTTAACTTGACGTCTACCTTTTCAAGAATCTAAACATTTATAATCTTGTTTAGTAATTTTTTTATAATTTTGGTTATAATCCAATAATTAAATACATTCTGAATATATCTAAGTTTATTTTTTCGCACATACGACTTTTTTGTCTACCGATACATTAGTCAAAAAAGTCGTCGGAAGTCAAATTTGCAATTGTTCAACATGTATATCGTTGATTTCATTCAATTTGTGACCTAAAACTAATAAGGTTTGTTCATTAAGTACATTGTATAGAAATTATATCTGCCTGGCATTTCGAGAGACGACACTAATTATCACTCGTACACGTACGGAGGCCAGCTGACTGTCTGGATTGGCGAGCATTTCAAACTATTTCGACATCGATAAAATGCATCACATGGGATTTGAAACCACCCCCACTAATTGCCTGCTAAAAACGTTTTAACAGTCGCTTGCTGTTTCCGCCCGCAGAATATTGTCTTTGCTACCATCTTATAGATGATATCGATGTGACTGACTGATAATGTCGTGAAATTACTTGTTGCTGTGTTAACCATACGAGCCCTAACAACTAAATGTTCGGACAACTCTTTGTTTGTTCAAATATATTCAGTTTTCTTTCTAGAATATAACTAGATATTTTTTTTGCAAAAGATTTAGCAATTATTGTTATAAAAGCAAAGTTATGCAAGCAATGTTTATTTCATAAATAAATTATTTATTTAGATATCTAACAACACACTACAAAATATAGTGACAAGTAAATGTTCGGACAATTTTAATTAATAAACGTTTGTGAGGAAATTAATAAGATGTAACATCTCCTTTGGCATCTATTCTCTCTTCTGCCTTAATTCTCTTCTCTTTCTGGCATAGGACCTTAGAGGCATAGCATTCTCTCTGGAATAGGACCAAGAATTTACAGTATGCTGGAGAATGCCAAATTTCTTCGATTTTTGCCTTAAGGGTTGGAATCGATCGATGGGGGCTATTTCTCAAAGGTGTTTTCATATGATGCCATAATGTTTCGATGACATTTAAGTCGGGACTGCTCGAGGGCCAGGAGAAGACACAAATTTGATTGTCCCCAAACCATTTTTTGGTACTTTTAGCTGTATGGCAGGATGCCCCATCATGCTGTAAGATGAAATTTTCATCTTTATAAAGCTCTATCGTACTTGGCAGCAAGTTTCTTTCCAAAATGCCTTGATATTTTTGGGCATTTATGGTGCCACCCACAAACGTAAGCCTGCCTACACCATTAGTAGACATGGAGCCCCAAATCATAACTCCCTGTGGAAATTTTACCATTTTACCAAGGCAATCTTTATGAAAAGCCTCAGATTTCGTTCTGATGACCCGTTTCCGAAAATCCCAACACAGACATCAAATTTGGATTCATCACTAAAAATTACTTTTGTCCAGTTCTCTTTGGTCCAATTTATTTTCGATTTTGCCCAAATAAGACGTTTCTTCTTTTAAACGTCGGTAAGCAGTGGCTTTTCTTTGACCTAAAAATATAAATTGTTTTAGCTAATGATGTTAATTTTTGTTATTCTGCCATAAATCCATATCCAGCCTTGTCTATCCATTGTCCGCAACATTCCCTTGAAACATTTAAATTCGCCTCCTCATTCCATCGTGTTTGAATGTCTCACACCGTACCTCTTCTTTGTTACTTGCAAATTTTAACCAGACACTTTTTTTTCCTTTCTGTTACTATTCTTGGTCGCCCCGAACTTTTACCCTGGACGCCTAATAGCCCGTCCGAACATTTAGGTGTTAGGGCTCGTATAAGCTCTAATATATACAGGGTGTCCCACCAGAAACCGCCGCGATCGATATTTGGCAAACTATAATCAGGAGAAATTTGAAAATTGGACGTAAGTCATTGGGGGCAAGCGATCGAAAATATTTTCCAGATGCCCACACTTCCGGTTGTACCGGGAGTAGGTATCAACTTGCTTATTTTAAATAGAATATTATTACATTTTGGAATTCAACTCCAAATTCTAAATAGTAATAGTAGTAGTAAACATCTTTATTTCTTAGAAACATTTTTTCTAAAAAAAAATGTTCATGTATATCATATACCTAAGTCTAACCGTTTTTGAAATATTCGAAATTTTATATAAAAAATGACAGTTGCAGCCACTCGAATAATTATTCATTTTTTCTATAAGGGAATATATGCTACTTAATTTGAGGCGCATTTCCCGATGAAAAGGACTTACTTTAATGGAATTTCGACATTTGATTACTATCTAGTAATATAAAGTGTTAAAAAAAGTTTCAGTTCAAAATCAATTTTTTCAAATGTAAACTCCCATTTTTGATAATGTTATCTTATCCAGTGTTAAAATTAAGGGTAAGTTTGTGTGAAGTTGTCTGATCCAAAAGTGTTTAGTTTTCGAAATATTGTCAATTTAATGTTTTCATATGGCTATTTTGCCGCATCTTATTTTAAATGCTGTCACGACGAAAGTGGCCATTTCTAATGCAATGCGTACAAGCACATCTACGAGTGATAATTAGTGTCGTCTCATTTAGAGTCTCAGAAATTTCACTGAGCGGCCAGAATTCAGCTTATTCACATTGATTAAATGATCATAAATTGCCGGCCAAAAACAACGTAGCCAAAAAACTCTTTTTTAAGAACTCAGAAAGCTCATTTCAAAAATTTTTTTTTTAGAAATGCATGGTACCATTTCATGTGGTAGGTTTTAAATGTTGCCACTGTGGCTCCTATAACACTTGCCGTGTTAAAGGGCCGGCGAATCCGGCAGGTAAGTTGAATGCATCGTGCTGATCTTTGCTTGATAAAAAGCATTTGATTTATGTGATTAGGCTTAGGCGCCTTAGATAATCAAAGGGCTAATGGGGAAGGAAGTAATGCTGCCAATAACAACGATCAACCAGAAGAAAACGGTAATATGCAGGAACTTCGAGATAGGTTGGCACAGTAGCATTTGGTTTCCTTGTCGTTAGTCACATTTCTTTTGTGCTCATTTGTTATCTTCCTATTACTGATGTGTTTTAAGCCATTCGAAAATCTTGTTGATTTTTGAAAGTAGAAATTTTGAAAAATTTTCATAAAACATTTTGAGTATTTGAGCACTGCAAGACCCGCTTCCTAAAAGGCAAGTAAAATTCACGTTATAGCGTATTTAAACTGACTCCGATCTACTGTGCCAATGGATATTAAGCTAATCTGTAAACAGATACTAGTTCAGATTCTTGAGATTATATAAAAGTTTAAGTGAAATACAGTCAGCAAAATATACACAAATTATATAAAAGAACACAGCATTTTGCTTATAAAAGTGCTTGTTATGAACGAAGCTGTGCTTTTATTCGGTAGCTTTAATCTGGTAGACACCAGAGATGACGAACTGATATTTTTAGACGCTCTGTACATAGAATTTGAATGTACATGCATATAATTTAAAAACCGGTTTGTTCTATTATTATATGTGTAAGTTTATAACTTTTGCAGCTTATATGGATGTCGTAGAAGTAGGACTGATTGAAATCATATTCTAATCGCTATTAAAACTGACCATTTTTAGTTGTTTTACACTTCGTGAGTTGTTGTGAATATACGCAGATATACTTACTAAGGATAAGAAAAATGTCTAATTTTTAAAATTTGCTAGCGTTTTGGTCTCAATTGGATCGCACGTTTCAGTTTCGTGAATATATTTGTAGATTTTCTACTTTTGTGTACATCTTGATGTGAGAAATCTCTGTCTAATAAACGGTGGGACTGAAGCGCAGGCAATCATTTTTTATAGTCTTAAATCCAATCGATTTAGAATCATAACATAATACCGAAGTCACCAGCAAAACCAATATTTTTGAATGTTCTTTTTCAATTCTTTGTTGAACTTAATTATTATTTTTGCAAAATTAAACATATTGTAAGGCGAATGGCTTGATTCTACTCAATGAATCCATGCGCTATTTTCTTCAATATTTCATTGAGAGTGGCAAAATCAATGAGAAGAGTTCAGAATATTCAGCATTTGATTTTCCACGAATTCCATTTAGAATTTTTTTGTTACTTTTTACATGTAAAATGAGCATATGCGCAATTTTTTTATAGATTTTTTTTATGTATTTTAAAGTCGTTACGGTGAAATATACATTTTGTTTAGTTACATTTGAATAATTTCTTCGTAAATTGTAAACTAAGTTAAATTAAAACAAGTCAGTTACGAATGATACAGGTTTTCAGCTGAGAACATCGATAGTCTGTTCTTTCGCTGGCATCTTAGTTGCCGCCAAATACGGATTATCAATAAATGTACTACTCTGATTGTTCTCTTCATTTTTAGTGTTTTCATTTGGATTATTTTCAACTTCTTCGCCTTGGCTTGCGTCCTCTTCCTTCTCCTTTTTGATGTTTTGGGCTTCTTTGTGCTCTTTCTGTTGCTGCAAGATTTGACTTTTCGGATCGAAATCTAAGTCTTCTGGATCGAAAATCTGATCTTGAGGTAACAGAGCACTCAAATATGGTGGATAAGATGGTTTGATTGCGATAACTGGAAATAAATACTTGGTTTTGTGAAATTATTTCTATTATCAGGACTCAAATCACTTTTTTTTTATCAAGAAACATTAACTTGCAAAAGATTTTACAATTTCACATTTCCGAAGCGTATAGAGTAATAAGAGGATATTTTGATAAAGTTTGCCGAGGACTTTCGAATGTAATTTTTAAATTTCAGGTGTCAGCCCCCTTAAAACGCTCAAATATCTGAACAAGGGGCTTTTTTATGTGCAAATGAAATGGAAAAACTTTATTTAAGAAAACAATAGAGTTTGAACAGCAGTTCGCCCGCTAAATGGGCTCTAAGCCCAGTTGTATCTTTCGAAAACTGTGAGAATTAGTTGTTCGGCAATTTTGACGCAAGCGATATTGAATTTTTTTATATAAACAATGCAGAACAATTTTAAATGTACATATTAACCGTTGTCCATCGGAAAAATTAGTGTTTTTGCTATGTGGCATAGATCCCCCTCCATTCGCTTGAGTTGCGAGCGGAGGGTATTTCCGGAGTTTCTCTGCCGGAATGGGAGTCTCGACCCTGTCCATGCATACCGGACAAATTGGTGGATGCGCAACAAACAAAAACCACAGTCCTACGCATTACAGTTTAATTACGTGGTGGTTTGACACGTGACGGGATACCAGGTACTTATTATGCGAAGTACCCCCCTGTATCAACGCGAGTTGTCTTTTTAATACACAGAGGAGGCTGTAGGGGTTTGTCGCGGGGCGACTTCAGCGGGCGCAGCGGATGACGGGTTCGTAGTGCCGCGAAGGACTGTTGCGTGGAGCACGCTGATTGTTGCTCCAGAGGCCTCCACGACGCTGAGGAACCGCTTGCGCCCATCCAGCCGCCAATCGTGGATGAGCCTCCAACACTGCCCAACAACATCGTGGGGACTGAACGGGAAGCAGTGCTGAGAGCCCTGCGGCAAACTGCAAAGCAAACCAAGAAGGCAGGAAAAGCCGCCGCCAATTGTGATCGCTGGAAAACCCAGCGATCACACAATGCTGATTGGTGGTATAAAAGGAATCACCAGTCAGCCTTTCACGCTGAAGTACACGAAGGCTTCGCTGATCGTGTACTGCACCAGCATTATGGACTGGGCGGCGGTGTGAAACGATCCCTGGAGGAGGACAAGAGCCAGTTCCATACGTACGCCCCTTCGTCGGGAAAAAACCCACGCGTTCGTCCTGAGGGGCCTGGAGGGGAATGTCGATCCGACTGCCATAAAGCAGGATCTGGCAGACCGGGGACTGGAAGTGAAGAGTGTCTTCAAAATGAAGACACTTTACAGGCCGCTCTACCTGGTCGTCACCAGCGACAAGGCAACCCTCCGAAGGCTTAACGCCGAGGCCAGGGTGGTGTGTAGTGTCAGGGTTTCGTGGGAAACCCGTAAAAACCGGAAGACCCTGACACAATGTCGTCGATGCCAGGGCTGGGGTCATGTCTCCGGGAACTGCCGCCGGGACTTTAAATGCTCCCGATGCGCTGGGGGGCATGAAATCACGGCCTGCCCCGTTGGGGCTACATTAAAATGCGCTAACTGCGGTGGGCCTCATCGTAGCTTTGACGAGGCTTGCCCAGTATACATTTACAAACAGGCGCAAGTCCCGGCGGAGAAGCAGCGTTTCGTCCCTGCTCCTCTTCCAACGAGGCCAGCCTGGGGTCAAACCAGTCGAGCCCCTGGCCCGATCCACCCTTCATCCCTAAGCAGCAGGACCATGGCGCCAGGTCACGCAACAGGACCATGCTGCTCCCGCCACCGCCTTCATTAGCGGAGTTTCCTCCGCTGAGGCAGCACGAAGCTGTCCCGACGAGCTCCGCCCACCCGGCCCATGGTATAAATGGGAACGCGGTGGCCATGCTGGGCAGTGTCCAGCGGGAATTCGCCGAGCTGTCGTCGCAAATCAACTTGGGTGAGGGTGATCAAGGCGGTAAGATTTTACAGCGCTGCATTGAGGGGTTGCGTCTCGAAGACAGACAAATTCCTAGTCTCAGCGCAGAGTCTTCAATGAAGATATTAACAGCTTCGATTTTAAGCCCTGATTTTGCCAACTGTGCCTATGAGGATAGGAGAATGGAACTCATGCGGACTCCGGAGTCGTCTCGGTGAGTTTGTGCACTTCCTTCGGACCGAGGATATCGACGTGGCGTTGATTGTCGAAACATGGTTGCGCCCCGGGGATATACTTAGGATTCGGGGGGTACAGGCTCGAACGTGCCGATAGGCCCCGGTTTAAGGGGAGGGGTGGCCATAGCGGTCAAAACGTCAATTCCATACAGGAGACTGCCACACAGGCAGTCAGCAATAGAGAACGTCGGCGTTGAACTTCCTGATGGAGTTTTGATCTACTGTGGCTATTTCTCCACCGTACGCTTACAGGCCGCTGATGTCGATCCATTCTTCATAAACACCAATAGGGTGTTGCTAATGGGAGATTTCAACGCCCGCCATCCACTATTCAATAACCCTGGACATAAAACGCAGCCGGCAATTTTCTAGCCGACTACGTTCGCGACAATGGCCTACTCGTTATGCCCACTTCATCCCCAACGCATTACCCGAACAGTGGAGGGAATCCATCCTACCTCGACTTCGGAATTGCCAAAGGACTCACCAATCTCACGGAGATGGTGGTTATAGACGCCCTCAGCAGTGACCATTTGCCCATTTACCTCGACATTAGGGATTTAAAGCGCACACAAACTAACGACTTTCGATATTCATACGAAAATTTCGATTTTCGCGAATATCGAAAACGACTACAAGACCTGACGTGTATTCCGGGCCAGATTGATACTGTCGAAGCTCTAGAGCATGCGGTAAAAGGTCTGACCAGGAATATACAACGGACACAGCAAGCTTTGGCCAAAAAAGTCCCGAACAGACCGCGGCGCGACAATCTTCCTGAGGAAATTCTGAACCTTATTAAGGCGAAAAATCGAATCAGGAAGCGTTGGCAGCGATTCAGGCAACCTGCCGATCGCATAATGGCAGCAGAGCTTGCACGAGACATACACCGCGAAATCTCCGCATACAGGAATTATACCTGGGCGGAGAAACTGCGAAATTTGACTCCCCGTGACAATTCCCTGTGGAAACTGTCGAGAAGTCTGCGAAAAGGCTATGAGCAAGTCCCCGCTCTTGAAAAAGAGGGGCGGAGTTATATTACCACCAGTGACAAGTGCGAGCTGCTCGCCGACTTTTTGGCAGAAGTACACAAGGTCCAACCAGCCCTTCAGGATAACGAAATCGAAAGACAGACCGCTGTTTTTGTAGAACGGAAGTATCCTATACCACCCTCGATTTTGCATTCCTATATAACAACCCCGTCGGAGATACAATCGTGTCTTCGGCGCCTCCCTAGCCGAAAAGCCCCCGGGCCAGACGGCATCCCTTATCTACTCCTCAAAAACTTACCGCGGAAAACTATTGTGCTAATAGTACAAATAGTCAACGCAGTCCTTAAATTGCAGCACTTCCCACAGGACTGGAAAAACGCTGTAATAATCCCCATCTTAAAGCCGGGCAAAAACCCGACCGAACCCGCCTCTTATAGGCCAATTTCCCTCTTGAACACCCTCGGCAAATTAACCGAGAAGGTCATCCATTCGAGATTACAGGCAGCAGCCGAGCTTCGAAGTTTAATCCCGGATGAGCAGTTTGGCTTTCGACCAAGACACAACACAACGCTGCAGACTGCTAGGATCGCAACGGATGCCTATGCAGCATTTAATAAGCTTCAAAGTACGGTTATGCTGCTTCTCGACATGCAAAGGGCCTTTGACACAGTCTGGCACACAGGCCTGCTGTACAAGTGTTTGCCGTGCATTCACTGCCACTCTACCTAGTTTCCCTGATAGCGTCTTACCTAAAAAACCGTTCCATCCAGGTGAAAGTGGAGAATTCCACTTCTGCCAAAAGACGCATCGCGGCAGGAGTACCACAAGGAACAGTGATTTCGCCGCTGCTGTATACATTGTACACAGCAGACATTCCAAAACTTCCCACTACAAAAATAGCACTATACGCTGATGATACGGCTATCTACGCATCGTCTTTTTATGCTCAGGCTGCGAAATCTCGCATTGCACATCACCTGAGTTTATTGACGCCGTATTTTGACAAATGGAAACTTAAAGTGAATCCCAGGAAGACGGAACTTATTATCTTTTCGCGCAAATTCACTAACAACAAAATCTTATCACCACTCGTGGTCCAAAATACTCCTATCAAACCAACAAAAGAGGTGAAATACCTGGGATTCAAACTAGACGCCCGACTCCATTTCAATAAGCATGTTGACTATGCTGTACAAAGACTTTCATGGCCCGAAGAAAGTTGTACTCTCTTCTGGCGCCAAATTCTTTCCTATCACCTCGAAATAAACTTCTGCTCTACACCTCCACTATAAGGCCCATACTGACCTACGGCTCCCCTGTCTGGCACTCTGTCTGCGATTCCACGAGACGACGTGTTCAAAGGACCCAAAATAGGTTCCTAAGAGGCGTTCTATCGGCTGACAGATACACCAGAATAACCGAAATGCACGAAGCTACAGGGATGGCCTATATAGCCGACTATATAGATACCATCGCTGAAAAATTTTATCATAGCGGAGTGCAAGGCTCAGTCCTCACGCGAAATATCACCCAAGTAAGAGCAAACGATCGCCCAACCCATGGTCCCCTGTATAAGCGACTTCCCATATTTATGAGGATTTTGTCCCTGACAGTACGTGACGACAAACAAACATTGCCTGCCAGTTGCAGACAGTCGTTTCTAGCAGGCTGGAAACGCACAAATCCAACATGACGTGACTTGACGGGTCCGTCCTGCCTCGTTCTGGCTGGTGTTGGCTGGTTCTTGCACCGATCGGGGCGGGGGCGGATGGATTTGGTCATCTAGTTGAAACTGCCGGCGGTTAACGCCACGGCTGACAGTATCAAACTTAAAGGTCGAAGCAAAAGGGGTTTTTGGCTTCCCTTCAGGAAGACCTTTTTTCCTTAATGAATGCCCCTCGAATAAACCAAAACCGCCACTTCAAGACTATCTCCTGACGTTGTCGTGCGTATGGCTAGCTCGGGAATGTCCATGTTAGGGCACTGCCCAGGTAATGGACGACTTAGCGCGCCCATTTAGATCATGGGCAAAGAGCAACCTGCCGAACATCTGGCTAGACATGGGAGTTATGTTTGTTAACTTTGTTTGTGAATTTTATTAATGGGAATGTTCAATAAATTTTAATCTATCTATGCTATCTGGTACCTGTGACGCGCACAATTCGTTTAACGTGTCGCGGTTGTTAAAGAGTCTCATCTTTGGCCGCGTACAGGATTTCCGCGGTGGGTTAAAAAGCTTTACTCGGGATCTAGGAGCAGGGATGCTCAGAAAAAAAGGGACTTTCCCCGTACCGCACTTAGTCACCAAAACAAAGACAAAATGGACGCGCGGCGTTGGGTCGGTATCCGTTCCAATTCTCAAGGACTGCTTCGGTACCAGACATTTGAACCCAGACGCACAATTTGTTTAAGGGTGAACGCGAGGGATGTTTAAGGTGGCCAAAAAAAATAATAAAATCGCCTGATTCGCTACGCGGCACATCAGCTAGAAAGAAAGATACCCTTCAAGGAAATCTGCGACCCGCTCAAAAATAAATGTGCAGTAGTTAAAGATAAATATTCAATAATTCAAGTTCACTAAAAACTATGAGTAGAACATTGGAATATGAACTCACGTGGAAAAATATTGCCTTCCTCTGTATCAAACAAGTTATGTGTGGGGCTGGTTTTGGCTAGAAATCTTGTAAAAGCTTTCTCAACATCCTTCTTTTGTATGGCAGCCTTTTCCCTGACTGATTCGTAGTCGATGATTGGTTGTTTGTGAGTCTATGAAAGTCAAAACATGTCCAAAGTTTTCCAATTCTAAAACAACCAACTTACAGGAGTCCTAACATATGCGTGAGGGTCCGGGAATGGTGGTAAATGTTTCGGAATGTGATTCGGCAAAGGCTCCTTGAAACCTGCCGATAACATGTTGAGCTGCTTTTGGGGTTGTTGAGGCTGCAGCGCAGGCAACAATGTATGTTTACCTGCCTTTACATAGCTTTCGAGCTTATTAAAGTTGAAACCTATGAAAAACTCTTATTATTTCGTTAACAGTTTGCTTTAAATAACTTACCCATTTCAGAAAAGGCTAAAATGATATCTGCAATAAGGGGCTCGACTCGACCAGACAGTTCGCAGTAGTTTCTGCTCAGCAGTCCTATTTCTGAAATGACTGAGAATGCACATGCGAAAGTGAATATATGTTCATTTGAGATCATTTAAAGAACTTTTGTTAATTATATAAGGGACAATCAGATAATGTATTCCAAGAGGCACTTACATGCTTGCATCATTTCAGTTAAAGTCCCCAAAGCATCCTTTTCAGCAGTTTCAAAACCACATTCTTTCAGAACACTTGAGACTGACATGACAATCATTTTCCTATGGGGCTCGGTTTGTTGATCCATATTTAATTATTTCCACAAAAAAGTGATTTTCACTTCAATATATGTATTTATTGAATATTTTTATAGGAACTGGAAGTCAAATTTGGTGGACAATAAAGTGGGGTTAAGAGTAGTCGTTGGATGTGTCTCCAGTGCGCCGATATTTTTTCCCTATCCGTCCGTACCCAGTCCTGGAGGTTGGCGCTTGCGCGTTTCATTGCCATGTTGCCGCTATGCAGATATTTGTTACCTAACCATCCGCTCCAGTCCTGGGTGTTCGCCTTGCTCGGATAGTGACTCGTAACGATGAACAACTAATAATAAAATTAGCATGAATTTTATCTGCATACCGGCAACATGGCAATGAAACGCGCAAGCGCGAACATCCATGACTGGGCCGGACGGTTAAGGAAAAAATATCTGCCTACAGAACGGATGGTGTCGCAGCATCGTGTATTCTAACGGTGTCCATAAACACCTTTGTTTTCCAGGAAAGTTTGGCAAATATGTAGGACCTACGCACTGCTGTATATGTCACTGATGGTGATTTTGACAAGTTTAACTGTTAAATCCAGTGCTTCATGATTTTTTTTTAATATGGGAGTCATTCATATGGAAATGTCACAATGTCAATGAATAAAAGAGGCCCGCAATGGCTTTTCACAGGTAAACACGATAATCTTAATAGTTTTTTTTCTTTAAGAAGTTATTGTATGTTTTTGCCAATTGTAAATTATGATCGGGTTATTAATTTTTTGCGCTAATTTGATTATTTTTATACACAAATGGGTGCTCATGTAGTCTATGTCTGTCCGAGTTATGCGTTCTTTTTAAATGTCCCTTAAAGTACACTTAAAATAAAGTAGTTTCAGTCAAAACAAAATGCGGATCGTCCGTAGAATCAAGCTAGTAAACATTTACAAACTTTAATAAAATCTCCATATTTACGCTAAACTTTGTGCACTGTTGTCAAATTGCACAAAATTTCGTGTAAGTAAGGTGGATTATTTGTCTCTTTCGGAAATTCAACAAAATGCGCTGTTGCGATGTATTTTTGAGTTGTTTTCCTTTCGGTTAATTTTGAGTTAGTTTGTTTGTGTTGGCATGGTTGAAGTGATTTTTTTAAAGAAACTAAAAAATATATATAAAAGTAGACATTAACAAGCTGAAAAATCTAAATAATCTAAACCGACCCAAAATGAATCTACATGCTAGGTATCGAAGGAAACCATTTTCATTAACTTAAAACGGGTAAAATCAGTAGCAACATTGCGTTTTGTTTAATTTCTGAAGTCCTGGAATCTGACCATTGACCTGCAACATTCCATTCAGCGGCTGCCAAAACAAGAACAAGACGGGTGGAACATAAGCGCAATCAATAAGAGTGTTAAAATAGGCCCCAAAGTTTTGCAAAAACTTTATTGAAGCGAATCTTAGGCACAACTTTGTGTATCAAATCATCGATTGTTATTTCTTCAAACAACATTTAACGGTACACGGCACTGGGCAACCTCACTTTCAATGATAAATACCGGGTTGTTTCAGCATGATTTTCAAAAGTTTGTAAGTGTTTGTCCCAGGGACCCGGACAGGAACCGATATGAACCCAAAACCGGAACGGAGTCTTTTTTGGACCGGAACCGAAACAGAACTCATATTTTATATTAAGACATTGTTAGGTGTTGAACCGGAACCGAAATAGAATATTTCGGTTCTGCTTGTAACGTTTGAAAGAAATTACAGTAAATTTTACGAACAAATGAAAATAATCATTTACCCTCCTGCAAACCTTCTGGTGAGCCGCGGTACCACTATTAATGTGCCGACAAAGGGTCGGCACTTCTTTTAGTTAGTTCCTGAAATCGTTTTAATAGTCGGCGCCGCGACGCCCTCAAAGGGAGAAACTAGTAGTCCCAAATGACAAGATCTTGTATAAATCATAAAATAACAATTTTTCGGTATAAGGTAGTTTTAGACGACAATCAAGTAGAAAAAGCAAAAGCACATTTAAAGTCGTTATAGACTAGACTGATGTTCTTAAAAGAGTGCAATTCTTCTAATGCTAAATCTGACCCTGACCAACACGGTATGGAAACGGAATCATCTAGTTCTTCATCAAGCGATGAAATGGAAGTCTTTTTGAGACATAAAGATTCAGAGCAAAAATTTTTAAAAGGAATTAGTCAGCACGAATTTTCTTCACAAGCTTCATTCGTAGCCTTTAACAAAATTGAAAATATTTTAAATTCCTATCAAGTGGAACAAACCCGCATTCGCTTACCGAAAAATGAAACGATTTTTGATTTCTGGAAGAAAAAGAATGATCTTAATCCCGAGTTATACATGCTTGCTCAAGTATTGTTAAGCGTACCGGCAACTCAAGTTAGTGTTGAGAGGTTATTCGCGGGACTCAAATTTTTGTTACAGCCTTCGAGGTCAAATATTAAAGAAAAAAACCGACTTTTCATTCGTAAAGAACAAACACCGTACGTTTATATACTATTTTTAAAATTCTTTTTTAAGTTGAATTGTTTTAGTTCTTCGATCACCAACAACGAAACATTTGAAATTGGAACTTTGGACAAAAGCAACTCCTCAAAAGATGGTGAAGAGTGTGAAGACATGAACCAGAAATTTAGCTTTATTTTTAGTGTACTTTATGGGAAAATTAAAAAGAAACCGAAACTCTGACAGACATAAAGTACATGCATGAGCACCCAGTTTCTTTACTTATGCCTCCAAAGCAGCGACTAATTTTCTTTGTTAATTAAACTTATTGCATACAACACATCTGCATTTTCAACATCTGAAACGGAGTAAAAAAATACCTAACCCGTAAATCTAACAGCGAACTGTACAAACAACAAGTAACCCCAAAAATTCCCGGAACATTTTTACAATCCGCAATAATTTCCAACATGCTCTAAGTTCGCAATAAATCGTACGATTTATCGATCGCAGCCCGGTTCCACGCTTTTCAACAATATACGTATAACGTATATCTAGTGACCTTCAATAATTGGCACAATTTATTGGTCAATACATCGGGGGAAAAGTGCGTAGTGTAATACCGGCATTAACCTATCCTTCACACAGATTCAGGTGACTCGACGCGAAGTTTACGCGACAATTTTATTAAAATTGTGCGCAATCATCTAGAAACTTTGCATTGATTAGTTGAATGCAATCTAAGATGTCAATAAAAGTTGTCACCAGAAACTCCACTAAAAAAAGCTGTTAGTAGAGGGACTGTCGATAAGGTAAGCATATTCTTAACTCCGCATACGAATAACTGATAAACCAGACAATTACGGAATTTTCCTCGGTTGAAACTACCTTCTAGTGCCAAAGTGTTTTCAACTTATAACATGTATTTTTTATTTCGAATATACTCAAAAAAATTCTCTCTTCATAAAATATCTTTTTGTTTTCCTCCAAGTTCACTTAGGTTTTTGCCAAGCTCCTCAGGCTGAGGAAAACACGTTAGGAAAGTATAGCATGAAATCATTGGTGAAAACGACATTAATTAATGTTTTAAATATTGGAGAATTATCTCTTCTTTCTGGTGTAAATAAATCCGACTTAATTAAATTCAGTACCTAATTGTGCTAATGATAAAATTTTCTAAATGTCCATTAAATGTATAATACAATATATAAACTACACACACAATGACATGGTTTTATAAATGGAGACTAACACCAAACGCGTCAAAAAACCAACTTCTGCTCACAAACCACAGACTCAACGCTGACTCCCCTATAATAACTGCAGACGGGCAAACGACACAACCAAAAAACGACGTAAAATACCTTGGAATCACAATTGACCACAAACTTAAATTCACTAAACACATACGAAACATCAGCGCAATAACAATAAAGAGAACAAAACACTTCCGATCACTAACCTACAAAGACAGAGGAATTAGCACAAACACCGCCACCAAAATATATAAAGCTATTTGTAGACCCTTGCTAGACTTTGGACATATACTCATGACCAACGGAACAGAAAGGACAAAACGTTATACACAAACAACAGAACAAATTGCACTAAGACTAATAACACGAATAAGACACCCCCAAAACCCACTACACAACCCCCCCACCCAACTACTATACGAACGCACAAACATGACAAAGATCTCGGAAAGACTCATACAGCTACAGACAAAATGGACAAACAACCCCTACAACTGGACCATACTGAATCCCCTTTGTCTTACAAGACCAACCAGACAATCCCGCTTCCGTTTCCCTACATCAACGCTACTCGAACACTTACAAACGCAACTGACTACTGGACAATAAAATCATTTTTTCTTGTCATTAGAATTGGAAAGTGTATTTAATAAGATTGTTAACCTAGAATAAGAGAATTCTCACATTTGTTTTTTATTTAGATTAAGACTACATGTATTAAACAAGGGCAGAAAGACCGATAGGTCGATAGCCTTTTTTAGAAATAAAGATGTTTACTACTACTACAATATATAATAATGATATAATATAATGAGAAAGTCTTCCCAGATCTGATTGTTGTGCAATTGCCTAAAAAGAGAAAAACCCCAACTAACTTGTTCGTGTATGGTTGCCTTTATATAGAGCTCTAAACCAACGACTTTGTAACCACTAGACAACGAAACTACTCCACTCCACTCGTTTGGCTATCTTAAGGATAAAGATACATATGTTTGTAAACATTAGGGGGCGTCATTCGTATTTGTACACTATATGTTATACCGCATTTTCAGTATACCTAATAATAAATAATAATAATCCGATGATCAAGGCTTAATTCATTTTGCATGATGATCACATGGCTGAAGTTGCATGTCTCACACCCACATTTATATCGTTGTGTTTTGTCTACGTTTGCTTGTTTCACCTATTACTATTCATTGCGTACGTTGTTCCGCTTCGTGCCCGAATAAAATAAGCAAAATAAGGACAATTTACCAGATTCCAACATTGGGTAAATGTTTTAATTTAGTTATCTATATGGTGGCTGGAATTATTCCTGTTTTAAAACTCAGAAATTATTATTTATCAATACTTAGTTTTGGTTAACGAATGGGTAGTGTTTATGCGAATATTTTGTTTTGTACAGGTTATACAAGATAAAAAGGATTTTTCGTCACTATTCGCTTTATAATAATATAAGTAGTTTAGTAATGTCGATGTTTTTATTGAAACTGTGGTGTTTTAGCTCCACCATCTTTTATGATGACATTTTATAATGACACTCTAACGTAATATTAGCATGAAATGAAGATAACATGTCATAATAATGTTGTCATTATCACACAGTTGACAGGAGATTTGCATCATATTTTACAGACAGAATAATTAATGACTTTTAATATCAAAATTTTTTTTAACATCGGAAATTACCTTAAATCGAATTATTGTGTAAACATCACAATTAGGGTGGTTGGAGACTAAGCTAAATTTGTTGTGCACACGCAAGGTCTTCCAAATTAAAAATTTTTCTTCTTAAAAAAACAATTCGTTAAAAATGCAAGGACCAGTTTCTCGATGTCTTTTGATGAAGTCTTTTGATGAAAATTAAAATTTTGAGCTGTTTTCAGCTGGGCACTGTGCACATTTAGTATGTGCACGGCCTTTATTTTATCATAGTGTGGGTTTCTTTAGTCACTAGGTCACTGTACTTGGCACATTTTGGTTTCGCAAATTACGAGAAATGCGAAATTTTTGAAGATTCATTAATTTGCACGATTTTTGTATGTAACGCCCAAAAAATTTTCCTTCCGATTTTCTAAATATTAAACCTCACACCGCCACTGGTCGGTATATCAACAATTTATTTAATTATTTGAACCAATTCTATTGTATTAGTTTCAGCATCTTTGTAATGTTTGCTTTGTTCGTTTTAATTGCTGTTTTTATATACACGTAGTAGGACTTTAACGTTATAACTAAATATGTCTGTCAACAGCTTGTATGAAGCGTATGTAAATTCAATACAGCCTGTCTCTAAAAAAGGTACAGAAAAAATAATACCACGTATTCCTGTAACTAAAGTAAACCACGATCTGGTAAAGTCCAACCAAAAGTTTCAGTCCAAAGTGAATTATTTTGAAGATCCAGAGTTTAAATTTTATGGAGAATATAACAATATGTTTTCATTTTCAAACCATCAAACCGCGACTACTTACGTCCAGAAAAAAAAAACATTTTATATTTAGTGTGAATTATCTTCATGCATCAGGCGTTATAACTCTGTATATTCGTAGGCAAGCTTTTTAAGAAAATCGTATATTTGACAAACTTACGATTACTTCTCAATTTTGGGAAGACCTTTTTATTGCCTTTCCACCTTTTATTTCCATGTTTACATAATAATAATGAAAAATTTTTACATTTCCTAAACCGCAACAAATAGCGTTCATAGTTTTTACACCAGGAAAATCTACTGCACTTCTGATTTGAAGACCGTTTATCACCTATTATTTGTGCCGTTATTGTATATTATTATTTAATTAAATTAAACAATAGCGGCCATAAGAGCCAACTGTAAGACAATACTTTATGCACGACCAATACACGATTTATTCGCAAGCGTTAAAGGGATTTTTTTTACATTTCAGTAACGCGTTGGTGCGTTTTTTTCATTAGGAGTTTCAATCCAATACAGCATAAAATAAACAGCTTTTATCAAAAATCCTAAAAGAATCCCGAATAATTACAGAAAAAATGTAGAAAGTTAAATGCAAAAAACAACAATTTAATTTAGACTTCCATATTTATATGGAAGGTATCGTACCAGTGCGTTTCAAAAATTATAAAAATGCAAAGAATCAGGCTTCAATTTTTTAAGCAATTAGTGACTCGTTTACTATTATTTCGCTGCTGAAACAAATTGGAACGAAATTGTGTCATATCTAGTCATTTACGAATACCAATTGGTGTAAAAAAAATGAATCAATCCGGCTCGAACGATTTTACCTTAAAATTATCTTTCATCACCACTTCGTTTGAGCACTGGTATTTGAAGATTTCTTTTTATATGTCGTATTATTTATATTTGTATTAGGTGGTTCTTTTTTTGTAAACGCAGTCCTCTCTGTTTTTTACTTTTATACACGTGCCTTTTTCTTTAGGAACCGTAAGAACAGCATGTATAGTTTTTGTGTAAAAAAATTATATAAAATGGTTTTTCTATAATAAAATATAAACAAAAGTGAGTAAACTCATTTTTGGCTTTTTGATTGTTGTCAGACAATTTCTGTTAATTTTGTGCGAACACTCACTTCATATTAAATCATAAATTGGTATATAACAAAATATAAAATTTAATAAATATTTCTACTGTATGTACAGGAAACCGTAGACATCCTGTAGACTAAATATAGTATACTTTATATATGCAAATTATCAACAGTGTCGTCGGTCACGACTGGTCAGTTGGTAGGTCAGCAATACTAATTTATCTCACTTTTTATTTTTAGAAATGGAAAACGCTGAAAAAATTAAATCGGGTTCAGAACGGTCGTCTGTAGTCGCCGATACAGCGTCGATTGGCTCCGACATTCCGACAAATGATTTCCCGGAGATTTCCAAACCGGAAAACACCGAGCAACTAAGCAGTGAAAGCGATGAACCGAGAAAAAATAAACCAAGCATGGTTGTAAAGTTTGCTGTGATATTTGCCAAAAAAGTAAGATTTCGTCCATACTCAATCACTCTATGGACGACTATTTGTGTTTTAGGTTTTGATTCTTTTGGTCGGCTATATATTTTGCTACTTTAACTGGTCCTTAACGTTGCCCATTGTGGGCATTATTTCTTTGATCTGGTACGAGAATTTGAAGCCTCAAAAGGGCGACAGAATCCGGAAAAAAATATGGGCTAGTTCTATGACGAAAGCTGATATTTGCGATGTTGTTAAGGACTTACCATCATGGGTAAGTTTTATTTATTTAATAATTAAGAATTAATAAAAATTGCTTAATTTGTTATTTCACTCTAATATATTCCTGGGTTTCAGTCAATTTTATTGTTTATTATTTAAAATATTACAAATACGTTTCTATCTATTAATTTGTTATTTCAACATTGCAACAAAAAATCTAAAATTCATATTAAAACTATGCTAAAGAAACTTGTGAATGTATTAAATATTTGTTTATTTATATAATATTTATTTAGTTACTACGTTATTAATTAATACTTGCTAAAAAAAGTTAATAAAACAAACAAATTCGCTTTCATAAAGACCGGGAACTTGTCTGTTATGTTTGTGTTAAACATATGTAATAATAATAATAATAAACCTAAAATATTTAGCATCAAATTAGGTGTTGTAACAATAAACTGATTAGTTTATGTAAAAAAGTGTAAATTAACTTAGAAAATAGCTTAATTATTACAACAGAATATTCCCTTTAGTCGCCAATAAAATTCGATTCAATCAATTACAAATACATGTATTTTTAGGTAAATTTCCCGGACAGAGAACGAGCTGAGTGGTTAAACGACGTAAGATACATGCTTATTTTGTATTTAATTAATGAAAACGCAGACTTAATCTGCTTGAATAAACTTCAAACATTCTGTTTTAAAATGAGTGTCTTTAACCGAAAAGAGGCCGACTTTTAAAGCCTGTGTAACAGTCATTAAGGCCTAGTTTTGCCTTAGTAAAGATTTGTATGATTTTTGCTGCAATTTTGTTCATTTTAGGACTAAAGAAGAAATAAATTAAAATATAATTTGCGTAATTAATGATGGGCTTATTGAAGACACATAACTATTATAATGAGATTAAGATTAATTTATTGAAAAATTGTGTTTAATGTGAAGTATAACGGTTTTTGTTGAACATTTCAGATAATATCTCAACTATGGCCAAATTTAAACAATTATATTGTGAAATACTGCAGAGGTAAAATTCAGACTAACATTAGGAAGAAGTTTGACTCCTTTCGCTTTGAGGACATCGATTTCGGCAGTTCGGTAGGTAATTAAAATTAGTCGAAATTATTTATCAACTCTTGCACTTTTCAGCCCCCAAAAATTGACGGAATTAAAGTCTACAATCAATCAGTAGCTAAAGATTCCATTGTTATAGACTTTGAAGTGTTGTAAGTCATACTACTAAATACCTGCTGATTATTCTGGATTTACAAGTCTTGTTGTTTTAGTTATGACGGAGACTGTGATGTTAATTTTTCTATGTCTGGAGCTCAAATTGGAACCATAAAGGATTTTCAGGTAAAGTATTAACATTAAACATCAAATCAAACTTTTTTAAAAAGCCTGACTAAAGTGAAACTAAAAAAAAAGATAAAAATTCACTGCACACCAGGGACTTAAATACGCTCACAATTTCAATAATAGCAGTAGTATTGAACAAAACAAACCCTTAAATGCCCAAAAATTTATCTCTTCAGATGGGAGTCGAAATGAGAGTTGTCTTGAAGCCACTGCTTTTTAAAATGCCAGTCATAGGAGGAATTCAGGTATTTTTTCTTAATGTTCCCGACATTGAATTCGAATTGGAAGGAATCACAGGCATTCCAGGATTTAGGTAGGTACGAAGGGAGATTCTAATATAATTCTATTGACTTCTATAGAAATTCGTTAGATATTTTTTCGTATCTAGCCAATCACCAAATAATTTTTTTAGTTATTTGGTTCGACAAAAAATAGAAGAAATTATTAAGAAGAAACTGGTGTTTCCAAACAAGATAACGAAGCGTTTTTCAAAAGCCATCGAGGCTGCCGAACTGAAATCGATTGAACCAGCGGTAAGTGAGTCATAAGAATATTATACATTTAAATTGGGAGTTAAAAAATTAATTTATTTAAATAAAATCATTACTTTTCTGTTTTTATAGGGTGTCTTAAGAGTTCACGTATTTGAAGCGCGGGACTTGGAAAAGAAGGATGTAACAGGAAAATCTGATCCTTACGTGATTCTACATGTTGGTGCTCAAGAATTAAAAACCCAAGTTATAAAAAGAGACTTGAATCCACAATGGGATTATTATTGCGAGGTATTTAACACAAAACACCATATAAACAGGTGTTTTAGACAAAAGTGTTTCCTTTTTCAAAGCATTGTAAATTTGGCTGCTTTAATATTTCGACCCTGAAACACTTGGCTTTATGGATTATCGAGAAAAACATCGTTTTTCTTTATCTGGTTTACACGATTTAATTTTGATTTTAATATTGCAGTTTATTATTTTGGATCCTGAAGCTCAACAATTATACTTCAAGCTATTTGATCAAGATGAATTCAGAGAAGACGATTTCTTGGGCAGGTGAGAAGTAAAAGGGGTGATCCCTAAAGAATTTGATGTTCAAATGTAGTGTTTTTCTAGCGGTGCTGTTGATATTGCTGAAGTGATTAAACCCGAAAAAAACGACCAGTGGTTCAACCTAGAAAATGCCAAACATGGAAAAATTCACTTGAGGTTCAGTTGGTTGGGACTTACTTCTGAGATAGACGCACTAAACTTGGTAAGTAAGTAAGTGGCGATTTGGTAGTGTGTCTAATTGAGAACTTTATTCTTCTTAGGCCACCCAAGAAACGAAGCTTCTTAAAACGGAAAACCTCCATGCTGGTCTGCTCACCTTATATGTAGATTCAGCTATTAATTTACCGGTAAGTTCCTTATTTGAAGCACTTGTAGAAATGATTCGTGTCACATAACTCTTGATCAGTAATGAATATTAATTGTTGTGTATATTTTCCTGACTGTACTTCAATTTATTTCAAAAAAATTCATTTACTTGCACTGATTGGACCAAATAAATGAAATATAAACACCTGATATTGAGGAATTGCAGAGCAATTCCTTGAATGCAAAGAAAATGCGAAGTATAAACAGTTTTTTTGTTCTCTCGCTCGAATCGAATAAAATAGGGAATTCAATAACCAGTCAAATCTGAAGGTAGAAACAACTATACACACAAACTGATCATGGTGGAGAAAGACACCGAAACGTATTTGTAACATTTTAAATAATAAACAATAAAATTGACTGAAACCCAGGAATTTTTTTGAAATGAATATTAATAACTGCACCATTAGTCGTTTGTTCCTTTACTCCAAAAATTAGATAATAGTCTAGAATTTTAAAAATTCTCTTTACTTTGGTGAATGTGTTTTAATTTTATTAATTTGATTAGTAACGACTGATTTTTTTACAGAAAATAAAGTTTTATAAAAAACCTGATCCTTACATCATCTTAACGGTGGGAGATAATCAAACGAAAAGTCGCAGACGAAGACACACTTGCGACCCCACATGGGAACAGGGATTTTATTTGTTGGTAAAAAATCCCGAAACCGACTCTTTAATAATTACTGTTATGGGTATGTTGTTTTGTATAAACTAATTATTTTACTTTCTATAATACATTTCCAATTTCAGACAAACATTCAGAAAGTACGCTGGATAAAATGGTATACAACATTAAGGATCTGTTTGATAAACCATCGATGCAGATAAGCAAGGAGAAATTCCAATTGCAACTGAATTCAGAGAGTAAACTAACACTTTCATTGCATTTAAGAGTGAGTATAAACATCTAGAATATATTGAGATTAGGATTAATTTTCGACGAATTTAGATTCTACAAAACGCCCTTTTCGAAGGGACACAGTCCGACTCAGACTCTGACTTGGATGACTGTCCATCGAGTGTCTCAAGGCGAAAATCTTTCAACAAAACTCCAAAAGAAATTATACATATTGAGCCTGTGAGTTTAGCGACATCTAACTCGGATCGAAACGAAGCTTTTCAGAAATCTGAAGTAGCAGCTAGTAATACTTCAATGCTCCAAAAGTCCACATTTGTACAGTAAGTTGCAACCAAGACTTCATATTCAGAACGAATTTTGTCCACAAGCGTCCTTTAAAATGTCCACATTTAACAGAAACTTTCCACAACTAACAACAATAAAAATTTTCATAGAAATTGTGTGTAATTATTTTATTTTTACTTTCTTAGGCGGCATGAGGAACGAGGCAGAATAGAACTCACATTAGATTACAGTGGAACGCGGCAAAAGTTGCTGGTAACAGTGCATCGCATCGCGTAAGTTAAGAAAATTAAAGTTTATATAAAAAAAATCATAAATAAATTTCTATCATTTTTGCTGGCAACAAAATATAGCATTATGAAATTTGGAAGCCCAGTAAATTTATACAATTACTAGTAAGAATATAACAGCGCCATTATGCATTTCCCGAGACATTCGACAGAATTTTCTGAAAAATTAATTATGTATGTTATGTCTATTTTGTACTGATTCATGATCTTTACAGTAATTTGTCGCTGATGAATCCTGGCGATATTCCAGATCCCTACGTCAAATTGCGTTTGGAGGGACCCGGGATTAGCCCTGTTAAACACAGAACAAAAGTAAGTTCATATAGTAAATACAGTGATGATCTCCCTCATATACATATACATAGATATTTAAACTAAGAATTTTATCAAATTATAAATACATTTTTATCCATTTCTGTTTCAGGTTGTGCTTGATTCGTGTGATCCGGTGTACGAAAATACCTTCGAATATCTCTTGTCTGTTTTCGAATTACCCGCCCACAGGCTGATAGTTACAGTGAAGAACAAGAAGTTGTTTAATTCAAGTATTCTCGGCCAGGTATTTTAATTCATAACACCTTCAAGATGTACTGAGATCTAAATTTTTCTTTTTCCCTGTAGAAGATCATCGATCTTGATATTCTCGAGCCGTCCGGATTTCTACTTCGGGATTGGTTCGATTTACACGAGGAAGAAGTTTCCGATTGATGCTCATCTGAGAAGAGCATCATTACGAGTTTATAGGTATATACTGTAATATAATATACCTCTACAGGTACGTACTTTAAAAAATATTCACTGGTACATGTGTATTGAGCGAAATTTGCTTGGGTTGTATGATCAGTCTAGTCAGTTATATATTTAAAAAAATTCTTTATAAAGCAGGCGCATACAAGTACATTTAGGTATATATGTACAAAATATTTTTATAAACACTATGAAGCGGAATAAAAACTTGAAAGAGTAGACATAGAAATATATAAAAAATACCCTTTAGAGAGTTCGACATCCATCATTTCATAAACTAGTATTCCTATTGATACAAATGATGAAAAGATGAAATAAAACACAAAGGTAGGTAGACCCGGGACGAAACGCAGGGCTCATCACATAACACCATAATTAGTGACAATAAAATTGACTGAAAACCCAGGAATACATTGGAATGAATTAAAGTACAGTCAGGAAGAAGAATATACCCGGGACGAAACGCAGGGCTCATCACATAACACCATAATTAGTGACAATAAAATTGACTGAAAACCCAGGAATACATTGGAATGAATTAAAGTACAGTCAGGAAAAAAAATATACAAAGATAGATGCTTGGGAACAAAAGCAGAAAGGAACGAGTGGCAGCATCAGCAACACGCGTTGCTAACATCTCACCGCACAAGATCTACGTCGACTCGGTTCATTTACGTCCGAACGCGTATAACCGGTGTCCGGCGTATAAGGCAGGGTCTACCTAAGCCTTACTGACGAGTCCAATAGGTAGACCCGGGACGAAACGCAGAGCTCATCACATAACACCATAATTGTGACAATAAAATTGACTGAAAACCCAGGAATACATTGGAATAAAACACAAACTCATAAGAAAAATGGCACATATTATATTATGTACTTATGTATATTACATAGAGTTTGATAATCATTTTACAATCTAAGTTTATCTAAGTATAATCTAAGTTGTCCTTTCATCACACAATATTTTAATCATATATACTTTTTATATACTTAAAACACATTCGCAGTAAAACGTTTATACAAGTCAAGGTAAGCTTTACAAATTTGTTCTAGTCGCCGTTCTCGGTCGCGATGTGAGTGTCTTAAATGGCGCACATTGTTTCGACTACAAAAATATACTTGGGAATATAAAACGGCCCATGGGCTCTCTTAAAACCCTTTTAGGGCGACAATTTGTCATTTAAGACACACAGTGCAGAGATTCGTGAGTCTCTAGGGAAAATTGTTCCATTTGGTGCTGCTTAACCGGGGAAATGTACAGAAACCAGGAACAGGACAATCAATCAAATATGAATGTTCATTTTGCACTAAGTTAGTTTAATTAATGCATTGCACAGTGAATGGCAAATATATTGTGTGAATCAATTTAGAAAATAAAAATGAAATTCGTAGAGCTACAAAAACTATAATTTTTCAAGCATTTACCATTTACTGTTCAAATTTTTGGAAGACGTTTTTCCAAATCGCGAGGACTTGCTCCACTCTCTCGCTTCAACAAATCTTGCAATTGGCTGCTTGCCTAAATCTTCTGATATTTTACATGTTTGTGTCAATTCGCCATTCATCTTGCTGCCATTTAAAGAAATAAATATATTGAAAATGGAATGAGAAACTATCCAAATTTCACAAAATGATATAAGCGAGCGAAGGCCAAAATACAAAATACAATGAAACTATGTTTACGATATGCACATAACCATACTTCGTGAATTTAGTATTTTTTTATGCCCGTGAACGTTTATGCCCTGTAAAACAGCATAGGGCACGCATCTTAGCATTCAAGACTGTCAACCATCAGCAAATCAAATATAATAAGAATATATAAATATAAAATAGCTAAAAACTAAAATAAACAAATCGATAAAAATACAAATGATGTAAGACGATTCACTTAAAAATAAACCTAATAGAAAAAAATTAAGACTTATCTGCTAATAATAATATTAAAACCAGTTGTAAACCTAATCCTGTAAATTGATTAGCAGGGTAAGTTTGATTTGTAATGCTCACCGGGATAATTCTTCTTTATCAGAACGTTTGTGCTTCATGTTTCACCAAATTGCCAATACAGTATGTTTTGTGATCTTCAACAACTTAATTTCAGACATTATTTTGGAACCTGTATATGAGTACTTTAAGCAGCAGCGCTTTCGGAACTATTCGTACAAATATTATTCCACTGTTCGTTTATCTTTAAACATTATTATGGCCGCAGCAGCGTTTCTAGTGAAATCTATCAAAGCATTTCAAATCAAACAAAAAATTACAATCGCTGATTTTAACAAATTTTAACTCGTTAAAATGAATCCGAAAGTCGACTACAATAACTAGTCCACTCGTTAACTGTAATAATTAGACACGTCTTATTTATTACTCTTAATTAGAGCAATTAAGTACGCATTCGTAAGATACACAATTTTCTCGCTTTAGAATTTTAGTCATCCTAATTCAATGAAAGCATACATTGTTGGATGCTTGTGCATTGAGGCTATGACTATATTTACGCTATTAGTTCAATATTAGTAACTATGGACATAGTCTTAGAGGATGACCAATTTTGTGAGCACAGAAAGTTTAAAATTCAGAAAAAGAAAAGTTGGAGAAGATCGTCGGTTTCTATAAATATAAAACTATATTGCGAACCTTCAGAAACTATATTTACAACAATTTATATTTAACAAAAAAAATACTATACTGGCGCTGGCGCAACCTATATCTGGTTCGAGAACGCGTTTCTTAAGTAAATTTGTCGGTTTTATCACGCAAAGACTTATTCGTCGCAATTATTTAAGGCAATTTTATTGGCTATTGCGATTTCTGTACCTGCTGCAATGTAAGCATCTTCGTGTTTTGCCCTTTCACCGATATACAGTGTTTATCTGATCATAATTTAAAAAAAGAAAACAATATTATGAAAGTTATGTACATACAAATTCGCCATCTCCGATAATGCAAATTGTATTTGCGCGAATAATTCAGCAAGCACACAAATCGCGACTCACCCAAAATATGTTCTAAATAAAGTCGTCTTAAGTCGGGGCTGTAAAATGGCACAGTAAAAATCTAACAATTGTCTTGATTCAAAGGAACATTTAGAAAAAAATTCGATAAATGGCGGTTTTGTTAGGATCTACTTCCAAGCACCTACAAAATTTGTGTGCAATTTGGTAGATTTAGACTCAATTACAATATCCATGCGCTACCCTCAAAATCATATCATGATTCCAAACTTTAGCTGCTTCAGATAACTTTAATGCTCGTAATATCGAGGTATGAATAAGAATAAAGAATAATAATCGTAAACTATTTATAATCGAATTTTGACGATTTAACAACGATTCTGTTGAAACTTTGTACTTTTTGTACTGCCTTTTCACATAATTTTACAGAATCATACATCTAGGTAGAAGCCCTAAGATTTTTTTTGTAACTGATTACATTCATGTGATCAAAATTCAGTCGTAAAACTTGAAACACACGTTTTTCACAATACTGTTGACAATATGTTTTTTTTCGCGTGTGATAGATCGATATGCTTTTACTTCAACTATTTAAACGCTTTTCAGTAATTTCCAAATCCTAATCCTGGCAATAGGATCAAAGTTTGAATTATTTTAATATAAAATAAAACCACTTTGATATAAAGTAACAGAGAGTTATTGGAATTATAAATACTGGCATGCAGTAAAAAGGTTAATCCTTATTTTATTAGTGCATTAGGTTTATGCGATAACAAAATGACAGTTATTGAAATTCCTCGTTCACTATTTTTAATATTAAAAGTTTTATATATTAAATTAATTTTACGTTGTTGACTTTGTATTGATCACTTTTTTATCGGACTTTGGAGGCTGTTTAACCATTTGGCTTTAATTGTTACAATAATTTGTACAGTATCACTGTACAATTAACGCCATGCATTGTCGTTATTAAGGGATCCCTTATTTTTAGGTTCAATTGCACATGCGTATATGTCAAAATATCACTAACTTTATTGCTGCTTGCCCTTATTGACCGTCCAATAACTCTCTAATATTTAAACCAATTGAAGGAAAACTATCAACAACTCTGCGTAAATGTATTTTCCATTCTAAGCGACCAACTTCCAATGTAACTAATATACACGTTTGATCGATAAAGCCCCTTATTTTGTGCAAGCCTTAAAAACTAACAGAGTTAAGTAACTTATTTTCAGCAGGGCTTAACTTAAAAACTAACAGGTAAATTGTCATGTCTGGAATATAAAAATTGTCTACAAATGGCAAAATTAAAGAGATCAAACCGTAATACAGTGCGTAAAAAATTAAGTAGCTGTCTATGACAATAATTATTAAGATAAGTCAATAAAACTAATAGAGAGTATTTTAAAAGTTTGGCACATTCGAACTTCTCGAACCAAATATAAGCATGTTTGGGACCAATCGAGAGACATGTCTTTTCTTCGGCACAAACAGAATAATCATGTAATAAATTACTCACGTGTGAATGGACAGAAAAGACATTTCCTTGAAAAACATATATAACCATTAAGTAGATAGCAAAAGACAAAAGCTGCTCGGCATTGTAAAACACAGAGAATTCGTTTAAATTCCGGTAAACCCCATCCAATTAAAAAACAACTCATAGGTAGCTTCTGAACCGTCTGGGAAAATGAGTTTTCAATAGTCACATGTTCCGATCATCATTATTGATTTAATAATAAATTATATAATTTAGTAATAAATTACAATTTATAATGATCTCAGAAGTACGGGTTTTTAAAAACTTCAATCTTGTTTCTTCTTTTTTTCTTAACGGGCAATCAGGTAGCAAAAAGAGACCGCGGCGCAAAGTGGCCTTACTAGCAATGCTATTGGGGCTGTCCGGGTCCGTTGTGGTTACTAGGTACTCCCTAAAATACAACAAAAATCTCCGGTTACATTCGCTTTTACAACCTCAACTGGTTCGGACTTGACTTACAAATTGGAAATTCACATCTATGTCATCTGACAGGTTGTCCTGCAAACAAATGCGTTATTATGTCACTTATTACAACCTCCTTGCAATATCAAACAAATCAGTTAGGCATTTGTTTTCAAGGCAACTAAGTTTGAATTTCATCTAACAAATCGGAGCTCTTACCGGTAATGTGGGATAATGGGGTCCCGACAACATATGGTGAGGTCCTGGCCCTAATTTAGGGCCATCTTCGGCCTTCTCTTCTTCTCGTCGCTTCAAACAAGCTGCCTTTGGATTTAAATTTCGCTCTACAATAAAATTAAGTAAAAACGCATTAATTTGAGAAGCTCAATATGCAATATTTCAGATGAATATACAGGCATAAAACACAGAAAAATGCCTAGAAATATAATACTTACCACGAACTTGCTGTTCTAACGTCATAATGACTTCCACAGCCATATTTAAGATACCCAGCTTTGTTTGTGGCTTGTCCGTTTTGAGGTGTGCCATACACATCCGACCAAGCTCTTTAAGCGCTTCGTTGATGTCTCGGATACGTATTCTATACCAATAAAATCTAGTGATTAGCAAACATTCGAATAATAATTTGCAGTGTTAGGTACAAGTGTGATGTTCCGATGGTATTAGTTTAACTAGATGTGGGAAATAAAGCATTATACAATATATTGTTGAGGATCTGGAGGCAGTATTGATTTTTAACACACACATGATTCAGTTGAATCAAAACAATTTTCTTATACTGGGGTCCCGAAACTGTTGGTCAACAATGAACAATGATAGGGCCTACAAATAACCTGAAAATAAGGTCAGTAATTTTTACAATTTTTTTCCGATTCGGAATAACTGAAGTTGAAAAATGAAATTTTTTCTTAATTATTCAATTTTTGCTCCAAAAATAGATCAGAGATACTCGCCTTTTTTAATAGAAAATTTATTCGAAAGCCTTTGATTGTACAGGTACGGGACCTACAGTTCATCGCCGATTCCGAACGGCACTAGTTGATAGGGTGTTGGCGGGATTACTCGTGGTATTTGCCAGCTATGCTTCACGAGGTGGCCGGGGATTGAACCCGGGATCTCATGCATGGCAAGTGGATGCATTCGCCACCAGTAAAAAAGTATGAAAGTATTTATCTTAAAAACGGCAATGGTGCATCCAGATCTGACGAACCGAGCCTGATAGAGTTGAGCAATTCGAATCTTTTTAGTGATTCGTACCACACAAATTCGTATCAGGAGATTCGTTCATTTCGTATCAATAGAATCGGCCGACGTCGCCAAGATTTCATTCGTGTTAGGTACCGATTCCCTTTGCTATAGTCTCTGTCTCGGGTGCATTAGCCTGTAGCAGTCGGATCCGTAAAATATATCAATTGTTAAAAGAGTTGTCGAGAGGTGTCGATTCTCTATTGTTGAGAGGTGTCTCTATTGTTGAGAGGTGTGAGAGATTGTTGAGAGGTGTCGATTCTCTAAAGGAGGTTTAACAAATTAATTTGCAAAAAGTGCAAATAAAGTGTCACAACTATTATTCATAAATTTTAATGCAAAACATGTGAACATGTAATTATCTTTGTCTATTCTATTATTTGTTATTTTATTTTGCAACAAAAAATAATTAATATTTAGATATCTATTTTGCATGTTTCATATTTAACATACAATAATAAACATTATTACTGTTTTGTCATAACATAATAAATAAATGTTTAATTTAATTGAAAAAATATTTGAGTTTATCTCGGTTATTTCAGAAAACACGGGTTCCTTCTTCTTATTTTTTATCACTCAACGGTATCGGTCCGCGATCGACTTTCGTATTCCGTGCCGAATCCTGAACTCAATACCGTCTGTTTACAGTATACTGGAAAACCATGCGATTTTAAGGCGATACGAATCATTCTTTTTAGAGATTCGTACCATTCGAATCACTGGAAGGATTCGTATCAATGATACGAATCACACGAATACTACTCATCTCTAGAGCCTAAGCCGCGGCAAAATTCCTTTGATGTTTCGTCAAAACACCTTATTACCTATATGTATACTTATTACAAAAGTTAATTTTTACCGTATCTGTACAATAAAAGGATTTCCGCTCTATCATTGTTAATTAACAAATTCTGGACACCCTCTATAGCCCAATAACCACGATTGTTCGCATTACCAAAGCAATGACGTAAATAATTGTGCTAATGATACGAAATCGAAACACATGCAAGAATATAGGCCACAATACACTGAAACGACAGTGAAAAAGATAAACGGAAACAAAATCCCACCTTTCCCTTGCATTATTGGCTTGCCGTCGCTCTTTTTCCCTCTGTGCCTTAATGTCGGGGTCTAACTCGCCGTCCTCAGTCTCATCAGCACTGGAACAACTATTCCGACCTTTACTATTGTGCAATTAATATATCGTTTCCTTCAAAAAGAGCTTGCATCGAAATGTTTGCGATACTTGGAGAGACGATCACTTACTTAATGTTAGACTTGGACGGCCGCTTTCAGACACTTTATTATTAAGTAACAATAGAGGAATTGAGTGTATGTAGGCCCATATTCAGGGAAGTGTATTTCTTTAGCCGAGAGCAACAAAAAAATATCACAAAATCTACACATGCGCTGGCCAAATTCGTAAAACGAATGTTACGGTATCATTTTGTGAACGAAGCAAAAATAAGAAAAAACGAAACGTAACATTTGTAATGTGAATATGGGCCTAGGAATAATAGACAATAGCAGGTTATACAATACTTCAGGAGCTAGTGGATGACGAGAAGGACATATTTACTTAAGGCTCTTTGGTACTCTCAAAACTAGTTATTTGCAACTACAATCAAATTGTGAAATTTCTCATGGATTAAAGTGACTTTGAGATGCTAAGAGCCTTAAGGGGAATAAGTTAGTAACTGCTTACATACCGTTCACGAACGTTATTGGCCTGTCTACGCTCTTTTTCGCGTACGGCCTTGTTGCCCGAGTCCTCGCTCTCATCTTCATCGGTGTTACTAATGATAAATGGAAAAGACAACATTCAAGGTAGGTACGACTTTTCGATATCACGCTGTAATGTACTAGGAAAAGCTTATGTGGATTCATCAACCAAAATCTCCAGCTATTGCTATGTAATAAACTTTTCGAGCAAACTCTTTTTATACATTAACAATATGTAATCAGAGACAGAGTGAAACTATCCATTGACTTACAGAAATACTGCGAATGCCACGAATTGTGTCTTTGATGGTTTCACTCCTATTTGCATAGACAAGTGAAGAAACGACGATAGAAGAATGGTTTAAAATGTACGTTTTGTTGCAAACGTAGACTTTGAATCAAACTTCTGACTTGATTTTCTTTATGTCCTATTAAAAATCCTGTCAATAATACTTAGTCAACTAATTAAATGGGAACAGGATTGTTGTTACTTTCATTGTCTATAGCCTAAATCTGTAGAACGTAAAATCAATTTATACAATTGCCAGACATGCTAGTTTTTTCAAACGCCTAAGGCTTGATTTAATCAAATAAAATTTCCTTCTTCTTTTTACAATTTACCCTTTAGAGAGTTGAATAGGAAATAAAAAATACAAATAAATATTGAAAAATGTGCGTCTAAAATACTGCTTTGATTGCTGCTGCTCTGGTGAACCTTTGCACTTGAAAATCTAATAAAAAAATAGACCCATAATGGGCGGATTCAATGGAAAGAAATATTTATTACATAAAATAAAATATACATTTCTAATTTATTCGCGTTTTCATCGGAATAAAATAAAGATGAGTTACTGTCTAAAAAACGTTATAGTTTTATAGTAGTATCCTCTTGTGCTGTATCCGATATGCTAAATTTGGTGTTTTTCTCTGAAGTGGAACTCTAAACATTGATTTAAATTATTTAGCAAAAAAAATTAATTAGATTAAACAAATATACACATCCTTTATTGCGGTGCCATTTTGCTTTGCTTACTGTATATAACAGAAAATTGACTTTTCATATTGAAAATTTGAAAGCATCCGAATTCTGCATTGACCTACTTTAGTCAATTAACTTCAATCCTGTATCCATGAAACTGTTGCGATTTCAATTCGCCACTTTATGATTCCGCACTTTTAAAATCAACCTTTAACGTAAGGAGCTACATTTGAGCATTTGCAAATTGGCGAATTGATCGAGTACTTTATTTAAGTCCCCTTCACCAGTGAGCGAATTATACTCAAATTACAGGGCAATCCTAAATAAGCAGAAAATCAAGCAGATTACTGAATTTTACTTATTATTTGAATTTCACCCAAGCTGTCAAGTATTGGGAACACTTACTGAGAAACACCCTGTATATAACTGCGGTTTAATGCACGATATTTATATTGTTCTCTTGTTGATTTATATATTTTTGAAGTGAACTCCATAAAATCGTGAAATAATTTGACGTCCTAATTAAACCGCATCATTTGGACTAATTTGGAAACAGACAATTGGTAAACTGGCTTCTAATAATCCCAAAGTAACCCAAATGTTTCCTTAATTTTAAAAATATTAGATAATGGAATTACTAACACAGCGATATCAGTCTCTACGTACCATCTCCTTGATCTCTTCGCAGATTTGCCGATTCCACTGGTTGAATTGGGGGCTATGCTGGACACATCTACCGAACTGGACGGTTTAGTGTCATTATCTGGAGGCTCTTTACGTTTTTCTGCAAAGAAAATGAAAACCATCTATGTGCAGAATTCAATTCAACTATGATTGCAGGCATTTTTTATTTTGCAGAGAACTAGCTATAGCAACAAAAGGACAAAAATTTGAGAAATAAATTATCCTTGACATCCTCGAGAAAAGAAAAAACGCCATAAAACAAATATTGGGATCCTTTTACTTTACTATAATTAGTTTGCAGTTGGTATTTATACAACCATCGAAAGGATCAGAAATGTAAACAATTTTAAATTTTCTTTAAGTTCCGTTTTTAAAAAGTAATCACACGAAGAATGCCTACATGCCTACATTGCAGTGAGAAGCAGAGTAAAATACATACAAGAGAGATATTTAAAAAATTATAAAAAACCTGTGTTAACTAAGCGTTTCAACTTTTCATTCTGAGGTTTGCAGATTGCGCGCATTGTTTTTGAGAAAATCTTTTTTCACAAAGCGGGGGTTTTTTTCAACAGAATAATATTCATAATTTGTGGGCGAAAGATGTGTTCAACATAATACACCACAGTTGCTGGTGCTAATTGAATTATATACGTAAATAATATTTAAAATAACGAAAAATTCCAGTGGTACACAAAAGTATGTTTTTCCATAAGAACGAGGCGGAAGGTGTACACACATTTTTTCAGAAATAAGCGTCAGAAGTGCATGGCGCAAAAACACAAAACCGCACAAAGTTTACAAACTTTAAGAATTAACTATGAAGGCCCCATTTTCTTGAATGGAACCAAATTCAAGCCACAACTCGACTAAAGCTTCCCCAATCGATCACTGATAACCACATTCTGAGGTCACACAGATTGTTCCGAAAAAAAGGGCTTTAGAAGACCACCGTGCAAAAAAATTAAAAATTCATTATAAAGAAACTTGTGCGAATAGAACCAAATTTTCTTCACAAGTCAATCGACGCTGCAGAAGAGCATAGTAGAAAAATAAAAGTAACAGGCAAACTGTATGCAGGCTGTCCCAAAACTAGACAGTCAAACAAAAATGGGAAATTCTCTGTAGAGCTCGTTTAATGGTTTTTTGACATTGGTTTTGTTGTTCTCTTCTGGTACTCACTCTGGATTCGTCGTTGTTTCATTGAAAAATGCCCTATATTTGATTGAATGGTGCTTACTTGTATTGTAAGTTGGTCGTTCTACTTTAACAGCGTCGGGTAGGTGAGGATCGCCAGAGGGCGGCGCTGAATACCCGAGTTGAGTAATTTGATGAGGTGCTAAACTATTTGGCAGCGATCCTAAACCTATCTGTGATTCTGCATGGTTGCGTAGTACATTTATGGCATCATCCAGTCTTTCTTCCATTCGAGCACCCTGGAAAAAAACCTGGCAATACAATCAGGAAATGTTACACTATATCTTCATTAATAAGTTTTTCAAAAAATTGTTGAATTTACTCAACTCAAGAAAAAAAAATGCTAGTAAATTCATGCAGAAGGAGTAAGTATAAACTATCGGTGACTCGAATGAGCTAAAATAAAAAAAGCAAAATATTACCTGCGTAGCTTCGACATGATCTCGAAGGAACCCAATAGCGTCGTCTAAGCGCTGTGCTTCGGGGGCCGACGGCTTTACGAAAAGAAAAAAAAATACATGCAGCACAAACGGAAAACACATAAAAGTAGAAACGTAATAAATGCAAAAATACTACAAGTGCCATAACATAAGCTCAGTTTTAAATGTGCACAGCAAAAAACACGCATGTGTACAGAGATAAACCCACGTTGATATTTTTTGATTTAACTGCATATTTATAAGAAAAACACCGGAACAAACTTTATTGGTCCTCCGCAGTTCATTTTATAAGACAAACAGCATTTTGCAACAAAATCTCGCATTTGTGCTCTAAGCTAGTTATCAATATTCAAGATGGGTCGATTTCTCACCGCGTAAGTGTTTGTATGAAAATATTGAAAATATGAATTAATTAATTCATTAATTAGCGTGAATTAATTAATTCACGCCTATCTTGGAATGATACAGAGTCTTCATAAATGCATATAACTAACCAACAATATAATTTTTTTAAATTTTAATTATCCCTAATTGATTTTGATTGATTTGATTAAATTTTCCTGATTGGACGAATACACATTCTATGAAGACACTGTATGTAAATTGAATATTCAATAAAAACTATATACATATTAGTACAGTCTTACCATATGTAAATTTTGTGGGACATTTGAAGTAACAGCCTGCGTATAATGGGGGGAGTGTGGGGTGTTATGATTGGTCAGCCAGCCTGTGGGTGCCAGTGGCGGTGGAGAACTGACAGGGGTGGAGGGAGCTGAACTATAACTGCTAGCGCTCGCTTGTTCCGCCGCTGGATATATCTTAAATATGGAAATTGAGCAATTTAATAACGTTAACCTTTGCTAGATTACTGCAGAGCCCGATTAAAATGTATTGAGTAAACGATACTTAAGTAGCCAATGAACAAACTAATAAAATAGACAATGTAAAAACATCCAGGTACTTTAAGCGTTTAAGGACAAGAAAATTGCTACCATATCCATGCAGCAGTATCATTACGAAACACTTAATAAGGTAAATAATAAAACTCTCTTTTTAGAACTAAACCTGTTTATAAACAACGCTTCGGAAAGTGTGTCATGTATCAAGAAATTCGCGTAGGTAAAGGTATAAGTTAAAAAAAACGTCACATCGCGTAGGAGGCCCACGGACATAACAAACTGGAAAATATTTACATATCAATAATGTCATTGTAATAATTCCGGAAAAATATTTACTTATATCCGAGTGGGCTTAACACCACTATGTAATTAATATTTATTTAGTTGACAAGGCACAATTCTGATTTAATAAATAAGATCAAGTGCATTGGTCAATACATTGACAGGATTGTGAAAGGTAGTTTCGTCATTGTGGTGTTCGCAATTGAGGTTGACCACGAAGAAATCTCACAGATATTATTTTTTTTTGCATTATTCATATTTATTATGTTTTGTCAATTGTGAGCAAGAGGCAGGTATAAAAAAATAATCTGTGGTGATGTTATAAAGATACTTATATAAAAATTGCCTAAAAGACAAAAAAAAACAGAGCAAAGATGTTCGTCAATTTTCCAAATTTATTATTATTTATTTTATTAATAATTTTAATTAATATGCTAGATGATTTATCATTCACTAGAGAAGATTTTATTATTCACTTTTCACATTCACATTATGCCAATTCTGCATTCAGCGAGGCATTTTTTTAATTAAGAAAAAAACGTAAATTTGCTTGTAAATTTTTATACTGCCGTTCTAAAACTATATTGGTATTTATCTGCTTGTTTCAAAGGTACAACACATTAAAGGCATGCTTTTATCATAAATATCCCCTAAAATAAAAAAAATCAATCCACTTGCTTAATGTAAATCACTCTTTAGCTCATACTCCGATAATTAATGAACAGTTGAGAAGTCAGGAAAAGTGAAAAGTACAATTTTTGTTTAAAACCAGTTAGAGAACTCACATACGAAGTATCTTGTATACTTCGGCGGAAACCCTGAAGTATTTGTAAACATCCCACGTATTGTCACATTTTTTTGAATAAGCATGGTAAATAGTTATTAATTCACTTGACTTTCAGACTAAGTATCAAACAGATAGAAAATTGATGGAAGTTTTCTACCAGATTACTCTGAGTAAATTTAATTATTTAATTAAATTTGAGTTTTTTACGAAGTAATTAGCAGAGACCTTATAATTTTTTTTGCTCATGTGAAGCATGTGTGCAAAAGCTTCCCAATACTTTTATACAGGGTGTTTTAGACCATATTAGAGCAGATACAGTCAATTAAAGATCGGAACTGCTTAAAAACCGCTCAAACTGGCCAATTTTTTTGCAAAAAGTAATAAGTTCGTATGGAAAGTCAAACCAATACTCACGAACTGCCTGAAAGTGTAAATTCTGACCATGATGGACAGGCAGATGATATTGAACTATCCTTTGCAAATGATAATATACAAAAATAATGAAATGAATAAAAGTGTTGCGTTAAATAATGAATTGAAACTATAGCAGCGGAAAATAGAATTCAAGTGATATTGAACAAAAAACCCAAAACGACAGTAATTTAGATAACGAGAGAGCTGAACGTGAATGCAGTTAAGAAGAAACTTACTGAAGTGAGTCCCAGATAGGAGAAATGAAAGCGATGTTGATAACAACTATGAAGATGAAAGAAGTTTTGAACAGCCAAATAAAAAATGCGAATGCAGGAAAAACCGACAAAGTAAAAGTGACGACTCGCAATAAAATAGTAATAAGAAGAAAAGAGAAAAACTTATTTGGGAAGAAACGGCAATAAATTTACAGTAAAAAAATGCAGAAGGAGTATAAAAATCGTTGCATATGTACAAAATAAATTATGCATTTGATGGTATAAAATTTCAGGGGTAGAAAAACTACGCATTTCCAAAAATATTTTTCTACAATTTGTCTTGGAAAGAAAATTGAGCTTACATTTTAGGAGAACGTCGTTCCGACGACGGAAAAGAGCGAGAAGCAGAAAAGATGACAGTGTAAGACGAACATATACAGTTTTTTTAATGCAAAAAAAGAAGCGCATTAAAAAAAACGTCGAACAGAGACTCTATGGAAAATTAATTCTCTATTGAAAGAAACTTTTCTGTTAGAGTTATAAACATCTTAGGGCACTAAAACACAACTTTATAAGAAACTTGCTGAGGATAAAAATAATAAACTCTCGATACATAATTATTACCTTAACTGTTTCTAATTTTATTTGTAGGACATTAGCTATCTTGTGATAAATAGTAATCTCTAAATAGCATACTAGAAGGTATAAGTGCAAACGATTTGTCATTCTTTTACCTACAGCATCAGTTCATCGTACCAAAGATAACGATATTATATAAGTGTCGGTAACTTCTTCATCAAATGTAACTTTATGTAATTTTTTGTTAAAAATCAACAATTTTTGCAAGAAGTTTTGATAAAACATTGGCCACGACTCAACATTCAAATTAAATGTACAAAATGTGTGACATTTACTGCTTGACAATATCCAAGGCGGCACAATAAACTTTTCTTGCATCTTTTTATTTTGGTAAATAATTTTTTTACTCCGTAAATTCCTCGAGTCTTGTTGAGTTTAGGTATACGAGCCCTAACAACTAACGGGTGTTCCAATAAGAACGACGGTTTTGAATTCCGCGCCTTCGGCAAAGAGCTCAGGAAATTGGTGTTTTCACGACCACTATGCATCGAATTTTAACAAAAGATTTGAAGCTTCATGCGTACAAAGTTGAATTGGCTCAAGAGCTAAAGTCGGAAGACCATGGGCAACGAAGAGCCTTTGTTGATTGGATTTTGGAACAACGACAATTGGACGGTGATTTTTCCACGAAAATCATCTTTAGTGACGAGGCCCATTTTCATCTCGATGGCTTCGTTAATCGACCAAATTGTCGCATTTGGGGTTCCGAAAATCCACGAGTGAGCCTTCAGAAACAAATGCATCCAAAAAGTCTAACTGTTTGGTGTGTATTGTGGGATGGAGGCATCATCGGACCATTTTTCTTTGAAAATGTATTTGGTCAAGCATTAACCGTGAGTGGTATTTGTTATCGTGAAATGTTAACTAACTTTTTTGTGCCAAAATTGCAAAATATGGATCTCAACAGCATGTGGTTTCAACAGGACGGTGCAACATGCCATACAGCCAGAGAAACTGTTGAATTACTGCACGAGTCATTTCCTGGTCGTGTTATTTCTCGTTTTGGAGATAGGTATTGGCCGCCCAGATCATGCGATTTAAAGCCTTTGGACTTTTTTCTTTGGGTTTTTTTTTAAAGTCACAAGTTTATGTGAACAAACCAACAACGATAGAAGCCTTAAAAGATAAAATTCAATGCTGTATCTCTGAAATACCGCAAAATTTATGCGCAAAATTTATTTAGTCCTTGAACATTTCATGAAAAGAGCACGTCTGTGCCAGCAAAAAGCCGGTAAGGTCATTTGATATTGAAGATAAAATAGCAAAAATGTAAAAAACCAATATTAAGCATGCGTCTGTTAATAAACTTAGTGTCTTTATATTAATATCTGTCAGTTTGAGTTAGATAAATTTCATACTTTCAGATAAATGCATGAGAAAATAGCATGTGGTGTTACATCAGATAAAAAAACTGTCAAATCAATGCAGAAAACTTCAAATGACCTAAATATTGTTCGTTTGTGTTATAAAAAAAGTTCGGGGAGACCACTAGTAATGCTGTTCGTGGTAAAAGTTGAGGCCGACCCCGTATTATTTACTGAAAGAGAACGTCGTGTTCTTGTAAAAATCTGCAGATCCAACAGAAGAGGCACCTTACGACACATTCAAGCTCAGCGGACTCCGGAAGCAACTTTAAGTGTATCGCGCGAATGCTGTAGACTATGGCGGCATACACCTAGCTACATTTTTTATAAAAAGGTTTATTATTTTATGGGGTTCAATTATAAAATAATATATATTTTTTCATCGACCTTCGTTTCAGGCAAAGAAAAGCCACTAATGATAGTTATCCAAAAGGAAAGACTTTTGAATTGGGCTAAATCTATAATAAAACACCCTGGACAACGGAAATGTGGAGTAACGTTATTTTCAGTTACAGAGTGATTTGTACAAAATCACCTTTTAGAAAGACTGTCTAAAGCGTACAGTAAACTTTCTCCAAGAGGTTAGATATAGGGATGTATGAGTGGTAAACGCCATGGCAAATATGAGTTTGTTGATGGAACTGTAAAGGCAGAAAAGTACCAACAAAATTTATCAAGAAGTTTAATTCCAACTAAGAACAATATTTTGGAAATGAAAATTGCATATTTCAACACAACGGTGGGCTTTCTGACACATCTAAAACGACCAAAAAGTGGTTTGGAGATCATAAATTGAAAGTCTTATCGTGGCCCTCAAGTCCGGACTTGAATGGTATAGAATCTTGATGGCATCAGATGAAGAAATCATTGCATAATGATCCTCAGCGTATAGTTCCGGCATTCGGCAAGTCGAAAACAAGTGAAATTTGGCATTCGCTCACCCCAGATTATTGCAAGACTATAGGCAAATGCCAAAACGTATAAAAGCCGTCATTGCAGCGAACGGTGATGTTACTTCTTATTAAAGTTTGCCTTTGCCTTAAGGTACTTGTACTAAGTGCGTCCGAATATTTATTTTCCAGTAAGTTTGTTGTACTTTTGCTAATTTGTTACATAGAAAAAGCAGATTAAAAAGATGTTTTCCACTGCCAGCCTTTATGTGGCGTAAAGGGATTATGAATTAATTTTTCCGTAGAAGAAGCAAACAAATATGTTTAAAGTAAATATAAATGGTTTATTTTTAACACATTGGACATCGTCCGATCATATAGTTGTTAGGGCTCGTAGACTTGGATTTTTTCCAAAAAAGGCCACTGATTTTTAAATGAATTAGTATGGGGCTCATTGTATGTGTCGTTCTGTGGAAGAATGCACGTGAGCCTCACTACATGCTTTTTTATTTGCTCAATTTCCCACCAATTTATTTTTCATTTTAGCCAGTAAAAAATGAGCAACTAGGCAACTCAAAGGCGAACTTAACACTTACCGATCCTAATGCTTTGCCTACAACTGCATCAGGGTGCCCGTTAGGGCTCGCAAAGGCATTTCCGGGTCCGGCAATTGTGGTTGCTGGTGCCCCGTTAGGCCTCAGCGACGACATGGGCGGCAACCCCTGCTGGGCCCCCGTGTCTGGCTCGGGAATCAACCCGTAGGTTTCATAGTTTTGATATGAACTCGTATAGGCGGGCGGCCACTCGCCCCCTCCGACTGCATTTGTCGTACCATCCGCCAGGTAGTAACCGGAAGTGGTTCCTGGTGACGTGTACCGGGGTGAGTCTGTAAATTCGTCTGAGCCATACTGTAACAAAGAAAAATCAAATAATTCTCGGTTTTAAATTGTACCACGCATTCCATTTGAAAGTTAATATAAATCCCAGTTGTATGAGTAAAACAAATCCAGCGCATTTGCTCCGAATACAAAAAGAGAACTCTGGCATTTTAAATCCCTGCAAAGAGAGCCAAGTACAATCCATAAATCTTCCAAACGACATAAAACACAAAGTATAGAGCCCAAAAGAAAAACATCCATAATTTCTTTACCTTACTAAGAATAAATTATGTATTTTCTCGTTCGCTCCACGAACACCTAATACATCCATGTATTTATTGCCAATACGTGATGCACATTCGTTTTGGCTTCTGTGGAACACCGTGTGTTTTACCACGAAGTTATTATTGTGTACTGCTCGAATTCGAACTGAATAATCAATTTTCCTGTGCCAAATCTGAACACTCATGGGAGTTTGAAAATAAACTCTTTAAATTGGTTCAGAAATTTTATGGTTTTTGGTACTTAAACTTAAAAAAAAATGTGCGCTCATTTTATGCCTTTGCTCTCAAAGGTGCAAAGAGTGGCGCTATTAAACATTCAAACGCGTAACACCGGTCGGTTCAATTATTCCTAGCAAGTGAACATGTAGAGATTTTTTCTATTTTTTAGCTTCTTATATATTATGAAGATTTCTGACATCTGCTAGACCACTTAGGTTGCACAGTAAGTAAAACTCTGAAAACGACAGTTTTAAGCCTTTTTAGTGTATTGAGCCATTGAGCCATTCGAGAGTAGAATTATTCAAACGCATGTAATAATAAAAAAGGCCTTTTTGTCTAAAAACATCAAACTTAACAACGGATTATACAGGGTGATTCAAAAGTGGCGTCATTCCTCTGGGGGTGTTGTCTGGGGGTGTTTTGGGAGTACAGGAAAAATAGTAAAAAAAATTAATTCTTATCAAAAACTGAGATATTTGCAAAAAACTAGATCAGAATTACGGCAACGATGCTTTTCAAGGTAATCTGCCTAATTAACATTACGTAAATACCTGTTACTTCTTAATTATTGAAAATTGTAGTAACCATGCATACACAAAACAAGGAAAGAGAAAGCAATAGAAATATTTTGAGGTTAGGATAACGCTGTCTATTTGCCGTTAATGCTGCCATCCTTTTTGGGGCAGATGAGTGATGTACCTAAATCCCCCATATCTGTCAAAGAAAACCTCCTGTTGACGGTTATGTATCAATGATTAATATTAATCAAATAACATACAATTAAGTTGTTAAATCACAAAAGGTTTACGAAGTTCTGCCCGTTTAACTTCAGACATGTTTATTCCCCAATCACTTTATTGTGCACTCTTTGCCGCAGTCTGGGATCAACTTTTGATCAGCTTCTCGTATTCGGTTAAATTAACTCCTGCTCAATTTGTACCGGTGTTCGGAAGATCAGCGATTTAATGTGTCCTTGCGTCCTGTGTGTCTTACATACATGATAGGAATGTGGCCCTTCCTCTGGGGAGTTATAGGGACAATTATCCGGTGCCTGGGAAAGTGTCAGTGGTTGTGCGATGCACTCCTGGAAGGCTCTGCTACAATTATCTCCAATACCTGTGCCTCTGTGTCTGGAACCCGAGCACCTCTAGATCGTCCACAATCTGCGTCAATTCCTGGAGCCAATCGTCAAGTGTCTCTGGCCCTTTGCTGGTGTAAGGTCTTACACCTTCTGCTGTTAGTGTGGCATTTTCCCATAACTAATCACATATCCGCAAATTCGATGTTGGTGTATATTTTGTGAAAGGAGCTTCAAAGTAAGTCACAGATTGACAAATGCTTGTTATTCTTGACAAATTTATCTACCTAATACTGACAAAAAACATCAATGCCGCTTTGACTTTTCATCAAAAAATTGTAGAAGAGGTCTTTTTTAAAATAAAAAATTTGAAGCAAAGATCGTAATTTTTCTTTTCGAATGGTTAAGTATTCCAAAAGGCTACCAAGCAAACATGCGACTATTTTAAAATAATACTTAATAACAAAGTTGAAATTCGATTTTCAACTGTTAATATCTTCTAGAAATTTTTTTCAAAAAATTTTTTCAATATTTTTCTCGTACTCTCCAAGTGAGCCCCTATAACCCCTTAAAAGGAATGACGCCACTTTTGAATCACCCTGTATACTAGACTAAGAGGCAGTATTATTTCTGATAAAATCATCAGAATAATTTTTTTTTGTTCAATCAATAAGAGAGCTTTGCGTAAATAACATTGTAATATTTCAAAATATTTTTTTAAACTGGCTTCAAGATAATCAGCAAAATTGACGCAGTCGGTAGCACAGCATTTTGTAAATAAGAGCGCTGTTCAAAAAATTCAATACTACTAAAACTGGTCACAGACACGTTCGCGCAAAAGCTATTGAAGAAATAAAACTAGAAGAAAATAATAAAAGCATGATTCACCCGCATATTGAAACATCAGCAAACTCATAAGGAAATAAAGCCGAGCTGAACTCAAAATTGTTATCTACAAGCCCCAAGTGCTGATGAAGCAGAAGGAATGGAAGCAAATGCTAAAGTCGCAAAAAAAAACGATCTTAAAGCTGAGAGTTAAAGGGATTGAGATAATATACTAAGTATCACGCGAGAATTTAATGACACATCAATTGGACCAAAACCTCTTCAAGAAGCGAATCAAATAAAACCGAAAAAAAAAAATTAAGAAACGCCAGTATCAGTTAAAGAAGATTATTCAACATCCCCCAGCTCAGTGACTATCACCCGTTTTCCAAAATGAAAGAATTGCATCTTTGCAAATAATACGAACTTTACGTACACACTAGTCTCCTGTATGGAAAGAGGAACATAAAAATCTTTAACAAAGGGTAATAAACCTTAAACATAGATTATCCCACACGACCCCCGGTTAACTTACCGGCAGACGCAAATGCTCGTAAAATGTCTTTTATTTAAGTTCGAGTTTAATTATAAGTTGCCTTGTAGCATAGTGCGTCTAATAGCTCATAAAAATTTGAATCATGTTTCATGCAGCTACTTAAACATTATTATAGTTTCCGTAGGCTTTCTGGAACGATCACACGTCAATTCGATCTGGATTAAGTAAATTTCATAAAATCTAAAAATTACTTTAATAATATAGCTTGTACCATAGATTTTCTTTATTAGTTTAATGAATAGTAGACAGACACTTTTTAAAAATCGGCAATAAACGGCTTCACAAACATGCTTTTAGAAAGTTGTTAAAGTATTTTAGTCAGTTTTTAGTTAAAGACACTAGTGCCATTTTTGTATCTGCAAAGAGTTCGCATTTTGGAAGAAAATTCTCGATCTAGACTTTCAAATGAACGCTCAACCAAGAAAATCGGTCTGCTTCACTTATTTAACCATTTGAATTAGCAATTTATACACTTTGGTCCTTCGAACCGCATACTATTCAACAATAATTATATCAAGTAATAAATTTTGCGAAAACAAGTGCCATTAAGCAGACCAGGGAGTCGGAAACCATTCTGTCCGTTATCGCGAAAAGAGCGTGGATTGAAAGTAGTTAAGCGAAAAGTACCCTTTATAAATTGTAAAGTGATGATTTGAGATATCGTGATAACCAGCAAGTGCCTGAAAAAGGTCAGGTATTCCATTTTGCCTATTTTCTTGGTTCAAATTGCTTTATTACAATAACCTGTTGCTATTCCATTTTGTCTCGATTAAGCCGGTACATTTAAACATTTGGAATTTTTAAATTAATATTTTACAAGTGCTCGCTTTAACAATTTTACACTATTTAGACTTATTAGTCTATTTATTATTAAGGTAGGTGCTATTACTTCTACGTAGCACGTGGTCCCTCATAAGTAGCACGTGGTCCCTCATACGTTGCACGTGATTGCAAGTTTTTTACATTGCACGTTACAATCTGCTACATAATCACAATTATCTCTGTAATATTACTTCTATCACAACTAAATCAAATTCAGGCAAATCAGTCATTAGACAACATTGAACAAGATTTAAGGAAATTGTCCAGAAATCGAGGTAGTATTAAGCATAAATTATCAATTTTTAGCAAAATGAAGTTCCTGTAAACGGAGAGGGCCTAGTTGTAAAGCCGTCCCTAAGTGATCTTGAAGTTAGGTATAACAATGGCTGTTTATTATTAGAAGAATTCGATAAAATCCAATCAGAAATAGAGTCTTCTTGTGGAAGTTTTAGAGAAATATTATCAGGTGCGTAATCAATTATTTCAATTTATCAAAAATTTTATTGCATTGAAAGACATTGATATCCTATTGAAAGTCGAATTTAGCAGTTGAAAAACGAAACGAACTTGTGGCAGCAACCAGCTCTGAAGATGCAAGCCACTCGTGCTTGCGAAACGTCAGGAAGAAATTCGTATTTTACGGCGGCCTAAAAACCTAAATAACTCACCAGTTTCAAGAAATGGCCTCGAAAGCCTAATTCTATGTATAGTCTAATTCTAGTTATGATGCCCTTCAGAATGTGCTCTTTCCAAAACTTAAAATACTCATGTTTTCGGGGAGCTTTGATCATTGGCTCAATTTCAAATACATTTTATATCTATTATTGACTGCAATGCCACTTTGACTGATTTTCAATAGTTTCAATTTTTAAAGGCTTTGCAACTGGGTTTCTTGAAGGATATGAAGGTGTGAGTTGTCCATACAAGACAGCATGGACAAATTTATGTTTTAAGTTTGACAAAAAGCAATTTATTCTCGATTCGCATTGTCAAAAATTAATAAAACTCCAATCTCCAAATAAAGAAAATTTCCAACAATTTGGCCACATGTTAGATGAGATTACAAAGCATCTAACTGCCATAAACGGGTTACAATTGAGTTCAGACCTTTTACATGACTCTAATTTTACACTTATTATCCAGCAAACTAGATAAAGCCAGCCTTAGAGAATGTAAGGAGTTAGAATAAGATTTGGAATTACCTACCATAGATGAATTTTGTCAAAAATAAGGGTTTTTGCAATCACTTGATCAAATCTACGATTATAAATCTAACAATGACGATCGTTAAAATAAGCATAGAAGAAATCAAGTAGCCAATCATATCAAATCAATTTATCTGTTCAAGCGTCTAATTCATATTCGATTAAATGTAACTTCTGCAGAAAAACCCACTCTATGTACAAATATCAAGAATTTCTCAGCTACTCAAAGATTAGAGCATGTCAACAGTTTAAATTTATGTGAAAACTGTCTTCTACAGGTCACAATACCAATAGCTGCATTCATGGATTTTGTAAGATTTGCAGATCCAAAAACAAAAATATAAAACATATTTATTTGCTCCATTTCGATGAAACCCCATTGAGTGAACAAGAGGAACAAGAACATTTAAATATTTTTGAAAAACCTACTAATCCTACACAGGTATTGCTATCAACTATTTTTTGTAAAATCCAAGATTCTAAAGGTAAATTTCATCCGTGCAGAGCGCTGCTGGATTGTGGTGCCCAATCCAATTTAGAAACAAAAAAACTAGGTGAAAAACTGAATATATCATGCGGAGCATCAAATCTTTCAATTATCGGTATCAATCAAGTAGTGTCTCAGCTTAAAGAAAGTTGCACAATGTCGTTACATTCGAATTACTCAAGTTTCAAGTGTCCAATTTCATGTTTTGTTGTTCTAATTATTTCAAACAATGTTCCCTCTCAAAATTATGACGTTCACCAATTAAACATTTCGACAGAACTGCCACTAGCAGATCCAGACTTTCATCAACCCAAAGAAGAAGATTTACTTATCGGAGCTATTCTCTTTTGGAATTTACTGTTGGAAGCCAAAATACAACTTGGAAGAAACCTCTGATAAATAATATATCGATGAAAAAAAATTAAAGCAAGTAGTTATAAATCATGCACAAAAGTTGTGAAGACACAAATATACAACAAAGCGAGCAGTAATGCATAAACACTAAATTTAGACTAAAAGCTAAAGTCAATTGAAATATTTAAAACTGTTTAATATCGAATGACAAAATAGAGGAAAAGAGGATAAAACAATTCAAACGGTCATTTTTTCAAGTGAGATCAACTTAAAGTGAACGTCGTTGCCGATTTGTTTGCAATTTTGCAAAAACATGAAAAGTAACAGTTTGGCACAATATTAATAAGAGTAGTCATACAACATAAATAAAATTATAATGTATATTTTTAGAATATTAAAGAACAAGGCAGGTAATAAGAGTTTTAATCATCGAACTAGGGAAAATAATGGAACGACAAACTAAAATTAGAAATGCTATAATTTTAGAACGATTAGTTGCCAATTCGGTCATTTAATAAATTGCAGCGTTTAGCTTAATGGCACAACCCAAAGAATCCATTATCTGTGTACCGATTGGCGCAATCAAAGATTATAATTAAAAGGCATGAACAAGTTCTGGTGTGGGACGTTTCTCTTAAAAAACGAATCATATTTTAGCGTCCTTGAAATGCCCATAAGAGAATATTCTAGTGCAAGAAAAACGAACGTTACTATTGACGTTGATTGATTTCACAGTAAATCAGACTACGACGTTGTAAATTGCCCATTTAAATAGATTAATGAAATCACTATGATTTATACGTGGAAATACGTTAACTACGCTTTCAATAAATAGCGCAAATATACTCGGACGAAAAAAAAAACTGGACAACACAGAAAAGCACTTACTTGAGAAACAAAGGTGGACACGATATGAAAAGCAGAAAACTTTATATGCTAAGAAGCAACTGAAATTTGTCAACTACAAGAAATGTTGAGTTAAAATCAAGGAGATAATGTGAGAGGCGTGAACTCTAAAACAGTTATACTGTCTGAAGTATGGGACATATTCAATAAAGTCTCTACAGGTGAAAGAAAACAAAATTGATTGGACAAGTCAAACTTTCTTATTTTTACTTTTTATATTCCCTTCAAAAAATTATCTTTTGCTCGTTTTCTTTTTGTTCTGAGTCTGCCGGATGACCAGGTTTAAACTCATCTCTTACATGATCCAAGATCCTAAATTTGCTCAGGGTGTTGATCGTCAAACAATTCACACCTTCTTGTGTTCGGGTCTTATCTTCACAACTGAACATAATGAGGATTTTGATGCTTTAGAATTCTTCTTACATTACAACGTATATAAACCTGATAATAACGCAAAGTCAACTTGTTCACTGTTTGTTAGAGGAAAATATTAAAAATAGCAGAATCCATCGTTATATGTGGCCTCGCAAAGAACCATCACATATTTGAAAAGTCTTTTAAAACGCTCTATTGATCTGATGGTAAGATACAACAGTGGCGTTCCGCAACAAGAAAATATTGACTAGACTATGACCAAATGATATTGTAATGGGATTTGAAACTAAATTAAACCTGTGGAGCGTTCCTTGACATTTTAATTGTTTGGATAGAGTTCGTTTCTCATGAGTCAGCATCGTGTATATGAAGTTCACTTGATTACACCACGTCAAGAACGTTTATTTGAATATCAAGCATCGGTTTGTACAATTTCATCTCCTTTTTTGGGCGTAACGAGGTACCGTTAACTAATACATACACGCATGGAATGATCGTTGTTGAAGCAATTTGCATTACAACAATAAATCAATTCCGAGGTTGCTTTCTTTCGATTTTGATTATTTATTATGAAAGTCTGTATAGTTTTCATCTGGTAGACGTAAAATTGGGTTAAAAAATTTCTCGAATATAATAGGCGATCTTAATTCGCTTTACTGCTCATTTTCATTAATCGACTTCTGTGGGACTATGAGAAGAATGTTCGGCTTGATGGTAGTTGCGACGTTGTCTTAAATGGATTAATCGACTTGCTCTAAAAACGATAAAATTTCAATTAAATCTAGTAAATCGAATGTATGTACATACTGCTGCAATTATCAATTGTATGCTTCCAACTGAACACATTCTTCAGTAGAGAAAAAGCGAAATTAATACCAGACCGACAATTCTGACTCTACATATAGAAGAACGTTCAACATTTAATCTTTGCACAACATTTACTAATTGGCGATTCAAAAATTTTAACTAATTTCCATTCTCTGTGTGATACCCCAACAAATCTGGAAAAACTTAGTAATTTATACACCTTTAAAAGCAGGTTTTTTTTCATAAATCATGCAATACTCTCAAACCTGATAGTTTGAATCAACAGTGCACCGCCGTTTTTATTCAATTTATGAACTATTCTGCCTTTAGCTCTTTACACAAATATTTGTGAAAGCTAATCATTAACTAATAAGTTTGTTGGCTTTGAAATCATTTCGCGAGTAATCCCAATCAAAAGCCTGGCCGATTTCAGAGATTTACATAGCTCACTTTCAAGCAGACGACTGAGCTTGAGATGGTATGATAGTCAATTGAGGTACTTTTTTAACTATAAATATTGCAATAACGCTGGTTTATTATTATACTTCGAGTTCTTCGAACGCTCTCCCACCAAGACTGCTGCATCACGTATTCAAAGCATTCTAAATTTAGACCGATCACATAGACAATTTTTATGTGTTTGTGTTCAATTTCAACATTAAAGTATAATAAAACATAATGTATTTATGGACGAACTATAATAAGCATCGTAAAGATGAAGATTTCCATTAATTGTGATGAAATTGAATATAAGTTCACCAAGAAGAGAGAGTGTGCACCTCATTCTTTTTGATGGTGGGTAAAAATTTGTTTAATCAATGCATCAAATATTTCCGGTGTAGTGTGGTTTGTGTAGCAGTGTTTGGTTACTTAAAAATGAAAATATAAAATTGATAACAAACGAAAAAGATTAGAGAAATCCAAGAGAAACAGCAAGCTGTTCTGACAAGGCAAAAATGTATTCATAACATTAAAAGGCTTACACGGGAGGGGGCTTTTTTCTGGAAAAAATTGCTGGAATAGTTTTAAACAATATGGAAAAAGTTCTGGTTCCGTCACTGATAAAATGAAACATAAAAATGTGCCTAAAGCAGCTCCATAAAGATGATCGAACAGAAATGGAGACATAAAACGGACATCGACAATATTGCGGTCGAAAAATGCTGACCGTCGCGACGCCAAAACCGTCTGCCTCCTATAAATCTATCCCGGAAAATTCATTTAAATTCAGTTTCAATGGTGCCTGCTTTTTTACTTCCTTATATATTAGAGTTTAAACTAACTGCCTTACAATAGAATCGCGTTTCTCTGAAGAAACAATGGGCTGATATTCCATTGCAACATCCTTTCAGCTAAACCAGTCATTTGATAATCAAAGTAGCTGAACAAGAGAAAATTAAGTGAAACTTACACTTGAGGTTTCATATCAAAAGCGTTTGGCTTTCACGGTCATTGCTTGAAACTGATGAGTTTTTCGGGCTTTTAGGCCATCGTAAAATAATTCGCAAAACAAATCATTTTCGACGTCGGCCACCAGTTCCAAATGAACACCACCCCATCTTGGGCTGGACAGAAGAAACGTGGTTTTTTTGCACCATGGACAAACTATGTAAATTCTGGAACTGGTGATATTCGCGGTTTTGGATAAATTTTCATTCAACGTTTAACAACATAAATAACTTGATGATGAGCAGCAGGACAAATCTACTTTTGATGTAAGAAGAAAGCAATGAATTTCTCCAAGACACAAATAATACAGAGTAGAGTTCGGAAAAATTCACACCGATACTGTCGTAAATATCATTTTTACTTTACTTACAGTAGTGTCTTTTAGATGAATAATATACCGGGTGATTCAAAAATTGGCGTCATTCCTTTTAAGGGGTTATAGGGGCTCACTTGGAGAGTATGAGAAAAATATTGAAAACATTTTTTGAAAAAAATTATCCGATGTTTGATTGGTAGCCTATTGGAATACTTCACCATTCGAAAAGAAAAATTACGATATTTGCTTCAAATTACGAAAATGTTTGATTTTAAAAAAGTACTCTTTTAATTTTCTCTATAATTTTACTCTTCTACACAGGACACAAGGACACATTAAATCTCTGATCTTCCGAACACCGGTACAAATTGAGCAGGAGTTAATTAACCGAATACGAGAAGCTGCTCAAAATGTGAACCCAGACTACTGGGAAGAGTGGACAATAAAGTGATGTGACACAGGCACAAACATGTTTGGAGTTAAACGGGCAGGACTCGCGCAAACTTAATTGTATTTTATTTTATTAATAATAATCATTGATACATAACCTTAGACAGGAGGTTTTTGTTTACGTCTGTGGCGAGTTTAGGTATATCACTCATCTGTCCCAAGAAGGTTGGCAGCGCTGACGGCAAAGTGACAGCGTTATCCTAACCTCAAAATATTTATTTTACTTTCCCTTTCATTGTTTTGTGTTTAGCCATGGTTACTACGTTGTTAATAATTAAGAAGCAACAGGTATTTACGTAATGTTAATGAGGCAGATTACTTTGGAAAACATTGTTGCCATCCTTCTGATCTAGTTTTTTGCACATATCTCAGTTTTTAATAACAATTAATTTTTCTTAACTATTTTTCTTGTACTTCTTAAACACCCCCAGAGGAATGACGCCAATTTTGAATCACCTTGTATAAAATCTTTTTTACGGTGAAAATTCACTACAAGTTGTTAAAAGTCGCCCCATTAAAAACTGGAAGATAATGGACCAGTGACAAAAAAAAATTGCAATTTTTATTTCGTCAGGATTTGGATAATATTTCTCAAGTCATGAAACATACTTCAAAGGTCATTACCGTGAGAATAACGAGTAATAGTTGTTCAATTGCCATTGACGTGATTGAATAGTGAAACTTCGAGAAACAATTGACTTTTTTCGATTAACTCATCTACATAAAGTGGCCGAAACAGTGTTTTGAAGCCGCCAATAAAGCAAACACGAAATAAGACAGATTATCTAAAGAAATCGACTTCTATTCAATACAGATGTATAATTTAACCTGATTAAATCGCACCAATCAAGAGCGATGATTTGCCTTATTGCTTACAAATGGAGACGATTAATAAATTAATCTAAGTGGTAGAATAATGTTATCGACATTTTTTGCCAATAATACATACTTGAAAGATTCGACGAAGGGTTATCGCAACTTATACGTCATATGCAAATAGTAAGATCGCTATTATCGGACGAGCTAAACAAGCTTAATATAAGCTTAATATAGACTGTAGTAGATCGATGTCATTTTTGAAACAGATTGGAATTTTTTTTCCAATTGCGCGGTTTCTGCACACTAACTAGGGCCTTTTATTCATTTTTAAAAAGATAATTTATTATATGAAAGTCTCATTAATAGATTAATGAAGCATTCAAATCAATTTTTATCACGCTTTAATTTAGATCCTTTTCATGTGATCATTGCATTACGTTTGCAATCAATAACTGCCCTCGTAGATGAAAACAAGCCCCGTAGGACTGAAGCGTTTTAAAAGAAAAGATAATACGAAGTGCCTTATAAGAAAAGTGGATCATTAAGCTTACTCAAGTGCTTAACTTGCTACTACGATTTTCTTCAATGGTTCATTTCATTTTAAAAGCTGCTTGTGCGCTGGGGACCTTTGAATGGGCCATTTGAGTTCAAGCGCTAGTAAAAACTACTCACTTGCCCTAATCAATGCATGGTTACGTTGCTATGTAGAAAAGTTGTAGAAGAAAATGAAAAAAGGTGCACCTTCAAAAAAAGTGAATTTAAATAATTTTCATTAAATTAGTACAAAATACTTGGAGCTAATTTTGTTTGCAGACATGAGAAGAAATTGTTTATTTGTAGTTCGATAACCAATATCAGTTCAGTGTGAGCACATGAAAAAAGTGGTTATAAATTCGGTCAAATTGGACAATTCTACGTTTATTCAATAATTGCTCCAAATGTCCGAACGTCAAAAACGAAACTGAAACTCGTCCTGAGCATTTCTGAGTAATTTTCCGGCTTGATCTTAAAAACGGTGCTTTTCAAGTATCCCAAAACAAATAGTTTTTGGGTGTTTAATCTGGAGACCTGGGAGACAATTCAACGGGTCTGTTCTACCAATCGATATTCCTGTATACATCCGCTTCATTCGGATTAGAAAATGGAGTAGCCACATTCGCAACTAGTTCTTCCTGCAAAAACTCTAAATATCCCGCTTGACTTAAATCTCGTTGGAATAACATCGGTATAATTACTCGACCATCAAGAATTCCTGCCCAAACATTGACTTTTTCTGGATATTCCTGTTGCCAGTGTGTATTTGTCTGATTAATAAGAGCAATTTTGACGATTTACCTCACCATTCAATATAAACATTGGATTGTCAAAAATCAATACGTTTTTATGTTTACAAAATTTCTGTCTAGTAGATTCATGATTTTTTTGCAAAACACTGAAGTTTTCTATCCGGATCAACTTTGGTGAGTTCCTGACGGATTGTTATTTGATCAGGACAAAATTTTTGGGCTTCAAGAGTTCTCGCCACTGGCTAATTTCGATATTGAGCACATTCTGTCGATGGCCATTTTCCCAAAACTGTTTTTCAATCTTGTTTATGGCTTTTTCCATATGCATGGAAAATCAGGATTCGTCTCTCTTAATAAATAAACTACTTCATTTTATGTTCTTGTCCTAGTTCCGTAGCCAGTCATCACTAAAATTTCCCGAGACATACTCAAACAACTCCCGAAAAAAGGGATTAATAATATAAAATTAATTAATATAAAAGGGAAAAATTACTTATTTAATTAATGCATTGTTTCGCTTAAAACACGTTCCTACGTTGTGGAAAACGGCAGATGTGATTATGATACCAAAACCCGGCAAATCTGTAAAGAGAGAGAGAAAACTGAGAAAGTTTCTGAGAAACTTTTTCATAGAAGGCTGAAGAAGGTAATTGATGAGGGACAGATGGTTCCTGACCACCAGTTTGGCTTTCAAGTACACAGAATAACAGAAATAATAGAAGAGTGCCTAGAAAAGAAGAAGAAATGCTCCGCCGTTTTTCTAGACGTCGCCCAGGCGTTTGATAGAGTTTGGCATGATGGCCCCATCAAGAAACTAAAGGTACTCTTTCCATTGCAGTATGCGCAGCTATTGGAATCATATTTAGATCAACGAACCGTCAGAATCAAACAAGAGAGCGAATACTCGGAGTTAAAACTCATAAAAGCTGGATTGATGGATTCAAATTGGTGGATTTCAATTCTATCAAAATTTTTATAAAGTCATAAAAGCTGGACTCCCCCAGGGCAGTGTGTTTGGACCAGAGCTGTACTTGCTACTGATACTGCAGTTCTAGCAGTAGGAAATTCCATAGAAGAGACATCTTCAATATGCAATCAACTCGATAGACGCACAGTGGCGGATTAAATTACACGAAAATACATCTGTTCACATTAATTTTACAAATAGAAATATAAACCATCATGCGGTAATATAATTCCTCGCAAAGAAACTACTAAATATTAAGGACTTAACCTTGATGCCAAGCTTAGATGGAAGTTTTACGTTAAAATGAAAACTGAACAATTGAAATGTATTGGCTGCTGGGACGAGGTTCGCAGCTTTCGATCAAAAACAAACTACTGTTTTACCAACAAGTCCTTAAACCAGTGTGGACATATGACCTTGGACAATGTACCAAGGAACATTGTTAATGCACCCTGGTATGTTCGGAATGAGGATTTGCATCGTGAGCTATAGGTGCGGACAGTCAAAGCAGAAATAGCGATTGCAGACAGGAGACCTGAAGAGAGACTCTACAACCATCCGAATTTTGAAGTGCTTCAACTGCTAGACAGCCAGAACACAGTGAGGAGGCTCAAAAGGACTAGACCGTTTGAGCTTGTGAACAGTAATGTGAAATGAACCGTGAAAGTGTGGGTTAGCCACAACAGTTTAGTGCGCGAAGACATACGAAAACCTGTGATGGACCGCTTGGAATATCACAGTTATTTAGGTAATATTTAGGATGCTTGTTAATCAAGATTAGGTGCATCAACAAAAAAATAAATAGAATTCAATCTTGTGGATTTCACTTAAGCTTGCACGAAATTTTGGTCGATTGTTTTTACATTACAGCGTTTTTTACAAAACGACAAACTAATCAATACGCTCGCACAATACGATGCTATTCTTCTTTCTTGTGTTAATTTAATTTTTTTGTTTCACATTGCCATCATCCACCCAGACACAACAGAATAAAATAACTCAGTTTCTAGTCAAAATTAATCAAATTCAGTAACATTTGGCTTTGATAATAATTCCCAGCATAAAAGGCACACAATTGGATAAGATCAGGGGACGGTAAGTAAGCCAAATATACTTTACAGCAGCAGCAGCAGCAGAACTTAATTACATAAAGTTCAGGTCTGTAATAATTAAGTTGCTCACGGTTGGGTGAAAGACAACTTATTATTATCTCGGCCGTTGCGATAAATGGCTTCTTTATTGCCTTTTCTAATAAACCAATACGTTAATGTATCGATATAAATTCTATAAATATCTAATAAAATTGGCTTCCTCCCATTGCAAAACCAATCTATGAAATATTCAATCGTAGAATGTAGTCCAATCAAGCGTGCTCTAGCTTTTAATAATTACGAACATTTTATGGAATGCATACAACGTTATGGACTTATAGCCGATATCAATATTGCGGTATTAAAAATAATTAATTGCGATTAATATAGAAAAATTCAAAGCATAGACGTGTCTTGTCAGAGACAACGTCCTACTAGATATTTCACTGAAAGCGGTATTTTGGAGCTTTTTTATAAATATTCCTCACTTTCACCTGCTAGAAATTTACCAGTGTTGAAAACAAGGTTCTGTTATCAAAGCCATTCTTCAAAGCTCTCGCACAAGTTTGGAAACGTACTAGACTGAATTCTGTACCTAACTCCTTAGAAAAAAGAAAAAAACAACCCAGGGCGTCTGTTGCAATGATTATTAAATATGCGCTTTCAATCAGCATTATAATATATTTCATAAATTTAAAAATCTGCTACAGAAACGCAATGTATAAAAAAATTGATAACCTACGTAGGAGACTGAAATAGACAGATGACTCACCTCAAAATCATCGTTAATGAGGTGATTGAGCTTCCACAGCAGTTGTTCGTCCATGAACAAATCACTCTGATAATCCATGATGGTAGAACAAATGAATTTTCATAATAATTTGTAAACCGACACTGTTTCGACGGAAACGCGTGACTCAACTGTCAAAAAAAAATCGGTGTCCTTTGTGAAATGTGGGAAAACAATTGAAATCCACCTTAGTCGGTGGCACTTTGAAAACGAATTAATTGGTGTAATGTCGATTCCGACAATCCTGCGACAAATCAAGTGTCCAGATAAGCAGGGTTTTTTTTCGTTCGAGAGACCGAACGCGATAAAACGATTTCCAATTTAGTGGAAAACAATTGCAACAACTAAACAACTGAATGTAGACATACATACATATGTAGTTGAAAACAATGTTAGATGTCGTATATTGTAAAGTGTCAGGGTACTCAAGGAATGAGATTTTGAATAGAAATTTTTAAATCGAGTTTTAAACGTTTCTCTGAAGAATTACTATTAATATTTTAAGTTTATCTCTCAATAATAGTCTCTTTTTTTCACTCTCAATAATAGTGAGCCCGCTTGGGTCTCTTTACTGTTCTTCAAAACAAAATTTTCCTAATGATTGTTTGAATGTCCGTAGCACGGCAAGTAAGTGATTGTGAACTCCTATCTACTGAGTCAGTTTTGATTAAAATGCTTCTAATAAGATGTTCCTTAATCTAGTGACGTGCTCGAATTGGCGCCAATTGAATCCACAGCATTCTGGACGTCCCGTTTAAAGCTCATAAAGTCACTGTTAATAGAAACAACAGCCCACTTTGCTTTGATCATTTTGTTAATGATTTTTTTATCTGCTTCGTAAAGCCATTCAATTTTTTCCTAATGACCGTTAAAAATTAATTGGGCCTGATGTAAATGGTATAATGGCTTAATTATATAACGCTGTGTTATGTTCTGAATTGATGTGAGCAACATCAAATAGCATGGGACAAGCATATGTTTTTGGCAATGTCACAAGCAAGCACTTTCAGGAGCGGTTTCAGACCTATTAGTCTTCATCAGCTGGGTGAAGACCAATAGGTCTGAAAAAAAGGTTTGAGTTCTAATTCAATTAGAATTTGGAAATATACTGTTTGTTCTATACTGCTAGTAATTATTTTGACTTTATGGGAGTGTATCAAATACAAAAGACTGATTTGTTTGTCAAATTGTTGCTTTATTTTACAATATTTACAAAGCATACTATTCAATGCAGAAACTCCCGCCCTAGAAATACACTTTTCCAGCTGATTTGGAGATTTTTAAAGTTGTTTTTGTAGAAACTCTTCGAACGTTCACGCCGTTACTGGAGCAGAACATTCACTATCGCTGATTCGTCGAAACTACTTCTTTCAGAGGTCCACATGGATTAGTCTCGAGGTGACAAGTCTGGACTGTAGGGAGAATGATTCAACGTTTCCCAGCCAAAATTGTCTAACCTCTCTCGTAGCGTTTTCTGGATGAAGCTTGGCGGTGTTGCGAAGAAAAAGAGACTTTTGCCTGTCGCGTCTTTCTTTTCTTCGATGTGGCCATTTTTCGGCCAGTTCCACATATTTCCACAAGTTTGCAAAAACATTACGCCTTAATTTTGCATCGACAGTCAAAACTTTTCTGGTAGACAACCTGTTTAGTCCCTTGTGCAACAACGCATTTTGGGTTGAAATTATCGCAACCACCGGCAACGCGGAGGGTGTGAAGAGACGAAGGAAGGGTGCTGGTTGCGGTCAGAAAAAGGTGGCCGGTGACAGTGTTAGTAGAAGAATATCGAGAGCATTTTCATGTAGTGGCATCAAAAATGAATACAGTCCACTTTCACAAGTTTTTTATTGGTTCCGAAATCACAGCAAGAAAATATACCGCGGGTTTGCACCGCACACAACCAAATCTTTTTCGCTTTTTCTTCATTCCTTTCTTGAGTTTATTGTGCGATATTCATAAGATTTATTCTCTTCCTCCATGAGATTGCGGACCGCCTCAATCTTGGCTTTGGTCAGGCTGGTCCTTAGGCGACTATCGTGAATTTGCCTCTCAACTTTCCCAACCAAGACACGGGTTCTTGTGTTGTCTCCAAGCTGTGCCTCTAATCTCCACAATATGCCTGATGTATTCACTTCTTCTTTTGGCCAAAACGTAATAATTACGAAAACATGCACTGTTTTTATACTAAGTGGACCCCTCAATACTCAATCCCGTTTATATTTGATATACAACGTATTAGATGTCTTTTAAAGTCCAATATTTGCTATTAATACACACAAAGCTGAGTGAGCCACAGTTGACTAATTTTTTACTTAAATTTGAGTAAAAAATATTGGTAAGCCTAAATGTACCGTAATAACAGTGGGTGATTTCTTTCACACTCGATAATCGTCAATTAATTCAAACACTCTGCATAATTTACGAAACCTAAGTATATGCACTGTACAACACTAATTGAAGACCGGATTTTTTAAATTATTTTAAATATTAATTCGTAATTTAATTTAATCAGAAAAATGATGGCGGATTACGGCTTAGTACAAATTATTTTTATTGATGCGATAGAGATTTTCCTCTTAATAGTTTTTGTCTTAGTAAAATTAGTATTTTAAGTCAATAGGCCTGCTATATTTTATTATTCGGTTCAAAGCTATTTCGTCTGTCCCAAGCTTTTTGGCAGTGACGCAATAATTGTCTTTTTTTATTACTTGTCCACCGAGCGAGACGGAAATTTGATGTTATTAACGTATGTCTTTCATCAAATTGTTACAATTCGCGGAACTATGAAAGAATATTAAAATTATTGATTTGATTTATTGGCAGTTTCTGTTAATAGCTTGGGACAGACTAGGCGTGTTTTAGGAAAGAACTTTAATAGACAAAAACCATTACAAACATTGATTGATAAATATAAAAGGGATATACATTTTAAAAAGCATCGAATAAATTGCAGGAAAATGTCCATACTTTTTCCAGACTGGTCAAATTAACTAAAATGCAGTATTAACTCAAATAATAAAGTATATAAATTTAAAGTAAATAAGATGAACAACTGCTCTTATTTCAGACAAATCACATCTTAAATTGCTTTAGAAAGAAAAAAACACTCTGCACAAGGAACATATAACAACAAGAAATAATTAAAATGTTCTCTAAGGACTTTAAACAAAAATGTTTACCCGCTCTTTTCCTTTGTCGCATTTATTCATTTATTAGCAGTTTAATAGCCGTGTTGAATTGAAAACGAATTCATTTATGTATTCTATTATAACGACGAATAAATCGGATAAAAACCCGAATAATTGGGACAACACCTTAAGAAAAAAAAACAATTTATACCAATAACCAAAGAACACAAATAAGGAGAAAAATAATAGCAACTTTACGGAAAATTGATATTAACCAGTAAAGAATAGACTTTCTAGGACATCTTCATCGGATACATAACTCTTTTTTACGACCCAAGGCGCGGAGGTACCTTTATTTATGTGCAATTTTATCGACTAGACATTAAGTTGTGACAACAATTATCTGCTATTATAGATAATTATTCGTTTGATTCGCAGATAAAGATATCTAAAAGTACTATCTACTTTGCGCCTGGTAGATGACTGACCCTTTTAGTAAGCAAACACCACTATGGCATCAATTTAGTATTTAAAAAATTGAGTAAGCCTCTGAATAGCCAGTTGAAATTGCAGGAAAGTGTGTGTAAGTGGTTCCAAAGTTGAATGAAGAATAAGTTTAAAGATAGACATTTATAAATTCCAGTTGAAAAGATCTTTTTCCATTGAGAGTATTGAGACAGAAATGACGTCACAGATGCAGGCAAAACTTCAGGTAGAAATGCAACCCTTGCAAGAATGGCTTGCTTCGTCGGAATGAAACTGAAACACTTCCCAAAAGCCTGGCATATTACGTATGTGAAATAATGTGTTTGTATGTATAAATAAAATAATTGTTTATGAGAAAAACACTTACCCCGCTATCTGCATTAATAAAGTGATTAAATTTCCAGGACAATTGCCCGTTGATAAACGACTGATGGCTTTGAAAGTCCATTTTGCTTAAGTAAATGTCACCACATAACGATTAGACGAACATACCATTTAACATAAGGCGGCAGTACAATTTCCATTTTTCATTCTAGTCTAAGTGCGCTATTGAAATTAAAAGTGAAAAAGCGACACTTTACACGATGTTTGAGAAAAAGGAAGTGAGCAATGCACATTTAGCGAATACAACTAAGCGACAACTGGCTATGAGTAGAACCAGATGTTCGTTAGTTTTGGCAAAAGCGCTTCCAGAGCTCTAAATTAAATAGTAAATTACTATAATAATTGTATAGTTTAAGGCCAGTTTTGAAATTATATATACAATGTGAGTTGAAAAAAAACTTGAGCAACTTTCCGGTTTTGAAAATGAAAAGTGCAGGTCAGAATTCCTAACAATTGGATTCATATGGAAAGAAAGATAAATATAAAATGTCGATTTTTTGCAATACCCATGGGATTTTTCGCACGAAGCACCATGATTATTTGACGAAAAACTGTTGTTAGATAGTAATCACCAGGAACAAGACACTATGTTACGCGAAACGATTTTCTATTGTTTGCGTTTGAATAAAGGGGCCTTAAGAACACTTCCCTTTGGTACCCTCCACGAACCCGATCCTAGTAGACGTGGTTGTAAAAGCGACGCACGTAACAAGACTGAATTACGGGGAGTCCGCGCTCAGTTACGTTATGCTCTATGAATATGTAATAATAACCCAACTCTATGAATGTTTTGCTTCTCCTCCCTCCCACCTCTTTTCTAAAACAACCGTCGATTCCGATTGTCGGCCAGAGCCTCATTCACTTGTCCACATTGCGTATCCATAGAAAATCAAGTTGGCAAACTGTTGCTGACTAAATATACGAGAGGCAACTAAAGAACAACAAAGGTTAATAATAAAAGCAGTAGCAATATTGTTTGTTTGGTCAAGCGTATAGTAGGCCGGTCATTGTCATTGGCCGGGCAGACTGCTTGGCAGCAGCATGCAGCCATGCATTCGTGAACGAGTTGATACCGACGATATTCATAACGACAAAATTATTATACAACTTGGACTGTTCAATCTCCTTATCAGTACACCCAAGGAATCTGAGCAGTAATCGTTTATTTTTTGTTTTTGGCTTGTCCAAGCACTACAATCGGCGAACTTTCGACGCAAATTCCTCTTATTCACACGATTTTTCTTCCCCAAGTGACCGAAACCTTGACCTTAACTCGAAAACAAGTTGTCAAAGTCTTCTAAAAATGAGACAAGAGAACAAGGAAATCTTCTTTCACATGAACCTGACCTTTTCGGTTAGTAACATATCTATTTCCATTTTGTAGTATTTTTTTCATATATAAATATACAGGATGGCATCATATATTCAAATACGTTGTAGTATTCTCGATCGTACACTTGAGACTTGAAAATATAACGCAATTGAACTACTGACTAATCAAAATAATCTCAATGCTGGTAGGAAACGTATACAGGGTGATTCAAAATTGATGTCATTCCTCTGATGGTGTTTTAGGAGTACAGGAAAAACAGTTTTAAAAATTAATTGTTATTAAAAACTGAGATATCTGCAAAAAACTAGATCAGAAGGATGCCTCATTAACATTACATAAAAATCTGTTGCTTCTTAATTATTAAAAATTATAGTAATCATGGGAAAACACAAAAGAATGAAAGGAAAAGTAAAAGAAATATTTTGAGGTTTGTATAACGGTGTCACTTTGCCGTCAGTGCTGCCAACCTTTTTGGGGCAGAGGAGTGATAAAACTAATGCCTAAACTCACCACCTATATAAGCAAAAACCTCCTGTGTAAGGTTATGTTTGATTACTATTAATCAAATAAAATACAATTAAGTTGTTAAATCACAAGAGGTTGACGTAATTGAAGTTCTGCCCGTTTAACTCCAAATATGTTTGTGCCCGTGTCATATCACTTTATTGTGCACTCTTCGCAGTAGTCTGGGCTCACATTTTGAGCAGCTTCTCTTTTCGGTTAATTAACTCCTGCTCAATTTGTACCGGTGTTCGCAAGATCAGAGATTTAATGTGATCTTGTGTCCTGTGTATCTTAGATACATGATAAGAATGTAGCCCTTCCTCGGGGGAGTTATCGGGACAATTATCCGGTGCCTGAGAAAGTGTCAGTTGTTGTGCAATGCTTCGAGTACTCCTGGAATGCTCAGCTGCAATTATCTCCAATACCTGTTCCTCTGTGTTTGGAACCCGAGCACCTCTAGATCGTCCAAAATATGCGTCAGTTGCTGGAGCCAATCGTCCAGTGTCTCTAGCCCTTTGCTGGTGTAAGTTCTTACAGCTTCTGCTTTGTTACTGTGGCATTTCCCCAAAACTAATCGCATATCCGCAAATTCGGTGTCGGTGTACATTTTGTGAAATGAGTTTTAAAGGAAGTCACAGTTTGACAAATGCTTGTTATTATTGACAAGGGCTATCTACCTGTAACGATCTGTTAATGACAAAAAACATTATTGCCGCTTTGACTTTTCATCAAAAAGTTGTTTTTAATATCAAACATTTTCATAGTTTGGCTACCAATCAAACATGGGATCATTTCCAAATAATACTTAATAAGAAAGTTAAAATTCGAATTTCAACTGTTAATATCTTCTAGAAATTTTTGAAAAAAAAAATTTCAATATTTTTCTCGTACTCTCCAAGTGAGTCCCTATAACCCCTTAAAAGGAATGACGCCACTTTTGAATCACCCTGTATAATAGAAATATTATAGACCGTAATAATGGCAAGCCTAATTAAAAATGAATTGCGCGTGTGCAGATGTCAATACAGGGTGATTATTGTTGTGTATATTTTCCTGACTGTATTTCAATTTAATCCAAAAAAATTCTTGGGTTTCAGTCAATTTTATTGTTTATTATTTAAAATGTCACAAATACGTTTCGTTGTCTTTCTCCACCATCATCAGTTTGTGTGTATAGTTGTTTCTACCTTCACATTTGACTGGCTATTCTGGCTGACAATGTGAAGGTAGAAACAACTATACACACAAACTGATGATGGTGGAAAAAGACACCGAAACGTATTTGTGACATTTTAAATAATAAACAATAAAATTGACTGAAACCCAGGAATTTTTTTGGATTAAAATACAGGGTGATTCAAAATTGGCGTCATTCCTCTTAAGGATAAAGGGGCTCACTTAGAGAGTACGCGAAAAATACTGAATTTTTATCGAAAATGTATAGAAGATATTGACAGTTGAAAATCGAATTTCAACTTTGTTATTTTGAAATGGTCCCATGTTTGATTCGTAGTCTATTGGATATCTTAACCATTGGGAAAGAAAAATTACGACCTTGGCTTCAAATTACGAAACTTTTTGATATTAAAAAAGTTCTCTTCTACAATTTTTTGATGAAAATTCAAAGCGACAATGATGTTTTTTGTCATTATCAGGAAGTTACAGTTAGACATTTTTTGTCAAGATTAACAAATATTTGTCAAATTGTGACTAAGTTTGAAACTTCTTTCACAAAATGTACACCAATATCGAATATGCGGATATGCTATTAGTTATGGGGGAATGCCACACTAACATAGCAGAAGCTGTAAAAATTTACGCCAACAAAGGGATAGAGACACTGGACGATTGGCTCTAGAAAGATAGTGGACAATAGGTGTTCGGGTTCCAGTCCACAGATGAACAGGTATTGGATATAATTGCAGTAGGTCCTTTACTCAGAGCATTGCACAACAACTGACCCTTTCCCAGGCAAGTATAGTAATATATCCCAAATAAGTACCGAGGAAGGGCCTACATTCGTACCACGTATGTAAGATACACAGAACGCAAGGACGCAATAAACCTCTGGTCTACTGAACACCGGTACAAATTGAGCAGGAGTTTTAATTAACGGAATACGAGAAGCTGCTCGAGAACAGTACACAATACACAGGCACTAACTTGTTTGGAGTTAACGACAGAAATGTATGTTTATTTGTAAACACATCAATTCGAGGTTATGATGACAATAAAGGACAATGTATCGTTGACTATATTGACATTTCGAAAAAGTACGTTGAAAAACAGATTACCTTAAAAAACATGGTTGCAATCCTTCTGATCTAGTTTTTTGTAAATATTTCAGTTTTTAATAGCAATAAATGTTTTTCACTATTTTTCCTGTACTCCGAAAACCCCCGACACCTCCAGAGGAATGATGCGAATTTTGAATCACCCTGTATAACGGCGGCATTATTAGTGGCAGATCTGCAATGTGTGTTCCATATCTCTCTAATATCAAAATATTAACTTTGCCCTGAATTTGATTGATTTATTATCAGCTCGAAAACGAAACATTCGATACTTCATTAATATTTCAGCAAATTATTCCACAACTAGCAATAAATTGCGCAACTGCTTTTCAACAACTTTAAAAGTTTTCAGGCATTTCCAATACAGATTAAACTATTTCTATACTTTTTTGCAGTAAAACTTACAAATTTACTTGGTTTTGCCTTTGGACAGATTTTTATCAATTTCCACATGTTAACAAAAATTTGAAATATTGTCACTTTTAGCGTCCATGCATTTTAATTTATTCCTTATTTCCCTTGTATTGAAAATATTTGTAACTTGTTGAGCTGCTGATGAAATATGTGTATATTAATGTGCGTTAATTCGCATAAATATTAGTGATTAACTGGAAATATATCAATTTTTCAATATCCAATGTAAATATTGACACTGTAGTTGGCATAATTTATGATTTTTCAAATTCACATGGGAAATGAATCCAATTTTTCCGCAAAAAAATAGAAAATCATATTAGTTTAGTGAAATAAAAGTGTTAATGTTGCAGTTGAACATTTTTCAACTGTTTCCATTGTTTTAATCAACTTGTTTCCAACTATATTTTATTAAGAAAAAAAATTGCCATTTGAAGTTCCGAATTCTGAATATTTCACCTGGATTGGCACACTTTTAGCTAGTGCAGCTTATCGCGCCTAATTATTTATTATAAAAAACTATATTGAGCATCATATAACAATAAGAATAATCCAAAAGAAATTCCTGGGTTCCAGTCAATATTAGTGTTTATTGTTAAAAAAAACATTTTTACAAATACGTTTCGGTGTCTTTCTCCACCATCATCAGTTTGTCTAAAATACACATTCACAGTCATCATTAATTTAAAACAAAGCTCTAATTGAGGTTTAAAACATAGGTAACCTATGTTTTTAATATACTTTTTAATATGTTTGTAATTTGTATTTTAGTATGTATATTTTAACAGAGCTTTTATTTTAAATTAATGATGACTGTTTGCGCTTATTGCTTTAGTATTACCATTTTAATTACCATTGATATTTACATTAGTGATACCTATTTATTCTGTCCAACTGAGACGAATCTATTCGCCTAGATGGCGCCCTTTTCAATTACTTCATCCGTCATACGTCATCCCCGAGAACGCCTCGTCGTGAGGTGGTGCCATTCTGACACTCTCTTTCAAATCGTCAAGTGGTTCGGACTCCCTTTGTAGTGGTAACGCTTGTGAAATACACAATTAAAGCAGCTTACCAGTGTTTCAATCAAAATACAGTCCACTTTCCAAAGCAATCCAGTACGCGTGTTTCAACAACCGACTACAAATTATTTTGGGTCTACAAAGGTTGCATAGCCCGCACAATGACTGTGAATGTGTATTTTAGACAAACTGATGATGGTGGAGAAAGACACCGAAACGTATTTGTAAATTTTTTTTTTAACAATAAACACTAATATTGACTGGAACCCAGGAATTTCTTTTCGATTAAATTGAAATACAGTCAGGAAAATATACACAACAATAAGAATAATAATATTTACTTAGGGCCGAATTCAAGAACACCACTCATACGTAACTCATCTCAAATCCAACTCTCACTGCTCACTCACGTTAGGGTGAGATGAGTGGTCCCTAACTGATGCCAACTTTTGGTATTCAAAAACGGCACTAATGAGACACTAACGTGAGTGACAGCTGGTTGAAAAAAAAACAGTTTTAGTAGGTTATGTTCTATTAAGTGAATAACTTCATGCCGGTTTCATAATCGCAGTTCAGCTTTTATTTTCACGGTTCCATTAAGGGTGTTTTTTTCGATGACCAGTACAGGGATCTTCGGAACTAGATCAGTTACGAAGAAGGTCAAATGGACAAAGAATTGTAGTTTTGCATGCTTTACTTGAAACCAATTTTATTTTTCTCAAATTTGACAGCTGTCAAGAGATATTTGGAAAAGACTTATTTATGGTAAATTTTTAAATTACTCCTAGTTCCGTTGATATTAATTTGTAGGAAATTGAATTCCAAAGAAAATGGCAAAAGAGATTTCTCCAAAATAACTGTCTTTTTTGACATATGACACAAATTTGAGTTTTTTTAAATGGCAACCATACTTGATTATTACTTTACCGAATAGAGCATTTTATTACGATTTCTGTGATATATCACACGTTTGGTTTTTTTCGAAAATAAAGTGTCTGCGAACTATTTATACTTTTTCAATTTAGTTGATCGAAGTTAGCCATGGAAAATAGTATAAGACATACAGCATCGTTTCCATAGTAAGAAATAATAACAGTATGCTTCAGTATTTATTTTGACAAATACGTTAAAGTTGGCAATAACTTTATTATAATTAAGACGGCTGCTCATTTAAAGTGTTTATTATAAAAATCAAATCATACCAATAATAATTAAAATTTAACTCTAGAAACTTTAATTTTTTTTGTAAAACATTTTCAAAAAGTCCACCATTATTATCAATGCAAACATTGCAAAGCTTTAAAACTGAATAAGTTGCTTTTCTTACGGAGCGACCATCAATATTTTCCATAAAACAGGGCCGTACTTCCAATCCAAGCCCCAGAAATTGTTACGTCCAGGTGATTCCGCACTTGGGAAAAATTATGCGGAGGAGCGCCATCATGTTGAAACCATTGCACATTACGCCATGTTTCTAAATCTAAGTCGTCCAACATAAAATCCAGGTTATTCCGAAGGAATTGAAGATACCGACTCCCATTTAACGTGCCTTCAAATATAAATGGTCCAAGAATTTTTGAACCTACCATTCCGCTCCAAACGTTAAACCCAAATTTAATTTGTGGTCTCCTTTGCCAACGTGGTGGAGATGTGTTTGATTCCAAAGATGTTCATTGTGTCGATTAAACATACCACAATTGTAAATCGAGTTTCATCGGTCCACAATATTTTATAAGGGAATTGGATGTCTTGTTGGCATTTGTTTCCGAACCATGTACAAAAATGCACACGCATCTCCTCATCCCCTGGATGTAAGATTTGGGATACTGATAATTTAAACGGTGGAATTTGTATTTTTTTAAAACTCTCATCACGGTGCTTTGGGAAGTTCCGGATTCTGCTGCGATCTCTCTGGTTGAAGTCTGTGGATTCTGGCTTACAATGGCCAAGACATTAACCTCCACAGCTTCATTTATTGCTTTATATTCATTTCTTGGCCGAGTAAAACTTCCATAAGTGCCCAAATTGTCGTATAAACGCTTGAATGTTTTCAAGGACGGTTGACGACGGTCAAAATACTTCTCAAAATAGTAATCAGAGGCTCGTCCAGCATTTTTATCACATCTAATGTAGGTTTCAATCATGTCGCGCTGTTCTTGATTGGAATAATTCATTTTTACAAAAAAACTAACTTAGATTTCTAAGTTGAATTTAAACTTGGATGTCAAAAATTGAAAAGCGATGTTATTATTTGTTGCTATGGAAACAATGCTATGTCTTATACTATTTTCCACGGCTAACTTCGATCAACTAAATTGGAAAAGTATAAATTGTTCGCAGACACTTTATTTTCGAAAAAACCTAACGATGTGATATATAACAGAAATCGTAATAAAATGATCTATTCGGTAAAGTAATAATCAAGTATGGTTGCCATTTAAAAAAACTAAAATTTGTGTCATATGTCAAAAATGACAGTTATTTTGGAGAAATGTTTTATGCCATTTTCTTTGGAATTCAATTTCCTACAAGTTTTCTATTTAATGTTTTCCTGTCAAATTAATATCAACGGAACTAGGAGTAATTTAGAAATTTACCATAAATAAGTTTTTCCCCAATATCTGTCAGCTGTCAAATTTTAGAAAAATAAAATTGATTTCGAGTAGAGCATGCAAAACTATAATTCTTTGTCCATTTGACCTTCTTCGTAACTGCTCTAGTTCCGAAGATCTCTGTAATGGTCATCGAAAAAAACTCACCCTGTATATAACAAGATGAGTGATAAGCGCAGTTTCATGTGGAGTTCTGAGAAACAAGTTCAAAATGGCAGAATGATTGAATAGGAAATTGCCAAAGAGATTCTAAAACAGGAGGAAGTGGCAACAAAAAGATCAGAGGAAAATAAATCAATTTAGAATATATTCGTGTTTTACTGTAATACAAAATTTATTAATATTAATTCGTTGATCTGGTAAAATGACGATGAATGAATGCAGCGCTGATTGCACTACTTCTCATACTTGGCGCTTCGGGGAGAGAAAAGCTTTCGGTTTCCTCCAGTTATATTTTCATCGATCTCCTGGTTGTTGTCAATGGCAATATTATGAAGCACTGCTGTAGCAGCAATAATTCTGGTGGTATGTCGTAATGACGTTTTCAAGCACTTTGCTAAACATCTAAATGAGCTTTTCATACACCAAAAGCGCGTTCAACATTCTTTGTTAAAATATGTGCGTTGTTATATCGCTGCTCGGCTTTTCTTATTGGGTTTTTTATTGGGGCATACATATACCTAATCTGGGCATAAGCAACTTAAAGCAATTGAAATCCCTGATAAGCAGCCATTATCCAATCGCATACATAAAAAACTGCTATTAAAAATTCTGCTATCATGAGCAGAGCCTGGCCAACGAATAACAATATCTGTAAACTTTCAGTTTGGTCCAGCTATAGCTTGTACGTTTAGAGACATCCATCCTTTCCGATTCCTGTACAGTTCAGTATTGGATCCACCTGGGCTTGCTATTTCAATGTATGTACCATATTTACACCCAATCACTCCAGGAAAACTTGCAATGTGATGAAACTGCCGAATTTTAATTCGCCAAAATGCACCAAAAAAAAACTTGAGCACGCTATAAGGGGACGAAAAGAACACTAATTTCTCACTCAATGGTACTTAATGCGCCTGTCTTCAATGCAAAGTTAGGGACAATTTAGTAACTCATTTGACAAAATGGTTTCTGTATACGGTTGGGTTGAGATGGGTCTGATTTTAGTGTGAGTGATCTTGAGTGTCGTTCTTGAATTCGGGCTTTAGACCTTTACAGCGAAAGCAGAGAAAAATTCTAATGGTTTAGCTATTTGAAAACGTGGCTGTCCAAAACAGGAGATCACAAGACTTTCCCCAAAAACTGTAATATGTGCAAATTCCATGCGAAAATATCTTCAGTTTCAAAGATTTTCCCAAAAAAACCTCCATAACCGAGTTATTCGTAGACAAGAAGTCTATGATGCAACTTAATGTTCAAGGAAGTATTTCGCTGTTCGCAAAGTATTTTTCAACAAGCCATTAACAGTGCGATTACTATCAGATATTTAAATTGGCCCCTTCATAAGTGAATAGTAATTACTGGCGGTCTGTATCAGATCGTGGTCCGCTCGTATCTTATTGCTAGTACATGAATTAATTCGGAATCCTGCAAATCTCCAAAGAGGCCTTATGATATCCTCAGCCTTAATTATCCACTTGTATTAAATGGGGTGGGGTCCGAATGCGAATCACTTTTTACTTTAATGTATGATGCTTCATAGACAATTATTCGGTAAGTACTGGGTAGTAAAGTGAAAAAAAAAACAATCGTGTGAACTGCGTATTAAATTAATTTTCAGATACTGTGCATAACTTTTCATGTGGTTTTAACGATTTTCGACAGTAACACCATTGTGTTTAATTTGGACACATTTCGTTTTAACTCTTTACAATTGTTTGATGAGGGTCCCCTCAACTGCCTTAGTAATACAAAAACGCCATTCTTTTCACCCTGAAAAAATTATTCAATGGAACTGAAACCTGGTGATCTGGGAGGCAATTTTATTTACTCTTGAATAATATCTTAAATCATTTTCAAAGAAATTTTTAAATAAATTACCTCAAATTCGCATGATGTGTTTCATAAAGCAAATGACTCAGACACTTATAACAAGCGGCGCAAAAAAATAAACCCAGTTTTTCAGAATTGAATAAATAAAAAATAAATGTATGTAAATCGTTTCTTAAATTTATTCGAGTTGATTGAATTATTAACACTTTATTTTGTTAACTTAAATTTACTTCGTTCTTGATAGATGCATCATCAAAACGGCCTTGTAAAGACAAATCCGAAATATACGAGTTTATCGTTACGTGCTGGCAAAGTTACGGTAAGATCACACAAAGAAAATGAAAGTGAGGAATTCCACAAAGCTATTCCGAATACTCCCATTTCTGAGACGCGTGTGAATTTACCATGGCTTTGTTTAATTACTGATTTATCGCAAATTAGATACTGATGTAAAATTATATCCCCAAGAGGAAGGCATATACCAAAGCGGGCTAATCGAATAGAAACTAATAAGGCAATAGTGTTGCCTTGAAACGCCTTTTATAGATCATTATTTTTCCTTTAGTCTTATTGTTTCGCCGTCGTTTTAATTGCCATCTTGATACGTTTTGCACATAAAACTATAGTTCACAGCAGACAAACAAAAAATAATCACAACAGACGCAAATTGACAGGATTAAACGATAAATTCAGCACACAATAACTCAGTGAAGTGTTAATTGATAATTATTTGAATAATGCGATTGGAAAATAGGTACAGTAATTGTTGATCTTGCCTGCATGTAACAAGGATCATAAATTCATGAAAGAATTATGTTTCTTTTTTCTAAGAAACCCCCGGGGCGCCGCCAAAGCGAGCCTAGACATTTTCCCGACCAGTAAACGGCTGCACCTTTATTATTTGCATTATTATTAAATTATTTACCTTATATATCAAACACCATTAATAAAAAAAGTAGTTATTTGAGAAATTCCGTAAAGCGATTTGAACTGACTGGACACGTATTATCTCCTCATAAGTGGACGATTGGCCTAGAGCAGTTTGCATTGCAAGATATATTATTACACTTGAATCTAGCTTTAAGTCGAAACAGAATATCGCAGTCCAAGTATACCAAATGGAAATTACCAACGCTGGAGCTTCAAAAAAAATCTTTCATCCGACTTATCTCTTCAGTGAACAACTTTCAAATTGTTTTAGTGAACCACACTGCCAAATCAATGTCAATTCCAAGAAAAGTTATTTTAATGACGAGGTAGTTGACAGCTAAATCCCAGAAGTCGAAGTAATAATTTCGCTGCCAAGAATTTTACTTTTTTCTGTGGTCAAACCAATAGTAAAGGAGTAACGCTCAGGTGTCAGCATTCCAACCAATCAACTGCTATAAAACACCAGTCAAAACATAAAAAAGCTTTAATTGAACAATGCCGGTCTTAAAACTGTTTGGCCACGACAATTACCAGATTTAACTCCATCGGAAATTTGTTTCGCTGAACTAATAAACGCATTTGGTACTTGAAAGGTTCAAAGTTTACAAGACAGAGGAGACATATCTGGTTATTCCGGTTTGTTTTATAGGAGAAATTGCCACTTTTTAAGCCTTTTTTTCCAAAGCAACATTCAATAACATTTCCGAGAATAAAAATCCAGGATAAAAATTGTCTGCAATTCTTGTCCAATTAGCAGAATAGTTACCGATTCAATAAAAAAAAAGTATGCAATAATTGATACCATTATCAAAGGAATTTAATGTATTGTTTAATTATTTATTTAAACTCATGACACTTGTTGATTGCTAAAATTGATTAAAATATGCCATGACGTATACTTCTTTTCAACCTACATAATAAGTATCTTCAGTAAAATAAAACTTAAAAGAGACCAACACATAAGACAATAACATAAAGGAAGATACTTTTTAGAACAATCTAAAATCCGAGAATCTGATGAAGTCTTTAACGTTAAATCATTGAATCAATCAATTCTTTAACAGACTTAGGACAATAAGAAAGGCAAATAAATACTAAATGTGTAGGTTCAATGGCAAATTGAGCGGCTTGGAGAACAACATTTCGTTGCAAAAAACATTCAGAATAGATAATCGGCTATAAATCTATCCATAAATGAAGACATAAAAAAGAGTAAAAGTAATTAAAAGTAAAAGGCGACACACTGCCTAATGTAACATAATAAAATATGGACAGTAGATGGCAATAAAACAGACCAAGGTTTCGAATATTTGAAAAAAACTATTAAACTAGTCTAAAATCAAGGAAATTTATCTAAAACTTGATCATATAATTGGAATCGATACATAAAATTTGAAAATTCGTAAACAGTCGAAGTTTGAATAATCGCAAACAAATTTTAGCAGGATCATCGATGAAACAATCTGGCTCCAGGTTATAATTACGTATGTTAAGTAAGAAATTGAAACAAAATTGGATTTTTATCTCTCCTCTTAGATAAGAGCAAACGTGAAGAACTTTTAGCAAAATCTGGCATCTGTTGGATCATATTTCAACTATAAGCGCATAGCCAGGTGTTTTACTTCCGGGCATATTGAAAACGATTTCAAAACTTGATAGGTTGATTAGGTACGTATTAACTTGTATCGATCACTGAATTACCACAGTGATTTTTATTTGATTTTTCCATGCTAATTGTCGGTTTGCTTTAAATGTCATGAGTCAAGCTTATTATCATGTGGTTATTTACACAATAAAACAGCATGTCCTTAAATCAACTAATTATGCGCGTTTTCTAGCCAATACTTTGAGTATTAGACTTTTTATTATTAGACTTTTTTGTATACTAAATATTTGCTATTTTAGAAAAATTTCATATATAATAATCAATTACAAACTATATATTTTAGGACATAGAGTTCGCTTACTAAATAAAAGTAAACATATTTTAAGTATTTCGAACATTCGAAAATTTTATTTTTGTTTACAGACCACAAATATAGATCTTGCTGTATAAAACTCTTGCTACCGTCGCATTTTTAACACAAACACTGATTTAGTGCAGTTTAATTGTTATTCCATTTTTCACTTGGTGGGGCCGACTGTCGTATTAATGTGTAAGGGAATTGAAAAATTGTACCTATCACTTTCATCAAAACCTGTTTGTGATACTGCAAGTTCCAATATTTCTTGAATGCAACAGTTTTTTAGTTCATCTTCTTTCAGTCACAAAACTTGACTTTGGAAACTTCATTTTACGATTTAAAACATTTTTTATTTTGGCAAGATTATACTCATTTATCAAGTAAGTGAATTTCCTACAGTCCTAATTTTTTAAACTATATCTCTTCTCTCAAAGTAAGAAAATGCTTATTTGAGTATTTCAGATATCTCTGGCCTACCGATGAAATCGACTGAATCGTTTTAAAGACGAAAAGCCACATTTTTCGCACAAATGCCTAATGATGGCTCGAATTCGAAACGGGCAGACTATATAGAAGACACTTTCCTCTATTTAATGCAAAATACCACACCTTCTTCTCTCTCTTGGTTTAGGAGAAATACATTTGGGAAAGCAAGCTTGCACGACACTATTGGCTCGTGTTTCGGCTGATATCAACGCTCATTTTTTTTTCTAAAATGCCTAATGATGACTCAAATTCGAAACGGGCGGGTTTTATAGAACACATTTTCTACTATCGAATGTAATTTGTACACCGCACATTTCTCCGACCTTTGGTTTAGGAGAAATTCATTGTTGAAATAAAGTTTGCATGACTCCGTCAGCTCGTCGTTTAACAACGCGTCTTTTTCTCAAAAAAAAAACATAAAAATGACTCAAATTCGAAACGGGCAACATATAGTGCAAACTTTCCTCTACCTAATGCAAAATACCACACCTTCTTCTCTCCTTTGGTTTAAGAGAAATTCATTGTTGAAACAACACTTGCATGACTGTCAACTTGCTCGTTGATTAAGACAAATATTTTTCTTATAAAAACTCTAATGATGGGGTCGATGATCGAATTCGAAACTGGGTAGGCTAATTTAACAAATCTTCCCCTATTTAATGCAAATTAGCGCACCTTCCTCCTTCTATTGGATTAAGAGAAACCCTTGCTTGAAACAAGATTTGAAGCGTTGAAAATCTCTCGACAGACACCCTGTATTAAGCAAATTTACTACTTTAATCAAAAAATCTATTCTAATAATTTCTTGCAGTAAAAAAATCTGTATACATTTTACAGCTGAATTAACACAGCCGACATTTAAAGTCGTTTTTACGAATTATTCGCGTTGAGCAAGACCGAAAAGGCAGATTTCCATACTTAACGCGCTATCTGGTCTAAGATCGCACCATATACGTTAGAATAATAAATAAACAAGTCGAAGGCGGTAAATTAGCTGCATTATTAGTATTTGACAGTTGTTTTGCCGTAAATAGGCGCAACGCGAATTATTTTAGAAAGCCAGACGGAACCTCCCTAAAAGGTGGATGGCGAAACAATGCTAAATGAGTATTGAAAACCTCTCTAACAGAAGAACCCCAAAGGTCAAAAATGTATAATAATGCAAATAAGTTTTCGTGAAATAACAGATAATTTAATCTCTGTAAATTAAAAAAAAAGACAATATAAACTCCTGTTGAAACTTTTGCTCAACACTGCATGTTTATTACATTTTAAACACTGAATAAAGAACACATTTGGTACCAAAACTATTTCGAACCTTTGGTTTTTATTTTTTGGTCCGATTATTGAGGATTTTTTATGTAATTTTATAATAGTGATTTAATAAAAAAATTATTATTCAACCAACCACAAAATAAGAATTGACGGGTTGTCTTACCCCTCAATGTATAGTCTGTCCCAAGCTCTTTGACAGCGACGCAATAATTGTCGTTCCTTTTTTATTACTTGTTGATCGAGTCAGACGGAAATTTGATGTTATTAACGTTAAAATAATGACGTCACTGTCAAATAGCTTGGGATAAACTATATTCACATTAAGACACATTTCCTAATGTTTTTCTGTGAATATTATTTTCGAAGCAACTAGACCTGACCCTTCTAATTTGCATTCCAGTGACACTTGACAAGAAATACCACTTTCCATTCAGCATATCTACTTGGCTTTTATTGTCGAAAAAACGGAAAGTAACTTTGTATGTGTCTACCTAAGCCATTAACTTCGTACTTCCGTTAAAAGCGAACATTGTTGAACTTATAAATACTCTTGCCCCCCACGTAAATAAATGCAAAATATATTAGTTTTAAACGTACCCTAACGTATTTTCGTTTCCGTTTCAGCACCGACAATAATACGCTCATAATACGGGCAAAGCCCTGTTTGGATGTGTGCTGAAATATCACCCTACTTTTGACTCAAACTATCAAATTGAATATTCATTCAAAACAACTATAAAGTTTAACTAGAAAACTACTTTTTCCTTCAACACTGAACATTAAAACAGTTTGGCAAAACAAGCCAGGAATTGAGACTGGTTAACTTTCAAAGCATTATCGCGCGTTAAATTAACATTAAAAAATCCATTGAAATCTAAAGGTGACTGACAAAGGAAGTAAAAAATATATATTATTATTCTATTCTGGTCTATAAAGCAAACAACTATTTGAGATATTCAAAACCTTTCCCCGACGAAACTATTTCTATTTCAATCTAAATGTTTTTCATTGTCATTTCAAGTCGGTTTGTTCCTGTTTCTACAGATAATTAACGTCACAACAAACTAGACAGAATTAAAATTGATATATCTCCTTTATTAGCGGGTAGTAATGATCCATTTTGCGAACGCTGTGAATAATTCGAACGCATTCTGCATGGGCGGAATGCGTAACACGATGAAGCTGGGAATTTCGTCTGGAATCCAGCCTTGATGGGACAAGATGCCATATCTTCGAAGTGATTTAATTATGGCTTAGTTCCTTTCAACGAACAATGACTGTTGTGGATCTTATGGAATTGAGCGAATTACAGAAATGGACGGAACACAAAATGGGAGAATGCAAGGTCTTGATTTGCAGTTGGGATAATGAGATGATCATGGCGCGTATCAATCAGTATCTGCATGGTAAATTGAATAGAGCTTTTCCGCATTACCCACAATTATAATATTTATGAAAAATGTATTTAATTTAAATTTTAAATAATTTTAGTGTTGTTATAGATCCATTAGGTCGAAGTGCCGTTACGAATTTACAGGCAATACAATAGAAAATACAGGCAAAGACCAGGTGGAAAATGTTGCTGAGGTTCCAACTTTATGAATTTTTTTTATGTAAACAGCAAAGTACTGGAGAAGAGAGAGTAAGGAAATGGGGGCCGAGTTTAGGGCTTCAACACGTTTTTTTGCGATTTGCGGAACGCGGAAACGTGACTTGCCAGCGGAAAACGTTCAATGGCAGTGTTGTAGATAATAAGAAATCGAAAACCACTCTATTAACACTTTTTGACATAATCTCAAATTAACCGTCAAAATGGCAAAAAAACGATTTTTCAGTATTTAATTTTTTTCTCGCGCATGAATGATTTAATTTACATGAAAATCTGTAAAAGTAGTCTTTGGTGATGTTGAATAAGCATGATTTTTTCGTAGTTCAGAAGACGACTACTTTTCGAGCTATGTATATTTTTCCAAAAAACTACCCACGAACAATTCTCTTGATGTTTTATATAGGGTAAAGTCGGCAGAGATGGACCGGTAGGCGAGATGGTCCAGTGACAATAATTCAAAAATCCCTCGATTTTTCGAAATTGCATGCAGCGATAGTCACCTGATTCTGGTACGCGTAGGGCGCCATTTGTCTCTGTCGCCTCACAACGTTTTGTTCTAAAATTGTGTTAGTTAAGCGTAAGCTCAAAGTTTTTTCACGTTTTATGTTTACTTCGTTTGTTAACCAAAGGGTAAAAATATTTTTACAAAATCAATTTGAAAGCATAACGAAAAAATAACTAACGAAAAGGGCCAATGGATTGATAAAAACCTGAAGTGCTTTATTAGCAATAGACAATAACGAAATGGGAATCAACCAAGCTGCTAGAACTTTTGGGATGCCGAAAACCACTCTGAAGAGACGTTTAAAAACCCGTTATTTGAAGAAGCACTCTCGTTTAGGCCCTGGACCATTACTAGGCGAAGACAATTAAATTAAACTAGTCAAGCATATAAAAAACTTCAAAATGCGGAATTTATCCATTTAACTCAGATGCAATCCCAGACTACGCATTTTAAAATACGCATATTAAGATGGAAGTCCGTACACTTGAAATAATGCCATGCTCTTCTTGCATCTGCATTCCTGCAGAGTCAAGATTTTGTGCTGAAGTTGATGAATCATCACTAAGAATTGGTCAAAAAAAATTACCTGTGCCTGTAAGATTTTATATCTTAAACAAGCCGATATCAACATGATGAAGTTACACCAGGCAAAATGTTAAACATTATTTCACCAATTCCAGATATAAGCAAAGAGTTATCGCAACCGTTTTGAGTTGTTGTGAAAACATAGAGAAAAGGAAAGAAAAATCTAAATATGTTTCTAAAGGAAATAAGGGAAAAAAGAAGACAATAAAAAAAATAAAAAAAGAGAACAAAATTAGAATGACTCAGATTCTAGTCTTGTCCATGAAGATTTTGTATTGGACAGTGAATTTGAAGGTGAAGATTTTTCATCAGATAGTAACACAGAAACCTCTAGTGCTAATGGCAATCTTATTCTTGAATCCTACTACTGCGTTTTTGATGATGATAGGTATTATTTGGGACGCATAATAGGTTTCCAAGGAGAGAAGATTAAAAATGTAACATTTTTAAAACGTGCGTTTGACAAATGGTTGTGGCCTAAACAAGACGATGTTTTTGACGTTGAATCAAAGTTTATTTTTTATGGGCCCCTCAAATTAAATACATATCCCTTTGATCTGACTGAATCGACACGACTTGAACGAGGCTGAGAAGAAATATAAATTATTAAAAAATATCCTCCAAATCTGAATAAACTTAAAGTGCAATTTTTCATACAATTAAGGAATATGTTTGTGTTATAATTATGTAGGTACCAATAGAATTAAGATTTGCTTTTTTTACATTTTAAAAGTTTTACGTATTTTCTTAGAAAGAAATATACTTTATACCCAAAATAATTAGTTTTTTATTTATTTTTAATTCCATTTTACAGCAAATATTCTAATCATTAACCATAGTGGACCATCTATCCTACCACTCCTTATTTAAATAAATTTTGAATTTTCCAATATATCCGCCGGTTTAAGAGAGAAATACTCAAGCAAACTACTAGCATAATACTTTTTCAAGTAACTCCATCAATTTCAGTTGATAGTTTTAAACCTAGACTTCGTTATGATAATTTGAAAAAAAGTGGTCCAACTCTCCCTGCTTTACCCTAAGTGGCCATTTTAATCCTTGTGCTGTCTACTTTAAAACGGTCTATGTGACTTGGTGGTTTATTTATTGTTAAATCGTTTAAAATTGCATAACAATATAGTAGGCTGGTGCAAATAACTGTTGTGAAAAAATAATTATTATAGGCAAAGACTAGGCGAAAACACTGGAAATGGACAAATGGGGATGCCGTTTAGGGGTTGAAAACGGTATTTTTGCGATTTCGGCGAAACGTGACCTCCTAGCGGAAAACGTTCAATACAAAAGTTGTAGATAATAAAAAAATCGATCAAAATGGCAAAAAAACGATTTTTCTGTATTTAAAGTTTTTCTCGTTCATAAATTATTTCATTAACATGAAGATCTGTAAAATTATGTCTCTTTTGGTGTTGATTTGGTATGATTTTTTCGAAATTCAGGAGACGACCAGTTTTCGAGTTATGTATATTTTTCCAAAAAACTACCCTTATCTTCCACGAACAATTATCTTGACATTTTTTTGTATTTCGAAGGTCTATAAGTAGTCATAAGAGTGCATTTCAAATAGATAACACCATAGTTTTACACTAAAGTTAGTTAAAAAACACCATAGTTTTACTCCAGCGTTAATATGTGTAAGCAAAGATTTTATGTTACTTATTTAATCTTTTCAAGATGGTTTGCGCTACTTACTGTAATAACATTTTTTCAACTGTAATAGTCTTACATGAAGGCAATTTATATTACGTAAATATAGTCCACTATTAACAGAAATAATGAAGAAAATTGAAAATCATCAAAATTATTGAAAAAACCATGATTCATAGACTTTTCAGAGAGCAGCTCAAAGACTCCAAACACTAACAAACAACACAATGACATGGTTTTATAAATGGAGACTAAAACCAAACGCGTCAAAAAACTCAACTCAAAACTTCTGCTCACAAACCACAGACTCAACGCTGACTCCCCTACAATAACTGCAGACGGCCAAACGACAACCAAAAAACGACGTAAAATACCTTGGAATCACAATTGACCACAAACTTAAATTCACTAAACACATACGAAACATCAGGGCAGAAACAATAAAGAGAACAAAACACTTCCGATCACTAACTGACAAAGACAGAGGAATTAGCACAAACACCGCCACCAAAATATATAAAGCTATCTGTAGACCCTTGCTAGACTATGGACATATACTCATGACCAACGGAACAGAAAGGACAAAACGTTATATACAAACAACAGAACAAATTGCACAAAGACTAATAACACGAATAAGACACCCCCAAAACCCACTACACAACCCCTCCACCCAACTACTATACGAACGCACAAACATGACAAAGATTTCGGAAAGACTCATACATCTACAGACAAAATGGACAAACAACCCCTACAACTGGACCATACTGAATCCCCTTTGTCTTACAAGACCAACCAGACAATCCCGCTTCCGTTTCCCTACATCAACGCTAATCGAACACTTACAAACGCAACTGACTACTGGACAATAAAATAATTTTTTCTTGTCATTGGAATTGGAAATTTTATTAATAAGATTGTTAACGTAGAATAAGAGAATTTTCATATTTATTTTTTATTCAGATTAAGACTACATGTATTAAACAAAGGCAGAAAGACCGATAGGTCGATAGCCTTTTTTTTAGAAATAAATATGTTTACTACTACTACTAAACCACAGTCACGTAGACCATTTTAAAGTATAATTATTAAAATGTCCACCACATAAGACTTTGGTATTACAAAAAAGATCAGGACAGTTGTTCGTGGAAGATAAGGAGAGTTTTTTGGAAAAATGTACATAACTCGGAAACTAGTAGTTTTCTGAACTGCAAAAAATCATGCTTATTTAGCACCAAAAAATACAAACTTTTTCAAATTTTCATGTAAATTAAATCATTAATGCGTGAAAAAAAAATTAAATACTGAAAATTCGGTTTTCGCCATTTTGACGGTTAATTTCAGGTTATGTCAAAAAGTGTTAAATAGAAAAGTTTTAGATTTTTTTATTATCCACAACGCTGCCATTGAACGTTTTCCGCTAGGAGGTCACGTTTCGCCGCAAATCGCAAAAACCGGGTTGAAGCCCTAAACTGCGCCCCCATTTCCAGTACTATGCTGTTTAAATTTTATTTTTTCATAAAGTTGGAACCTCAGCAACATTTTCCACCAGGTCCACCTGTTATAATTTTTTTTTCAAAAAACTTATTTGCACTAGCTTACATGTCTGCCACTTTCATATATGTGAATCAAAATATGCTCATAAGATACGAGATATTTATTGCCAAAACATAAAAGTCTAAGTTTTCCCATATTACTTTCTGCCTAAAATCGCAACAAAAAATAACACTTAAGCTGGTGCATGTTGCAGGAAAGGTACATATCGACACCTCCACATGCTAATTCCCACACCGACATTGGATCAAACAGATTTTTTGCCACACAAAAAGCACACGAAAGACTTTTGGTTTTAACCCGTAAACGTGTTACTTGATATGGTTTACTTAACACTTTCTTGCAATCTAAAACGTTCACATAAGGGGGCAAGCAATAGGTAAAAACAAGACAATTTTTGCAAATGTTTTAACTTCGTGTACAGTAGAATCAGAATACAGATACTGCAATAGGATTTTGGTGTAAATTTGACCATTTCACGGTTTCAACGACTAATAACTCGCTAAATTTTCGATTTACTCAATCTTATCAAAGTGGGAGTGCTTAGAAGTACCGTATAGGCCAAATTCGACTAAATGTAAGTATTTCTTGAAAGCGGGAACATGTAGAAAAATTCTAAAAATTTTTCAGCCAATGCTTATAGTTGTAGTGCCTAAAATTGAAGTTTTTAGATCAACAAAAGACAATCTGTAATATTATACAAGTAGATCTAACTATGACGCTTAGACCTCGAGCAAATTGTCTAAAATTGAGTGAAATCAGGCGGTTAATTTGCCTGATTACCAGTTGGACTTTCACGGCCATTGCTTGAAACTGGTGAGGTTTTCGGGCCTTTAGGTCGTCGTGGGATAGATTTTTTATTTTCCACGACGCCATAAAAGCCCTCATAAAACTCTTTATCTCCCATAAAAATCCTGATCTGTTCCTAGAGAAAATTAGCAATCACAAACTCAACGCAAGAAGTAAGTGATCGCTTTAAGAACTCACATCTGCAAGAAAATGTAGTTCACAGTATTCTTAATCTATACAATCAAAAAATTTAATAAATCGTTCCCAAAAAGCATAAGAGACCTTCCTCCTGGGCAGCTGAAGGGTGAGTTAAGGAAAATTCTCACGTCAAGGACTTACTATGGGGTGCAGTATTTGCACGAAGATTTTGGTTCGCTATGTCCACATATTTTGGTTTTATGTAGTTTTAAGTTCCTGTTTTATGTAATTTTAAGGGTGTATTTTGAACAATGCCTAGGAGAACAAATAAATAATTTTTTCTTCTTCCTCTTCTATATCTCGAGGTTACTAATCTTATCTTTGCAATACTTTTTCTAGGTTTCTAGGAAATTATTAATTGGAAAAACTTTCATAGAAGCTTTCACACATCTCATTTTCATTATTAATTTAAATAATATTTTTTCTCCAAAACTAATAGATAACTTTCCTTATTAGATTACACATAGGCACACAACTAAGTAATTGTTAATAGAATATTTTCTAATACGAGTATGTAATGAACGTTTCAGTTATTTAAGAAACATCTTGTAGGTACGGTTTCGACCACTTTGATCAACTTGACCGCATTACGAAATACAGGTCTTAATCAGCATTCGATGCGAAACCAATCAAATGTAAATTTGTCTATTTTTGCTTGAGCAAAACAAACAAATTCATTATCGATCAAAACTCTTGAACTCTTGACACAAAACTCGAATTTAAATAGGCAGTTTCCTTCTTACAAGCTCGATAAAACGCTTTCGTAGAAGCCGACTAACTCTGATAACTGAATACTCGGCTTAATGTTTGCTACTAAAAGCCAACGACGATTTTTTGCAATTATTACATGCCGGCGTGTTTGATGTTTCCCATCAACCGGCAAAACGTTCAATTAAAAATGTTGGAACGACTGTTTTATTTAAAATAATACGTTATAAATCTTTACGAACCACAATCCACAGGCGAGGATTATTAGGAGATAAAACAGTGTTGTTTATTAAATTAGTATGAGTATAAAATAATACGCACTAGTTTATATTATGTCCAGTATAAATCGAGCGTAGACTTTTGAAGAGAAAACGCATTGGAAGTTTGTCGAAAAAGTCGCTCCGAAAATTCTAGGCCGGCGAGAATATTATAATACAAAGTATGTCAAAAGTTTAAAATAAGATAGCGGCGTGTTAACCGTTTTGATAGTTCAGATCAAGTAAAATATATTCAATGCAAAGTTTATAATACGAACATTTTCTTTTATCTCAACATAGATTTGCAGCTAGATGAATAATGAAACGTAAAAAATAGACAATGATGGCAAATTAAGGATGTGCTAAGTATCTAAAGAATCTCGCTTTTCTTTGCCTAATTTAGCTAAATGTTGTTGCTTTTCAGTTCTTAGAGTTTGGAAAACTTTTGCATTATTTAAATTATACCGGGTGTTTGTAAGTCGTTTGTATAAAATTCGAGCACAAATCCTAGGGTAAAAACACGAGAATTTAATCCAATTTTTCTAATCTAAAAATTAGTAAAACATTAGAATCCATTAATATTTTGTGTTTAATTTAAACAGTTTATAATTTTGCTCAAATATTTTACAGCTACTCTTAAAACAACTTTTTCCAACCTTTCAAGTGTGCATTATAAACAGCAGAATATGCCCAATAGCCCGAGAATGTTATTGAATGGTAAACAAAGGTCTCGTGATTTGTCATGTGACGTTTTACAAAGGATTTTTTGGTATTTAATACTACGCAATACCGTCTTATCGAATATAACGTGCGGACATGATTCAACGCAGGTGCCATTCGGTCTGTTACAGTAATTTTGTTCGAGATAAAGTTTTCAACAAGACCCATTGTTGTAAGCACAATGGACCATATTAATTTGCTAACCATTTACGTATTGTTGTCGTTTTTTTTTGGTTTAGAAAAACAATAATACGAAACTTAAGTGAATGACAATAGAATGAAACAAAAATCACTTATTAAAAATTATTATAAAATTAAAATGTTTTTAAATTAATATCTGAACGCAATGAATGTTCACCAATAGGATATATAGCGCTAGCAAACTGTGTATCTTAGGATATATTTGGTAGAGTTGAGAGCAACAAACAAATCAATACCTGTATTTTTTTCACAGCGATTATCAAATGATATTCACAATAAAGTGACTAAACTTAAAATAAACTGTGATTTGAACCGTGATTGGTCACAAAGTGTTTTTTTGTCTTGTGCCAAGCCACGGAAAACGAGTTTTATGCGGAATTTATTTTCTGTGTTAGATGAATTTTGTCAAATGCAATTTATCTTACATAACTATTACATGCAAACAGTGATTTTAAATCTCTATGAGCTTTAGCTCATCTCTAATCTTAGGACACGGATTAAGATGAAGAGTAATGTTGAAATTGAAAGACAATTCACAATCTGTGTTATAATCAACTATTAAATATAATTTTCATTCACTCATGCTTAGTATAACAGAATTTTAACTTTATTATTAAAGAGCTGGACAGGGTGTTTCTCAATGCAAGTGAGTATTTCCACGAATCAGGATCATTTTCAGATTAAAAGTTTGTATGCTTTAAGATCAAAATACGGCTTAATTTTTGCTGCTCCATGGTGGCCAAAATAATGAGCGAAAGTAAGTGTTTGAAAAACACTGTTTTTATATAGCAACATTTGCCAATTTTTTCCGAAGCAACTTAGAATTGAATCTTGACCATATCAAGAAACATCATTAGCAGCCTCCCACTTTTTGGTCAACATCGACATGTTAATCTCGCGAAATATTCCCTTTTAACTGGACTATTTACGATATATCAAAACATTTTTAAATTTATTCAGTATGGGCAACCAATTCCAGGCAATAGAATCCCCCTAATTCATTTCAAAATAGCAAAAACAAGTAATTTTACTTACTACTGCCCATTGCTGACCGTCTAGCGTGGTGGCGCCTCCAGGTTGCTGGGGTTCATCTTTGGGTCCCCGAGCCACTGCCCCAGTAGGTCCAGTGGCACCCCCCGCTCCTTTGGCTTTTCCCGGTGAGAGACGGCTACCTGGTCGCGCCCCAAAAGGGAAATAGGGGCCATCTGCCGCAAAAGGCTCGCCAGTAGCCTGCGTGGGGCTGGCCCCTGATCCAGCATACACTGGACCAGTTGGGCTTAAGGCGTAAGCCTAAAAATGCAAAAAAAAAACATTGTGTGTATTACACATGTGTAATAATACACGGTGTATAGAAAATGGCGCAAACGTTCTCCGAAAATCTTAATCGTTTTTTACGGATTACTGGGAATTACTTGGAGAGTACGGAAAACATGTTTAAAATAAATTTTGAGTTTAGTAGTAGTAAACATCTTTATTTCTAAAAAAAAGGCTATCTGCCCTTTTTGAGTTTATTTTTGGAAGATTTCAGCTTCTGAAGATGCAGTTCAACGTCAGAGGCAGGGGCCCGGACCGGAACCGAAATGAATCCAAAACCGGAACGAAACCGAAACTGAACCCATATTTTAAATTAACACATTGTTAGGTGCTGAACCGGAACATTTTATTTCGGCTTTTTCGGTTCTGCTTGTAACGTTTGAAAGAAATTACTATACATTTTAGAAGCAAATCAAAATAATAATTTACCCTCCTGCAAATAAATATAAAATTATTTCTGTGTTCTGGTGAGCGGCGGTGTCACTTTTAATCCCTGTAACAAAGGGTCGGTACTTCTTTTAGTTAGTTCCTGGAATCGTTTTAATAGTCGGCGCCGCAACGCAGTCAAAGGGAGAAAATATAAACCCTATTCTTTGCGGCTAGTTGTCCCAAATGACAAGATCTTGTATAAATCACAAAATAACAATTCTTTGGTAAAGGTAGTTTTAACCGACAATCAAGTAGAAAGAGCAAAAGCACATTTAAATTCGTTATGGACTAGACTGATGTTCTTAAGAGTGCAATTCTTCTAATTCTAAATCTGACCCTGACCAACACGATATGGAAACAGAATCATCTAGTTCTTCATCAAGCGATGAAATGGAAGCCTTTTGAACAGACATAAAGATTCAGAGCAAAAATTTTTAAAAGGAATTAGTCAGCACGTATTTTCTTCACATGGTTCATTTGTAGCCCTTAACAAAATTTAAAATATTTTGAATTCCTATAAAGTGGAACAAAGCCGCATACGCTTACCGAAAAATGAAACGATTTTTGATTTCTGTAAGAAAAAAAATGAGCTTAATCTCGAGTTATACATGCTTGCTCAAGTGTTGTTAAGCGTACCGGCAACTCAAGTTAGTGTTGAGAGGTTATTGGCAGGACTCAAATTTTTGTTGCCGCCTTCGAGGTCAAATATTAAAAAAAAATTTAGAGGAAAAGTTATTTGTGAGGACCAACCGACTTTTCATTCGTAAAGAACAAACACGGTACGTTTATACACTATTTAAAAAAAAAAATTAAGTTGAATTATTTTAGTTCTTCGATCACCAACAACGAAACATTTCAAATTGGAATTTTGGACAAAAGCAACTCCTCAAAAGATGGTGAAGAGTGTGAAGACATGAACCAGGAAGAACAATCTTTAAACGGAAATAAGAGTGAAACAAGAACGCGCTAAAGCCAGAAAAATAATTAACAAATTACTTTTCAAAAATACAACGATTTAATTAATTTTTGTGTCTAATATTTTCTGGGGTTGCTAGTCCTCCTACCCCCTATCATACAACCAGCCGAAGTACCGTATGAAACAGTGGATCGTTTGCTCATCTTTTATCTAGTATAATACAACAAGCAAGAAAAAGGTCGTAAGATTCCTAATTAGAGTATTCTTTATCTTTGTCCTCGTTTGTTGTTATTTATAGATTTTGGAACCGAAAAAAAACCGGAACCGGAACGGAACCGAATTAGAAATTATTTTCTAAACCGGAACCGTAATTTTAAATTTTGCCTTGCACCGAAACCCGAACGGAACAGTTATTTCGTTTCGGTCGGGATCCTTGGTCAGAGGTACAGCGTATTTCATCATTTAAAATGTATTTAAGTATATGTATTAAAATGTAGTAATGTACGGTTTGTCAGAAAATATTAATGTTTCACAAGACTTAAGTACCTTTACGTTTGACAATTTCGAAAATTGTTATAGGAAAAATTGGATGAAACCTAAAACTGCTATCAAATATGAACAGAATTACGTCCTACTACTCAAATTTATTTTACAAACTTTCCTCAAATTTCCTACCGATACCGAACATCTCTTTTTTTTCTACCTAGAGAAGGTAGATTACCTAGAGAAGGTAGGTTCTAACAACAGAAGATGTTCTAAACCGAGTCAAACAACAGGAATACAAAAAAAAACAAGGAAAAAGGGGAAAGAAACAATTATAAAATCACCAGTTATTAACAAAAAAAGCCAAAAGATCATGAAACGTAAAAGACAGAGGCGAAATTCAGAATTATCAAGTACAGATTTGAGTGAAGGGACCCTTTCATATGCAGAAACTGACGATAGTCCATGGGATGAAGGAATAAAAGAGTTAGAACTGGAGCCAGTGGATATGATCAAGTTAGAAACAGGAGTATTTGCAGTTGTCTTTAAAGGAGGGAAGAGAATGATGTCTTACAGATTTTTATGTATAAAGAGGATTTTGATTTAGAAGATGGTGAAATTAAAGTAACTTCCTTAAAATGTTTAAATACTGAACGCAAAGTGTTTTCTTTGGTTGAAAGTGACGTGAGTTTTATTACTGTAAACCAAATAATTGGAATAACCCCAGAACCTAGCATTTTGATGAAAGGGGAACGAATGTATTATAAGTTTTCGAAAGGTCTTGATATTTTTGAAAAGGCCTAGAAGGTCGTCTAATTACGATATCAAGTCTCATTACTATTAGGACAAATGTTTAGGTTTATAAAAGGTTTGTTATTGTTTAGCTTTTTCCTAATAAAGTTAAAGTTAGTATAAAGTTAGTCCTAATAAAAGTTTGCTTCTATAAAAATCATATGGCTAGGCTGGGGGTAATTGCAAACACAGTGCCTATTTTCGACAGAATAAATATTTTGAATGAACAAAAATCTAAAATGTTTTCATTTGCCCCCAGAACTAGTCCTTCATTTCGTTTGCACGAAAAGTTGCCTGTTACCAATTACCCCTGAAATCATGTTTTTTCTTTAAAATCCTGGGGTGAAAGAACAAGCCATATTGAGAAAAATACCAATAATATATTAGTAATTCATATAAAAATGTGTTGTTTAAAGTATCATTTTACAAATGCGTCATGAATCTTGCGCTAAAAAACAAATAAATCCATATTTAATCAGCCAAAAACGCGAACTTTAAAATATCGTTTCCAATTACCCACATTGACCCAATAACTTTTTTTCGTAAAATTTATTTAAAAAAAGTTTCCCATATGTTTCCAACTTAAGTAGTATATTTATCTACTAAGTACACTATTTATTAGATAAAATTGCCTTTCCAAATGCATAGTTTCAAGTGCACGACTAGTTATCTATTGAATTCTAGTTTTGCATTAGACGAATTACTAAATACCAAGGACTCTGTTACAGAATTTTGAAGACTTTTTGCAGACACCATGTATAAAAAAATTATCATCCCACCTTTTATATATAAAAAACATAAATGTATTAATAAAATGCTTACCATTCCGTTGTCGATTCCGGCATAGGATGACTGAAACACTGGTTTTTCTGAAAAAAATAGGTAAGTCAGTTAACATTGTATTATTCAACATTTAACGGCATTTTAGATGAAACAGATGTGGTTTTTGCAAATTGAAAATTTTTAAATTAAAAGCGCAACCTCGATGGTTCTGCTTGAACTTTTCAATAGAGATTCTCTGTAACAGGGCGATTTTGAACAAATATACCAGGTGATTAGAAAAAAGTGTGCAATACCTATTTATAATCTACTTGGAGGGAAAATAGTACTTTTTCCTCAGATGGAAACAAGTCAACAAAAGCTTAGTTTCAATATACAGTGTTTAAACTGCGGCGCAACCTGTTATGGTACGTTTGCATTAAAAGAAATTCACTTTTTTGATATCCTGCAAAAAATATATCTTGATCAAATTCTCTCACGGCAACCGTTTTAGTTATCGGCGATCAAAATAGTGTGAATTAATTAATTTTTAATTATTTAAGAACCACCCTGTATGTGCAATTCCTGTTTAAATGCAAAAAAGTACCAACACCCTGTATATGAGCAAATGAAAGATTTTGAGCAGGAGCTTGAACGTGCATGTTTCAGCGCTTGTCTTTGACTAGAATTATTAAAAACAAGACAATAGATAGATTCAATTAAAATATGCATGATTTATGGAAACCTCTTGAAAATGAAAGTTTCTTCCCGATTTAGTCTATTTTAAACCCCCCGGGAGATTCAATGGTCACGAAAGCATTCCAGCATAACTTGCTGGTTTATGTCGTCAAATCCACCAAAATAACTTGTCTAAACCATTAGTAGTTTTAGTGACCGAAGAAAGGGTCATCTTTAGATGCGCCTCGTCAGTCACAGGGCCCAGCTTCAAACTGGAGAGGTCAAAACGTCTGCTAATGAACGCTATCTAAACGTGTCTTCTCCATCGTCTTTACCGTAAATGCGTTCACGGTCCACGGCACTACTTAAAAGTGTCACACCAAAAGGCATTAGGGCTCCGCGAGCGGAAACTGAGAAACCCCATTTCAATCATATAAACCCTGCGATCACTTCCGGATAGCCGAAGGAGGCAAATTAGGCAATTTCCCATACTTAGGTACAATGTTTATTAAAACATTCGCATTAAAAACCAATAATCTAAATAAGGACTTAAAAGATAATTAGAACTAGTTTAGCAGAATGCGATGACGAAAATTATCAAACGGCTAGCGAAAGCAGGCAAAAAAAACTTATTACAAAATTGACAAAGACCAATTGGAAGCCGGATGTGAAGTTAGATAATTTTAATGAAATTACGTGACATACAAACTATTAATTAGTCTTGTACTTTTCACAACCAGCACCTTGAAGAAAAATTGTCGAGCGCAGAATTGATTGGTCAAATATGAAACTATACTAATGTGCGCCCAAAAAAAGTCAAATTTACTTTAAAATCCGGATAAGGGTTGTTTAGTACCAGCTAGTATCTCCAAGCATACACTTTTTTTTATAAAGAAAACAACGTTGGCAACATCGAAACGTACAGTTTCGGACGACTGAAACCTAAACCGAAAACATCTGTCCTGTCTTGGCCAACTACGTTGGAGCTTTGGTGATTAAGATTACCGAAACTGCGTTTAGGTAGCTCTCTCGTTGGGTTTCGTGTCCTCGAAATGTGACGGATCCTCTTTTTAAATTACTTTGACCCAGAGCGAAACATAGATTCACATTAAACAGATTACCAATGCAAATAAAACCGATTTTCTTTGCAAATGTTTGTCGTTGATTTTGCAAGCGGAGCGAAAAACAGCTGTTTTATGCACCAAAACCAGTTCAAATGATTAGACGATTCACAATTCAACGAATTTTTATCAATTCTCTCGAAACATTACGAAACGTAACTACGAAAAAAATGTAAATATTTAGCTACTTGACCAATTGACAAGTGGTTTTAAATAGCAGTTTCTGTGCAATTCATGTCACAACGACAACATAGGAGCAACAATAAAATAATAATGGCAGCATGCGTTGGTTTGTAACTTTCCATTCATTGCATTATAGAGTTGACCCTTTCTTTCGAACAATAACGGAACTGTGAGATGAGATTGGAATGAGCTCCTAAGACCCGAAAGGAGCAAACAACATAAAACAAAGAAGACAAAAGCCAATTTTACTATTTACAAATGACTCAATTAATGTTTTTTTCATGAGGTCTAGACTTTGATATGAAAATCTTTCTTTAATATTAAAAGTACCATAACTGCAACAACGACCGCTTGTTAACTTTTGAATAGAAAATCCGCATAAAAGCTAAAATAAAGATATCATGACAGCGAATAGTTTTCAGGAACCAATGTAGATGAAACCTCGGGAAATGAAATTATACTTATTTAAAATTATAAATCTCCATTAGACAGGGAGTTTTCATGTACCAGTCTCCACGGGAGGGAAGAGAAATGGAAGAGATAGGGAGATAGGGAAATGGCGCAAAGCTCTGATAAAATAAAAATATTGTTTTTCATTCAAGAAATGTTCAGTTTTCAATTTCACTTGATGAAAGTGTTTGAGAGAAAATCTAAAAAAAAGACACTGTACCAAGAGCAGTACTTTGTAACAGTTTTAGGAAAGAACCAGATCGACGGGATATGCAATAGACCATCGAGCCCCAATTGTTCCAGAAACACCGGCAGAAATTGTATCAAATAATCAATTGAAAATATTTTTCCAAATAATTAGAAGAAGTTAGAATGTGGTACTTTTTTGGTACTCGCTTTGCATATTGAAAATCAGCTTTCATTCATACAAATAAGCCTTCAATATCAGCAAGAGTGCATTCAAACCATCTATTATAAAATGTATATTCCCATTCAACCATCCAAACCCTTTTTGCCTCTCCAAAGTACTTATGATTAAGATAAAAACGTTCAAAACAAAGCACACAAGCAGCAATAGTCGAGAAAGATAAACTAGATTTTTTTGTCAAACATAAATGGCTTAATTAAGTTCAATAAAAAATATGAATAAAATATAAATTATATTTTGTATATTTTATATTATATTAATTATAATTATTATATTAATTATATAAATTATATTTCAACAATTATTCAATTCCAACGCGACAACTTTTCACTATTTAAACGATAGTCATCAAACACATTAATAGGAAATATTGAATAAAATATTAATTAGGCGCATCAACTTCAATTCGTTCCAATTAAGCAATGCTCCCAGAATAATGTATGATAATTACATCATTTAATGTTGAATAATTATTAGGACAACAAAACATAAAAAACTAGTTCTTCATCAAATACAGACGATTTAGGTTTTATTGAGCCATAATAAATACAGTGTTTTTAATTTTCTCAATTTCTTCTAATCAATGTTCAACATATTTGAAAGGTACATATCTTGCTAATCAATGGAATAAGTCGCTATTATTGAATGTTACTCAATATGGCGAAAAAAATTGATAGCATCTGTGTGCACAGTGTCCCTCTCGAAACATTATTAAAGACTCGGTTTCTATTTGCATGAAAAAAATAAATTATACAATATTAAAAACAATATTAAATAAATGCAATTGTTATTTTGAGAGTGCCATTGATTTCTGAACCTAAAAATGAGGTAAATTTATTTTCTTTAGTCCAACAAAAACATGTTATCTGTTTTTTTGTATGTAAAGTAAACTAGACCGCTCAACAAAATAAACGTTACACAGCCAAATTTGCCCTAACTGTAATAAAATTATGTAAATTCTGATTGCTGGGAACGATTTGACTTCTGTTTGAAGCGTTATCTATATTTCATTTCACTAAAAGTATGCGAGCAAATGACAAACTCTACATTTTAAATCGAAAAAAAAAACTCAGGATTTTCGGGCACAACCACATTAATTTATTCTTGGTTGTGTGTTTGGATGTAAAAAGAAAAAAGGGACCCTTATTACATATTCATATAACATTAAATTCCTGATGTCCAGCAATTTTTCGTGAATCACCAGAAATCCGTAGTTTCATTATGTAAAAGTTGAAATGGAATGTGATCGCAAATGAATCAGAAAATACATATTGAATAACATTAATGGTGTTGGTTGTAAAACATGAATCACAATGACAATTTTATCTGTTGCCAAAAATATGATTGATTGTAAAGTAAAACTATCACAGTTAACCTGTCTCAATGCTGATAAAAAATATATTCGAAAATAACAGACAAAACTTTATGTTTCCACAAAATGTGTTTGCTTTTTCCTTATTGTAAGCAGAAAGGTTTCTAAGGTAAGAAATAGCATAACAATTTTTTCCGGGCGGTTAAATCAGTAATTAATCTCCAAAAGTGCCTCTTTACGTTCGTTTCTAAAGTAAACCAATTTGCTTGTTAATAGGGAGGTTGAAGCAGCAAAGACAAAGCAGACAAGTGGCACTTTCGCTGGTTTCGTTTTTAAAACATTTGGACAGATATGCATTGAATAAATCAAGTGTAAAACCAAAATGTAATCTTTAAAAAATTGCAAAAAAAACACGTTAAAATGTACAAAACTCTGTTCAAAAACTTCGATGGTATCCCATGTACAAAATATACATACAAACTCATTGTGTGAAATTTTCAAGCTTTGACATACAAAACGGCCTGTGGGAGATGCCTGACGATGCCATTAAGTGAATTGAAATGAACTATTCTAACACGTAAACAATACAAATTGAAGCGAGTAAGTCACAGCCAAAATTGTGTTTATAAGGTAGAAGACCTTTTCCAATTATTGCAGAGTGCGTTAATGACCAAAGTAAATACTACATAGTTATTAGTGTAAGGCAACTAGTAAACATCAATAAAAACTTGCTTGTTCTGTAGATGATATAATACAAAAGAATGAATGGACTGAAATAAATCAATTGAAGGAAAAATTGAAATTGCAATTAAAATCCCAAACACGACAATCGTTGAACTAATCAAGCACCGAGCGAACGAAATAAAAGTAGAAAACGGATCAAAATTAGAGAAGTTGGGATGGAAAGGAAAGTTGAACACTTTGGAATGAAGCTAAACACCTGAATAGTTTTAAGCCTCGGATTGAAAATAGCACTAAATTTAATTTAGAAGAACTTGCAGCTTCCAGACATATTTTCTCTGGATAAACCAAATGCATGCACAAAGAAAATGCCTCAGTTTGGTTTGCGACAAGGACAACACTTGAGACGTGCACAAATCCCATTCATTCCTAAATTCAATGTTTAAATATTTTGCTGTAAAAGTAGTTTAGGAATTATCGAGTATTCAGCAAGTATTTTTTGCCATTCATCTCCTGAAGATTTAGGCAAGTGCATTCACCTCAAAACTTTCAAGGAACCACAGCAAAGTAAAACTTTAACCCAATTTGTGGTCCATGATCCCGCAAGTCTCTTATCTCCCATATTTTGACACTGTATAAACAATAACATTAGATTCCTGCCTACAAACCACTGGCCTGTTATTTACAAACATTACACTCAATTTGAAAGTGGAAAACGGCGAATTTTCACCGACATCAAGACGGGATTTGGTGCAAAAACTGAATGTGAGTATTTAAATTCATAAGCAGTACTACATAAAGTCATCTTTGGGAAATAAGGTGACACAAGGCAGTTTCATCTCAGATGGAGTGATACTTTGCTTACGGCTTTCTATTGGGTTTTCACTGGGAAATTGTAGATTATCCACAAATTGGAGCTTCTCGGAGCCAAGCAGGGTACAACTACCCTTCCAAAACCAGCTTTTTCAGAAATGTTTTTGATCGCACGCTTGTTGTTACACCGACACTACTACGGCCGAATATAGCACTTAAACGGCGAATTTGGCGGGGGTTTTCACTTTACACTAATAAATAGGAATTGGCACTTTACATACCTGGTGCTTTATTAGCTATTTTGTTAAAGCATGTTGTAAAAACTTCGTACAAATGTTGCATAGGCTCATCATCGCTGGCAGCCATTTTGGGGCACTAGACATTTCTGACAAAAGCGCCACTGCCAAGTCGCTTGCGGACCATTAACAAATGTTAACCAAACAATCTGGGGATTTATCAAAAGTATCTTGTTTCCACAAGTGTTATTAATAATTTGTTCGCAGAAACTCGTGAATTTGTAACTGGGACTGCAAACCCAGTCCTAGAGAGTTTGCAAAGTAATACTTTGCCAATTCACCAAATAAGTTATCAAAGCTTCTGATTCTTGCAGGATATCCGGCAATGCTGCCGTCGCACAACCACCAACGACAACTAATGGTCGGTTACCTGTCAGGGTTTGCGCGGGCCATTCAAAGTAATGATCACGTAAGCAGGTAAAAATCTTTTGTTATCCCTTCAGAATATTGAGGGTTGATTTATGAGATCGAGCATCACGTTTGATTTCTGATTATTTAATTTTTCTGTTCACAGCTCGCACTTGCTTTTATCGTTCTAAATAGAACAGCAGATGTTTAACATGGGATCGCAATTTTAATTACGGAATTTCTATACAGTATACAGGGTGTTTCGAAACGAAAACAAAAAACTTTCGCTGATGGTTCTTTGATGCAACTGAAAGGTAGTTTGGTGTAAAATGTTGGGTGGCAAACGACACGTGGAAAGAAGAAAGACGGCGCAAAGAAAAAGAGTTTTTTTGTTGGGCGCGAAAAACGCGGAAATGCGGAAATTTTTTATGAGTACCCCTATAATTTTTTATCGCAACTTTTCCAAAACCTCTATTACTACCTGGAAAAGAACTGTGATAACTTTCATTTATTGTTCCAATTTCATTTATTGTTCCAACTTTCATTTGGAAACTTTTTTTCTTTTACAATTTTCCCATAAAATAAACTGTTTCAGAATAAAAAATGAAAACGTGAAATATTTTGCTCATCTGGAAGTAGTCACCCATTATTACAGAAACATCTAGTTGGCTGCTTTCCAAAAAAATTAATTTGTGCTAGTCAGTAGTCAGTCAGACGGTAATGCACAAATTAATTTAAAAAATTAGTAAACATTTTTTCTTTAAATCAAAAATAGAACCGATTTTTGGTCTTGTTTGCAACGCGACATTGCCCTAATGAGTGACTTGTGATCAAACTGCTTTTACACCAAACAACCTTTTAGTATCAACAAGGAATCACGCCTTGAATGTTTTTCCATATGTTTTAAAACAATATGTATTATTTTTGGTGCACTTGTTAAAGCAAAAATTTTCTATCGTAACAGTTTTTTATTTGTTTTCCTTAATATTTACTTCACATATAATTCACTTAGTAATTTTATTTGTATTTCTCATCTTGTGTATCTATTGAAACATTCTAGATAGGAATATGAATGCATGAGCTCTGGTATCCAGTACCTATAGATAATTTAAATTGTGTTTCTACTCGACCTTAATTTCTTTCAATTTTCAGTTTTTAAACATGGGAAAAATATGAGAGAATTTTTAAAACCTCGAACTAAGCTACTAACTAATCTCGTAAAGCTAATAGTTTGCTTGAAATCTTGGATTTTTGTGTATAACTTAAGAACATTTTCCAAGTGATGCTCCACTTCATAAACGGATTTAAATTATTAATCGGAAATTCAAATTATTATCACTCCCATGTTGGCAACATAGGCTAGGGCTATTCTCAGATTGGCTATCCTGCGAGGCGCTAGTGCCATTTTGGTACCTGTAAAGGGTTCGCCACCAGAAATTCACTCACGATCTAGACTCTAAAATAAACGTTCAAACAAGAAAGTCCGTCTGCTTCAAATATTTATCCATTAGAATCCGCAATTTATACATTTTGGTCCTTCGAGCCGGATACTATTAAGTAATTGCCTCAATGTCGCTCAAACAAGAAAGTCGGTCTGCTTCATTTATTTATCAATTTAACCATTTGAATCAGCAATTTATGCTTTTTAATGCTCTAGTCACTGATAGAAAAACGGGCTCTGTGTCTTAAATAGTTTTTGAGTTTTGGGCGAAAAATCCGGCGTCATGTTGGAGGCGATTTCGCAATTTTTAAAAACCGCGTAAAACCAACAGTCATCGTGGAATTTTGGTTTTTTGTGTGAAAACTGACCAACTTTTATACAAGTTCCACCTTTAGATTTGAGACTCCTTTAAAAACGCTGAAAAATTCAAGTTTCTATTAGCTTTAATTTGAAAGATGTGAATTTTTAAACGAGCATAATTGAGTGATCACATCGGCTTTGAGAATGATATTTATTATGCTGGAAAAAAAACATAATTCTGGGGATTTATATCAAACTTTCAGTATCTTTAGAGTCAAGTATTTGCTAAAGTTGGTGAAAATTGCGAATTATTCCGTGCTTTAGTTTGTAGGATGCGAATTTTTAAAGAAAACCAGCGCAATTGACTAAAAACGTCAATTTTGAGACCGATATTTCTTAAGTTGCCAAAATCAGGATTCCGCAGGATTTTTATCAAACTTTTCAATTGCAATTTGGTTTGGTTTGCGCTTAGAGGTAAAATTTTTTAAGGAAGTCAGCGCAGTTCACTAAATCGTCCACTATTAGACCGATATTTACTAAGTTGGCAAAACTTGGTATTCTGGAGCATTTTTATAAAATTTTCAGCAACTTTAGACCCGATTTTTTTAAGAAGGCAGTGCATTTGATGACGCTGATAACATTGATTTGACGCACCCAGATTGACTAAGCTCGCAAGAATCATATTTTCTGTGGATTTTTATGAAACTTTCAGCATGTTTAAAGTCAAATGTGTGCTAAAATTGGTGAACATTTCCAATTCCTACTTGTCTTAGTTAGAAAAGTTCGATTTTTTTAAGGACAGCTCAGTTGACTAAAAACGTCCAATTGGACACCCAGATTGATTATGCTCCCAAAATCAGATTGTCTGGATATTTTTATGAAACTTTCAGTATGTTTAAAGCAAGGACCCGGACCGAAACGAAGGGCAAAATTTAAAAATTCGGTTCCGTTACGGTTCCGGTCTACAAAATAATTTGCAATTCGGTTCCGTTCCGGTTCCGGTTTTTTTCCGGTTCCAAAATCTATATATAACAACGAACGAGGACAAAGATAAAGGCTACTCTAATTAGAAATCTTACTACGTTTTTCCTTGCTTGTTGTATTATACAAGATAAAAGATGAGCAAACGATCCACTGCTTCATACGGTACTTCGGCTGGTTGTATGGTAGGGGGTAGGAGGACTAGCAACCCCACACAAGGATTGAAATTTAGGTAACATTAAATGGAACAACATGAAATAAAGACTCCCATACAAAAATTTATTTAATCGTATTTTTGAAAAAGTATTTGTTAATGAATTTTTTGACTTTAGCGCGTTTCTCTTCTTTCCGTTTTCACTCAGGTCCACAACTTCGTCAATTCCTCTTCTTTCACTTTTATTTCCGTTTAAAGATTGTTCTTCCTGGTTCATGTCTTCACACTCTTCACCATCTTTTGAGGAGTTGCTTTTGTCCAAAATTCCAATTTCAAATGTTTCGTTGTTGGTGATCGAAGAACTAAAATAATTCAATTTAAAAAAGAATTTTAAAAATAGTGTATAAACGTACGGTGTTTGATCTTTACGATTGAAAAGTCGGTTGGTCCTCACAAATAATTGTTCCTCTAAAATGTTTTCTTTAATATTTCACCTCGAAGGCGGCAACAAAAATTTGAGTTCTGAGAATAACCTCTCAACACTAACTTGAGTTGCCGGAACGCTTAATAATACTTGGGCAAGCATGTATAACTCGGGATTAAGCTCATTCTTTTTCTTCCAGAAATCAAAAATCATTTCATTTTTCCGTAAGCGTATGCGGCTTTGTTCCACTTTATAGGAATTTAAAATATTTTCAATTTTGTTAAGGGCTACAAATGAACCTTGCGAAGAAAATTCGTGCTGATTAATTCCTTTAAAAAATTTTAGCTCTGAATCTTTATGTCTCAAAAAGGCTTCCATTTCATCGCTTGATGAAGAACTAGATGATTCCGTTTCCATATCGTGTTGGTCAGGGTCAGATTTAGAATTAGAAGAATTGCACTCTTTTAAGAACATCAGTCTAGTCCATAACGACTTTAAATGTGCTTTTGCTTTTTCTACTTGATTGTGATCTAAAAGTACCTTATACCAAAAAATTGTTATTTTGTGATTTATACAAGATCTTATCATTTGGGACAACTAGCCGCAAAGAATAGCGCTTATATTTTCTCCCTTTGACGGCGTCGCGGCGCCGACTGTTAAAACTATTGCAGGAACTAACTTGCAGGTTCAGCACCTAACAAGGTGTTAATTTAAAATATGGGTTTAGTTTCGGTTCCGGTCCAAAAATAAAACGGTTCCGTTCGGGTTTTGGGTCCATATCGGTTCTGGTCCGGGTCCCTGCACTGGACGGTTTTTATATAACTTCCAACATCTTTAGACTCGCATCTCTTCAAGAGATGGTTAACAATTCAAATGAATACACTTGCTGTAGTTTGAAAGATGCGAATTTTTAAAACAGGCTAACAAAAAAAACTTTTTAAAATTTTACACAAGTTCGTTTCGAATTGCTAGACGGTCTGTGAGTCTCATGATGCATTAATTTAGTTCTTTCGATTTAGAATATTCCTCAGTTTCCAAAACAGCACTTTGCATAACGAACACTACAGTTTTGTGACTTTTTTGATAATTTTTCCTTTTAACGGAAAAATATAAAATACTTACATATATTGAAACTGTTGAAAAACCTATTAGCAACTAACATAATCAACTATCAGGCGATTTCCTTAATATATCTGTTTTTTTTTGTTTTTTTCTGTTTAATAAGAATAAGTGATAATTTCTTTGACAATATTTCTCTATCAATCACGGATTGAATGCTGTTATAACCATGGCAACCACAACAGTTTACTGTACAGCAGCGACATGTAACCGCAGCAGATGTAACAAAACAGAATCCAAAAATCTAACCTCAATTTATCCACAAACAAGATTTTCTCTGGCGTTTCTGAGGAATTTATCTCCTGCTCTTAACAACTATTCATATTTTAATAACGTAATAATGGATGAACTACTGGACAGCGCCCAGAATAAGACTTTTATATACCTGCAAGAGGTAGAAAGAGTAAGCCAAGACATTTTAACTTTGAGAGAGGAAAAGCTGAAATTAGCTAATGCTCAAAACATGAACAGAGAAGCCCTAAGAGCTCTGGAGCAAGTATACGAACGAAATACCTGGATGAAATTAGGATCAGTCCGCATTGAGCGACCCACTGAGGAATGTAAGGGTATACTTCGAAACGGTAAGTACTCAGTGAAATTCTTAAATAGTTGGAGGAGTTTGACGCTGTGCGATAATATTTTTCAGAAATAGCTGCAGCTGACGAACGTCTAAAGAGCTTGCATGAGGAAATCAAGGACAAGGTGCATAAACTTCGAGATTTGGAACATGAACCTCGACTAGAAGGGTTTGCACTAAAACCAATATCTGTAGCTGAAGCAAAGGCATTACATGCAAGATTTGGTAATGTGTAGAGTCACACAGTATCAAATCAAGTCAATAACACTGCAAAGAAACGGCAACGTGGTGTTGAGTCAGTGTTTGTAGCATAACCTTTTTTTAAAATTAAGACAACAGTAGATTAATTTTCGTCTTAAAAGACTTCATTGCTATGGCCCCCAAAGTAGCAGCTGGTTTTGTGATTTTCCGATATGTTTCAACCAAAATCGAATATCTTTTACTACAAACATCATACGGTATCCATCACTGGACCCCTCCCAAAGGTACGTGAGAGCAATTTCTGAGTAGAAAAAAAAAAGGATTTGCACTGTTGCAGGACACGTTGATCCTGGGGAGACTGACTTGATAACAGCCTATCGTGAAACGCAGGAAGAGTCTGGGCTGGCAAAATCCGATATTAAGGTTTTTGAAGAAACTAAAACAACACTGAATTACAAAGTGAAAGGAAAACCCAAAGTCGTCCACTACTGGTTGGCTGAGTTGATCAATCCAGATGCAAAAGTGAAACTGTCTCACGAACATCAAGACTTCAAATGGCTGCCTTTGAAGGAGGCCTGCGAAATTTCCGGGTACCAGGATATGGAGGATGTTTTGACCAAATTTGACGAATTTTTGAGGAAAGAGCGCAATCTATAAAGGCCGATTTTAAAGCTACTTAAATCAGCTCTGGATAACTAATAAAGTTTTTCGGTGGAAACAGTTTTTACTTTCTATATTGAGGGTTTTTAATGTCAGTTTTTCTCAATCCTTTTTCTTGTCATCTTTTGATATTCAAAACAATGTTTAAATTTGTCGAAGGACTGTGTAATTGTTGATCACGTGCGAAAGTCCAGGAAAACACCTTTTGCTTCATTAGCTAAAATTATTCATGTTATTTGCAATACATTTTTTGAATACTGCAAAGCTTTAATCGAGTTCTATCCCTGAGTGCTCTATTCATTAAACATTAAAGTGTCCTTTATTCATTAAATTACTTTATGATGCTTATTGAAGACGGACCTTTTCCTGCCCCATTTCCATTTGAGGGTAGTATTTACAGGAAGTGAAGAAAATATTTGCAAAGTGCCCTTTTCGTGTTCGTCGTTATTACACTTTTTAATTTTCGTTTGATTTACTCTTGAGTAATTGCAACTATTTGTATTTGGCGCATTTAAGCCAATCATTCCACAGTTGGTTCAAGAATAAGCTCGTATTTTCCAGCAATTAATATCCAGTTCTTATAAAATTTATTTTATTATTTCACTAATTAATTATGTCACACTTCACTTAATAATGTAGTTCTGAATATGTTGTTGCTCTAATTATTTTATTTTGTAATTTCCAGATGTTTCCTTTGCGGCAAATTCATCTTGAAAATAAGGTGCAATAGAAAAAGCACTATCCTATGTTTTTAAATATTCAAATTGCTGAGAAAATGCTTTAAAGTAATAACAGTTCCCTTGAGTTGTTCAGATATCAAACTTTAAAAAAATACATCCTCTTTGCATTTTAATATAAATATATTTGAATTTCCCCTTATAATATTCATATTCTTAGTGAAAAAAACTGTCTTGTTTACTTCAAAATCATTTTTATATACATAACTAAGTTGATTAATGTAACAAATATCGGATAGTTTTACTCAAATACTTAAATCGTTGAAAATGTGCTTAAGACGCTGTTAAATCCTTTCTCAAGCTAATTCTTTCCAAGATAGCGTTAATTAAAAAAGGATTCAGAGACGTACCAACAATGAAGGATACAAATTTAAAATTAGAACATTGAAGCGTTTTCCTTCTCCTAAGTTTGCGTTTTGTTAACATTGCGTAACGGAGTAATTATTTATAAGGCCCAGTTTTCCAATTCTTTCAAGTCGTCATGATCTTCGACTTTTTCTGAAAAAATAAATATATTGAGCGTTTTTACTCAATAATTCAGATGGAGTTGACAAAAGGGAGCTAGACAATTAATTAATTCTACTAGAATATTACTGCTACTTTGTTGAGGTACAGCAGAAATAATTAAAACGTATTCATTTATTAATTTCTGAAATCATGAAAATGTAAACTTACTTGCTGGCCTTTTGACTTTTTCCTTCTCCACTTCTTCGACGTCGGGAAGATCTGGTAATTTTGTAGGTCCAGGCACATCAATAAGACCCTAAGGAACCGAAAAATTATTACTCGTACATACAAAGTGACAAAAACAACTACGCAAAACTTTAAATGCTTCTCACTTTTTCTAATTCCTCCTCTTCCAACTCTTCTAGTTCCTTGTTCAGTTCATCTTCATCTATATCTTCACCAAAGCCTACAGGGCTGCTGATTGCATTCGATATTTCGTTGGCTATATCATGTTGCTCAGCTATGTCGTCCATTATATCATGGACATTGTCAATATCCCTAAATAAAAAAACCACTATGCAAAATCCATCAGTATCGAAATTGTCTTGAGAAAGTGAGGATGTGAATTTATTTCATCAGTAACAATTATGAAAGGACATTTATTTTGGGAATCAAATCGCCAATTGTGAATGTAAACTTGCGTGCATAGAAATCGGCCCACTGTAAACTTTTGACTTTAACTATATATTTTTTAAAAACTATTCATCAGATCAAAAAAAGAAATATGCTGTTTGAAAGACATTTTAATATGCTTTAATGTGAGTATAAATTCATCAAGAAGGCATGTCGTTTATATGCGTAGCAACCGGTAAACCAATGAAACGTGTTTTTGTGATGATTGTAACAAAAATAAAAAAATTGTCAAATATTAAAATTATTGCGTTTGCAACTGAAATTTGCATATTAATTTCTTTTTCATAATCTCAATAGTGTTTAAGTGTGTTAGTTTAATGCATACTACACCACAAAAAGCCGGCCAAGTTATTGCTTTATTCGAAAATGGACTTAGTCAGCGAGCTATTGCTAGACAATTGGATACGACACGCGCAGCAGCTCGAAGAGTGTGCAAACGTTGTGAGGAGACTGAACTGATCCTTTCAAAGGAGACCTGGAACAGGCAGAAGGCGATTTACAACCGCTCGTGATGACCGCTTTATTGTGTCAATAACATTAAGAAATCGTCACCTTAATGCCGTTCAAGTGCAACGACTGCTCCGTGAGGTGCGAGGAGAGGCTATTAGTCAGTGGACAGTAAGACGAAGGCTGCAGGAAAATAACCTGACCCCTAAAACACCTGAGATTGGTCCAAAACTTACTCCAGCTCATCGGCAAGCACGCCTGCGTTTTGCATGGGATCATCTGAATTGAACGTTGGAACAATGGGGATCTGTTCTGTTCTCAGATGAGACCAGAATATGCCTCCATGGTAGCGACCGAAGAAGGAAAGTGTACCGAAGACCATGAGAGCGATTTGCAGATTGCTGCTTTGAAGAGCGGAGTGCTTATGGAGGTGGTTCCTGTATGATCTGGGGTGCAATTTCTGTAGGAGCACGAACCGAGCCTGAATTCATTCGTAGGGGCGACCGTGTTCTCGGAAGAAGAGCTTTAACGGCTGTTAGATATATATATATATATATATATATATATATATATATATATATATATATATATATATATATATATATATATATATATATATATATATATATATATATATCGAGGAGATTTTAGCAATTCATGTCGTACCTTACGTCGACTACATTGGAGACGAATTTACCTTTATGAAGTCGGTTTTCGGGTTATGGATTGTCCAGCATATAGTCCTGACCTAAATGCGATCGAACACTTATGGGATGAGCTAAAACGAAGAATTCAAGCTAGACTTCATACCCCAAACTCGATCCCAGAGCTTATTGTTGCAGTAGAAGAAGAGAAACAATAGCAAACTTGATTAGATCTATGCCTAATCGTATGATAGAAGTTATTAGGGAAAGAGATCATACCCAGTATTAAAAAATTAAGTGTTAAGTTTTAAATTGTCAATAACCCTATTTATGTTAATAATAAAAAAGCTTAATGTGCTTAATGCATTAATTTCACTATGTTAAACATAGGATACTCACAATAATTTATACTCACCTTAAAGCATATTAAATTGTCTTTCAAACAGCATATTTCTTTTTTTTGATCTGATGAATAGTTTTTAAAAAACATATAGTTAAAATCAAAACTTTACTGTGGGCCGATTTCTATGCACGCAAGTGTATATTGCTTCGTTTGCTTCCGCCCTTCTTGTTTTAAAATACTGTACTGACCGATTACTCAGTCCTAGGGCCGGTTTCGAATGTATTAGTCGTGATTAGATCGCCGTCGATAGAAATTTGGTACTGATGTACAACCTAATAAAACTTTGGAACCAGTTTTTTTCTACATTCCACGATTGAACAAGATTTCCTTTCATAGAAGTAAAAAGTGGCATTTTTAGTTTTTAAGTGGAAGATAAGTTCTGCGTTTCCAATTTATAACTTTTTCTTTTGTTTCATTCAAATTCAATTCGTTCTTAAATTAGCATTTTACCAGGATTTGATGTTAAAATTGTGGCAACAGATTAAAACTGAGTTAAAACGAAAGCATGAAAATCTACTTACAGATTCTTATGGGCATTTTTGAGAGCAGCAGCTGCATCTTTCATCGAAATAAGAACTGCAGCATTGGTGTTTGCGCCTTCCAAAGCATCTTTTTGTAATTCGAGGGTTGTCAGAGTGCCATCCACCTGCTGTAGGGTCTTTTCCAGTCGCTTCTTCTTCTTCAGGGCTTGCAAAGCAACTGGACAAAAAAAACTTCGTTTAAACCGGAGCTGAATAGTCTTTGATTGCAGGTGACTAATAATTATTAGCATCCGATGATTCTGACATATTCTAGTGGGGATTTTGAGGAGCTTTTGTATTGCGGACTTACGTCTTTTGTTTTTTGAGGCATTTTTCCTAGCAGTTAAAATACAGTCGTCTATCTGCTTTTCTAGGTACTCCTGTTTTTTCGTCAGCAGATCTTGGGTTTCTCGTAGTTTCTGGATGGCGTCGCTGGTCGAGGGCGCTTCCTCCTTCTTGCCCCCGAACAATTTCCCGAAGAACGACATTTTTCAACCCAAATCAACTGGCGTAATTAATAACTATGACTCAGATTTCAATAAACAACGTAAAAAGTCACCATTGAAGTGTTTAACAAAAGGTGACAGATGTCAACACATAGACAGATAAATGATGGAATACTGTCAACAAAAGAAATTGCGTTGCCAAGTGTTTTGAAATTCTCATTGTTATATTTATTTCGAAAGCAAATACCGAGCAATTAAAAGGTGGAAAGATTTTTTAAAATAATTTATTTGAGAAAAGCAAACGAACAAAGAAGGTTTTATTAGCGAAAAAGAACATTTTTTTGAATATATAAAATGATGTGGCGGTGGCTCTAAACTTCAGCGGTTTGCACTCAACTTTCAATATTTTTTTTCATTAACACTGGTTGCGGTGGGACGATAATGATTATACCGATGGATAGAGCGCTCTTTGCTCTATTAGGGGCCGGAAGGTTCACTTCAATTAGAGCCTCTGTTGAATTTATACGAATTTTTATACTTGGGTGTATTGGCGCCTGTTAGAGTAAGCGATTTCCAAATCTTTTTTAAAAATGTTTTTCTCCAAAACTAGCCAAAGTGGAAGGATGGTGATTGTGCCATTTGATAGAGCACAGTTTACTTTATTCATGCTGAAAGCTGCACTTATAATGGAGTTTCTTCTCAATTTGGGCGACTATTTTCACTTTGGTGTAAAACAACGACCGTTTACAAACTCACTTTCAATAATTTTTTTCACAAAAACTACGAGAGTAGGAACGATATTAGAGGCACCAATGGATTGAGCGCCTTTTGTTCTATTACAGCCGATCACTTTTATTAAAGTTTATTTTTCTGCTTAATATGGGCGATTTTTTTCCTTTTCTTTGTTCTTTGGCGTCTCTAGATGTCGACGTTTAGACGTCTAACGGTGTTTTATGTTTTAAGTTATCAATGCGGTTCAATATTAAAAAATTCAGCTTCAGTTTCACAGCTTCAAAGCACTCAAATTGTTTATTTGTTAATTTTTTATTGTAGATGTATGTTCGCCACGTTGCCATTTATCCAATTTATCAGTGTTTTATAAATAACTTTTTTGGCAAAAAAATGCTATCAATCGAACTTGGCCAGTAAATGATGATTTTGTTATCGTCATGTTTTTGAATCCTTCGGTTATATAATACATAAAAATTAAATTGATATTGCAGTTATCAGAGCACTAAGAACAAAGTCTGTCTGTTTTTAAAGGGCCGAACAGATAAGTGGCTGTTATCAATGTTGTTTTATGTTAAATTTACGTGCGTTTGTGTTGTGTGTGCGGTAAACAACAAAGCTGCTGCAGCCTTAGCGAAAAATTAGTGAAAAAACACAATTTTTAAGCATGTTTGATTCGGGAGACCAAGAACAAAATAAAGGTTAGGTTAACTGCACATCACTGTGTTTGTCAACTGATCAAAGCATCAGCTGTTTTTTTAACAAAAATATATCAGCAAATGTGCGATTTTTTTAAACATTCCGAAACTAATTGATTTGTTTATGTTCTAATATGTTTTTATCGTTTTTCCGGAAAAAATTAGGCGATGCTAAGCAGAAATCGAAAGATATAGATCCACCTAAGGACCCTCAAGAGATCAAAGACTTGATCTATGGTAAATAACACTTTTGCATTTATGTTTTTTAATACTTTTTGTGCCATATCGGTCCAGTCAAGGAACAGAACACAGTTTTATTTATAAAAAATCTTGTTCTAGATTTGTTACGGGATATTAAGGACCCAGAAAAGCCCAACACTTTGGAAGAACTTGGCGTTATATACGAAGACGGAGTTTTTGTAAGTGCTTGCAACTACTAATATTTAAACTTAAGCACCACCGGAAATATTTGATTTATAGATTAAACCACCGACTGGAGGTGGCGTTAATGTAATCAGAGTGGAATTTAACCCCACAGTACCACATTGCTCGCTGGCAACTTTAATAGGACTGTGCATAAGGGTGAAGTTGCAAAGAGATTTGCCTTTTCCTATAAAATTGAGTATTTTTATCAAGGAGGGCGCCCACACGACAGAGCATGAAAGTAAGTCTCAGAATTACTAGATACATTACAGGGTTAGTTATTTAGCTCCATTTAGGAAAATTCAAATATCTACCTACACTTGCGTGCATAGAAATCGGCCCACAATAAACTTTTGACTTTAACTATATATTTCTTTAAAACAATTCATCATCAAAAAAAGAAATATGCTGTTTGAAAGACAATTTAATATGCTTTAATGTGACTATAAATTATTGTGAGTATCCTATGTTTAACATAGTGAAATTAATGCATTAAGCAAATGAAACTTTTTATTATTAACATAAATAGGGTTATTGACAGTTTAAAAATTAACACTTAATTTGTTAATAATGGGTATGACCTCCTCTTTCCCTAATAACTTCTCTCATACGATTAGGCATAGATCTAATCAAGTTTGCTATTGTTTCTTGAGGGATGTTAAACCACACTTTTTCTACTGCAACAATAAGCTCTGGGATCGAGTTTGGGGTTTGAAGTCTAGCTCGAATTCTTCGTTTTAGCTCATCCTATAAGTGTTATCGGATTTAGGTCAGGACTGTATGCTGGACACTCCATAACCCGAAAACCGACTTCTGCAATGTAATCTTGCACGATTCTAGCGGTGTGCGGCCTGGCATTGTCATGCATAAAGGTAAATTTGTCTCCAATGCAGTCGACGTAAGGAACCACATGAATTGCTAAAATCTCCTCGAGATATCTAACAGCCGTTAAACTTCTTCTTCCGTGAACACGGGCGCCCCTACGAATGAACTCAGGGTCGGTTCGTGCTCCTATAGAAATTGCATACCCCAGATCATACAGGAACCACCTCCATAAGTATTCCACCTCCAAGCAGCAATCTGCAAATCGCTATCTTGGTCTTCGGTACACTTTCCTTCTTCGGTCGCTTTCATGGAGGCATATTCTGGTCTCATCTGAGAACAGAACAGATCCCCATTGTTCCAACGTCCAATTCAGATGATCCCGTGCAAAATGCAGGCGTGCTTGCCGATGAGCTGGACTACGTTTTGGACTAATCGCAGGTGTGTTAGGGGGTCAGGTTATTTTCCTGCAGTCTTCGTCTTACTGTCCACTGACTAATAGCCACTCCTCGCACCTCACGGAGCAGTCGTTGCACTTGAACGGCATTAAGGTGACGATTTCTTAATGTTGTTGACACAATAAAGCGGTCATCACGAGCGGTTGTAAATCGCCTTCTGCCTGTTCCAAGTCTCCTTTGAAAGGATCAGTTCAGTCTCCTCACAACGTTTGCACACTCTTCGAGCTGCTGCGCGTGTCATATCCAATTGTCTAGCAACAGCTCGCTGACTAAGTCCGTCTTCTTCCTCTTATATTATCCTCAGGATTATATCCTGTTTTTCATTAACATCATAGCTTCAGTTATGACGCTGAACTCCAGCTTTCATACCAGCGGGTTGGTGGTCGTCCCGGGCTCTTTTTGAACGTGGTACTCCTTCTCTGGCAATTTTTGGCAGTCTGGTGTTGCCCATCCTGTCAACGTGCTCTCTCCACTCTCGACTCCTGTTGCGAGATCATCTCACGACGTCTTGGATATCGCACTTAGTTCTTATGTCGTCGCTTCTTACATGGTCCAGTAGGCTACATCCCACCATAGATCTTAGTGTTCTCATTGCAGTTGTTTGACTAAGTCCATTTTCGATTAAAGCAATAACTTGGCCGGCTTTTTGTGGTGTAGTATGCATTAAACTAACACATTTAAACACTATTGAGATTATGAAAAACGAATTAATATGCAAATTTCAGTTGCAAACGCAATAATTTTAATTTTTGACAATTTTTTTATTTTCGTTACAATCACCACATAAACACGTTTCATTTGTTTACCGGCTGCTACGCATATAAACGACAAGCCTTGTTGATAAATTTATACTCACATTAAAGCATATTAAATTGTCTTTCAAACAGCATATTTCTTTTTTTGACCTGATGAATAGTTTTAAAAAAATATAGTTAAAGTCAAAAGTTTACAGTGAGCCGATTTCTATGCACGCAGGTTTAGTTAAAAACCGAAAATATTGCTTGTTTTTAAATTACTTCTAATGCATTGTGTCTGTTTTTTGAATATGTACTTGTATCCTTAATAACTTTTGCCTTCCATTCCCAGAGTAATTAAGAAGAATAAAAATAGAAAAGGCACTTACTTTGTCGATAGTTCGAAACATCTGAGATTTTTCAAGTTTATGCACATTTATTAATCGTTTTTAGTTAACAAACAGATTAATGACAAAGAGCGAATAGCCGCAGCGATGGAAAACCCAAACCTAAGGGAACTCGTGGAAACTTGTATCAAAGATGAGGATTGAAAATGTCTGTTGAATTTGAGGTGATAGTATTTTAAAGTAAATTAAGGATCAACTATTTGTTAAATGCGCTAACTCACGTAATATAAGTGATTTGTGAATTACATACATTACTACATTGAAATCTGTGTAAGTTTGCCCAAGATGAAGTTCGGTACCATTGGTGACGATTTATCGTCTGAAAAATTGATTGGAAATAGATTCTGTGGGCCTATAACTTGCAATACAACTTTAGTTTACTTTCGTTTTTTTATGTGGGAAAAATAAAGTTTTAAATATTGATTAATTTTTGTTGCAATTATTTTTGATGTTTGAAATCGTATTTGTTCTGTAACGTTTTAGATTGACAGGTGTACTTTTTAAAATAAATTGTATACTCTTTTATTAATTTTCAATTGGTTCAACTGAAATCGATTTAAAAAATGGTTATTTATTCCCCACAGTTACTTAGCACTAATAACGGCTGGCGTTTTATTTGTTCTAAAAATGTGCATTCTTTGAACATTTTTCTGCATTACATTCAGATCCATGTTGTATCCGACAGTTTTGTTTATTTGAATTAAACTCGTTTCGATTTATTTTTGCACTTTCTTTAAGCAAACAACTATTTTGCCGTTCATCATTGAATGATTTCAGTTAAAATTTAAGTTTTGTATGTATTAGTTTTCTACAAGCTAGGGTTTCAAAAGTTGCATACAAATATTACTGGACAAAATGGTGGAGGAGCCGACTCGATAGCTAATCAAAAATTTTGTTTATAAAAGTAATCATTGCATTGAAAGTAAGTTTGGGATAGTAAATTTATATTATTTGTTAAATCCAACTTGTTTTAGATTGGATGATAAATAATAATAAATATATAGACTTATTTCTTAAATCGATTTTTTCCGGAAGGACAGTGTTGAATTAATTTTTTTGTTCCGCTTTTCTCCTGCAACTTTCGCACTTCCGGCTTTGATTGAAGTGAATCTCGAAATACACATAATTTTTAAGATTTTACATGTTTTTTGAGGTTTAAATCGTCCATCTCTCTTAGAAGTGTATTTTGTGTCCAAGCGTCTTTAATGTAAAACTGCCGGGAATTATTAATTAACTCCTCTATACAGTGTGTCCAGTATAAAATGATGTACATGGGGATATTGGAAACCGTTAGAGTTACAGGGTGGACCAAATGGGGAAAAAGTGGCGCAATCAAGTGCCTATAAATAATCTGTCATCAACTTCTTTGAACTCTGCATAGCAACGGATATACAGGGAAAAAAGAAAAAAGTGCGTTTTATAAAATCCTTTATATCATGTTTATTATAAAAGATACAATAACGAAATTTTCAGGGTGGGGGTAAGAAATGAGCGTGAATTTGAAAATAAAGTAAAAAATAATCTATGCCCACTATGTTCAATGAGGCCGAAGTCAACTTTTGTTTTTCTAATGGGCGCCATATTGAATTTCTGCATTTTTAAATTCCCCTTTAAATATGCTCTTCAACCATGTATAACATGTTTATGTTCGGTCAAGAGAAATAATTAAAATTAACAAAATTAAGATTTTATGGTAGTAGGCATTGATATTTCTATTAATTATTACTTTAAATTATTATTGATCATACATCGAACACTGCAAAAGGACAAGTAACATTTTAGGATTAAAGCAGGTGATCAAATAAGCCACCGTTTTCTCGCAAGCACAACATACATCGTCTCATTACTGTCTCACAGGATTTTCTGATCATTTCTGGGGTAATTCTGTTAACAGCTTCTATAACAGCGTGTCTCAGCTCCTCTTCGGTTTCGTATGACCTACAGTATACCACATTTTCTGAGGAAACCCCATGCAAAAAAATCAAGCGGTGTTATGTCAGGGGATCTCGCAGGCCATCTTACTGGTCCCAGGTTGCCTATCCACTTGTTGGGAATTTCGTGATTTAAAAATTCTGTGATAATACGTCCATTATGTGGCGGCGCGCCGTCTTGTTGGAAATACAAGTTTTGCAGGGTAGCTACTGGAACATCCATAAGTGCATCAGCTCCGTTAGTTTGTAAGAGCTTCAAATATCTCTCGGAATTTAAGTTCTCATTAAAAAAAATGGTCCATTCACGTGGGTACCCACAATACCTAACCAGACGTTAAATCTAAACTAACTTGGTGCCTAACTTGACGAACTAGCCGTGGATTTTCATCTGACAAAAAAACGGTATTTTTACGATTAAATTGTCCACATTTAGTAAATTGGCTTTCATCTGACCAAAGGACTTTTAAGGAAAAGTTTGGTATCTCGTTGTTTCTTTGAATAAACCACTGACAAAATGCCATTCTTCTAATCGCATCGCCATTCTGGAGCCCCTGGCAGGGCCGTTCACGTTAGGGGTGATATTTATGACGCTTTAAAATACTATTCGCCATTGACCGCGCAACACCTGTTGTGGCTTCAATTTGACGCAAAGACGTACGAGGAGTCTCAACCACGCTTTCCATTACCAAATTTTCTTTATTTTCGTCTGGAAGTTTGTTTTTCTTTACCTTAGCGAAACTCCCGTAAGCTACAAGGTTGTCTTTCAGACGCCTAAACATAGTTCTACCAGGTTGTCGCCTTTCTGGATATTTATTTATATACACATTTCTTCAGCTTTCGCTTCATTTCGACGACAGAGAATAAAACTCTCCAACATATCGTATTTTTCATAATTTGAAAAGTGATTCATTTTGTAACACACAATTAATTACAAACACTTAACACTGACAATAAATTCTACTTTGACAGTTATCTAGGTATTTAAAACAGACAACGAACGTCACTATGGGGAAATTGAAGAGAAATATCAATGCCTACTACCGTAAAATCTTAATTTTGTTAATTTAATTATTTCTCTTGACCGAACATAAACATGTTATACATGGTTGAAGAGAATATTTAAAGGGGAATTTAAAAATGCAGAAATTCAATATGGCGCCCATAAGAAAAACAAAAGTTGACTTCGGCCTCCTTGAACATAGTGGGCCTAGATTATTTTTTACTTTATTTTCAAATTCACGCTCATTTCTTACCCCCACCCTGAAAATTCCGTTATTGTATCTTTTATAATAAACACGATATAAAGGATTTTATAAAACGCACTTTTTTCTTTTCTTCCCTGTATATCCGTTGCTATTCCGAGTTCAAAGAAATTGATGACAGATTATTTATAGGCACTTGATTGCGCAACTTTTTCCCCATTTGGTCCACTCTGTATCTTTAACGGTTTCCAATATCCCCATGTACATCATTTTATACTGGACACACTGTATAGACAAATTAAAATTTAGAAAAAATAATCAAGAATGTATTAAAATTAATCAGACAAAACTGCGACTGGATAAATTATCTTGGAAAGTTTTTACAGTAGCGAAACAGACACCGTGAGGAAAACCAGTCTTTTCAAAAAAGACACTTACATTTTTATACAAAATACTTTCAGAACACAAACGTTCAATCAGAGTCGCTGTTACACAGTAAAAATTTTCTATTTCTTCTATTCTTTGAACGTTAAAATGTGTGAAAATCTGGGTCCGTTTCTGCGAAAGGGTGATTTCAGTTTGAAATTTTACATTTTTCTGACTCATCTAAATCGAATAAATTGGCAAAGCATTTTCCGCTTAAAAAAGACCATTGAATACACTTTTAAGTTATGATCATCGAGCCAGGAGACACATTTAAAATTAGATTAAGAATAATTGTATATTCTTTTTCCTGACTGTACTTTAATTCATTCCAATGTATTCCTGGGTTTTCAGTCAATTTTATTGTCACTAATTATGGTGTTATGTGATGAGCCCTGCGTTTCGTCCCGGGTCTACCTATTGGACTCGTCAGTAAGGCTTAGGTAGACCCTGCCTTATACGCCGGACATCGGTTATACGACATCGTTATAGACAATAAAATTGATTGAAAACCCAGGAATACATTGGAATGAATTAAAGTACAGTCAGGAAAAAGAATATACAAAGATAGATGCTTGGGAAAAAAAGCAGAATGAAACGAGTGGCAGCATCGGCAACACGGGTTGCCAACATCTCACCGCACAAGATCTACACCGGCTCGGTTCATTTACGTCCGAACGCGTATAACCGATGTCCGGCGTATAAGGCAGGGTCTACCTAAGCCTTACTGACGAGTCCAATAGGTAGACCCGGGACGAAACGCAGGGCTCATCACATAACACCATAATTAGTGACAATAAAATTGACTGAAAACCCAGGAATACATTGGAATGAATTAAGAATAATTCAACGCCAACAATCGGAACTTACTAAGGTTGCATTTACCAAGGCTCAAACCAACAGCTGTGGCAGCCGGGATGGTGGCCTAGCGTACAGACCGACAGGCTAGTAACCTGAAGGTCTGTCTGGCTTTGAACAATCCCAGCCGTGCCCATGAAAAAGATTTCGAAGTGGTATTGGTACATCTGAGCGCAATGAGCTGGCAAATAGCCCTCAAGAGGAGCTGCGCCATTTGAAAAAAAGCTGCGCCTCTTAAAAAATAAATAAAACACCAGTTTTTCTCATAATGTAATATATATGTACATTTCTATTTACACTAATTGTCATACTCTTAATTGTTAAGAATAATTCTGTTATTTATAATTTAATTTCAATCTCAATAATATTGCATGTACAATGTATAGAGCGAATCACTTAATACTTTTATTTGGAAAAATCTGCATTCATGCGTCTTTCCACTTTCAATAAGCAATTAAGAATCAAATTGGTCGACACAGATTTTTGAGAAAACACATAATAAAGCTTTGCTTGTTCTGAAATGGTCCCTGTGTGGACACATCCACTGATTGAACATAAATGTGATTTTCTTATATTAAAATGTACGGTTCTTTGATGTTACGAAATGAAATTTGCGTGCAGATTATTTCACAATTTTACAATAATAACTTAATCGGTAAATTTCAAGATCAACAACGTTTTATTTACATAGTTTGAATACAAATGTTACAAACTTGTTTGGTTGCTTACAAACAGTGCGCTTTATTTCCTAACCAAGTTAAAGATATTCTTGAAAAATAACGCATTTTAATTGCACTTATTAATTTCGATATTAAATGATACAGCCAGCATTACATATTAAAACAACATTTTTCGTTGCGAGGAATAAATTTCAAAAACAATTAAATGGAAAAAGACGAAAACATTTTTTTTTAAATCAACATAAAATATTTTCCATTTGCAAACTCTTTGGAGCACATTGTATGTGTCATCAAAATATGAGCTTTACATACGAACAAATTCACAGCGAGTTTCACAAAAATCCATCGTACCATTCTCCCGATATTTCAAAAAAGAATTTTTTTGAAGAACTTTGACCATCAATAGCAGAGGAGCCAGACAATTTTTGTTAATAAAAGTTAGGTCAGATCGTCTTGTTTTGATCCAAAGAATATCGCAATACCCTTTTGATCATGTGCTTACGGGACACCCTGTATAAAACCAGCAATGTTTCGAGGTTAGTGCGCCTCTCCCATCGAATTTAATCTGAACGGTTTTTATTTTCTGATGAAATTGATTTAGATGATTGATAATTGAAATGGTTAACAAACAGCTAACTAAATATAAAGAGCAAAAAATCGACTTATGCGTGCCATTGCCTTATCCGATGACAATCTATTAAGCCATAACAAATTAACGACAAAAACTGATTAAATCAATAACAAAACCGTCAATAATTTGTGAATCTACACAAAATGTATATAAAACTCTGCTTCCTAAAACAATATGCATTTGCTGACTGTACGGGACAAAAATACTTCTATATTACATATCATTTTTTGAGTCTTTCTGGATGTGGAAACAGCATTCCATTTTACATTCAAATTCTGCTGTCCGGTGATTAAACGAAAATACGAAACATGCATAAACACTTTTATTGCAATCCAGTAAGACGAAAATTGTTTGCAAATTTTAAATTGGCATCAGTCGGGCGGCGTAGTCGGAACTACAAGAATTTGTGCCTAGATAGAGTCCATGCAACATCAATTGAGATCAGAAATGGCGTGAGCGATGTTCGTGCTCGGGAGGCGTTTATTTTCTCAATTGACTTTGCATAGACGTTACCCGTTTGCGTATAGTTAATTAAATTGTTTTTTTTTAATTCCGTGCTAATTTCAGGATGTATTTCTCAGTGTATTTTGCGACAAAAACAACTTACAAAGACTGAAGAGTCCGGAGTAGCTCAGCGAGAAATAAGGATGATTGAAATCTAATTTATATAAGTATATATATATATATAATATAGTTGGGTATATTTTTCTGACTGTACTTTAATCATGAGGGAATGAGGGAATTCAATGTCCAGTCAAATGTGAAGGTAGAAACATCTAGAGAGGGAATTCAATGTCCAGTCAAATGTGAAGGTAGAAACATCTAGACACACAAACTGATGATGGTGGAGAAAGACACCGAAACGTATTTGTAACATTTTGAATGATAAACAATAAAATTGACTGAAACCCAGGAATAATTTGAAGTGAAAAAATATATAATATAGTCCAATTGTGTGGGTTATTGCTCTATTTGGTTTGTAGTTGTGCAAGTTATTTTAGTTGTTTTAGTACGTTCGTAGAGAAGTTGGTTGGATGGGTTGTGTAACGGGTTTCCAGATGTCTAATTTTTGTTATAAGTCTTAGGACAATCTCTTCTGAAGTCTCTGTATATTTTTTCGTTGTGCCAGTGGCGTTTGTTCTGAGTATTTGTCCATAGTCCAGGATTGGTCTATAAATGGATTTGCGTATTTTGGTTGCTGTTTTTGTTGTTGTGCTCGAAAGTTTTTTGTCCTTTTGATAATATCGGTCCTTTTTTTTTAATGTCTTGTAAATTTTAGCTTTTGGTCTGGTGTTATTCCTAAATATTTATGTATATGCACAATAAGGGCTGTGTCATCTGCGTATTGTAATATGTAAGCTGTTTTGTCAAGGATTTTTTTCTTAAAACATCAACATTTTGTAGTTCAAAAGTTAAGACCTTAAGAACGTGCTTAAAAATGCTCTTGTATATTTTTTATATGAAATCTTCACTTATTTCTATCTGATTAAGTATCTGATTAAGTCTGATATGTATTTAACTCTGATTTTTTGTCAGTCATTTGCGAATAGAGCCATTAAAGGGGCCGGAAAATTTTCAACTGAACCAATCAAAGAAATTAGCTTCTAATGATTCCTTGTTTGATTTAACCACTTTCTTGATCGCATTTCGGTAATATTAATTTTGCCAAGTTAAACCACGATGTTATATCCAGTTATGTCCCGTGACTACGCCACTGCTGATACAAAAAAAACGTGATAAAAAGAAAATTACAAAAAAAGAAATATCGATCACAAATTTCGCCTAATAATAAAATTCTAAATGTTCGCCCCGAAATTCATCCCCATCAAGTTGCTCCAACAAGCCCTCAACAGAGCGGCTTGAGATTCAACACCCCATGGTGCCTCCAAAGACCCCTCCAAGCCACGTGGTGTCACTTTTTTCTGTTTCGCGTATTTGGAATTGCGCGGACGTGGCCCGAAAGGAGTCAGAAATGGGACGCGATCTACCATGTCCTCCTCATGCTTAACGGACAAGTCTTCGGGAAGCATGGTGTTGGTGGTCGGTGCGGCAAACTCTTCTATTAGGGGCTTAATTTCAAAGGGCGTCCGCTAGCCGCCCTGTTAGGGGCTTGCAGGCAAGCTGTCGTCGCTTTCGAGGTAGGTAACGTAGCCGTCCGTACTGTCAGGATGAGTCATGGAGTCAGGAGGAGGAGGCGGGCCTCCCGCTCCTAGTAGGGAGCCTGGATGCGGTCCGCCTGGACCTCCTACGCCTCCTGGTGGTGGCCCGCCCATGGACGGAGGAGGGAGATCGTACCCATGCATCTGGAAAGAGTTAATCACATTAATAGACCGAAAGACTAATAACAGATTTAACAACTTATTTTGGTTTTGAACGAAAACTACCTTTAAGACTCTGTAAGGGTGTTGTCTGCAAGACTTTTGCAAAAGTTTTGGTCTTGCAGAACATAGCCTTGTTATATAAAGAGAGATATTAGAGAGATATGGAAGAACATGTTTAGTGCCCGTTTACTAATTATTGCAGGCTGTAACTGAATTAATACCAGACACTATTTTATTTGCATAGCATTGTTATGGGAACCGGCAAAATAAGGCGTGGTTGGGATAAAATTAAATCCCAATTTGTAACCTGTAAAATGTTCTGGATGAGGGGCGAGATGGTGGAGCGACTCCATCAGCTATCACGGGGGACTCCGTACGGAAATACTGAAGGCACAAAAACAGGGCACAGGCGCTGGTATAGTCGAAAGACGAAGAACAGGGGAAAGGATAATAGTCCTTTCTTTATTTATATTATATTACCTTAAACCTGGGTACAATCACAACCGCTTTTCAACAGCATCGGGCACAGGCGCTGGTATAGTCGAAAGAGGAGGAACCGGGTAAAGGATTACCTTAAACCTGGGTACAATCACGACCGCTCTTCAACCAAGTATATTAGCGATAACAAATTGCGCCCGGAAAATGAGGGAAAGAGCCTACACACGTACGCATAATACCATCGTAACCGGAGATGCAGCCACAATTAAGACACTTGAATCATACACAATCAGGACACAATGTGTGTTAGATTGTGTAAAAGAACTTACGACCCTGGCTGGGAACTCAAACAGAGTAAAACTCACTTGGGCAACTGGGACAAATAGGAGCAAAGGTAACGAGATTGCTGCGGAATTTGCTAAGGCAGGGACCGAGCAACCACTGACCAACCAAGAACCTGCTTGTGGTATATCTCGTGCCCAAGTTAGGGCGGGAGTTGGACAATGGATCTTGGAAGAACATAAAAAGTACTGGGAGGAGACACCGCAACTCCTTACAGCAAGACAGTTGGTGGGACCTCCACAACCAGTGCGTAGAAACGAACTGCTAGATCTCAGCAGGCAAAAAATAAGAAGGATAGTGGCCTTCTTAACAGGACACGCCCCCTGCAAAAAACACCTCTTCAGGATGGGACTGAGCGATCAACCGACCTGCAGGGAAACGTGGAAATTAGAGGACGAAACTACTCTACATATTATGTGTCACTGCACGTCATATGCAACAGGTAGACGAAGACTCCTGGGAGGAGATTAAGTTCTACCAGACCAGGTCATGCGTTCCCCCTCAAGATTTTTCTGGAATTAATTGAATACACAGGGATAATGAGGGAGTAAAATACGAAGGCACAATATGACAGAAATGACCGCGGTGCTAGACCAAACACCACTTCGGAGGTGAGGAAGGGTTTTAGTGGGTAGACAGGTAAGCTGGAGTCACACAATGTTCAGAGCGCCAGAACTTCAGCTCTGGGTGTGCGTAAGAGAGCATTTCCCAACCCTCAACGGGACCTGTAAAATGTGTTACTGTTTAGGACTCATCTAGTATTTCTTTGCCGGTGTTAAATAAATCATTTAAAAGTGTATCTTGAATATATTTGATTTTAAAAGTGCTTAATCAATGGATTATGGACTACTTGTATGTTTGCGAGCTCGTGGATGCACGAAGGTGTCACCGAATCAACCAAAGAAAAATAAGAATCAAATTGTGCCAAGCGTAAAGCGTGCACAAATAACGGCAGCCACAAACCTTATTAGTGGCAAGCCTTACTAAAAATCAAATGCGCGTGTGCAGATGTCAACTTAACGGTGGCACTATTAGTGGCATAGCTGCAATGTGTGTTCCATATCTCTCTATTAATGTTTTTTTCTAATTTTACGTTGCTTAACTCATGTGATGAATTTTGACTTTATGTTTAAAGATTGTATTCATCTGAACAGTTGCCGACAAACGAATCTTCGTCTGAGTCCGAGTCAGGAAAAAGTTCGCCAACATTTTGTTTCACCAGTTTTTTGATAAACTTTGTAATTCACAAAAATATGTATCAGAAAATTGTCTCCCTGATGATCACAATCTGCCTGCTCACCAAAAATGGTCAAAATACTTTTATACAAGTGTTTGTGAGGAAATGTTTTCACTATTGCTAAAAGCTGCCGAATTTTTATTTACAATGCGAACGTGGAGAGAAAAGTTTCACTTATTGATGCTTAGTGGAACAAAAAAAGAAATAGACTGCTTTTATCTTCTGTGAATGGAATATTTATAGCTACTAAAAATATGAGCTGTTTTCAGTTTTACGATTTTGTGCTTTTGCCACAAAATTTTGCTCTTATAAAGAAAATACAAATCACCGAAAAGAACCTGAAAAGTGGTTCTTGGTTTTACTTTATAAGTTTTGAGTGGGAATAAAAGTTGTTTTTAAAAAAAATTGTTTTGCTCTTGTTTTGCGAGTAAAATGAAACTGGCGTAACCAGCAATTAGTGGATAATGTTGAAAGTTATTATTTTTCCAAAAAACGTTATGCGCCAGGATTTTTTAAACTCTTGTATTGGGAGGAAAAGTTTTTATCTAAAACATCATCAAAACTTGTGGAAAGAAATGTTTGAGCCCGAAAGATTTTACTTTGCTATTCATTTAAACTATCCATTGATGGATTAAATGAGAAATCATCATTCACTTACTTGATTAACTAATTGTTGGAAAGCCGGCGGATGAGGTTGCTCCAGGTCTGAATGCATGGCAAAGTCGTGTAGCGCTTTCCATGGAGGCTGGTAAGCTTGAACCTCCAAAGGATGGACACCCAGGGGGGAATCGTGACGTACGGGCGAAGAAGCCACCATAGGGATGCCTTGCATGGCACCGTACCCCAATTTGCGGCCATCCTGCGTATAAAACTATGTTAGGTTAGATAATGTCACACCAGTAAGCAAATTTGCATTAACTATTTTCGACCATTCTAATTTATATTATGCTGTTCTATATTTAATTGTTTTAGCGCTAAAAGGATTTGGAAAACGGTTATAGAGGAAAACTGGTGAGTTTTTCAGGCGTTTAGGCCGTTGTGGAAAATAAATTCTTCCTGACGTTTCGCACGCACGATTGGCTTGCATCTTCAGAGGTGGTTGCTGCCACAAGTTCGTTTCGTTTTTCGATTGCAAAATTCGACTGTCAATAGGATATCAATGTCCATACTTTCAATGCAATAAAATTTTGAAATTTCAATTCCATCCAGGAAATTTTGACTTTCATTTCGAAATATTCAGATAAATCATGCAAATGCAATCATGCAGAAGCAATGAAAATAAATTTCGAATTCAGAGAGACGAACATTTTTCTGGGAAGCTGTGTCGAAATCAGAGCCAGTATTTGCATTCTGTGCTCGCAGTTTCGGCTTCAAGTAAAACGTTCTGAAACAATCCAAGAAATTTCGAGTTGAAAGGGGGAATATTTCTTGAAAATTGATATTTCGACATGGAACTCTGACATTCCTTAGTGAATCCCAAGTTTCTACTTTCAATAATAAATTGAAACTTTAATTTCAAATTTAATTCAAAATGAAATTCCTGGGTTTCAGTCAATTATTTGTTTATTACTCTACTTCATAGGTACTCTACATATTTCTTCGGAACGGATTCTAACCTCTAAAGCAGATATTTTTTCTATATTTCTATATACAGTGTGTCCAGTATAAAATGATGTACATGGGGATATTGGAAACCGTTAGAGTTACAGGGTGGACCAAATGGGGAAAAAGTTGCGCAATCAAGTGCCTATAAATAATCTGTCATCAATTTCTTTAAACTCGGAATAGCAACGGATATACAGGGAAAAAAAGAAAAACGTACGTTTTATAAAATCCTTTATATCGTGTTTATTATAAAAGATACAATAACGAAATTTTCAGGGTGGGGGTAAGAAATGAGCGTGAATTTGGAAATAAAGTAAAAAATAATCTAGGCCCACTATGTTCAATGAGGCCGAAGTCAAGTTTTGTTTTTCTTATGGCCGCCATATTGAATTTCTGCATTTTTAAATTCCCCTTTAAATATGCTCTTCAACCATGTATAACATGTTTATGTTCGGTCAAGATAAATAATTAAAATTAACAAAATTAAGATTTTATGGTGGTTTTTTTTGATCAGATGAAAATCCATGGCTAGTTCGTCAAGTTAGGCACCAAGTTAGGTTTGGATTTAACGTCTGTTTAGGTATTGTGGTACCCACGTGATTGGACCATTTTTTTTTTAATGAGAACTTAAATTCCGAGAGATATTTGAACCTCTTACAAACTAACGTAGCGGATGCACTTATGGATGTTCCAGTAGCTACCCTGCAAAACTTGTATTTCCAACAAGACGGCGCTCCTCCACATAATGGACGTATTATCACAGAATTTTTAAATCACGAATTTCCCAACAAGTCGATAAGCAACCTGGGACCAGTAAGATGGCCTGCGAGATCCCCTGACATAACACCGCTTGATTGTTTTGCATGGGGTTTCCTCAAAAATGTGGTATACTGTAGGTCATACGAAACCGAAGAGGAGCTGAGACACGCTGTTATAGAAACTGTTAACAGAATTACCCAGAAATGATCAGAAAATCCTGTAAAGCAGTAATGAGACGATGTATGTTGTGCGTGCGAGAAAACGGTGGCTTATTTGAACACCTACTTTAATCCTAAAATGTTACTTGTTCTTTTGCAGTGTTCGATGTATGATCAATAATAATTTAAAGTAATAATTAATAGAAATATCAATGCCTACTACCATTAATTCTTAATTTTGTTAATTTTAATTATTTATCTTGACCGAACATAAACATGTTATACATGGTTGAAGAGCATATTTAAAGGGGAATTTAAAAATGCAGAAATTCAATATGGCGGCCATAAGAAAAACAAAACTTGACTTCGGCCTCATTGAACATAGTGGGCCTAGATTATTTTTTACTTTATTTTCAAATTCACGCTCATTTCTTACCCCCACCATGAAAATTTCGTTATTGTATCTTTTATAATAAACACGATATAAAGGATTTTATGAAACGCACTTTTTTCTTTTTTTCCCTGTATATCCGTTGTTATTCCGAGTTCAAAGAATTTGATGACAGATTATTTATAGGCACTTGATTGCGCAACTTTTTCCCCATTTGGTCCACCCTGTAACTCTAACGGTTTCCAATATCCCCATGTACATCATTTTATACTGGACACACTGTATATTCAGGACTTGTAAATTGCCATGAGATGCACTAATATTGTAGAAAATTCACCATGAAGTTCAGATAAGTAGGTACTATTTGATTCAAAAAGTTGCCCCACATTTTGTCCATCAACTGTCATAACCTCGTAAACAACTTTATTTGCTCTTATAAAAGGTGAAATTTTTTTTTTAAGTCAACTTATTGTATCAAACATAGTAGCTGAACTTCATGGGGAATTTTCTACAATATTAGTGCATGTCATGGGAATTTACAAGTCCTAATAGAAAAAATATATGCTTTAGAGGTTAGGATCCGTTCCGAAGAAATATGGTAATCAGATTATTTGATGAAAAATATGATATGTAGATATAACATTTTATATGTCGGTTCATATGTCGAAAATTCTAGAGTTATAAGGTTTGTCCGGGGAGCTGGAAACCGTCAGCAACTGTCATATGCAAGCGCGGTACGCTATAAGCGTTCGGAGAGGCCAAACTGATAATCACGGAATAAAAATGCGACGTTCGCACAGGACAAATTATGAGTGTGCAATAACAATTTGTTATTTGACGATTACTAGTAAAATTGACTAGTAAAAATGAAATTAACCACATTCGTTTTATGCAAAAAACAATTTAAAACATTGTTTCTTTCTCTGCAATTCATTGCTATGAGCAATTTGCAAAAATTTGCAACGCATTTGAAACGGATTCCTATTCACGCACGCGTAGTGTGAAATGACCAACCAGTTGACAATTCATAGAGAAAATAAAATAATTTTTATTTTACTTACTCTATGTGACAATTGCTGTGACCGAACAAACCTACAGGGTTATTCACGCTAAACGGCACGGAAGTTTGCGGGTAAACCGTTTGATTTTTACAAAGTATTATTTGATGAATCCAGAGACCCTACCGGGCGCACATTTTAAAAATATTTTTGTAATGTACAGGGTGTCCCAAAGGCCTTAAAAGTATCAAAGTTGTGTTTTTTACATGAAATACCCTATATATTATTGCATTTTTACATTCTCTGAGCAAAATAAGTGTTTGTTTTAATAAGGTTTATAATACCTAAATCTTACGGTTTTTTAAATAATCCGAATTTTATCAAAATGTAATATAACTTTCAGGTGTCAAATACTTTAGAATTATTTAAGTTATGTAACCGTAATTTGTAGTGAAGTGTAACAAGAAATCATATTTTATATCCCAATGATAATAAACTTACAATGTTATACAGGGTGTCCACAAATTTAAACTAATCAAATAAGAAATTTAAGTGGCTATAACTTGATTAATTTAAATACAACCCCATATTTTTTAACTTATCAGGAAATGCAATTTTTAATTACCTATCGAACGGTACTAGGATATTAATAGCTAAGTTTTTTCCTTTTAACAAAAGACGCCAAATAATCGTTCTGTGCACCAGTTAGTGTTTTTTTAATTAAAAGATCTAAATGACATATCAACAATAACATAAAAGAAAGGTAAATTATTTATAACAAATGTTCGAAATGTTGACCGTTCATTTTCAGACATTTGTAAATTCTTTTTTCAAAACCATTGCTAACTCTGGACAACATTTGCGGAGTTACAGCTTTAAAAGTGACTCTGATGCGTATTTTCAAATCGTGTGAAGTTCTCGGAAGCGTATGGTAGACAATTCCTTTTATGTACCCCCACAAAAAGAAATCTAGTGGAGTTAAGTCCGGAGATCTGGGGGGCTAATTTTGAAATCCATTTCTGCCAATCCACCTGTTTTGAAAGTTGGCATTTAAAAATTGCCGAACTTCGTAATGATTATGAGGCGGAGCTGCATCCAATTGAAACCACATGTTGGTTCTAATATTTAAAGGGACTTCTTCTAATAATACTGAAAGATGGCTTATTAGAAACTGGAGAAACATTAAACCATTTAGATGTCCTTCAAAAAAATAGAGTCTAAATAAATATGGGCCCAGTATTCCACCCCACACATTAACTGACCACATATTTTGATTTTTCATGACCCTGTATTCGTGCGGATTCGTATCAGAATAATAAGGAAAGTTGTGTCTATTCACGAGACCATGGTTTTAAAAAGTACATTCATCACTAAATACACATTATCGAAAAACTTTTCATTTTCTGCCACTTTATCTAACAGCCACATGCAAAATTCAGTTCGTTATCAAATCATTTCCATAAAGTTCTTGGCAAAGCTGAATTTTATAAGAATAAAAGTTGTGCTTTTTAATAATTCTGGAAATATTTGATTTACTAATGTTAGTACTTTTGGATATTAGAATTTGACTAATATTGGGATTTTTTTTTTTGATTTGACTAATATTGGGAGACTAATATAGGAACTCAACCAATTACCGTGAAAACATTTTCTGCATCTTCAGTGACAGATTTCCTTGTAATGGGTTTTTTATAATTGACACTGTAATAAGCTTTTAAAAACGGCTGGCTTAGGATGATTTCTTTCAGGAAACTTTTGAGCATAAACTCTAGAGGCGAATAAACAATTTTTATGACATTCTCCAAGGGTGAAAATCATGTCAATACGCTCTTCTTTTGGATAATTCTTCATTTTCACTAAGCAACACAAATAAAATAAATGATTTGACATGTGTAAATGCCATAGGCAACTTAGATACATTGGAACCTTAAATTAAACAACACCAAATGGTGCACAGAACGATTAGTAGTAGTAAACATCTTTATTTCTAAAAAAGGCTATCGACCTATCGGTCTTTCTGCCCTTGTTTAATACATGCAGTTTTAATCTAGATAAAAAACCAATATGAAAATTCTCCTATTCTAGGTTAACAATAGTAGTAGTAAACATCTTTATTTCTAAAAAAGGCTCTCGACCTATCGGTATTTCTGCCCTTGTTTAATACATGCAGTCCCAATCTAAATAAAAAACAACTATGAAAATTCTCCCATTCTAGGTTAACAATGTTATGAAATAAATAAGATTTCAGTGGCAAGAAGAAATTATTTTATTGTCCACTAGTCCGTTGCGTTTGTAAGTGTTCGAGTAGCGTTAATGTAGGGAAACGGAAACGGGATTGTCTGGTTGGTCTTGTAAGACAAAGGCGATTCAGTATGGTCCAGTTGTAGGGGTTGTTTGTCCATTTTGTCTGTAGCTGTATGAGTCTTTCCAAGATCTTTGTCATGTTTGTGCGTTCGTATAGTAGTTGGGTGGGCAGAACGATTATTTGGCGTATTTTATAAAAAGGCAAAAACTTAGCTATTAATATCCTAATATCATTCAATAGGTAATTAAAAACTGCTTTTTCTGGTAAGTTAAAAAATATGGGGTTGTATTTAAATTAATCAAGTTATAACCACTTAAATTTCTTATTTGATTAGTTTAAATTTGTGGACACCCTGTATAACATGGTAAGTTCTGTATATCATTGGGATATAAAATATTATATTTTGTTTCACTTCACTATAAATCACGCTCACATAACTTAAATACTTCTAAAGTATTTGACACGTGAAAATTAGATTAGATTTTGATTAAATTCGAATTATTTAAAAAGCCTTAAGATTTAGGTATTATAAACCTTATAAAAACAGACACTTATTTTGCTCAGAGAATCCAAAATTGCAATAATATATAGGGTATTCCTTTTAAAAAAACACAACTTTGATACTTTTGGGCTTTTGGGACACCCTGTACATTACAAAAATATTTTTAAAATTTGCGCCCGGAAGGCGTCTGTGGATTCATAAAATAATACTTTTAAAAAATCAAACGGTTCAGCCGCAAACTTCCGTGCCGTATAGCGTGAATAACCCTGTATAAATGTAGAATACTTTTTTGAGGTTATAATAGTTGTTTATGGAAACGAGAAAATTTAATTACACGCTAGAAGTCATGATCTGCAATTCAAGTGTTCAGTTTCAAATAATTCTCCCATACATCATAGATATGTGGATAATACTCGATTTCAGGGATCTTTGAGGTTATACCCACGTGTGTGCGGATACATTATGGCATTGTCAATAATTTTCCATTAATCGGTATCGGTCTACCAACACTTAGATAAAACATTCTCTCTTTTTGACGTACTATTCGAATCTGCAGTAAAATTGTATGGTTACTATTTGAAATTATCAAGTTGGCCCCTGCCTAGCCTACGAGGTCGAAGTAGGCGTTTTTTTTCTAGCACGAATAAACTTCCCCCTCTCAGATATTAACTTCTTATTTGTCACATATATTCGGATCACTAATTTCCGAAATATTTAAGCATTTCAAGATACAAAAAATTATCCTGTATAATAAGTTTTATTGGAAAACAACATTTTAATCAAGTAACGATACCTGTTCATAGGAAGGGGTCTAATCTAATCAGATCTAATTATCTAATTTAGATAAATCTAATCAATTCTAGTCTAATCAACAAGAATTTGGGAATTTGTAATAAAAAATTGGCGCATAATGAAGAGTTGCATTCCATGAATTGTCTAGACTCAGATATTGAACATTTCGATCTTGGTTCATACGATATTTAGAAACTAAAGTAAAAATTTTGAAATGTGTACTTCGAGTGGGCACTTTAACTTTAATTTCGAAGCTTTGAAATAAATTTCGAGTTCAAAGAGACGGAATGTTTTGTGGGAAGTTTCGACATAGAAACTGCAGTCAGAATTTTCTATTCTGTGTTCGACGTTTCGACTCCCAGCAACACGTTCTAACTCCTCTCGAAAATTTAAAACTTATTATTGAAGCAATCCAAAGGAATTTCGAGGAACCCATTTCTGGGAATTTAATATTTTGGCATGAAAGTCAGAAATTTGTTTTTCGAATCGAAATTTGCTGTTAAATAGACAGATTTGACGTATTTGACAATACGAAGTTGATGATGGTTTCTTGGAGCCGAAATGTCGGAGCGTAAAGTATTTTTCTCGCTGACTTAAAGTGTTGTCAGATTTGTCATTAACGCCAAAAAGTAATATAATCTTCAGTAAAAAAATAATCAAAAGTAAAATAAAATTCGGAATTTTCGGGTTTTGTTCAAATCAATCAGAAAATCAAAAGTTTTTACCATGATGTTAGCTTTCTAATTGCGCAACTTTTTTCCCATTTAACCAACTTTGTATAAATTAGGGTTTTCGATATCCCCATACTGGCCCTTCTTATCTTGGAAACAGTGTATAAAGTCTTTTTCTGCTCTTTTGCATAATGTAATTGTGAACCCCTCATTGCCCATGACCCGCCACTGCAGCCTTCTCATCAGCTTAGGCATTATAAACTCCATTGTTTCGGTTTAATGCTGTTAATCCTTCCAGAATTCGCGGTCTGACTAAAAGTCATCAAGGTCAATGCATCCGACCCCAATTAAAAATGACAAACCTTCAGACAAAAAACAACAGCAAAAAAGCGTATCGTCCAAATCAGCTTTAATAACAAAGCCGGTCAAACAACTAACCAACTGAATCCGACATTGAAAACATGTCGGTAACAAAAACCCAACCATGGTGCATACGAAAAAAAAATCAAAAACTTGTCAGACACAGTTGTTAACAACATCTCGAAGTACGGGGATCCGGCTACCTACATCTCTAAATAATCCGATCGATGCGACCAATCGTGGCTCAAAGCCAGCGGCGCGCGGAACAATCGATGTCGTCAACGGCCCAGCTGATTGGTCGATCGATAGGCCGGGAAGGTGGGGCGACGACATGACAGCCCTCCCCTGGAGATTTATGACGAGAAGGGGGAGGGCAATGAAAAATTGTCCGGGTGTTATTTATGTTCTGGTGTATTTTAGCATTCCACCAATAATTTTCGGGAAAATAGTAGTTTATTTGACTGGTATGAGGCTGGCCCTGGTTTATCTAATGCCAGTATTATTGATTTGGTTGGTATTTATTGTGTTGGATTGACCAGATTATGCAAAGGCAAACATTCGAAGATGGCTGCCCATTGCCCATATACAATTACAAATTCCTGTTTGCTTCTAATAAGCTACAATTAAAACGACACATTGATAGACGATTTTAATACTAATAATCGTAATTAAATGCTATTGTTGATGAGTTTGATTTGATTGATTGAGATTCAGAACTCCTCACTACATGTCTTTTGAGTGAGTTCTAATTTGTACTTAAAAAGGGTTCTTTTTAGCTACTCTCTCTTTATATTCCCCAACTTTTGACTGTAAATGTTTTTTTCAGTCGGTGATCCGATTTGAGTAATTTTTCCATCGAATCAGCTTTATTTTTGTGAGAAATGTAAGCTATACGATAAGAAAAAAAATTAAATGAACATATTATAAGGCGTGTTTAAATAGTGTCATGTTTTCTTGGTTAAAGTTTAATTCCGTCTGGGGGCTTTGTTGGGTAGCTCAGACAGAAAAAGTATACGTTGTTATAGTCTCATGTCTTCTGAGTAATTTGAATTTTTAATCGTCTGTTTATTCTGAGGCATTCGAGAGATATTGATTTTTTATAACCAGTCGCATTTTCCGCGCTATATTTACTTATCCTTTTTATTATTTGCGAAGAAAATTTCTGCCAAAAAGGGTGTGCGAGCAATACTTCATTTCAAATTAACGTGTTTATTTTAACACTCTCTGTGCTCTGTCAATTCAATGGTTAATTTTCCTAAGGATAAAGTATTCTTATTTTCTTTTTTTGCTCGTCTTATACCTAACCTAAATTTTGTCCAAGAACAGCCACAAAAGTTCGGAAATATTTGAGTAAAATTTAAAATTAAGCATACATTATTTAGATGTATTTTATTGTGTATACTTTTCTGACTGTATTTCAATTCAAATTTAAATGAAATTCCAGGAGTTCCAGTCAATTTTATTGTTTATTATTTTATTACAAATACGTTTCGGTGTCTTTCTCCACCATCATCAGTTTGTATGCATGGCTGTTGCTACCTTCAACTTTGGCAAGCAATTGAAATATTTCAATTGCATGCTAAAGTGCAAATTTCAAATTCCTAGCCCAGATATTTTCAGAATAATTGCGAAAAAATGAATTACAATTACGACTTTTAACACCCTGTATTTGCGACAATACGGAATAATAAAAACTGTCACATACGGGATCCTTGCGCCAATGGCCACCATTTGACGCGTAGTAACTCCAGTTTGCTGATTTCACATTCTTAATGAATTACTCTGTGTAAATAATTATCGAATCGATAGAAAAACGCTTTATTTATATTATCAGGAAGACAATTTTTTGCTAGATTTTCCGATTTTGGCAAAATTGGCAGTAAAATAAATATTTATTGCAATATAGATTACAAAAAAATATAAATTCAATAATTGCAACAACCGATACTTTTGTGTCATCTGGTCTAAGCGAGAATGTTTCCCTTCGAAGTATTTTTCAAAACTCATTTTATCTAATTCACTCCTGATGTATCATGCCAAAAAAAATCGCAAAATTGTAAAACAATTCAAAATATAAAAATCACAAAAACAAAACATAATTAAAGCTAAAGAGTAAATCGATAGCTACTTATTTGATTAAACGAAAAATTTGAGCAGGTGGCAAACGAAGGAGAGTCTCCACCATCCACGTCGGGGCCAAAATGAAAAAGTGGGATAGCATCAGAGTGTGCATTGGGGGATTGGGGACTTGGGGAGACACAGACTGGCGCGCGCGGCATTGGGGAATACACACAATCGATAAGCGACGCAATTATGATGAATAAAGGGGGAAAGTCAGCGTTGGGGAACTTGAAAGGAGGGCGCGGGGCGTAAATGCACCTTCGAGGGGCTTTTAGGGAGCGGAGAGAGAGCAGTGACTGATGGATTTGTAAAAGTCGTGCTGAAGGATGAGGGGGCAGAAGCAGGTGCATTACTGGGGACTTTCCCGTTAATGCATAGCGTTTTTTGAACGAGGATTTTTGCGCTAATACCAACCTTTTCCTGTTGCATTTGCTGTTTCATTAAGATGGTTTTTTTCTTGTCTTTGCACCGTTTGTTCTGGAACCACACTCGGATCACTCGAGGACTGAGGCCGGTCATTTCCACTAGTTGTTCCTTCATCAGGGCGTCTGGTCTCGGATTCGCTGCATAACAAGTGCGTAGAGTGTGCAACTGTTTTTCATTGAGAACAGTTCGAACTCTGGTCGGTTTTCCATCACCTCCACCTCCACCTGAGACTCCGCCGCTGCCTTTACTCCCTCGCAATGCTCCACCTTTGTGCGAACCACTCTCAGAACCCGAATCTGTAACAGGAATGTTTCGAGTTAATATTGTCGTTTTGAGGCAGTCTTCAATAGACATTTTTCTTAATTAATCAATTAATTTAATATACGAAGTGTTAATTCACTTTGTCTGTGTCGTTTGTCACTGTATTATAGGAACTGGTGAGTTCTTATAATACATATATATTATATAATACATATATATTATATTATACATTATTATATTATAATAATACATATATATTATATTATATTATATATACATAATATTATAGGAACTGGTGAGTTCCTATAATAAGACATTTTTCTGCTGAAGAATTGTGTGGGCAGTAGCGTGCCCAAAGCTTAATATTGTCTGTTCGGATAGCGGGTTTGGAACGAGGTCCTTTTATTTGTTAAAAATGGCTTTTTCGATTCTTCATTCAAGTTCTTCGAAAAAAAAATCAGAATTTTATCTTCATATTAATTTATCATTCCAAGTCCAGCTTTTCTAATATCTTTCAGAGTCATTTTGGAAAAGTTGTCCGCAACATCCACTAGAATTCGGTTTCAGATAATCAACTCGGTTTCAGATAATCAACTCAATGTTTACAGATTCCTAAATTAACGAGAAATTGCAGCCTCAAATTCATAGTTTCGGCTGTTCATTGAATCAACTTTTCCTTTTAAGACCAGCTAAAAATCAACCTTGTCGCTGTTCCAGTTTTTGTGACACGCATTTTTGAAAATTGGCCTGCAAAATCGGCCTGTAACTGAGAATGGGATTCAGGTTAGATTATGAAAATCCCCAAAATTGAATAAAATATCCTATAAACTTGAAATTTATGCCTCATAACAAGCGACATTTCCTCTATAAAATGAGATAGAAACCACCACTGTACCTGCTTAGAATTTAGAAAACATGACTCAAAATCGTTTAAGCGATAGTGTTTAAACGATCCCGCAAATCCCAAACAACGACTGATTTATCTAAAATTTTCTCCACATATAAAACAGACAATTTTCCGCAAAATGAGGTAAAAGTAATCCTGATGGCTGATTTAGCTTTTTGGGGAGGTGCTTTGGAAAATTGGCCTGCCAATCTATTGAAACCGAAAATTTCAAGTAAGACTCTGAAATTTCATTAAAATATCTGTAAAACATGCATGAATTTGAAATCTTTGCAACATACCAAACGCCCTTTTGGCTTTAAAATAAGCTAAAGCTCAACTACTGGGTCTGCCTAGGTTTCTTTCAAACCTGTTTATTACGGCTTGATAAAGGCCTGATAAAGAATGAAAAATTGCATTTTTAGAACGAGAAAAAAGTTTCAATCCAGTCTCAAACCTGCTATCAGAAGAAAAATATGCTGTAGAACGTTACTAAAACTCTAAATCTTACCACACATTCCGATTAATCATACCCGAAAGGAAAATTCAATGTTGTTGATTATAGCGCCAACAATCGTGAATCGAAAAAACGTTTCAGAGAAACTCAATGGGTTTTTCGTATTAGAGTGCGAACTTTATCTTTACGTATCATTTTATATTCAGAATTAGCCAAAAGCCAACCCTCTACCTTTTCTGGAATGTTTCAGAGGCATTTCGGAAATTTTGACCATAACATTCACTTGAACTCGGTTTCAGATAATTATCTCGATCGGAAAATGTAGGATTAAATTCAAAGTTCGGCTCTTCATTGAACTCACTTTTCTCTCTAAAAAGAGCTAACAATAAACCGTCTAACTGTTCTAGTTTCTTTGACACGTAATTGAGAATCGGAAATTCCTCAAAATTGAACAAAATGTCCAATAAACTTCAAGTTTCTACCACATAAGAAGCGACATTTCTATAAAATTAGGGAGAAACCACACCTCTGTAGCTGCCTAGGATTTTTTAGGGAAGCTCGTTGGAAAAATAGCCCGCGAAACACCTGCTACTGTCTAGCTTTGAAAATCATCAAAAATTCTCAAAAGCGTCGGTTAATTTCAAACGATCACCACAAACAAAACCATGTTTTCTCGTTAAAATCGGGTAAAAATCAACAATTTCCTATACTGAGGTTTTATTCTGGCGTCGATTGAAAAATATCAGTCAAAATCGAGCGCCATGTTTAAACGATTCTGCCAATCCCAAAAAACGACTGATTAATTTAAAATTTCCTCCGCATATAAAGCAGACGGTTCTCCACAAACTGCGGTAAAGGTAATTGTTACAGATTCTTGGGCTTTCTGAGGAGGTCCTTTAGAAAATTGACCACCCAATCTACTGAAGCCAAAAATGTCAAGTAAGACAACCTCAATAAGTTTGGAAATTTTGCAACATATCAAACACCCCCTTCGCTTTAAAATGCCTTGATGAACAAACAGCTAAATAAACCAACGAAACGTCGGTTATTTTGAGAAAAAAAAAGAGTACAAATCCACTTCTAAACCCGCGATCAGAACAGACAACTGCTGAAGAACTTTATTGAAACTCCAGACTTTAGCAAACGTTACAGTAAATTATATGCGAAAAGAAAATAAAATGTCGATTTTCCTGTTCCTGCATGTAAAAAACGTAAATTCCGTTTTTTTCCACAAAGAGCAGGCCTTGAATATAACAGATATTGTTGGTAAACATTGACTTTCAAACAATAGTATTTGTGCTTGAAATAAGAAAGAAACTCTGGCCATAATGAAGCGAGCAAACATTTAAACGCCATTTTTAAATAACAATTAGCACTTCTTTTGTCACGATTGGACCACACCAACGTTTAGCCAGTGGTGCATCGGCCAGAGTGAATGGCCAAACATAAAAATCCATTTTCCATGATATTACGGGAACGAAAGCGGCTAAGTAGTATTTGAAAAAAATTCCATAACCAATTCAAACACCAAAGGCAAACACTAGATGTCCAGTTTCCTTTTCCCCGTGTTTGTTTTGCGGTCTCGGCTATTTACATTAAAGGCCCGACTAATCACGGCCTCTATGTGAGGTCTTCGATTGTGAAATTATCTACTTTTTACCATTGCCGCACTTGGGAAACATCAGCATTTTAATTAACGATTAAACCCGATGATGGACTGAAAAAGACAAATATTTTTTTTGCTTGAACGTTTAAGCCGCAATGTTCCTTACTGTCTTGTACACATTGATCACACAATTTCACGTCAAATAATGGTCTTTTTTCCCTAATTTTTTGTGACTGAGCATGGCAACTATTGGTTTTCTTCCGCTGATCCTGACCTGAATTGTTTAGGGGATTTTCATTCGTTCTTCGTTTAATGCTTCTATACAGGGTGATTCCATACAAAATTTAATGCTTCTATACAAAGTGGCGTCATTCCTTTTAAGGAGTTATAGGGGCTCACTTGGAGAGTACGAGAAAAATATTGAAAATTTTTTAAATTTATAGAAGATATTAACAGTTGAAAATCGAATTTCAACTTTGTTATTAAGTATTATTTTAAAATAGTTCCATGTTTGCGTGGTAGCCTTTTGGAATACTTAACCATTCGAAAAGAAAAATTACGATCTTTGCTTCAAATTACGAAAATTTTTCATATTAAAAAAAACTTTTCTACAATTTTTTGATGAAAAGTCAAAGCGGCAATGATGTTTTTTGTCATTAACAGATAGTTACAGGTAGATAGCCTTTGTCAATAAAAACAAGCATTTGTGAATCTGTAACTTACTTTGAAGCTCCTTTCACAAAATGTACACCAACATCGAATTTGCGGATATGTGATTAGTTATGGGAAAATGCCACACTAACATAGCAGAAAGTGTAAGACCTTTCACCAGCAAAGGGCTAGGGAATTGACGCAGATTGTGGACGATCTAGAACTGCTCCGGTTCCGGACACAGAGGCACAGGTATTGGAGATAATTGCAGCAGAGCCTTCCAGGAGTGCTCGGAGAATCGCACAACCACTGACACATTCCTAGGCGCCGGATAATTGTCCCTATAACTCCCCAGAGGATGGGCCACATTCCTACCATGTATGTAAGATATACAGGACACAAGGACACATTAACTCTCTGATCTTCCGAACACCGGTACAAATTGAGCAGGAGTTAATTAACCGAATACGAGAAGCTGATCAAAAGGTGATCCCAGACTGCGGCGAAGAGTGCACAATAAACCTCTTGTGATTTAACAACTTAATTGTATTTTATTTGATTCATATTACTCATTGATACATAACCTTACACAGGAGATGTTTGTTGACAGATGTGGGGGATTTAGGTATATCACTCATCTGCCCCAAAAAGGGATGGCAGCACTGACGGCAAATTGACAGAGCTATCCTAACCTCAAAATATTTCTATTGCTTTCTCTTTCTTTGTTTTGTGGTTATCCATGGTTCCTGCAATTTTCAATAATTAAGAAGTAACACGTATTTACGTAATGTTAATTAGGCAGATTACCTTGAAAATCTTCGTTGCCGTAATTCTGATCTAGTTTTTGGCAAATATCTCAGTTTTTGATAAGAATTAATTTTTTTTACTATTTTTCCTGTACTCCTAACCCCCCAGACAACACCCCCAGAGGAATGACGCCACTTTTGAATCACCCTGTATATTTCTCTGAGTGGCAAATTAATACTGAAGCTTCAATAGTTTACGCTAGTATTTCTTCTTATTCTTTTCTATACTTTTATTCTATTCTTCGAGTATCAATATTTCTGCTGGACTGAATGCTGTAGAATGTAAGATCTTACTCCATGTCTGATTAAAAAATACTGTTTTCTGTAGGTTTTTTAAATTTCAATAATTAAATAATTACAATGATTTAGAAGAAAAGGGGCACTAAGGATAGTTCTTGTATTACGCGCTTTAGTTTTTGATGCTTTATCTGTATTAAAAGATCTAAATACACAAAAATTTCTTTCTTTCGTTTGTTTAACGTGGAAGAAATACTGAAAGTTAGTAACCAAACTGTCGGTAGACCAAATCAATGGAGATTTTTCTCGAAATAACAGATCTATCGAAGGAGGGCAGAAAATTTGAAGCCACATATTTTTTGTATCTAGAATCTAGAAGAGAGAATCTAGATAGAAGAGAGAATCTAGAATAGACCATTTAGCTTCAACATCTTCATGCGGCTGAAGAACCAAAATGCGTCACTTAATTCGTAACCCCAATCATTAATGATGTCTATTAAATTGTTTAGTACTATCTACAACTTAAAACTGTTTAACGCAATTTCTTCCTCTATTTCTTCATCTAAAATGTGTTTTGTATTTAAGAACCAAACACGTGTTTTATCCGAATCTGAAAGAGCATTCCGCCATCATTTTGTCAATAGCGTACTTATTTATGTTTTTGCAAACTGTTCATTTATAAAAAAAATCATATCTTGCAAACTCGAGAAAGTAGTGACCTGAAATATTCACCATTTTTGGAAACAGATACGCTTATAAAGATGCTAGAGGCTTCATAAAAATGTCCCAAAATTATGATTTTTGCCAGCCTAGTAAATATCGATCTCACCATGGATGATTTTACCTAACTGCGCTCTCTCCTTTAAAAATTCACATCTTCTAAACTAATGCCAGAAAAAAATTGAAAAGTTCAGCATCTTTAGAAGAACCCTGAGTCCAAAGATGGTGAGAGCTTCATTAATATCACCCTGAGTTTCTAGTTTAGCCAGCTTAGTAAATATCGTTCTCAAAATGGACTTTTTGAAACAACTGCGCTGTCTCTTGAAAAAAATCCCACCTTACAAATTGAAGCAAGTAGCAAATGGAAATTTTCACTATCGTTAGAAGACACTTGAATATAATCATGCTGAAAGGTTCGTAAGAATCTCCCAAAATCCTGATTTTGGCCAACTAAGTAAATATCGGCCTTAATATGGATAGTCTATCCAATTCCGCCCTCTCCTTAAAAAAATCGCCTCTTCGAAAATAAAGCAAGCAGTCACTTGAAATCTTTGTCTCTATCTTTAGAAGACACTTGACTATAAATATGCCGAAAGCTTCGTAAAAATCGTCCATACTCCTGATTTTTACTAGCTAAGTAAATATCGGTTTCAAAATGAATGGTTTCACCCAAATGCGTCATTTCATGTAAAAATTGAGATCTTCCAAACTGACACAAGCACGCACTTGAAATTTTAACCATCTATAGAGAAGATTTTGCTCTAAAGATGGTAAAACTTTTATAAAGATCACTGAAAACCCTGCGTTTCCCCAGCTTGGTAAATATCGGTCTCAACATGGATGTTTTTACCTAACTGCGCTCTTTCCTTTAAAAACTCGCGGCTTCCAAACTAAAGCCAGTAATGGTTAGAAAAGTTCATCGTCTTGAGATGAACTTTGGCTCTAAACATGCTGAACTTTTCATAAAAATCACTCAACATTTTGGAATTTTCTAGCCTAGTAAATATCGATCTAAAAATGGATGATTTCACCCAACTGCGCTCTCTCTTCTAAAAATTTGCAACTTCCAAACTAAAGCAAGTTGCAAATGGAAAATTCCATCATCTTTAGAAGACCCCTGACTCCAAGGATCCTCGACGTTTTATAAAAATCACCTACAAAGCTGAATTTTGCCAGCATTGTACATACCGGTCTCAAAATTGATATTTTTATCAACTGCGCTCTCTCTCACATTTCATCCCATTTTCCAAACTGCAACAAGAAGATACTTGTAATTTTCTCTATCGTTATCAGACACTTGATTATAAAGATGGTGAAAGCTTCTTCTCTGAAAGCACCATCTATAGAGAAGATTTTGCTCTAAAGATGGTAAAAGTTTCATAAACTTCGCCGAAAATCCTGCGTTTCGTACCTAACTGCGCTCGCTCTTTTAAAGATTCGCATGTTCCAAACTAAAGCGAGCAACAGTTTGAAATTTTGACTGTCTTTATAAGAACCTTGGCTCTAAAAATGCTCAACGTTTCATGAAAATGACCTAGAAGCCAGAGTTTTGCCAACCAAATCAATCTCAAAATGGATGATTTCCATCTGGGCCTAAAAAATCGCATCTTTCAAACTAAAGCAAGTAGACACCTGAAATCTTCACTACCTTTAGAAGACACTTGATTATAGATATGATGAAATATTCGTAGAATTCTGCTGTTTGCCAGCTAAATAAAAATCGGTTTCAAAATGCAGCCTTTTACCAAACTGCGCTGTTTCATGTAAAAATCCGAATCTTTCAAACTGAAGCAAGAACGGATTGGAATTTTTTAACATCTATAGAAGACCTGTTGCTCTAAGGATGCTGGAAGTTTTATAAAAATCGCTCAAAATATTGCGTTTCCCAGTTTAGTAAATGTCGGTCTCACCATGGATTTTTTACCTAACTGCGCGCTCTCCTTTAAAAATTCGCATCTTCCAAACTGAAGCAAGTAACAATTTGAAAATTTGAGTATCTTTAAAAGAACTTTCACTCTAAAAATGCTGAACATTTTATAAAAATCACCTAGAATTCTCAGTTTTTCCAGCCTAATAAATATCAATCTCAAAATCGAACATTTCACACAACTGTGCTCTCTTTTCTAAAAATTAGCATCTTCCGAATTAAAGTAAATAGTAACTGGAAAATTTCACCATCTGTAGAAGATCCTTGACTCTAAAGATCCTGAAATGTTCATAAAAATCACGCAAAATTCTGAATTTTACTAACATTGTACACATCGGCTTCAAAGTAGATATTTTTACCAACTGCGCCGTATCTTTAAAGAAATGGTATCTTCCGAACTAAAGCAAGTAGATTCTTCAAGTTTTCATTATCGATAGAAGACACTTAATTATAAGGATGCTGAAAGTTTGGTAAAAATATCCCAGAATTCCGCTTTTTTCCAGTAAAGTAAAAATCAGACTCGAAATTATTACTACATTCAAAAATTCAAATCTTCCAAGATGAAGCAAACAGGGACTAAAGCAAGTAACGACTTCAAAATTTCACCACCTTTTGAAGACACGCGACTCTCAGGATTCTAAAACTTTCATAAAAATTAACCAGAATCCTGAATTTTGCCTTAATAATACAAAGCGTTTTCAAAATTAATATTTTTACCAACTGCGCTTTCTCCTTTAAAAAATCACATCTTCCAAACTAAAGCAAGTAGAGAATTGAAATTTTTACCATTTTTAGAACACACTTGATTATAAACATGCTGAAAGCTTCGTAAAAATGTCCCAGAATCCTGCTTTTTGCCCGTTAAGTAAATGTTGGTCCCGAAATGGATGCTTATAACTTAAAAATTTGTTGCTTAAAAATTCAAATCTTCCAAATTACAGCACACAGAGACTTGAACATTTCATAATCATTACAAGATACTTGATTATAAATTTGCTGCAAGTTTCGTAAAAATACTCCAGAATACTGATTTTTCCCAGATTAGTAAATATCGGTTTCAAAATGAAGCCTTTTACCAAACTGCGCTGTTTCATGTAAATGTCCAAATCTTCAAAACTGAAGCAAGCACGGACTGGAAATTTCTAACATCTATAGAAGACATGTTGAAGGATGCTGGAAGTTTTATAAAAATCGCTCAAAATGTTGCGTTTCCCAGTTTAGTAAATGTCGGTCTCACCGTGGATGCTATTACCTAACTGTGCGTTCTCCTTTAAAAATTCGCATCTTCCAAACTAAAGCAAGTAACAATTTGAAAATTTGAGTATCTTTAAAAGAACTTTGACTCTCAAAATGCTGAACATTTTATAAAAATCACCTAGAATTCTCAGTTTTGCCAGCCTAATAAATATCGATCTCAAAATCGAAGATTTCACACAACTGTGCTCTCTTTTCTAAAAATTAGCATCTTCCGAAGTAAAGCAAGTAGCAACTGGAAAATTTCACCATCTTTAGAAGATCCATGTCTTTAAAGATGCTGAAATCTTCATAAAAATCACGCAGAATCCTGAATTTTACTAACATTGTACATATCGGTTTCAAAATAAATATTTTTACCAACTGCGCCGTATCTTTAAAGAAATGGCATCTTCCAAATTAAAGCAAGTAGATTCTTGAAATTTTCACTATCGATAGAAGACACTTAATTATAAGGATGCTGAAAGTTTGGTAAAAATATCTCAGATTTCCGCTTTTTTCCCGTAAAGTAAAAATCAGTCTCGAAATGGACGCTTTTACCGAACTGCGCTCTTTCAGTCAAAAATTCAAATCTTCCAAGATGAAGCAAACAGGGACTTGAAGAAGAAATTTCCTTCTATGGATCTCATTTTTAGAACACACTTTATAAACAGGCTGAAATCCTGCTTTTTGTATAATTTTTGTATATAATAAATGTTGGTCCCGAAATGGATGCTTCTGATCAACTGCGCTCTTTTATTCAAAAATTCAAATCTTCCAAACTGCAGCACGCAGAGACTTGAAAATTTCATAATCTTTAAAAGACACTTGATTATAAATTTGCTGAAAGTTTCGCAAAAATACTTACAGCTTAGTAAATATCGGTCTCAAACTGAATGTTTCCCTTCAACTATCTTTTATTGAAAAATTGCTAACCGTCCAACCAGTGCAGGTAGCGACTTGAAATCGGCTTCACCTTGAACACAAAAGTTGCTCAACACAAATTGTTTGAGGCAAAACACCCAACAAAAAAGTTTTGAAGTCATGAATCCTCCCCATCCATATAGAACTCATCTACCACGCAATTTGCCTTTAATAAAGGACAGTTTGGTGCTTGCGACCATCACGCAGCTAATTTGAATGATTTGGCCTCTTTCTGCCACCTTCCAAGTAAGCTTCCAAATTTCATATTTTAAAAGTTCTAATGCTAAGAACAAACGGTGTAAATTGGGACTAGTAAAACAAGTTAGCTACCCTAAAGCTACGTTCATGGTTGGTGGGTCGTCTAACCTAAATAGTTGAAGTGTTTGATCTCGTCCAAGCCGAACATCGAAGAAAGCAGCCAAGAGGCCGGCGATCGCTATTTACTGTGTCTTTATTTGGTTTAAAACCACGTCGAAGCCGGTCGTTTTACCAAATCAAATATTTACTCGAAGCAGGGCTTAACTTCAAAGGTTGCGTTTTTGTCGGTTATTTTTCCCATTCGTTCGTCCTTCAGGTATTATTTGATTAGATGATCGCAAACTATCTTGGGCGAGCAGGTGGCGACACTTGGCAAACGTCTACATTGTCGCGGCATTAAAGGATCTACATTTAATTCCGGGACTTCTGAGGAATAATAATGGACTAATAAATGGAATAACATGCGCCCGATTACCCACACCCAAAACTCGAAACAATTGCTGCTGCTGTTTTCGGTTTGGGTCTTTGATATAAAATGCACAAAGCGCCTTCCTGCCACGGTTTAATCCTCACTGGCCATCGTTTCACGCCCTGCTAATCTTTGCCTAATTCCGACACTAATGGACGATGCGAATCATCCCAGCATGGATTATCTGGGTCCACCCTTGTACTCACATTAATAATTCAATCGATCACTACGTACAAACTTACCACTCATACATCCCAATTCCGTTGAATTACTATTGTGATTGTTATTGCTCAGACTTGTATTGTTGTTACTCTCCGTCGGGCCTGGATGAGGTGTGGTAGGCCCCGAGGCTCCTCCTCCACCTTTCTGACCTTCGATTACGTCATGGTCCTCTTTACAGTAGAGCGCGCCTCCATCCCTCAAAGCAAACTCATCTCCTGGTACCAGCTGTCTCGCACACTGGCAACATCGGAAACACTCAATGTGGTAGATTTTACTTTTGGCCCGCATCACAAAATCGGTTTTGCTAAATGAGCTGCCACATTTGTCGCATTTCGTGCCGAATAATCTGCAAAAGACAAGTAGATTTCGATCAACTGGGAGTTGGATATTTTACACACTATTTTTATACGAAATGCGCATTTTTCTTTATGTCCAGAGCTCCAGATTATTTTGCTCTGGCAAACTCACTTATCAAATCATCATTAAATAAACACAACCCGAATTATAACCAACAATAATCGCACTATTATTTAACCGTGGATCAACAGCTCGTTCAGTAACTAACTAGGGTGCGTCGCGCGGCCTTGTATAGCCGTTTGGCAACACTCGAATATTCTGGTTCAATTATGGAACATTGTCTTGTCTGTCAGCAGTTTGCCAGCACGATTTGCAGGGGTGTCAGGATAGACGAGGATTAGTTTCAATTCAAGTTTATTGAGCGTTAAAAATTTAATGATTATATTGATTGACTTTTCCATAGGATGATCAAGTATAACATTCATATTTGTAGGCGTTTTAACACCAATTTTCAGGAGCTCTTTATAGATATTAAAGGTTGGCACACTCAAAAAATATGTGATCTAAGTGATCCACGGAACCGCAATTACATAAGGGGTCGTCTCTCAGGTTGAACTTGAACAAATGTTCTCTTGTCAAAGAGTATCCGGTTCTCATTCTAATAATTGTGGTAAATTGCTTTCTACTAATAAACGGAATTTTAGAAAAGCATGGAGACTTCAAAAAGTCCACCTGAACTCTGCTATAACGAGAATTGTTATTTATTCCTTTCCAGGCTTCATTGCGGCTCCTTGTTCCAGGCGAACGTAACTCATTCTTGATTGGAGTAACTATGTCTCCAATTGTTACTGAAATATCCTTAGGAACATTCAGTATTCTACCAATGTTTGCTAGTTTATCCGCTTCTTTATTCCCCAAAATCCCAACAGGGCTGGGAATCCATCCCAATAGAATTTCACAGTTTTCCAATTTATTAATCTTTTGTATTAATTCCCGAATTTGACCAGCCACAAAGTCTGTGTCCGGTACGAGGGTCAGCTCCCCACCATATCCTACTAACGGCACATTCAGCTGAATGCTCAGCACATTCAGACCCCCTGTAGCCTTATTTGAAATGTTTTCTATGTGCATTTTCCATTTCAAGTGTTTGTCCAGACTATCCCCTAAGTATTTAACCTCGTTTTTATATGGTATGGTTGTATTTTTAAGTGTAACATTAGGTGGCGTCTGCTTAGGTCGTCCTTTTGAAAAGTGAATATCGCTTCACATTTTTGCAAAGAAAGTTGGAAATTTTTATTTTCCAACCACTCCAATATCAACTCCAATGCCGAGTTAATATCTCTCACCATTAATTGTACCCTTGGTAATCATCATCAGGTCATCGGCGAAGACATGGGTGACACTGAGTTGAATGGCAGTTTCAAAGCGCATCTGTACACAACGGCACACAAACCGTAATTGAGTTAGTGGCTGAAACAACGTTTCATGTTACAAAAACGAGTTTTTCAGGGGAGTTGTTTTAAAGGATGGAGCAACTAAATTTCGCACATTTCATGATGATTCACACATGCAATGTTTTTCCATAAAGATAATGGAAATAATTTTGAAATAATGGAAGATTATTAACAAAGTATAAAGTTATTCCACCAAAAACGACTTTGCTCAAAAAGTAACATGCAACGTAGCTCGAGCCACAATTCAATTGTCAAGCTAGATTCCGAAACCAAGTTTTTGCCGCCATCTATGTTTGAAGCGCGAAAGTTGAAATATTTGGAATGATAGCAATTTATCCAATAATTGTTTTCTAATGATTGCATTCACGAAGTTTTATCAGGCCGAAAACTGCCAGTTTCACAAACAGTTATCAGCCTGATAATTATATCATGTCAATAAGAGAAAATGTATGTATTCTGCAACACGGCATAGTGGTGCCATCTAAAACCAAACCGTAAAACGCAGAACAGCATCTTAGTTTACCCGTATTTAGTTACAGTTCTAAGGGGATTGCGCTGTGAAAACGCCATTAAACCAGATTCAGCTCAGTGTTACCCACTAAGTGATGTAAAAATTGCATTCTGGGTGTCATAATTTCGATGTTGTTCCACACTATAGTCTCGGTTAATTATTAATGGAAATAGAAATTTGTTAACACTCTGTTGAGTAAATAGCACATTGTCTATTACTATTATTAACCGAGATAATATGTGTGAACACCGAAATAGGAGCAACCTGAGAATTATTGTATCTTTTAAAATTTAAAATGCCCGCTTCTAACTGGCCAATAATTTAGATACCTGTTTTGCTCCTCAAAGCTTTCCGAGTTCGCGCTAAGGCCACGGTGGCGTAACGCGGTGCCAAGTTTCAACATTACAACGCCACCAATCTTATTTTATTTTCTCTATGTATAACATCTGTGCAGAAGACCAGATAAGTTATAACGAAACCATCGCTTCTCAATAATCATAACCTGATTTGGACTACAGCTCAATGCATTCTTTACGGGAGAAGTCCATGGCTAGATTGTCTGACGTCATGAGTCTTTTAGATGTCAGAGCTGAGGCCTTGTTATTAAGACGGTGTTGCTTTAACACCCTTTATTTGCTTATTATGTAGCTTATTGTGTCGAAAGTTAGGCATTGAGTTCAAGAAAACCAAAGCTTGTCTTGTTTTAAAAAGCAGAAATAACTAGCCCGTTTAGGGTTCGTGTTACTTGACCACTGTAAGGATGGTTGTTTGAGCATCTGCAGAAAATCTAATGCTGGTTTTACACTACGCACTTTTCCCCGATTTAGTGGCAAATAAAGTGGGCCAATTATTGAAGGTGACAAGATAGGAGCGCAAATTGTGGAATCGGGCTGCGATCGATAAATCGTACGATTTATTGCGAAGTCGATGACGGTCAAGAAGATGACCTCCATTATTTATTGGTCAATAAATCGGTGCAAAGTACGGTTCTAAAGACAGTGGTAAAGTACGGGCAGACTTAGGAACACTAGTATATTACAGTACAAGAGACGAAATACAAGTCGAAGTTCCGCCACTGAATGAATTTTCATGCACGCAGTGGCGGGCCTTCGACTTCCGTCTCGCGTTTTCTTGATTTTTTCTTTCTTGATCCTAGTCGGAAACTAGCCGGGAAAAATATAAGGTTTTGAAAAAAACGGCTTTGAAAATGATGACAAAACGTCCGAAACGATTTATCAAGGAAATTCTCCGCTGTTAGTTACCGAGTCAGAAAGGTGCGTGGCGAAAGCTAATGCAATGGGTAAAAGTGATGATTTCGCCATCGAAAACAGTGGCGAAAGTACGTACTTTCCACTAGGGGATCAAGAAAAATACGTTTTTCTTAGAGCCAGTTATTTTCAACGACACGTTTCTCGATTGGAATTAACGGAAATCGGCAACGCAATCCGAAAATATTTATATGCGACAATAAACACTTTGCAGATGTTTTCCCGTTCTAAAAAAACATAGTACAGTTTGTCGGTGGTCCGGATCAGGTGTTTCCTATCCTACTCGTTCTTCTGCTTAGAAAAAAACATCAGAAAAACTAAAAACAACATAACCCGAGACACGGTATTGAATTTCGTGCGAAAGCCACACACAGACCCGCCAGAGCCTCGAAATTGTCAGAACGTTGTTGATCTAATATCGTGTGACTTTTCGAATGGAATTTTGGAAAATGAATCTCGAATCATCATGTACTTACTTCACATAGTCGCGTTTGCAGTAAGTTTTGCCGTCCTTAACAAAGCATGTGCAGCTCTCATCCAGAAACATGTGACATTCCTGGCATTTCAGGCAGGCAGCATGCCATTCTAGATCAGGTGCCACTCGTAGTATGTATTGGTCGTGAATTTGACTACCGCACCCCATGCAGTGGCTTAAACGGCGTGGCTTTTCTGCAATCACAAGAATGATAAATCAACATTTGTTAAATGGAGTCCAACAAGCAAATAATCATCAAAGAAGTCCATCTGGATCATTCAGAAAACCTCCGAGCAATTTTTGTTCTTCTGAGGTTTGCAACTGTTGTTGACCGATAAAAATGCCCTTAATAGATTCCCATCTATTTTCTAATGACGATTTAACGAAATTGAGCAATTTAAACCAATTACTGAAACATCGTAATAGTATGCCAGATACCGGTCGCTGTAAGTAAAGTATAGATCCACTTTTTTTCATAAATTATTTTATGCTTTATAAATACGCTAAATTGCCCTCATTACGTTTAATTGCCCTTTAATAAGCGCACCACACTTGTGAGGATTTACTTTGCTAGAATAACCAGCTTTTAATTGAAACATACGAGTTGAAAATCTACTTTGAATATTGAATTGGAAATTTTTTTGCGTCGCTTGATTTTATTACACGGTTTTATAGCACGAATCACACTATGGTGTGAACGTATACTAGGGAACATTTCAAATCAAGTCTATTCTGGAGAAAAAAAGTTGCTCAAGCAGCTTAAACTTAATTCGTCTAACTGATTTCGCATAAATGACGTCATACTGAAATTTTTATTCGAAAATTCGACTAATCCTACATAGAGGAATATTAGATAATCCGCTGCTTACAAAACAATTTATTTTGGAAATAACATTTTTCCTGTACCTACTTATTCAATTTACTGTTTTAATATGATATTTTGGTAATTTTTCTCTAATGGCTGTGTTACAATCGTGATAATGAAACGATGAAATGATGATGAAACCACATCATTTTTCCACCCCTTTCCACTCATTCGAATTCACTAATTTTCCATAAGATAACAAAGGATGCCACGACGTCCAGGTTGCCTATCACACATGTGACACGACGAAGCAGTTTGAAACTGTTGTCACTTGCTTACTAGCTAAACTATACTTTAACTAGGTCAAATGTGACACTTATTTTGATTAGATGTCATTGTGATTTGTTTTGCTTTAAAATTCAATTCCTTTATTTATGTTAACAAAATATAATTTTACATACATCAGTAATATTGATAAAATGAAATAAAATACAATTGATAAAATAAAGTGATAAAACACAGTGACAAAATACACATTCCAAACAATCGGAACGATAAACAGTTTAGTTACTTACTACTCAGCTTTTGCAAGCCTTCAAATTAATTTTTTTGCATTTTATAGGTATTTGTGTGAGTTTTGATTACTTTCGGTAAGTTTTTAAGTTTTTGTTGGTTTGGGTTCGTATTGGTTAATTTTTTTTATTTCCAAAACTGGGAATTTATTTCCCACTTTATTAAGCGAAAATTATTTGAAATCCGCGTTAGATGCTGTACTTTAATCAACTAGCAAAATATTTAATCTAAGCTCTCTCATATTGACTTTAACGCTTACTAATATTTATCGAAGAGTATGTAGGTACTAAGACACTAAAAGTGAAATTTTCAATATAAGTTAACAAAAAAGAAGTATTTAGTTAAATATTTGGTACTGACAATGTGAGTTAACTCGAGTTGCAGCTTCGCTGGAGTCCAAAGTTATCACTGGGTTTTGATTACAGCTTCAATCTAAACTCGCAAAGTTCACAATACGGATTTATCCGTTACTTAAGAATAAAATGGGTAATTTTGTAGAATACCACGCACTTGTAGTTAGCAATATGCTCATTTTATTGATAATCTCTTTAAGAACAACGTTTCTTAGTGGCGTTTTGTTTGCTGAAAATGGGGCTTTCCACCACTTTTCACTCATTAAAATTGATAATTTTTCAATAACAATTTCTCGTTTTGTGGGAAAAAGCTGCTCAAAGTTATCAAAAAAAAACAAGCATTAACAAATACTATCCAAAACCAAAACTTTGCCGAAACTAGCCCAAATATCCCCAAAAGTATGTAAGAAAAAGTCAAGTGCAAACAAAATATCAATAAAAAAAACAAGCAATTAACCAATACAAACCCAAAACCTAAATAGACACGTGGCAGTTGCGCGAACATTTTCGCATTTGCGAGTTCAACTACCGATGGGGGCGCTGTGAAAAGTAAACAGTACCCGCCATTGATAACTGCAAAAATCACGAATACATTAGTAATACCTCCCTGACATCCCATATTTTAACCTTTGCTTTTAACAAGTTTTTTAAGTCTATAACATAAAACAATACTTACACACTTTTCCATGTTTCTATTTGTTTAAAGGCTTGCAAAAGCTGAGTAGAACTAAACAAAACAAATCCCAATCACATCTAATCAAAATAAGTGTCAAATTTTACTTGTTAAAGTGTAGTTATAATTTAACCACCAGGGGGCGTTTGAATCATCAATCAGTGTGACAGACAGCGTAAACGTCGTGGAGTTCTTTGTTAACTTACGGAAAAATAGTGAGTTTTTCTGAGTGAAAAGTGATCGAAATCCGCATGTACAAGAAACATCACCGAGAAAAGTTGTTAGTAAAAGCGATTATCATCTACAAGGTAAGCACAGTTTTAACATTGAACGTGCGAGGAATGGAAACTTGAACACTACAAAGTATTCTCTAATTGAAGCCCAGGAAAATGGTTTTAATGTTGTTAAAAGCGGCAGGAATCATAGGCGTAACACTCGGGCTGTAAATATACGAAATTTATCACTTTTGTGTCAATGTTTTAATAAGTTGTTTCAAGTTGCGAAAACTTTGATGACGAAAAAGCGATATTCTAGATTTGCATAAGACATTTTTTACCGAAACATTGTATCATGTAAAAAACACTTGCACAAAAAATTTATTTAAACCATTTTACTGAACTTTCACTTTCAAACTCGTTAATTTTCTATACCACATTTTCTGGCCATCTAATTCCATGTTCTAAATCACTAACCGTATGCAAAAATTATCTACAGGGTGATTCAAAATTGGCGTCATTCCTCTGGGGGTGTTTTGGAAGTACAGGAAAAATTGTAAAAAAAATTAATTCTATCAAAAACTGAGATATTTGCCAAAAACTAGATCAGAATTACGGCAACGATGCTTTTCAAGGTAATCTGCCTAATTAACATTACGTAAATACCTGTTACTTCTTAATTATTGAAAATTGTAGTAACCATGGATAAACACAAAATAAAGAAAGAGAAAGCAATAGAAATATTTTGAGGTTAGGATAACCCTGTCAATTTGCCGTCAGTGCTGCCATCCTTTTTATTAATATTAATCAAATAAAATACAATTAAGTTGTTAAATCACAAGAGGTTGACGAAGTTCTGCCCGTTTAATTCCAGACATGTTTGTTTTCCAATCACTTTATTGTGCACTCTTCGCCGCATTCTGGGATCACCTTTTGATCAGCTTCTCGTATTCGGATAATTAACTCCTGCTCAATTTCTACCGGTGTTCGGAAGATCAGAGAGTTAATGTGTCCTTGTGTCCTGTGTATCTTATATACATGGTAGGAATGTGTCCCTTCCTCTGGGGAGTTATAGGGACAATTATCCGGTGTCTGGGAAAGTGGCAGTGGTTGTGTAATGCTCCGAGCACTCCTGGAAGGCTCTGCTGCAATTATTTCCAATACTTACTGCCTCTGTGTCTGGAACCCGAGCACCTCTAGATCGTCCACAATCTGCGTCAATTACTGGAGCCAATCGTCCAGTGTTTCTAGCCCTTTGCTGGTGTAAGGTCTTAAACTTTCTGCTATGCTAGTGTGGCATTTTCCCATAACTAATCACATATCCGCAAATTCGGTGTTGGTGTACGTTTTGTGAAAGGAGCTTCAAAGTAAGGCACAGATTGACAAATACTTGTTATTATTGACAAAGGTTATCTACCTGTAACTATCTGTTACTGACAAAAAAACATCTTTGCCGCTTTGACTTTTCATCAAAAAATTGTAGAAAAGGTCTTTTTTAATATCAAAAATTTTCGTAATTTTTCTTTTCGAATGGTTAAGTATTCCAAAAGGCTACCAAGCAAACATGGGACTATTTTAAAATAATACTTAATAACAAAGTTGAAATTCGATTTTCAACTGTTAATATCTTCTAGAAATTTTCGGAAAAAAATGTTCCAATTTTTTTCTCGTACTCTCCAAGTGAGCCCCTATAACCCCTTAAAAGGAATGACGCCACTTTTGAATCACCCTGTATGGCGTCAAAGACAATAAGCTGAAGAAATTAAATCCATTAATGTTTGCCAGCATGCAATTTTTGTTTCAAAGTCTATGCTGATTTAAGTTTGACAAAAGTGAGACATTTTTTATGAGCATTGTTGTTTTTAAATACGTTTTGGGGCATCTAAATGCAGTGTTTTTGATCCATGGTGCCATTTTTGAAAATTGGCATACAGGGTGTTATTTAAGTACCAACCCAGACCTTAGAAGGTGAGTCTTTGAGTGCTTTTAAGAAGAAAAGTTTATATAAGAATAGGTCAGGAAATGCGTTCTTTTCGTCCGGTTTTCGTGATTAACTTCATAATATTTTTGTCGATATGATCGAAATTTGATAGTGGTCGTTAATGCCATCAGGAGCCAATTTCGTCTCCAAATAGACTAAAATTATTAAGCCGACTGCTGTCCTGCAATGCAAAGGGCTTCAATGACTTTTTGCTTCAGTTTCGAGTTTTAGAAAAATGAAAACTACTTTGTTCAATGTCTTTAGGAGAATTTAACTCAACAGATGAAGAGACAAACCGGCGCAAATACCGAGAAGATTAGCCTCCGTTTTTCACTGTGTCAAATTTCGGATAACAAACGTTGATTTTCGGAGAATTAGGTAAAATAGATGGTAAATTAGACAATAGAGCAGAGTGGACACATAGAGCCACCGGTGGCGAGCGAAACATGTTTTTCCTAGCCATTATTGTGTCGTGTATTCATCGATGTAATAAATAACCGAAAATATCCTGTCAATAATGAACAGAAACATCCAGCAGCCAAATCCTCTTAGAAAACCCCCTGAGATAGTGAAAGGCTATGAAGTTGGGCTTACTTCGAGAGATGAGCGTCTGTAGCAGGCCGGCTGCCGATAAGAGCGGCGCCATGGGCCCCAAAGAATGCACCAGCATCGAGCTTTTAGTCGGGGATTATACAACCTGATTACTTTGGGGATATTAAAAATGCCACAGAACGATAATAATTTGAATAGCTTCATTAACGTCAACTAACAGATTTGTGAAATTCCGCGGCACGTTTAAATTGGCGGCGGTCTCAACGTTTGCCGGATCTGAGATCTAGTGATTTTCCTTCAATTAGCACTTATTAGATGGGATACATTAATGTTGTCATTTGCTGTAAATTTAGTTACCAATTCGGTCTTAACTCTATACAGGGTGGCTTTCTTTGCAACCGTTTGAAGACAGTGCAATGGATGTGTTTTATACTACTCGCATTTTTTTAATAGGTAATTATAGTCTGCCCAAGCTGTTTGGCAGTGACGCAATTATTGTCGTTTTTTTCTATTACTTGTCCACCGAGCGAGACGAAAATTTGATGTTATTAACGTATGTCTTTCATCAAATTGTTTCAATTCGCGGAAGTATGTATGGCAGAATTTTAAAATTTTTGATTGTATTTTATGTCGAGTGTTGGCAATTTCTGTGAATTTTTTCAAGTTATCATTTCAATTTGCCGATACATTTTCTATTTGTATGTGGGTTATTTTGTGTTTTATTCGCGTTATTGATCGTTATTATTTCTACTGTCTAGCAAAGATCTTCATATTGCTTTGCATATTTTAGTGGCAGTTTCTCTGCCAAATTATTTTTTTTTGTTCGTTACGTATTGGAAAAGTATCTTTCGTTTAGTGAATTCTTTTCAATATATTTCGTTGGAGTTTCGTGAGTTTGAGAGCATTTTTTGCCCACGATAATTCCTCGGTACATCTTACCTTCCTTTGGTTCTGAAGATAATGCGAGCTCTTATTTTCCTCTTATTCTAAACCTACTTTTTGCTTTTATTAGTTTCGCTCAATTTGTCGAGCAAATATACAGAGTGATTCAATTCCGAGATGTAAAAGAACTTACCAAACTCAATAGAAAAGTCCATATAACCGTATATTTGAAATCGCTTCGTTTTCGAGCTACAGGGTGCTCAAATTAGACATTGTATTTCTGTTCTAACTCTTGCAGTTTTTGAAATATTTATCTCAGATTTCGAAGGTTCGAATGAAATACCTTGATTTCGAACACTTCGATTAATTTTATTTTACCTTATTTGCGGTAAGCGATAAACCTTTATTATGCTATTTATGAATTATTTTGCTCATAATTTGAAAACGGTGCTAGATACGAAAAAATGCCAAAAATTAGACATTTTCTAAATTGAACCAAGAATTTAAAAAATTGTCCCACAAAAAAGTCCGGCGTGATAAAACAAGGCACGACCCTAAAAAATAACACCCTGTACATTGTTACAACCGTTTCACACTCTGGACGACGTAGACCCCAGAATGTAACCTACTTCAGCACATTTTTGGGGACTTATGATTTAATAAACTTTTCTACATGAAACTTGAAAGTTTTTTCGGCTCTTTGATTATTCGGATTAAAATTTGATCACCTTGTGCATGTATAGAATTTTCAGTCAGATCTTTATAGATACTTTCAGCTCATTAGATTTCATATGAGTAACGTATGCACAATGAGCACTGTCAATGTGAGAGTTTATTAATATTTTAATCTTTCACATCGTTGCGCTCAAAGACGCTTTAATGGCCCAGGAGGCCATAAAATACTGAAGCTTTTAACTTTTATGAACTGTAGGTATTTACGAATTTATTTGAAGTCCCATTTACAATTAAAACAATGGTATTCTTGGTTTTGGAAAATCTAATGGGTTGATGTTTATAGGACTTATTTATTTAAGAAAATATACATAATTTTGTATATTTTTTTCCTGACTGTACTTTAATTCATTCCAATGTATTCCTGGGTTTCAGTCAATTTTATTGTTTATTATTTAAAATGTTACAAATACGTTTCGGTGTCTTTATCCACCATCATCAGTTTGTCTAAAATATCCATTTTACATTTATTATCAATTCAATTAAAAAAACTTTCACAAAATTAACATATTAAAATTCAAATCACACACATATTAAAAAGTACAATTTGGGACCTTGGTTCTCAGGTGATGAGTCGGGATAAATATGTTGTATGAATCTATTGTTTAGAGATCTAAATTTGACTTACATGTTTAAATGTTTCTTTCTTTACATTTGGTTGGATATTGAATTACCTATTTTATTCGATATCGAGCGAGTGCCCGAAGAATCTATTTATATTTCGCCTTTTCTTTGCATTCTTGGAATTGCTCTGTAATCTTCAATATCTGCTGTTTAATTTTTATTTACCAGGTCCATTCAATTCATGCATGCGATTTTTTAATTGAATTGATAATAAATGTAAAATGGATATTTTAGACAAACTGATGATGGTGGATAAAGACACCGAAACATATTTGTAACATTTTAAATAATAAACAATAAAATTGACTGAAACCCAGGAATACATTGGAATATACATAATTATTAAATGAACAAAATAAAAAATTTAGAATTGTGATCTCTTAAAATGGATCCAATCCAAAAAACGACACAATGAAATTAATTAAAGCTTGTTTTGGTTAACTTTTGTACACGTCCTGGACATACGTCCTTCCAATAAAAACTTGAAAGTTCTGCGTATACTGTAAACTTATATGTAGGCACTTGTAACTCTCAAAGTAGGTGTATGTTTTGTTGATTTACTTATAATGCGGCAATAGTAATTATTTACTTAATTTAAAGATTGTGGCCTTCCATTCCGCTTTACTGTCTATTTTTCATGTATGCTCAATTTGTAAATCACGACCTTTTTTGGTGAGGACATGAACATTAAACAATTCGTGCTGAAATTTTTGCCAACAAGATTATAAACGTAGTAATTAGGTCAAGTGTTGATCTACTTCTTTCTAGACTAGTGTTTGAAAACGCTTTCACCCTGCCCTTTTTTGTATTTGTTCTTGTATTTTACTGTTTATTTAATACTCTTAATATACACCCACATATTTTACGCTTGCAACGATAAAATGTATGCTCATTTTCAAACACAATATTTCTAGTCTATTTTCGTTCATACCTGCATTATTGCTAAGACTCCTTAAAGTGAAAGTTTGCTGACGATTTCCAAATAAATCCCGAAAGCAACATGAATGTATCCAAAAAGATAGACTTTCGAGGCCATTTCTTGAAATTAGTGGGTTTTTCGGGCTTGCATCTTGAACGCTTACAGAACTACGCTATTGTACATCAGAACCAGAGATTAGTCAACTAATCTCTGATCAGAACAGTGTAAGCGTTCAAGCAAACCACCTTTGAAGATGTAAGCCACTCGAGCTTGCGAAACCTCAGGAAGAAATTCCATTTTACGACGCCCTTAAAACCCGAAAACCCCAATAGTTTCAACATGCATTTATTGGAAATGACCTTATGCTGATAAGTTAGGTGCATGCATAATAAAGACGAAACTTGCCGTTGCGGAAGGTCTGCAGTAAACGATTGCAATTTTCGATGGTAATTTATTAATTAGGGTTTCATTTTAAATGGGACGCTAATAGCGCCATAAGGTGACATCGATACGGGCCAAATTGTCCAATTAAAACGTAGGAAGACTTTATTGGAATTTATGATATTTTTTCAAATACAAATCTGAGTTCGCGTACGAAGCAAAAAATGCAAGAAACATAAAGGATATACCTACTTCCTAGTCTTTGATCAATTGTTTCTTTCATTGATTTCTGGAAAAAAAAACACTCCTTCTGTTCTTTAATTCATATATTCTACACTGATAGTACTGATTTTCTTATTGCTAACTAGGTATATTTACAACAAAGCAGTATTTTGGCAGGCAGAATCTTGTAAAAACCTGTTATTATTCATTAGTTCATACTACACTACGTGAAAAGTCGATTTCTAATTTGCTAAAACGCAAAGATTCACACAAACGTGTACGTTTTGTTCTGAAATTTTATAGGCTTTGTCTGTTTCAGGGCAGACAACATAAATCGACAGGGAAAAGATTAGGATGTTTGCAGATTCTTGAAAATGACCCTTAAATCATAATGACACTTTAATTAATCAGGTAAGCTTTGCTTTACGAACATGCGAAAGTCAGCACCAAATACCACACAATGTGTAATAAATCAACTTCTTTTGTCAACTTTGAAATTTAGTAAACCCTAAACGGGCGGTTAAACGAGGGTGATGGTCAATTTTAAACTTTGTTTTCGGGGCTATTTCTTGAAACTGGTGAATTTTTCGGGGTTTGAGACCGTGGTCTTCAGGACGTTTCGCAAGCACGAGAGGTTTGCATCTTCACAGGTGGTTGATGCGTCAATCAAGAAGAATGTTGGATGTTTTCATTTAAGGGAATTTTTGGAAGGAACTGCGAATTTTGCAGGAACAGCTCCCGATTTTTTGTTACTTTCTTGTTATTAAACTCGCATTCAGTACGTTCTTTTCGGGAGTTGAAATTCATTAAAAAAACGGACTTGCACGAATGTATTTTAGTTTTAGGGCCCAATTCTGTAACTATTCCGTTAATAGTTAACGGTCGTTATAAAGTTTACGGCCGCTAAATTTTCAATTGGTATTCTGAAACTTTTTTGTCCGTTAAAAAAATAACCTAATTCCGTTATAAATATCGGACCGCCGCTTATTTTTAATGGTAGGATAAAAGTAGCCGTTAAGTTGAATAAGAGAAGTTGTTGACAAATTTATCTCAAATATAAGTGTTTTAAAGAAGTTGTTTCAGAGCAATTTTTGAAATGGCGTTTTATGATATCGACGGAGAAATTCTGATCGAAAATGAAGAAATGTACTCTCTCAGAAATGACAAATCAAAGGCAAATCAGATTTGCTAAGCACTTTTTCTACAGAGCACAACTTCATTTACATTATAGAAACTTTCGATACACCAGTAATCCATTTAATATTCTCGATGAAAAATTTAATTCCATTTTTCAATGCCAAATCCTAGAAGAAGTGCAACAATATCAAACGAAATAAAAATATTAGCTAGATTACATTTTTATGCCACTGCATAAATCGATGCCTTGCCGAAGTTACAGACGTCATCGGTTTGCATTTATTGGACATTTGGATCGTATTTCCAAGTTCTCCTATTGCGAAAAATAAGGTTAAGAGTGGGTTTTTGCAAAAGTTCAATGTTCCATTATGTTTGGGTGCGACTGATTGTACTCATATTTTTGGAGTTTTGTTGTTCTGGGTGAACCGGACATTTTTTTATTTTAATTTACGTACGGATAACTGTATTCAAAACGGAAGTACTAAGAGAGAACTAAAAAATCAACGAAACAGACTATATATACTTGACGCAGATACAAGTTTTGTTTCAGAACGAGGGTTTATTTCAGGCAATTTTAGGTTAACAAGATTCGAAATTTGGGGTACATTTCGATGTTACCACCTATTCTTATTGAGAAACTTTAACGGACTCCGCTAAAATATATTTTTTAACGGAACGTTAAATGTTTAAAAATTTAACGGAACGTTATTATGTTACATAATAAATATACTATACATAATAAAAATCAGTCGATTACGTTATAACGGACCGCTAAAAATGTAATTTTTAACGGAATAGTTACAGAATAGGGCCCTTAGACCGCTAAATGCTTCTTGTCTCTAAAAGTATGTCGCAATTACAAAATCCTAGTATATCAGTAATTTTATATCGCCGCTGTTATGGAGATTTTTGCAAATAAATGTGTTCAGACGTTATAAGCATTGGATTGAACACTAAATTTACTACACAGTGAAAATGATATATATTTAAATATTCGCTAGACATTTCCTCCACTAAATCACTCTGAATGCGTGTTTCTGTGTCTACCAATTATTAATCACTTTATATCTAGGTGGGCCTTAAATTTTTTTTCTGTATCTACTAATAGATAGTTTCACAGATTTAGTTCCTTTTTACTTTGTGTTTCCACAGATTTATTTAATTTATTCTATAAAACTCGATTATTTATGTAATGGTTTATACATTATGTCATTCAAGTTTAAAGCGACAAAGGTTTCGTTTAATTTGAGTACACAAAAAAAGTAATTTTTGAATTAACATGTTTTGTTGCTTTCGACTTTGTAATTTCGTTCCTTATTTTTAATAGTAAAGTAATTTTTATTTCATTTCATTATTAAATTCTCTTTAAAAAGAAATTCTCTAAGTATTAATGTTATGGAAAGGTATTCGGAAACATATACAGGGAATTTTTCTTTATATCTTTTTTATGAGAAACTACATGGTGAATTTTAATAACGAAATTGCTAGACTGATCATTTCTAAGGAAAAATTTTTGAAATATTTACAATTTAATGGAATTCAGAATGGCATTGTTATAATCGCCAACACTTTTCTGTTCTCAAAATCAAAATCGTCGTTTTGAATTTCAATTGAAATTGTGGAAATTGTTCAGGTTGAAATAGGAAGTTGACTTATGTACAGGGTGTCCCATTTTCTCTGTTTCGGACAAACTTAAAATGGTAAAGTCAAAATTTGAAAATTTTTGCTCGCTTAAGAGATGCAGGGAAAAATGGAAAAACTGTCAATGAAAATGACCCTGTATTTTCTTAGTTAAAAGAGATTCAGAAAAATGTTTTATGTAAAAATTTCATTATAATGATTGTTGAATAATCTGCCGTTGTCGGAATAAGTATACGGGGTTAGGTAAAAAGCCATCGGACCTAGGCTCAATTTATTAATGGGACACTTTGTATATTCTAATCGAAAATGATTGGTTTACTAGGAAATTTATTTAAACGTGAATATGAGATACCCTGTATTCTATGGTTGATTTTTAAAATCCATTTCGGACCACCATGTATGCCTCGATGACTAATTCATCAGTTCTGACTACCGGGCTTTATATACATAGACACCCCTGGATGATCTTTTCATGCTTGTCAAGTGGTCTGCTATACCATTTATTGAATATTCTTTTTCTCCTGTCCATGTTTACATCGCATATGTTTGCGAAATTGATGGCTTTAGGTTTTGTGTCTGGATTGACTAGATTTTCTTCTCAGTTTCTTGAAATGTGATGTTCGGGTCACCAATACGCCGGAAACACGTGAAATATATATTTGTTTGACGAATGTATTAAGTTGCCTATATGAGGATGAGTGTTCGAAAAGAGACAGAAAAGGCGAGAGCAAGAAACAGGCAAGAAAAGAATATATTTGTATTCTTTTTGAACTGTTTTTATGAGAATTATACGAGACTTACAATGTGAACAAGTACTTTGGCCTGCGCGGTTTCCAGATCTGAGTCCTCTACGTTTATTTTCAAGGGAATAGTTCGCAAATTATATTTATGAATATAACAGATGCATCAAGAAGAAGATCAGAAGAAAGCTAAAATAAAAGGAATTATGCTTAAAACTCGAATTTAACAGTTTTCAAACTGGTGCGTTTTTCGCGCTTTTAGGGAGCCGTGAAACAATTTTTCCCCAGTTTCAACCTATGGTCTCTGTTGATAAACAATATGACGATGGCAAGAGATTTAAAAGAGATTTAAAAGTCGAGAAAATCGGACTTTTTAAAATCATATTATATTTTTTGGTGCTTATACTTTGCCTTCCTGAACATTTGCACTTATTTGTGCTTGTTTCTGAACTCACTCATAGGAAAAATACACCTCCAATGCCAATTACTTTTTCAACTCAATCACTAACCAGACTCTTAATGTGCCATGTCACATTTGAATTTTTGACTAGAATATTTTGCTCTTCTGTTGTTGATTCATGATTCATAAGAGCATTTGATTTACATTCCAAAACTCGATACAAAGAATGAAGCGGTAAAAGTAGACATTTTCGTTTCCTCAAACTGGACATATGAGTATGCATTCAACAATGTCGTTTTGACGACATTCCGCACACTAAGACATTCTCAATGTTTGGTGTAAACGAAGTCCGCGGTTCGACATCTTCCGGTCCATTGAAGGATCGGCCTCAGTTTCCCTATCTTCACAGCAAAACAAGTAAAAAGGGTGATTTATGGGCCCCCTGAAGCGTTGTCGAGTCGGCGACAAGCCAAGAGGCGCCGGCGTTTAGGTGTTGGGTGTCCGATGTCGCCCGCTTTTTGGGTATTTAGTGTTCTGAGCGTCATCAATCGAATCGTTAGGCAAATGTTTGGAACCCAGTATTTAGTCGATGGGACGTTAAATCGAATCAATAAATTTCATTCTTCAATAAAAAAAACATAACTGTACCCTCTCTAAGGGTACCTATACAGTGGGTCCCAGAAGTTATGTCTAAATGGATGGATATGGACACATTAAGATTTAGATTAAAATAAACGTCTGATGGGAGCGAATATTTTTTGGCCACTTTTTGCAGACGATTTGTCTTAATTTACTATTAACTAAGAATAAATAAATATTGAACAGTACCAGCATTGGTGATTAGTCCCATAATGCCCCCGCCTGGGCCAATCCAACTTACATATCTCATTATTTCGTGACATTACTACCTTTTAATATCAAAAAGAGCTATGTTTTTTTGCTGTTTTCTTTGCCTGTTGTATAATCTTGATATGTTATTTAAGTACATAAGGTTTTTTTCCATATGTGCGATGTTTATTGCTCGGTTTTGGTGTCGCGTTGTTTGATCACTGGCTGTAGTATTTTATATTTATTTCTGTTTCATCTGTCTTTCTAGTCTTGAGAAACACCCCGAATAAAGGGTTGAAACGTTGGCGATTTAGGAGGGTATAAAAGAAGTTCTTACATCTAGTGATCCAGTCCCAAACCCGTTATCCAAGCATTCATATTTAGCGGGCTGTTTTTTCGGAAAAACGCTCGAATCCGTCATTTTTTACATTTAAATGCGGTTTTTTTGTACGTCAAGGTATTTATACAGGGTGGTCCAAAGATGAGTTCCGACAATCAAATGATTTTTTTCAAATGGAACCACCTGCATTTTTGCATTTCAAATTCTCAAATTTTTCAATTTTGAATTCTCCATTGAATTCTAAGTATGATTCAGATAACATCTGTTACCAACTATACTTAAACTCAATAGTTGCCCAGAAATTTACGATTGGACCTAACAATAATTAATGGTGACGATTTCTTTCAATTTGCTGTAGTCCTGAAAACGAGAAACATTTCAAGAAACAGAACAGACAATATCCAAGGCGAGCAATAAACTCTTCTTGCATGTTTCCAACCGTTTCCGGAGTTATGACACGCATTTCTCTGCGGATCTGCTCTTTCAACTCCTGCAGATTGTTTCGATTTGAAATCGACAAAAAGAAATATATCGGAGTTAGGTCTGGCGATCTAAGAGGTAGATCTAGGCGATCTAAGAGATAGATCAATAGATTCTCCTTCCTATCTACCGATTGGGAAAGGTTTCATCCAAAAATTTGCGGAAAATGACAGCAGAGTGTGGAGGGGCACAATCTTGCTGAAAAATCAGTTCTTCGTTAGGAGAGTCTGGTTCTAATGAATTTGGAAATAAAGACACCAATGCTGGAATTAATTCAAGTCGGAAAAATTCTAGATATACTTGTCCATTTAGAAACTGTTAAAAACATTTTCTTATTTCTCTTCCGCGCACTATTCCACACCACAAATATATTTTTCTTGATCTCTTGCTGGAAAATACGTACTTTCGCCACTGTTTTTGATGGCGAAAGCATCACTTTTACCCATTACAATAGCTTTCGCCACGCACCGTTCTGACTCGGTAACTAGCAACAGCGAATTTCGTTGATAAATCGTTTCGGACGTTTTGTCAACATTTTAAAGCCGTACGAGCATCGAAATCAACGCGCCGAACAAATTTTTCTCCATCCCGCGTGGAAAGTAATAATTTTTTCATTTTATTCAAAACCTTATACTTTTCCCGACTATTTTCCACCGAGGATCAAGAAAAATAGTATACGGTACGCGAGACGAAAGTCGAAGGCCCGTCACTGCCTGCATGACTCAACTTCAACCAGTGGCGGAACTGGCTATGAACTTCCATAATCCAATGCGGATTTTTTGTTGTCCAGTATCGACAATTTTGTCAGTTCACATAATTTTTCAAACAGAACGTAGCTTCATCGGAGAAAATAATGTTTTTTACGAAATTATTACTAGATTTCACATGCTTTCGCTTCATTTCGTCTATCGAAATCATCTTCCAATAACTCTTGCACTGGAATAACTTTGTAGGGATGCTACTTGTGCTTTCGAACTAATCGGTGAACAACAGATTTCCGCAATTGTAAATTGGCCCCAATCTGCAAAAGAATGGTCCATAGATTTTCATCCAAAGAAAGTAAAACGTCAATTTGTTCATTTTCATCTCGAGCAGAACGTCCAGACTTATGTATGATGTATGTATTTATGTATACCAGGGGTATGTAAATGAGGTTTATTTCGGCTTGAGCTCTGACTCTATTTGACTCGGGTCTAACTCTATTCCGGTTGATCCCAAACGGAAAAAACTCACGCAAAAAGTTAGAAATTGTTTACTGTAAGCAAGCACCGGTGTGGTTAACCGCAAATTGAGTATCTGGACTACCCAGAACAAGCAACTGTATGTATCGTGTATGATAAAGATATATATATTTTCCCGCATCCTTTTTTATTCGTTTTGAGCCTTTATTATGTTTTGCAAGATATAAATTACACAGTAAAACAAACAAAAAATAGACGCGTAAAGACATACTGTTGATTTAAGGCTCTGAAGCTTTCACTAATCACTAAGTTCTGCAAAATAACAAGAACGTAAATGGTATAATCAGAAGCAAATTTGCGTCAATTTTGATTGCTTTGGGATCAGGAAAACACAAAAATTGCCTAGACATTTTTAGTGAATCCTACATCTACATCTTCCTGAATTTACCGCAGCCCCATTGAACATTTTATTTTTGTAAATATGTTCAATAGCAATGTGAACGTTTACTACCTTACATGAAACTTCCCCAAAACTTCTTCTTTTATTTTTCTCTCTGTGATTTCGTTTTCCAGATAATTTTTATTGAGATTGAGACAATTTTTAATTTTTAACAATATGTTAGGAACCTTTGAACTACACAACTGGTCTTTCGTACACATTATCACTGCTAAGAGCTACTTTTTCGCACCCTACTCGCATTCATTAGACGTGCCCATGATGTCGATCGTATGGGTTTTTTCCCGTTTAATTATATAGTTTGTATAATATAAATATATATGTGCGGAAATGTTAAAAAACAGAACAGATAAACTTCACAACAATCTAACATTTATTATTAACAGTTGCCTAAATGGTCATCCAGTGCCAGAACCTTGGAATGCACTAGCACCATGAGTAGACTTTATGGAAAGTTCTTAAGAAACCTAATAGAGGATGACTTCAGGCAGAACGAAGAAGAAGAACAAAGCGGTTTTCGAGCAGACAGATCGTGCACCGACTATGTTTTCTGCCTAAAACAGATAAAAGAGAAAAGAGCTGCAAAAAACATAGCAACTCATATCACTGTACCAATTTGTACACTGTGGGAAACTCTCAAAAGATCAAGTATTAATTACACTCTGATTTGTGCGGTGCAAGAACTCGATAAAAACACAAAATCATGAATAAAAATGGGAAAATATATAACCGAAGAATTTGCAGATTTCAAAGGACTTAGACAAGGATGCTGCATTTAACCAACTCTCCTCAAAACATATGTATCATGAGCATTAAAGCAATGGAAAAGGAAAGTTCATGGCATGGGTGTTGAACTGGATAAAGGATGTATTTACAGACTACAGTTTGCCAATGATCAGGATTGTATAGCAAATGATATAGAGGACATGCAGTACATGATGATAAAACTAGCAGAAGAATACAGCCAGTGGGGACTAACTGTCAATCTGACGAAGACAAGGTATTTATGTGTGGGCGAGAAACCGAACATTCTGGTGCTTGACAATGGACATCACATTCCATCTTGCCAAGAATACGTATACTTGAGTGTTACATTCGGCAGCACAGGAACTGACGTCAAAGAGATCGAAAACAAGACTTGTTCAGGCCAAAAAAATAATTGGGAGCCTCAACGGCATACTATGGAGTAAGGAAATTACTAAGAAACGGGAATATAACATATACGAAACAATGATAAAGAGCACCTTATTGCATGGAACAGAAACATGGAGAGTGAGTGAAAGGCAGAAGAAAAGACTGAAGAACAGTAGTAGAGATGGAAGCGATGAGAAGATCTTTATGTGTATCCAGAAGGGACCGAATTAGGAATGAGGTAGTAAAACAACGGGCGGGTATAGAAGGATCTATAATTCAGCACGAAACGGGCAAACAGCTAACATGGTATGGGCATGTACAACGAATGCCAACATCAAGACTACCTAAACAAATACTAGAATGGCAACAGATGGGTCGACGAAAAAGAGGCAGACCCAAAATAGAATGGCAGAAGACAATCCACAAAGCCATAAGTGAAAGGAATTTAACAGAGAAGGAGTTTGGAAACTGGTTTTAGGGGTGCCTGAGATTAGCACATCTCGAGATCCGTACCTAAACACATCAAGATAACTCAGATAACCAAAAAAAATGCTTTGTGTCATTTCTCATCAACCGTTCAACTAATAAAAAAAAAAAACAAAACGGCAATAAATAGAAGTGAAAAATATCCTCCATTTGAGGTGTCACATGACATTTTTAGCTATTAAATATTTTTGTACGCCGTTCCAACATCCGCAAAAGTGCTAAGTGCTAGTAGAAAAAAAGCTTGTGAATGTACACAAGTCTTGATCAAATCGAGCTGTTAACGACTAGATTGTTTTCGTTAGAAGATTTTCACAAATTGAAACCTTTCAACTCGTTTGTCTAAACGTGCCTCTACCAGTTTTCATTCCTTCATAAACAGTCGGGTTTTACTCTTTAACCAGCCAGTTAATATCGCAACTCGATATTATAAACAATAGGCGTACTAATGAAAATATGGGCCCGTTTATTTCCTTTTCCATTACCGGCTTTTAGGTTAATTCGCTGCGACCGTTGACTGATAGAAGCATAAATATTATTGTAGAACATGTGCTAGCTGGGAGTTTTTATTTTCATTTCTGAATCAATATTTACGGCTTTTTTTACATTTGCGCCGCCCGTGAGGACCGGTTGCCGATGGGCGGTTTATTTTCGGATTGTAAGTTTATTCCACTTGTCACTATTCCATTTGGAAAGTGATCTATTGCGTTTTAAATGTGATTAATTCTTAAAAGCCTGCTACAGAAGTGGGTATAAACCGTGATGAGAACCTAATTCGGGGTTGGTTCTCGGACTTTTGCGATTGCTTCATTGGGAACTCTTATTCCTAGTGACCAGAGGGTAATTAACAATGGTGAGTTAGCGCTTTTTCAAATTGAATGGTATTATTTGCTCAAGCACGCGATGTAATAAGAACCCCAACTAACATTAACCAAAAAAACAGAAATACAAATGACAACGCTATGTGTTCTTAATAACATGTTATTAAAGATCATTAAAACTCAATATTTTTAAATACCTTCATTTCGAGAAAATCGTCGATATCGTGAGTGAAACTGGAAAGTTTTGCCACTTAACTTGTAGCATTTTCATTTGTAAAATTTCATGGACAGTCACATTCAAAAGTTAATAGTAAATGAACATTCTGGTTATTCTGATGTTCTAGTTGATAAAGGAAATATAAAATTAAGGTCAATTATATTTTTCCACTTAACTGTATGACGATAGTCAGTTATGGTTATTATTTGGATTTGTACACAATTTGTACAAAATCCAAGTTTAATTTTTCTTAGTTTAATGGCAAAAAGTTTTTCTTTTTTATCTTCTCTTTTTCTTCTTTCTAACAAACCAATAATCTAAATTAACCCAAAGAAACCCAAAGCATTTTCTAAACTGCGGATGTCATTGTTCGTTAGCAAGCAAACCAAAGAAAAATATTCATTCTTTTACGCGTTTCTTAGTTTTTTTCGCTGCGTTTGCTCCTCCAGGGTTGGCAGTTGCATTGTTTGACTATTTTAGAATCCGGTGTTTACTGTGCGGGGATTAGAACCGGTTTAGAACCGTCGAAAAAAATCCATTTGCAACATAAAATTGTTTACTTACATGTAATTGTTCTCGTTTCTAGTGGCAAATAAACCGGATACACCGAAAATTGAAGCAACTTGAAATTTTCACAGTCCTTACAGGACATTTGACTATTGAAAAGTTATAAGTTTGATCAAAATCGGCCAAAATCCTGATTTTTGCCAGTTGAGGGCAATGAAATGTAGGTCTCAAATATCATGTGTTCAATCAATTGCGCCCTGCTGTTTAAAAACTCAGAACTTCCGAAAGATCAAGTAGAGACTTGAAGCCTTCACCGTTCTTAGACGATATTTGACACTAAAGATTTTGAAATTTTTATTGAAATTGTTATGGATTCTGATTTTTTTCAGTTTTGTAAATTTCGGTTTTGAAAATTTATGTTTTTATTTAGTGACTCAACTCTTTTTTATTTAAAAATTGCTAACCGCTGAACTAGAGCAGAAAGCGACTTGATAAATTCAACATTCTTAGACAATGCCTAACTCTAAAAATTCTGAAATTTTCAGTGGATTTGTCATAAATTCTGATTTTTATTCAACGTATTAAATATCAGTTTTAAACTGAAAATTTCCACTCAACTCTCTTTTATTTAAAAATTCCTGACCGCCGAACTAAATCAGGTAGCGACTTGAAATTTACACTGTCTTTCGAAAACACATTTAGCGCTTAAGATGCTGAAATTTTCATTAAAATCGCCTCAAATTCCGATTTTTACCATTTTATTGAATATCGCTCCTGAGTTTTTCCAGTTTAGTAAATGTTGGTCTGTAAATGACCGTTTCCGTCGAACTGCGTGCCGTCTTCTTTAACAAACCCTAATTTCAAAATTCGAGCAAAAAGCGACTGAATATCTTCACAGTCCTTAGAAGACGTAATTGTCGCTTAAGACGCTATAATTCTAATAAAAATTGCCCCAAATTGCGACCTTAAAAGCGACCTTAATAAATGTTGGTCTTAAAATGAACGTTCGCGTGTATTTCAACGGAGTTTAACGGCTTAACCAGGTGGAGACTTGGAATTTTCGCAGTCCTCAGAATACTTTTAACTCTAAACATGTTGAAATTTATATCAATATCGCGCAGGATCCCGCTTTTTACCAGTTTAATAAATGCTGCTTTCAAAATAAACGTGTTCCCTTCTTTAAAAACTCCGAACTTTAGAACCAGAGCGGACAGCGACTTAAAATTTTCGCAATATTTAGAAGAACATAATTGACACTTAAGATGCTGTAGTTTGAAAACCGTCCAGAATTCTGACTTTTGTCGGCTCAAAATGAACGTTTTCGCTCAACTGCATTCTCTCTTTTAGAACTAGAGCAAGTAAGAACTTGAAATCTTCACAGTCTCTGGAACATACTCGAATCTAAATGTGGAAATTTTTATGAAAATTGGCGTGAATTCTGCTTTTTGCCAGCATAGCTGATGTTGGTCTCAAAATGCAAGTTTTCGCCCAACTGCACTCTCTCTGTTAAAAATATCTAACTGCCAAACTAGAAAAAGTACCAACGTGAAATATTCACCGTCCGTATAACACTGGAGGCTAAATAGGTACTAATTTTCATCAAAATCTCGCAAAATTATGATTTTTGTGAGCTTAGTAAATGTCGGTCTCAAAATAGGCGGATCCACCCAACAGCGCTTACCCATTTAAAAATTTTCTACTTTGTCAATCCCGCAGCCATCTGTAAAGGTAACAGAGAAATTGAAGATAGGCCATAATCAGAAATCAATGCAAAGGCACAAAGAAGTGGTAAAATAACAACAACCTTAAAGAACAAGAAAAGTAGGTTCACTTCAAAAAAATTAAATATATTAGGAAATAAAAAAATGCGGTTTTAATTTTTTAATATTTTTTATTAAACCGCTTTGCCATACGAATAAATAATGAATAAATGTACAGACGCGAAAAGTTTGTTTATGGACGATTTTCCACTAGAAAAAAAATCAGAATTTTTCAGTAATTTGACTTGCTTGACATCTGATTAACTTTCCTTGTATATGGGAAAGTAATATTTTGGGTTGGAAAAAGCTTGCATAGTTATATCAATATACTCTGCATTTTATTAAGTCTTCTAATGCAACCAAATTTTGTTGAAACTGATTAACTGCAAAATCTCCAGTTTCTCGACATGTTACAGTGGCAAATTTTGTAATGATTTAAATGCAAGTTGACGATAAACTATTGAAGATATTAAACATACTAGGTATATTAGTTATTGCGGTTACTCGTAAGCGTAAAGACATCGAATTCACGGTATTTTTGCTATGCTTGGTATCTTTCAGATGTTTCGTGATATAAACCATCAATTAAAAAAATTACTCAAAAGGAAATGTTAAACGTATCTGTTGTGGTTGAATAACAATCATTTGTTGAAATGTTTTACTGAACCGGACTATAATCCGCCGACAAAGGTTATGCAAATGGCTATAATAAATTACAAAAATATGTGTGATAAGATCCCCCATACTTGACGCGGTTTACCTACGTATCTATTATGCCATCTTTTGCCGCATAGTTTGATTAATTTTTTTTCTGATTTATCATCATTCAAAATCGACATTGAAATTCCGGATTCCTTCATTGTCATATCGGCGGAATGCGTTTGAAACGGACGAAGGACTTGTAGGCATTCAAAATAAATGTCGCGGTTATTTACCGAGGCCGATTTACATAAAACAAGGATTTTGGACGCGATTACTTAAAAAGTCATGTAGTTGGCATTGGGAACACTCAGTACAGCTATGTTTGCTTTTTTGTCCACTGCGACTTAAGTAATTCAGCATCCATCGGGTCGGATAAAATGTGACATGGGTGCGAAACTATTCCAGTCAGGTTTTCGGGCTAATAAAGCCGGCAGCCTGGTGAATTTAGCGATTCCCGGTGAATTATCGGCGATCTAACCAAACAACAGACCAATAAACCGGTGGTAATCACGGCCGTTATCTCAGCCCGATCTTAGCGGGGCCCCCATTAACAGACGGTCTCATTAGCGGCGACGGCCTAAAATATTCTTGACCACCACTGATTTGCATTGGCACCACAGTGGTGCCAGACTTTTCCTTCATACTGTAGAATTATCCATTCTGGATCACTTTTCCATTATCAGGAATCATTGCTTAAGAGGGCCAATCCAGGGCTATTCAATTCAAATTCAACGTTTCTATTCAATGTCTGTTGTTCCTTCCATAGTGGAATGGTATAATGTACTTTAGCCGACAATATAATGAAAGATGTACTCATTCTCATTTTAATGAAAATTACTTTCTAAAACAACAAAAAAAGGTAGTTGTTCTGATCATTTGAGTGAGGCGTTAACGTCTGAAAACAGCAGTTGTTATTCGTGTTTAACATAAAACAGTTAAATGACAAAAGACACAAAAAAATTACCCCTGTGCGATATTTTCACCCACTGCGCAGTGGGAAATAATCATAATTCCCTTGGGAGTAATAATAAGCAATATTACATTCAAAAAAACTGACTAAAGCATTTCAGTTACCCGACGTGGTGAAACGAAGCTGGCGTTCACTGACGTGAATATGACGTCGTCTTTTGGTGATGAACGACCTATAAAGTTGTTTTACAATTTTGACCTACAAGTGACGTATCTGTGACGTGATTTTTCGGTGTAAAATTTTGCACTTAACTAACGTCTGTTTGACGTTGTTGCTTATTAAAAAACTCTACAAATTTAATCAATATTTTATATTTATATTATTTTTAAACATTGTAGTAATAAGTGCTTTGTACATAGGATTGATTGGTTTACGTCATAATGCAAATGACTCATTTTATGAGGCTTTGCCTTATATGAGATATTAGCGGGAAAAATTTGTTTAGCAAAAACGAAACAAAGCTAATTAAATTTAATATAAAAAGCGGACTATTATTTCGAAGGAAAAATAAAATTTTCAAATAAACTTTTTCTGATCTGAGTTGATGAGTTTTTATATGAAATTAATTGCTTTTTCATTTGAAAATGTGGCACCATCCAAACCTTCTACTTTTCCACCGTTTTAGAGCTTAAGGAATTTTGTTTAATTTTTGTAATAAACCATTTAAACTACATATTTTACATTTATATTTATAAAACCGGTGATTTCGTATCTGCCAAATATAGAACCCAATAAAGTGCGAAAATCATAACCTTTTTGGTCTAGAATCACGTCAATAAGACGTTAATCTCGACGTCATTAAGACGTCAGGATTTCAGACATTTAACTTGTGACATTGTGACGAGATAACGGTAATTTAACGTCACTTAATTGTTACCTGAGTGTTAAATGATTATTGTTTTAAATTGATGTCATCCTGGTTTTGATTTGAGAATATTAGGAAACTAATTCTAAGTAGTAGAAATTTGAAATTTAACCAATTTGTTATAACGCATTTTAAGTTTCGATTACTTAACATTGGCTGAGACTTTTCAGGCTTTTTTTCAGAGATTTTCTGATTTATTTCAGTCAGTTTTAGCTTTTATTTAAATATGTCAGAAGTTCTGGTATATTATGTTTGGTTAGGGCAAAGTGAAAATAATGATTTTTTTGGTGTTGCCAAAAGAGACAAAGAGACAAAGCAGAGCAGAGAAAAGCTTGGTAAGTGCCATTTTATTAAATGTTTTTTGTTTGCGCGGATAATTTCGGCAATTAAACTTACCATAATTTGGAAAGAGTTTTTGATAATTAATCACCTTTGTAAGAGAGCAATAGTCATTTGTTAACAAACATCTGACATGAAATTGGTTTTTGGCTGATTTCTGAATCGTAAATTCATGCACCAACAATCAGGTAGTGGGAACAAACCGTGATTTTAGGAAGAAAACTCTTTTCATTATTAGAAATTAAATTAATTAATTAATTTAATCATTATTAAAAATTAGTGGTGATTTTCACTAACATTTTCAATTTTTCCTATATTTCTTACAGTTTTCAGTCATTGACTCAAATCCCCAACAAAAGTTGTATTTTCTTATTTATCGGATACAATTTTCAATTAAAGAAATTACACAATATCTCCTGGGGCAGAAAATAAAGAAAGTGAAGAAAGAATATAAGTAAAGCGTAAATTTTTGATTTCCTTATGAAGTTTTGCTTTGAGAATTTCACTTTTTATTTTAGAGAGTGTTTTAAAACAATTCAATAAAAAAATCGAAATTTTCGAGATATGCCTGGTGCTTTTGCACGAATGAGAAAGACCACTTGAAAATGCGTTGAAAAATATATTGAATTTTAGTGATAATTTTATAAACATATTTCGTTATATGATTCGGGTTTTGCTAATTTATTAATAAGAAATGAAATTGAGCAATCCAGGAATTACATTTTGATGTAAGGATTTTATCTTTGGTGTTACTATTAGACCTAATTTCTTTTTACTAAGGAATTCATTGTGTAGTTGATTTATATTAGACTCTGTAGTTCGGACATTCATAATATGGACTTACTTAAATTTGGACCATAGTTTTGTATACAATTTGATAAAAATTTGCTTGGTTCCTTTTTTGGACTGACTCCAAAAAATTACAACAAAATAAACATTATTTTGGGGCTATTTATTGAAAACGATTGGTCCGCCATAAGGATTGTTTGGCACTTAAAAGTATCTCTTTAAAATATTTTCATTTTTGAATCACCATGTATATTGGGACATTGAACTATAAAACATTTTTTTTTACGTTAAGAAACATTGAAAGATATTCCTCATGAGGCACAACATAGAAACTGTTGGTTGGTTTTCTATTTTTTCATAATTTGCCAAATTTTTCAATGTCAAGAACATGTTTCCAAAATGCTAACAAAAACGACAAATTATGAAAACAACTAGAAAAATTAAAAAAACCACTGGTAGAATAAAATAAAATGTTATCAAAGCTGGAATAATACATTGCGATCCTTAAATACGTTGAACAGACGCAGGTTACGAGATTTATTATTATCCTGCAAATAAAGAAATAACGAAAATCAACAATAAACAAATAATAATTTCAGCGAAAAGAAAGCCTGCAATAAAGAAATAATTAAATGGGCAATTCAAGTTGCCAGTTCTTTTGGGTCATATTAAAGATTTGACACCTAAATCGCTGGATAAATTCCAAGTAAAATACCAGGAGATTTGTGGACTTTGATTTCGAATGACAAGTTTTTATCGATCGACAAGTTTTTCGATTCTTCTGGTGTCGTTTTTGTCATTTAATAGTAATAATTTGTTTTCTTTTATAATTGTAATTTTTGAAAAATATTTTTCAGTATCAAATGATCAAATAAAAAATTTAAATTTTTCGATACAATACTCAAAAACTTTCAGTCAGATAACTGGTAATTCACCGAAAGGGTTGAACTTCAAATTGTTTTGTTAATGTCAAAGTAAATGAACGTTTTTCTGGCAACGGTGTGTCACCAGGCGGCTGACAGTCCCGATACGAGTCCGCGTGACGAACCGCGACTACCTGCGCGTCGACGGCGTAAATAACTCCCAACACGTCGCTAATTGTTCGCGTTATCTTAACGTTCATCTCGAATTGCGCGGCATCATTCGGAGGAGCCAAAGAGATAATATGTCGATGGTGTCCTATACCAGTGGCGCAGCCAGGCCAACCTGCGAAAAGTATATTTTTTTTAAACTAGACGCGCCATTTAAATGGGATTACTTTTTTAAAAAATCGGCGATATTTTGTTCTTTAGGTCTGCTAATATGTCCTGTAGCTTTTCCCTTGCGCTCAATCGACCAGATCGAGAAATATTCCAGAAGTTTTTAAAAAAGCGCCGCCACTGATTCAACGCTCCATCAAGTGGAGAATATCGACCGATCATCTGTGGCGGCTCCTTTAAAGTTAATGAAATATTGACGTTTCGAATGCAATCGATTATATCTTCAGGCAACGTGTGACAGCGCGAACGCCAGAAGATAGATCTTGATCGATCTTGTCAATCGATTATCGCTGAATCTGACTTTGCAGACCAGAAAAGAAACAATGGAACTGAGCAATCTGAATTCATGACCGGCTATGTCTGATAGAGTAGTAGGCCTTAGAATGATACTGGGCTTTATACTTTATTCTATTGTTGTTTGCGGATTTTTTTAAACCTTATCCATAGCTACAGGGTATAGATAGTTGTCTATATTTGAAAACCATTATTTTTATCATTAAACGCCCAAAGTACCTACAGCTGTGTAATCATTATGGGAGAAATAACAGGAAATTGGTAAACAGGATTGTCATAATGAAACCTGACAGCAAACAATTGCAGCCATCATCAGGGCCAACTTTTGTTTGCTAGCTTATTAATTGGTTGATGTCACACTTGCCTTTTATTGCGAATATCTCCTAAAGCATTCCCTTAAGCGAAATTTTGCAGGAGAGTGGAAATTGGGGAAATTTAATGGGGATTTGAAAAATTTACCGGAAAGAATCAGATTATGAACCCAAGAAAAGTTATGCGACGGATGAGGGTTCATGTCTATACAAACTTTTCGTCTTGAATTTGACTCACGAAAAATTTAATAATCGATCAATAGATACATTGTTTTCGCCAATTTCGTTTTATTTAATGTCAACTGAAAATTCACTTCAAGTGCAAAAGTGCCAATTTGATTTGGTTTATTGTCAATTCGCTGTTGATTAATGTGAGTTGAAATATGATGTTGCCAATTTGAACTTAACGATTGTCATTTTGATTCTTATTCGATCTTGAATTGCTAGACAAAAACAAGGTTTTTCTAGCAATTCAATGCCAACTTTAAGATTGATGCAATAAATTTCAATTTCGTCCGATAAATTAATTTCCTTTACTTGAACTGGAAACACTTGTAAATATGACCGTTTGATTCGATAAGCTGGTGTAGACAAAGTCAGTTCTTTTACAAGCCGAGTAATCGGCTTGTCGATCTGTGAAGGCCCGACCGTTCAGTTGTTATCTGGGAATTTGCATGCCCGATTGCGAGTTATTAAAGCGACCAATGAATCCGCAGGCACATTTTAAGACTGGTAATTAAACCACGGCATGCGGAATTGTGATCACCACTGGCAAATATACGGTATGAAATTAGTTTAATGTTCGCCACATCTGTCTAGTGAGTAAAGCGGAACGTGTGAACGCGGCTATAAGTCAGTGGCGTAACATTAGGGAGCGAGTAATGCAGGCGCAAATAAATCGATAATTTGTAGATGGTTTCGAAATAACGAATAAATAAGACGCGATGATTAGATTCAATGAGCAAACATAAAATAACTGAAATAAAATTTAAGACTTAAGGGCATTTATCTAATGTTTTAAACTAAGTACACGCAACAGGAAACGCCTATAAAACCTATAAAATAAAAAGGTTGAATACGTTTTGTGCTCCAATTTTTTGTCATCAATGGTACTAATCCCTTAAAAAAATTATATCTGCAGGGTGAGCCAGTTTTTATTGGCAGGACTCGGACATTCACATGCTTTAAGCTAAGTTTATCCTTAAAAACCAATATCGAAAAACTCTTCGTTTTTAGGCTACAGGTTTCTCAATTTTTAAAAGTTTTAAGTACACAGTTTCTACAGTTTTTGCGATAAGTTTTTTGGTGGTTAGGCCCCCAATTTGCCATTCAGCAAATTTTGTGATGCGCAACTGACCGTTTATTTGACATATTTTGATTCCACGTTCAATTTAGATACGTTTTGATATTTTGTGTTTTTAACGTAGGTGTGACGGTTGTCGAGTAATTTGGAAAAAAACAGTTAAAAATCAAAAAATTGAAAAGTAAAATTTGCTCAAACATCAACAGTAGTTCAGCATGGGAGCTTTTTTCAAGTTCATGAGTAAAATCTTAATTTCGTTTAGTGGATCATTTTAAGTCAAAGATTTTACGCTAGAATGAGTAAAGATCATTTTTCAAAATCATCATATTTAGCTTTTTTCTTATGTTCCAACGTACTTTTTTTACTTTTTTTAAACACTTAAAAATACGATCTTTCTCAAAATTCATTCAACTATGTAATCGGATATTCTGCATCGACTCAAAGTATTTTAGCAAAGCGACGCTGCCGTCAAGCAAAAAGTTCGCCCAACTTTCATATTTGAAATGTGACACCTTGTATATTGTTTCACGTTTAGATAGATGTGCATATAATTATTTTTGCTTATCGATTCCTATGCCTATCTCAAAACCGCTTTTCAAAATTTACATACAGTGGTACCTCGATATACGAGTGCCTTAATATACGAGTGTTTTGAGATACGAGCCGCCGAGTGAGCGATATATTTTGCTTTGAGATGAGAGCAAGATTTAAGGTACGAGGAATCGTACACTACACCGGTACACACGACCGTTTCTCCCACCTCAGACTAGGCCTCAGTCTATGTGCTTGTTTCCCTCGTTTTCGAAGCATTTTTGATAAGTTGAGTTCGCGTGTTTTGTTTTTTGTACATTTATAAAACATTATCACATTTATTTTTATAACCATGGGTCCGAAGAAGAAGAAGATGATGTCTATTGAATTAAAGCGTTAATTCATAGAAAAACATCAGCAAGGCGTGCGAGTAATTGAGTTGGCGAGGATGTACGGACGTAGCACTTCAATGATATGTACTGTGCTTAAACAGAAGGAGTTGATAAAGGGTATAACGCCAGCTATGGGCGTTATAATAATTTCTAAGCTCCGGACCTCTCTCCATGAAAAGATGGAGAAACTACTGATGGTGTGGGTGACAGAGAAGCCGCTTCAAGGAGGAACCTTAACACAAAGCATCATATGTGAGAAGGCACTAGTGATTTACGGTGATTTGCTGAAGCAGATCCCCCACGCGTGGGTCACCAGGAAATTCTTTGTGGAGTGGGTAAACCTGGTGTTTGGCCTTTCTGTTAAAAAATATCTACAGGGAAACAACCTTTCCATCCAAGCCCTTCTCGTCCTCGACAATGCCCCTGCTCACCCACCAAATCTCGAAGATGATTTACTCGAAGAGTTCAAGTTTATAAAGGTTCTCGACCTACCACCCAACACCACTCCTATCCTGCAGCCCATGGATCAGCAGGTGATTTATAATTTTAAGAACTTGAACACCAAGCACATTTTTCGGCGCTGCTTTGAGGTGACGGAGAACACAAACCTTACCCTTCGAGAGTTCTGGAAGGACCACGTTAACATCGTGAAATGCCTAAGAATTATTGATCAGGCCTGGCTGGGTGTTACGAGGACCTTAACCTCTGAATAGAAGAAGCTGTGGCCTGAGGCTGTAGCGGAAAGGGCCTTCGAAGGATTGGAACCCGAAGTGTCAGTGGTAGAGGAGATTGTTTCTCTGGGAAAATCCATTGGTCTGGAGGTGGATAAGAGAGATGTGAACGAACTCGTCGTGGGACAGTCTCAGGAGCTGACAACCGAGGAGTTACACGATCTATATTCGTAGGAGCATACGGTGGTTCAACGAAAAATTAGTTTTGAAGAGGAGCCAGAGATGGAGGAGGTTATCTCTACAGGAGATATACAGGAGATCTTGGGAATGTGGGAGAAAGTTGTAGAGTTCGTGGATACGAATCACCCCGGAAAAGTTGCGGTACTGGTCGTGCTTCAGTGTTGTTCAACGGAATTTGCCTAACTCATTTCCGCAATATCCTGAAAGGGAGGAAGAAACAAACCTCCTTGGACAGTTTTTTTAAACGATCTGCATGTGAAATGAGCAAAGCATGACGAGAAAAGCGAAGACCAGTTACGAAAATTAAGCACTTCACCTTTTCTTTTATTATGTTTTTATAGAATATGTATTTGTTATTTATAAATATGTTTCTTCTTGTTAATACATTTTTCTGATTCAAAAACACTTAACAAAAACAACAGAGGTGGTTTTTTGGGAGCTGGAACGGATTAATGGCATTTCAATTAATTTCAATGGGGAAAATTGCTTTTAGATACGAGCAAGGTTACGAAACGAATTAAACTCGTATGTCGAGGTACCACTGTACTACTCATATTTTTGCATTACAACCCGATTTCAATACACGTAAATTTTCAATTTTGGAATGCAGTTACAAAAGCTCTGTGTTTGAGCTGCAGATAGAGAAATTTATTCTAAATTGTGCACGGTGTTTAGAAATTAGTGGTCTTCCAGACGAACATAAAAACGGCTTCTACTGCATTTTTTCTAACGGAACACCCTGTACCTATACTAGTTCATTTTCTGGAAAACAATTAAATGCCTTATAAAACCATATATCATGTTTTTATACCTAAAGCGTACAATTTTCAATACAATTTTTTTATTAGAAAAATCGATTGGTGTCATTTCTGGCCCAGTCACAAAATCACTAATTCAAGGGGGGTTTCCGTGCCGAAAACCAAAATATGAAATTTATTTAATATTTTGGAGCCTACTTTAGACAGACAGGTAGTGGAATCCTAAAGTAGGTAAATATATTCAAATTTATAAGGCCAACTTAAGAGTGAAAAAATATATAGGGTGTTTCTTCTCCGCAAACGTCTAATATGCCATCGACAGTGAATCACCCTGTATATAGTAGCAAAGCGGCTAATTGGTTTTTTGGAGTTTTGCTTAAACTTATGTAAATTACTAAAAGTACGAAAACTAAATTTGAAAAAGTCCTGAACATTGATGGTTGAGATGCAAAAAAAAACATTTAATATGTGCTTATTTGCTCTTTTCGTAAATTAAAATTAAAAACGAACAAAGTTTTGAGCGGTGTCGTGTAAAGTCTAGGCTAATAGAAAAACTAGGTACGCGAGCTCTCTTTAATCAAAGCATTTAATTAAGCCAATTCCCCGTCCGATAAGCATATAAATCTTACTTTTCTTGTTGAAGCTAAATCTACTGCTCACTTCGCCACTTGCCGAGCTTATCCGCTTATTAATTACCTTACCGCACAACTAGATGGCAAAAAAACATAGTCCCGGTTAACATAATAATCTACCGGTTTCTTGTAATCTAACGAACGTTGACTGTAATTATTCGTAACGAATGCTAGATATCCGAGGTAATTTTCAATTAAAAATCTGATATAAAATCTTAATTTGTTGACTTTTGCAGTGCCGCGTTTCCTTAATGCCCTCCTGCGGAGCGAGCTTAAATGCTTCTTTAATTAAGGCAGGTTAGTAATTTATTATTCTCGGCAATGTTACTTTGTCGCTTACTATTAACGACAGTCGAATCAATTATATATTGAAATCAAAAGTGTGGTAATGTACGGGACTCTCCGATCACCGGACCTTGACCTCATCGACCCGGTGGTAACATTCGACTTGTTTTATGGTATCCGCCATAAAATTAGTGGCATTCCTGACAAACGATTCAATTTTTTCTTCTTTTACCCCGCTATCAGCGCCAACATTTTTCAAGTTCCCTGAATTCTAGACGGTTTTTCCCGATCTTTGAAACATGACTACCGATAAGGTGAGGCCAATGTGAGCCAGTCCGTTCAAGATATTGAAGTTCTAGTTGAAGCTGAAAATTAAATATTCATGTGCTTCCAGCTAAACTGTTGGAGTTTGCTGTTTTTTCAAAAAACGTAAAAATCATATTCAGATTATTTCGCCCTTAAGGGTCTTCAGGTTTTTTTTTCTGATTTTTTCGTTCGTGTTTCATGTCTTCTTCCTCTGTGGTATGAGCTAGAGGAATTATGTTCGATTATTGTCTTTAAACTGAATTCTCGGTCACATTAGAAGAAGCCAACATTTTCTGGTTGTGGATTATTTGGTAAAATTTTCCTAAATAGTTAACTTGAACTTTCTTCTTTAACTGAAACTGGTAGCTGCGCCATTCCATTTTCTTGGTCATTTCGCTTTCAGTTTCACCATGTTTCATGCGCTAGTTGTAAGGCCTTCTGTTAACTCAATTCAAAATGTAGCCTCATCTACATAGATCTCGAGAAAAAAACCATATAAATCTTACATTCTTGTGATTTTTGAGATTCTTAGAAACCTTCTTTACTGCTTTTAGTTACGCAAGTGTTAAAAACCATCTTTTGCCCATGCTTTTCACTGATCACTTAAGATATATAGATAGATAAAATTGATTTAAATATTCACAATTTTTGACAAGTATGGGTAAATGGAACAAACACTAATCAAAGAAAAAGCCCGAAAGCTCCCCCCGTGCCTAGCCAGGTGTTCGTCCTTGGTGCTTCTTTGCCCATGGTCCAAATAGTCGCTCGTTGATCCATTTCCTGGGTGCAGCCCTAACATGGATATTCGCGAAATTAATCGTTCGCAGGACAACGTTAGGCGATGATCTTAAAGTGGCGGTTTGGTTTTATTGGAGGGACATTCATTAAGGAAAAAAAGGTCTTCCTAACGGGAATAAAAACCCCTTTTGCTTCGCCCTTTAAATTTGATATTGTCAGCCGTGGCGTTGACCACCGGCAGTTTCAACTAGATGAAGCCGCCCCGATTGGTGCAAGGACCAGCCAACACAAACCAGAACGAGGCAGGACTAACCCGGTCAGGCACGTTATGTTGGATTTGTGCGTTTCCAGCCTGCTAGAAACGACTGTCTGCATGTTGCAGGTAATGTTCGTTTGTCATTAACAATATCCTCATAGAATATGGGAAGTCGCTTATACAGGGGACCATGGGTTGAGCGATCTCTTGGGTGATCTAGCTCTAGCTCTAACTTGGGTGATATTTCGCGTAAGGACTGAGCTTTGTACTCCGCTATGATATGATATCTATATAGTCGGTTATATAGGCCATGTCTGTAGCTTCGTGCAGTTCGGTTATTCTGGTGTGTCTGTCAGCCGATAAGACGCCCCTCAGGAACCTATTTTGGGTCCTTTAAACACGCCGTCTCCTGGAATCACTGACAGAGTGCCAGATAGGGGAGCCGTAAGTCAGTATGGGCCTTATGGTGGACGTGTAGAGCAGAAGTTTGTTTTGAACTGACAGAAATGAATTTGATGCCAGAAGAGAGTACTACTTTCTTCGTGAAATGAAAGCCTTTTGTAGAGCATAGTCAACATGCTTGTTGAAATGAAGTCGGGCGTCTAGTTTGAATCCCAGGTATTTCACCTCTTTCACTGGCTTGATTGGAGTATTTTGGACCATGAATGGCGATAGGATTTTATTGTTAGTGAATTTGCGAGAAAAGATAATAAGTTCAGTCTTCCTGGGATTCACTTTAAGTTTCCATTTGTCGAAATACAGAGTCAATAAACTCAGGTGATGTGCAATGCGAGATTTCGCAGCCTGAGCATAGAAAAACGATGTGTAAATAGCCGTATCATTCGCGTATTCTGCTATTTTTGTAGTGGGAAGTTTTGGAATGTCTGATGGTATACAATGTATACAGCAACGGCGAAATCACTGTTCCTTATGGTACTTTTGCCGCTATGCGTATTTTGGCTGAAGTGGTATTATACTATCACCTGGATGGGACGATTTTTTAGGTAAGACGCTTTAAGGGAAACTAGGTAGAGCGGCAGTAAATGCACGGCAAACAACTTGTACAGCAGGCCTGTGTGCCAAACTGTGTCAAAGGCTTTTTCCATATCGAGTAGCAGCATTACCGTACCTTGAAGTTTCTTAAATGCTTGCAGTTTCTAAAAGGCATCCGTTACGATCCTAGCAGTCTGCAGCGTTGTGTTATGTCTTCGTCGAAAGCCAAACTGCTCATCTGGGATTAAACTTCAAAGCTCGGCTGCAGCCTGTAGTCTCGATAAGATAACCTTCTGGGGTAGCTTCTCTAATATCAAAATAAATGGGCAAATGGTCGCTGCTGAGGGCGTCTATAAGCACCATCTTTGTGAGATTGGTGAGCTTTGGAAATTCCGAAGTCAAGGAAGGATGGGTTCCCTCCATTGTTGGATGGATAGTGCGTTGAGGATTTTGTGGGCATAACAAGTAGGCCATTATCGCTAACGTAGTTGGCTAGAAAATTGTCAGCTTCGTTTTTCAATCCAGGGTTATTAAAAAGTGGATGACGGGCGTTGAAATATCCCACAGGAAACACCCTATAGGTGTTTGAAAAGAATGGATTGACGTCAGTGGCCTGTAGACGTATTGAGGTAGAGTATCCACAGAAGATCAAAACACCATCAGGAAGCTCTACGCCAACGTTCTCTATTGCTGACTGCCTGTGTGGCAGTCTCTGGAGTCAAGCAACTTGTCCGTTCTTGTTGCACAGCCCCTCAAAGCAGCGGTGTAAAACCTTGCCGCCTTGATCACCTCCTGTAAATTGATTTGCGACGACAGCTCCGCGAATTTCCGCTGGACATTACCCAGGATGGCCACCACATTCCCATTTATACCATGGACCAGGTGGGCGGAGCTTGCCGAGACAGCTTCGTGCTGCCTCAGCGGTTGAAACTCCGCTAACTTAAGAAGGTTATCTGCTATCTGCAGAATTCAGAAATAAAGAGAAAATTTGGGTGTGTCATTTAAGAGTCCAAAGTTGATGTCGGTAGTGCTTTAATGAGACACTCTGTATTCTTGAAACGCAAAATGATGGAAAAAAAATAGTGAAACTAATCGGACACCCTTTAGCTGTTTTTTTTTTATGCTTTTAAATTAAATTTTCTCTACAGTATTCCCCCATTATGGGACAGACTCTGGAATTTTAAAAGCTAAATATTTAATGCATGCATTAGAGTAATTGCAAATTATAAATATTTAATATGCTCAAATGAAATTGGAGCGCAAATTATTAGAAAAACTGACGTGTTTATGATTAGTGGAAAAGTAATTGGAACATTTAGTGTTAATGGCTTTGGTCAATAAAATATTCCATTTTATACTGCAAGATTGCCATCCAATCAAATACCTATCTACGATATCTATCTAAGTGTGATTTCATTGCATCTAGTTTTCCTTTGAAATTATTTGCAATTTCCGAGTTGCAGTTGTTAAAACTGTTTCAGCAACCGTTCGTTTGTTCGCAAAGTTTGCTAGAACTTCCAGAATAAAACAGCGCTTGTAGCTTTTGGAATACACTAATTGGGACAGAAAAGTTTTACGATTTCCAAAACTTTTCTATGCCGTATGAGTATTTGCGAGATTCGCTTAAAATATAAATACAGGGAACTAACAGGAAAGTTGCAGAACTCGGAAGCGGAAAGAAAAAAATCAAATATTTTAGAAACTATTTTATTAAATAAAAGAGAAAAAATTCCGACAGCTACAATAAAGTCTGCACTTTTATCACATGTTTTGAAAGTTTTATACTAAAAAAACAATATAATATCAAATTATTGGCAATCGCATTGTAATAGTGTATAGAACTTCACAGGTAAAGTCGACCAGTAGAATATTCTACGGCTGAAATATTATTTAATCGAGGCGATATGAGAGTGCTTTATGCGCTCCTTCGAATACCCGCGCCACACTCCACTCCCCCCTTGTCCATTTAAAACAAAGCCGTGATTTAAGTGGAGATGACGCTGCATTTAGTCGCGCGGCAGTCGCATGATTGAGTACCCTATTAGTATCGGTTGTTTGTGGCCTAAAAATGTATTTTTTGTTTATTCAAATGAAAGGCGAATAATAATAATGAAAAGTGCATTATTTGCAAATCTTAGCAACGTTTAATAATATTACTAGATTATTATGACGGAATTCCAATATTTAGCATAAAGTGCGAATGCCATTATAATAATAATTTGTTTATTAGTAAGGAAAACCCTATACTGTGTGAAATTAGTAAGCTATGTAATGTCGCGTAAAAAACCCATATCGTTGTACATATTATCGTTATTAATAAGCGCAACAAACGAGCTAGTCGGCCGTAATGTCGCGATAACCGTTAAAGATACCTATACGGTAATTAATAAGGCATAATTAGCAGTAATCATCAATTTTCGTGAAGTATGGACTTATCGAAACGGCCACCTCGTTAACCTCGCGTTATTAATTATGTCACCGACACTGAAAACATTTTTGCGATACGGAATCTACACCTCTAATTAGGTGTAAAAGTGACGGACATTTTTTTGCATATTGAAACTCTAGAACAAAGAAAACGCAAATATGACCAAAGCACTTGTAATGTTTCTTTCTAGTGGAATGCTTGCAAAATACGGTGTCGTTTTCGAAGAGTTTGGCACTTAGGGGATTATTATTAGGGAATAGGTTTAAAGGGATTGAATGTATGCTGAAACAAGCAGCTTTTTGTGATACTTCAAAAAATCTTGATATTTCAATTGTTCAATGCTTGACCCCGAGAAATCACGGATAGTTTGGATATTTCGCATCATCGCATTTCGATGGAGAAAATCGTCTTTGGTTGTCTGCGAAAAATTAAATTTATTCATGAAATTGGTACTTTTTCAAGTGTTTGCAATAATTTTGTCCTGTTTGGACTCGATAACAGATCAATTCCTGTACACCGTAAAACTAGGCTAGTTAGGAGAGTTCTAGTCAGCTCGTTAGAAAGAAGAAAACTTCCTTGATATAGGCGGGAAGCAAGTCGGTGCTTTTTCGAAAAATCAACTTACTGAGACCTTTTTCTTTCAGCCCAAACAGCCAAACAGGTTTCATGGGTCAATCTTCAGAAACTTCTACAACAGAAGAACTACGCTAGTTAGGATATATTTTTTAAGTTTTTTTGAAAAAGAAAGACTTTCTTGATAGAGACGTAAATCAACATCTGTCTGCTACGTTGGGATTTTTCAAAAGCCAACTTTATGGGACGTTTTTCTTTCTGCTCAAACAGGTTACAGTATCAATTTTCACAAGCTTCTAACAGAAGAACTGGGCAAGTTTGGAGATTTCTTGTCAGCTCTTTTGAATGAGCCAAACTTTTCTTATAAATTGAGAAAACAATTAAAGCCGTCTCAAACTTAAAGTTTTTTTCGGAATTTTTCAACTCATCTAGAAAGGACATTTTTCTATCCATTCTGTTTTCGTTATGTTCTTATGTGTCATTCTCTTTGTCCATAAAATGTATTTTAAATTTTCTGTGGCAATAAAGCATTTTTTGGATCAATTCAAACAGGTATCATGTGTGAATCTTCAGATACTTCTCACAGAACATCTAGGCTGGTTGCTAGTTAGGATATTTTTTGGCCAATCTTGAAAGAGGAAAACTTTCCACATAGAGACTGGAAAGAATCAAATCCGTCTAAAGCTTTGAATTTTTTTGGCGATTTTTCAAAATTTAGCTACATCGTTCCATCAGTTTAAACAGGTCTAATGCGCCTGACAGAACCGCGAGGCCAGTTAGGAGATTTCTTTTCAGCTTTTTTGAAAGATGAAGGCTTTTTTATGGAGGGAGTAAAAAATCAAATTCGCCTCCTACTTCGGGGATTTAATTTTTTTTAAATTCAACTTATATGAGATACGTACTTTCCAGCAGGCTTTGAGAGCCATTCTTCAAATGCTTCTGACTGAAAAACTGAGTCCGTTAGACGATACCTTTTCAGCTCGGAAAGAACGGAAAGCAACCGACTTATTTAATTTTCCCAGGTTGAAGAATTTTTCAAATCTCAACTTTCCTTGTTATTTCACTCTCACTTCGAACAGATTTTCATCGGTTATCTTCATATGATTGTTGTAGAAAAACTAGGACAGTTAGGAGGTTCCTTGTGTGCTTACTGGAAAAGGGAAGCATTTCTTTATCTCTCTCCAGTCGTTGCTCGGTTTCGAGCGTCGTGACTATTCATGGTACAAGCCTTCGCCATGCTTCTATATCCTCTACGGTTCTCATTACTTCCGTTACTGACATATTTGTAAGCTCCTTGATTTGGTGTATGAATCTTACAGGAGATCTGCCTCTCGTTCTTTTGCCGTCCACCTTCCCCTGGATCACAATTTTCTCCATCCCATCGCGTATGCGCCTCTGGATTATTGGAAGGAGCCTTTCATGATCTCGAACATTTAGTTCCCTGCATATGGATATATTTGTTCTATGAGCTGTCCAAGAGATACTCAACATCCTGCGGTAGCATATCATTTGAAACGCTTCTATTCTCTTGCGGCATGCTGCGTTTAACGTCCAAGATTCTGACCCATAGGTTGCGATGGAGAATATCAGCGCTTTGAGAAGTCTCATCTTGGTCATTTTCGGATCTTGTGGTATTTCCAGATTTTACGTAGGCTTCCCAAAGCTTCTTTTGCCATTCCAATTCTTCTCTTGATTTCTGGTTCAGAGCCTCCTTTGTTGGTTATCTTTGCGCCGAGATAAATGACAGTGTCATTGGTTTCTATGTCGTAGATGAGTCGAAGTGGCATTGGGACTGTCAGAGGTTTGTCCATAATCAATAGACAACATTTGGTTCTATTTAGTCGTAGGCTTGATTCCAAACTAACAGCTCCTACACGTTGAAGTATTTCAAACATTTCCTGTTCGTTTTGTGCCAGAACTATCGTGTCTGAGGTCGAAGGTAGTCCTTTAATCCTTCCTGTATGATTTGCAAGAGAACTTTACTGGCATGGCTAATCAAAGCGATGGTTCTGTAGTTGCCACATTCATCTTTAGCTCCCTTTTTATGTATAGGTAGGGATGTAGACTGATTCTGTCCATCTTTCGGGCCATTTACCGTTTTCCCATATTTTTGTGCATATTTGATGTAGTAGATCTGTGGCTTTGTTGCCGCTGCTTTTCATCATTTTAGCGACGATGTTGTCAGATCCAGGAGATTTGTCGTTGTTAAGCTTGCTCAGGGCGGCTTCTACTTCGGATTTTAGTATAGGAGGTTCGCGTTGTTGGATGTTTTCTAGATCATCGTCGCTCTGTGCATTCTTTTCTTCTGAGGCCATCAGATTCTCGCAGTATTGCCGCCATCGTTCTATGATTTCAGTTTTTGTTGTCAACCTAACTCCATGCTTGTTCTTGATTGGAAGGTAATGAGCTTTGAAGGTTTTTGAAAGCATTTTAACTTTTTTTAAAAGATCTTGAGGTTGGTTTGAGTTAGCATGCTTTTTGATGTCTTCGCATATTGATCCATGAACAGGTTTTTGTCGTTATTTATACTCCTGCTGATCGTTTTGCCAAGTTCGCTATATTTTTGATTATTGTTGCCATCATCAATGCCCCTGACTTTAAGCTGTCTCCTCTCGGTTATAAGATTCCATGTTGGTGGAGTTATCCATGGTTCTTTGGGATGGTCGTTCCTATCTGTAACAGTTAGCGCGACCGCACATTTACAGGTTTGTTCCATCTCTGTCCAGAGGTCATTAGCATCCATACGCTCTGCTTTTTCTTGTGTGATGGTTGTCAAAGCTCTCTCGATTTTGTGTTTGGATGTGGGGTTGTTGCCTATGTTCCAAATGTTGGGTTTAGGTGGTCGTTGTCGATCCTTGCGCAGCTTTAAGCAAAGCTCTGCAACCAGTGCGTTGTGATCACTACCACAGTCCAAACCGGGGTAGGTTTTTATATCTCTAATCGAGCTTTTCTAGCTACTCTTTATTAATAAATAGTCGATCTGATTGCGTGTGTGTCCATCTGGTGATCTCCATGCGTACAATCTCCTGACATGGTGTTGAAAGTAGGAGTTAGCGATTGATAGCTGATTTTCTGCACAAAATTCGATTAGCATCTCCCCACGTTCATTTCTTGCTCCCGTTCCATACTGCCCTACGACTGATCTTAGGTGTGAGTCGGCTTTTGTTTCTCTAATTTTGGCATTAAAATCACCCAGAATTATTAAAAGCTCCCTATTTGGAAAATTCAAGAGTGTCTGGGAGAGTGATCCATAGAAGTTGTCGATGTTGTCCTGAGACGATATAGCTGTGGGGGCATATATTTGGATAAGGTTTAGATTTACTGGCTGCTTATATTGCTGATTTCTTTATAGATATGGAAAAAGTCTAATAAATCTCTGGCTTTAATGATTGTTGAGTAATTTAAAAAAATCAATTCAACTTGTAAGTTTTCAACTTTCGCTTCATGAATGATTTATGAGCCAATTTGCTAACGTTTCACACAGAAAAAATAGACTAGTTAGAAGATTCCTTATTCCTTTTTTCTTAAATTTACGAGGCAATTTTCAAAAAAGGTTTCAAAATATTGCAGCCACGGAGCCTGTGGTTAAAAAAATGATTCTGGTTTGCTTCATTCATAAACTATATAAAACTTATTGTTCAAATATGCGCTAATTAGTATAACTATAATATAGCAGCGAAAACAAAAATGGAAAATTGCAAATTTGTTTGAGATTCAAGAAAAAAGCTCTTCAATTCTTTCTGATCTGAATTACTGAAAGTGAAAAACACAAGTTGATAATGATTAAAACCGAAATGTTTTATTATCAATTGCTGTATGAAAGCCTGTTCAACCGTTTTCCTAGAAAATAGATATATATACATAAATACACAATTCGCTCAACTTGAAATCGTTAAAATTCTGTATTATTCAGATAAATTGTTTGTACCTCTTCAAGGACTTCTCACCCTTGAAATAGACTTTTAAATGTAGTTTTCTATGATCTTTGTGTGGTCTTTGTGTGTCTTTATAATCTTTATGATCTTTGTGTGGTTCTTTTGTAAGGATTTTCAACAAGGTCTAAGCCACTCTGTGTCAGTTTTAGCTTTTTGCACTTGATATTTGCACAATGTTGGCAGAATTCAACTAATTGCGAAAATAACCCATTTGAATTGCTAAATTTAAACCACTTATTAAGATAAGATTTTAATAATTGGTTTGGCGGCTACGGTGGAGATGAATTGGGTTTAATTGTTCATTAAACTTGAAATGTATCGATAAATACACAATTATCAAAGTCTATTGGGAAAGCAGTGAAACGTCCAAACGTATGGGAAAATTGAAAACACAAAAACCCGCCAAGAAATGCTCGAACCATTTAAGGACGTCTTCTATTTACAGTAGGAATTAGGCAGCGAAAAAGACAACAAAGTTAGTTCAACCCTATCCGCTAATAATGGGCAACAAAGAACCATTAAAAGAACCAAATAGGTGGTACCAATGGTAAATAGTCGGGTTCCGGCGGCATTCTGTGCCCTCACAATAAACTCGAGACTCGGTAGCGACGGCTTTGGTTAGCAAGGGGATGCTAAATGACACGACTGGGGCCCCCGGGGGCGCGCTTTGTTTTTCGGGAGCATCGCCGCCGATGGCAATTTGAATGTGCTCGTTTATAGACGTTCGGTGTTAATTTTTTTATACTGGCAAACCGGGCATTTCGACTTTGAGCCACAAAGCGACCGTTGCCTTTTAGTCATAATCCAATGATGAGATTGATGGTGGTAGGCCATAAAGTTGACTATAAACTTTCAAGATTTTTTTTCTTTTTTTTCTTTCAAAATCGGCTGTTGCCAAGGAACTAAGCGTTAAATCGCGCAATGGTGTTAATTATTGCCCTTTTGGTACTGCTGTATGTTATACTGTGGTTTATAGTTTGTTACATTGTCGCGTTTGAATGAGTTAATAACGAAATAAACCTAAAGCATCGAACCCTCTAGCCCTTAAAAAAATGCAAATAATCGGAATGATCCTTGCAGTTGCAATGAAAGCGTGGAATCGGGCTGTGACCGATAAATCGTACGATTAATTGCGGACTTGGAGCATGTTGGAAATTATTGCGGATTGTGAAAATTTTCTGGCAATTTTTGGGGTTATTTTTTGCTTGCTCATTGCGATAGACTATGTTGGCAGCGATGCTCGAAGCAAAGAGACAACGAATTAGGGGTTAGATTATTTTTGTCTTTTTATTCTGGCCCACTTTATTGGCCAATAAATGGGGGAAAAGTGCGTAGTGTAAAACCGTCATGATTTCAATTTACAAAGCATCCAATCCCTCATAATCGTCCATTTTTAATGGAACTCTATCTCAAAGATAACATCAGCTAATCATAAAACAAACGAGCAAAGAAATAAAAAATTACTCTAATTACCCGCATACAAAAAAACATAATCATAAAAAACAATACAAATCGCCGTGGCGTGTTAATTGAATTAACGATATAGCGGTAGGTAATTTCAAAGGATGACCTGCAAAAACGAGAACGAATAATACGAGATAGAGCGTTTTATATTATGTATTTTTAATTCAATTGTATGCCGGCCAAGTTATTTCGTATTGCGAGATGTGTATCATCAGGTGCGAGCTGTTGGGAACATAATGTATGGGCTTCCGCCAAGGAATTGCCCGTGTAATGTTGGAAGTTGGGTTTCATCATTGCAATGTGTTAGAACCGTATTTTCTATAGGTCGATTCAACTACCGTTACTAAAACTTGTATTTTCATGATTAATTTGGCTGTCGTCTACAGCTTCGAGCTCTTCAGATCTCTGTATCTACCTGTTCTACCATGGCTCGATACAAGTGGCAAAGTCGCATACCTTTTATGTTTTTACGTAATTGCCTATAAATTTACATCACATTATTAATTTACCAGTGCGTTTGAAGTAAATAGTTTTGTAATAATTGTAAATCCCGCCACGGATTGGCGATCCCTAAAACATTCGACTTAGAAGAGTGAAACATCAATCGTTTCACTCACACGATGAAGAAGGACAAGCGACCTATATTCCATTCGCCGTGGGGGCAAAATAATCGATCGACCAACTTAGAGAGAAACAGAGAGGCACTAATAGTGCGTAAACAGGGTAGACAAGGCGCACACATATAGACAGGCAGAGAGAAACAAAGATGACTAAACAGTAGATAAAGAGGGCCGACAAGGCGCACACATATAGACAAAGATGGGTTTTTCAATCGGTTACATTCGGCAGGATTCGTGCTCTATTAATTGTACATAAAGCAACGTTGCAGGTGTATGTGATTTTTCAATTACTTCTGCACTTTTACCAAATTACCAAATACCAAAATACCAAATTCGACAATTTTGGGGTTGAGTTTTTCAGGAATTACTACCTCTTTTTACACTTACTTACTTAGTGTTGAATGTTTTTTTTTTTGGAAAATTTGCAATTCGAAAAATTAAACAGTTTTTGCACATTCACTTTCCTTACACACGATAATTCATCTTCATCTATCCAAAGATAGATAGATAGATAGATAGATAAAATTTATTGAACATTCCCATTAACAAAATTCACAAACAAAGATAACAAACATAACTCCCGTGTCTAGCCAGATGTTCGGCCGGTTGCTCTCTGCCCATGATCTAAATAGGCGCGCTAAGTCGTCCATTACCTGGGCAGTGCCCTAACATGGACATTCCCGAGCTAGTCATACGCACGACAACGTCAGGAGATAGTCTTGAAGTGGCGGTTTTGGTTTTATTCGAGGGGCATTCATTAAGGAAAAAAGGTCTTCCTGAAGGGAAGCCAAAAACCCCTTTTGCTTCGACCTTTAAGCCTGATACTGTCAGCCGTGGCGTTAACCGCCGGCAGTCTCAACTAGATGACCAAATCCTTCCGCCCCCGCCCCGATCGGTGCAAGGACCAGCCAGCACCAGCCAGGACGAGGCAGGACGAACCCGTCAAGTCACGTTATGTTGGATTTGTGCCTTTCCAGCCTGCTAGAAACGACTGTCTGCAACTGGCAGGCAATGTTTGTTTGTCGTCACGTACTGTCAGGGACAAAATCCTCATAAAATATGGGAAGTCGCTTATACAGGGGACCATGGGTTGGGCGGTCGTTTGCTCTTACTTGGGTGATATTTCGCGTGAGGACTGAGCCTTGCACTCCGCTATGATAAAATTTTTCAGCGATGGTATCTATATAGTCGGCTATATAGGCCATCCCTGTAGCTTCGTGCATTTCGGTTATTCTGGTGTATCTGTCAGCCGATAGGACGCCTCTTAGGAACCTATTTTGGGTCCTTTGAACACGTCGTCTCGTGGAATCACAGACAGAGGCCAGACAGGGGATCCGTAGGTCAGTATGGGCCCTTATGGTGGAGGTGTAGAGCAGAAAGTTTATTTGAGGTGATAGGAAGAATTTGGCGCCAGAAGAGAGTACAACTTTCTTCGGGCCATGGCAGTCTTTTGTACTAGCATAGTCAACATGCTTATTGAAATGGAGTCGGGCGTCTAGTTTGAATCCCAGGTATTTCACCTCTTTTGTTGGTTTGATAGGAGGTATTTGGGACCACGAGTGGTGATAAGATTTTGTTGTTAGTGAATTTGCGCGAAAAGATAATAAGTTTCCGTCTTCCTGGGATTCACTTTAAGTTTCCATTTGTCAAAAATACGGCGTCAATAAACTCAGGTGATGTGCAATGCGAGGATTTCGCAGCCTGAGCATAAAAGGACGATGCGTAGATAGCCGTATCAATCAGCGTATAGTGCTATTTTGTAGTGGGAAGTTTTGGAATGTCTGCTGTGTACAATGTATACAGCAGCGGCGAAATCACTGTTCCTTGTGGTACTCCTGCCGCGATGCGTCTTTTGGCAGAAGTGGAATTCTCCACTTTCACCTGGATGGAACGGTTTTTTAGGTAAGACGCTATCAGGGAAACTAGGTAGAGTGGCAATGAATGCACGGCAAACAACTTGTACAGCAGGCCTGTGTGCCAGACTGTGTCAAAGGCCCTTTGCATGTCGAGAAGCAGCATAACCGTACTTTGAAGCTTATTAAATGCTGCATAGGCATCCGTTGCGATCCTAGCAGTCTGCAGCGTTGTGTTGTGTCTTGGTCGGAAGCCAAACTGCTCATCCGGGATTAAACTTCGAAGCTCGGCTGCTGCCTGTAATCTCGAATGGATGACCTTCTCGGTTAATTTGCCGAGGGTGTTCAAGAGGGAAATTGGCCTATAAGAGGCGGGTTCGGTCGGGTTTTTGCCCGGCTTTAAGATGGGGATTATTACAGCGTTTTTCCAGTCCTGTGGGAAGTGCTGCAATTTAAGGACTGCGTTGACTATTTGTACTATTAGCACAATAGTTTTCCGCGGTAAGTTTTTGAGGAGTAGATAAGGGATGCCGTCTGGCCCGGGGGCTTTTCGGCTAGGGAGGCGCCGAAGACACGATTGTATCTCCGACGGGGTTGTTATATAGGAATGCAAAATCGAGGGTGGTATAGGATACTTCCGTTCTACAAAAACAGCGGTCTGTCTTTCGATTTCGTTATCCTGAAGGGCTGGTTGGACCTTGTGTACTTCTGCCAGAAAGTCGGCGAGCAGCTCGCACTTGTCACTGGTGGTAATATAACTCCGCCCCTCTTTTTCAAGAGCGGGGACTTGCTCATAGCCTTTTCGCAGACTTCTCGACAGTTTCCACAGGGAATTGTCACGGGGAGTCAAACTTCGCAGTCTCTCCGCCCAGGTATAATTCCTGTATGCGGAGATTTCGCGGTGTATGTCTCGTGCAAGCTCTGCTGCCATTATGCGATCGGCAGGTTGCCTGAATCGCTGCCAACGCTTCCTGATTCGATTTTTCGCCTTAATAAGGTTCAGAATTTCCTCAGGAAGATTGTCGCGCCGCGGTCTGTTCGGGACTTTTTTGGCCAAAGCTTGCTGTGTCCGTTGTATATTCCTGGTCAGACCTTTTACCGCATGCTCTAGAGCTTCGACAGTATCAATCTGGCCCGGAATACACGTCAGGTCTTGTAGTCGTTTTCGATATTCGCGAAAATCGAAATTTTCGTATGAATATCGAAAGTCGTTAGTTTGTGTGCGCTTTAAATCCCTAATGTCGAGGTAAATGGGCAAATGGTCACTGCTGAGGGCGTCTATAACCACCATCTCCGTGAGATTGGTGAGTCCTTTGGCAATTCCGAAGTCGAGGTAGGATGGATTCCCTCCACTGTTCGGGTAATGCGTTGGGGATGAAGTGGGCATAACGAGTAGGCCATTGTCGCGAACGTAGTCGGCTAGAAAATTGCCGGCTGCGTTTTTATGTCCAGGGTTATTGAATAGTGGATGGCGGGCGTGTGACATCTCCCATTAGAACACCCTATGGTGTTTATGAAGAATGGGATCGACATCAGCGGCCTGTAAGCGTACGGGGAGAAATAGCCACGTAGATCAAAACTCCATCAGGAAGTTCAACGCCGACGTTCTCTATTGCTGACTGCCTGTGTGGCAGTCTCCTGTATGGGAATTGACGTTTTGACCGCTATGGCCACCCCTCCCTCTTAAACCGGGCTATCGGCACGTTTCGCGCCTGTACCCCCGATAATCCTAAGTATATCCCGGGGCGCAACCATGTTTCGACAATCAACGCCACGTCGATATCCTCGTCTGAAGGAAGCTGCACAAACTCACCGAGACGACTCCGGAGCCGCCATGAGTTCCATTCTCCTAGCCTCATAGGGCACAGTGGCAAAATCAGGGCTTAGAAATCGAAAGCTTAATGTCTTCGTTGGAAGAACTGCGCGGAACGAGGAACCTCGTCCGCTTTCGTCTCGCAGCCCCTCAACGCAGCGCTATAAAATCTAACCGCTTTGATTACCTCCTGTAAGTTCACCTGCGATGCCAGATCGGCGAATTCCCGATGCAGGGTGCCCAGAGTGGCTACTGCGCCAGCGTTCATGCCTTGGTTAGTGGGGGGTCTTGGTTGGGGACCATTAGCTGCGATGGTTTGACCAGGCTGTGTGGCCCTGCTGGTCATTTCATTTCTGCCAGGGAGCGGCGGAAACTCGTTCGGGCTCGGGATGGGCTGCCTAGTCCTGCTGGTTTCTGGGTGGGGGATCGGGCCTGCGGGTCGGAAGGTCTGCCCCCACGCTGGTCTGGACGGAAGTGGCGCCGCCACGAACTGCCTTTGCGGTTTTTCGACCGGGCGTTGGGCCAGTTTGAACACGTACACTGGGCATGCTTCGTCAAAGCTCCGGTGGGGACCAGTGCAATTGGCGCATTTTAGCGCCGATCCCGGCGGGCACGATGTTATTTCGTGGGGGCCCGCACACTTGGAGCACTTGAAATGTTTGTTGCAGTTGCCCGATACGTGTCCCCAGCCCTGGCATCGGCGGCACTGCGTCAGGGTTCGTTGGTTCTTCCTGGTTTCCCAGGAGACCCTGACATCGCGGATCACTTTGGCGGTGGTGGCGAGTTTCCGTAAGGTCACCGAATCGTCGGTGACAACCAGGTACAGGGGCCTAAACTGGGTCTTCATACGGAAGACGTTTTTTATGGAGAACCCCTTTTCCTCGAGGTCCTCCTTGATGTGCGAAGTCTCCACGTTGCCCTCGAGCCCCCTTAACACAAACGCGTGTGTTCGCTGGTTTGCAGGTGCGTAGGTATGGAACTGGCTGCTTTCTGCCTCCAGTGACCGTTTGACCGCCGCCCAGTCTAATATGCAGCTGCAGTACACTATCAGCGACGCTTTCGTGTATTTTAAAGTGAATGGCTTATTTGTTATCGATTTTAGGCCATTCACCAGCGCGCTGTGGCTGCTGGGCTTTCCCACGATGACAATTGGTGGCGGTTTTTCGGGCTTCTTCGCCAATTTGTTGAGAGAAGCAGCCGCTTTGGCAGCCAGTTCCTCATGCATGGGTTGGGTCCCGCTGGTGGAGGGTTGAGGCTCGATCTCGAAGGGGTCAGTTGCCGGTTGTATTGGCGAAAAGCGGTTTTCCAGTGCTATTGCTGGTTTTGCCGGTGTGGTGAGCAGTGTGCTCCACGGCACCGTTTTCCGTGGCAGAATGAAGGCATCCCCGCTGTGGCCCGACTTGTCATCGGCCACTGTTTGGCGCACGGCTGGCTCTTTTTCAGCCATAGCAACAGCTCCCCGCTTTTCGTTGATCTGCTGACGGTTCGTGGCTCGCTGTGATTGGTCCGTTGACGTTTCTGGGCCAATCTCGATCGTCGCTTTTTCTGGCTGGTGCTTGGGTTTCTTTGTTATGTTAGGGGGGCTCACCTTATCCAGCTTCCGTTTGGGTACGGCCCCTGTAGAGGTCTGGGTGGTTAGGAGGGCCCTTTTCCGTGCAGTTGGGTGCTCGGCCTTCAGGTGATTGACCGCCAGCGACCACTTTGGTGGTTTGCCTGCTCTGTAGGCTGCTGTGAAGTCCGCTGATATTGCTTTGCAGCGGTCGCAATTTTTATTGACTCTCAGCAAGCGGAAAACCTGATTAAATTTTTGGAGCTTTTGTTCCTCGTCCAATTGGAGGAAAGCGTCTGCTGATGCAGCGCTACTGGCGAGCGAACTTAAGGACGACAATGAGATTACGGACTCATTGTCGTCTTCGTCGGCGGATTCTAAAATGTTTGTGGTTTCCGCCACAACGGAGAACACTTATAACGCAAAAGAACTATCGCACGTCACTATGGTCAACAATCCGGAATCACAAGCGGATCGTACCACGGCTAGTTGATGACTAGCCGTGGTACGACTCTATCCAAAGTTGTCACACCAAAATGCGAAAATTGCGGCTCTTAAACATTATTGAATCTCGGGCAATTTAATAAAACCGCTGAAGGTTGCGCTAATCAGTTCAATGTATAATAATTGCATGAGTTTCAAGTACCTATAATATTGATCAAATACTTTAGATCGGTTATTTGTCCCGATTGTGTCAGTCAAGGTCAGACTTCATAATGTGAAGTACACAATTTCAACAAAAATTGCGTAAATCACATCCCCAACACCGAATTATACAGAGTGTCTTATCTTCTACTACTTCTAAACGTTCATCAAGAGCGTCTTAAAATTTTAAGAAACGAAAGAGTGAAATGGTATGTTCGTTTGCCCATTCGAGTTCTTTTATGAGAGACGAATTATCATAAAATTGCTAAAATTATTGGAATATTTTTATTGATTTCTGACAGTTATTCCCTCGAGTGTAGACATAACAAGAGCTAATTAATATAGTTTGAATGTTCCCGAAAGTTCTAAGTTCGATTGAGTTTTCTAGTTAATTTGCAGAAATTCACAAGAACTTGGAAGATATTTGGCGCGTTACCGCATTTGGTGATCATACTGACATTTTTTATTACAACTTTCAGAAATTGATTTAAAGCAACCTTTCTTCCAAAAAGAAAATTGAAAAAAGCCTTCCTTTACTTTTCTTTGCGTATTTATTTCCAAGAAATGGACGGTGGTCACCCTTAATGAAACCCCATGTATATGTAATGTGCACATTTGAGCTCTTGTTAAACATTTTTCGTTTTCTGTCAATTTTACCCAAATTTGCTATAAATTGCCTAATTTTGTTTCATGTTTTCGAAGAATGTCTACAAATTCCTTATATAAAATTAAATTACGGATTAAAATTTTTAATACTCATGTGCAAATTTAATTTGGTAAATTTGTTGTAAGTTTCACCAACTGAAATACTCGTGTATTAGAGTGGTTAAAATTTTTTTGGAATTTTTCTATTTATTCCGGGAATCTTCGATCTACATTTTTATTTTTATTGTAATCAATATTTTATTATTTTAATTTCAATTCATTTGTCAATCAAAACTAAAAACACATGATTAAGTTTGAACTCTTTGATGACTGACTGTCTATATTTGCCAGTTGATTGTGGCATCTGTGCATATCTTTTAGTTTTATGAGTAGCGTTTGTTCTAACTATGGGTCCATAGTCCATAATTCGTTTACAGATGGATTTGTATATTTGTTTTTGTACTAATTGGTTTGCTATGTATATATGATAATGCTCGAAAGTGTTTTGTTCTTTTGATAATTTCGGTCCTTGCATTTTTTAAGTGTTTCGTGAATTTTAGTTTTTGGTCTAGTGTTATTCCTACATATTTTACGTCATGTCTGGGTTCAGTTCTGTGGCTAATAGTTTTTGTTTTGGTGATTTGGTAATAAAAGTTGCTTTTTAGTGGCGTTTGGCGTTTCCATCTGTAGAACCATGTCATAGTATCGTCGGTTAGTGATTGAAGTTTTGATGCCGCTCTCAGTGTAGTTTTGTCGTGCACAATAAGGACTGTGTCATCTGCATATTGTAATATGGAAGCTGTTTTTTCAATTTGGTTTTTGTCCTGCTTGTTGTGGTTGTATATGTCGTGACAGTATATGTTATAGCGGAACGGCGAGCGAGGTGATCCTTGCGGTAATCCTTGTCAGGACGGAAAGTAAAGGAGAGAGTGTTGTCTATGCGAATTAGCAGTTGTCTATTTTCCATTATATTTCTAATTGTGAATAGTACGTATTTTGGCCTATTAAATCTATGTAGTGTGTATAGTAGTCCTTTGTGCCAGACACTGTGGAAATCTTTGTTAATGTCCATGAACAGACACACTGTCTTGTTGCCGTTCAGGTGTTCTGTTTGTATGTTGTTGTTAAGTTGAAAAGTGGGTGTATAGTCGAGTGTTTTGTTTTAAATCCAAACTGATACGGTGGTATGTATGGTCCAATATGCTCCTGAAGTCTGCTTTTAATAATGAGTTCCAAAATTTTATTTATATCTGGGAGTAGTAGTGTAATGGGTCTAAAGTTTTGTGTTTGTGTGTTGTTAGTCCATTTTTTGGGTTAGGTATTATTATACCAGTTTTCCAGGCGTAAGGTATGGTATTTGATTGGATGCATTTGTTAAGCAATTGTAGTATAGGTCTGTAGGTCTGAGGAGTTAACTTTTTCAGCATTTCGCTTTTAATTTTGTTATTTCCAGGCGTAGTGTTTTTAAGATGAGCAAGTGATTCTTCGTACTCATTGTCGGAAATTAATGGAAATGTGTTCATGGTTTGGTGTCCGGCAAAGAATTTGTCGTACCAGTCGTTTATTAGAGTCCAGATTTGGTCGTCAAAGTTAGGATTGGTTGACATTTGAAAAGCCCTCTGGTAGTGTCTGGCGAATGCGTTAGCTTTGTCCTGGTCTGTGCCATGTTCGTTAAATATGTCGAATGGGTTGGTATTTTTGTATCGAGCTAGTTTTTCCTTTTTTTCTTCCAGTATGTTTTCCCGTTGTCATGTTCTATTTCCTGGCATGCCTCCAGTCATTGGTCTTGTCTGTATTGGCCTATTAGAGTCTTCCCGTTTCTGTTAAGTTCGTGAAGTTTCCTCTTTAATTCGTTTTCTTGGGTGTGCGTGTATAGTCTGTACAGTTCTCTTTTTCTTTGACTCAGGTCAAGCTCAGGACCTTTCAGCCGCCTTATAAAAATTATTATTATTATATATATAAAAATTATTTATATAATTAAAAATTATTATATATATAAAAATTATTATGACGGCATTATAAAAATGTCGTCATTAGACGAGTCCGTCATGAAGAAGATCATTAAGTCAAAAACCCTTCCACCACGTTTGTATGGATTATCTAAGATTCACAAGGAAGGAGTCCCACTTAGACCGATTGTCAGTGCCCCGGGATCGCCAACATACGATGCTCCACATATAGAATCCACAGACACTTATATTTGGGACTGCAGTTTATTAGCAATTTAATTATTAGCAAAATCAAACATTTGAGACTGGACCCAACGGATATGCTATTCAGTTTCGATGTCGTTTCATTGTGCACAAAAGGAGGAGGAGAGTACCGCAAATATCTTCAAAGCTTGTCTAAAAGGCACCTACTTCCTATGGAATGGAGACTTCTACGAACAAAAGGAAGGAGTAGCCATGGGCAGCCCACTCAGCCCGGTTGTAGCAAATGTCTTCATGGAGAAATTCGAGGAACAGCTTTGAGAACCGCACCCTTTAAACCGACTATCTGGTATCGATATGTCGATGACACGTTCGTGATATGGAGACATGGATGCGATAAACTGGACAAGTTTCTCGACAACCTGAACAAACAACATTCAGAGATGCAATTTACCATGGAAGTTGAACAAAACCAACAAGTGGCTTTCCTGGATGTCTTGGTATCTAGGAACGGGAATCAATTGGACCATCGGGTATATAGAAAAGCCACCCACACGGACAGATACTTCCACAAGCTATCCAACCATCACCCGAGTCAAAAACAAGGAATCATCAAGACTCACGGGTAGAGCCTGGAAAATATGTGGACCACAGCACCTATCAGCGGAACTACAGCATTAAGAAAGGGCTTTCCTTCAAAACGGATACTCTCAGAATGGCATCAAAAGAGCAGCATGGGTGGACCGTGCCGAAAAGAGTGAAAGGGCATTTCTGCCTTTCATTCCTAGAGTTACGGACAGAATTGGGAAGATCCTAGCAAAACATAATATAAAAACGATCTACAAGCCCACGACAAAGATCCAGGAATGTCTAAGGTCGGTTAAGAACAGAAGACCTTCTCTCGCCACTGCAGGTATCTACCGAATCCCATGCTCGTGTGGAAGCGTCTACATAGGAACCAGTCAACAGTCCGTCTCGTTTTGTTCTATGTAGTTGCAAATAAGATGTTTTTATATGCTTTAGTCCGTTGATGTTACAGTAACACTTACTGTATGCAGTGCCAATCGTCTTAGGGTCTGTCAAAGAGCAATAGAGATAGCAATGCTCGGAGTGTGCCTAAGAGACAGAATCAAAAATGAGGAGATTCGAAGAGGAACAAGAGTTTGTGATGTTGTCGAGCGCATAGCGAGTTGAAAGTGGCGATTATTGGCAGAGGCCTATGTCCAAGAGTGGATATCTAGAGGCTAAAGAAGGACAAGAAATAGAACAGTCCGTTGATGTTGGCGTAAATCAGTTTTAAATTCTGTTCTTGTGATAGTTTGTCTGAGTTGGTCAAAGGCTTCTGTAGGGGAGATTCTGTTAGGCAGCAATAGATCAAACATTAATCCGCCGTGGCGTCAATATTAAAATGCTCAATGTTCCCGGTTGTTATTGTTTGTTTTGTTAATTTGATGCTTATACTTATTTATTATAAAATCTTGGGTTGTTAGGAGAACATAGGAAAGAATGCGAAGAATAGGAGAATGAACTCTGCTCTCTTTGGTTAACGTTTCTGACATCTCAGCGGTTGGTTCTCTTGTTCTGGCACTTAACTTTAACATTAGGAATTCCCTCGATCGGCGCTGTTGGTCTCCTCGGACACTTCATGCTCCAAGCCGCGTGGTCTTCTGCATTGCATGCAGTACATTTAGCTGGCAGAGCCGACGTACATAAGGGAGTTTGATGGCTTCCCTGGAATTTGTTGCACTTTCGGTGTGATGTTCAAAGGAGTTGCACTTGCTACCGGGTGCTGGAATTGGCTCTGGTGGTTTACTTTCCACTATTCTGTTCACTCGACCTAAAAACTGCAACGCGCGGTCAGTCATAAGTCTTTGGTATGTCTCCAGATCTCCTGTAGTAGAGGAGGTGCTCATCAACGTAGGTGCTCCTCTTCGCCGAGAGATCATCCTCTTGCAAAAACGAATTTTAAGTTGCATTTTCTGTAGATGATAGAGTCGGTGATGTCCACGTCAACGTCCGTCGTCACCACTGTGTAGGATGGGGTGAAGTGTCGGTTGGTGTATGATTGAGTTTGCGGTGTTGCTTTACTAGGTGTGCACAAATTGAAAGAACTTATCATGTTTTGCTGTTGTAACGTATTAAGTGATTATCTGGTTTTGATTAAAAAGTTGGCTTCTCGTTTGATAATGATGTCTTTGTAGGTGGAATTAATTTCTTCCCATTTTAGTGCTAGTTGAATTCTTGTGATTGTGGTCGGTACAGCTACAGTAGTTGAACTATTCTCCAGCGCAGGTCTTTTTGCTTCCTGAGTTAGTGTCATAGGTGTTGGGGTGGTAGGGGTAGAGTTATTTTTGCTTCCCCTTTTTTGATTTTGGTTTTTTAAACCCTTCATCCTGGGAGGCTTCCTTTCCGATACAAAAAGGTGTTTACAGATTGTTCGCGCCAAACACGTCTAAACCTAGTATATCGAGGTTGCTACGAGACTCAAGATGTTTCTGTTTTTAATAGTATATCGACTTATGTTTTTACTTTATACCATGATTATTTAAAATAAACAAAAACAAAATAATCGTTAGATCAACTGGTTAGGTATTACCTTAAAATGCATGGAATTATTCTCATAACATATTATTATCTATTTAAATAATAAAGTGTCATTTTTCACAATTAAAATAAAATTATCACCTATTTACGCTATTATTGTACATTTTTCTTAGGAAAAACCAAGTAAAGTACCCACAATAATGTCGCTTTTATCAATACTTACAAATAATTATAAGTCTTTATGCAGAAAAACATACTTAATTGGTTTAGATTAGTGGTCATTAAGTATGGGTGTGAATGCGGTAGCTAGCTAATTGCTCGTTTTATGAATATATTGTTTATAATAATAAATACTCTATTTATCGTGTGCATAAAGAACGGAATAAATTCGATTGAAATCCATGAATTTTTCCCAGAAAAATAATCGGATATTTATTTTGTGCACATTTTTCAATAAAAAAATTCAATATACCGGGTGTTTTAAAATTGGGATACGATCCATATGTTGGAAAAGTCAAATGAAAACTTCGGGTTCTTGTTGGATATGTGAAATTAAATTTTTCTAAGAATTTCCAGTAATTTTCATATTACATTAACCGTGTCGATATTTACCAGTTCGCGAAATAATGACGTTTGAAATAAATGTATTTAACAATTTTGCTTTGACTTTCTTGCAATCAAGAGTAGGTACTATTAAAAAACGTTTATCGATAGCACAAATAATAAAAATTCTTATAATGATTGGGCATGGTAATAGAGTGCGAACACAAAATGAAATGTGTACTTTATTTTTTCTGAATTTAGAATTTATTCCTTTCTGTTAATTTTTATAATCGCAAGTACAAGGACAACAGGCGTTTATTGAGGGAATCTTCTTGATTACATTTTTATCTTGGAATGAACATGTAGAGGTTTCAATTTCCTCTCATTAAGTATGTAGGCAACAGAAATTTTCAAAAAAGTTGACAATTTTCAACAAGTAAAAATGCATTCGATGTCGCTTTTGATAAGTGGACCAATTTGAAAACCACACTTTCCAACTAAAAATGCTACCACTTTTAACAAATAAAACCGATTACAACATCGTTCGTCTAAATTCGCCGATATTCGCAAATGGTGCTCATCGGATTAGGCACATGTTCGGCACCGGGATTTTTGTTGAAATAATTAAACTTTAATTCAACTTCGGAAAAAATGCGCAGGTCTACTTGAGCAATGTGGACCATGTGCACTTTGTACGGATAACTTCATATCTGTTGTGATAAGTGAACGACAATTTTAGACAGATAAACGCACATAACGAGTTTTTATCGTTGAAAGAAGCAAACAAAACGATTTAGGTCAATAAGTCCTTGAGGTCTATTAATTGCGATATTATGTGGTGTATTTAGTCGTGTGCGATTTTTCCTGTACAAACAAACCTCTCTTAAAAAACCAATCAAGTCTTACAGTAAGACTCGTTAACCACTTGCTTTGAATGTCATGTGATATCTACCATACCAGTGACCGAAACAATTATATGTCACATTCTAAAATAACAACACATTTACCTCATTAGAGCCTTAATACATTAGTGCGTGCTGGAACTGTAGAGCAAAAATCAATGATGGAATAATGAGTTCATGGCCCAGAGCTGTGGAAACAGCTTTCCATACAGGATTTCTCTAATTTCACTTGTTTGGCGTATAAAAGTTAACCAAATTGGCTGAAAACCATCAAGCTTATGGTATAAGACGGGCATTCTTCAACTTCATTGCTTATGTGGTGCTTCCATTTGCAGGTAGCAAAAAGATGGAATTACTTGCAATTTTCATTAAAGTTAGCTGTTTCATTCCGTTATTTACCAATTTGATCAATGACTTGCCAACATCTAATGTTTTTCTTCTTCTTGTAAATTATTTCGTTTCGCTTAATTGGATGGAATTGTCTCTCGGTTTTGTTCAAATGTTTTTTCCTTCTTCTAGTCTTTCTACATATAGAAATGCAGCCTCTTCAAAGCTTTATTCACTTACTTTTAGACCTTTATCACTTTTTGCATTAAGGACTTTGGATCGATTTCTTCAAACGGATTTACTTGAATCCTGTGGATTTCTTACAGGGTGGACTTTATATGATTTTAATTGCAGTAAACACTTTCAAATGCAAAAGGGCAAAATGCAAAACCGATGTGTAGGAGTTGTCTTTTACAAAACAACAGAAGTTGCTTCCAAGTAGTCTTGTTATTGTTAAGTACCTTTTTTTTCAAAGATCAAGATTCTTCAAGATATTTACGGGTGTCGCTGTAGGTGGTTCCAGCAGGCGATTTACTGGAACTTGCCTTTTCCCTTTTTGCCTGCATCGATGTGCAACTTCCTTCATTAATTTTTGATCATTTTATTCGTTAATCAAAATTTGTCATTCAGGAGGAATCCTGATGTTTCGGATTTGCAAAGTTGCAGTTTGTTTGATTTGTCAACTTGGGCACAGTCGAGTAGGCGTTTTATCTTTACGCAGTCAAAAACCGATTTTCGTATTCATATGATTCCATTGCAATAATGACGTTTAAGTGACTCTTCACTCATAAATTTGATATGACATTTGGAAAGTGTAATAAGCTTAATCTCATTTGTGTCGCGTTTAGTTGCGAGTTTAACACTAGGATAGTAGAAAGTTACTAAAAAATACAAACGTAAGAAATAATAATGATAAAACTTGTCAAACGAATACCTAAGAAATCACGGTTAAACGTTAAATTTGACATACTTCACATTCACATGACAACATGGCTACAGCCAGCTGATAACGCTACGGTTCTGCGACGAACGCCAAGCGGAAAAAAATGGAACTTGCAAAATTTAACGGTCAGGACATTTATAAATTGATGTTAAGACTTCTTTAAGGTTTCAAAATTAGGTTTATACATTAGGCTAAAACGGTAGGTATGTTTCAAGTTGATCAAGTCATATATAAAAAAGTCAATATCAAAGTATTTAAAGAATTATCGTCTAATCGATTCAGTCCTCCGGGTGGTTGAACATGAGCCATAACAATGGAAATATTATACATATTTTTTACGCTGTGATTTATAAACGTTCTATCATATCATCCGTAAATTTTTCTATTCAAGATTTTTGCTTATCCGACGGAACAGCATTATTTTAATATGCATATCAGTCGGAGCTTTTGGATAAACGAACACATTTTCACATATTCGGTCCACAGTTTCTGCATTAATGCTCTAACATTGAAAAGAATTTCGATTTTTGATTTCGTGAATATCAGCCGGTTGAGGTTTATAAACGATCGGTTTAAGATGACCTCCGAGAAAAAAGTCCAAGAGGGTCAAGTCAGGGATACCTTGGCGCCACTCAATTGTATTTCTCCGAACCATTTCCTTGGTTCTTCATTTAGACGATTTCCGGCTTGATCTAACGTTCTAATAATTCAACAAGTGGGTCTATTAGATTTTCTGAAGGACTTAAGTACACTTTCCCCGTTGAATTTTTTTCTATAAAAATAGATGGATATGAAATAGAATCACTTTATTTCCAAGAATGTCTACCTTCCTGTAACCTTCCCTAAACACGTGGATTTTTATTATCCCAATATCGACAGTTGTGTTTATTAATAAAACCTTTGTTTTAAAATGTTGAAATTATTCTCTCTTATCTCTGCTTTTTATTCGCAAAATTTTATTGTCTAGTGGCATTTATTCAATACTTGATAAACTTGGATTTTATAAGAAAAAAATTAATTTTTCAAAACCTTGTGCCCTGATTTAGTCGAAGTATTGGTTAACTCGGATACTTTCGCAATATGGATACCTAAGTTCGGATTTGCAGCGAAATGGACAAGAATTTCCATTTGATAAATTTCATCTAAGATTATTGACTCTGATGTCTTCTCATTGCATAGGTATTGAGCGTGTTTTTTTTAAATTTTTACTGGTTGTTGGATGTACCTATGTGTGTCTAATGTTTCTGCCTGGTTTCGACTCATTGAATATTCTAACAGTTCTACGAGCCCTACGACCTTCACCTCCATAAATAAATATTCTTTCAATCCCTTCATCTGACGTGAATCGGGTGCATATGAACCTCCTTTCAGAGTTACACGGCAACACATTTGCAACTCAATAAATAATTCAGTTTTTAAAATTCAAATTTACAGTTCCTTTATTATTCACATCGGAAGCTACTCGTTCGATTGCAGTTTGTTTTTCGGTGTCCCTGAATAGAAAATTTAACGAATGTCTTTTAAATGTGCTGAGTAAATGAAATTTTATAGCTAATTACGAAAAATCTACTACTTAATTTATTTTTGCATCAAATAAGGTAAATTGGTAAAAAACTTGACAGCGACAGACCGGGTCACAAAATAGCTTCAGCTCCATTGCATCCTTAAACTTGTCTTTTTACTCGAATTAAATCTTCAAAAAATTTAATTATACTTAGGTATTTATAAGACGTAAAAGGCAGTTTATCCCTCCCAACTTATTATTATATTTATCTATTTATACATAAAAATTATTTGGTTTTCTCTACAGGAAACGGACAACTTTTCATGACTGACATCCACAGTAACTTATGTTTAGCACGGTGTGCGTTAAAACCCTATTTTTAATCGTTCATTGGGGTGATAAAAGTTGAATTTTTAATGCGTTTGTAGAAAATAACTATTTTAGGTGGCTCGTTTTGAAATTATTTTTCCAAAAAGCACTTCGGTTGACTGTTCAGGATCAACCTAGTGAAGAGCGAGACTGGTCTTGGTGTTGGTCTTACTTTTGTGCAACACCAAGACCATTCCAAGTTAATTCGATATTGGCCCGCATTAAATCTTTTCTCGCAGCCCTTAAATATGATAAGAAAATCGAACCGTTTAAAAAGCTTAACTCACCAACGATTCACTTTAAGTGAGAAAACATAAAATTAGAAACCAAAGCTTTGAACAAGTGGGACACAAATAAAACAAAGCTTAACATATGTCAGATGCAATTGGTTCCAGAAGTTTTTTCATTTCTTCTAGATTACCTAAATTGGGAGCCAGTTGGTACGAATATTTGTTCTAATTTTTATTAACTTTGACCTTGAAATTGTAGCATAAGTAAGACTCTTGCTGCAAGACCCAGACTGAGACAAATAGATACAATCTTTTGGTTAGAAATACCTTGAAGTCTTGGTCTTCCTCTTACTTTGCTCATCATGAAAACCAACGCATTTTCACAGATCAGCTCTATTATTACTGTGGTTCTATGGGTCTCTTAGTAGTTTCTATGTAGCTAGCAAATTATATCTCCTCAAATTAGTCTTGCGAGGACTATTTGGAAACCCGAAAGTTCTCATAAACGCTTTGATGATCATGTTCAGAACCGTATCAACATCTATAGAATGAAAACAGCTACTCACTGCTTGGTCCACCGTCAATGGAACAGCCATCGTTCAGACCAATGGGGTTCATTACCAGGCTCGGTTGAACCAACCCCCTTTGGTGATGGTGCATCGGCAATTGATGATGCATGGCGATAACGCCGGCCTGCTCCGACATCACCATAACCGGACCACGTTTGATCACTACCGCGAAAAACCGTCACTAGCCAGTCCTTCGGATTATAACTGTATTAATCGCACATGAATGTTGTCGGCACTCTATCCTGACTCAGCACCAGCCGTCCCGAACGATTTCCGGCTGTACAGCCAGAGAATACAGAGTCCAATGCTTGCGGCAAGTCTGGAAACCCGATTATGGTGTCGGGACTTGGACAACAGTCAAACTACTTTACACCTCTGAAGCACCAAAACTCACGGGAAACGTTTTCAAAATTAACCACAGACTTTCGGAACGTTGCCAAAATTGTCACTCAAAAAAAACTGAGTCAAAAGCCTGACGGCAATGACGAAACGTCCGCCAAAACGACCGTACATGCACGAACTGACGTTTGGAGATTCGACCCAGCTTAGAGCCTGCTTAACCGGTCGGGCCGCTTCGTCATTGCTTCGGGGCGGGTCGTGCACGTTTCGCAGCGCCGGAGCAGGACACGCCCCTCGCAACTGCGCGCCTCGACAATCCATTGGTGCGCGTGAACGGGGGCACGGACAAAATGGTCGTGGGGATCGATAAGACGGGGAAATGCTCCACCTGTCCCCGCAGTGAGTCGGGTTTTTAGGGGATTTTGGTTCGTGTATGTGTGTGTGTGTGTGGACGAGCTTGACGTTGTTTGAGATGTAAATTTTTGCAGGGTTGGGTCGGGTTGGTTCAACATTTTTGTCCTGACCGGTTTGCGCTTATGCCCCTCTGGGTGCATGGTAGAACGAATAAATAATCAACTGTATCGAATAGGAACGTTTTAACCACATCCAGTCAATTTGTGAGTTTAACATTCATTTATGTTTACATCAGTAATTATGTAAACTTAAAAACTAAGAAGATGATTTTCAATGCGACCTTTGATTGCCACTTAAGATATGGGGACATTCTGTACGGTCAAAGTCCAAGTTGCACAAAAATATTCCTAGCCCAGAAACGAGCAGGTTAGAGTTTTTCTTGGCTGTAATGCAAGAGAAGCAAATTTAAAAAGCTAAGTTCCAACATGTTTGTGCCCGTGTAATCACGTTATAGTGCACTTTTCGCAGCATTACTGGGTCACATTTTGAGCAGCTTCTCGTATTCGGTTAATTAACTCCTGCTCAATTTGTTCCGGTGTTCGGTAAACTGGAGATTTAATGTGCCCTTGTGTCCTGTGTATCTTATATATTAACATGGTAGAGATGTACCTAGCCTTTCCTCGATAATTATCCGGTGCACAGTTGCCTGGGAAAGTGTCAGTTGTTGCACAACTGTACCCGAGTACTCCTGGGTGACTCATAATAATGATTTAATAATAAAAGAATAATTTTCACCAATACCTGTTTCTCGATGTCTGGAACCCGAACACCAACAAGATCGTTGGTATCTCAAGCCTTTAAATGTTGACGAAAATCTGCAGGACCCTTAGTTTTGGGATTGCCAAATTACGTAGAATTTTATAGGTTGTCGCATTTCACATGTTTCGTTTACAATTTAAGCGACGTTTTCTATAGACTGCTAGACTGACGTCGATGTTTCTTCGGAAAAAATGACAACTCTCCAAAGCGCTGATCCTTTACACATTTTATAGGGAAAGGAAAAATGGAAGCAATGTGAAATCGTATATGTACATACATTCAACTCGGCCATCGACACTTTAAGTACAAAACCACATATTTTAAGACATAAGTTGATTTTTGAGCGCGACATTTGAATTTTTCTTCTTTTCGTATTAATATTATAAAGTTTTAAGGTTAGGTTTTAAGGTCTGCAGTCTATCCAGAATCTGATCAAATTGGTACAAAACGCATTCAAATATGAAACAGTTTATGAAGACAAAAACAGATACATTAATTTAGATAAATTAAAGAAAAAATCAAAATTCAGTAACAAATAAGTTTATTTATAATTAACAAAAAAATCACGTGTACGATTGAGCAATGAAACGCTATTTATAGAACAGTTTTGCGTTCATAAAGTAGCACTTTTGACAAAGTAACTGTAAATGTAATTGGGAAATTGGGCAAAAAAGTGTAAAACGTTTTGTAAATATTTTCTATTTACAACAGTGTACAGAAGACAAATTGCACAAGACTGATGAAGACGAAATTAACTTAGTTCATTACTTTGTCACTTCTCTTCATCCTTCTGCTTTTTTTCATTGTCTGTACGCTTTGTATGTCTGTTTGGACAAATTTCTTGACTTGGCAAGTCTTTAACTGCTGCTGCAGTCGACTTTATCTCTTGTAAGACCTTGAAGTTTCCATTACTGTTTTACATACAATTTTTGTTCTGGAGCTTAATGAAAAACGATTTTAAATGTTTTCAGTACCTAATTTTACATGCCAACCAATTTCACATTTTGACAATTTATTATTTTTTAATTTTGAATATGCCGTCACAATCGCCCATAAAGTCATACCTACATGACTTTATGGGCGATTGTGTATAACAGCATTTAACATGTAAAAAATCTTTATAAAGGGTGACTCAAAAGTGGCGTCATTCCTCTGGGGGTGTTGTCTGGGGGTGTTTTAGGAGTACAGGAAAAACAGTAAAAAAAAAAAATTCTTATTAAAAACTGAGATATTTGCCAAAAACTAGATCAGAATTACGGCAACGGTGCTTTTCAAGGTAATCTGCCTAATTAAGATTACGTAAATTCCTGTTACTTCTTAATTATTGAAAATTGTACTAACCATGGATAAACACAAAACAAAGAAAGAGAAAGCAATAGAAATATTTTGAGGTTAGGTTAACTCTGTCAATTTGCCGTGAGTGCTGCCATCCTTTTTGGGGCAGATGAGTGATATACCTAAACTCGCCTCACATGTAAACAAACATCTCCTGTGTAAGGTTATGTATCAATGATTAATATTAATCAAATAAAATACAATTAAGTTGTTAAATCACAAGAGGTTGAAGAAGTTCTGCTCGTTTAACTCCAGACATGTTTGTTCCCCAATCACTTTATTGTTCACTCTTCGCCGAGTCTGGGATCACCTTTTGATCAGCTTCTCGTATTCGGTTAATTAACTCCTGCTCAATTTACCGGTGTTCAGAAGATCAGAGAGTTTATTTGTCCTTGTGTCCTGTGTATCTTACATATATGGTGGGAATGTGGCCCTTCCTCTGGGGAGTTATAGGGACAATTATCCGGTGCCTGGGAAAGTGTCAGTGGTTGTGCAATGCTCCGAACACTCCTGGAAGGCTCTGCTGCAATTATCTCCAATACTTGTGCCTCTGTGTCTGGAACCCGAGCATCTTTAGATCGACCACAATCTGCGTCAATTCCTGGAGCCAATCGTCCAGTGTCTCTAGCCCTTTGCTGGTGTAAGGTCTTACACCTTCTGCTATGTTAGTGTGGCATTTTCCCATAACTAATCACATATCCGCAAATTCGATGTTGGTGTACATTTTGTGAAAGGAGCTTCAAAGTAAGTCACAGATTGACAAATGCTTGTCATTATTGACACAGGCTACCTACCTGTAACTATCTGTTAATGACAAAAAACATCATTGCCGCTTTGACTTTTCATCAAAAAATTGTAGAAGAGGTCTTTTTTAATATAAAAAATTTTCGTAATTTGAAGCAAAGATCGTAATTTTTCTTTCCGTATGGTTAAGGATTCCAAAAGGCTACCAAAGAAACATGGGACTATTTTAAAATAATACTTAATAACAAAGTTGAAATTCGATTTTCAACTGTTAATATCTTCTAGAAATTTTCGAAAAAAATTTTTTCAATAATTTTCTCGTACTCTCCAAGTCAGCCCCAACAACCCCTTAAAAGGAATGACGCCACTTTTGAATCACCCTGTATAACACGTGCATTAACAGAATTTATTAACTCATTATATTATTCGCCAGTCAAAATATTTATTTGTTCTAAATTATACGGGGCGTCTTGGAATTAGTGACCAATTACTTTAATTTACAAATAGAACACCCTGTATATTAGTGCATATTTGGAACGATGGCCATTAAATTTCATAATAGTTGGATTAGATTGCTTGACCACCACACATTCAAACACAATTTAGTCGAAAAAAAACCCATTGAAAAATGAATCTGCAGTATAAAATTGAAAATGTTAAACGATTCATAGGCCACATCTATTACAAATCTTCTTAAGACATTTTAAAGTCTTGTTACGGTACTTCTGGCGGCTGGAATCGAAAAACACAACTGCAGATTTCATAGCAAAATAATGATTTATAGAAGCAGTCGAAACAATAGCTTTGTTGTCGAGTGACAAAGACGGGACCGGACAAAAGGGCATCAACTCGGTAGATGCAAACGGGCGTGAAAAACAGAGACAACGAACAACGACCTTTAGATGCAAGAAGTACTTAGGCAAGCCTGGCCGTGTTTACCTTTCGGTAGCCGTGGATTTTACGCTACATTAGCTGAACACGAAGCCGGGCCTTGTTGGGCTTCGCTAAGTTTCTTAAGTTCTGAATCCGCCCATTCTAACGCCAAAGATCGACAGCGGATAGTGCTTTAACGGACATTTTATCCATGGCTTAGGATGCATCTGAGGAGTGATAAAACACATCTAGGTATAAAACAAAATCGTTTTGCGATTTTTATTTTTTTTCCGTCTAAACCCGATCTCAGTTTACTTGGAGAGCTGCTTTGAATCAGTTTTTATATATTCCAATGAAGGAAAAGTTCAGTTTTAAAATGGGGCTAAATTAAGGTTTTCTACTGTAGATAAGTCAAGTTTCAGAAAAACATGCGCTTAAAAGGCTGTAAAAGTAAGCAACTTTACCAAAAGAGCTTCGCCCAAGAGAAGCGCAAGTTATTTTTTCAACGTGTGTTTCAAATATCCTGTATATCGTACAGGAGCATTCTATTAACTGGCTATTAACGGATGGTAATTGTATTGTTTTGTAGCAGTCATTGAAAACTATTTTTTTATATGTTCTATTAAGATTTTCTAACAATAAATAGAATTTCAGACAACGACAATTTCCAATTGGTCCGCTGTTTTAGGTCTTGAATGGATTTGAAATCCATTCAAAAATCGAACACCAGGAACAAAGCGGTTTAAGAAGGCCCCGCTAAACAAATGGAGGGATTTGAAAAAAAAAGCGCAGCGGTAGCATGTCAGTTTCATTTTTTTCACGGCAAATTGCTCTTCTATAAGAACACGCCCTATAATGATCCGTTGTGGGTAAGGCTAAGTCGATAATCCAGTTCTTTCATGGTGCTACTAACCCAACAGCTTTAACTGCAGATGAGATTTTTTTTTCTAATCTTTTGTGAATTTAACGCCGGATAATACAAAAAATAAATCGTTTTTAAACAAAGAAATAATTGCTTAAGCTGGTTGGGGAGAATAATGTTTTGGACCAAATATGACAATTTAGGATCTCTAAAAAGCAGTTTTGTTTGTGTTTTCTCACATTATCCAAGTACAACTGACATGGTTACCTGCATTTGAGTATTTGATTCAAAGATATGGACTTTACATCTTATCTTAATGCAAAGTGTTAATGCCTTATTTGCTGTAATCCTTTTACCCAAAATACTTTGTTTATCATAATGTCCGGTTTTTGAAATGTTGATTATTGGAGAAGCCCATGGGTTGCTTTGTTTGTTCCATACATTATGATAATTAAAAACATTACCTATTATGATGAACACTGAGAACCTTGATGAATATTGAGAAGCTTCTACCTGTTTGACTGGTAATCAATAGTAGATATTTAATTTTCAAAAATTTGCGAACGTTTTCTACTAATTTTCAAAGGTATTTATTGATTGTTTGCATAAAGCAACAAATTTTTCAGAAATCTCACGAAAATATATAGGGAAGTGAAAACAGTATTACATTTTTCTTGGGTTTCTTAGCAGCATAAACATTACAAAAGTACAAAAGTAAAATGTAAAAAAGGGTAGAGGTCAATTTTGTCAAACAAAACAAATTTTCTCAAATTTTTTGTAGTTGTACATCATTTTATTATCAACGCGCTAGAAGCGAATTTGAAATAACCGACATTTTCGGTACTTTTTAAGCGGTTTTTGAGCGATTGCGATCTTTAACCGACGATATTTTCCTTATTATAGAGCCAAACACTTTATCTGTGCATATTGGATACCCTCTCAAAAAACACGCGTATGAAATTTTGATTTTGGACCGAAAATTTCATAAGGTAGTAGTCGATTATTTCAAAAAAACCTTAATATTTAGAAAGTGCTTCGGGTTTTATATTATTCTCATCCCAAAGCGGCGACAAATCGAAGGGACATTAAAAACACGCCGGAAAATTCAATTCCGAAAAAATCGAGACTTTTGTCAATTTTAAGCGATTTTTGAGCATTAACAGCCTTTAAACGGCGAATCTTCCTTCATCATCATGGACTCAAACACTATACGTGCATATCGGGAAGCTTGTTGTGTCGAAAACAATATCGTTGTCTCAAAAAAAACACATGTAAAATTTGGTGTGGGGTCGATTTTTTTGCAAAAAAACATTATTTTCAATTAAGTACCTACCTACCTTTACAAATTATATAAGCCCAATTAATTTTTTTTTAGATTTTTTTGTTGGAATATGTAAATTACACTACTTGAAAATATATTCGATTTCTCTGGATGAAGATCTTCTGGATCTTAATAGACAAAGAAAAATTACAGGTCAACAATTTTGAATTACCCAATAATTAAATTTATTAAAATAGCAAATAATCTGAGATTTTTAAAATTGTTTCGTATTGATTATTATTATCATTTAATTTAATTGTTATTATTAAATGAATGTTGTCTAATTTTACGGCATTTGTTAAAGCAAGACTTGCAAGACTCTTGTTGCAAGACCAAGCCCAAGACTTAACATGCAAGACCAAGACTATGTATGCAAGAACCAGACCAAGACCATGCAAGTCTTGGTCTTGGTCTTGCTTTGCTCATCAGTGAAGAACACGCTAGAAGATTCAGATCCGAAAAAATCGTGGTTTTTGACCATTTTAAGCCCATTTTTGCAAAAAGTTTCGACTACCTACCACTAGAAGCTTCAGTGTTCAATATATTTTCAGCTCACTAAGCCTATTTTGAGCGTGTACAATTTTTGCGTGTACAACTACGAAATTTTCCTTATAGTGCAATAAGCCTGAGAAATTTTAACTTTTTACCGAAAATTTCTGACAAATATAAACTGTGAAATTTGTCTGTGGATGCTGCCAAACTGAATAGCATCATAATGCTCCTTTTTGACAAATTTGATGTGATTTTCGACACGTTTTGGACAGGTGTTTCCTAATACACATTAAAAATCATATTGACGGACAACGCTGCGTGTAAATATTTTGGTCTTTAAATAAGCTCATCTTTGGTCATATTTTTTTCATTTTGATTCACTGCGACCTTTAATTACTTTTTGCTCAGGCCATCGTTTGAAATATGTTGCCACCAGTTTTTGCACGTGCAACTTTCTAAGCCACTAACTAGTGATAGCAGGCAAAGTGAATTTAATTAACTTTTGAATAAAATAATTACATAAAGTAGATTTTCCATGTGTGTGCATATGTATGTGATTGATCTGCAATTAAAGCAATGAAATCACGTAATTATGCAAAATAACGGCGCCCCTTCGCAGAATGCCAATGTGCGTCATTAAAACATTTGAAAAATGTGCTTTAATTAATAAAATACTTGTTGTCTAGACCGGGAAAATGATCAAAGTCTGGACTGGCTTACAATCAATACCGGCGGAATATCCTAGAAATCAAAGTGAATAAACAAAGTGTGCGATGATGTAAATCGACTATTTACAATATTATCGATTTTTCGATTCCAGATTTTGTCTTGTTGATATTTGTTCATACAATTATTTGCTCAGCGATAAGATGATATCATTGTCTTGGAACATTTTGGAGATACCGATTCCGAAAATATATTTTGTTGATTAAGCGACACCCTTTTCCGCTCGAAATTTTCGTCAAAGTCGCGTTTTTTGTCGCTAGTTTTGCAATTTATTGATTGATTAATGATCAACAAGATTAAGAAAGACCAATAAAAACTATAATAAATATTTACTTGATATTTATGAGAGTTCACATCAGCCACTTTAGTAGATTGTTTCAAACTCTCGCTTATGAGAAAGCTCGCAAATTGCGCTGGTCAGATAACGATAAATCCCGAGTTGTTTATGTTTTCTTGATGTTGTTGTTAATTTGATTTGAATTTTTATATTACTACTTTATGGAGGGCTTTTGACATGCGGGTAAAGAGTTTCGTAATTAATATCCAGTTTCATTTACTAACATAAACTCTTAACTTGAATTTGCCTGTATGTGTACCACTGATGGACTTTCAATATTTTATATAAAATCTATTATGTGGAAATCGTAAAATGCATTAATTCGTTCGAATAATTGGAGTGTTTTGAATAGCATTTAGGACCTAAATTAGGCCGCTTGATAATGTTGGCATAAGTGCAAGGTAATTTTTTTTATGAATTGAACCTTTCACTTTGTTATGAACCTTGAAAATAGTTGGAATCTTACATCAGACTAGAAATCAGTACTTCTACTTCTAAATGTCTAAATAGTCGTTAGAATTTGTTATGGCTGGATTATATCTGATTAAGATAGCGCATGCATGCACGTTTTGTTGCTCAATTGGTCAGCTTTTTTTTCAGTTTTTTTCCGACGCCTACAATAGAGAATTTATATCGTCTGTATTTGCCATTGCTTTATTTTTCTCAGCATCGAATCCTCCGGTAGACCGAGAATCTTGCAAAGATTCGTTTTGACAATGTTTTGCACAGTTTTTGACTCGGGTGATGGTTGGATAGCTTGTGGAGGTATCTGTCCGTGTGGGTGGCTTTTCAATATACCCGATGGTCCAATTGATTCCCATTCCTAGATACCAAGACATCCAGGAAAGCCACTTGTTGGTTTTGTTCAACTTTCATGGTAAATTATATCTCTGGATGTTGTTTGTTCAGGTGGCCGAGGAACTTGTCCAGGTTATCGTGTCCAAGTCTCCATATCACGAATGTGTCATCGACATATCGATACCAGATAGTCGGTTTAAAGGGTGCGGTACAACCGGGCTGAGTGGGCTGCCCATGGCAACTCCTTCCTTGAGTTCTTAGAAGTCTCCACAGGAAGTAGGTGCATTTTAGACAAGCTTTGAAGAGATTTGCGGTACTCTCCTCAAATAGCTCCGACACTAGTTCTATGGATTCGTCCACGGGTACTTTTGTGAACAGTGAAACGACATCGAAACTGACTAGCATGTCCGTTGGTTCCAGTATCAGATCCTTGATTTTGCTGATAAACTGTTTGGAGTCTCTGATATAAGTGTCTGTGAATCCTATATGTGGCTGAAGAAGAGAGGCTAGATATTTTGCCACATCGTATGTTGGCGATCCCTCCTTGCGAATGTGGGACTCCTTCCTTGCGAATTTGAGGTAATCCATACAAACGTGGTGGAAGGGCTTCTGACTTAATGATCTTTATGACGGTCTCGTCTAATGACGACATTTTTATAAGGCGGTTGATGTTGATACTTCTTGAGCTTTCTGAGATTTGTGTAGGTAGCTAGATCCAGTAGGTCTTGGATCTTCTGCTCATATTCCTCTCTGTTCATAATGACAGTAGCATTTCCTTTGTCAGCTGGCAGCACAACGATGTTTGTGTTCATTCTTTTTTCTTTAAGCGCTTGTTGTTCTTCTCCCTTTAGGTTGCTTGCCGGTGATTTTGCTCTCCGAAGGATTTGGGCGGTTTCCAGGTGTATTTCATTTGCTGCTTGTTCCGGGAGTCTTTGCAGGGCCGCTTCGGTGCCAGAGATGATCTCCTTCATTGGAATCAATTTCGGACTTATAGCAAAGTTTCCTAACTAATACGAGAAGCCATCGAAATACTTTACAAAATACAAAAAACGATATACAAAAAAAGGGACTATTGCGCTAAACCTGATATTTTTTCCGGCACTCACCAGCGCGAAACCGGCAAAGAAAGGTAACGGCACAGGACAAGAAGAAGAATCCACTACAGCGGAGCTTAATAACAAACAACAGAATGCGTCGACGCCAATGACACAGGCCACGTCATCATAAACCACGTCATCACAACTGGTGCGGACAATAAATACGGACTGCGCCCGAGGAACCGCATCAGTATAAGCTCTCAAGCGAACCACTTCTGAAGATGCAAGCCACTCGTGCTTGCGAAACGTCAGAAAGAAATTGTATTTTACGACCTTAAATCCCCAAAAAACTCACCAGTATTATAGCATTCTTAGATTTTGTGCAAAAAATATATTTTTTTTCTAAACATATAATGACCGACATGGTCAAAGTTTTACGGGGCTCGTGTCTAAAATTATTAATTATGAAGAGAACAGAAACAAGAACTAAAGAAGTTCTGGTAGTTTTTGTACCAAGTCACTCAAGAATTTACCACTTGCCCAACGCGGATGAACTCGGTTGCTTCATAAAAAGATGAGTTTTACATGAAAACAAATTCACGAGTTTTATTAAAATTCATCGTATTATTCTGTTGTGCCACAAGTGTCTTAACACCTCTGAAGATGCAAGGTACTCGTGCTTGCGAAACGTCAGGAAACATTTTTTTTTCACGTTGGTTTAAAAACCCGAAAAACTAGTCAGTTTCTTATAGTAGCGCTTTCGAATAATTCCTGATTGTTTACAAAAAGACATTTGAAGCGAGAAAAATCGAGAGTTTTTTATATTCCACGGTGTTGGCACCCAATTTCATCTACAAAAGTATTGTAAAATTTTTATTGTCCCAATCAGAGTTGCACAAGACTTTGCCTGATAAATGTTCATGAGGTAAAGTATGTTAATAAGGAAACTTAAACCAGCTGTAACAATCGAATAAATCACATGATTAATGGTAAAGTTTGTTCAATTTCAAAGCCTCGATTTGATGTTCTAAACCCCAAAAATGAAAATCGAACGAGATACAAATGTTTGTAGAACCAATTTTCTAGTTGGCCGCTTACTGAGCTTCAAAGAATCAATCGGATGATTGGATTGAAGAATCACCCTGTATATACGAGCTCAGACACAAATATTTTAGATCACCTTTGCTATAAATGGCTTGAATGTATTTTTTCTTTTTTTGAATAATTTATATTTGAAATAAATAAAATGTTAAAAATGAGCTGTGGCAGGTACTAAAATACATCTACCTGCAACAACACCATAATCATTCCGTTCACCTGTAATATGGCGGCCTTCGCGCTCTTAATCGAATGAGTCCATCAACATCAAAAAAAAAAAAAAGATGACGTCCGAACGGTTTATCACGTTTTTTCAATCTTGTTCAAAATGGATCCGATCTGGAGTGCGGACAACCCAAATTAGCCTCCGATTCTCTGAAACCAAAAACGAATTATTATGTTTTATTTAAGACAGAAGAACATTGGCTGTAGATCAAAAAGACCGTTGCGCTCAATCTAACCGTTGGCACATTGATTCGATATGCCCGGGCACTGACTAGACTGTGAATTTGTAGGAGCTTTTAGTGATGGCGACCGTAGATTTGAAAAGTACGATTACAGATTGAGCGAAATGAAAGAGTGTGTTCTAGTGCATTAAAGGGGGGCGGACACCGGTCCCGTATCAGCTTAAAAGGGGCAATGACTTGCGATTTTTGACTGTAATTTATTCATCTTACTCTGTGCTTTTGTCTTTGGTAAATGCACTTCGAAACAGAGGCGTAGTTGAGCTTTAAGTGTGTCAATTATCCAGTCGAAATTACCTTTGACGACGCCCAATTTAAATTGAAAAATTTCCTGACTGCTTGTACTGTTTGAAGTTACTGAAAAGTTTTTTTGCACAAACCGGCCCGGTATCACTATTGCGGATGGTGCTCTTCTTCAAATAATGAGCAATAAATAGCAAAGTTAAGACCGGATCTAACTAATATCCTCAGCTAAACGAACGTTTGTTCAAAATGTTTTCTTAAACGTTCTCTTGTTCCTCACCTTTTTAAAATCGTCGCCCAGTATGTGTCGTTTTGACAAGAAGAAAACATGCCACTGTTGGCCCAGTTGTTAAGCAGTGTCCGCACCAGCTACTTAAAAATTTATATCCACTCGAGCGTAATCAGCATCGGTTAAAAGATGAAAAAAATACGCGTCTATCTAATCTTTGCCCACGGCAAGATCAAAAACAGTCAAAGAAGCCGCTCTTGAAAAGGTTCCAAGATAAGTGAGTTGGAACATCTTGAGTGTCGAACCACTCGAGATAGCGCCCTATCTGTGATTTTGAACAACGGTTTTGTTTCATACTTTTTTTTCCATGTTAATGGTGAACTAAATTATATGCTATTTTTGCCTTTTGGATATTTAGTTGAAACCCCACTCGATTCGAGTATCTGCACGTAATGAAATTATCAAGGACAATTAAACAGGATGATTGAACAATGCCGTCAGTACTTTGGAATGCAACGGAAAAAGCAAATAGTAAATTAGGCAACACAGTTTGCAAATTAACCGAAATATTTCCGCATTGACATGATGTAAACAGATATTACGGTTTGATAATGAAATCGCATGTTTCCATAAACACAACTGTATCTGATAATTATGCAGGGTGTCCCACGACTACGGGATCTAAAAAAATTTCAGATCTGACTTAAGGAGCTTTGCTCTATGCATCTAAAATATTTAAGTAGATAAGATAAGATATAAGTGGCACTTTCGGTGCTACTGGAAGTAGACGCCAAGTTCCTTATTTTAATTAGAACGTCCTGTATATTAATACTAAGTCAAGTTTTCGCAGCGATTCTGAACACTTTTTATGTATGCAGTTTTGTTCCTATCTTTAACGGGTTTCAAAATATTTGAATTTTACTATAATAAATGACGAATTCAGTCCTTAACTGGTACTGTCCGAATGACCAAATATTCTGCAATAGAAATTTGCAGAGTCGAAAACTTCAAATTTACCGTATTTTTTTCTAAGGTTTTCTAAGACAGCTTTATAAAGAAGCATCACTTTCCATTAACTTGTTTATACTTGAACTATTATTTTATTGACAGCGAATGCATCTAGGAAAACTAAACAACACATTCAAACAACAGAACAGATTGCCCTGAGATCAATAACCAAAATAAGACATCCGCAAAACCAACTACGCAACCCCTCAAACCAACTACTCTACGAACGAACCAAATAACGGGAATAACCGAAAGACAACTTCAAGTGCAAACGAATTGAAAAAACAATCCCCACAACTGGACCCTACCGAATCCCCTTTCCCTCACAAGATAAACGGGACAATCCCGCTTCCGCTTCCCAACAACAACACTACTTGAACACTACCAACACGACTGAACCAACCTGCTAGACGATGAAAAGACATGACATAGAAGAGAGATTTTTCTTTTGCTTTGTAACAATTTTAAGTTTACAGTTAGATAGTTTAAGTTAGAGAATAACACAAATACATATGCAAGGGCAGAAAGGCCGTGGGCCGATAGCCTATTGGAAAATAAATATTATATATATACAGGGTGATTCAAAAGTGGCGTCATTCCTTTTAAGGGGTTATAGGGGCTCACTTGGAGAGTACGAGAAAAATATAGAAAACATTTTTTTCGAAAATTTCTAGAAGATATTAACACTTGAAATTCGAATTTCAACTTTGTTAGTAATTATTATTTTGAAATAGTCCCATGTTTGCTTGGTAGCCTTTTGGAATACTTAACCATTGGAAAAGAAAAATTACGATCTTTGCCTCAAATTACGAAAATTTGATTACGAAAATTACAAAATTTTTTGATGAAAAGTCAAAGCGGCAATGATGTTTTTTGTCATTAACAGATAGTTACAGGTAGATAGCCTTTGTCAATAATACCGAGCATTTGTCAATCTGTGACTTACTTTAAAGCTCTTTTCACAAAATGTACACCAACATCGAATTTGCGGATATGTGATTAGTTATGGGAAAATGCCACACTAACATAGCAGAAGGTGTAAGACCTTACACCAGCAAAGGGCTAGAGACACTGGACGATTGGCTCCAGGAATTGACGCAGATTGTGGACGATCTAGAGGTGCTCTAGTTCCAGACACAGAGGCACAAGTATTGGAGATAATTGCAGCAGAGCCTGCCAGGAGTGTTCGGAGCATTGCACAACCGCTGACACTTTCCCAGGCACCCGATAATTGTCCTTATAACTCCCCAGAGGAGGGGCCACATTCCTACCATGTATGTAAGATACACAAGACACAAGGACACATTAAATCTCTGATCTTCCGAACGCCGGTACAAATTGAGCAGGAGTTAATTAACCGAATACGAGAAGCTGATCAAAAGGTGATCCCAGACTGCGGCGAAGAGTGCACAATAAAGTGATTGGGGAACAAACATGTCTGGAGTTAAACGAGCAGAACTTCGTCAACCTCTTGTGATTTAACAACTTAATTGTATGTTATTTGATTAATATTAATCATTGATACATAACCTTACACAGGAGATTCTTGTTTACATGTGAGGCGAGTTTAGGTATATCACTCATCTGCCCCAAAAAGGATGGCAGCACTGACGGAAAATTGACAGAGTTATCCTAACCTCAAAATATTTCTATCGCTTTCTCTTTCTTTGTTTTGTGTTTATCCATGGTTACTACAATTTTCAATAATTAAGAAGTAACAGGTATTTACGTAATGTTAATTAGGCAGATTACCTATATTTTTATTGCTTAGTATTAGAATTTTTTATAATAAATTTTCTATCCTTCTCAACCAGATCTAGGTTATTAATTACGTAATAATTGAAAACTAGAATATAATTATCAACGAATGTAGGGTTTCACGGCCTGACCCAATGGTAAAAATATTGTTCTCTTGGTCCACTGGTAGAAAGTACGTACTTTCGCCAGTGTTTTCGATGGTGAAAGCATCACTTTTACCCATTACAATAGCTTTCGCCACGCACCTTCCTGACTCGGTAACTAGCAACGGCGAATTTCCTTGATAACTGTCAGCTGACTGTTTTGACAATATTTTCAAAGCCGTACGAGCATCGAAATCAACGCCCCGAACAAAATTTTCTTCATCCCGTGTGGAAAGTAATAACTTTTGCCATGTACGCCGACAGTTTGACTGTTTGTTACTGACTGTCAGCTGACCGTTTTGACAACATTTTCGTTTTATTCAAAACCTTATATTTTTCCCGGCTAGTTTTCACCGAGGATCAAGAACAATAGTATACTCTCGGGTACGCGAGACGAAAGTCGAAGTTCCGCCACTGCTTGAAGTTGACGTCATGCACGCAGTGGCGGGCCTTCGACTTTTCGTCTCTTGTACCGTAATATACTATTTTCCGGGCTTGTAGGCCGTGGTCCATAAGGTTTAGAATCTGACGTTTCGTCTGCAACTGCGGCAGACAGATAGATAGATAGATAAAATTTATTAAACATTCACATTACTAAATTCACAAACAAAGTTTAAAACCAAAAAACATAAGTCAGTAAAATGTCCCATGTCTGGCCAGATGTTCGGCCGGTTGCTCTTTGCCCATGATCTAAATAGGCGCGCTAAGTCGTCCATTACCTGGGCAGTGCCCTAACATGGACATTCCCGAGCTAGCCATACGCACGACAACGTCAGGAGATAGTCTTGAAGTGGCGGTTTTGGTTTTATTCGAGGGGCATTCATTAAGGAAAAAAGGTCTTCCTGAAGGGAAGCCAAAAACCCCTTTTGCTTCGACCTTTAAGCCTGATACTGTCAGCCGTGGCGTTAACCGCCGGCAGTTTCAACTAGATGACCGAATCCATCCGCCCCCGCCCCGATCGGTGCAAGGACCAGCCAACACCAGTCAGAACGAGGCAGGACGAACCCGTCAAGTCACGTTATGTTGGATTTGTGCGTTTCCAGCCTGCTAGAAACGACTGTCTGCAACTGGCAGGCAATGTTTGTTTGTCGTCACGTACTGTCAGGGACAAAATCCTCATAAAATATGGGAAGTCGCTTATACAGGGGACCATGGGTTGGGCGGTCGTTTGCTCTTACTTGGGTGATATTTCGCGTGAGGACTGAGCCTTGCACTCCGCTATGATAAAATTTTTCAGCGATGGTATCTATATAGTCGGCTATATAGGCCATCCCTGTAGCTTCGTGCATTTCGGTTATTCTGGTGTATCTGTCAGCCGATAGGACGCCTCTTAGGAACCTATTTTGGGTCCTTTGAACACGTCGTCTCGTGGAATCACAGACAGAGTGCCAGACAGGGGTTCCGTAGGTCAGTATGGGCCTTATGGTGGAGGTGTAGAGCAGAAGTTTATTTTGAGGTGATAGGAAAGAATTTGGCGCCAGAAGAGAGTACAACTTTCTTCGGGCCATGGCAGTCTTTTGTACAGCATAGTCAACATGCTTATTGAAATGGAGTCGGGCGTCTAGTTTGAATCCCAGGTATTTCACCTCTTTTGTTGGTTTGATAGGAGTATTTTGGACCACGAGTGGTGATAAGATTTTGTTGTTAGTGAATTTGCGCGAAAAGATAATAAGTTCCGTCTTCCTGGGATTCACTTTAAGTTTCCATTTGTCGAAAATACGGCGTCAATAAACTCAGGTGATGTGCAATGCGAGATTTCGCAGCCTGAGCATAAAAAGACGATGCGTAGATAGCCGTATCATCAGCGTATAGTGCTATTTTTGTAGTGGGAAGTTTTGGAATGTCTGCTGTGTACAATGTATACAGCAGCGGCGAAATCACTGTTCCTTGTGGTACTCCTGCCGCGATGCGTCTTTTGGCAGAAGTGGAATTCTCCACTTTCACCTGGATGGAACGGTTTTTTAGGTAAGACGCTATAAGGGAAACTAGGTAGAGTGGCAGTGAATGCACGGCAAACAACTTGTACAGCAGGCCTGTGTGCCAGACTGTGTCAAAGGCCCTTTGCATGTCGAGAAGCAGCATAACCGTACTTTGAAGCTTATTAAATGCTGCATAGGCATCCTGTTGCGATCCTAGCAGTCTGCAGCGTTGTGTTGTGTCTTGGTCGGAAGCCAAACTGCTCATCCGGGATTAAACTTCGAAGCTCGGCTGCTGCCTGTAATCTCGAATGGATGACCTTCTCGGTTAATTTGCCGAGGGTGTTCAAGAGGGAAATTGGCCTATAAGAGGCGGGTTCGGTCGGGTTTTTGCCCGGCTTTAAGATGGGGATTATTACAGCGTTTTTCCAGTCCTGTGGGAAGTGCTGCAATTTAAGGACTGCGTTGACTATTTGTACTATTAGCACAATAGTTTTCCGCGGTAAGTTTTTGAGGAGTAGATAAGGGATGCCGTCTGGCCCGGGGGCTTTTCGGCTAGGGAGGCGCCGAAGACACGATTGTATCTCCGACGGGGTTGTTATATAGGAATGCAAAATCGAGGGTGGTATAGGATACTTCCGTTCTACAAAAACAGCGGTCTGTCTTTCGATTTCGTTATCCTGAAGGGCTGGTTGGACCTTGTGTACTTCTGCCAAAAAGTCGGCGAGCAGCTCGCACTTGTCACTGGTGGTAATATAACTCCGCCCCTCTTTTTCAAGAGCGGGGACTTGCTCATAGCCTTTTCGCAGACTTCTCGACAGTTTCCACAGGGAATTGTCACGGGGAGTCAAATTTCGCAGTTTCTCCGCCCAGGTATAATTCCTGTATGCGGAGATTTCGCGCTGTATGTCTCGTGCAAGCTCTGCTGCCATTATGCGATCGGCAGGTTGCCTGAATCGCTGCCAACGCTTCCTGATTCGATTTTTCGCCTTAATAAGGTTCAGAATTTCCTCAGGAAGATTGTCGCGCCGCGGTCTGTTCGGGACTTTTTTGGCCAAAGCTTGCTGTGTCCGTTGTATATTCCTGGTCAGACCTTTTACCGCATGCTCTAGAGCTTCGACAGTATCAATCTGGCCCGGAATACACGTCAGGTCTTGTAGTCGTTTTCGATATTCGCGAAAATCGAAATTTTCGTATGAATATCGAAAGTCGTTAGTTTGTGTGCGCTTTAAATCCCTAATGTCGAGGTAAATGGGCAAATGGTCACTGCTGAGGGCGTCTATAACCACCATCTCCGTGAGATTGGTGAGTCCTTTGGCAATTCCGAAGTCGAGGTAGGATGGATTCCCTCCACTGTTCGGGTAATGCGTTGGGGATGAAGTGGGCATAACGAGTAGGCCATTGTCGCGAACGTAGTCGGCTAGAAAATTGCCGGCTGCGTTTTTATGTCCAGGGTTATTGAATAGTGGATGGCGGGCGTTGAAATCTCCCATTAGCAACACCCTATTGGTGTTTATGAAGAATGGATCGACATCAGCGGCCTGTAAGCGTACGGTGGAGAAATAGCCACAGTAGATCAAAACTCCATCAGGAAGTTCAACGCCTACGTTCTCTATTGATGACTGCCTGTGTGGCAGTCTCCTGTATGGAATTGACGTTTTGACCGCTATGGCCACTCCTCCCCTTAAACCGGGCCTATCGGCACGTTCGAGCCTGTACCCCCGAATCCTAAGTATATCCCCGGGGCGCAACCATGTTTCGACAATCAACGCCACGTCGATATCCTCGGTCTGAAGGAAGTGCACAAACTCACCGAGACGACTCCGGAGTCCGCATGAGTTCCATTCTCCTATCCTCATAGGGCACAGTTGGCAAAATCAGGGCTTAAAAATCGAAGCTATTAATGTCTTCGTTGAAGAACTGCGCGGAAACGAGGAACCTTTCCGCTTTCGTCTCGCAGCCCCTCAACGCAGCGCTATAAAATCTAACCGCCTTGATTACCTCCTGTAAGTTCACCTGCGATGCCAGATCGGCGAATTCCCGATGTAGGGTGCCCAGAGTGGCTACTGCGCCAGCGTTCATGCCTTGGTTAGTGGGGGGTCTTGGTTGGGGACCATTAAATGCGACGGTTTGACCAGGCTGCGTGGCCCTGCTGGTCATTTCATTTCTGCCAGGGAGCGGCGGAAACTCGTTCGGGCTCGGGATGGGCTGCCTAGTCCTGCTGGTTTCTGGGTGGGGGATCGGGCCTGCGGGTCGGAAGGTCTGCCCCCACGCTGGTCTGGACGGAAGTGGTGCCGCCACGAACTGCGTTTGTGGTTTTTGTGGTTTTTCAACCGGACGCTGGGCCAGTTTGAAAACGTACACCGGGCATGCTTCGTCAAAGCTCCGGTGGGGACCAGTGCAATTGGCGCATTTTAGCGCCGATCCCGGCGGGCACGATGTTATTTCGTGGGGGCCCGCACACTTGGAGCACTTGAAATGTTTGTTGCAGTTGCCCGATACGTGTCCCCAGCCCTGGCATCGGCGGCACTGCGTCAGGGTTCGTTGGTTCTTCCTGGTTTCCCAGGAGACCCTGACATCGCGGATCACTTTGGCGGTGGTGGCGAGTTTCCGTAAGGTCACCGAATCGTCGGTGACAACCAGGTACAGGGGCCTAAACTGGGTCTTCATACGGAAGACATTTTTTATGGCAAACCCCTTTTCCTCGAGGTCCTCCTTGATTTGAGAAGGCTCCACGTTGCCCTCGAGCCCCCTTACCACAAACGCGTGTGTACGCTGGTTTGCGGGTGCGTAGGTATGGAACTGGCCGCCCTCTGCCTCCAGTGACCGCTTGACCGCCGCCCAGTCTAAAATGCAGCTGCAGTACACTATCAGCGACGCTTTAGTGTATTTTAATGTGAATGGCTTATTTGTAATTGACTTTAGGCCATTCACTAGCGCGCTGTGGCTGCTGGGCTTTCCCACGATGACAATTGGTGGCGGTTTTTCGGGCTTCTTCGCCGATTTGTTGAGCGAAGCAGCCGCTTTGGCAGCCAGTTCCTCATGCATGGGTTGGGTCCCGCTGGTGGAGGGTTGAGGCTCGATCTCGAAGGGGTCAGTTGCCGGTTGGATTGGCGAAAAGCGGTTTTCCAGTGCTATTGCTGGTTTTGCCGGTGTGGTAAGCAGTGTGCTCCACGGCACCGTTTTCCGTGGCACCATAAAGGCATCACCGCTGTGATCCGACTTGTCGTCGGCCACTGTTTGGCGCACGGCTGAGCTTTTTTCAGCCATAGCAACAGCTCCCCGCTTTTCGTTGATCTGCTGACGGTTCGTGGCTCGCTGTGATTGGTCCGTTGACGTTTCTGGGCCAATCTCGATCGTCGCTTTTTCTGGCTGGTGCTTGGGTTTCTTTGTTATGTTAGGGGGGCTCACCTTATCCAGCTTCCGTTTGGGTACGGCCCCTGTAGAGATCTGGGTGGTTAGCAGGGCCCTTTTCCGAACAGTTGGGTGTTCGGCCTTCAAATGGTTGACCGCCAGCGACCACTTTGGTGGTTTGCCTGCTGTGTAAGCAGCTGTAAAGTCCGCTGTAACCACCTTGCAGCGGTCGCAATTTTTGTTTGTCCTTAGCAAGCGGACAACCTGCTTTAATTTCTGCAGCTTTTGTTCCTCGTCCAAATGGTGGAACGCATCTGCTGACGCAGCGCTACTGGCGAGCGAACTTAGAGACGACAATGAGATTACGGACTCATTGTCGTCTTCGGCGGCGGATTCTGAATTGTCTATTGATTCCACTACGACTTATAAAGTTTATATTTACTCAGCGAAAGAAAGCACACAAACTGTGGTTGACAATCCGATAGCACGAGAACAATTTTTCGCACAAGCGGATCGGACCACGGCTAGTTGAAGACTGCGGCAGACATTATCAAAGGCGATGAGGTAACGGTTTAAGTGATCTCCGGTGTGACAGCGCTCTGAATGAGTTGACGCTCAGCAAGTTTGCAAAAAACATTTGAAAACCGAAAAAAAATGTTCATGTTTTAAATGGCTCATAAGTATTGCATCTAGCGCCAACTTGGAACTACACGCTAAAAAATAGAAAATTTGAATTTTTCTATCTAAACAACCACCAAACACAACATTTTTTGGTATTTGTTAAACTGGTTAAGAATCTATTAACTATTAAAACATTTCGTTACACTTTGACACCCTGTACCTCGGAATCTATTAACTTTCGGATATACAAGTTTGTGTTTTTTGTCACATTAGATGATGATGATGATGATTAGATGATGATGATGTCTACAGGGTGGTCTGTAGATACTTTAATATCTTTGTTTTTATATTTATTCGATTTCAATATTTCAGTAATTAATGCCTGCTATTTTAAGAAATTGGAAGAAGGTGGGAAGTAAGAAGTCGAAAAAGTGGTTATTGGTGGTTAGAAAACGAAATCAATCACCGAACATTTGTATAGCTGGTTACTTAAGAAAGTAGAATCGAATTAGTAGAATAAAAGAATTAGTAGAAGAGTGACCAGTCAAATGTGAAGTTGGTAGCAACTATATACACAACTGATGATGGTGGAGCCCCCTTACCACAAACGCGTGTGTACGCTGGTTTGCGGGTGCGTAGGTATGGAACTGGCCGCCCTCTGCCTCCAGTGACCGCTTGACCGCCGCCCAGTCTAAAATGCAGCTGCAGTACACTATCAGCGACGCTTTAGTGTATTTTAATGTGAATGGCTTATTTGTAATTGACTTTAGGCCATTCACTAGCGCGCTGTGGCTGCTGGGCTTTCCCACGATGACAATTGGTGGCGGTTTTTCGGGCTTCTTCGCCGATTTGTTGAGCGAAGCAGCCGCTTTGGCAGCCAGTTCCTCATGCATGGGTTGGGTCCCGCTGGTGGAGGGTTGAGGCTCGATCTCGAAGGGGTCAGTTGCCGGTTGGATTGGCGAAAAGCGGTTTTCCAGTGCTATTGCTGGTTTGCCGGTGTGGTAAGCAGTGTGCTCCACGGCACCGTTTTCCGTGGCACCATAAAGGCATCACCGCTGTGATCCGACTTGTCGTCGGCCACTATTAACTTTCGGATATACAAGTTTGTGTTTTTTGTCACATTAGATGATGATGATGATGATTAGATGATGATGATGTCTACAGGGTGGTCTGTAGATACTTTAATATCTTTGTTTTTATATTTATTCGATTTCAATATTTCAGTAATTAATGCCTGCTATTTTAAGAAATTGGAAGAAGGTGGGAAGTAAGAAGTCGAAAAGTGGTTATTGGTTGTTAGAAAACGAAATCAATCACCGAACATTTGTATAGCTGGTTACTTAAGAAAGTAGAATCGAATTAGTAGAATAAAAGAATTAGTAGAAGAGTGACCAGTCAAATGTGAAGTTGGTAGCAACTATATACACAAACTGATGATGGTGGAGAAAGACACCGAAACGTATTTGTAACATTTTAAATAATAAACAATAAAATTGACTGAAACCCAGGAAATTTTGAAATAAAAAGAAAGTAGAATAGAATTCGAAAATTTAGTAAAATTGAAAATTGGGCTTGTTCTATCGATGCAAAATGCTTTGTCGGTTTTATAGAAAACCTAAAGGGCAGCTTTTACATTTTCAAATGTCCTGTATATTAATTCAGCATTTTTTTTAAAATTTTCTTCTTTTTATTTACAATCTGTCATGTGGGACATTAAGTAAATTTACATTGATATTTGCTAGAAGTAACATGTCAGAGTCTCACCCAATGGAGGGAACCCTACTAAGATAAATTTGAAAATAAGTTTAACTATAGCGAGATGAGTGGATTATTAAAGATAGAAAAATAATGAAGGACATCTTCTCCTACAGCATTTATATCTCTCAATCGGGTGGTTCTGCTGTTTGTCAGCAGATCCGTTCCTAGTATATTTGGATGAATTGATAATCTGTTTGGGTATCTGGAGTGGATGGTCGCTATTTCATCAATAGCTGTTTGTAGTTGTCGGTCCTGCCTGATTAATTTCATTTGGGACACACCACATCAGGGAACATTTACGATTACTCTCAGGCATTTCGATTTAAACCTCTCTATAATTTCGATGAGTTAGAAGCGTTACTCCAGAATTCAGCTTCATACATCCAAATTGGTTAGGGAGTGCATTTGTATAGTAACATCTTCTTTTCGAGGGACAATTTCGATCTTCGTTCTAATAACCAATACATTTTTCTTAGCTTTAGGTTTAGTTGCTTGCGCTTCGGCCAAATATGATCTCGCTAAGTTAGACGACGATCCAGATGAAGTCCAATATATTTGACATGAATATTCTGAGGAATTTCTTTCTCATTTACTACGATCGCTGGGCACGTTGTTACGTGCAAATATTTTGCCGTAAACCTGTTAATTTGTTTTCGATCTCGGTATGCGTGTGCAAGTTATTTGCCAAGCATATCTGTTTTGGTTTTTTCATCATAGAGTTAAATTTTGGCTGTAAAATCCGAATCTAGCAAATTTGGCGATTTTTATCGTAGTTTCGATTCTTATCGCAGGTGAAAGAAATGTTTGATAGATTGCGGGATCACGTGTCCGTTAGGGCCAATGAATTTGGTGATTTTTGATTCCTGCGCCAACGGAAGGTTGGGGGGAGGAAAAACTACTACTGGTGTAACGGTAGATTTTTGGTGGTTGAAGATTGAATTAGGCCGTGACGATCAGATCGGCAGGTCGATTTTTGAGTTTGTTCCGCACGGTCGGGCTTTGAGATTTTCATTGTGTTCAGCGCTACCGCATGGTCGGTTTTTAAAAATTTGAGAATCAAGAAATTCATTGATGGTGGCATTGGTTGCAAGAGGCCTTTCTTTCCACTGGGAAAAGTGATCATCTAATCGGCGAGTTGAAATTTTGAAACCCAAGAACCAGATAGACGAATCCATGATGGCCGCTATGACCACGTGGAATTGATCCGAGATCCGTGGAGCAATTTAAAACCAGCTCTTTTGGGGAACCTCAGCGGGACCGTTGGATTTTTGACGTTGAGGCTGGCTCTGGTGTTTTCCAGTTTGGTAGAAGTTGTATGCTACTTGGAAGCATGCTGGCGCCCAACTTTTGGTGAAGACTTTTGTTTTTTTATCAGTTTTTTTATGACAGTATTTTTTTTATAATTGGAATTAATAACGTTTTATAGTTAACTGCTTGTGCTGAAACATTCAAGTTCGACTGCATTCAGTTCATTTTGTTTTTTTTACTTTAATTGCGATTCACAGTCGGACCTGAGTGATTTCCTTATTTATTTTGGTACCCCTTTACTGTGGATTTTTAAATTTTTATTTATGATCACGACCGATCCCCATTGGAAGACCTGCGAGGCCACTGACTGAAGTGATCACTCCAGCAGGTCCCCCTCAGGGTCCTTCCCCTTCACCATCCAGGCTTGATTGAAGTTAAGGTATCCATAGATTAAGGGTGCTACCAAAAATATCCGAGTGATACACTCTATGTAAATTTATATATTTTGTAATTTTCTTCTCTCAGTAAAATTGTTAACTTGTTTAAATACATCAGTTGTGCAGTTGAATTTGAGTGTGCGTAATTTTGTATTGTCCATTGAGCGTTCCAAAAATTGTTCACTAGCCGCAAAGTACTAGCTCTTGCTCTAACTCACGCCCGAGATAAAATAATTATAGTTGGAAGTAAAATTCATAACAACGTCTTCCGTCGCAGAGTTAAAGTAAGGTGTGTCGATTTATTTTCGTTTACCTGGATTCTCCAAATTTTAAACCATTTGCTGATTTTGTTAAGATATTTTTGTAATTTTTCGGAATTTATTGATGAGTTGGTATCTGAGATTAATATAGCATAGTTAGTATTAGAGATTAATATGTGCCATCAGCGTATGTATCAACCATTATATTCCCGTCGTGGGGTATATCTGATGTGTAAAGCAGATACAATGTTAGACTCAAAACGCTTATATAATAGTTTTGTAGTACTTTCATGGGTTTTAACTTGGAAAGTTCTGTCTTTGAAACAGGACTCGAGAAAATTCAAAAATTTTTTTGCGAACCATTTGGACAGCTTGAGTAACCTTTCAAATAAGCCTTCATGCCAAACTTTGTCGCAGGCCTGAGCTATGCCTAGAAATACTGCAGAGCAAGATTCCTTATCTTCCAGAGCATTCCTGATTTTCCTAATTATTCTGTCTACTTGCTCAGTTGAACCAAGATGGTTACGAAAACAAAATTGGTGGTCAGGATTTAGCCTTTTCACAGATATCATTTTTTTGAGGCTCTTGAGGAAAACTTTTTCGCGCACTTTAGCTAGTATAGTAGGTTACTTAACCTCACATAGGATTAAGTAACCGACAGGTAGCAAACGCTCTAATTGACTGGACTCATTAGAGGCACCACAGAGATGTGAAGAAAGGCGGAAGGGTGTAGACAAGCCAAAGAGTTGATTGGAACGCCAAGTAACGCCAAGGCATCCAAATGGTTGATGTCCAAGGAGTCGCTGGGCCCTGAGAACTCTGGTTGGGGTCATGACAGGACACTGTGGTCTGAGGAGACATTTACACCTACTAGGAATTGGTGATTGCCCCGTATATCCACAATGGGGAATGGCGGAGGAAACATCATACCACCTATTAAGAGTCTGCCATCGTTGGTCGTCTACTAGGAGGCGCCTCTTCGGGGTATTCACACTCTCCCCCATCGAATTGCCTTCCTAGGAGTGGAGACGGATCTTCGCCTTTGTCAAGGAGACGGGACACCTGGGTGGCGAAGATCAGGAGTGGTAAGGTGGGGATGGGTGGAGGGGGAATGGCGAAAAGGGGCTTTGAGGCCTACTCGCCGGACCCATCCAGAAGGAAAAATACTTATTGGCCTATAGGAAGTTACTAGACCTGGATCTTTACCTGGCTTTGGGATAAGAATTATCTGCGCTACCTTCCACTGATTCGGAAATTGTCCCAGGCGAAAGGTGGCATTGATTAGAATCGATATGAATCTTGCTTTGAATTGCTTTGTCTGGCAATTCTTTTAGTATTTTGCCGATAATACCATCGTATCCTTGAGTCTTCTTAGCTTTGAGGTTTCTAATTATTTGTTTTACTTCTTTGAAGTTTGAGTTTTTGATAGGAGTGTCAGTTACCTCGTGAGACTCTACTTCCTTCCTGTGATGGGTTACATCTCACACCATCCTGTATCTCTGATTCCGGTACTTCAAAGACATCGCTAAGATGTTCAGCAAATACTATGGCTTTTTCAGCTTCTGTTCGTGCCCAGGTTGCATCAGGTTTACGAATAGGGGGTATGAACCTCCGAGGTTGTTTAATTTTCCGATTTGATTTCCAAAGCGAATTTTCACTATTTTTTGTAGCGTATTCAATGAAGCTTTGGATGTTTGAATTTTCGTGATTTACTAAAGTTACTTTGAGTTCTATCGATGCCATGTTGACATTTCTTTTATCAAAGCTGGGCCTAGTGTTTTGCCAGATATTCCTTAGTTTCCTCTTTTCTAGGATTTTCTTCTGTATGTTGTATGGTATATATGAGTGTTCAGATTTGAGTTTATTTTGATTTAGTGTAGAGCAAATGACTGGTGAAGAGGATTTAATAGCGCTACGAATGAGTAAATTTACATTTTTTATTTGTGTTTCCAATTTTTGAGGAGTTTTGAGAGAAACACTACAATCTAGAGTATTGTTCATGAAATGTCTCTACTCATTCCAGTCAGTTTGTTTGGTTTGAAGTCTGGTCTCATGTTCTTTTATGGTGATTTTGGTGTTAAGTGCGATGTGGTCTGAAGAAAAGTCTTCTGACCACTGGCGAGTGGTCTGAAGAAAAGTGTAGACACGACTTGGCGGTGAAGTGAGCCTGATCAATGCCTTTAACCGTTGCAAAATCAATGAGGTTGGGATGTTTCATGCTGTCTATTGGACAGTAAGTGGTCTCACCAGTAGATATCGGGAAATCATTTTTGGATTGCATGGTTGCATACAGTTGACGACCTTTCAGGTTGGGAGTTATTGACCTTAAACCCCGCCATGGGTGCTTGGCATTGTAGTCTCCACTCGCAATAAACCTATCACCAGGAGTTTCAAAGAATTCAGTGATCTTAGTTTGTGTGATTGGGTTTTTTGGAGGTCAGTATACTATTGAGATACCTACTGGTCCTATCCAGTCTCCTATTTTAACCGTTGTTGCCTGACGGTATTCTTCATTATATTTTTCCATTTCATGGTGCTTAATCCATGACTTAATTAATATTGCAGTGCCACCGTGTCCTTTTCCATGTGGATGATTGATGTTGTAGAAGTTGTAGTTTGGAATTTTCATGTAGTGTTTTTGCGTGAAATGAGTGTCAGAAATCATCATAACATCTATGTGATGGTTAATAAGAAAGAGTTTAAGTTCGTGGGTCCTCTGAGATAACCCGTTCGCATTCCAGATAGCCATGTTGAGACTATTCATAGTGACAATTTGTTACAAGGCATGTTAAAAGACTTAGCATGGTGTTCATTCTGGACATCAGCTGAATCATCATATGTTCAAGTTTATTACTAGATCCGTTTTCTGGATGGTTATTGGGTTCATGAGAAGTTAGTTTGGCAGTTTCTGGTTGAGAGAGACCTTGAGATGCAGCCTTTGTGTAAGAGATATTTTTGCGAGTTAGATAGTTTGGTAACTGAGCATCCTTACTAGCGTGACTAGGAGTTAAGATTTTTTCCCCTCAAAGAAAGGAACAGTTTTTGCTATAGCTGTTTGCGTACCTCACACCTCTTGTAGATTGCAGGATGCTTCCCTCCACAATTAGCACATGTAACTTTATTTGTTTTTTGAAGGTGCAGTCTTTGTAAGATAATTTTTAGCACACACAGGGTCTTGCAACAATAATTTTTAGTGTGAACATGAAACATGTATCTTGTTTCTTCTGGTAGGTGTAGTATTCAGTCATATTCTTTTTTAGTTCCTCAATTATATTTTTCCCATGAGTGTGGGTGAATGTTTATTTGGTTGTTGCTCATTAGTTTTAGTGAATACTCCTCCTTGGCTATGGTGTCGAGAAGAGTCGTGAGTGGGCGAATGTCTTCCACTCCACTCACAAAAATAGGTGGAGGCTTAATTGTCTTGGCAGATTCAGTTGGAGTTTTATCCGATCGCTTGTTTTATTCTTGATTTCGTCAGTAACAGCTGATGATTTTTGTTCAAGGAGAGAGGAGGGAGTATCAATGTTTGCTTCTTCCTTAGTAGCTTGTGTTTATTTACACAGGACTGCTTCTGTTTCTTTCGTTGCTCACTTTATTCTATTTTGCATATTGTTTGCTATTACCAACAGTTGGTGAGAGCTCAGTTGATGTTCGATTCGTCATATTGACTCACAAGGTGTCGCTGCGCTCAATGACGCGCAGAGCCAAAGGATTTTTACATTATACACTTTGAATTTAGTTTTGATGTTTCATGGAATAACAAACGATAAAAAGAAGCATTCCATTAATGCAGTCCATCTGGATTAAAATCCAGCATTAACTTGCTCTTTTAAGTGGCTTCTACACGTATTTAAATTGGTGTTCAAACTGGGAAATAATATTTCTAGTGACTAAATTGAGCACAAGTTGAGGTTTCTAAACGGTCTCCCCTCACATGAACCCAAATCAATCGAATAACTTTAATGGAAATTTGGAAAGGTTTATGAACTCCAACACATTTAAAGATCTTTTGCTTCTCATGCCCATTACTTTTTTTTATTATCTTTTTAATCATTAATAATAATGAAAAAAATCAGTAGAAATCAACTTAAAAAGAAACCAAGTGTTCTGTTAAAATTTCTGGGTTTGCGAAGTGTTCCATTATAGAAAAAGTTGGGGAAACCCTGATACAGAGTATTCTAAAAGTATTTCAGTAGACGCATTCACTTCATTATTATGTGATGATTTTAAATTAGGCCATTTGTTGCTATTTAGTTTATTGCTGATTTAATGCGACCGCTACAGATGTTTACAAGCAAAGTTGCCATTAATTACATCAATTTTAATTTAAATGTTATGCATCGATGTAATTAAATACATTTTGGGGAGCATTTGAATACGTTGAAAGTAAAACCGCCTGTTACATTTTCAGTATAACTCACATTAGTGTAAAAGGCAACTTGGATTATTTTACATCAGTGAATCGTAATGTATATTAATGTGTAAAATGTTTACAGAGTGGTCCATTGAAAGTGAAAATGTTGCTGGTACTTATACAGGGTGATTCAAAAGTGGCGTCATTCCTTTTGAGGGGTTGTAGGGGCTCACTTGGAGAGAACGAGAAAAATATTTAAAAAAAAAATTTTCCAAAATTTCTAGAAGATATTAACAGTTGAAAATCGAATTTCAACTTTGTTATTAAGTATTATTTTTAAATTTTCCCATGTTTGCTTGGTAGCCTTTTGGAAAACTCAAAGCGGCAATGATGTTTTTTGTCACTAACACATAGTTACAGGTAGATAGCCTTTGTCAATAATAACAAGCATTTGTCAATCTGTGACTTACTTTGAAGCTCCTTTCACAAAATGTACACCAACATCGAATTTGCGGATATGTGATTAGTTCTGGGAAAATGCCACACTACATAGCAGAAGATGTAAGACCTTACACCAGCAAAGGGGTAGAGACACTGGACGATTGGCTCCAGGAATTGACGCAGATTGTGGACGATCTAGAGGTGCTCGGGTTCCAGACACAGAGGCACAAGTATTGGAGATAATTGCAGCAGAGCCTTCCAGGAGTGCTCGGAGCATTGCACAACCACTGACACTTTCCCAGGCACCGGATAATTGTTCCTATAACTCCCCAGAGGAAGTGCCACATTACCACCATGTATGTAAGATACACAAGACAGAAGGACACTCTCTGATCTTCCGAACACCGGTACAAATTGAGCAGGAGCTAATTAACCGAATACGAGAAGCTGATCAAAAGGTGATCCCAGACTGCGGCGAAGAGTGCACAATAAAGTGATTGGGGAACAAACATGTTTGGAGTTAAACGGGCAGAACTTTGAACACCTTTTGTTATTTAACAACTTAATTGTATGTTATTTGATTAATATTGATCATTGATAAATAACCTTACACAGGAGATGTTTGTTTACATGTGAGGCGAGTTTAGGGATATCTGCCCCAAAAAGGATGGCAGCACTGACGGCAAATTGGCAGAGTTATCCTAACGTCAAAATATTTCTATTGGTTTCTCTTTCTTTGTTTTGTGTTCAGTTTTTGATAAGAATTAATTTTTTTTACTATTTTTCCTGTACTCCCAAAACACCCCCAGAAAACACCCCCAGAGGAATGACGCCACTTTTGAATCACCCTGTATATATATTTTTGCAACCTCAATCTCAGTGATACTAGGATGTCGTCTTATTCGAATTATTATTTGAGTTAACAGTCATGTTTTCGAATGATAATGTTCCAGATCAAAGAATATCGTTCCAACAACAGGAAAAAATGTTAAGATCCTTTTTTTCTTCCCAATCGATCATAATCCCATTCCCATTCGATCATAAATAAAATTAGTTATCAATCTAATTTTTAGTTCCAGAAAAATCATGGGAATATCATTTTTTTAAATTTAAAGTATCCAGTTTATATTAATAGAAACTCGAACAAACATTTTTAAAGTTGTCTGGATAGGCCGATATTGAGTGAATATCCAGCACTCCACCAGATCTTGCACCACCCGATTTCTTCAGCTGTTTAACAATAAGTTCAACAAAGTAACCCGTTTCAGCGTTTTTAGAAGAAATCCTTCATAAAAAATACGAGTATGTTATGAGGGACATTCATGCTCGTCGGAATGTTCGGAACTCTCTGAATTAAATCTTAAATAAGTAATTAGCATTCTTAGCGTTTAAAATAATTATTTGTGTTAGGTCTCGTCCAAAATCTGTTTTGCCAGTACGTCTACAGTGAAAATTACCATTAAACTAACACCCTTTCATAATTGGCGCTCAGATGATTTTTAGCCACGAAGTCGGTCATCATTGTCGGCAGATGGACAATCGGTTCGCGTGACTCTGGAAACCCCAGGGAAGATGACTGGACACGCGGATCACGCAATCACGCGATAATCCCACTCCCGTGACGTCATAAAGTTAAATACTGACCAAAATGGGTTGCGTGACTGCCCTGTTGGGGCTTCGGTTATATATTTAGGGAGTGATTGACTTCGATTTTATTGGATCAAATATCCAAATAATCGTAGAAATATTAAAATAATTAGCACGCACGAGTGGCTTCGGCTGTAAACATATCTCTGAAGATGCAAGCCACTCGTGCTTGGGAAACGTCAGGAAGAAATTATTTTTCACTTCCGCCTAAAAGCCCGGAAATTCCAGCAGTTTCAATCATAAAAATTTCTGGTAGAGTAGTAGGTGTTCTTTGGCTTAAATGTGCTTTTTTTACCTCACTCGGTATGTTGTTGTTAGAAGCAAAAACAGGAAGTAAAGAAAAACTTTCGTAAAAGTAGTCGAGGGAATTGAATCGATAATTGCGGTTAATCAATAACTTCAAGTACTTTAGTTGAGAATCGCCACAATAATGAGTCAAAATTAAACTTTCAGTTTTTCCAACTAAATTAGATTCCCTTTTTCCCACAAAAAATTAATGTTTGATTGAGCAGTGAAGAAGGTTCTTCTCATTTGTCTTTTTCATCAAGAATGAATCTGATTGATCGATTGATTCATGCTTTTGTGTTGAATTTGTTTTTTTTTTCTGTCTTCTTGCTTGAATAGTCCAGGAACTGACTAATTTATATATTCATTTATATAAATACTTATAAAATGACTCAAATAGCAAATTCAGGTTTTAAATAAATGAAATACTCATACTAATTTAGAGAATTGATCTGGAAAACATTTGCACCACCCAAACAGGTCAACGTTAAAAACTGCACTAGCAGAGCAAACGACATTTTTTCTATACTCTTTACATACCTCCAAAGGAATGTTGCACATTTTGAATACGCAGAAGGATTTTGAATACGCATGTAATCAGTCAAAAAGTCAAAAAAACCTTGATATTCCTTCACTAAAAATTAGAAATTTGATTTGGGAAACCCTAAATGGCTGCAATTTAACCATACCGTAGTCGTTCATCTAATTTTCCTTTGGATTATTTGTTTTCAGCGTTTTTCCATGTATTTCACTCTTTTGTACTCTAAACGATGCCGTCATGGTCATAAGGGATGATCCCCGTTCGTGCAAAGAACGCCAGGTCATGACTCGCCGATCTATAATCTTCACGAATAAATTATCCGGACAAGCGGGCCAGATGTTTTGTATATTTTTACGACCTCTCCTGTATACTGGCTACTAATTACCGCCTGATACGGAGGCTCTATCTGATCGGACCATCTGGTTTTGACCCCTGCATACGGGGGTTGGGTAATAGGTGTGTTTCATCTTCATTTTGATTCCGATTCTTCGGTCAACAGTCATCAACTAGCCGTGGTCCGATCCGCTTGTGCGAAAAATTGTTCTCGTGCTATCGGATTGTCAACCACAGTTTGTGTGCTTTCTTTCGCTGAGTAAATATAAACTTTATAAGTCGTAGTGGAATCAATAGACAATTCAGAATCCGCCGCCGAAGACGACAATGAGTCCGTAATCTCATTGTCGTCTCTAAGTTCGCTCGCCAGTAGCGCTGCGTCAGCAGATGCGTTCCACCATTTGGACGAGGAACAAAAGCTGCAGAAATTAAAGCAGGTTGTCCGCTTGCTAAGGACAAACAAAAATTGCGACCGCTGCAAGGTGGTTACAGCGGACTTTACAGCTGCTTACACAGCAGGCAAACCACCAAAGTGGTCGCTGGCGGTCAACCATTTGAAGGCCGAACACCCAACTGTTCGGAAAAGGGCCCTGCTAACCACCCAGATCTCTACAGGGGCCGTACCCAAACGGAAGCTGGATAAGGTGAGCCCCCCTAACATAACAAAGAAACCCAAGCACCAGCCAGAAAAAGCGACGATCGAGATTGGCCCAGAAACGTCAACGGACCAATCACAGCGAGCCACGAACCGTCAGCAGATCAACGAAAAGCGGGGAGCTGTTGCTATGGCTGAAAAAAGCTCAGCCGTGCGCCAAACAGTGGCCGACGACAAGTCGGATCACAGCGGTGATGCCTTTATGGTGCCACGGAAAACGGTGCCGTGGAGCACACTGCTTACCACACCGGCAAAACCAGCAATAGCACTGGAAAACCGCTTTTCGCCAATCCAACCGGCAACTGACCCCTTCGAGATCGAGCCTCAACCCTCCACCAGCGGGACCCAACCCATGCATGAGGAACTGGCTGCCAAAGCGGCTGCTTCGCTCAACAAATCGGCGAAGAAGCCCGAAAAACCGCCACCAATTGTCATCGTGGGAAAGCCCAGCAGCCACAGCGCGCTAGTGAATGGCCTAAAGTCAATTACAAATAAGCCATTCACATTAAAATACACTAAAGCGTCGCTGATAGTGTACTGCAGCTGCATTTTAGACTGGGCGGCGGTCAAGCGGTCACTGGAGGCAGAGGGCGGCCAGTTCCATACCTACGCACCCGCAAACCAGCGTACACACGCGTTTGTGGTAAGGGGGCTCGAGGGCAACGTGGAGCCTTCTCAAATCAAGGAGGACCTCGAGGAAAAGGGGTTTGCCATAAAAAATGTCTTCCGTATGAAGACCCAGTTTAGGCCCCTGTACCTGGTTGTCACCGACGATTCGGTGACCTTACGGAAACTCGCCACCACCGCCAAAGTGATCCGCGATGTCAGGGTCTCCTGGGAAACCAGGAAGAACCAACGAACCCTGACGCAGTGCCGCCGATGCCAGGGCTGGGGACACGTATCGGGCAACTGCAACAAACATTTCAAGTGCTCCAAGTGTGCGGGCCCCCACGAAATAACATCGTGCCCGCCGGGATCGGCGCTAAAATGCGCCAATTGCACTGGTCCCCACCGGAGCTTTGACGAAGCATGCCCGGTGTACGTTTTCAAACTGGCCCAGCGTCCGGTTGAAAAACCACAAAAACCACAAACGCAGTTCGTGGCGGCACCACTTCCGTCCAGACCAGCGTGGGGGCAGACCTTCCGACCCGCAGGCCCGATCCCCCACCCAGAAACCAGCAGGACTAGGCAGCCCATCCCGAGCCCGAACGAGTTTCCGCCGCTCCCTGGCAGAAATGAAATGACCAGCAGGGCCACGCAGCCTGGTCAAACCGTCGCATTTAATGGTCCCCAACCAAGACCCCCCACTAACCAAGGCATGAACGCTGGCGCAGTAGCCACTCTGGGCACCCTACATCGGGAATTCGCCGATCTGGCATCGCAGGTGAACTTACAGGAGGTAATCAAGGCGGTTAGATTTTATAGCGCTGCGTTGAGGGGCTGCGAGACGAAAGCGGAAAGGTTCCTCGTTTCCGCGCAGTTCTTCAACGAAGACATTAATAGCTTCGATTTTTAAGCCCTGATTTTGCCAACTGTGCCCTATGAGGATAGGAGAATGGAACTCATGCGGACTCCGGAGTCGTCTCGGTGAGTTTGTGCACTTCCTTCAGACCGAGGATATCGACGTGGCGTTGATTGTCGAAACATGGTTGCGCCCCGGGGATATACTTAGGATTCGGGGGTACAGGCTCGAACGTGCCGATAGGCCCGGTTTAAGGGGAGGAGTGGCCATAGCGGTCAAAACGTCAATTCCATACAGGAGACTGCCACACAGGCAGTCATCAATAGAGAACGTAGGCGTTGAACTTCCTGATGGAGTTTTGATCTACTGTGGCTATTTCTCCACCGTACGCTTACAGGCCGCTGATGTCGATCCATTCTTCATAAACACCAATAGGGTGTTGCTAATGGGAGATTTCAACGCCCGCCATCCACTATTCAATAACCCTGGACATAAAAACGCAGCCGGCAATTTTCTAGCCGACTACGTTCGCGACAATGGCCTACTCGTTATGCCCACTTCATCCCCAACGCATTACCCGAACAGTGGAGGGAATCCATCCTACCTCGACTTCGGAATTGCCAAAGGACTCACCAATCTCACGGAGATGGTGGTTATAGACGCCCTCAGCAGTGACCATTTGCCCATTTACCTCGACATTAGGGATTTAAAGCGCACACAAACTAACGACTTTCGATATTCATACGAAAATTTCGATTTTCGCGAATATCGAAAACGACTACAAGACCTGACGTGTATTCCGGGCCAGATTGATACTGTCGAAGCTCTAGAGCATGCGGTAAAAGGTCTGACCAGGAATATACAACGGACACAGCAAGCTTTGGCCAAAAAAGTCCCGAACAGACCGCGGCGCGACAATCTTCCTGAGGAAATTCTGAACCTTATTAAGGCGAAAAATCGAATCAGGAAGCGTTGGCAGCGATTCAGGCAACCTGCCGATCGCATAATGGCAGCAGAGCTTGCACGAGACATACAGCGCGAAATCTCCGCATACAGGAATTATACCTGGGCGGAGAAACTGCGAAATTTGACTCCCCGTGACAATTCCCTGTGGAAACTGTCGAGAAGTCTGCGAAAAGGCTATGAGCAAGTCCCCGCTCTTGAAAAAGAGGGGCGGAGTTATATTACCACCAGTGACAAGTGCGAGCTGCTCGCCGACTTTTTGGCAGAAGTACACAAGGTCCAACCAGCCCTTCAGGATAACGAAATCGAAAGACAGACCGCTGTTTTTGTAGAACGGAAGTATCCTATACCACCCTCGATTTTGCATTCCTATATAACAACCCCGTCGGAGATACAATCGTGTCTTCGGCGCCTCCCTAGCCGAAAAGCCCCCGGGCCAGACGGCATCCCTTATCTACTCCTCAAAAACTTACCGCGGAAAACTATTGTGCTAATAGTACAAATAGTCAACGCAGTCCTTAAATTGCAGCACTTCCCACAGGACTGGAAAAACGCTGTAATAATCCCCATCTTAAAGCCGGGCAAAAACCCGACCGAACCCGCCTCTTATAGGCCAATTTCCCTCTTGAACACCCTCGGCAAATTAACCGAGAAGGTCATCCATTCGAGATTACAGGCAGCAGCCGAGCTTCGAAGTTTAATCCCGGATGAGCAGTTTGGCTTCCGACCAAGACACAACACAACGCTGCAGACTGCTAGGATCGCAACAGGATGCCTATGCAGCATTTAATAAGCTTCAAAGTACGGTTATGCTGCTTCTCGACATGCAAAGGGCCTTTGACACAGTCTGGCACACAGGCCTGCTGTACAAGTTGTTTGCCGTGCATTCACTGCCACTCTACCTAGTTTCCCTTATAGCGTCTTACCTAAAAAACCGTTCCATCCAGGTGAAAGTGGAGAATTCCACTTCTGCCAAAAGACGCATCGCGGCAGGAGTACCACAAGGAACAGTGATTTCGCCGCTGCTGTATACATTGTACACAGCAGACATTCCAAAACTTCCCACTACAAAAATAGCACTATACGCTGATGATACGGCTATCTACGCATCGTCTTTTATGCGCAGGCTGCCAAATCTCGCATTGCACATCACCTGAGTTTATTGACGCCGTATTTTGACAAATGGAAACTTAAAGTGAATCCCAGGAAGACGGAACTTATTATCTTTTCGCGCAAATTCACTAACAACAAAATCTTATCACCACTCGTGGTCCAAAATACTCCTATCAAACCAACAAAAGAGGTGAAATACCTGGGATTCAAACTAGACGCCCGACTCCATTTCAATAAGCATGTTGACTATGCTGTACAAAAGACTGCCATGGCCCGAAGAAAGTTGTACTCTCTTCTGGCGCCAAATTCTTTCCTATCACCTCAAAATAAACTTCTGCTCTACACCTCCACCATAAGGCCCATACTGACCTACGGAACCCCTGTCTGGCACTCTGTCTGTGATTCCACGAGACGACGTGTTCAAAGGACCCAAAATAGGTTCCTAAGAGGCGTCCTATCGGCTGACAGATACACCAGAATAACCGAAATGCACGAAGCTACAGGGATGGCCTATATAGCCGACTATATAGATACCATCGCTGAAAAATTTTATCATAGCGGAGTGCAAGGCTCAGTCCTCACGCGAAATATCACCCAAGTAAGAGCAAACGACCGCCCAACCCATGGTCCCCTGTATAAGCGACTTCCCATATTTTATGAGGATTTTGTCCCTGACAGTACGTGACGACAAACAAACATTGCCTGCCAGTTGCAGACAGTCGTTTCTAGCAGGCTGGAAACGCACAAATCCAACATAACGTGACTTGACGGGTTCGTCCTGCCTCGTTCTGACTGGTGTAGGCTGGTCCTTGCACCGATCGGGGCGGGGGCGGATGGATTCGGTCATCTAGTTGAAACTGCCGGCGGTTAACGCCACGGCTGACAGTATCAGGCTTAAAGGTCGAAGCAAAAGGGGTTTTTGGCTTCCCTTCAGGAAGACCTTTTTTCCTTAATGAATGCCCCTCGAATAAAACCAAAACCGCCACTTCAAGACTATCTCCTGACGTTGTCGTGCGTATGGCTAGCTCGGGAATGTCCATGTTAGGGCACTGCCCAGGTAATGGACGACTTAGCGCGCCTATTTAGATCATGGGCAAAGAGCAACCGGCCGAACATCTGGCCAGACATGGGACATTTTACTGACTTATGTTTTTTGGTTTTAAACTTTGTTTGTGAATTTAGTAATGTGAATGTTTAATAAATTTATCTATCTATCTATCTATCTTCGGTCAACATTCAATTGTTTATCCGCTGGAAAATTCCAGCTCTTCTCATAAAATAACCGGTTTTTAGGTAAGAGCGCGTAAAATAATAGCGATTTACTGGCTAATTTACCTAGTTTATGTAAATTATAACTCTACAAAATGCATTTTGTGTATTGTATTAAGCTAAGGAATAAGTAAATGCATCAAACACCGTTGAGAAGTTTGCGTTAATGCACATGGGCCTTTTCGCCTTCACTGTTATTACATCTCTGGTAATATGTAAATATAAAATATTTACTAAGTGAATTTACACGATTATTTTTCCTTGCCAGACATATGAACGTTAATACTACTTCGAGAATGTAATCAAAAGCGTATTTGCACACACTACAAAGCTTGCTGTTTTGTATATCGAATATAAAAAATAATGACTTCTTGCTTGCTCTAAGGCGAAATTAAAATATACTTTTTTGTACCTTCAATTATATTATAAAGGTTCTTATATACAAATACAGTGGTACCTCGCTATACAAGTGCCTTAATATACGAGTGTTTTGAGATACGAGCCGCCGCGCGAGCGAGACATTTTGCTTTGAGACGAGAGCAAGATTTGAGATACGAGGAATCGTCTTGCACCGGTGCACATCAATGATATGTACTGTGCTTAAACAGAAGGAGTTAATAAAGGGTATAACGCCAGCTAAGGGCGTTACAATAATTTCTAAGCTCCGGACCTCTCTCCATGAAAAGATGGAGAAACTACTGATGGTGTGGGTGACAGAGAAGCAGCTTCAAGGAGGAACCTTAGCACAAAGCATCATAGGTGAGAAGGCAAGAGCGATTTACGGTGATTTGCTGAAGCAGATCCCACACACTTCCACAAACGAAGAATCGGAAGACTCGTTTAAAGCCAGTTGGGGCTGGTTTGGCAACTTTAGGAAAAGAACTGGCATCCACTCCGTCGTCAGGTATGGTGAGGCAGCAAGTTTGGATGTGAAGGCAGCTGAGGTTTACAGGAGGATAAAGTTTAAAAGATACATCACCTAGCAAGTCTTCAACTGTGACGAGACGGGGCTTTTCTGGAAAAAGTTGAATAGGATTTACATAACGGCAGAGGAGAAGTCCATGCCAGGTCACGAACGCATGAAGGATAAATTGACTCTAGCACTTTGCGCCAATGCGAGTGGCGACTGCGAAATCAATCACTGCTAGTATACCATTCGGAAAATACCAGAGCCTTTAAGTCACATAAAATTTTAAAAGAAAAACTGCAAGTTATGTGGAGAGCTAATCCGAAGGCGTGGGTCACCAGGAAATTCTTGGTGGAGTAGATAGACCTGGTGTTTGGCCCTTCTGTTCAAAAACCTCTACAGGAAAACAACCTACCCATGCAAGCCCTTCTCGTCCTCGACAATACTCCTGCTCACCCACCAAATATCGAAGATGATTTACTCGAAGAGTTCAAGTTTATAAAGGTTCGCTACCTACCACCCAACACAACTCCTATCCTGCAGCTCATGGATCAACAGACCATCATGGACCACTTTAACATCGTGATATGCCTAAGAATTATTGATCAGGCCTGGCTGGGTGTTACAACGAGAACCTTAACCTCTGCATGGAAGAAGCTGTGGCGTGAGGCTGTAGCTGAAAGAGCCTTCGAAGGATTGGAAGCCGAAGTGTCAGTGGTAGAGGAGATTGTTTGTCTGGGGAAAATCCATGGGTCTGGAGGTGGATGAGAGAGAAGTGAACGAACTCGGCGCGGAACAGTCTCAGGAGCTGACAACCGAGGAGTTACACGATCTACATTCGCAGCAGCATAGGGTGGTTCAACGAAAAATTAGTTTTGAAGAGGAGCCAGAGATGGAGGAGGTTATATCTACAACAGATATAAAGGAAATATTGGGAATGCGAGAGAAAGTTGTAGAGTTCGTGGATAAAAATCATCCCAAAAAGTTGCAACTGGTCGTGCATCGGAGTTATTCAACGAAGCTTGCCTAAATCATTTCCGCGATATCCTGAAAGGGAGGAAGAAGCAAAGCTCCTTTGGACAGTTTTTTTAAACGATCTGCAGGTGAAAATTAGCAAAGCGTGACGAAAAAAGCGAAGACCAGTGACGAAAATTAAGCGCTTCCGTGAGCACTTCACTTTTTCTTTTATTATGTTTTTATAGCATGTGTATTTGTTATTTATAAATAAATGTTTAATCTTGTAAATACATTTTTCTTATTCAAAAACAACTGGGGTGGTTTTTTGAGAGCTGGAACGGATTAATGGCATTTCAATTAATTTCAGTGGGAAAAATTGTTTTGAGATACGAGCAATTTGACATACGAGCAAGGTTACGGAACGAATTAAACTCGTATGTCGAGGTACCACTGTAAACTGTTCCAAGCTATTTGGCAGTGACATCATTATTTGAGACGCCATGTGATATTTCCTCATGTTCGAGATTGGTTCGAAAGATTTTGGATTCGGAAAGGTTGCCTTGTTGCCAGCTTGAGCGTTTGTTCCCGGTGATTTGTAAATATTTAGTTTTGTTGAACCAAATATATTTGTTAAAGTACGGATTCATAGAAGTTTTGAAAAAAATCATTTTTTACGAGAGCTGTCGGCAACATGGCATGTATATTATTTGAAGTTGCAAAAGTGAGGTTAAATTTGCAGAATGTAAGCAATTAATTGGGAAAATAAATCACTTTCTTAAATTTCGTTATTAATTTGCCTCAATTTGTGTGTGAAATTAAGAAAAAAAAATAGAAGAAAAATCAGGAAGTCATACAAGATCTATGCGATGGTGGTGAAAATATAAGCAAAATGAACTGTTGTGCATCCTCAGAATATTCCTTAGGCATTTTCGGTACCCGGGCATAACACAAACACAAATAGAAAGTGTATGGGAAAATTGAAATGATAACTTGGAAAAATTCACAGAAACTGCCAACACTCACCAAGAAATCGAATCAATAATTTAAATATTCTTCCATACTTTCGTGAATTACAACAATTTCATGAAAGACTTGGTAAATAAAGGAGGTTATAGATAGAATGAAATTAAAAAATAAAAATTTAAAAAAATAAGAAAGAATATAAAATCTTCGTCTCGCTCAGTTTACAAGTAATAGAAAAAGGACGACAATTATTGCGTCACTGCCAAAAACCTCGAGACAGACTAGACACAGTTATTGTAAATTGCAATGTATCTTGTTATATGCAGTTTTATGAAATCTGGATATCCAATTAATCCTGGATGGATTTTTCCGTAGTTTGACAAAATCTCATTTTTATTAACTTTATCGTTTTTTAACTGTCTAATTGTATCTATTAGATAATGCATCGAATGTATTTAAATCAAACTTTAAATTGTTTTGTCTATATTATATTCTTAGCATACATTGGCAGCTCGCCTCAAAATCAATTAAAACTTACTTTAACAATCGTTTGATGTTTAGCTGGGATTTTCGTCATATTTCAAAACTAAAATGTGTAAGAAAACTAACATTAAAAAGCTTTTATCGGCTTGAACACAATGGTTTAATAAGTTGACATTTTCAAACAATCCTAAGCTCTTTGAAAGCTTTTTCAAATAAATTTTTTTTTAAAGGGTGGATCGTATTTTTCTAAGGAAACAAGTATGTTGCTAATAATATCAGGAAGTTGCTTTTTTATCTAATTAGAGCTTTATGAAACTGCAGCGTTCATTTACAAAGTGTCTTTATCAACGAAAAATCGTAAAAATCTCATCATCTTCTGAGACAATTATCAGTTCGCAAATTATTTTTTTATTATTAGTTTCTATTATTCTTATTTTAAATTCTTATTTCAAAACAGTGCACTGTCTTACGCAGCTCAGCCTTTCTGTAGGAACAACTATTTTCAGGCTTTTTATTGCTAGCTTTTTGTAGGAAAATAATATTGCCGGTTTTTTTTACAATTATGGACGAGGAATTTAACGCCTGGTAGTAATGGAAAGGCAGACTGTTTGGCTGTATAATCATGGTCCTTCGAGCCGGATCGACTACTGGTGTAGGCAGAAAATATTAAAAATTGTTTCAATAGTTGGTTTTGAGGGGAACTATATTTTTAGCTGACAAACTGTCGATAAGAGAAAAACAGTCTGCTTTTTCGTGATTAGTATGATTAATCTGCCTCATCCATATTTGTACAAAATCTGGCAACATTCTGGGTCAAAAATATACCTCCTTAGAAAATCAAGTCAATATACAAAGAGTTTCATATAGGTGGTTTCATATGAAACTTACCTAGTTTCACTCAATAGTTGCCACCCTAGATATGTAAGCTGAAACTTATTTTTTCGCCCTGTATTATATGAATCAGCAAAGGTGAATAGCGAACAATTGACAGTCGGGCCCAGCACGTTGAATAGATATATAGATAGCGATCCTTCCACCCCGTATCATGTCCTGTCATTTGCTGATTGAAATAAATGATGTGCGGCTGGCATAACCGGAACATCAATCTTTGCCGCGCGGAAAATTCGATTTTCACGGTTTGGGTTTCGGTTCAATTTTCAATTTTCCAAGAGAACATTTATCTATTCACATTTTTTTTCATGGTGTATTTAATGCGCTTTCATCACTAGTAGGTGTGTGTTACAAATAATCTTTCAATTTGAGTATCAGCGCAATAATTAAGTAGCAAGACACAAAAGTTCACGCATACGCTGAAGAATACACGCATACAAACCACTTTCTTCTCGTAATCAACCAAATTGAAAGAGTTTGGTAACTGATCTCTAGTTCTATCTTTATAATCAGAGATAATCAATCATTCACTAGATATTAGAAGAGCGGATCGTAATTAATCGTGATTTTAAGCAATCTAGCTGTAACTGCCACATCATCGATATTCGGTTGTTATCAGTTTTCTCTTGTTTCTTCATATCGGACAATAGCGATCAGTATGCGGGAAAATATTGACATGGCATGGCGAGCTTTGGGCTTGTTCAAGCTGGGAATAATGTTCGGAACCGAAAACGGCATTTCAGCGAAATTGTAGCGATGAACAAACAGGGAGCGAATCGCAATATGCACCCAATGTCGGCACTTTTCCAAATTAAATCTGGGTATTCATGAGGGCAATTTATCATTTAATCAAAACCAACGCGGTTACGGTTTGATTTTATAATTTAAGCCGTGGCTGGATTTGTTCTACAATACACATACATTCATGTACCTTCATTTTTTGTTTTTTTTGTGTTTTGTTGGATGCATCATCAGTTCGATGCATTATTTTAACTTGGTATACTGAAAGACAAAAATCGATTTTTTACTGTTTTTATTATTAGAACTGTCCGGAAATAAACGCTACATAATTTGAGAGCAGATTCTTCAAACGATATTAGGTGACCAGTGATTTTTATTTTTGGCAATTTTGTTCAAAAAACTGTACAGTAGTAAAATGATTCGTTTAGCGCAAATATTCGCTCATATTTTCCTCTTTTAGTTCAGCTCAAAAGTGTGTATAAAACCTTAGTGAATTTCGTAGATGATGTTTCAGAAAAATAAATAAAATGCGATCCTTAGGGTCATCTAATTTTTTTGTTTGTTTAATTTTGACACACTTTCTCTTGCACATGCTGTATTTGATGCTAAATTTGATATTTTAATTAAATGTGACATTAATTGTACATTCGTTCAAAAATTGTCTTATTTTTTTGATTGAAATATTTTAAATATTTGTTTAATAAAACTGTGCTTCTTTACGAAATTCCGATAATGGAAATTTTCTGAATGGTCCTTGTTCTTTCTCTCTGAAACCTCCTATTCCCAGAGTCTGGGACCCAGGCTGTTGATATATATACATTTTGTACAGTGTTTATTTATATTAAAAATGAGCAGCAAAATAGAGCTAATAAATATAAATTATATAAATTAAAGTTATTGTATCTGAGATTATTTTGAGTAAATAACTTGTTTAAGAACAGTTATAAGACAAATACATGTATTTGTTTGTTTCTTAATTCATTTTAAAGAAAACAGTCTTTTCATGTAGATACTTTTTGTAGGACTTTGGCGGCACTTCAAATTATGCCTATTCCATATCTTGTTTCTGCTGCTTTAGAAAAGTTTTAAAACATTGATTTTATAAATAGCCATTACATTGAGTTCAAATTAGCACTTTTTGCAAACTTTAGACTTGACGTGAATTTTGCAGTGTATCTATCAACTGTTATTAAAATATGTGCTATATAAAATCAGTGATTTACAAAAAATCTCCCACTCAAACAGAAGGGAAAAAATATCGAGTGAAACTATGAATAGAAATACATTTTCCATTTGAAACCCACTCCAAGAGCAATTTTTCGTAAAACTTTAAAAAATCCATTCCAAGTCCATTAGAAATATCAATGCAGAAATATTAATGAGGAGAAATTCGTCACATTAACTAGAAACTACCAAAGTATACGAAATGAGTCGAACTGAACATATTTTATTTTCAATTTTCAGTTTTTATTTTCAGTTTCAGTCAGTTTTGGAAAGTATTTTGTCCCAAAAAAAGTGGCTAAAAGTAATGGAAGGGCACGGATATCGTTGTTTTTCCGCAAATTTTCCTGGTATTCCTTCAGGCTGGAAATGTGATCTTTATGTTCTCTTCCATTTAGACTAAACTGAATTCTTAATTAGTCTGGAGATATCCAGTTCATGTATGTGAGAGTTTGCGAAAACGTGATTAAACTCTTTGGCTTATGACACTTATTTTTTAAAGGTAAATTTAATAATTCAATTTAAAAAAAATATATTGAAACTCATTAGTAAATCGAAACACAAAGTAAATAATTTTATACATTATTAGAGGGACGTGTTTTAAAGCCAAGAAACTAGAAATGTGTTTTTTGTGATTTAAAAAAAAATAAAAATAAAAACATCCAAGCTTTATAAAATAACTTAAAAAATCTGCATTTTCAAACAGTTGCTGTTGCACAAATGCAGTTAAAAAAGTATCCAGAAAAAAACAAAGAAACTTTATTATCCTTCTATAAACAAAAGAAAAAGTTTTCTGTTCTTAAATGGGTAACATTATAAATCTGGTTTACTTTCCAAAAGGTTGGCGAACAATCGACATATCGATAAACGATGATTATATTTGCCTAGGAGGCCGTGCGCAGTAATCCGCAAATAAATTACGCAACGCTCACGCAGTAATTTCGGCAAGTCGGAATGCGTGACTGGCAATCCGGGTTTCCACTCGGCTTACGCCCGGAACCGTTCCGGAATTAATATTTGCGATTGTCGGGCCTAGAACGATTAAATCCGGGGATAATCTTTCTACTGACACGAGGACGCCAATCTACAGGGTAGATTGTTCAACGTTTCCAATCAATCACAATAACTTCACAAAAGTTAAATAAAAAGTACTTTATTGATTGAAGTCATCACAAGTTTTTAACTACCTATGTCAGAAAACTGCAAAATGTATCACAGACCTGCTCAATTGCACCTCATAACCTCACTTCACAACATCAGTTTTCATTATTTACAAGAATGTACGGGTCTTGTAAATACTGAATAATGTGTAATAACTTGTAAATAATGTCGGTACTACTTGTATCGCTGCTCGATGTTTTCTATCGCAGCAAAGCACATTTATCAAAGGGAAGTCTTTTGATGGAAAAATTTCACAAAGTTAGTCAAACTGTAACTTGATAATATACGGAGTTTCGTCCACAGTCCGAGATCAAGGAAAATCTGCATGAATCTTTTCAATGGTTTGTCATGCCTGGTGCTGGTGCTTGTTTCTATCAAATTCAAAACGTTCTTAATCGTTACTTCACAGTCCTGTTTTGAGTAGAACTTCAGCAGTTTGCTGTTCGACAGTTTTACTTTCGCTTTCTCATAAAAATCCATGTGCTTGTAATAAATCATCCACTGTGAATTTAGGGAGTTCCTCAAAGAAGGTAAACGATTTGCATGTTTGACATTGTTATACATTTGAAGCTTTGAAGAGCATTATAGAAAAAAACCACAAATATGCTATAACGCTGCAGTTTTGTCAACAAATATCTGTCGTATATATTTTATTTCCGTCTTCTCCATAAACATGTGACCATTTTTAAATCACCTTGAAATAGTAGATACGTATAATAGATACTCAACACCATAATGCCATATTTTGTTACCGTAACCATAGCAAAAGAAGGAATTGGTCCTCCGCCATGTAATTAGGCGGGCAAGAAGATAAATAAAACGTTGCAATGATATCATTGTCGGAGACACACACAAGCACAAATACAACCCGTATTCCCTTAGGGCTCAGACAACCCTTTCGCCCCTCAGCTAACCTAATTTGGAGTCGTCATTAGGTAACTGATAAGTTGAGTGCCGCGCGCTCAGCGCGCCGCTGTCGGAACGGGGCCTAATCGTATTTAGTAGGAGAGAGTAGGCCGTGACTGATGAACGACGAGATCCGAAAGTAGGAAAGGGTTTGGTGGAAAGGCGAGGTTTGGTATAGAGAAACTCAGTAGTTCATCAAGAAATAAAAAGTCACTCAATTCACTTCAAATAGAAAAAAGTTTGTTGGAAGATGAGATTTATGTTCCCTTTTCGTCTTCCATATCTACAACTTTTAAACGGTTACAAATAAACAAAAATAAAAAAAAAGGACTGAATCCAGAATTGAAACAAAAAATATGCATACCTGCGCTATACAGTGCCAGTTTATAGTATCAGGACTTTAACGGTCGATAGCAAATCCAATTTTAAGATAAAACTATCATACAAACATATATTGAAAACGGCTTCGTTTTTGAGATGCAGGATGGCAAAGTTAACATTTTATTTTACTTTTTTTTTAATAATTCACGCAAATCTTAAGAGACTGTATTAAAATTCTAGGTATAAATTCTTTAACTTGTCGCAATACAATACCACATATAATAATTGAAAATTTACTTTAGAAATCCAAAATTGTTTAATTTCAGTTTGTTACTTTTTTGTGATTAACTTACAATTAAAATGTTTTTTGAAGGAATCTTGAAAAATGTTACTGTTAGCTACTGCAAACAATACCTTTCTTACGTAAATATGAACGGAGAATGATTTTATTTTAAAATCAGGTTAATATGGGTAGGCACAAAGAAGTTATTATCATTTAAAAATTAAATATTAGTGCCATGTGGCGCCTTCTGTAAATTTGGCAAAAACTTGGGCATTATTGGATGTGGAATTGCGTCAGAGTTGTCCAGAATATACAATTTTATTACAGTATCTTAAGATTTACGTGAATTATTTAAAAAATATTAAATTAATATGTTAACTTTGCCACCCTGTATCTTAAAAACGACGCCGTCTTCAATATATGCTTGCATGATATTTTCATCTTAAAAAGGGATTTTCTATCGACCGCTAAAGTCCTGCTACTATAAACTAACTTACTTCGCATATTCGCAGATATTTGCTTCTTAGATTGTCAATGTAATGATGGAAGTAACTAAATGATGGAAGCATACTTTGCACAATGTATAAGAGTGCAAAAAATCCGATCAAACAAGGTGCGGCCTGAAAGTTCTTAACTAATTGAGGCAAAGATGGACACATCATGTAAGAACAAGAAAAAAGTGTTAGAGTAAACAAAACAAATTTATCAGCGAAAAATATAATGCACAAAACAAGAAGCTTCTTCTAAAAGTATTTAAAAAGAACGAGCAGAAAGGTACATGTTGAATAGAAGATGGTCAAGGAAAACTGTAAACTAAGTACCTAGACTAGAGAGTAAAAAAAAATAAAAAATCAGGCAAATCTACAAATAAATTATTCCATTTAATAAAAGATGAGATTCCCAAAATAATGAGCTGCAAAGTGACTGTTTATGTGCAGGAGTTTTTGAGAAATGTCTTGCTGAATTCGATCCTTCAATAGCTGTTTTAAAAAAATAGAGGTAAATTAGTCAATACTACATATAAAAATGAAAACCTTCCACTTACTAAAAAAAGGGGTTTCCTTATTTAACGAGCTCAAAAGCGACTGTTTAAGTAGGGAAATTTGATGTTTTGTTGTTGATGAGCAATGTTTTATCGAATTCCGGCCTGCAAAAGACTCAAGCTTCAACAGTTACTTAATTTCCAAAAATTTATAATAAATTAATCAAAGCCGCTAATCGAACGAACATCTTCTGGCTTATAAAAGAAGATTTTTCTTATGTAATGTTCTAAAAAGGGACTGTTTGTGTGGTTTTTGAGTAATATAACTCCGGCCGGTAAATCAACTCAAGCTATGACAGATATTTTTCAAAAATCAAAGTAAACAAGTTAATTCTGAAAATGCGAACACTCACTTTCTACTTAATAAAGAGAATTTTTCTTAACAAACTAGTTCAAAAGCGACTGTTCAAGTTGTGGACCTTTTGAGAAATGTAGTGCGGAATTCTAGCCTGCAAAACGATTCAAACTTTGATAGTTATTTAGAAAACGTGTAATAAATCCGTCTAACGCGTTAATTAAAAGAACATCTTCTGGTTGATTAAACGAGAGGTTTTACTATGTATTGAGCTAAAAAATAACGTTTATGCAGAAGAGTTTTTCACAAATGTATTGTTGACTTCCGGACGCAAAAAACATTTTGATAGCTATTTTGAAAAATTCGAGGTAAACAGTCTAAAATTTTTCTTTACTAGCGAGTTCAAAAGCGACTGGTTAAGTTGCGGAGCTTTTGGTAAATGTAATGCGGAATTCTGGCCTGCAAAACGATTCAAGTTTTTTCCATGGAATTTTCAAAAATTTGCAATAAATTAATCAAACCACGAATGAAAAGCGACTGTTTAAGTGGAGAAGTTTTTGAGCAATGTTTTATCGAATTCCGGCCGGCAAAAGTTTGAAAGAAAATGTGTAATAAATCGGCCAAATCCGCCAATCCTCTGGTTGATAAAAAAGGTTTTTCTTACGGTATGAGCTGAAAAGGGACTGTTTAAGTGGAAGAGCTTTTGAGAAATGTATTATTGACTTCCGGCCGGCAAAACGGCTGGAGATTTGATAACTATTTTCAAAATTTCGCGGTAAGCAAGTCAATCGTGCGAAAGAAATAAACACTTTCTAACTAATTTTTTTCAACAAATTTTCCTGAGTTTCAGTCAATTTTATTGTTTATTATTTAAAATCAAAAAACACCGAAACGTATTCGTAACATTTTAAATAATAAACAATAAAATTGACTGAAACCCAGGAAAATTTCTTGAAATAAATTGAAGTACAGTCAGGAAAATATACACAACAATTTCTAATTAATAAATGAGGATTTTAGAAGTTGCGATGGTTATTTTGATTTTTTTTTATAAATAATTCAATCCTGCAAATGAAACAAACATCTTTTGGTTAATGACAAAGGGTTTTACTTAATTAACGAGCTTAGAAACGACTGTTTAAGCAACAAAAAATTGTACTAAATCAGTCAATGCTGCTAATGAAACGAACGCCTTACGGTGAATAAAAAAGCGTATTCTTATGTAAGGAACTCAAAAGTGTCTGTGTAAGTGGCCGACTTTTCGAGAAATGTACTGTTGTAGAAATGTAAAAATGTATAAGAAGTTTTGGGAGAAGTATTTTCTTCATGAAGTGAGCAGAAAAGCGTCTGATCAGATAGAAGGTTTGTTGAAAAATTAGTTATTGAAGACCTGCCTGCAAACGGATCACCTGTCGATGATCATTTTCAACAATCGACTTAAAATCTGTTGAATACTTTAAAAGAACTAACAGTGTCCAACGAAAAATCCAAATAAAACTTAGCAACTTTACAGTTCATTTTGTGCAATATTTCGCACACTCTATACGTGGCAAATCGACGTTAATAAACTTTGGCACCCAATGCATGGTGCGTCTTTATGATTGTGCCTTCAGGTGGAAATGTATTTATTATCATTACATTGAACCCTTTTAAGGGCCCCGAGACTGTTCATCATCCCCGTGCACTTAATTTTAATAAGCCACCCAAAGGCAGAGGACGCAGACCGAAAAGAGTAACTTATTGAATTATTTTGTTTATTTTTTTCGGTAAAATGACGAAAAAATATTGGTAACTTATGAAAAATACGACGATAAGTTGATAAGTTGCACTAAAAAAAGAATCGGAGAAAGAAAACGGTATTTTGACTGGAGAGTTTCTGGTAATGTTGTACAGAGTGACCCACGAAAATGAGCTGGAATATACAGGGTTATTCACGCTATACGGCTATACGGAAGTTTGCGGGTAAATCGTTTGATTTTTACAAAGTATCATTTGATGACTACACAGACGCGTTCCGGGCGCACATTTTAAAAATATTTTTGTAATGTACAGGGTGTGCCAAAGGCCTTAAAAGTATCAAATTTGTGTTTTTTACATGAAATACCCTATATATTATTGCATTTTTACATTCTCTGAGCAAAATAAGTGTTTGTTTTAATAAGGTTTATAATACCTAAATCTTACGGTTTTTTAAATAATCCGAATTTTATCAAAATGTAATATAATTTTCAGGTGTCAAATACTTTAGAAATATTTAAGTTATGTAAGCGTAATTTGTAGTGAAGTGTAACAAGAAATCATCTTTTATATCCCAATGATAATAAACTTACAATGTTATACAGGGTGTCCACAAATTTAAACTAATCAAATAAGAAATTTACGTGGCTATAACTTGATTAATTTAAATACAACCCCATATTTTTTAACTTACCAGGAAATGCAATTTTTATTTACCTATCGAACGGTATTAGGATATTAATAGCTAAGTTTTTTCCTTTTAACAAAATACGCCAAATAATCGTTCTGTGCACCAGTTGGTGTTTTTTTAATTAAAAGATCTAAATGACATATCAACAATAACATAAAAGAAAGGTTATTTATAACAAACGTTCGAAATGTTGACCGTTCATTTTCAGACACTTGTAAATTCTTTTTTCAAAACCACTGCTAACTCTGGACAACATTTGCGGAGTTATAGCTTTAAAAGCATCTCTTATGCGTATTTTCAAATCGTGTGAAGTTCTCGGAAGCGTATGGTAGACAATTCCTTTTATGTACCCCCCCAAAAAGAAATCTAGTGGAGTTAAGGTTTATAATACCTAAGTCTTAAGGCTTTTTAAATAATACGAATTTAATCAAAATCTAATCTAATTTTCACGTGTCAAATACTTTAGAAGTATTTAAGTTATGTAAGCGTGATTTGTAGTGAAGTGTAACAAGAAATCATATTTTAGATCCCAATGATAATAAATTTACAATATTATACGGGGTGTCCACAAATTTAAACTAATCAAATAAGAACTTTAAGTGGCTATAACTTGATTAATTTAAATAGAACCCCATATTTTTCAACTTACCAGGAAATGCAATGAAATTTTTAATTACCTATCGAATGGTATTAGGATGTTAATGGCTAAGTTTTTGCCTTTTAACAAAATACGCCAAATAATCGTTCGATGCACCAGTTGGTGTTTTTTTAATTAAAAGCTCTAAATAACATATCAACAATAACATAAAAGAAAGGCAAATTATTTATAACAAATGTTCGAATGTCGACCGTTCATTTCCAGACACTTGTAAATTCTTTTTTCAAAACCACTGCTAACTCTGGACAACTTTTGCGGAGTTACAGTTTTCAAAGCGTCTCTTATGCGTATTTTCAAATCGTGTGAAGTTCTCGGAAGCGTATGGTAGACAATTCCTTTTATGTACCCCCACAAAAAGAAATCTAGTGGAGTTAAGCCTGGGGATCTGGGGGGCCAATTTTGAAATCCATTTCTCCCAATCCACCTGTTTTGAAAGTTGGCATTTAAAAATTGCCGAACTTCGCAATGATCATGAGGCGGAGCTGTATCCAATTGAAACAACATGCTGGTTCTAATATTTAAAGGGACTTCTTCTAATAATACTGAAAGATGGCTTATTAGAAACTGGAGAAACATCAAACCATTTAGATGTCCTTCAAGAAAATAGAGTCCAAATATATATGGGCCCAGTATTCCACCCCACACATTAACTGACCACATATTTTGATTTTTCATGACCCTGTATTCGTGCGGACTCGTATCAGAATAATAATGAAAGTTGTGTCTATTCACGAGACCATTCTTTTAAAAAGTACATTCATCACTAAATAACACATTTTCGAAAAATTTTTCATTTTCTGCAACTTTATCTAACAGCCACATGCAAAACTCAGTTCGTTTTCAAAATCATTTCCATAAAGTTCTTGGCAAAGCTGAATTTTATAAGAATATAAGAGTTGTGCCTTTTAATAATTCTGGAAATATTTGATTGACTAATGTTAGTACTTTTGGATATTAGAATTTGACTAATATTGGGATATTCGATAACTGAACCAATTACCGTGAAAACATTTTCTGCATCTTCAGTGACAGATTTCCTTGTAATGCGTTTTTTGTAATTGACAGTCCCACTTTCCTCAAACTGGTGTAATAAGCGCTTAAAAGCCGGCTGGCTTATGATGATTTCTTTCAGGAAACTCTTGAGCATAAACTCTAGAGGCCAATAAACAATTTTTATGACATTCTCCAAAGGTGAAAATCATGTCAATACGCTCTTCTTTTGGATAATTCTTCATTTTCACTAAGCAGCACAAATAAAATAAATGATTTGACATGTGTAAATGCCATAGGCAACTTAGATACATTGGAACCTTAAATTAAACAACACCAAATGGTGCACAGAACAATTATTTGCCGTATTTTATAAAAATGTAAAAACTTAGCTATTAACATCCTAATACCATTCGATAGGTATTTAAAAGTTGCATTTCCTGGTAAGTTAAAAAATATGGGGTTGTATTTAAATTAATCAAGTTATAGTCACTTAAAGTTCTTATTTGATTAGTGTAAATTTGTGGACACCCTGTATAACATGGTAAGTTCTTTATCATTGGGATATAAAATATTATATTTTGTTTCACTTCACTATAAATCACGCTCACATAACTTAAATACTTCTAAAGTTTTGACACGTGAAAATTAGATTAGATTTTGATTAAATTCGTATTAGTTAAAAAGCATGAAGATTTAGGTATTATAAACCTTATTAAAACAGACACTTATTTTGCACAGAGAATCCAAAAATGCGATAATAAACAGGGTATTCCATTAACAAAAACACAACTTTGATACTTTTAGGGCTTTTGGGACACCCTGTACATTACTAAATATTTTTAAAATGTGCGCCCGATATGCGTCTGCCAATTCACAAAACAATACTTTTTAAAAATCAAAGGGTTCAGCCGCAAACTTCCGTGCCGTATAACGTGAATAACCCTGTATAAACTAGATATATAGTTTGTTCTTAACGTGATTACAACATTAGTATATATTCACGTCCTGTAGATGCAAAAGTTGCATTTGCAGCACACCTATGCACTCGAATGGGGAATTTCAATGCTACAATCGGATATTTTTCTATTGATAAAAACCATCCAATAAAAACAATTTTTATTGAGTTAGGGGTGATTTATGCCCGGCATATGCACTGTCAGCAATTAAAACTAGTAAGCTGTGAATAATGTGGCAACGAATCGGCCCAAAATATCCGGTAAGTAATAAAAAAACCGATGGTGTGGAAAAATTCGCCACATGTTTCGGCAACTTTTTCCGAATAGCAAACCTTGGACCATCAAATACACCACAGAGAAAGTATTGGGAAGAAATGTAAAATTTACATAAAAAAAATAGTTTTATATTATATTATATATTAAGGTTTTGGGTAGATTTGGCTCTCTATTATCCTGAGAGGTTTGTTTACGTTTTTAGCGAATTTATTGCGAAAATAATACTCAACTTCAAACCTCGTTTAAGGAGCGTTATTTTCCTCATTCATTATATGTTGATGAATTTATTCAGCCTCTTAGAAAACCTTAGCTCAACCGCTAAAAGTGCTCAGTTTCCATGTACACTGTAATGTTTCCACTTATTCTCTCCATCCCTCCAATGGTCCAACACGTAACTCCGATATTGGACTAGGGAAAAAATTGTTTTATGGCCAACTAGGATGCATATGGCGCATCTAGGCGCATGGCCTGCCCTGATGCTTATCTCTCATGTGGAAATGATAAGCCCACTTGGACCAATTTTGCCAAACGGTGTTTGTTTACTAGGGGCACGTGATCGGAGTCGAATTCATCCCGTAATGAAGAACATGCGGGAAGATCGCTTGATTAATTAAATACTGTTCTTATGCAGCTTAAAGCCCGGACGAGTTAAACTCTGCTCTAAAGAAATGTGAATATACCGGTTAAAAAAATTAATGTCTCTCGGATTGGTCAAGATAAACAGACGATTGAAGATGCAAATTACTCAGAATACATGAGGCTGTAACACCATATATTTTTTAATGTCTGAGCTTATAATATTTTTATTATATATATAATATTTTTATTATATATTTTTATCTATTTTTTACCCTGAATTTTGTCCAAGAATAGAGCTATAATTTGATTAAAACATTGTTCAAATCGGAAGACCTGTTGAAAAAATATTTACAGTCAAACGTTACGGAGAATTAAAGCTATGTTTGAAATTTGCGGCACTTTTTTTTATAGAAACCATCTTTTTTTACTTAAAACTTTTTCTTTTGATGGTTGATAGTTGATATTCTATACCGATGTAAGCAACGAATGCAACTTTACGATATAGAGGGTGATTCAAAATTGACGCAATTCCTTTTAAGGGGTTACAACGAGTCACTTGGAGAGTACGAAAAAATATTGAAAAAAATTTAACGATCTTTGCTTCAAATTGCGAAAATTTTTGATATTAAAAAAGTTCTCTTCTTGTTTGGAGTTAAACACAGAAATTTTTACATCGATTTGAGGTTATGATGACAATAAAAGAACAATTCCACGTTGACAATATTGACATTTCGAAAAAGTGCATTATTACATTTACCAAATCTTGTTGAATTTACCGTTCACCCTAACCTATTTCATTGTCATTTTCTGTGCTTTTGTATGGTTACTTGAGCTTTTGATATTTAGGAAGCAACAGGTATTTACGTAATGTTAACGAGCCAGATTACCTTGTAAAACAGTGTTGCCGACCTCAGTTTTTGGGAAGAATTATGTTTTTTATAATTTTTTCTGTACTTCCCTCTGCCCAGAGGAATGACACCAATTTTGAATCACCCTGTATAACTATCACTACTAATGCGACGTAATAGTTTTCTATCTCCAATATTTCATGAATAATTCAGAAATGTCAGAAAAACTGAAAAGAGTAATTTTTGCTTAAAATTGAAGAACTGAACCAATATGTTCCAACAGAACCACCCAAAAAAACGTTTTCGAAACTACCTCAAGATATCACGAGAATGTGGTGGTTTTCTTACTTGCATTTGCCGAACGTGTGACAAATTTAACAGAATAACTTTTATATGGCAAGCGAGCTGATGCAAATTTCGATATAAAATAACTTGTGTCATAAACGGTGTCGCTTGTGAATAACTCAGTTACTTACTGCATGTTGACACTAATGCAAACTCTAACATTGTTGCCGAAACCAAAAACAACATTTCCGCAAAACGGTAACAATGAGCAAACAGAGTTCGGTAATATTATGTACCCGATGTGTCTGCACTTTCCCAAATTACATCTGGATATTCATGAGAGCAATTCATTAGTTATCGGTTGGTGCGCTTCTATGATTTAGTAGCGTTGAATTCGTCATCGTCTTCATTCAAATCTACGGCGGTTTGATCGCATCACGGTCTACAGTAGCAGCCAGTTGAGGCAAATAAATAAAATATGAAGACATGAAACAAGTGACATTGTACAAACGAATGAAGACTAGCGGTGCTGCTTGTAAGGAGCTCATGCAAATTAACCTTAGCGATCGCCTTTTGTCGTGTAAACGTCATGGAGGAGTTGTCGCCGATTTCCGAAACATGCAAAGTCAATTTGCTGCCGGACGTCGAACGGCCTCCTCTGTAACCCGAGGCAACTTTATTAATATTGGGACCACAGCACACGTGCCTGGGAATGGCCCGTGGGAATTCCATCTCGTCTTATGCGAAAATCGAATGCTCTAAATATTTTCTAGCAGCGATTGGATCAATTGGCCCCAAGCCGGAAATAGCCAACAAAATTATCTTTCAACCCTTCCGAAATGTTCCCATGAAAAGTCAATTTCCTCCATAATTACCCAATAAGTAAATTGCCGCTGCCGATAATAATCAGTTAACTTTTCCAACGGGAAATGGACAAAAAAACGACGCCCGCGGTCACGTGACTGCTCGTGTCACGCTACCTGTCACTTAGAGCGACGCTCTTTTGTCAACGCAGCTGCATCGTAATGACCATGATGATCTTTTTTATTTTTCGTAATGACGTGAAGCCAAATGTTCCTTTTTTTAACTTCAATCCATTGCAACCTGCTTAACTGCTTTAAAACATTTAAAAAAACGCTTACTAATTGTTAACAAATCGCAATAATTAACAAATATTGTCAATTTAATAAAAAGATTTAATTTGGGTAATTAAAAATTGGCGTCATTCCTCGAGGGGGTGTTGTCTGGGAGTGTTTTGAGAGTACAGAAAAAATTGTAAAAACTTTTTATTGTTATTAAAAACTGAAATATTTGCAAAAAACTAGATCAGAAAGTCGGCAACAATGTCTTTCAAGGTAATCTGTCTCATTACTATTACGTAAATGCCTGTTGCTTCTTAAATATAAAAAGCTCAAGTAACCATAGAAAAACACAGAAAGTGGCAAAAAATAGGTTAGGGTTACGAATGTCAACCAAAACCTCATGTAGAAGGTTATGGATCAATGATCTATTTACAATTAAATTGTGAAATCACAGGAGGTGTTCGAAGTTCTGCTCGTTTAACTCCAAACATGTTTGTGCCCGTGCAATCACTTTATTGTGCACTCTTCGCAGCGGTCTGAGTTCACATTTTGAGCAGCTTCTCGTATTCGGTTAACTAACTGCTGCTAATCAATTTGCACCGGTATCGGAAGACCCGAGATTTAATGTGGCCTTGTGTCCTGTGTATCTTACATACAAGGTAAGGATGTAGCCCTTCCTAGGTAATTAACTGGTGCATAGTTGCATTTATCATGTAGGAACATTATTCTGAACTGTTCTATCGATTCCTGAAGTTATCAAGATTAAACCTGATGCATACACAAAACAATTTTAGGCAAAAATCTTCAATTGAGCAAAAATATTATTTCCATCTTCTTCATTGTGTCAATGAAGATACCTTTAAATAAATATTAAATGTATGGCAGAAAGACCGATAGGTCGATAGCCTTTTTTAGAAATAAAGATGTTTACTATTAAATGTATGTGACTTTTTGCGTTAATCAGCAAACGTCCTAAATATCTGATGCCGCTTCCGAAAAAGACATGAGTGCAAATCAGTTTACTGATGTTACTTCGGTTCGTCAATATAATGCAATTAGAAGAACTAAGTTTCCGTATTTTGAGCTCACGCTTTCACTCGAACTGCATTCTCTAGATTAGTTTGAAGATGAAAAATGCAGCCATACAAAAGAAACCACTTACTATAATCATCATCATCAACCAGCCTTCATAACGTCCACTGCTGGACATAGGCCTCCCTCATGGCTTGCCACCTGACTCTATTTTGACCTGCCTGGATCCAGTTGTTAGCAATTCTCTTCAGGTCATCGGTCCATCGTGTAGGTGGTCTTCCTCTATTTCGCTTATCGGTGCGTGGTCTCCATTCCAACATTCTCTTGTCCTGCCCAATTCCATTCTAACGTGGTTATTCGTTCGACGATGTCCTTTACGCCAGTTTTTCTCCGCAAGTCCTGATTCGTAACGTGGTGTCTCAAACTCAATCCAGTCATTGACCTTTCTATTTTACGTTGTGCAACTTTCAGTTTTTTTGCGGATGTCATTGTTAAGGTGAGTGTTTCCGCGCCGTATGTGAGCATTGGTAGAACGCATTGATCGAAAACTTTTCTTTTTTGACATATGGGTAGGTCACTCTTGAAGACGTGCTTTTACCTTCCGTAGGCGGCCCATCCAAGGCTGATCCTTCTGTGCATCTCACTATAATCAAGTCAACATTAATTGATAGTTTTTTTGTATATTCTTTTTCCTGACTGTACTTTAATTCATTCCAATGTATTCCTGGGTTTTCAGTCAATTTTATTGTCACTAATTATGGAATTAACATCTCACCGCAGAAGATCTACACCGGCTCGGTTCATTTACGTCCGAACACGTATAACCGATGTCTGGCGTATAAGGCAGGGTCTACCTAAGCCTTACTGACGAGTCCAATAGGTAGACCCGGGACGAAACGCAGGGCTCATCACATAACACCATAATTAGTGACAATAAAATTGACTGAAAACCCAGGAATACATTGGAATGAATTAATTGATAGTAACTGTCCTTTTTGGGATGTTTCCGCGGCACGTTTGCTGTTTTATCGGATTCCTTCCAGGAATTGTTTGTCAGCTATCGAATGCTATCGAATTGAGCATGAGGATTGCGGAGATTTCGTCGTTCTTAAAGGCCAGATCAGAATTAAAAATATTTTTTAAAGAATGTCTAAAGTCGACAAACATTGAGTGAAAATATTGCCAGTCTTTTCAAATAAACACCTATACAACTGAGTGAAAGTATTTAAGTAGGGCAATTTAACGGTCAGCAATTGACTATCTTCTATACCGAATGGGGTTTTTGCAGCTCCAAAGGCGCCCCATATAGACAAGAGCTCTGATTCAGTGCTCACAAAGTCACTGTTCTATTCGTTGCAGTTCTGTGAAACGTGCATCAGCGTTTTGATAGAAAACCCAAACACTAGGGGCCTAATAAGATAATCGAATGAACATAACCTAACGGGCGAGCGGCCAGCAACGCGATTAAGGCGACCGGGTCGCCCCCTTGGCGCTTATTGAAAGCGACACTTCCGCGAGGGGTCGCCTTAAAACAATTAGCAAAGGGGATGGAAATCTTGCTGCTCCTTTGGACCGTATGCTCTGATTTTTGCTTCTGATAACGACGAAACATAATTGAATCGGATGGCCGATGATAGGACATAAAAGAAGCTATGCACAATTCAAAAAAGCCCATTTTTGGACCATTTGTACAAAGGCTGACATATGTGCAGCCACTTCATTTCTCCTGCTGAAAACGAACCTTGTAGTTTATGTAGAATACGGCCTTTATCAAGGTGCCGTTATATAAGGGGTTCAACAATTATATATCTATTAGTGGTGGGAAAAAAGTAACTAATCATTACTCATCCGTATCCGCAGTAACGAATACCGAACTAAGCTATCAAACGAGTATTCAAGTAATCGTCCTCGGAAAATCAAGTCACCCATCATAGGCATGGGTAACTCAGTGAATTTTCAGGAGTTGGCGCAGTGCTGCGCAAATGGCTTGCTGCGCCAACTCAACTCACCGGCTCAGTAAGTCACCGGTGCAGTTCTGTTGCGGTCACCTACTTGACAAATTGATAAAAAAAACGTTACTCATAAAAAATGAAGTGGCAATTTTATTAGGTGGTTTAAGTAACATTATTCCAGTTTCGGGTCTCGTAAAGCTTAGCTTTATCTTACCGTTTAAATTTAAATGAGTTAATGAGTAAGTACTCTAACTCGCAATGCAGCAACAACTCAAAAGCGCAACTAAACACAGTGTTACCCATTCCTAACCCATCATAACATTCGAGACTGAATCCGAATACGTTACTACTCGTACTCGCTGAGACTAACTAGTAACTAGAAGTAACTGGTCAGTAATCAGCACCGAATACCGATGTCACTACCGATACAGATGGATACCGACCGCCGCGTTTGATTTTCAATGTCGGTCGTTCCTAATCACTAAAAACAGCTTTGCCAGTTGCCGTTTAGTAATATTGAATTATGCTTTTACATTTACATTTATAGTATAAAATGTAACATGATAATTGTAACTTATTTAAAAAATGCGTATTTGTAAAAAGTAGTGATGAGCGAGACTGGTCTTGGTCTCGGTCTTGCAAAAAAAGTAAGACCAAGACGTTTTTCCACTTCCTCGTTAAAACTGCATGCTGCCGGGCATCGAAACATTTTTTCTTTTTATCTTCTTTTTTGTTCCTTGGTAGTTCATATTGTATTCCTGTGTATAATTGCAAAAGAATTGTTCTCTTTCTTCCCTTGGTCTTGTTATGTCTGGGGCATATATACTTCTTAGGTATCATTTTGGAGCTTCATTGATATGTACATTACGTTTTGGTAACATAGCGCACGTCTTTAACTAAATCTTCTAGATTTTCGTGGATTGGAACTCCTACTACTGCTTGTGCCCTCATATTTTTATCAATTATATCAATACTACCCTTCTTTTTTTCCACTGTTTCGGAGAAAAGACAGATATCATTCTTGTTAGTTGCTAGTTCCAACAGGACTTCCTGGTCTCTATTGTTCCAGGATGTGATATTCCACCAGGCTACTGCTTGTGCCCTCATATTTTTATCAACTCTATCAATACTACCCTACTTTTTCGCACTGTTTCGGAGAAAAGACAGATATCATTCTTGTTAGTTGCTAGTTCCAACCGGACTTCCTGGTCTCTATTGTTCCAGAATGTTATATTCCCCAGGCTAGTCTTAGTTTGTTTCGTTGTTCGTTCGAAAAAATACCTCCCGTTTCCGAGGCTTTCGAACCCGTTCTTCGAGCAATACAGATTTTTCTAAGGGGTAGGTTGCTCACTCTTAAACACTCCTCCTTTACCGGGGCTTGGGACCGCCAGCAGTGCTGTCGAATTACCCAATCCACCCAACAACACTGCAGGCGGAGTTCTCACGTTAAAAAAAACTATTTTCCCGTAGGCACTCTACAAATGAGCTTTTAAAAGAACTGGTGCCAATTTTGCACCACCCTGTATTCGAACTGGGGAAACATACCGATAACAAAACAACAGAGTCTACCTAAAGGTACAACCCTACCCAGAGATACAAAGACCTGAATGCTAATCTTATCAATAGCATCCGGGCTGACGCCCCCAGTGACATTAATGTCCCATTCTTGAGACGATGGAGTTGAGACCTGTCCTGGCCCATATCGAGTGTCTTTTGTTTCGCTTGTCTAATACCTTATTGGCAAGATCGAAGCCACCGATAAGTTTTGTTATGGACTCACTGTCAAACGTTTCGGTAGTAAATTAACGTTAAATTACGCTCCGATTGGCTTTGCTTCCTGTTAGGTTGATAGATGAAGGCTGCCTGATTTTCGGGACATTGTGGTGTATGGTTACTTAACTAACTTAGTTCTTAAGCGCATTAGAATGCATAAACCTTGAAATTGTTTGGAATTATGGTTGTAGAAAATAATATTTTAACTCTACGGAGTTGCCTCCCTCACCAGCTTTGTGAGTAGAAAGCTTTGGAATTTCAGTAAGTTTGCACGAAGCGAATTTATCCCTCCAATCACCCGCAATTGACTATTATTGAGTTATATGAATAAATCACTTTTACCACGTGTAGACCAACGGTACAAACAACAGCATTAACAACTTAATTGTAAATAGATCATTGATCCATAACCTTCTACCTCCTGTAGTTTTTGATGACATCCGTAGCGCTAATCCATTTCATTCCATTTCATTCCATTTCAACGTCACTTTCTGTGTTTATCTATGGTTACTTGAGCTTTTCATATTTAAGAAGCAACAGGCTTATACGCAATAGTAATGAGGCAGATTAACTTGACAAGCATCGTTGCCGTCCTTTTAATCTAGTTTTTTGCAAATTTCTAATTTTTGATAAGAATTATTTTATTCAACTTTTTTTTTCTGTACTTCCAAAACACCCAGAGGAATGACGAAAATTTTGAATCACCCTGTTTTTCTCAAATCACAAGAAAATCCTATTGATCTGTCTATAAATATACAGGGTGTTCGGAAAATGCGTTACGAAATTTTTAAGGTTATCGAATTTTAAAGATTCGAAAATATTAGACAAAAAATGTGCTCTTTACACGACTCGAAAAACGTCTTCCCTTAGGAGCAAATCGACATCAAAATTTTTATCACCCTCAACCCTGTGGCCATGTATTTAATTGGAACGCAGCAAATCAAGAGATTTATAGTAATTATTGTGTTTCTGTTAAATTTAGACTATTTTTTTAGCTCTAAAACCACTAAATTAAAGTGGAGCGAGAATATTTAAATGTTGAGTGCCGTGATTGACATTTTTGTTCTGGGAAAGCAAATGGAATACGGAAGAGGCTAGACGTCCTTAGCTCGCAGCGTATCCTGAGAGAAATATTCCATGTGGACAAACCTTTAACGCACCAACGTTCACTGTCGGCTTAGTGAGGTCGGTTCCTTTAAAAATCATTATGGTGATAGAGGAAGACCAAGGCAAGTTAAGACTGGTGAAAGTGAAGAAAGGATTCTTGAAAGAGTATTAGAAAATCCAGGTAAGAGTACAATAAAAGAAGCATTTCAAGAAGGCGTTGCTTCTTCTACAGTTTGGAAACATTCTTCAGGAACAGCAACTGTACCCCTTTTATGTACAAAAAGTTCAGGCGTTTTATGAGGGTGATGCTCAATTACGAAAAGATATGTGCCTTTCTATTTTAGAAAATATGTAAAAAATTATGAGTTCATCGAAACCATACTATTTACGGATGAAGCAAGGTTCACCCGAGGCGGGATTATAATTTTTTGCAATACTCATCAATGGACTTATGATAATCCATAAGCCGTCACAGAAAGACAGCCTCAGCGCCGGTTTTCTTTAAACGTATGGATCATAGGACCTTATAACACCTCATTTCTTTGATTGATAGTTAAACCGGAACAGTTTAATTGAACTTCCATCAAAATGTACTTCCAGATCTGTTGGAAAATGTTCCTGTACAGACCAGGTTAAACATGTGACTTCTTCAGGATGGCGGCAGATAATGCATTTCCGGATGGGTGGATTGGACGAAACAGACCTTTACCTTGGGCGCCCCATTCTCCAGATATTAATCCCATGGACTTCCTTTTTTGGGGCCACTTAAAGGGTTTAGGCTATTCAACGCCAGTAAATAATATTAATGAATTGCGACAAATAATAATAAATTACTGCGAAGTTATTAAAAATAAATCGGAATCCATTTTCGCGTTAGGAGACATTATGGAAGATTATTCTAAAATGTATTGAAATGACCGGATAACATTTTGAGAATAAGTTGTTTTGTTTTTTTTCCTAGTGTTTGAATAATTTTTGAATTGTTCTACACAATTTTAGATTATAGAGAGAGTTTTTCCACTGAAACGCCACTGGGTGGCCGCGAATAAATGTTCAGAATAGGCCAAAAAAAAGTTTGATAAGCTGTAACGCGGTAAATATCCAGGCTTAGAATTTTTGTTACATGACATCCTACCATTATTTTAGCATGTGGAATCACCCTTAAACATTTTCTAGCTCATTTTCCGAAAACCCTGTATAGAGTGTTCCAGCTTTATATCAAATTTTGACATTTAATAATGTACAACTGTAGTATGTGACACTTTTCACAATTTTTTTAAATGAATGATCCAGGAAGGGTGTCAACGTATGAGGAAACCGCATGTACATAACATTAAACTATTGAAGTTTACGCTAGGGATTACATTGTATAGGGTGTAATCAAAATAGCTATGCTCCAATTATAGCATCCAACGCTATCAAGCTGGTAATGACAATACTCATCCAGGCAAATTAGCGATAATCGCGAGCAAACACGGCGTAACAAAATTATTTACTGAATATCTACATCGTCGAGTTGTATGCAAACAGCAGGCCCAGCCAAAATCAACTGATAACGGTTCATAAAACACTGGCGTGCCATATGGCGCGCCTGGTATGCCACTTGTCCGCCTAATCAACTGTAAATAACGATGATCCAGAGTCGCTTGTTTCTATAAGCCGGATTGTACCGCTCGCGGAATGGGAATTTCCGCAAATGTCCATATTAGATATCATGCATGTTCCTACCAAATCAATGATTTGTGACTAATTTATTCCAACAAAGTCCAAAGCTTTGTCGATTTGCTGGCAATGTTTCATATATTCGCACTACGATTATGATCAGTTGCCGAAAGTGCAGGGTGATTGAAAATCGAAGCTAAAAGTAAAAACATGGCGGTTAAATGGGACTGAGAAAAGTCAATGTTCAGGCAACTTTTAATATATGGAAACTGCAGTCGATTTTTAAGATTTTTTTTGCAAGAACCTAGATATACAGGGTGAGATTTTTTCGATGACCAGTACAGGGATCTTCGGAACTAGAGCAGTTACGAAGAAGGTCAAATGGACAAAGAATTGTAGTTTCGAATGCTCTACTCGAAACCAATTTTGTTTTTCTAAAATTTGATAGCTGTCAAGAGATATTTGGGAAAAGCTTATTTATGGTAAATTTTTAAATTACTCCTAGTTCCGTTTATATTAATTTGACATGAAAATATTAAATAGAAAACTTGTAGGAAATTGAATTCGAAAGAAAATGGCATAAGAAATTTCTCCAAAATAATCGTCATTTTTTTCGAAAATAAACTTTCGTCTGCGAACAATTTATACTTTTTCAATTTAGTTGATCGAAGTTAGCCATGGAAAATAGTATAAGACAGCATTTTTTCCATAGCAACAGATAATAACATCACCTTTCAATTTTTGACATCCAAGTTTAAATTCAACTTAGAAATCTGTTAGTTTTATTGTAAAAATTTATTATTCCAATCGAGAAAAGCGCGATATAATTGAAACCTACATTAGATATGATAAAAATGTTGGACTAGCCTCTGATTACTATTTTGAGAGGTATATTGACCGTCGTCAACCGTCTTTGAAAACATTCAAGCGATTATACGACAATTTGGGCACTTATGGAAGTTTTACGCAGCCAAGCAATGAAGATAAAGTAATAAATGAAGCTGTGGAGGTTAATGTCTTGGCCATTTTAAGCCAGAATCCACAGACTTGAACCAGAAAGATCGCAGCGGTATCCGGGACTTCCCAAAGCACCGTGATGAGAGTTTTTTAAAAACAGGAATTCCATCCGTATAAATTATCAGTATCCCAAACCTTACATCCAGGGGATGAGGAGTTGTTTGTGAATTTTTGTACATGGTTCCGAAACAAATGCCAACAAGACATCCAATTCCCTTATAAAATATTGTGGACCGATGAAACTCGATTTACAAATTGTGGTATCTTTTATCGACACAATGAACATCTTTGGAATCAAACAAATCCCCACCACGTTAAACAAAGGAGACCACAAATTAAATTTGGATTTAACCTTTGGAGTGGAATGGTAGGTTCAAAAATCCTTGGACCATTTATTTTTGAAGGCACGTTAAATGGGAGTCCGTATCTTCAATTCCTTCGGAACAACCTGCATTTTATGTTGGACGACTTAGATTTAGAAACATGGCGTAATGTGCAATGGTTATAACATGATGGCGCTCCTCCGCATAAGTTTTCACAAGTGGACGTAACATTTCCTGGGGCTTCAACTGGACGAAACGGCTCTGTTTTATGGCCATCTCGATCACCGGATACTTCACCTTTGGATTTCTTTTTGTGGGGAGCCGTAAAAAACACAGTTTACAAAAACAAATATTCCAATTTAAATGCACTTAAAGAAGCTGTTGTTAGAGCATTTGAAAGTATTGATGGTTGCTCCGCAAGAAAAGCAACTTATTCAATTTTAAAACGTTGCAATGTTTGCATCGATAATAATGATGGACATTTTTAAAAATATTTTACAATAAAAATTAAAGTTTCTAGAGTTAAATTTTAATTATTAAGTATTGGTATGATTTGATTTTTATAATAATCACTTTAAATGAGCAGCCGTCTTAATTATAATAAAGTTATTAAGAACTAAACACAACTTGGCAAAAGAATGTTTTACAAAATTTAAGCCTGGAAGCGATAAGTTGGACCCACCTAACGTAATATACAAGATTGACTGTTTGAACTGTGACAACACATACATAGGACAAACAGGGCAATATTTAAAGAAAAGAATATACGAATATAAGTATAGCTTAAGAAAGGTTAACGACAATGCAACAGAATTAGCACAACATGCACAACAAAAGTTGCATGATTTTGATTTCAATAACACACAAATATTGATCAATGAGGACAACTATAATAAGAGAAGAATCCATGAAATGATACAAATTAAGAAACATCAGAATGCAATAAATTTCAGATCAGATACAGACAATCTTAGCTCTGTGTATCACACATTAATTAGATGATCGCATGCATGAACTGAATGGACCTGGTAAATAAAAATTAAACAGCAGGTATTGAAGAATTACAGAGCAATTCCAAGAATGCAAAGAAAAGGCGAAATATAAACAGGTTTTTCGGGCCCTCGCTCGATATCGAATAAAATAGGTAATTCAATGTCCAACCAAATGTAAAGGTAGAAACATCTAGACATGTAAGTCAAATTTAGATCTCTAAACAATAGATTCTAGTCTTTTCCCGAACATGTTTATCCCGACTCATCACCTGAGAACCAAGGTCCCAAATTGTACTTTTTAATATGTGTGTGATTTGAATTTTAATATGTTAATAAAAACTTAAACCTAACAAAGACTGACATAGACAAAGTGAAACAACATATACATGACTACATTCAATCACAAGCACAGCACATTTCAATAGAAACCATACAACAACAACTTTCACTAGCCATAGGAAAATTTAGCCCGGAAATAAAAAATGCTTTCTACCGACATCCACTACCCAAATACATACTGAGACTAATAAAACATAAGAGAGAACTGTACAGACTATATACAAACACTCAAAATAACGACCTAAAAAAGACAATGAACCAACTTAACAGAAACATTAAAACTCTGATTGGACAATACCGACAAGACAAATGGATAGAAACATGTAAAGAAATACAGAAGGACAAAGGCAAAACATACTGGCGAAAAATTAAGAAACTGGCGCAATACAGGAAGACTGGCACTACTGACACTATTGACGAAAACGGAATAGAACGCTACACAGACAAAGAGAAAGCGGACGCATTCGCCAGACACTATCAAAGGGCCTTCAGCATATCGACAAACCCTAACTTCGACAATGACAACTGGAACTTGATCAACGACTGGTACTTGAACTATTTTAACAACTCACCAAACTATGCCTGCACACTGATCACAGACACAGAGTACGATGAAGCCCTAGCACACATCAAAAACACTGCACCGGGGAAAGATAAAATTAAAGCAAAACTATTGAAAAGCCTAACTCAAGAAACACACAAACGGATCCTAACTGAATTGAACAACTGCATCACAAATGGCAGAATCCCAAAATCATGGAAAAACGGCTTAATAATCCCTATACCCAAAAATGGACTGGACAATACACAACCCAGCAATTACAGACCAATTACACTGCTACCAGTACTTAGCAAGGTTTTTGAGTACATAATAGGGCAGCGACTGGGAAAACTGGTCGGAAAGTACATACCATCGTATCAGTTCGGATTCAAACATCAGCACTCGACTATTCACCCACTCTTCACTCTGACTAACAATATACAAACTACCCACCTAACTGACAGAAAGACAGCTTGCCTGTTTATGGACATTAACAAAGCTTTTGATAGTGTCTGGCATAGAGGCTGACTATACAAACCATACAAACTACACACACCAACATATCTACTACACACCATAAAGAACTTACTAGAAAACAGACAACTACAAGTACGAATTGACAAAACACTGTCATTTTCTTTTTCCCCTGAACAAGGGCTCCCTCAAGGATTCCCGCTCTCACCGTTTCTCTACAATATATACTGCCATGACATATACAATTACAACTTACCAGACAAAAATCAATTCGACAGATCGGCATACATATTACAATACGCAGACGACACGGCACTTATTGTACATGACAAAACTACTGAGAGAGCAGCTCAAAGACTCCAAACACTAACAAACAACACAATGACATGGTTTTATAAATGGAGACTAACACCAAACGCATCAAAAAACCAACTTCTGCTCACAAACCACAGACTCAACGCTGACTCCCCTACAATAACTGCAGACGGCCAAACGACACAACCAAAAAACGACGTAAAATACCTTGGAATCACAATTGACCACAAACTTAAATTCACTAAACACATACGAAACATCAGGGCAGAAACAATAAAGAGAACAAAACACTTCCGATCACTAACCTACAAAGACAGAGGAATCAGCACAAACACCGCCACCAAAATATATAAAGCTATTTGTAGACCCTTGCTAGACTTTGGACATATACTCATGACCAACGGAACAGAAAGGACAAAACGTTATACACAAACAACAGAACAAATTGCACTAAGACTAATAACACGAATAAGACACCCCCAAAACCCACTACACAACCCCCCCACCCAACTACTGTACGAACGCACAAACATGACAAAGTTCTCGGAAAGACTCATACAGCTACAGACAAAATGGACAAACAACCCCTACAACTGGACCATACTGAATCCCCTTTGTCTTACAAGACCAACCAGACAATCCCGCTTCCGTTTCCCTACAGAAACACTACTCGAACACTTACAAACGCAACTGACTAGTGGACAATAAAATAATCTCTTCTTGCCACTGAAATTTTATTTAATAATATCGTTAACCTAGAATAAGAGAATTTTCATATTTGTTTTTTATTTAGATTAAGTCTACATGTATTAAACAAGGGCAGAAAGACCGATAGGTCGATAGCCTTTTTTAGAAATAAAGATGTTTACTACTACTATGTTAATTTTGTGAAAGTTTTTTTTTTTTAAATTAAATTGATAATAAATGTAAAATGTATATTTTAGACAAACTGATGATGGTGGAGAAAGACACCGAAACGTATTTGTAACATTTTAAATAATAAACAATAAAATTGACTGAAAGCCAGGAAATTTTGAAATAAAATAAAGTTATTGCCAACTTTAACGTAGTTGTCAAAATAAATACTGAAGCATACTGTTATTATTTGTTACTATGGAAACAATGCTGTATGTCTTATACCATTTTCCATGGCTAACTTCGATCAACTAAATTGATAAAGTATAAATTTTTAAAAAAACACTTTATTTTCGAAAAAAAACCTAACGATGTGATATATCATAGAAATCGTAATAAAATGCTCTATTCGGTAAAGTAATAATCAAGTATGGTTGCCATTTAAAAAAACTCAAATTTGTGTCATATGTCAAAACTGACAGTTATTTTAGAGAAATGTATTATGCCATTTCCTTTGGAATTGAATTTCCTACAAGTTTTCTATTTAATGTTTTCCTATCAAATTAATATCAACGGAACTAGGAGTAATTTAAAAATTTACCATAAATAAGTCTTTCCCAAATATCTCTTGACATCTGTCAAATTTTAGAAAAATACAATTGGTTTCGAATAGAGCATGCAAAACTACAATTATTTGTCCATTTGACCTTCTTCGTAACTGCTCTAGTTCCGAAGATCCCTGTACTGGTCATCGAAAAAAACTCACCCTGTATATCTAGGTTCTTCCTAAATTCTCTTTCTTGTTTCTAAATATATTTAGCCAAATTTCTATTCAATTTCAGAAGTAATCATGCAGATTCATGCATATGTAACAGAATGTCATATCTAAATTAATTCTTCGTTCAGCTGGTTTATAGTTCTTTGCGCTTTTCTAAACGCAGCAACTCCGAAAGTGACTGACTTTGCAATTTCGGGATTTCCGCCCCGGTAGAAAGTGTTTTTACTGCAGTTGATTATCTATCGAGCGACACCACGGATATTAAAAGCAATGATACTCCACCAGTAGATAATTTTTCTGATTGACATTCCAACAGAACATAGAAAATCAAGCGACATTTTAAATTCGTTAATACAAATAAATTAATGTATTCGTTTTCCTCCTGGTCCTCAAAAGTGGCTTGACTTATTCCAATTATCCAACAAACAGTTAAGCGTTCTAATTGCAAGAGAAGTGAAACCCTAATATAACAGTTAATTTCAAAAACAACCGAACTGGAAGAAGACAGTCAAACAGGTGGAATGAAGGTAAAGAAAAACCCTTGTCGATAAATGAAGAAGATTTGAATTGGTCTTGGGATGAAAATAGTGATACAGAATGTCTCTATTGCAGTAAAATCTGGTCCATAACTGTGGAAAAATGGATTGCTTGTTCAGCATGTCTCAAATAGGCGCCAAATAGGCATTTGGCGTGACACTGGGCCTGAACAGGCGTTCAGGCCCAGATAGTGACAACAATAAATGTGGATTTGCTTGCAAAAACAGTTAGTAATTTTCTAAAACAAGAACAGTAATACAAATCATAAAAAGAATTTCAGGGTAAAGTCGCAATTTACGAAAGAGAAGATTAATGGTTAAAAGAGCCAAGTCTGACCATAATGTTGCAATAATTTTGTAGTATTTCAAAAAACATTCAAGAAACCCGATTTCGCAAGTCTGTTGTGAGTCGAATTTCCAAGTTTTACATAATTTTGTTTTAAATTTTTAAGTTTTGAATAATGAACCATTTTGTAATGTCTTGGAAAACACTTTCTGTGCTTCTCAAAAATGTGCTCACGGCTATGAATGAACGTGTGTTTAATAATTACAGTTTTTAATGATCATGTTCGTTTTTTTAGCATTTATATTGTTTAACAGTTGTTTCCTTGTTTAGTATTTGCAGTCTTATTTGCAATCGTCCTCTTTGTCAATACAATTACCAGTTATATTTATCTTTGCCATATAACTACAAGTAAAGCAAGATGAACATAGCAATTTTCGTTAATAAGAAGCAAAACACTGCTTTGGAAATTTTATTATTACAAAAATTATTAGACACTGCATATATATCGAATATCCCTTAAGTTTTATTCCGTAGAATATTGGGCAATATTCTATCTATGTCAAAACGTGCTTGCGGTCCCTCCCTGGCTAGAATCTTTTAGTGCTCATCCGACATAGATTTATGATACAGATCCGGATGTTTTATTTATTTAATTGTTTGTTTGTCGATGGAGGGGGTTGCTTTTTTGAGCGGTCTGCGGTCGGAAGCATTAGCATAAGTGGCTGCCACATCGTGTGGAAAATGACACGTGTCAAAATACTATTGATGAAAAATTATTCTCGCACTGAATGATGGTCTGCGTCCCACTTTTCACTGTAGAATGAATTTGGATTGTTCATACAATACCTACTTAGTATTATTTAACGCTCAAACGCTATTGGTACAGTTTGCAAAAATTTATATTTTTTTAGTAGTAGTAGTAGTAAACATCTTTATTTCTAAAAAAGGCTATCGACCTATCGGTCTTTCTGCCCTTGTTTAATACATGCAGTCTTAATCTAAATAAAAAACAAATATGAAAATTCTCTTATTCTAGGTTAACAATACTATTAAATAAATAAGATTTCAGTGGCAAGAAGAAATTATTTTATTGTCAACTAGTCCGTTGCGTTTGTAAGTGTTCGAGTAGCGTTAATGTAGGGAAACGGAAGCGGGATTGTCTGGTTGGTCTTGTAAGACAAAGGGGATTCAGTATGGTCCAGTTGTAGGGGTTGTTTGTCCATTTTGTCTGTAGCTGTATGAGTCTTTCCGAGATCTTTGTCATGTTTGTGCGTTCGTATAGTAGTTGGGTGGGGGGGTTGTGTAGTGGGTTTTGGGGGTGTCTTATTCGTGTTATTAATCTTAGTGCAATTTGTTCTGTTGTTTGTATATAACGTTTTGTCCTTTCTGTTCCGTTGGTCATGAGTATATGTCCAAAGTCTAGCAAGGGTCTACAAATAGCTTTATATATTTTGGTGGCGGTGTTTGTGCTAATTCCTCTGTCTTTGTAGGTTAGTAATCGGAAGTGTTTTGTTCTCTTTATTGTTTCTGCCCTGCTGTTTCGTATGTGTTTAGTGAATTTAAGTTTGTGGTCGATTGTGATTCCAAGGTATTTTACGTCGTTTTTTGGTTGTGTCGTTTGGCCGTCTGCAGTTATTGTAGAGGAGTCAGCGTTGAGTCTGTGGTTTGTGAGCAGAAGTTTATATTTTTATATTTTTGCATTTTTACCGAATATGTTGCTATACATTTCAATAAATAATATATAAAGTAAAAACATAAAACATTTTATTTGAAAAAAGGAAAATTTGACAAGCTATTTATAGTCTTGTCAAATAGCTTGTCAAATGTGAAGGTGGAAACATCCATACATACAAATTGATGATGGTGTAGAAAGACACCGAAACGTATTTGTAAAAAAGTCTTTTAACAATAAACATTAATATTGACTGGAACCCAGGAATTTCTTTTTGGTTAATCATACTGTATACAGGGTGAGTTTTTTCCGATGACCAGTACAGGGATCTTCGGAACTAGACCAGTTACAAAGAAGGTCAAATGGACAAAGAATTGTAGTTTAGAATGCTCTACTCGAAACCAAATTTATTTTTCTAAAATTTGACAGCTGTCAAGAGATATTTGGGAAAAACTTATTTATGGTAAATTTTTAAATTACTCCTAGTTCCGTTGATATTAATTTGACAGGAAAACATTAAATAGAAAACTTGTAGGAAATTGAATTTCAAACAAAATGGCATAAGACATTTCTCCAAAATAACTGTCATTTTTGACATGTGAAACAAATTTTAGTTTTTTTAAATGGCAACCATACTTGATTATTACTTTACCGAATAGAGAATTTTATTACGATTTCTGTGATATATCACATCGTTAGGTTTTTTTCGAAAATAAAGTGTCTGAGATCAATTTATACTTTTTCAATTTAGTTGATCGAAGTTAGCCATGGAAAATAGTATAAGACATAGCATTGTTTCCATAGCAACAGATAATAACATCACCTTTCAATTGTTGACATCCAAGTTTAAATTCAACTTAGAAATCTAAGTTAATGTTACAAATTTGTAACATTTTAAATAATAAACAATAAAATTGACTGAAACCCAGGAAATTTTGAAATTTTCATCAATAAATGTCTTTTAAACCTTGGTCAGTTTCGCCATGGTTGTCTAGTTGTCAACTTTCAAAAGAACGTCAGTTCAAATGTTATTTCGTTCATTCAGTCTGGTGTTCAATGGTGAATAGTAAACAGTGTGCGCAATTTGCTCGGACAGGATTTCGCTAAATCTGCGAATTTTTCGACTTTTGTGAGACATTTTTTATAATTTCTGTTACAGGATGTTTCCCTGCACGATTTTTTAGTATTTGCCTAACCGATAGAGTGGTTTTAGCAAGAAAACGCGACATTTCAAATTGGAAGTTTTCTGACGTTATGCTGTCATGATATAGCGGACGCGCTTGACATGCACCTGCTAACAATTAGAACTGCATTGTTTTGACATTAAAGTGTTTATTTCACATTTTGAGCTGTTTTTAAGTGTTTTGAAGAATTTGCGAGTACAAAAATGGATTATTTGAGCAGCTTGAGGATAGGTGTGATTTTTTAAAACTGTCGCATCTTAAAAGCCTCCGAAGTTGAGCATCTGTAAGTAAATAATAACACTAATACTTACAAATATTTTATTGCAACGCTTCAAGAGATCTGATTCGGTGTATAAATTTTATGTCGGAAACAATATAAAGACTATAAAAACTATAAACTATAGTGACTTTTATACAAAATACAATAAAACTTTTTATGAGGCTTAAGACTTTTTGTCGCCAGATCTCTATTTTTACCCAAACCTCCGGGAAATTCTAATTAAAAAAACGAAAGTTAAAAGTTAGTGTAGCTAAAATCTGATAATTTTTGCGCTTTTGAGACCGATCAAATGATTAAAAACATTCCTGATTCCGGCCCTTTGCCGTTCTTGTAAATCCCTTTCAGTCCCGGAATGATTTGTCGAGAGTCATTTGTTTCGGCCGCGTGGCCCGATTCCGGAAACCGGAGCCGGATCTCCATTCAGAAGGAAAAGATGTGCGGCTCTTCCCATTCCGATTTTTCTCCGAGTATAAACCCGTATTGTTGTCGGGCCATAATGGTTCTGGATAATTTATGTGTCACGTACGTGCGGGTGCGGACCCGTCTCCTATCTATTGTCGTCTTGGTTACTCAGAATTGATTTTTCCCGTTTTCCAGAATAGATGTTTGTTTTGTCAACAAAGTCGATCATGCTGCCAATTATCTGAACAATCGGCTCTTTAAATGCGACTATCAATTAAATTGTTGCGGACTGCATGAAGAGTGAAATTTATTAACTACTCGATAAGATTCAAAGCATACAATATTACAGGGTGTACCAAAAGTATAACATAACTTTCGTATTTTAAATGCAAACCCCTAATTTCTTTAGCATAGCTGGATTGGCCTGCCAATTGCGAGTTTGGGCAATCGTAGTTTTGTTAACTTACAAACATTGACATAAAAAAGGTCGAAAATCTGTTTTTCAAATGGCACCTACTAACATTTTGGTCCTGTTTTTTTTTGTTTAGTCACAGTGAATTGCAATTTTCTTTCAAACACTTTTTGGCTTTTTTGTTCTCCTACTCGTGTCGTGCCCGAAGATCTCAGCCCAATAGATTCTACTCGATGTCGAAGTGTACTACAACATCCTTTACGCTTACAACTGGAAAAATTCGGATCTTTCAAGTTAAAGCAAGTAGAAACGTAAATTTTTCGCAATCTTTAGAATACACGTGGATCTACAGATGCTGAAAGTTTTATATCAATCCTAGTAGAAATCGGAACAATTTAACTGGTTAACAAACTAGTGGGCAGAATTAATGCGAGAAAAATGTTCTGTTAAAATTGGCCTATATCATTTTTAATTAAATATGAAAGGACCTAAAAAATGCCCAGAAAATGACAATGAAAAAATTTGTTTTAACACTAATGCAACAAGCACTTTTTGCCCAAATTTTGGTGTACTGTTTCGTGTATTTAAGAACGCTTAACCTCTATTTCGCCCATTCAATAACCTAAAACGTCCTGTTGACAGCCGTCGTATACTACTGCAAAACGATTATTGATAATAAATTCCAAACTTTCCGCAACGCGTACAGAAATTTCGCGATATATTGGAGAAATCGCAAAGAAGAAAACGTTTCAAGTTACGTTTTCACGTGAGTGGTGAAAATCGTGCAGTTTCGGAGTCGAGCAGTTTAAATGAACAAAATGATTTTGAAGAGAAAGAACTGTGCAATGCAACTTCTGATAAAGTATTTGATGCATTTCAACAGTTTGGAGTTCCTGAAAATCTGGAAAATTTTGAAGAAAGAAATCAGTTTAGTGAAAGTAGGTACAGAGTGAAGCTTATGAGTTGACAAACAATAATTAAAATAGGAGTCCAGCCGTTTTTGACGATAGCGCCGAAAAAGACAATTATACCTTTTATAATAGTAGTAGTAGTAAACATCTTTATTTCTAAAAAAGGCTATCGACCTATCGGTCTTTCTGCCCTTGTTTAATACATGTAGTCTTAATCTAAACAAAGATGAAAACTCTCTTATTCTAGGTTAACAATATTATTAAATTAATAAAATTTCAGTGGCAAGAAGAAATTATTTTATTGTCCACTAGTCAGTTGCGTTTGTAAGTGTTCGAGTAGCGTTAATGTAGGGAAACGGAAGCGGGATTGTCTGGTTGGTCTTGTAAGACAAAGGGGATTCAGTATGGTCCAGTTGTAGGGGTTGTTTGTCCATTTTGTCTGTAGCTGTATGAGTCTTTCCGAGATCTTTGTCATGTTTGTGCGTTCGTATAGTAGTTGGGTGGGGGGGTTGTGTAGTGGGTTTTGGGGGTGTCTTATTCGTGTTATTAGTCTTAGTGCAATTTGTTCTGTTGTTTGTGTATAACGTTTTGTCCTTTCTGTTCCGTTGGTCATGAGTATATGTCCAAAGTCTAGCAAGGGTCTACAAATAGCTTCATATATTTTGGTGGCGGTGTTTGTGCTAATTCCTCTGTCTTTGTAGGTTAGTGATCGGAAGTGTTTTGTTCTCTTTATTGTTTCTGCCCTGATGTTTCGTATGTGTTTAGTGAATTTAAGTTTGTGGTCAATTGTGATTCCAAGGTATTTTACGTCGTTTTTTGGTTGTGTCGTTTGGCCGTCTGCAGTTATTGTAGGGGAGTCAGTGTTGAGTCTGTGGTTTGTGAGCTGAAGTTGGTTTCTTGACGCGTTTGGTGTTAGTCTCCATTTATAAAACCATGTCATTGTGTTGTTTGTTAGTGTTTGGAGTCTTTGAGCTGCTCTCTCAGTAGTTTTGTCATGTACAATAAGTGCCGTGTCGTCTGCGTATTGTAATATGTATGCCGATCTGTCGATTTGATTTTTGTCTGGTAAGTTGTAATTGTATATGTCATGGCAGTATATATTGTAGAGAAACGGTGAGAGCGGGTATCTTTTATAATATTAATGCAGATAATAATCTTTTAACATTCTTTAATAAAGTTCATAGGAAAATAATTTAGATATTTTATTACTCTCTCTATTATAGTGAAATAAGCTGTAATACCAAAAAGCTAATACCAAAAAATATCTAGATTCAGAACAGGAACTGGTCAAGAACCAGTATCTTCTTCTTCCTTTTTGCAAGGCATCTGCCTTGTTCTCTACTTTCTTAGAGTTGTATCTGGGATGATGAATTCCAGCTTTCATGCCAACGTATGGGTGGACGTCCAGGTGGACGTCCATCCGTTCAACATGATCTCTCCATTCGCGACGTCTCTTTCGGGACCATGTAGGCCAGGACCTAACTATGTCCTGGACATCGCAAAGTTCTCGAATGTCTTCGTTTCTTTTGTGGTCCCTTAGTGTGTAGCCTGCTCTGGACCCTAGAGACATTATCTCTGCTGTGTGGATAATCCTTTTTGTTGTGGAGTTTTGGCTCTTGTTTCTACAGAGTAAGTCATAGCAGGTTTCACACATGTCTTATATATATAAACAATCTTTATTTTCTAGAAAAAGGCTATCGACCCACGGTCTTTCTGCCCTTGTATAATACAATCTATTATCTTATGCTAGCTTACATCGAAACTATTCTAAACAGTCCAACTTAATATAAAAAAAAAATAAAAAAAAAGGTTGACAATTAAATCTTAATGTTAATCTTAATCTTAACCAAGCCCAGCAGGTTGGTTCAGTTGCGTTGTAAGTGTTCAAGTAGTGTTTCTGTAGGAAAACGGAAGCGGGATTGTCTGGTTGGTCTTGTAAGGCAAAGGGGATTCAGTATGGTCCAGTTGTGGGGGTTGTTTGTCCATTTTGTCTGTAAATGTATGAATCTTTCCGAAATCTTTGTCATGTTTGTACGTTCGTATAGTAGTTGGGTGGAGTGGTTGTGTAGTAGGTTTTGGGGGTGTCTTATTCCTGTTATTAGTCTTAGTGCAATTTGTTCTGTTGTTTGTATATAACGTTTTGTCCTTTCTGTTCCGTTGGTCATGAGTATATGTCCATAGTCTAGCAAGGGTCTACAAATAGCTTTATATATTTTGGTGGCGGTATTTGTGCTAATTCCTCTGGCTTTGTGGGTTAGTGATCGGAAGTGTTTTATTCTTTTTATTGTTTCTGCCCTGATGATTCGTATGTGTTTAGTGAATTTAAGTTTGTGGCCATGTGGTTCCTAGGTATTTTATGTCATTCTTTGGTTCTGTCGTTTGGCCGTCTGCAATTATTGTAGGGGAGTCAGCGTTGAGTCTGTGGTTTGTGAGTAGAAATTGATTTTTTGACGCGTTTGGTGTTAGTCTCCATTTATAGAACTATGACATTATATTGTTCGTTAGTGTTTGGAGTCTTTCAGTCGCTTTTTCAGTGGTTTTGTCTTGTACTATTAGTGCAGTATCGTCGGCGTATAGTAATATGTACGCTCAATTGTCTATTTGGTTTTTGTCTGGTAAGTGGTAATTGTAAATATCCAGGCAGTATACATTATATAGGAATGGTGAGAGCGGGGATCCTTGCGGGAGTCCTTGTTCAGGGGAAAAAGAAGCAGAGAATGTGTTGTCAATTCATACTTGTAGAAGTCTGATTTCAAGTAAGTTTTTTATGATGTGGAGTAGACATGTTGGTGTGTGGAGTTTGTGAAGTTTGTACAGTAAGCCTATATGCCAGACGCTGTCAAAGACTTTGTTAATGTCCATGAATAGAGACGCCGACTTTCTGTCAGTTAGGTGAGTTGGTTGTACATTGTTGGCCAAAATAAAGAGCGGATGAATAGTCGAGTGATGTTGTTTGAAACCAAATTGGTAGGTAGGTATATATTTTCCGATCAGTTTTCAAGTCGCTGCTTTATTATGTACTCAAAAAGTTTGCTAAGTTCTGGGAGTAATGTAATTGGTCTGTAATTGCTCGGTTGTGTATTGTCCAGACCATTTTCGGGTATAGGGATTGTTAAGCCGTTTTTCGTGTTTTTGAAATTTTGTTATTTGTGATGCAGTTGTTCAATTCAGTTAGGATCAGGTTCTGTGTTTCTTGAGTTAGGCTTTTCAAGAGTTTTGCCTTTATTTTATCTTTTCCCGGTGCTGTGTTTTTGATATGCGCTAGGGCTTCATCGTACTCTGTGGTTGTGATCAGTTTGTAGGTATAGTTTGGTGAGCTGTTAAAATAGTTCAAATACCAGTCGTTGATCAAGTTCCAGTTGTCATTGTCGAAGTTAGGGTTTGTCGATATGCTGAAGGCCTTTTGATAGTGTCTGGCGAACGCGTCCGCTTTCTCTTTGTGTAACGTTCTATTCCGTTTTCGTCAATTGTGTCAGTATTGTTAGTTTTTTTGTATTGCGCTAGTTTTAAATGTCTTATATATACGCACTTTGCTTTTAATGGACGTGTGCTTGTTTCGTCATATTATATCTCGAAGGAATCCTGATATTAAAGCTGCTTTGGTTGTTTGAGACTTTACTTCTTCTTGGAGGTCTCTGCTGCTCGCTGTTGGCGCCGAGATATTTGAAGCTCATAATCTGTTCTACTGGTTTATTGTATATAGCCAATTTACATCTTCTGGGCTCTTTTGAGATAGTTAGCACTTTTGATTTTGCTACTGATATCTCCATGTTGTATTTGGTAACTGCCTTTTTGAACTGATAAAGTATTCTCTGCAGGTTGTCCTCACCCTCTGAGACCAGCACGGCATCGTCCGCGTAACAAATTACTTTAAGTTCTTTATCCCCTAGTAAGTATCCCTTTCCAGCCTTTTTTACTTCCGCTATAAGTTCGTCCATAATCAAGTTGAAGAGAATGGGGCTTAGGCTATCGCCTTGTCTTATACCAGTTTGCTTGGGTAGTCTGCGTGTCTTTCTGCCTTCCACTTGTATTTGGGTCCACTTCTGAGTGTTTAAGTCCACAACAATGCTTGAAATATCCGGGTGCACGTTTTTCTTTTTGAGAAGTTTCACAACATCAGTGAGTCTTACTCGGTCAAATGCTTTCGAAAGATCTATAAAACACATAAAGAACCAGTATCGCTTCTATATTAATAACGATTTGCTGATGAAATGGGGGAGTACTAGATATTTTTTCGGTATTTTTAATGGTTTTATACCTGCCTATTTACGTTCCTAATAATCCCATCTAAATCTTGGCCTAAAACACCTAGTTTTACTAGCCCATTTTTATTACAAGAAAAAGGTTAGAAGAAACGATTCATGATTGTAAGATAACTGACTGAAGAAGAAAAATGTCCAACTCCTACCTACTGTCTAGTGAAAATGGTCAATTCCTACTACAAAACTACTTTGGATCTCCACTAAGGAATGGCCTGAAATTCTGAGCTTTGCCGTATCGGTCCCAATCTTGGGGGTTCTTAGAGATTTTAGCAAGAAAGCGAAAAATAACATTAGTTTGGCGATAGGAGTGAGTAGTAGAAAGGCGGGCCACTTCAAAAACAGCTGCATCATTTCCGATAACTCTTGCTCCGCATGCAACCGAAACGTTGAATAGAAACTGACCGAAAAACAAACGTGTGGAAGGCAAAACCTCACCCTCAAATAGTTTCGAATCCTTTACAATCGATCATCAGGGAAGAATTCAGTGCTAACCGTTATAAGTGGATTTTGTCAGCCCGCAATGCAAGCCACTGTTGAACGGATGAGTTTTCCTGAAAGGATCTTTCTGCAAGAGGTAAAAAAGCGTGCTTACACCCTCAAGAGTGCTCGCACCGGGACAGAAGGAAGACCGGCGAAATCGAGTTCCATAAATCCAGAACCATTACTGCGGGCGTTAAAAAATGTAAAACGATTCGCAGACAGACAACGTTGTCATTCCCGTCATCGGGCCGCGTTTAAATCATAAATCCAGAGTCTGGGACGCGTTAAATAGAGGAAAACCTAAAAATAGGGCTTTCAAGGTGCCGGGAGGGGGCCCCCGCGAGTTGTAAAAGGCCGCGGATGACAAGTGGGTACAAGGCGCCGACATGACACCCTAATGGGCCCGACGCATTACTTCTGAAAGCGCGCACTCTTCTTCCTTAAAAAAAAATAGCGCTAATGCTTTCACCTATAAATAACGGCGTTAAACAAAGAACGACTAAATGGATTTCACTGTTTTATGTTGGTTAACTCACGTGTTCTTATGTATACGCTTACATTCATTTCACGTTTGACTTGATTTTCCTGTTGTAATTGAGATACACATTCGAGGTGAAATTTATCGCAGCCGAAGAAACTGTTATTTTTAAATTCGACCGGAAAACTACAAAAAAGCTTTTGCTGTTAGGTAATTGATGAATGAGAGGAATTGAAATAGCCAGTTTTTAAGGTCTTGTTCAAGGTTATTTAGAGTAGGCGAAGAAATGAAGAAGATGAAACAGGAAGAGACGCAGATAAAACGGACAAAATATTAGCGGATGAAAATGGAGAAAAAACTGAAATTTTGTTTAACATTAATACACTGTGCTGCCATTGGGCGTAATTTTTTGGATGAAACCTGTTCCAGTCATCCAGTCATCCAGCCTATCAGTGGATAGGAAGGAGAGGACCTATTGAATGGGCTCCTAGATCGCCAGACTTCACTCCGGTAGATTTCCTTTTGTGAGATTGCTTCAAATTCAAAGTATTTGTTGACAAGCCAAGCAATCTGCAGGAGTTAAAAAAGAAGATCCGAATAGAAGTGCAAGACGCACATTGTCAAGCCGTAAATGGCACACATTTTAAAGTTATGGTTTTCCTTCGATTTTTTGCCTTTTTTATAGAAAGTAGTATAATTTGTTTTTATAGTACGTTGAGGTTTTTAACAGCTGGGTTTTGACTCCATAAAAAAGCAGATGTCGTCGTTTCAAAATCGAAACCGCCCAAACTTGACCATCATTTCAAATTCGTCCAACATTGTCGATTATTTCGGTTCGACGTCATCTAGCGTCTTATTTCATTGGCTATTTGGATACCCAGTTTCCTTATAATGAAAATGTTGGATTGCATGACCATGTTTTAATTAACATCCTGTGTACCTAACTTCCTCGCAAGGAAATTTAGTGAATAAATCAGCTGATGTCCGACAACCAAAGCAATATCAAATAAAACCGTATTCTGGTAATAATTAATACCGGAAGTGTGACTAATACAAATCGGGCATTAAATTGAGTGAAGCGATGACCCGAAACGCCGCAAAACCACTAAATCTTTGAGGAACAAAAGAAATGTAAGTCGGGATTTTGAATTGCTATCGGCGCTAGCCATGGAAACTGTTTCAACTTCCGGCCAATATAGTAGCAGAGATTAGTTAGAGTAGTAGTCAACTAATCTCTGATAGCAGCTTACTGACTAACGTCCAGGCATAAAGAAATAAGTAGGTAATTAACAAACTCCCAATTTATCGTGCGTGAGTTTTCAATTCGCTGTGAGCATAACGGTATTTACCCTAAAACATAAGGTGTCATTGGTGGGTTTTCAGGTAATTTATGACCCTCAAACATGAAAGAATCGACTTCTGTCGAACGCTAAACAATGTTTATTTTACCAGTGCCATGACGGGAAGATAACAACTAATAAATTATATTTTCCATCGATAAAACCCATTAAGCAACGCCAGGGGTATAAAAAATGCATACCACAATCAAGAGTCTTTATTCCATGTCTCGCAAGATTGGATTTTAGAATAATACTTTGATTGTTGATGTATTAAATTTCTTCCTGTTGGCAGCAAAATGCGATCACGAGGCAGATATTTTAAATGAAACGGGTTCTCATAGGGTGATTTAAAATTGAAAATATTCTGGAGAAGCCGTTTGATCACACCAGAAAACTTAGCCACCACCTTTTTCATAAGCTCACAAATTATAACCTAATGATGTCAAGTCAGGAGATGTTGAGGGCCAGGGGTATTGTTCTGCTCAATCCATTATACGTCCTTTAGTCAGTTGATTTAAAGATCTACTATGTGCGAAAGGAAAGTCGACATTCGTGCTGCTAAGAAATACCTTGCCTGATCAAGAGAGGAAGAACTTTCTGACATATTTTTAAGATAAACTTATCGAAATTTCAAATCGAATCGAATCATTCAAAAGTTCGAAAATTCAAAAGAAATTCCTGGGTTCCAGTCAATATTATTGTTTAATAGTCAAAACATTTTACAAATACGTTTCGGTGTCTTTCTCCACCATCATCAGTTTGTCTAAAATACACATTCACAGTCGTCATTAATTTAAAGAAAAGCTCTGATAAAATATACAAACTAAAATACAAATTACAACATATTAAAAAGTATATTAAAAACATAGGATCACAGGTGATGAGTCAGGACAATCATGTACGGGAAAAGACCAGAATTTATTGTTCAGAGACTCATGACCAACGGAACAGAAAGGACAAAACGTTATACACAAACAACAGAACAAATTGCACTAAGACTAATAACACGAATAAGACACCCCCAAAACCCACTACACAACCCCCCACCCAACTACTATACGAACGCACAAACATGACAAAGATCTCGGAAAGACTCATACAGCTGCAGACAAAATGGACAAACAACCCCTACAACTGGACAATACTGAATCCCCTTTGTCTTACAAGACCAACCAGACAATCCCGCTTCCGTTTCCCTACATTAACGCTACTCGAACACTTACAAACGCTACGGACTAGTGGACAATAAAACAATTTCTTCTTGCCACTGAAATCTTATTTATTTAATAGTATTGTTAACCTAGAATAAGAGAATTTTCATATTTGTTTTTCATTTAGATTAAGACTGCATGTATTAAACAAGGGCAGAAAGACCGATAGGTCGATAGCCTTTTTTAGAAATAAAGATGTTTACTACTACTATTGTTCAGAGATTTAAATTTTACTTACATGTATGGCTGTTTCTACCTTCACATTTGACTGGCTATTGAAATTCATACTTTGTTCGTATCGAGCGAGAGAATAAATAAACTGTTTATATTTCGCTTTTTCTTTGCATTCTAGGAATATCAATTGCTCTGCAATTCTCCAATGTTAGGTGTTTATATTTTATGTAGTTGGTTTAATTAGTGTATGTAGGTGTTCATTTAATTAGTGTATGATATACAGAGCTAAGATTGTCTGTGTCTGATCTAAAATTCATTGCATTCTGATGTTTTTTAGTAGTAGTAGTAAACATCTTTATTTCTAAAACAGGCTATCGACCTATCGGTCTTTCTGCCCTTGTTTAATACATGTAGTCTTAGTCTAAATAAAAAACAAATATGAAAATTCTCTTATTCTAGGTTAACAATATTATTAAATAAAATTTCAATGGCAAGAAAAAATTATTTTACTGTCCACTAGTCAGTTGCGTTTGTAAGTGTTCGAGTAGCGTTGATGTAGGGAAACGGAAGCGGGATTGTCTGGTTGGTCTTGTAAGACAAAGGGGATTCAGTATGGTACAGTTGTAGGGGTTGTTTGTCCATTTTGTCTGTAGCTGTACGAGTCTTTCCGAGATCTTTGTCATGTTTGTGCGTTCGTATAGTAGTTGGGTGGGTGGGTTGTGTAGTGGGTTTTGTGGGTGTCTTATTCGTGTTATTAGTCTTAGTGCAATTTGTTCTGTTGGTTGTGTATAACGTTTTCTCCTTTCTGTTCCGTTGGTCATGAGTATATGTCCAAAGTCTAGCAAGGGTCTACAAATAGCTTTATATATTTTGGTGGCGGTGTTTGTGCTAATTCCTCTGTCTTTGTAGGTTAGTGATCGGAAGTGTTTTGTTCTCTTTATTGTTTCTGCCCTGATGTTTCGTATGTGTTTAGTGAATTTAAGTTTGTGGTCAATTGTGATTCCAAGGTATTTTACGTCGTTTTTTGGTTGTGTCGTTTGGCCGTCTGCAGTTATTGTAGAGGAGTCAGCGTTGAGTCTGTGGCTTGTGAGCAGAAGTTGGTTTTTTGACGCGTTTGGTGTTAGTCTCCATTTATAAACCATGTCATTGCGTTGTTTGTTAGTGTTTGGAGTCTTTGAGCTGCTCTCTCAGTAGTTTTGTCATGTACAATAAGTGCCGTGTCGTCTGCGTATTGTAATATGTATGCCGATCTGTCGATTTAATTTTTGTCTGGTAAGTTGTAATTGTATATGTAATGGCAGTATATATTGTAGAGAAACGGTGAGAGCGGGGATCCTTGAGGGAGCGCTTGTTCAGGGGAAAAAGAAAATGACAGTGTTTTGTCAATTCGTACTTGTAGTTGTCTGTTTTCTAGTAAGTTCTTTATGGTGTGTAGTAGATATGTTGGTGTGTGTAGTTTGTATAGTTTGTATAGTAAGCCTCTATGCCAGACACTATCAAAAGCCTTGTTAATCTCCATAAACAGGCAAGCTGTCTTTCTGTCAGTTAGGTGGGTAGTTTGTATATTGTTGGCCAAAATAAAGAGCGGATGAACAGTCGAGTGATGCTGTTTGAAACCAAATTCGTAGATAGGTATATATTTTCCAATCACTTTTTCAAGCCGCTGCTTCATTATGTATTCAAAAATTTGTTTCTAAATATGTTTCAAAAATATGTTTTTTATTTTGTATCATTTCATGGATTCTTCTCTTATTATAATTGTCTTCATTGATTAATATTTTTGTGTTATCAAAATCAAAACTATGTAATTTTTGTTGTGCATGTTGTGCTAATGCTGTTCCATTTTCGTTAACCTTTCTTAAGCTACATTTATGTTCGTATATTATTTTCTTTAAATATTGTCCTGTTTGACCTATGTATGCGTTGTCACAGTCCAAACAGTCAATCTTGTATATTACATTAGGTGTGTTTAACTTATCACTTCGAGGTTTAAATTTTGTGAAACATTCCTTTGCTAAGTTGTTTTTAGTTTTTTTCTGCTATAGTAATATTATGCGGTTTTAAAATATGTTTTTATTTTTGTGTTGATTTCTGGAATATACGGTACTGATATATACTTGATCTCACCTTCTTTTTTATTATTGTTATTATTTATGTTGTTCCATTTATTGGAATTGTAGATTTTATTTATTCTTCGTTTTATGATTGGTTCGAAGAATGATTTGGGATAGTTGTTCATTATTAGTATTTTTTTTTTTCTAGACTTTTTGCTCTATACTCATAAGGTGACAATTTAATCGCTCTATCAGTAAGAGCTGTTACAACACTTTTTGTACCAGTTTGTTTTTATTTCCCCATTGTTGTCATACATAACCTGGATGACTGGAACCCAGGAATTTCTTTTGAATTAAATTGAAATACAGTCAGTAAAGTATACACACTTATCGAAAATTTTAATATTTATCTGCGTTTAAATGGCTTACAAAAACGACTGCTCCAATGAGCATGTTATCAATAATTCAACACTAGAAATTTACCAAAAAACTGTGTTGATGATAAGGATTGATGAGGATAGAAGAAGGCAACGAATTCATCAAAACCGTTTTGTAGCACAGGAAAAGTCAACTAGAGACAGTCTCTAGTATAGGGTAAGTCCGGGAGAGCCCGACCACTTTTTTGCAAACTGCTCCAGGAGTCCGAATTTACCCTATGACACAGGGGTTTCACCAATAAACTACTAGTATAGCATGAAAACTTTAAAACTGTAAGCAATCTGTGAAAAAACTACGTAAATAGAACGATATAAAACGAAAAACGAAATGCATATCTGATCGAACTCACCCAAGTTGTCTGGGTCAGACCGACCACCATGTCATGGTTACAGAGACAACCAAGTAATACTTTAGAAAAACAGTAATTCACTCAAAACAAACCCATTGAACCATTACTCATGTTTCTTCTGTTTCTTAGTCGCCATTTTTCCGCAACTTTGTGCAATTTTCGTGCATCCATCGGTGACACAGCAAACATTGCATCCAATCATCTTTGAGGGTAGTCTTATTATAACTTTCTCCACATCGGGCGCAATTGTTTTCGTCAAAAATAAGGTAGTAAGTGGTCTGGTAGATACTTGAATTACTAATCATATGCACCTATTCAATATAAAAAAAAGTGTGGTAACAGCTCTTACTGATAGAGCGATAAAATTATCACATTATGGATGCAGACAAAAAAATATTGAAAAAATAAAAAAGTTACTAATAATGAACAACTATCCCAAAGAATTCTTCGAACCAATTATAAAACAAAGAATTAACAAAATATACAATACAAATAAATGGAACAACATAAATAATATAAAAAAGAAAAAAGAGGGTGAAATCATGTATGTATCATTACCGCACATACCAGAAATCAACACAAAAATAAAAAAGGTTTTAAGACCGCATAATATTACTATAGCGGAGAAAACTAAAAACAACTTAGCAAAAGAGTGTTTTACAAAATTTAAGCCTAAAAGCGATAAGTTGGACACACCTAACGTAATATACAAGATTGACTGTTTGGACTGTGACAACACATATATAGGACAAACAGGGCAATATTTAAAGAAAAGAATATACGAACATAAGTATAGCTTAAGAAAGGTTAGCGAAAATGCAACAGCATTAGCACAACATGCACAACAAAAGTTGCATGATTTTGATTTCGATAACACACAAATATTGATCAATGAGGAAAACTATAATAAGAGAAGAATCCATGAAATGATACAAATTAAGAAACATCAGAATGCAATAAACTTCAGATCAGATACAGACAATCTTAGCTCTGTATATCATGCGCTAATTAAATGAGCGCATGCATGAATTGAATGGACCTGGTAAATAAAAATTAAACAGCAGATATTGAAGATTACAGAGCAATTCCAAGAATGCAAAGAAAAGGCGAAATATAAACAAGTTTTTCGGGCCCTCGCTCGATATCGAATAAAATAGGTAATTCAATGTCCAACCAAATGTAAAGGTAGAAACATCTAGACATGTAAGTCAAATTTAGATCTCTAAACAATAGATTCTAGTCTTTTCCCGAACATGTTTATCCCGACTCATCACCTGAGAACCAAGGTCCCAAATTGTACTTTTTAATATGTGTGTGATTTGAATTTTAATATGTTAATTTTGTGAAAGTTTTTTTAATTGAATTGATAATGAATGTAAAATGGATATTTTAGACAAACTGATGATGGTGGATAAAGACACCGAAACGTATTTGTAACATTTTAAATAATAAACAATAAAATTGACTGAAACCCAGGAATACATTGGAATGGGTCAAAAATAAGGTCAACATCGTTTTCTGAGCCGGATTGGCTCATTCATTCAGAAGAGATTTCTTTGGATTTCCTGTTGAAAATTGATTTCTTCTTTTGGGTTTTTTTAGAGCATAACGTCACAGTTTCCGCCAAAGAAGTTCTCTTAACTTTTTGTCTATGTTCAGAGGCCTTTAAAATTGTTACCTTCAAAAAGTCATTCCTCGCTTTGAAGCGGCCGTGGCCTGAACACTAGGAAAGGGGGAAATTTGGTCTAAAGGTTTGCCAGGTGTTCCGTTTCAGAAAATTGTGGAGGATCCCAGTGTGAACATCCTGGTTGCGGAGAAGTTCTGTTTTCAAGAGCGGGTGGATTTGAAGCATCCATTTTTAAATATTCTGGAAATGGAGATGTCATGTGTACCAACGGAGGAAAGTCTGGGCACCTAGATTGCAAACCAACAGCACACCCGATTTCAACAGAAATGTAGGCGTAATCCGGGATAGCGTCTGGATTAAATGGAGCAATTCCGGTTGCTCTAAAGCCCAAAACACCATTCTCAACGGTTGCTGATTTAGTCCACGCTGTGTTGAGAAGTGCATCGAATTGTAATCTAGTTAACTTTCGTCCAGGGTTGGTCTTTATGAAGTTGTTGCATGCTTGATAACAATAGCTTTCAAAGGCTTCAAAAATGAACGGTCTAATGGCTGCAGGAAATGTGTAGTGTGGCTGGGCAAACAAAGTAAGATGATGTGGTTTGCTTCGCAAAATTGTAAAACACCGATGCTGTTGGTGTGCGACGGATGGCCATCTAATATCAGAAGTACGCGTCCTCCAGGCTTCTTGGTAGAAAATGACAATCCAACTAATCCTTAAAAATATCAGCGTTCACGTAAGCAGATTTTTGATTCATGGTTTTTGCCGATTCAGGAGGCACGCCATCAGAAAACTCCGACTTCTTGTTTTTCCTTTGGATATTGAGAAAAGGGGAAGAAAATATCCTTCCGCATTGCAGCAGGCAAGAACTGAGATAGTTTCTCCCTTTTCTCCTGAAGTTATCGTTGCCACATTCTTTGAACCTTTAACTGCTAATACCTGGCTTGTTATTCAACTGAAAGCCTGTCTCGTCCCCATTGAAGACATGTCCAGGCTTGCCAAATAAATTATATGCACGCAGGGTATTTTTAAGAAGATTAAAGTAGTTTGAAACAGTGTTTTTCGACATCCCTGACGTTCGCGCAATAGAGACTCCTTCAGCCTTTCGAACTGACAAATCAGGGTCGTTTCAAAAAAAGATTTAACCAATCATAGCCTGCCTTCGACTTTTCCATATTGAATATGTGTTTGATTTTTAATTTTTCGGCCAATTCAAAAGCCATGCGTCTAACCAAGTCTCAATCAGATGGACAAATTTTGCGAAGTCCATCTAGCCCTAGTGGTAGTTTGTAATCGGATTGGTGGAAATCACCGCTTGTTCGTAGTTCTGAGCATCTACAGACTTCGACCTTTTGCTGATACATTAGAGAAGCGATCCCAAACGTTTGTGAATGGGCAACGTCGTCTTTAATCGGGGATTCCGAGCTAAAGACTGCACTTTCATGTAGGAAGCAATGTCTTTCGGTCTCAGCTCAATGGTTACTCGGTTCGGCAATTTTACTTCTTCGTATTTTTGGTCAAGCTGATTGAGCTTCACCAAAGCCCGACACAACGGGGTTTTGATTTTGTTGTTTTGGCCTGCAATTAGCGGCGGGTCGTAATGCGGAAAACTACTTAGCGCAAATTTTAAAATTACATATCCTTCACTCTAATAGTGGTCCCTCCGAGTCTCGCATCGTTGTTTGCCGAGTGTGGACGTGCTGCGGAGCGAAATAGTGCGACATTTGATAAAAATTGTGTTCGTTATCTGTACTGTGCGTTTTTTTTTCGAATAACATTTGGAACATTCCTTATCGGGCAAATACCGGGTTTGCGCGATAAGTGGAATGAATCCCGGAAGTTCGCTGGAATCCGAGTCGGACCGGAGCTCCCAAAGGAGCTACTGTCTAAGGCCTAGGACCAAGAAGAGGGGTAGGGTGCCCAAGTCCGACCCAACATCGCCAGCGTCACCAACCCCGGCTCCGAAAAAATCGGCGATGGAGGAGGCTGTAGGGGTGTCGCGGGCGACTTCAGCGGGCGCAGCGGATGACGGGTTCGTAGTGCCGCGAAGGACTGTGGCGTGGAGCACGCTGATTGTTGCTCCGGAGGCCTCCACGACGCTGAGGAACCGCTTTGCGCCCATCCAGCCGCCAATCGTGGATGAGCCTCCAACACTGCCCAACAACATCGTGGGGACTGAACGGGAAGCAGTTGCTGAGAGCCCTGCGGCAACTGCAAACCAAACCAAGAAGGCAGAAAAGCCGCCGCCAATTGTGATCGCTGGAAAACCCAGCGATCACACAATGCTGATTGGTGGTATAAAAGGAATCACCAGTCAGCCTTTCACGCTGAAGTACACGAAGGCTTCGTTGATCGTGTACTGCACCAGCATTATGGACTGGACGGCGGTGAAACGATCCCTGGAGGAGGACAAGAGCCAGTTCCACACTTACGCCCCTTCGTCGGAAAAAACCCACGCGTTCGTCCTGAGGGGCCTGGAGGGGAATGTCGATCCGACTGCCATAAAGCAGGATCTGGCAGACCGGGGACTGGAAGTGAAGAGTGTCTTCAAAATGAAGACACTTTACAGGCCGCTCTACCTGGTCGTCACCAGCGACAAGGCAACCCTCCGAAGGCTTAACGCCGAGGCCAGGGTGGTGTGTAGTGTCAGGGTTTGTTACGTGCAAATATTTTGCCGTAAACCTGTTAATTTGTTTTCGACCTCGGCATGCGTGTGCAAGTTATTTGCCAAACATATCTGTTTTGGTTTTTTCATCATAGAGTTAAATTTTGGCTGTAAAATCCGAATCTAGCAAATTTGGCGATTCTCATCGCAGTTTCGATTCTTATCGCAGGTGAAAAAAATGTTTGGTAGATTGCGGGATCACGTGTCCGTTAGGGCCAATGAAATTGGTGATTTTTGATTCCTGCTCCAACGGAAGGTTGGGGGGAGGAAAAACTTCTACTGGTGTGACGGTAGATTTTTGGTGGTTGAAGAATGAATTAGGCCGTGCCGGTCTGATCGGCAGGTCGATTTTTGAGTTTGTTCCGCACGGTCGGGCTTTGAGATTTTGTCGGGCTTTGAGATCATTGTGTTCAGCGTTACCGCATGGTCGGTTTTTGAAGGGTTTTGGAATCGAGAAGTTTATTGATGATGGTATTGATGGTTTGCAAGAGGCCTTGATTGATGGTTTGCAAGAGGTTTGCAAGAGTCGGCGATTTGAAGTTTTGGGGACCCAAGAGCCGGATGGACGAATCCATGATGGCCGTTATGACCACGTGGAATTGACGTGGAGGCTGGTTCTGGTGTTTTCCATTTTGGTGGAAGTTGTATGCTACTTGGAAGCATGCTGGCGCCCAACTTTTGGTGAAGACTTTGTTTTTCTATCAGTTTTTTTATGACAGTTTTTTTTATGATGGGAATTAATAACGTTATATAGTTAACTGCTTGTGCTGAAACATTCAAGTTCGACTGCATTCAGTTCATTTTGTTTCTTTTTGCTTTGATTGCGATTCACAGTCGGACCTGAGTGATTTCCTTATTTATTTTGGTACCCCTTTACTGTGGATTTTTTTTTATTTTTATTTATGATCACGACCGATCCCCATTGGAAGACCTGCGAGGCCACTGACTGAAGTGATCACTCCAGCAGGTCCCCCTCAGGGTCCTTCCCCTTCACCACCCAGGCTTGATTGAAGTTAAGGTATCCATAGATTAAGGGTGCTACCAAAAATATCCGAGTGATACACTCTAAGTAAATTTATATGTTTTTTTACCTTTATTACTCTCAGTAAGATTGTTAACTTGTTTGAATACATTGGTTGTGCAGTTGAATTTGAGTGTGCATAATTTTGTATTGTCCATTGAGCGTTCCAAAAATTGTTCACTAGCCGCAAAGTACTAGCTCTTGCTCTAACTCACGCCCGAGATAAAATAAATATAGTTGGAAGTAAAATTCATAACAAATTGGCGCCCAACGTGGGGCACTATTTAATTTTTTTGGAAGCGCTAAATGGACACTTACGATTCAGGTTTCAATGCAGGATATTTTTGGTCCGTTTAGATATAGTTTGATCTATTGAGGGTTGCCGGTATATCTTGTTATATATTTTCGATATTCTTTTTTTTGGTACTGCGGTTATTTTTTTATATATTTTGATACAGTCTGTTAAGTATCACGTGGGTGACTGTGTTTGGAAAAAAAAAAAAAATTTTGTTTTGTCAAAGGCCATTGATGGGTTTGCCGCAAAGTTAGCCCTTAAATTTATTCCCTGTTTGTAACCAAAGTTATCTCAGATTTGGTTTATCGGTTGAGTGACCGCGATGGTCGTGATTTGGGGAACTGGCACGTTTCGGATATTAAGCCCGATGTAACGATTGATGATGATTAACGATGATGAACAATTCCGCTCTACAGACAGGGGCGTACCTTGGTGTGTTGTGATCAGCTTGGCGCAAAACTTGATGATCGCTCACATTGAGGTTGGGAAGAATACTTCTGTTCAGATTCTGGCAGTGGTAAAAGTCCAGCCAAGTGGTTAGTGCGGAGTAATCTTCAATCGCTTCGCGCTTATGTGTGCAGCTGTGTAAATGGCTGACCGTATCTCAATGTTGTCGTTGGTGTTTTGGCGGTTTTTTAGTTTAGGGTTGTTTGGTTTTGGCTTGAATTGTGTGATGCCATTTCTCCAGAATGATTAGTGTCGATCATCACAGGGGTTTTTTTTTTTCCTCTGTTGGATCAACCTTCAGTTGATCCAACAGCTTCATCCTTACGGGTCGATAAATTCAGGTTGATGTGGTGTTGATTGCTATTGGTAGAGATATTTTCTTTTTTGTTTTAATGCCGCCCTATGGTCTTTATTTTTTTTTTGAGACCCGTAGGATTTTTGTTCATAGTCGATGTTTAAAGTTCCTACGTTACCTCTCCGGTCTAGCTAGCCTTCAGCGGTGCTGACGGCTTTAAATTGTAAGTTTTGGCATTAACGGCTAATGGTCTGGTTCGCCCATTGGTGTTGCTCTTTAGGACCTAGATTGTAAGTTTTGGCATTAACGAGTAATGGTCTGGTTCGCCATTGGTGTTGCTCTTTAGGACATAGATTGTAAGTTTCGGCATTAACGCTGATTGTTGAGGTTCGCTATTGGTGTTGCCTGTAAGGACCTAGTTTTAAAGTTTAGCTCAACGCTTGTCGTCTGGATCCGTGACAGGTGTTTGCTCTTCAGGATCTAGTGAGTTTATTGCGAGAAAAAAAAATTAAACTTGGGTGTTTAAATTTTTTTTTTGGTTACTTAGGGGAGTGTGTGTTACGTGCAAATATTTTGCCGTAAACCTGTTAATTTTGTTTTCGACCTCGGCATGCGTGTGCAAGTTATTTGCCAAGCATATCTGTTTTGGTTTTTTCATCATAGAGTTAAATTTTGGCTGTAAAATCCGAATCTAGCAAATTTGGCGATTCTCATCGCAGTTTCGATTCTTATCGCAGGTAAAAAAAAATGTTTGGTAGATTGCGGGATCACGTGTCCGTTAGGGCCAATGAAATTGGTGATTTTTGATTCCTGCTCCAACGGAAGGTTGGGGGGAGGAAAAACTTCTACTGGTGTGACGGTAGATTTTGGTGGTTGAAGAAGGAATTAGGCCGTGCCGATCAGATCGGCAGGTCGATTTTTGAGTTTGTTCCGCACGGTCGGGCTTTGAGATTTTCACTGTGTTCAGCGCTACCGCATGGTCGGTTATTTGAAGGGTTTTGGAATCGAGAAGTTTATTGATGATGTATTGATGGTTTGCAAGAGGCCTTGATTGATGGTTTGCAAGAGGTTTGCAAGAGTCGGCGATTTGAAGTTTTGGGGACCCAAGAGCCGGATGGACGAATCCATGATGGCCGTTATGACCACGTGGAATTGACGTGGAGGCTGGTTCTGGTGTTTTCCATTTTGGTGGAAGTTGTATGCTACTTGGAAGCATGCTGGCGCCCAACTTTTGGTGAAGACTTTGTTTTTCTATCAGTTTTTTTATGACAGTTTTTTTATGATGGGAATTAATAACGTTATATAGTTAACTGCTTGTGCTGAAACATTCAAGTTCGACTGCATTCAGTTCATTTTGTTTCTTTTTGCTTTGATTGCGATTCACAGTCGGACCTGAGTGATTTCCTTATTTATTTTGGTACCCCTTTACTGTGGATTTTTTTTTATTTTTATTTATGATCACGACCGATCCCCATTGGAAGACCTGCGAGGCCACTGACTGAAGTGATCACTCCAGCAGGTCCCCCTCAGGGTCCCTTCCCCTTCACCATCCAGGCTTGATTGAAGTTAAGGTATCCATAGATTAAGGGTGCTACCAAAAATATCCGAGTGATACACTCGAAGTAAATTATGTATTTTTTTTTTACCTTTATTACTCTCAGTAAATTGTTACTTGCTTAAATACATTAGTTGTGCAGTTGAATTTGAGTGTGCATAATTTTGTATTGTCCATTGAGCGTTCCAAAAATTGTCACTAGCCGCAAAGTACTAGCTCTTGCTCTAACTCACGCCCGAGATAAAATAAATATAGTTGGAAGTAAAATTCATAACAGGTTTCGTGGGAAACCCGTAAAAACCGGAAGACCCTGACACAATGTCGTCGATGCCAGGGCTGGGGTCATGTCTCCGGGAACTGCCGCCGGGACTTTAAATGCTCCCGATGCGCTGGGGGGCATGAAATCACGGCCTGCCCCGTTGGGGCTACATTAAAATGCGCTAACTGCGGTGGGCCTCATCGTAGCTTTGACGAGGCTTGCCCAGTATACATTTACAAACAGGCGCAAGTCCCGGCGGAGAAGCAGCGTTTCGTCCCTGCTCCTCTTCCAACGAGGCCAGCCTGGGGTCAAACCAGTCGAGCCCCTGGCCCGATCCACCCTTCATCCCTAAGCAGCAGGACCATGGCGCCAGGTCACGCCAACAGGACCATGCTGCCCCCGCCACCGCCTTCATTAGCGGAGTTTCCTCCGCTGAGGCAGCACGAAGCTGTCCCGACGAGCTCCGCCCACCCGGCCCATGGTATAAATGGGAACGCGGTGGCCATGCTGGGCAGTGTCCAGCGGGAATTCGCCGAGCTGTCGTCGCAAATCAACTTGGGGGAGGTGATCAAGGCGGTAAGATTTTACAGCGCTGCATTGAGGGGTTGCGTCTCGAAGACAGACAAATTCCTAGTCTCAGCGCAGTTCTTCAATGAAGATATTAACAGCTTCGATTTTTAAGCCCTGATTTTGCCAACTGTGCCCTATGAGGATAGGAGAATGGAACTCATGCGGACTCCGGAGTCGTCTCGGTGAGTTTGTGCACTTCCTTCGGACCGAGGATATCGACGGTGGCGTTGATTGTCGAAACATGGTTGCGCCCCGGGGATATACTTAGGATTCGGGGGGTACAGGCTCGGAACGTGCCGATAGGCCCGGTTTAAGGGAGGGGTGGCCATGCGGTCAAAACGTCAATTCCATACAGGAGACTGCCACACAGGCAGTCAGCAATAGAGAACGTCGGCGTTGAACTTCCTGATGGAGTTTTGATCTACTGTGGCTATTTCTCCACCGTACGCTTACAAGGCCGCTGATGTCGATCCATTCTTCATAAACACCAATAGGGTGTTGCTAATGGGAGATTTCAACGCCCGCCATCCACTATTCAATAACCCTGGACATAAAAACGCAGCCGGCAATTTTCTAGCCGACTACGTTCGCGGACAATGGCCTACTCGTTATTGCCCCATTCATCCCCAACGCAATTACCCGAACAGGGGAGGGAATCCATCCTACCTCGACTTCGGAATTGCCAAAGGACTCACCAATCTCACGGAGATGGTGGTTATAGACGCCCTCAGCAGTGACCATTTGCCCATTTACCTCGACATTAGGGATTTAAAGCGCCACACAAACTAACGACTTCTCGATATTCATACGAAAATTTCGATTTTTCGCGAATATCGAAAACGACTACAAGACCTGACGTGTATTCGGGCCAGCTTGATACTGTCGAAGCTCTAGAGCATGCGGTATAAAAGGTCTGACAGAAATACAACGGACACAGCAAGCTTTGGCCAAAAAAGTTCGAACAGACCGCGGCACGACAATCTTCTGAGGAAATTTTGGACCTTATTAAGGCGAAAAATGAATCAGGAAGGCGTTGGCAGCGATTCAGGCAACCTGCCGATCGCATTAATGGCAGCAGAGCTTTGCACGAGACCTTACAGCGCCGCGAAATATCCGATACAGGAATTATTACCTGGGCGGAGAAACTGCGAAATCTGACTCCCCGTGACAATTTCTCTGTGGAAACTGTCCGAGAAGTCTGCGACAAGGCTATGAGCAAGTCCCCGCTCTTGAAAAAGAGGGGCGGAGTTATATTACCACCAGTGAACAAGTGCGAGCTGCTCGCTGACTTTTTGGCAGAAGTACACAAGGTCCAGCCAGCCCTTCAGGATAACGAAATGGAAAGACAGACCGCTGTTTTTTGTAGAACGGAAGTATCCTATACCACCTCGATTTTGCATTCCTATATAACAACCCCGTCGGAGATTACAATCGTGTCTTCGGCCGCCTCCCTAGCCGAAAAGCCCCCGGCCCAGACGGCATCCCTTATCTACTCCTCAAAAACTTACCGCGGAAACTATTGTGCTAATAGTACAAATAGTCAACGCAGTCCTTAAATTGCAGCACTTCCCACAGGACTGGAAAAAACGCTTGTAATAATCCCCATCTTAAAGCCGGGCAAAAACCCGACCGAACCCGCCTCTATAGGCTCAATTTCCCTCTTGAACACCCTCGGCAAACTAACCGAGAAGGTCATCCATTCTAGATTACAGGCAGCAGCCGAGCTTCGAAGTTTAATCCCGGAATGAGCAGTTTGGCTTTCGACCCAAGACACAACACAACGCTGCAGACTGCTAGGATCGCAACGGATGCCTATGCAGCATTTAATAAGCTTCAAAGTACGGTTATGCTGCTTCTCGACATGCAAGGGCCTTTGACACAGTCTGGCCCACAGGCCTGCTGTACAAGTTGTTTGCCGTGCCATTCACTGCCACTTACCTAGTTTCCCTGATAGCGTCTTACCTAAAAAACCGTTCCATCCAGGTGAAAGTGGAGAATTCCACTTCTGCCAAAAGACGCATCGCGGCAGGATAGTACCACAAGGAACAGTGATTTCGCCGCGCTGCTGTATACATTGTACACAGCAGACATTCCAAAACTTACCACTACAAAACTAGCACATACGCTGATGATACGGCTATCTACGCATCGTCTTTTTATGCTCAGGCTGCGAAATCTCGCATTGCACATCACCTGAGTTTATTGACGCCGTATTTTGACAAATGGAAACTTAAAGTGAATCCCAGGAAGACGGAACTTATTATCTTTTCGCGCAAATTCACTAACAATAAAATCTTATCACCACTCGTGGTCCAAAATACTCCTATCAAACCAACAAAAGAGGTGAAATACCTGGGATTCAAACTAGACGCCCGACTCCATTTCAATAAGCATGTTGACTATGCTGTACAAAAGACTTTCATGGCCCGAAGAAAGTTGTACTCTCTTCTGGCGCCAAATTCTTTCCTATCACCTCGAAATAAACTTCTGCTCTACACCTCCACTATAAGGCCCATACTGACCTACGGCTCCCCTGTCTGGCACTCTGTCTGCGATTCCACGAGACGACGTGTTCAGAGGACCCAAAATAGGTTCCTAAGAGGCGTTCTATCGGCTGACAGATACACCAGAATAACCGAAATGCACGAAGCTACAGGGATGGCCTATATAGCCGACTACATAGATACCATCGCTGAAAAATTTTATCTTAGCGGAGTGCAAGGCTCAGTCCTCACGCGAAATATCACCCAAGTAAGAGCAAACGACCGCCCAACCCATGGTCCCCTGTATAAGCGACTTCCCATATTTTATGAGGATTTTGTCCCTGACAGTACGTGACGACAAACAAACATTGCCTGCCAGTTGCAGACAGTCGTTTCTAGCAGGCTGGAAACGCACAAATCCAACATGACGTGACTTGACGGGTTCGTCCTGCCTCGTTCTGGCTGGTGTTGGCTGGTTCTTGCACCGATCGGGGCGGGGGCGGATGGATTTGGTCATCTAGTTGAAACTGCCGGCGGTTAACGCCACGGCTGACAGTATCAAACTTAAAGGTCGAAGCAAAAGGGGTTTTTGGCTTCCCTTCAGGAAGACCTTTTTTTCCTTAATGAATGCCCCTCGAATAAAACCAAAACCGCCACTTCAAGACTATCTCCTGACGTTGTCGTGCGTATGGCTAGCTCGGGAATGTCCGTGTTAGGGCACTGCCCAGGTAATGGACGACTTAGCGCGCCTATTTAGATCATGGGCAAAGAGCAACCGGCCGAACATCTAGCCAGACATGGGACATTTTACTGACTTATGTTTTTTTGATTTAAACTTTGTTTGTGAATTTAGTAATGTGAATGTTTAATAAATTTTATCTATCTATCTATCTAGTGGTCCCTCCAGTGTAAATTAGCTGACTGAGTTTCATGAAGGTTTATCAGTGATAACTCCAAGCTTCTTGTACAGTTCTCCATAGTTGATCACTCCATATAGTTCTTGAACAAGTTTTTTGATGTTCTCGGAAAATTTTACGTGCTTGGAGACGTCGTGGAAAGTTCGCATAAAGCACGTCCGTACTAAAATTGAGCGTTTTATTATTACTTAGAGGATTGAAGTGGTGTATTGAGTGATTACCATGATCCTTGGTTTTCAACTGATCTTCAGAGACGCCCTTTTTTTCAATTTCGCGTTGATGTACTACTGGATGCTTTCAAAGTCTTTGCCGAATTCGTTCACAGCCTCAAAGAACATTACCCGGTCTCGATAATTCCATTTCCGCAGCTCTTTTTTCATCCGGTTTCAGTTTTTCTTTCTTAGGCTTCGACTCCTTTAAAAATCAGACGGAATTTAGCAAATTTTCAGCTACCCATATGGAGTTTTAAGAAAAACTGCGGTCGACTTTGGAAAATCTGAGTAATGCGGTATTCGGTGGTGGCAAAGTGAGCTTTGCAGCTCAAACTCAAAAACCGTGTAATTTTATGCATTATCCAGTAATGGCAAAGTCAACTTTTGAATATACGAGCAAAAAAACCCGGAATCAAGTTCTGTGTAAAAACAAAAAAATTTCCCAAATTAACTTTTTATAGATAAAAACGCGCAAATCAGTGCTTTATACAGAAATGGCAAAGTGAAATCTGCAGGTCAGACGGTTCTCAAAATCCGAGCCACAAACCAGGAACCAGTTGGGAAAAATTGACTAATTTCAAATTTCGACGTTCTGTATAAAATCAAGAAGCTTTTCTGAATTTACATTTTATCCAGAAGAAACCGTGTAATGTTATGCCATATCCATTAATGGCAAAGTCAACTTGGAAGCTCAAGCAGTTTTAAATATACGAGGAAAAAACTAGGAATCAATCGGGAACAATTTACTCATTTCAAACTTCGACGTTCTTTAAAAAATCCAGAAAATAACATAACATTTTATACAAAATAAAACGCGCAATTCAATGATCTATCCAGTAATGGAAAAGTAAACTTCGCAGCTCACATGGTTCTGAAAATACGAGCCAAAAAACTAGGAACCAGTCGGGAAAAATTAACTTACTGAAACTTTGACGATGTGTATCAAAACCAGAAAAATTTTTAAATAAACATTTAAAGAAGAATACTCAAAAAAACGAGTAATTCACTTCTCTATCGAACAAACTCGTCCATACCAACTTACTGCAATAGTGACAGGTTCTTGTTTAACCATCTTCTTAACCACTCTTGTGCTGCACCTGATAGGTTGGCCTTTTTCTTCATTTACATGTGCTTGATCGCACCGGTGGAAAACTTTCTGTAGTTACCAAACCACGAATTATCACTCTTTTCGAAATGCAAGCTCACACTGATGCGATTCTGTATAGTATTTGCGTAAAATATAATGCTGCATCTGATGTAAATGTAAGAGCGTTTTCTGTTGGATACATTTTGAGGTATGGCATGTGGTCGAACTAACCCGGTGGTCGGACTATTCCGGACTTTCCCTACTCTCTCAAAAATGAGAACGATAAACTAAAGCCAAAAAATCGACATACTGGGGCTAAACGAGGTGAGATTGCCTGAGTATTGATCAAAAAGAACGTACAATAATATCAATATCAATAATATCGTAATATCAATATAGAACAGCAATAATTCGTTTCTCTGAACGACAGAATAACGCTACTGAAACATGCAGAAAAGTTGAGCTATAGATGGAGGAAATAGTGCGATTGACAAAGGCAGGTGAGACAACGATGATTCTTGGGGACTTCAGTGCCTATTGGACGGGGAGTGGAAGGAAACCACAAGCAAACTGTCTGTGAAACTATCAACAGATAGAGATTGTAGACTTGTTAGGACTCACATTGGGTTCATTTCGTTAAACCTGAACTTCAGAAAATCTTACTCTGGAGTACATAGAGTCACCTAGAGTGATCATAATCTATTTGGGTTCAATTTGGAAAAGTAGTGGATTTCAATTTGGTCCAGAACAGAACCTGTTGGGCCCATGAAGAGCCACGTGACACTTCGAACAGCAGAGGCTCCATATCGAGGGCCATAATCGTAAAAAGTAATTTGGCGGAACGGTCGCGGTCGTGGATAACGGACCGTAAATTGGCGAACAAAACTAATTACACGATGGGCTCCGGTTAGTTCGCACCTGAGCCTTGTTAAATATTTTAGGCAATGGTCGCATTGGGAAATATTGTCAACCGAAAAACCATAAGTTCCTTTCCCTTACACACCAAATTAACTAAGTTAATTTCCGAGAAAACTTCCTGAAAAGCATCAGGTGAATTATGGAGCCAACACAATCAAATATACCTACAGAGTGACTCAAAATTGAGGGTTTACCAAAGCGCAGTTGTTGTACTTTTGTTAGTACTATCTTCTGAAGCTTATTAGACAATGAAAATGTACGCGTCAATAATTTTGAATTGCAATATAATCAAAAATAATTTATTTTGAAAAGCTTCAGATTTTACCAAAGAAGATCATACGGAAATCAAATGGGAAACAGACAGATTATTCTATTGTTGCGTATTGGTTGTTATTATCTTTTAAGTTTATTATTATTAAAAGCAAGAACTCTTGCTGCAAGACCAAGACCAAGTCTTAAAATGCAAGACCAAGAACAAGACCAAGACTGTCTTCTGGTTAGCAACAAGAAGACCAAGACCATGCCAGTTGTTCAAATAATATTTCAACATTGAGTGGAGAGTCGTTCGGCTGGTAACTTTCAACTGCTTACTTCCGGCTAATTCTGAATTCCGGGAACAGTGCCGTTGCAGGTGGTAACCATTGCAAGTTTGCCCATGCGATTTCACTTGTTGTCTCGTTGGGGGGTTACATTTGGACTTTGGCTCTCTTTTCACAGAATTTAAACGTCGAGTGGTGCGAAACCCAACAAACCCTCCAGATCGAGACCAAAAAAAGAGCCCTGATTTGATCCAAAAAGATAAGTCGACAAGAGTCGCTCCGTGCACTCTCTTATAGTCAGTTGCTACATTTGAACCGTGAACCCCCATTTCCAAACGGATCTCTCTCTCTGTCACTCTCTCGGGAAATTTACACTCAACTTCAAAAAGGCTACTTCGGGCTCTACTACTCTCTATATCTCTCTCGTCTCTACCAGTGAACGCTAATTTGGCCAGCCGAATAATTCAGATCACTGTAAAATAAACGGTCCCAACTAGTGATAATTGGGCAAAGAAAACGAAGCAAAGATTCATCGTTATTCCTGCAGATGCTCCCCACATCCCCCCACGATCTACTAACTCACTCTCAAACACTTTGGTCCTGCGAACAACTCAAATTTACCTCCAAACATTGGGGCCTGCAAGCCGCTACATTTTGATTGTGCAACCCGAAACATTTTGGTATTGCCAAACCCACACATTTGGTCGTGCGAGCTGAATCATTTTGGCTTTGGGAGACCCCAACACCAGTCTTAGGAAGAACGAAGTCTCGGAAGATTTTAACTCTGAAGTAGTACCAGTGTGGGGTTACCGTCCCCCATCAGGCGCTTCCCCAAGTGGCGGATAGGGGCAGGCTCACTAGATATGGTGGATACCGGAGAAATAAAATACCCGGGGCCAACCAAAACTGGCTGACAACAGGCAACAGTGTTGTCAGTACTGGGAGAAGGCTTCTGAAGTTGAATTCTTTAAAGGCTTATTGCCAGATTCCTCTGGGCGTAGCACAACGCGCCACCGCCCATAGCACTGCAGCGCAGAAAGCAAGGAAAAACTACTGCGCAAGTTCCTCTCAAGCTACAACAATAATGGCAAAATCCAAACACTATTGAGCGTTGAACTAAAGGAGGAAATAAGATGAAACGTGAAACTGTGCAGTTTTTCGGGCTTTTAGGCCGAATTTAAGACGAAAGTCGTCGAATAAAATCTCTTCCTGGCATTGTGCGATCACGGATGGCTTGCATTGATTCATCTCTGAAGATGCACAACACTCCTGCTTGTGAAAGGTCAAAAAGAAATTCCATTCCACTTCAGCCTAAAAGCCCCACAACCTGACCAGTTTCCCAGCAGTTTCAAGCAATAGCTGCGAACATATCTTTTGATAAGACGGAAAATGTTCCCATCCTGAAAAATCCTCCCGTGTGCATATTTTCTTCGTGAAGTTCACACGGGACAAGACACATCCGAACACGCCAATCAAGTGGAGACCCGCGAATATTCGAAATCATTCCCCTCGAACAATGTTCCAATATGTCGCGAGTGAGCGCGAAAATCGACGAACCGAGACGCGGACACGTGCGCTACGTAGCTCTAAAGCCACGTGTCGACGCCCCCTTGCCCGCAAATTGCGCCCACACCCTTCAGAATATGCTTGCTTCCATCTATCCATCCAGGTCCCAGTCACAGTCCTTCATTTGTTATTGATACTTTCTTTTCAGTTCATTATCCGGTCACGTGGCACAACGACGGTCACCGATTGTCAAATTAGACGCGAGGGAAATAAATGGCCAACCCTGATGACTTTTTCTCCGGCGCGACAAGTGACGAAACAAAGGTTGATTGGGCGATTGTTTTGATCACGATCTGGTACTTTTCGATGGCGATACGCTCGCGGGTAACCTGGGAATATGGGATGGATTCAAATTGGGCGTCATTCCTCTGGAGGTGTCGAATTCGTCACTCTAATCAGTTGAAAAGTGTTTTGAGATTCAAAACTTCATTTTTTAATTACCAAAACTAGTACTCGTTATACAGTTGCTTCAGAAGTTTGAAAAAAGGAAAACGTACTCGTAACCATGTAGTGGGGTTCCTTGCTTGCGGCTGGTGCTTGTTTCTATCAAACGCAACAAAATCTTAACCGTTTCTTGTCAGAACTGCTTTCAGTAATCAGCTGTTTCTTTTCAGCAACATTCATTTTCTACAATAAGCTCACTTTCCCTTTCCTCGAAGACTCAATATACAGCGAGTTCGAGTTTCTCATAAATGTTACTAACTTAATTTTTTTTAATGGAACACATTATTATGCTATTTTGAAGGTCTTTGAACAAACTTTCAGAAAATACTAAATTGTCAAAACTTTAAATCACACGATTATGAGTAAATCGGTTGCTAAAGAATGTAATATCAATGCACTATCATTGTAGGAATGTAAGAAGTTACTTAGATGATTGGAAGAGAAATGAACGCGATGGCGCAATTGAATGGCCACCTAGATCACCTGACATGACACCAATTGATTTTTTTCTAGTGGCTCATGTTAAGGCTGAAGTTTACAAACAGGTACCAACATTAGCTCAAGATATGAAAACCAGAATATGAGGGTGAAGTGTTTGAACAACTTTAATAGGTATTAAAGTTGTAGGTACTGTTATGCTCATTGTCTTTATTTGTTACTGTTTTATTAGGTGGTAGTTTCTTCTTATAAAAAAAATAATAAATTTTTAAGTTTAAATAATTTATAATATAGTATCGTAATAGAGTTTAATGTGCTGGTCTGGGTTTTTTTTGGACTGCTAGAAATAGCCTGAATTAAGCAAAAGCCTCTGGTCAGACAGACGAATTTGAGGAGATATGGCTTCTGATAGAGAACACAATACATGAAAAGCGCGATTGTTAAACGCACCCTTTAGAGCTGATTAAATGTGAATACCGTCCTGTCCCAGGACTCGATTCGACTCAGCGATTTTGGTCGTACTTGTGACAGAATCTGTATCGTGATCGTATCAGGACCGAATTAGTAAGGCGACTGTCGATCGACCTTATCGGTGTGTCATCAGTTTATCAAAGCACCGATCTGCTAATCCTCAGGCAGCCAGGCACCTTCTTTATGTCTCTTTACATTTCCCTTTTCTTTATTTCTATTATTCTTTGGGCCATTCGGTATGCGCGCTGAATTGTTGCAGAACAAACCGCTATTGAGACAGTCATTCGAAGAAGTCATATGCGTTTTTGTGTTTTTTTATGTATTATTAAAAATATATTCATAGATTTATATGTATTTAAGATAAATTTAAATAACGCAGATTTTAGAGCGGAAGAAGTTTGTTTGCTGCTAATTTTATCCAATTTGAAGCAAACGTAGATATCAATGTTTTATTTACAGGGTGTCCCGTCAGCACATGATCGACTGATGCTGCATTCTTTGGTTCAAAAGAAGACTTACTTAACCTATTAAGAAAATGTCTGGTTTCTCTGATAGCAGAGACCATCAATAGTGATGATGCCAAAAATATCCCGGTACTCTTTTGATCATGTGCTTACAGGACTGTGTATTTTATAAGTCTCTTTATGTCGTATGTAGAAGAATAATTTACTTCTCCTTATCAGCGCGCAAAATCAAAGGTTGGCACAGAACTTTAGTGTAACCTCTCCATTTAATCTTGGTGATAAAAACACATTTCGCTACACATTCTTAGTATTTGGGTTTATAATTTTAAAGCCAGACCTAATTAGCATGCACATTTTTTCGCAATTTCACTGAAAATTCCTCAACTTGTGCATGGACTTGCAATGAGAATCTTCCGGGGTATAGTTTGACTTTTTTATTGGACACTCATGTGTTGGAGTCGGTCCCCGATTATTCCCGTATTTATAGGTAGTAAATAGGGGAGCACGTTCGCCCCTTGCAAAGGGCGCTAAAAGCATATCGGTGTTCGGGGCCCGCCGGAATTTACAACTGTACCGAACTGGCTGTGAGGGTTGGTACAGCGATGACTTTCAACATTTCAGATCTTGAGGGTACAGATTTATTTCAAAATTTCCGTTGAATAATTTTATTTTTGGTAGCCGTGTTCTAAACACTGCTGCAAATATTCAGACCATAACTTACGGACATAGATTTCAAAAGAGCTTGAGGTTGTCGGTTTGTTTTTTTTAAGTAGTGCTGACTCCTTCGGGCACGGCACTGATTGCGAAACACAAAGTGTAAACTCCTTAAAAACAGTGATTAGTTGCTTTACAGCCAGTGTCGTGCCCGAGGGGCTCGGCACAACTTTTACAACAACCCATAGATCGTTTAGTGTGGAAAATTATACAGTTTAAGACGAAATTTAAAATAAAATTCCTAGGTTTCAGTCAATTATTTGTTTATTATTATATTTTAAAATCGTTTCGGTGTTGACATTTTAAAATAAAATAATAAACAAATAATTGGCTGAAACCTAGGAATTTTATTTTAAATTAAATTAAAATACAGTCAGGAAAGTATACACAATTTAAGACGAAAGGTGTGCCGAACCTTTCGGGCAAGGCACTGATTGCAAAAAACTGATTGTAAGTTTTCGCCCCTAAAACCCCCCGATATGAGATTTCGTTCAAATGGTAGTATTACAAACAAAATAATGAATTTTTTTGAATTTTGAATTTTAACTTTGACACGCTGCATTTCGAAAACCGTCCACTTTTGAAATAGACCTAGACAAACATAGACAAACATAAACAAAAGGACGCAACAGTTGTGAATAGGGAAGGATCTTCAGAAGAGTTAAAAACATCAATGGCGCGAAGCAAACAAAACAAAATTTTTAATTGACAATTTCGTTACTGTTCCATTATAATAATAGCAGAATTACTAGTTTCTCCATCACTGGATCATCGGTTACGCTACCTATGCTGTATTCCACGGATATTAAAATATACGATTCTGTATTGTAAAAACCAAAAACATTCGAATAAAGCTGTAAATAGAAAGATTCAATGGCACGATTTTGCAGGAATTCCACTTATTCACAGCGTCAAACGTAAAATTAGCGCCCCTCGTTCATAAAACAACTAAAACCTAGGAAAGCGCGCATTAATTTTATTATATTTTCTGGGGCGTATTCAAAAATTTACGATAATGTATCCGTGGCCCAAATGGGAATTTGTACTTAGGCTGTCACTTTATGCGGTACTTTGTGCAACCCGACAAAGATTTTCTCCTCAAAATAACACTTTTATGTCGAAATAAAAGTTACTCGTTTTTTCCACTCGACAGCAAAATAGAGCAAAATCTGCAAAATAGATTAAAATGTAGTGAAATTGTTCGGGTTTTAAAAATTATTCACATTTGAGGACTAAACAATAGGCTGAGACAGAAAGTTTTTTGACGCAGTCAATTATTTTAATTTTCCTCAGGTAACAACTTAAAAACTGTTTTTTAATTTATTAATAGTTCTTTATTATTTTAGTTAAAAATCAATTTTTGCTTATTCATGTACCTTTCAACTGATGCCACTGTAATTTCACCAACTTGAATGCTTAACGATGCTTTTTAGGCCCTTTAATTCACAACAGACACATTCACTCTTCACTCGTTTTAGTTCATAACACATAGGGGTGTTTCCAAAGGCTTCATTCTTTTTTCGGGCTGTAAAGGACCCTTTGGAGGATACAGAAAACCTGTACATTTGTGTTTGTTTTGTAAGGAATCTGAGATATTTGCAAAAAACTACATTGGAAATTACTACTAATGATGGTACTAATAATGAACAACTATCCCAAAGAATTCTTCGAACCAATTATAAAACAAAGAATCAATAAAATATACAATGCAAATAAATGGAACAACATAAATAATATAAAAAAGAAAAAAGAGGGTGAAATCAAGTATGTATCATTACCGCACATCACAGAAATCAACACAAAAATAAAAAATGTTTTAAAACCGCATAATATTACTATAGCGGAAAAAACTAAAAACAACTTGGCAAAAGAGAGTTTTACAAAATTTAAGCCTAGAAGCGATAAGTTGGACACACCTAACGTAATATACAAGATTGACTGTTTGGACTGTGACAACACATATATAGGACAAACAGGGCAATATTTAAAGAAAAGAATATACGAACATAAATATAGCTTAAGAAAGGTTAGCGAAAATGCAACAGCATTAGCACAACATGCACAACAAAAGTTGCATGATTTTGATTTCGATAACACACAAATATTGATCAATGAGGACAACTATAATAAGAGAAGAATCCATGAAATGATACAAATTAAGAAACATCAGAATGCAATAGATTTCAGATCAGATACAGACAATCTTAGCTCGGTGTATCATACGCTTATTAGATGATCGCATGTATGAACTGATTGGACCAGGTAAATGAAATGTAAACATCTCATATTGAAGAATTGCCAAGCAATTCCTAGAATGCAAAGAAAAGACGAAAGATAAACAGTTTTTTTTGTTTCGCTCGCTTGATATCGAATAAAATATGGAAAATTCAGTGACCAGTCAAATGTGAGGTTGAAGGCAACTATATACGTAAGTTGAATTTAGATCTCTAAAACAATAGATTCTAGTCTTTTCCCAGACATGTTTGTCCTGACTCATCACCTGAAAACCAATGTTCTGGATGTACTTTTTAATATGTGTGTGATTTGTATTTTAATATGTGAATTTTGGTGAAAGTTTTCTATTTAATTTGATGATAACTGTAAATATATATTTTAGACAAACTGATGATGGTGGATAAAGACACCGAAACGTATTTGTAACATTTTAAATAATAAACAATTAAATTGACTGAAACCCAGGAATACATTGGAATGAATTAAAGTACAGTCAGGAAAATATACGAAACGATTGGAAATTAGGCAACAGTGTCAATTACAGAGCAGAGTGATCACATTGAATATTTAAGAATTTATCATATTTTCAATCGAATTCAATCGCGAACAACAACGAATTCTATATTACATTGTCAGGACTCTTTACATAATTTTTTTCTTGATTTTGCAACAAAGTTTACTAAAACCTATTTGCCAGTGTTGACACAGCTAAAACGTTAAACATTTTTAGTTTTCAGGTAATAACTTAAAATTTCCTTTAGTAATCATTATAAGTTTCCGTTAACACAATTGTATCATCTGTGAATAGAATCACTTGAATGTTACGGCAGTTTATAAAACTCAAAGAAAAAACGAAGGTGATCATTGCAATAAAGTGCATATTGTTCAGGAAAATTTTGAGGATGATTCTGATCATGAAATGAAATTAAATGCGCTGATGACACAACTCTGTTAACACAGCCAGAAGAGGAAGTGGTAATGTTACTCCCAGAGATCCGTTTTTTTGTTCTCGCACCAGATCATGATTTGAACAAAAAGTTGGGGTAACTAGGGATGAAAGAGTTGCAAATAAAGGTATATAAATGTTATCCACAAAAGTTTAACAGTTGTTTCATTGAAGTTACGTGTTTAAGCGTTTTTAGAAAAGTTCAAAATTTCATAGTTTGACTTGAAATGTCGCACATGTTTCTATAGTTCGGGTTAGGAAAATAGAGAGCTAATTAATTAGTAAAGCATATGACCTGACCCCCATATACTGACTGATAGATATTAATCGGATAACCGCATTACCAACCTCCAAAAATGACATATGCGCGGGCGATACGTCATCGCCAGCTTACGGGGATTATATTTCTGACTTTGTTCGTAATCCAGCAGAATAACCATGAATATGGAAAAACTGTTATAGCGTGTCCGAAACCCTAATCCGGCTTTTGTGTGAGACGCGCACATGTTTGTTTTTCAGATGTGAATGCATAAAGTCGTGTTGTGCACTTTCAGTCGATAATCCATCTAGTAATAGCATTAATCTTTTTTTTAATTCGGCTCTTTGATAAACCAACCAAATATGTTGTGAGTAGGAATTATTTCTAATACATTTTGAAATTATTATTTATTTATTCCTTTTAACGGATCTGAACTCACATACATACAGGGTGGGGGATTACGGCTAACTGGAGTGCAATTTTGAAATGACTCTTTTTATGCGATATTGGCAACAATAGTGACCATTCTCTTCGACTACGTCTTGGTTGCACTACAATTTTTATTGGAACATGTCGCAGAACAAAAGAAAGTGTTTAAGTGAATACTTAATTGAAGTGACTACTCAATGTAGGTATGATAAAAACGTATAATTTAACGTAATATACGATGTCTTCTAGACCAGCTATAATGTTTTAAACACCCATCGTTTCCTTCATCGAGCAGGTGCGACGGCCAAACAAAGTATCTCCCATGTTAATTATTAAAATGCAATACCTGTCCTAGGAAAGCGCTTAGTGTAATTGACGGGAAAAAGGAAGAGTAGTAATTCTTATAAGTTCACCCTCTTGTACCCTCATGTGTCTGTTTCCTTTGCTTGTCCCGGTGAAAATTAATTTAAACCGACTTGTCCACCTGAGACCGTGGGAAATGCATTTACTAAACACGCATTTTTTCTTCAGAATTTATTTGAAATTAGAGTATTCTAGCAGGTGATTCAAGAGAAAATGGCAATATTTGAGGGGTGTCTAACAAGTCAAAATTCGCAAAATAAGCTCATAGATTTATCAGTTAATTTGTATATGAGATACAGTGTAAAATTGAAAGATTGCTGACCTTAACTTTATTTTTAAGGTCCTTTCTTACTGGATTGGAAATATATGAAAAATATACATACAGTTTTATTGTACGGGGTGTCAATTTGAAAACTTCCCACCCTTAATATCTTTCTTGGAGTTAGAAATATGAAAAATCCGAAAGACACGTCAATTTGTGACATATGTCACCCTTAGAATCTAAAATGGGCATGGGGGTCAAGTGGCACATCGTTTTAAAGGGCTTTCAATTCTCTTTTCAGCGGTATCCTACTTTGTTGCTTTTTGTCCAGAGGTTTCCGACTAATCGCGTTTCAAAGTTGCAGAAACAATTAACATTGGCTCTCCTTGCAGTACAAATGATTAGAAGAGTAGTTGACACCGTTAAAATCGTTGAATAACAGAAAGAAGATCTAGTTTAAACAATTGATATCTCATTTACTGATTATTTTACTTCATACATAAAAGTTATTACTGAAAAGCCCAAGAAGCAAAAACGAATTAACAATAATATTCCTATTTTGGCTATATCTTTTAAATTTTCTAACCATGTTTTTTTGGATAAAAAACAACGTATTTTTAGAATTTCTTGAGAGAATTTAAGTTTTTGGGGATTTCAGCGATAAGACATCCATTGAACGCAAATGAACGAGGTACTCGTAGAACCATCAAAATGTTATTTAAAAATAATTATTTTAAAATAAAGTTTGAAACGGTGCCACCCATGGGCGTAGCGCGGAAGAGGCAGGGGAGGGTCATACCATTGAAAAGCGAATTGAAGGCCCTTTAAAACGATGTGCCCGATTGACCCGCGTTCCCATTTAAGATTCTAAGGGTGACATCTACCCCTCCTAGGGGGTTGAAACAAGAAGGCTAAAGATATGTATTTAAAGTGTCCCCCTTGCAAATAAAATTGACGTGTCTTTCCGAATTTTCATATTTTAACTGTAAGAGAGATATTAAGGATGGGCAGTTTTCAAATTGACACCCCTTATAAACATTTGTACAGCAGAAGTCACATTAGTAGAAAAATATACCATGTATCTCAAACAACTCATACATAACATAAACTTGGGTCCTTTTAATCCCCATATATTTTCATACCACAAGTATTTTTTTAGTAGTTATTAAAATTAATCTGTAATGTTTATTGTTTAAATGTTCAGATCTTAGTTACTACGCTTTACACACTTTTTATGCCATTTTTCTACTTATAGTTATTGCGCTTTCAGTTTTCTCCCAGAAGTCATATGTCTACTGATATCATCAAAGGAAACCTAGAATTGCAATATATTCATCAAAAATTTTATTCTCGATTTTCCAAAATTCTAAAATTTCAAAAATCATATTAACGTTTTTTTTTCTAAAACTTAAGTGATTTTTCCTTAAGAAATCACCTGATAAAACAACAATACATTCTACTATTATACAATGTGTCTACTTAAGTTTGCACCATATGCAAAACTTTTTTATTATTTATTTTCCAAAAAAGTTATTTTTCATAAAAAGTTCTGCTTGGTCCAAAACTTAAAGTTATAAACTTCAAACAATTCACCATCAGATTTTTTCTTTTTCAGTCGTATACGAGGTAGATCAGAATTTAATTTAAAATTAATTTTTCTCATGAATAAAGTACTTACCTTTATTTTTGACAATATCCAAAATTGTTATTAAGAAAAGATCCAGTTACATGGACAAAATAAAATGCATATTTTCGAACAACCCTCAGAAACAGCCAAAAAAATTGATTTCTGATGAATGTATTTTAGATTTTTGAACATGAAGAACTTTTTATGAAGAGCAACTTTTTTTCTTTAAATTAATAATAAAACAGTTTCCCATATGAAACCAACTTAAAAATAACAAAACTTTGTTGTTTTTGTTAACAAAACTATGTTTTGTACCGTATTTTTCAATTGTAATCAACTTTTCTTAATAACAATTTTCGATGTTGTAAAACTAAAGGTACTTTAGTATTGAGCAAAATTCATATTTTTCTGATCTACCACGTATACGACTGAAAAAAAATATCTGATGGATGCATTTTAGGTTTGGGACCAAGCAGAAATTTTTATTAAGAATAACTTTTTTGGAAAAAACGGCAAAGTGACAACGTTATCTTAACCTCAAAATATTTATTTTACTTTCCCTTTTTTGTTTTGTGTTTACCCATGGTTACTACAATTTTCCTTGATTAAGAAGCAACAGGTATTTACGTAATATTAATGCGGCAGATTACCTTGAAAAACATTGTTGCCATCCTTCTGATCTAGTTTTTTGCAAATATCTCAGTTTTTAATAATTATAATTTTTTTTACTATTCTTCCTGTACTCCTAAAACACCCCCAGAGGAATGACGCCAATTTTTAATCACCCTGTGTAAAGATTTTTTACATGTTAAATGCTGTTTTTAAATTTTTGTTAAAAGTTTGTTAAATGCACTTAGCGATGAAAAATCTGACAAATACAAAATTAAAAATGGAAGAACAAAGCAAATAATCTGGAGAAATTGGAAATAACAGCGAAGTTTCGGTTCGATTTGGCCTTTGCGTGCTGTAACAAGGAATCCCTTAGGGAAATCTAAATAAAAGGTTTAAAGATTTCATTACTGAATTAGCGACAATCACGCAATTTTCTCCTTTTTTTCAGGTTGTTGAAATACTCATGATCTTCGAGACAAATCAAGGGAAATGAAGCAAACATAACGAAGCTTCGGGAGGTGAGTGATTTTTTAATTAAAGTTTCGAAATCAGTGAAAAGGTCGTTTTCCTGAACCAAAAAGGTGCAAAGTTTTCCTAAATATTACTACTATTACTAAGTTTTAACTACAAGGTTCATATAATATTGCCTATATCTCAAAAAATACGAGTTTTTCGAAGATGACGCGTCTATACGAAAATAAAGAAGATATGACTTCCGAGAAAACTCTTGGTTAGATCTTCAAATTTACCCCTCTATATCAGTGCTGGATCGCGCTAAAAACAGCGCTTTTTTATTCTGGGCCAATGATTGTTGTTTAGATGGCCATGTTTGCGCCATGTAAACTGAATCCTGGAGAAACTGAACTACACGTATTATTTTTATTAACATTTGAAGATTGAGTTTTAACATCATTTTTCGTTTATAATTTCTGAATTCGATGAATTCGTCTTACCTGGAGGAAATCGAATGTTTCGGGAGCGTGAGTTGCGTAAGGGGTGCGTCTACTGTAAAGGGTGGATCGATAGTCCCGGTTGTTCAGGAAAGGGTGAAATTAGACGGAAATTGCCTGGAGGTGGGATTTTCTCGTTTTTTCGATACTAATGCACTTCCTGCTCTAATGGATCGGGCGCTAATTGCTTGTTTCATCCCTGTGATTTTCGTCACATCGATATCCAACGTTTAGTTCATTTTGTAAATGGGATTTTGTAAGCGGTTTCGATTACGATTCGAAACAATCCAAGTTTTAACTCACTGTTAAACTTGTCGGGTACTTTGAATATTTGCAATTTACGCAAATGGGAGTTGGATGTTAAGGGCCAAGGGTTTTGATTGTCGAGTTGCAATGGTAATCGTTCCAATATTGGTTGAAACTCTTCTTTATTCAACTTCTTCAGACCCTTATTCAGTGTAAGAATATTAATTTAAGCATTTTTTTTCGAAAAGTCCGTCTACTGATAATGTAGCTAAAAATAAAAACTTAGAGCACGAATGTGAAAACAGGATAAACCGTACACCCATAATGCAACAACACCTACGGATTATACTTATTAAGCTGCTTATAGAGAACCATCATAAGATCCAATCGAAGTTCTCCGAATTTTTTTATCCGTCCATTTGCGTCATGTTTTCAATGCGGACCACCCATTAGCTACAAGATAATTCGGCTAATTGTTTTCGGGCCAGACTTAAGCCAGCCATTAAAAAATCTTCATTGTTTGAAAGGCATCAATTTCAAAGGATAATTTGATTTGTTTTTATCAAACATGCAAAATAGAACTGGATTTTTTTGCTAGTCGCTTCTAATAGTGTCATTGATGGACAACAATGACTTGTTGAAACTCATCAACTATCTTCAGATTCTTTATTAGAGACTTTTGCCATGCCTGACGACAATCCAAGTGTGAGTTTAGTTTAGTTTAATGCCCTTTTTTGTCATTAAAATTTTTTTGAGTAGTTAATTTTATTGGATGCTTCTTGTGGTATTGTCGATTGATGAAAAACAATTGTTTGGAGAGTTCGTTCTCATAAACGGTGTATCCAAAATGCTGCTAAAAATTGCAAAAAACCTCTAAATTGTAATGAATTTAAATCCGCTCTGGAACAATTTCCGGCGAAAAGTGTCCGAAGACTGATTCGACTGATAAAGTTCGTTTGTTTTCCTTTAAAGGTTGACTGCGCCATTTTAGGTATTCAGATGGTTGACTACTTTCCATATACCGGGGTTAATCGAATTTTATCGGTCAAATAGTGCTTTCTTCTCCATATTCCAGTTTCCCTGTGAGTTTCAGCTACTTTTTTTTAACTTTCTTAAGTAACCCATAAATTTACTTTCCGAATAATGTTATCACGGGTTTAAGGATTTCGCAACTATTGCTTTCAGAATTGATGATTTTCGGGTTTTTAGGCCGTTCTCGATAGGAATTTGCGGCCAAAGCAAAGAAGATGAGAAGAAGAGACCTCTGAAGATGCTAGCTATGCATGCTAGCGAAACGTCAGGACCTATCGAAGATACCGATTTTCCTAGACAGATTTTCACTATTGAATTTTTATGGTATCGAGCGCAAATGCAAACTGAAATGAGTTCTCGAATCCGAAATTTGAAACATCATTTTACCCTTACAACTCCAAAGAATGTTCTTAACCGTTCAAGGCGACATTTATAAAAAAGTTGATGACGATGTTTCTTATATCTTGTTTTGGCTGTAAAACGTCCAATCTTCGTTTCTTCAAGCAGTTTTGTTAAAGAGTAATTTTCTTCTTCTACAACATGCACTTCGGGATTTGGTGGTTTATTTCCACTTTTAGTAAAAAGTCACCTAGCGCATTTTAGAACATTTTCTTTCAAACATCTAACACAATTTTAAACAAACTCGAGAATAATTGTAAAAACTGAAATCCGTTTTTGTAAAGCTTCTAATCCTAGAGACATTGTTACAAAAAAAGAAATGCATGCTTTACCTGGAATTTCAAAAGTAAGTTGATACAGAAAATATAATCTTTTAAGAAAAAATGTTTGGTTTTTTGGTTCATTTAATATTCCTTCAACAAACCGCCAAACTTCGGCTTAGGCATTATATGTATCAGATTTAATAAAATCGAAAAACTCTGCAATATTACGTGACGGTTTAGAGCATCGGTTACAATTCTGTTGAAACAAATTCGGTGCAAATGTAAAGGAAAACGGGTAATAGAGACGAAATCAGAGCGAGGATAGTGCGGACAAAGCGGTTGCTCTGAGATAATGTTCGCAGGAGCGGAACCGACTCTCCGTTTTAATTTCGCTAATGGACGAGTTGGGCGGTTGGGTTTGGGCACCGGCAAGCACAGACCATGACCGAGGCCGAGGGAAGCAGGAATCGATGAAAAATCGCCAACAACCACCAGATAAGTTGTGGCTGAATAGTGAGAGAACTGAAAAGTTGTTCTCCTGTCCAGATCTCCTCCCCAAAAGTAAAACCATTCTCAAATAAATAGTTTATAAAAGTAATGTTTTCTTTGCGGGAGTTAGTTTTTTCAAGTGTCGTAAACTTGAGGTTTAGGTTTCAGATTAAACAGATGCATTTATTTACATTTTTTTCCGAGCATTTTCAACGAGTGACACTTTTCAAGGCAACTATGCACCGGATAATACTGAAGACGGGCATCATCCATAGCCTAAAAGCTCAGATGGGACCCCAGTAATGCTGCGAAGAGTTCACAATAAAGTGATTACACGGGCACAAACATGTTTGGAGAGTTAAACAGACAGAACTTCGAACACATCTTGTGATTTAACAACTTAATTGTACATAGATCGTTGATCCATAACCTTCTAAAGGAGGTTTTCGTTGACATTCGTAACCCTAACCGATTTCATTGCATTTCAACCTCACTTTATATGTTCATCTATGGTTACTTGAGCTTTTCATATTTAAGAAGCAACAGGTATTTACATAATGTTAATGATGCATATTGCCTTGAAAAACTTTGTTGCCGTCCTTCTGATCTAGTTTTTTTGATAAGAATTGATTTTTTCCGTTATTCTTTCTGTACTGCCTAAGCACCCCCAGACAATACCCTTTGTTGCTTGTTGACCTTTGACTTCAAATGACCCCATAAAAAGAAATCTAATGTTGTTAAATCACAAGATCTAGGGGGCCAATTCTGATCACCGAAACGAGAGAGTACACGACTAGGAATGTCTCATGCAAGGGTTTTGCATCATCTTGTTGAAACCACACGTCGTCTATATCAATATCATCCAACTGAGGTAGAAAGAAGTGTGTTATGATGTCGCGATATTGAGCACCAGTAACAGTTGCTGCTTACCAGCCTCATTTCCAAAAAAGTTTGGTACAATGATGCCTCCAGCCCAAAATCCGCACCAAACAGTGACACGCGGTGGTTGCATTTGTTTTTCGACAATCACATGTTATGTGGGTGGGTTCTCCGGACCCCAAATGCGACAATTTTGGCGATTAACAAAGCCATCAATGTGAAAATTTGCTCCATCGCTTAGGATAATTTTGCTCGAAAAATCAACATCCACTCAACAAACACTCTTCGTTAAGCATGAAGACACAGATCTTTAGTGATTTGAGCAGCTTCTTTTTAGCGCCTCCAATTGATCCAGTCTTTAATTTTTAAATTAATTTCTTAACAGTTGACGAAGTTAAACCCTATACCGATCATATTTTTTTTGTATGAAATTTTCGAACTGCGACTGCCAAACTTTCATTATTTTAAAGATATTCTTCAAAAATGAAAATACGTTCTTCTATCGGGTAACGCTCCATTTTTACGAACCCTAACCTCTCAGCTGTCAAATTATTTTTTTTGGGGGGTTGCCAACCCTTTACTGCTCAAAAGGCGGCAAATTCAAATAATGCGTTAATTTTGGGACACCCTTTATAAATATAAATTATGCCTATGGCTAGCAACAGGCGAGTTGGTACCGAAAATTTCTAAAACTCAAATCGCCCGAAATGTTCTGTAGCGGACGAGCTACGGTACAAACATACCAACTGCGCCAATTATTATTAAAAAAAGGTTAAATACTGCAAGTGACAAACGTGCTGAATGCAACTGCATTCCTTCTAATTTGCGCCTGTTGATGGTGGAAGTTTCAATGAAAATGTATCCTCTGAGGATGCGTTCAGGTGTGCTAAATTGCATGCGCTTATTATGTTAAGTTAACTGCTCGGTTGCAACGACAACTCGATGAAAAATGAACTGAAATATGAAGTTGAAAACGGTGAAAGGTTCATTAAGACGTTTTCCTTGAACGACGACGGCTCATCAATTGTCCGAAGCGATAATGCGCGAAACTACTAGACCGGCTCTGCGCAGGAAATACCTTGTATATCTTCCAAAGGAATCCTGTTTCCTTAACAAAATTGCTTGCGATTTGTTAGCGGTGGTTTTTTTTTAAATTAAAATCGTGCATATCTAGTTAAGAAGCTAGATTTCAGGTGCAACGATTTAAATGTGCGGAATTCGCTCCATTGCACAAGTGGCTAAAGCTTATGTAGCAAAAATCACACACAGAATGATTAGATCAATTTGAAATCGCCAAGTGTGAAGTTAAATCGATGAATGTGAACAAATTGAGCGGAACTAAGTCTAAAATGCCAGTTGATTTTTAATTTCCGGTGGTGGAAAGTTGCCATTTTCAAAGAGAAATCGAACTGGGCTTTGCAGTTCAGCAGGCAATTGTTGGAAATCGGTGGCCTAAATGTGTCCTCTAATATGACAATGGGTGAGAATAAGAAATAAATAAATAAATAAATAAATGGATAATAGGGAGTATTTTATTTTTAAATATGCGTCTGCGGACAAGAGGCTATTTTACGGGATCTAAAATTGGTGGAAACATGTTTCAGTTGAGTCGTAGTTTATTTAATAATCTTTATTTCTAAAAAAGGCTATCGACCTATCGGTCTTTCTACCCTTGATTAATACATGTAGTCCTAGTCTAAATAAAAAACAAAGATGAAAATTCTCTTATTCTAGGTTAATAATCTTATTAAATAAACTTTCCAATTCTAATGACAAGAAAAAATTATTTGATTGTCCAGTAGTCAGTTGCGTTTGTAAGTGTTCGAGTAGCGTTGATGTAGGGAAACGGAAGCGGGATTGTCGGTTGGTCTTGTAAGACAAAGGGGATTCAGTATGGTCCAGTTGTAGGGCATGTTTCAGTTGATTTTCATTAAAAAGCCTTTTAAATTTTACTTTTGTGTCATATTCGCAATGCATTGGAATGACTGGCGACTTAAGAACACACTTGATAGAGCTAAAAATCGGAAATCACATCACATTTATTTCTTCTGTGCATCACACACACTAGTTTACATTGAAAAATTTTTTTTTGCTGAGTTTTTAGGCCGTCGCACAATGAGGTATTAACAATATAAAGGTGATCTGAAATAAAAAATCTAGTATACGCTGGTTTTTTAAAATACTCATTAAGTCGGTTGTTTACCCTGCGTTCTCAACCATTTGTTTATCTGGATTATTTGGCTGCCATTTTACGTCAAAGATACGACTTCGAGAAATTAAATTAATTCTAAATTTCGATGTGAAAATTCATCATTTAGATTCAATACTGTGTGCTTTTTACATGCAAACTGGACCCCGATTTAAGATGGATGAGCAACCTGCAGATGTGTATTTTAACATATTATATTCATTTTCAAAAAGAGATCTTTATAAGTAATAAATCGTATTTGAAATTTAATATAAGAAGCTTCAAAAATCGTGCAAAAACATAAATTATGACTTGAACAGGGAGGTTTAGTTAACTATTTTTCTGAATTCAGCTAAGTTTCTATAAAGTTACTAGTCAGTGAACATCCATATTTTTATTGGTTAAAATGGGCTTCGGCAGGAAGACATAAACTTGGCATTTGTGCACATAAATATTGGATCACCTATACTTAAAAATTCCGGTGTACAAAATTGCAAAAAATTGCACGCAATCCTCTCTGAAATATTTGGCTGTTGCTGAATTTTTGCCTGGCCCTGTATAATGCAGACAACTGTTCATCCTTCAAAATATTACATTTTTACTTATTATATGTGCCTCTTATAATTTAAAACGTTTTTAAGAAATATATGATTAAAAAACAATTTCGATCATAAATTAATATCAAATACCACACTGTAAAAAGAATTCCTTCCTAACGTTTTGCAAGCGCGAGTCGCTTCGGCTGCGGACATACCTCTGAAGATGCAAGCCACACGTGATTGGAGAAACGTCAGGAAAAAATTCTTGATCACGATGGCCTCAAAGCCCGAAAAACTTTGCAGTTTCAAGCCAATGACTCTAGAGGTTTTTTATTTCTTGCTATATACAGGCGCGTAGTGCAACTGCATATTTTTGATTTAATGTTTTCTATCGTGATGAGTTTTTACTCTAATTGTGGTATAAATTTGAAGTAAAATTCGCGATTGTTGTGGAGATTTTGTACCTTGCCTGGCTCCTCAATTAAACAACTTTTTCTGCCCGAAAAACCTTTTACATATTTTGAATTTTTTCTTCTATGCGACATTATTAAACGGAAAGACTAAATCAAAAAAATATAATTGTCCTGCATAAAAGCGCCTGCATATAGCAAGGATTCAAATATCTCAAAAGTTAGGGCCGCGAAAACTTATTTCTTTAATAATATCATGATTTGCTCGAAAGCTTATGGCTTCTTTGCTTCTCGAAGAAAGTTTCTCAAAAGAAACTAGAGATTTAAAGTCTAGTTGGATGCAAAAGGAAGCAACTGAAAAATGTAGGCTTGAAACCTTGGCATTTATGCTTTCAGCCTTAGCAATACTCAAAAATGTTGAAATAACCCAAAACAATGTCCTTGTCTTTGAAAGCCCGTAAGTTTTTATAGTATATTGTAATATAATTGTCTTGTTTGTGATGAAACAAAATTGAAACCAATATACGCCCTTGGTTATGCCTGAAAATTGAAGTGCTCTGTTGTACATTATTTTTTAATATCGGATTCCTCCGCCTATTTCAATAACGAAAATTGCCAATTCTTTGATTCATCCACGCATAAAAGGACAAATCGCGGCTGTTAACCTTTGTTTGGGCTTTAATCAGGCACGGGTCCCTCCTCTACACCCCCGATTGCGATGACGACAAGTGTAATCAGCCTATTCTATTCAAACGCACTGAACAATTCGACGGCTCCAAACGAAAATTGCACTAAGATGACATTCGGGCGACAATGCGAAACTGTTATCTGCACCAATCACGTTTCCGTTTTTGAGTACTCAGCTGCATCTAGAGATCCAAAAGACACAAAAAACGGTCAATCCTGCGTGTAGAATAAAAGTAGAAAGTTTGATGATAAAACACAAGAAGCTAAATAGAAAACTTAATTTAATTTAATAACCAAAAATGGCTAAAAAATACATGATTTTAAATAAAGCGTAAAATGAAATAAAACGTTATCGATTTTTTGTGGAATAATGCTTCTGAAAAGACCGCAAAGTTGAGGAGTTTAAATTCGGTGCCTTGTCTTCTGTAAGTGTTTCACTTTCGCTCCAAAATCGTGCTTAGAAGCATTCAATCTTAAGACTAATTTCACATTCCTCGAATGGACTTTTTGAGCTCGCTCCGTTAATAACTCTTAGTTGTTGCCCGAACAAAATTGTGAAATCGGATGTTTTGAAGACTCGTCTTTTCTCTTCAAAGCGTTTTTTGAATTTTCAAAACCGGGTTAGGAATAAGGAAGTTCTCTTCTTTATTGAAGATATTATAGAAGGGCTTCTAGTTTGCCATTCGAGCTGGAACTCGTTGAAGCATATCCAAAACCTCGTATTTTGATAAAAATGTTCAAGGATTTTCCAAAAATGCCATCAGTATGAAACTTTTTGAAACTATAGAAGAGAGATTCGTCTATTGAATGAGGGTAAACGGAATTCTTTGAGTTATTTCGAGTAGGAATAAATAATTATTCAATGGAATTCTAAACCGAACCTGCAGTGAAAGCATCCAAGATTATGGCAAATCAGCCTCAAACTCTCTGAGTTGACGGTCAATTTGATATATTCACTGAGATGGTGTGAAGATTTGTTTGTATCCCTTTCCAAAAGTTTTCTAGAGTTTTTGAAATTTTACCATTTCGCAAAAGAAATAAGAAAGTTTTGAACGCAACAAGTGAAGCCTATTTAAATTGACTTACATCGTGTACTATTTCTAACTCTCTATGGTGTAGACTGATCTTCAATAATGATTAAAATGTTTTCAAGACACTTTATAGCTCTTCAAGCAGTTTTTTCAATTTTCTTATTTGGTTGAAAATTAAGGAAAAACCGAAATTATATAAAACGATTGAAGCCTCTTAAAATCCACTGATGGTTGGAAGAGAACCAACATAGTACGCGTGATTTTGAGGCACCAAACCTCTAGAAAACAATACATTAAGCCATGGGAATTATGCTTTTTACATCGAAACTCAGTTTTCTTTGAAATTTGCGGTTTTCCAAACAAAATATGAGTGGAAACTTTTAAGTTATTATCAAAGGACACTCAACATTCCTTGAATTGGTTTTTGAGTTTGCGTCGTCTGTGACTCGCTTAAGGGTTGGCCGATTTAAATATTTATCAAAGTATTGAATATTCTTCTTTCTTATTCAAAGTGTTTTTCAAATTTTCAAAATCGACTGAAGAATAAGGAAGTTATGCCACGACATATACAATCACAGTCTCCACGACAAAAGACACATTGACAAATCTGCTTACATACTACAATACGCCGACGACACTGCATTGATCGTGCACGACAAAACTACAGTAAAAGCAGTACAAAAACTTCAAACACTAACAGAGAATACAATTGCTTGGTTCTACAAATGGAGACTTACACCAAACGCCACGAAAAACCAACTACTTTTACCATATCACCAAATTAAAGACGACTCTCCATCAATAACAACAGACGGAAACAGAATTAGACCAAAACAAGAGGCAAAATATCTAGGAATGACACTGGACCATAAACTAAAATTTACAAAACACGCACAGAACGTAAGAACAAAAATCATTCAACGGACAAACACTTCCGATCATTGACGTACAAAGACAAAGGAATCAGTACAAAGACCGCCACAAAAATTTACCAATCAATATGTAGACTGCTGCTTGACTACGGACATATACTGACAGCGAATGCATCTGGGAAAACTAAACAACACATTCAAACAACAGAACAGATTGCCCTGAAATCAATAACCAAAATAAGACATCCTCAAAACCAACTACACAACCCCTCAAACCAACTACTCTACGAACGAACAAAAATAACGCGAATAACAGAAAGACAACTCCAATTGCAAACGAAATGGAAAAACAAACCCCACAACTGGACACTACTGAATCCCCGTTGCCTCACGAGATAAACGAGACAATCCCGCTTCCGCTTCCCAACAACAACACTACTTGAACACTTCCAACATGACTGAACCAACCTGCTAGACGATGAAAAGACATGACATAGAAGAGAGATTTTTTTTTGCTTTGTAATAATTTTAAGTTTACAGTTAAGATAGTTTTAGTTAAACCCGATTTCCTTTAAAGTTTCCGCTTTTCCTTTTTGATCAACCAAAGCGATGAAATTAAACGAAAAATTAGAGCTTCTCTTTAGCTTCTTCAGCAATAAAACCATATTGTACGTTTGTAAATCCAATAAAACCTCGTTAGGCAAGAAAAAATCAGTATTGGTAAGTTGAGTACTGTTATCTCTATTTGTATGGGTGCGGCTAGTCCATGGCCAATTTCAATAGCAATGCTTTACAGAAATTACACTTTCATGGCAAAACAGGGAATCGGGTTGATTGAAATACGCAGTGAATGGGAAAAAGAGCGCCGAGTACAACAATGCAACTTTTGTCCTTCGTTCAGCTCTCTTTTAGGGTGGTATCGCTCAAATGGAAATTGTACAACAACAAGCAAGTGGAACTGACCGATTTAGCAAACACGATCTGCGTTTTATTGAATACATTATATTTGCCCCCAGAAAATGGACAAAATGCGACTTTTTTTGCTAGGTTTTGTAGAAAGTAAGTTGTTAGTCAGAATCAACTAAAGTCAACAAGAGATCCCCAATATGATTAACGTTAGCCAAATACTCTGAGAATTAAGAATTTTGATTCCCAAAATGGAACAAGATTTATCATTATCCTTGACAAGTAAAAGATTCGTATGAGACAAAATTTTAACTCGATCAATAACTTCTTGAATTTTTGTTTTGTTATGGTTGGTTTATTCCTGTTTTTAATTATTCTTTTTTGGTTATGAAGCTTTTGTTTTGTTGTCTACTGGTGTAGTGTGATTTAAGCAAACATTTTAAGATCCATTACAAAAAAACAATAGGCACTTAAACCGGGCCAAGTATTAACAACTGCTACAAGACCAGATAATTTTTGTTATAGAAAAATATATTTTGGAACTGGCACGTTATATTTGACTTTTGCCAAACACTCAAGATTCATCATCTTTTGCAAGTGAAATCTTCGTACAAGTGACAAACTTCTAACACGAACAAGAACTGCTTTAATTTTAGTTTTATTATTTTTCCTTTATTCCTGTTTTTAATTATTTCCTTTTAGTAATGCATCTTCTGTTTTGTTGCCTATTGGCCTAGTGAGATTCAAACAAAAAAACCATCATACAACTATAGGCACTTAAAGCAGGCAAAGTATTAACAACTGCCACAAGACCAGATACATTTTTCAGTAGAAAAATGTCTTTTGGAACTGGCACGCAATGTTTGATTAATGTGGAAAAATAGTTTAAACCTTAGCAAAATACTCAGATAATTCAGACCATTCCATGCAAATGGTCCGTTTATCTAACAAACGAGAATTGTAAAGAGAATTTCCCACCAATCCAAACGAGCTCCTGTAATTGACGGAATCTGCAAGATAAGTGAACCTTGAAATCGAGAGCAATCCAAGACGTATTTATGAAGATGTTGGTGTGCGATTACGTCGCAATTTATTTGAGAAATAAACCCGTTTCCATGCTTCACAGGCTTCACTTCTTCCCGAAGAGATTATTCGTGGAGCATGCACACAGCTCTGGCTCAAATTTGCTGTTCAAAATTTATTTAAACACAACAAAAAACATACACACAGTAATAAAAATGTTTACAGAGGAAGAGAATACTAGGCGAAAAATTTAAATGTAACGCATTATCTAAAACCATATAAACAAAAAGGAAAAGGTCTCACTGGTATAAAGACACATTTAAATAAAAATGCTGCTGTTTAAGGACGAAAGTTCAAACGACGCGCTTTTTAGCTTTAGTCAAATCGACTAGCGATACTAAAGAGCTTTCAAAAATGAAATAAAAATCTGTCACACAAGTTTCTGTGAATATTCCAGTTTTCCAAATGTAATCATATGAAATTCGAATTTGGTTTACTTTTACGTTGAAAATAAAAATAAAACTAGTTCAGCCGCGCTACTCTCTAAATAGTTAAGGTATTGTTAGCACCTAAATGGCCCCCGAAGGACTACCGATAGCACACCTTGACTTATTTTGAAGCACAGTCCAAACAAGGGACTGTCACCCGCGCTTAAAAGGTCTCATCTGTCTTGGGTGAAGGTTAAAGGTTTGCTGGGCGAACGAAAACATACATACAAACACGAAATATGATATGATACAACAGGAAGGAAGGAAGGAAGGCAGGGAACCAGGGTAATTTTATCCCGCTTGGTAAACTTCACCGGATTTATTTTAAGCACTCGGTTTCAACTGAGGTTTTCGTTTTTGAATTATTACTTTGACGCTTTTTCAAAGGATGAAAATTTTCGTTTTACATAATTTACAGCAGAAACATTAGAAATAGTAGTAGTAGTAGTAAACATCTTTATTTCTAAAAAAGGCTATCGATCTATCGGTCTTTCTGCCCTTGTTTAATACATGCAGTCTTAATCTAAATGAAAAGCAAATATGAAAATTCTCTTACTCTAGGTTAACAATACTATTAAATAAATAAGATTTCAGTGGCAAGAAGAAATTATTTTATTGTCCACTAGTCCGTAGCGTTTGTAAGTGTTCGAGTAGCGTTAATGTACGGAAACGGAAGCGGGATTGTCTGGTTGGTCTTGTAAGACAAAGGGGATTCAGTATGGTCCAGTTGTAGGGGTTGTTTGTCCATTTTGTCTGTAGCTGTATGAGTCTTTCCGAGATCTTTGTCACGTTTGTGCGTTCGTATAGTAGTTGGGTGGGGGGTTGTGTAGTGGGTTTTGGGGGTGTCTTATTCGTGTTATTAGTCTTAGTGCAATTTGTTCTGTTGTTTGTGTATAACGTTTTGTCCTCTCTGTTCCGTTGGTCATGAGTATATGTCCAAAGTCTAGCAAGGGTCTACAAATAGCTTTATATATTTTGGTGGCGGTGTTTGTGCTAATTCCTCTGTCTTTGTAGGTTAGTCATCGGGAGTGTTTTGTTCTCTTTATTGTTTCTGCCCTGATGTTTCGTATGTGTTTAGTGAATTTAAGTTTGTGGTCAATTGTTATTCCAAGGTATTTTACGTCGTTTTTTGGTTGTGTCGTTTGGCCGTCTGCAGTTATTGTAGGGGAGTCAGCGTTGAGTCTGTGGTTTGTGAGCAGAAGTTGGTTTTTTGACGCGTTTGGTGTTAGTCTCCAATTATAAAACCATGTCATTGTGTTGTTTGTTAGTGTTTGGAGTCTTTGCGCTGCTCTTTCAGTAGTTTTGTCATGTACAATAAGTGCCGTGTCGTCTGCGTATTGTAATATGTATGCCGATCTGTCGATTTGATTTTTGTCTGGTAAGTTGTAATTGTATATGTCATGGCAGTATATATTGTAGAGAAACGGTGAGAGCGGGGATCCTTGAGGGAGCCCTTGTTCAGGGGAAAAAGAAAATGACAGTGTTTTGTCAATTCGTACTTGTAGTTGTCTGTTTTCTAGTAAGTTCTTTATGGTGTGTAGTAGATATGTTGGTGTGTGTAGTTTGTATAGTAAGCCTCTATGCCAGACACTGTCAAAAGCCTTGTTAATGTCCATAAACAGGCAAGATGTCTTTCTGTCAGTTAGGTGGGTAGTTTGTATATTGTTGGCCAAAATAAAGAGCGGATGAACAGTCGAGTGATGCTGTTTGAAACCAAATTGGTAGGTAGGTATAACATTAGAAATAATAATATAAGAATATACCAATTATAATATTTGTTTCATAATATAATATACATATTTGTTTCATAATATAATATACATATTTGTTTTTTGTTATGTTTTATAACTAATGAAACTGTAAATGTGTAATACAAACAGGGAAAATCTTCCAAAAACTCCAAAAGTTTCAACACAGTATAAACGTTCATAAGCAAGTTTCGTTGTACTGAATTAGCGAAAAAACACTTTAAAATAAGCCGCAAATTACCTGAGGGTTTCATTATAAACGGCGACGATTTGAACCACCCTATATAGAACACCCTGTAGCAAAACAATGCTGTCGAAAACTGAAAAACTAAAAATAACTTTCGTTATTGCCCATAAAGCTTTCAAATTATGCTAGTCGATTTGTAATGGTTTTATATGCAATTCCATTGGTGTGAAACGGAAGGGGTGAAATAAAACGTTCGAATATGTAGTAAAATACTGATAATATACTACTTTAAACTCAACAATAAAAAAAGTCACAGTTTGTACAGTACGATTGATTTATTTACACATGTGACTCGTTGCGCTTTAAGACGGAATAAACGTGATTTATGAGACCACTTTAGGCTTTTTCCGTACTCCGGGCTGGTTTACTTCACATTTTGATGAACTACTTGCATATACAGCGTGGAAGTCAAAAGGTGTACGTAAAAATACGGTCAAAAATAGAAGAAAAGAAGTTAAAATGAGGATATTTTATGCATTTCACTACTGAATTGAGCCAAACAATTGGTTTAATAAGGATATTTAATTTTTTTTAAATTCACTAATTCGTTATTAAATTGAAATGCGTATTTAATATAATAGCAATATAATAATAACAGTTAAACACACTCCAGTTAAACACACTCCATCGTGTGTCAATTTAAAAGAAAATCCTCCGTAAAACTATCAAATAAAAAAAATCGAAAACGATGTGTTTATTATGTTTTTAGAACTTGTATGTTTTTTTCTGAATTTTTTCAGATCAAAAGATCAAAATATATTTAATTTGAAGCAGCAAAAAATATACTAAACTGAACAATACGCTATTTTCTGTAAGATTTAACAAATACACAAAGTTATAATAAAAAATCAATAAAAATTATGCAGGAATAATCGAATAAACGACATGTAATTAAAGTGTGCGGAAATGTAAAACTTTTGAACAATAATATTTTTAAAATTTAACTCTGGAATTTAATATTAGAATAATTCCTCCTAATTAACTACTGAACAGTAATAAATTAAGCATTCGCATAAATACTTTAAAAATAAAAATTATTTAAATGTCGTTATTGTTGGAAACTCACATCGCCTAAATCATAACGCCATTAGACAACTTTCTGTACTTTATCCTCATAAAAATTCGGAGAATTTTCCCAATAATTATGAGTAAAAGATCGGGTATCTAACTTTAAAACACTGTTAAGTTGGAACAACACTTGGCTGCATCCGTATATTTGTCACCCTGTAACGGATAAGATTTATTTCCCACACTTGACATTGCACAGTCCTGAAGTGCTACTTGATGTGTTTTATTTTTACAGGCTCATTCATTGGGAGGAAGGAAATACGCCCTTGATCAAGAGGCGCCGGGCGCCGAAACGTCGCCTTTGCATAGTTGCATGCATAGTGGTAAGAGTTGAAGGGAAGTGTGTATTTTACAAAATATAGCAATTCTTTTTGTTTGTTAATTGTTGAATAAAAAAAAAGATAAATAATAGTTTTTGCACAATTTTAACTAACATTCTGGGGTGTTTGCACTAATGACCTTTTGTTTCGTAAATGTCACAAAACATACTGAGTGTCCCATAACCACGAGATCAAAATGGTGCTGCGACAGTCAATAGCTCAAAATAGATCTGAGCTAACTTTTATTAAGGATCTGGTTCTTCTCCATATGTAGATGAAGATTTCGTGTCCATCCCTTGTGTGCGGTACAAACTTTCTTGCACAACATATAAAAAATATCCATTTCCTCCTGAATTACCCTGTACTGTTTAAAACGCGTAATTTTTTTAGTAATTTTTTTGTTCACGCCGTGTATGAGTCACTCGTTTTTCCACGTGTGATTTTTTCCGTAATAAAAAAAAATAAAGAAATGACGACTTCCATCATCCCACAAACATTTAATTTAATGTATAATCGGTGCAGACACTTTTAAACTTTGCATGTTGTCTTCAGACCTTTGGACAAAATGTACCAACAGCTGAAATAATTCTCGAAAAACGCACTATTAATTCGCTACTTTGTTGGACGATTGTGAGATGCGCCAGGGAAAATGTATTGAAACAAAAATACAATTATTATAATACTTTTTTAATATCGAATACAATAAACTAACATTATATGTATTAAAATAAATACAGCAGTCAATTGTTTTTTTTTCAACAAATATCCGAGTGTTCAGTTATATTATATAGTTCAATTATACAAAACATTTGTATATTGTATATGTATAATTGTATACACGAGGTTTTTAAAGCTAAATTTTTCAAATACTATCGACTTAGATTAGATTTATTTAGCTTTTATAAATATTTCCTTCAGACATGCTGAATAGTGACTCAAAATAAAGAAAATAGCTACTATCCATAAAGCTTATTTTATCATTTAATTGAGTTTTTCGCTTTGATAATATGTGTACTATTTTCTTTTATATGGAAAATGTAACATATTGTTTTCCTACTCCACTGAACCCTGTTGTTGGCACCTAAATAATCTCGGACTATAAATTCCATAGCATAGAAAAATATCAAGTGTTATCCAGATCTGTGGTATAAGACACAGATATTGATTTCAGGTCACATTATATTTTTATAGTTCCCTCAATGTACAAAAATACTGCAACATTCAAAACAGCAAATACAACACGCGCGCGTTATCACATCCATCTAAGTTGGTTTTGTATTTTTGGAATTCAGGAGCTGGATGAGTTTGTTCGCTTTGCCAGCTGCGGAATCTCTGAAGTTTTCCAATATCTGAAAAACATTAATAACTCTGAGTTACACTGAGTAACTTTAAAGTGTTTATCAAATTTGTCTCAGAAATCTCTTCTGAAACTTTGGCCAGTTCTATCTATAATCGCTCGTAATCTATCGATTAAAAAAGTTTCCAATTTTTTTGATAGATCAAATATTTGATTGATTTAGATCCACTTTTACCGCTTATACTAAAAAGCATTATCAAATTTGCTATTTTAAATGAGACACCCTGTATATAATACTGTTTCCGGTTTGGCAGTTACGTTCCTAAAATATTTTTCTAATACTTTTCTATATCCGAATGGAAACTGAAAACCGTTAGAATTAACGGTTTTCGAGTAATTAATTATTTTCCAATTTTTCGTTTTGGGTGTAGCATACCAAAGTAGGTACTATATATTAGCTTTGTATGGAGAAGTATGTTGTGTATTATACAGGGTCTCGCAAAATAAGTGGTTTTACAGTGGTATTACAAAGGGTGAAAAGAATATTTTTAATAGGACACCATATCGAATAACCTGACAGACAATAAGGATGTTTCACTTATCGGGACAATTTCTGTATAAAATCGACTTTTTTAAATACCGTTTGCAATTACGCGATCTAGAGGTCATCTGAGATACATCAAAATACTTTTCCAGCAAATTATTTTCAAGTTTGTTAAGCATTTTTTTCCGAACACTCTACAACAAGTACTTTCCAAGATACAGCCGCTTACCATCCTTATTGCGACACCCTGCTTAGTATCATTTATAGTAAAAATTGATAGTTGAATACATGAGTCAAGCAAGTCGAGTCGTCAGAGCAATGAAAGTCGAAAGCTGCAAGTCGAATTGACAAAAATAAGAAAAAAATTAAGAATGTTGATTACACGGCCATATCAGACGAATTTAAAAAATATTTCAATGAAAGTTACGCAGCTTTTGAGTAATGCGGTCTCTTAAACACTCATTTTCGGGGATTTGAGCCACGTGGCGAACTGGAGGATGGCTGCGAGCGAAGTCACGGAGGACTCTATTAGGTGGGTTGTAAATTCATTTAACCCTTTTAAAAGTGTGGGGCCAGATGGAATATTTTCGGCACTTTCTCAGAAAAGTCTCGAACCACTGCTTCCGTTTTTGATGTGCCTTTTTCGGACTTGTACTAGGATGCATTCGTGAGGCATGGCGAAAGGTTCGATTAGCATTAACACCACGACCAGAGCGTAGCCACTACGACTCTGCGAAGGGATTCAAGCCCATCAGTATGTCCTCCTTCGTTCCTAAGGCGGAGGAGAAGATGGTGGACCTGCACATAACAAAGGGTCCGTTAGGGCGAAAATCCATTGATCCTCACCAACATGTGTACGAGAGCATGTCAACGGAAACGGCTCTGCATTGTCTTGTATATAGGCTCTGGGAGTATTTTTGGACATTAAAGGAGCGTTCAGTAACACAAGCCTTGATGCCACTGGGGCTATTTGTTTCTATGGGGCCTGGTGCTGGACTGGGTCCTTTACGCACTCAGTGGCAGTGGATTGTATGCCCAAGCATACGCAGATGACCTCACCGTAGTTGTAAAGGGCAGGCTTGAAAACACCTTCAAGGGAATCATGCAGAGTGTCCTACTGAAGGCGGAGTGATGGTGATGTCAGCATCATACGGTCTATCTGTAAACCCAGACAAGACTGTGGTGGCCCATTCACCCGCAGAAATAAGCCACTCAGAGGCTTAACTCTATCAAGTAAAGCGCTTGCAGTCCTTTAAGTATCTAGGTGTAATAATTGACCCTGGACTCACTTAGGAAGGGTTCACAGAGAGGCACAGAAACTCACGGCAACTTACATCTGTAGGCATGCGGAAAGTCCTATGCCAGAACTTAGGGATGAAAATATCGTATTAGGCATTAGCTTTACTCTGCGGTAGTGAAGTCGCTCAAAACTTATGGTGCTATTGTTTGGTGGCTAACTATTCGCAGGGAAACCAGTAAAACGGCAAGGCCCAGAAACTTGGCCCCATGGGCATAACAGAAGGCCTGAGAACAACGTGAACGCTAGTCATGGAGACTATGTTAAGACACGCCTTTGCAATTAATTATCGAGGAGGAGGCCCAAAAGTCAACAGTCCAAAAAACCGACGGTGGAATAAGGACTGGAGCTATAGTTATATGCGGATATGGTCAGAAATTATCATGTCTGATCTGCTTCGGGAAAAAAAGAGATGCCATAGCGCCGTCTCTGCATATTCAAAGAGGAAGAAATTAGTCATACCCGAAAGGGAAGAATGGGAAAGTCCGAAACCTGAATTCCTTAGCAGGAAAGGACGCGTCTGGTACACGAACAGCTGATTGATGCAGGAGATTGCTGGTGCGGGCATTTTTGCGAGAGCCCAAGACAGGATTAACCTGTGGACAACAATATATAGACAGAGTAACCCTAAGATGGGTACTTGGACACAAGAATATTGCGGGATATAAGAGCACTGATAGACTGACATTCTTTGAATGGTTGTGACAATGCTCTCTCGGGTCCAGGTTCTGCGCTGGGCATTGCAAACTCGATAGTTAAAAGCAGAATTAGATTGAATTGAACATTCACCAAATTTTGTGAGGAATGACAAGAAGGGCAGGACTGAAGCAATCAAAAACCTTCATGCCCGGTCTCCTAATGAGACCAGCAAATGACAGATTGCTTGAGATAAACAGGAAACAGTTGAGCGCCATTACTGGTGTTTTCACCCGACACTGCTGGTCAATTCTCATATGCATAAGATATGCAGGTTCTGCGCGGACGTTGAAGAAACCCTAGAGCATTTGGATTGTAAACGTGACCTGATTGTCAACTGCAGATTTAGAGGGTTTGGGGAATTCATTATAACCCCAGAACTTGATTGGGGTAAGGTCTCAAATAGTGCTGTCCTTCCTACAAAAGATAGGGCTGTTAGACTAGAAGATAATGCCCCAAATGGCCGGGGGTGGGAATTGGTTGCAAGTGTGGACCAAAATGATCCTCCCTATATGGACTGAAATGAAAAAGTGTGGAATACAAATATGTTGAAAAGTGGATTTTTTATTTATGATTTTAAAGTTGCCCCTTGCACCACACACTGCTAAGCTCAATAACATAATTGGTTTGGTGAAAATATACAATGTATGTTGGAGATATGATAAAGTTTCCATTCTTTTCCGGCATTCTTTATATTCAGTTGGTAGTATGCCTGGGAGCAAATTAAGTATTTGAAATAAAACTTTACTTAGGCGAAAGCAGAAGACAAAAGAAGAAAAAAGAAAGTCAAAAAGCGACCTATGCAAATACAAGGAATATGCAACATAAGGAAATACTTTACTATAAACATAAAAGTGAAACGAATAGCAGGTGTTGGAACTCTCGATTTATTTACACATTTCGAAAAGTATACAAATTATAAATGGAAAGACAGGCCATGCTTTACTTATCAACTAAATATTATATTACAGCCTAAGCATTACAGTTAAATCTTTTCCTGTTTGTGTTAACAAATTGTCCAAATTCAATTATTCTCACAGGTTAGATAACATTATTGATAACGTGTTTTAGTCCTTGGCGAATAGACCTATTGGCTCTAGCAGAGGGGACATTCTTCTTTCTCAGTATCAATTGACGTCCCTTCGAGATTGATGAAATTGCCTTTTTGGAAATACATAGTTTCTACTAGTGTTATCTGTAGGCCTCTCCTTATAGGTCACTTTGAATTTAGTTTTCCGACATGGTGCAGGTGTTCTATTTATAGATAATTCCATTGTTTCCAACGATTCTCTTACTGTTGCATCTGGGCAGCTGTGGCAGTCTCTTTTCATTAATGCCATCCCTAAATTAGAGGAAATTGGGATGCTTGGGCAGTCTTCAAACAGCACGAGTGCAAGACTTTAGTATTGGACATTAAGTGCTTTTTGGGTAACTGTTGATAGGAAGGTTTTTGAGGTTTGTCGGCTTTCGCTGATTGATTTTGTCTCTGCGATGATGCTTGATACGGAGTTCGTATGCCGCTTCTGAGGTAATACCTCGGTCTCACCGGTATTGCGAACTGTAATGGAGAATTACTACTTGAATTAAGTTTCCCGTTTCGTCTCTGCGGAGATGCATTTTCCTCCTCGTCCCCAACGCACTGCTCCAACATTTCAGGAGTAATTTCTTCAGAAGCTTGCTTTGCTACCAAGTCACGAACTATATCTTCAAACAACGCCTTTGTGTTTGTTGCCATTTTGTTCTTCAAAAACTTATTGCTTATCAACAAATTTTCTTCGGCAAAAAAATAACACGAAACTAGAAATGACGTGGGAACATCTGTGAAGTTAGTGATATTATCTGCATGACATTAAAAAACTGGCCATCGTTGCTCTCTATCGGACGTCATAGAATAAATGGCATAACACTAGACTCAGAAGTGATGAACTAGATGAAAAAGATAATTTCGCTGACAATTTCACGTTATCTATATAAGAACACAAACGACAATTCCTTGAAGATGTACCTTCACGAACAAATTTCAAAAAGCTAAGTAAGGTACGCCTGGCCTTTACAAGCCAGTTGCTACTTTCTGCCGCAATTGCTTTCTGCTGTTTTCAAGTCTAGTTGTCACCCGAAGTTTGCGGTTTTATAAACAGGGTCGCTTTTATGTATGGAAACGGTGAATTATTTCCTAAACTAATATGCCTAGAATAAAACGATTAATACAAAAATTGTAGTTATTTCCAGTCAATCAAAAACCACAGCAACACAATGCTACCTTTTTTCTAATGGAACACCCTGTATTTTATTCAATAATTGAATTCTCCTCCACGTTATATACAGGGTGAGTTTTTTTTCGATGACCAGTACAGGGATCTTCGGAACTAGAGCAGTTACGAAGAGGGTCAAATGGACAAAGAATTGTAGTTTCGAATGCTCTACTCGAAACCAAATTTATTTTTTAAATTTGACAGCTGTCAAGAGATATTTGGGAAAAACTTATTTATGGTAAATTTTTCAATTACTCCTAGTTCCGTTGATATTAATTTGACAGGAAAACATTAAATACAAAACTTGTAGGAAATTGAATTCCAAACAAAATGGCATAAGACATTTCTCCAAAATAACTGTAATTTTTGACATGTGACACAAATTTGAGTTTTTTTTAATGGCAATCATACTTGATTATTGCTTTACCGAATAGATCATTTTATTACGATTTCTGTGATATATCACATCGTCAGGTATTTTTCGAAAATAAAGTGTCCTGTACTGGTCATCGAAAAAAACTCATCCTGTTAGTTAAAAATCTTCTAAATTCGTTTAAAAAATTAGTCCAGCGACTTCATTACTGTCAAGAAGTAAATGGCGCCGCATCTTAATCACTTGTAAAATAAAATTTCAAGTTAATCCTGGTAGTAGTAGTAAACATCTTTATTTCTAAAAAAGGCTATCGACCTATCGGTCTTTCTGCCCTTGTTTAATACATGTAGTCTTAATCTAAATAAAAAACAAATATGAAAATTCTCCCACTCTAGGTTAACAATATTATTAAATAAATAAAATTTCAGTGGCAAGAAGAAATGATTTTATTGTCCACTAGTCAGTTGCGTTTGTAATTGTTCGAGTAGCGTTAATGTAGGGAAACGGAAGCGGGATTGTCTGGTTGGTCTTGTAAGACAAAGGGGATTCAGTATGGTCCAGTTGTAGGGGTTGTTTGTCCATTTTGTCTGTAGCTTTATGAGTCTTTCCGAGATCTTTGTCATGTTTGTGCGTTCGTATAGTAGTTGGGTGGGGGGGTTGTGTAGTGGGTTTTGGGGGTGTCTTATTCGTGTTATTAGTCTTAGTGCAATTTGTTCTGTTGTTTGTGTATAACGTTTTGTCCTTTCTGTTCCGTTGGTCATGAGTATATGTCCAGAGTCTAGCAAGGGTCTACAAATAGCTTTATATATTTTGGTGGCGGTGTTTGTGCTGATTCCTCTGTCTTTGTAGGTTAGTGATCGGAAGTGTTTTGTTCTCTTTATTGTTTCTGCCCTGATATTTCGTATGTGTTTAGTGAATTTAAGTTTGTGGTCAATTGTGATTCCAAGGTATTTTACGTCGTTTTTTGGATGTGTCGTTTGGCCGTCTGCAGTTATTGTAGGGGAGTCAGCGTTGAGTCTGTGGTTTGTGAGCAGAAGTTGGTTTTTTGACGCGTTTGGTGTTAGTCTCCATTTATAAAACCATGTCGTTGTGTTGTTTGTTAGTGTTTGGAGTCTTTGAGCTGCTCTCTCAGTAGTTTTGTCATGTACAATAAGTGCCGTGTCGTCTGCGTATTGTAATATGTATGCCGATCTGTCGATTTGATTTTTGTCTGGTAAGTTGTAATTGTATATGTCATGGCAGTATATATTGTAGAGAAACGGTGAGAGCGGGGATCCTTGAGGGAGCCCTTGTTCAGGGGAAAAAGAAAATGACAGTGTTTTGTCAATTCGTACTTGTAGTTGTCTGTTTTCTAGTAAGTTCTTTATGGTGTGTAGTAGATATGTTGGTGTGTGTAGTTTGTATAGTTTGTATAGTAAGCCTCTATGCCAGACACTGTCAAAAGCCCTGTTAATGTCCATAAACAGGCAAGCTGTCTTTCTGTCAGTTAGGTGGGTAGTTTGTATATTGTTGTTAATCCTGGTAATTAATAAAAATATCTTGTTTATAAATTCCGTCTATTTTTCTTTCACCATTCCTGTTTGTGCAAAATTTTAAATACTAAAAATTAAAAAAATAATTAAACGAATTACAGCGAAAACAATTTTAACAACTCGATATCGTCAAACGGTTAAATTTAAGCATGTAATTTGTTATACGAATTTTTTTAGAATGTCGAGGAGAATTCAATTGTTGACTAACATACTGAGTGTCCCTTTAAGAAAAAGGAACTTCGCTTTGCCCGTAGCTTTTTGAGTGATCCTGTATACAATTTTTTTCTTTATGTAAATAGACTGGAAAGGATCTTCCAATGTCCGTTTTAATCATTTTGTTCTAGGTCTCTTACTTTAGGAAATAATCCGCCGTTTCCATACATAAAAGCGACCCTGTATAATTTCGGTTTTTGGAAAAATTACCAGCTCATGAGAATCCTATTATTGTGTTTAGAAAGTGTACTTACACTGTAAGACAATTCCTGCTTCAGAATCCTAGTGGTATGTTCATTGGCCTCACAACACGCCAACAAAGTGGGATACAAAATATTGGATAATTTCTCAACTGAAAAGTACGGGAATGGCAAAGAGCAGAGCTGCTGCAAGACAGAGGGCGCTTGTCCGCTAACCAGTAACATCTGAAACAAGAAACACTCTATTTAGACAAAAAAAAACCAGTACCTATACATAAATATACCAAAAAGACGGAAACGCACGTTATTTTAAATAAATTATAATATTAGTAATTTAAAAAGTAAATCGAAATGTAAAAAATACATCAAATTAATAGAAAAAGCAAAATAGAGTCCGACGTACCTGTGAAGATTTCTGACCTATATACAGGATGATTCAACTTTTCATTGGGAAAATGAAAGATAAAACTCACGAAAATAAACAGAACCATTGAAATAAACAGATGTTATGTTTATTTTTGTGAGTTTGTATCACCCTCTCATCTGAGAGCAGTGTTCTTATATTTTAGGAACATATTCGTAATAGAGGTTTTGCTTTGGAAATTTGTGGCATAACTAGTGAATTTCTGCCCTCCCCAGATTTCATAGGGCAGTCCTCATTGGAGGGGTGGGATTTTCCCACCTGAGGACCATATCCTTCGTTTTCGATATTCGCCATTTTGCTTTTCTTAAGGGTTTTTTTAGCCATAATCTTCCACGGTGACCAAACGGGTTGGAAGATGGTAAAGAAAGAGGGAGTTACATTTCCTTAATTCCCGTTGCAACATTTATAACGTTCTGACTCGATGGCCAGAGCCTCGTCTGTTCTCTAGCAAAGTGTACCGGATGCTGCAAAGCATATATCACGCGTGCAGATGAGGTTGACAGTTGGACAGGCTTTATTTACCTTTCTATGCCTTCGTCCCTTACACCCCCAAAAAAACATAACAATTTCCTATAAAAAAAATGTTCCAGAGAACAACAAAACAATTTATTGAAGATTTTGACAACGACACCTCGGTCGTCTTTTTTGGTAACCATGTATGTGTTGATGTTCGATATGCTCCTACCTAACAAAAACTCCCCGACAGAACCCCATGAACAATTAAAACAAACAATCACTAACATAGACCGTTCAACATGAGACTACTTTACGCCAACATCAACGGACTTACCAACCACTTATTTACAATTACATAGAACAAAACGACACAGACTGCTGCATATTTGTAGTGACTAAAACCAAACTAGGACAGACACCAACATACAGAAATTGGCAGTATATCTATAGGCATGGAAATACCATCAATCATGCCAGGGGCGGGGTCGCAGCTCTCCTAAAACCAACATTTAAACTTGGAAGAGCAAATCCTCCTTCCCTCAACCACCCTCTGAACGACTGCATACATTTTACGATACCCTACCTAAATGACCTGATACACATATTTCTGACATACATACACCCACATTCCAACTTAGAACAAAACATATTGACCAAAGCAAGCATCTATCAATATGCAATAATTATAGGCGACTTAAATCTGAACAAAAACCAAACGAAACAGCTTAAAACATTTCTACAAAATTCGGACTTTATAAAACAGCACCCCCCACCAACTTTTCTGATTCCCGCAAACCCAGATTCCACACCAGACGTTCTACTGCACACAAGAAACTTAACAAACGCCATCAACAACATAAACTTAACCAACGAACTTGGATCCGACCACCTGGCTATTACGTTTAACATAGACTTACAACATACGCAACCTACCTCCAGTACACCTCCTATAGAGAAAAAGTTAAACCTAACAAAGACTGACATAGACAAAGTGAAACAACATATACATGACTACATTCAATCGCAAGCACAGCCCATTTCAATAGAAACCATACAACAACTTTCACTAGCCATAGGAAAATTTAGCCCGGAAATAAAAAATGCTTTCTACCGACATACACTACCCAAATTCATACTGAGACTCATAAAACAAAAGAGAGACCTGCACAGACTATATACAAACACTCAAAATAACAACCTAAAAAAGACACTGAACCAACTCAACAGAAACATTAAAACCTTGAATGGACAATATCGACAAGACAAATGGCTAGAAACATGTAAAGAAATACAAAAAGACAAAGGCAAAACATACTGGCGAAAAATTAAGAAACTCACGCAATACAAAAAAACTAACACTACTGACACAATTGACGAAAACGGAATAGAACGTTACACAGACAAAGAGAAAGCTGACGCGTTCGCCAGACACTATCAAAAGGCCTTCAGCATAGCGACAAACCCTAACTTCGACAATGACAACTGTAACTTGATCAACGACTGGTACTTGAACGATTTTAATAGCTCACCAAACTATACCTACAAACTGATCACAGACACAGAGTTCGATGAAGCCCTAGCGCATATCAAAAACACAGCACCGGGAAAAGATAAAATAAAGGCAAAACACTTGAAAAACTGATCGGAAAATATATACCTACCTACCAATTTGGTTTAAAACAACATCACTCGACTATTCATCCGCTCTTTATTTTGGCCAACAAGATACAAACAACTCACCTAACTGACAGAAAGTCGGCGTGTCTATTCATGGACATTAACAAAGCCTTTGACAGTGTCTGGCATATGGGCTTACTCTACAAACTTCACAAACTCCACACACCAACATATCTACTCCACATCATAAAAAACTTACTTGAAAACAGACTACTACAAGTACGAATTGACAACACATTCTCTTTTTCTTTTTCCCCTGAACAAGGACTCCCGCAAGGATACCCGCTCTCACCAATCCTATATAATGTATACTGCTATGATATCCTACAATTACCACTTACCAGACGAAAACCAAATAGACAAATCAGCGTACATATTACTATACGCCGACGATACTGCACTAATAGTACAGGACAAAACCACTGAAAAGGCGACTGAAAGACTCTAAACACTAACGAACAATACAATGTCATGATTCTATAAATGGAGACTAACACCAAACGCGTCAAAAAAATCAACTTCTACTCACAAACCACAGACTCAACGCTGACTACCCTACAATAACTGCAGACGGCCAAACGACACAACCAAAAAACGACATAAAATACCTTGGAATCACAATTGACCAGAAACTTAAATTTACTACACATACGAAACATCAGAACAGAAACGATGAAAAGAACAAATCACTTTCGCTCACTAACATACAAAGACAAAGGAATTAGTACAAATACCGCGACAAAAATATACAAAGCGATCTGCAGACCCCTCTTGGACTATGGACATATACTCATGACCAACGGAACAGAAAGGACAAAACGTTATATACAAACAACAGAACAAATTGCACTAAGACTAATAACACGAATAAGACACCCCCAAAACCCACTACCCAACCCCTCCACCCAACTACTATACGAACGCACAAACATGACAAAGATTTCGGAAAGACTCATACACCTATAGACAAAATGGACAAACAACCCCTACAACTGGACCATACTGAATCCCCTTTGTCTTACAAGACCAACCAGACAATCCCGCTTCCGTTTCCCTACATCAACGCTACTCGAACGCTTACAATCGTAACTGACTACTGGACAATAAATCTAAGATCTCTGTTTGTCAGAATTAAAATTATTAAATTATTAACCTAGAATAAGATAATTTTTACCTTTATTTGTTTGTTTAGATTAAGATATGTTGATAGCCTTTTTTAGAAATAAAGATGGTTACTACTACTACTACTGTTCCAGAGGGCCCCCTTACGGAGCCATAGGAGGATACAGGCCTCTAAAGGAGTCACCTGAGAATCATTTTTTTTAAATAACTTTTAGAATACTTCATGCAATTTAATTATTTTTTCATACAATGAACAGTACATCATAGCTCTAAAAAGGACCTATGAAAACATTTTTACCATTTCGGTTTGCCAAGGATGGACTATAATAATAAAAATATGTTTTCCTCGAAAACCGTCCCGTTTATCGATATGAATCAAGAGTGTTTTCATGGGTTCTTTTTAAGAGCAATGATGTACTGTTCATTGTATGAAAAAATAATTAAATTGCATAAAGTATTCTAAAAGTTTTTTTTAAAATTGATTCTCAGGTGGCTTCTTTAGAGGCCTGTATCCTCCTATGGCTCCGTAGGGGGGCCTCTGAAACATTTTTTTATAGAAACTTGTTATGTTTTTTAAACGTCCCCTGTACAAATCCGAGAGCATGCCCACATATTCCGGGACACCCTGTATAAAATGTATGTAAAAGTTACCCTTTTCTGAGCTATTAATTAATGCGACTTGATGAATTCAAAGTCCCGATAATTCAAAAACGGTTGAGAATTCAGGATCCATACGTAAGTGTGTATAAGTAGAATACCTCGGCGGACACAAAAGCCTTATTTGAAAGTAAACCAAATGCTTTGTCTTTAAGGAAAATTGTGCGTTACTCGCAAATCCCATATTTTTTTTGTTATCAATTACGGAATTTACAGACTCGCTAACAAGTGAAGATAAATCACATTTCATATAAAAGAAAAATGATTTTCTGTTAATCTGCGGTTGTCTAGCATTGGAAGCTTAACTAACACTATTGTAACCCTTTGTATCGTTTTGAAAAATCCGAAAATTTGTGGACATAGATTAACCAGAATTCCAATTAGTCAAACGACCGGAACCCGGCCCGAAATGTGTGGACTTGTCAAAACAAACTGTCCTCACAATGCTGCGATGGCCGTCTGGTAACGCATGATTAAGAAAATGTCATTTTTCCATTAGCGCCACCGAGAATTAACGACGCTCGACTCTTCCGAGGAGAGTTTTCGACTGGCAAAACTGTTTTGAAGAAAGCATGTTTTTGAAAAAAATCACAAAAAACTCCATAAAAGTGAACTGTTGCCATATATACTCAAAACCCTTAAATAATGGTTAGTTGTTTAAATGTGTAGCTTTTATAGAATAATAGCTTGAAATAGCAAGCCAAATTAAATATTTTTTAAATTCTGATGATTTCTAAAAAAAGTACATCGACTATTAATCCTCAATTCATTGTCTGTTCTGATACCTGGTTGGGACTGGACTGGAACTGACTTCATTTTGTAAATAGAAGTTTTTAGAATCGCATTTTTACAAAATGGAAAGAATTCCCGCCATCAGAACAGACAATATTAAATTTTGGGGACGCTACTGCACACATGGCAGCAGCATACCTACCAAAACTGGCACTTTCATGAAATATTCAAAGACGAAGTCGATGCGAAGGAAGAGTGATCAGTTATTAATATCATTGTTGTTTCACCTCAATTAGAACATTTACTTCGGCATGAAGCAACCTAAATTGAGCGAAGGAAATAGACGAGAAGTTTAATTTCACGATCACCTTGACACGTATTGCAAAGTGGTAAATGAGATCTACTTGTCCTGATGATTAATAAGTATTAATGTGACAACTTGTTGGATTAGAATTAGAATCAGTAAACACTCAAAAGTTTTGTGAGTCAGTCTTGTGCGAAGGTTTATTGCATTGCATTTCGTTCAGAAAACAAGGCATTTGCAAGTTGGTTTTTTGCAAATCCCGCTGCTTCTTCACATTGAAAAGCACGAACTTTGTTTGAAAATAATATACAGGGTGGTGCAACCAAGACGGGCTGGATGAACTGGAGTGTTATTTTGAATTGATTTTTACGCGACATTGGCATCAATAGTGGCCATCCATTAAAAGTATTTTCGTTACACAGTGTGTTCCCAAGAATCCGCGGCATATCAAACTTGTGTTTTTTTAATGGAACACCCTGTTGTATTGTGTGTAGTTGGTTATTTACAAATAAGGACTATTTTGATAGGTTTTTTGGGTCTGCGGTTTATAGTTTACCAGATATAGACTATTTTTTCCAAATACCTCAGATTTTAATAACAATTAATTTTTTTTACTTTTTTTCCTGTACTATTAATATTAAAACACCCCCAGAGGAATGACGCCACTTTTGAATCACCCTGTATAGGGAGTTCGAGTTTTCCATAAAGATGACATGGAACACCGCATATAATATTATGCTGTCTTAAAGGTCTCTCAACAAGCTTTCCGAAAACACTAATATAAAATCAGTAAGTAAAATAAATATAATAAAAATCAGCACCCTTAGAGAACCAACTGCGACAGGATGTTCCATTAAAAAAACAATTTTGAAATGCCACGGATTTTTAGGAACACCCTGTGCAACAAAAATGGCCACTATTGATGCCAATATCGCATTAAAAAATAATTTCAAAATTAGCACCAGTTAGCCATAACCTTCCTGCCCGTTTTGGTGGCCCCACCGCGTAGATCTATAAGCATATTTCAAATTGAAGAGATCTAAGAAGCAATTTTCTCGTTTAGTAGAACGGTTCTGAGACTTTCCGCCGAAATACTTCGATATTAATTAAGGCATTTTTTTGGATCGAAGAATGTAATCTTCAAGAGGCAAGATAAACGCGACATTTTCCCAGAACGGAGCAAGTTTAAGCGATCTGTACGAACCGAAAATAATAAACTTGATATAAAACACGCTCTTGGCGGGGCCCGTGAGTTATGCGGGGACCCATTTAGATAGCGAGGGCGCCAACCGGGCCTCCGCTTATCGTCTATTTCGACGGGGACGCGCGAACATGGTTCTTTCTACATTTACATGGGTTGGCTGGATGACCGATGCACCAAATCCTTTTGTTTTCAAGCGAATATATATTACTGAGAATCCAGTTTCCATATCAAAAAATTTATTGATATTCGGCCCCCATTCACCACTCAAACCGCTAAAATAACACAAAGGAAAGGCTGTATGTTAAATTTAAGTCAAGAACTGTCTAACAAGTATGCTACAAGCGTTTTAGAAATATTCTCGGCAATTTGCCATAACTTTGGAACTGGATCAATTCTGATTGCGTGAAGCGATTTGGTTTCTGTTTGAAGCCTTATCTAGCACCATTTATGTTCTGTTAGTTCATGTTGTGGCAGAAATTAAGTAGCTCAGATAAATTTTATACAAGGTGGCAAATAAAAAAATGCAAAATTGTGGAAAGTTCGGCATGCTTCTAGTTAGACAAAAAAAGTTTTTGGATCTCAACCAAGACCAACAATGTCCAAGAGTTTAAAGATAAACCAAATAGCTCGAAACGGTTTTTGAATTTTTCAGCCATCTATTCTATTTACAGGGTGGTCTGAAATGTCAACTTTTGGTCTTGCAGCGGTAAATTTTCTGCTCTTAAAGCTAAACTTCATAGACAATTTAAGACCAAAATTCGACATACAGGGATGCATAAAAAATTACCGAAATCAAAATTTCTCCCGAAATGTGTGCATCTGGAAGATTTTCAACTAAGTGAAGTTTACTTTCAAATATTTCGTTCATTCATGCAACCTGGTATATTGAATTTTTTTCTGAAGTCAACTGTTTTAGCTTCAACATGAGCCCAAAATTTTCGGGCGTTCAAAAGATCGGTTCAAGAGAAAAACATTTGTCACTGGACGACCAAAAAGCTAAATTTTTGAGACCACTCTGTAAATAAACGATATCGGCTCATAATTAAATGAATTTTTCAAGATATGAGGTTTATCTTAATGTCTGTGGTATTGAAATACGGCACTTTTTTGTCCAACTGAGAGCATGTGGAACTTTCACCATATTTGCATTGTTTCATTTGCCACCCTGTAGAAACTTTATTTGAAGTAGAAATTTTTTGCAAAACCACGCACTAATGAAAAAAGAAATGCAATAAATAACGCTTCAAACAGAAATAGAATCGCTCGTAGCAATCAGATTTCATCCGGTTCCAGAGTTGGTCCAAATTTGTCAGTGTAACGTTGATTTTGGTGAGCAGTTTTGTTGCTCTTTACCGAACTTGTGGACTTTAACCATTTAAGTACCATTCGAATGGACCTTTGATCAATTCCCATTAAACTCTTAGGCTTTAGTCACTTGCCTTGATCCCCACAAATATAGTAAAAATGCATTAAAAAAATTAAAATGACGAAATGCCCTAAGAATGCTTATAGTTACCTGATTTTCGGTATTTCTAAGAGCGAAGAATCCGGTCACCATGATGACTTCATTCAAAAGGCCCGAATACACTTCAGCTTTCATCTCACACACTTTTACTGCTGTGTTGGACTCGAGAAGTGAGGTGCAACACCATATCAAGTGGCTGCTGATGTGCCGAAACTGTAGGGAAATTCCTTCAGCACCCAACACTTCCTGCAATAAAACATTGCCGTTAAAATCGAATGTTTCATAGCCCCACACCGCCGGAAGCTTTATGAAGCCTGTAATTAAGCCCTGTGAATAATTGAAAAAGCCAACGAAAGTCTCCTGAAGAAGTTTGAGATAACCAACTGGTTAAAGAACCAAAACATTACAAAACAAGGTAGCTAAAGGAAAAAATTCCACTTGAATTTCAAACTTCAAGTCAATAAGTTCTATATGGTTGAGGGCGTTTCATGTTTTTAAAACCTGTTTGTTGAGTTTTTGGCATCACAATTATCCTGTTCTTACATTTTACGCTTTTTTTGTTGATGCTCTTTGCTGACATTGTTTCAAGCATACCATTCATTTTGTGGATAAATATGTGATCTATTATTTAGTATTATATTTACTATATATATTATATAGAGTATTTAATTTTTATGTATGACGCTCTTTAATCATTTTATTTAACGGTCTTGATGTTTTTCCTGTATAATCACTACATTCGCAATGTTTTTCGTATTTTCAATTTTGCCATGAGGTTTTGTTTTTGAAATTTTGCTTCTAATTGTATTTTCAATTTTGAAGATGGATCTAATATTGACTTTATACCTACTCGTTTCATTTTATCTCAAAGCCCCGAATAAATGGAGTAAAAAGGTTTGTAATAGGTCTATGTTGATTTTGCTTTAACTGTGGACTTTCAATTTCATTAAAACATTTGTTAATAAAGCAATTTGCATTATTATCGAAATTTAAATTCTCGCTCATGAATTGTTTTTCTTTGGTAAAATTAGATTGATTATAAATTATTTTTGTTCTCCCATATAAACTTTTTACATTGCCATTTATTACCAGTAGTAGTAAACATCTTTATTTCTAAAAAAGGCTATCGACCTATCGGTCTTTCTGCCCTTGTTTAATACATGTAGTCTTAATCTAAATAAAAAACAAATATGAAAATTCTCTTATTCTAGGTTAACAATATTATTAAATAAACTTTCCAATTCTAATGACAAGAAAAAATTATTTTATTGTCCAGTAGTCAGTTGCGTTTGTAAGTGTTCGAGTACCGTTGATGTAGATAAACGGAAGCGGGATTGTCTGGTTGGTCTTGTGAGACAAAGGGGATTCAGTATGGTCCAGTTGTAGGGGTTGTTTGTCCATTTTGTCTGTAGATGTATGAGTCTTTCCGAAATCTTTGTCATGTTTGTGCGTTCGTATAGTAGTTGGGTGGGGGGGTTGTGTAGTGGGTTTTGGGGGTGTCTTATTCGTGTTATTAGTCTTAGTGCAATTTGTTCCGTTGTTTGTATATAACGTTTTGTCCTTTCTGTTCCGTTGGTCATGAGTATATGTCCATAGTCTAGCAAGGGTATACAAATAGCTTTATATATTTTGGTGGCGGTGTTTATGCTAATTCCTCTGTCTTTGTAGGTTAGTGATCGGAAGTTTTTTGTTCTCTTTATTGTTTCTGCCCTGATGTTTCGTATGTGTTTAGTGAATTTAAGTTTGTGGTCAATTGTGATTCCAAGGTATTTTACGTCGTTTTTTTGTTGTGTTGTTTGGCCGTCTGCAGTTATTGTAGGGGAGTCAGCGTTGAGTCTGTGGTTTGTGAGCAGAAGTTGGTTTTTTGACGCGTTTGGTGTTAGTCTCCATTTATAAAACCATGTCATTGTGTTGTTTGTTAGTGTTTGGAGTCTTTGAGCTGCTCTCTCAGTAGTTTTGTCATGTACAATAAGTGCCGTGTCGTCTGCGCATTGTAATATGTATGCCGATCTGTCGATTTGATTTTTGTCTGGTAAGTTGTAATTGTATATGTCATGGCAGTATATATTGTAGAGAAACGGTGAGAGCGGGGATCCTTGAGGGAGCCCTTGTTCAGGGGAAAAAGAAAATGACAGTGTTTTGTCAATTCGTACTTGTACTTGTCTGTTTTCTAGTAAGTTCTTTATGGTGTGTAGTAGATATGTTGGTGTGTGTAGTTTTTTCTATATACCATGATTTCGAAATTATCTATGTTTTTCTTAATTAGTAAATCGAGAACATGAATTTGGTTATTTTGCTCTGTTTTCCGAGAATTTAATTACTGATCGTAAAGGAATATTTATTTTATGATAATTAATTTAATTTTGATTAGATTAATTTCATTAAATTAATTTAGCAATTTCGTAATCTGTGAATTCATGATCACATTTTTTGAGATTGTTATAAATGTGCCTTTCAAAATCTCCTCTTGGGTTTTTGTTTAATTTTGAATAGCTTTCTTCAATTCATTAATGTTTCAATCATAGAAACCATAATCCATGATTGTTGTGGTTGATACATTAAACGTTTTGTTCGTTTAATTTTGAGAGGTTTTTATAAAACTATTTTGATCTATTGGAAAGTTAACTCATTTCATTTCACTCGGATTCGGGTGGAAACATTGGAGCTTTTTAACTAAAGTAACATGAACGATTATATAATCGGAAGAATAATACAGAGAATGATAAGCGCAACAAACAAAAGAAACATGTAATACATTTTTACAAACTACTATATTAGGAAACGAACAAAGAAGATAACACGTTGTTATGAAGATCTAAGGAGAAAAAAATAGACGAGGTTAAGGAAACAGAAAACCGAATTTTGTTGCCGAAAACTGGTGTGTTTTTCGGGTTTTTAGGCCGTCGTAAAATATAATTTCTTCCTGACCTTTCGCAAGCACGAGTGGCTTGCATCTTCAGAGGTGGTTTGCTTGAGAGCTTACACTGATGTGGTTCCTCGGGCGCAATCCGTATTTATGCACCGGCTGTGATGACGTGGCCTGTCATCGGCGTCGACGCATTTTGTTGTTTGTTGTTATGCTCCGGTGTAGTGGATTCTTCTTCTTGTCCTGCCGTTACCTTTCTTTTCCGTTTTTGCGTTGGTGAGTGCCGGAAACCATCTCCGGTTTAGCGCCATTGTCTCTTCTTTTCTGTTAAAATTGTCGCTGTGCTTGTGCATTTCGATGGCTTCTGGTATTAGTCGGGGGTGAAAGCCTGTTGTGACTAGGACCTCAGTTTCTGCAAATTTAAAGCTGTGCACTCCCTCGCTGAGGACATGTTCCGCTACTGCCTCCACATGTCCCAGTCTGCAATTTCGTTGATGTTCTTCGATCCTCGTCTTATCCGATCTCTTCGTGGTTCCTATGTAGACGCTTCCACAAGAGCATAGATTGGGTAGATACCTTGCAGTGGCAAGGGAAGGTCTTCTGTCCTTAACCGACCTTTGACATTCCTGCATCTTTGTCGTGGGCTTGTAGATCGCTTTTATATTATGTTTCCCTAGGATCTTCCCAATTCTGTCCGTAACTCTGGGAACGAAAGGCAGAAAGGCCCTTTGAGTGGTTTAACTCTTTTCAGCACGGTCCAACCTTGCTGTTCTTTTGATGTCAATCTGAGAGTATCCATTTTGAAGGAAAGCCCTTTCTAAATGCTGGAGTTCCGCTGATAGGTGCTGTGGTCCACATATTTTCCTAGCTCTATCCGTGAGAGTCTTGATTATTCCTTGTTTTTGACTCGGGTGATGATTGGTTAGCTTTTAGAGGTATCTGTCCGTGTGGGTGGCTTTTCTATATACCCGATGGTCCAATTGGTTTCCGTTCCTAGATACCAAGACATCCAGGAAAGCCAACTGTTGGTTTTGTTCAACTTCCATGGTAAATTGTATCTCTGGATGTTGTTTGTTCAGGTGGTCGAGGAACTTGTCCAGGTTATCGCGTCCATGTCTCCATATCACGAACGTGTCATCGATATATCGATACCAGATAGTCGGTTTAAAGGGTGCGGTTCTCAAAGCAGTTTCCTCGAATTTCTCCATGAAGACATTTTCTACAACCGGGCTGAGTGGGCTGCCCATGGCTACTCCTTCCTTTTGTTCGTAGAAGTCTCCATTCCACAGCAAGTAGTTGCCTTTTAGACAAGCTTTGAAGAGATTTGCGGTACTCTCCTCAAATAGCTCTAACACTAGTTCTATGGATTCGCCCACGGGTACTTTTGTGAACAATGAAACGACATGGAAACTGACTAGCATGTCCGTTGGTTCCAGTCTCAGAATCTTTGATTTTGCTAATAAACTGTTTGGAGTCTCTGATATCCTTTATGATCCTATCTGTGGATCCTTTATGTGGCTGCAGAAGAGAGGCTAGATATTTTGTCACATCGTATGTTGGCGATCCCGGGGCACTGACAATCGGTCTAAGTGGGACTCCTTCCTTGTGAATTTTAGATAATCCATACAAACGTGGTGGAAGGGCTTCTCACTTAATGATCTGCTTCATGACCGTCTCGTCTAATGACGACATTTTTATAAGGCGGTTGATGTTGATCCTTTTCGAGCTTTGTGTAGGTAGCTAGATCCAGTAGGTCTTGGAATCTTCTGCTCACATTCCTCTCTGTTCATAATGACAGTAGCATTGCCTTTGTCAGCTGGCAGGACAACAATGCTTGTGTTCCTTCTTATTTATTTGAGAGCTTGTTGTTCTTCTGTCCTTAGGTTGCTTGGCGGTAGTTTTGCTCTCCGAAGGGATTTGGGCCGTTTCCAGGTGTATTTCATTTGCTGCTTGTTCCGGAAGACCTTGCAGTGCCGCTTCGGTGCCAGAGATGATCTCCTCTATTGGAATCATTTTCGGACTGATCCTCCCTGAACAAAGTTTCCTCCCTTGGCCAAGACAGATTGCACCTCAGGTGTTAAAGTATGACTGCTGAGATTAACCACAGTTTGTGCTGGGTCCAGGCCTGGTGTGGTTTGAGTTGTTCTCTTTAATTTTAGTTTTTCCAATTTTTCAAACTTTTGCATTTGCCACTGCGTGGCTCTCTCTAGTTCTCTTTGCATGCTGTTGTACGAGATGGCGTCGACCTTATTCCAGTCAGATTGGCGAAGACCATTTCCCAGTTTGTAGAAAACACCCGCCAACAAGTGAATACTTCAAGAACAACATATGGAAGATACTCTAGCTACGGGATAAGGGAGAATAAAACTTATGGAAAAATGGACCTTTAGTCGATTAAATCCTTCAGCTCAGTCCCAATTTACAAATGAAACGCACACATTTATTGACCTCACTATCCGAGCCTGCACAAGCATTATGTGCAGATCCGGAACAGAATTCACAGCAATAGATTTCTATTTTCGTCCGAAGACGAACCTTACTCCGAACTCCTTAGGATGTTTGTTGTTTGTTTCCATTATATCTCTTTGACTGTCAACACCAATTTTCCTTTGTGAACTTTGTTTCTTTGTTTTCTCGACTTTTTTACCAACGGCTTATGCGAGTTTGAGAGGCGAAAATCCGAGATCTGGGTACCGCACCCAATTCCCTACTTTTCCCTACATGATAGTCAGGAACATTCCCTATAAGCAGCTTAGATTGCGTGGGACATTTCACTATTCTGAATAATAGATTAACTTAGTAGTTTTAACCCGAAACACTCTTCAATTTTCCTAAGATCTCCCTTCTGTCTGACATCTGGTGACTTTCTGACTGTTGTAATTTGACTAGATTACAGAGTAAAGGTAAGTATAAACTTTTCACGTACAAACCATGAAAACTATTTCCGTTTCAAGCTATATGATTCCATTTTAATTAGTCAGTTAAACAAAGCTGCATGCCCGGAAAAGTAGCCGAGAGTAGAGCGATCCACCATCGGCTGGGCATGGAGAATCATTAGACTGGCATAAATCGAAAAGACAAACCAATTCGAAGAACAAACAGTGAAGAGAATCCTCGGGGAGTCGCCTATCATTCGCTCGGCTTTACGCAAAACCAATTTGTGCCTGGATCATCGTTTGATGATTCAATTAAAAGGCCGCACTGCAACCGGCCTCTGTTCCTCGAACAAACATTGTCCCGGATTTGGCTTTTCGATCGTATAATGGAAAATTGACTCGGGATCGGAGCGTTTGTTTGTCAAACTATTGTCCGGTTAAACTTTCATAAAACGATTTCTTTCAAGGTAATTGTATGCTTTATTTATCAGTGTACTTTGTCTACATGCACGTTATGCACTTTTTCCCCTTTTCCTATCTGCTTCATATGGTTGACCTCATTTTCAAATTGCAAAAGTTGCAAATTATTAAATTTCTGCCCATCGAACATCGAGTTTATTAGCAAGTTTGAGCAATTTTATCCATATGAAAAAGCATGATCTTCGTGTTCTACTGGGATTTAATACAATGCTTCAAAGGGCACTTTGCCCTGTCTTTCTGAATATCGTGTTCAACATTGTGTTCATGCATTTCCCTAGTGTCTAAAATGTTTTCTTGCAAAAACAATTTTTCTATTATGTTTATTGGATAAAAACTATTAGCCCATTCCACACGGACGATTAGATTTTTAAACGATCATTTTATTTTTTCTTGCAAACTCATTATACAGGGTGTCCGGAATTAGACCGAGAAACGAAGACGTAAAATTCCAGCGATAATTTATGTTGAATTGGCCTAAATCGACTTTGTCGAAAAATGCTTCTTAAGAACTCTTTGAAATTCGACCTTTGACATGTTTTTTTTAATGCTCAATGCTTAAATTGACATGAAATCACGAGTCTTCGCCCCTTGATGGTCTGATTTCCGGACACCCTATATAGAATTAACTTTTCTGATGTCACCGACAATAACTTATCATCTCCGAGAACTCTTAAGTTTGTAGAGATCATTTTATTTTAACGTATTTTTGTATTCACCGACGCATTTGAAAGCATCCCGTTTATGCCCAACTCTGTTTCAAGGCCTCAATTAAGTAACATCAACAACTGACAATTTGCCTAAACTGTTTCGCCTCATCCCAGGGAAATACCAAAGAAAATAGCTTCCTAAAAAGTATAGGATTTATCATGTATCCTCCAGTAGTAGTCAATGTGAAATTAGCGCACAAAATCCGCTCAACGAAAGAAAGCTGATATCTAAACCCGAAGCATACTCGGCGGTTTCGGTTAAGTAACGATGTGTGTGTTAACCCCGAATTCCTTCGGGATCATCCCGTTACGCCTGTACTTAGCAGGGCGCGCGTCCTTGCTCCTTCGGGAATTGAGAGCGTGCCGCTAATTACAGGATGCGGATTCTGGGCAGGGTGAAACTCCTTCTCTCTATTGACATATTATGAACTAGGAAAAAAAGTCCGTGGGACCATAGGAGGGTTGCGAGAACTCAAACCAACAGATTTATTCAGAATACGTTCTTTCTCCATTATATAGGGGAATTTAAAACAACGTGATTGAGGGTCAGCTTGAATGATATTGCGAGAAGTGGAAGGAGAAATGAGACAGTGAGCAATGTAAATGGAAATGGTAAGGAGGGTTTTATGATTATGTAATCATCATAGTAAAGATTCGCTGGCAAACTATGAAAACCTTCTGTAAGCCACAAAAAAATGTGAAAGTGTGTTAAGCCGAAGGGACTAGACAATAAATGGTGCAAATGAGCCCAAACTTGCTTTATTCGAAAGTCGATGGTTTCTGAAATACAGAGTTAGCAAGTTAGATCCGCCTTTGATTCGTGTTTTTGAGTTTTATTCTTGTTTCATTTTAGTATCTCTACTCGTTTTTTTATTTTCAAATAGTGAAGAGAAAACAGGCTGTTCTGTCCGAAATATGATATATCTATTTTATTTTACTTCAAAAAAAGCCGTAAAAAATCGCCTTGTTTTCCAAGAAACTTTACTTTTTACCGTACATTCAGGCAGTTAAGTGGCAAAATCATATTTGGCGCCGATTGACAAATCTTCGTTCTGGCGTGTTCTGGTCAAACACACGTTGTTCGCTCCACTTTTAACTACTTGTTTAATCAAAGGAAATTAATCGTTAATATGTAGTATATTACGGTACAAGAGAGGAAAGTAGAATTTCCTAAAAATCTTAAATTGAACAACAAAAAACACCCTGTAGATTTTCGTAACCAGTTGGCTTACCTACTACCGGCTACCTAAATTTGAGCAAAATATCTCATAAACTGTAGGTGTTAAAGAGAACATAGCAATATTTTTTAAAAACTTTAACACCCTATAACTCGTTAACCATGGACCTGAGAGAAAAAATTAAATGGCAACTGGACTTGTTTTGAGGTCCTCTACACGTCCCTGCTCCATGGTTGTGTGTGTCCATAAGGTTGTGAATCACCCTGTATATTGCCTATATTTCGCTTAGCCGTTTTCTTCATATTGCGTTTAAAAAAATTATAAATCGCGCCAAATCAAAGTAGTGTTGAAATCGCCGCCAATGAATGTCAGTGTGAAATACTTGAATGAAATTCGAAGCACTTTGAACAATGCGATATTCTGCGTTTATTCTACGAAAACAAAGAAAACGCATCATCCGCGAGAAAAGAATTTCTTACGCTTTTTCCCCAAAGACGTGGTTCATCTCAAAACACATTTAAGAACGATTTTGCAAACGGCAAAATATTAGAAGAACGAAGAGAACAACATTTGTTAATAAAGATGAAGAATTAAATGTCTTTTCCACCCCACAACGTTCGCTGGGTAGCACTTTTTTAATAAAAATGTTGATATCTGGATTGGACGAGCTAGTTTTATCCCATGGCCCCCTAATAGCCCCGACTTAACGCCGCTTGATTCTTCTCTCTGGGGGTTATTTAAAGAATATTGTGTATGAATGTCCAGCTAAAAATGTTGATGCCTTAGAATAGTAGACGCAGACGCAACAGTTATCAATATTAATATGAATTCGTAACCAATATATTCAAAACGTTTTATATAAATATGAAATTGATTGTAGAAAATGTATAGAGCGAAATGACGGTCATATACAGAATGATCTAGGGGGTGTCAACTTATGAGGAAACACCCTGTACATGTGATTTTATTGTTGAAGGATTCATCTTTAACAAAGAAGCCCAGAATACTAGTTGGTACTCTTGAAGTCTTACCTGGAATTTCGTCAAGTCAGCTTCGGCCACTCTCTTTAGCAGCGCATATGTGCTGACAGCCAAATATACACAAGGAAGCGGAAGTTCGAGAGGAGACTGGCCTGCTACTCTAGGCGTTGAACCCGGAGGCAACAACGAGCCATACAACATTGAGACACACCCCAGCAACTCCGTGTCATGTAGAATGGACATCTGCAAGAATAAAAGTTCTTAATTTACTTCAACTGGGTAAACGATATAGTTTTGTGTGTTTATTTCTATATGGGGTATGGACAAACATTGTTTGCTACCAAATAAATATTTAAAAAAGATACATTTTGCTTTTGAAAACGCTTCAGCAATTCCTTTCAAGTTCATATCACTGGTAATAAACAGCATTACTAAAATACCATAGAGGATGGTTTCCTTGGGGGACTCATCTGTGGAGAATATAACTTGGGATGCTGACAGCCAGCTATTTCCAGAGAAGAAGAAAAGAAAGCCAAAAATCGGTCATAACCATATTTCACAGGTATAAATTTCATCCATACCATATCACACTCCACCAAGAATTGTATGGACAAGACTTTCAAAACCGCGTTACGTTTTGCAATGGGGTCACGGGGCAAATGGAGGATAATGACAGATTTTTGGAAAACATTGTTTTTTCTGAATAAGCCACATTTTCCAACTGCGGGAGGGTAAATTACAGATAGCATTTACGATGTTGAAAGGAATTTTTAGAATATTTTTTAAAGGTAAACAGACATAACTTGCACTATTGGGCGGCGGAAAATCCTTACTGGATCAGAAATGTGCCAAACCAACATCCCTGCTCGCTTAATGTTTCGTGTCATATAATAGGGAATAGAATTATTGGTCTCCATTTTATTAAAAGACATTTAAATGAAAATATGTACACCAACCTCTTAAAAAACAGTTTACCCCAGTTATTGAACCAAAACATGAATACCGTGGAGGCCGGTAGTCATTTAGATGAAATATTTATGATAACATATTTTACATAACAGATGGATTGGTCGCGGTGGTCCGGTCAACTGGCCTGTGCGATCTCCAGATCTGACGCCGCTTGATTTTTTTTGTGGGGTTTCATAAAAGATAAAGTGGTGGCCACTTCATCCACCACCTCAGATGATATTAAGCGAGATAATTCACTCTCCATGCTTGTTAGTGAGACCTGAAATGTTAGCGCGAGTGCAAAATTCTTAAAAAAAAAGTGTAGTAAAGTGTTTGGAAGTTGAAGGCAGGCTTTTTGAACATCTCCTGAGCCATATTTGATTACTATTATTCGGGTCATAATTTAATAAATTGATTTTTTTAAATTAATATTGCACGTCATAATTCTGAAACAAAATGTTGCCTGTACTTCTCATAGAGGGCGCTTGAGTAGAATAATGAAACATATGTTAAAATACGTCCCCCTACGTATTTCTTACTTTCCCAAAATTTTATGCAATATATATATTATACGGTAACGATGCTTTTCAAGGTAATCTGCCTAATTACCATTACGTAAATACCTGTTACTTCTTAATTATTGAAAATTGTAGTAACCATGGATGAACACAAAACAAAGGAAGAGAAAGCAATAGAAATATTTTGAGGTTAGGATAACTGTGTCAATTTGCCGTCAGTGATGCCATCCTTTTTGGGACAGATGAGTAATATACCTAAACTCGCCTCACATGTAAACAAACATCTCCTGTGTAAGGTTATGTATTAATGAGTAATATGAATCAAATAAAATACAATTAAGTTGTTAAATCACAAGAGGTTGACGAAGTTCTGCCCGTTTAACTCCAGACATGTTTGTTCCCCAATCACTTTATTGTGCACTCTTCACCGCAGTATGGGATCACCTTTTGATCAGCTTCTCGTATTCGGTTAATTAACTCCTGTTCAATTTGTACCGGTATTCTTGTGTCCTGTGTATCTTACATACATGGTAGGAATGTGGCCCTTCCTCTGGGGAGTTATAGGGACAATTATCCGGCGCCTGGGAAAGTGTGAGTTTTTGTGCGATTCTCCGAGCACTCCTGGAAGGCTCTGCTGCGATTATCCCGGAACACGAGCACCTCTAGATCGTCCCCAATCTGCGTCAATTCCTGGAGCCAATCGTCCAGTGCTTCTAGCCCTTTGCTGGTGTAAGGTCTTACACCTTCTGCTATGTTAGTGTGGCATTTTCCCATAAATATCCGCAAATTCGACGTTGGTGTACATTTTGTAAAAGGAGCTTCAAAGTAAGTTACAGATTCACAAACGCTTGTTATTATTGACAAAGGCTATATCTACCTGTAACCATCTGTTAATGACAAAAAACATCATTGCCGCTTTGACTTTTCATCAAACAATTGTAGAAGAGGTCTTTTTTAATATCAAAAATTTTCGTAATTTGAAGCAAAGATCGTAATTTTTCTTTTCGAATGGTTAAGTATTCCAAAAGGCTACCAAGCAAACATGATACTATTTTAAAATAATACTTAATAACAAAGTTGAAATTCGATTTTCAAGTGTTAATATCTTCTATAAATTTTGGAAAAAAATATTTTCAATATTTTTTTCGTACTCTCCCAGTGAGCCCCTATAACCCCTTAAAAGGAATGACGCCACTTTTAAATCACCCTGTATATTTAAAACCGTTTCTGAGATATAGCCTTGTAACACTTTAAAAAACTCACCCTGTATAATAAAACAGGGTGGTCCTCAACTAGTGTGACAAAATTCACTATTTAGGCAAAAATATTTCGTTTTGGCAAGGCAAATTTGTCTTATCTGAAACTTAACAGTTTCCGAGATACAGGGTGTCAAAGTGTAATTAAAAAGTTAGTTTTTTTTATAGATTCTTAACCAGATTTACTACTACCTACAAATTATGTGTTGGTGCATAACATCCAAAACTGAAACTAGGATGCATATTACCTACGAAGACGGCAAAAAATGTCCGAACAGGTCGTATATTTGTTGCCACTAAAATCTGGGACAACCGGGATATGTCAGCCAAAGCACCCTTAAAGTAGTATTTGCAAATATGCCAGCATAAACGGGTATTCTCGTCCCTCATTTGCCCTGAATTTATTTTTGGAAACTCCAAGGTAAAACAGTTTAAATACATACTGAACACACTTTCATTATAGTTAATTGTGTGTTGCTGTCGAATTTTTTGTCAGTATATGAAGTTTCCCGTTTTGTTCCATTACACCATTTATTGCATAATTTATTGAAATAAATTTCAAAATTAACTTACCAGATGAGTGGGGTCGCTGTCTGGAGGGCAGAACGAAACTAAAGCTGTTAAGAAGCTCAGCGCAGCTAAGAAAAAGCCAAATGTCGAAGGAACATCATGGACAGGTCGCCTCACACTCAAACAGCATCGGGCCAGATTTTCAACTACTCCCAAACAAACGCAATAACTGAAAAAGAAAAAACGAATTTTTATTTTGACTGTGACAAACCGCAGAAAGCAGATAACTGCTCCATGTAATGAATGGTTCTTTTGAGCAAAACTCTGCTTGAGGCAAGCAATACAATGATTTGCACTATTTGCTAATATCACCCTCCTGAAATAAACCAATCAAAGTAGCAAAGCATACAATAATATCTCGGTTATGCTGTTAACTCAATTACAAGTTGTAACGAGTTTTAGAGACTCACAGGCACACAAAGGGGTAAAACAGCGCCAGCGAAATATTGGGGCAGCAATAATTTGGTGATACTGATACTGATATTTGCTGGGAAAACAAACGCCAGATTGGCTCAAAGCTCTCAGATGGATGCGGGGGCTTATCATGGCAATTTTCTCAAATAGTCCAAGCCTCGCCCTTTTTACCGTTCATTAATACCAACTAGCTTTTATTTATTTGTTTATAGCACGCGTTAGTAGTCGGTCATCTGTTCGGGGTTGCGTCAGCTGGACAAGTCGATTTTTCCACCCCAAGCCAACACTTGAAAATTATGTCTGTTTAGGAAGCCGCAGAATAAGTATTTGTTTGAGAAAAAAGGCGATTTTCTAACCTGCAAAATGGAACATGTAATAATAACGACTTTGTGCTGACTCTGTGTGCGACTCTGTGCCTGCCACGATTCTTCAAAATTTGAGTCGTTTTCTTTCAAAGTTTTGGAAACAAAAAATTAATTACTAATAGAAATGAATACAATTTACTATGAGCTTTTTATTTATGAAATGTTTTCGTAAAAGTCTGTTAAAATTTTAATTGTCTTTTCATTACAAATTTTCGTAGTTAATGAAGTTACAAATATCATTACTAAAGTTAGATCGGTCGGTGTTCTGACGAAACCTCGGCTCGTTAGGTTTGGACGCACCATAATTCAGCGTCCAGACCTAACGAGCCGAGCCTGATTCGCGGCAAATTTCTTTGATATTTCGTTAAAACACCGACAAAAAGTCGATCGTTTGTCGGTGTTTTGACGAAACATCAAAGGAATTTTGCCGCAGCTCAGGCTCGGCTCGGTCTTGGCTCGTCAGTTCTGGGCGCACCATAAGAAGGCGAAAAAATATCTATGGTGAAGAAGTAAATTGGTTTTAAAAAATTAAAAATTTATTAAGGTAAGGGTTAAATTTTTTTTTTATTATATCAAATTTATATGTTCTATACCTATATAAATAAAAATTGAGAGTTGAACACATGAGTCAATCAAGTCGAGTCGTCAGAGTAATAAAAATCGAAAGCTGCAAGTCGAATTGACAAAACTAAGAAAAAAATTAAGAATGTTGATTAAACGGCCATATCAGACGGATTTATTCAATGAAAGTTACGCAGCTTTTTGAGTAATGCGGTCTCTTAAACACTCATTTTCGGGGATTTGAGCCACGTGGCGAACTGGAGGATGGCTGCGAGCGAAGTCACGAAGGACTCTATTAGGTGAGCTGTAAATTCATTTAACCCTATTAAAAGTGTGGGGCCAGATGGAATATTTTCGGCACTTTCACAGAAAAGTCTCGAACCACTGCTTTCGCTTTTGATGCGGCTTTTTCGGACTTGTACTAGGATGCATTCGTGAGGCATGGCGAAAGGTTCGATTAGCATTAACACCAAGACCATAGCGTAGCAACTACGACTCTGCGGAGGGCTTCAAGCCCATCAGTATGACCTTCGTTCCAAAGGCGGAGGAGAAGATGGTGGACCTATACATAACAAAGGGTCCATTAGTGCGAAAATTCATTCTTCCTCACCAACATGCGTACAAGAGCATGTCGACGGCAACGGCCCTGCATAGTCTTGTATATAGGCTCTGGGGGTATTTTTGGACATTAAAGGGGCGTTTAGTAACACAAGCCTTGATGTCACCGGGGGCTATCTATTACTATGGAGCCTGGTGCTGAACTGGCTGCTTTACGCACTCAGTGGCAGTGGATTGTATGCCCAAGCATACGCAGATGACCTCATTGTAGTTGTAAAGGGCAGGCTTGAAAGCACCTTCAAGGGAATCATGCAGAGTGTCCTACTGAAGGCGGAGTAATTGATCCTGACTCACTTAGGAAGGGTGCACAGAGAGGCACAGAAAGCCACGGCAACTTGCATCTGTAGACATGCGGAAAGTCCTATGGCAGAACTTAGGGTTGAAAATCTCGTATTAGGCACTAGCTTTACTCTGCGGTAGTGAGGTCGCTGAAAACTTATGGTGTTATTGTTTGGTGGCCAACTATTCTCGCAGGGAAACCAGTAAAACGCCCAGGTCCAGAAACTTGGCCCCATGGACATAACAGAAGGCCTGAGAACAACGTGAACGCTAGCCATAGAGACTATGTTAAGACACGCCTTTGCAATTAATTATAGAGGAGGAGGCCCGAAAGTCAACAGTCCAAAAAACCGACGGAGGAATAGGGACTGGAGCTATAGTTATATGCGGATATGGTCAGAAATTATCATGTCTGATCTGCTTCGGGAAAAAAGAGATGCCATAGCGCAGTCTCGGCACTATTCAAGAGGTAGAAATTAGTCATTACCGAAAGGGAAGAATGGGAAAGCCCGAAACCTGAATTCCTTAGCCCAAAAGGACGCGTCTGGTACACGAACGACTGATTGATGCAGGAGATTGCTGGTGCGGGGATTGTTGGGAGAGCCCAAGACAGGATTAACCTGTGGACAACAATATATAGACAGAGTAACCCTAAGATGGATACTTGGATTGGTAGTACGCCTGAGAGCAAATGAAATATTTGAAATAAAACTTTGCTAAGGCGAAAGCAGAAGACAAAAGAAGAAAAAAAGAAAGTCAAAAAGCGACCTATGCAAATACGATCATCACGCGCAGCCCCAAAATAAGGAAATACTATGAATGATTTGGTTCTGAATGAAAACATTAGGAACCAAGAGGAAAATAAACATAAAAGTGAAACGAAAAGCAGGTATTGCAACTCTCGATTTATTTACATATTTCGAAAAGTATACAAATTATAAATGGAAAGACAGGCCATGCTTTACTCATCAATTAAATATTATATTACGGCCAAGCATTACAGTTAAATATTTGCCTGTTTGTGTTAAGAAACTGTCCAAATTCAATTATTCTTACAGGTTAGATAACATTATTGATAACGTGTTTTAGTCCTTGGCGAATAGACCTATTGGCTCTAGCAGAGGGGACATTATTCTTTCTCAGTATCAATTGACGTCCCTTCGATATTGATGAAATTGCCTTTTTGGAAATACATAGTTTCTAATAGTTATCTGTAGGCCTCTCCTTATAGGTTACTTTGAATTTAGTTTTCCGACGGGGTGCAGGTGTTCTATTTATTGATAATTCCATTGTTTCCAACGATTCTCTTACTGTTGCATCTGGGCAGCTGTGGTAGTCCCTTTTCATTAATGCCATTCTTAAATTAGAGCAAATTGGGATGCTTGGGCAGTCTTCAAACAGTACGTGTCCTTGCACTTTAGTATTGGACATTAAGTGCTTTTTGGGTAACTGATGATAGGTAGGTGTTTGAGGTTTGTCGGCTTTCGCTGATTGATTTTGTCTCTGCGATGATGCTTGATACCGAGTTCGTATGCCGCTTCTGAGGTAATACTCGCCGGTATTGCGAACTGTAATGGAGAATTACTACTTGAATTAAGTTTCCCGTTTCGTCTCTGCGGAGATACATTTTCCTTCTCGTCCCCATCGCACTGCTCTAACATTTCAGGAGTAATTTCATCAGAAGCTTGCTTTGCTACCAAGTCACGAACTATATCTTCAAACAAGGCCTTTGTGTTTGTTGCCATTTTGTTCTTTAAAAACTTATTGCTTATCAACAAATGTTCTTCGGTAAAGCAATAACACGAAACTAGAAATGACGTGGGAACATCTGTGAAGTTAGTGATATTATCTGCATGACATTAAAACTGGCCATCGTTGCCCTCTATCGGACCTAACACTAGACTCAGAAGTGATGATCTAGATGAAAAAGATAATTTCGCTGAATTGACGTTATCTATATAAGAACACAAACGACAATTCCTTGAAGATGCACCTGCACGAACAAATTTCAAAAAGCTGAGTAAGGTACGCCTGGCTTTTATAAGCAAGTTGCTACTTCTGTCGCAATTATGAAAATTTTAAGTTTGAAATTCTCGTCTGTCGCTTCGTATTACATACGAAGAGCAAATAAACGATGGACATGTAGGTCACGAAACACGCATGTCGAAGGTATTTGAATCCGTATTAAAAGCAATTGTCTTTTTTGAATAGATTTTATAGTATACATATAGCAAACGATACCAAGGGAAAAGTTCTGATAACTTCAAAATATTGTTCTTCAGTTCTTTGACTGGAGGCTGGCATCGATGGTTTAATATAAATTGTGGGAACTCACCCACTGCAACCTAGGGTTACAGTGTGAGGTGAATGTAATGTTTCGACGATTATAAAAAAAATAGAAAAAATATAAACGTTTCACTCTTATCAGAGGATTAGTTTTTTGGGATGCAGAGATTTTTTCCTAGGCCTATTTAAAGATACGATATTATATGACAACCATATCTCCACTACTTATAGAATGTGTCCATTTTGGAAATCGGTAGATGTCGGCAACTCCTTTTAATGGGCTCCATGGCATAAGTTACACTAGTAAACTTTACGATAAGATACGGACAAGATACGATTATCTAAAAATGGAAAAATCCAGTATGGCAGTCATAAAAAAAGAAAGTAGATTATGGCTGCTCAAAACCGACAAGTCACGAATAGTAGCCTCAGAAACAAAACCGAAACTTTTCGTTTTGAATATCTTTGGAAGTAAGTAGGTAGGTACTTACAAGTTTCCATGTTCTAAAACGGTATTTGACAAAGCTCTATAGTTTTCGATGTTTCAATGTTGAGGTTTGTAAAACGAGTACCCTGTACGCATTATTTATTTAAGTGATGAGTGGATTTCTTTCATTTAATATTTTTCGAAAATAAACCCAAATATTTTTCGAGAGGGTCACAAGCGTACCACGTTGTAGGATAAATGGTGCAACTGGTGCTCTAGGTGCTTAAAAAATGTATCCAGCCTCTAACTCAAGAAGTAGGAACTAAAAATAAATGATTAAGATTGTTTTTATATCACATATAGTAGAGCTTTTATTGCTCTCTCAACTTACTAGATGTTTCACTTACCGGGACAATTTCTGTATAAATTGAGTTTTTAAAATACCGTTTTAATTACACAATCTAGCGGTCATCTGAGAAATATCAAAATAATTTCCAGCAAATTATTTTCTTCAAGTTTGTTATAATTTTTTTTTCCGAACACTCTACAACAAATACTTTCCAAGATACAGCCGCTTACCATCCTGATTGCGACACCCGGTATAATTTCATTTGGTGAGAATAGGAATTTTTAATCACTAAAATTATTGCCCTCACGGGGAGAACCACAAAACATTGAAAATATAATACTAACACGTTTATGTCATCATTCCAGACTAATCACATTCGAATAATGTTAAAGATATGATTGGTTTATTACCTTATATCCCTGCAATACATCATGACTGAATGGTAAATGTTGAAATTAAGCCATTTTATTTTGCAAATATTTTATTGTTGTAAGTATTTAATAAAAATTTCATAAAAATAAATTGGTTTGTTTCAATTGCGATCCCGTAGTTAATATCTTAAAGTTAGTAAATGTAAGATTTTTCCTATCTGCTGACTTTGCAAGTCCTATTGAAGTTATTAAAAGGATAAAATTTTGTTAATCACATTTTTTTAAATTAAATTATAAAGTTAAATTAAATTTAAAATTAAAAAAGCCAAAATTAGCGAAATAAAATACAAATAGAAATATCAATGCCTACTACCATTAAATCTTAACTTTGTTAATTTTAATTATTTATCTTGACCGAACATAAACATGTTATACATGGTTGAAGAGCATATTTAAAGGGGAATTTAAAAATGCAGGAATTCAATATGGCGCCCATAAGAAAAAGAAAAGTTGACTTCGGCCTCTTTGAACATAGTCGGCCTAGATTATTTTTTACTTTATTTTCAAATTCACACTCATTTCTTACCCCCACCCTGAAAATTTCGTTATTGTATCTTTTATAATAAACACGATATAAAGGATTTTATGAAACGCACTTTTTTCTTTTTTTCCCTGTATATCCGTTGCTATTCCGAGTTCAAAGAAGTTGATGACAGATTATTTGTAGGCACTTGATTGCGCAACTTTTTCCCCATTTGGTCCACCCTGTAACTCTAACGGTTTCCGGTATCCCCATGTACATCATTTTATACTGGACACACTGTATATCGTTAATTTTCGAATTACTGAAATGCAAAACTTTAAAATCTGCATATAAAACAAAATACACATACATCACTTTCAAAGAAAACGGGTCATTTGTTAATAGCCGAAGAGTATTAGAATGGGATACGAGCATGACGAGAAAAAATGTTCTTAATGATCCAAAAAACTAAAATTTCTGGTATCCGGAAGTGGCATTTTTCGGAAAAGAATAGAAGATTAGAGTACAACCTAAGCGAAGTACAATTAGCGAACCGAAGGAAAGCGCTGCCGTCACTTAGCAGAAATACTAAAAACTGAACCGAAGCGCAGTGTCTCTCTCACAATTTTTTGTGCAGTACCTCGCGCGACCAATTTTTGAAAAGGTGCATTTTGTTCTGGAACTATTTCTGGCTTTAGAATTTTCAGGCGTCCCGAAAATCGGTTAAAAGCCTCAGTTTTCACTTCAAAACAATCGCGCTCTAGACCAATCAAATGAAGCAAAGTGGCCAAGCGACACACACACAGGCCAGCAGAAAAGTCGCCCAAAGAGTATAATTTCCATTGATTTTAATAGAGAAAGCGCACCTCCTTACTTCCTTAACATCCTAGGACAAAACAAAACAAAACGAAGCTATGCGCTTAAAATTCTTAGCCGATAATGCTTTTTGCAACCCCGCTGCTCTTCGACTTATTTCAGGATATCTTACGACTAGTTTTTAGCAAAGCAAAGTCAACTACTGTCTAATTAATTGGAAAACTTGACAAAGAGTTGAATTTTGTTTATTTGGTCTGTCTTCAGAATGTCCCATAGTTAACAAAATCGTTCACAAATCGCAAAATAAAGTTCTTCGAAATTATGTGTCTTCCTTCTTTGGCATTCTTTCACACTCTCACTCTCAGACAGAAGTATGAAATACGTATTTCTCGTCTGTATCCATTTTGCCACCTGATTTTCACAAACTTTAAACTGGGGCGACAATTTTTTTTTAGATCGCACTTTGTTCTCGTTTCAACTTTCATCGGCTTCCATTTTGCCAACCAACTTTTTCTAATTTTAAAGATTGTCGGCAATGTTTCTCAAGACATTTGTCTTCTACAGTTCACTTCGGTCCGTGCGACTGAAGATCACATTGATCCTTTGGCACATACAAGAAATCTTTCAAAATTTTGTACAAGACTTTCACATTAAATAACATTACGAAATGCATCAATTTAATTTCAGTTTTACACGGACAAAAATTAGAGTGGGAAAAGCAGAAATGACAAAACCGGCTAATATTACACATGTGTATAAATTACGGTGTAACGAGACAAAACAGTTCACATGACCATAACCACACATCTTCATAACCCACTTGCACGTCACAGAATCTCCCTCTTCGGACCCATAAATCAAGCCCTAATCGAGTTAGAACAAGACCTTTCGCCGCGCCACCACCACAATAACACTTCTGCGACTTGCAACTAATGCTGATTAGACAATACTCCATTAGGAAATTGGAAAAATTCTGTTCAAGTCTTTCACGCCATTTCTATATATCTTTGTTATGTTGAGATGACCAAGTCGATCGATGTAAAAGCAAAAACTTTGTCAACAGCATGAAAACAAACCGATAGAATAAAAAACAGTACACATTGCTTATATACAGTGTGGATACTTTTGGAATTGCTTATATACAGTGTGGATACTTTCAATTTTAAAAAATCGCTAATGAACATTCATAAACATCATTAAATGACAACCATAAAATATTTGGATCCTCACCTAAATGATATACAGAGTAGTTCCAAATAGGAGCGGCTTGCAACTCTACTCTCTCCCAGAAAAATAAAGAAAAAAAATTCTAATTAAATTCGAAAAGAGATTAGCTATTTCAGTGCTCACTGAAGTCAATGTTTTGGGAATCATTGGAAAAATACCTGGAACTTGTTATGTGTTAACACTCCTTTATAATGCTCTCGGAGAAAGGACACCAATTTCGAATCACCCTGTATATGTTTTATCCCTCTTGCACAGGGTGTCTCAACGATAGAGGAAAGTAAGTTTATGCTTAGCCTGCATTATTAGTATCAAAAATTTTATAGTCATATTGTAAAAGTACAAAACGCGCACATTTTAAAAACATTCACATTTATACAGACAGAGAAAACAACTTTATTTCTAATGGAACACTCTATATTTCATTTTATTTTTGAATTTTTATGTAAATTTCAAGTAGGTACTTTTTTTATATAAAAAATTTGGAAGAAAATTGCAGTTTTTTAGTTACCCTGCATTAACGATGAAAATTCGCATTTTCATGGTGTTAATAAATCGAAAATTTCTTCGTTGTCTATAGACACAAAATTTTCAAATTTAACACGAGAAAAATATAATACTATAGTAGTAGTAGTAAACATCTTTATTTCTAAAAAAAGGCTATCAACCTATCGGTCTTTCTGCCCTTGTTTAATACATGTAGTCTTAGTCTAAATAAAAAAACAAAGATGAAAATTCTCTTATTCTAGGTTAATAATCTTATTAAGTAAACTTTCCTATTCTAATGACAAGAAAAAATTATTTTATTGTCCAGTAGTCAGTTGCGTTTGTAAGTGTTCAAGTAGCGTTGATGTAGGGAAACGGAAGCGGGATTGTCTGGTTGGTTTTGTAAGACAAAGGGGATTCAGTATGGTCCAGTTGTAGGGGTTGTTTGTCCATTTTGTCTGTAGATGTATGAGTTTTTCCGAAATCTTTGTCATGTTTGTGCGTTCGTATAGTAGTTGGGTGGGGGGTTGTGTAGTGGGTTTTGCGGGTCTTATTCGTGTTATTAGTCTTAGTGCAATTTGTTCTGTTGTTTGTATATAACGTTTTGTCCTTTCTGTTCCGTTGGTCATGAGTATATGTCCATAGTCTAACAAGGGTCTACAAATAGCTTTATACATTTTGGTGGCGGTGTTTGTGCTAATTCCTCTGTCTTTGTAGGTTAGTGATCGGAAGTGTTTTGTTCTCTTTATTGTTTCTGCCCTGATGTTTCGAATGTGTTTAGTGAATTTAAGTTTGTGGTCAATTGTGATTCCAAGGTATTTTACGTCGTTTTTTGGTTGTGTCGTTTGGCCGTCTGCAGTTATTGTAGGGGAGTCAGCGTTGAGTCTGTGGTTTGTGAGCAGAAGTTGGTTTTTTGACGCGTTTGGTGTTAGTCTCCATTTATAAAACCATGTCATTGTGTTGTTTGTAAGTATTTGGAGTCTTTGAGCTGCTCTCTCAGTAGTTTTGTCATGTACAATAAGTGCCGTGTCGTCTGCGTATTGTAATATGTATGCCAATCTGTCGATTTGATTTTTGTCTGGTAAGTTGTAATTGTATATGTCATGGCAGTATATATTGTAGAGAAACGGTGAGAGCGGGGATCCTTGAGGGAGCCCTTGTTCAGGGGAAAAAGAAAATGACAGTGTTTTGTCAATTCGTACTTGTAGTTGTCTGTTTTCTAGTAAGTTATTTATGGTGTGTAGTAGATATGTTGGTGTGTGTAGTTTGTATAGTAAGCCTCTATGCCAGACACTATCAAAAGCTTTGTTAATGTCCATAAACAGGCAAGCTGTCTTTCTGTCAGTTAGGTGGATAGTTTGTATATTGTTAGTCAAAGTGAAGAGTGGGTGAATAGTCGAGTGCTGATGTTTGAATCCGAACTGATACGATGGTATGTACTTTCCGACCAGTTTTCCCAGTCGCTGCCTTATTATGTATATAATACTATATTAACTTTGGTTTGCAAAATATTTGTCTTTGAAAGTACAGGGTGGCAATAATAGTCCAAATTACTGTATTTTTAAGTCCAAAAATATCACTTTAGATAAGAAAATTTTTCATTTTAGCTCAATACTTCCTGTATCAATCTAATGAGAGGAAAGTTCTTTATATAAAATACTATCACGACTCTGACATCAAAAACACGAAAGAAAAAAAATCTTGAACAGTAATTTCTTCGATATGACTTCTTCTATCTGCTTGATTGTCAGGGATAGTCAAATCGCACGCAGACAAAGAGTGATCGAAAGATCAATCTACGCCCAATTTCTCGCTTTCGCTACATGAAGGAAAGCACCTGTAATTATAATAATGTTTGCCGATCGTGCCGAGACGAAAGTTCGAACGCGAAGAAAGCCTAATGAATTCGTTAACTAAGTTGCGGCAGCTAATCCTCGACCCGTCTGGAAAAGTTGTTCGCAAAGTTTGTCGGAGATTTCCGCGTTAATTGGATCTTATCTGGGACCTATGCGGAAGAAAATTGCGGATTTGCCATTGGGAATGACTGAATTTGATGTTCGGTGTCTTGAATTGCAAAAATCGAATTATGCAAACAAACAACTACCTAAGAATCTCAGATCTAGTTGAATTTCATTTAACGATAAATTAATTAGGAATTTAAGCAAAATAAAAACATATTATTATATTACGTTTAACATAGACTTACAACATACGCAACCTACCTCCAATACACCTCCTATAGAGAAAAACTTAAACCTAACAAAGACTGACGTAGACAAAGTGAAACAACATATACATGACTACATTCAATCACAAGCACAGCACATTTCAATAGAAACCATACAACAACAACTTTCACTAGCCATAGGAAAATTTAGCCCGGAAATAAAAAATGCTTTCTACCGACATACACTACCCAAATACATACTGAGACTAATAAAACATAAGAGAGAACTGTACAGACTATATACAAACACTTAAAATAACGACCTAAAAAAGACACTGAACCAACTTAACAGAAACATTAAAACTCTGATTGGACAATACCGACAAGACAAATGGCTAGAAACATGTAAAGAAATACAGAAGGACAAAGGCAAAACATACTGGCGAAAAATTAAGAAACTGGCGCAATACAGGAAGACTGGCACTACTGACACAATTGACGAAAACGGAATAGAACGCTACACAGACAAAGAGAAAGCGGACACTTTCGCCAGACACTATCAAAGGGCCTTCAGCATATCGACAAACTTTAACTTCGACAATGACAACTGGAACTTGATCAACGACTGGTACTTGAACTATTTTAACAGCTCACCAAACTACACCTACAAACTGATCACAGACACAGAGTACGATGAAGCCCTAGCGCACATCAAAAACACTGCACCGGGGAAAGATAAAATTAAAGCAAAACGATTGAAAAGCCTAACTCAAGAAACACACAAACTGATCCTAACTGAATTGAACAACTGCATCACAAATGGCAGAATCCCAAAATCATGGAAAAACGGCTTAATAATCCCTATACCCAAAAATGGACTGGACAATACACAACCGAGCAATTACAGACCAATTACACTGCTACCAGTACTTAGCAAGGTTTTTGAGTACATAATAGGGGAGCGACTGGGAAAACTGGTCGGAAAGTACATACCATAGTATCAGTTCGGATTCAAACATCAGCACTCGACTATTCACCCACTCTTCACTCTGACTAACAATATACAAACAACCCACCTAACTGACAGAAAGACAGCCTGCCTGTTTATGGACATTAACAAAGCTTTTGATAGTGTCTGGCATAGAGGCTTACTATACAAACTATACAAAATACACACCAACATATCTACTACACACCATAAAGAACTTACTAGAAAACAGACAACTACAAGTACGAATTGACAAAACACTGTCATTTTCTTTTTCCCCTGAACAAGGGCTCCCTCAAGGACCCCCGCTCTCACCGTTTCTCTACAATATATACTACCATGACATATACAATTACAACTTACCAGACAAAAATCAAATCGACAGATCGGCATACATATTACAATACGCAGACGACACGGCACTTATTGTACATGACAAAAGTACTGAGAGAGCAGCGCAAAGACTCCAAACACTAACAAACAACACAATGACATGGTTTTATAAATGGAGACTAACACCAAACGCGTCAAAAAACCAACTTCTGCTCACAAACCACAGACTCAACGCTGACTCCCCTACAATAACTGCAGACGGTCAAACGACACAACCAAAAAACGACGTAAAATACCGTGGAATCACAATTGACCACAAACTTAAATTCACTAAACACATACGAAACATCAGGGCAGAAACAATAAAGAGAACAAAACACTCGGATCACTAACCTACAAAGACAGAGGAATCAGCACAAACACCGCCACCAAAATATATAAAGCTATTTGTAGACCCTTGCTAGACTTTGGACATATACTCATGACCAACGGAACAGAAAGGACAAAACGTTATACACAAACAACAGAACAAATTGCACTAAGACTAATAACACGAATAAGACACCCCCAAAACCCACTACACAACCCCCCCACCCAACTACTATACGAACGCACAAACATGACAAAGATCTCGGAAAGACTCATACAGCTACAGACAAAATGGACAAACAACCCCTACAACTGGACCATACTGAATCCCCTTTGTCTTACAAGACCAACCAGACAATCCCGCTTCCGTTTCCCTACATTAACGCTACTCGAACACTTACAAACGCTACGGACTAGTGGACAATAAAATAATTTCTTCTTGCCACTGAAATTTTATTTAATAATATCGTTAACCTAGAATAAGAGAATTTTCATATTTGTTTTTTATTTAGATTAAGACTACATGTATTAAACAAGGGCAGAAAGACCGATAGGTCGATAGCCTTTTTTAGAAATAAAGATGTTTACTACTACTACTAAAAACATAATATAAACCTTCAAACTAAGCAATTGTGTATATTTTCCTAACTGTATTTTAATGTAATTCAAAATAAAATTGTGATGAATGAAATTTCATGCCAAAACTGAAGGTAGCAACAACTACACAATACAAACTGATGATGGTGGAGAAAGACACCGAAACCCAGGAATTTTATTTTGAATTAAACTAAGCAATTTCACACAAAGGCAGAGCAGGTAAAATATTATTTAACATTTTGGGGTGTTTTGGGTTTTCTAGCCGTCGTTTCGACCTTAGGGTTTCCGAAACTGTTAGACTAATATCAATAAGCATTTTTTTTTTAATTTTCACCATACAGAAAAGAGTTTTTTTGTTAGATATTTTTCGAGAGATAAACGTGTTGGAATTTCATTTTTTCACAAGTAAGGTGGAAAACGCAAGTATGACATAACTGAAATTTATATTATATAGTCATACATTTTACACATACAAGGCAATTAAATGTTTAATAGGGATAACGAAAGATGTAATAGAACTCACAAAAATTAGTAGAAAAGTCCATATTCAGGGTGTTAAAGTTAGAAAGTGTATTTAGATTTTTCTTTCTAATTTTTGCAGATATTTACCCAAATTTTTTGAATGTCTTATTGATTAATAGTGCTTCTTATTAAATGTGTATTAAGCGACCAAGTGTTGACATCGTTCGTATTTCTTCTTCTTGTGTACCGTGTCCTTTCAGAACGTTGGTTACCAACAACGCTAGCCGTACTTTGTCCAGGCATCTCTAAAGTGTGTGTGAAACTCGTTTTGTACCAGTCGCTCAGATTCTTCAGCCATGACGTTTTTCTCCTGCCGTGGACCAGGCTGCCATGTATTTTACTCTGCATGATGTTTGTTTTGTAAGAGTCTGTAGTTTTTTCGTCTCATGACATGGCCGAAATACTCTGGTGATTGAATCTTGGTGATTCTTTCAGACCACGTGACTCTTAGCAATCTCCTGTAGGCCCACATCTCGAACGCTTCAAGCCGACTTTCTTCGTTTTTGTTGACGGTCCAAGCCTCAACTCCGTACAGTAGTGTAGAGAATACGTAGCATCTCAGTAGTCGGATTCGTAGGGATAATTTTAGATCCCTGCAACCCTATAACGTTGATCATTTTGCTGTAAGCTGCTCGTGCTTGTTCTATCCTTGATCTTACTTCTGTGTGGCTGTCTGCATTTTTTGTTATAACGCTGCCTAGGTATCTGAACTAATGGACTTGTTCCAAGCTCACGCCTTTGACTCTGATATCAGCTCTGATATTCTGCTGTTTACTGATTACTAAAACTTTAACTTTGGTCTTTTTTATGTTTAGTTCTAAACCTGCTGCGTCGCACTTTACTACCACACTGTTCAAACTCCGCTGAGGATCTTCTGATCCAGAGGCCAACAGAACCGTGTCATCCGCGTACCACAAGTTATTTATCAATTCGCCATTAATGACAATCCACTTCCAAATATTCCTGGGTTTCAGTCAATCTTATTGTTTATTATTTAAAATGTTACAAATACGTTTCGGTGTCTATTTTTTGTAAATATTTGGAAGTGAATGCTGCCTCCGAAAGTGCTCATTGAAAATTATTTCTGAGTACACACTGAAGAGCAACGGAGTTAGGATTCATCCTTGCTTTACGCCACGCTTGATGGTTACTTCTGGCGTGGTGGTTCCCTCCACTCTGACTATCGACATTTGATTCCAGTATAAGTTTGCGATTACTCTGATATCCGCTCCGTCCAGTCCCATCAACTTGAGAGTATCCACCACGACCTCATGTTTAACACGGTCGAACGCCTTTTGAAAGTGTATGAAGCAGGCATAAACATCAGCCGACATATCACGGCTTCTTTGGGTAAGGACATTAATGCCGAAAAGTGCTTCCCTCGTACCGAGGCCATTACGGAACCCAAATTGCGTTTCACTTAGATAATCCTCACACTTCGCATATATCCGACCATGAATGACCTTCATAAATATCTTCAACATATGGTTCATTAGGCTAATAGTTCTGTATTCCTCGCACTTTTTAGCCGTGCTTTTCTTTGGTATTGTTATGAACGCAGATTTTAGCCAGTCGTTTAGGAATTTACTACTAGTGTATATTTTGTTGAAAAAATCTGTGACCAATTTTAGGCCAATTTCGTCGTCTATTAGCTTGTATACTTCACAAGGAATCTCATCCGGTCCTACCGCTTTGCGACCTTTTGATCCCCTAATAGCATATTCAACCTCTCTGCATGTAATCTGTGGTCCTTCTTCTTCTGAGGCCCATTCCAAAGCCACCCACTATGTTTTGGCACTGCTCTTTTCCCACTTTTGCGTTAAAGTCGCCCATAACTATAGTGTTGTCTGCCTTTTTTTCGATGTCGTCTTCACTACTTTTAGTTGTTGGTGCGTATACTTGAATTAAGTTGGTGTTAAATGGTCTTGAGTTGAGCTGGATAAGAATTACTCTGTCAGAATCGGCACTGATTCTATTACCGATTTCGCTAGTGATTTAGATATGATAACGGCCACCCCATTATCGTGGGCTGCTCCTTCATTCCCCGCGTATAACACTTGGTAGTCGGCGACGGTACATATTTGGCAAGTACAAATCACATAACATGCATTAATTAATTGTATACGCAATTGAAGAAACAAGAAATTTTATAAATTTATCAATAAAACTTAAAAAATGTCGCTAAAGAACAGTGGCGCACCACAAACAAATTCGGGACGATAAAAGGGGGCTTAACCCCAAAAAAACTTATCCGGTACATTCATGCAACCGTTTGAAACATTAAACAATATACACCCCAGAGTGTGGCCAAAGTCCCAAATTTGAACTAAAAATTTCCAAATCTGAAAAAGTTAGATGGAAAAAACCAAAAAAATTCTGGTTTCAACACAGTGTATATGGGAAACAACGCGTTTATGATTATATTAATTTGAAGTTTGCTACTTATTTTGGGAGTTCCATAAACTCTTCAATTTTTCCGGTTAAAAATTGAATAAATCTGTATTTTTAAGCTTTTTATACGGTCTTCAAATTCGACTTAAGTGGTTTTTCAACCCGTAACTATTCGATAATCGAAAATGGAAACATGAGAAAACAGGTTTAAATATACGGGGTGATTCAAAATGGGCCTCATTCCTTTGTGGGCTTATTTGGGTTTACTAATGGAGCACAAGAAAACAAAAACTTGTTTTTCGCTTTGTTCAATTTGTTGAAAAGTTTACTAAATTTACTTCAAATTACCCTTATTCAACAGCTAGTTTCTTTCGAAATATCTCAATTTACAGCTACAGAAACATTTAAAAATGTGTTTTTTGCAGTTAAAAATAACGCCAACTATTAACCATCCTGTATAGTATTTCCACCAATGAAAGAATATCGGTTTCACAGACAAACTGTTATTGTAGAAAATAAGCACTGAACATCTATGTGGCTTCAATGTTCGAATAAATCAGTTTTATGGAACTTTTCTTACTGAAAATGATTGACGCAAAAGAAACCAAGTTTTGAGCCATTTTCATATCGGAAAACCTTTTTAAAACGCGCATTTGAGTAATTTTTCAAAAGGCAACAAATACAAAGAAATCAGCCTCAGTTTGAGTGAAATTATTGAGTTTCTCTCCCAGTACCGGCATATTTAAATCCTCGGTTTGTGGAAGTTAGCAATGGTGAAAGTTTACGAGTGGAGATGTTTTCCTGCACAAGGTAAATGGCACATCGCTAAAGTTCACTGGCTCTTCTAAGCTCTTTCTATGCGCTAATTCGAAAGTTCCTCAGTATTTAAGAGCTTGTCGACGTTCAATGTGAACTGCAGCAAAGTAGTCAACAACTTTGGTAAGTCGTGTTATGCAACTTATGTAAATCGACGATATGCAACCAGCATAAGAAAAGTGACCGCACATTTTCTGTTTCATCTAATTGAATAATAAGCTTTCTTGATACGAAAGTGAAAAATTATAAACACGTATCAAAGAAAATTAGTACAAAGGGGCGAGTAGTTTGTGCAAACACCGTACTTTTTCACAATGGACATCAATTTGAATATAAACTCCAAATTCACGAATTCCTACCGGAAAATTGATAAAAAAAACTTTACCAAGGGTGCAATATAACCCCATAGTTGTAAGGAATACTCTTCAACGGTAGTAAAAGGGAAAAAAAGGGGCGCTATCGGGCTGTGCCCTACTTATCCGCCTGCCGCCCTGTTTACACAAATTGTGTTTGAGATGCACTCCGTCGGGAAACCGAAGACCTTTTTGCCTTTTGTCGGCCTTGTATTGAGTTACAGCCTTGCTATATAAATAGATGGAAGAAATAGACAACCGGCGAAAGCATAATATTCAAATAGTACCGGGATTTCAATTCCAGATTATGCATTGGCGTCGAATCAACCATCGGCTCTACTACACCTGAATTAAACAGCTTTCTCTACCCGATAAACCTTTTATATATTTTGCTTTGTTTAATTAATTTTTCCGCCTTTGTAATTGCTTCTCTTATTCGCACTTCTCCTTGGCTTAGTATCTTTCCTGTCGTTAATCGCATATATTTCCTTTGTCAGCTTTGTTTTGGAGACTTTTATATTACCATTAGTTTTGTGACCCTTTGGTTTTTATTTATTAGCAATATAATCCTTGCGGTTTGTTTCCTATCAGCATTCTGTGTATTTTTAGATGACACTTCCATTGTGAATCTGTACCATTTTTTGCGAATGGCGAAATGAGAAATATCAAATAGCAATGTTATCAGAAAAAATTTCTTACTGAAAGATTGTTAACTTTTACACAGAGGCTTAAATAAGTTTCAAAACCCACGCAATTTAGTAAAGGTACAAAATCCCCCCAGCAATGGCAAATTTTACTTGAAATTTATACCAAAATTAGAGAAAAATCTCATCACCATAAGAAACATTAAATCAAAAATATATAGTTGTACCACATAAAGGCGCCTGTACCTATATAAGAAATAAAAAATCTCAAGAGTCATTGCTTGAAACTGCAGAGTTTTTCGGGCTTTAATGCCATCGTGAAAAAGAATTTCTTCCTGACGTTTCGCAAGCACAAGTGGCTTGCATCTTCAGCGGTATTTCCGCAGCCCAAGCCACTCGCGCTTGCGAAGCTTCAGTAAGAAATTCTTTACCACGACGGCCAAAAAGCCCGAAAAACTCACCAGAGTGTCGCTCCTTTGATGAATCAATTATTAAAACTGTTGAGTTTTTTGAGCTTTAAAAAACGCTTATCTGCATGTTGGGGTAAATGGAAGCCAGAAAACTGGTCGATTTAACGATCATTTTTGGATGTTTGGTTGGCAATTTGAAATAACAAAATTTTCTCTATAAAGAACTGTTCTAGAACTCTATATGATACATTCCGGACTGATCCCAACTTCCACTTTGGCAACAGCGCTAATGGAGTTCTTTATTATGTGCCGTGTCGTGTTATTGTAGGACTCCCTCTGTGTAAACACCGCGAGACTCCCCAGTCTCAAGATGTGTCTCCAAATACGAAAAAAAGGGAGAGAATTTTTCTGTCCGACCATAATGCTATTTAAAAGGCTTGTGTAATGTATGAAAGAAAAACACTACATGATGCAGATATGATCCACTTTTTCTAAATCAACACAACAATACAGGATGATTCGTTTCTGTCTAGCATAACATAAATACTGTAGAAAAATGTATTTTACAAAGGAAATTTAGCTTCAAAACTACACCCATCAGCCAATTTCACTTGAACACCCAGTATTTTCTTTCTACTAAAAAGCGAAAAATTTCAATTATACACAAAACATTTGCAAAAATTTTCCAAAAAAACAATTCCCATAGACAGTTTTGCATAGTTAAAGCCATTAAATCAAACCAGTCATAATATAATAAGTAGTTAATAAATCCAGCTTGGAAAAGGTCCGCCGAGGCCCTAGCTTTTGCCTAATTCGATTGGCCAAGTCATCATAATCGGTCGTGACGTGAATTAGATGGAGAGCTTTATTGAATAAATCCTACACATTCACTCGCGCCCCTTTGCTGTTCTTAAAGCCACCCTTTCAGCCCTGTGCGATGTTGGAATATTTAAATAGATCTCCAAGAGAAGTTCAAAAAAATGAAGTCCTTAAAATTCTTGATTCGAATCTCAATTCCACGAATTCCGCACTTTAATCGGAAACAAAATCAATATTAATGTCAGCCGAACTCTAAATAAAATCGGAAACGTTCAGTTTTCAGATTTGCTGAAATTAAAATTGATTTTCAATAACAATTCCCGTCCAATCCGTCAGCTATTCTAAATAAAACAAACGGAATAAATGAATTTGTCCGGCCCTGATGACATGTATGTGCAAGGGGAGTGCCAAGGGGGTCGGATTTAATTCGCGTTGATTAAAAAATAATAAAAAAAGGGGGGGCGAGAATTATTTAGGGGTTAACTTGAGCATCGTGGAAATTATGGCACGAAAGTGTGAATACATTCATAGACACGAATAATCACCAACTTTTTAGTCCAATATTTAAAGCGTGTGCTTTAATGAAATGGTGGGTTTATTTAGTGCATTAAATGCAGAGCAGGCAAGTTTAGAGGTTGCTCAGTAGTAAAATTTCCTTGCAACAAGTACTCAAAATATAAAACAAGTGGATACTGATGCCAGAACTGTAAGAAACCTTCCCAAAATGAGGAATTTTTGGTGCAATAAATTTGCTAATTATTCAAGAACGGTCCTCGAAGACCTGCAATTGAAAAACTTGAATTAAAAAACCTGATCTTGCTCTTAATTCTCCTTAGATAAAGAGAGAGAAACAAAAAATGTCTAGGTGAGGTCCAAATAAAAAAAAATTACGCTGAAAAACTAGTGTCTTTCTGGTCAAGAAGAATTGCGAATAAGTGTAAACCGTAGCGAATTTCAAGTAACAAAAATTAAGAATTTCAAAGGGTTTTTAACAGTAAATTTAAACCTGAAAATGAACGAAAAAAACTGCCCACTATAGGAAATAAATGTGTGCTCTAAACCTCCTAAAAAAACTGGCGACTAATTAATCAGGAACGCAAAAATTGAGCAATAATGAAAATCGCACTAGGTACAGGAATAATAGAATCGTTTTTACAATCGATAGATTATTAACACCTCGTATTGTCTAATCGGAATTATAATTCGAATTAGTCTGACTGAATTTAAAGCAATAGTAAATTATTCCGTTGAAACTGATTAACAACGATTCATAAATGTGACACATTTGTGATTTTACATCCAGAATAATTTGAGATTAATCATTCTTCTTCTTCTTATTCACCGTCTCCTTATGAAGGTTGGCGATACAAATGGCCAGTGTGGTTTTGGAAACAGCTGCTCGAAAGATCTCTGTGTATGTGCGCCCAAACCACCTGTGGATATCCTTTAGCCATAAGTTCTGGCGCCTTCCGATGGATCTTTTTCCCTAAATCTTCCCTTCGATGATGAGCTTCAGAATTCAGTATCGGCTGCCCCTCATAATATGTACAAGAAACTGTGTTTTCCTTTCTTTTATCGTCTGTGGCAGTTCCTTTCCTTTGTTCATACGTCTTAGAACTTCTATATTGGTTATCTTCTGTTATGGTTCTGTGTCCAAGGAGTTCTCCCTTATGGGATGAAAGGTCCAGCTCTCACTGCTATTAGGACATAGCAACGGAGCATGCGTGTCCTAAGCTCCAAGCTCAATTCCAGTCTATTAAAGAGCTTCTTCATACTAGCGAATACGTTCCTCGCCTGTTCTATTTGGGATCTGATTTCCCTTTTAGGATCGCTCCCGTCCTCAGTCCGTCTCATATACTTTTACACTGAATGGGATCACTCGATTGCTTTCGACAATACATTTATTCGCTTCGCAAGAGAACCCCGCCCACTTCGCTCATGAGAACGCCGTTTCCCGGTTTCGAGAATTCGGGCTCTGGTATTTAAACGAGGAGACCTGCTCTACATCTTTGCCTTTTATGGTCAAGGTTATAGTTTTATGTGTGTTTGGAGAAGACTATGGCCTTGGGTTTAGATATGTTCATGAAAAGACCATATCGTTCGCTTTGTTTGACTATGTTATGGATCATTCCCTGTAATTCACTTGGACTGCTGGCTATGATGACGGTGTCATCCGCGTATCTTAAGTTATTTATTACCTTCCCATTCATTACTATTCCTCCTGTCGTTTCGTCAAGTAACTCTGCCTGAATGGTCTGAATGAATAAAACGGACAACGAATTGGATAAAGAAGGATCTGCTGCGTGTTGCTACTTGGAATGTGAGGTCATACAATATCAAATACCCAGAATTCCTAAAAGAACTAACAGATAACAAGATCGAATATGCACCCTACAGGAAACAAAGATGAAAGGAAGAGGCCAAAAGAAATACGCAGAAAATATTGTAGTCTACAGCGGAGTTGAGAAGCACGAAAGAGCCAGAGAGGATGTTACGTTGGCAATCAGCACGAAATACCAAAATTGCATAAAGGAATGCATCTGCATCAGCCCACGAATTATAGCTGCATTAGTGTTGCAAGACGGCAACGTGTTGCAAGACGGCTCAGACGACCAAACAATAAATGTACTATCAATATATGCACCAGAAGACAACAGACCGCAACGCCTGAAAGACTCGTTTTTTGATCAACTCCAAACCACAATTGACTCACTACCAAGTGACCAACCCATGATAGTGCTTGGGGACTTTAGTGCACGAGTTGGAAGCGGAACAGTCCCAGGAATTCAACAAAGGTTCAACGAGAATGTGCTTGATGATAACGGGGAACTAATGATAGACCTATTTGCATTAATTGCGTATCAATAATACGTTTTTCGACCTAAAACCCCAGTATAAATTTACGTTTGCAAATAACAGAGGCCACACATCGACAATCGATTACATTGTGACTAATAGGCAATTTCATCCAAAAATACTCAAAATCAGAACGCTCAAAATCGGAAGCGATCATAGCGTTTTACTCGGAAGAATTAGATTGAAAATCCGAATACCAAAACAACCAAGACCGGTGATATCAACACACAAACTCAATATTGAGCTGCTATGGGACCCTACGATAAAGTACCTATACAAAGATAGATAACAACAAAAAATCGAAGAAAACCCAATTTCAAATACTAACGGCATCAATCTAGCTTGGAAAAGAATCAATAATTCAGCAAGGGAGGCACTTGAGAACGAACCATAAAAGTGAACCAAGTAATCAACCACAAGACACCATGGTTCCGGCCAGAAATCAAGGAACAGTGCAAAGAAAAAAAAGCCTACCTAAAATATTGTACTCTGCGAACGTCAGAATCATATAACGAATATAAGCAAGTTAGGAACAAAACTGAAGAATTAGTAAGAAAAACCAAAAACGATCACTGGGAAATGTTCTCCAAACGCCTGGAAGGTGATTTCTACGGGTTTCAAAAGCAGTTATAGCGATTCATAAGATTGCAGCGAAATCAGGTCAATGAACTGCTAGAACCAACCCACATAAAAAAGTAAGAGTGGATCTGATATTTAACCGATCTGTATAAAACGACAAACACGGCTGATGAGCCTACCACACCAGAAATAACTATTAACGAAGATCCCACGATCAATGCATTCGACGTAGAAAACGCACTACAGAAACTAAGAAATAGAAAAGGCACCGGGCAAGACCGTATACAAAACGAATTGCTCAAATACGGTGGGCAAAGACTAACAGAAAAATTAACAACGTTAATACAGAAAATTATATATCAACACAAAATCCCAGATGAATGGCGAACCAGCACTACTGTGCTAATGTTCAAAAAAGAGGATACCATCAAATTATAGAGGAATAAACCTTTTAAGCACTTTAAACCAGGCTAGAAACAGCGAAAACCAAAAGACTCCTAGATACAGCTGAGATGAAAATATTCCGAGGAATCACCGGAAAGACACTGGCTGGATAGAGAGAGAAGCGAGAATATCAGAACAGCCTGTAATATGAAGAAAATCAATGAATGGGTAGCAAACAGGAAGAAGGAATGGAAGGAGCACATAAGCAGGATGGACCACCGCAGACTTGTGAGAATCGCTCGCGACAAGTCCCAATTGGGACGAAGAGGCGTTGGGCGCCCCAGGAAACGATGGAGCGACAGCCTCACGCAAGTGGACGATAATTGAACAGGCGATTCGCCTGAAATGAAGAATGAAGAAGACGAAGGGGAGTTTCGTCAAGTGCTTCTCTGAATATTACTTCTGAGTATATTATGTTAAACAGAAGCGGCGACAAGACGCAGCCTTGCCTCACTCCTTTCATGATCGAGACGTTTTCTGACCTTTTTGCCGTTTATTCGGATTGTGGCCGATTGCCTCCAATATAGGTCACCAATCACACCTGTAGATGTCAAGATTTGCATTAGTTTTTCGTGTTTAACGCAGTCAAATGTCCTGTGATGTCTACAAAACATGTGTATACATCAATATTCATATCTCTACATCTTCGTGTTAAGACTTTCAGAGAAAAGAGGGCTTCCCGTGTGCCAACCCCATTCCGAAATCCAAACTGGGTTTCGTTAACTTGGGTCTCGCATTTGTGGTAAATTCTTGTGTGGATTACTCTTAAGAAGGCCTTTAGAACATGTTACATGAGACTTAACAGGATGTAGTCCTCAAAGTTCGAGGAGTCAGTCTTTCTGTGCAGGATGTTGAACGTAGATCTCAGCCAGCTAAGTGGTATCCTGCCATTGGTATATATACAGTTGAACAGTGATGTTAGAAGATGAACACCTGATTTGTCGTTTTCTACCATAATCTTTAGAGTTTCAGCATATATGTCATCTGGACCAGTTTCTTTTCCGTTCTTTTTTGTAGTTTGATAGCATATGTAACTTAATCTTTTGTAATTTCAGGTCCGATTTCTTCAGCATCGTCGTTTTTTGGTGGAAGGCTAGATCTGTTGTCTTTGAATAGCGTTTCGACATACTCTTTCCATCTTTTAAGTTTTCTTCTATTCCAGCTACGATTTCTTCCCTGGCATCTTTCAAAACTGCTGCTGGTTGCTTTCGACTTCTTCCCACGAGTTCTTTAACTTTCTTGTGTGCGTTGAATGTATCGTACTTTGTTTGTAGTGATTCTATCTCCTGACATTTTGCTAACAGCCATCGATCTTTGGCTTCTCTGCACTTAATCATTGCTTTACAGTAATAAGTAATTACTGTATTATAGTAATATATAGTAAATATAATTTACTATATATAGTTTTTAATAGTAATTTACTATATTACTAATTATAGTAGTATATAGTAAATATAATTATTTTGCTCGCAAATCACACCCAAAAATGGATAGCAACAAACATCCATTTAACACCTCTTTTTGTCTCCGTGGTCGGTCAAGTCGCAAGTGTGCAGTAAAACACAACTTGAATAATTTTTGTTTTTTTGGCCTCTGGTCTTTAATTCAAATTGTTTTGCCCCGAACCAATCTCTCTTATTGCATATTTGATATAAATTGTATCAACCGCTTTAATTGCCATTCTTTGTTACTTTTCTACATTTGCATTTGTCTTTCACCATTTGAGCTTCCAAATCTCATATCGAATTAACTCGTAGTGAGAACATTTCTCACGCTTTTTCAATGCAAAGACCATCGTCTTTCGAATTTAATTCGAAATATTTTTTAAAACTAATCGAATTCCATTTCCATAATCGAATCAATTAAAATATTTAATTACAGTTTTGAAATAAAATGAGAAACTTTTAGAGCAAACCCCCATGCTGTTTCATAGACTTTGCTTCATTGGAATATAAAAATAGAAGTTATTCTAGGCCAAATAGTCCCTGTTAGTTACCCCTGGAAGACTCAACTGGACGATTCTTTATCAAACACTCAATAGTCTCAATCTCACATAAGATTCAGAGAGACACACACCAAAGACTTTAAACGACTGGAACCAACTGATTTGACGGTCATAGAAAATTTCTACATGAAAAAATTCGAGGAAACAACGCAGCAACACTTTAATTGAGTATTCGGTTTCGGTATGTGGATGACTAATTTGTGTTATGGAAAAATGGACGACACAACCTAGAAAAGTTCCAAAAGCACCTGAACAGGCAACATCCAGGTAAGGAATTTATTATGGGAATACCAACTGTCCTTGTATGTTTTGGACTCCAGAAGAGGGAATCGTTTGGACCATAAGGTATACCTTAAAGCTTTACGAACAGACCTCCACCAGCTACCCAACCTATGTTTCTCGCAGTAAATTTTCTGTTTTTCTGCCGAAGCGTTTGCTAACAAAAAAAAACTGAAATACGTAAAATTAAGTGGATTAAAATGCGCTCCTAAAAAGGCTGCGAAAAGAATAACCACGTGTTAAATGAAGTGATTAAGGCACAAAATATTGCAGTAAACAATGCCTAATCCAGACGAGAACTGAGACACGTATAATATCAAATTAAAAGTATTATTTCATTATACAGTGAGCAGGTGTTTAGTTTTCAAAGAAGCTCTCGGTACAAAAAAGACGGGTTTAGATTTTAAAAAATTAAAAAATAAAAATTCGTTCAGAAAATGCACGATTAAAAGAAAAATCGATGGATCCGAGCGATTTTTTGCCAAATAAACACCTGGATTTTTAATGATTATATGGAATACATTTGTCGCTTCCTGTACGTCATATATTGTCACTGCTTCCAAAATATGTACAGTCAGTAAAATTAATTTAACCTCAACTATAAAAAGTTGCAAAACTCCCACGTAAATCGGCACTTTAAAACTGAATTTTCCGATTTAAATGCTCGACAAAATGTAATCGAACAAATGTTCTTTCACAGTCTATTGGCGATAGCAAAGACTGAACTACACCCCCATTCACAAAAGATACACTTTCAATCACTGGCAAAGCACTTAATACCCGGTGATTATTTAGGGGGCCCCGTATGTCCCCATTTTGCATACATTTTCGGCCGTAAGGCAGAGTATGCATGAACGCATTCAAACCAGAGGGGTTAATACGCGAATCAAAACGCCAAATCAATGGGACCAAGAAAGTCATCATGCATTATGGGACCCAATTGATTATTGCCAACTATTGAAAGAATCTAAAGAAGGAGCTGATGAAAATGGCATCAGATGGTTTAACAAACTTGGCCTTTCTGCAGTAGTTAACGAGGCTGATCTGTTCCCTAATCGGATAAGAACTTGTGTGTGTGTGAGACCCAAGACACATGATGGCTCTTTCTACGTCCCTAATCGCCTTAAGTGCTCCGATGACGCGGACAAAGGCACCCCATGGCGTCACAACAGGCTTTCTTCTATCAACAATATTTTGCATTAAGCGCTAAAAAAATCATCAGAATCAAGAACTTCTTTGCTTTATCAAGTCGTTATTAACGTTACGGAAAGGCCCTTCTGTTTGCCTGGCAATTCGGAAAAGTCGGAAAATCCAATTAGAAAAGGTAGAAAGAAAAACTCTTTACACAAAGTTAAATTAATTACTGAACCGACTTTTCTGCTGGAAATAATTTTTTGAAGCGTGTTACGCGACCGAATTGCAATTTACGCTTTTTTCGCCCAGTCTTTCCTTCTCTGTTTGTCCTCACGCTTTACCTTGCTCCTAAGTCGAAGGAAGCGAGTTAGGGCCTTTATATTCTAACTGTTTACTTTTAATCAAAAGGAATTATTTAACATTTTAAATAAGGTGTTTTTTCGTGAATTTTTAATTAACATCAAGTTACTTTTTCCCAAAATCAACTACGTGATGCGCGTTAATAAAAATATTTGAAAGTTTTTTTGCCCTTTCAACTCTCACTTAGCTAACTTACTAATTGGCAGTAGTCTTACTCAATAGCCTTACTTATACTAACAAAGTTTTTTGGAAAGCGGCAGATTCAAGCTGTTCACAGTTTGTGCTTTAAATTAAATTAAATTTTCAGGCTGATTAGAAATTGGCGTCAATCTTTCACAGAGCGTTTTCAGTTAAAGTACGTAAAAAATTAAAACTGCTGCTACTTGAAATGACTTCATTCTTTCAAATTTGCCATTTCATTAAAGTAAGAAGAAGAATTAAACAATAAACTTCAAAACGAATAAAACAATTAGAAGCTACTAATACGTTTTTAAATGCTTCAGGATTTTTTGCAGAAAACATTAAATTCTTTCAAAACACAGACCTGTTTCAACAAAGTACGGAATTTCGACCCCCCAAATCGCGCAACTTTCGTTTCTCTGCATGGTTCGTTGAGCGGCGCTTCTTTCACTCTAATCCGAATTGAAACATCATCATACAGAATGATTGTTTTCCACTCGGGCCCATTTATTATACGTGACATTTATCATCCCCATTGTGCAACGGACTTTTCCCTACTTGCTGCTCAATGGCCAAATGAACTGTGCAGTAATTCGCTGTTATTACTTAGTAATTAGATTAAGACGGTCAATGAGCATTCGACAACTATGCGACGTTACTTTCGAGGGCTCATTTATTATTTAAAGTCACCTACAAATTGGAGGGTAGGAGCAGGAGAGCTTTTGGTTGGTTGATCGCCAAGATTCAAATGATCAATTTTTAAACTGGAGGCCATTGAAGTACACGCTAAGAAGATGGGTGGCAGAAGGATATTGAAAAATTTAGTAACACTTACTAGCAACTTATCTCTATAAAGGATGTCAACAATTGAGTTTTGGAGAAAACTGTGTGGGTCCTGCCGGTTGGGGGTTGAGTCATCGGGATAACTCCCCGGTACTTATAAAAAAAATCAAAATATCAAAAAAACCGAATCAAGAGCCCCGAAAAGGACAGAAAACTCAAAAAGACAAACCAAGCAAAGGAAAAGGACAACAAGTTTTGGCACGTGGAATGTATAGAGGATTTCAAGGAAGGTGATTGAAGTGGCAAGTGAATTGAAACATCTGAAGGTTGATATTGCAGTTCTGACGGAGGCAAAGAAGAAGGGAGAAGGGTCCGAAAGCTGGGGAATGTATGATCACTTCTACAGTGGGGTACCCAAGGAAGATCGAGCCAAGCAAGGGGTGCCAATTGCCATACACAGGAGACTCAGAAAATGGATAACAACATGGGCACCAATAAACGAGCGACTTATAAGAATGGACCTCACAATACATGGATATAGAATAACCATAATAGTGTATATGCAGTAAAATAGAGTGTATGCAGTAAATGAAGACAACCCAATGGCAAATAAAGACGAATTTTTTAAACAAATAAATTAAGAAATAAAAACGATTGGTACGTCTAGAGAAATAATCGTTTTAGGAGACTTTAATGGGAGAGTGGGGAGAAAGGATTAAGATAATGTGATAGGAAGTTTTGAAGAGGACGTGGAGATTAATACAAACATGCGAACAAAATCAGCTACAAGTTTTAAACGGATACTTCCAGCACAGAGACGTCCATAAATTCACATGGAGACAGGAAACAAAAAACTGTTATTGACTATATAATCACAAAACAATAAAGTGATCTAAAGATCAGGGACGTAAAAGTTAAAAGAGGTGCATCATGTGATAGTGACCATCACCTACTTAGGGCACAAATAGTATTTCCTATTGGAAGAGGCTACCAGCAGGAGAAGAAACAGGAAAATGTCGAAAAAGGAAAAGTGGCGGAGGAAAGATACAACATTAATAGTTTGAAACAGGAAAGTACAAAAGAACTGTACAAAGCCAGACTAAATAATAAACTGCAAAGAACATCATTCGATAGTAAAGAGGTCTTCCTCTATAAATTCATACTCTTGTATGAATACATAAAATCATGCATAACAGCAGCAGCGAGAGAGGCACTAGGTTGCCAGGAAAGAGAAGGGAAACGTCAAAAACCATACTGGTGGGATGAGATCTTAATCTGAAATAGAGAACAAACGAAAACTATACAACACCATGTTAAGCTCCAAAAACATAAATGACAAATTTGCATATAAACAGGTAGGCATATAAACAAGCAAGGGTACGAAGAATGATCTCTACAAAAAAGAACGAAAAATGGGAGAGCTCTAGACTCAACTCATACCTAGGAGGAAGAAAAAGCACATAAAGTTGGAGAATACTAAAGAACATGAGACGGGAACGAAAAAAAGGCATAATCTCCCCAATAACAGAGCCATCATGGAAACAGCATTTCGAGAAAATGCTGACAGAAGATAGAAATGAGTTCCAAATTACTGATAACACTAACATAAATATAACCAGTCAAGGATCTCCAGTAGGAATAACTGTATCAGATGTTAACAAATCAGTTAACGCGCTAAAAAATGGAAGAGTGGCGGGACCAGGAAATATCCCGGGAGAACTAATTCAATATGGAACAGGAAAACTAACCCAGATGCTCACAAGTCTATTCCAAAGATGTATAAACAAGTCAGAAGTACCAAAGGAATGAGGTGTCGTATACAGTGTGTCCAGTATAAAATGATGTACATGGGGATATTGGAAACCGTTAGAGTTACAGGGTGGACCAAATGGGGAAAAAGTTGCGCAATCAAGTGCCTATAAATAATATGTCATCAACTTCTTTGAGCTCGGAATAGCAACGGATATACAGGGAAAAAAAGAAAAAAGTGCGTTTTATAAAATCCTTTATATCGTGTTTATTATAAAAGATACAACAACTAAATTTTCAGGGTGTGGGTAAGAAATGAGCGTAAATTTGAAAATAAAGTAAAAAACAATCTAAGCCCACTATGTTCAATTAGGCCGTCAAGTCAACTTTTGTTTTTCTTATGGGCGCAATATTGAATTTCTGCATTTTTAAATTCCCCTTTAAATATGCTCTTCAACCATGTAAAACGTGTTTATGTTCGGTCAAGATAAGTAATTAAAATTAACAAAATTAAGATTTAATGGCATTGATATTTCTTTCCAATGTATTCCTGGGTTTTCAGTCAATTTTATTGTCACTAATTATGGTGTTATGTGATGAGCCCTGCGTTTCGTTCCGGGTCTACCTATTGGACTCGTCAGTAAGGCTTAGGTAGACCCTGCCTTATACGCCGGACATCGGTTATACGAGTTCGGACGTAAATGAACCGAGCCGGTGCAAATGAACCGAACCGAGCCAATAGGTAGACCCGGGACGAAACGCAGGGCTCATCACATAACACCATAATTAGTGACAATAAAATTGACTGAAAACCCAGGAATACATTGGAATGAATTAAAGTACAGTCAGGAAAAAGAATATACAATTGATATTTCTATTAATTATTACTTTAAATTATTATTGATCATACATCGAACATTGCAAAAGAACAAGTAACATTTTAGGATTAAAGTAGGCGTTCAAATCAGCCACCGTTTTCTCGCACGCACAACATACATCGTCTCATTACTGCTTCACAGGATTTTCTGATCATTTCTGGGGTAATTCTGTTAACAGCTTCTATAACAGCGTGTCTCAGCTCCTCTTCGGTCTCGGATGACCTACAGTATACCACATTTTTGAGGAAACCCCATGCAAAAAAATCAAGCGGTGTTATGTCAGGGGATCTCGTAGGCCATCTTACTGGTCTCAGGTTGCCTATCCACTTGTTGGGAAATTCGTGAATTAATTATGTGGCGGCGCGCCATCTTGTTGGAAACACAAGTTTTGCAGGGTAGCTACTGGAACATCCATATCGTCCAATCACGTGGGTACCCACAATACCTAACCAGACGTTAAATCCAAACCTCTTGGTGCCTAACTTGACGAACTAGCCGTGAATTTTCATCTGACCAAAAAACGGTATTTTTACGATTAAATAGTCCACATTTAGTAAATTGGCTCTCATCTGACCAAAGGACTTTTAAGGAAAAGTTTGGTATCTCGTTATTTCTTTGAGTAAACCACTGACAAACTGTCTGAAGACGTACGTCCATTACCAAATTTTCTTTATTTTCGTCTGGAAGTTTGTTTTTCTTTACCTTAGCAAAACTCCCGTAAGCTACAAGGTTGTCTTTCAGACGCCTAAACATAGTTGTACCAGGTTGTCGCCTTTCTGGATATTTATTTAAATACTTTTCTTCAGCTTTCGCTTCATTTCGAAGACAGAGAATAAAACACTCCAACATATCATATTTTTCATAATTTGAAAAGTGATTCATTTTGAAATACACAATTAATTACAAACACTTGATACTGACAATAAATTCTACTTTGACAGTTACCTAGGTAATTAAAACATACAACGAACGTCACTATGGGGAAATTGAAGAGAAATATCAATGCCTACTACAATAAAATCTTAATTTTGTTAATTTTAATTATTTATCTTAACCGAACATAAACATGTTATACATTGTTGAAGAGCATATTTAAAGGGGAATTTAAAAATGCAGAAATTCAATATGGCGCCCATAAGAAAAACAAAAGTTGACTTCGGCCTCATTGAACATAGTGGGCCTATATCAGTAATCCATAAGAAAGGGGATAAAAATAAATGCGACAACTTTAGAGGAATATCCGTAACCAACACCATAAGCAGGATATATGGACGAATACTCACAAACAAGATAGAAGATGAATACAGTACAATAGAGGCAGAAGAGCAAGCCGAATTCAGAGCTGGAAGATCCACCATTGACTACCTATTTACGTTGACTCAAATTGTGGAAAAGAAAATCGCATATAACCAGGAAGTGCATATGCTTTATGTGGACCTTAAAAAAGCCTATGACAGCATCCCCCTAATAAAATTATGGAAAGTTTTTCAACATACCAACATAAATGCTGAAATAATAAAAGCAATTAAATATCTGTATAATGATGCAAGAACGCAAATAAAAATAGGAAATAATTTAACAACCAGATTCACAATAACAAAGGGACTCAGACAAGGGTGCTGTATATCGCCAACACTATTCAAGGTCTATCCGGAAAACGCATTGACAAGATGGAAGAGAAAATGCGAAACAATGGGTATACCGGTGGATGATACATCAACAATCTACACTTTGGCGTTTCCGAATGATCACGTGGTGATTGTCCAGCACATTGATGACCTTAAATATATGACACGCAAACTAATTGAGGAATATGATAGGTGGGGTCTAGAGGTTAGCATCCAGAAAACAGAATACCCATGTGTATAAGAGGAGAACAACAAGATCTGCCTGTCTCAGATAAACAGAATATCAAACACTGCAGCACATATAAATACCTGGGCGTAAAAATATCGAACGTAGGAAGTCTGGACGAAGCAATAGCCGAAAGAAGGATGGACTACTGGGGAAGATCGGCAGGAAAGTCTAGATTGGAAAAGATCAGAAATCAAAGGATAAGGGAAATAATGAAAGTAAAGCACGATATTGTAGATGATATAAAGACTGGACAACTCAGATGGTACGGACATGTGCAGAGAATGGGCCAGGACCGACTCCCGAAGAAAGTACTACACTGGACACCGCAGGGAAGATGAAGGAGAGGAAGACCACAGAAACGCTGGACAGATGGTATAGACGGAGAGATTCAGAGAAGAGAATTGGAGGAAGAGAATTGGAGGAAGAGACCTGGAGAAACCGAGACGGCTGGAGATTGGGTATCGGAAGACGGACAACGTTGTAACCCGATAGATAACAGGGTGTCTCACTTAAATTTGCATAATGGGATTTTTGGAGACGCTGTTTTCAGATGAAATAACAGCAACATTATGCGGTTATACCGGAAGTTGTCTCAAACTTACTTATTTTAAATGGAACACCCTGTATAATGTTTTTTTTGGGTTCCTTTCTTCATTTCCAATAACTTTTATTAAGTTTTTCTACCCTACTCTATCCGTTTCTGAGCAAAAAATAGTTTTTCTCAAAATTTTACCATTAACAGGGTGTTGCCTAAAATTGAATATATTTTCAAAAATCGAAGAGTGAAACTCAAAATCTCAGAAACAAAATTAGATATTATTGTGCTCGATAATGAATTATCGGAAAAAGAAATCTAGATACCCAACTCGAGTAGTTTTAAAATTATTTACGGTCTAACACAACATTTGGCTCAAATCCTATTATTTCGGTGAAAGAGGAAACTATTCTAGTCAACTGGATGACTAAAAGCTTTAAAAGAGGGTTTCCCTGTAGGAAGGAAGATCTACAGGTGAGTGTAAAGTAATTTTTGGACGAAAAGCCCAGAGATGAACCCAAGAAAAGAAACGTAATTCTCACGTCAGTCTTAAAAAGACATCCTGTGTTGTGCAAAATGCAAACATTTTTAAATATGAGCGATTTACTGCTTCGAATCCAGCTGAAAATCCTATTAAAACTGTTGAAGCTGGCAGCTCAGGCGATCGAAATAGTTCATTGAAACATTATTTGTTATGGCCAGAAAGTCCTATTCGAAAAGAAATGCAGAGCGAATGCCTTTTGTATTGAATTCCAAAAAGTGGAAGCAGCAACAGAAAGATAAAAGGAAACAGAAAATCAGTGAACAAAAACAAATGGAAGAGAGGACATGGCAAAGGCAAAAAAACGAGAAAGTGACAAAATGAAAATAGCAAAATATCAATCCGAAGCAGTAATAAAATGAAATACTAATAACTAAGAAGTCTAAAAAGCTAAGTTATGTACGAAAAGTTGTAGCTTGCCCGAAAAAGGGCCAAATTAGGTAATAAATATCGAATATTCAGCTCAATAAAGCTGTGGAAATTGCTAGGGACCACACACAAGGTTTCAATGCAACGCAAAGGAGACAGAAAATTTTGAAGAAAAGGAAAATCAGAATCTTTATAAAGGGAAAATGCGGGGACATCTAATTAATAGTATATTATGGTCCAAGAGAGGAAAATCGCCACTGCTTGAAGTTGACGCCCGAGGCGAAGCCGAGTACTATTTTTCTTGATATTCGATGAAACTAGCCGGGAAAAGTATCAGGTTTTGAAAAAAAGGCTTTGAAAATGTTGTTGTTGTTAATATGTTCACAAGAGAGTAAAAAAAGATGTTGTAGTGAACTTGAAACACTATTTAGCAATACTTAAAAAATCGCTTAAAAAAATATAATGAAATAAAATGTGACTGGTTCTTAAAGTGCCAATCACTGTACAGCCTACCCCGGTCATTTTCGACTCAATTTCTTTCGACTCAATGACTTTGATTGATTCGAAACCACTGCTAAAGTCTGCCTGCTTAAGTATTGAAAATGTAGATATTTCGTTGAGGAACTGCCTTGAATGTAGAAATAATATTGGCAAAAGGTAATTTTCCTTTCAATAGTATCCCCCAATCAGAAGAAGTTGATATGGAAGTCACAACTGTGAAAAATCTTCTCAAAACAAGCAAATTTAACTGATATAAATTACAAACTCAGCAAGAAAATGTAGCTAAAGCCCTGGAAAAGCGAGTATCCTTCAATGAAAATGTAATGGAAAGGACTAATGGATAATAGATAGATACGAATAATTAGTCATTTTCATTATATGAAAACATCGATCCTTCGACCGCTCGAGTATTGGATTGAAAAAATAGGAACATTGCAACATCGCGCAATAGGATCAAAAGATTTATAAACAAAACATTGTATATAAACAAAATATTTTCAAGTTACTGCGGGAGTTTTTTCAAATAATTTTTTTGATTCTCATTATTCTCTCTTCACTACACTCTATTACCGCTTCTTTGCTATTCTATATATTTGCTAAATAATGCAGAAAATGTCGAAAATGCTTCAAGACTTTGACAAAACCTTTTACTATTTCATTTTTATCATTAGAACAATTTAAATTTTTTAATTATTGTTAAAAAATGCTGTTTAATTTTTAATAGACTTCATTATAATTACTACTCATAATATTGAAATTGATTTGTTGACCAGCTCTGAAATATTTTTAGGTTTAATAGGGTTTTCGACATCAATTAATTGTTTACTAAATACAGGTATAGATGTTTTGTTGATTCATTTGGTGGTTCGTCTATTTAAAATTTATTCATTTACTTTTCCATTGATGATATCCTGACATGTTTTTGGGAATTTCTTTTAAAATATTAGTTTTTTAATTAAATGTGATTGGAACCATAGAAGGATGAATACCTATATTTCGTTAAACAAAGACAATAGAATTTATAACCAATAGATAAACGAACAAATAACTAAAAATTGCAACAAAATTAATAAAACGAACGAATTTTAATGGAAAACAATAGACCGACGTTGTCTTAATTCTCATGTCTGCGGGATTTTAACACTTTGAATGGGAAACTCACTTTCACCTCCATAAAAAGCATCCCTTCGGTAAGCAATCAACTAATGGCCGGGGGTTGTTTGAAATATTCGATTAGGCTTAGGGGGACTATGAAGTCAGTGTATTCTATTGACCATTATTGGGGAGTTACCGCATGTTTCGATATTTCAAAACGTTATCGTATTGGCAATAATAAAGTTTTAAATGTTTTTTCAATCAGCTAAAAGAGGCTTCCTGTGCATTCAATGAATGATACAGTAATAATGGATTTTCGAATAAATACCCAGTGTTACTTTAAAAGTTCAAGTTCGGTTTTCACACAAGTTGATTAACTTCAACTTTCATAGTATCAGCTGAATCTCCATATTGAAGTTTCAATAAAGTCAATAAGTAGTCCCGTTTCGATGCTCGTAGAAAAGAGGCCCTTGAAGGGCAGGTCAGGCGTGAATTGAGAAGAGGGCCCAAATCCCAGTGTGTCCCAGTTTAGAGCGTGATTATTGTTTTAGAGGACGCAATGTTTGTTGTTCTCTCGACAGCAGCCAATATACCGTCCACTCGACTTCAAAATTACCCCGTGTCGCGTTTGTTTAAAATTTCCAGTCGAGGCCTCAATATAAACTTCCAGCTTTTGATTGGAATTGGTAATTGTCAACATACCTGCGGGGTTTATATACATTTGGTGTGTACAGGGTGGGCCAAATTGGACACCTTCGAATGGAAACTCCTATTTCTATAGCAGATGCACGAAAACTGATGTTTATCAGAAAATTAATGACGAAGGACAGAAAGACCGATAGGTCGATAGCCTTTTCTATAAAGAAATAAAGATGTTTACTACTACTACTACTTAATGACGAAAACCGTATGTCAATATCTCTAACAGTTTCAGTGATATAGGGTCTTTTCCAGAAATCTGCACTTTTGGAAAGACACTCGAACTCTTTTTCTGTGATTTTTTTAACTTTCTACGGAAACATTTCCAAAGCACTTTTTCATGTAGTATCCAATAATGTAAGTTTCTTTTGCGATAAGCAAATACTTTCCGAGTTATTAACAAAAAATATGTTTTTATATGAGACACTCTATATGTTTTATCATATTTAACGTGCGCTTGAAATCACCATAGAGCACATTCTATGTTTTGCTCAATTATTCAATGAAATATAGAGGTTTAATTATTATTTTTTTCAAGTCTAGACCGCAAGTGCCCGCTTGTCCAAAGCCTACTCGTTCAGACGAGGCGAAGGCCAGTGTCAATAATGTCAGTTGTCAAAGTTTTTCTTAATGCTGTTTATAGATCCTGTTTATATCTGAGTTTTAGTGGAATTATCGCAATTAATCTGAAATGAAATATGAAAAGTGGGATATGATAGTTTGCTTCATACAAACCGAGGAGAATGCAGAGGTGGCAGGCAACTTGTACCAGGAACGGTATCCAGAGAGAAGACAACCATTCAGGGACATTTTCGCAAGATTGCAATATAATCTAAAAAAGTATGGTCAGTTTGAGATGAAAAGACCAAAAAGATATAAATCAAATAGGGATAGAGCGTTTGAAGAAATAACATTATTCGGAACCCTTGAAAATAATCCCAAAAAATCAACGGAAATTCAACTATATCCACAGGTCTGCCAAGAACTACTATTAGCCAACCTTTGAAAAAATATTACTTCAAAACGTATAGGACGAGAAACGTTCATCATTTCAGACCTGGAGAGTTTGACCACCGAATGGATTTTTGCTGCTGGTTCCTGGAAAACTATAGCCAAGGGCGCGATTTTCCGTTGAATTGTGTTGAGACACACGAAGGCTATGTACGTAGTGGCTGGTATTTTCTACCGCTACAACTCCTACACGTGGGCAAAACACAATCCTGGTCATGGTGAATCCCCAGTCAGTTGTGGAGCAGGGAAATCAAGGGAAATTTGGGTTTAATGTGTGAAAAGGTGTTTTCAGAGGTAAAAATATCGGTCCATTGGTTTTTGATGACAATCTGACATCACAAAAGTATTTAGAGATTTTAAGACAACAAGTAGAACCCTTTGTTGATAAACTGCCGCTTACGGAACGGGAGAACATATTTTCCAGCAAGATGGGGCACCACTCCATAACGCTGCAAAAGTCTAAAATTTTTTGTTGGGAATTTTTGGTAACAAAGATATTGGCAACCAAGGTGCTATTCTCTGGACGGCAAGGTCACCGGACTTAACACCCATGGACTTTTACCGTTGGGGGAGATTGAAAAATCTGATTTTTAAATTCCCAGCAAACTCTAGACCAGAGTTAAAAATATCAGCAATGCAAGGATTTGCATTTCTCCCGTCCATTGAACTGATTAACTCCTCAAGAAATGTTCAGAAAAGATGTCGTCTAAGCATTGGGTCAAGCGGTAGACAATTCGAACATCTATTGTAAGGATATGTTTTGTTCTTATTGGCTGAATGTCATTGCTTTTTTTCTAGCAGTTAATTTTCATTTTATATGTTTGTAAGCATATACTGCTGCAATAACGGTCTACACTTTTTCTTAAACTGTCTTTTATTGCCAGGTTGACGGTTGACTTCTAAACTTGAAAATGCTTTAAATTTCAATATTTCATAGGATGCATGAGCAAAACTTAGAATGTGCTATATTTTTGAAAGGTACTTTCAAGCGCAAGTTCAATATAACAAAATATACAGTGTCCCATTTAAAAACATCTCTTTTTTGTTAATAACTAGAAAAATATTTCCTTACCGCAACTGAAATTTACATTATCGGATACTTCGTCTTTCCAAAAGTGCATATTCCTGGAAAAGACTGTATCTCTAAAACAGAGATATTGACATACGGTTTTCGTTATTAATTTTGTCATAAAAATCTTTCTTAAAGTTCTTTTCTGTGAAAAATTAAAGTAATATAGTTTATTTTAAACAGAATCTGGAATAGTTTAAGTTATTTATATAAATTACTTTATTTGTGTGAAGACTTTTATGTTCACTTTTTGCAATATTTTAAAGAATCCCTCCAGTCATATTCTTCAAGCTTCCCCACTATGGAAACTTTCAGCTTTTCCAGCTACCTGCTTCCAGCTTTGTATGTAAACGTTTCGAAGATCATACTGTGTAAAGTTACGGTCTTAAAATGTATTTCTTATATATTTATTATTACTCTTATAGTCTACCCAAGTACATTTCCTTCGGTTAAAACGTCCTATATATTTTCTATAGGTATTCGGCTTTTCTTCTTTCACAGCTTTTTCTCTTAATTGCTGTTCTTAATTGCTCTAAATCCGCTTTACGATTGTTCTAATGTTTTGATTTTTCGCTTGGTCTCTTCCCTAAGGTTTTTTTCGTACATTTCAAGACTTCAGTTTTCATGCCTGTAGTTATTATTCGTTTTTTTAAGTTTTAGTTCTATTATCCAGCCGTAGCTTATTTCTTTCAGTTCCCATATTTTCTCTTCTTTCTCAGTTCTCTTTTTTTTGTTCTATTGGATTATTTATTTGTTTCTTGATCTTATATCATTCCTTCTCGTTTCCGTTGTTATTTCACCATAACCTGGTGATTTACCGTTATGTAGTTTCTGCATTGCTTCATCTAATTTGTTCAAATTAGAATTCAATTCAATTCATACTTCAAATTCAAAAAAATCGAAAATATTGAACCATTTCGGTTTTTGAGTTTTTCCAATCCTTAACCGATGATATCATCCGTATTATGGTCTCAGACACTTTTTCAAACATTGGGTTGAAAAAACACACGTGTAAAAAACTGACGATGGATTCAAAAATCCCCATCCAAAAAAACTAAAACAGCTCCCAATGTCTCAAATTCCATACCATTTTCATCACAAGGAAGCGAGGAAAGCAACTAGTTTATTAAAAAACAAGCTGGACGCTTCAGATCCGACTAATCCAGATACCGCAACCCAACACCAACCTTTAATTGAAAGGTAGGAAAACTCTGAAAGGACCAACCGACAAATAAAACCCAAATATCGGCAACAAATTAAGTGTAATTTTGCCAAAAGCGGCGGCTTAGTTTATTATGAACACACGCAAGCTATTTGGTCCTTCGAGCCAATTTTTATCTCGATAAGAAATACCCAAAATAGCGGATCGACACGCCGACTCATTTTAGCTTCTTATATAGCTTATTACAAGCCATGGATTAAGCTCAACAAACACACATATAAAAAGTTGATTTTTGGACTAAGTAAGCGAAAAATTGCTTCCTTTTACTATTTTCTCGAAAAAACTCAAAACGCTCTAAATGCCTAAAATTCCTTTTTTTAGATGGTACTGAACAAAATGAAACAAAGCAATGATACCTAAATACAAATACGATGTTTTAATGGGCTGAGTTTAGCTGCTCTAAAACTAAAGAGTAATAAAGATAAGTTCGAAGCGACCGTTTATCTGCCAGTCTGACGCATTAACATTGGAACCGAACGTTCTTGTACCGATCGAATCGTTTTAACGTTCTTCGCTTTCGATGACAAAGCGAACGGATTTTAGCTTCTGGACGTATCTTGACCGATATTAGAGTCATGTTAAAAATATTTATAATGTCTGTTTTGATACCTGAGCGATAAGAATCGATGATTAAAAACGACAGGTACACGACTATTCGAAGGAAAAAGTATATTTGATGTGTAATCGGTTTATTTTGACTGTCTGAACATTTCGAAGTGGGATATTGGGAAAGTGAAAAGAAGAAGAAAATATAATTCCAATCAAAGAAAATTTGGAAGTAAAACTACTGAATTCTTTGTAGTGTTTTCATAACAAACTATTCATTCAAAGCAAAAACCTAAAACAACTAGTCATAAAATTTAATGCCCCAATTATATGTATTATAGTAGATTTCAGTTAACGTATCGTTGAGAACTCTAAACATATTCCTGCAGTGCAATTTTCCCCTTATTCCAGAAGGTAAAATTACACGGTTTGAACAGGAAAAAAATGAACACAATGCCGCACAATAGATCGTGTTTGATCCGCTTTGGCCGACGTACCGGTAGATGTACACCTAGATATGGATAGAATGATAGATGAATTGATGGACGCGTCTGATAATCCATTTGTAATAGAGCGTAACGAGGGAGGGTAGAAGAGCTATTGCGCCTATTTCATACGGTTATGCTTTATTAATTGAAAATCCACCCCAAATAGAAATTTGAATTTTTATTACAGGTAATAAGGAAAAAATTCTTCTGGTGCAAGACAGCGTTTTTTTTTATGGAAGTTGAAATACGTCCTTTCATAATGATTTCACATGCACATAGCTTCATTTTGGCTCTATAATAACGATCTTTTTGGAACTCTTAAGTAGCGATGTGGAAGACCTGAGACTGTCTTTTGGTTTGCAAGAACAAGACCAAGACCATCTTCTGCAAAAGCGAAACTTTTGCAAGAGTCTTGCAATACTCTTGCAAAAATCTTGCTAAAGGTAATTCGATATTGAAGCGGATTACATCTGTCCTAGTACCCTTTATATGATGAGAAAATTGAACCGTTTTAAACACTTAACATACCAACGATTCACTTTAAGTGAGAAACCATAACATTAGGAACCAAAGCTTTGAACAAGTGGAACTTAAATAAAACAGGCTTAACATGTTTCGTTGATTTGTTGATTTCGTCGATTCAACTTCTTGACGTTGTACATACTAAGAGACGTTTCGCGTGAAAGCTTACGCTGCGCTGCACTGACTTCTTTGAACTCTTGCACTTAGCACTAATTGGCCAATATCGCTAAGTATTCATTCAAAATCGCCAATTAATGTAAACTAGCATGACGTTAAATCTCTCACACACCTCAATTTGCCAGTCACCAAATCAAAATTCGTTGCAAGAAGTAAGATTTTAGGCGTCCCACATAAAACGGGCATTTGACATGGAACACAAAGACAGAAACCGGTATGGATGTGCCGTCTTTGAAGACACAAAAGAGACCCTCGAGGGAGTCGATACGCGCCCGGAAAAGCTCCCTACGGTTGTCACATCCACCTACGACAATATTTGGAGAGTCTCTATTGACGGGGACGTCATAATCGAAATTGCGCCCCCAGAGGGTTCATCGAGAGCATCGGCCTAAGTGCATCGCTCTTGCATCGTGGATCCGTTACGGTTGTTTCGTTTTAAACATTAAATAACTTCGGATGGATCATCTGAGTAACTTTCAATACGAATCTGGTTAGGTTAACAATAAGTCATCTGGGAGAGTAACACAGAATTCTGCTAAGATTCAACAATCTGTTGAAATAATGCGGGTTTTTCAAACATCCCTAATACTTGAACATTTAAACCGAACATCCAACAGATAATCTTGATATGTGCGTACCGTTTGGGGATTGAAAACGCGATAGGTAGAGACTGTACGAAAACTAAGGGGGAGCGATGATGCACTGACATGTGCAAACAATCATATGATCCCCGATTATTTTAGTTTGATAATGGGTGCCGCACCCCTAGCTGATCTAATAAAATACCGCACGTCACGCTGATCATCTATATTTGCATACAGTTTGCATGCTCAATAGAGTCGCCCTAATTAATCTGACTGCCAACCTATTTATTTTCAAATTTACCTCTTTCAGTTACAAGCACAGCGCTCAGGAATATAGGCATAGGATAAATATTTTCTTCATTTACAATCAGTCTTGGATAGAATGGAGTGGCCACGAAATTGATGTAACGGAAATATCTTATCCGCACTAGAAACCGATATAATAGAATCATGTATCGAAGAATTACCTTGAAGTGCCGAACACGAACAATTATATGAATTCATCAATTGAATAAGAACTATTGCATATCCTTCCGTCCCATAGGTTGGAATGGTTTTACCCGAAATATTACTTTCAGAACAATGCTATCCAACCAAAGCGACGAAACGGTAATTTTCATAACATTTTAAGTTAAAAGTTTAAACACTTTAATTGAATTTAAAGTGGAAGCAATTCATATTGTCGTTTGTCAACAGCTCAAATTCGAATTTTAATGACGGCAAATAGAGTTGGGCAATAACAAGTCAAAAACAGCAATTGAAAACCCGCTTCAAAAATTTTAATTCACGATTTAATAATTCATCACTTCATTCCAATTTCAATTCTAAAAGTATGTTAAAGGATCGGTTTTTATTTTAATCTACAGCATATAGTGAACGACGGAATATATGCTTAAAAAACGCAGACAAGGCAATTTACGAATCAAATCGATTTAACTACATTATTCCTATCAAAAAACGATGGAAAAGCATCGGGAAAAATATCATGCACAAAGAAGTCGCAATTAATCGAGTTATTAAATTTATCAAACCTTGGATTTGGTCGAAAATTGATTCTGGAACATTCAAATTGATCACCTTCAGCATGGTTTGGAGGATTTATTTATTATTATAATTAGGAGGATTATAAACAATATAAAAATAAAATTAGTCCGTTTTATACATCAAATCAATATCACTGTTAAAACGCACCATCGTCGAATAATATTAATTTTAAAATGTTCCTGTAATCCAGTCCAAAATAAAAAATCGACTATTTTCACATTAAAATGGTGTTTTATATGAAAATGGGCGCACTTTCATCAATAACATAAACTTAACCAACGAACTTCGATCCGACTACCTGGCTATTACGTTAACATAGACTTACAACATACGCAAGCTACCTCCAGTACACCTCCTATAGAGAAAAAGTTAAACCTAACAAAGACTGACATAGACAAAGTGAAACAACATATACATGACTACATTCAATCGCAAGCACAGCCCATTTCAATAGAAACCATACAACAACAACTTTCACTAGCCATAGGAAAATTTAGCCCGGAAATAAAAAATGCTTTCTACCGACATACACTACCCAAATTCATACTGAGACTCATAAAACAAAAGAGAGACCTGCACAGACTATATACAAACACTCAAAATAACGACCTAAAAAAGACCGTGAACCAACTCATTGGACAACTTGATTGGATAATATCGACAAGACAAATGGCTAGAAACATGTAAAGAAATACGAAAAGACAAAGGCAAAACATACTGGCGAAAAATTAACAAACTGGCGCAATACAGGAAGACTGGCACTAATGACACAATTGACGAAAACGGAATAGAACGCTACACAGACAAAGAGAAAGCGGACGCATTCGCCAGACACTATCAAAGGGCCTTCAGCATATCGACAAACCCTGACTTCGACAATGACAACTGGAACTTGATCAACGACTGGTACTTGAACTATTTTAACAGCTCACCAAACTACACCTACAAACTGATCACAGACACAGAGTACGATGAAGCCCTAGCGCACATCAAAAACACTGCACCGGGGAAAGATAAAATTAAAGCAAAACGATTGAAAAGCCTAACTCAAGAAACACACAAACTGATCCTAACTGAATTGAACAACTGCATCACAAATGGCAGAATCCCAAAATCATGGAAAAACGGCTTAATAATCCCTATACCCAAAAATGGACTGGACAATACACAACCGAGCAATTACAGACCAATTACACTGCTACCAGTACTTAGCAAGGTTTTTGAGTACATAATAGGGCAGCGACTGGGAAAACTGGTCGGAAAGTACATACCATCGTATCAGTTCGGATTCAGCAATTCCAATTCAAACAGCATCACTCGACTGTTCATCCGCTCTTTATTTTGGCCAACAATATACAAACTACCCACCTAACTGACAGAAAGACAGCTTGCCTGTTTGTGGACATTAACAAGGCTTTTGATAGTGTCTGGCATAGAGGCTTACTATACATACTACACACACCAACATATCTACTACAATACGCAGACGACACGGCACTTATTGTACATGACAAAACTACTGAGAGAGCAGCTCAAAGAATCCAAACACTAACAAACAACACAATGACATGGTTTTATAAATGGAGACTAACACCAAACGCGGCAAAAAAGCAACTTCTGCTCACAAACCACAGACTCAACGCTGACTCCCCTACAATAACTGCAGACGGCCAAACGACACAACCAAAAAACGACGTAAAATACCTTGGAATCACAATTGACCACAAACTTAAATTCACTAAACACATACGAAACATCAGGGCAGAAACAATAAAGAGAAGAAAACATTTCCGATCACTAACCTACAAAGACAGAGGAATTAGCACAAACACCGCCACCAAAATATATAAAGCTATTTGTAGGCCCTTGCTAAACTTTGGACATATACTCATGACCAACAGAACAGAAAGGACAAAACGTTATACACAAACAACAGAACAAATTGCACTAAGACTAATAACACGAATAAGACACCCCCAAAACCCACTACACAACCCCCCCACCCAACTACTATACGAACGCACAAACATGACAAAGATCTCGGAAAGACTCATACAGCTACAGACAAAATGGACAAACAACCCCTACAACTGGACCATACTGAATCCCCTTTGTCTTACAAGACCAACCAGACAATCCCGCTTCCGTTTCCCTACATCAACGCTACTCGAACACTTACAAACGCAACTGACTAGTGGACAATAAAATAATTTTTTCTTGTCATTCTGTGACCAGTCAAATGTGAAGTTGATAGCAACTATATACACAAACTGATGATGGTGGAGAAAGACACCGAAACGTATTTGTAGCATTTTAAATAATAAACAATAAAATTGACTGAAACCCAGGAAATTTTGAAATAAATTGAAGTACAGTCAGGAAAATATACACAACAATTTTATTTAATAATATTGTTAACCTAGAATAAGAGAATTTTCATATTTGTTTTTTATTTAGATTAAGACTACATGTATTAAACAAGGGCAGAAAGACCGATAGGTCGATAGCCTTTTTTAGAAATAAAGATGTTTACTACTACTGGGCGCACTTTGATGCTCTATACAGGGTGATATCTGGCAAATTATAATAAGGAGAAATTTGAAAATTGGACAGTGTGCCGGAGTTATTGGGGGCAAGCGATTTAAAAGATGGCCACGCTTCCAGTTATACCGGAGTAGGTATCAACTTGCTTATTGTAAATAGAACATCCTATATATTATTACATTTTTGAATTCTACTCCAAATGCTAAATATATTTCATGTATAATTTCCTATATTTAAGTATTAACTTTAATGGAATTTCGACAAAATTTTGATAATCATTAATACAAAGCGTTAAAAAATAAGTTTCAAAATGACGTTGAGAGAACCGCCCAAAATAAATTCATTCAAATTTCAAACCTCCATTTTTGATATTGAAAATATTTTAGATCACTTGCCCCCAATGACTTATGTATACTGTCCAATTTTAAAATTTCTCCTGATTATAGTTTGCCAGATATCGACCGCGGCGGTTCCCAGAGGGACACCCTGTAAAGTAGGAAAAACTAGTAGGCTAGTGCAAATAAGTTTTTTGAAAAACAGGCAACGACTTGGTGGAAAATGTTGCTGAGGATCCAATTTTGAGAAAAATAAAATTTAAACAGCAAAGTACTAGAAATGGGGGCCAGGTTGGGGCTTCAACGCGTTTTTTTGCGATTTGCGGCGAAACATGACCTCCTGGCGGACAACGTTCAATGGCAGAGTTGTAGATAATAAAAAATCGAAAAGTTTTGTACTTAACACTTTTTGACATAACCTCAAATTAACCGTCAAAATGGCGAAAACTCGATTTCTCAGTATTTAATTTTTTTAGTTCATAAATGATTTATTTTACATGAAGATATGTAAAAGTATATCTTTGTTGGTGCTAAATAGGCATGATTTTTTTGCAGTTCGGAAGACGACTAGATTTCGAGTTATGTATATTTTCCGAAAAAACTACCCTGATCTTCCACGAACAATTGTGTTTTTTTTTATTTCGACAGTGTATAAGTGCTCATTTTAACCGTTGTAATGTCTACTTGAAAATGGTCTATATGACTTGGTGGTTTATTTATAATAATAAATAAATTACAGATAAGGACCAGGTGGAAAATGTTTCTGAGGTTCCAAATTTTTGCCAAAAAATTTTAAACGCGAAACACTGAAAGTGGTCAATTTTGGAAACAATTGTTCGTGGCAGATAAAAGTAGTTTTTTCGAACAATGTACATAACTCGAAACCTAGTCGTCTCCTGAACTTCGAAAAAATCATGCTCATTCAACACCAACAAAGACATACTTTTACAGATCTTCATCGAAACATCGGGTTTTCGCCATTTTGAGGGTTAATTTGAGGTTATGTCAGAAAGTGTTAAATACAAAAGTTTTCGATTTTTTTATTATCTACAACTCTGCCATTGAACGTTTCTCGCTTGGAGGTCAAGTTTTGCCGCAAATCGCAAAAAAACGTTTTAACCCCTAAACGGCATCCCCATTTCACCATTTCCAGTGTTTTTCCGTGTTTAAATGTTATTTTTTCTTAAGGTCTTCACCTCCACAACATTTGCCACCTGGTCCTTGAAGGTCCTAGCCTGTTATTAATTTATTTATTACTAGCCTATAGAGGTCTGTTACTCTAACGATTCTCAAAGTATAAGCAAAGATCTAAGCGCGGTTTTGAAAAAAATCTTCAATTTTTTTCTTTCCTGAGAAAGTTAGAAACATTTATAAAATAATGTTTTATATCTAAATTGGCGCACTTTAATTCTCTATCCAGTACAAAGAACTAGAGGCCCGTTGCTCTAACGATCCTGTAAAAATGAGCTAAATCTAAGTGCGGTTTTGAGTTTGCATTTCCTGAGATAATTGGAAATTTTTACAAAGTGATATTTTATATCGAAATGAGCCCACTTTAATCCTCTATTCACTAGAAAGAACTAGAGGTGTGTAACTCTAACGATTCTCTAAGTATTAGCAAAATATAAGCGCGGTTTTGAGAAAATCGACTACCTTGGCATTAACTGAAAGAATTATAAACTTTTGTAAAATAATTATTTACATCAAAACGGGCGCATTTCAATGCTCTATTCAGTAGATAGAACTAGAGGTCCATTACTCTTCCGATGTTCTGAATCCAAGCAAAAATTTAAGTGCGGTTTTGAGAAAATCCACTTTTATAAAATAGTATTTTATATTAGTTATAAGTACGAACACAAATCTTAGCGCGGTTTTGAGTAAATCTACGATTTTCCTTGATTGACATTTCCTGAGATAATTATAAAATGTTGTAATATTATGTTTCGTATCAAAATGGGCACTTCAATGCTCTATTCGGTAGAAAAAAACTAGAGATTTGTTAGTCTAACGATTCTTTAAGTATAAGCAAAAATCTAAGCGCGGTTTTGAGAAAATATACTAATTTCCTTCTAAGTTCATAACAAGATACATTTGTCGATCTTATTTTTATCAACTCTCCTTTTTTCCCTTATGTGAATTGATATTTTGACAGTTTGAGAGGCGAATTTATAGTAGAACAAAAATGCCTCAAAAACGAATTTGATAGGTCTTGGAGTTTTTGTTCATAATTTGTCTTATTTTACGTGCCCTGACAAGTCTGGGTTAGCCAGTTCTTCTAAGAACACCTTGTATATGCAAGATATCATAAAATTCTACAAAAACTCACAATTGAAAGAGAGAACTTCTATCCATTTTATTGACAAAGACAAACATCAAAAGCACTATAGCTTTTGGCTGAAATATTCTTGAAAGCTTGAAATATAAAATAAAATTCAAAGCTGCTTGCATTGTAATCTTTGAACAAATCAGCTTTGCTTACCCTCAATTTTCATCCACTTGCTTTCACAGGTAAGCTATTACTCCCGCAATCAAAGGTGATATAAGCGAGAGTCCCCGATTGGATCTAATAAATTTATGAGTACAGAGCTTTACAATCCTGCTGTTACCCTTTCAGGAAAAATGCCATAAGCAGTGGAAAAAACTGGCACAAAGCAACCCCCAGATCCATATGCCGAGAATTTAAATACATTTTGCATACTCCATTGTGCTCCCAGCCACTATATGAACTAGCGCCCCATAAAAGGCTTTACTAAGGTAAGTATTAATAGTGAAAGTGTAAAGCAAAGGGTAATTGAGACATTCAGGGTGGCTTTTGCCATAAGTATGAGCAAACCCGTTTATACGGTGGGCCTTTTTATGCAAACCGTTCGGAACGGGGCTCTTTCATTAATCAATCAACCGGAATTTGAATGGGCGTTGCGCGCTTATTACTTTGTAACGTTTCATTAGTCGCACAGGGTGGCTCGATATTCAGTCGAAAATTTCGACATATGGCTAAACTGCTAGTGATAATTTTATTTATTGCCCTTTCAAATATAAAATACTTTTAATTCTATCCATTAGCTCTAATGTTGATCTCCATTTGGTCGTGTGGTTTAAGTTCACAAAAGCCCTAAAGAAATTTGCTCTTTTCAAGCGCCGTAAATCTGAGGCAAAATACGCAAATAGCGGGTTTTGTAACTATTTACCCTTCTTGTTGGCATTTCTAGCTTTTCAAGTATACTATTGGAGCATTGTCGTCAACATCTAAGAAACATTCTGCCAAATGTCTCGTCTACCAAATTAAAGCGTGCACCCCACAAAATACTATCACAAAAAAGTTCTTCATAACGTCAAACTTAAGGAGTTAGTACACTTCTCTATACTCGAGCACCCTCAGGAGCCTCATTTTGAAACCAAGAACGCTAAACTTAAACGGTTACGAGCCATTTGAATCACCAAATTATTCTGGTAACTTGTGATTGTAATATCGTCCAAAGCTGTTGCATTTCAAATGATTTCACATGAAACAAACGACTAATCGGACATAGTCCATAGAAAATCCATTACGATCGGGATCGGCTCCTCTTCGCCTCATTAATAATGAATATTTTGAAGTGATTTGACAGTAACACGAGTCGGGCAAATAAAGCTGTTCAATCGCGCCCCAGGTCTGGGTTTAGTGACAGCGGGGGGCGAAGCCCACCCGGGGGCAACAGTAGCACATGTCGCGCGATGCGAACTTGACCGTATGGCCGCGAAATGAGCAACCCCCTGTGCACGATGCGTTGCATGGAACGAGGGGCTAAACCTCCTCAACTATCTCGACATCTGCAAACAATCCGATTATCAAGAGGTCTTGATTATTTTTGTTTTCGATAGTGATGCCGTGAGCATAGAATTGTGACTTTATAGCCAATTTCGGTCAGAAATGGTTGCAAAAATCGCCAGTTAAGTGAAGAAGTGCGAGAACTTTGGATGGATCAAAATAAATCGAAGAAAACTAAATGTCTCTACTACTGACAGAATTTCTATTCTTCAGAATAGGTTGACAGCGAAGTAAATGGGATTTCAAATCTTTCTTAACCATTTTTAGTCTCTAATTCTCTAAAAAGAAAAACCTCGAACAAAACATCTTAAACTCGACTTAAAATGTATAACAATGTCGAACATGCATAAAGTTTGCCTTAAATAATAAAGTCCAATCTTCTACATGAGAAACGTGTGGAATCAACGACGTGTTGTGTATTCCAAGAAAACTGATTCTTCTGAGAAAGTGAAAGTGATGTTGGCGACAAAAAGTTGAAAGTGGCCGCAAGCCAATTGCTAAAGTCAAACTGAAGGCAGCACACAGCACTTATAAGAAACAATTAAAACTGTTTTGCGATTGATCGAAACAAGCATCAACATGAAAATCAATTTAAAGGCTTCACGCAGATTTTCCTTGAACTCGAACTTCTGAAGGAACTCGATATCAAATCATAGTTTGAAAAAAAACTTTGATTCAATATCAAGTTGCGATTAACATAAAATTCGATAATTCTTGTAAACAAAGAAACTGATGTTGTGAAGTGATGTTATGAGTGAGCAACTCCGTATTAAATTGTACTATTCTGTGATAAAATGCATGTAATGTCAGAATGCGCAACCCGTGCGTGGTTGCTAGTCCTCCATCGGGCGCCTCCCCAAGTGGCGCATATAAGGAGGGAAATGAAATACCCGGAGCGGACCAAAACTAGCACTGCAGCGTCTGCCTCAGAATTAGCGGCTGCAAACAGCGTCTGTCCCAGAATGGGAGGCTGAATCGGAACTCACCAACCCGCCTGGCAAGCGCGGTGTTTTACCTGCCATTACCCCCCCTGTACATATCATGGAGAATTTTAAAGCCAAAGGAAATGGTCCCCAGGTGGGTGGGAAAAATTCCGAATCCCATACCTATATGGCCTGCCTCACGGAATCTGGGGGACACAAAAATTCGCTCTAAATAGCAAAGCTCAAAAAATCACAAAGAAGACTAACAAACTCAAAATCACAAAAATTGATCAACCTATCAGTAGGAACATACAATATTAGAGCAATTAACACTGACGAAAAGATAAATGAACTGGAGGAAGAGCAGACACGAATAAAGTGGGACACTCAGACTACAGAACTCAGAACTACAACCTGAAATAAGCAGATCGGAAATAAAGAGGGCATTGAAAGAAATGAAAAATAACAAAGCACCTGGAAAGGACGGAATAACGGCAGAAATGTTAAAGCATGGTGGAAAAACTGTGGTTGATACCCTCCATACTCTCCTAAATAAAATACTACAAAATAAAAGAATCTCAAACAACTGGAATTAATCCAGAACCATCATCCTACATAAGAAAGGTGATAGAACAGACCTAAAAAACTATCGACCAGCAACAACCAAAATTAAAATCCATGAAGAAGAGGTGTCACAGTGCCACACTACATAACCTAAACTTTTTAAGCAGGCCCTAGAGGATGTTTTTAAAAAAAATAGACTGGGAAAAAAAGGTATAAAAATGTGTGGACCACACCTGAACAACCTAAGATACGCGGATGATATCGCCTTGATAACAGATAAGAAAGAAGAACTGACGGAAATGCTGGAAGAAATGAACAAAGCAGCTAAAAATATAGGTCTTAATATGAACTACGCCAAAACTAAAACCATGACGAACACTGATGAAGACATCACAATCAGAATAGAGGAGGAGGACAAAGACACCTAAATAAACTTTTTAGATGTGACGGTTATGTATGACAACAATGGGGAAATAAAAACAAACTGGTACACAAAGGATGTATGGTCTGGTAGATACTTGAATTACCAATCATATGTACCTCTACAATATAAAAAAAAGTGTTGAAACGGCTCTTACTGATAGAGCGATTAAATTGGCACATTATGAGTATAGAGCAAAAAATATCTAAAAAATAAAAAAGATACTAATAGTGAACAACTATCCCAAATCATTCTTCGAACCGATCATAAAACGAAGAATAAATAAAATCTACAATTCCAATAAATGGAACAACATAAATAATAATAATAATAAAGAAGGTGAGATCAAGTATATATCATTACCGTATATTCTAGAAATTAACACAAAAATAAAAAATATTTTAAAACCGCATAATATTACTATAGCATAAAAAACTAAAAACAACTTAGTAAAGGAATGTTTCATAAAATTTAAGCCTAGAAGTGATAAGTTAAACACACCTAATGTAATATACAAGATTGACTGTTTGAACTGTGACGCATACATAGGTCAAACAGGACAATATTTAAAGAAAAGAATATACGAACATAAATATAGCTTAAGAAAGGTTAACGAAAATGGAACAGCATTAGCACAACATGCACAACAAATGTTACATAGTTTTGATTTTAATAACACAAAAATATTAATCAATGAAGACAATTATAATAAGAGAAGAATCCATGAAATGATACAAATTAAAAAACATCAGAATGCAATGAATTTTGGATCAGACACAGACAATCTTAGCTATGTATATCATACACTAATTAAATGAAAACATAAAATATGAACACCTGGTATATTGAAGAAATGCAGACCAAGTGATATCCTCGGAATGCGAAGAAAAATGCCAAATATTATAAACAGTTTTTTATTCTCTCGTTCGATGTTGGACAAAGTTAAAATTTTTCAATGGCTTGCCAAAGGTGATGGTGGAAACAGCCATATATGTAAGTAAAATTTTAAGCTCTGAACAACAATAAATTCTGGTCTTTTCCCGAACATGATTGTCCTGACTCATCACCTGTGATCCCAAGAGATTCAAACAAATGTTAATATGCTTTTTAATATGTTTGTAATTTGTATTTTAGTATGGTTATTTTAACAGAGCTCTTGTTTTTAAATTAATGACGACTGTGAATGTATATTTTAGACAAACTGCTGATGGTGCAATTTCTTTTGAATCAGAATAGAGCAAGAAAAAATAGAACAAGTCGATGAAAACAAAGAAAACCAAACACACACCACAACCAAACAGCAGAAATCAAGAGACGAGTCAGATTGAGTTGGGCAGCATGAGCCAAATTGAGCTACATCCTAAAAAATAAAAAATATCCACAATACCTCAAAACCAAAGTATATAATCAATGTGTACTCCCTGTCCTTGCCTATGGATCCCAAACATGGACATTTATATAGAAAAACATGGATAACGTAACAAAAGCACAAAGGTCAATGGTAAGACAAATGTTACATGTAACGTTGATAGAGACAAAAAGAAACGAGTGGATAGGAAATAAAACGAAAGTAAGAGATAGCAAAATTAAAATGGAAATTTGTCTGTCACAATATCAGACAAAAAGACGAACGATGGAACAAATGTATTCTAAACTATACTATTTTGCCCTGGTAAAATAAAAGGAGTAGAGGAAGAGCCAATGAGGTGACCGGATGACCTGAAGAAGCACTCTGGAATATATGGATGAACATGGCGACAAACAGGGAAGAGTGGAAAAGACTGGGGGAGTAATTTTTGACGAAACTCTGTATAAGTTAACCTCTGAAACGTAACCTCTACCGGGTGTTTCACTAAAAGTGAATTTTCTCATGGTCCCTTTAAGAAAGAACATTTTCAGGCCCCGTTTCCAGTGGAAGGGTTCTTATAATTGATCGTATATTTTCAAAGGTTTCGAATATTTAAAATGTTTAAAGACCTTGCGCCCTCTTTTCTTTAGGTACTTTCGCTTCTCATTTTTTAATGCTACGTTAGTGCAACCCTTTCAATGATCTAAAATGCTTCATCATCAAAGTTGTAAAATTGACCATCTGAACTAATACTTTTTAAGCTTTTTACTCAAGATATAAATCTGCCCCTATTTATTCACCTCTACTTCACTTTATTTTCATTTTCTCGAAATTCATCAAAAAGTGCCCTCATTACACGAAAATTCCGCGCAAAGAATAACCCGTAAGAACGCGGAGCTTATTACGGAAATGGGGGGCGGATCGGCAAATATAATATTGTTTATGGAAGCGCATCTGGAACGGGAAGAGTATCCCGAAATCCAAATATAATTAGGGAGCAGGCCGGCGCGCTCCAGAAAGTCGGCAAACAGAAAACGCGTAGTCTGTTTGCCGTTCTTGCGGAGAAATGAAATTAAAATACCAAATAGTGTGTACCCCGGGTTATGATGGAATCATTTTTTCGCGTCGCCAAAGCATAATGCTCTTCAAACAGAAAATCTATCTCGCCGAATTCTTTCCACTTCGAGAAGTTTAAATTAAATCGTCGATTTTCGAGAAAATTTCTGCGTTTTCTTCAGTGCCTGGAAAGTCATTTCACTTCTCCATCAGATTGTGAATGGTTATTTATTTATATCCAATCCAACTTACGGTATTGTGAACCCAAATGATATGCTTTATTTTTTATTCGAATGGGTTTCAGTTCAAGGATTTAGAATCCTTGAACTGAAACTGAAATCACTTTTCAATCTTTATATTTATTGCCTGCATCACTTTCGACATTATCAAAAACTGCAATCGAGAGACATCAAACACCTTTTCCATGCAATTAATTTTCACATTTTCAGACATTCAGTTAGCGATATTTCGAACAGTGTTGCTTCCATACAATTTACAGATGCAAACACTGGAAACGACTTTTTATAATTTTTCTGCGAGAATTTTGTACTAATATTCACATTGCTTCACTGACTCTTTCGTCTCTCACTTTCGTTTTTCACTCACTTTTCATTTCCAACATTCTCCTATTCTCCTTCTGAAGGTAGAAAACTAAGCAAAAAAAGTACTAAAATCAGCTTTATCGCTATTTTTGTTCACTTCCGGGCTCATTACGACTAGATTGTTTAGAATGTGAATACCAAAATGAACCACTTTAAGACCCCAATTTCATTGAGCTGTAGATATGAGATTTTGCAAATTCAGCTCTCCGATAATTTGGCAAATAAAAATAATAAAGTATATAACTAATCCGACTAATAAAATCGACTGCGCCCAATTCAATATCCCTAAGCAAAATGATCGCACTCCCACACAAAGAAATGATGTGTAAGCCCTCGAAACACCCACTAATAAATTTTTTATTGCCCTAATAATCTGATGATGATCCGTACGTTCGAGATTTATACGAATTTAATTCGATCGCGGGCCATTGTTCAAAAGGCCCCCGGGCTCTTTTGGGGCTCCAGAACCGAACAGAACAGGTCGACAGATGTGCCATGCGGCATAGATAAGGGGCTCGTCCTCACGTCTGTCTGTCAGACTGTCATGTCGCCACCTTATCGGATCCGGCTACTTAACTATCGAAGGGTGAGGTGTATTTTTGGGTTTCACTATCAAGAGGTACTTTACTGAAAAAATCCTTGTAAAAAATTACAAGGGAAGGAAGCTGATGTGTTCTACACCTAAAAGACATTTTTGAGAAATATTCTAGGTGAGGATGAAGAGAAATTGAAGACCCATCGATAGATTTGAAGAATTTTCTTCGTAATTATTTTAAATTGAGGATTTATTATTTATCTATTATCCTCAGTTTTGTTGGCAACAAGCTCTGAAAATAACGCTATAATTTGGACGGACGACTCCTTTAAAGAAGTTTTGTAAACCATTTTTTGGACCAACAAACTTTCAATAAATTTAAAAAAAAACAGTAACCCATTAGAATAATACATAAATAAATCAATTTACTCTTTTGTCTGATGGTCCGAAAAAATGGTTTTGAGAAAATCTAGTAAATGCATTTAAAGACTCGTATAGAAGGCATTAGCTGTCATCTAAATCTTAAACTCAATCGTAAATTGTTCCCGTTCGCAATAAACAAACAAATTTATTCAAAATAAATTGATGCTAATTTGTTTATGTGTGTTGTATGTTTGTTTATTCAAATTGTTTTTTAATTGTTATTATTTTTTTCGTGTTTCTGTCGCAAAAAATCTGGATAATATGCTGAAGAATATTTCTAACGAAGAGTTTGACATAAATGATAGTCAAAATACCCAGTCATCTAATCTATTTTTAAGAATTTGTGACCAAATGTCGCATTTCAAGACTAAAAGTGAACGTTTAAAGATTAAAATCATGATTGCATGTTTTCCATAATTTCAAATTTGCAAGGAAAACATCCCAGAGCGAAAAATTAGCTGATTAGTCTCTGTAGTATCTGCAGTTGGTGCCGTTCGTCGTTCGCAGTTGTCGCAGGTTGAGAAATAAACATACGGGCCCGCACGTATCAATTTATAAACCAGGCGTTGCTTGAAGTTAGTCGTTTCCATTACTTTTCCATGCCGTTAGCAATTAAACACATTTTATTTCGCCAGCGACTGTCGTTCGTGCAGTTGGCGATTTAACCAATGAGAGAAAGAGTTTCATATCACGTGAGTGACTGACTGTGACATTTGTCACTTGAAACAAGGCCGTGTTTTGTTTACGTTTTTGGCAAGATGACAGATCATGTTATTTTCGTTGAAGATCCAGACTTTAGCAGCTTATTAATACAACGCATTATGAATACTTGTACAATTTAGGGCACAGAAGCTGTAAAAATGCCCAGTAAAAACGGGTTGCGTGGGCTGAATTAGCGACCGCACTAAATACATCTGGTATGATGGTGAAATAGAAATTCAAGTATGTTACTAACGACGCTTTTCCTTCAATAGCAAATATGAAGCTAAAATGAGCGTAAAAACAAGACGGTTGCGTCTAGACAATCTCGACATTTTGATATTAAAACGATAAAAAAATTGAATTAATGTGTGTAATATTAGGTAAACACAACACACAACATAACCAACATATATAAATCATATGGGTGTACGTCTGTCAATCTGACCAATCAAATTCCAACGTCGGCAACTGCGAACTGCACTATATAAATCATGAAAACGCGGACAACAGAACGGCAACGGCATGGCAACTGCAAAGTTGGAGTATCCCAATCCATGTTTCAATCAAATTTTCCCCGTTTCAAATACTCTACTTACTTTTCGCTGTGTTTGGCCGTTCGCTGCTAACCACCATTTCATTAGTTTTTCGTCAGAAATATCACCAAAACGTTTAATTTTTATATCTTTTAAGATCACTTTGACATTTGTCACTTCAACTAAATCAATCGGATAGTGACATTTATTATTTTTAATTCCATAACATCGAAAAATTAGCGCTTTTGAAAACTATCCAGTTCCGTTTCTTCTTCTTCTCTTCTTTTAATGTCTTTTTTGCCCATGGCATTAATGTGGATGCGTAAAATAATCGAGATAAAACTTAAATAATAAATAAATAAATAATCGAATAAAAATGCAGGAAAATTCGTTGAAAAATTATAGGGAGTAATGGTATTTAGTAAGATTAATTCTCGAATTAAATACGACATTAAGAATTTTTGAAAATATATTTGACATCAATCACCTTAAATAAATCAGTGGACAGTGACATTTATTATGATTCCATGACAACGTGAAATTATCGATGTACGTTTTTTTGAAAATTATCGAATTACCGTTTATTAATACCTTTTTTACCCTATTGCATTAGTATCGAGATGAGTGAAATAATCAAAATTAGTTTACGGGCATTAAACAAAATTATAAAAACCAATAAAAAAACAAAACAGTTAATCGTCGTCGCTATCCACTTCGTCGTAGATCGGTGTGTATCGTCATTCGTCGTATTCGCCGTTACGACAGGACTGGACCTTTCATTGTCGGTCCGGTCCTGTCGTAATAATGAATTATATCGACAATAAAATTCCCGGGCAACTTCGCTTCATTCACAGGAAATTTGATGATTGATGAGAATACGGGAATGTTTCAAGAGAAAATACATACTTGAATATTTTATTCTGCATTAAATTTTAATTTGTTAATCACTACACCAGAACTAATTGTGACATAAATTGATGAAAAACCCTGATATTGGAGAATTGAAGCAATTTTAGAAAAAGAAAAGTTCAATTTACAGTTTTTGTTTACATCGCTTGTTAGAATATGTTGGTAGTATTTTAACAAATTTGGCATTGGCACCTTAAACATTTTATTAGATAAGACAAATTGCCTTTTTTGCCCCACATGTCATCTAATACATACTTGATAACCAAATTCTGAAACTTTCTTGCCAAAGTGTTGAAGTGTAACGCCATGATGCAACTGATATGTGGAGAAGACACGATTTAATTGTTGATACTGTGAATATATATAACATAACAATCATGGAACCAGAAATTCATTTAAATTAAATTGAAATACAGTCAAGAAAATATACACAATGATTAATATTGATGCGTGAAATTATCGAGATAAAACTTATACGTAAAAAAAAACTTCGGAAAAATTTGCTTGTCTCACAAGAAAATTGATGACTGAGTAGTATACAGGGTGTTTCAAGGGAAAATCCATACTTGAATATTTTCTTCTGCATTATATTTTAAGAGAAAAAATGCCTATAAACACATATCTAGAAAGGCTTAAGTTGCGTATATAAAAGTTAAATTAGATTTTATTTTGTTTTAATATTTTAAATACGTTTGTAGCTATTTTAACAAAATTTAGCAGGACATCATTGAAAGCCATTTTATGCAAAACGAGAAAATTTAATTCCGTTATTAATTGCGTGCTTACTACCCGATTAGTGTACGAAAATCAAAGTCTCTATCGAAAAATGCGCTGTTCTAAAAAAATAAAAAGGACTACGTTTGTCTTTTTCAAGATGATGTTTATACTTATTTTTTATATTGGTTAAAGTCGAGAAGTGTATCGAAGTTGTTGATGGTATTTTTGAACCAAATCTTTGAAAACATCCGTTGTATGTTTTGTTTTGTGAATAAATTTTCGTTTTTGTTGTTGTTGATATATAATAATAATAAATAGACCACGGGTAATTGCTGGAAATTACTTTCAAGTTCGCAAAATGACCGCTAGAGGGCGAGATTGCAATAGTGAATTTTAAATACGTATTTTTTGAGGTATCAGATAGGTTGAAAGTTCAGTATGTTGAAAATACTTTAGTTCTATTCCTGAGAGAATTTGACTTATTTTTTGTTGGAGTCTTATTCTTCTAGCTAATCAAATAAAGTGGTGGGGGAAGGCCAAATAATGGTTCAAAAAGTTACTGATAGCTCCGTGTTGGCTTAACAAAATTCAACGCTTAAATTTTATTTGAAAAGTTCTTTATTTACCTTAACACCTGCTGTAAAATATTCGACCATATGATTGCCACTTTGCCGCCAGAGGACACGTTATAAAAGGTCCGTCAAACTTTTTCGATTTTCTTTAATTTTTTAAATGGAAGATATGTAATTTTCAGTTGTTAGAGAACGAGGATTTAAAAAATGAAGCTAAAAATAGTGAAAAACCGCCACGCCGATATATTTATTGCAACCGAAGATATAAACAATTTGACAATAACAATGATATTATAAAAATACATGGCAATTATTGGTCCAAAATACACCTTTGGGATTGTTTTAATCCCAAAGGTGTATTTCATAGATGCTGAAAGATCAGATTTTCATAGATGCTGCTTAGATGCTCAAAATGTTTTTCGTCATTTCGAATGCATTGCTCAAGCATGTTTCTCGTATATAAACCGCACTCTCTACTTCTGCGACAGGAATGTGATGAATTGCACCCTTCATTTTGCTTATTAGGTCCTGTTTGGAAGTTGATCTGGTTTGGTAAACAATCTCTTTTATTCTCCCCCACAAATAAAAGTCCATACACGTAAGATCGGGTGACCTAGCTGGCCACGGGAATAAACTGCCTCGTCCTATTCATCTATCGCAAAAAGCCTTGTCTAAAAATCGACGAACATTGACCGAGAAATGAGCAAGGCCCCGTCTTGTTGAAAAAATATGTTTACTCGCTTTCGAAACGGTATGTCTTCTAAAAGTAATGGTAGTTAGTTTTGTAAGAAGTCTAAATAAATATTTCCATTTAGCTTCTGTTCAAATATAAATGGACCAATAATTTGTCCCTCAATTATTTCGCATCAGACATTGACACTAAATCGACCCTGATGATCAACTTCCTGCTGAAGATTGTGAAACAAATGCATTTGTTATTACGAATACTTGACGTTAAAACGGTATAAACTGTATTCGCTATAAAATTAGCTATATCTTCGGTTGCGAAAAATTTCTCGATTTTCGGTTTTCACTATTTTGCTTCATTTGGCGTTCTCTTTCTAAGCAGCTAAAATATTATATATCATTACATTTAAAAAATTGAAGGAAAACGACAAAGTTTGACGACCTTTGATAACGCGCACTCTCGCGGTCAAAAAGGCAATCATGAGGGCGAATATTTTATAGCATGAGTTAAAGTAAATAAAGAGCTTTTTAACTAGAATTAAAAATTTGAATTTGGTTAAGCCAATACGGAGCTATCCATAACTTTTTAAACCAATAATTGACTTTCCCTCACCACTTTATTTGACTGGCTAGAACAATTACGCTCCCACAAAAAATAAGTGAAATTCTGTCAAGAACAGAATGAAAGTATTTCCAACCTACCTTAGCCTGTCCTAAACCGCTAAAAATCAGTATTTAAAATTTACTGGTGCAATTTCGTCCTCTAGCGGTCATTTTGCGAACTTGAAAGTAATTTCCAGCAATTTATCTTGGTCACTTTACTCATATATTTTTTTACTCGAAATCGATGCGACTAATAGTTTGTGAGATACGGCCGACCACCTCTCTTAGTGGCCCACCCTGTACATATATCCTCAACGAATCCTTTCCGAACCTACGTTTATAAAACTTCTAACGCTTACAATTTAATCTAGAACAGCATTTTGAAGTTTGTTCACCTCCTCCTGGCAAACACCCGGTATATTGTGGTTGTAGTCGGGGATATTTACGGCGTTTTGTGCACTTTAACTTGTTTGATACAAATTTATTAAAATAAACCAGAAGAACATTCATTAGGAATACGATGAGAATTCATCTACTGAATGTAATGTCCAGTGCCTTCGTTTTATTACACCGATACAACGATAAAAACTAAGTTTTTTGAGTAGCTTTTAATTGTTTAGTTTGTGTAATATACCTGTATTTTCTACCGAGCTGTGTTACTTTGTATTATTTTTATTTTTTTAATTAAAATTGAAATAGTTCACAATAAAACGACCATAAGTTCATCAATTTGCATTCCTCTATCAGTTTGTGGGTTGTCTAATTTTCCGGTACATTACTACATATCAGTTAACGTCGCTGATACCGAAACTATTCGAGCTTTGAGCATTGTGCCGTCCATCACAAGACTTAAAGTAATCGAGGACATTTTAAAAACACGACGGACTTCTTGAAACCGTCGCGACATTCCTCGACAAGTTGCGATTAGATATGGCGCAGACCTTGTCCAAACCCTGTAGCTCATTCGTCCAAAACTGGTTATATTTATTCGTTTTTTCCTTTTTGTATTGTTGCTCGGTCCGATTTGGCTATTTATGGTAAGTTCTCGCTTTCTTATTCCACAACGCTTATAATGTTTTAAATAGTTTGTGTCGTCTTTCAAATGAAAAAAAATACACTTTATACATTCATACACACTAGCTTATTTGCACATGGATTTTACCCACGACTCTTCTCAGTTAAAACGCTTCTTCTTCTCAACTACAGTATCTAAACTTGTCTGGTAAAATGGATAAAGCACACACGAAATTTTGTAGATAAACATTTTATCCCATAAAACAAAACTAGGTAAAATCAGAGATAAAAAGTGTCTTCACTTAAAATCCACTGCAATTATCCACGAAATCCAAACGAATAATTCCCACAATTAAATCGGCCTGTTATGAGAATCGTGAACAATTTATGGAAGTACAAAACCACTTGAGACTGTTGATAGGCGTGGAATGTCAAGTATTCGAATACCATGAGAAAACGTTCAGATTGTGTGCATCTCAAAATTCAATTCACATCAATTCACTTACCTTATAATGTCGTGAATTCGGCAGGGTGGAATTGGACAGTTCAAATTTTTCAGTACTGTAGCTAGGCAGTCCATGATGCTCAAACTTAGATCGTCCGATGGTAGGTTTTCTTCGAAATCGTCCAATGTCTGCAACAAAAAGTAAATGCAAACAAATTTGCATCATGCTTTATTACACTTTGAAGTATTTTTGATAAGATTATATAATTGTTAAACATACACAATTGAGCTTCTCTTCAATAATTTTTTTTAATTGCTGAAATCTAGATACAACAACAACATTTAAGAAAGTAAGAGTTAAACTACGAATAAACTTTTTTAACAATGGCAAACAATCTGTATGAGGTGCCAGTTAGTTCTTGGTCTGTTCGACTCACTTTTCCAGTTTTTTGTACTTTGCCTTTCATACGCGCGATTGAGTTCCTTATTCAGCCCCAAAATGCAAGTAACGCTGACGAGTGAAGGGCGATCGAAAAGGGTGAACACCGATGTATGCAGACATTCATTTCGAATAGTGTTTTTACAGTTGGATGAGTTTACGTTTTGAATCATAGCGACTTGAGAAAATAGGGGATTTACTAATATAAGCAAATGGACTTTAAAGGAAATGAATGGAATTGTGGATAGGACTCTTTATGGTCAATATCTGCCAGAATAATCGAATGCATTTGAAAAGGAGTTTTCGAACAGTGTCGACACTTTTTGCAAAGCAAATATTCAAAGTAGTTCGTATAAAACGATCAATATCTCCAGAACAACTTTTCTCTTAAAATTAGTTACGTATACAGGGTGAGTCTTTTTCGATGACTAGTACAGGGATCTTGGTAACTACAGCAGATTACGAAGAAGGTTAAATGGACAAAGAATTGCAGTTTTGAATGCTCTATTTGATAATTTTATTTTTTCAAAATTTGACAGCTGTCAAGAGATATTTGAAGAAAAGCTAATTTATGACATATTTTTTAATAACTCCTAGTTCCTTAAATTTTAATCAGACAGGAAAACATTAAATAGAAAAGTTGTAGGAAATTGCATTCCAAATAAAATTACATAAGACATTTTTACGAATTAACTCTCATTTTTGACATATGAAATAAATTTGTGCTTTTTTAAATGGTAACTATATTTGATTATGCCTTTATTAAATAGAGCATTTTATTGCGATTTCAGTGATATATCATATCGTTAGATTTGAAGTGCCTGCGAACGATTTTTACTTTTTCAATGTAGTTGATCGAAGTTGGCCATGGAAAATAGTATAAGGCATACAGCATTGTTTCCAGAAGTAACAAATAATAACAAAATGATTCAATATTTATTTTGACAACTACCTTCAAATTGGCAATAACTTTATTCAAAATAAATTCCTGGGTTCCAGTCAATTTTATTGCTTATTATTTAAAACATTTTACAAATACAATAATCAGTTTGTATGTATGGCTGTTTCCACCTTCACCTTTGCTTGAATGGCTTGCCAAAGGTGAAGGTGGAAGCAGCAACACATACAAACTAATTTTTTTTTGGTTGATGCACTAATCCTTTGCTCACATTTTCGTGCTCTTTATAAAATCTTGTAACATTAATATTTTTTTCGCAAAAAAATTATTTCTGTTTTCTTGCCACTTAGCAATATTAGACATTAACTGCAAATATCGTGATAAGCGAGATGGAATTAATTGTCAATCAATTTCACAAATTCGTTTCGCAAGGCGTTTTCTAATGAAGAAATGACCGAAATGGTCAAAGCATTAGGGTTTTGCGAAGACAACTTGCGTGAGAGCGTACGCGTTTACGCGGCGCGATACCCAAATCGACACGTTCCAGATTACCGGACATTTGCACGGATTGAAAGGACTTTGCGAGAGACTGGACAATTTGGTGTCCGAGCCATTGATCGTGTGGGTCGACCTCAGACGAAATGCGATCGCTGAGGAAGACGTTTTAAATAGGATTTCTGACAATCCAAACATCAGTACTCGTCGCCTAGCACTGGAATTTGACATACCGAAAAGTACAGTTCATCGGATCGTAAGGCAGCAGCTCTTCCATCCTTTTCATGGGACACCTGTTCAGGAACTTTTACCACTTGATTTTGGAAGAAGACTTCAATTTTGTCTCTTTACTGAAGATGCGCGAGCACGTGACCCAAACTTCACTAGTAAAATTATGAACTGATGAAGCCGGTTTCACCTGAAGTGGTGTTTTCAATTCCCATAATTTCCACCATTATGCAGAAGAAAACCCTCATGCGAGGCATACTAATCACTTTGAGGCGGAATTTCGAATTAATATTTGGGCGGGGATCATCGGTAACATCCTCCTTGGGGCTTATGTCATGCCGAGCCGCTTGAATGGCGAAAATTATCTAAATTTCTTGAAGAACACTTTTCCGGTTCTAATGGAAGATTTGCCTCTCGATGTTCGTGCTCAGATGTGATTCATGCGTGCTGGTGCTCCTCCGCATTTTAGTACTGCTGCAACGGCTCATTTAAGTAATAATTTTCCTCACAGGTGGATAGGAAGAAGAGGGAGAGATGTTCCTGTCGAATGGCCTCCCAGGTCCCCCGACTTAACACCATTATATTTTTTTTGTGGGGAGCCTTAAAGAATAAAGTTTACGCCACTCCTGTGGAATCCCATCAAGAGCTATTATGTAAAATTGAAAACGAGATGAACATAATCCGGGATAATCCAGGAATGTTCAGAAGGATCCAAATCAATTTCAATGGAAGGAGCCAACTATGCTTCCAAGAAAATGGCGGGCATATCGATCATCTGTTGTAATTTGTTTTTCTTCTGGAATTTGTAATAATTTTAATAATTTGTAATTTGTATTAAACATAATATGTAATTGGTAACAATCACAATTCTCATTTTTGTAATAAATAATATATTTTTTTTTAAGTTCTCGGCTATTGATTGTTAACTCACGTCTCAATTTTGTCGCTACCACACCGAAGGAAATGAATTTTATGTTATTAATTATATTAACTAATGAAACTATTATAATTATATATTAACTAATGAAATGAAAATATTAACTAATGAAAATGAAAATATTAACAAATGAAATAAAATTATAGTTTATCCGTGGCAGATTTTTATTTTATCATCGATTACATTTTGTATCAAAAATTAAAGTCTTCTTTCTCAGTCTTCAAAATCAAGTGATAAAAACTTTCAATCCGTGCAAATGTCCGGTAATCTGGAACGTGTCGATTTGGGTATCGCTTACAGTGATCAGAACAGTGTAAGCGTTCAAGCAAACCACTTCTGAAGATGCAAGCCGCACGTGCTTGCGAAACGTCAAGAAGAAATTCTACCGAACGACGGCCTAAAAACCCGAAAAACCCACTTGTTTCAGAAATAATTTTTTTGCACAAAAACTATGAATACTTCAAGATTTTATAAAGAGCACACAAATGAAAGCAAAGGATTAGGGCATCAACTCAAAAAAAAAATAAGTTGATTCCATCCTCCAAATAAAAAGTTCTGGTAGTTTTTGTACCACGATACTCAAGAATTCACCACTTGCCCAAGGTGTATGAACTCAGGTGTTTCATCAAAATATGAGCCTTACATAAGAACAAATTCACAGCGAGTTTCACAAAAATCCGATCGTACCATTCTCCCGATATTTCAAAAAAGATAAATTTGTGTGCTTACGGGACATCCTGTATATATAATATTTTATAAGACAATTGGATGTCTTGTTGGCATTTGTTTCGGAACCATGTACAAAAATTCACACGCAGCTCATAATCCCCTGGATGTAAAGTAAAAAGCATTCGGAGACACTTCATTTTCTAATAAAACCTGACGATGTGATATATCACTGAAATCGTAATAAAATGCTCTATTTAATAAAGGCAGAATCAAATATGGTTGCCATTTAAAAAACACAAGTTTATGTGATATATCAAAAATGACAGTTAACTTGTAAAAATGTATTGCCATTTTATTAGAAATTTAATTTCCTAAAACTTTTCTATTTAATGTTTTCCTGTGAGATTAATATTAACAGTTTTTTTTTAATATCTCTTGACAGCTGAATTTTGAAAAAATAAAATTAGTTTCGAATAGAGCATTCAAAACCTCAATTCTTTGCCCATTAATCTTCCTATTCCCTAACCTTCGTATCTGCTGTAGTTTCCAAGATCCCTGTACTAGTCATCGAAAAAAACTCACCCTGTATATACTATTGTATATATACGACTGAGATTAATGCTAGTTATACATTAACTTACTTGAAGGCGTTTATTCAGCAAATCAATCAAGGGCATTAGTTTGTTTGTCATAATCACGTATTTACAATTGTCGGATGCTTCTGCTCCGCTACACGCAAGAGTCCATAGGTTGCAACAAATTATCAGCGTTCTGGAACAAAAATCACACATTCTAGCTTTTCAAGTATAACATTGTTATTCAGTTATGCAACAATACTGTCGAAATATCAACTTTAGACGGAAATCAATGTAATATTTTCAATGTCCATTAATCAATGCTAGAAACCTTGCAGTAGTGAAAAAGAAAACACTTATGTCTGTAAAACAGTTGCGACAACATCCGCATTTCAAATACTAACTTTATCTGATTACTTATGGCCGTATGCACCGATTGCTTCCTTAATGCAGATCACTTAACTACAATTAAAAACTTCATTTTTATTCGAAAGAATCAGAAACTGGCATTTTCCCATGAAAAGCGATGATCACAAAGAAGCATGCAACTTCAACATGTATGCAACTTATACATATACCATACAGTGAAAGCAACTGTTTCAAGGTTGGAAGTTGAAACCAGCATTTGCGGCATCTCTATCTTCTCGGTGGGATACAGACCATTGAATTTTCAACACTCATTGTTCCACTTGTACAGGGTCGGGCAAAATGATCTCCCACATTTTGCAACGTCACTGTGTCCGAATCACTGAAGAGAGGGGGAGCTTAGTGTCTTTGGTTGGTAGCTCGGGCCTTGCAATTTCATTTGTAGTCATGAATTGGACGGACGAGCATTATGCCTTCATTGTCGAAACATTTATTAAAAGTAACGAAGTGCTCGGACACCTGAAAATGTTGCAGCTGTAAGAGAAGCAGTCGAACGATCTCTTACACGTTCATCTGCTAACAGAACATGCCTGTGCTTTGCGTTTGTCAGATCGTTCTGTGAGGAAAATTTTACACGGCGATCTGAAGTTGCGCTCATACAAATTGATAATCGTGCAAGAACTCAGTGAACGGGACTGGGAACATCATGTTCCAACGATATTCTTCAAAACGTCCCACAAAATGCTCTTTTATTAACAAGCGACGAAGCTTATTTTCATTTGTCTGGTTGTGTGAGCAAGCAGATTTTTCGCTACTGGGCACCAGAAAATCCGCAGCAGCTCCATCAAAAGCAACCTCACAGTATGTATGGTGTGCTATTGGATCTTTTGGCGTTTGGGGCCCCTATTTTTTTGAAGAGGGAGGCGTGACGGTTACAGTAACTGCCGATCGATATGTCGACATGCTACGCAATTTAATGCCACCAAAACTTAGATGATTTGAATGTGATCATGTGTGGTTTCAACAGGATGGAGCTACGGCTCATACAGCAAGAAGGACACTCGACGTTTTAAGGGAAATGTTTCCAGGACACGTCGGGTGGCCTGCGCGTTCACCCGATCTTGCCCCATGCGACTTTCTCCTCTGAGGCTACCTTAAAGGGGAGGTTTTTCAACACCATCCCCGAACCATTGACCAAGTGAAAGCAGCAATACGCCAAGAAATTGCAGGCATATCGCCTCAAATTACTGCTTGAGTGATGAACTTTTAGAAATCAACTTCGAATGTGCATCGAAAAAAAAGGTCGCCACTTGGACTCTGTAATTTTTAAAACTTAGTAAAAACAAATGGCATTGCATACACTTTCAGTTAATAAACAAAAAATCTAAATAGCATTTACAATGGAGTTTTTATTAATGATTAAAATGTGGGAGATCTTTATACCGGACCCTGTATATGCTTACAAAAGTACGCCTTTGAAAAATTACAAAAAGCAGAACGTGACAATTGAAAAATGGCATTGACATAAAATTTAAAATATGAAATCGATGATTTTTATTTTTGGCTATTCTTATTTATGATAACTTATTATTCGTGTTATCTTTCATTCGAATAAAAAATACAGTTCGATTCGAGGACAAAAATTAGTTTTTCGAAGTCGTGGCGGATTTCGGTGAAACGCCGTCGTCGTTCGAAAAACGACACTTTTTGCCCTTGTATCGAAAATTTCTATTGTTGTGGTTATGTTCTACACTTTAAAGTTTCATGTTTTGATTTTGAAACGTAAAATTGAGCAGGTTCCCCATATGTCGCAGAAAAGAGGTAAAACTACCCGTACCCAAAAAGTACAGTAGAGGACAAAAAACCAGACCGATTTTTCTGAACTGATAAATTGCAAGTTTAGAAAAATATAAGTAGATTTCAGGCAGCTCATTCAGGCAGAAGTATCCTCAAGCGTTCTTATAAAAACCGCAAAAAGGAAATTAAGAAAATTTAGAGAATTAAAAGAAGTAGAACGATTTGAACAATATATAACTGGGGTCCGGTTAGCTGCAAATAAAACCAGCATAGCTGACTCAGATAATATTCTATTAAGCATATGTGGCTTGCCAAAGGTGAAAGTAGAAACAGCCATACATACAAACTGATGATGGTGGAGAAAGACACCGAAACGTATTTGTAAAATGTGTTAAATAATAAACAATAATATTGACTGGAACTCAGGAATTTCTTTTGAATTAAGCATAATGAACGAAAAAAAAACATTTGTGGATTAGGGATACAAAAGATTCGGATAACAATATTACTTTGAACAAAACATTAAATGAATACTTCAACTCTGAGTAGATATATCCACGAGATAATTATTATTGATAATTGTTGTGTATATTTTCCTGACTGTACTTCAATTCATTTCAACAAATTTTCCTGGGTTTCAGTCAATTTTATTGTTTATTATTTAAAATGTTACAAATACTTTTCGGTGTCTTTCTCCATCATCATCAGTTTGTCTAAAATATATATTTTTACATTCACAATTATCCTCAATTTAAATAGAAAATTTTCACAAAATACATATATCAAAATACAAATCGCACACATATTAAAAGTACATTAAGAACATTGGTTTTCAGGTGATGAGTCAGGACAAACATATCTGGGAAAAGACTAGAATCTATTGTTTAGAGATTTAAATTTAAATTCAACTTACGCGTATAGTTGTTTCTACCTTAACATTTTTTTTTCATTTCAGTGACCAGTTAAATGTTAAGGTAGAAACAACTATACGCGTAAGTTGAATTTAAAGTTAAATCTCTAAACAATAGATTCTAGTCTTTTCCCAGATATGTTTGTCCTGACTCATCACCTGAAAACCAATGTTCTTAATGTACTTTTAATATGTGTGCGATTTGTATTTTGATATATGTATTTTGTGAAAATTTTCTATTTAAATTGAGGATAATTGTGAATGTAAAAATATATATTTTAGACAAACTGATGATGATGGAGAAAGACACCGAAAAGTATTTGTAACATTTTAAATAATAAACAATAAAATTGACTGAAACCCAGGAAAATTTGTTGAAATTATTGATAATCGAATGTATTTATAGTAATCATATGCTGGTTAATCGAGCTGTCGATCAGTGCATACGACCTTTAGTGAAACGTGCACATTTACAAATGGTTCGATAAGAAAACACCAAAAATCCATACTAAATAGCTGGAAAACATTGAAATAATCCACGCAGTGCCAACATGAGAACAACCTACGCAGCTAAAAGTTCGAAAAACGTTTAAAAACCTATACTTACTTAGTGGGAATCACTTGGTGTTCTTCCAAACCCAAACTAAGCAACTTTCCTAAGACCGTAAAACTGCCAACGGTTTGGAATATCAGAACGTCATTTCGATCCGGTTTGGACAGCATCCTAGTCAATTCGTTTAATGTTCTGTCCAGCTGACTCAGACTTGCATTGGACAATCCTGAAAAAAATGCGCAAATGGTATAAAATGACAAAATCGTAACAATAAAGTTAGGCTCAAAAGTAGCAATATTGGGTTAGTAAATAATTATATTGAATTGTCAATACTCAATTTATTTTCAGAGATATTTCCTTACCTTGATTGGCTTGATTTATGATACTGCCTATAATATTTATATTTCTGTTGAAGGTTCGCTTATTGACGCTCTCAACCACCACCGTCGATTGAGATATATCGCACTCGATGCCTAGAAAAAACAAAAAAAAACCGTAATTAAACACTGCTAAGTAATTTTCTGGAGTGTAAAAACTACTAATTGTAAAAGAAAAGTTGGGCATAAAAGATGTTACTAAATGAAAACATTAACATAAAATAAAGGGTGTCTCAACAAGAGCGCCGGATTTTAATTTGCCGCCATTTTTTTTGTGCGACTAGTTTGACATTTATTTTTTGATTTAATTATGGTCGAAACTTACTACAAAAATGGGGAATGGTTCGCGAAAACAGTTCCCAAATTACATGCAATTTTCGATCGCGCCAAATGAGTCGACAGTTCGCCGTTTAATTAAAAAATTCGAGACAGAATTCAAGTTGATGGATGAAAAGAGCACTGTTCGTCGCCGTCCTTGCCGGTCCCTTGAAAACATTGCCGCAGTGAGGGAAAGTGTGGCCGAGAATTCACGCACTTCCATTCGCCACCTTGGTCCAGAATTGAACATTACCAGAACCACCCTACAACGAATTTTGACAAAAGATCTACATTTGCGCGCGTACAAAATTCAACTGACGCAAGAACTCAAGCCAACGCCGTGGATTCGTTGATTGGCTGCTGGAGCACCACCAAATTGATGCTGATTTCTCGAGGAAAATCATTTTCTCCGATGAGGCACATTTTCAACCAAATGGGTAGGTAAATAAGCAGACCTGCCGAATGTGGGGTGCATAAAATCCCCGTATTATACTGGAAAACCCAATGCATCCGCCGCGAGTAACTGTTTGGTGCACATTTTGGGCTTGAGGCCTCATCGTACCATTTTTCTTCGAAAATGCGGCTGGAAATGCGCTAAATGTTAATGGTGAGCGGTATCGCGAAATGTTAACCGAGTTTTTGCGGCCCGAATTGGATCATATTGATGTGCAAGATATGTTTTTCCAACAAGACGGTGCGATCTTCCACATAGCTCGCGAAACAATGGTGTTACTGCGTACCAAGTTTCCAGGCCGTGTCATCTCTCGGTTTGGCGATGAAAATTGGCCACCAAGATCTTTAACGCGATTTAACGCCGATGGACTACTTTCTTTGGGGTTACGTGAAGGAAAATGTGTATGTGAACAAGCCACAAACAGTTGAACGCCTTGAAGAACAGATACGGCGCGTTATTGTTGAAATAGAGCCACAGTTATGGAAAAATGTGATCCAAAATGTTATGAAAAGAATGGCCGTGTGCCAGAGGTTTCGTGGTGGTTATTTGCCGTATGTCGTATTTCATGTTTAATCGCAACTATTCCTCTTAACGTTGAAATATAAATTTTTGCTTAATTCCAAAAAAAATATGTCTTTTTTTAATATTAAATCGGGCGCTCTTGTTGAGACACCCTTTATAACTTACATTTACATACGTGATTATTGTTGAATATAAAACAATAGCAATGTAAAAGAGTTAGTTCAGAGTTAAGGAAAATGTACCTTTCATGGTCATTCTTTGCCTAATCTTCTTACAGCGCCGCCTATACGATTTTCCTCTTTCTTTGGCCGCTAAAACATGAGGATCTTCTTTTCCATCTGGGGCGTCAACAATTTGCTTCAAGTTGTACTGTTCCAGCTCACTCGAAGATAATCCTGTACCATTAAATAGTTAGTTAAACTTTCGATGATTCGTCGTATAAAATACAAAATTAAGGCTTTGACACTATGTCTAATCAAGGAAGATATAACGTATTTTACAAATCTTACCAAACACTAATTATTTAAGCAAAACAAAAACAAATTTACCTGGATTTGCTTGTTTTACTGCTTCCTGGTGAAGACGCCCCCGCAGGTGGCTCATTAAATAAACTTCTGATTTGATCTGAAAAAACAAAACTCCAATTAAACGCCATTCAAAAAGATTTTTGTTGGTTCCAAAAACAGCTTGAAAATCACAAGCATGTGTATTGCATATTAATAAAAGTTTAAACTGTTTAGTTTTCAACATCAACAAACTAGAAATATATCAATTTGGCACAGTTTTTTCTTAAGAAATATTGAATTTGCTTTGCTTTTAAGCAAAATAGTTGAAAATTCTAAAAACAATGTTGATGAAACAGAGTACACGCATTGTACTGTTTTATTCAAATATAAAAATTCACATTGCATAACCGTGTTTATGATGAACAATAAATTTCAATCAACAAAAGCAGCTAAGCGAATAAATACCATATAAAGCACAAGTGAAGGATGAGCTCGTTTTTAAGTGAGTAGAAAGCGCAAGAGAGAAAATAAAAGATGCACAAAATTAGTAATAACGAGAAATTGTTGTAAATATGGAACGGTACCGATACTACAATACCGATAGGTCGATAGCCTTTTTTAGAAATAAAGATGTTTACTACTACTAAGGAGCACTTCATTATTTTTTATTACTTTATCGCAAAGAAGGCCACTTAATTTAACAATTGTAACTGAATAAGTGATATAAAGTTATCGAAGCAACAATTTATGCACAATGTATGCGCATTGAAATGTTAACGTTTTTTAACTCTTTAACGCTCGCTTTTGCTTCTCTAAAGCAAACAGAAGTTTAAGATACTCTTGAAAACGTTTAGAAAGCAATGATTCTGAGCAATTGCGAAAAAAGAGTAATTCGGCAGAAAAATCTGTACAAAGTGACGTGCCCGCTCGGTGAATTTACCGAAAGATATGTCTTTTTTTATTTCCTGTCTTTTCAATACATTTTTTTCAACCCCTTCAGCATCTATTTTGCATACAGCACAGCCTCAAAAATCGAATGCACGGAACGACGTTAAGCTTGGTACGGTTTTTGGCAGTGCGGTTTTCGACGTTCTTTCCTTTTGCGCATCCACCAACATGTCCAATATGCCAAGGGTAGGGTCGTGTGATATCAGAGATTAGTTGACTAATAGTAGTCTACTTCTCTGGTGGTATTACCTGCGCTTGAAATTAGGGAAATGAAGGTGGAATCTGTGCCACAGAAGAGGAAATTTAAATATGTATCTTTTGTGATTAACGAGTTCCTTGTGAAGCGCATTTTCATCGAAGGAACACCTTTTATAGAACAAGGCAAACCAAAGCTTATTATGGAGAAGTCATTCCAATATATTCCTGGGTTTTTCAGTCAATTTTATTGTCACTAATTATGGTGTTATGTGATGAGCCCTGCGTTTCGTCCCGGGTCTACCTATTGGACTCGTCAGTAAGGCTTATATAGGTAGGTTATATAGGTAGTAAGTACAGTAAGGCTCCAATAGGTAGACCCGGGACGAAACGCAGGGCTCATCACATAACACCATAATTAGTGACAATAAAATTGACTGAAAAACCCAGGAATATATTGGAATGAATTAAAAAGTACAGTCAGGAAAAAGAAATATACGAAAAATTATGGAGAAGATCCGCTTTTTCAAACATAACGCAAGCTATAGGAACTTCTCTGTAGGTGGATCCAATAGCGCAACAAACAGACAAATGGTTGCATTAATTCACGTATAAGTCAATCAGCTCCAGTTAAAACAGCCTCACTCCATCCTCATAACAGAGAGTGAGTTAGAGATGAAGCATCTTTTTGGAAAGTTAGTACAAACAGATATTACTTACGAGCACATTGCACACTGTACACAACTTGGCCTGAGGATACGGTACCATATTAGGTGCCTGATCATCGTCCTGATGACAACGCAAAATACTCAATTCCAACGCCTTTTGCCTGATCTGCTCAATATTCTCTTCGTGGCGACGTTTAGAGTCTTCTTGCTTCTGCTCGATGCGCTTCTGCAACTCCTGCGTGGACGCTAATTGCTTCTCATGTAGCGCAGACAAACGTTCCTATAAAAGGTTTATCATATATCTTCAATCAATCATATTTTTGCAACAAAACATACCTCTCTGTCGCGTGCTTTTTCTCTAGCTAGTTCTTGTCTTTCCCGCTCTCGTTGTTGTTGTTGCTGACCTGCAAAGAACAAAAGAATAAAGTAGTTTCGTTCAAGCTTGACACTTTGATGTATTAGAACAGTCGTAATTTCCTGTAGATAGTCAGTATCTTACCAATTCTTTCATCTCGTTGACGCCTCTCATCTTGTAACCGATCTAGTCTTTCAAGCCGCTCACGCTCTAAAGCTTTGCGTCGTTCTTCCACTGCGGCTTCTTTGGCCGCTTTTTCCTCCTGTCTCTTTCGACGGTCGTCCTGAATGACCTGAATCCGACCTCGGCGTTCTCGGCATGATTGCAAAAAGTCATGTCTAGAAAGAAAGCTCACTGATAATGAATTTATTCAAACCAATCTAACGGATTGTTATCTGAAAAATACAAATGCACCAATGCACTATATCATTGAATAAACTTAACCTTTTATTTTGAGCCTCCAATTCGTTGATAAAAGCGATTTCTTTCAGTTTTTCCTCTTCGTCGTGAGCTTTCTTCACAATCCCTCTAATATGGCGTTTTCTATTTTGAGCAGCTTTCTGCAATCTGAAACCAGGAAATTATGTTACAAACATTCTAACGACAACTATATGCAAACCGTGTATAACAAAAAAACAATTTAATTCCCTTTCATGTTTAGGATAGACAGAATTTTTTGTGATCATATTAAATCGATAAAAATTACTATTCATAATGCTACTGTTTACCGTAATTCCATTCGTGTTCTCTTCTCTTCAATCAGCATTATTTTAGCCGCTTTAACATCGTCAACTCTGGCCGATAAGGCTTGTAATTTCTGCGCTCTTTCCAGCTGCAAATTTTCACGTCGCTTTTGAGCCTTGGCTTGTTTTGCTTGATACCTTCAAATTAAAATTCCCGTCAACAACATTCATCAGAGGTCATTAGGAGAAAACGCAATGATACCTTCTCACCGCTTCTGCTAAGCTAATTTTTCTTTGCGGGTTGGATAGTTTTTGATGTAGTTCTAGAGCTCTTCCCGGGTGTCGGGCATTGATAGCTTCTAAAGCCGCTAGAGTGTCCACCCTTTCACTCCAAGACATTTCTGAAAATTTTATTGCCAAGTTTAACGACAGTTCACAAATTAACAAAATCAATATTGCATACCTGCCAACATTGGTTCGTATCTCGCCTCCAATGAGATGTGATCGTCACTAAGCATGTTAATACGACCGTCTTCATCGGCATCGCCCTGTAATTCGTCACCGTCCGTTTCGGTGCCATCAGTTTCGGTATCAACTTCGATATCCAAATACTGAAAAATAAAAACTTTAAATAACTCTGATCTAACAATAGGCACACAACCGCACTTTTAACTTTTCGATTTCCTTATGCAGTCTGTCCTCTTCTTCATTGAGTTCTTTAGTTTTCTTCCTGTGTTCCTCCTCGGTGGCCAATTCGTCTTGCATTTCTTTCAATTTCGACTGCTCATCATCGGTCTCAGAATCGATGTCTGCTTCCTGCATAGAACACTGTGTATTAATGAGCTGTATTATGCAAAAAAAAAACAGAAAGATTGCTTGAAGAATTTGAAGGAGGCTAGTTGAATAAAGATGAATCATGCAATAAGAATCAATGGAGATACGCTGCACTTACCTTATTAGTTCTCTGCTCAATTTCGTCCCTTTCTACGCTTTTCTTAATGTTTAAATTCGCCTCGTTCTTCCCCTGCATTGAACTCTTGGCGGAATTAGAATCCGATCGCTTCGGCCCGGAAGAATTAACACTTTTAGCATCCGCACTCTTTAAATCGCGACTTTCCCATTCGACCGAACTTTTAAAACTTTTCAAACTGTTGAAGTTCTCTTTCACGCTTTTATCAATCGTTTTCTGGCCCTTAGATGCTTCTGAAGTTTCCAGAAGAGCTAGCGCTGGTAAGCTGGCTGTTGCACTAACCTGGTGAAATCTGGTTGTCCAAGAGAGACCCGTATCTGACCTAAAGAATGATAATTTTTTGAATGTGATCAGTGAAAAAACTCTGCTAGCAATTTAGAACTGAGAAAATTTTCGCATATTTAAACAAAACATCGCATTTAAACATATGCAAATTAGAAATAATAATGATAATAGTGGTAAAAATAAGCCGCAAAATTATATTTAAATGTACCTAATTCCCGAAAAAACAGTGGTCAAATGGAAAATTAGCTGTCCTTCAAAAAAAATTAAATAATACGAACCTTCGAGATCTGTGATTTCCATTTTTAAATCTGCGACCTTTCACGGTCAACCAGCCGTCTAAATAATCGCCCATCGAGCCTTCAGTATTTCCAGTGCCTACTGAACTATCAATGCTATTGCTTGAATTTGTGATCAAATCGTTCAAATTCTCCCTCGATTTATCTTGGGGTACCAAAGTCTCAACCGAGCTGCCATGCTCGTCCAGTGATAAACTTTTGCTTAAATGCTCCTTTGTCAGTGTAGTTTTGCTTTTCTGCATTAAAGCGAAAGGTCTCATTGGTGTTGAATTCTGAGGTGTCGCCTTTTGCTTAATGGCCTGGTTAGTAGGAGCCCGTTTCTCGCGGTTTTGAGAGTTGACACGTTTCATATCATTTACCTAAAAATACCGACTCGTGAAGTAACTGAATAATGTTTATGGATAAAAACAGACAAATAACAGAAAAGAAATGTATTTCTAACGAATTGTATGTAGTCACTTTGAGTCACCTCAAATAAGTAGATGTAAACAGAAAAAGGAGTGAGGTTCTAAATGCCACTTTACTGCATAGAAAAGACAGGGTGGTCCAGTTTCCAGAGCGGAAACTTCGAGGAACGATAGAGAATCGAAAAACAATATGACTTTGCATTATAAGCAATATTCGAAAAACACTTAATTAAGGAAATACAGGGCGCTTAAGTTCGGCTTTAAAAATCAAATGTATTATTTGTTATCACATATATAAATTTGATTTTTAAAGCCAAACTTTAACACCCTGTATTTCCGTAACGAAGCCTTTCTCAAATTCAGATTATAATGCAAACTCATATTGTTTTTAGATTCTCTATCGTTCCTTGAAGTTTCCGCTCTGGAAACTGAACCACCCTGTATGTGTGGTTTATCTTTTTTTACTATATTTAAGACTGAAACCACTCTGTTTTCTTTTTATATCCCTGAAGATGGCTTAAATATATCCAAAACGTTGGCCCAAGATAAAAATATAAAATATCTAAACCATAAAATCAAGCGAGATCGCACTGCCAACATTGGCTTAACTCTCCTAAATATTGCCAATAGTTCATCTCTTTGTCGTCTAATCCCCAGTCAATTTATAAGACATTTTTGATTTTAAGACACAATTTTGGACTTAAACTTACAGTTCGACTTCTAGTTAAACCGCCCTTCCCTCTTGTTCCAGTGCTTGTTTGGCTCCTTCCCGCAGCAGTTGCGCCACTTTTGGGCTCAAATTTAGTTCTAGGAGGCACGATTTTAGCTGAGGCGCTTTTAGTAAGTGCGGTAGCATACGCAGGCCTGTAAAACAATAATTACGATCAATAACAACCTGTTGACAAAATTAAGTATGAACCCAAGTCTTGCCTAGTAGTAACAGCTTGCTTAACCGGCGAATGTTTGTTCTCATTGGTGGTATTCGATTTGATAAAAGCGTGAAGTCTGGGGTTGTTGGAATCAACTTTCGCAGCTTTGAATCCCGGACCTGGAGGAGATTTCCTTTCAAACTCGAATGTATCACTATCGGTTTGGCATTCTTGATTGATTTTGATGACATTGGGTCGTTTTAAATGAAATCTAGAACAAAACTCTTTCAACTTCTTCTTCTTCGAACTTTAAACTCGTAAAACCTAAGTGATTGTAATATATATATGTATATATATTACATATATATACATATATATATATATATATATATATATATATATATATATATATATATATATATATATATATATATATAGTGCACTTTACCTAGGGATGTCATCAGTGCTAGTGCCCTTTTCTGCACTTTCTACTCCCACCTTTCTGAAAATATCGTAAGTTCGCTGGTCTTCACTTGGCGAATCTACATTTTTGATAGTGCAATTGGAGAAGAAATTGGCAACGTTTTCCGTCAAGTCCAGGGGCTCAAGCTCGTTCTTTTTGTCAGATGGGGCTTTTTCAGTAGCAGTGCCAAGAACATTGACGCTTTTGGGGATTAGAGGAACAGATTGAGTTTCTAAGGCATAATAATTATTCGTTAACTATCAACAGCTAAATTAAATGCAATGATGCTATTTAACACGAACCTTCAGATACCGCTTTTTTAAGATCGGATTGTTGCTTGCCATCCACAGGCCTTAGCTTTTGAATAGTAATACTTGAAGGCTTACTATCTCCGGATGAAGGTTTGGAAGCATTTTGCTCAGCATTTGCTTCCAAGAGAGCTTTTTCATCTTTAACCGATTGCAAATCTTCGTCATTTTTCTTCACCGTCTTAATGTCGGAGTGTTTCTTGCACTCCGGCTTTTGCTTTAGTTGAGAAGAGGCGGAAGGCTTACTATCTGCGGTTGAAGGTTTCACATTTTCCTCAACACCTGCTTCTAATAAAGTTTTTTCGTCTTTAACAGTTTTCAACTCTTCCTCACTTTTCTTTAATGTATGCTTTGCTTTGGGCCCATTGTCGGAGGATTTGCTCTTCGAAATTAAAGGTTTATCCTTTTTGAGGATATTTTTTGAATCGCCTAAAAATCACATGCTGCATTGTTGCATTAAACATTTCCCCATACAATTATATTTTTACCTTTAGGCGAGCTCCGGTTAGCTGCAGGTCCTGTTTTCCCTTTTGCTTCGAGTTTCAAATCAACTTTCTTTTTTAGATTAGTATCAACCTTTGACTGTGTTTTAGACGGCATTTTCAGAACGTCTTCCTGCACATTGTTGATCGGTTTTTTCTCCTCTTTATCACTTTTTGAGGAAATGTCTTCACCGTTCCGAGTATCAACAGCGGCTTTGTCAAGAATATCAACCGATTGCCCTTCGGGAATTGTTTTATCAATAGGCGGTAATGGACTGGACGGACAAGAGGTGCATGTGCAATTTTTACCTATAATTAATACAGGGCAAATAGCAAAAATATTCATAGAGAAAGTTGCAGTCACAGTCAGTGTAAGATAATTTGAATCTTATCTTAATTTGAACTTTAAGAGCCTGCATTTTTTAGAGTGATGAAACAAAATTAGCATTACTATTTGATTGGCAAAAAATTTTGGAAATTTCCTTAATAAATGTTCGACACTGAGCTACCTACAGTCATAAATTGTCTAAACTGCTCAACAAAATGAACGTTACACAGCCAAATTTACCCTAACTTGGAAACTGGATAAATTCGCATTGGTTTGGTTTCTGTTTGAATCGTTGTTGAGCCCCATTTTTCTTTTATAAGTAGATGTTTTGGGTAACAATTAAGCACCTCAGATAAATTTTCTACAAGGTGGCAAATGAAAAAATGCAAAATTGCGGAAAGTTCGGCATGCTCCTAGTTGGACAAAAAAAGAGTTTTTTTGGATCGCAGAAAATAGTACCAAAAGTTTAAAGATAAACCAAATGGCTCGAAACGGTTTCTGATTTTTTCGGCCCTCTTCTATTTACAGAGTGGTCTGAAAAAATCAAATTTTGGTCTTGCAGCGATTTTCACGATCTAGAGCGTATGTTAAAGCTAAACTTTATAGGCAATATCAGACGAAAATTCGATATACAGGTATAAAAAATTACCTTATTTACGCTTTTCAACTAAGTAAGTGAAGTTCATTTTCAAATATTTCGTTCATTCAGGCAACCCGGTAAGTATGTTGAATTTTTTTCTAAAGTCGGCTGTGAAGTTTTACCTTCAACATGAGCCCTAGATTTTCAAAATCGGTTCAAAAGAAGAAAATTATCACTGCAAACCAACAAGTTTAATTTTTTGAGATCACTCTGTAAATAAATGAGATAGACGAAACATTTTATCACTTTTTCGAGATACGAGATTTATCTTAATGCCTGTAGCATTGAAATGCAAAAAAACGTGTTTTTGTTCAGATGTGAAGCACTAATTTATTGCACAAACAAGCACTAATTGAAAAAGAATTGCACTTAAATGGGCATCAAACAGAAACGAAATCGCTAAAAGCAATCCGAATTAATCCAGTTCCAAATTAGTCCTAATTTGTCACTGTAACGTTGATTTTGTTGAGCAGTTTATTTTCTAATACATTGAAGCACACTAATTAAGTACACTATAAAGCAATCCAATTTAAAAATTCTATATTACTATGCAAGTAAGTATGACTACTTACACTTATTTGCTGGTAAAGTACGAGGACTGATCTTGCCAGAGAGTAGAGGATTGGGGCTATTTCGTCCACTACCCAAACTGGGACTGGATTTGCCTGATCTACTAGGCTTAGACAAATTGGTTTTCGAAATACCCCAAGCTAAAAACACGAAGTGAAATAAAGATAAGCGAATTGAAGGCACATTGAATCAGACCTAGTGAGGTGGGCCTCTGTGGAACTGGTGTATTTTCATAGTCCCATTTCACTTTAAACCAATCAGCCAAAGCAGAGAAGTCTCTCAGGTAGTTTTCCAAAACTAAAACGACTTCTTGGCATTCAGTTAGACTTTCATGCGTTTCCACTGTATTATAAATTTCGGCAATCTGCAAATGCAGCTTAGCTCAGTTACCAACGCAAGTAACAGAGAAACATTACTTACGGATCTCTGTAAGTTACCGAACAATAAAGCCCAATACCTGGCAATTAGCTCAGAGTTTTTGTCTCTGCCTGTAGATGCTGAACGCAATCGAGCCCCCGATCGGCCCCGCATTACTGCTGACTTGCTGGATGTGAGAATTTCAGGCACTCTTGGAGAACTCGGGGGTTTTTTTGCGATTTTTCCTGTATTGTTCAAGATAATTAACCTGATTTGCCTTGGGTATAATTCACTATTGACAACAAGTGTTGTATATTGAAATATAGCGCGTTCTCAGTACCAGTTAGGTGGCAATGTTGGAAAAAATTGCTATAAAATACGAGCTGGTGATTACAGCTAACATTAACATTAAACTAAATTAGTAGAACCTTACTACCCACGCAGGTGTATGCCTATTAACATTGCCTACCATAGAAGGAATATCGATTTGCATAAATAAACATAACAGAATAAAAAGAAACAAATTGTGCAAAGTATGTTTCAAGAATTGCTCACCAGGAAAGTCGTTACCTGCGGATATATTAAAAGCAAGCAGGTTTCTAGCCTCTCGACCTTGTTCTTGGACCAAAAGGCGCACTTGTTCCATTTTTCGTAAACTGTCTTTTCCAATAATTATCTTTCCATTAGTTTTAATGTTTTTTGCATTAAGTCTGTTTGAAAACGATTTTGTCTGACTGATATTTTGACAATTGATAAACAAAGACATATGTTTCCAACAAATGTTCGTGTTGCCAAGTTTAGCTGAATTAACCTCAGTTTTTTGTTGTTCGGAAAATATTGGTTTTCAACTTGAAAAACTGCAAATATGTGATTTATTGAACCTCATAATGTTCTAGAATGCCACCAACAAGCTCGTTGTATGGCAAATTTTCGACGCACATAAAAAAACAATTTAATTTTGCTCCATAGCTGCATTTAAAGCCAGATTGTCAAATCGATTTTTTCAGAATGGCACTCTGGCATCTGTGTTATCATCTCGTGGAATATTTTAAGGTTATGTTTCTGTAAATGTTTTAAAGTGTTCCTGTTTCAATATTTCTGTTTTGTGTTAGTTTTGTTTTTAATTTTTAGTTCTTTTAGATTTTTGAATTACTCAGTGAGTAGCCAATTTATGAACATAGTTAACCAACTGAATATGATTCATATTAATTGACTCAGTAAGTGTAAAGCAAATCTCATTCAATAGCATCCGTATCTCTTGTCTTTAATAGCAACTAATAGGCCAAGCAATAGAGATGAAAATAATAGGTTTTTTGACATAAATCCTATCTGAAATGTATGTTTTCTACAACGAAATGTCATTTGTTAATTTTTTATAAACAATTTTCAACAAAAAATCGAATTTTTTTACTTTCTCGCTTGTGAAATTGAAACCATTGAAGCAATGAATGGTATAAATGGCTGAAATGTGGAGCATTGAATTACGAAGAGAATGAGAGGTCGATCGACCTGATCGGATAATTAGAAACGGAGAAAACTCGAAAAAACCGGAACACTTAACGTTTTCTTAAACAATTCACACCTTGGCCATTTTCTAATATTAAGAGCTCAAATGTTGCTTACGTGTAACTATTTATATATACTTTATTTGTGCGAAAGCTTTGCTTGGTTGTATTCATAATTTTGGCACAATTCCCATTGCAATTTTGTTCAGCTATTTTTTCGCCGAGGGATCCTTGCTCCTGAGATTGTCCGATTGAAATTTAAAATATGGATTTGGAAACTAGATATAAGTTGCAACAAAACGTATATTCCAGTTTTTTGATAAACTGCGTTTAAGTGGGTCAAACATAGTCTTGAATATGTGTGAAAAAGGCCGAGCGCACAAAAGCGGTCGAGTGGTGGGTGACGCTGCTGGTTGAGGGGAAAAGGAAAAGAATTACAAAATGCGCGCAGCCCGCGCGTTCGCTTTTTATCAAAAAACTGGAATATACGTTTTGTTGCAACTTATATCTAGTTTCCAAATCCATATTTTAAATTTCAATCGGACAATCTCAGGAGCAAGGAGCCCTCGGCGAAAAAATAGCTAAACAAAATTGCAATGGGAATTGTGCCAAAGTTATGAATACAACCAAGCAAAGCTTTCGCACAAATAAAGTATATATAAACAGCTACACGTAAGCAACATTTGAGTTCTTAATATTAGAAAATGGCCCAGGTGTGAATTTTTTAAGAGTTCCTGTTTTTTGCGAGTTTTCTCCGTTTCTAATTATCCGATCGGGTCGATCGACCTCTCATTCTCTTCGTAATTCAATGCTCCACAATTCAGCCATTTATACCATTCATTGCTTCAATGGTTTCAATTTCACCAGCGAGAAAGTAAAAAAAATGCGATTTTTTGTTGAAAATTGTTTATAAAAAATTAACAAATGACATTTCGTTGTCCAAAACATACTGGGAATAAAATACGGACTGCCCTGCACGTGATGGCGTAGGTGGTTTGCAGATAGGATTTATGTCATGGACAATCCCTGTATTGCTTGGCCTATAAGCAAAAAAGAAAATCTTTAATCACCCATAATTAGCTGTTGACTTCCTTCTGAAGAAAGTTCTGTACTTTATTTCACTATTCCATTAACCCCTGTACTTTGCCACACTTGTAATGATGTGTATTTTACTTACCCTACGTTGTCTATATTGTGTATACCTATACAGAGTGTCTCAGACATAAGTACCGTAAATTCAGGGGTAAATATGAAAAAAATCCAGATATACCAAAAACTTCGTTTTCGAAATACGGAGCATCAAACTTTTTAGGCAAAACGGTTTGATAAATGTTAATGAAACTTTGTGGGCAAGAGGTCCTTATTTTTAAAAAGTTTCTTTTTTTACCAGTGGCGTGTTATTGGATATATTTTTAAAAGTCGTACGCCACTGGTTTTTTTGAAGAATCAGAAATACATCTTAATTGATTGTTCAATTCTGAAGAAAAAAGCACTCCTTTATTTCTGTCGTGCGACCAACCGTTCTGCGGTAAATAAAAACATTTTGATGATAAAACCTCACATTATGAACTAATTGTGTATATTTTCCATACTGAATTTCAATTTAATTTAAATGAAATTCCTGGGTTCCAGTCAATTTTATTGTTTATTATTTTATCATATTACAAATACGTTTCGATGTCTTTCTCCACCATCATCAGTTTGCATGCATGGCTGTTTTCAGCTTCAACTTGTTGCCAAAGGAATTTCATTTAAATTATGAACTAATGAAGGAAACATTATGAACCAATGGTAGAACAAAGAACTAAACAATTTATTTTAAGAAGTACCTGCACTATCGGACAAAAGCAGCACAGTTTGTTTTTACTAATGTTTGTTCATGCAAAAAATTACTATTGCGATTTTTGACCTAGTTTAATAAAACACTAAATATACACTAAAATGATTTTTTTTGAAAATATTTGGGAGTGCTCGAAATCAAATTCAAAACTATAAATAATTTTCATCATAAAAACGACGAGAATAGAGGCGACAAAAGCAGAGCAACAAATTGCAGTCAAAAGAGTTTTATTTCAACAGGAAGTTTTAACATTTTAGAACAATAACAATTAAAATCTTTAATAATTAATGGTATACCCATTGTTATTAATTACTTGCTGAGAACGACCCGGCATTGAAACAATCAACTTTTGAGTGACATTCTGTGGAAGATTGGTCCAAACTTCACTAATTTTATTAATCAAAGCTTGTTTATTTGGAAACATTTGCCTTAGAATGCTACGTCCCACTTCCTCTCAAAGATTTTCAATAAGATTTAAATCTGGAGATTGTGTAGGCCACTCTAAAACTCGAACATTATGTTCCACAAACCACTGTTGAACAATTTGTGAAGAGTGTTTTGGATCATTGTACTGTTGGAAAATAAAACGCAGTGGCTCTTCCCATTCTGCACAAGGAAGCATAGTTTTTTGCATTATACCCTTATAAACAAATCGGTACAAACTAGAAATTCTATAGCATAATTCAAATTTTCTCAATCCAGGCCCCAATACCCAAATTAAACTAGAAATTCTATAGCATAATTCAAATTTTCTCAATCCAGGCCCCAATACCCAAATTAAACTAGAAATTCTATAGCATAATTCAAATTTTCTCAATCCAGGCCTCAATACCCGAATTGAACTAGAAATTCTATAGCATAATTCAAATTTTCTCAATCCAGGCCCCAATACCCGAATTAAACTAAAAATTTAAATTATATTATAAAATTTCCCAATATTTTAAATTTAAATATAGGAGATTTAAAAATTATTAATTAAGAATAATCTAATATTAAAAATATAAAAAAGGTGTAAATTTTTACTTTAACCTAAATAAGATTGAATAACATAAAAAAAATATATCTATATTAGTATTCGAGATATTTCTATTAATAATCTTGTAAATTTTCAATAAGATAAAAAATAAAGTATTAATTTTAAATTATTTTAGATACACTGTACCGGGGTAACACAAACTATCTTGAAATAACCGTTGCTGTGCCGAGCAAACCGCTCCTGAATGCGAAACGTCAAAAGGAATTTTTTTTCAGCGACTGCCTAAAAGCCCGAAAAACAAATCGTTTACATTCTATACGATTTTAATAGCAATTAAGTGAGGCAGCCAATTGAAATATGCCTTCTTTATTATAGGCTCAAAATCCCTGTATATTCACATTGAGGAGTTCCTTAGGTCAAAAGCTTTGTATTGATCTTAAAAAACTCATATTGGTACCATTTGTAACGCAAGTAGGCGAGGACTCCAACTACCCTGTTGAAAAACCCGCTAGACCCTTCACAGACCCACATAAATAGTATTAAAAATTAATTGTATGAAAAAGTAGTAAACTAAAATTTAAAATAATTGTTGACAAAGTAGTGAAATAAAGAAACAAATTGTTGTAGAGAAAAAAATTGATGCACATTTGTTTTGCACAAATATATTAATTCACTTTTTCAGGACCCTTTTTATTTAGAAATGGACCAATTTATTGAAGATCAAATTGAACAGATGTGTACTTCACTTTTTTGTCAACTTTGCGATGTAAAGATAACAAGTCTGAGCGTAGAGCAGTCTCATTATTCATCTAAGCTGCCATTTAGGGCAAGTTGCCGCATATAGATCAATATTATTTAAGAAATGGGAAACGGAAGAGGCGCAGGTAAGTCTCTATTCAGTAAAGGCCAAAAATACAGCAATAACTGCTTCAAAGGAGAGTTTACAGGCCGTTCGGAGTGATCAGTATGAAATTCCAAAAAAGATAGCCAGGTAAGTTCGTCCTACTTTAATTAAACTAAATAAAATGAACAATAAATGAATAATTTACAGTTACATTTAGACAGTTAAGAATTCGGTTGTATTTTTTTAGTCCTGGTCGATCGGTAGTTAAGCAATGTTCAGTATGCAACAAATCATTTAATGCAGCATGCGACTTTAAGGAACATTTGTATATGTATCCTCATCGAGAGTTGTCTAAACTAAAGTCAGACCTAGTAAAAATAGGTAGGCATAGTATATAATAATTGTATTTTACAGAAATACAATATTGCCCAAGTTTATATACAGGGTATATACAGGGTGCCACGGAAAGTCTAGGCATGATATACAAGGCTAAATATACAAGGTACCAAAATAATAATAAAAACTTCTATAATAAAAGTTCTACATACCCTCGCTACCATGATATAGGCCCCTAAAAGCAGCCGCTGAAAATTGGTTTTTATTAAATACAAGCTAAGGCTCCTTAAAACAGTGAAGCTTATTTTACTGTATGAATTCGCAGGATCCGAAGAAATAGGTGATTTTAACCAAAAAACAATTTTTTTTGGCTTAGAGTAGCTATTTTGTTCCGGCCAAATCACCCATCGATACGAGGCTCATTTCATGCTGAATTTGTCCGAAAAATCCGAGTCTGCCATCAGAATTCGCCTGGGATGGCTGGGAAACGGGCTACTTGGAAAATGTTGCTCTGAACGTAGCTTTCTGCCATTTATTTCTTCAATAGGCGTGAAAAGTTGGTATTTTTTCCGCAACAGTTTTCCCGCATTTGTGTTTTCTAATAAAACGCTTAAATAAAATAATTTAATAAATTTCAATTCTAGTGCAATATTCGGCTTATTGGGACGATGTCAGCAGAAAATTACTAACATGTCGATAAGAGATTTTTCAAGAAAACTTTTTTATCAGTTTGTTAATTTTGTTATTAGTTGTTTAGCTTATGTTTATGTTTCGGCTTCAAGCTTACTTTACATCAAGACGCATTTACAAATTTGCTTTTTGCGAATAAGCATTTTGCCCAATGATTGGTTTTAGTGTTTTTCTAACATTGTTATTTTGTTTCTCGAATTTTTTTATTTATTAAAATACCATTGAATCGTAGGAATTTTAATTGAATACTGGACAGTTGAAGCAAACGGCTATGTCATATGCTCTATTTGTAATGCCGTACTGCAATCAAGTGATCATATACTATCACATATTAAATCTGATCGCCACATTAAAAGGTTCGGGTTTTGGTGTAAATTGTTTACCACAGATAAGGTAAATATTTTTTCTGTACTAAGAAAACGAAAAAATCCTTTTAAACTATACAAACTATTTAATTTATTAGAAAATTCTTTCGTAGACTGACGAGCTGTTTTATTGTAAAACATGTGACACAAACTTAAATGGAGCAAGTGAAGCTAAAAATCATTATTCGACTGGCGTTCATATGAGGTATGTTTTTCCTAATACCAGAGATTAGTTGAACTAATCTCTGCTAATACTAAGCAAACGATTAAGCTGTGCGAGGCTTTTAATATACAATAAACGAAAGGGTTACTAGATACAACCGTTTCGTTTTTAAATAACAAATATATTCAAAAATAGAGCAGTAAATAATTATGAAAATGCCGGTTTTACATAAAATCGTGAATTCACTTATCACAATGAATCATTATTTTACAGACACGCTCAAAATATATCTACGACGTCTTCCATTCAACAAAAGCATGATGTTAAAGGTAAGAAAAGCAAACATATTTCCAATTTGAAGGCAAACTGGTCATCGTTTAGCTTTGCTCGGTAATTTTGAAAATAATTAATTTTCTACTTTTTCAGTATCTTCGGCAAACCATGAACCACCTACACCCAATTTATCGCCTGAACTAACGGATGAACACCATGAAAATAACAGCATGACAAACGCTGAAAAACCCAGCTCTTGTTCACCTGAATTAGCTTCAAATCAAGTCAAAGATATTGCCACAAACAATTCAATATTATGCAATTCCAAATCAGCTGACACCAAAACTGAAGAACCTAGAGAAACATCTAAACTGAAACAGGATGTTTTTAATGAACTGGATCGTCTCGTTCAGAAACTTTACTATTCAAAAACAGTGCCTTACACAGTGTCCTTAGAATACCTAAAGCGAATTAACAAGGAAGTAGATGAGTTAGCGAAAAATTATGATGATGAGAAGCAAAAAGCTTCCGAAAAAGGCGTTGTGATAAAATCAAAACCCAATCCTGATACTCCAAAGATTTACAATTATGGTGATTTTCTTAGCAAAAGCAGTAATAATATTAACGAGACTTTGACAAAAGACCAATATAATGACAAGAAAGTGAATTCATTGGGGGAAATATTATTAAACCCAAAAGTTGGGAATATTTCTCCTAAAAAAACCTGGCTTTCGAGGTATTTTGAAAGGGACGATTTCCCAACTGATGAGGTCTATTCTGACAAATCCGAAGAATTAATTTTGCCTAAAATTTGTCCTATTTTAACTAACAATGCAGCTCAAACCAATTTCGAAACGTCAACAAGCAAACCTGAAACTTCCCTTATAGTGAAACGTTCATGTGTGAGCAATGCGTTTCCAAACGAATTTCAGAAGAAAGCCGCAAACATATCGGAGCTGCTCGACCAAGTACAGCAAAAGAAGCGTGATATGTTAATGGATAATTCGAAAGAAGGGCGTCTGGAAAGAGAGCTTTTGAGTGAAATGGAAATCCTCATGCTGCAGATCGAGAAAAGCAACATACCAATGGCGGACATCTTGAAATGCTTAGAAAAGTTTAACAAGGAACTGGACGAGCAAGTTTCTAGCAATGAAATAATCGGGAAATCAGATGGTAGCTTACCAGATGATGAGAAAAGTGACACAGCAAATGCAGGGGATGGGAAAGTAGGAAATGAGAACACAAATCTGCCTGAGTGGGAGATGGCTCAAATTAGTGAAGAAAAGGCACATGCGAAAATCAACGAAGGAGGACATGAAGTCTTTTATGCCTATGAATCAGGTCAGTTTATTCCTATTAATGCTTGTTTCAATAGACGTTCTATGAAAGTTTTTAAACATACACATAGCTCATATTCCATCCAGGCCATCCATTAAAACTATTTTTCTTACACGCGGCGATCCTAAAAATTACCCCGGTGTGTATATCTGGTGAACTATTAACCGCAGACCCGATAAATCTTAAATCAGAATTATCCTTATTTCTAATGCATCCAACTGAGACATATTGATACAGGGTGTTCCATATAAAAAAACATAATTTTGATATGCCGCGGATTTTGGAATTGGGAACACCCTGTGTAACAAAAATAATTTTAATAAATGGCCATTATTGATGCCAATATTGCATAAAAAATAATTTGAAAATTACACAGCAGTTTGCCATCATACTTCACCCCCTTTTGGTTGAACCACCCTGTACATCCTGAGTTAAAGGACGTTATTGTGATATGATTACAGCAAATTATTTATTTATGTACGCTTTGTTCCCAAATTAATACAATACTTTTAGAACCGAGCTAATCTTAATGTCGAGCTTATAGACTTAACGTGAACATGAAATCTTATTGACTAAATGCTCGTTTTTTTTTTGTTTGCCCGGCGGCAGCTGGAGGATAAAAAATCTTCTCGAAGACACCCAGTGTCCGGTGACATTGGGTAGTGTTGGATTTCTACCAACCAAAAAAAAAACCCGTTTTTGAGTTTTCGGGAGATATCGTTTAAAACTTGTGGTCTTCTGTAAGAATGGTTCTGCTCTGGCATCCGTATGCCTTTACATCACATTCTCTCCATGCTAGATATCTGCTAGTATGGGCATCTTACTAATTTAACACAAGCACTACACAACACTACTTCTATCACACTAGCTTAACTAAGTTTCACACTTGCAGCACTTTGCAGCTTACTGCTTTACCTATTGCCCTGTTGGGCCATCTGGTGCCTGGGCCCATTCTCCTCTGGTGAGTAGTCTACGGCATTCCGTAGTTCCTCAAAGGGGTGGTTTTCGGCCTTTTCGAAGGTCGAGGCTGCTTTCCGTTGCAGAAAGTCCCTCAGTGGCTCCCCCTCTAGGTCCCTGTAAATTTGACTATTACGTACAAACCAGGGAGCATCTATAGCCATCCGCAGAAGTTTATTTTCTGTGGCCTGGAGCTCCAGGTCAGCCTCTGATCTAAAACAACACCCAGATACCTGACATTACTTGCCCAATGAACCTCTTCTCCATCAAGATTGATGTTTCCATCAATCCTGTCTTGTTTCCTTCCAATAAGGATGGCCTGGCTCTTTGTGGCGTTCACCTTCATTTTCCATTTGATGAACCACTTTTGCAGTTCATTTGCGGCAAGTTGCAGGTTTCGGCGCACATGCTCTTTTTGCCACGAAGATGACATTAGATCTGTGTCGTTCGCAAAGAGAGCCAGGGTCGTATTGGCTGTCCTTGGGATGTCACTGGTAAAGATGTTGTATAGCATCGGGGAGAGCACCGCTCCTTGCCTTGCGGCACTCCAGCTTCTGCCTTCTGACCTGCAGTTCCCAACTTTGACGCTGAATGTCCTTCTGCAAATGTAACTGTCGATTAACTGACACATTTCCTCACTAATACCTGATTTCATCATTTTGTAGACGAGTCCCTTTCTCCACACTCTGTCGAAAGCTCTTGCGACATCCAGAGCTAGGATGCCGGTTGTTCTCTTCTGGTTCATTTCCTTGGCGCATCTTTCTACGATCCTGAGCAGTTGGAGTTCAGTGGAATGTTTACCACGGAACCCAAACTGTTCAGGCGGCAGCACGTCAAGCTCGTTTCCCTCGTAAGCCTCCGCAAGATAACTCGTTCCGCTATCTTGCCAAGGCTGGACAACAGGCTGATGGGCCTGTAGTTCTGGGAGAAAGTCCTGTTCTTCTTGGGCTTCGGGACCATAATGACGTCTGAATGTTTCCAGATGCGTGGGAAGTGTCCAGTCCTGAAAATGGCATTAATGAGATTCGTGACAGCTACCAGTCCTTTTCTCGGCAGGCGCTTAAGCATCTTGTTGGTAATTCCATCTCTCCCAGGGGATTTCCTTCTCTTCGAGTGTCTGATGATGGTCGCCACTTCTCGTGAGGTTGTCGAGATACAGCTGTCCACTGTCTTTGTTCGGAGTTTCCGAACGGCCCTCCTGATGGCAGTTTCATGCTCTTCGTCCTCATCTGGGTGGATGTTTTCTCTTGTCTCTCTCTCGATGGTATCTACAAAAGCTTCAGCTACAAGTCTTTTCTACTAAGCAAACAAATTTGGTATTTATAAAACAAATTAACAATATAACAGAATATATTTTCTATATTTAAAATAAAGTGTGTTTCCGCTTGTTACAAGTGTAAATATACACTTTTGCCGATTTCCTAGCTTTAATGCAACTACTTAGGTTTCAGTACAAGCTACTTCACTTTTTAGTCTGACGGTTAGCAAAAGAGTGGCTTTTGCGGCTATTGCTTGAAACTGGTGATTTGTTCGAGCTTTTAGGCCGTCGAGGAATACATTTTTTTCCTTACGTTTCGCAAGCATGAATACTTACTTTCGCAAGTTTCTTCAAGTTACGTATTTTAAAGCTAAGTAATTTTAAAAAAGTCGCTATTTGTAAACTGTTGTGTCTTTATCATTGAGCAGTGAACAAAAGTCTGAACTCAGGAATCGCCCTTTTGCCGGAATACACTTTTGCCGATTTCCTAGCTTTAATGCAACTACTTAAACAAAACACTTCCGATCACTAACCTACAAAGACAGAGGAATTAACACAAATACCGCCACCAAAATATATAAAGCTATTTGTAGACCCTTGCTAGACTATGGACATATTGTAGACTATGGACTCATGACCAACGAAACAGACAGGACAAAACGTTACATACAAACAACAGAACAAATTGCACTAAGACTAATTAAAAATTAAAGTACAGTCAGGAAAAAGAATATACAAAACTAAGACTAATAACACGAATAAGACAACCCCAAAACCCACTACACAACCCCTCCACCCAACTACTATACGAACGCACAAACATGACAAAAATTTCGGAAAGACTCATACATTTACAGACAAAATGGACAAACAACCCCTATAACTGGACCATACTGAATCCCCTTTGTCTTACAAGACCAACCAGACAATCCCGCTTCCGTTTCCCTACATCAACGCTACTCGAACGCTTACAATCGTAACTGACTACTGGACAATAAATTTAAGATTCCTGTCAGTCAGAATTAGAATTATGAAATTGTTAACCTAGAATAAGATTATTTTTACCTTTGTTTGTTTATTTAGATTAAGACTGCATGTACAAAACAAGTGCAGAAAAACAGATAGGTCGATAGCCTATTTCCAAGAGAAATAAAGATGACTTATATATTATATATATGCAACTACTTAGGTTTCAGTACAAGCTACTTCACTTTTAAGTCTGACGTTTAGCAAAAGAGTGGCTTTTGCGGCTATTGCTTGAAACTGGTGATTTTTTTCGAGCTTTTAGGCCGCCGAGGAATACATTTTTTTCCTTACGTTTCGCAAGCATGAATGGTGAGCATCTTCAGATACTTACCTTACGACATTTCCGTCTGTGGTTTTATGGAAAGTTTATTTTACAAATCGCAAGTTTTTTCAAGTTACGTATTTTAAAGCGTTGTGTCTTTATCATTGGCAGTGAACAAAAGTCTGAACTCAGGAATCGCCCTGTATATTGATTGGGTCTCCGATTAATTCAGTTCAGTTACATTTTTTTAAAGATATTTTAGTGAATTTCTACCTCTCTCGAAAACCAATCCTCTCCCAACTCCCTCAGTGGCATTCAATTATAACACCATACTCTATGTTGGGATTATAAATTTGGGTCAGTTACTAATTACTTAGTTTATTGCTGATCAGGGATAGTTTCTTGACCGATCACGAATAATTGACAAGTTTTTTTCCTTGGGCATTCATTTGGTTCAAGCAGTGGTGAGACAAAAAAGGTTCGGGCCTAGACCGAATCCCCAAGGAATAAGCTGATTTTCTGATTGCTTAAGAACTGTCCACATGATTGTTTTGCTGATGCTAATTTTAAAGCACACTTGAATGGGAGTTGTGTGAATGCCTGTGACTAAAAGCCGTACAATTTGATGTAACAGCACCATCTTTAGTGTACAAATGTGGCATATTTTAGGATTTATCGGCTCAAAATGGGATCACACGCACAATGATGACGAAGTAAAACCAAAAATTCTAGACTCAACCCGTCATCGGTGTGTTATGCAGTAGATATTTACTGATAGGTTTACATGAGTAATTTTTTACCTAGGCTGTTAATATCTTGCCGTTTAAGGTCGCTTCTGTCTAGTGGATTTAATACTTGCAGTTTGTTCATTTTCTACTTGAAAACAAAGGTTCAATAAAATCTAAGAATGCGGTATTTTCCGTTACAGTTATTGTCAGATTTTTGTCATTATATGAATGAAAATAAAAGTTAAATAAATGTATAAACATGATTTATTTAAATATTTATATCCTCGATGCTCGAGTTTCGCTGCTCGAGTTTCGCTCCTGCAGTCGTGCTGTTTGGACGTGTATTCAGATAAGGCGCGTGTAGTCGAAGAGGAATTCCGCTAAATTCCTTACACCTGAAAATTCGTGCTTGTGATTTAAACCAGTTTAATTCCAAAACTACGTTTGGCCTCTGGGGCCAGCTGGCCACGGAAATGCCGGACTCAGATGGAATCCAGACTTCGCAGCAATGGACCCCTGTACAACACAAAATAAACAAAAAGAGAAACAGAAGTAGCCCAGATCAAAATGCAATGTCGTCCAAAAGACAACTCATAATTAAAGATTACTGGCTTGGTAAAACTTCCGAAAACCGTTAGTCCATTGGCTGCCTCAAACTCACAACAGAGCGAAGATGCTTCTCAAGAGACTTCGACAGCTAGCAAGACATCGGATAGGGCCATGAAAGCTCCTCCTATATTCGTGAGCGGGGTCGAGCAAATAAACCCACTCAAAGACATGTTAATGAAGATAGCCAGCGAAAAATTCGTACTAAAGACCTTGAGTAGTAAACGAGGTCAGGATTCAGTTATTGTCACCCGAGCTCTATTTGCCTGTAATAGAGTAGTTAAAGAGGAGAAAAACGCAATTTCATACTTATCAAACAAAGTAGAACAGACCTTACAAGGTGGTTTTAAGAGGAATTCACCCCTCAGTGGATCTCGAGGACCTTAAAGTCGAAATTGAGAGCCTCAGCCATAGTGTATTAAACATTTCTAACATAAGACACTATGAAACGCGTAAACCGCTACCTCTGTTTTTCGTGGACTTAAAGAGCGGTCCAAATAATAAAGAGATTTACAACATGAACAGACTTATGAACTCAGTGGTGAGTTTTGAGGCACCGAGAAAGAAAAGAGAGATTCTTCAGTGCAAGAAGTGTCAGGAGTTTGGACACACCAAAAATTACTGTAATAAGAGTCCCGTGTGTGTGAAGTGCGCGAAGTGCCATCTCACTAGTGACTGTCCCATAAAAATCAAAATTAAGGAAGTCATATGTGCCAACTGTGGTGGTAATCATGCTGCCAGTTATAAGGGTTGCGTTATTCGTAAGGAACTACAAAAGAAGCTTTTCCCAGCACTAAGAGCTAAGGAAGTCGACAGGGACACACAAACTCAAAGGTTCAATGTAGATTTTGCAAACCCATCACAGTCTTTTGCCGGTTTGTTTAATCAAAAACAGCCTGCACAGACCGGCCAAGCCCAAACCATCGAACCACCGCAAGCGAATCAAAACGTAAGCAGTAACAAAATAGAAGTAATGATGGCACAACTGTTAACCCGCATGGATTCAATGCTCAATATGCTTACATGTTTATTGAGCAAATTAAATGTATAAACACAATTTAACGATAGTCATATGGAACGCTAACGGTCTTTGCCAAAGAATTCTCGAATTGAGAAATTATTTAGTTGCAAATAACGTTGATATTTTGCTAGTTTCAGAAACACACTTTACAGTTAAAAATTTTATTAGAATCCCTAACTATTTAATCTACAACACAGACCATAAAGCCCATGGTGGCACAGCAATCATCATAAAAAACAGTATTTATAACTCACCACGAAGCAGAAAAAATACGCGAACTACATTTACAAGTAACAAGCATAGTGATTGAAGATTCTACAGGACCACTCACATTGTCTGCAGTATACTGCCCTCCAAGATTCAGTGTTACCAGTGTTCAATTTATAAATTTCTTCAGCCGACTAGGGGGTCGCTTTTTAGCAGGAGGTGATTATAATGCCAAACATCCATGGTGGGGCTCTAGATCTGTAACACCGAATCCGAAAGGGAGACAGCTGTACAATGCAGAAATATAAGTGTAGCCCTTTATCAACTGGTGAACCAACATATTGGCCAACTGATCCAAACAAACTGCCCGACCTAATCGACTTCGCGATTCTTAAAGGAATTAATACCTGCTACTTTACAGTGAAATCATGTATTGAGCTGTCATCAGACCATTCCCCACTCATAATCGAATACTCTACAGCAGTAAAATCTGGACTAAAACAACATCTCATCAACCATAGAACCAACTGGGAAAAATACCAAAACCACATTCACAATAACTTAAATTGCAACATCCGTCTGAAATCAATCAATGAAATCGAAGATGCCATAGAAAACTTTAACATCCTATTACATGAAGCTGCAAATTTCGCCACTCCAAAAACCCAAACAAACGATTTTCGCATAAACCTTCCTCAGCATATAAATTGTAAAATAAATTAGAAAAGGAAACTTAGGAAAAAAATGGCAAATCACTAGATCACCAAGTTAAAACCAAACTGAACAGAGTCATTCAAGAATTAAAAGAAATTTTATACACAGAAAAAAACCAAAATATCCAAAACTATATAAAAAGCTTAACTGGAAAGGCCGATACCGACTACTCACTATGGAAAGCTACAAAAAAAATCAAGCAACCTATCAAGTTTATACCACCCATTAAGAAATCAGATGACAGCTGGGCACGAACAGATTCAGAAAAAGCGTTTTGCTTCTCTAAACATTTATCTCAGTATTTAAACCTATCCCCCCTTCAATATCTGCCGAGGAGGAAGTGAAATATCTGGATGGGGAACTGGCACTGCCAGATAACATCAACATAGAAACAGTAACAGCGGTAGAGGTGACGTTTCAAATTAAAAGGCTAAAAAACAAAAAAGCTGCTGGCTATGATGACATTGGAGGTAAGATGCTTAAAGAACTTCCACCCAAAGCAATAAGATTTCTTACTATTATAATTAACTCTGGTCTCCGATTGAGTCAATTCACAATGGAAAGTCGCCCAAGTCATTATGATACCTAAACCAGGAAAAGATCCTAGCCGGGTAACGTCGTATAGACCCATTAGTCTGCTGCCTGTAATGTCAAAAATATGCGAAAAAGTTATTCAAAAGAGACTAAATAAAATTGTAAATACCAAACACCTTATTCCACATCACCAATTTGGGTTCAGGCCAGAACACTCGACAATTGAACAAGGTCAAAGGACCACTACCGCTATCAGATATTGTTTTGAAAGGAGAGAATACTGCGAGGCAGTCTTTCTTGACGTAACACAGGCCTCTGACAAAGTGTGGCACGAAGGCCTGATATCTAAAATTAAAAAAATGTTTCCAACAAAGCTTGCTTGTCTGCTGGCATCGTACTTGACAAACAGGATATTTCAGATAAAAATAAATAGCAACTTCAGCCCGCTCCAGCAAATAAATGCTGGAGTCCCTCAAGGAAGCGTACTGGGGCCCACCCTGTACTTATTGTTCACAGCAGATTTACCAACAGCAAAAAGCATAAAAAATGGAACATTTGCAGACGATGTGGTCTACACGTCATCTCATACGGACCTTAATGCAGCAACAGCAATGTTACAGATGCACCTTGTAAAGCTGGAAACCTGGCTCAAGCACAATAGAATCAGCATAAATACAGACAAGTCAACCCATGTAACTTTCTCACTCCGAAGATACACCAGGTCCCAATTATATTTAAATAATGAGCTAATACCGCATAAAGACGAAATCAAATATCTGGGAATTCACTTGGACAGTCGGTTAACATGGAGACCACATATATGGGCAAAACGGAAACAGTTAGGCTTAAAAATCAGGCAAATGTACCGGCTAATCAATAAGAACTCAGCCGTGCCTCTTGAGAGCAAGCTCTTAATCTATAAATGCATACTGAAACCGATCTGGACGTATGGAATCCAATTATGGGGCTCTGCAGCAGACTCAAACATTGAAATAATGGAACGTTTTCAATCCAAAACACTAAGAAACATAGTAGCAGCACCCTGGTTCGTACCCAATGAAATTATCAGAAACGACCTTCAAATTACTACAGTGAAAGAAGAAATAGTAAACTACTTTAAAACATACAAAAACAGATTATCGAAGCATCCAAATGAATTAGCAAGAGAGTTACTTAATGATACAAATGTGGTGTCTCGTTTTCGGAAACGCAGGAACTTGTTGTAAATGTTTAGAATTACTTAACTAGCCTATTGTTCACTCAATTTAAATGTTTTGTAAATAAGTGATCATGCTTGTAGGAGTGCTTTACTAATGAGTGAACACTCACATGTTTTTTCTTATTTTTTTAAAAAAATTCTCCTGGGTTTCAGTCAATTTTATTGTTTATTATTTACATTGTCACAAATGCTTATTGTTGTAGCTATTTCTTATGTTAACATTTTTTACTTATTGTCTCAGGACAGATTGTAAACAAATAAAAGGAGTTAATAAAAAAAAAGAAGCCAAATTTATTGCAATCCTTAGTGTTTCCAAGTGAAAATTAAACCGCATTAATACTAATAGTAAATAAACGATGCGATGTTGCAAAAAAAATTATCAAGTAGAGTGAATTATTTCGAAAAGAAACCTGGAATTCGGCAGTGAAATGCAAAAGATTGAGCTGAAAGCCGGATTTCATGTACCAAATGAAACTTCTCGGTCGCAAATGAACGGTTGGGAACTAAAATGGAAAAAGCATGTTTCTTGTTTGCAGTAAACATTTCAAAATTAAGTACATTTTGATACTTTTAGACTTGAAGTTCCAAGATTTACCGTGAAATTTTCTACTGCAAAATTAATTTTCTCTTTTACATTTTTGATTGAACATATACAGTGTGTCCAGTATAAAATGATGTACATGGGGATATTGGAAACCATTAAAGATACAGAGTGGACCAAATGGGGAAAAAGTTGCGCAATTAAGTGCCTATAAATAATCTGTCATCAACTTCTTTGAACTCGGAATAGCAAAAAATAAAAAAGTGCGTTTTATAAAATCCTTTATGTCGTGTTTATTATACAAGATACAATAACGAAATTTTCAGAGTGGGGGTAAGAAATGAACGTGAATTTGAAAATAAAGTAAAAAATAATCTAGGCCCACTATGTTCAATGAGGCCGAAGTCAACTTTTGTTTTTCTTATGGGTGCCATATTGAATTTCTGCATTTTAAAATTCCCCTTTAAATATGCTCTTCAACCATGTATAACATGTTTATGTTCGGTTAAGATAAATAATTAAAATTAACAAAATTAAGATTTTATGGTAGTAGGCACTGATATTTCTCTTCAATTTCCCCATACTGACGTTCGTTGTCTGTTTTCATTACCTAGGTAACTGTCAAAGTAGAATTTATTGTCAGTGTCAAGTGTTTGCAATTAATTGTGTTTCAAAATGAATCACTTTTCAAATTATGAAAAATACGATATGTTGGAGTGTTTTATTCTCTGTCGTCGAAATGAAGCGAAAGCTGAAGAAATGTGTATTTAAATAAATATCCAGAAAGGCGACAACCTGGTAGAACTATGTTTAGGCGTCTGAAAGACAACCTTGTATCTTACGGGAGTTTTGCTAAGGTAAAGAAAAACAAACTTCCAGACGAAAATAAAGAAAATTTGGTAATGCAAAACGTGGTTGAGACACCTCGTACGTCTTTGCGTCAAATTGAAGCCACAACAGGTGTTGCTCGGTCAACGGCGAATAGTATTTTAAAACGTCATAAATATCACCCCTATCGTGAACGGCCCTGCGAGGGACTCCAGAATGGCGATGCGATTAGAAAAATGGCATTTTGTCAGTGGTTTATTCAAAGAAACAACGAGATACCAAACTTTTCCTTAAAAGTCCTTTGGTCAGATGAGAGCCAATTTACTAAATGTGAACTATTTAATCGTAAAAATACCGTTTTTTGGTCAGATGAAAATCCACGGTTAGTTCGTCAAGTTAGGCACCAAGTTAGTTTAGATTTAACGTCTGGTTAGGTATTGTGGGTACCCACGTGATTGAACCATTTTTTTAAAATGAGAACTTAAATTCCGAGAGATATTTGAACCTCTTACAAACTAACGTAGCGGAAGCACTTATGGATGTTCCAGTAGCTACCCTGCAAAACTTGTATTTCCAACAAGACGGCGCGCCGCCACATAATGGACGTATTATCACAGAATTTTTAAATCACGAATTTCCCAACAAGTCGATAGGCAACCTGGGACCAGTAAGATGGCCTGCGAGATCCCCTGACATAACACCGCTTGATTTTTTTGCATGGGGTTTCCTCAAAAATGTGGTATACTGTAGGTCATACGAAACCGAAGAGGAGCTGAGACACGCTGTTATAGAAGCTGTTAACAGAATTACCCCAGAAATGATCAGAAAATCCTGTGAAGCAGTAATGAGACGATGTATGTTGTGCGAGCGAGAAAACGGTGGCTTATTTGAACACCTACTTTAATCCTAAAATGTTACTTGTTCTTTTGCAGTGTTCTATGTATGATCAATAATAATTTAAAGTAATAATTAATATAAATATCAATGCCTACTACCATTAAATCTTAATTTTGTTAATTTTAATTATTTATCTTGACCGAACATAAACATGTTATACATGGCTGAAGAGCATATTTAAAGGGGAATTTAAAAATGCAGAAATTCAATATGGCGCCCATAAGAAAAACAAAAGTTCATTACAATACATCATTTTATACTGTTCACACTGTATATTGAATCAATTCAAAGGAATTTAGAGCTTCAAGACGGAGGTTTTTTGGGGTTTTTTGGAATGAAAATCTTATTTTCGTTGGTTTTGAATTCCAAATTTTCACTTTAAATTGGAAATAGACACTTTAATCTCTAAGTCTCCAAACAAACTTACACACAAAAACACGATCTTGGGAACTTTCTGATGTTGGCTGCAATTGTGATTTCGACAAGCGTCTGTTTGGATTCAGAAATAATCGTCGAAATGGTATGTTTTATTTGCTTCTTGATTTTAAGAATTATTTATTCTTTACTTCTCTTTTACTGTATTTACGTAACTAACGTTTTAGTGTAGTTGAATTGCTTATTTTCTAATTGTTTGTGTATCGAATAATTATTAGCATTAGTTGTTAATCTACTGCATAACATATAGCTGGGTTTTACAGCCTTTGATGGCACGTAATCTTTGAAGTGGTTTTAGATTTGACTGTTTTTAAATTACTTGTGTCATAATAATAACTAAATATTGTTGTACCTCAAAGTAGCCAAGATAACGTGCAACCCGAGGGGAATTTACTAAAAGAGACAAAACCCGAAGAAACAAGCTCTGTCCAGCAAGATTTGCCAGTGGAATCATGCGAACTGTATGAAAACAGGCTTAGCCTGGATTTCTACAATTATTACAATGGAACTAATTTCTATAAGTTTGTTGACTTTCGGGATGTGTACTTGAATGGCTCAATGGAGGAGTTGAAAAACTGGAATGGTAACATAAAATAAATATAGCATTTAAGTTAATACGCAATTTTTTACAGCATTAAGAAACAATAAGCGTTTGCTGCCAGAAAAATATGCCGAGCCCTGAAGATAAATAATGCAAATATCAGTGGCTTATTGGGGATTAGTAATCATTTTGTCCATGTTTGTTTTTCGGTTTTATTTTAGGTCCTTCCAGCCAAGCAAAGCTTTTCCAATACCAGGAATGTAATGAATATGCCTAGTTTGATTAGCAACAAAATTTAATTGAAATCGACTATAGCGTTTTTTGCGCAGGATTTTTAGTGCCATTATTTTACTAATTTCACCGCCATGTAGTTCTAAAGCGCTGTTCGGACATTTTGCTTAAAAATCAAAAAATGCCTCTTAACGTCGCCTACCAAGTTAATTTGTCAGTATATTAATGAATGTCAGTATATTAATGAAATTACAACTTACCAGACAAAAATCAAATCGACAGATCGGCATACATAATACGCATAATAAATACGCAGACGACACGGCACTTATTGTACATGACAAAACTACTGAGAGAGCAACGCAAAGACTCCAAACACTAACAAACAACACAATGACATGGTTTTATAAATGGAGACTAACACCAAACGCGTCAAAAAACCAACTTCTGCTCACAAACCACAGACTCAACGCTGATTCCCCTACAATAACAGCAGACGGCCAAACGACACAACCTAAAAAACGACGTAAAATACCTTGGAATCACAATCGACCACAAACTTAGATTCACTAAACACATGCGAAACACCAGGGCAGAAACAATGAAGAGAGCGAAACACTTCCGATCACTAACCTACAAAGACAGAGGAATTAGCACAAACACCGCCACCAAAATATATAAAGCTATTTGTAGACCCTTGCTAGACTTTGGACATGTACTCATGACCAACGGAACAGAAAGGACAAAACGTTATACACAAACAAGAGAGCAAATTCCACTAAGACTAATAATTACAATAAAATAAAATTGACTGAAAAACCCAGGAATATATTGGAATGAATTAAAAGTACAGTCAGGAAAAAGAAATATACGAAAAAGATATAGATGCTTGGGAGAAAAAAAGCAGAATGGAACGAGTGGTTTTCAATCTAATGCTAATCGGCAACACGGGTTGCCAATATCTCACCGCAGAAGATCTATACCGGCTCGGTTCATTTACGTCCGAACACGTAAAACCGATGTCTGGCGTATAAGGCAGGGTCTACCTAAGCCTTACTGACGAGTCCAATAGGTAGACCCGGGACGAAACGCAGGGCTCATCACATAACACCATAATTAGTGACAATAAAATTGACTGAAAAACCCAGGAATATATTGGAATGAACTAAGACTAATAACACGAATAAGACACCCCCAAAACCCACTACACAACCCCCCCACCCAACTACTATACGAACGCACAAACATGACAAAGATCTCGGAGAGACTCATACAGCTACAGACAAAATGGACAAACAACCCCTACAACTGGACCATACTGAATCCCCTTTGTCTTACAAGACCAACCAGACAATCCCGCTTCCGTTTCCCTACATTAACGCTACTCGAACACTTACAAACGCAATGGACTAGTGGACAATAAAATAATTTCTTCTTGCCACTGAAATCTTATTTATTTAATAACATTGTTAACCTAGAATGGGAGAATTTTCATATTTGTTTTTTATCTGGATTGGGACTGCATGTATTAAACAAGGGCAGAAATACCGATAGGTCGATGGCCTTTTTTAGAAATAAAGATGTTTACTACTACTATTGTTAACCTAGAATAGGAGAATTTTCATATTGGTTTTTTATCTAGATTAAGACTGCATGTATTAAACAAGGGCAGAAAGACCGATAGGTCGATAGCCTTTTTTAGAAATAAAGATGTTTACTACTACTACTAATGAATGTCTCTATATATTTAGTAAAGATGTATCGAACTATGTTCTTCAGATACATACATAGAAATAATACATTTTTTAATGTATTGATTTATTATTATTGATGAACGTGCTCAATTCTGAATACAGCATCCTGAGTTTGGAATGTTTAGTTAATCCTTAATCTTGTTGTGTCTTGCCTCTTGAAGTTAAATTAAAACGAATATTTTTTTGTTGAATTTGTTTTATTTAATTTCCAGCCAGCAGTTTGGGTCAATTTTCATTTCACTGACTGCTATTTAAAAATGGATCTTGTTCGTCCCAGTCATCAGTTTCACTGGGTTTAGTGGAATGTTGTGCAGTATGCTCTGGTGGTAAAGAAGCATCAGTTAAAGAATTTTTCTCTAAATGTGTCCAGTATATGTCCAAGTCGTTTGGCTTGATATACCGGAAAGCTGGATCCCCTTGAAACGGTTCTACCGGTTGCAGCTCTTTTTCGATCATGTCTTCGATAAGCTTCTCTTCTTTCAAAGCCTGGAAAAATATACGCAAACATTACTCAGTTATAATAATCCTGCTTGTGGCAACTTGCCTCTTCTTTGAGGTATATCAGCATTTTGCGATCTTTTCGCTCGAAAAACCCAGCCTGTGAGCGAATAAGTGTTGATTAGTTTCAGAATAATTTTAGCACTTTTGTTCTTACTTTTGCTAACCCTGTAGTAACACAAATTAAAATAACTAAAGCTGCTATGGCTGATCCGATCCAAAGCCATATAGGGATTGCCAGTTCCGCATATACCAGCACAAAGTTGGATATTTCAACAAAGTCCGACCTAAAAGATTCATTGTAATTTGCAACTGTGTTTTAGTTAGTTCGCTTACCTGTTCCCGGCCTGCGTGAAATCCGGTACTGACACGAAGGCTTGGCCCACGAAATTTATCTGTTCCACTGGTTTCCCATTAACAAACCAATCTTCAAATTTTAATTTAATTATTGTTTCCGTTGTAAATTTGCAAACAACTTGCCTTTTGCAATATTGACTTCCTACTACTTGAAAGTCTATCTCAATGTCTACAGAAAATTCGGCGTAGTTTTGCCAGCTTTCGAAAGGTCCAACTGTACAGTTTAAGAATGCACACTTAATATTTTCCTGTGAACAGTTCAGTTTTAACACACCGAAGCTGTTTAATTCCACTGTCTCATTCAGTGTTTGTTCATCTGGAAAAAAAGTGCCTGATTATGCAAAGTTTTACCAGTGGACGGTTAAACATTGCTGTTTCTAAAAAATATTAAAAAATTCATGTAACAAGTTTTTTTACTAAGCTAACGCCACTTAGATGTTTAAAACGGTTTTAAAATGAAAAATTCATGAAAACATTATAATTTTGAGATTTCCTCTTAAATTAAATGATATACCTACCTGCAATAATTTCCGTATTTTCTGCACATTTAACTAAAACACTGTCTAAAGAAGTATCATTATGAGCAGTAACTTTCGATATTTCTTTAGAAGTACCATCGATCGAAATTAATGCGGAAGGTATTAAGATTCCCACCTGAACTGTAGGTGTAGGACTAGGTCCAAATTTTTCTATCTGCAAATTAGGTTTTAAGGGAATTTAGAGCGTTTTCCTGGTTGAAGAGTCACGTTTCTCATCTCAACATTTAAAAGGAAACGTAGAAAATTACTCCTTAAATTATAATTTCAATGGAACTTCATTGTTTATTTATTTATTAAATTTATGCTTATGTTAATTAGACTTAATTACCTACCTTAAAAATATTCTGTATGAAAGTTCGCTTCCCTTTTTCATAAAAGTAACTCGACTCTTTGGAATATCTGAAACCAAACTAAGGGTTGGTTAAAGTGGCTTATTAAAGAGTTAGTTACTTACACACGAAAGTCTAGTGCAAATACCACAGTAATTATATTTATCGAGCGTGAATTCGAATGTTACTTTTAAAGGCATGTAAATAATGTTTGGTTTATTATAAAGTTATATACAGGGTGTCCCGTAAGCACATGATCAAAAGGGTACTGCGATATTCTTTGGATCAAAACAAGACGATCTGACCTAACTTTTATTAACAAAAAATGTCTGGCTCCTCTGCTATTGATGGTCAAAGTTCTTCAAAAAAATTCTTTTTTGAAATATCGGGAGAATGGTACGATGGATTTTTGTGAAACTCGCTGTGAATTTGTCCTTATGTAAAGCTCATATTTTGATGAAACACCTGGGGTCATACGCTTTGGTGGTGAATTCTTGAGTATCGTGATACAAAAACTACCCGAACTTTTTATTTGGTTGATGGAATCAACTTTTTTTTTGAGTTGATGCCCTAACCCTTTGCTCTCATTTTTGTGCTCTTTATAAAATCTTGTAGCGTTTATAGTTTTTTCGCAAAAAATATTTCTGTTTTCTTGCCACAGCAAAATTAGACATTAACTGCAAATATCGTGATAAGCGCGGCATAAATTACGCACGTTCCAGATTAACGGACATTTAGACGGATTGAAAGTTTTTATCACTTGATTCTGAAAGAAGACTTTAATTTTGATTAAAAAAAAATGTAATCGATGATAAAATAAAAATCTGCGACGGATAAACTATAATTTTATTTCATTAGTTAATGCTTAAAATTAATTTCCTTCGGTGTTGTAGCGACAAAATTGAGACGTGAGTTAATACTAACATGAGTAAACAACACCACGTGAGTAAACATTTTATAAACAGCACGAAAATGTGAGCAAAGGATTAATGCATCAACCAAAAAAAAAATGTGTTGATTCCAGCGTATGAACTCAGGTGTTTCATCAAAATATGAGTCATACATAAGAACAAATTCACAACGATTTTCACTAAAATCCATCGGACCATTCTCCCGATATTTCAAAAAACATAATTGCTTTTAAGATCTTTGACCATCAATAACAGAGGAACCAGACAATTTTTGTTAATAAAAGTTAAGTCAGATCGTCTTGTTTTGACCCAAAGAATATCGCAGTAACTTTTTAATCATTTGCTTACGGGACACCCTGTATATTTTTTATATAAGTTTCGACTTTCAAAAACACACAATATGTATATGAAAAATATAAAAATATGCTTACCCTGTAATAAGCAAATCAAATTCTCTCTTCAGCTTCAACGTTAAATCTGTTGCACTTTTCACATCTAGATTTTCCGTAATGGTGGAAGTGTTGAAGAAAAACTCGATGTCGTCATTTTCATCCACATCAACATTCAATTTTAAATCAAATGCCACCTAAATAATCAAATTAAAAAAAATAATATATCAAATGTGAAATATGGTGTATTCAGCTAGCTTTCCAAAAGGAAGATTATTTTTATATTGTTTGCGTATGTGTTAGTTTATAGTCGATTCTATCAAAGAAAAATATAAAGCCACTTGAAACTCATTTTCCATGACTGATTTAAAAAACCGGTAGAAATTAACAATCCAGGAATTTATTTTTGCGTTTATTCGCTTACTTCATCATTCACTACTTCGCCTCCATCACATTGAATACTATTTCCATCAATGTTTTGGCAATCTACAGAACCTGATCTAAAGGTAACACCATTTGGAAGATGCACATGTAAAACTGGAAAGTACGCTGGGTCTCCTTTATTCACGATTGTAATTTCCAAGTATAACAGATCTTTGGAACCCATTACAAACGTATCGGGTTCACTGAAAAAAAATCAGTAACATGAATGTGATTTATCATATAAAATCACAAATTAATTGAATAGAATAAAAAAGCGCTACAAGTTCAAACTTTATCTAAAACTGATTATTTTGAATCCAAGTTGCGAGCAGATCTAACTTTCAAGAAAATCATAGTCTTAGCAAAACTTTAGTCATAATGGTTGATCCAGTTAGAATGGAAATCACATGCGATTTTTTGCTAAACTATGTCGCTCATTGATCGAAACAGTGCCGAGTCTAGATCCTTTAAAGTGTGTTTCCATGTCCCAAAACAGAGAAAGTAACACTGTTAAAAAATATTTACGAAAACTAAACAACGATAAATAACCGCGTTGGTACGTTTTTTTTTAGAATTTGAATTAATTCTGATTTTGCGTAGACAAAACTACAAGTAACTAGCAAAGACTTAGTGAAAACTGATCCAACTTTAACTATATTCGGAGTTTTAAGTTTAATTCCTGCACCAACTTGCCTGAGATTGCGAAATTGCGCAGTCACTTCCAGTTGAGCCTGGCACGGTTTCTTCTCGCCATTGTGTTCGCATTTGTGCTCCCATCCCACCAACGTAAATATACGATTTTTTGAACTTTTACTAAGCAACGGGCAATTTTTGCAAAATGTATCAATGGAAGGCTGCTTAAGGCTATTTATCACTATTGAATTCTTGTCGTCTACTGAAGATGGCTCCAATATTTCATATGTTAAAGAAATGCTAATGGAATCATTGTAGTTGTGAGCACGAACCTATTTGAAACAAAATTCAGTTTTATATTACAAACTTATGAAAAACAGACATTTTCGTTCAAGGGATGTATTAAAATCAAATCATAGGAACTCTGGAGGTTAAAGTTTGAACTCCTAAACTAACTAAAGGCTTAAAAAAATTCAGGTGAAATAAAATAATTTTAGTTTCCTTTTCGCTATATTTTGCTACATGATTAATTCACGGATTGAATGTTTGGAGAAAATCAGTCAGCTGTAGAACCGACTCGTAAAACTCGACTAAAAAACGACGTAAAAACTACTTTTCACTCAATTTTTAGTTAAAATGATATCTATAGAAAATCACGGAAACCTATACTAGTTGGAGCTCTGATGAGAATAAATGAATTTGCATTTTTTGCTTCTCTCAGGTATACTTTATATATATCTGAGTTTGAATGGACTACAAGAGCGAGTAAAACTAATTCGAAGCAACACAAGCGCAAATTTTTGATGCGCTTCTCGAATTTAGAAAATGTTTCTTCTTTAAAATTTCAGCCTTCTTTTTATATTCCCTTCTCTGCTATTGGCACTTAAAGAAAGATACATTACCTTAATGAGTTCTATATCTTCACAGTGTTCCCTGTCTTTCATGAGATACACTTTCCTTTCTTCGGAAATCTGGCGACGAGAATGGTGGGCGAATGAGAATCGTGTAAATTCGCGATCAACAGTGATGTTTTGTAGCAAAGCTAAAATCATACATGATTTAATAATTACTTATCTTCAGTAGTAGTAGTAAACATCTTTATTTCTAAAAAAGGCTATCGACCTATCGGTCTTTCTGCCCTTGTTTAATACATGCAGTCTTAATCTAGATAAAAAACCAATATGAAAATTCTCCTATTCTAGGTTAACAATAGTAGTAGTAAACATCTTTATTTCTAAAAAAGGCTATCGAGCTATCGGTATTTCTGCCCTTGTTTAATAAATGCAGTCCCAATCTAAATAAAAAACAAATATGAAAATTCTCCCATTCTAGGTTGACAATGTCATTAAATAAATAAGATTTCAGTGGCAAGAAGAAATTATTTTATTGTCCACTAGTCCGTTGCGTTTGTAAGTGTTCGAGTAGCGTTAATGTAGGGAAACGGAAGCGGGATTGTCTGGTTGGTCTTGTAAGACAAAGGGGATTCAGTATGGTCCAGTTGTAGGGGTTGTTTGTCCATTTTGTCTGTAGCTGTATGAGTCTTTCCGAGATCTTTGTCATGTTTGTGCGTTCGTATAGTAGTTGGGTGGGGGGGTTGTGTAGTGGGTTTTGGGGGTGTCTTATTCGTGTTATAGTGCAATTTGCTCTGTTGTTTGTGTATAACGTTTTGTCCTTTCTGTTCCGTTGGTCATGAGTACATGTCCAAAGTCTAGCAAGGGTCTACAAATAGCTTTATATATTTTGGTGGCGATGTTTGTGCTAATTCCTCTGTCTTTGTAGGTTAGTGATCTGAAGTGTTTTGTTCTCTTTATTGTTTCTGCCCTGATGTTTCGTATGTGTTTAGTGAATTTAAGTTTGTGGTCGATTGTGATTCCAAGGTATTTTACGTCGTTTTTTGGTTGTGTCGTTTGGCCGTCTGCAGTTATTGTAGGGGAGTCAGCGTTGAGTCTGTGGTTTGTGAGCAGAAGTTGGTTTTTTGACGCGTTTGGTGTTAGTCTCCATTTATAAAACCATGCCATTGTGTTGTTTGTTAGTGTTTGAAGTCTTTGAGCTGCTCTCTCAGTAGTTTTGTCATGTACAATAAGTGCCGTGTCGTCTGCGTATTGTAATATGTATGCCGATCTGTCGATTTGATTTTTGTCTGGTAAGTTGTAATTGTATATGTCATGGCAGTATATATTGTAGAGAAACGGTGAGAGCGGGGATCCTTGAGGGAGCCCTTGTTCAGGGGAAAAAGAAAATGACAGTGTTTTGTCAATTCGTACTTGTAGTTGTCTGTTTTCTAGTAAGTTCTTTATGGTATGTAGTAGATATGTTGGTGTGTGTAGTTTGTATAGTTTGTATAGTAAGCCTCTATGCCAGACACTGTCAAAAGCCTTGTTAATGTCCATAAACAGGCAAGCTGTCTTTCTGTCAGTTAGGTGGGTAGTTTGTATATTGTTGGCCAAAATAAAGAGCGGATGAACAGTCGAGTGATGCTGTTTGAAACCAAATTGGTAGGTAGGTATATATTTTCCAATCACTTTGTCAAGCCGCTGCTTCATTATGCCTTCAAAAATCTTGCCTAGTACTGGAAGTAGTGTAATTGGTCTGTAGTTGCTCTGTTGTGTATTGTCCAGTGCATTTTTGGGTATAGGGATTATTAAGCCGTTTTTCCATGTTTCTGGGATTCTGCCATTTGTGATGCAGTTGTTCAATTCAGTTAGGATCAGTTTGTGTGTTTCTTGAGTTAGGCTTTTCAAGACTTTTGCCTTAATTTTATCTTTCCCCGGTGCAGTGTTCTTGATGTGCGCTAGGGCTTCATCGTACTCTGTGTCTGTGATCAGTGTGCAGGCATAGTTTGGTGAGTTGTTAAAATAGTTCAAGTACCAGTCGTTGATCAAGTTCCAGTTGTCATTGTCGAAGTTAGGGTTTGTCGATGTGCTGAAGGCCCTTTGATAGTGTCTGGCGAATGCGTCCGCTTTCTCTTTGTCTGTGTAGCGTTCTATTCCGTTTTCGTCAATTGTGTCAGTAGTGCCAGTCTTCCTGTATTGCGCCAGTTTCTTAATTTTTCGCCAGTATGTTTTGCCTTTGTCCTTCTGTATTTCTTTACATGTTTCTAGCCATTTGTCTTGTCGGTATTGTCCAATCATAGTTTTAATGTTTCTGTTAAGTTGGTTCAGTGTCTTTTTTAGGTCGTTATTTTGAGTGTTTGTATATAGTCTATACAGTTCTCTCTTATGTTTTATTAGTCTCAGTATGTATTTGGGTAGTGTATGTCGGTAGAAAGCATTTTTTATTTCCGGGCTAAATTTTCCTATGGCTAGTGAAAGTTGTTGTTGTATGGTTTCTATTGAAATGTGCTGTGCTTGTGATTGAATGTAGTCATGTATATGTTGTTTCACTTTGTCTATGTCAGTCTTTGTTAGGTTTAAGTTTTTCTCTATAGGAGGTGTATTGGAGGTAGGTTGCGTATGTTGTAAGTCTATGTTAAACGTAATAGCCAGGTGGTCGGATCCGAGTTCGTTGGTTAAGTTTATGTTGTTGATGGTGTTTGTCAAGTTTCTTGTGTGCAGTAGAACGTCTGGTGTTGAGTCTGGGTTTGCGGGCATCAGAAAAGTTGGTGGGGTTTGCTGTTTTATAAAGTCGGAGTTTTGCAAAAATCTTTTAAGTTGTTTCGTTTTGTTCGTGTTCAAGTTAAAGTCGCCTATAATTATTGCATATTTATAGATGCTCGCCTTAGTCAGTATGTTTTGTTCTAGGTTGGAGTGTGGGTGTATGTATGTCAGAAATATATGTATCAGGTCGTTTAAGTATGGTATGGTAAAATGTAGACAGTCGTTCAAAGGGTTGTTGAGGAAAGGAGGATTTGCTCTTCCAAGTTTAGCTGTTGGTTTTAGGAGAGCTGCGACCCCGCCCCTGGCATGATTGATGGTATTTCCATGCCTATAGATATACTGCCAATTTCTGTACGTTGGTGTTTGTCCTAGTTTGGTTTTAGTCTCTACAAATATGCAGCAGTCTGTGTCGTTTTGTTCTATGTAGTTGTAAATAAGTGATTTTTTACTGTTAAGTCCGTTGATGTTCGCGTAAAGTACTTTCATATTGAATCCTGTATTTTTGTTACTGTCTGTCTCACTTGTTCGCAGGGTTCAGTTGGAGAGCGTCCCTCGGGCAGGAGCATGTCAAACATTAGTATGTAAACATGGTTCCCGAAGAAAACCACTGAGGTGTCGATGTCGAAGTCTTCTATAAATTGTTTTCGTAGTTTTTTTAGTAGTTCGTCTCTGTTGGTATTGTTTGTCTTGTTAAGTTGATGTTTGTATTTGTTTATGATGTGGTCATGTGTTGTAATGGGTGTGTGTATTCTACTTGCCACTGTCGTTGTCTCCGCAATCCCGGACGTACGTTTGTTAACACATTTTATTTTCACGTTTGGGATTCCGACGATTGGGGCTGTCGGTCGTTTTGGGCACATCATGCTCCATGCTGCGTGGTCCTCTGAGTTGCATGCTGCGCACTTGGTTGGCAGTGGCGACTCGCACCTGGAAGTTGGATGGGGTCCCTGGCACTTGTTGCATCTTGGCGATTGTTTGCAATCTTCAGTTTTGTGGCTGAATAGGTTGCATTTGCCACACGGCGCAGGCACGGGTGCTGGTGGTTTACTTTCGGTGATTTTGAAAATGCGGCCCAAAAAATGAACCGCACGGTCGCTCATCAACCTTTCGTATGTGGATATGTCGCCGGTTATTAACCTCATCATGAGTGTTGGTGCGTTGCGCTCTCGCGAGATAATTCTCCTGCAGAACCTTATTTTGAAGCCCTGCTGCTCCAGGCGTTCCAGAAACATGCTGTCTTCAATGTCCAGGTCGATCCCAGTGGCGACGACTGAATATGATGGTGTAATATGGTGGTGACCTGACTTTTGTTGTCGGATTAGTGGGAGGTTATCGTTTTTTTGTAATTTGTAACTTGTTACAGTGTTTTCTTGTTTTAGTTGTTGTAAAATTTTTGATGTTTTGTCCTCCTGGTTGGTTTTGATTAGGAAGTAATTATCTTGTCTGATAATCACATCCTTGTTGTTGGGGTTGAGTTCCTCCCACCTGATTGCAAGTTGGACTCTGATGATGGTCGACAATGCGTTCGCTGTGAATGTGTGCGAATACGTGGGAAATCTTGTTGATGTTGTCTTGCTGTTTGTTGTTTGGTGTTTGGACTTATTGGTTGTAGACTGATAGTCCAAAGCTATTCGTTTGGCCTCAGGTGTTGGCGTTGTGGGGGTTGGCTGGGTTGGCTGGGTTGGCTGGGTCGTCTTCGGTTTTCTGCCCCGTTTTTTCGATTGTGGCTTTTTGAACCCACCATCCTGGGAGGCATAATCCGATTCGGATTCTTGCGAACTCCCAGGATTCATCCTTTCGTTTGAATTCCACTCGTATATTCTCGTTGAACGATAAATGCGGTTGTTTATATTTGAAGAATTATTCAAATTCTTTGCGCGTAAACAACTTTGCTTTAAATATTCAAACACGTCTTATCACCACGAAGCTCGGTTTAAGACCTACTTATCTTCATATTACGAGTATTACTTGTTTTGAGTTGATTTAAAGTTGACTAAATGCAGTTTTGGGAATAACAGTTACATATTTGGGCAATTTCTAAGTTTTTATTGTAGATTTTTAGTAAATTTTCAGCAATTTGCCCATGCATCAATAAAAAAGAAAAAATCACTTATTGGTCATAAAAAATAGCGTTCTTCAGCATTTTTGTTAAAAGAGTTTTGGCTGAAAATTTTGATTTTAAATTGACTTCAGTTTATTATTTTATACTTACTAAGATTTGAATTGGAGAAATTCGTAAACTGATAGCAACACTGAAAAGTGAAATTTGTTGTGGATTTTTGAATACTGGACGGTACTCGTATGCTGGCGAAAATCGTTACAGTGGGCTTGGATCTCAAAATCACTACGTGTCCGGATAAAGGCGATCCAATGGCAAAATCTACAAGTCATACATAACATAAATGAAAAATGAAACATACACTCTGTATATAATGAACAGGTTTCCGATCTACAGAGTGTTAACATCCATGTTAAAATGAATATTTCAAGCGATTTTGGCAAAATATTAATAAAATGTGTCGTTTCATTAAAACTTCCTTTCTTAAAACAATATTAATGGAACACACCTGGAAAATGATTATTGTCGATATCAATAGGTCGCGACAGACTAGTTCCGAATCCCCTCAACTCGGAATATATGTCTTTTCCATAAATTTTTTGGGATAGTCCCAAAGTTTTCCTGATATTATCAAAAGTGTAAATGTAGACAACACCTGAAGTTTCCTCGTTGGGTGCCGATATAGCAACTTCTGCAACAGTAACATTCAACAAAATAACCGCATAAACTCAGGTATCTACAGTTTTTTTACATTCATTAAAAAATCAAGAAATTATAGAAAGAAGCTTTCGCTTACCCGCAAACCGATAATTATCCAAATTGCCCAAAACCATCATCGCCAAACCAAACTGCCCACCGGACACAGTTCCATCCAGTCTGTTCTTCGAATGGTGGCCCATTTTCCTCTAAAAAAAAAACATATTCTATTGGAAATTTTTAAATAATACACGTAATTTTCCCGTACAGAATTGCCATAAAACACATAGACACTGCCATGATTGAATCCCAGCTTGTCGTTAGATCGGAATGGCGCTCCAACCAGAAGATCGTCCAGGCCATCTCCATTCAAGTCTCCAGAGGCCAGCGAAGACCCGAAATATTCCCCAAATTGCGTTCCGAAAAAATCTTCGATAACAGTCGTTTCAATTCCATTCGAATGGCATATGGTGGATCTTTTAGATGATTCAAACTTGAAAATGGTTACCTATTAATAACAGAAAAATGGGAAATAAGTAGTTTCTACAGATATACTTTAGCTAAGTTCAGAATTTTATTCCTCAATGCATCCGAACATGCATCCCAAATTTTCCCGTTTCAAAATTTTATCGTTACGCATGGGGTATTAAAACAAGCATGTTTTTGGATAAAGCATTAGTTATTGAGGAAATTTTCAAACATATGATTGGTGCGAAGTTTCAAAACCGCTCTTAGTCACTGGGTCATAATTTGAAAACGGTTTGAGACAAAAAGCTTTCGGTATCACTAACGGGAAGAGCTTTAAAATGAGCATGGTTTTATATATATAAAACATCAATTAACAATGTTTTTCAGTTTTGTGGAAAATTACAAAATGCTTGGACTGGTCGCGATTTTCAAAACTGCTCTTAGTGCTTGACCCATAACTTGAAAACGGCTTAAGGTGCATAGCTCTCATTGCTACTGCAGCATAGATTATTAAAATGTGCATGTTTCCATGTGAAAACATCAATTAAGAAAAATATTGTAGTTTTCTGGAGAATGGGATAATACATAATTAAAACGGATTTTCAAAACCGCCCTTACTATTTGGGTTATAATTTGAGAACTGTTTAAGATGGAAAGCTCTCGTTATCAATAACGGGTAGAGCTTTAAAAGGAGCATGTTCTTATATTCACAATATATTATATATAACAGCAATTCACAATTTTTTTGAACTTTTTGGAAAATGACAAAATGCTTGGTTTGGTCTCGATTTCCAAAACCGCTCTTAGTCTTTGGCGCATAATGTGAAAACGATTTGAGGTACCGAGCTCCGCAGTTGCTTCGGCAAGAAAGAGCATCGAAATACGCATGTTTCGATATAAAGCAAAAAATAAACGTTTTTTCACACAGTTAACACACCGTCTATTTTATTTTTTCAAAAGATTATCTGAATCGAACGATATTTGAGAGTAACTTGCTTACCATGCCAGTAAGTGTTTTGCCACTCCGATCAACACTTCTTGGTACGCCTGTTACATAATTTTCATCATTCTTTCTGTAAAAGCGTCCAGATGTGACTGCATATCCTGAAAATCAGAACTTGTACAACTTTTTTTTTTGCGTAGGTAGCTATTAATCAATTGAACAAACTGTTTGCAATCAATAACTGAGGAGGAGAAGGAGTAACAAATTTAAAACATAAATAGGAACAAGTCATTTGAATTAAAAATAACGTTTTGCTTGTGAATTCTCACCCGAATAGTCGTTATATTTGTCTTGAGGAGCTGCGACTTCATACTGCCAATGGTTCGGACTTCGGTCGATATTTTTTATTTTAAAGACAGTGCCCACATAGTTGAAAACCCCGGGGGCGCCCACTAAAAGCTCATTTTTGTCCTAAAATTTTATAGAAATAGAGTAGATTTATGTGCGCTAGAATTGTTATAATACTGTTGATACCTCTAAAAAGTGTGAAGAGAATCCGCTCTGAGCTCTGTTATAAAACGGGATACTGTGGCAGGCAGCTGGCTCTAAAATACAAATAAATTGTTGGATTATTAACTTATTAATGTAATTAAAACTGCAGGCTCCGGATTATAGTTTCACGATTACTTTTTGATAATGAATTCGTTCTTTTTGGAGATATAGGAATTTGCATTATCGATTGTAATAAAAGAGGTCAGAAAATTCGGTTTATTTAGAAGACTAACGTTTGAGGCGAAAGACCAACAAAAAAAAAGTTGTCGAAACATAAATCAATTTTGAGATGAAAATACACCATGATCAAGCGCGAGACATTTAATCACATTATTATACAGTGTGAACAAATTTTAATCGCCAAAAATTTAAGCGTAAATAAAAAACATTATAAACTGGAGTTCTAAAACGCTTTTTTGGGAAAGACGGAGTGTTACTTTCAAATAATTCCTGTTTTTGCTTATTTTAACATAAATTTGACAAACTTAATTGATAAAACATTGGGAACATCGTAAAATGCACAGTTTTGAAGAAAATGTACAAATGCAAAAACTCCAAATTTACGAAGATCTTAAGCCTCTTTTTCGAGGTTTTCCTCAAACAATAAAAGCCATGCAGAGATCCGTGTGTTTCCACATTTCCTGCTAGAAACTCCACTGATTAAAATATTTAAAAAAAACTGCACGGTCTCTATAAAAAAAAACATAACAAACCTTGCGATTAACGGGCATTTAGGCTGAAGAAACATTTTATTTCCTAGGCGTAAAGGTTTTGGAAAAATTATTCGAGTATGAGATGAAAAAGTAGTTGTTAGTTACTCTAAACGAAAAGCAAAAATGAGGAATACAGAAGCGGAAGCCATAATCGAAGGAACCAATGAAATTCTACCCATTTCTAAGTAGTTCTTCTAAATCTCATATTTCGATCTTAAGCTTTGGGATTTAAAGACAAAATTGTCTAAAAAAATATGTATTTGTAATTTTTGTGGAATGAAAAGTTGCGATGCCATAATCTGTTTGATAGTGAAACAAACATTATCTCAAACATAATTTTTAAATCTATTGTTGTTCTCACCAAGCAATGGTTCTAGAAGTTGTTTGGTACGATTTTCCTTTACATTCTGCACAAAAAGAGCTCCTCGAATGGTTGATTCGTCTAGCGATAATTTCTGCCACCTGCTCGCTGAAATCTACACATTTGTTCTTTTGCTTACCTTTTTTTTTCGGTAAAGAAATCTGAATGGCTTACGCTTAAAACGCGGCGCTTGTAGTTTACATCCATAGAGCCTCCTAGCCAAGAGTGAGTAAAATCGGTTGCTAAAATTGCGAAAAATCCAAATCTTAGGTAATTTCAACGTACGTCTTTTGTTAAGAGCTTACTTACTTGAGTTAGTAATATTTTGCTCTAAAGCACAAGGTTGTAGGAATGGGCAATGATATACCAATCCGGTAGGGTTTGAATGTCGGTTTTTCTGGAAAGACGCATTTGGGGCTCCTATTTTTATCCTAAAATGTTTTGCATATTAACAATCATCTTTAATTTCAATGTTGATGAACTTTTAATAGGCAGCTCTCAATATTTCGCAAATTTACTCTCAATTTCAAAGTTTAATTTTGTATTTTTTCAGTTAAAAAATATAAACTGGAAAATCGGATGATTGATTCGTTTTGAACATTTACAAAAAGTACCGAATTTCTATAAACTCTGTTGAGTTTAAAATGCATTTTTAAAGCAGCATCTTCAAATGTTTGCTTTGTGGCGACCAATATAAGAGCAGATTTATTCTACCACCCTGAATCTCGTGCAATAAAGCGTTGTTCTCTTCTCGTCTTAAAATCAAGTTTTCTTTCGAATATTAAAGTCCCATCCATTTTTCACAACACTCGAAATTACGAATTTGATACATTTACATTTGTTCAAGGAAACATTATTGCTCACTTTTTTTTTGTGATTGAAACAAAAATTCTAAATTTTTAAGCAAAACCCACTTTGTGTTCTTAAGTAGTTTATCTACAGGTTGTTTTGGTAAATATATTTATTCCTTGCTGTAGTTCATGGCACAAGTAACAGTATTTAGCTACATTTCGTTAAATTTCCGACCTGCAAGGTACTCAAGTTCCAATTGAAAGAACAAAATTTATTAACGATGCAAAAACCGCAAAACTAAACACCTGTTCTCTGACCGCATAGAATTAATAAAGCAGTTAGCCAACTTCCTGTCTTAAAACCTGTACTAATTCTCCTCGATAACATCACTTACCACCTTTCTCTGCTTTTCTTATCGCTGAACAACACCAACGAGTATCCAAAATAATCGCTCTTCACATCGCTGCTTGGATTTTCTATAATCACTGCATGGTCCAGGTCTACGTTAAAACTAAACACTTTCACCAATAATTGCGTAAATGCAACTGCAACCAGTAACGGCGACATTGGCCCGAAGAATGTGCAACTTCCTTTGCTATAATGTTCAACACCTAGTCGACACCACGTACTATCTGGAACCACAATCCAAGTGGCTTAAACGTATTCACCAATTAACACATCCTGATATTTCAGTCATCATTCATCGCAAAACAACTTTTTTGCCAAGTTCCCCAAAAAAAAGCACCGCACCCAATTATAAATGCGTCTTGCCGACCGACAACAATGACCGCAAAAGAATGATAAAGAAATGGCATTTTTAGAAAAGATTGTAATGCGGTGCGGACATGCGATCGTTTTATTTATTATTAGCATCAAACGATTTATTATAATGTGATGTCTTCGATAGATATGGCTGAATGTGATTATGGAAACGGCGTCAATGCTACGTGAGTCGACTGGTTTTAATGTCTTCCGTTTTACACTTTAAAGTGGCCTCTTCAATCACGTTTTTCACTAGTTACCACACTGGAAATCCCATTAGTTTATAGAACACTTGAAATTCGCAATAATCATGGATTTCTGAATCATTCGCGTATTATCGTTTTTCCTTTTTAAAACTTTAACCTTTAACCAAACTATTCGTTTGAATTACTCATTCTTTCTTAGCCGATTTCTTGGAATTAGTCAAAGTACTATTATTGCACTGATAATTGTCCGAACATGTTCAACAAACCAGAAAATCAGTAGTAAGAGCAAGAAAATTATATATTTAATCTGAAAACTCAAGTGTCTTTCTTCAAGGTTTGCTGCGAAGTAACCTGGGATATTTCAAAACAAAAACGACAATTTGAGTTAGAAAATCAGTTTAGTTTTTTATTCGTTTTATCCATCAGAACTGAGAGACTCATACAGCTACAGACAAAATGGACAAACAACCCCTACAACTGGACCATACTGAATCCCCTTTGTCTTACAAGACCAACCAGACAATCCCGCTTCCGTTTCCCTACATTAACGCTACTCGAACACTTACAAACGCAACGGACTAGTGGACAATAAAATAATTTCTTCTTGCCACTGAAATCTTATTTATTCAATAACATTGTTAACCTAGAATGGGAGAATTTTCATATTTGCTTTTTATCTGGATTGGGACTGCATGTATTAAACAAGGGCAGAAATACCGATAGGTCGATGGCCTTTTTTAGAAATAAAGATGTTTACTACTACTATTGTTAACCTAGAATAGGAGAATTTTCATATTGGTTTTTTATCTAGATTGAGACTGCATGTATTAAACAAGGGCAGAAAGACCGATAGGTCGATAGCCTTTTTTTAGAAATAAAGATGTTTACTACTACTACTACTCCATCAGAACTAAATATCTTCCAATTAAAATATTTAATAGTGATGTAAGAAATAAGTAATCGCGTAAATGAACTACAAAATGCATCTACCCAAGTTATTTAAGTATTAATTATCAAGCTAATTAAAATGTTCGCGCAAAAATACTTATTCTTGCATGCCTGCAGCCTCTTGGTTGGCCGTTTGGTTTGGAGTGGCGCCCTCCTTCTTGTTCTTCTTGGAGCCTGAAACGATATCATCAATACGCAACAACAAAATCGCGGTCTCGATGGCTGTCTTGTAGGTCTGAAGTTTCACTGCCAGCAGCTCCCAAAGTACTTTTTCCTTCTATTCCACCAGCTCGCCATCTATTCCCCTTCCGCAAGGAGTTTCCACATCGGTATGATTAGCGTGTTTTGCCCTCAGAGCAGTCAACGTTTTGATTGTGTTTGCACCACAGTTCTGAGCTAAAGTACGAGGGATAATTTCTGAAATAAGGGTAAAAAAAAACAGTTAAACTATTGAAAGTTGGATTATTTTTCTTTTAAGCAAGTTCGTATCATTTTATTATAGCAAATGCCGGATTTATCTGAAAACAAAAAAAACTATAAACATACCCAACGCATGAGCCAAAGCTCTGTAAGGGCCATGAGTAGCATTCTGCAATAGTCTTTGGGCTATAGCCATTTCGATTGCGCCTCCTCCGGGCACCAGGCGAGGAGACAGCACAATGTTCCTGGCCACTTGGAGAGCATCCGGCAAGTTTTTTTCCGTTTCGTTCAGAATATCTTTACTGGCGCCGCGCAGAAGAATTGTGCAGGCCTGTATCAAAATTGAAAACACTGAATTACTTTACATACCGCATACGTATAGAATAATAAATTCAACTAATAAATAGAGCCGTGTCCTACCTTTGGATTTTTACATTTAGTAACGTAGCAAAAGTATTCGTCGCCCAGTTTCTTAATTTCAATAAGACCTGCTCCGGTGCCAATGTCGGATTCTTGAAGTTCCTCCGTTCTATTAACGATTGTTTTCAAAAAATTCCTGGGATTCAGTCAATTTTATTGTTTATTATTTAAAATGTTACAAATACGTTTCCGTCTCTTTCTCCACCATCATCAGTTTGTCTAAAATATATATTTACAGTTATCATCAATTTAAATAAAAAACTTTCATAAAAATTCATATATTAAAATACAAATCACACACACATTAAAAAATACATTAAGAACATTCGTTTTCAGGTGATGAGTCAGGACAAACATGTCTGGGAAAAGACTAGAATTTATTGTTTAGAGATTTAAATTTAACTTACGTGTCTAGATGTTTCTACCTTCACATTTGACTGGTTATTGAATTCCATATTTTATTCGATATCCAGCGAGAGAGCATATCGAATAAAATATGGAATTCAATAACCAGTCAAATGTGAAGGTAGAAACAACTATACACGTAAGTTAAATCTCTAAACAATAGATTCTATTATATATTCCATTGCGAGTGGAAAGTTTCGATATAATAGCGTTTTCTCCAGAAACCACGAAGCAAACTGAAGTTTTCGTCCAGAATCTCCAAGATGGATAGTATTTGCAATGTGGTACTTGAAAGGCTTGAATTTATTTTGTTTTAGAATCAACCGCGTTTTTCCTTAGAAACATTACATTCACTGGCAGTATCTTTGATTGACGAATTTGCAATAAAATGGGTATAAGCTAAAACTTTTTCTTCTTCTTGCTCTTTAAATTTAATCTTCCCGTTTTTGGCTTTTTAAGTGATCCGTATTTTTTCAAGTTGGCTTCCAGTCGTGAAAAAAGTTGTTTGTCTGGCTGTCTCCTCTCCATGTATCGGTCCAAATATTACTATTTCTATTACAGGTATAGTAACAGAATTTTCCCGCCTTCTTTGCTAACAAAATGCACCGTATTTACATAGCAACAATAATACTTTTAACTAATTAATTATTATTATTATTAATATTAATTATTATTAGTGTCAAATTTATTTGACACTTTTAATGACAGATACAGTAACCATTTTGTGACAATACTGCTAGATGGTTGTTAATGTTTTTCTTTTGAATTTTTACGGTTAAAAGAAGAGATAAACATACCAACAGTTATATCGTTAAATTCAGAACAAAATAAGGATTTTAAAAGGCCCACAGCAAACTATGATTACCATTTAAAAAACCTAAGTTTATTTTTTATCTCGTAAATCAAGCTGATTATGACAACGAGTGCTAGTTTATTGGATTCAACGGAAAAAGTTCTACCAAGGGCAATTTTAACTTTTTAAGTTAAGCAGTTTACGTAATATGTGATAATTAAAAAAGTTTTGATTTCCTGTCTTTTCAGGATATTTCAGGAACCAAGTCGGGTACCTAAATTTTGAAAACCATAATGAATAGGCAATCGAATTCTGCCCAATTTTTCCCATTTAACGGATTCTCTATCTTTAAAAATGTAGAAGTTACCCATACAAAGATTAAGAAAATGGCCACCATGTATATACCGGGTGTCCGTTTTTGGAACTCAACCATGGGGATCTCGGTAACCACATAAGATACGAGATTTGTTAAATTGGGGCAAAGTTGCGCAATCTAGAGTTTACCAAAATGTCCTTTCAAAAATTCAAAAATTTCTGCTACTTCCGGAGACAGCCGGAAAAAAAATTGTTTCATTACACTCGCACTGGGCAGGTCTGCTTCCGGTCGAGATTGCAGCGCGAATCCTAATCAACACATTTTTGACAGTTTGACTGCATTTCGCTTAGAGTCACTACAACCACAAAATTATTGTAAATATCTTGTCTGTTTCAAATGCAGATAAACGAGATATGTTAGAATTTTTTTACTCTTCACATCAAAATGTGCAAATTACTTCGGACACATATACAATGCAGCGATATTCAGAAAGACAACAACTAGCTCAAAATAATTTTCTGTTCCTCCATAAACATTTAGCCATGTTTGGTGTATTTTCTAAGCCTAGAAAACGCGTTCATAGAACAAATGAGAGCTCTCATTAGTAAAAGTAAACAACGGTAATAAATTAAATTCTCTAGTAGATTCAAGATTCTACTTCAACAAGAGCTATAGCAGCAGAAATTAACATATCTCATCAGGCAGTGAGGAAAGTCTTGAAGAAACATAAATATCGTCCGTTTAAAATTCATGTCACCCAAGTTTTGCTTCGTTTTCTCAATCATTGAAACGCTAATTTTATTTTCAAAGCATCAAAACTATTGGGGTTGATTGACCTTTGAAAACAAGCGCAAATCTGCTGGCCCTCGCTGCTTATGTTCACGACCCCCCCTACTTACGGGGAGTACGCTATTTTTAAAATGTGCATATGGTTGGGGGATAAAACTGCATGGTGGCGGTAGCTTACGGCTAATATCGCTGAAACGCTTTCGCCTATGCTCATCGGCGATCTCTCAACTAATCTCTGGAATGACCTGAATCCGACCTCGGCGTTCTCGGCATGATTGCAAAAAGTCATGTCTAGAAGAAAGCTCACTGATAATGAATTTATACAAACCAATCTAACGGATTGTTATCTGAAAAATACAAATGCACCAATGCACTATATCATTGAATAAACTTAACCTTTTATTTTGAGCCTCCAATTCGTTGATAAAAGCGATTTCTTTCAATTTTTCTTCTTCATCGTGAGCTTTCTTCACAATCCCTCGAATATGGCGTTTTCTATTTTGAGAAGCTTTCTGCAATCTGAAACCAGAAAATGATGTTTCAAACATTATTGGCGACTATATGCAAATCGTGTGTAACAAAAAAAATTCAATTCCCGTTCATGTTTAGGCCAGACAGATTTTTTGTGATATTAAATCGATAAAAATTACTATTCATAATGCTACTGTTTACCGTAATTCCATTCGTGTTCTCTTCTCTTCAATCAGCATTATTTTAGCCGCTTTTACATCGTCAACTCTGGCCGATAAGGCTTGTAATTTCTGCGCTCTTTCCAGCTGCAAATTTTCACGTCGCTTTTGAGCCTTGGCTTGTTTGCTTGATACCTTCAAATTAAAATTCCCGTCAACAACATTCATTAGAGGTCATTAGGAGATAACGCAATGATACCTTCTCACCGCTTCTTCTAAGCTAATTTTTCTTTGCGGGTTGGATAGTTTTTGATGTAGCTCTAGAGATCTTCCCGGGAGTCGGGCATTGATAGCTTCTAAAGCCGCTAGAGTGTCCACCCTTTCACTCCAAAACATTTCTGAAAATGTTATTGCCAAGTTTAACGACAGTTCACAAATTAACAAAATCAATATTGCATACCTGCCAACATTGGTTCGTATCTCGCCTCCAATGAGATGTGATCGTCACTAAACATGTTAATAGGACTGTCTTCATCGGCATCGCCCTGTAATTCGTCACCGTCCATTTCGGTGCCATCAGTTTCGGTATCAACTTCGATATCCAAATACTGAAAAATAAAAACTTTAAATAACTTTGATCTAACAATATGCACACAACCGCACTTTTAACTTTTCGATTTCCTTATGCAGTCTGTCCTCTTCTTCATAGAGTTCTTTAGTTTTCTTCCTGTGTTCCTCCTCGGTGGCCAATTCATCTTGCATTTCTTTCAATTTCGACTGCTCATCATCGGTCTCAGAATCGATGTCTGCTTCCTGCGTAGAACACTGTGTATTAATTAGCTGTATTATGCAAAAAATAAACAGAAAGATTGCTTGAAGAATTTGAAGGAGGCTAGTTGAATAAAGATGAATCATGCAATAAGAATCAATAGAGATACGCTGCACTTACCTTATTAGTTCTTTGCTCAATTTCGTCCCTTTCTACGCTTTTCTTAATGTTTAAATTCGCCTCGTTCTTCCCCTGCATTGAACTCTTGGCGGAATTAGAATCCGAGCGCTTCGGAGCGCCCGGAAGAATTGACACTTTTAGCATCCGCACTCTTTAAATCGCGACTTTCCCATTCGACTGAACTTTTAAAACTTTTCAAACTGTTGAAGTTCTCTTTCACGCTTTTATCAATCGTTTTCTGGCCCTTAGATGCTTCTGAAGTTTCCAGAAGAGCTAGCGCTGGTAAGCTGGCTGTTGCACTAACCTGGTGAAATCTGGTTGTCCAAGAGAGACCGGTATCTGACCTAAAGAATGATAATTTTTGGAATGTGATCAGTGAAAAAAACTCTGCTACTAATCCAGAACTGAGAAAATTTTGATGCAAATAAGAAATTATAATGATAATAGTGGTAAAAATAAATCGACATTATATTCAAATGTACCAAATTCCCTAAAAAAAAGTGGTCATCTGGAAGATTTGATGTCATTTAAAAAAACTTAAATAATCCGAACCTTCGAGATCTGTGATTTCCATTTTTAAATTTGCGACCTTTCACGGTCAACCAGCCGTCTAAATAATCGCCCATCGAGCCTTCAGTATTTCCAGTGCCTACTGAACTATCAATGCTATTGCTTGAATTTGTGATCAAATCGTTCAAATTCTCCCTCGATTTATCTTGGGGTACCAAAGTCTCAACCGAGCTGCCATGCTCGTCCAGTGATAAACTTTCGCTTAAATGCTCCTTTGTCAGTGCAGTTTTGCTTTTCTGCATTAAAGCGAAAGGTCTCATTGGTGTTGAATTCTGAGATGTCGCCTTTTGCTTAATGGCCTGGTTAGGAGGAGCCCGTTTCTTGCGGTTTTGAGAGTTGACACGTTTCATATCATTTACCTAAAAATACCGACTCGTGAAGTAACTGAATAATGTTTATGGATAAAAACAGACAAATAACAGAAAATAAATGTATTTCTAACGAATTGTATGTAGTCACTTTGAGTCACCTCAAATAAGTAGATGTAAATAGAAAAAGGAGTGAGGTTCTAAATGCCACTTTGCCGCATAGAAAAGACAGGGTGGTCCAGTTTCCAGAGCGTAAACTTCGAGGACCGATAGAGAATCGAAAAACAATATGACTTTGCATTATAAGCAATTCCAATGTATTCCTGGGTTTCAGTCAATTTCATTGCCACCAATTATGGCGTTATGTGATGATCCATGCGTTTCGTCCCGGGCCTACCTATTGGACACGTCAGTAAGGCTTAGGTAGACCCTGCCTTATACGCCGGACACCGGTTATACGCGTTCGGACGTAAATGAACCGAGTCGGCGTAGGTAGGCCCGGGACGAAACGCATGGATCATCACATAACGCCATAATTGGTGACAATGAAATTGACTGAAACCCAGGAATACATTGGAATGAATTGAAGTACAGTCAGGAAAAGAATATACAAAATTATAAGTAATATTCGAAAAACACTTAATTAAGGAAATACAGGGCGCTTAAGTTCGGCTTTAAAAATCAAATGTATTATTTGTTGTCACATATATTTCCACAGCTGTTTGGCAACACTTAGTAAATTTGATTTTTAAAGCCAAACACCCTGTATTTCCTTAACGAAGCCTTTCTCAAATTCAGTTTATAATGCAAACTCATATTGTTTTTCGATTCTCTATCGTTCCTTGAAGTTTTCGCTCTGGAAACTGAACCACCCTGTATGTGTGGTTTATCTTTTTTTACTACATTTAAGACTGAAATCACTCTGTTCTGTTTTTATATCCCTGAAGATGGCTTAAATATATCCAAAACGTTGGCCCAAGACAAAAATATAAAATATCTAAACCATAAAATCAAGCGAGATCGCACTGTATACACAAATATTGCCAACAGTCCATCTCTTTGTCGTCTGATCTCTAGTCAATTTGTAAGACACTTTTGATTTTAAGACCCAATTTTGGATTTAAACCTACAGTTCGACTTCTAGTTAAACCGCCTTTCCCTCTTGTTCCAGTGTTTGTTTGGCTCCTTCCCACAGCAGTTGCGCCACTTTTGGGCTCAAATTTAGTTCTAGGAGGCACGATTTTAGCTGAGGCGCTTTTAGTAAGTGCAGTAGCATACGCAGGCCTGTAAAACAATATTTGTGATCAATAACAACTTGTTGACAAAATTAAGTATAAAGCCAAGTCTTGCCTATAGTAGTAACAGCTGGCTTAACCGGCGAATGTTTGTTCTCATTGGTTGTATTCGATTTGTTGAAAGCGTGAAGTCTGGGGTTGTTGGAATCAACTTTGGCAGCTTTGAATACTGGACCTGGAGGAGATTTCCTTTCAAACTCGAATGTATCACTATCGGTTTGGCATTCTTAATTGATTTTGATGACATTGAGTCGTTTTAAATGAAATCTAGAACAAAATTAAACTCGTAAAACCTAAGTGATTGTAATATATATAGTGCACTTTGCCTAGGGATGTCATCAGAGCTAGTGCCCTTTTCTGCACTTTCTACTCCCACCTTTCTGAAAATATCGTAAGTTCGCTGGTCTTCGCTTGGCGAATCTACATTTTTGATAGTGCAATTGGAGAAGAAATTGGCAACGTTTTCTGTCAAGTCCAGGGGCTCAAGCTCGTTCTTTTTGTCAGATGGGGTTTTTTCAGTAGCGGTGTCAAGAACATTGACGCTTTTGCGGATTAGAGGAACAGATTGAGTTTCTAAGGCATAATAATTATTCGTTAACCATCAACAGCTAAATTAAATGCAATGATGCTATTTAACACGAACCTTCAGATACCGCTTTTTTAAGATCGGATTGTTGCTTGCCATCCACAGGCCTTAGCTTTTGTATAGTAATACTTGAAGGCTTACTATCTGCGGTTGAAGGTTTTACATTTTCCTCAACACCTGCTTCTAATAAAGTTTTTTCGTCTTTAACAGTTTTCAACTCTTTTTCTTTAATGTATGCTTTGCTTTGGGCCCATTGTTGGAGGATTTGCTCTTCGAAATTAAAGGTTTATCCTTTTTGGGGATATTTTTTGAATCGCCTAGAAATCACATGCTGCATTGTTGCATCAAACATTTCCCCATACAATTATATATTTACCTTTAGGCGAGCTCCGGTTAGCTGCAGGTCCTGTTTTCCCTTTTGCTTCGAGTTTCAAATCAGCTTTCTTTTTTAGATTAGTATCAACCTTTGACAGTGTTTTAGACGGCGTTTTCAGAAATTCTTCCTGCACATTGTTGATCGGTTTTTTCTCCTCTTTATCACTTTTCGACGAAATGTCTTCACCGTTCCGAGTATCAACAGCGGTTTGTCAAGAATATCAACCGATTTTCCTTCGGGAATTATTTTATCAATAGGCGGTAATGGAGTTGACGGACAAGAGGTGCATGTGCAATTTTTACCTATAATTAATACAGGGCAAATAGCAAAAATATTCATAGAGAAAGTTGCAGTCACAGTCAGTGTAAGATAATTTGAATCTCAACTTTAAGACGCTGCATTTTTAGAGTGATGAAACAAGATTAGCATTACTATTTGATTGGCAAAAAAATTTGGAAATTTCCTTAATAAATGTTCCGACACTGAGCTACCTACAGTCATAAATTGTCTAAGCTGCTCAACAAAATGAACGTTACACAGCCAAATTTGCCCTAACTTGGGAACTGGATAAATTCGCATTGCTTTGAGCGATTTGGATTCTGTTTGAATCGTTGTTGTGCCCCATTTTTCTTCTAGAAGTGGATGTTTTAGTAAAAATTAAGCACCTCAGATAAATTTTCTACAAGGTGTCAAATGAAAAAATGCAAAATTGCGAAAAGTTCGGCATGCTCCTAGTTGGACAAAAGAGTTTTTTTGGATATAAAAAAAGTACCAAAAGTTTAAAGATAAACCAAATAACTCGAAACGTGTGCTTCTGAATTCTTCTGCCCTCTTCTATTTAATGAATAAATAGAAGAGGGCCTATTTACAGGGTGGTCTGAAAAAATCAAATTTTGGTCTTGCAGCGATAACTTTTCTGCTCTTGGATCGATTTTCACCATCTAGAGCTCATGTTAAAGCTAAACTATATAGGCAATATAAGACGAAAATTCGATATACAGGCATAAAAAATTACCTTTTTTACGCTTTTCAAGTAAGTGAAGTTCACTTTCAAATATTTCGTTCATTCATGCAACCCGGTAAGTATATTGAAGTCGGCTGTGAAATTTTAGCTTCGATGTGAGCCCTAGATTTTCGAAATCGGTTCAAGAGAAACAAATCAACAAGTTAATTTTTTCGAGATCACTCTGTAAATAAACGATAGACAAAAAATTTTATCCCTTTTTCAAGATACGAGATGTACGAGAGAGTCTGTGGCATTGAAAAACAAAAAAAACGTGTTTTTGTTCAGCTGAGAGCATGCAAACTTTCGCCAATTTTGCATTATTTCACTTGTCACCCTGTAGAAACTTTATGTGAAGCACTACTTTATTGCACAAACAAGCACTAATTGAAAAATAATTGCAGTTAAATGGGCATCAAGCAGAAACCAAATCGCTTGAAGCAATTCGAATTAATCCAGTTCCAAACTGGTCTTAAACGTTGATTTTGTTTTTGAACAACAGATTGAAGCACACTAATTAAGTACACTATAAAGCAATTCAATTGAAAAAGCCTGCATTACTATGCATGTAAGTATGACTACTTACACTTATTTGCTGGTAAAGTACGAGGACTAATCTTGCCAGAGGGTAGAGAATTGGGGCTATTTCGTCCACTACCCAAACTGGGACTGGATTTGCCTGATCTACTAGGCTTAGACAAATTGGTTTTCGAAATACCCAAGCTAAAAACACTAAGTGAAATAAAGATAAGCGAATTGAAGGCGCATTGAATCAAACCTAGTGAGGTGGGCCTCTGTGGAACTGGTGGAATCAGCCAAAGCAGAGAAGTCTCTCAAGTAGTTTTCCAAAACTAAAACGACTTCTTCGCATTCAGTTAGACTTTCATGCGTTCATGCAGCTTAGCTCAGTTACCAACGCAAGTAACAGAGAAACATTACTTACGGATCTCTGTAAGTTACCGAACAATAAAGCCCAATACCTGGCAATTAGCTCAGAGTTTTTGTCTCTGCCTGTAGATGATGAACGCAATCGAGCCCCGATCAGCCCCGCATTACTGCTGACTTGCTGGATGGGACAATTTCAGGCACTCTTGCAGAACCCGGGGTTTTTTTGCGATTTTTCCTGTATTGTTCAAGATAATTAACCTGACTCACCTTGGGTATAATTCACTAATGACAACAACTGTTGTATATTGAAATATAGCGAGTTCTCAGTACCAATTAGGTAGCAATGTTGGAAAAAATAGCCATGAAATACGAGCTGGTGATTACAGCTAATATAAAATAAACTAAATTAGTAGAACCTTACTACCCACGCAGGTGTATGCCTATTAACATTGCCTACCATAGAAGGAATATCGATTTGCATAAATAAACATAACAAAATAAAAAGAAACAAATTGTGCAAAGTATGTTTCAAGAATTGCTCACCAGGAAAGTCGTTACCTGCGGATATATTAAAAGCAAGCAGGTTTCTAGCCTCTCGACCTTGTTCTTGGACCAAAAGGCGCACTTGTTCCATTTTTCGTAAACTGTCTTATCCAATAATTATCTTTCAATTAGTTTTAATGTTTTTTGCATTAAGTCTGTTTGAAAACGATTTTGTCTGACTGATATTTTGACAATTGATAAACAAAGACATATGTTTCCAACAAATGTTCGTGTTGCCAAGTTTAGCTGAATTAATCTCAGTTTTTTGTTGTTCGGAAAATATTGGTTTTCAACTTGAAAAAATGCAAATATGTGATTTATTGAACCTCATAATGTTCTTGAATGCCACCAACAAGCTCGTTGTATGCCAAATTTTCGACGCACATAAAAAAACAATTTACCTTTGCTTCATAGCTGCATTTAAAGCCAGATTGTCAAATCGATTTTTTCAGAATGGCACTCTGGCATCTGTGTTATCATCTCGTGGAATATTTTAAGGTTATGTTTCTGTAAATGTTTTAAAGTGTTCCTGTTTCAGTATTTTTGTTTTGTGTTAGTTTTCTTTTTAATTTTTAGTTCTTTTAGATTTCTGAATTACTCAGTGAGTAGCCAATTTATGAACATAGTTAACCAACTGAATATGATTCATATTAATTGACTCAGTAAGTGTAAAGCAAATCTCATTCAATAGCATCCTTATCTCTTGTCTTTAATAGCAACTAAGCAAAAAAGAAAATCTTTTAATCACCCATAATTAGGTATTGATTTCCTTCTGAAGAAAGTTCTGTTCTTTATTTCACTATTCCATTAACCCCTGTACTTTGACACACTTGTAATGTGTATTTTACTTACCCTACGTTGTCTATAGTGTATACCTATACAGGGTGTCTCAGACATAAGTACCGTAAATTCAGGGGTAAATATGGAAAAAATCCAAATATACCAAAAACTTCGTTTTCGAAATACGGAGCATCAAACTTTTTAGGCAAAACGATTTGATAAATGTTAATGAAACTTTGTGGGCAAGAGGTCCTTATTTTTAAAAAGTTTCTTTTTTTACCAGTGGCGTGTTATTGGATATATTTTTAAAAGTCGTACGCCACTGGTTTTTTTGAAGAATCAGAAATACATCTTAATTGATTGTTCAATTCTGAAGAAAAAAGCACTCCTTTATTTCTGTCGAGCGACCAACCGTTCTGCGGTAAAGAAAAACATTATTATGATAAAACCTCACATTATGAACTAATTGTGTATATGTTCCAGACTGAATTTCAATTTAATTTAAATGAAATTCCTGGGTTCTAGTCAAATTTATTGTTTATTATTTTATCATATTACAAATACGTTTCGGTGTCTTTCTCCACCATCATCAGTTTGCATGCATGGCTGTTTTCAGCTTCAACTTGCTTGCCAAAGGAATTTCATTTAAATTATGAACTAATGAAGGAAGCATTATGAACCAATGGTAGAACAAAGAACTAAACAGTTTATTTTAAGAAGTACCTGCACTATCGGACAAAAGTAAAGCAACACAGTTTGTTTTCACTAATGTTTGTTCATGCAAAAAATTACTATTGCGATTTTTGACCTAGTTTAATAAAACACTAAATATACGCTAAAAAGATTTTTTTGAAAATATTTGGGGGTGCTCGAAATCAAGTTCAAAACTATAAATAATTTTCATCATATAAAACGACGAGAATAGAGACGACAAAAGCAGAGCAACAAATTTCAGTCAAAAGAGTTTTATTTCAACAGGAAGTATTTAACATTTTAGAACAATAACAATTAAAATCTTTTATAATTAATGGTATACCCATTGTTATTAATTAATTGCTGAGAACGACCCGGGATTGAAACAATCAACTTTTGAGCGACATTCTGTGGAAGATTGGTCCAAACTTCACTAATTTTATTAATCAAAGCTTGTTTATTTGGAAACATTTGCCTTAGAATGCTACGTTCCACCTCCTCTCAAAGATTTTCAATAAGATTTAAATCTGGGGATTGTGCAGGCCACTCTAAAACTCGAACATTATGTTCCAAAAACCACTGTTGAACAATTTGTGAAGAGTGTTTTGGATCATTGTACTGTTGGAAAATAAACCGCAGTGGCTCTTCCCATTCTACACAAGGAAGCATAGTTTTTTGCATTATTCCCTTATAAACAAATCGGTACATCGTGTCATTAATAAAGTGTATAGGGCCTACTCCAATTCATGAAAAACAACCCCATAAAAACACTGTCTTTTCCATGTTTAATAGTAGGTGTTGCATATTTGGGATTAAACCTCGTGTTGATTGGTCGCCTCGCACGTTTCATTCCATCAGAACTAAATAGTTTGTACCTCGTTCCATCACTAAATAGGACGTTTTTCCAGTTGTTGACTGTCCAGTTTAAATACCAATCTTGCTTCTCTGTTTCTTCCCTAAATTCACCGTTTTTTAGTTGGCCGTCTGCAATATAGGTTTGCTTCTCCCAATATTCTTTGAACTGTTCTTATACCAACTTGAATTTCGGCAATAATTCTTGGTGCATACTTCCAAGGATCATTTTGATCAATTCTTTTAATGCGTCTGTCGATCGATACTGTTGGTAGTTTTGGCTTTCCAGATTTTGGTAACTTGTCAAATGTCCTCTCTTATTAAAAGATTAAATTATTTTAGATACACTGTACCGCGGTAACACAAACTATCTTGAATTATCCGTTGCTGTGCCGAGCAAACCGCTCCTGAATGCGAAACGTCAGAAGGATTTTTTTTCAGCGACTGCCTAAAAGCCCGAAAAACAAATCGTTTACATTCTATACGATTTTAATAGCAATTAAGTGAGGCAGCCAATTGAAATATGTCTTCTTTATTACCTTCGTTATTATAGGCTCAAAACCCCTGTATATTCATATTGATGAGATCCTTAGGTCAAAAGCTTTGTATTGAGCTTAAAAAACACATATTTGTACCATTTGTAACGCAAGTAGGCGAGGAATCCAACTACCCTGTTGAAAAACACGCTAGACACACACAAATACACACCTTCACAGACACACACGCCTTCACAGACCCACATAAATAGTATTAAAAATAAATTGAATAAAAAAGTAGTAAACTAAAATTTAAAATAATTGTTGACAAAGTAGTGAAATAAAGAAACAAATTGTTTTAGAGAAAAAAATTGATGCACATTTGTTTTACATAAAGATATTAATTAATTTTTTCAGGACCCTTTTTATTTAGAAATGGACCAACTTATTGAAGATCAAATTCAAACGGTGTGTAGTTCACTTTTTTGCCAACTTTGCGATGTAAAGATAGCAAGTCGGAGCGTAGAGCTGTCTCACTATTCATGTAAGCGCCATTTAGAGCAAGTTGCCGCATATAGATCAGAATTATTAAAGAAATGGAAAGCGGAAAAGGCGCAAGTAAGTCTCTATTCAGTAAAGGCCAAAAATACAGCAATAACTGCTTCAAAGGAGAGTTTACAAGCCGTTCGGAGTGATCAGTATGAAATTCCAAAAAATATGGCCACGTAAGTTCGTCCTACTTTAATTAACCTAAATAAAATGAACAATAAATGCATAATTTAAAGTTACATTTAGACAGTTAAGAATTCGGTTGTATTTTTTTAGACCTGGTCGATCGGTAGTTGAGCAATGTTCTGTATGCAACAAATCATTTAATGCAGAACGCGACTTTAAGGAACATTTGTATATGTATCCTCATCGACAGTTGTCTAAACTAAAGTCAGACCTAGTAAAGAAAGGTAGGCATCATATATAATAATTGTATTTTACAGAAATACAATATTGCCCAAGTTTATATACAGGGTGCCACGGAAAGTGTAGGCATGATTTCGGCTAAATATACAAGGTATCAAAATAACAATAAAAACTTATATAATAAAAGTTCTACATACCCTCGCTACCATGATATAGGCCCCTAAAAGCAGACGCTGAAAATCGGTTTTTATTAAATACAAGTCATTCCAATGTATTCCTGGGTTTTCAGTCAATTTTATTGTCACTAATTATGGTGTTATGTGATGAGCCCTGCGTTTCGTCCAAGGACTCATCACATAACACCATAATTAGTGACAATAAAATTGACTGAAAACCCAGGAATACATTGGAATGAATTATAGTACAGTCAGGAAATAGAATATACAAAAACGAAAATTAAATACAAGCTAAGGCTCCTTAAAACAGTGAAGCTTATTTTACTGTATGAATTCGCTAGGGACCGATGGGTGGGCCGAAGACATGGGTGATTTTAACCAAAAAACAATTTTTTTTGGCTTAGAGTAGCTATTTTGTTCCGGCCAAATCACCCATCGATACGAGGCTCATTACATGCTGAATTTGTCCGAAAAATCCGAGTCTGCCATCAGAATTCGCCTGGGATGGCTTTAAAGCGGGCTACTTGGAAAATGTTGCTCTGAACGTAGCTTTCTGCCATTTATTTCTTCAATTGGCGTGAAAAATTGTTATTTTTTCCGCAACAGTTTTCCCGCATTTGTGTTTTCTAATAAAACGCTTAAATAAAATAATTTAATAAATTTCAATTCTAGTGCAATATTCGGCTTATTGGGACGATGTCAGCAGAAAATTACTAACATGTCGATAAGAGATTTTTCAAGAAAACTTTTTTATCAGTTTGTTAATTTTTTTATTAGTTGTTTAGCTTATGTTTATGTTTCGGCTTCAAGCTTACTTTACATAAAGACGCATTTACAAATTTGCTTTTTGCGACTAAGCATCTTTGCCCAATGATTGGTTTTAGTGTTTTTCTAACAGATTGTTATTTTGTTTCTGGAATTTTTTTATTTATTAAAATACCGTTGAATCGTAGGAATTTTGAATGAATACTGGACAGTTGAAGCAAACGGCTATGTCATATGCTCTATTTGTAATGCCGAACTCCAATCAAGTGGTCATATGCTATCACATATTAAATCTGATCGGCACATTAAAATGTTCGAGTTTTGGTGTAGTTTGTTTACCGCAGATAAGGTAAATATTTTTTCTGTACAAAGAAAACGAAAAAATCCTTTTAAAGTATACAAACTATTTAATTTATTGGAAAATTCTTTCGTAGACTGACGAGCTGTTTTATTGTAAAACATGTGACACAAACTTAAATGGAGCAAGTGAAGCTAAAAATCATTATTTGACTGACGTTCATATGAGGTATGTTTTTCCTAATACTAAGCAAACGATTAAGCTGTGCGAGGCTTTTAATATACAATAAACGAAAGGGTTACTAGATACAACCGTTTCGTTTTTAAATAACAAATATATTCAAAAATAGAGCAGTAAATAATTATGGAATGCCGGTTTTACATAGAATCGTGAATTCACTTATCACAATCAATCATTATTTTACAGACACGCTCAAAATATATCTACGACGTCTTCCATTCAACAAAAGCATGAGGTTAAAGGTAAGAAAAGCAAACATATTTCCAATTTGAAGGCAAACTGGTCATCGTTTAGCTTTGCTCGGTAATTTTGAAAATAATTAATTTTCTACTTTTTCAGTATCTTCGGCAAACCATGAACCACCTACACCCAATTTATCGCCTGAACTAACGGATGAACAACATGAAAATAACAGCATGACAAACGCTAAAAAACCCAGCTCTTGTTCACCTGAATTAGCTTCAAATCAAGTCAAAGATATTGCCACAAACAATTCAATATTATGCAATTCCAAATCAGCTGACACCAAAACTGAAGAACCTAGAGAAACATCTAAACTGAAACAGGAAGTTTTTAATGAACTGGATCGTCTCATTCAGAAACTTTACTATTCAAAAACAGTGCCTTACACAGTGTCTTTAGAATACCTAAAGCGAATTAACAAGGAAGTAGATGAGTTAGCGAAAAATTATGATGATGAGAAGCAAAAAGCTTCGGAAAAAGGCGTGATAAAACCAGAACCCAAACCTGATACTCCACAGATTTACAATTATGGTGATTTTCTTAGCAAAAGCAGTAATAATATTAACGAGACTTTCATAAAAGACCAATATAATGACAAGAAAGTGAATTCATTGTTGGAAATATTATTGAACCCAAAAGTTGGGAATATTTCTCCTAAAAAAACCTCGCTATCGATGTATTTTGAAAGGGACGATTTCCCAACTGATGAGGTCTATTCTGACGAATCCGAAGAATTCATTTTGCCTAAAATTTGTCCTATTTTAACTAACAATGCAGCTCAAACCAATTTCGAAACGTCAACAAGCAAATCTGAAACTTCCCTTATAGTGAAACGTTCATATGTGAGCAATGCGTTTCCAAACGAATTTCAGAAGAAAGCCGCAAACATATCGGAGCTGCTCGACAAAGTACAGCAAAAGAAGCATGATATGTTATTGGATAATTCGAAAGAAGGGCGTCTGGAAAGAGAGCTTTTGAGTGAAATGGAAATCCTCATGCTGCAGATCGAGAAAAGCAACATACCAATGGCGGACACCTTGAAATGCTTAGAAAAGTTTAACAAGGAACTGGACCAGCAAGTTTCTAGCAATGAAATAATCGGGAAATCAGATGATGAGAAAAGTGACACAGCAAATGCAGGGGATGGGAAAGTAGGAAATGAGCACACAAATCTCCCTGAGTGGGAGATGTCCCAAATTAGTGAAGAAAAGGGACATGCGAAAATCAACCAAGGAGGACATGCAGTCTTTTATGCCGATGAATCAGGTCAGTTTATTCCTATTAATGCTTGTTTCAATAGACGTTCTATGAAAGTTTTTAAACATACACATAGCTCATATTCCATCCAGGCCATCCATTAAAACTATTTTTCTTACACGCGGCGATCCTAAAAATTACCCCGGTGTGTATATCTGGTGAACTATTAACCGCAGACCCGATAAATCTTAAATCAAAATTATCCTTATTTCTAATGCATCCAACTGAGACATATTGATACAGGGTGTTCCATATAAAAAACCATAATTTTGATATGCCGCGGATTTTGGGATTGGGAACACCCTGTGTAACAAAAATAATTTTGATAAATGGCCACTATTGATGCCAATATTGCATAAAAAAAATAATTTGAAAATTACACACCAGTTTGCCATCATACTTCACCCCATTTTGGTTGAACCACCCTGTACATCCTGAGTTAAAGGACGTTATTGTGATATGATTACAGCAAATTATTTATTTATGTACGCTTTGTTCCCAAATTAATACAATACTTTTAGAACCGAGCTAATCTTAATGTCGAGCTTATAGACTTAACGTGAACATGAAATCTTATTGACTAAATGCTCGTTTTTTTTTTTGATTTTTGTTTGCCCGGCTGCAGCTGGAGGATAAAAAATCTTCTCGAAGAGAACCAGTGTCCCGTGACATTGGGTAGTGTTGGATTTCTACCAACTAAAAATACCCCCGTTTTTGAATGCAAGTTTTCCGGAGATATCCTTTAAAACTTGTGGTCTTCTGTAAGAATGGTTCTGCTCTGGCATCCGTATGCCTTTACATCACATTCTCTCCATGCTAGCTATCTGCTAGTATGGGCATCTTACTAATTTAACACAAGCACTACACAACACTACTTCTATCACACTAGCTTAACTAAGTTTCACACTTGCAGCACTTTGCAGCTTACTGCTTTACCTACTGCCCTGTTGGGCCATCTGGTGCCTGGGCCCATTCTCCTTTGGTGAGTAGTCTACGGCATTCCGTGGTTCCTCAAAGGGGTGGTTTTCGGCCTTTTCGAAGGTCGAGGCTGCTTTCCGTTGCAGAAAGTCTCTCAGTGGCTCCCACTCTAAGTCCCTGTAAATTTGACTATTACGTACAAACCAGGGAGCATCTATAGCCATCCGCAGAAGTTTATTTTCTGTGGCCTGGAGCTCCAGGTCAGCCTCTGATCTAAAACAACACCCAGATACCTGACATTACTTGCCCATTGAACCTCTTCTCCGTCAAGATTGATGTTTCCATCAATCCTGTCTTGTTTCCTTCCAATAAGGCTGGCCTGGCTCTTTGTTGCGTTCACCTTCATTTTCCATTTTATGAAGCACTTTTGCAGTTCATCTGCGGCAAGTTGCAGGTTTCGGCGCACATGCTCTTTTTGCCACGAAGATGACATTAGAGCTGTGTCGTTCGCAAAGAGAGCCAGGGTCGTATTGGCTGTCCTTGGGATGTCACTGGTAAAGATGTTGTATAGCATCGGGGAGAGCACCGCTCCTTGCCTTGCGGCACTCCAGCTTCTGTCTTCTGACCTGCAGTTCCCAACTTTGACGCTTAATGTCCTTCTGCAAATGTAACTGTCGATTAACTGACACATTTCCTCACTAATACCTGATTTCATCATTTTGTAGATGAGTCCCTTTCTCCACACCCTGTCGAAAGCTCTTGCGACATCCAGAGCTAGGATGCCGGTTGTTCTCTTCTGGTTCATTTCCTTGGCGCATCTTTCTACGATCCTGAGCAGTTGGAGTTCAGTGGAATGTTTACCACGGAACCCAAACTGCTCAGGCGGCAGCACGTCAAGCTCGTTTCCCTCGTAAGCCTCCGCAAGATAACTCGTTCCCCTATCTTGCCAAGGCTGGACAACAGACTGATGGGCCTGTAGTTCTGGGAGAAAGTCCTGTTCTTCTTGGGCTTCGGGACCATAATGACGTCTGAATGTTTCCTGATGCGTGGGAAGTGTCCAGTCCTGAAAATGGCATTAATGAGATTCGTGACAGCTACCAGTCCTTTTCTCGGCAGGCGCTTAAGCATCTTGTTGGTAATTCCATCTCTCCCAGGGGATTTAGTTCTCTTCGAGTGTCTGATGATGGTCGCCACTTCTCCTCGTGAGGTTGTCAAGATACAGCTGTCCACTGTCTTTGTTCGGAGTTTCCTAACGGCCCTCTTGATGGCAGTTTCATGCTCTTCGTCCTCATCTGGGTGGATGTTTTCTCTTGTCTCTCTCTCGATGGTATCTACAAAAGCTTCAGCTTTCTCACCGTTGGTATATACCAGACCTTGCACTCCGTGTAAAGCTGGTATCTTGGTGTCTTCCTGTCATAGGGCTTTTTGTATTCTTCAGATGCTTTGGTTTTCTGGCCCTATTTCCCTGATGCGACCTTCCCATCTCTGGTTTCGGTGGTCTCTGAGGGCTTCCTTCAGGATCTGGCCCTGCCGGTTCAGGGCGATCCTGTTGTCCTCTGTGGCTTCTTTTATAGTTAAATCATGCTGATCATAGCAGAAACGATACTACGTCTTATTTTAAAAGAATAGGCGACATAAGTGACCATGTAATTGTATCTACAAGTCTTTTCTACTAAGCAAACAAATTTGGTATTTATAAAACAAATTAACAATATAACAGAATATATTTTCTATATTTAAAATAAAGTGTGTTTCCGCTTGTCACGAGTGTAAATATACACTTTTGCCGATTTCCTAGCTTTAATGCAACTACTTAGGTTTCAGTACAAGCTACTTCACTTTTTAGTCTGACGGTTAGCAAAAGAGTGGCTTTTGCGGCTATTGCTTGAAACTGGTGATTTGTTCGAGCTTTTAGGCCGTCGAGGAATACATTTTTTTCCTTACGTTTCGCAAGCATGAATACTTACTTTCGCAAGTTTCTTCAAGTTACGTATTTTAAAGCTAAGTAATTTTAAAAAAGTCGCTATTTGTAAACTGTTGTGTCTTTATCATTGAGCAGTGAACAAAAGTCTGAACTCAGGAATCGCCCTGTATATTGATTGGGTCTCCGATTAATTCAGTTCAGTTAAATTTTTTTAAAGATGTTTTAGTGAATTTCTACCTCTCTCGAAAACCAATCCTCTCCCAACTCCCTCAGTGGCATTCAATTATAACACCGTACTCTATGTTGGGATTATAAATTTGGGTCAGTTATTAATTACTTGGTTTATTGCTGATCAGGGTTAGTTTCTTGACCGATCACGAATAATTGACAAGTTTTTTTCCTTGGGGATTCATTTGGTTCAAGCAGTGGTGAGACAAAAAAGGTCGACAAAAAGGCTCGGGCCTAGACGGAATCCCCAAGGAATAAAACTTATCAATTATTGCTGAGCAGCGCTGATTTTCTGATTGATTGCTTAAGAACTGTCCACATTATTGTTTTGCTGCAGCTAATTTTAAAGCACACTTGAATGCCTGTGACTAAAAACCGTACAATTTGATGTAATAGCACCATCTTTAGTGTACAAATGTGGCATATTTTAGGATTTATCGGCTCAAATAGGGATCACACGCACAATGATGACGAAGTAAAACCAAAAATTCTAGACTCAACCCGTCATCGGTGTGTTATGCAGTAGATATTTACTGATAGGTTTACATCAGTAATTTTTTACACAGACTGTTAATATCTTGCTGTTTAAGGTAGCTTCTGTCTAGTCGATTTAATATTTGCAGTTTGTTCATTTTCTACTTGAAAACAAAGGTTGAATAAAATCTAAGAATGCGGTATTTTCCGTTATAGTTATTGTCAGATTTTTGTCATTATATGAATGAAAATAAAAGTTAAATAAATGTATAAACATGATTTATTTAAATATTTATATCCTCGATGCTAAGAAGCCAACCAAATTTATTGCAATTGTGGGAAATTTTGTTATTGGCCACTTTGATAAGATTATGATCACAAGTATGTCAAGTGGACATTTTTCCTTTTTTTTCGTCGCTATAGAAAATAGTTTTCGTTGTTAAAATAAACTTGTTTGGGACATCAGTAGGAGTCCTTTTTTTTCTCGAAACACCAACAGTCGATATCGTTCGTGTTCTGTAAGACGGGTGGTTTTGCAAGACAACGCGAACAGCAATCCTTAGTGATTCCAAGTGAAAATTAAACCGCATTAATGCTAATAGTAAATAAACGATGCGATGTTGCAAAAAAAATACCAAGTAGAGTGAATTATTTCGAAAAGAAACCTGGAATTCGGCTGTGAAATGCAAAAGATTGAGCTAAAAGCCGGATTTCATGTACCAAATGAAACTTCTCGGTCGCAAATGAAGGGTTGTGAACTAAAATGGAAAAAGCATGTTTCTTGTTTGCAGTAAACATTTCTAAATTAAGTACATTTTGATACTTACCGTGAAATTTACTACTAACTTACTAAAATTATTTTTCTACTGCATAATTAATTATCTTTTTTACATTTTTGATTGAACATATATTTTGCGAAACAAAACCCGAGACTTTGATTTTCAGCGCTAAAAATTTTAGATCAAAGTCAAAATCAAAAGAGATAGACTTTCGAGGCCATTCCTTGAAACAAGTGGGTTTTTCGGGTTTTTAGGCCGTGGTTCGGTAGAATTTCTTCTTGACGTTTCGCAAGCACGTGTGGCTTGCATCTTCAGAAGTGGTTTGCTTGAACGCTTCATCAGAACAGTGTAAGCGTTCAAGCAAACCACTTCTGAAGATGCAAGCCACACGTGCTTGCGAAACGTCAAGAAGAAATTCTACCGAACGACGGCCTAAAAACCCGAAAAACCCACTTGTTTCAAAGTCAAAATGTTTCATTTCAATTCAAAATGTCGCGCAAAATTTTGAAATTGAATTCGATTTTTTTACTTTGAACCTGAAATATTCAATTGAAGCACGCAACATCGAAATGTGAAAGCAAATTATTGAATAAATTCAAAGAAATTTAGAGCTTCTAGACGGAGGTTTTTTGGAATTCATTCCAATGTATTCCTGGGTTTCAGTCAATTTCACTGTCACTAATTATGGTGTTATGTGATGAGCCCTGCGTTTCGTCCCGGGTCTACCTATTGGACTCGTCAGTAAGGCTTAGGTAGACCCTGCCTTATACGCCGGCATTGAACTATATACTAACTTAGTATATAGTTCAATGTACGCCGGACATCGGTTATACGCGTTCTGACGTAAATGAACCGAGTCGGCGTAGATCTTGTATGGTTTTTTGGAATGAAAATCATATTTTCGTTGTTTTTGAATTCCAAAATTTGACTTTAAATTGGACATAGACACTTTATCAAAAGAGATAGACTTTCGAGGCAATTCCTTGAAACAAGTGGGTTTTTCGGGTTTTTAGGCCGTCGTTCGGTAGAATTTCTTCTTGACGTTTCGCAAGCACGTGTGGCTTGCATCTTCAGAAGTGGTTTGCTTGAACGCTTACACTGTTCTGATGCGATTGCTCGGGCGCAGTCCGTATTTATGCACCGGTCGCAATGCAAGAGCAAGAGCCTCCCAGTTCTTGAGGAAACACAACATAAGAACGGTCTACAAGCCCACAACAAAGATCCGAGAATGTCTAGGGTCAGTTAAAGACAAAAGACCTCACCTAGCAACTGCGGGAATCTACCGGATTCCATGCTCCTGTGGAAGCGTCTACATAGGAACTACTAAGAGATCGGTTGCGACAAGATTAGAAGAACATCGACGGAATTGCAAACTTGGACATGTGGAGAAGTCGGCAGTGGCGGAACATGCCCTCAGCGATGGAACACACAACATCTATTTCGGAGAGGCACAGGTCCTGGCCACGACAACAGGGTATCGCCCCCGACTAATACGAGAAGCCATTGAAATCTACAAACACGACGACAATTTCAACAGAAAAGAAGAGACAATGGCGCTGAACAGGATATGGTTTCCAGCACTCACCAACGCAAAAACAGCAAGAAAAAGCAACAGCTCAGGACAGGAGAGAGAATCCTGTACACCGGAGGATAGCAACAGCCAACAGAATGCGCAAGCTCCGATGACACAGGCCACGTCATCACAACCACGTCATCGCGACTGGTGCATAAATACGGACTGCGCCCGAGGAATCGCATCAGAACAGTGTAAGCGTTCAAGCAAACCACTTCTGAAGATGCAAGCCACACGTGCTTGCGAAACGTCAAGAAGAAATTCTACCGAACGACGGCCTAAAAACCCGAAAAACCCACTTGTTTCAAAGTCAAAATGTTTCATTTCAATTCAAAATGTCGCGCAAAATTTTGAAATTGAATTCGATTTTTTTATTTTGAACCTGAAATATTCAATTGAAACACGCAACATCGAAATGTGAAAGCAAATTATTGAATAAATTCAAAGAAATTTAGAGCTTCTAGACGGAGGTTTTTTGGAATTCATTCCAATGTATTCCTGGGTTTCAGTCAATTTCACTGTCACTAATTATGGTGTTATGTGATGAGCCCTGCGTTTCGTCCCGGGTCTACCTATTGGACTCGTCAGTAAGGCTTAGGTAGACCCTGCCTTATACGCCGGCATTGAACTATATACTAACTTAGTATATAGTTCAATGTACGCCGGACATCGGTTATACGCGTTCTGACGTAAATGAACCGAGTCGGCGTAGATCTTGTATGGTTTTTTGGAATGAAAATCATATTTTCGTTGTTTTTGAATTCCAAAATTTGACTTTAAATTGAACATAGACACTTTATCAAAAGAGATAGACTTTCGAGGCAATTCCTTGAAACAAGTGGGTTTTTCGGGTTTTTAGGCCGTCGTTCGGTAGAATTTCTTCTTGACGTTTCGCAAGCACGTGTGGCTTGCATCTTCAGAAGTGGTTTGCTTGAACGCTTACACTGTTCTGATGCGATTCCTCGGGCGCAGTCCGTATTTATGCACCAGTCGCGATGACGTGGTTGTGATGACGTGGCCTGTGTCATCGGAGCTTGCGCATTCTGTTGGCTGTTGCTATCCTCCGGTGTACAGGATTCTCTCTCCTGTCCTGAGCTGTTGCTTTTTCTTGCTGTTTTTGCGTTGGTGAGTGCTGGAAACCATATCCTGTTCAGCGCCATTGTCTCTTCTTTTCTGTTGAAATTGTCGTCGTGTTTGTAGATTTCAATGGCTTCTCGTATTAGTCGGGGGCGATACCCTGTTGTCGTGGCCAGGACCTGTGCCTCTCCGAAATAGATGTTGTGTGTTCCATCGCTGAGGGCATGTTCCGCCACTGCCGACTTCTCCACATGTCCAAGTTTGCAATTCCGTCGATGTTCTTCTAATCTTGTCGCAACCGATCTCTTAGTAGTTCCTATGTAGACGCTTCCACAGGAGCATGGAATCCGGTAGATTCCCGCAGTTGCTAGGTGAGGTCTTTTGTCTTTAACTGACCCTAGACATTCTCGGATCTTTGTTGTGGGCTTGTAGACCGTTCTTATGTTGTGTTTCCTCAAGAACTGGGAGGCTCTTGCTCTTGCATTGCGACCGGTGCATAAATACGGACTGCGCCCGAGCAATCGCATCAGAACAGTGTAAGCGTTCAAGCAAACCACTTCTGAAGATGCAAGCCACACGTGCTTGCGAAACGTCAAGAAGAAATTCTACCGAACGACGGCCTAAAAACCCGAAAAACCCACTTGTTTCATAGACACTTTAATCTCTAAGTCTCCAAACAAATACCTCAATCAATGCAGTGAATGTTTGAGTTCAACCGAGGAAACTTTCCTTGGAAGTTGATATGTAGAAACTGAAATTAGACTTACACACAAAAACACGATCTTGGGAACTTTCTGATGTTGGCTGCAATTGATTTCGACAAGCGTCTGTTTGGATTCAGAAATAATCCTCGTAATGGTATGTTTTATTTGCTTCTTACTGTATTTACGTAACTAACGTTTTAGTGTAGTTGAATTGCTTATTTTCTACTTGTTTGTGTATCGAATAATTATTAGCATTAGTTGTTAATCTACTGCATAACATAGAGCTGGGTTTTACAGGCTTTGATGGCACGTAATCTTTGAAGTGGTTTTAGATTTGACTGTTTTTAAATTACTTGTATCATAATAATAACTAAATATTGTTGTAGCTCAAAGTAGCCAAGATAAGGTGCAACCCGAGGGGAATTTACTAAAAGAGTCAAAACCCGAAGGAACAATCCCTGTCCAGCAAGATTTGCCACTGGAATCATGCGAACTGTATGAAAACAGGCTTAGCCTGGATTTCTACAATTATTACAATGGAACTAATTTCTATAAGTTTGTTGACTTTCGGGATGTGTACTTGAATGGCTCAATGGAGGAGTTGAAAAACTGGAATGGTAATATAAAATAAATATAGCATTTAAGTTAATACGCAATTTTTTACAGCATTAAGAAACAATAAACGTTTGCTGCAAGAGAAATATGCCGAGCACTGAAGGTAAATAATGCAAATATCAGTGGCTTATTAGGGATTAGTAATCATTTTGTCCATGTTTGTTTTTCGGTTTTATTTTAGGTCCTTCCAGCCAAGCAAAGCTTTTCCAATACCAGGAATGTAATGAATATGCCTAGTTTGATTAGCAACAAAATTTATTTGAAATCAACTATAGGGTTTTTTGCGCAGGATTTTTAGTGCCATTATTTTTCTAATTTCACCGCCATGTAGCTCCAAAGCGCTGTTCGGACATTTTGCCTAAAAAGCATAAAATACCTCAACGTCGCCTACCAAGTTCATTTGTCAGTACATTAATGAATCTATATATTTAGTAAAGGAGTTTCGAACTATGTTCTTCAGATACATACATAGAAATAATATATTTTTTTAAATATATTTATTTATTATTATTGATGAACGTGCTCAATTCTGAATACAGCAACCTGAGTTTGGAATGTTTAGTTAATCCTTAATCTTGCTGTGTCTGGAGTTAAATTCAAACGAATATTCATGTGGTGAATTTGTTTTATTTAATTTCCAGCCAGCAGTTTGGGTCAATTTTCATTTGACTGACTGCTATTTAAAAATGGATCTTGTTCGTCCCAGCCAGCAGGGTTTGGTGGAATGTTGTGCAGTATGTTCTGGTGGTAAAGAAAGAATTCTCTAAATGTGTCCAGCAGATGTCCAAGTTGTTTGGCTTGATATACCGGAAAGCTGGATCAGCTAGAAACGGTTCTACCGGTTGCAGCTCTTTTTCGATCATGCCTTCGATAAGCTTCTCTTCTTTCGAAGCCTGGAAAAATATATGCAAACATTACTCAGTTATAATAGTCCTGCTTGTGGCAACTTGCCTCTTCTTTGAGGTATATCAGCATTTTGCGATCTTTTCGCTCGAACAATCCAGTCTGTGCGCGAATAAGTGTTGATTAGTTTCAGAATAATTTTAGCACTTTTGTTCTTACTTTTGCTAACCCTGTAGTAACACAAATTAAAATAACTAAAGCTGCTATGGCTGATCCGATCCAAAGCCATATGGGGATTGCCAGTTCCGCATATACCAGCACAAAGTTGGATATTTCAACAAAGTCCGACCTAAAAGATTCATTGTAATTTGCAACTGTGTTTTAGTTAGTTCGCTTACCTGTTCCCGGCCTGCGTGAAATCCGGTACTGAAACGAAGGCTTGGCCCACGAAATTTATCTGTTCCACTGGTTTGCCATTAACAAACCAATCTTCAAATTTTAATTTAATTTAATTATTGTTTCCGTTGTAAATTTGCAAACAACTTGCCTTTTGCAATATTGGCTTCCACTACTTGAAAGTCTATCTCAATGTCTACAGAAAATTCGGCGTAGTTTTGCCAGCTTTCGAAAGTTCCAACTGTACAGTTTAAGAATGCACAATTAATATTTTCCTGTGAACAGTTCAGTTTTAACACACCGAAGCTGTTTAATTCCACTGTATCATTCAGTGTTTGTTCATCTGGAAAAAAAGTGCCTGATTATGCAAAGTTTTACCAGTGGACGGCTAAACATTGCTGTTTCTAAAAACTATTAAAAAATTCTTGTAACAAGTTTTTTTACTAAGCTAACGCCACTTAGATATTTAAAACGGTTTAAAAATGAAAAATTCATGGAAACATTATAATTTTGAGATTTCCTCTTAAATTAAATGATATACCTACCTGCAATAATTTCCGTATTTTCTGCACATTTAACTAAAACACTGTCTAAAGAAATATCATTATGAGCAGTAACTTTCGATATTTCTTTAGAAGTACCATCGATCGAAATTAATGCGGAAGGTATTAAGATTCCCACCTGAACTGTAGGTGTAGGACTAGGTCCAAAATTTTCTATCTGCAAATTAGGTTTTAAGGGAATTTAGAGCGTTTTCCTGGTTGAAGAGTCACGTGTCTCATCTCAACATTTAAAAGGAAGCGTAGAAAATTACTCCTTACATTATAATTTCAATGAAACTTCATTGTTTATTTACTTATTAAATTTATGCTTATGTTAATTAGACTTAATTACCTACCTTAAAAATATTCTGTATGAAAGTTCGCTTCCCTTTTTCATAAAAATAACTCGACTCTTTGGAATATCTGAAACCAAACTAAGGGTTGCTTAAAGTGGCTTATACTCGTAAGAGTTAGTTAGATACTTACTTTATTTACACACGAAAGTCTAATGCAAATACCACAATAATTATATTTTTTGAGGGAATTTATCGAGCGTGAATTCGAATGTTACTTTTAAAGATATGTAAATAATGTTTGGTTTATTATAAAGTTATATACAGGATGTCCCGTAAGCAGATGATCAAAAGGGTACTGCGATATTCTTTGGATCAAAACAAGACGACCTGACCTAACTTTTATTAACAAAAAATGTCTGGCTCCTCTGCTATTGATGGTCACAGTTCTTCAAAAAAAAATCTTTTTTGAAATATCGCGAGAATGGTACGATGGATTTTTGTGAAACTCGCTGTGAATTTGTTCTTATGTAAAGCTGATATTTTGATGAAACACCTGGGGTCATACGCTTTGGGCAAGTGGTGAATTCTTGAGTATCGTGGTACAAAAACTACCAGAACTTTTTATTTGGTGGATGGAATCAACTTGTTTTTTTGAGTTGATGCCCTAACCCTTTGCTCTCATTTTGTGCTCTTTATAAAATCTTGTAGCGTTCATAGTTTTTTCGTAAAAAAAATATTTCTGGTTTCTTGCCACAGCAAAATTAGACATTAACTGCAAATATCGTGATAAGCGAGGCATAAATTACGTACGTTCCAGATTACCGGACATTTGCACGGATTGAAAGTTTTTATCACTTGATTCTGAAATAATACTTTAATTTTGATAAAAAATGTAACCGATGGTAAAATAAAAATCTGCGACGGATAAACTAATTTTATTTCATTAGTTAATGCTTAAAATTCATTTCCTTCGGTGTTGTAGCGACAAAATTGAGACGTGAGTTAAAAATCAATAGCCGGAACTTTAAAAAATAATTATTATTTATTACACAAATAAGAATTGCGATTGTTAACCATTACATATTATGTTTACTACAAATTACAAATTCCAGAAGAAAATCAAATTACAACAGATGATCGATATGCCCGCCATTTTCTTGTAAGCATAGTTGGCTCCTTCGATTAAAATTGAATTGGATCCTTCTGAACATTCCTGGATCATCCCGGATTATGGTCATCTCGTTTTCAATTTTACATAATAGCTCTTGGTAAGATTCCACAGCGGTGGCGTAAACTTTATTCTTTAAGGCTCCCCACAAAAAAAATATAATGGTGTTAAGTCGGGGGACCTGGGAGGCCATTCGACAGGAACATCTCTCCCTCTTCCTATCCACCTGTGAGGAAAATTATTACTTAAATGAGCCGTTGCAGCAGTACTAAAATGCGGAGGAGCACCATCATGCATGAACCACATCTGACAACGAAGATCAAGAGGCAAATCTTCCATTAGCACCGGAAAAGTGTTCTTCAAGAAATTTAGATAATTTTCGCCATTCAAGCGGCTCGGCATGACGTAAGGCCCAAGGAGGGCCGTTATGTTACCGATGAGATGATTACCGGCCCAAATGTTAATTCGAAATTCCGCCTGAAAGTGATTAATATTCCTCTCCTGAGGGTTTTCTTCTGCATAATGGTGGAAATTATGGGAATTGAAAACACCACTTCTGGTGAAACCGGCTTCATCCGTGAACAAAATTATACTAGTGAAGTTTGGGTCACGTGCCTGCGCATCTTCAATAAAGCGACAAAATTGAAGTCTCCTTTTAAAATCAAGTGGTAAAAGTTCCTGAACAAGTGTCGCAGGATAAGGATGGAGGAGCTGCTGCCTTGCGATCCGATGAACTGTACTTTTCGGTATGTTAAATTCCAGTGCTAGGCGACGAGTACTGATGTTTGGATTTTCAGCAATCCTATTTAAAACGTCTTCCTCAGCGATCGCATTTCGTACTTGAAGTCGACCCACACGATCAATGTCTCGGACACCAAATTGTTCAGTCTCTCACAAAGTCCTTTCAATCCGTGCAAATGTCCGGTAATCTAGAACGTGTCGATTTGGACCCAACTTGTCTTCGCAAAACCCTAATGCTTTGACCATTTCGGTCGTTTCTTCATTAGAAAACGCCTTGCGAAATGAATTTGTGTAATTTATGCCTCGGTTATCACGATATTTGCAGTTAATGTCTAATATTGTTAAGTGGCAAGAAAACAGAAATAATTTATTTGCGCAAACACTGAATGCTACAACATTTTATAAAGAGCACGAAAATGTGAGCAAAGGATTAGTGCATCAACCAAAAAAAATGTGTTGATTCCAGCGTATGAACTCAGGTGTTTCATCAAAATATGAGTCATACATAAGAACAAATTCTCAGCGAGTTTTACTAAAATCCATCGGACCATTCTACCGGTATTTCAAAAAAAAATTTTTTTAAGAACTTTAACTATCAATAGCAGAGGAGCCAGACAATTTTTGTTAGGTTGTAACAATAAAAGTTAGGTCAGATCGTCTTGTTTTGATCCAAAGAATACCGCAGTACCATTTTAATCATTTGCTTACGGGACACCCTGTATATTTCTTATATAAGTTTCGACTTTCAAAAATACACAATATGTATATGAAAATACAAAAATATGCTTACCATGTAATAACAAATCAAATTCTCTCTTCAGCTTCAACGTTAAATCTGTTGCACTTTTCACATCTAGATTTTCCGTAATGGTGGAAGTGTTGTCATCACATCAACATTCAATTTTAAATCGAAAGCCACCTAAATAATCAAATTTAAAAAAATGATATGTGAAATATGGTGTATTCAATTAGCTTTCCAAATGGAAGATTATTTTTATATATACAGTGTGTCCAGTATAAAATGATGTACATGGGGATATTGGAAACCGTTAGAGTTACAGGGTGGACCAAATGGGGAAAAAGTTGCGCATTCAAGTGCCTATAAATAATCTGTCATCAACTTCTTTGAACTCGGAATAGCAACGGATATACAGGGAAAAAAAAGAAAAAGTGCGTTTTATAAAATCCATTATATCGTGTTTATTATAAAAGATACAATAACGAAATTTTCAGGGTGGGGGTAAGAAATGAGCGTGAATTTGAAAATAAAGAAAAAAATAATCTAGGCCCACTATGTTCAATGAAGCCGAAGTCAACTTTTGTTTTTCTTATGGGCGCCATATTGATTTTCTGCATTTTTAAATTCCCCTTTAAATATGCTCTTCAGCCATGTATAACATGTTTATGTTCGGTCAAGATAAATAATTAAAATTAACAAAATTAAGATTTAATGGTAGTAGGCATTGATATTTCTATTAATTATTACTTTAAATTATTATTGATCATACAGCGATCACTGCAAAAGAACAAGTAACATGTTAGGATTAAAGTAGGTGTTCAAATAAACCACCGTTTTCTCGCACGCACAACATACATCGTCTCATTACTGCTTCACAGGATTTTCCGATCATTTCTGGGGTAATTCTGTTAACAGCTTCTATAACAGCGTGTCTCAGCTCCTCTTCGGCTTGGTATGACCTACGGTATACCACATTTTTGAGGAAATCCCGTGCAAAAAAATCAAGCAATTACTAAATGTGGACTATTTAATCGTAAAAATACCGTTTTTTGGTCAGATGAAAATACACGGCTAGTTCGTCAAGTTAGGCACCAAGTTAAGTTTGGATTTAACGTCTGGTTAGGTATTGTGGGTACCCACGTGATTGGACCATTTTTTTAATGAGAAATTAAATTCCGAGAGATATTTGAACCTCTTACAAACTAACGTAGCGGAAGCACTTATGGATGTTCCAGTAGCTACCCTGCAAAACTTGTATTTCCAACAAGACGGCGCGCCGCCACATAATGGACGTATCATCACAGAATTTTTAAATCACGAATTTCCCAACAAGTGGATAGGCAACCTGGGACCAGTAAGATGGCCTGCGAGATCCCCTGACATAACACCGCTTGATTTTTTTGCATGGGATTTCTTCAAAAATGTGGTATACTGTAGGTCATACCAAACCGAAGAGGAGCTGAGACACGCTGTTATAGAAGCTGTTAACAGAATTACCCCAGAAATGATCGGAAAATCCTGTGAAGCAGTAATGAGACGATGTATGTTGTGCGTGCGAGAAAACGGTGGTTTATTTGAACACCTACTTTAATCCTAAAATGTTACTTGTTCTTTTGCAGTGTTCGATGTATGATCAAATAATTTAAAGTAATAATTAATAGAAATATCAATGCCTACTACCATTAAATCTTAATTTTGTTAATTTTAATTATTTATCTTGACCGAACATAAACATGTTATACATGGTTGAAGAGCATTTTTAAAGGGGAATTTAAAAATGCAGACATTCAATATGGCGCCCATAAGAAAAACAAAAGTTGACTTCGGCCTCATTGAACATAGTGGGCCTAGATTATTTTTTACTTTATTTTCAAATTCACGCTCATTTCTTACCCCCACCCTGAAAATTTCGTTATTGTATCTTTTATAATAAACACGATATAAAGGATTTGATAAAACGCACTTTTTTCTTTTTTTACCTGTATATCCGTTGCTATTTCGAGTTCAAAGAAGTTGATGACAGATTATTTATAGGCACTTGATCGCGCAACTTTTTCCCCATTTGGTCCACTCTGTATCTTTAACGGTTTCCAATATCCCCATGTACATCATTTTATACTGGACACACTGTATAGTCGATTATATCAAAGAAAAATATAAAGGCACTTGAAACTCATTTTCCATGACTGATATTTACCAAGCTGGAATCGTCTCAAAACCGGTAGAAATTGGAAATCCAGGAATTTATTTTAGCGTTTATTCGCTTACTTCATCATTAACTTCTTCACCTCCATCACATTGAATACTATTTCCATCAATGTTTTGGCAATCTACAGAACCTGATCTAAAGGTAACACCATTTGGAAGATGCACATGTAAAACTGGAAAGTACGCTGGATCTCCTTTATTCGCGGTTGTAATTTCGAAGTATAACAGATCTTTGGAACCCATTAAAAGGTATCGGGTTCACTAAAAAAAAAGTTAAAATTCAAATTAACTTGAATGTGATTAACATATAAAATCATAAATTAATTGAATAGCTGAAAATCGTAGCTTTAGCAAAACTTTATGGTTTATGGTCATAATGGTTGAACCAGATAGACTTGACATCAGAAGGCGAATTTTTTGTTAAATTATGTCGCTCATTTATCGAAACTGTGTTTCCATGTCTCAAAACAGGGAAAAAATTGCTTAACGAACAATTTCTGCCACCTGCTCGCTGAAATCTACACATTTGTTCTTTTGCTTACCTTTTTTTTTTCGGTAAAGAAATCTGAATGGCTTACGCTTAAAACGCGGCGCTTGTAGTTTACATCCATAGAGCCTCCTAGCCAAGAGTGAGTAAAATCGGTTGCTAAAATTGCGAAAAATCCAAATCTTACGTAATTTAAACGTACGGCTTTTGGTAACAGTTTACTTACTTGAGTTAGTAATATTTTTATCTAAAGCACAAGGTTGTAGGAACGGGCAATGATATACCAATCCGGTAGGGTTTGAATGTCGGTTTTTCTGGAAAGACGCATTTGGGGCTCCTATTTTTATCCTAAAATGTTTTGCATTTTAACAATCATCTTTAATTTCAATGTTGATGAACTTTTAATAGACAGCTCTCAATATTTCGCAAATTTACTCTCAATCTCAACTTTTAATTTTGTGTGTTAAACGGATGATTGATTCGTTTGGAACATTTACAAAAAGTACCGAATTTCAATAAACTCTGTTGAGTTTAAAACCCATTTTTAAAGCAGCTTCTTCAAATGTTTACTTTGTGGCGACTAATACAAGAGCAAAGATTTATTCTACCACCCTGTATCTCGTGCAATAAAGCGTTTTTCTCTTCTCGTCTGAAAATCACGTTTTCTGTCGAATATTAAAGTCCCATAATTATTGCTAACTTTTTTAATTTTTAAGCAAAACTCATTTGTGTTCTTAAGTAGTTTTACAGGTTGTTTTGATAAATATATCTATTCCTTACTGTAGTTCATGGCACAAGTAACAGTATTTAGCTACATTTCCTTAAATTTCCGGCCCGCAAGGTACTCAAGTTCTAATTGAAAGAACAAAATTTATTAACAATGCAAAAACCGCAAAACTAAACACCTGTTCTCTAACCGCATAGAATTAATAAAGCAGTTAGCCAACTTCCTGTCTTAAAACCTGTACTAATTCTCCTCGATAACATCACTTACCACCTTTCTTTGCTTTTCTTATCGTTGAACAACACCAACGAGTATCCAAAATAATCGCTCTCCACATCGCCGTTTGGATTTTCTATAATCACTGCATGGTCCAGGTCTACGTTAAAACTAAACACTTTCACCAATAATTGCGTAAATGCAACTGCAACCAGTAACGGCGACATTGGCCCGAATAATGTGCAACTTCCTTTGCTATAATGTTCAACAGTGACATAGTGACACCACGTACTATCTGGAACCACAATCCAAGTGGCTTAAACGTATTCACCAATTAACACATCCTGATATTTCAGTCATCAGTTCCCCCAAAAAAGCATCGATTATAAATGCGTCTTGCCGAGCGACAACAATGACCGCAAAATAATGGTAAAGAAATGGCATTTTTAGAAAAGATTGTAATGCGGTGCGGACATGCGATCGTTTTATTTATTATTAGCATCAAACGATTTATTATAATGTGATGTCTTCGATAGATATGGCTGAATGTGATTATGGAAAAGGCGTCAATGCTACGTGAGTCGACTGGATTTAATGTCTTCCGTTTTACACTTTAAAGTGGCCTCTTCAATCACGTTTTTCACTAGTTACCACACTGGAAATCCTATTAGTTTATAGAACACTTGAAATTCGCAATAATCATGGATTTCTGAATCATTCGCGTATTATCGTTTTTCCTTTTTAAAACTTTAACCTTTAACCAAACTATTCGTTTGAATTACTCATTCTTTCTTAGCCGATTTCTTGGAATTAGTCAAAGTACTATTATTGCACTGATAATTGTCCGAACATGTTCAACAAACCAGAAAATCAGTAGTAAGAGCAAGAAAATTATATATTTAATCTGAAAACTCAAGTGTCTTTCTTCAAGGTTTGCTGCGAAGTAACCTGGGATACCTATTTCAAAACAAAAACGACAATTTGAGTTAGAAAAACAGTTTAGTTTTTTATTCGTTTTTTTCATCAGAACTAAATATCTTACTAATAAAATATTTAATAGTGATGTAAGAACTTAAGTAATCGCGCAAATGAACTACAAAATGCATCTACCTAAGTCATTTAAGTATTAATTATCAAGCTAATTAAAATGTTCGCGCTAAAATATTTATTCCTGCATGCCTGCAGCCTCTTGGTTGGCCATTTGGCTTGGAGTGGCGCCCTCCTTGTCCTTCTTCTTGGAGCCTGAAACGATATCATCGATACGCAACAACAAAATCGCGGTCTCGATGGCTGTCTTGTAGGTCTGAAGTTTCACTGCCAGCGGCTCCCAAAGTCCTTTTTCCTTCTGTTCCACCAGCTCGCCAGATTCGCCATCTATTCCCCATGTGCAAGGAGTTTCCGCATCGGTATGATTAGCGTGTTTTGCCCTCAGAGCAGTCAACGTTTTGATTGTGTTTGCCCCACAGTTCTGAGCCAAAGTACGAGGGATAATTTCTGAAATAAGGGTAAAGAAAAAAAAACGAGTTAAGCGATTGAAAGTTGGATTATTTTTCTTTTAAGCAAGTTCGTATCATTTCATTATAGCAAATGTCGAATTTTTCTGAATAAAAAAAAAACTATAAACATACCCAACGCATGAGCCAAAGCTCTGTAAGGTCCATGAGTAGCGTTCTGCAATAGTCTTTGAGCTATAGCCATTTCGATTGCGCCTCCTCCGGGCACCAGGCGAGGAGACAGAACAATGTTCCTGGCCACTTGGAGAGCATCCTGCAAGTTTCTTTCCGTTTCGTTCAGAATATCTTTACTGGCGCCGCGCAGAAGAATTGTGCAGGCCTGTAACAAAATTGAAAACACTGAATTACTTGACATACCGCATTCGTATAGAATAATAAATTCAACTAATAAATAGAGCCGTGTCCTACCTTTGGATTTTTACATTTAGTAACGTAGCAAAAGTATTCGTCGCCCAGTTTCTTAATTTCAAAGAGACCTGCTCCGGTGCCAATGTCGGATTCTTGAAGTTCCTCCGTTCTATTAACGATTGTAGCACCACAAGCGCGAGCAATTCTGTTGTTATCAGACTTGCGGACGCGACGAACAGCCGTTATTCCTGCATTATTAAAATTCGTTTTAAACAGAAAATCATCATACTTTCTGCTCGAAGTCTTACCAGCTCTCAACAAGAAATGTTGAGCGAGATCGGAAACTCCTTTTTCGGTGAAAATAACGTCTGGTTTAAGAGAAATTATATCATCACATTGCCTCCTCACATGTTCCTCTTCTAACTCAAGCATTTTGGTAAAGTCCTTTAAAAAATACCCAACAATAACAAAAAAAGAAAATTAAAACTTGAATCTCATTGACTAAACTACTTACACCGTCTGAAGTAATTTCCACATTTGTTTGAGATTCCCCCTTTTTGTATTCCAGAGAACAATCCAGAAGTATTATTTTAGGATTCTGAAAAAAAACGAACAGTCAGTTGAAAAATATGTGCAAGACCTCAAGCTTCCTACCTCAATATATCTTCTCATTTTCGGATGAGTTACATCTTTATTCAACATAACGCCACTCAAAATTTGAGAATCTTCAATAGAGCCTCCAGGGACCTTCTCTACTTTGGCGTATCTTTTGATATCCACCTCAATTCTGCCATTTTCTTCAAGCATTACTGTTTGCACAGCGTCCAGAGCAATGTTTACAGCCAAGTCCGACCACTTACTAATAAACTTAGTACCAATGCAACCTTTCACCTAAAACAACAGAAAAGTTGTACTTTTGTTCAGGAATATTCAGCCATAAACCACTTACGACATTGGCGAGTGCAGCTTTATCATTCTTGTCTATGGGAACACTCAGAGGACCTTCCAGCAATGTGATGATATCTTCAAGAGCTTGCCGATACTGCCGGATGATGACTGTGGGGTGCATTTGTTGCTCCAGGAATTGTTCAGCAGCAGCTAACATTTCCCCGGCTAATACTATAACTGATGTTGTTCCATCACCAACCTGTACAATAACAGACGTAAAATGTATCTGAATAACTATTAAATTGTTTTTTCTTTAGCAATCTGAACACTGTCGGAAAACTGAAAGTTGAAAATTTTTTCGGGTTTATAAGCTGTGGTCCATTGGAATTACTTTCTGACGTTTCGTTCACATCTGCGGTAAACATTTCCAAAGACGATGAGGTAGCGGTCGAAGTAGTCTCCCGTGTCTCTTGGGTGTGGTGTTCACACCGGGAACCGTGAAACTTTTCAACTTTCAATTTAACCGGCCGTGAAAGCCTACACAGTCTGACTGTAGGAAATAATGCCAGAACTTTATTCACAAGAAAAATATGCACACATACCGAAAAGGACTAATGTGTGCGAAAAATTGAAACTTTAATTCCTGTTAAAAAAATACCTGATGATGATACAAAAACGAAACTTTCCGCACTTATTAATTGGATTAGCTTCTGATAAATGTGCTAAAGCACAAGTTTCTAAATGTGTCGTATCCAAGTGAATTTACACTTATAGGAAAGCGTGACAAAATATCTATACAGAAGGTAGTGTTCTTCAGTTCATATTACCTCCTCATCTTGAGTTCTGGCAATTTCTATCATGCTTTTGGCAGCTGGATGTTGCACGGTGATCTCTCTCAAAATGGCATTTCCATCGTTGGTCATTACAATGCCCCCCATGGGATCCATCAGCATTTTCAACATAGCCTGTGGCCCCAGACATGTCCGGATGACATCAGCAATTTGCTGGAAATGAACCAGAATTTTAATGGTTTTGGGCGTTATCTTGAAAACCAGTGCTTTAAATATTTAGATAATTGTACCCCCCATAAATGTGAGGTTAAGCATAAGACAAAAAGAAATAATTAGTGAAAATTTACATGAAGAAGGATGTACGCGGCTAGAAGTGACTGGAAACACAATGATTATTGAAACGTTTTCTTAATTTTTGTGAAATTCTAATGTTGAACACGTGAAAACCTTACCTTTCCGGCATTTATGTTCTCCACCTGAACTTTTCGGCCAGATTCTCGCTTGGTATTCTGACCTGCAATTAACAAAACTTAGGCTTTAGCAAAGGTCAACGACTAAATATATATTTCACTCACTCAGAACCAAAATCGGAGCACGCCCACCGCCAAACATTTTCAAAATTGTTCGAAATTAAGTTAAAAAATCACAAGCTTTTGCAAATTGCTAGTTGACTATTTATGACGTCTGTCACTTAGCATGAATGCCAACCATAGAGAAAATAAAACATTTTACTTACACTATGATGCCAACCACTGAAACCAAAAGTTTTGAACACATCCGCTATTCTGATTGGCTAGAAATATGACGATGACAAAGACAGTCCGTTCTGTGGCTAATGAAATTCAAATAGACGGATTTTACTGTGCAAAAGAAATGTCAATTTTGCAGACTTAACAGTCACTTCTGCCATTGAAAAATGAGTGACGTGTTTTGTTTATGTTAAAATACGACTATTTATTTATAACAAAATAGAATATTTTACGTTGCCCCACGATGAATTACAATGCAAATACGGGCCCTCGACCTGGTAAGTATCCGATTTAGATAAGCCGGGCATTATTTTGCAACCTTAACCTTAAACACTTGATAGTAAATTGAATTTGCATTTTCAGCAACATTTGGTAAAAAGGTGAAGAGGGTGAGTGATGTAAATGCCATGGGATATCGACACTATGACCCCCAACAGCCCCAGCAGAATATGTATCCAAATCTAGGACCAGAAGCTGATGTTCCAATGCCAGGAAATTATCAACAAGGTAAAATCAGCTTCTTCATCTTGAGCCTCTTCATGTTCATTGACCACTAGAAGTGTTGTTGTCGTTGCTTTAGAGTATTCCGTTCTAATCCTTGCTCTGATATAAAGTAATCATTTAAGGTATTCGTTACTGTGATTGCCGTTACTAAAGTCCTAGATACAGTACAATTTTGCAATTAAATTTACGATTTGCTATAATGCATAACTCCCTTCGTGTCATGCTTATGCAAAGTAATAATTATTAGGATTTACTTTGACTCTTTAGGATATGGAAACCAAATGCCCCTAGATGGTCAGTCATTCACATCTGGTCCTCATGGAATTCCCACTGTAGCAACAAACTTCAGTTCCCCAGGCCCTCTAGAATATGGACTTAATAACACTTTTCCATTGACTCCAAACTTGGGAGTTTTGGGCCAGCCAGTGGTTCAAGACATGGCCATGCAGTATGGACAACAGGTGAGTTTAAAAACAAGAAGACAAAGCAATGAAATATTTACTACTAAGCCACTATTCTGTTAACTAAAAAATATTCAAAATAAATTCCTGGGTTCCAGTCAATATTATTGTTTATTAGTCAAAACATTTTACAAAAACGTTTCGGTGTCTTTCTCCACCATCATCAGTTTGCATGCATGGCTGTTTCTACCTTCAACTTTGGCAAGCAATTAAATTGTAATTGTGAATAGTAATAAACAATAAAATTGACTGGAACCCAGGAATTTCTTTTGAATTAAGTTGAAATACAGTCAGGAAAATATACACACTAAAAATATTGCAACAAAAGGAGTATAAGATGTAGACTTTTTTGCGAATTTGAAAAGAAATATTAATCCTTTACTTTCAGTGTGTACGATTTAATAAAAGGTTTTGATTGATAGATTAATTTCAATTTGCTTGTTAATGAACAAAGTGAAAGGAATTTTGAAACTCAATTAGAGCTAACTGTCGAATACTACTTGATGATCAAAAGTGATTTGCACTTGAATTACCAATTTTCTACTACTTTTTTATAGTTGGCTGGAGCTGGTAAAACAATGATCAGGCAGGAGATGGAAAAATATGTTCCAGTCAGTCAACTTCGATACTACTTTGCCGTGGATACCAAGTATGTGGTATCAAAATTAGCCCTTCTGTTCTTCCCGTTCACACATTCGGTAAGCGTTGCTTTAAACTATATGTTCCTTTGAATTAAACTAAATGAAATGAAAATGTTCAGGATTGGTCAGTGAAATATGAGCAAAATGGCCCAGTTCAACCAAGATACGAAATCAACGCACCCGATCTTTACATACCCACCATGGCCTACATTACCTACATTTTAATCGCTGGTTTAGTGCTAGGACTGGAAGATAAATTTAGCCCCGAACAAATTGGAATTACAGCGTCCTCAGCCTTGGCGTGGTGCATCATAGAGTTGGTTATTTATAGTGCAATCTTATATATACTCCAAGTGGAAACTAGCATTAAAACGCTGGATTTGCTAGCCTATTCCGGATATAAGTTTGTTGGCACCATTGTTAGTATTCTGGTTAGCCTAATGTTCGGGAGTACTGGTTTTTTCATTAGTATCGTTTATACTAACTTGGCTTTAGCATTCTTTCTGGTGAGGAGTCTTAAAGTACAAGTTCTAGCTGAACAAGGTACGAAAGACCAGTCTTATTACGGGGCACCGAATACAACAGGACATAAAAGGAGGTTGTATTTCTTATTGTTTGTCGCTGGCTCTCAGATCGTTTTATCTTGGTGGTTATCATTTCATCTAGTTCCCTCTAGGAGTGTGGTACCAGTTACACCTGGAACGCTTGTATAAACTGTTTCTACATCTACAGTGGCATAACTCCAACAGAAATTAGACTAATCAATCAATTATAATTTTTAGGCATTTACCAACTCAACTAGAATATTTTCAATGGAATTATGTTGAAACCCTCCCATTATGTAAAAGCAGGTTCAACATTATTTTTTTGTTACGATTAATCCTGATTTTTTCTAGTATTAAATTTATATTTATTCTTGGTAATTTTTACTTACTTAATTTGATAACGAAGCTGATTGATTATATATATTTATAAAATGTGTTTTTGTATTATTCCGTCCTCACTTTAAGCAGACAAGGCAATCTATTTCATAAACAGAAATAGTGGCAACATTAAAATAGCCAGAAGAAAGAGTTGCATAAGAGTTTGTTTGTAATAAAAACATAGAAAGTGTGAAAATGTATTTCAAAATTTACACTGGGGCGCAATCGTATAAAATTCGAAGTGTTTTGTTGCAAAATGGGGACAATATTTAGGAAAATACGACCAATCACGAGGATTATTGTTCATAAGAATATTATTATATTCTCGCCCAATATAGAATCTCTTGAATTTGAACGGTTCCTTAAGTTTAACTTTTGCGATCCGAACTTTCTAGGTTGGAAATTTCTGTAAGAACTTTAGAAGGAAAAATCATATATTGCGGACAAAAAAAAATTCTCATGACAACATAGTTGCAATATTTTAAACCGTTTCCGAGATATGAGCTCTTAAACTTTGCTGGTCACAAAGTTTGGCAATATTTTTTCAATCTTTTTAGAGGCAAGGTATTTTCTGATGAAGGTAAAATTAATCAAAAAGCCTCTTGTGAGGCGCAATCGATTATTCCGATATCACTAGCCCTTTCCGTGATAAGAATGAAAATGTTGAAGAAATCGTTAAATTTTGAATTCGAATTTTACAAACAAAAAACAGATCTGAACACGAAAATCGAGCTATTGAAATGGTTTTCATGACAGCAAATATTTTAGACCGCAGAGTGAATTTTCACAAGTAATTTAGTACAAATCCGTCTACTCGTTAAATGCTCAAAATTTAGATCTGAAACACGAGTGTTTCGCATATAAATCTACGTTTAAACGATCTTAAAGTGAAATGTTTATAAATAACATGCAATTATCTAATTGATAATAATTATAATATAATTTATTTCATTCCAATGTATTCCTGGGTTTCAGTCAACTTCATTGTCACCAATTATGGCGTTATGTGATGAGCCCTGCGTTTCGTCCCGGGTCTACCTATTGGACTCGTCAGTAAGCCTTAGGTAGACCCTGCCTTATACGCCGGACACCGGTTATACGCGTTCGGACGTAAATGAACCGAGTCGGCGTAGGTAGGCCCGGGACGAAACGCATGGATCATCACATAACGCCATAATTGGTGACAATGAAATTGACTGAAACCCAGGAATACATTGGAATGAATTAAAGTACAGTCAGGAAAAGAATATACAAAAACGAAGAAAATTATAATTTATCAAATAATCAATAATATATTAATACAGATATTAACAAAATTTCAAGAATAATGGAAATTTTGCCGCAAAAATCGAGTTATAATTTATGTAATTGCATTTTATTTATAAACATTTCACGTCAAATTAATTAATTAAAAATTAATATCTCTGGATTTCTGGAAATGAGGCCCAATGTTAGTTTTCTGTTATTTGCCCCGGAATATGTGGTTTGTGGTGCCGCTAATAATATTGAAATCAATCTAGCTGACTGATCTAAAGACACGAATACAGAATAAAACTGAAAGAAAAGAGAATAATTAACAAATTTCCATATATGTTTTGGCCACTTCTTGCAGAATCTAGACGTAAAACAACAATAAGTATTCATTACAACACTCAGCACGTTTGAAATCATATACTTTTGCAAAATACAGTAGGACCCCGATTAATGCGGAAAATTATATTTTTAAAGCTTTATCGAAATAGCACGAAAAAAGGCACTTCTTTTGGATAATGCTCGTTCTCATCCCAATGAGGCAGCCTAAGATCTGACGATGGAAGCAATTAAATTTAAATTTAAAAATTACTAAAGAACAAGGCACATTCATCGAGATAATACATAAACTGAGTTTATGTAGGATATTAGATTTGAATTTTCCGTCCCGTCTTTTACATAAAAAGTCCATAACAATGAATACTCGTCGAGGAAACAAGCGAGCACTTGCGGTGCAAGACTGTGGCCACGAGAGCGGTTGGGTTTCGGAAAGTTATCGGAGTTGGTCCAGAACTACGGAACACCCTATCGATCGGTTGACAAACGCAATTACCACTTTAGTAGAACGCGGAGGAAGCAGCGTACCAACTACGCGCGGAGATATGATCCCAATTTTCGATCCGGTGGACAAAAACCAGCCTATTGTAGAATGGTGTCAAAAGTCGATGAGTACGCGACATTTTTCACTGGTCTGAGGAGGCAACCATCTACTTCGCTACGTCCAAACTGCAGGGAATGGCCGAGATCTGGTACAAAAGCTTACCAAGTGTTTGGTAGATTTTCTTGGGAAGAGTGGAAAATCAGACCACAGGAGAGTTTTCCATCTAAACGAGACTTCCATACCGACCAGCAGAACATGATAAAACGAACAATGAAGCCTACTGCAAATATAATTTTGATAAATCAACCCTACTCAACACTTGCAACATCATCGGAGTCAATGCAGTGTCGTGCATTATCGGAGGAATGTTTGACAATGTGATAAGAACGGGGGCGAAAGCCGGTAATCGCCAAACACCCGAGTCTCTTTACACCTACCTGTGTAGTTTGAGTAACCTAACCATTCGCACTTACGCAAGTCTAATATATCCCATACCTTTACTAATTACAGAAGCGGCCCCAAGACGCGTGCACCTTTGGTGTGCGTTAAATCCGAGGCAAGGATTCGGAAAACGGTGCACCTCCTACTGAAACACAGGCCGTTGGGAAAGGAAAAGTAAGAAGCATATGACTAGTCGGGGAGCAATCGGATGCCAAATTCCACAAAACGATCCATATTAATGGCGCACCGTCATTAGCATACTTGGATTTGGGTAGTTCCTGCACAACCATCCGCACAGACGAATTAAATAAATTAAGATTACCAATGAACCAGGGCAAGAAAACTGTTTTGCGTGGCTATGGAAATGGCCAAACCGTAGCAACACGTCAATGAAATAAAAAATCGACGATGTGGAATCTACAATAAAGGCTCACGTAGTTCCAAACCATGTTCAGGAAATACCAATACTACTGGGAAGGAACTTCACAGAAAATCCTGACATCCTAATTATTAAGGACGACGTCGCTTTAAAAAAATTCCAACGTGCCACACCTGAAATAAACAATTTTTCAAACGCGAAGATGGTTTTGCCAGTTTCAGAATGCACGCCAATAACGCCGAATCATCGGGGGGACATGTTGGACATCAAAGGGACATGTTGGAGTTGTTCACGAGGACTATGAAGGCGACCTTTATATCAACGCGACCCTCCGACTGCAGGACGGACAGGAATATTGTATTCCACACACTATTGTGACAGCCGCTAAGGGGAAGTCGGCATTAATACCCTGCATAAACTTGTCTACAAATGAAATCAGGTTTAAGGAAAACAAAGTCCTAGTAAGAGCATTCCGATGCAACGAAGATGTCGAAATGACCAAGACTATTAGGAAAATTCGCCCGGAAAACCTGGAACCACTGCCTGCAGATGAAATTCGAATTGGACTAATCACCGCTGAACAAAAGGAAAATTGACCTGCGGGAAGACAGACCTTTTTCATATCGACCGTATCGAATGGCAAGGGCCGAGCAAAACCTAGTTAAAGACATGATAGATAAAATGCTGTCAAGTAAAATAATCAGAGAATCCGATTCTGAATATTCGTCACCGGTGCTACTCGTCAGGAAGAAAAATGGAGAACAACGCCTGTGCATCGACTACCGCAAATTAAATTCTTTGTCGGTCAAAGATAACCACCCTCTGCCGCGAATAGACGAAGCCCTGGATGCTTTGAAGAAAACGCCCTACGCAAACTGTGCGAAAACTATTGGTATCCTCGTATGAAGGATTACGTAGAAAGGTATGTCGCCTGCTGCATTCCGTGTCTGTACAACAAAAGAAACCGTGGACGGAAAGAAGGATTTCTACACCCGATACCAAAGGGAGAAGTTCCGTCAAACACTTTTCACGTGGATCACCTAGGACCCTTCCTAAAATCGAAAAGGGGTAATTGGAATAGACGGATTTACTAAATTTGTATTTCTGAGAGCTAGCAAAAGTACAAATGTAAGACGTAGAAAAAAAATGATGACTGAAACTAATAAATTCCAAGAGGGCGCCCAAATGGACAAAGTAAGTCGCATTTGGAAAGTTCGCTTTATATGTTAACACCATAAACCTTGCTAGCATCACATTGTGAAATCTGTAAAAGAGCGGCTCAAAGCAATAGCCAGAGGTTTACGGGGAAGACGCCGCAGTCAGGTGTTTTGTTTTACCTCCCAGAGAGATTTGTAGACTACCTGAAACCTGGGGGCGAACTTAAACTAAACTCCTCCCCAACGGCAAGAATCGGGGAGCAAACTTGGCTCAAACTTCACTCAACCTGGGGATGGAGATATTTGAATAAATAAGGGAAATCACTCGCGGTTCTAGTGCTATTAGTGCTTGTTTAGATCCAGCGTCATATTTATCAGCATCAGTTGGTGCCACTTCGTGCTAGTGTGAAAATTATTTTTCAGGTGAGTGTTTCTCACAGAGTAGCCTCTTCAGCATATTTACTACTGGTTAAACATTAAAGATAGTAACCTGTTCAATATTAATTTTGTCTTTCTTTTATATTTATTTACCTTTCTTAGTATTAAACTGGTTCTCTTCAATATCCATTTAAAGTTAAATACTGTTAACGCTTCGTATAAAACCTTAAAGAGAAAACGAGTGCAACTCGTTAAGTTGCAAAGTGCCGAGTACTGGCTGTGGAGGTCCCGCAGTACTTGAGTCAGACTTCTATTTAGTCAGTTTGAATAATTATGTTAGGGACGGGTACTGGCTGTGTGGTTTGCCCGCAGTACCTGGGCTCTGAACATTGAGCCCTGGGCATTGAGTGAGAGAACCCTAGAGGCGCCTATATTGAGACTATTTATCATGATAAACGCCGATGACTAGTGAGGCTCTCCCGAGGAGGTATTTCCCGCTGTTGAATCCCTTAATACCTCTTAAAAACTTAGGAATAGCGGTGGCAGGATGCAACTTCGGTTGTAGTTTTGCGGGGTTCAGAGATAGTGAAAGAGGTCATCAATCAAAGTTGGCATAATAATTAGGAGTAGATAACTGTCGACTCCGAGTGGGGACTCTGGAATGAGTCATATCTTTGTGAGCCACGTTTGATGCTTGCAGCTGAATCTGATACATTGATTTATTCTCATAACTATCAATTATTTCTATTTCTCGTTGAACTGGTTACTCAAATATTTTTTTAAAGTTGTTTCAGATGTATTTTCTCGATCGACCACCTGACGAATTGCCATTTCAAAGTATTATTTTACGTAACGTATGTTTAATTATCTGATTATCAAAATAGTTGTTGTTTATCTGTAACAAGTATAAACTAACGCCCCATATACATATATGTGCATACATATGTTAATTATTCCTGCCTCGGCCGGTCCCGTTGAGCACGGATAATCGGGATTCTACTGTATATGTTTGAAATAGGCTAAGCTTTAATTTCGATGTTGAGTTGGGAGGGCGCTACCAGTTATAACTCACATTTGCAGTTTTAGTCACTGGTATAAGATAGGGTCAATTACAGCATTAAGGGTACCCTGGACTCTCTTCAAAGCGAATAAATCTTTCGCCTTTTACTAAAGATTTCCGTGGAGAGGGTCAATATAAATGGGTCTTGATGAATTTTTCTCCAAGCCTTGCTCTTCGGAGTGAGGCCTTTAACGCAATGAAATAAAAGGTTTCCAATAATTGGACAAGCAACAACTTAGTTGAGAAATAGCGGATTCATTTCAAAGATTCGGAGCCCGTAGTCGGGTCAACGGGTCAGTACCAGACAATACCGCTTCATTCATTACGCATCGATGGGCAAATCAGTATGAAATGCCGTTATCTATTAAAATGACGCCAAACTTTAAAAATAGTTTGCTTCTTATTAACAAAATTTGAACTACTTGATTACGCAATGTTTTTTTTACTAATTGTCTTTCCTCATCTAAACAAATACCTATTTATCTGAGTAATTTCTCAAAAACTTAAATACATTTTGCTGCGTTTTCCTTTCTTATTTATTTTTGATAACAGTTGAGATTTTATTTAAATAGATGAACAAAACAGGTAGGCTTGGACATAATTAATTTTACTTGCGCCTCCTCTAGGAAAATTACAATGTAGTACACCATTTTTGTACGAGATGGCCACAATCTTCAAAGTTGAAAGAAACCTGTCATCGCCCCTCCATAGGCTGGTCCCTTTGACCGCCCTTCATTACTATTTTTTGTGCGCAGAGATCGTCACGTGTGTGAAATACTCCCAAAATTAATTAATCGTTTTCTTATAATTATGGGAAAAAGAAAGCATTCTGAAAGTCGGGCGCGTTGGAGAAGCCCTAGAAAGCGGCGACTGGAAAAGATTGAAGGAGAACGACGGAAAAGATGGTGTGATCCATCGTCAAGTAGGAGCCCAAGTGCAAGCAGCACCTCCAGGGCTTCCAGCATCCAAGGGTCTGGATCGGTTTTAAGCCATGCCCTGAGCAATAGGGAACAAGACTTCAGACCAAGCTCCGAAGAACCGATTCACAGTTCTTCAGAAGGTGAGAGTGGAGATTGAGTGGTCATGAAAAGGACACTTAATATCATGGTTCTAATATGTAGCCATACACAATTGAATAGAACATATTCCTTGGAGCCCTTACGAGTTTAAGGCGCTGTCTGTTAAGTCCTTACAAGTTTAAGGCAGATTTGTAAGTCCTTACGAGTTTAAGGCAATGATAAAGCCCTTCCGAGGTTAAGGCCATGCTGCAAGCCCTTACGAGTTTAAGGGCATGCTGTAAGTCCTTACGAGTTTAAGGCCATGCATGCTGTAAGGCCTTACGAGTCTAAGGCCATGCTGTCTGTGAGACCTTACGAGTTTAAGGCCCTGCTGAACCTGTATTCGAAAGCAAAACACGCCTCAGATTTGTGAAGTTATGGTTTGTAAGTACTGCCCAGCCACAAACGCCCGACATCTTGTTTAAGTTGTCCCAATGACAGTGCTGGCAAGATGGAGGACTGTCAAACAGCCCGCCAGGGCCGGTTTCACAGAAGTTTCAACAGCTTTGTGTACACAAGCAGTACATTTTAATGTCAAACCAGTGACGTTAACGACCAGGAGTATGAGCTAGAGGGCGACATATTGGAAGTACTGGGCGCAAAAATTCCTAGCGCTCCAACAACTCCAGACAGCATTCACCCGACAGTGGCCAAGACATGGGATGGAATCCTGAAGGAAGGCATGACTCCGGATCTTCTCAAGCCACTATTAGCCAAATACCCGCCAATGGCTAATTGTCCACTGGTTGCTCCCCCAAGGGTAAATCTCGAAATACTTTTGTCTATGACGGAGCAACACAAAGAGAGGGACAAGAAATTAGCTGACAAGCAGAGCTGTGTGGGAGCTAGTATATGTGCCATTGGCACAGCCATCACCCCTCTTCTAAAAGAAGAGGGGGGGGGGGAAGGAACAATACCACTCTACTAGAATGGTTAGGCGATGCGGGACGAATGCTCGCCAATGTACATTACTCCGAGTCCCAATCGCGAAGATTTTTGGCCTCCACAAGTGTAAACAGCAGATATAAAGACGTAACCACCAACACAAGTGTCGATGGCTGGCTGTTTGGGGAGGATCTGTCGGAACGGGTTAAAGCGGCAAAGGCACTGGAGAGGTCGTCAGCTGATCTCAAACCCTCAAGGGTTAAGACCAAAGAAACGCCTAGGAATAGGCCCAATAAGAGTCCCCATTTAAACTCCAAGAGTCTGCCTCAGCGTCCAACGTTTCGACCCAAACGCCAAAACTGGGGCAGACAAAAGGAAGTAGCCCAGCAGTTCAAACAACGGAAAGTCAACTCTCCGATGGCGGAACGACAACGTCGACCCTATTAGAGGTAAGCATCTGTGGCATGCTGAGAACGTTCTATCGTGAATGGAAACAACTAACCTCTGACCCGGCACTCCTTTCGTGGATTCAGGGTTACGAAATCCCCTTTAAAACCAGGCCAGTACAAAGCCACACACCCACGGAGCCTCTCCAGTACAACGGGCCAATTTATTTCACGCATATTTACTGTCAAGAAGCCAGACGGGTCTAGTAGGCTCATTTTAAACTTAAAAAAGTTAAATACACATATAAGTTCAGCACATTTCAAATTAGAAGACCATAAGACTGTCATAAAAACCATTACATCTAACTGCTATATGGCAACGATTGACCTAAAAGACGCATATCATCTGATACCCATAGCAATGCAAGACAGAAAGTATCTAAGATTTCAGTTTTTGGAGAGATTATACGAGTACAATTGCATGCCATTTGGTTTAAATACAGCTCCATGTGTTTTTACAAAACTCACTAAACCAATCATGGCACAATTAAGAGCACGACAACTGCGCTCTGTAATCTATCTGGACGATTTTTTAATTCTTGGATCATCCTATGGTGAATGCATTAAAAATCTGTCAGAAACACGATTGCTGCTTTGCAAATTAGGCTTTGTTATCAATACATCTAAAAGCATTTTTATGCCAAGACAAGTTTGCAAATATCTGAGGTACATATATGACAGCGTGAACATGACGGTCAGTCTACCTGTAGAAAAGCAATGCAAAGTAAAAAGCCTAATCGTAAAATTTGAAGAAAAAACTGTTTGCAAGATCAGAGATTTCGCAGGTCTATTGGGGACCTTAGCCCCCATATGTCCGGCTGTTCAATATGGATGGGCGTATACAAAACACCTTGAAAGAATAAAGTTTCTGGCCTTGCAGCAGCAAAACGCAAGTAATAACTATAACGCAGTCATGACAATCCCCCCAGTCAAAGACATTTTAACATGGTGGAAGGAGCACTTAAACTCCTATAATTCCTTTAAACAGCCAGACTTTAAAGTAGAAATATTCACAGACGCTTCGCGTACAGGTTGGGGGGTAATCTGTGGAAGTCAAAAGACCCACGGACTATGGAATGAATGTGATAAAAAACACCACATCAATTACATAGAACTATTAACTGTCTACTTTGCCTTAAAATGTTTTGCATCTGAGCTAAAGGAAATTAACATTTTGTTTAGAGTGGACAATACAACTGCAATATCATATATAAACCGAATGGGGGGAGTTCAGTTCCCCAAATTAAACAAACTTGCTCAACAGATTTGGAAGTTCTGCGAAGATCGACAATTATGGATTTTCGCATCTTACATCAAATCGAGTGCAAACAAAGAAGCTGACGCTGAATCTAGACGACTCGAAGTCGAAACAGAGTACGAATTAGCAGACTATGCCTTTCAGAAAATCTGCAAGTTACTGTCATGCCCAGAAATTGACCTTTTTGCAAGCAGAGCAAATAAGAAATGTCCAATTTTCACATCGTGGTATAGGGATCCTGATGCGTTACTAGTTGACGCGTTTACCATTTCATGGAATAATCTGAACTTTTATGCCTTCCCGCCATTCTCATTAATACCTAGAGTTTTGCAGACAAGATAATTGCGGACAAAGCTACAGGCTTAGTGGTGGCTCCGCATTGGCCAACTCAACCGTGGCTTCCATTATTTACATCTCTCTGAATTAAAAAGCCAACCGTATTCATTCCAAACTCTAAACTACTTACTTCATTCAACAGGAAACCTCACCCGCTATGGAAGAATCTTTCCCTGGTGGCATGTCGATTATCAGGTCAGGATTAACGAGAAACGGGGTGCCCAGCCAAACCATAGAAGTTATGGTATCGTCATTGGCAGACTCGTCACATAAACAATACGAACAGGGTTTGAAATTGTGGTGGCAATTTTGCAGGGGAAAGGAAATCAGTCTGTATACGAACTCAGTAGAAAGTTCTCTGGAATTCCTCACTCTACAATACCAGAAAGGAGCTTCATATGGCTCCCTAAACACGTATCGTTCTGCTCTATCTCTTATAATCTCACTTAAAATAGGTTCAGATTTTCGAATTAAGAGATTTTTTAGAGGCGTGTTCAGACTAAAGCCACCTACCCCAAAATTCAGGCTCACATGGGACCCCAACATAGTTCTGACTTATTTAGCAAACTTCTTCCCGAATACTAACATCTCCTTAAAAGATCTGACCCTCAAAACAGTAAGCCTGATGGCGTTAGGGGCAGCCCATCGCGTCCAGACCTTTTCCTTGATAGAAATGACCAATATCAGTGTAACCAAGGAAAGGATCGAAATTAAAATTCCTGCAAGAGTGAAGACGTCCGCCCCTGGCGGATACCAACCCACCTTAATCCTGCCATTCTTTGTTGATAAACCCGAGCTATGTGCAGCAAGTGCGTTAATTGCCTACATCAACCGCACTAAAGACATCCGTGCAGAGGTTAGCAAGCTATTTATAGGTGTTAAAAAACCTCATAACGCCGTAACAAGGCAGACGCTAAGTCGGTGGATTAAAAGTGTGCTAGAAAAGAGTGGTCTAGACACTACAGTTTTTTCTGCCCACTCTACTAGACATGCTGCTACCTCAGTAGCCTACAGGAAAGGGATCAACATAGAAACTATCCGAAATACGGCAGGCTGGAGCGAAACTTCCAGTATCTTCGCAAGCTTCTACAACAGACCACTAATGACCAGTAGCTCATTCGCGGATGCAATTTTATCCAAATAGGGTTATCGCTCTAGGGAGGATGTAAGAGCAGTATAATAATTAAATGTTGCAACTTGCTTTAAACATCTACATTGTAATTTTCCTAGAGGAGGAGGCGCAAGTAAAATTAGTAGATTAAACGAACTTACCTAAGTGAAGTTCTATCTTAATTTTACGAAGCGCCTCCTCCTCTAGGGTCCCACCCTATCCCTTACATAAAAGGAACCCTTTTTTGAACTGTTACCTGGTTGCAGTAGAACAGTTTATCCCCTTGTTAAGTTGCAACAACTAGCTTTCAATATAATGAAGGGCAGTCAAAGGGACCAGCCTATGGAGTGGCAATGACAGGTTTCTTTCAGCTTTGAAGATTGTGGCCATCTCGTACAAAAATGGTGTACTACATTGTAATTTTCCTAGAGGAGGAGGCGCTTCGTAAAATTAAGATAGAACTTCACTTAGGTAAGTTCGTTTAATCTACTAATAGATGAACAAAACACAGGTCAGGCTTGGACATAATTAATTGCTTTTAACAAAATACTGAGTTATATTGTAAGTTATAATAAACATGATTGGAAAAATGTTTCCGAAAAAAATTAAATTAGTTAAAAAAGATACTTGCATTAAATAAAACGACGCAAAGTAAATACAAGTTTAATGCTTGTTTTAATATTATTTTCATAATTTTCACCGTGCAAGTGCACACTATTTATTGAAAATATATATTTCTTCATATTTAACTACCAAATTTCTGAAAGCAAAAAATAGTAGTTTTAGATACAATAGCGACGAGAGCCGTTTTTCAAACAACGACGGCAATTCGACTTGTATCAGATCCCGGGTGGGAAAAGTGGTTGTTTTTGATTAATTTTAACTTAATTTATTAAGTTTGTTTATGTTATTTTATATCGCATTTAATTAACTAATTTTGTTCAGAACGCCATTGCAAAAATAAGCTTGAAATTGCATGAACATATGTAATGTTCGCAATTTTTAGTAGTACAGTAGTTTTTCTATATACCAAAGTATCAAAATTGTCTAAAGTTTTCTTAATTAATTTATCGAGAAAAGGAATTTGGCTGTTTTGTAAAAAAATAACAAAAATTTTGGAAAATTTTGGGATTCAGACCCGTCGGGTCTTTTCAAAGATCCGGCTCACTGAGCCGGGCCAGTTCCGACCCGCCCATCACTATTAAGAAATGTTTCACAAAATTTAAGCCTAAGTGATAAGTTAAGCTCACCTAATGTAATATACAAGATTGACTGTTTGAACTGTGACAACACATACATACATAGGTCAAACAGGACAATATTTAAAGAAAAGAATATACGAACATAAATAGAGCCTAAGAAAGGTTAACGAAAATGGAACAACAGCATTAGCACAAGTTACATAGTTTTGATTTTGATAACACAAAAATATTAATCAATGAAGACAATTATAATAATAGAAGAATCCATGAAATGATACAAATTGAAAAACATCAGAATGCAATGAATTTTAGATTAGACACAGACAATCTTAGCTCTGTATATCATACACTAATTAAATGAACACTTACATACACTAATTAAACCAACTATATCAAATATGAACACCTGATATTGAAGAATTGTAGAGCAATTGATATGCTTAGAATGCAAAGAAAAAGCCAAATATAAACAGTTTTTTTATTCTCGCTCGATATTGAACAAGGTAAAGATTTTTCAATAGTTGGCCAAATGTGAAGGTAGAAACAGCCATACATGTAAGTAAAATTTAAATCTCTAAACAATAAATTCTAGTCTTTTCCCGAACATGATTGTCCTGACTCATCACCTGTGATCCTATGTTTTTAATATGTATTTTAGTATGTATATTTTAGCAGAGCTTTTGTTTTAAATTATTGACGACAGTGAATGTGTATTTTAGACAAACTGATGATGGTGGAGAAAGACTCCGAAACGTATTTGTAAAATGTTTTGACTAATAAACAATAATATTGACTGGAACCCAGGAATTTCTTTTCAATTAAATTGAAATACAGTCAGGAAAGTATACACAATGTATTTTTATTCTAGTGTCTGTTTTAATGCTAATAAGATGAGTGTAGTTATGATATCCTATTTCACGTACTCAGCGTAAGGAAGTATCTAATTAGTCTTACGTTATACATATTGTTCTGTAGTTTCCCTGATGGGATGTAACACCTCAGCACTTAAAGAATATATATTCGAACAAATCTGTAATAAACGCGCAGTTGTATCTTGAAGCTAAAATCCATATCAATAGAAAGTAAAATAAATTTGTTTTAAAAACTTCCTTACCAAGGTGGCGATTTTAACTGTGTATCTCACAGAGTAGTCTTTGCGGCATTTTGATTATTAGTTGAACATTAATCTTCTTCCTTCTTTAGTCATAGGCTCCTCAGGTCTGTTCCTTCTTCGGTTTAATTGCCTCGTTTTTCGATGTGATCGCTTCAGCGTTTCCTTGGGCGTCCTATGCTGTCTTCCTATTGGTGAAATTCTTGTTTTCTTCCTTTTACGCACTAGTTATGTCACTCCCATTGATTGTTAACTCACTGGTTGTGTACTTCGGATGTGTAGATCATAGGGTCTTAATGTTGCCTTTTATATTCTTGATTTTGTTTCTTGTCTGAGATGTTTAGTTCGGCCTATAATTGTATTAAGGCATCCTGCTACTTTATTTGCTCTTGCGACTATATCCATACCAAGATAAAGCAATGCTGTTCTATCACTATCTATCACGGCCATCTATTTCAATCTTACACCGAATGGGTTCTTGGAATGGTTTCTTTTCTGAAGCTCACAGCAGACTGATCTTCCACTTCTAGAGGTTCTAGAGATCGAGAAGTAATAATTTAAATTACTTGTTTAAATTGTTTCATGTTCCTTATTTCTTTTGGACCATAAACTAAAGTTTCAAAATATTGTCTTGCAAATTCGTCAATGTGCAGTCAAATATTGGAAATAGAAATAAATAATTCTTAATAATGTGTACTAACATGAGCTACGATTCCAAGGCAATGTACATAAAAATAGTATAATCATTATTTTCATTATTATCAATTATTTTTTCATTATTGAGTCTAATATGTAAACACTTCGAGAAAGTATGTCGAATCCACAGGTTCAAGTAGGGTTACCAGATTTATAATTCGTACAAATAGGATAGACTGTATTCTCATACAGTGGAAAAAAATATATGAGAATATTTTTACATGGTTTAAAATAGCTAAACTACTAAAAAATCAATAAATATTTATACACAAACTTTTTGTTCTATTATAATATTAGTTACATATGAAAATCACATACTGCGAATTGAGACTAGCACTAAAAAAACTAAAGGAAGACACATTTTAAGCCCAATAATAATGAGTTAATAATATGTTAAATATAAAAAATATTTAGCAAAATACAATTATACAAAATACTACAAGTCCCTCGTACGGTAATGTAAATATGTGAGAAAAAGTCTCATATTACACATGCTAATATGAGATATGAGAAAGGGTTTCAAAATATGAGACTCATATTAAAAATAGGAGGTCTGGCTAGGTTCAACTAGGTTCAAGCATTAAAATAGTTCTATAACAATTACTTATTTCGATGTAACATTAACTTCAAATACATTGGTGTGATTTAATACTTCCATGGCTCGTTCCTTGAAAGGTTTGCATTTTCATAATACACGAAGCATCATTACTGCAACAGCTGGTTGATTCAAGGTTAGTGAATCTTTATCATTCTAATTCTGAAGTTGCCGCAGATGGCGGCGCTTGTTATATCTGTTCGATGAAAGACTGCGAGCTTTGTTTAAAAACCAGCGTTAGATACCTGAGAAAGCATACTTACCTGGCGTAGGGGTTTACCGTGATCAATAAGGCGGTTCCCCCGGGGTGAGGCCCTTCCATTGCACCACGGTTGGGCTGACCCCTGCGATTATTCCTAATGCGAATAACTCGGGCGCGTAATTTTTGGTAGTCGGGACTGCGTACGCGCTGTCCCGGATAAAATAATTCAAAATAATGGTATTCACTTGCATCTGAACCTGACAAAAATGTTTGATATAGGTTAATCTCGAAGTACCTAATTTTACTTGCACCTCTAGGAAAATTACAATGTAGTACACCATTTTTGTACGAGATGGCCACAATATTCAAAGCTGAAAGAAACCTGTCATTGCCCCTCCATAGGCTGGTCCCTTTGACCGCCCTTCATTACTATTTTTTTGTGCGCAGAGATCGTCACGTGTGTGAAATACTCCCAAAATTAATTAATCGTTTTCTTATAATTATGGGAAAAAGAAAGCATTCTGAAAGTCGGGCGCGTTCGAGAAGCCCTAGAAAGCGGCGACGTTCGGTTTCGGACAAGCTCAAAGCTCTGCGTAGGCGACTGGAAAAGATTGTGTGATCCATCGTCAAGTAGGAGCCCAAGTGCAAGCAGCACCTCCAGGGCTTCCAGCATCCAAGGGTCTGGATCGGTTTTAAGCCATGCCCTGAGCAATAGGGAACAAGACTTCAGACCAAGCTCCGAAGAACCGATTCACAGTTCTTCAGAAGGTGAGAGTGGAGATTGAGTGGTCATGAAAATGACACTTAATATCATGGTTCTAATATGTAGACATATACAATTGAATAGAACATATTCCTTGGAGCCCTTACGAGTTTAAGGCGCTGTCTGTTAAATCCAAAAAATTGTTACAGGTTCGGAGGAAACCATGAACCTCACTTCAGAGGAAGTGGTGAAGAGGTTTGAGGCGCTGGAGGCCAAACTAGAGGCGACCCTGGCGGAGCTCAAAAGCTCCAATGAAAAGGTGGTGTACTGGATGGAAAGGGCCAACACCGCCGAAACCTCTCTGGAAGCCACCAGAAGGATTGCCATAGGAGGAACGCACAACATCGTCCAGCGAAAGCGAGGACTCAGCTCCTCCAACAGCCTCCAAGGGAGGAAGGGGCCCGGCAACGGACTCTTCCGAAGGCGAGGGCTTTATCAACCCAAATCGCCGTCGCAAGAGGAAGCGTATCGCACCCTTGTCCTCCAGTGATGACAAAACAACTAATAACGCTAATACCAATCCTTTGTCCGCAGGTAAGCAGCAAAGGAAGGACCCCAGGAAGGCCAACAAAACAGAAGAGCCAGCAGCCCAGCCCAGCAGCAGGAAATCCCAGATGCCAAGAAAAAGCAGGCCACCCCTGCCGCCCATGTACATGTCGCGCTGTCTGTCAGTTTGAATCTGTGTAAGTATTGTTTGATATTTCCATGTCCTGTTGCGAATTGTGTCCCTTTGAATGTCGTTATAATTGTATCTCGGCCCACCGTCCTGCAAATGTCGTAGAGTTGTCGTCCTTTGTCACTTTTGTCCCAATAGTCCTGCCATGTGTCCATTGTCATGTTTAGTCTTGTCTTGGCCCATTCTTTGTTTGTCTTAGTGTTGTATCTCGTTGTGCCTTCTGTCACGTCCGTAAGTTCGGCGCCGTCACTCGCCAGCCTGTGCGCTATAGGGTTGTGTATGTTGTCCTTGTCGTGTCCTTTCGCCCATGATATCCTCGTCTGCCATCCTTTCTTGTGTCGTTGTTCCATGTGTCGCTGTAGTTCAGTGATTGCCTTTGTTGTCGTCTTTCCTCTGTTGATGTTCTGTGCTGTTTCTTGTCTATCCGTTAGTATCGTAATGTTGGTGTATTGTCTCGTATTGGCTATTATGATGGCTTTAATTGCCGCGTACGTCTCAGCGTTGTGTATTTTAGTCTCGTCCGTTATTTGTACTTTGTGGTCGTCAGCGTCTTCAATGTGTATACCTTTTGCTGTCCGTCCGTTCGTCTTCACGGTGGCGTTTGTGTGTATTCTTCTTGTCTTCTGTTGATGTGATGGTGTGTCTGTGACTTGTAGGTGTCCCATGTTCGGGTGTGGTCTGTCTTTGTGTTTTATTCTGTGTTCCTCTCCGTTGTCTCGTCTGGTCTTGTGTACGTTGTGTCTTGCCATAGCTTCAATCCACCAGGGTGGTGTTCCAGCCAGCACTTGTAGTGCGGCTGTTGGCGTGGTGCTGTATGATTTAATAGCTATGCGCAAGCCCGCCCTCATTATAGCGTCAAGTTGTTGTCTTTGTTTTGTCTCGTCTGCCCTGTGTCCCCATACCTCGGAACCGTACAGCACTGCCGGTCTTATTGCTCTCTGCACTTTTCGTACCAAAGTCGTCTGGTTTGTCCCCCATAGTCGCTTTATCCTGTGTCCAAGTTTTAGTGCTGTCTCCTCTACTTTGTGTTTCGTTTTGTATATGTGTCTGGCGAAGTTTAGTTGTCCGTCGATCGTGATTCCGAGGTATGTCCATTTGTTTTCAATCCTTTTCGCGGATTCCCCCGTGATAATGATCACTTGGTCATCCGCGAATGCCTGAATGTATGTCAGTTCGTCCACGTATATTATGTCCACGTGCCCTTAAAGTCGCTTGTTCCTCCTTCCACCTCTGCGTTGTTTGGTCCATAGTTCGGAACCACCCTTCCATCACCAGCAGCCAGAGTGTTGGGCCCATGCTGGATCCTTGTGGGCAGCCCTTCGTCATGTTGTATGTTGCGTCCTTGGTCTGTATCCGTCTGTCTGTCAGGAAGTTGTCTATTAGTCCCGCTAGGTTGGTTGTAATGTTCGTCCTTGCCAACTCTCCCATAATATATGGCTTCCATGCCGAGTTGAAAGCGTTGGCAAGGTCCAGCGTGACTATTTGTTGATGTAGTCTCTTGTTCTCGTTTGTCTGTATTTTGTCTACAAATTTTCCTATTGCGTCGATCGTACTTTTTCCCTCCCTGAAGCCGTACTGTCGTTTGTCTAAGCTGTCCTCCGTCTCGAGTAAGTGTTGTAGCCGTCTGTTTATAAGTTTGTCGAGTATTTTCCCAAGTGTTGGCTGGATGGAAATGGGCCGTGGGTTGCCGTCTTTCTTGGGGATCCAGACGAGACGGCATCGCTTCCCGCAAGCTGGAAACGTGCGTTCGTCCAGACACCTGTTGTAAAGTCGCGCCAGTTTGTCGTCCGTTGCATTCAGTATGTGTCTCGCCGCCTCGTTGGGTATTTTGTCTGTTCCGGTCGCTTTGTGTTTTTGTAGTCCATTCACAATGTTGTGTATTTCTGTCATCGCTATTGTTGGTTCGGTGTCCTGTTTGTATTCGTGTTTCGTCGTTCTTATTTCCCGCATATCCTCGTTGTCGTCCTCTGGTGCGTCCTGCGGGAAATATTTCCGCACAAGGTATTCCTGTTTGTCCTCCTCTGTCTCGGTATATGTCCCGTCGTCCTTTCGTATCATTTTGTTTATGTCTGTATGTTTTTCCCCGCCAGGATGTTCCAGGCTTTGTGCCAGGTGGCGTCCTTCAGTGTGTCCGTGATGTCTTGGTCGTATGTCCGCTGTCTCGTTTGGTTGATGAGCTTCTTGAATTCCCGTCGGTGTTCTCTGTATTGTCGTTTCCTTGCGTATCTTTCGTCGTCGTCTGTTGTTGCTTGTAGTTCCCTTCGTTCCCTGTTGAGTTGTTTCCTCTGTCTGTCCGGTGTCTCGTTCCACCATCCTGTCTCGTCCCCTTCTCGTAACGTCTTTGTCCTAATGTGTCGGCGACATGCTTGACTGCAGATCTTGTCAAAGCTGTCCGACTCTCCGGTTCCAGTCTAGTTGGTCGGTTTGTAGTTTTATTTGGTCCTCGTAGCGTGTCCAGTTTGCATTAATAAAGTCATAAGTGGTCCTTTTGCGTTTGGTTGTCGTGTGTTCAATGTCTATTTCGTATGTTATGTATTTGTGGGCCGAGAGCGTCTCGTCTGCGTTAACCGTCCAGTTTTTAGTGCGTAAGTTTTTTGTTAATGTCATGTCTACGTAGCTGCTTCCCATCGGTCCTTGAAATGTAGGTTGTTCGTATTTTTTGTTTTCCAATGTGTAGCCGTTGTCTATAGACCAGTTGATCAGGTCCTCTCCGCGTTTGTCATTAACGTTGCCGCCCCATATGTCACTGTGTGCATTGATGTCTCCGCATAGTAGGTGTTGTCTAATTTGTGTTGTGTGTTCGCGCTGTCTCTGTCGTATTCCTCTAGTCTCGTGTTTTTATTCCCCCTGGTTCGTCGTATATGGATGTTATGTACGTGTTGCCCGCTTTGTTGTTTATTCGTATTGTCGTTCGTAAGTTCCGTTATTATCGTGTAGTCTATGTTGTCCTTTATCCATATTTCCGTCTTTGAGTTCCGTCCATTGTGGAGTTTTTTTGTTTTGTTGGTCGGTCTGTACGTTGTGTATGGTTCTTGCAGCATGACGATGTCTATGTCGTGGTCGGTTTTGTATTTGTTTAATAGTGCTGTCGCCGCCTTCCCTCTGTCTACGTTAATTTGTAGTATGTTCATGTCTGTCTGTTAGTGTTGCTTCCGTAGTTTACGTTTGTTTGTTGGTATTGTCTTGCTTTCCTTTGGTACACGGGGCACAGCCTGCCTCTCGCCGTGTGGTGTCTCATGTCCCTGGACGTTCCTTGTGACGCGCAATTAGGACAGTCCGGTTTGCCAGACGTACACTGGCGGCCCTCGTGGGGCCCCCCGCACACATGGCACCTTGCCCGCTCCGTGCAATATTTGTACGGGTGTCCGAACTTGTGGCACTTGAAGCACAGTGCCACATTCACCTCCTCCCTTATGTAGATTTCCGTTAAGTCTATGTATATCTTCCCCTTTTTCACCATGGTCCTGAATGCCTCGGGTATTGCTTCCATGGTCACGTTCTCCTTTGCTTCGTTTATACATGTTGTCCTTCTCACCACTTTCAGTTTGTCTTTTATGTTGTCTCCCAGCTCCTGTTGCAGTTCCTTGTTTCCTGTGATTATTGCGTCCATAAGTTCGTCGTCCGTATATCCCCTCATTACACCCGTGATCAGTAGTTTCGGGTTTGTCCTCCACTCTGTCACATTTGTCGGTCCTGCCTCATCCTCGTTCAGGATCTCTCCCACCCTAGCTATCAGGGACGCCACCTTCTCTTGTTGTTCCGGACTGAGGTGTTTGGCGGGAGACCGCTTCTCTGCCTCCATCCGCCCCTTTTTATACAGCCTCACTGGCGATCTTGGGAGGGACTGCCGTTTTGGGATAGCGCCCATGTCTTCGCCCTGTTTTTCCATGTATTCCCAGTTGTATGTTGTTTTTCGTTTCCTTTCTTCTTCCATTTCTTTTGCTGCGTTGACCCCTTTGCGTTGACCCCTTTTGCCCCTCCCCTTTTTTAGGAATTATTACAGCGTTTTTCCAGTCCTGTGGGAAGTGCTGCAATTTAAGGACTGCGTTGACTATTTGTACTATTAGCACTATAGTTTTCCGCGGTAAGTTTTTGAGGAGTAAATAAGGGATGCCGTCTGGCCCGGGGGCTTTTCGGCTAGGGAGGCACTGAAGACACGATTATATCTCCGACGGGGTTGTTATGTAATTTAAAAGGCCCTGCATAGTCTATAGCCACCGATGAGAATGGACGCGAGGAATTTACACGGGCACCCGGCAATTCACCCATTATTGGAGCAACAGTTTCTGTAGGATTTGCCCTAAAACAGGCCACGCATTTTCTTAGAACCGCCCTAACCCGCTGCTTGCCATTTATATGGCCAATCAGCCCTGTGCTATATCACTCACGTTAACTTTAACGTGCATGTTATCCGTCAAAAACGTTATGTGACTGGAACTCGTGTGTTGTATCAGTCAAACCGTTATATTAGCTCAGTTAGACCAGCTCACGGGCCAGGCATCCAAGCCAACTGAAGCAGGCAAGAAGAACAAACCAAGCTTTAGCGCGGCTGTTAAAAGCGCGCAAAAGCCCACCACCCCCAACGCTGCTACCCAAAAGGCGCCACCAGCAAAACCTGCAGCCACAGTCCCACCCGTCGCAGCCGGTATATCCGCCAGGAAAGCGACAGCCCTCTTGGACCGAACACAGCGCCCGTACCACACTTACACGTTGCCAGAAGACAAAAAACTCCACGCTGTAATCCGCGGGTTGCCTGAAGATCTAGAGATCGTCGAGGTGGAGCTCGAGCTTCGCCAACAGGGGATCCAGGACGCATAAGCCCACCGCATGATAAGCCGACGTACCAAGCAACAGCTTAACCTGGTGCTGGTGAAAACCAGCAACCAAGCAATCTGGGAAGTAACCAAATTGCTGGGCCTGGTCATCAAAGTGGAGGTAAAGCGCAAGTCCAAGGAGCCAGGACAATGTTACAGGTGCCAGCGTTACGGCCACGCACAGCGCAACTGTAAAAACACTCCGAGGTGTGTGAAATGCGGCGAAAATCACCGCAGCTCGGAATGCCAGCTACCCCAACCGGCAGAGGGACAGCCGAAAAACTGCCGATGCGCTCTCTGCGGAGCTCACGGCCATCCAGCCAGCTGGAGAGGATGTCCCAAATACCCAAAGAAGAAAATTCCGGTTGCGCGTAGGGAACGCCAGAAAACGAGGGACCCAAGCCCAAAGGCGCTAGCACCAACGGATACCCAGTCTATGACAGTCGTTCTCCAGGCGCTGCTGGCAAGACTCAATGCATAAAAAGCCCGCGAGCATTACAGTAGCCTCCTGGAATGTGAACGGGCTGCGGCAAAGACAACCTAAACTGGCAGCTCTACTAGTCAGCAAGAAACCAGAAGTTTTCGCGCTTCAGGAAACCAAACTAGGATGCAACGCAAGGATCAATTTCCAGGATTATGTAGACTACAGGCACGACATCACAAACTGCAAAGGCGGAGTGGCGCTCCTAATCAGGAGAGACATCGATCACCATTACATCGGAATCGGCGATACAGAAATCCAAGCAATCAGTGCCCAAATCAACACTGCGCGAGGACCAATAACAGTAACATCAGTGTACAAGTCGCCGCAAGAAGCATTGAACCTGCAAGATATCCAAATTCTCTTAGGAAATAACCAAGCGAAACTGCTAATAGGGCGACCTGAATTGCAAACATACGGAGTGGAACAGCACCCGTATTAACAGCAATGGCCGCAAGTTAGCAGAAGCGGTAGAAACCCAGAATGGCATTATTCTAGGCCCAGATATCCCCACTAGGTTGCCAACAGGAGTTTGGACTCCGGAAGTGCTGGACATCGCCATCCTCAAGAACACGAGGCAAACAGCAAGTATCGAGACTCTCGAGGAGGGATCCTCGGACCACAATCCAATAATACTCAACCTAGGAGATGACGACAGGGCGCAGCTTCTGATGAAAAGAAATACAACCAACTGGGCAACGTTCGCAGAACTAATACAGCAACTAATTGCTATTCCAGAGATAGATGACAAAAATGACGTGGATCAAGCAGCGAAAATCCTGGAAGATGAAATAATTTTAGCATACAGCAAAAGTTCGGTGACCGAGGAACTGCCGGTAGCTCGCGCTTAACTGCCAGATAGGCTCCGCAGGAAAATCCGCAACCACCGGAAACTCCGCAGACACTTCCGCTTGCACCCAACGGAGGAGAATAGGGTTGCCCTAAACCAACAAGGGCAACTGCTCAGAGAGGCTCTACGCGAGTACAGGAACGAGAAGTGGGAGAGCCACCTGAAATAACTGAGCGTTGAGGACCAAAGCATCTGGAGAATGCAAAAGGCTCTGAGACGTGAAGACACCAGGATACCCACCACTCCATGGATCGCAAGGTTTGGTTTACTCAGCACAAGCTAAAGCTGATGTTCTCGCAGATACTATCGAGCGCCAAACAAGAGCGAACACGCATCCAAATGACGGCCACCTCCATGAAACAACCGTGAGGCGAGCAGTCCGAAGGCTCCGGACCGTAATAGCCGGCAGTAGAATCTGCCCTACCTCCCCCGGGGAAGTAGCGGCAATCATCCGGCGTGCCAAGACTAAGAAAGCCTCAGGAAGAGATGGCATCAGCAACAAGATGTTAAAACATCTTTCGACGAAAGGAATAGCCTCAATTACCAACATAATCAACGCTATTTTTAGGACGGCATTTCCCGAGCATCTGGAAGCACCCCGAAGTTATCATGCTACCCAAAGGCAAAAACAAGAGCTGTCCCCAAAATTACCGGCTGATCAGTCTGCTCCCAGCCATTAGTAAGATAGCTGAACGAGCCATCTTACGAAGACTGCGGGACGAAGCAGACGAACTAGATCTGATACCACTGGAGCAGTTCGGGTTCAGAGGGAAACACTTCGGTTAAGGATAAAATTTAATAAACAAACCTTTAACTTGGTCGATGATAATTTTGGCAAACGATATTAAAGAGAAATAATTGGAATTCTTTGACAAATGAGAAATATAACGAGTATGTGGTTAATACGTAGTAAACGTGAAGAAACGAGTTACGGTAACGAGTAATGTGATCGATAGGATTGCAAGGAATTTCACACTTCCCGAACCAAATGAGACAACAGTACTACGAGAATGCACTAATAATCGATTTCAAACGGACTGACCTTAGTTTTCCTCCTAGCTGACTTCGAGCTATTCTATCCGGCTCGAAGGACCATATGTTTAGTTGCTAGCTCCAGCAATAACGTTTAGCTGGGTAAGCTAGCCGCGGAATTTTTTGGATGAGAAAGGCACTTGTTTAATTCACTTGATAATGAACTGTATTTATAGGTATATAGGTTTTATTATACCAGGTAGACTCGTGATGAAAGGTACAAAAATCATAAATGGGATGGGGGATGTGTGGATTTTTATTCTAGAGCGAGTTCTTACGAACTTTGGCTCCTTCTGGGTGCCTTGTTGGCCTGATGGAATGATTGGCTTAATTTGAGTTCTAATTTTGATTGGTGCAAATTGCACCCCCTAGCCCTCGTACCTCTGCAGTTTTATATGAGAAAGAGAAGAGAAAAAAAACCAACGCTGAAGCGGTCAAGGGTTGGGTGAGGGGAAAGGGGGGAAGGTGGGATGAATAGCTTAGGGGTTTTAAGTTGGGAGATCTCATTCCACGGGAGCCATAATGGAGGTTTGGGCCCGATTTCCTCGATATTCGCCATGATTTGTGTCAAATGTGGACTTTACCACTGGGTTGGGGTGGTTTTGGACTTTTATTTTGAATTTGCTGTGCTTTTTTGTGAGGAATTGCCTGATGGTATCCATTTTCAGGTCCTCATGTATTGCCGTATTTCGAACGTACCAGGGGGCTTTGGATCTAAGAAATTTGTTCTGGAAAATTTGGATTTGGGAGATATTGGACTGGCTTGCTTGTATAAAGGAGGAAGCGCCATAGAGGATTTGAGGTTTGAATATTTGTTTGTAGAGTAGAATTTTGTTCTTCAGGGATAGCTTGCTGGTACGTTTGAGTAGAGGGAAGAGGGCGGCTTTTCCCGCTCTTGCTTTGGCTATTTTTTTAAAGTATTTTAATTGTTTTGACCAGGCTATGTCTTTATTGTGTAGGGCTAAGAGTTTCAGTTTGTTGGTTTGTTTGTTTGTGATCATTAGGGCTTGTGTTTTCTCTGTGTTAATTTTTATTTTCCAGGTGTTAGTCCAGTTTGCCAGTTCGTTTAGTAGTTTTTGTAGTTTTGCGTGTATGTATGCAGGGTTTTTGTTGGTGTAGTAGAGGCAAGTATCGTCGGCGTAAAGGGCGATCGTCGGCGTAGAGGGCGATTTTAGCGGCTGGATCTTTAGGGATGTCGGCTGTATATATATTATAGAGGATTGAGGAGAGGGGGGATCCTTAGGGTACTCCCGTTTCCGCCTTTCTTTGCGAGGACAGTTTGTCATTTAATTGTACTCGGAATTTTCGGTTCTTGAGTAAATTTGCCACAAACTGCACATAGGAGGTTGGCAGTTTGCAGTATTTCTCCATTTTCCAAGTAAGTCCTTTGTGCCAGACTTTGTCGAACGCCTTTTCTATATCTAGGAGAATAACCCCCGTGGAGGCTTTTTCCCGAAGACCTAGTTTTGCGTCCTCCACAAGTCTGGCCACTTGCATTTCGGCATCATGATTTCTCATGAATCCAAAATGCTCGTTTGGGATTTTCGCGTTTTTCGAGAGTTTTTCTAGGAGTCTTTCCTTGAAAAGGTTTTCTGTTATTTTGGCGAAAGTGGGTAGAAGGCTTATTGGGCGCCAATTTTGAGGGAAAGTTGTGTTTTTGCCCGGATTTGGGATAAGGAACACTGCCGCTGTTTTCCAGCTGGTCGGGAACTTCCTAAGTTCGAAAGTACTATTTATTATCGTTATTAGTAGTAGCAGAAGTGTTTCAGGGAGCATTTTAATCACCCTGTTTGAGATTTTGTCAATTCCTAGCGCTGTTTTTGGTTTTAGTGACGTTACTTTGAGTTCGTCTAAAGTCACGGGGGAGATTTTTTCGTCTTGTTCTGTTAGTGGCCTGGATTTTATGGATCCTCCTAGTTTTTCAATTTGTTCCTCAAAGTCCAGGTCATCGCCTAGTGTGTAGTCAACTCTGAACTGGTTTTCCAGCGAGTCGGCAGAAGCTAGTTAGAATCACTTCCTTGGAAAAGTTTTTAAAACAAATTTTTATTTCGATTGATTTAGATTCCAGCTTCAAGATACGACTGTCCGTTATTACAGGCTTGATAGAATATATACTATTTAACTGCTGATGAGTTTACATGCTATCTGTGAAACTAAAGAACATTATGTACCTCGTAAGCATAATTAGATATTTCCTTATGCTAAGTTGCGAAATAGAATATCATGAATTTGTAAAGTTGGCTAAATAGGATATCATAACTAGCTTCCGCTTTTTCCTTGTCGGTGTAGACCAGTCCGTTGTTGCCGTGAATGGATAGAAAGTTGATGTTGGGTTTTCCTTGGAATTTTTTGTCCATTTTCCATACCGAAATTTCACCGGGCTCTAGATTTTCCAGAAACGTTTGCCAGTTATTATTTTTGATTTCCGCTATTTGTTTTTTGATTTGGTTTGTTAATTTATTTGCCTGTGAGTTATGATTAGGGTCAGAATTTTGTTTAGCTAATCGCTTAAGGCGATTTCGCAGTTTTATTTGATTTTTGATGTGGATTGGAAGGCCGAAAGGGTTTTTGTTTGTGTTTGGTTTGAGCACCGTTGATTTTTTCATAGCCTTGGTGATTTTTTCGGTGAGGAAGTTTGTGAGAGAGTTAAGTTCGTGGGGGTTTGTTATTTGGGATTGTAATTTCGTTCAGGTAGTGTGATAGGGCGTCCCAGTCCAAGTATGTTAGCCGTTGTAGAGGGATGTGTATGTAGTGTTCGTTTAGTAGGATTCTGATTGGGTTGTGGTCTGAACTAAGGGAGTCTGAGTTTGCAATTGCCAAATCAAGCGCGAGATTTTTTGAGACTGCTATATCCAGGATATCTGGCGTTTGTAGATGGAAGTGGGTGGGTTCTTCCGGAACGTGTATTTGCAAGTCTAATTGCTCCGCGATTTTTAAGAGTTTTCTTCCCTCTGGGTTTGTCCTTTTACAGCCCCATGAGGAGTTTTTACTGTTTAGGTCCCCCGCTAAAAGGGTGGATTGTCCAGAGGGGAACAAAATTTTGTAATGCTCCATAGTGGTGGTTTTATTGGGCGGTCTATACGCGGAGATTATTTATATGTTTGCGTTTTTCATATGGAGGCTTATGGCCGTAGATTCAATTATGGAGTTGAAAGGGGGGAGTTGACTATGTTTTATAGATTTTTAATGACCATTGCGGTGCCTCCCCCTCGGGAGGTTCTATCTGTCCGGTAGGTTAGATAGTTGTTAAAATAGAGGGAAGTTTGTGAGACAAGGAAGGTTTCTTGGATGAGAGCGATGTCTATATCGTTTTCGTATAGGTATGCCTCAAATTCATACTTTTTAGAGTATAAATATGAGGCATTCCATGACACGATATGGACACCTGAGGGAGTAGTAGTAGTAAACATCTTTATTTCTAAAAAAGGCTATCGACCTATCGGTCTTTCTGCCCTTGTTTAATACATGCAGCTTTAATCTAAATAAAAAACAAATATGAAAATTCTCTTATTCTAGGTTAACAATACTATTAAATAAATAAGATTTCAGTGGCAAGAAGAAGTTATTTTATTGTCCACTAGTCCGTAGCGTTTGTAAGTGTTCGAGTAGCGTTAATGTAGGGAAACGGAAGCGGGATTGTCTGGTTGGTCTTGTAAGACAAAGGGGATTCAGTATGGTCCAGTTGTAGGGGTTGTTTGTCCATTTTGTCTGTAGCTGTATGAGTCTTTCCGAGATCTTTGTCATGTTTGTGCGTTCGTATAGTAGTTGGGTGGGGGGGTTGTGTAGTGGGTTTTGGGGGTGTCTTATTCGTGTTATTAGTCTTAGTGCAATTTGTTCTGTTGTTTGTGTATAACGTTTTGTCCTTTCTGTTCCGTTGGTCATGAGTATATGTCCAAAGTCTAGCAAGGGTCTACAAATAGCTTTATATATTTTGGTGGCGGTGTTTGTGCTGATTCCTCTGTCTTTGTAGGTTAGTGATCGGAAGTGTTTTGTTCTCTTTATTGTTTCTGTCCTGATGTTTCGTATGTGTTTAGTGAATTTAAGTTTGTGGTCAATTGTGATTCCAAGGTATTTTACGTCGTTTTTTGGTTGTGTCGTTTGGCCGTCTGCAGTTATTGTAGGGGAGTCAGCGTTGAGTCTGTGGTTTGTGAGCAGAAGTTGGTTTTTTTGACGCGTTTGGTGTTAGTCTCCATTTATAAAACCATGTCATTGTGTTGTTTGTTAGTGTTTGGAGTCTTTGCGCCGCTCTCTCAGTAGTTTTGTCATGTACAATAAGTGCCGTGTCGTCTGCGTATTGTAATATGTATTTTTTATGATTTTTGTCTGGTAAGTTGTAATTGTATATGTCATGGCAGTATATATTGTAGAGAAACGGTGAGAGCGGGGATCCTTGAGGGAGCCCTTGTTCAGGGGAAAAAGAAAATGACAGTGTTTTGTCAATTCGTACTTGTAGTTGTCTGTTTTCTAGTAAGTTCTTTATGGTGTGTAGTAGATATGTTGGTGTGTGTAGTTTGTATAGTTTGTATAGTAAGCCTCCATGCCAGACACTATCAAAAGCCTTGTTAATGTCCATAAACAGGCAAGCTGTCTTTCTGTCAGTTAGGTGGGTAGTTTGTACATTGTTGGCCAAAATAAAGAGCGGATGAACAGTCGAGTGATGCTGTTTGAAACCAAATTGGTAGGTAGGTATATACTTTCCAATCACTTTTTCAAGCCGCTGCTTCATTATGCATTCAAAAATCTTGACCAGTACTGGAAGCAGTGTAATTGGTCTGTAGTTGCTCGGTTGTGTATTGTCCAGTCCATTTTTGGGTATAGGGATTATTAAGCCGTTTTTCCATGTTTCTGGGATTCTGCCATTTGTGATGCAGTTGTTCAATTCAGTTAGGATCAGTTTGTGTGTTTCTTGAGTTAGGCTTTTCAAGACTTTTGCCTTAATTTTATCTTTCCCCGGTGCAGTGTTCTTGATGTGCGCTAGGGCTTCATCGTACTCTGTGTCTGTGATCAGTGTGCAGGCATAGTTTGGTGAGTTGTTAAAATAGTTCAAGTACCAGTCGTTGATCAAGTTCCAGTTGTCATTGTCGAATTTAGGGTTTGTCGATATGCTGAAGGCCCTTTGATCGTGTCTGGCGAATGCGTCCACTTTCTCTTTGTCTGTGTAGCGTTCTATTCCGTTTTCGTCAATTGCGTCAGTAGTGCCAGTCTTCCTGTATTGCGCCAGTTCCTTAATTTTTCGCCAGTATGTTTTGCCTTTGTCCTTCTGTATTTCTTTACATGTTTCTAGCCATTTGTCTTGTCGGTATTGTCCAATCATAGTTTTAATGTTTCTGTTAAGTTGGTTCATTGTCTTTTTTAGGTCGTTATTTTGAGTGTTTGTATATAGTCTATACAGTTCTCTCTTATGTTTTATTAGTCTCAGTATGTATTTGGGTAGTGTATGTCGGTAGAAAGCATTTTTTATTTCCGGGCTAAATTTTCCTATGGCTAGTGAAAGTTGTTGTTGTATGGTTTCTATTGAAATGTGCTGTGCTTGTGATTGAATGTAGTCATGTATATGTTGTTTCACTTTGTCTATGTCAGTCATTGTTAGGTTTAAGTTTTTCTCTATAGGAGGTGTATTGGAGGTAGGTTGCGTATGTTGTAAGTCTATGTTAAACGTAATAGCCAGGTGGTCGGATCCCAGCTCGTTGGTTAAGTTTATGTTGTTGATGGTGTTTGTCAAGTTTTTTGTGTGCAGTAGAACGTCTGGTGTTGAGTCTGGGTTTGCGGGCATCAGAAAAGTTGGTGGGGTGTGCTGTTTTATAAAGTCGGAATTTTGTAGAAATCTTTTAAGCTGTTTCGTTTTGCTTTTGTTCATATTAAAGTCGCCTACAATTATTGCATATTTATAGATGCTCGCTTTAGTCAGTATGTTTTGTTCTAGGTTGGAGTGTGGGTGTATGTATGTCAGAAATATGTGTATCAGGTCGTTTAAGTAGGGTAGCGTAAAGTGTAGACAGTCGTTCAATGGGTTGTTGAGGGAGGGAGGATTTGCTCTTCCAAGTTTATATGTTGGTTTTAGGGGAGCTGCAACCCCGCCCCTGGCATGATGGATGGTATTTCCATGCCTATAGATATACTGCCAATTTCTGTACGTTGGTGTTTGTCCTAGTTTGGTTTTAGTCTCTACAAATATGCAGCAGTCTGTGTCGTTTTGTTCTATGTAGTTGTAAATAAGTGGTTTTTTACTGTTAAGTCCGTTGATGTTCGCGTAAAGTACTTTCATATTGAATCTTGTACTTTTGTCACCGTCTGTCTCACCTGTTCGCAGGGTTCCGTTGGAGAGCGTCCCTCGGGCAGGAGCATGTCAAACATTAATATGTAGACATGGTTCCCGAAGAAAACCACTGAGGTGTCGATGTCGAAGTCTTCTATAAATTGTTTTCGTAGTTTTTTTAGTACTTCGTCTCTGTTGGTATTGTTTGTCTTGTTAAGTTGATGTTTGTATTTGTTTATGATGTGGTCATGTGTTGTAATGGGTGTGTGTATTCTACTTGCCACTGTCGTTGTCTCCGCAATCCCGGATGTACGTTTGTTTACACATTTTATTTTTACGTTTGGGATTCCGACGATTGGGGCTGTCGGTCGTTTTGGGCACTTCATGGTCCATGCTGCGTGGTCCTCTGAGTTGCACGCTGCGCACTTGGTTGGCAGTGGTGACTCGCATTTGGAAGTTGGATGGGGCCCCTGGCACTTGTTGCATCTCGGCGATTGCTTGCAGTCCTCCGTTTTGTGGTTGAACATGTTGCACTTGGCACATGGCGCAGGCACGGGTGCTGGTGGTGGTGGTCTTTGCTTTCTGTGATTTTGAAAATGCGGCCCAAAAAATGAACCGCACGTTCGTTCATCAACCTTTCGTATGTGGATATGTCGCCGGTTATTAACGTCATCATTAGTGTGGGTGCGTTGCGCTCTCGCGAGATAATTCTCCTGCAGAACCTTATTCTGAAGCCCTGCTGCTCCAGGCGCTCCAGACGTTTCAGCAACATGCTGTCTTCAATGTCCAGGTCGACGCCAGTGGCGACGACTTGAATATGATGGTGTAATATGGGGACCTGACTTTTGTTGTCGGATTAGTGGGAGGTTACTATTCCTTTGCAGTTTGAATACTGTTATCAGGTTTTCCTGTTTCAGTTATTGTAAGATTTGTGTTGCTTTGTCTTCATTGTTGGTTTTAATTAGAAAGTGATTATCTTGTCTGATAATCACATCTTTGTTGTTGGGGTTGAGTCCCTCCCACCTGATTGCAAGTTGGACTCTGGTGATGGTCGACAAAGCGTTCGCTGTGAATGTGTGCGAATACGTGGGAAATCTTGTTGATGTTGTCTTGCTGTTTGTTGTTTGGTTTTTATTGGTTGTAGACTGATAGTCCAAAGCTATTCGTTTGGCCTCAGGGGTTGGCGTTGTAGGGGTTGGCTGGGTTGGCTGAGTTGGCTGGGTTGGCTGGGTTGGCTGAGTTGGCTGGGTCGTCTTCGGTTTTCTGCCCCGTTTTTTCGATTGTGGCTTTTTGAACCCACCATCCTGGGAGGCATAATCCGATTCGGATTCTTGCGAACTCCCAGGGTTCATCCTTTCGTTTGAATTCTACTCTTATATTCTCGTTGAACGATAAATGCGGTTGGATTCTTCAAATTCTTTGCGCGATGTGTAAACGACCTTGCTTTAAATATCCTCACTGACACGTCTTATCACCACGAAGCTCGAATTCCACCTGAGGGATTAATGCTAGGTTTCAGCATAGCATTTTGAGGATTGCGTTTTGGGAGATCAGGGCCGCAATTTTGGCGATTGTGGCCTCGATCTCTTTGTCGGACGGCAAGAGTTGCAGGATTTGGGGGCTTAGGGAAGTTTGTTCGGAGTTGTAGGATTGGTGAAGTGTTTGGGTTGTGGGGGTTTGGATGGCGGTTTGGGTTGTTGGAGTTGGGATTTTAGTTTTGAGTTGGTTTACTGGGATTGGGGGGGGGGGGGGGGTTGGTGAGGCGTTAGAGGCGGCCGCAATTGCCACTTTATTGACAAATGTGGTGCCCGGTTGCACTGTGTTGTTGAAGAGATTTTGTCTTCGCTTTGCCTCAGCTTGCTGTTTGAAATTTGGGTTTTTAGGGCATTGGAAATAGCTTGTGGGGTGGGGCCCTCCGCAGTTGTTACATTTGGCTGGCGTGTCCCGGGATTTTTGGCATTCCCTGTAAAAATGTGGCTCCGCGCAACTGTGGCAGATGGGTTTTGCGCCGCAGTTCGAAAGAGAGTGGCCGAATTTTTGGCAATTTTTGCACTGCGGTATGTGTTTTAAATTAAAGGTATTTGAATTTCTTTGAGGTTCTATAAGGACTGGCAAGTTTAATAGGTGTTTGGTTTCCTGGAAGTTTGCTTCTGATTGGGGAAGGAGTACTTTTACCATATTGGAAACTTTTTTGTAGTTTCCAAGCCGGTAAAAGTGGGTTTGTGTTGGATGAAATCCTAAATATTTGATTTCTCCCTCAATGTCTTGGATGTCCATGTGCGAGTCCAGACCTTTTATGATGAACGCTAATTTTTTGTCCTCTTGCAATGTAAAAGTATAATATTGTATTTTATTTTCTTTTAAGAGTGTTGTAATTTTCTTATGCTGGTCAGTTGAATTCGGAGCAAAGGAAATTCCCGATTGTTGTTTTTCAGGTTGTTGTATTTTTATGTTGTTGTGATGGAGAATTTTTTGGACTTTGACCCAATCGGCTGGGTTCCTGATGTTTATTGGAACTGTGCCTGATTTGGGCTTTGAACTTTGGGTGGGAGGATTTGTTTGAGTTTGTGTGGACGGATTGCTTACGTTTTCCGTGTTTGTTGGACTTATTGGAAGAGATTTTGCCTCTTCCGCTTTTAGATGTTTATGCAGCGTTTTATTTGAGGTTTTGGGCAGATTCCGAGCTTGAGTTGTAGGTTTTAGGGGCGGGAAATTGTCAATTTCCATTGCTTCTGGAACCGAGGTTGTTTGGGGCTTGGGGGCTATTTGAGGGGTGTTGGGGGCTTCAGCGGTGGGATTTTAATTTAAAAATATTTCAGCGTATTTAATCAGATCGTTTATCTTTTTATTTGCTATTTCTAGCTGTAGAGAAGTGATGAATTTGATTTCTTTAGCCTTTCATTTTCGTTAGCTAGATGTTGTTTACCGCGGGTAGTATATGGTGAAGCCTTAGTAGTGAATAAAATGTCTTTTGGTAAGGGAGATTTGAGTGCAGAGGTACTTACCTGGGGTTTCGGGGGCACTGGCTTTTCCTGTCTTTGAGCACTAGTTTTGGTTTCACTTCCACATTCACCTTGCACTTTTGAGTCCACAGCTTTAATTGGCTCGATGCACGAAATTCGCGGGTCAGTCATTCTTCTGGCGTCCTCCACGTGTGCGGTCACACGTGGATTTGTTTGAAGCCCTTTTGTGGGCTTTTCGCAGGAGCAAGGAGGTTTTGCCGGGTTTTTGGTCACTATATAAATTTTTGAAATGGGACTGTATCTCTATCGAGACGCAGCCGAGTTTTCGAAACCGCGTGTTTAGCAAGCAATTGTTTGTTTACGGCGCACTGGGCAACACTGGTAACAATCCAAAATCGGTAATGAAGTCATCAATCAATCATAGATGGGACGATATTTAGCCCTTATATAGGCGCGCCGCCTCTACCGTGATAATCTCTAACTAAGTGGCGTTGTCACCTTACCGACGTTGCCAACTATTCCTTAATTAATTAACACAGTCCAAAATTATTCTGCAATTTGTAAAAGTACTGAAAGAGTTCGGTAAACAAAGTTTATTTTATCTCTGGATGGAATATTCTGCATCAACTGTTTAAAAAGGATTTCATGTAAGGTGGAGCCAAGTTAAAAAATAATGGATACTGTCGAATGCGAAACATTAAATCTAAAAGCTAAATCATCATGCGGAAAATTTTGCCTAAGTTTCATGAGAGTTATGAGTAACTGATCTTTCTTACTTACTTTTTCGACTTTCCAGCCGTTCGCAAGGGATTCGATTCTCTTTTCTGTGACATGACCCTCCCCTGCCTCTTCCTCGCTACGCCCATGGGCGGCACCGTTTCAAACTTGACATTTCGATACTTAAATAGTTAAAAATAACATTCCGATGGCACTACGAGAACCTCGCTAATTTGCGTTCATTCGATGTCTTATCGCTGAAATTCCACAAAAGCTTTTAAATTCTATCAACAAATTCTAAAAATACGTTGTTTTTTAAATAAAAAAAACATGGTCAGAAAATTTAAAAGATGTAGCCAAAATAGGAATATTATTGTTAATTCGTTTTTGCTTCTTGGGCTGTTCAGTCAGTCAAGACTTTTATTTAGTCCATGAAGTGTGAGAATGGTTTATTCTTTTCAAGAAAGAACTGCAATTATTTTCGTTTATGGAGAGGTTGGAAAGTGCGCACGAAGGACGGAAATGGGTTTCAATGGAAGAATTGGGAATCATGAAGTAAGTCAGAGATATGAGCTGGATTTGGTTAAAAATCAACCTACGAGTGATGAATGAAGGAGCTCAAAATGAGGTTTTGGGATTATTTGCTGCAGAGCCCACCAACCCCTTGCAGACAGTAGCAGAACAGACAGGAATATAACACGAGACTGTAAGAAAGGCACTGAAAATGCATAAACTCCATCCATACAAAATGCAGATACTTCAAGAACTTTATGACGATGATTTTAATAGAATAGAGTTCTGCGAATTCATGAGTCGTCAAGTCAACGCCATTCTCAATATTCTGCCGAATATCTGTTTCAGTGATAAATGTTCATTTTTTCTAAATGGAAATGTTCATCATCATGATTGAGCCCTATTTTAATCCACTGCTGGATATAGGCGGCCTCCTCTCGCGCATACTTGTGGAACGCATCATCAGAACTATACGGGACACCTACAGTTTATCGCCGGTTCATAGCAGCACTAGTTGAGAGGGGTTTTGGCAGGTTTACTCGTAATAGTTTCCAGCTATCTCCACGAGGTGGCCGGGGGGTCGAACCCGGGATTTCAATCATGGCAAGCGGATGCGTTCTCCACCACACCACTGTGACCACTAGAGAAACATGTATTGGAGATAATTGCAACATAGCCTTCCAGTACTCGGGGCATTGCACGACAACTCACACTTTCCCAGGCAAGTGGGCACCAGATAATTACCGAGGAAGGGCTACACCCCTACAATGTATGTAAGATGATGTAGGCACAGGAGACATTAAATCTCTGGTTTACCGAACACCGATACAAATTTAGCATGAATTAATTAACCGAATATGAAAAGCTGCTCGAGAAGAGTGCATAATAACATGATTACACGGGCACAAACGTGTTTTGAGTTAAACGGGCAAACGAACTTCGAACACCTCTTGTGAGTTGTCCAGTTCCAAAACGGTTCTCTCAAACCCACAGATTCAGAATTTCATTTTACCACCACTCACCGAAATGGTTTTCTTATTTGTAGGTTACTGACTTTCTTCTTCACTTACCGTAGGTTTAGTTGTGAATAGATCACTGAACTATAACGTTGTATAGGAGATATTGTTGAAATCGTTGAAATTGAAAGAAAAAATTGTCAAACCCAGATATGTTTATATGTGTGAACACATTAATTTGAGGTTATGATAACATTAAAAGAACAATTCTTCCTTGACAATATTGACATTTAACGACTACGTTTAACCAAGTCTGTTGAATTTATTGTTTACACCTGAACCTACTTCATTGTCTCTTTCTGTAGTTTTCTATGGTTAGGTCCTACTTGAGCTTTTGATATTTAAAAAGCAACAGGTATTTAAGCAATGTTAATGAGGCACATTACCTTGAAAAACGTAGTTGCCGACCTTCTGACATAGTTTTTTGCAAATATCTCAGTTTTTGATTAGAATTAATTTTTTAAACTATTTTTTCTGCACTTTCTAAACATTCGCAGACAGCACCCCCAGATAGATAGATAGATAGATAAAAATTTATTGAACATTCCCATTAATAAAATTCACAAACAAAGTTAACAAACATAACTCCCATGTCTAGCCAGATGTTCGGCCGGTTGCTCTTTGCCCATGATCTAAATAGGCGCGCTAAGTCGTCCATTACCTGGGCAGTGCCCTAACATGGACATTCCCGAGCTAGCCATACGCACGACAACGTCAGGAAATAGTCTTGAAGTGGCGGTTTTGGTTTTATTCGAGGGGCATTCATTAAGGAAAAAAGGTCTTCCTGAAGGGAAGCCAAAAACCCCTTTTGCTTCGACCTTTAAGTTTGATACTGTCAGCCGTGGCGTTAACCGCCGGCAGTTTCAACTAGATGACCAAATCCATCCGCCCCCGCCCCGATCGGTGCAAGAACCAGCCAACACCAGCCAGAACGAGGCAGGACGGACCCGTCAAGTCACGTCATGTTGGATTTGTGCGTTTCCAGCCTGCTAAAAACGACTGTCTGCAACTGGCAGGCAATGTTTGTTTGTCGTCACGTACTGTCAGGGACAAAATCCTCATAAAATATGGGAAGTCGCTTATACAGGGGACCATGGGTTGGGCGATCGTTTGCTCTTACTTGGGTGATATTTCGCGTAAGGACTGAGCCTTGCACTCCGCTATGATAAAATTTTTCAGCGATGGTATCTATATAGTCGGCTATATAGGCCATCCCTGTAGCTTCGTGCATTTCGGTTATTCTGGTGTATCTGTCAGCCGATAGAACGCCTCTTAGGAACCTATTTTGGGTCCTTTGAACACGTCGTCTCGTGGAATCGCAGACAGAGTGCCAGACAGGGGAGCCGTAGGTCAGTATGGGCCTTATAGTGGAGGTGTAGAGCAGAAGTTTATTTCGAGGTGATAGGAAAGAATTTGGCGCCAGAAGAGAGTACAACTTTCTTCGGGCCATGAAAGTCTTTTGTACAGCATAGTCAACATGCTTATTGAAATGGAGTCGGGCGTCTAGTTTGAATCCCAGGTATTTCACCTCTTTTGTTGGTTTGATAGGAGTATTTTGGACCACGAGTGGTGATAAGATTTTATTGTTAGTGAATTTGCGCGAAAAGATAATAAGTTCCGTCTTCCTGGGATTCACTTTAAGTTTCCATTTGTCAAAATACGGCGTCAATAAACTCAGGTGATGTGCAATGCGAGATTTCGCAGCCTGAGCATAAAAAGACGATGCGTAGATAGCCGTATCATCAGCGTATAGTGCTATTTTTGTAGTGGGAAGTTTTGGAATGTCTGCTGTGTATAATGTATACAGCAGCGGCGAAATCACTGTTCCTTGTGGTACTCCTGCCGCAATGCGTCTTTTGGCAGAAGTGGAATTCTCCACTTTCACCTGGATGGAACGGTTTTTTAGGTAAGACGCTATCAGGGAAACTAGGTAGAGTGGCAGTGAATGCACGGCAAACAACTTGTACAGCAGGCCTGTGTGCCAGACTGTGTCAAAGGCCCTTTGCATGTCGAGAAGCAGCATAACCGTACTTTGAAGCTTATTAAATGCTGCATAGGCATCCGTTGCGATCCTAGCAGTCTGCAGCGTTGTGTTGTGTCTTGGTCGAAAGCCAAACTGCTCATCCGGGATTAAACTTCGAAGCTCGGCTGCTGCCTGTAATCTCGAATGGATGACCTTCTCGGTTAATTTGCCGAGGGTGTTCAAGAGGGAAATTGGCCTATAAGAGGCGGGTTCGGTCGGGTTTTTGCCCGGCTTTAAGATGGGGATTATTACAGCGTTTTTCCAGTCCTGTGGGAAGTGCTGCAATTTAAGGACTGCGTTGACTATTTGTACTATTAGCACAATAGTTTTCCGCGGTAAGTTTTTGAGGAGTAGATAAGGGATGCCGTCTGGCCCGGGGGCTTTTCGGCTAGGGAGGCGCCGAAGACACGATTGTATCTCCGACGGGGTTGTTATATAGGAATGCAAAATCGAGGGTGGTATAGGATACTTCCGTTCTACAAAAACAGCGGTCTGTCTTTCCATTTCGTTATCCTGAAGGGCTGGTTGGACCTTGTGTACTTCTGCCAAAAAGTCGGCGAGCAGCTCGCACTTGTCACTGGTGGTAATATAACTCCGCCCCTCTTTTTCAAGAGCGGGGACTTGCTCATAGCCTTTTCGCAGACTTCTCGACAGTTTCCACAGAGAATTGTCACGGGGAGTCAGATTTCGCAGTTTCTCCGCCCAGGTATAATTCCTGTATGCGGAGATTTCACGCTGTATGTCTCGTGCAAGCTCTGCTGCCATTATGCGATCGGCAGGTTGCCTGAATCGCTGCCAACGCTTCCTGATTCGATTTTTCGCCTTAATAAGGTCCAAAATTTCCTCAGGAAGATTGTCGTGCCGCGGTCTGTTCGGAACTTTTTTGGCCAAAGCTTGCTGTGTCCGTTGTATATTCCTGGTCAGACCTTTTACCGCATGCTCTAGAGCCTCGACAGTATCAATCTGGCCCGGAATACACGTCAGGTCTTGTAGTCGTTTTCGATATTCGCGAAAATCGAAATTTTCGTATGAATATCGAAAGTCGTTAGTTTGTGTGCGCTTTAAATCCCTAATGTCGAGGTAAATGGGCAAATGGTCACTGCTGAGGGCGTCTATAACCACCATCTCCGTGAGATTGGTGACAATTCCGAAGTCGAGGCAGGATGGATTCCCTCCACTGTTCGGGTAATGCGTTGGGGATGAAGTGGGCATAACGAGTAGGCCATTGTCGCGAACGTAGTCGGCTAGAAAATTGCCGGCTGCGTTTTTATGTCCAGGGTTATTGAATAGTGGATGGCGGGCGTTGAAATCTCCCATTAGCAACACCCTATTGGTGTTTATGAAGAATGGATCGACATCAGCGGCCTGTAAGCGTACGGTGGAGAAATAGCCACAGTAGATCAAAACTCCATCAGGAAGTTCAACGCCGACGTTCTCTATTGCTGACTGCCTGTGTGGCAGTCTCCTGTATGGAATTGACGTTTTGACCGCTATGGCCACCCCTCCCCTTAAACCGGGCCTATCGGCACGTTCGAGCCTGTACCCCCGAATCCTAAGTATATCCCCGGGGCGCAACCATGTTTCGACAATCAACGCCACGTCGACATCCTCGGTCCGAAGGAAGTGCACAAACTCACCGAGACGACTCCGGAGTCCGCATGAGTTCCATTCTCCTATCCTCATAGGGCACAGTTGGCAAAATCAGGGCTTAAAAATCGAAGCTGTTAATATCTTCATTGAAGAACTGCGCTGAGACTAGGAATTTGTCTGTCTTCGAGACGCAACCCCTCAATGCAGCGCTGTAAAATCTTACCGCCTTGATCACCTCCCCCAAGTTGATTTGCGACGACAGCTCGGCGAATTCCCGCTGGACACTGCCCAGCATGGCCACCGCGTTCCCATTTATACCATGGGCCGGGTGGGCGGAGCTCGTCGGGACAGCTTCGTGCTGCCTCAGCGGAGGAAACTCCGCTAATGAAGGCGGTGGCGGGGGCAGCATGGTCCTGTTGGCGTGACCTGGCGCCATGGTCCTGCTGCTTAGGGATGAAGGGTGGATCGGGCCAGGGGCTCGACTGGTTTGACCCCAGGCTGGCCTCGTTGGAAGAGGAGCAGGGACGAAACGCTGCTTCTCCGCCGGGACTTGCGCCTGTTTGTAAATGTATACTGGGCAAGCCTCGTCAAAGCTACGATGAGGCCCACCGCAGTTAGCGCATTTTAATGTAGCCCCAACGGGGCAGGCCGTGATTTCATGCCCCCCAGCGCATCGGGAGCATTTAAAGTCCCGGCGGCAGTTCCCGAAGACATGACCCCAGCCCTGGCATCGACGACATTGTGTCAGGGTCTTCCGGTTTTTACGGGTTTCCCACGAAACCCTGACACTACACACCACCCTGGCCTCGGCGTTAAGCCTTCGGAGGGTTGCCTTGTCGCTGGTGACGACCAGGTAGAGCGGCCTGTAAAGTGTCTTCATTTTGAAGACACTCTTCACTTCCAGTCCCCGGTCTGCCAGATCCTGCTTTATGGCAGTCGGATCGACATTCCCCTCCAGGCCCCTCAGGACGAACGCGTGGGTTTTTTCCGACGAAGGGGCGTACGTATGGAACTGGCTCTTGTCCTCCTCCAGGGATCGTTTCACCGCCGCCCAGTCCATAATGCTGGTGCAGTACACGATCAACGAAGCCTTCGTGTACTTCAGCGTGAAAGGCTGACTGGTGATTCCTTTTATACCACCAATCAGCATTGTGTGATCGCTGGGTTTTCCAGCGATCACAATTGGCGGCGGCTTTTCTGCCTTCTTGGTTTGGTTTGCAGTTGCCGCAGGGCTCTCAGCAACTGCTTCCCGTTCAGTCCCCACGATGTTGTTGGGCAGTGTTGGAGGCTCATCCACGATTGGCGGCTGGATGGGCGCAAAGCGGTTCCTCAGAGTCGTGGAGGCCTCTGGAGCAACAATCAGCGTGCTCCACGCCACAGTCCTTCGCGGCACTACGAACCCGTCATCCGCTGCGCCCGCTGAAGTCGCCCGCGACACCCCTACAGCCTCCTCCATCGCCGATTTTTTCGGAGCCGGGGTTGGTGACGCTGGCGATGTTGGGTCGGACTTGGGCACCCTACCCCTCTTCTTGGTCCTAGGCCTTAGACAGTAGCTCCTTTGGGAGCTCCGGTCCGACTCGGATTCCAGCGAACTTCCGGGATTCATTCTACTTATCGCGCAAACCCGGTATTTGCCCGATAAGGAATGTTCCAAACGTTGTCCCAAAAAAAAACGCACAATACAATAACTAACACAAACACAATTTCCACTCGATTTCAACTGTAAAATATCGCACGATTCTGCCTCGCAGCACGTCCACACTCTGCAAGCAACGATGCGAGACTAGGCACCCCCAGAGGAAAGACGACAATCACCCTGTAGAGTCCGTTTTCCTACCACTGGATAGTCAATTAAAAACATTTAGTTTCGATTGAAAATTACTATTCTATTTGACTTATAAAAAGCGAGAACGAGAGAACTGATTATGGGTAAATCTGTAAATTTATTGTCTTAATTACATTATATGAATGTATAAACCGCTATGCATGAATTGATGATTTCATGCAAACCTGTTTAAAACATGATAGGGTTGTGGTTTCTTCTTTTCAGCCGGTTGAAGTTGTCTGGAAGCTTTTACAAACTCCTATAGAAATAATATTTCATTAATGAAGGATGAATTTAACTATCAGTGACATCCGCGCAAACAGTTACCGACACCTACCTTTTTAGCCGCTTCTTGCACTATCTTTTTATTCCTGGCCATATTTGCAGATCCACCTTTGCCCTTTGCTTTCTTTTTGGCCTCATATTGGATCTTTGGCGGTTTCAAATGCTGTATTAAATTAATAATTGTTTAGTATAGTCCTAAATGCTTATTAAATAAAAATTTAAAATAAAAATCTAATGCTCCATCAAAGTAGAATTTCTAATACGAAGGTGGCTTACCAGTAACTTATTTTTGGCTTCTAATTTATCTGCTAAAGTGGGAGTATCCACTTCGGCGATTGCAAATGGATCCAAAGTAATGAATTCCGGTTGAATCTGGAAATTATTTATTTATTTACGGTATTGTAGTTTATTCTAATTAGTAATCTGCCCAATATTAAAAAAATAATCAGTTACCTTTTCCAGTAAAGCCTTCACTTCAGATTCCTGTCTCTGTTTTTTAGACTGGAATAGATTCACCTCGTATGTGTCAAAGTTAGGTTCTCCTGATCCAGGTACTAAGAGGCTAGTAAAGCCTTTGGCAGTTGAAACCCCTAGTACGTCCTCATAGGGACAGAAATTAAGATTACCTGGAAAAATAAATACGTAGTAATTGTTACAGTTCATAGGATAACCTGTAAAACATTATTTAAAGTACACAATAAGTTGCAAAAAGTATTGCAACGAATGGACCTCTTTCTTTCTACTGATTTGACTTGGCTTTGACAACAAAAGCTAATAGAAATAACGTTGGATATTATCGGCAAATCACATACATTAGAAGTCGTAATAAGACAAGAGGTAATAAATAACCAATAGAAACCGCTATTTTAAAACATTCTCCGCGTGTGTAATCTTTAACATATCTAATTTATAAAAAACGTTGCCATTGAAAACCACATTGAGTGCAATTTCATAGATTATTTATTCGTTTATTCACATTAGCCAAATTTCAAACTTTTTACCATTGCAGCAATAAACAAATGCTGGCCGAAGTATGGGGAATATTTCTCATATTGTTAGTAAATGAAACTTTGGGATTTATAATTTCTACAAATAATCGACCAACAACTGACAATGACTTAATGAACTTTGCAACAATAATACTTAATAATGAAAATAATTTAAACATACATTATGGTTACATTTATTGTTGTGTATATTTTCCTGACTGTATTTCAATTTAATCCAAAAAAATTCCTGGGTTTCAGTTTCAGGTTTCAATTTTATTGTTTATTATTCAAAATGTCACAAATACGTTTCGGTGTCTTTCTCCACCATCATCAGTTTGTATCTGGTTAGGAAGTTTTTTCTGTTCCTCTCTCTTGTCAATTTTGCTTGCAATCTCCCATATGTTCCCCTTCAACCTGTCTTCATCCATCAGATCTATCCTGCTTTTGTTCCCAAGCATCTCAATTATTGTTGTGTATATTTTCCTGACAACAGCTTCCTTTCCAACAACTTCCTAACCAGATACAAACTGATGATGGTGGAGAAAGACACCGAAACGTATTTGTGACATTTTGAATAATAAACAATAAAATTGACTGAAACCCAGGATTTTTTTTTGGATTAAATTGAACTACAGTCAGGAAAATATACACAACAATAATTAAGATGCTTGGGAACAAAAGCAGGATAGATCTGATGGATGAAGACAGGTTGAAGGGAACATATGGAAGATTGCAAGCAAAATTGGCAAGAGAGAGGAACAGAAAAAACTTCCTAACCAGATACAAACTGATGATGGTGGAGAAAGACACCGAAACGTATTTGTGACATTTTGAATAATAAACAATAAAATTGACTGAAACCCAGCAATTTTTTTGGATTAAATTGAAATACAGTCAGGAAAATATACACAACAATAATTGAGATGCTTGGGAACAAAAGCAGGATAGATCTGATGGATGAAGACAGGTTGAAGGGAACATATGGGAGATTGCAAGCAAAATTGGCAAGAGAGAGGAACAGAAAAAACTACCTAACCAGATACAAACTGATGATGGTGGAGAAAGACACCGAAACGTATTTGTGACATTTTGAATAATAAACAATAAAATTGACTGAAACCCAGGAATTTTTTTGGATTATGGTTACAGAAAATATGCCTCTAATATTGGTTTCGAACAAAGAAGGGGATGTGGATTCAACAAAATTTTGTGCAATTTGTTTCGCTATCTGGGCATTTGATAGTTTAACTTGTTATTGATATATTATTTTATTTCATGACTTTTGATAACTATAAACCTGTAATATATTGCTTTTGAAAATTATTGATATTTTTTAAATTGATTAATAAAATCTAATCTGAAAATTTTTACAGCTCGATCCTACCATTTACGGTATTGTCAGGCCTGGTTTTTTATATCCGTGCGTTTTGTCATTGCGATAACAGTTTGGAAAGTGAAAATCCGCCATTTCATAATTTAATAAAATCATGTCATAATATTGCTATATAAATGCTAACTAATTCTTAATTCGCATGCCAAGTTAGAGTCTTTTGTCACTGTTGTGATGTTTTAAACACTTACCTATCGAATTGTTAAATCTATGTCTCAAGTAAGGTCTTTTTGCAGCTTGTGTACAGCAATCCCTGAAAAATTAACATTTAAAATACCTTTTTATTTCAACATGACGATTTTGAATGTTCGTCTCTATGCTTTAATACGCATTTTTAATATTTTACATGGAGTTATGCAAAAGCATGTGGTCACAAGTCCGTATTTCAATACATTAAATTGAATATGGTATATACAACACATGTGAGATTGAACGCAAATTTTAATGTCGTCAACATTATTAAAAATTAGAAACATGTAAAAATTAGGTTTTGAACTTTGTCATCAAAGTTTCCAAATTTAGTTGCAAATTTTTCAAAATACAGTAGACACGTATCAATCATCGCATGTGTAAAAGTCGACGTTTCAAACTATTTTATTAATTATACGTATTGAAATTATTTAAATTTTAATTAATCCAATAATACCTGGGCTTGGCTTCAAACAACATTTTTCTTTTTTAAGTAATAGTTTTACCAATTTAACTAAGGCACTTATACATGGTGAATCAAAATTGGCGTCATTCCTATTCAAAGAGTAATGGCGTTTGAAGTACGGAACTACTGTATTTTTTAACTTTTGAATTGATTTCCTCAAAGATATTGACCGGTGAAGATGCGATTTCAACTTTGCTCTTAAGCAATATTTAAAGTCGGTGAATGGTCATGTGGAATACTATTAGTATAGATAAGCAGTGCAAATAATTGAGAAAGTGCAAGTTGCCGAAAGCAGCTGATTGATGGAGTCTACTCTAAATTATCCTGCAATAATTAAAGGAAATAAAATTACTACCGTGACGTGACGTCAAACAGACACATTTGCCCCAAATGTTTACTTTAGTATAAAACAACACCATTAGATCCAAACAGTAATACTGAAACTGAGGAGGTTTATTATGAAGTGACATGTTATGGGTAGTTCTGTAATAAATTACGTATAAATAAAGTATTTACGACATGGCTCTGGAAACTCAATTGAAAACGGCTCAAACGCCATTTGTGTTTTTGTAACAAATGTATAGTTTCGCCAGTAAATTTTTGGGGTATAGCCTGTTGGCTTCGCCTATAGATTTTGGTGATTTAAATATAATGTAACATGTATACACATAACTACATACAATCTCGAAAAGGAACATGCTCGGTCGAAGATACAGAACCTACAACCGACGTTAGCGATAGAAAAATATACACCCTATACAAAGAACACCCTTCTATCATCATACTTTACCCAGATTCATACTAAGACTGATTAAACGCAAAAGAAAACTTCATGGACTGTACAAGCACACGCAAGGCAACGAATTAAAAAAAACTAAACTAACTTAACAAAAAAGTAAAAACTTTGATAAGTCAAAATAAACAAGGAAAATGGCTGAAAACATGCCAAGAACTAGAACAATACTAAGAAAAAACATATCGGCAAAAAATGAAAAAACGATCACAATATAAAAAACAACTCAACCGGAACAATCAACGAAAACGGCAAAGAAGAATACGCAAACCAGAATAAAGCAAACGCGTTCGCCAGTCCTTTATAACTTCCACGAACCCAAACTTTGACGACCAGACCTGGGACAGAGTTAACAACTGGTACGACAATTACTTGGACACCCACAAAAATCAGACACATGAACCAATTTCCGATGAAGAATATAATGAAGCACTTGAACACAAAAATACTTCCCCCGGAAAGGATAATATAAAAAGCAAAGAACTGAGAAATTTGACTTCACCAACGCATAAACTCATACTAAAACTATTTAGCAAACGGGAATAATAATACCCATACCCAAAACAACACAACACAGAAACACAAAACTACACACCTATCACATTACTCCCACTGCTGAGTAAAACATTTGAAATTATAATTAAAAACTTGCTACAACATTTAATGGAACAATTAATACCACCGTACCAATTCGGTTTGAAACATATGCAGTCAACTAAACACCCTCTTTTTGTACTAACAACATACAAAAAATTCAACTCAAAAAGAATAAAACAACAAAATACAGCAGAGGTTTGTTATGCAAATTACACCTACTTAACACCCCAAAATATTTACTGTTTACAATTAGGAACATATTAGAAAACAGACAACTACAAGTACTTATAGACACAGTCTCGTTTTGTTCTCACCCGAGCAAGACCAACCCCAGGGATCTCTGCTATCACCCCTTCTATACAAATTAAAATACCAGGACATATAGAACCACAACCAACTTGACAAAAATCACATAGACAAATTCTCCTATATCCGCACAAAAAGACGCTGACGACACGGCACTAATCGTACACGACAAAACAACAAAAGCTGTTGAGAAACTTCAAAAACTGGCAGACAAAACAATGACATGCTTCTAAAAATGGAGATTAACACCAAATGCAACGAAATACCAGCTACTCTTACCAAGTCACAAAATTAGACAAGAAATCAACTACATAGGGATAACACTAGACCAAAAACTAAAATTCACTAGACAAGCACAAAACGTTAGAACGAAAGTCATCCACGGACAAAACACTTCAGATCGCTAACTTACAAAGACAAAGGAATCACCACAAAAACATACAAATCAATATGTAGACTCCCGCTTGACTACCGACATATACTGAAAGCGAACGCAACCAAAATAACTAAACAACAGAACAGATCTCTCTAAGATCAATAACAAAAATTAGACATCCTCAAAGCCCATCGCACAATCTTTCGAGCCAACTACTATAGGAACGTACAAACATGACAAAGATATCGGCGAGATTTAAACATTTATAGACAAAATGGATAAACAACCCCCACAACTGGACCACACTGAATCCCCTTTGCCTTACAAGACAAACCAGATAATCCCGTTTCCTTTTCCCTACAAGAACACTACTTCAACACTCGCACACTCAACTGAACCAACCTGCTAGGCAGTAAAAATAAAATAATATTTGCTGCAAACCTAGAATAGGAGATGGTTTTTCAGCTTAAGATACAAATAAATATGTACTATACAAGGGCAGAAGGACCGATTGGATCGATAGCCTTTTTCTTAGAAATAAAGATAGTTTATATACAGGGTGGTCCTCAACTAATGCGACAAAATTCACTGACATTGGGCAAAAAATTGCGTTTTAGGGAAATTTGTCTTATTCGAAAGTTAATAGTTTCCGAGGTACAGGTTATCAAAGTGTAAATAAAATTTTCGTTTTTTCTAAGTAGATTTTAACCAGTTTTACTACTACCAAAAAAATTATGTTTTTGCGTTTTTTTTTTTGGAACAAAAAATTCAACTTTTCTATTACGTAGCTTGTGGTTCCTAGGGGGCGCTATCTGCAATACTCTGGAGCGATTTAATACATCAAAACTTTTTTCGGTGTTCAAATATTGCTATTTTATTGGCAGTCTTTCGTTCTCCGATATTTCTCAAATAAAAAATATGTGTACTTGTTCGAAGTCGATATCTCTCACCGTTTTCGAGATATTTCACATTGAAACATCTAGTGATTTTTTGAACTAGTTAACTCAAATTGGATCTCTAAATAAATAAATATTCTACTCAAATTTTCAATAAAGCAAAACTTAACAAACAATAAACAGTATTTAATTAGGCACGTTAAGAACTGATTTTTTTTAACTCCTGAGGGAGGCTAGCGCCCTCTAAAAACACAAGCTACGTAATCGAAAATTTGGATTTGTCGAGCTAAAAAAACCACAAACACAAACTTTTTGGTAGTAGTAAAACTGGTTAAAAATCTATTTAGAAAAAAACGAAAATTTAATTTTCCCTTTGACACCTTGACCTTGTACCTCGAAAACTATTTACTTTCGAATAAGACCAATTTGCCTAAAACGCAATATTTTTGTCTCAGCAATGTCTATAATATGCGATATGTGAAATAAGCACATTGCTACAGGGTAATTATGCAAGGTTATTCACGCTATACGGCACGGAAGTTTGCCGATGAACCGTTTGATTTTTAAAAAGTATTATTTTATGAATTGACAGACGCCTGCCGGGCGCACATTTTAAAAATATTTTTGTCAAGTACAGGGTGTCCCAAAAGCCCTAAAAGTATCATAGTTGTGTTTTTTTTAATGGAATACCCTGTATATTATTGAATTTTTGGATTCTCTGAGCAAAATAAGTGTCTGTTTTAATAAGGTTTATATTACCTAAATCTAAAGATTTTTAAAATAATACGAATTTAATCAAAATCTAATCTAATTTTCACGTGTCAAATACTTTAGAAGTATTTAACTTATGTAAGTGTAATTTATAGTGAAGTGAAACAAAATATAATATTTTATATCCCAATGATAAAAAACTTACCATGTTATACAGAGTATCCACAAATTTAAACTAATCAAATAAGAACTTTAAGGGGCTATAACTTGATTAATTTAAATACAACCCCATATTTTTTAATTTACCAGGAAATTCAATTTTTAATTATCTATCGAATGGTATTAGGATGTCAATAGCTAAGTATTCCCCTTTTCATAAAATACACCAAATAATTGTTTTGTGCACCATTTGGTGGTGTTTAAGGTTCCAATGTATATAAGTTGCCTCTGGCATTTACACATGTCAAATCATTTATTTTCTTTGTCACTTCTGCAAAGACTCTTCTTGCTAGCTAGAATGGTATCGTTTTTTGTAATTGTAGACGTGTTGGTCGTTATTTCAATATTATTACTGTGTTCAATATTATTATTATCGTTATTTCAATATTATTATTGTCAATATTATTATTGTGTTAGTGAAAATGAAGAATTATCCAAAAGAAGAGCGTATTGACATGATTTTCACCCTTGGAGAATGTCATAAAAATTGTTTATTCGCCTCTAGAGTTTATGCTCAAAAGTTTCCTGAAAGAAATCATCCTAAGCCAGCCGTTTTTAAGCGCTTATTACAGCAGTTTGAGGAAAGTGGGAGTGTCAATTATAAAAAACCCATTACAAGGAAATCTGTCACTGAAGATGCAGAAAATGTTTTTAGGGCAATTGGTTCAGTTATTGAAAATCCCAATATTAGTCAAAATCTAATATCCAAAAGTACTAACATTAGCCAATCAAATATTTCCAGAATTATTAAAAAGCACAACTTTTAATCTTATAAAATTCTGCTTTGCCAAGAACTTTATGGAAATGATTTTGAAAGCGAACTGAGTTTTGCATGTGGCTGTTAGATAAAGTGGAAGAAAATGAAAAGTTTTTCGATAATGTGTTATTTAGTGATTAATGTACTTTTTATCACAATGGTCTGGTGAATAGACACAGCTTTCATTATTATGATTCTGATATGAATCCGCACGAATACAGGGTCATGAAAAATCAAAATAGGTGGTCAGTTAATGTGTGGCGTGGAATACTGGGCCCATATTTATTTGTTTTGATGTTTCTCCAGTTTCTAATAAGCCATCTTTCAGTATTATTAAAAGAAGTCCCTTTAAATATTAGAATCAACATGTGGTTTCAATTGGATGCAGCTCCGCCTCATGATCATTGCGAAGTTTTGCAATTTTTAAATGCCAACTTTCAAAACAGGTGGATTGGCAGAAATGGATTTCACAATTGGCATCCCAGATCTCCGGACTTAACTCCACTAGATTTCTTTTTGTGGGGGTACATAAAAGGAATTGTCTACCATACGCTTCCGAGAACATCACACGATTTGGAAATAGGCATAAAAGACGCTTTTAAAACTGTAACTCCGCAAATGTTGTCCAGAGTTAGCAGTGGTTTTGAAAAAATAATTTACAAGTGCCTGGAAATGAACGGTCAACATTTCGAACATTTGTTATAAATAATTTGCTTTTCTTTTATGTTATTGTTAATATGTTATTGAGAGCTTTTAATTTAAAAAAAACACCAAATGGTGCCCAGAACGATTATTTGGCGTATTTTGTTAAAAGGCAAAAACTTAGCTATTAACATCCTAATACCATTCGATAGGTAATTAAACATTGCATTTCCTGGTAAGTTAAGAAATATGGGGTTGTATTTAAATTAATCAAGTTATAGCCACTTAATGTTCTTATTTGATTAGTTTAAATTTGTGGACACCCTGTATAACATTGTAAGTTTATTATCATTGGGATATAAAATATGATTTCTTGTTACACTTCACTACAAATTACGCTTACATAACTTAAATAATTCTAAAGTATTTGACACATGAAAATTTTATTACATTTTGATAAAATTCTGATTATTTAAAAAACCGTAAAATTAGATTAGATTTTGATTAAATTCGTATTATTTTAAAAATCTTCAGATTTAGGTAATATAAACCTTATTAAAACAGACACTTATTTTGCTCAGAGAATCCAAAAATGCAATAATATACAGGGTATTCCATTAAAAAAAACATAACTTTGATACTTTTAGAGCTTTTGGGACACCATGTACATTACAAAAATATTTTTAAAATGTGCGCCCGGTAGGCGTCTGTGGATTTATCAAATAATACTTTGTAAAAATCAACTGCAAACTTCCGTGCCGTATAGCGTGAATAACCCTGTATAATAATCAGCGTATTTATGCTACTGTTAATAATGGATGATTTTCTTTTGGAAAATGATTATCTTGTGACAATACCATTACAGTTAAAAATAAAAAAACTGTTGGGTAATTATATGAAGATTTTAAAAATAATCAGAAAGACTTCATTTTTTCAACATCCATGTCAGCTCATTGTGTTATAAAAATATTCGCTATTCAGTCAGAAACACTGCGAACCTGCTAGCAAATCGACTAGCGACTGCGAACCTGCTAGCTAGGATTTTATGGTAAACATTAAATGATAGTTGTTTGAGAACCGCTAAAGTAAAATGGCTTAAACTAGAAATGGCCATAAAGGGAATTGAAAGACCTTTCAAACGAGGTGTACATCGACCCCCCATTCCATTTAAGATTAGGGGTGGATACCACCCTGGCCACTGTCTTACAGGTAGATGTCATTTTGCTCCGAAACGATTTCCCACTTAAAAGGAAAATCGACGTGTCCGAACATTTTTCTTTGTTAATTAAAAGGTTATAGACACAAAATAGCTGCCGTTTCGTTTTCGATGCGCCAGCCTGTATGCCATTCTGTATACTACCTTGAAAGATACTAGCACTAGGTTGCTAGATAGTGAAGAAGTGCTAGAATGTCGCTGTAGCTTACATAAGAGCATACTCTCGGGCACTAGAATTTTGTCTCGAAACTGTGTCTTGTGTATCTTCATTATTTCCTTCTATTAAAGAAAATCCAAATTCCAAAGAGCTATAGCTATTGTTTAAAGCATTGCAGCGCACACTAAGGAAACCCTTGTCCTAGTGCATTATTTCGTTTTTACCCAATATCTCAGTGTTAAGCAAGAATAATTTTTCTTGTTATATTTTGTCTTCTCTAACTGTAATTTTATGTGAGCTAATTTTTTAAATAATTTTTGTAAACCCTCATATTATCGCCAGACAACGGCTCCAGAGTAATGATGTCACTTTTAAATTTCACTATAGACTAGTACGTGCAAATACCAAATTTGCTTCTGTGTTGTTTCCAGTATAATGTACAGAACTAATAAAAAAATCAAGTTTCACTAAAAGCCAGTTCTTTCGGTAATACTTAGAAACTAAAAATTTCCCAACGGTGCTTATTGAAAAAAAAACTGTAATGTTACCTGTACACTTCAACTATATTTCCCATTCCTAAAGCCAACATTTTCTTTTGAGAAAAAGCAATGTGTCCGGCTGAACTTATCAACTTGTATTCCTGTACTGGTCCCTCTAGCTTTCTCACATCAAATATTTTCACTTCTCTGTTGGTGGCTGCTGTTGCCATATACCTGGAAAGATTGAAAACGCTATTTACCACCGAAAACATATTTCCAGTAAAAGTATTACTTACATGCCAGATGGGTCAACATGCACTGCAGTAAGAGGTGCCTTATGACATAACATTTTTGCTAGAGGTTCTCTCGAATTAGGACTCCACATTGACACTACTCCTTTCGCATGGCCTAAGCACAGGCAAGCATTCCATGGGTTATGAGTAAGCATACTTAGTCTACCTAATTTGGTGTTGACTTGCGATACGATTTGGCCTAGTGAAACATCTAACCAGCTCAAATAGCCCTCGTCGCTCTAGATTAAAAAAGATCGTTCACTTTGCTAGTATTAAGAAGAAACGAGCGAACACTTACGCAACTTGTAAGTAGGAAATGGTATGGCAAAAATTCCAGCCTCGTAACTTTATTCAGTCTCTTAACACAATGAAGTTCAATGCCTTGATTATCATAGAAATAGACCCAATTTTTTTGAGCTACTGCAAACATTGTTTCAACATGTAAGAAGCTTACATCGTGAACGCTTTCCATAACATTAATTTCGCAATGTAGCCGTTTGGTAACCCAATCAAATGCTGCTACATGTCCTTTCCTACCTCCTATAACTAGATGACGACCATTTCTTGTGTATTTTGATCTGAAACAGCAAATTTCAGAATACGCGTAATGTGTACGCTTTGGGCTAAAAACCTGTAAGGACCAAATTCAAGTTTCAACTCAAATGTCTTTGCAGCCGCTGTTAGATCTACGTGCTCTTTGATTTCACTTTGAGTAAATTGAGTTGTAGTTTCCCCAACAGCCGCTTCCAAATGGCCTTCTTGTTCGGTTAATAACACCTAAAGAACACGGTTACTACATATTTCATTCGAATAAGTTGCAGTTATTTATGTACCTCGGTTTGAGCTGCTACTTGTGCAGCAAACTTTATTTGCTTTTCTTTCTCCTCGATTTTCTTTTTATGAATTTTGGTGTGTACTTTTTTCAAGTTAACAGCATTTCCTTTTGCGTATTTCTCCACCAACTCTTTAGGTAACTGGTATTTCTTTGAACCTTGTTTGATTCTAAGATTTTGCACCTTTTCCTCAGGCTTGTTGCGGGCTTTTTGGGAATTCGTCAAAGGTTTTTTAGGCTGCAACAGGTAGAATGTGTATAAAACATATCAAAACGTGTACTTTTATAACAAAATGCTATTGAAACAATACAAAGCATACCGTACAAAGTATCAGCAATGATTGTTGATAACTTACTTTTCTGGTCCTCGCCATTATTTATTACTTTGTATATTCTTTTTTCCTGACTGTACTTTAATTCATTCCAATGTATTCCTGACTGTAACGTTTCAACATACAAAGATAGCGGTTATGTTCGTAGCCACTTCTCGTAAAGGGAGCAACTTACGGACACTTTTGCGACAGCTGACAAGACTGGAATGACGTTATTTGCGAATGGTGCTCGTGGCTACCATTGGAATATAAACAAACAAATCCTATATTTTCCTGTATTTCTTTCATATTAAAATCTTCATTTTACTACGTACAAATTTTAATCAATTTTTTTCTGTTTTAATGGATGAAAAGCATAGCAAAACAGAAATGGCAATAGTTTACTGTAAAATTGAGTAGAAAATTGTAGTAAAGGCCTCTTTGCGGCGTTGCCAGATCTACCTCAGTTTGCTGCTAAATTTAACGCGCATATTTAAATTGAAGATTACAAAGATTTTTGTTTCTTTATATACGTTTTCGTTTTTTTTTCATAATCGATTGATCGTTGCAGATAATTCAAAACAATTATTGAAAAAGTAAATCCGAATGAAAATTCCTTATGCGTTGAATGACATTGTCACATATAATTCGAATGTGACCGTTTGAAACTGGTTTTCTCCAAGTCATTTTTCGATTTTCTCGTAAAAAACAGGCGCGTAAGGGATTTTTCTCATTCGAAACGCGAAGAAGAAGTAAATGATGAAAAGCTGGTGCACACTTTTCCATATGCGAGTTTTCGAGACGTGCCTCTGGCAAATTTGGAATATGTCAGGTGAAAAACAAGCTTAATACTCAGTTTATAGGTTTACATTGAAACAGATCCATTTAAAAACCGTATTGTATTCAATCCCGAATGCGAAACGGCATGTTGTATATTTGGAATCAGTGGCGCTTCCTCAATAAGTGCACATATGCACGTACACTTCCAAATGTTTAATGTCGCTTCTAAAAAAACATATTTAAATGTAAACCTATTCCTGCCGAAAACAACTGGTCAAAACGGCAAGAACTGGAAAATAATAGAAAATTTGATTGGTAAAACTTTCCACTCGCGCTCTTCGTTCACCCGCAGGGGCCTGTAAAGTTCAATGTCTTTCGCTGCCCCTTGTGAACGTTTAGTAAGTGCACGGCCTTAATTTTATCATTTCGTTTTTTTTTATTTCTCGCAAAATTAATGGCGATTTTGATTACCTGAATTAAAATTTCTAATGCGGTGATAACATTAGAGTGAAATATTAAAAGACAAATTTTCTTCTCTAACTTTGGAATAAAAAATCTAAATCTAATGTCTAGGTTGTCCAAAGACGATAAATAAACCTTACTTAGACTTTTAAAATAACACTAACACTTAATTTAACGCCGCCTAAATTTTTTTAAGGCAATGTTTACAACACTTGCTGAAAATCAGCCAAACCAGCATATTCCTACACAAAACTCAAGGCGCTAAAACTCACGTTGGAGTTCACTATTAATGTGCTGAAGAATACTGCTTCTTTCAAGGCTCTCGAGAGTAAGGCAACGTGCGACGAAGTACTGATTCTACTTCGGGAACTGTTGCTCGGGTAAGATTTTGCTACGCGAAAATTTGCTCAAATAATTCGGCGATTATGTTTCAGATCTATGAAAAACAACAAGTTTTGCGATATTTTCCCGGACATTTCTCGTGTTTTCCATTTAGTGTTCTACGTGTGTGAGCTGGATATGTTTTGCGCAAAAAGCGCAAACATTTGCGAGCCAATTGTAGAGCAAATGCTCAATAAAGTCTGCGATTGCATGCTGATGGATAAACTTTGTCTGGATGTCCAGGCTATCAGACACTGTACTGAGCGGGAAATTAATCGGAACACAATCCGACTACTATTTGATTATAATTTGTCTGTTCTTTTTGAAGATTTCCTCTTGAAAGCTCGACCTACAAATTATGTGTTTGCTGGCTAATGGAAAACTCTAACATTATTTTCATTCAGCTAACTGTGGGGGTAAAGTGTGCCTTTTAGCATAGAAATTTTCAAAATAGCTTAGCGTTTTTCAGCCCCCAGAAAACGATGCAAAGTTTGACAGCATTATGAATAAGATTAGCATGTTGTTATTGAAAGTCTGCTCCGCACAAAACAATCCGATGGTGGAAAAGTACAAACAGACACTGTTCGTATTTGTCGCCGAATTAAAAAGTCTCACCCCAACGCTGATTCAACTTTGCGGCCGGCAAGCCTTTGCGTTGAGTGCAAAGGCGCACTTAGGTAAGGGCATTTGTGCCTTCATTTACCCAGTTATGTAACTGAAATATGCACATATTTTTTTCAGGTCACGTATTAGTGGTCTTCTTGGACGAACATGACATGCAAAACGACAAAACGGTAAACAGCATCAAGGAAGACATCGGAAACTTCCCGGCAAAGGTGGAGGACTGGCCGAAACAATGCTGCGGCACATTTTTCTGGCTTTGCCATTGGTTTACCGTCATCAAAAGTACAATGTTGGACAGAGTTGGTTTAATAATTTAAGCAGGCATCAGGGTTTTCCTTCAACCTGATGCTGTAGGGCACATTGTGAATGCAATTGGTGTTCGAGACCGATTTGGCTGCCAAAATATCTCGGACTAGTTTCTTCCGAAACGCCATGAATTTCTTCTCTTTGATCCACTCGTCGAATATTTTTCTTGTCGAGGGGATGTTTTTGTTCAAAAATTGCTGCACCTTACTCCAAATGTTGTCTTTGTTCATTTTCATCAGCCAGTAGCGGGGGATCATCAAGCAATGAGTGTTGGTATCGGCCACCACTCGTCGTCGCTCAAATAATTCCCCCACATTGAAAATGGCCCCTTCGGTGAGTTCACACACCTTGATGAAATGAGTCTCCATTTGGGACTCCTTCATGTAGGTCCCTCTTGTTATACTGCTGGTGCTGGAATCAGTTGAATTATCAGTAGAGCGTTTTGGTACTACGGTGGGTTGTTTGGATTTGGTCAATTTGCTGCGTTGGGATTTGCTGCAGATTCCAGTACTCGAATCGCAGGTCACTAGCCGATACCGTTTGAGCCCATGCACGTAATGAACTAGTACCTAAAAGCCAGTTATTTGGGCGCTTTCATATTAACCTTTTCAACCTTTGAGTACTTGCAAGTGTTCTATAATGCTGCAACTTCCTTTGGTGATCAAATACGAATAGGTTGGCAGACCCACTCCGTCCCCCAAAACCACTTCGTCCGCTTTGTAGGTTTTTGTTCGGGCAATGATGCTGCATTCGCGTTTAGTTACCGCATCCCAGTTTTTAAAGTAGGAATATCTGTATGGAAATAACGCGAAATTGAAACGTATTATGTTTCAACTCAATTTTTAGGAGTGTTTCTTTTAAGTTTAAATCCTTGTCAGCTAGTTCTGAAAGCGGCGAAAGAGCATTCGATCAACTACTTGTCCGCATACCTATTCATAATTTTGGTGATTTCCTCCCAAGCTTTCCACACTGTCTCCTTTAAGACGATGTCAAAGTCCTCCTTTTTGATCATCAACAGTTCGCAAGGCACCGTGGTAGTGATGGTCGCTGTTCTAGCTATTCCATGGATCAGAGCGACTTCGCCAAACATTGTCCCAGGGCCCACCGTACCTGCAAGCTACTTTTGAGCCCAACAAATGGCAACTTTTACCCTTTAACCATGCTCCTCTTCGATCCACTCGTTCAGCATTTTGTCGTAGGTTTTCACTGTCACCAATCCTTCCCCGGCCAGCAGAAAGTACATGGCTGAGGGAGCGTGATCTTGTTTCACGATCACTCGATCCGGACCGATGTATACAAAGTAGGTGACTGCAGCTAATTGGCTTTTAACATTGGGGGGATATCTTCTGAAGCATTTTAAACCTTCAATAGATACGAACTAGTCTAGTAGAAGAAGGCCTCAATCCTCTCAATTCACTTCTCTCACCTCCAATGGCTCTATTGAGCAAATGCTTCTCCTCTTCGCTGCGCTCCTCCTTCGGCTTGCTCAGAATGATTTTCTCCTTGGTGGTTAAGGTGCTTTTCTTAATTTTCTTTCTGGTTAGCTTCTGGATGTTGAGCATCACGTTTTCTCCGAGAGTGTCGTCCAGGTCGCCCAGCCAGAAGAGATTAGCCATCACCAGTCTGACGAAAGCCTTAAATCGACGCCGTGCACGGTTTTGACGCGCTATTTTCTCTTCAGGGCTCAGCCCTATTGGCCTTTTTGGGGCCATGTTAAGTCGAAGCAAATTACTTTGGGAGGATTTGACAGTGAAATATGGAAGTTTGTTGGATTTGACTGGTGTCATAACAGGTCTAAATATTGTTAAAAGCACCGACATTATTCCGAGGTTTAGTTATTTTTTCAACTTTTTCTGTATTTTCAGAACCGTTTGGACCACCGGAGTCATTTGCGACGCCATAGGCCGCTTGCTTTATTCGAAAGAGCACCTCAACATTCTTAATCCATCTGTACTGAAGTCAGTTTATTTCGTTTGTCCCAAGATCTTGCAAAGTAAGCACAAAACTAACTCTTTTGTGTGTTTGTTTAACAGCTTCATTATTTTTAGCCAACAGCGAGATCAGGAAAAAGCGCATCATAGGCGACGATCTGTTGAACGTGGTGTTGCCAAGTTCATGCCCTTGCTTGCCCATGCCCATCTTGACTATTTCCATCGGACAACTGCTCTGGAGACTGCGACCCTGGAGTTTTGGCTGGAAAACGCAGAGACGGGTCAACTGAAAATGATTGGATGAAAAAGTGTTGGTAGATAGTAAATCGCAAAAGGTGCAGCCGTTGCTAATCGGTGAGCAATCAAAACACTTTGAAACGCCATCGGAAACCTCGCTTTTATACCTACTAGTAGAGAAGTAAAGCTAAATTCAATGAACGTTGCTTCAGACTAACCGAAGTGATTGAAAACCTGCGGGGTCGAGTGTCATTCAAGAATATTCTCATATTACTCCCGCGAATCAGCGACAATATGGGAATAGTGAGCGCTCTGTTAGAACTAGCCTACTGTGAGACGCCCGAAGACAACGCAGCAACTAAAAAACTGTTAGAATTTCTCTACTTAATACTGATAAAGCAGCCAGACGATAATTTGCTTTCCAATGTTTCCAATTTCCACCAATTCCAAGGTGCGGCTTTTGTAGATACAAATACTACATAAAATTCCTTTGTAATGTTCCAGGAAATGCCTGTTGACTCCAGCGAGCCAATCTTCATCAACGTATCTCAACTATTGTCAATTTCTCCAGAAGTATCGGCAAAAGTGGTCGCTTTCCTCTACCAATCTTTCAGAGGACCAACCGCTATCGCCATTAAGGATAACATCGTCATAGACGTTTTTAACAAACTGTGCGATTTAACTGAATCGCCACATTTATCTGACAAAGTCTACGGTTGTCTGATTGGTCTGTTGAGGAGGTCCCCCAGCAGATTCACTCACCCATGTTGGGGATGTTGGTGGAGGAACAGTGAGTAGAGACTGACATCTGAAAGTACGAGCTAACATTGACTGATTGACTACCAGGTGCCAGCTCACTAACAGGAAAATGTGTACAGCGGAAAGTTTGAAGTTCGTACTGTTTTGGATCAAAATGACGTACCAATCGAGAACCAATTTTTGTGGATATTGTCCCCAAGAAGGTTTGATGGCTATGTTTTTTCAAAGCTCTATGGGGATTCCAAAGCATATGGTAAGCAATTGTGTGCTGATTTATTCGGGGCGTCCATCAGTGCGCTTATGGGTGGATGTTTACACAATACTGGTTCACAAACTAAAGAATTTTCCAGAAAGAATATAAACTGCTCAAGAAAATGAACGTTACACAGTCAAATTTGTCCCAATTTGGAACTTGATAAATTCTGATTGCTTAAAGCTATATTGAAGCGTTATTGAGCCCCATTTTGTTTCTATTAGCCAATGTTTTGATAAAAATTAAGCAAATCAGACATATTTGCATGGTTGGACAAAAAAAGGTATAAAAACGTTAAGTATTTTTTTCAAACGAAAATTTCCTAAGAATACAGTATACTGTCATTCGTCTTCTTATAAATAAAAAAGAACTGAACATAAGACAGCTGGGCCATTTCGATCACTTGACCTGAAGAATCCGGATTATTTTGCGAACTTTTGACTTACCTTGTGGGCGGAGGAAAAGGGAGGAGTTCTTTTTGAGTCAATAAAATTCCTACGCGAATTTTTGCTAGTTCCGATTTGTGCTGCCACGACGGCTAAAAGCTGAACTTGATTTAGAATTTCTCGTAAACAAGTGATTTATCTCCATGAAAGGGGTCCGCTTCATTTCTTTCCAATATTACACAAAATCGATCAGTGGCGAATCCAGGATTTTGATCTGGGGGGGCTGAGTCATAAAAAAGTTACATCGTTGTATCGACGTATTGAAGCTTCCAAGTTCTTCTGAAAATAATTAACGTGTTTTTGAAAAATTTTATTTATAAATTTGCAGAATTATAAAATACTACTAAGTTATTATTAAAGTAAATTCAGATTCATGACGATGAAATAGATATTATTGTACTGTGTCTGGGGGGCTACAGCCCCATGGCCCCCACCCTGGATTCGCCACTGAAGAACAATATTCAATTTCAATAGATTCCCAGAATCTCTGTCTCTTTTCGATCTATTTGTTTCATTAATGAATCGAGTGTTTGTTATTTTCAGATGAATGAATACCTGCTTTACTTATTCGAGATCTACGACCGACAAGAAAGTTTAGCTATTGGCGACGATCCTTTCAACTATGTGCGGACACTTTTACAAGAAAACCATTCCGGACCTGCTGCATCCAGCATTCCAGCCGTGGAAATTGTAACTTTAGTTCCCATATGAATTAATTATTAATTCAAGTTTTCAATCCATCCATCGTCTTGGAATATGTAACTTTAGTTTCCATATGAATTATTTATTAATTTAAATTTTCAGTTCATCCATCGTCTTGGAATATAGTCTTTGACTTCCCCGCGAAGCCCCTTAAATTTGATATAGTAAGATATAAGACTCTCTCTCCCCATATAATAGAAAGCAATCATAATCGACTCGATACGGTCGCTACAGAGTTCCCGTCCGGCTTTCTTATGGGCTTATCTTGCGACTTATCTCGTCATCGGGAAGGCAGATATTTTTTCCTTAACCGGCCAGTCCCAGTCCTGGAGGTTCACGCTTGCGGGTTTCATTGCCATGCCGCTATGCAGATATTTGTTACCTAACCATCCGGCCCAGACCTGGGTGTTCGCCTTGCTCGGATAGCCGAATTAAAAACGTGCGTGAATCACAAGAAACTGTGCTTTTCTGAGGTTATAATTTCGGTTGCTGTTGCTGAAATTCATGCTGATTTTATCATTAGTCGTTCATCGTTAGGAGTCACTATCCGAGCAAGGCGAACACCCAGGACTGGGCCGGATGGTTAGGTAACAAATATCTGCATAGCGGCAGCATGGCAATGAAACGCGCAAGCGTGAACCTCCAGGACTGGGACTGGCCGGTTAAGGAAAAAATATCTGAGTCAGGGAATTGACCGGTATACTGAGCTTTGAAAAATCTGCCCTTCTGAACGCACAAAACGAAAGATAAAATGTTTGAAAATGAGTCGCCGATTTGGTTTGATGTACCTAGTGGGTGATAAGCGTCGGTATGAATGACGCAAGCCGTCGCATTCCCTTGGGCGTCGTCGTGACGCTTTGACTATGGTCAGGAGCTAGAAAGCTATAATATTATAAATAATAAAGAAAAAACTTTTATAGCTTAGAAAGCTATAAAGGCGTTTTCTCAAAAGCGGTGAAGATATCGAAAAAAAACAAGGTCAATAACGGGATTTCGGATAAAATTTCAATATAAAAAAACGATCTATGACCTCGCTTTATTCTAAAGTGTCCCGTTGAAAGCCCATAACTCCATAAGAAAGCCAGGTCAGAAAAAATTATATGAAGTACTGACCTCATTTCCAGGTGTTCTGTAGGCCAGGCCCTATTCCAACAATGTCCGAACACCCTGTATAGAGCTGGTATTTTAGAGGAACAAAACGCGCGAACTACCACTCTCTAAGCAGTTAGACTGTTGGTTCTTCATGCTTAAATAATTTAATAAAGTTCAATTTCGAAAATTTCACCTCAAAATTGACTGCACTCGCCCCTCTAATCGATTTAGCATTAAAATTGAGCCAATAACTGTATGCATATAAATATGTGTTGTTTTGTTGCAATGTTTAGTTGAAGTTTTTGTTTCTAATAAACCCTTGAGGAACAGTCGACTGGAAAAAGATTCCAGCCAAAAGCAACTATGAATAAACATTGAAGAGTCTGCTGACCTTTCGATAATCCTTTATTATTGTATGTAATTCACATGGCAGCATATGGGGATATAATTATAGAACTTGGCGGTACTGATTAATTCATCTAGTTTCCTTAGAAAAATATCCCTTACGATGTTTATGAAAAATTCAATTTGGGGACACTCAAACACGACACGGATGACATTTCTGGTCAAGGGCATTATTCTAATCATCGATAACCCTGATGACCCCAATCACGACGGTTATTTTTACTCCTCCTGCAAGGACGAACGACTGCTCCAAAGTACATTCTTTGCGACATCGGTCTTCTGATCGAAAAATCGAATAAGCCCGACCTATTAGGGGCTCCATTGTCGAGCGAAAATCGCAAAATTGGATGTGAATTGAAATTTTATACACTTATCACTTATGTGTAAAGTGAGTAAGAGCCTTTCTGGTGACGGGGCCCTGACTCCTATGGGAGTTACAATTTATCTAAAAAGAAACACTTATAACCAATGCCACGGCTCGAAGTTCGCTTCGATATTGAAGAAATTGGATGAAGGAGCACTCCAAAGCACTGACTGAACCGGTTAGCGTATTTATGAAAGGACAGTTTTAGATTTTATATAACGAAAGCATTTACGCTTTTGCTGTTAACTTTAGGGCTGCTTTCTAGCAAAATTTACTTTCTAACATCCGATTTAGATAGCTTAATATGCGATAGCTTAAATGGTTGTAACCTGGATTAGGTTAACACCAGCGGCTATGTCCGGTTTATTTAATACTTTCAGTTCACCCAATTTTAGAAAGAGGCGAATAATATATAGTGCACAGCGGAACTTTCAACTTTCAAAGACCTCGAACTAGTATTTTGGCTTCCTGGTTTACCGATAACATTTTTGTAGTCAAGCGCAATTCTATTGTAAGCAATTAATAACGCCCAAATCTGAACTGAGCTTTTCCTTTGATGTTTGGGGGCAGAAACAGTCAATACGCAATTGATTGTAATTGAAGGATAAACAATCCGTTCCTGCAATACACGAATCGTCAGGCCTACAGTTTCTGTACAAATAATTATTTACTCTACCTTGCAATTCAGATTTTTAATTATTTAAGATTTTCTATTATTGAACAAAAAAAACGGAAAATAATTAATTTTAAATAATTGAACTAATTTAATTATTCACAAATGGTCAAAATGTACATAAACACATACATTATTTCCTTTCAAAACATTAAACCGTACTTTGGGCATCGTGTCGGACTTGTTTTGAAAATCCTTTCCAGTAACTCGAGATTTCGGCCGTGCAAAGCATACACTTTTGATTTAAGGGCTGATTCTTGACGGTGGTGAATCATAGATGGCTCTAACAAAAGATTTGATTGGGCTCTGCAACTATCAAGAATCCCAGTTGATGATCATGATAATTATGCACGAGTTTACATGGGTGCTGAACTCAATAACGCATTGAAATTTTTAATTAACCCCCGTTCTTCTGAAAGTCTTTCGTATACGGATATTAAATGAACCATTATTCAACATTTTGATCGCTCTAAGAATAAATACGCTGAAAGTATTAAATTCAGACAAATTGCCCAGCAAGAAAACGAGACAGTCGCTCAGTTTGCCCTCCGTTTAAAAATTGGTGCGACCCACTGTGAATACGGGTCATTTCTAGATAGAGTGCTTATCGAACAACTTATACATGGACTTCCATCTTGTGCAATGCGCGACGATATTGTTGCAAAAGACCCAGTTATCTTTACAGACGCTTACAAAATGGAACATGAACTTGAAGCGACACATTTCACGAATTTGTAACGAAGTGAAATCTCCTGCAATTGTCTCCTCATCGGACCTGACCAGAAGCTACCTCGTCACAAATCTGGGTTGGAAAAACAAGCATCACAGCGTAGTACGCTAAGAGCACAGCTTATATATCATGATATATAAGCTGTGCTAAGAGCTCCCCACCGAGAGGTGCGCCCTGGAACATCAGTCGTGGACGCAAGCCGTGTGCTCATTTGTAATGGCTGTGGAGGATCGCACTTACGCAGTCAATGTTTTTTCTTGAACAAAGACTGTAAAACATGTGGAAAAAAGGCCACATTAGTCGGGTCTGCAGGTCCAAACTGCAACAAACGTTTTCACAGATACCTAACACTGAGCAACCCGCTGAAGATATTATTTCCGAAAATGTCGATTTTATCGACCATCTCGCAAAAATCAATGACATTTATGGTTTTAAGTCAGCGGATCGTAGTATGATTGAAGTTCAGATCGACGGACACATCGTGGAGATGGAGCTTGACACTGGTGCGCCGTGTGCGATAATTAGTGAAAAAAATCTACGATCCATCAAGCCAAAATTTTCACTGCTGAGACCCGATAGACCATTTGCCAGTTACACACGCCATAGAATAATTTGTCTTCGCAGTCTCCCAGTCCAAGTCAAGATTGGAAGGAGACAGCGACGCCTAAATGTTTACGTTGTCAAAGGTGACTTTGGTGCTCTGCTGGGTCGAGAATGGATAGCCCATTTACCGATAACATTTTTGTAGTCAATGTCCAAATCTGAACTGAGCTTTTCCTTTGAAGTTTGGGGGCAGAAACAGTCAATACGCAATTGAACTCTATTTTCTGATCAGCGAAAATAGCACAATTCTTAGTTGTATATTTGTAATTGAAGGATAAAAAATCCGTTCCTGCAAAATACGAATCCCAAAAATAACCCGACTTTCCCATCATCATCCGTAAAGGCCAAGTGCACTAACTAAATGTATACACGCGCCAACTTTCAGACTGTCGCGGGGAAAAAGGAGCGGGGGCGGCAAAGGTTCCACTAATTGGGTTTGTTCGACACATTTGCAGACAGCGTTGCCAGCAGAGCAGGTTTTTTTCCCATTTTTTTTTTGGTGTTTAACTAGTAATTCTAGTGGCAATAATTCTCAGTGATAATAAAACAGTATTCTTCAGACTAAGTGGCTGCTGTAAAACTTGGTGTAGGTGATGCATTTTTAGTAGAGCATAATCCGCAAAAATTCAAAAAACATTTAAAAACATCTCAAAATTTTTCTGACGAAGAGTCCAAGTCAAAAGTTTTTCCACATATAGAGCACACTTTCTGCAACAAAATGCACCCGAAAGAGAACCTTCAGCTTTACTGGTTTCCGAGAAAATAAATGTCAAACTTTGGGCTGCAAAAATTAAAAGCACATTTAAAATTTTTCGGACCATTATTCAAAGTTGAAAATTTTTCTACATATATACTACACTTTGTCTTATAAAATGCACCCAAAAGAGAATCGTCAGCTTTACTGGTTTCTGAAAAAATAAATGACAAACTTAGGCCTGTGAAAACAACTTCAAAAATCAAAAGACGTTATATATATCTAAAACGTACTTAGCCCTACAAAACGCATCCAAAAGTGAATCTTTAGGCTTACAGGTTTCTGAGAAAATAAATGCCAAACTTAGGCCTGCGAAAGCAACTGTAAAATTGTATTCAATCTAAATTGAAACGTTTTGCATAACTAGAACGCATTTGCCATACAAAACGCATCCGAAATTGAAGCTCCTTCACTTCACTGATTTCTGAAAAAATAAATTGCAAACTTAGGCCGTCATAAACAATCACAAAATTATATACCAAAATGAAAAAAACTTGAAACCAGCCTGATGAGGTCTAAAAATTGAAACTTTTGCAACTGCTTTCTAAATATATTACTGTCAAACTCCGGCCTGCATAAACAAGCGCCAAATGCAAACAAAATTTGAAAAAAAATCCTAAAGATGATTCAACATCGAAACGTTTTACGCTTATAGGGCGGACTTTGTCTTTCAAATGTGATAGAAAAGTGAATATCTAACTTTGCAAGTTCTTGATTAAATAAATGTCAAAGTAAGACCTGCTTAAATTTTCGGGAAAATCACAAACAATTTTGAAAAATTCTTGAAAACTGCCTGATCGATGAAAATCAAATCTTTTGAGCCTATAGAACAGACTTTTCCTTATAAAACGTATACAACGAGCACTCTCTCATTTCGTTAGTTTCTGAATAAATACATGCAAACCTTATGCCTGCAATCTTATCTATGTTCAGAAAACGTAACGTACGGTACGCACCGACGTCATTAATAAAAGTCTTTCCTGCAATAGAACGATCGCAATTTTAAATTTAGATTTAGATTATCGAAGGAAGTTACGAAGATCGTAGTAGAGAAAATAAAAAACGTGATACCAGTCAAAAGTAGCAGGTAAATCAAGTAACTTATCTTATTTATAATAAAGCACGCTTAATCACACGTGTTTAATTAATCCGCTTACATCTAAAATAATGTTTTTTAGTAACCACGCTTTGGCACCTGAAGAAATGGTTCTTCTAACCATGAGGTTTTTGGCAAGTTATCGGAGATTTTTTTGGTGTGGACAAATCTACAGCGAGTAGAACTGTTCATACAGTTCTTCGAGTCATAGCCAGCTTGAAGCCAAGCTATATTAATATGCCACGAACTGAGGCGGAACTCTTGTCAACTCGGCAAAGCTTTTACAAAGTCGCAAAATTTCCAAAGTGTGTTGGAGCTGTAGATTGTACACACATTAGAATCCAAAGTCCTGGGGGAGATAACGCGGAACTTTTCCGAAATAGAAAAGGTTATTTTTCTATTAATGTGCGAGTCGTCGGGGATTCAAGATGCGTTATTAGAAATATCGTATGCAGGTGGCCTGGATCCTCACACGATTCGAATATATTTCGAAGCAGTCGACTGAGATCCGACTTTGAAAACCAGTTTGGACCGACTGGACGATGGTTGAACCGAGTTTGGTAAAAATCTTCTGGTTAGAGATTCCGGATATGCCGTAAAACCATATCTAATAACTCCATTGCTTAATCCACAGGACGCTTGATCGAGGTAAACAGCCAAGACACTTATTGATCGCTAATAATGCGACTGGAATGAGCTATTAATTTCTAACACTGAATACTGTTACGAAACTTGAAAAAGACACTTGAAATGACAATTTTGAAATAATAAAAAGGATTTTTAGGTTGCACTAAATGAAACAAACTAGATACTTTACGAGATACCTATAATTATTTTCAACAATAATATACTAAATAATAGATAGATAGATAGATAGATAAAATTTATTAAACATTCACATTACTAAATTCACAAAGTTAAAAAAAAAACATAAGTCAACTCCCATGTTTGGCCAGATGTTCGGCCGGTTGCTCTTTGCCCATGATTTAAATAGGCGCGCTAAATAATAAAACCTGATCACATGGTTACAACCGGTTCAAATTTCATAAGTGTGATCGTTACGAGAACTGCTAGAAATAAATAATTGCTTCTCACCACTTAAAAAATTGTTTATAATTACTTTTTCATCTCTAGTAGCTGTGATAGAATTAGTTTTTTTTTCTTTTTGGTAGAATGAAAAGTGAGTTGCTTTTCAATAGATTTATTTGTAGAAACTGAAGATAGTTTTTTAAAATTAATAATTTTAGAAGTGGCAGTCGAAGATACGTTAAGTAATGATTCAAGGTTTTTAATTTGCGATAACATCTGTGATAATAATCTTTCAACTACATTTTTTAAATTTATGCCATTTAGTTTATCGTATATTATAGAAAATTTTGAAATAACTTTGTTTTGAAGCTCGTCTTTACAGTGAATACTACTTGATTTATTTAACGTCTTTAAGCATTTGTTAATATCAGACATACAATTAGGTGATTCAGTAGTAGTTGTATGATGACTACGACTAGTTGACCTGTAATTGTAATTAATATCTTCTTCACCATATTTGCAAGCTATACAGTATGTCCAGTATAAAATGATGTACATGGGCATATTGGAAACCATTAGAGTTACAGGGTGGACCAAATGGGGGACTTCTTTGAACTCGGAATAGCAACGGATATACAGGGAAAAAAAGAAAAAAGTGCGTTTTATAAAATCCTTTATATCGTGTTTATTATAAAAGATACAATAACGAAATTTTCAGGGTGGGGATAAGAAATGAGCATGAATTTGAAAATAAAGTAAAAAATAATCTAGGCCCACTATGTTCAATGAGGCCGAAGTCAACTTTTGTTTTTCATATGGGCGCCATATTGAATTTCTGCATTTTTAAATTCCCCTTTAAATATGCTCTTCAACCATCTGTAACATGTTTATGGTCGGTCAAGATAAATAATTAAAATTGACAAAATTAAGATTTAATGGTAGTAGGCATTGATATTTCTATTAATTATTACTTTCAATTATTATTGATCATACATCGAACACTGCAAAAGAACAAGTAACATTTTAGGATTAAAGCAGGTGATCAAATAAGCCACCGTTTTCTCGCAAGCACAACATACATCGTCTCATTACTGCTTCACAGGATTTTCTGATCATTTCTGGGGTAATTTTGTTAACTGCTTCTATAACAGCGTGTCTCAGCTCCTCTTCGGTTTCGTATGACCTACAGTATACCACATTTTTGAGGAAACCCCATGCAAAAAAAAACAAGCGGTGTTATGTCAGGGTATCTCGCAGGCCATCTTACTGGTCCCAGGTTGCCTATCCACTTGTTGGGAAATTCGTGATTTAAAAATTCTGTGATAAACGTCCATTATGTGGCGGCGCGCCGTATTGTTGGAAATACAAGTTTTGCAGGGTAGCTACTGGAACATCCATAAGTGCTTCCGCTACGTTAGTTTGTAAGAGATTCAAATATCTCTCGGAATTTAAGTTCTCATTTTAAAAAATGGTCCAATCACGTGGGTACCCACAATACCTAACCAGACTTTAAATCCAAACCTAACTTGGTGCCTAACTTGACAAACTAGCCGTGGATTTTCATCTGACCAAAAATCGGTATTTTTACCATTAAATAGTCCACATTTAGTAAATTGGCTCTCATCTGACAAAAGGACTTTTAAAGAAAAGTTTGGTATCTCGTTATTTCTTTGAATAAACCACTGACAAAATGCCATTCTCCTAATCGCATCGCCATTCTGGAGTCCCTGGCAGGGCCGTTCACGATAGGGGTGATATTTATGACGCTTTAAAATACTATTCGCCGTTGACCGCGCAACACCTGTTGTGGCTTCACTTTGACATAAAGACGTACGAGGTGTCTCAACCACGTTTTGCATTACCAAATTTTCTTTATTTTCGTCTGGAAGTTTGTTTTTTCTTTACCTTAGCAAAACTCCCGTAAGCTACAAGGTTGTCTTTCAGATGCCTAAACATAGTTCTACCAGAGAATAGTTGAGAGATCGCCGATGCAATGTTAAAAAAACGTACCGAACTCGAGTGACGAAAATAACGGTCGACGGTCGAACCATATGCACTTTTTTTGCGGCGGAGGAGAGGTAAGTAGTGGGGATCGCATTTTACATTACACTGTGGCTGTGATGGCTAATGCGCGCGTTTGGGCCAGCGCGCGTAGATTTTGTCAGAATTCAAATTTTCTTGGTTTCTTATTAAAATTAAGGAACTTGCATCTTGATACTCGATGAAATAGCCATTTAGATAACAGGTCCCTATAAATGCCGCCGCCCAGAGGACAAGCGTTTAGACTTAATTTTCATTCATAAGCAGATTGTTTACAGATTGTTATTACACTCACTTTATAAATTGCATTAATTAAAAATAGTTTTAAAAGTTGATTTTTGTTTCAACTTATTTAATTTTAATGATTGTAATTCAAACAATTTGTAATTCACTTCAAAATATTCCTGGGGTTCAGTCAATTTTAATGTTTGTTATTTAAAATGTTAGAAATACGTTTCGGTTTCAGGTGCTGACTCATCACCTGAAAATCAATGTTCTTAATGTACTTTTTAATATGTGTGTGATTTGTATTTTAATATGTGAATTTTGGTGAAAGTTTTTTATTTAAATTGTTAATAACTGTAAATATATATTTTAGACAAACTGATGATGGTGGAGAAAGACAACGAAACGTATTTGTAACATTTTAAATAATAAACATTAAAATTGACTGAAACCCAGGAATATTTTGAAATGAATTAAAGTACAGTCAGGAAAATATACGCATCGACAATTTGTAATGTTTAGAACTATTTTAATTTTGAATTATTATTATTTTAATCATGATTGATATACATGTAAAAACTTGTAATTTAACTGATTTTAGAAATCCCGTTAGCACGATTACATGATGTTCACTTTGTGAATTTCAAAAAAGTCCGTTTTACTCCTTCATTATTGTAATTATGAAATTATATATAAAAATTGCAATTACATCGTTTTGGCTTTGACGTATTGCAAAAATCAAGTGTAGTTTTGATTACGCTAATGTCGAAGCCAATTTATTTAATTTTTCACATTTATATTACTTTATATTTCTTTACATATACAGAGTGGCGATTTTCTGAATCTTTGTATGGGTAACTTCGACATTTTTAAAGATAGAGAATCCGTTAAATCGGCAAAATTGGGCAGAATTCGATTGCCTATTCATTACGGTTTTCAAAATTTAGATACCCGACTTGGTTCCTGAAATATCCTGAAAAGACAAGAAATCAAAACTTTTACGTAAACTACTTAACTTAGAAAAAATCACATTTTACGTAAACTGCTTAACTTAGAAAAAAAGTTAAAATTGCCCTTGGTAGAACTTTTTGCGTTGAATCCAATAAACTAGCATTCGTTTTCATAATCAACTTGATTTACGAGATAAAAAATAAACTTGTGTTTTTTTAAATGGTAATCATAGTTGTCTGTGAGCCTTTTAAAATCCTTATTTTTTTCTGTGTTTAACGATATAACTGTTTGTATGTTTATTTCCTTTTATTGCCGAAAAACTTCAAAAGAACTTAAAAAATGTGTAGAAGGCTCTGGAAACAATAACTATATTAATCACACAAAGCACAAAACAAAAATGAAAGAACGTATTCGTTTAAATTAAATGTTCAAACTGACTTCCGTTTAAGGCCAGGCACTTTTGGCATCTTCTAATCATTTCCAATAACACCTTTCGTATGGTTTGTGGACGGATACTTCTTATTGCTGAACGTATTCTATTTACTAGTTCTTCAATATCATTGGGTTTTGTTTTATAAATCTTGTTTTTAAGGGTACCCCACATAAAATAGTCCAGAGGTGAGAAGTCCGGTGAAAGTGCTGGCCACCGAATGGGTCCTGCATTGGCAATCCAACCAGGAAAATGTTGTTGTAAATATTCACATACAACTCGTAAGTTGTGTGGAGGCTGCTAACGGCAAACTATCCAGCATCTCTTCAAGTTCATTTTGTAAAAAGTGTAAATATATTTCGCCATTTAAATTAAGATTATAAAAGAATGGACCAATAACTTTATCACTAAAAATGCCACACCAGACAGTCACAGAAGAAACACGTTGATCTCGTCCATTTTTAAGTAGATGAGGATTTTCATTAGCCGGGCTTTTTCCTTAGAAACATTACATTCACTGGCAGTATCTCTGATTGACGAATTTGCATTAAAATGGGTCTAAGCTAAAACTTTTTCTTCATCTTGTTCTTTAAATTTAATCTTCCCGTTTTTGGCTTTTTAAGTGATCCGTATTTTTTCAAGTTGGCTTCCAGTCGTGAAAAAAGTTGTTTGTCTGGCTGTCTCCTCTCCATGTATCGGTCCAAATATTACTATTTCTATTACAGGTATAGTAACAGAATTTTCCCGCCTTCTTTGCTAACAAAATGCACCGTATTTACATAGCAACAATAATACTTTTAACTAATTAATTATTATTATTAATATTAATTATTATTAGTGTCAAATTTATTTGACACTTTTAATGACAGATACAGTAACCATTTTGTGACAATACTGCTAGATGGTTGTTAATGTTTTTCTTTTGAATTTTTACGGTTAAAAGAAGAGATAAACATACCAACAGTTATATCGTTAAATTCAGAACAAAATAAGGATTTTAAAAGGCCCACAGCAAACTATGATTACCATTTAAAAAACCTAAGTTTATTTTTTATCTCGTAAATCAAGCTGATTATGACAACGAGTGCTAGTTTATTGGATTCAACGGAAAAATTTCTATCAAGGGCAATTTTAACTTTTTTTCTAAGTTAAGCAGTGTGCGTAAAATGTGGTAATTAAAAAAGTTTTGATTTCTTATCTTTTCAGGATATTTCAGGAACCAAGTCGTGTACCTAAATTTTGAAAACCGTAATGAATAGGCAATCGAATTCTGCCCAATTTTTCCCATTTAACGGATTCTCTATCTTTAAAAATGTAGAAGTTACCCATACAAAGATTCAGAAAATGGCCACCATGTATATACCGGGTGTCCGTTTTTGGAGCTCAACCATGGGGATCTCGGTAACCACATAAGATACTAGATTTCTTAAATTGCGGCAAAGTTGCGGAATCTAGAGTTTACCAAAATGCTCTTTCAAAAATTCAAAAATTTCTGCTATTTCCGGAAAAAAATTGTTTCGATTCACTGGCACTGGGCAGGTCTGCTTCCTGTCAAGGTTGCAGCGATAATCAACATATTTTTCACAGTTTGACTGAATTTCGCCTAGCGTCACTTCAGCCACAAAATTATTGTAATTATCTTGTCTTTTTCAAATGAAGATAAACGAGATATGTTTATGAAATTTTTTACTCTTCACATCGAATTATGCAAATTACTTCGGACACATATCTACAGCGATATTCAGAAAGACAACAACCAGCTCAAAATGATTTTCTGTTCCTCCATAGACATTTAGCCAAGTTTGGTGCATTTTCTAAGCCTAGAAAACGCGTTATTAGAACAAATGAGAGCTCTCATCAAAAGTAAAAAACGGTAATAAATTAAATTCTCCATTAGATTCAAGATAATCCTTCTACTTCAACAAGAGCTATAGCAGCAGAAATTAACATATCTCATCAGGCAGTGAGGAGAGTCTTGAAGATACATAAATATCGTCCGTTTAAAATTCATGTCACCCAAGTTTTGCTTCGTTTGCTCAATCATTGAAACGCTAATTTTATTTTCATGGCATCAAAACCATTGGGGTTGATTGACCTTTGAAAACAAGCGCAAATCTGCTGGCCTTCGCTGCTTATGTTCACGACCCCCCCTACTTACGGGGAGTACGCTATTTTTAAAATGTGCATATGGTTGGGGGATAAAACTGCATGGTGGCGGTAGCTTACGGCTAATATCGCTGAAACGCTTTCGCCTATGCTCATCGGCGATCTCTCAACTAATCTCTGGTTCTACCAGGTTGTCGCCTTTCTGGATATTTATTTAAATACACATTTCTTCAGCTTTCGCTTCATTTCGGCGACAGAGAATAAAACACTCCGTAAACAACAAACAAAAACATATCGTATTTTTCATAATTTGAAAAGTGATTCATTTTGAAACACACAATTAATTACAAACACTTAACACTGACAATAAATTCTACTTTGACAGTTACCTAGGTAATTGAAACAGACACCGAACGTCACTATGGGGAAATTGAAGAGAAATATCAATGCCTACCACCATAAAATCTTAATTTTGTTAATTTAAATTATTTCTCTTGACCGAACATAAACATGTTATACATGGTTGAAGAGCATATTTAAAGGGGGATTTAAAAATGCAGAAATTCAATATGGCGCCCATAAGAAAAACAAAAGTTGACTTCGGCCTCATTGAACATAGTGGGCCTAGATTGTTTTTTACTTTATTTTCAAATTCACGCTCATTTCTTACCCCCACCCTGAAGATTTCGTTATTGTATCTTTTATAATAAACACGATATAAAGGATTTTATAAACCGCACTTTTTTCTTTTTTTCCCTGTATATCCGTTGCTATTCCGACTTCAAAGAAGTTGATGACAGATTATTTATAGGCACTTGATTGCGCAACTTTTTCCCCATTTGTTCGACTCTGTATCTTTAACGGTTTCCAATATCCCCATGTACATCATTTTATACTGGACACACTGTATAGTGAATATGCTTGCAAATTGTAGTTTTAATATTAAAATCAAGACAGCTGCAAGAATGACTGTGGTAACAAATATTACAAAATTGGCAAAACAGTTGACAACATTTACCATTGTTTTGCTTCTCAACTACGTAATTATTATTGTCACTACTAATTTCCCATTTTCTGTGACGTTGTATAATTCCCTTTATAACGCTTGTTTGCTTTCCCTTTGTTGATTTTATAATTCTGTCATCCTAAAAAAATGAATTACTTATATCAATACAAAATTAACAATATGTTCTGAATGGTTTGAAAACAGCCAAACTGTCAAATAAGTCATATTCAAGTCACGTAATTAATAAATTATTAGGTAAGTGCAAATAGCAGTTTCTATATAATATTTCGACCTGGGTATCTACATATACCATACTTACTAATTTGTCTCTTATGTATTGTAAGACTGCATGCAAACCTTTGTCAATCCTTTTCACAGTTTTTCCATTAAGGTAGAAATATTTTACTGTTTTATGCATGCTTTCTAACACCATATTAGTATTTAAACCACAACCTTTTCTGTAGCAGTATGCCCACTGTTGAAAATTATGGGAATATGTCCCAATAAAATAGTAGTAGTAGTAGTAAACATCTTTATTTCTAAATTCGGCCTTTCTGCCCTTGTTTAATACATGTAGTCTTAATCTAAACAAAAAACAACAAAGATGAAAATTCTCTTATTCTAGGTTAATAATCTCATTAAATAAAATTTGCAATTCTATTGACAAGAAAAAATTATTTTATTGTCTAGTAGTCAGTTGCGTTTGTAAGTGTTCGAGTAGCGTTGATGTAGGGAAACGGAAGCGGGATTGTCTGGTTGGTCTTGTAAGACAAAGGGGATTCAGTATGGTCCAGTTGTAGGGGTTGTTTGTCCATTTTGTCTGTAGATGTAGGAGTCTTTCCGAAATATTTGTCATGTTTGTGCGTTCGTATAGTAGTTGGGTGGAGGGCCAATAAAATATTTTACAAAGATGTGAGTATCAGAATCTTCCTGTAGTTTTTCTATAAAAGACCTTAAATTTTTCTGAAAATTATTTTCTGAATCCGTACTTTGCTGCAATACTTTAAGAGATTTATACAACCACTTACGGGTGTCAGTATTTTTAATATATTTCTTTTTCCTGACTGTACTTTAATTCATTCCAATGTATTCCTGGGTTTCCTAAGCCTTACTGACGAGTCCAATAGGTAGACCCGGGACGAAACGCAGGGCTCATCACATAACACCATAATTAGTGACAATAAAATTGACTGAAAACCCAGGAATACATTGGAATGAAGTATTTTTAATTTTTGAAAGGTTCTTTTGCCAAGCTCTATCAATGTTCCAAGAGCAATAAAGTTTATGTTGAACACTTCCCATGACTGATACCCACGCCCTAAAAAAAACTTCTGTGACATCATTCATAAAAGTTTTGGCATTAATAATGCCTACAGCTTCTTTAATATTTTCAAAAAAGACATGATTTATGAAAGTGTCTTGCCTATTTGTAAACATACAGTAGACTGGAAATCCTTCCCCAAAAGCGTCTATGACCATTAATTTCTTAAGCTCAAAATCATAATTATTCAGACCATGGGTGCTATCAATTGCACAATATTTTGTCCGTATGTACTTAGCATAGTTTTTGGATATTGATTCATGAATATTAAGCAAAAATCATTATCCGCAAAGTTTGCATGTGCTTGACCTTGTCTTTTATAAAATAAAACAGGATTATTATCTTCAGATTTACACTCTTCTACCCACATATCTATGCTCAATGTATCATTTTTATGCTTTACAGCTTCAGTTACATTTATCTAACAGTCTCTTTTTATATTTAAAAGGTCTCGGTTTGTTAAAAGGTCAGCTCTTTTTAAATAACAACCAATACTGGTCCTATACGTATTAAGAATTCTAGAACAAAAAAAAATGTTTACAGCTAGTTAATGCTATTTAACATTTTCACTTACCGTGATGGTGCAACTCCAGATATGAGCTTTACAGCTATATTTTCCCTTTCGGTTCTAGGAAGCATTATATGTTGCAACTGATTATCGTGTCCATAATAATGAGATTTTATCCTAATGATAGATATGGTAGAATCAGGATGCTTGTTTACGGTTATTTGACTTGTGCAAGCTTTATTAATTTTGCAAGATCCCTGCGATTTTAATGTGCAAGTGTATCTGCGCTCTACTTTAAAAAACCCCTACAAGCGAAAAAAAACATTAACCAACTATTCCAAATGTAAAAGTATAACTTATTATATCACCTTACCAGAATACTTATTACTTACCAGACCGATTACATTTGTAATAAGTTACAACATCGCCGGATGATTAGTTTTGCTCCGCAAGCAACAATATAACTACAGGCTTCATCTAATTCTATCTGTTGTTTCCAAGACAGAAAATCTAATAATAAAAACACGGTTATTATAAATACCTAAAATTTACTTAGGCATTTAACTTAGGACAAGTAATTATTTTAATTGTTCTGGTTCTTTTCACCTTGTGTTGATAAAAATTCTTTTTCCTCCGACTCAATATTAATTAAGTGTTTTGTTCGCAAATGCTTAATAAAATCAGCGTTATTTCTAAACTTAATATTGCAACTTTCTGTGGAGCAGGTAAAATGGTTTTTGAAGGATTGCTGAATTTGATGAATCTTTCTGGAATGCCTGTCTAAGGATTTTTTAAATTTAAAAGCCTTTTGGCACACTTCACATTTGAACTCCATATTTAGGTACTCTAAACGAAAACACACTTTGTAAACACCAGAACCAGGTTACGACCCTCAATTTCATATCACATGTTAACTGTCGGACCTGTAGACAGGCGTGTCCAGCGCAAGCGTACAAAGTACGGCGCATCTCGTGTTTGATCCAAGGACCCGGACCGAAACGAAATAACTGTTCCGTTCCGGTTTCGGTCCAAGGCAAAATTTAAAAATTCGGTTCCGTTACGGTTCCGGTTTAGAAAATAATTTACAATTCGGTTCCGCTCCGGTTCCGGTTTTTTTTTGGGTATAGCGCTTATATTTTCTCTCTTTGACGGCGTCGAGGCGTCGACTATTAAAACGATTTCAGGAACTAACTAAAAGAAGTGCCGACTCTTCGACTCTTTGTCGGCACATTAATAGTGACACTGCGGCTCATCATAAGATAGAAACTTTATTTTATATTCATTTGCAGGAGGGTAAATGATTATTTTCATTTGTTTGTAAAATTTACAGTAATTTCTTTCAAACGTTGCAAGAAGAACCGAAAAAAAACCCAAATAGAATATTCAGCACCTAACAATGCCTTAACATAAAATATGGGTTCTGTTTCGGTTCAAAAAAAAGAAACGGTTCCGTTCCGGTTTTGGGTCCATATCGGTTCCGGTTTCGGGTCCCTGATTTGATCATCTCCTCACGAGAGTCGACCACCTAGTTGTGTCACGTCACAAATCCTTGTATTTCGCCTGTCTTACAGTGGCCACTGCTGATGCGCTGTTGTCATATGTCATCTAACTAGAAATCCTGTCGGTCTAGCATTTACTGCAGATATTTTTTCCTAAACCGTCCGCTCCAGTCCTTGAGGTTCACGCTTGCGCGTTTCATTGCCATGTTGCCGCTATGCAGATATTAGTTACCTAACCATCCGGGCCAGTTCTGGGTGTTCGCTTTGCTCAGGTAGTGATTCCTAACGATGAACGACTAATGATATAATTAGCATGAATTTCAGCAACAGCAACCGACCTATAAACGTGCTTGAACCAAAAGAAATTGTGCTTTTCCGAGGTTATAATTTCATTCGCAAAAGCATATCAATCCGGCAGGACTGGACCGGATGGTTAGCTAACAAATATCTGCATAGCGGCAACATGGCAATGAAACGTGCTAGCGCGAACCTCCAGGACTGGGGCGGACGGTTAAGGAAAAAATATCTGGGCATTTACTACTATGTACATCAAACTAGTGGTGGGCAAGTCGAATCATTTCAAAGATCCGGATCTTCGGATCCGCGTCATGGGAAAGATTCGGATCCCGTAGTCGGGTCTCGGGTCAACGGATCAGTACCAGAACCAGAACAATACCGCTTCATTACGCATCGATGGGCGAATCAGTATGAAATGCGTTGTCCATTGTAATAACGCCAAACTTTAAAAAAAAGTTTGCTTCTTTTTAACAAAATTTAAACTACTTCATTACGCAATGTTTTTTAATAATTGTCTTTCCTCATCTAAACAAACACCTTTATTTTAATAGATGTTTTTATTTAAATAGATGAACAAAACACAGGTCAGGCTTGGACATAATTAATTACTTCTAACAAAATACTGAGTTATATTGTATGTTATAATAGACATGACTAGAAAAATGTTCCCGAAAAAAATTTAAATAGTTAAAAAAGATACTTGCATTAAATAAAACGACGCAAAGTAAATACAAGTTTAATGCTTGTTTTAATATTATTTTCATAATTTTCACCGTGCAAGTGCACACTATTTATTGAAAATATGTATTTTCATATTTAACTACCAAATTTCTGAAAGCAAAAAATAGTAGTTTTAGATACAATAGCGACGAGATAGATAGATAGATAGATAAAATTTATTGAACATTCCCATTAACAAAATTCACAAACAAAGATAACAAACATAACTCCCGTGTCTAGCCAGATGTTCGGCCGGTTGCTCTCTGCCCATGATCTAAATAGGCCCGCTAAGTCGTCCATTACCTGGGCAGTGCCCTAACATGGACATTCCCGAGCTAGCCATACGCACGACAACGTCAGGAGATAGTCTTGAAGTGGCGGTTTTGGTTTTATTCGAGGGGCATTCATTAAGGAAAAAAGGTCTTCCTGAAGGGAAGCCAAAAACCCCTTTTGCTTCGACCTTTAAGCCTGATACTGTCAGCCGTGGCGTTAACCGCCGGCAGTTTCAACTAGATGACCAAATCCTTCCGCCCCCGCCCCGATCGGTGCAAGGACCAGCCAGCACCAGCCAGGACGAGGCAGGACGAACCCGTCAAGTCACGTTATGTTGGATTTGTGCGTTTCCAGCCTGCTAGAAACGACTGTCTGCAACTGGCAGGCAATGTTTGTTTGTCGTCACGTACTGTCAGGGACAAAATCCTCATAAAATATGGGAAGTCGCTTATACAGGGGACCATGGGTTGGGCGGTCGTTTGCTCTTACTTGGGTGATATTTCGCGTGAGGACTGAGCCTTGCACTCCGCTATGATAAAATTTTTCAGCGATGGTATCTATATAGTCGGCTATATAGGCCATCCCTGTAGCTTCGTGCATTTCGGTTATTCTGGTGTATCTGTCAGCCGATAGGACGCCTCTTAGGAACCTATTTTGGGTCCTTTGAACACGTCGTCTCGTGGAATCACAGACAGAGTGCCAGACAGGGGATCCGTAGACAACAGACAGGGGATACGTATGGGCCTTATAGTGGAGGTGTAGAGCAGAAGTTTATTTCGAGGTGATAGGAAAGAATTTGGCGCCAGAAGAGAGTACAACTCTCTTCGGGCCATGGCAGTCTTTTGTACAGCATAGTCAACATGCTTATTGAAATGGAGTCGGGCGTCTAGTTTGAATCCCAGGTATTTCACCTCTTTTGTTGGTTTGATAGGAGTATTTTGGACCACGAGTGGTGATAAGATTTTGTTGTTAGTGAATTTGCGCGAAAAGATAATAAGTTCCGTCTTCCTGGGATTCACTTTAAGTTTCCATTTGTCAAAATACGGCGTCAATAAACTCAGGTGATGTGCAATGCGAGATTTCGCAGCCTGAGCATAAAAAGACGATGCGTAGATAGCCGTATCATCAGCGTATAGTGCTATTTTTGTAGTGGGAAGTTTTGGAATGTCTGCTGTGTACAATGTATACAGCAGCGGCGAAATCACTGTTCCTTGTGGTACTCCTGCCGCGATGCGTCTTTTGGCAGAAGTGGAATTCTCCACTTTCACCTGGATGGAACGGTTTTTTAGGTAAGACGCTATCAGGGAAACTAGGTAGAGTGGCAGTGAATGCACGGCAAACAACTTGTACAGCAGGCCTGTGTGCCAGACTGTGTCAAAGGCCCTTTGCATGTCGAGAAGCAGCATAACCGTACTTTGAAGCTTATTAAATGCTGCATAGGCATCCGTTGCGATCCTAGCAGTCTGCAGCGTTGTGTTGTGTCTTGGTCGGAAGCCAAACTGCTCATCCGGGAATTAGAACCTTCGAAGCTCGGCTGCGGCCGTGAATATCGAATGGAATGACCTTCTCGGTTATTTCGCCGAGGGTGTATCAAGCAGGGAATTGGCACCTAGAAGAGGCGGGTTCGGTATCGGGTTTATGCCCGGCTTTAAGACAATGGGGATTATTACCAAACACTACAAGCGGTTTTCAGTCCTGTTGGGAAGTGCTGCAAATTTAAAGGGGACTTAAGCGTTGACTATTGTACTATTAGCACAATAGGGTTTCCGCGGTAAAGGTTTTTGAGGAGTAAGATAGGGATGCCCGGTCTGTGCCCGCAGAAATGGTGCGTTTTCGGCCTAGGGAGGACGCCGAAGACAAGATTTGTAATCTCCGACGGGTTGTTATATAGGAATGCAATCAATCGAGGGTGGGTAAGAGGATACTTCCGTTCTACAAAAACAGCGGTCTGTCTTTCGATTTCGTTATCCTGAAGGGCTGGTTGGACCTTGTGTACTTCTGCCACAAGTCGGCGGAGCAGCTCGCACTTGTCACTGGTGGTAATATAACTCACCCCCTCTTTTTTCAAGAGCGGGGACTTGCTCATAGCCTTTTCGCAGACTTCTCGACAGTTTCCACAGGGAATTGTCACGGGGAGTCAGATTTCGCAGTTTCTCCGCCCAGGTATAATTCCTGTATGCGGAGATTTCGCGCTGTTATGTCTCGTGCAAGCTCTGCTGCCATTATGCGATCGGCAGGTTGCCTGAATCGCTGCCAACGCTTCCTGATTCGATTTTTCGCCTTAATAAGGTTCAGAATTTCCTCAGGAAGATTGTCGCGCCGCGTGTCTGTTCGGAACTTTTTGGCCAAAAGCGTGCTGTGTCCGTTGTATATTCCTGGTCAGACCTTTTAACCGCATGCTCTAGAGCTTCGACAGTAATCAATCTGGCCCGGAATACACGTCAGGTCCTTGTAGTCTTTTCGATAATTCGCGAAAAATCGAAATTTTCGTATGAATATCGAAAGTCGTTAGTTTGTGATGCGCTTTAAATCCCTAATGTCGAGGTAAATGGGCATGGGTCACTGCTGAGGGCGTCTATAACCACCATCTCCGTGAGATTGGTGAGTCCTTTGGCAATTCCGAAGTCGAGGTAGGATGGATTCCCTCCACTGTTCGGGTAATGCGTTGGGGATGAAGTGGGCATAACGAGTAGGCCATTGTCGCGAACGTAGTCGGCTAGAAAATTGCCGGCTGCGTTTTTATGTCCAGGGTTATTGAATAGTGGATGGCGGGCGTTGAAATCTCCCATTAGCAACACCCTATTGGTGTTTATGAAGAATGGATCGACATCAGCGGCCTGTAAGCGTACGGTGGAGAAATAGCCACAGTAGATCAAAACTCCATCAGGAAGTTCAACGCCTACGTTCTCTATTGATGACTGCCTGTGTGGCAGTCTCCTGTATGGAATTGACGTTTTGACCGCTATGGCCACTCCTCCCCTTAAACCGGGCCTATCGGCACGTTCGAGCCTGTACCCCCGAATCCTAAGTATATCCCCGGGGCGCAACCATGTTTCGACAATCAACGCCACGTCGATATCCTCGGTCTGAAGGAAGTGCACAAACTCACCGAGACGACTCCGGAGTCCGCATGAGTTCCATTCTCCTATCCTCATAGGGCACAGTTGGCAAAATCAGGGCTTAAAAATCGAAGCTATTAATGTCTTCGTTGAAGAACTGCGCGGAAACGAGGAACCTGTCCGCTTTCGTCTCGCAGCCCCTCAACGCAACGCTATAAAATCTAACCGCTTTGATTACCTCCTGTAAGTTCACCTGCGATGCCAGATCGGCGAATTCCCGATGCAGGGTGCCCAGAGTGGCTACTGCGCCAGCGTTCATGCCTTGGTTAGTGGGGGGTCTTGGTTGGGGACCATTAGCTGCGATGGTTTGACCAGGCTGTGTGGCCCTGCTGGTCATTTCATTTCTGCCAGGGAGCGGCGGAAACTCGTTCGGGCTCGGGATGGGCTGCCTAGTCCTGCTGGTTTCTGGGTGGGGGATCGGGCCTGCGGGTCGGAAGGTCTTCCCCCACGCTGGTCTGGACGGAAGTGGCGCCGCCACGAACTGCCTTTGCGGTTTTTCGACCGGGCGTTGGGCCAGTTTGAACACGTACACTGGGCATGCTTCGTCAAAGCTCCGGTGGGGACCAGTGCAATTGGCGCATTTTAGCGCCGATCCCGGCGGGCACGATGTTATTTCGTGGGGGCCCGCACACTTGGAGCCCCCAGCCCTGGCATCGGCGGCACTGCGTCAGGGTTCGTTGGTTCTTCCTGGTTTCCCAGGAGACCCTGACATCGCGGATCACTTTGGCGGTGGTGGCGAGTTTCCGTAGGGTCACTGAATCATCGGTGACAATAAGGTACAGGGGCCGAAACTGGGTCTTCATTCGGAAGACGTTTTTTATGGAGAACCCCTTTTCCTCGAGGTCCTCCTTGATGTGCGAAGTCTCCACGTTGCCCTCGAGCCCCCTTAACACAAACGCGTGTGTTCGCTGGTTTGCAGGTGCGTAGGTATGGAACTGGCTGCTTTCTGCCTCCAGTGACCGTTTGACCGCCGCCCAGTCTAATATGCAGCTGCAATACACTATCAGCGACGCTTTCGTGTATTTTAAAGTGAATGGCTTATTTGTTATCGATTTTAGGCCATTCACCAGCGCGCTGTGGCTGCTGGGCTTTCCCACGATGACAATTGGTGGCGGTTTTTCGGGCTTCTTCGCCGATTTGTTGAGCGAAGCAGCCGCTTTGGCAGCCAGTTCCTCATGCATGGGTTGGGTCCCGCTGGTGGAGGGTTGAGGCTCGATCTCGAAGGGGTCAGTTGCCGGTTGGATTGGCGAAAAGCAGTTTTCCGTTGCTATTGCTGGTTTTGCCGGTGTGGTAAGCAGTGTGCTCCACGGCACCGTTTTCCGTGGCAGAATGAAGGCATCACCGCTGTGACCCGACTTGTCATCGGCCACTGTTTGGCGCACGGCTGACTCTTTTTCAGCCATAGCAACAGCTCCCCGCTTTTCTTTGTCCTGCTGGTAGTTCGTGGCTCGCTGTGGTTGGTCCGTTGGTGGTTCTGGGGCAATCTCGTTCGTGGCTTTTTCTGGCTGGTGCTTCGATTTTTTCGTTATGTTAGGGGGGCTCACCTTATCCAGCTTCCGTTTGGGTACGGCCCCTGTAGAGATCTGGGTGGTTAGCAGGGCCCTTTTCCGTGCAGCTGGGTGCTCGGCCTTCAGATGGTTAACCGCCAGCGACCACTTTGGTGGTTTGCCTGCTCTGTAGGCAGCTGTAAATTCCGCTGAAACCGCCCTGCAGCGGTCGCAACCTTTATCAACTCTTAGCAAGCGGAAAACCTGCTTGAATTTCTGGAGCTTTTGTTCCTCGTCCAATTGGAGGAAAGCGTCTGCAGATGCAGGGCTACTGGCGAGCGAACTTAAGGACGACAATGAGATTACGGACTCATTGTCGTCTTCGTCGGCGGATTCTAAGATGTTTGTGGATTCCGCCACAACGGAGAACACTTGTAACGCAAAAGAAACTATCGCACGTAACTATGGTCAACAATCCGAAAGCACGCGAAACAATTTTTGGCACAAGCGGATCGTACCACGGCTAGTTGATGACTTAGCGACGAGAGCCGTTTTTCAAACAACGACGGCGATTCGACTTCGTATCAGATCCCGGGTGGGAAAAGTGGTTGTTTTTGATTAATTTTAACTTATTCCAATGTATTCCTGGGTTTCAGTCAATTTTTTTCACAATTATGGTGTTATGTGATGGAGTCCTGCGTTTTCATCCCGGGTCTATCTATTGGACTCGTCAGTAGGGCTTAGATAGACCCTGCCCTATAACGCGCGAAAAAATTGACTGAAACCCAGGAATACATTGGAATAAATTAAAAACACAGTCAGGAAAAATAAATATTAATTTTAACTTAATTTATTAAGTTTGTTTATGTTATTTTACATCGCATTTAATTAACTAATTTTGTTCAGAACGCCATTGCTAAAATAAGCTTGAAATTGCCTACTTGATTAAATGTCATCTGCAGCCTGTGCCTGTGATTGTCTCATGGCGAATAGAAAAATAATGCCATAAATTTGAATTAGGAAAAGGGATTCAGACCTAGGTACGGCGGGCGCCGGAAGCCGCTATTTTATTGTTATCGTGCCATTTGAGTAAATATTTAAATTTCAATTTGTAGAGTAGTTTTTCTATATACCAAAGTATCAAAATTGTCTAAAGTTTTCTTAATTAATTTATCGAGAAAAGGAATTTGGCTGTTTGGTAAAAAAATAACAATTAAATTCACAAGCTTGAATTTAATTGATATGTTAATTTAAATGTTTTATTGTTAAGAAATAATAAAAATGTTTCAAGTTTTTGTTCGCCATTACTAGAAATAAAAAATACATTGTTGACCTTAGTTGTTAGGGGTTCTTTCTGAATGGGAATATTTTCTGAATGGGAATACGTTTTATTACTTGTTTCTAAGTTCGGAATTATGTACTGTTTTAAGCTGTGTTGTTGTTTTTTGGACAAACTTTCTTATTCATAGGAACAAATATTGAATTGTCAATGCACATGATTTCCTTTGTTACGGCGTTTTATTATCACACTGAATTACATTATTAAAAGCGCATGTTATTTGCTTGTGCATATATGCACATTGACTATAATAAGTAAGTATTAAATACTAATAACAAATAAATGAATAAAAAAGAAACCTGATTTTACAAACGATTTCTTTGCAGATTTACGTTTCCCAAATTTTCCTTACGTTACGCGGAATGCAGAACCACACTTCGAGTGGATCCGAGATTCGGTTCGAGAACAGAACAATTTTGAAGAGCCGTCGGGCCCTGAAGTTCCGTCGGGACTTGAGGTTCCGTCTCGGTTCTATTGGCTCTTTTGACCCGTTGGCCCGAAACTCGGCTCTTTTGGCCCGTTGGCCCGAAACACGGCTCATTTGTCCCGTTGGCCCGAAAGACGGCTCTTTTGTCCCGTTGGCCCGAAAGACGGATCTTTTGACCCGTTGGCCCGAAGCATGGTTCTTTTGGCCCGTGTTTCGTGCCCGAATTTCGGATCCACTCGGTCTCCACCAGTCTTGACTGATTCGACGATCGGGTTTGCCGATGATTCACGTCCGCGTACTAATGAAAATGAAAGCAAAGTAGCTTAGATTTTTTCTTTTTATTAAATTGAATTCACTTCTTTTCATTCAAATTCACAAGTTTCTGTAAGTTTTGAAAGAACATGTTAACTGATTTGTTCTACAGTTGAACGCTGCTGTCTTTATAGACATACAAAAGATCCGTTAACACCCCAGACCCGTATTGGAAAATTTTGAGATTCAGACCCGTCGGGTCTTTTCAAAGAGCCGGGCCAGTTCCGACCCGCCCATCACTACATCTAACATAACCTCAATATATTGAGTTTTAGCTGTCAGCGTGCTGCACAAATAAATTAATCATTTGTATAGTGAATCCTGTTTTGTTTGGAAATATCTTACATTTTGAATTCGTCGTTTAACAATGGAGTATACTGTGGGTAGTTTGGCTGAACTTATTTCAGGCAACAAGTCCGACACCAAAACGAAACTGGTACAAAGACCATTTAAGATGCTAACAAAAAACGATCTAGATTCTGTTAACATAGGTAAGAAGACGTTACGTTCCAAAAACCAATCTGAAGAAACCTTGGAAGCAAATGTACCACGCAGTAAAAGAAAGAAACAGAAAATTGTAAACGGTGTATCTAAAAAAACAAATAAAAACCTGAAAGTTGAAAATCTTCAAGTTCAGAAGAAAGAGCTCTTGGGAAGAAAGCGAAAAGTCGACCAAGAAAATACTGACGTGAATGATTATAATTCGGCAGACTCATTTAAGAAGCCAAAACTTGTCACACATGAAATCAGTGCGGCAAATCGCATCAAAAACAAATTTAATCAGGAAATTAAGAATTCTAACGAGTATAAGGATAAAACTTTATTTGTGGGAAATCTACCAATTACGGTATCAAAAGATAAAATTAAGAAGCATTTTAAAAAGTATGGAGTTATAGATAGCATAAGAATTAGAGGCATAGCTGTTGCTGATATTAAGACATCAAAAAAGGTAGCTGCATTGAAAAAGGAGTTTCATCCAGATAGGAGTTCGGTTTGCGCTTTTATAAGGTATGTATCCCGCTGTACGCATAATTAAATGTATTGCAATTCAATTAAACTTGAAAAATAACTTGACCAATTTACATTTTTAATTTGCTCTCATACAATTTTACTTTGATGTTTGAAGGTTTAAAGATTCTGAAGATGCGAAGAAAGCTGAAGCTGAAAATGGTGTGCTTTTCCATGATCATCACTTGAGAGTGCAGTTTTGTGAATCAGATGCAAAACCAGACGAATCAAAGGCAATTTTTATTGGAAATCTTCCATTTAGTAAGTATATCAGTGTATAAGGTTTGATATTCCCTGTTCTTCTTTGTCATGCAGAATAAGCTATTTTTTGAGTTGTTTATGTGCTTACATGGACATTACATGACCTAAAAACCTGTACTTTCGCAAAACGTTTCAGTCTGCAGTCTGCCCATATAATTTATAATGTGCACAACAAATAGACATTTATGCAATTACACATACATATGTATACTTACTATAAATAATTTTATTAGTTCTTGATATTAAGTTCTGTAAAGCACTACATATAAATCCGACCATTTTGGTTAACTGGTCATATGCGTTCGATCGAAGAAATTATTATACATTGGCACACTTATTAGCATTGGTACTTAAAAGAAAACGTTTTTAAATATACAGTGTGCAAGACTATCTGTCGCTGGAACGAATAGATAAGCCAATACACACGCAAACAAAAGTTTTAATGCTAAAATCATCAGATATTTTTTACATCCAATAAAATATAACTTCGGAAAGCACCCGTTTTTTGCTCCACAAATGCTAACGTTTTGATGGAAATTAATATTTTTTGAAAAGTAAACTTGTTTTTGTAACGTAAATTTTAATCAAAAGCAATAAAATGAGTAACATTGAATGTATATAAAATAAAAGAATTTACCTAAACAGGTCTTAGTCAAATATTGCTCAATTACGATAATAGAGGACTGTAAAGTTCCACTTTCAAGTTCACATTCAATTTTATAATTTCTGCATTTTTAATTGAAAATTTGCAAAAAGTTGAAATATGTAGTTGTAAAAAAAGTGGAGACAACGCCGAATTTAAGATTGGATATCGGCTAGAGGGGGCTACGCACTCTATGCCGGTGATAATTTTTCATCAAAACTTTTTAATGGAAACTGCCGGAATTTCGAATAATTCATTTGCAAAACTGTTTGTTTATAAGGTAAAAGCTATATCTGTTCGTTGGCGATAAACCAGCCCGTGTTCGAATTAGTGATTCCAATTTTCTAATTCTAATTAGTAGCTAGGTACTATTTAAGTAACTTGTTAAAGATAATTTTTGGTATTTATTACTAAGTTACTTATTTATTACTTAACTAAGAAGAAAGCATTGGTGCATTAATTTCTACATAAAATAATAAAATTGTTAAAAGTGCTATAACCTTTTATATGGTACTTACATATCGATGGTTCAGTTCCATACAGCAACAAGTCAAATATCATTGTTTTGAGAAATTCAATGTTAAAGATTAAAGTCTGATTCATGTATTTGTTCTGAGATGGTTGTTAGCAGACCGTCTCATAACAATATGAAGTACACAAAAAGTTCTTGTTTTAATAATTTTAAAGACGTTAGTAATGATGTTGTGACTTGTTGCTGTATGAAACTTTTAATTAGGCGACTTGTCCGTTTTGTGTCCTTGTCTTTTAATAAGTAATATACAGATTTATTGCTTTTTTATATTTTTTTATTATAGAAAACTTTTAACTTATAATTATACGCGGTAAATAGACTAGTCTATTCACATTGATCCTGCAAACTATCTAACCTAAACTACACACTTCTAATCGGAATCACTATTATCTGCTGTAGCTGTTGTTAACGTACAGGGTAGCTCTTTATAAAAAGTCCAGTATTCACTGGGAATGGCATTACTGTTACACAAATCCACCAAATCCTTTTTTTTTTTTTGCTTGCGAAATTTTAATGGGTGCTTTATACACCTTTGTAGATTTAATGTTACTATCATTTTCTTCATCGTCTAGTTTTGTGGCGGGCATCAATTTCACTAAATTCATTTTCTGAATATGACTTTTTGTAAAAAATTGTAAATGATTTACTCTTCATTACTTTTATAGCGCAAATTTCATTCCACTTCACATTTGCACCGTTGGTGTCTTTATTAAAGTTTTTTCGGATTGCTGCTTGCAGATACTTTATATCAAAAAAATCGCTGTAATTCATTCCGATGCATTTATAAGCCTTGGTCTTCTTATCAAGCCTTATTATTGGAATGAGTTGCTCAGGAGTGTAGATAGGCCCACTTTTAACGCATTATTTTTTTTCTCGTTCGATTAAGGCGTGCATCGCATCTCCTTCGTTCTGTGTATGACCAACAACTAAAAATTTGTATATGATTTCGTCAATGGATTCAATAGTATTTACGTAATGCAATAACAAAGACATGACAAATTTATTTTTGTGTTGTCCAGCGCAATTGTCAATTGAGTAAAAGGTGAAGTCTTTACTCTTTGTGTGGTGTTTTAGGAAGACATACAAACAGCTGCCAATCTCATTGGGCCCACGTTTGCCTAGGCCTTCATGCCATATAAAACAGTAACCTTGTTTTTCAATAACATCATAGATGGTAAAGTTATAAGTAGCTATCCGTCGTTTATAAAAAAAGCGCTGATGTCTCCACAAGGCACAGAAAGAACAGCCTGGAGATCAAAACAAACCTCTAGTTTTGTGGTATTTATTGTTGCAGATGTGATATAATTTCCTTTCTCCAGTCGGCACAATCTTTTTTCTTTAATGTGTTTTTCATAACCTGTTTGTTTTAAATCCTCCTCAGAATTTTTAAAACATTCGCCAATCATACACTGAATGCCTTTTGAAGCCTTTTTTGGCTGAAAAAAGCCAATATTAAATTCTGAATTTAAAATCATATCATACATGCTTTTTTTTGCAAATGGTTTTTCTATTTCTTCGCAATGTGTATTAGACAGTCTGTACACCGATGAAATATTAAGGCTTCCATCTACGTATTGCTTATTGGTATCGGGTCTACAATAATGCGAAGGCATTTTGGAAAAGATTTATATCCTTCTTTAGGGCATCGCTTACTTTCTTCCCACTTTTCTTGTGCTTTCCCCTCATATCTAGCTGCAGAACCCTACTCTCATCTTTTTTCTTGGTAGTAGTAAATACAAGTTTATTGCTTATGTCCAATGTTTTCAGGTAAAATGTCTTGCATACCCTATTTTTTTACCGTTTAATTCAAAGTGGTAAGCATAGTTTTTAGACCTGTTACTATTGGGTGAATGCATTCTATATTTAGGATTGATTTGTTGCTTACATTGCAAAAAATAGTATCTCTGGCGATTAATGTCTCCAATGCTCCAAAAGCTTTTATGAATTTTATCCCGCGCTTCTTCAGTAAAAAGATCTCTGGATTGAAGCCTGCAATGTCTAACTTTACGAGCAACAACTGCTTCTTTTCGGATATTAACATATTCCAATCCGTTAGTTCTTCTCTTCTTAGCGACCGACCGTTCCCATTTATCTGGATTTCTTAAGTGTTCTCCAGTCAAATCAAAATAGTATCAGATTTATTGTCTTCAGCGACACCTTATGCATTATCAGTTTCCGGTATGTTAAGTTCTGCACTGGATTCTAAAGAATCGCTCTCAAAAGAGTAGGTAGAAAAGTTGTCAGGCGAATAGGTAGAATCGATGTCAATAGAATGCTTACTGTAAGCATCTGAAGGAGGTGCATTCTGTTGAGATAAATTCTGATCATGTACATTTCCCAGAGTAGCTTCAATAGTGTTTGCCGTAATGGTATTTATCTCCTCAGCAAACTCATTTGCAATATTATCTCCAAGACATTTAAAAACTGTAGTTGTTCCTCAGAATAGTGCTCTATGGAACTGACATAATTATCCAATACATTTAAATCAAAGAGCAACATGTCTAATTGTTGCTTTGTTAAACTAGAATAATTATAAATTCGGCTTATCGCAAAAAGGAAATATCTCATTTAAAGTTGACAAGTCCAAACATTTCGAGTTGTTGCTGTCTGCAAAAGATTAACTACTTAATTTTGGACATATTGCGGTATTTAACTAGAAATGGTCAAATTTGGACTTGTTGCTGTATGGAACTGGACCATCGATGTAATCTATACTACCACATCAAAAAAAAATTTTACTATTAAAAAAGAACAATAAACTTCAATTTTTAGAGCAATTAGTAGTTAAAATTGGGGTAGGTAAACTAAATAGATTGTTATCGAAAGCGTACATTTTCTAAAAATGTTACTATAGAACACCCAATAATGTATTTTGTTATACTTACAAAGTCTAAAATACAAGGCAGCAAAAGTTTCCATCTATAAATACCATACCAAAAAATTAATTGTACGGTTATCTTGAATTTCAAATTTCTTCCAAAAGATTTTATTGAACTGTAATTTTGTTTTTTCTTATTGTGCTTTTATTGTTTATTTTTATGAAAAACATAAAATATGTCTAATTGTATAGAATTGAGTTCGATACATTGGTGGGTGATGAGAATGAGTGGCATATACAGAAGGACTTTTTCAGGTTCTACTACTACAGAGATCATCACAGTGATATTTGATTTACATATCGTATCATCACATTTTATTTGATCGTGTTACGTGTTACTATAGAGTATAAACAAATTACAAGTCATTTTAATTACAGCTGCTGAAGATGAAGAACTCTGGGACTTATTCAAGATTTGTGGACCTATATCACATGTTCGTATTGTAAGAGACGGGCGAACTGGTATTGGTAAAGGATTTGGCTATGTCAATTTTAAAGACAGTGATTCAGTACAATTTGCATTGGAAAGGGAAACATTTGCTCTGAAAGATAGGCAGCTCAGAGTTTCATTATGTGAAGCTAATAGGGCCAAAAAACAATCGGTATGTATTTCCAATTAACAAATTCTATATTTACACAAAATGCGATTCAGAATTTTCGTAATTACTCTGTAGAGGATATTAGGACATGAAGAAGTGTCAGAAACATATCGAAAATTTTTTTTGTTTATTTCTTTCGTATATAGTTCTTATTAGTTGCAAGTATTCTAATACTCGAGTGGCATATAAAATATTTAAACAAACTAGCAGAACATTTTGGACCACTAAAATTACAAAAATGTCACTTCCGTAACTTAGTCCTACACTATGAAGTTTTAAAAAGGTATTTTTTCTATCAATTTTTTAATAGATAATGCTGTGCTAAGTATTTTGTTAAATATGATAGAAACATGTCAAATTGATATTTTAACGTTAGTTAAGGAGCAAATTTGCTCCCTTCTTTTACTATATTGATACCATATCTTTTGGAAACATTATTTGACGGGATAAAAATTGTTTGAGTCAGAGAAGATTCTGAAAATATTCTTCATTAAACAGGGTTTTCATAATTTACGGTGCTTTGGTATCATCTTTGTTTTAATTAGACACCCTATATTTCTGATAGGAACTCTGCTCTCCTCCTCTGTATGTCTCTAAAATTTATTTGTTTTTATAGTTTGCATGAAATCAATTCAAATTTTAAAAATAATATATTTTCGTATGTTTTTAAATATTAGTAACAAATCGAATAACTGTTCTAATCCCTAGATTGCACAAGTTACTAATAACTAAAGGTTTGCGGTTTAACCTACTACGAGAAACGTAAAAATATCTTGTCCATGGTGTTAAATTGCTATTTTTTTAAAGGTTTAAGCTGTATTTCAGTTATTTAAGATCAGACACCCTGTATATTTTTGGTCAGGTGTAAAATTTAAAAATGCACATCAGTTGATAATCATCGTTTAGTATTCTAGTCTGTCCAGTCCAGTAAGTTGCAACTGGCTGGTCTAGAAACCTGACCACACGTGCTTGAGAATCGAGTGATTAAGTGCAAATTGATAGTGCTAGATTAAGTGCAAATTGAAATAGTAAAATCTGAGAATCCTTTACGGATATGAAAATACAACCTTGCTACCAACAGATGTATCCATTTTTCAACTCTGAATCCGAAAATGTACAGTATGATTTGAAATAACTGAAAAATAGCATAATGACATTTTGAAAATTTGCCATTTACTTACGTACAACATGTAGAAGACATATTTACAGTAATTTACAGTAGGTAAAACTGCAAACCTTTAGTTATTCGTCTCTTATTTAATCTAAGTATTGAAGCAGTTATTCGATTTGTTATCAACCTGTCAAAATATTACAAAATAATTTTTCTAAAGTTTAATTGATTCTTTGGAAACTATCCAGATAAATTCGATATTATTTTAAATAACATACACAGGATCTGAGTAGAGTTCTAGCCAGCGGTAGAAATACAGATAACATTAAAGTACAATTTTGTTTCAGGTTGTAAAAAACTTGTTTTTAAAAACCGTTTATTTTACAGGCCAAAATGTTTTACAACAGCAAGATGTTACTGCCTTACCTACCAACTTAATACTAATTACTCATGTCGAATGCGGCGCAGCTTATATAGTAATTAAATGCTGCATCTACAGTTTTGGTTTCAAATACACAGTGGTCCGCATAAGTGGTCATATAACTCCTCCCTCCTTAAGTTTTATGTCCACCTTTACATTGTTTTTCTTTTTCAGGTAAAAGTACAGTATTACAATTACAATGATTATTAAACTTGCAATTGACACACTTGTACTGACTACGGCAAATTCTTTCAACTCATGAGTTGTAAGTTTCTTGATATTACTTAGATCCTCTTGAATGTTTTCCAAATTTATATTGTTCATTTGTATGGGTTTTATTTTTTCCTTCAAATCTTTGATGTTAATGTTTGGAAGTTTCAACCGCAGGTTGATTATGTTTGAGTTTTGAGGTTGAAAAGTTAATTCTTTCATTTCCGTTACACATTGAGCTGGAATTATCAATGATAGGAATTTGATCGTTTCAATGGAGTTTTGTTGTGGACATTGGAAATTAATAGTTTCCGTTTTTGTTGGAATTATTAATATAGAGTTGTCTATATTAATTTGGTTATTGGTATAATGGTTGTCTTTAATAAATGTTTCTGCTAATTCGTGAACATAATCAGTTTGTAGTTGATTTATCTTTTTCTCAAAGTTTAGTAGATAGTTTAAATTGCCTTTTAATATTTGAAAAGGTGTATATTCATGTGTAGAATGAATACCGTTGTTGTTGTTTAAAATTGCAATATCAACTAATTCTTGAATTGTCTTTGATCGATAGTTTTGCGTAAGTGTGACAAGACTTTCTTTGACTGTCGAGTGGAAACGTTCAATTGGTGAATTAGAGTTTGGATTGTAAGTGGTGGTAAAATGTAATTCGATTTGATACATTTTACAAACATCTTGAACTAAATTACTTTTCAACGTTTGAGCGTTGTTTGTTGTGATTTTACAACGGACTCCGTGGTGAGAAAATAGTTTTATTAAACTTTGGCATATCTCTATTGATGTTTCATTTATAGAACATGCTGTGGCAAATTTTGAGAAATTATCTATAATCGTGAGGAATTTCTGTCCAGATATTGAATATGTATCCATGTATGGTGTTCAAAGGGTTTATTTCCTGTTGGTGTTGGTTTGAAGATCACTTTGTATGGATGTCGATCGTACTTCGTTTTCTGACAAGTTTCACAGGTGTTCACATAATTGATTACGTCTCTTTCTAGGCTAGGCCAATAGTAACTCTGTTTGATGTTTTTAATGTTTTGCGTCATTCCTCGGTGTGACGTTTTGCTGGTGTGGGATCTTTCGATTGTATTCTTTTGATCTTCGGGATCGGTGACGTCTTTTAATAAAGTATTTGAAATGAAGAGTTTGTAAGAGCTATTAATAAATGTTTGTTGGAAAATTCTTATTATTAAAGGCTCTAATTCTTTATTAGGGAAATACATGCCATATGTATCAGGGGGTAGATAATCTCTAATGAGCTCTTGTATTTCCTGAGTTATCGGGTTGTTGTTGATAAATAGAATTATTCTCTTTTTGGATTCGAATAACCTTTTTGAACTTGTGTAAGGTTTATCTGCTTTGGTCAATTGGATTATCAGTTGATTCTTGAAAGTATTTAAACTTTTATGGACGTAGGGTTCTTCTAAAATGGGTTCTTCATTTGACGTGTGAATCATTACTGTTTCTGAATTATTATCTGGCTGATTTTCGTTCCTTGAAGTTGATGAAGTTTCTGCGACAACTTTTGGTGTGTTTTTCCGTGATTTGAGACTATCATTCTTCCTTTCAGGTGGTTTTATTTGGATATCCGATATGGTATTGATTTTCGGTTTTGGGTTTACCTTTTTTGGTGAATTAAACAATATTTCTTGTGATTCGAAGAAGTGTTTTACTTTGCCAATCCATGCGTGTGGATCTCTTTATTTATTGCCTTCATTGCAAACAGCTGACATGTGTGTCAAGGGTGGTTTTACTGTTTCTATTGGGTGGATTTCTTGGAGGTCTTGATAATGCATCTGCATTTTGAATTCCTTTCTTGTAGTGGATCGTGTATTCATAATGTTGAAGTTTCAGTCTCCATCGGACTAATTTGGAATTCGGTTCTTTGATTGAGAATAGCCATTGCAATGGTTTGTGATCCGTTACGATGCTAAATTTTCTGCCGAATAAGTACGGTTTAAAGTACTTTGTTGCCCATACAATTGCTAACAGTTCTTTTTCAATTGTTGAGTGATTGCATTCAGCTGGATTGAGTGTTCGGCTGACGTATGCGACTGGAAGGTCGTTTCCTATAGTTCGTTGTGAGAGAATTGCGCCGATAGCATATTCTGATGCATCTGTGCATAGAATGAATGGTTTTGCGAAGTCCAGGTATTGTAGAATGGGTTCGTTCATTAGAATATTTTTGCAGAGATTAAACGCGACATCAAATGGCTTGTTGTGAATTATCTTTGTGTTTTTCTTAAGACATTGAGTTAATGATTTCGTTATCTTTGCAAAGTTCTTGATACATTTTACAAGTCCTAGAAAAGATTTGATTCCTTTTGACGTGTTGGGAATTTTAAAATTTTTGATGGTTTCAATTTTTCTTGGATTCGGTTTAATTCCTTCGGGCGTTATAACGTGTCCTAGGAATTCAACTGTTTTTCGCATGAATTTCGATTTGTCTAGTTGTATCTTCATGTTCAAAGAAATTAGTCTTTCAATAACTTGTTTTAATGAACTTAAATGTTCTTGAAGACTGGTTAAGCAGATGATACATGGATGGTCCATGTAGACAAGACAGTTTTTTCCTTGAAGTCCTCTAAGTACGTTATCCATTGTTCTTTGGAATGTTGATGGTGCGTTCTTTAGTCTAAATGGCATTCTGGTCAATTCGTAATGTCCATTTTATACGTTGAAAGCAGTTTTTGAGATACTTTTTGGATCCATTTCAATTTAATGAAATCCGTTGGCGAGATCTAGTGTGGTGAAGTATGACAACGTCCTAATTTATCAAGTATGTCTGATATATTTGGTAATGGATATCTCGTCAACTGTTTTCATTCAGTTTTCTGTAATCGATTACCCATCTCCATTGTTGCTGTGATGCGTCTAGCTTTTTTGGAACTATCCAAACTGGTGAATTCCAGGGTGAATTGGAAGGTCGAATGATGTTCGATTGCAACATTCCAGAAATTTGTCTATTTACTTCTTTATTATGCACATACCAGTATCTGTAACTTTTCGTGAGGACTGGAATTTCGTCAGATGTGTTGATGATATGTTTTACATCGTTGGTAAATGTTAAATGGTCTCCGGGTTTGTGAAGAATTTGCTTGTAGTTTTTTATCAGTTGGAATAATTAATATATATATATATATATATATATATATATATATATATATATATATATATATATATATATATATATATATATATATAATATATATATAATAATTAAGTGATCGTGTCTGATTAATTGAGTTAAATCAACATGACAACTTGAACTCTTTGTGTTATTGAAGAATTTTTTCGTTGGCAAATTTTCATTGTTTTCGAAATCATATATTTCGTAGTTGTTTAGTTCGATTGACTCTGGACAAAGGATGTTTTCATTCATATCGCATTCTATTAGAACATTTCGATCGGAATGATTAGTGACATCAACCATGTAACTGTTGTTAGTTATGGTTACTAGTGTTGGTTGAATTTCTAGACTTTTTTCCTTGTAATGCGGTATTATCCAAGTGGTGTTATTGGGTAAATTTGTTTTAAAAATTGTTTTCTTGATGGTTTTCGGTGGAAACTCAATTTTGTATTTATCAAAATTGTTTCTGTAGTGAAAAGGAATTTCAAGATATTGATTGCCTAATATTTGATTGCTTAAATCAATATTTAGGTTTAATTTGCATGGATCTTTTATGCCTAAAACGCCGTCAAAATACTCGTGAAAGGGAAATAGTATGAATTCAATGGGTTCAGATATTCCATAGCATAGGAATAAAGGCATTGTTGTTTTATTCGTAGCTTTCTTAGAACCGGCACAAGTTTGAAGGGTGCTTATGTGAGGCTTTATTGAAGTTGGAAAAAGAGATTCAGCCAATGATGGTCTGAGAAGAGATGCGCGTGAATCAGTATCGATTAAAAGGCGAATGTTGTAGTTAGGGATTTTGATGTACGGTAACTGGTTTGTTTAAAAACTGTTCAAATTTATCCAGGGTTTTCTCTTGGACTGGGTGTTTGAAAATTTTAAAATTGATCAATTGGGTTCTCTTCTGAAGAAGCTTTTTCAAATTCATCATATTCATGTGTATTTTCAGATGGATCGTTTATTTCGAATTCATTCGAATAATTCATACATCTTCAAGATGTCTTAGTTCTCGAAGAGCAAAGTTTGGTTTTCCGTTGTTTGGAAATGATTAAATGATCTTTGTGGATTCGAGTTCCTATAGAATTGATTATCATTTCGTTGTGTTGGAATTGTACCTACTCCAGACATTGGTTGTGGGAATTGTTGTTTTGAAAATTGTGGTTTGAATTGAGTGGGTTGGACAGGGATGTTTTGTTTCATTTGAAAAGGTTGATTTGACCTTGCTTGAAAGTGTTGACTTTGATTCTGAAACGGTTGATTTGGTTTCACTTAGAAAAGTTGTGATGGTCTTGTTTGGAAGGGTTGATTTTGTTGAAATGGGGATTTGAATTGGAAGATGCTCGGTTTTTGAAATTTCGTTGGGCAATGTGTTATTTTGTTTAAAAGTTTGAAAAGTGGTTTGTTCTGATTTTGAACAAAATTGTTTAATTTAAAACTATTCTGGCTCATTAAAATTTCGTAATTTGTAATGTTGTCAGTAGCTTGATTTAGATTTTGAGGATTTTGTACAATGAGTAATGTACTCAATTCAGAGGAAATTTTAGCTAAAAGATTTTGAGTAGCTGTCAATTCATTTTGAGCAAGTAATATGTTACGTGCTTCCAAGTTTGGAACTTCTGCACAGGTCTTACTACTAATTTGGCTAACCAAGGGTTTGAGCTTGTGAATGTATTCTTGTGTTGATTCACTTTTACGCGACAAAAATATCAATTGTTGTTGCAAATTTGACCTGGTAACCGGGTCACTGAATTTTTGGCGAATGGCAATTTTAATTTCTTCCCATGTTAACAGATCTGGTCTGGTTAACAGAAAATCTTCGGCTTGTCCTAAATTTTTTGACTTTATTGCAAGCAGAACATATTCTTGTTGGGATTGATCGTTTGAAAAATATCTGTTGTAAAAGATATCGATTTGGTTGAGAAAAGACTCCAGGCGAGATGGAGTACCATCGAAGGTTTTCAAGAGTGATACTGTAGACCTCAAAGCGTCGGCCATTTTGCTTATGGATACTACAATTTGAAATTGGTTCAAATAGACTAGAAATGTTTTCAGAAATATCTGGAAACGATTGCGATTGATCTAGGTCAACACTAGAAGTGTTAATAGCGTTGCTAGCGATTGTTAACCTACGTTTTGGATATGTAATATCCCCTAAGGATATTTTTTAAACTTTTTCATTCAATGCAAAAAAATTCAATTGAAAAAATTTGGAACTTGTAAACTGTAACCGCACTGAAAGGATCCTACCGACTGCGCCAATTTTGTTCCTGGTTGTAAAAAACTTGTTTTTAAAACCCGTTTATTTTACAAACCAAAATGTTTTACAACAGCGAGATGTTTCTGCCGTACCTACTAACTTAGGACTAATTACTCATGGTGAATGCGCAGCTTATATAGTAATTAAATGCTGCATAACAGTTATGCCTTGAAATACACACTGGTCCGGATAAGTGATCATATACCTCGAATTTTTGGGACACCCTAGACAATAAAAAATAGATTTGTCCCGTTCAAACAATTATACCAAAATATATGGTGCAGAGGTGGTTAAAGAAGGAAGCGAAGATGCAGGACATATATTTTTGTGTAAACAGATATGCTTTGATTTTCTGGGTGGCTTTGCTTATAATTCATTCCAATGTATTCCTGGGTTTCAGTCAATTTCATTGTCACCAATTATGGCGTTATGTGATGATCCATGCGTTTCGTCCCGGGCCTACCTATTGGACTCGTCAGTAAGGCTTAGGTAGACCCTGCCTTATACGCCGGACACCGGTTATACGCGTTCGGACGTAAATGAACCGAGTCGGCGTAGCTCTTGTGCGGTGAGATGTTAGCAACCCGTGTTGCTGATGCTGCTACCCGTTCCATTCTGCTTTTGTTCCCAAGCATTTCTCTTCGTTTTTGTATATTCTTTTCCTGACTGTACTTTAATTCATTCCAATGTATTCCTGGGTTTCAGTCAATTTCATTGTCACCAATTATTTTTAAATTAATTTGCTTATAATGAATTTCCAATTTCTGTACATCCCCGTTCCCATGAACATAATGTGATAATACACTTACCCTTACCTTATTCGCGATTTGGTTTGAATTAATTATACTGTAGATTCTTAGCAAACGTTTTATGATATGGAACAATCTGAATTAAAGAGTATACCTGTAAGGGTAAACATTAGGTACATTGAAGAAAAATCTTATTCTAAAACTTAGGTACTTGGAGCTATATTGTGGTCCAATTAGATTTATGGATTTTTCAAACTATTCCAATTTTGAGTACAAGTAATTTTATTTTTTTCTATACTATGCGCTTTACAGTAACTCTTTTATAACTCCTCCAGGGTATTGATGCTAATTTTGAATCAACCTGTTGGTAAAATAATTATTAGAATTAACGATGGATAGATAATTAGTGGTCATAAAATTATTTTAGAAAAAGAAGCTAAGGAGTAGAGCAGGAAAGCCTAATTCGAAGGAAAAACAAAATGATGAAACACAACTCGTTGAACCGAAAGTTAAAGGGGATGCAAATACAGGCTCATTCGCTGGAACAAAATTCAACGATATGAAAAAGGTAACGTATAATAATTAGATACTTTATTTGGTGAAATAAATAAAATAACTTTTCGCTGATAAAAACCTTAACGCTTAATATTTTGTTACAGAAAAAGAAGTTTGGAAAAGGTAGCAGGAGCAGTCTGGAAAAGAAAAACCTTGCTAAACAGCTTTCTGTGTCAAAGATAGAGCGTAATGTAGATGTTTAACAATTGACATTGTTGTTAATAAAGGATTTACTTGACAATTCTATTTAATTTATCTTGAACAACCTTAGGAAAGTCAAATCGTTTACTTTTTGTACAATTTATACATAATGTGCCGTTATAAAAAATACTGCAATTAGCATCTTTGCAAACCATTCTTCTACACATAATGCAATGTGAGCCTAGAATCAAAAATTCTTCTTGTTTAGGTGGAATAAATGGATCTTCAATAACATAGGAATCTTCTTGCAGCAAAAAATATTTTTGATAGGGTGGCATTTTTCCGAAGTAATCATACTTTTCTCTTAGTCCACATGAAATGCATTCAAAGTATTGCAACTCATTCGCATTTTTCTTTATTAGATTAGGAATGTTTTCACTTTTATCCGATTCGGCTTTTACACCTCCTGCGATGGTTAACATATTATCGCCTAACTCGGACTTTAAGGTCTCCATATTTTCTGAAAAAAAAAACGAGCATTTACTTCCTGAAGAAATAAAAAACATATTATCTGGACTAGTTTATTGAAACATTGTTTATTTACACTGGAGGGGATACGTTTAATTTCTCTTTAGGTAATTCTACAGGCCACCAAAATGGTTTTACAATTGAAGCTTCTCCATTCCCAACTGTAATACTACCGAGTTCTAAAGCTTCAGAAACTCGTATTAAAGCTAGACCTACGTTGCCTTCAATACCTCTGAATTTTCCTAATTTAGATTTATTTATAACGATATTGCCTTCGGGTAGGGAAGTGGGAACTTTGGAAAAATATAACGGCATCAACCTCTTCCTGATTACTCCAGTGTGATATGTTCTGGCCGTTAACTCTTGTCCTATGTAACAGCCTTTATGAAAACTAACTCCATGCAAATAATCACAGTTACATTCTAACGGAAATGAGCTTCCGGAAAGTAAATCTTCTATGCCTTCTCCAATTCCTAAGCTAAACTTGAGTTTTCTATAACTGTTCGATTCATTACATTCCACCAAACTATTTAACGCACTTTGAACATCTTTCCGTTTTGATAATATTCTGTAGCCCATATGTGGTACTCTGGGGTCTTTGAATATTAACAGACTATTAAAAGATCTGAAATCGGTGGAACTGAGGTCTGGAAAATCACTTTTCCGAGTATTCTCAATTATACCTTTAAAGTCAGTGATTGAAGGTTCAAGAAATTTGGAACTATAAATAACATGCACTTCATAGTTATCTAAACCAGTTATATCCACTTGTCGTTTAACTTTGTACATTTTGAGATGTTTCTGTAACGAAGTACTTGCTATTCGATCGCATTCAATCCAATACTCGTTCTTAACTTCGGTTTTATAGATCAGCGTATCAAATAATATTCGTCCCCTAATATTAAGAAACATTGCAAACATACTTCCAACACTATCGCTAAGATGATTGATATCATTTGTTATCAACCCTTGTAGAAAGTTAGACGCGTCGGGACCTTTAACTTGCACAAGGCAACGTTCTTTTAAATGTTGAAGGCAGTTTCTTGATTGCGTCATTGAGCTAAAGAATCGTTTCATAAACGACCGAGCGCTTGTTACAGTCATCATGTATCCTAGAATACAGTTCTCAAATTCCAAACTTAAGAACAATTTAAAAACTTACCACAATAACACGTAAATAATGTTGCTTATTTTTGTGAAAGAAAAATAAACATCTTTGACATATCTTAGGTTATGTTCATAAATGCCATCCCTCCGTGCGCTGTTGTCGTAAGGTAGTAATATTTGACGTCATTTATTTCATGCATTTACCCATGTCTCGTATAGATGTGAATGCAAAATTATTGTATGGAATTAATTTTTTAAACTATTTTGAAGAAATAACTTCAATTCCATAGGGGCGGAGTATGATTACTTTATATTGGCCTACAAATGTTTTTGGATCAAATTCCTTTTGCCACTATAAGTTTCTTTATATATAAGGCAATTTTTAAATACACCACAATTTACAGAATTTAAAGTTATTGCAACACAAACTAGCTATTGCATTGCTAGGTGTTAATTAATTTATAAAATTTAGTAAAGTTTATTAGGATTGAACCGTAGGGCAGTTCATTTATGTTGAAGCGAAGTTTTACCAACATATTTTTATTAAAATGATGGTTTTAAATTAAATTTATTAATATAATTAATTATCTTAATATAATAAAGTTAAAATGGATTTTATTTACTAAAAAACACAATTCTCAACACCTTATAAAATGTATTTAATCAACAACCCAACACTATAATGAAATGTATTATTCAAATTAAATATTAATTTATTAAATTAATTAATTAAATTATTCACACACATAATTATAAAATAATGTCTGACCACGAAAGATAACGATCAATTGACAAGCAGGCCATTTTCACAATATGATATTAAAACAAAGACATTATATAAAAAAAAATTCAAATTAGACGCAAAAACGGGGTGGCCAAAGTTCAATCAATAACCCTGTACCTACTTAGATTTAAAGACGACATTACTAACAATTAATACAAACATACATACCACTTCTATTACAAATAAGATAAATAATTTGTGTTTCTTCAGATGAATAACTGCCGTCTCCGTTTTTAACATTTGCCAGCACAACTTATTGACCAGTTTGCAGAACATATTGGATATACTCTGACTCTGACTCTTGGATATACTCTGACTCTATACATTTAAAAATGTATAGAAATCTAGAACATTTAACATTAATATAATACAGTTTTCTTAACTAGATATTCATCTTTACCTTCAATACAAAAAAATGTTAATTCTTCATTCTCCATTTTCATGTTATGCAATTTCGAAAGATGACTTTATTCTTCGTTATGCAATTTCGAAAGATCTTTATTGCGTCTAAATGGAATTTCACATCCTTCCAAACATTGAAAAGATTTCTCACTTTGTGGGAATGAAATGTGCTGTTGTTCATGGTGTACGAACTTTAAATGCCTAATGAGGTTGCTTTGTTTGCTAAATGTTTTGAAACAAATGTTGCATACAACAGTAGCCATTCTTGAATTTCTAAACGAGTCTAAAATAATGTGCAAAATATGATTCAGAATGATTAATATAATGCAAAATTATAAATGCAATTTAGTTAAGTTGTTAAATTTATACATACTTACTGAAAATATCACTTTACTTTACCTAAAAATCTTTATAAGACGTAAATAATACTAAAACCAAAAATATTTCTCCACCAAAACTCTTAACACATTCATCTATAACATGAAAGCAAAGACAATATTCTGCGGGGGGAAACAGCAAGCGTCCCTTAAAACGTTTTTAGCATGCAATTAGTGGGGGTGGTTTCAAATTTCAAATTAGTGATGGATTTTGAAAATGCATGGAAAATGCGCATGGGCTCCGGCTAAATTTCGCGCTCGCCCGTTTAAATCAAGAACCCGGACCGAAACTAAATAACTGTTCCGTTCCGGTTTCGGTCCAAGGCAAAGGTTCCGGTTTAGAAAATAATTTCCGATTCGGTTCCGTTCCGGTTCCGCTTCTTTTTTCGGTTCCAAAATCTATAATTAACAACAAACGAGGACAAAGATAAAGGCTTGCTTTGCTTTATACGGTACTTCGGCTGGTTGTTTGGTAGGGGGGTAGGAGGACTAGGAACCCCAGACAATATTAGATACAAAAATTAATTTAATCGTTGTATTTTTGAAAAGTAATTTGTTAATGAATTTTCTGACTTTAGCGCGTTTCTCTTCATTCCGTTTTCACTTAGGTCTACAACTTCGTCAATTCCTATTCTTTCTGATGAAATGAAATGTGCTGTTGTTCATGGTGTACATACTTTAACCCAAACAGTACAAAGACGTCCTAAATACGTCTTTAAGATGTCTAATTAAGATATGTGAGACGTCTGTATATGTCTTGAAGACGTCTGTTGTTACAAATATGGACGTCTTTGAAGACGTCTTGAAGAGACGTCTTGAAGAGGTGTTGTATTTTGTCGGATGTTGGATCTACTTGTTTGTATAAGTTGTACACTTTACATGACATTTGCGCTATTTAAAAAGACCGTGTTTTGCGTGTGGCAACATCGGCGTCCGCATAAAAATAGGCCATTAAAACGCCTTTGAGACTGAACTTGTAACAAAGTTAAAATTTACAACTTGTAAGTAAACTTTAAATTAGGATCAATACTTGTCGATAAACCTACGTAATTCATTAAAAAAAGCGTGCCGTTACTTTTTAATGAAAATACCTTAAAAAATATAATGACAGTGACACATTCAATTTGTCACATGTACTTTTGCGCACACTGTGAGTAAAAATCCGTGCGTGAAAGTGAAACAAATGAACACTAAAGAAAAGTGCTTCTTTATGACCATCGCTTCAGACCTTCTGAACCATCTTTATGACAAACTGACTATTTTTATGACCATCGTTTTTTCGGTTCATTTCGGTTCCAAAGTCTATATATTACAACGAACGAGGACAAAGATAAAGGCTTCTCTAATTAGGAATCTCACTATCTTTTTCCTTGCTTGTTGTATTATAGAAGATAAAAGATGCGCAAACGATCCACTGCTTCATACGGTACTTCGGCTGGTTGTATGGTAGGGGGTAGGAGCACTAGCAACCCCAGACAATATTAGAAACAAAAATTAATTTAATCGTTGTATTTTTGAAAAGTAATTTTTTAATGAATTTTCTGGCTTTAGCGCGTTCTTCTTTCACTCTTATTTCCGTTTAAAGATTGTTCTTTCTGGTTCATGTATTCACACTCTTCACCATCTTTTGAGGAGTTGCTTTTGTCAAAAATTCCAATTTCAAATGTTTCGTTGTTGGTGATCGAAGAACTAAAATAATTCAACTTAAAAAAGAATTTTAAAAATAGTGTATAAGCGTACCGTGATTGTTCTTTAAGATTGAAAAGTCAGTTGGTCCTCACAAATAATTGTTCCTCTAACATTTTTTCTTTAATATTTGACCTCGAAGGCGGCTACAAAAATTTCAGTCCTGCGAATAACCTCTCAACACTAACTTGAGTTGCCGGTACGCTTAATAATACTTGAGCAAGCATCTATAACTCGGGATTAAGCTCATTCTTTTCCTTCAAAAAATCAAAAATTGCTTCATTTTCGGTAAGCGTATGCGGGTTTGTTCCACTTGATAAGAATTTTTGCTCTGAATCTTTATGTCTCAAAAAGGCTTCCTCTCATCGCTCATAGCTTGATGAAGAACTAGATGATTCAGTTTCCATATGGTGTTGGTCAGGGTCAGATTTAGAATTAGAAGAATTGCACTCTTTTAAGAACATCAGTCTAGTCCATAACGACTTTAAATGTGCTTTTGCTTTTTCTACTTGATTGTCGTATAAAACTACCTTATACCAAAAATTTTTATTTTATGATTTATACAAGATCTTGTCATTTGGGACAACTAGCCGCAAAGAATAGTACTTATATATTCTCCCTTTGACGGCGTCGCGGCGCCGACTATTAAAACGATTGCAGGAACTAACTAAAAGAAGTGCCGACTCTTCGATTCTTTGTCGGCACATTAATAATGACACTGCGGCTCACCAAAACATAAAATCGTATTTTTATATTCATTTGCAGGAGGGTAAATGATTAGTTTCATTTGTTTGTAAAATTTACAGTAATTTCTTTCAAACGTTGCAAGCAGAACCGAAAAAAACCCGAAATATTCTATTTCGGTTCCGGTTCAGCACCTAACAAATGTTTTAATATAAAATATGGGTTCTGTTTCGGTTCCGGTTCAAAAAAAGAAACGGTTCCGTTCCGGTTTTGGGCCCATGTCTGTTCCGGTCCGGGTCCCTGATTAAACCTGCTTTTGGCAAGTAGGTACCCTAAAAGTTCAAATTGGAAATTCCTCTCAAAATAATCATTTTTGAAATGCTTGGAGCATATTCTAGCGTAGGAAACATTAAATGTGTCCGTACGACTACAAGCATCCGCCCATAGCTTGCCGGGTCCTTGATTATTGGATATACTTATGATAATGTTTGCTGCTGTCAGCTAGTCCACTGGTTGTCAAGAAACAGATTTGCCAAAACATACGCAGAAACCAATCTGCATTAAAACCTGTTTCCAGCCCCGCACATTTAAATATGTTTCCAAAAATTCTCGCTCTCCCTTGACCCTGGTCAGTAAGGCGTAGGTAGACTCTGCTTATACGCCGGATTACGGCATTGGAACAAAATTATTTCAGACAAAGATTACACTTTCTTACTACTACTTATCTACGAGTCCTTAAAGCTAACATCATTGAAAACAACTTTTTACAGAGTTTTATCATAATTTGACCTAATCTACCTATGCCTAACTTAAACCAGAGATTAGTTGAGAGATCGCCGATGAGCATAGGCGAAAGCGTTCCAGCGATATTAGCCGTAAGCTACCGCCACCATGCGGTTTTATCCCCGAACCATATGCACATTTTAAAAGTAGCGTACTCCCCGTAAGTAGGGGGGGTCGTGAACATAAGCAGCGAGGGCCAGCAGATTTGCGCTTGTTTTCAAAGGTCAATCAACCCCAATAGTTTTGATGCCATGAAAATAAAATTAGCGTTTCAATGATTGAGCAAACGAAGCAAAACTTGGGTGACATGAATTTTAAACGGACGATATTTATGTATCTTCAAGACTCTCCTCATAGCTGCCTCCGGAAGTAGCAGAAATTTTTGAATTTTTGAAAGAGCATTTTGGTAAACTCTAGATTGCGCAACTTGGCCCCAATTTAACAAATCTAGTGTCTTATGTGGTTACCGAAATCCCCATGGTTGAGCTCCAAAAACGGACACCCGGTATATACATGGTGGCCATTTTCTGAATCTTTGTATGGGTAACTTCTACATTTTTAAAGATAGAGAATCCGTTAAATGGGAAAAATTGGGCAGAATTCGATTGCCTATTCATTACGGTTTTCAAAATTTAGGTACACGACTTGGTTCCTGAAATATCCTGAAAAGATAAGAAATCAAAACTTCAAAACGAAAAGATAAGAACTCACACTGCTTAACTTAGAAAAAAAGTTAAAATTGCCCTTGGTAGAACTTTTTCCGTTGAATCCAATAAACTAGCACTCGTCATAATCAGCTTGATTTACGAGATAAAAAATAAACTTAGGTTTTTTAAATGGTAATCATAGTTTGCTGTGGGCCTTTTAAAATCCTTATTTTGTTCTGAATTTAACGATATAACTGTTGGTATGTTTATCTCTTCTTTTAACCGTAAAAATTCAAAAGAAAAACATTAACAACCATCTAGCAGTATTGTCACAAAATGGATACTGTATCTGTCATTAAAAGTGTCAAATAAATTTGACACTAATAATAATTAATATTAATAATAATTAATTAGTTAAAAGTATTATTGTTGCTATGTAAATACGATGCATTTTGTTAGCAAAGAAGGCGGGAAAATTCTGTTACTATACCTGTAATAGAAATAGTAGTATTTGGACAGATACATGGAGAGGAGACAGCCAGACAAACAACTTTTTTCACGACTGGAAGCCAACTTGAAAAAATACGGATCACTTAAAGAGCCAAAAACGGGAGGATTAAATTTAAAGAACAAGATGAAGAAAAAGCTTTAGCTTAGACCCATTTTAATGCAAATTCGTCAATCAAAGATACTGCCAGTGAATGTAATGTTTCTAAGGAAAAAGCCCGGCTAATGAAAATCCTCATCTACTTAAAAATAGACGAGATCAACGTGTTTCTTCTGTGAATGTCTGGTGTGGCATTTTTAGTGATAAAGTTATTGGTCCATTCTTTTATAATCTTAATTTAAATGGCGAAATATATTTACACTTTTTACAAAATGAACTTGAAGAGATGCTGGATAGTTTGCCGTTAGCAGCCTCCACACAACTTACGAGTTGTATGTGAATATTTACAACAACATTTTCCTGGTTGGATTGCCAACGCAGGACCCAGTCGGTGGCCAGCACGTTCACCTGGACTTAACACCTCTGGACTATTTTATGTGGGGTACCCTTAAAAACAAGATCTATAAAACAAAACCCAATGATATTGAAGAACTAGTAAATAGAATACGTTCAGCAATAAGAAGTATCCGTCCACAAACCATAAGAAAGGTGTTATTGGAAATGATTAGAAGATGCCAAAAGTGCCTGGCCTTAAACGGAAGTCAGTTTGAACATTTAATTTAAACGATACGTTCTTTCATTTTTGTTTTGTGCTTTGTGTGATAATATAGTTCTTGTTTCCAGAGCCTTCTACACATTTTTTAAGTTCTTTTGAAGTTTTTCGGCAATAAAAGGAAATAAACATACAAACAGTTATATCGTTAAACACAGAAAAAAATAAGGATTTTAAAAGGCTCACAGACAACTATGATTACCATTTAAAAAAACACAAGTTTATTTTTTATCTCGTAAATAAGTTGAAAACGAATGCTAGTTTATTGGATTCAACGCAAAAAGTTCTACCAAGGGCAATTTTAACTTTTTTTCTAAGTTAAGCAGTTTACGTAAAATGTGATTTTTTCTAAGTTAAGCAGTTTACGTAAAAGTTTTGATTTCTTGTCTTTTCAGGATATTTCAGGAACCAAGTCGGGTATCTAAATTTTGAAAACCGTAATGAATAGGCAATCGAATTCTGCCCAATTTTGCCGATTTAACGGATTCTCTATCTTTAAAAATGTCGAAGTTACCCATACAAAGATTCAGAAAATCGCCACTCTGTATATGTAAAGAAATATAAAGTAATATAAATGTGAAAAATTAAATACATTGGCTTCGACATTAGCGTAATCAAAACTACACTTGATTTTTGCAATACGTCAAAGCCAATAACGATGTAATTGCAATTTTTATATATAATTTCAATAATTACAATAATGAAGGTGTAAAACGGGCTTTTTTGAAATTCACAAAATGAACATCATGTAATCGTGCTAACGGGAGCTCTAAAATCAGTTAAATTACAAGTTTTTACATGTATATCAATCATGATTAAAATAATAATAATTCAAAATTAAAATAGTTCTAAACATTACAAATTGTCGGTGCGTATATTTTCCTGACTGTACTTTAATTCATTTCAAAATATTCCTGGGTTTCAGTCAATTTTAATGTTTATTATTTAAAATGTTACAAATACGTTTCGGTGTCTTTCTCCACCATCATCAGTTTGTCTAAAATATATATTTACAGTTATTAACAATTTAAATAAAAAACTTTCACCAAAATTCACATATTAAAATACAAATCACACACATATTAAAAAGTACATTAAGAACATTGGTTTTCAGGTGATGAGTCAGCACCTGAAACCGAAACGTATTTCTAACATTTTAAATAACAAACATTAAAATTGACTGAACCCCAGGAATATTTTGAAGTGAATTACAAATTGTTTGAATTACAATCATTAAAATTAAATAAGTTGAAACAAAAATCAACTTTGTGTAATAACAATCTGTAAACAATCTGCTTATGAATGAAAATTAAGTCTAAACGCTTGTCCTCTGGGCGGCGGCATTTATAGGGGCTTGTTATCTAAATGGCTATTTCATCGAGTATCAAGATGCAAGTTCCTTAATTTTAATAAGAAACCAAGGAAATTTGAATTCTGACAAAATCTACGCGCGCTGGCCCAAACGCGCGCATTAGCCATCACAGCCACAGTGTAATGTAAAATGCGATCCCCACTACTTACCTCTCCTCCGCCGCAAAAAAAGTGCATATGGTTCGACCGTCGACCGTTATTTTCGTCACTCGAGTCCGGTACGTTTTTTTAACATTGCATCGGCGATCTCTCAACTAATCTCTGCTTAAACCTAAACATCCCCTCTTGCTTCCTAAACTACCTTATGTCTAGTCCGTGGTCCTCGTTGTAGTGCAGGAACTGGTCATCGCATTTGGTCCACTTCTTCTTCTTAGATTGTGTTCGCAGGAAGTGGTCTACGGACAGGGTAGGTAGATCATATTTTTGCAAGAAACTCTGACGGTGGGATTCTTGCTTTGCTGGCTGACCTTTGATGTTAAGTCCTGGATGTGGTCCAGCAGGTCTTCTATTTGGAGGTCTCTTCTCAATGTTGTGTTTCTTTTGAAATATAGGGCCTTTCTTACTATCCTCAGCTTCAGTATTTTGTTCTCAAATACTGCCAGTTTTTGATTCTGGGAGGCGTTGGCCGTGGACCATGCAGGTGACCCATAGGTCAGCACCGGGCCGTATTACGCGTGTGTGGAATTTTATAGACTTGGCCATTTAAGGCCTTTAGTCTCTCTTGCTTGTCGATGAAAGAGCCTGGTTGGCGTGAGGGTGGGGATTCGGAGTGTTAGTGGTTGGTTTGAGAAAAAAAAATAAGGAAAGGGGGGGGGGAGTGTATCAATGAGGGGGTTATTGTTAGGGGGGTTTTGGGCTGTTAGTATTCCCATTCCAAGGGGGCCCTGATGGATTTATGGCCCCTAATGGGTTCGACGGAGTTAGTGGAGAAAGTGGATTTTACTACTGGATTTGGGTGATTAAGGACTTTGGTTTTGAATTTGGTGTGTTTTTTGAAAAGGAATTCTTGGATAGTGTTAGTTTTGAGGTCATTGTGGATGTCCCGGTTGCGAACGTACCAGGGGGCCTTGGAAAAGTATCTGAGGGTTTTGTTTTGGAAGGTTTGGATTTTAGAAATGTTTGTTTTGTTAGTTTGGATGAAGCCTGAGGCACCATATATGATTTGAGGTCTGAGGACTTGTTTGTAAATTAGGAGCTTGTTTTTAAGTGAGAGTTTGCTGGTTTTCTTAAGGATGGGATAAAGGGCTGCTCTTCCTGCTCTTGCTTAGGCAATTTTGTCACTGATGTGTTGGGTGAACGTTAGTATTTTGTCAAGTGTAAAACCTAAATATTTAATGCGGTTGGACCTGGCTATGACTTTGTTATTAAGATAAATGTTTTTGAGTTTGTTTGTCTTTTTGGTTGTTATCATTAATGTTTGAGTCTTCTCGGGGTTGATTTTAATTTTCCAAGTGTTTGTCCAGTTTGTTAGTTTGTTAAGTGTTCTTTGTAGTTTTGCGTGTATGTAATTGAGGTTTCTGTAAGTGTAGTATAGGCAAATGTCGTCCGCGTACAGGGCGATTTTTGCAACGGGATCTTTGGGGATATCGGCTGTAAAAATGTTGTATAGAATTGGGGAAAGGGGGGATCCTTGCGGAACTCCCGCTTCCGCGATTCTTCGGGAGGATAGTATGTTGTTAATTCGGACTTGGAATTTTCGGTCTGTTAGAAAGCCTGCAACAAACTGCACAAAAACAATTGACAGTTTGCAGAAGCTGTCCAGTTTCCAGATTAGCCCTTCATGCCAGACCCTGTCGAACGCTTTTTCTATGTCCAAGAAAATAACCCCCGTGGAGGCTTTTCTCTGGAGTCCTAGTTTGGCGTCCTCCACAAGTCTGGCAACTTGCATTTCGGAATCGTGATTTCTCATGAAACCGAATTGCTCGTGAGGGATTCCATTGTTGTTGGAGATTTTGTCTAAGAGTCTTTGTTTCAATAAATTCGCTGTAAGTCTGGAGAAGGTTGGTAGAAGACTAATTGGTCGCCAGTTTTGTGGAGCGGATTTGTTTTTATTGGGTTTTGGGATAAGAACTACTGCAGCTGTTTTCCAGCTGTTCGGAAATTCTCTAAGTGCAAAAGCACTATTAATTAGTGTTAGTAGTGTTAGTAGGATAGTTTTGGGGAACATTTTAATCACCCTGTTTGGAATTTTGTCTAAGCCTGGACCTGTTTTGGGTTTTAAAATTTTGATTTGTGCCTTCAGTTCGACCATAGTGACGGGGGAGGATTGTTTCATCTGTTTCTGTTAGTGTCTTTGTTTTTAGGACACGGTAATAATCTTTCACTTCTTCGTCGAAGTCCAGGTCATCACCTAGGGAGTAGTCAACCTTGAACTGGCTTTCCAGCGAGTCGGCGAAGGGGAGCGTTTCCGCTTTTTCCTTGTCGCTGTAGACCAGCCCATTGTTGCCATTAATGGGAGGAAAGTTAGTGTGGGATTTTCCTTGCAATTTTTTGGTGAGTTTCCATACCGAAATTTCACCAGGCTCCAAGCTTTCCAGATAATTTTGCAAGTTTGAATTTTGGATTTCAGAAATTTGTTTTTTAATTTGATTTGTTAGTTGGTTTGATTGTCGGTTGAGAAAAGAATCAGCGTTTTTTTTTGGCTAGTCGCTTAAGGCGATTTCGCAGTTTTCTTTTATTTTTAATATCGTTACGTATATTTTCCTGACTGTACTTTAATTCACTTCAAAATATTCCTGGGTTTCAGTCAATTCTATTGTTTATTATTCAAAATGTTACAAATACGTTTCGGTGTCTTCTCCACCATCATCAGTTTGTCTAAAATATATATTTACAGTTATCATCAATTTAAATAAAAAACTTTCACCAAAATTCACATATTAAAATAAAACTCACACACATATTAAAAAGTCCATTAAGAACATTGGTTTTCAGGTGATGAGTCAGGACAAACATGTCTGGGAAAAGACTAGAATCTATTGTTTAGAGATTTAAATTTAACTTACGTGTCTAGTTGTTTCTACCTTCACATTTGACTGGTTATTGAATTCTCTATTTTATTCGACATCGAGCGAGAGAACAAAAAACTGTTTATACTTCGCCTTTTCTTTGCATTTTAGCAATTGCTCTGCAATTCCTCAATATCTGGTGTTTATATTTCACTTACCTAGTCCAATCAGTTCATGCATGCGATCATTTAATTAGTGTGTGATACACAGAGCTAAGATTGTCTGTGTCTGATCTAAAATTCATTGCATTATGATGGTTTTTAATCTGTATCATTTCATGGATTCTTCTCTTATTATATCAGTCTCGCATCGTTGCTTGCAGAGTGTGGACGTGCTGCGGAGCTAAATCGTGCGATATTTTGTGGTTGAATCGGATTGAAATTGTGCTCGTTATTGTGCGTTTTTGTGTATAACATTTGAAACATTCCTTATGGGGCAACTACCGGGTTTGCGCGATAAGTGGAATGAATCCCGGAAGCTCGCTGGAATCCGAGTCGGACCGGGGCTCCCAAGGGAGCTACTGTCTAAGGCCCAGGACCAAGAAGAGAAGAAGAGGGGTAGGGTGCCCAAGTCCGACCCAACATCGCCAGCGTCACCAACCCCGGCTCCAAAAAAATCGGCGATGGAGGAGGCTGTAGGGGTGTCGCGGGCGACTTCAGCGGGCGCAGCGGATGACGGTTTCGTAGTCCCGCGAAGGACTGTGGCGTGGAGCACGCTGATTGTTGCTCCAGAGGCCTCCACGACGCTGAAAAACCGCTTTGCGCCCATCCAGCCGCCAATCGTAGATGAGCCTCCAACACTTCCCAACACCAGCGTAGGGACTGAACGGGAAGCAGTTGCTGAGAGCCCTACAGCGGTTGCAGGCAAGCCCAAGAAGACAGAAAAGCCGCCGCCAATTGTGATCGCTGGAAAACCCAGCAATCACACAATGCTGATTCGTGGTCTAAAAACCATCACCAGTCAGCCGTTCACGCTGAAGTACACGAAGGCTTCGTTAATCGTGTACTGCAGCACCATTATAGACTGGGCGGCGGTAAAACGATCCCTGGAGGAGGACAGGAGCCAGTTCCACACCTACGCCCCTGCGTCGCAAAAAACACACGCGTTTGTCCTGAGGGGCCTGGAGGGGAATGTCGATCCGACTGCCATCAAGGAGGATTTGACAGACAAAGGACTGGAGGTGAGAAGTGTCTTCAAAATGAAAACACTCTTCAGGCCGTTCTACCTGGTCGTCACTAGCGACAAGGCAACCCTCCGAAGGCTTAACGCCGAGGCCAGGGTGGTGTGCAGTGTCAGGGTTTCGTGGGAAACCCGCAAAAACCGGAAGACCCTGACACAGTGTCGTCGATGCCAGGGCTGGGGCCATGTCTCCGGGAACTGCCACCGGGACTTTAAATGCTCCCGATGCGCTGGGGGGCATGAAATCACCGCCTGCCCCGTTGGAGCTACACTAAAATGCGTTAACTGCGGTGGGCCTCATCGTAGCTTTGACGAGGCTTGCCCAGTCTACATTTATAAACAGGCGCAAGTCCCGGCGGAGAAGCAGCGTTTCGTCCCTGCTCCTCTTCCAACGAGGCCAGCCTGGGGCCAAACCAGTCGAGCCCCTGGCCCGATCCACCCTTCACCCCTAAGCAGCAGGACCATGGCGCCAAGTCACGCCAACAGGACCATGCTGCCCCCGCCACCGCCTTCATTAGCGGAGTTTCCTCCGCTGAGGCAGCACGAAGCTGTCCCGACGAGCTCCGCCCACCCAGCCCATGGTATAAATGGAAACGCGGTGGCCATGCTGGGCAGTGTCCAGCGGGAATTCGCCGAGCTGTCGTCGCAAATCAACTTGGAGGAGGTGATCAAGGCGGTAAGATTTTACAGCGCTGCATTGAGGGGTTGCGTCTCGAAGACAGACAAATTCTTAGTCTCAGCGCAGTTCTTCAATGAAGATATTAACAGCTTCGATTTTTAAGCCCTGATTTTGCCAACTGTGCCCTATGAGGATAGGAGAATGGAACTCATGCGGACTCCGGAGTCGTCTCGGTGAGTTTGTGCACACAAGTATCCTATACCACCCTCTATTTTGCATTCCTATATAACAACCCCGTCGGAGATACAATCGTGTCTTCGGCGCCTCCCTAGCCGAAAAGCCCCCGGGCCAGACGCATCCCTTATTTACTCCTCAAAAACTTACCTCGGAAAACTATTGTGCTAATAGTACAAATAGTCAATGCAGTCCTTAAATTGCAGCACTTCCCACAGGACTGGAAAAACGCTGTAATAATCCCCATCTTAAAGCCGGGCAAAAACCCGACCGAACCCGCCTCTTATAGGCCAATTTTCCTCTTGAACACCCTCGGCAAATTAACCGAGAAGGTCATCCATTCGAGATTACAGGCAGCAGCCGAGCTTCGAAGTTTAATCCCGGATGAGCAGTTTGGCTTTCGACCAAGACACAACACAACGCTGCAGACTGCTAGGATCGCAAAGGATGCCTATGCAGCATTTAATAAGCTTCAAAGTACGGTTATGCTGCTTGTCGACATGCAAAGGGCCTTTGACACAGTCTGGCACACAGGCCTGCTGTACAAGTTGTTTGCCGTGCATTCACTGCCACTCTACCTAGTTTCCCTGATAGCGTCTTACCTAAAAAACCGTTCCATCCAGGTGAAAGTGGAGAATTCCACTTCTGCCAAAAGACGCATCGCGGCAGGAGTACCACAAGGAGCAGTGATTTCGCCGCTGCTGTATACATTGTACACAGCAGACATTTCAAAACTTCCCACTACAAAAATAGCACTATACGCTGATGATACGGCTATCTACGCATCGCCTTTTTATGCTCAGGCTGCGAAATCTCGCATTGCACATCACCTGAGTTTATTGACGCCGTATTTTGACAAATGGAAACTTAAAGTGAATCCCAGGAAGACGGAACTTATTATCTTTTCGCGCAAATTCACTAACAACAAAATCTTATCACCACTCGTGGTCCAAAATACTCCTATCAAACCAACAAAAGAGGTGAAATACCTGGGATTCAAACTAGACGCCCGACTCCATTTCAATAAGCATGTTGACTATGCTGTACAAAAGACTGCCATGGCCCGAAGAAAGTTGTACTCTCTTCTGGCGCCAAATTCTTTCCTATCGCCTCGAAATAAACTTCTGCTCTACACCTTCACTATAAGGCCCATACTGACCTACGGCTCCCCTGTCTGGCACTCTGTCTGTGATTCCACGAGACGACGTGTTCAAAGGACCCAAAATAGGTTCCTAAGAGGCGTCCTATCGGCTGACAGATACACCAGAATAACTGAAATGCACGAAGCTACAGGGATGACCTATATAGCCGACTATATAGATACCATCGCTGAAAAATTTTATCATAGCGGAGTGCAAGGCTCAGTCCTCACGCGAAATATCACCCAAGTAAGAGCAAACGATCGCCCAACCCATGGTCCCCTGTATAAGCGACTTCCCATATTTTATGAGGATTTTGTCCCTGACAGTACGTGACGGCAAACAAACATTGCCTGCCAGTTGCAGAGAGTCGTTTCTAGCAGGCTGGAAACGCACAAATCCAACATAACGTGACTTGACGGGTTCGTCCTGCCTCGTTCTGGCTGGTGTTGGCTGGTCCTTGCACCGATCGGGGCGGGGGCGGATGGATTTGGTCGTCTAGTTGAAACTGCCGGCGGTTAACGCCACGGCTGACAGTATCAAACTTAAAGGTCGAAGCAAAAGGGGTTTTTGGCTTCCCTTCAGGAAGACCTTTTTTCCTTAATGAATGCCCCTCGAATAAAACCAAAACCGCCACTTCAAGACTATCTCCTGACGTTGTCGTGCGTATGGCTAGCTCGGGAATGTCCATGTTAGGGCACTGCCCCGGTAATGGACGACTTAGCGCGCCTATTTAGATCATGGGCAAAGAGCAACCGGCCGAACATCTGGCTAGACATGGGAGTTATGTTTGTTAACTTTGTTTGTGAATTTTATTAATGGGAATGTTCAATAAATTTTTATCTATCTATCTATCTCTTATTATAGTTGTTTTCATTGATTAATATTTTTGTGTTATCGAAATCAAAACTATGCAATTTTTGTTGTGCATGTTGTGCTAATGCTGTTGCATTTTCGTTAACCTTTCTTAGGCTATAATTATGCTCGTATATTCTTTTTTTCAAATATTGTCCTGTTTGACCTATGAGTGCTTTGTCACAGTTCAAACAGTCAATCCTGTATACTACGTTAGGTGTGTCCAACTTATCGCTTTTAGGTTTAAATTTTGTAAAACATTCTTTTACCAAGTTGTTTTTAGTTTTTTCCGCTATAGTAATATTATGTGGTTTCAAAACACTTTTTATTTTTGTGTTGATTTCTGGTATGTACGGTAATGATACATACTTGATTTCACCTTCTTTTTTTTATTTATATTATTTATGTTGTTCCATTTATTTGAATTGTAGATTTTATTAATTCTTTGTTTTATTATTGGTTCGAAGAAAGCTTTGGGATAGTTGTTCATTATTAGTATCTTTTTTATTTTTTCAAGATTTTTTGTTCTATATCCATAATGTGCCAATTTAATCGCTCTATCAGTAAGAGCTGTTACAACACTTTTTTATATTGTATAGGTGCATATGATTGGTAATTCAGGTATCTACCAGACCATACATCCTTTGTGTACCAGTTTGTTTTTATTTCCCCATTACCGTCATATATAACCGTCATATCCAAAAAGTTTATTGATTTGTTTTTGTCTTCCTCAATGGTGAATTAAATGGTCTCATGGAAAGCATTAAATTTATCTAGTGTGTATTGAACTTTTTGGTTTGGCAGGCCATTATGCAGTCATCTACGTATCTTTTAAAAAATCCACACTTAAAATTCAATTTAGGTATTAGTTTTTCTTCCAGACTTTTCATCACGAGGTTTGCAATTGTTGCAGCTATGGGAGACCCCATAGCTACTCCATATATTTGTGAATAGAAATTGCCCTCGTACTGGAAGTAAGTGGACTTAAGGCACTTTAACGATAACTGTAAATATATATTTTAGACAAACTGATGATGGTGGAGAAAGACACCGAAACGTATTTGTAACATTTTGAATAATAAACAATAGAATTGACTGAAACCCAGGAATATTTTGAAGTTTATTTTTAATGTCAAGCGGCAGGCCGAAAGGGTTTTTGTTAGAGTTGGCTTTCAGACTTGTTGCTTTTTGCATAGCCTCGCAGATTTTTTGGGTAAGGGTGTTATTAAGGGAGTTGAGTTCGAGGGCGTTTGCTATTGGGGACTCTGGAATATTAATTCCGTTTAAGTAGTGTGTAAGTGCGTCCCAGTCTGTGTAGCTTAGTTGTTGGAGAGGGTTGTGTATGCAATTTTCGTTAAGTAGGATTTTAATTGGGTTATGGATGGAACTGAGAGAGTCAGAGTTTGAAATTGCCAAATTAAGCGCGAGATTTTTGGAGATAGTGATATCCAGGATATCAGGATTTTGATAGTGAAAGTGGGTGGGTTCGTCGGGGGCGTGGATTTGGAGGTCTAGGTCTTCGTATAGTTTTAGGAATTTGCTTCTTTCGCTGTTGGATTTTTTAGTTAAGATCCCCAGCTAGGAGGGTGGTTAGTTTTGGGTTAAAGAAGGTTTCATAATCAGCAGGAGTGGTGATTTTCCTGGGAGGTTTGTAGGCAGAGATTAGTTGGATTGTGGAGATTTGCATGTGGATGTTAATGGCAGTTGATTCGATTATAGAGTTAAAGGGGGGGATTAGGGTGTGAGAAATGGAGTTTTTGATAATGATCGCGGTGCCTCCGCCCAGTGCGGGTCTATCTGTGAGGTAAGTGGTGTAATTGTTAATATAGAATGGGGTTTGGGGACGTAGGAATGTTTCTTGGATGAGAGCGATGTCTACATCGTTTTCTTTCAAGTATGCCTCAAATTCGCGCTTTTTAGGTTAAAAAGATGCGGCATTCCATGAAACGATATGGACACCTGGGGGATTAATGCTACTTTTTAACATAGCATTTTGAGGATGGGGTTTTGCGAAATCCCGGCCGCAATTTTTCCAATTTTAGCCTTGATTTCTGCGTCGGAAAGAAGCAGGAGTTGCAGGATTTGGGGGTTTAGGGATGAGTGCTGGAATGGTGGAGTTGGCTGGGATTTTGGAGCTGTGGCGGCTGTGGGGCGAGCGTGGTTACGGGGGCTGGATTTGGGGCCTGGATCGGGTTAGCGGGTTTGGGAGTTGTGGCAGAATTAGGGCAGTTGGCTGCTTTCGCAGCGAAGGATGTGCCTGGTTGAATTTTATTGTTAAACAGGGGTTGCTTTAGCTTTGCGTCTGTTTGTAGGGTGAAGTTAGGGTTTTTGGGACAAAGAAAATGACTTGCAGGGTGAGGTCCTCCAAAGTTACAGCATTTGTCAGGAAGGTCGCGGAATTTCTGACACTCCTTATAGAAGTGTGGCTCGGCACATTTGTGATAAATGGGTTTTGAGCCGCAGTTCGATAATGAATGACCGAATTTCTGGCAATTTTTACATTGTGGAATGTGTTTAATGTTTACCGTGTTAGTGTTTAATGTTTACCGTGTTAGTGTTTCTTTGTGGTTCAATTAGGACCGGGAGGTTTAGGAGGTGCTTGACTTCCTGGAAGTTTGCTTGGGATTGTGGTAAAAGGACTTTTACCACATTGGAAATTTTTTTTATAGTTTCCCAGCCGGTAAAAATGGGTCTGTTCAGGATTGAAACCCAGGGCTTCGATTTCATTGTGGATTTCCTCGATCTCCATATGAGAGTCGAGGCCCTTGATGATGAAGAACAGTTTCCTGTCCTCCTGGAGAGTGAAGGTGTAATACTCTATGTAGTTGGATTTCAGGATTGTGGTCATCTGAGGAATTTGGAGAAAACGAGATTCCTGAGTTATGTTTTTTGGAATTGGTGACTGTTAGATTGTGCTTTAGTAGGATCTTTTGGGTTTTGGTCCAGTCTGCGGGGTTTTTTTAAAGTTATCGGGACGATACTGGCTTTGGTTTTGGGATTGGGGGGGTTGTGTGAGGGAGGCTTGGGTGGTTGAGGTTTGGGGGGTTTGGCTTTTGGACTCCTCAGTCCTTAGGGGATTGTGGAGCGCTTCGTTAGTGGTTTTGGGAAGATTTCAAGGCGCGACGATTGGTTTTAGAGGGGGGAAGGTTGGTTTCAAAGGAGGGAAATTGGAATCAATTTCCATATGTTCGGGTTTTTCTTGGGAAATGGATTTGGGAGGTTTTTGAGGGACAGACTGGGATTTCTGAGTGGGATTGAGACATATGGGCTTTAAAATGGTTTAGGATTTCGTCCAGCTTGTCGTTGAGCTTTTTATTTTGGGATTTCAGGTTGGAGAGGGTTTTCTTTAGGGTTTGGTTTTCCTTGCAGAGGGAGTTCAGGGCGCGGATGGAGTTTGGGGAGGTTTTCATTTGATAATGAATTTCGGCTCTTGGGGTCTTTGACCTCACGTTTGGGTGGTTCGGATATCTCCGGCCTTTGTGCACTTCTCACTTTGAGTGTTCAGTGGTCACTTTCGGCACTTTCGCAAGAGGCTTTCCGGAACCTTATCGAACGCACACGATTGTACGTTTCGAACTCAAAATTTCAGGCCGACAAACACTCCCTAAGAACTGAACTCGTTTCAGTATGAGGTTGATACTCGAATGAATGAATCTATTCAGTATGAGTATCAGCTCAATGAATCGTATCGGACTGCTTATGTAATCATCCGTATTACGGTACAATGCATTTGAACATATTTATTTCAATTAAGACTTTTCCATCTTTCAATTGCTCTTATTCTACGGCTCCTTAATGTTAACATCATTTAGCAATTATATCTAACATCAGTTGTACTATTCTACCTTAGCCTAGCTTAACCTAACTTAACCTAACTAACCTAATCTTACAACTTCCCTTGCTTCCTAACTAACTTAATGCTAGTCCATGGTCCTCGTTGTGGTGCTGGAACTGGTCATCGCGTGTGGTCCTCGTCTTCCTCTTGTACTGGCTTAGCTTAACTTAACCTAATCTTACATCATCTCTTGCTTCCTTACTAACTTAATGCTAGTCCATGGTCCTCGTTGTGGTGCTGGAACTGGTCATCGCGTGTGGTCCTCGTCTTCTTCTTAAACTGTGTCCGCAGGGAGCAGTCTGCGGTCACACTGGAACTTCTTTGTGCAAGAATCCCTGACTGTGGGATTCTTGCTTTGCCGCGCCCTGTCCAGGAACTTTGATGTTAAGCCCTGGATGTGGTCCAGCAGGTCTTCTGTCTTCAGGTCCCTTTGGAGGGTTGTGTTCCTCACAAAGTACGGGGCCTTGGTTGCTGTCCTCAGTATCCTGTTCTGGATCCTTGCCAGCTTGAGTTTCTGGCTGGTGCTGGCCGTGGACCACGCTGGTGATCCATAGGTCAGTACAGGTCTGATTAACTGCTTGTAAGCTCGGACCTTTGTTCTTAGGAAGAGCTTACCTGTCAGCAGCGGGTAGTAGGCCTGGAGCAGGTATCTTGCCTTCGATATAGTGGCTGTCATCTGTTCGTGCCAGACCAGCCGCTTGTCATAGATAAGTCCAAGATAGGTTATCTTGGACTTCCATGGTAGCCGCTGTCCTTCAAGCTCCAGCTGGCCTGGCGGGTTCTGGAGTCGTCTCGTGGTGAAGTGTATAGTCTGCGTCTTCACCGGATTGAACTCCATTTTCCATTTCCTGCTCCATTTCTGGACCTGGCCGAGATGTCTTTGGAGTTTCTCCTTCATGTAGGGGCCGTTCCCTGTGGCAGTGAGTGCTACATCATCTGCGTAGATGTGGCACTCTGTTGTCTTGGTGGTGGGGAAGTCTGCCATGTAGATGTTGAAGAGGGTGGGGCCCAGCACTGATCCTTGGGGTACTCCTGACATCACCGGTTTGCTGTCTGAGAGCTGACCATCTAATTTAACCTGGAAGCTGCGTCCAGATAGGTAGCTGCTGATGAGCTTGGTTTGGTGTCCCGGAAAGCCAGCTTTGATCATCTTGGCTAGCAGGGCCTAGTGCCAAACTTTGTCAAACGCCTTTGACATGTCCCTTGTCCTCCAGTGATGACACAACAACTAATAACGCTAATACCAATCCTTTGCCCGCAGGTAAGCAGCAAAGGAAGGACCCCAGGAAGGCCAAGCCAATACATCAGGAGGCCAACAAAACAGAGGAGCCAGCAGCCCAGCCCAGCAGTAGGAAATCCCAGATGCCAAGAAAAAGCAGGCCACCCCTGCCGCCCAGAAGCAACCGCAAAGGAGGAGTAAAATCCCTCCTATCGTCCTCCGGGAGAAATCCCGTTATGACGACATCACGAGGATCCTCAACGACAAGAGGATCAACTATGGTTGTGGCGTGACTACAAAGGAGGGAGTCAGAACTCACCCTCCCACCATCGAAGACTACAGAGCCATGGTGCGAGTACTGGACGCCCACAAGTTCCAGTACCACACCTACCAACTCGAGGACGAGGAACAACTAAGAGTGGTCATCCGAGGAGTCGTAGAAACCTGGCCGGAAAGCAAGGTAAGAGAGGAACTTGCTGCCCAAGGCTTCCACCCCACCAGCATCATCAGGTGGAAGAAAAACGGCGAACCAATCGCGGTAGTCCTGGTGCTACTGCCAAAGACGGAGAAGTCCATCTTCGAGGTTAGGAGCCTCGGAAACCTGCGCGTCCGGGTGGAATCCCAGCACGCAAAAAGCCAGACCACCCCGTGCTTTAGGTGTCAGCTGTTCGGACACGGACAATCAAAGTGCACCGCAAAGGCCAAGTGCGTTAAGTGCGCAGGTAAGCACGAAACGAGGGAATGTCCACTCCCTCGGGAAAAGGCTGCAAAGTGCGTCAACTGCGGAGGCGCCCATCCAGCCTCATACTCAGGATGCCCTGCGAAGCCTGCACCCAAACCCAGCAAGCAGCCACCAACGACAGCTCGCAGGACAGCCCCAACTGTCACGCCACAACCCCCAAAGAGGAACATCAGCTACAGCGCAGCGGTAACGAGAAGCCTGCCGCCCCAGCAACCCACTCAACGTCAGCAAAGTGGGAAAACAAGCCATGAACAGCTGGCACAAACCACCCAGGCCATGCAAACCCAGATGCAGACGTTCATGGCCACAATGCAAGCCCAGATGCTAGCACTAATGAGCAGTCATGTCTAGACTGCTCAGGCCTAAATCTCTGTGTGTCGTCCCCTGGAACGCCAATGGAGTAAGAAAAAGGAAAGAAGAACTCCAAGACTTCCTGGAGAAGTACAACGTGGATGTGTGCCTGATCCAGGAAACACTACTGAAGCCTGGAGAAAGGTTCACACTCAAGAACCACAAGATACACAGAGATGACAGGCCCACCAGGGGCGGCGGCCCTTTGGTCGCAGTGAAGAGGTCCATTCAACATCATCAGATCGTCAAACCGGCGAAACTGGAGGAATCCATGATGGCCATCCAAATGGAAAGGATCGAGATCAGAGTCGAGTCCTTATACGTCAGTCCAAGCGCTACGTTGTGTCCCGAGGATGTTCAAAATCTCTTCCCGGATGACCGGCCAACAATAAATACATGGCGGGGACTTCAATGCCAAAAACATCAATTGGGGATGCTACTACAACAACTCTAGAGGCAACGTGTTATCAAATGAAGCCAGCAAAGCAATGTTCGAGATCGCTGCACCTCTAGAGCCAACACACATCACCCTCAATGGCAGAGATGACATCCTGGACATATTCCTGTACAAAAATGCAGGAAGACTGTCCACCCCCGAAGTACTTCAGGAACTTTCGTCGGACCATTTGCCGATACTACTACAGATTGGACCAAATCAAGTCAAAGATATCACTGCGACCAAAAGGACCACCAACTGGCAGACTCAGGGAAATCCACCAAAGCTCACCAGGGAAATCCAAGACGCCCTGGCAGCCTCAACAAGTCAACAAGTCGTAGCAGTCAACCAAGAAGACAAAATACCTCCCTGGTTAAAAGCCAAAATCAGGGAGAAAATCCGACTACGACAGACAGCCATGCGGACACAGGACCCACACCTAAAAAGACATGTCAACCGTCTCCAAGCTGCGATCCAGAGACATCAAAGGAGTTCGATCGCAGCACTGGGATGCCCGCATGGACGAAGTAGGGCTGACGAGTTCAACACTGAGCTTTGGAAAATGGCCAGGAACCTCAACCAAGGACCAAGGCAGCCAATACCACCCATCCAGGATAACGGAAAAACCACTGAGGACCCCAGAGAGAAACTGGAGCTCTTTGCAAATCATCTAGAGCTCCAGTGCAAAGTAAACCTGGTTGATCACCCAGACCAAGAAGACGAAGTGGAAAACATACTGTCTGATCAATCTCATTGCAAGATGACGTCAGCTTGTCGCGCTTTGTCCGATAATGAGTGTTAACCAATGGGCACGTCGTAGCTAATTCCGTATTGTTTTATCAGCGCCAAAAGACGAAGAGGAAGTTTATATGTTTATTGTCATTGACACTAGCATATATATTTAACTAAATTAATAACATTTGTTATTAACAATGCCGAAACGATACAGTGAATGCGAACAGCGTTTAATTATTAAGCTGATAAATTATTTTCAGCTTGAAAAAGCAGCAGAAAAACCCCTTTTACATGTGGATTCAGTGTACAATGTAAATATAACCTTACTTTTATGTTAATTATTTATTCAAAATTGTATAACCATAATAAACTATTTTAAAGAGAGTATGTGATGCTCTGGAAGTATCACCATCTACTGTATACAAGCTAGCAAAGAATGGTGTCCAAAGGGAAAGGGTAATTGCAAGTCAAAATAAAACTAATCATTTTTTGAAATTCCAATGTATGTTTTTCATGTTTGCCTATTAAAATCAATATTTTAAACCGTTTGCTTCTTTTAAAGTGTCGACTTTCAGACGAACTTGTTCCGGCATCCAAAAGTGGGTTCATAAAACAAAACTGACTACGTTGATATAATATAAGACGAAGGGCCACTTTATGCAATTATCGAAAATATTTTAAAGAAATAAAATAATATATAGCCTTTAATACAGTGTTGCTAGATTGTATGTTAATATGGGAGTCCTTTTTCATAGTTCGCTGAGCTTTCACAACACATCAATTGTGCCTGGAAAACACGACTTAATTAAAGACGTCGCTCATTTGGCGCCTGACGTCACGTTTTGTGACGTCATGTTGCAATGAGATTGATCAGAGTATAGTAGCCGCCCACTTCCAAAACTGGCAGACAACAACACAAGTGAAGAAAGTCACCAGTGAGATCATCCAGGACATCATCAAGAGAACAGGAAAGACAAAGGCCCCTGGACATGATGGAATCTCAAATGAGGTTCTCAAGAAATTCCCGAAAACAACAATTGAGGACCTCACCACAGTGGCAAATGCAACCCTGGACCTTCAATACTTCCCTACCACATGGAAGAAGGCAATAGTGGTATTGGTGCCCAAAAGGAGAGCAAGCCGGAAGCTGCTTACGTCATACAGGCCCATCAGCTTACTACCCATGATGGGCAAAATTATGGAAAGATGTATCCTGAACCACATCCAGGATACAATAGAGGACAAGAAGGTGCTGCTAGATGAGCAACATGGATTCAGGCCGGGTCATGGCACCACCACACTCACGACCCGGCTCACAACAAGGAGCCAGCAAAAGTTAAACCGCCGAGATGGTCTAGGAGCTGTCTTCCTAGACATGTCAAAGGCGTTTGACAAAGTTTGGCACCAGGCCCTGCTAGACAAGCCCTTCCCAAGGAAAGCCAAAGCTGGTTTTCCGGGACACCAAACCAAGCTCATCAGCAGCTACCTATCTGGACGCAGCTTCCAGGTTAAAATAGATGGTCAGCTCTCAGACAGCAAACCGGTGATGTCAGGAGTACCCCAAGGATCAGTGCTGGGCCCCACCCTCTTCAACATCGACATGGCAGACTTCCCCACCACCAAGACAACAGAGTGCTACATCTACGCAGATGATGTAGCACTCACTGCCACAGGGAACGGCCCCTACATGAAGGAGAAACCCCAAAGACATCTCGGCCAGGTCCAGAAATGGAGCAGGAAATGGAAAATGGAGTTCAATCCGGTGAAGACGCAGACTATACACTTCACCACGAGACGACTCCAGAACCCGCCAGGCCAGCTGGAGCTTGAAGGACAGCGGCTACCATGGAAGTCCAAGATAACCTATCTTGGACTTATCTATGACAAGCGGCTGGTCTGGCACGAACAGATGACAGCCACTATATCGAAGGCAAGATACCTGCTCCAGGCCTACTACCCGCTGCTGACCCGCTGTATTACGGTTTGTTAATTTTTTTATGTATTTCAAACGAGAAGGCCTGCCGCAGTGAGATCAGAGATTAGTTGAGAGATCGCCGATGCAATGTTAAAAAAACGTACCGGACTCGAGTGACGAAAATAACGGTCGACGGTCGAACCATATGCACTTTTTTTGCGGCGGAGGAGAGGTAAGTAGTGGGGATCGCATTTTACATTACACTGTGGCTGTGATGGCTAATGCGCGCGTTTGGGCCAGCTCGGCTAGATTTTGTCAGAATTCAAATTTCCTTGGTTTCTTATTAAAATTAAGGAACTTGCATCTTGATACTCGATGAAATAGCCATTTAGATAACAAGCCCCTATAAATGCCGCCGCCCAGAGGACAAGCGTTTAGACTTAATTTTCATTCATAAGCAGATTGTTTACAGATTGTTATTACACAAAGTTGATTTTTGTTTCAACTTATTTAATTTTAATGATTGTAATTCAAACAATTTGTAATTCACTTCAAAATATTCCTGGGGTTCAGTCAATTTTAATGTTTGTTATTTAAAATGTTAGAAATACGTTTCGGTTTCAGGTGCTGACTCATCACCTGAAAACCAATGTTCTTAATGTACTTTTTAATATGTGTGTGATTTGTATTTTAATATGTGAATTTTGGTGAAAGTTTTTTATTTAAATTGTTAATAACTGTAAATATATATTTTAGACAAACTGATGATGGTGGAGAAAGACACCGAAACGTATTTGTAACATTTTAAATAATAAACATTAAAATTGACTGAAACCCAGGAATATTTTGAAATGAATTAAAGTACAGTCAGGAAAATATACGCACCGACAATTTGTAATGTTTAGAACTATTTTAATTTTGAATTATTATTATTTTAATCATGATTGATATACATGTAAAAACTTGTAATTTAACTGATTTTAGAGCTCCCGTTAGCACGATTACATGATGTTCATTTTGTGAATTTCAAAAAAGCCCGTTTTACACCTTCATTATTGTAATTATTGAAATTATATATAAAAATTGCAATTACATCGTTATTGGCTTTGACGTATTGCAAAAATCAAGTGTAGTTTTGATTACGCTAATGTCGAAGCCAATGTATTTAATTTTTCACTATTTATATTACTTTATATTTCTTTACATATACAGAGTGGCGATTTTCTGAATCTTTGTATGGGTAACTTCGACATTTTTAAAGATAGAGAATCCGTTAAATCGGCAAAATTGGGCAGAATTCGATTGCCTATTCATTACGGTTTTCAAAATTTAGATACCCGACTTGGTTCCTGAAATATCCTGAAAAGACAAGAAATCAAAACTTTTACGTAAACTGCTTAACTTAGAAAAAATCACATTTTACGTAAACTGCTTAACTTAGAAAAAAAGTTAAAATTGCCCTTGGTAGAACTTTTTGCGTTGAATCCAATAAACTAGCATTCGTTTTCATAATCAACTTGATTTACGAGATAAAAAATAAACTTGTGTTTTTTTAAATGGTAATCATAGTTGTCTGTGAGCCTTTTAAAATCCTTATTTTTTTCTGTGTTTAACGATATAACTGTTTGTATGTTTATTTCCTTTTATTGCCGAAAAACTTCAAAAGAACTTAAAAAATGTGTAGAAGGCTCTGGAAACAAGAACTATATTATCACACAAAGCACAAAACAAAAATGAAATAACGTATCGTTTAAATTAAATGTTCAAATTGACTTCCGTTTAAGGCCAGGCACTTTTGGCATCTTCTAATCATTTCTAATAACACCTTTCTCATGGTTTGTGGACGGATACTTTTTATTGCTGAACGTATTCTATTTACTAGTTCTTCAATATCATCGGGTTTTGTTTTATAAATCTTGTTTTTAAGGGTACCCCACATAAAATAGTCCAGAGGTGAGAAGTCCGGTGAAAGTGCTGGCCACCGAATGGGTCCTGCATTGGCAATCCAACCAGGAAAATGTTGTTGTAAATATTCACATACAACTCGTAAGTTGTGTGGAGGCTGCTAACGGCAAACTATCCAGCATCTCTTCAAGTTCATTTTGTAAAAAGTGTAAATATCTTTCGCCATTTAAATTAAGATTATAAAAGAATGGACCAATAACTTTATCACTAAAAATGCCACACCAGACATTCACAGAAGAAACACGTTGATCTCGTCTATTTTTAAGTAGATGGGGATTTTCATTAGCCGGGCTTTTTCCTTAGAAACATTACATTCACTAGGCAGTATCTCTGGTTGACGAATTTGCATTAAAACGGGTCTAAGCTAAAACTTTTTCTTCATCTTGTTCTTTAAATTTAATCTTCCCGTTTTTGGCTTTTTAAGTGATCCGTATTTTTTCAAGTTGGCTTCCAGTCGTGAAAAAAGTTGTTTGTCTGGCTGTCTCCTCTCCATGTATCTGTCCAAATATTACTATTTCTATTACAGGTATAGTAACAGAATTTTCCCGCCTTCTTTGCTAACAAAATGCACCGTATTTACATAGCAACAATAATACTTTTAACTAATTAATTATTATTATTATTAATATTAATTATTATTAGTGTCAAATTTATTTGACACTTTTAATGACAGACACAGTAACCATTTTGTGACAATATTGCTAGATGGTTGTTAATGTTTTTCTTTTGAATTTTTACGGTTAAAAGAAGAGATAAACATACCAACAGTTATATCGTTAAATTCAGAACAAAATAAGGATTTTAAAAGGCCCACAGCAAACTATGATTACCATTTAAAAAATCTAAGTTTATTTTTTATCTCGTAAATCAAGCTGATTATGACAACGAGTGCTAGTTTATTGGATTCAACGGAAAAAGTTCTACCAAGGGCAATTTTAACTTTTTTTCTAAGTTAAGCAGTGTGCGTAAAATGTGGTAATTAAAAAAGTTTTGATTTCTTATCTTTTCAGGATATTTCAGGAACCAAGTCGTGTACCTAAATTTTGAAAACCGTAATGATTAGGCAATCGAATTCTGCCCAATTTTTCCCATTTAACGGATTCTCTATCTTTAAAAATGTAGAAGTTACCCATACAAAGATTCAGAAAATGGCCACCATGTATATACCGGGTGTCCGTTTTTGGAGCTCAACCATGGGGATTTCGGTAACCACATAAGACTAGATTTGTTAAATTGGGGCAAAGTTGCGCAATCTAGAGTTTACCAAAATGCTCTTTCAAAAATTCAAAAATTTCTGCTACTTCCGGAGGCAGCCGGAAAAAAAATTGTTTCGATACACTCGCACTGGGCAGGTCTGCTTCCTGTCAAGGTTGCAGCGCGAATCCTAATCAACACATTTTTCACAGTTTGAGTGAATTTCGCTTAGCGTCACTACAGCCACAAAATTATTGTAAATATCTTGTCTTTTTCAAATGAAGATAAACGAGATATGTTAGAAATTTTTTACTCTTCACATCGAAATATGCAAATTACTTCGGACACATATCTACAGCGATATTCAGAAAGACAACAACCAGCTCAAAATGATTTTCTGTTCCTCCATAGACATTTAGCCAAGTTTGGTGCATTTTCTAAGCCTAGAAAACGCGTTATTAGAACAAATGAGAGCTCTCATCAAAAGTAAAAAACGGTAATAAATTAAATTCTCCATTAGATTCAAGATAATCCTTCTACTTCAACAAGAGCTATAGCAGCAGAAATTAACATATCTCATCAGGCAGTGAGGAGAGTCTTGAAGATACATAAATATCGTCCGTTTAAAATTCATGTCACCCAAGTTTTGCTTCGTTTGCTCAATCATTGAAACGCTCATTTTATTTTCATGGCATCAAAACTATTGGGGTTGATTGACCTTTGAAAACAAGCGCAAATCTGCTGGCCCTCGCTGCTTATGTTCACGACCCTCCCTACTTACGGGGAGTACGTTACTTTTAAAATGTGCATATGGTTCGGGGATAAAACCGCATGGTGGCGGTAGCTTACGGCTAATATCGCTGGAACGCTTTCGCCTATGCTCATCGGCGATCTCTCAACTAATCTCTGGTGAGATGTTGGCTGATTGTTGGCAACCAGAGTTGGTGCTGCCACCTGTGAGTCGGTGGATGAAATCCACCACAAGTTCAAAAGTCCAAACGGCCACTGGCGGCCAAATTATAACTACACTTAACAATATTTGACAGTTATTTTGTTTACATGTGATTGTGATTTGTTTTGTTTAGTTGCGATAACCTCTAATTTAGATATGATGAGAAATATGGCACATTATTTTCAGTTAGACTTAATGCAAATTAAAGTGCAAAATAGTGGCGCACTAAGTTCTATTAAAAAACATAAAACAAAGTCGGAAACACTTACGTATGGATTGAAGTGTAAGCCAGACACTTTTAGCTTAGAGGATGTTTTAGTGGAAATCTACAACAATTTTCACATATTTAACCAGACAGTGGCAAATGTAGCTTTTACACCAGACATAATCAAGTCTTTGAGCGAAATAATTCCAATGGAATATTTTGGAATTCCTTACAATAGAAAAAGATTTATGATGATTGTAAAAAGGATTATGACACAGACCAAGGGTGAATGCATTCATCAGTGTGTATTATTTGAAAGATTTTCTTACGAATCAATTCCTTGGATAAATGTAAACCACGACAGACAAGCTCAATTATTATATGGTAATACTGTTCTAATGCAAACAGTTGTAAAACCTTTTATTAGGAATTATTATCATTTTTTGAACAACTTCAAGAACAGAGGATATATTGTTTGCCCGAAAGGTAAGTACAGTTATTAATAGTGATAGCAATAATCGACTTGTTTTCATAATTGAAACATTTCTTATACCTAGGGCTATGAAATGTATGATGCTTAACTCACATTTGACTTGTCTCGTATATTTGACAAGTAAAGTGTCAATCAATTTTCATGCAATAAAATATGTTTTGTCAAACTTATACCAGAATTCGAAGCGTCATTAAAATCATCGTTCTTTTAGCTTGAGGGTTGATACTAAAGCAGTCAAAAAACATGAAATTGTCAATAATTATGAGAAGTTATATTAGTATATAGGACCCGGACCGAAACGCAATAACTGTTCCGTTCAAGCAAATTTTAAGTTCGGTTCCATTACGGCTCCGGTTTAGAAAATAATTTCCAATTCTGTTCCGTTCCGGTTCCGGTTTTTTGCCGGTTCATTTCGGTTCCAAAATCTATATATAACAACAAAGGAGGACAAAGATAAAGGCTACTCTAATTAGGAATCTCACGACCTTTTTCTTTGCTTGTTGCATTATACAAGATAAAAGATGAGCAAACGATTCACTGCTTCATACGGAACTTCGGCTGGTTGTATGGTAGGGGGTAGGAGGACTAGCAACCCCACACAAGGATTGAAATTTATATAACATTAAATGGAACAACATTGAAATAAAAACTCCCATACAAAAGACTTTAGCGCGTTTCTCTTCTTTCCGTTTTCACTCAGGTTCACATCTTCGTTAATACCTCTTCTTTCACTCTTATTTCCGTTTAAATATTGTTCTTCCTGGTTCATGTCTTCACACTCTTCACCATCTTTTGAGGAGTTGCTTTTGTCCAAAATTCTAATTTCAAATGTTTCATAGTTGGTGATCGAAGGATCTTGGTAGGAATTTAAAATATTTTCAATTTTTTTAAGGGCTACAAATGAACCTTGTGAAGAAAATTATTGCTGATTAATTCCTTTTAAAAATTTTTACTCTGTATCTTTATGTCTCAAAAAGGCTTCCATTTCATCGCTTGATGAAGAACAAGATGATTCCGTTTCCATATCGTGTTGGTCAGGGTCAGATTTAGAATTAGAAGAATTGCACTCTTCAGAACATCAGTCTAGTCCATAACGATTTTAAATGTCCTTTTGTTCTTTCTACTTGATTGTCGTCTAAAACTACCTCATACCGAGGGTCCAAAAATATCCCAGGAAGGATTACTTCATAATTTAACCGCACAACTTCTCTATCCTCCATTTCCCTCAAGATAACTGTTGCAAAGTAAGAACCAATTTTATGTATTCAAATACTATAAAGACCACAGGCGAAAAGGTGCTTTGCTATTTTCATATCATTGAGATCAACGGTTAATAACGGCTTTCACGCTTAACATGTCTTTTCCTAGAAAAAATTGTTATTTTGTGATTTATACAAGATCTTGTCATTTGGGACAACTAGCCGCAAAGAATAGCGCTTATATTTTCTCCCTTTGACGGCGTCGTGGCGCCGACTATTAAAACGATTGCAGGAACTAACTAAAAGAAGTGCCGACCCTTCATTGGCACATTAATAGTGACACTGCGGCTCACGAGAACATAGAAACGTAATTTTATATTCATTTGCAGGAGGGTAAATTTCATTTGTTTGTAAAATTTACAGTAATTTCTTTCAAACCTTACAAGCAGAACCGAAAAAAATATAATATTTCGCTTCCGGTTAAGCATCTAACAATGTGTTAATATAAAATATGGGTTCAGTTCCGGTCCAAAAAAAATAAACGCTTCCGTTCCGGTTTTGGGTCTAGTACCCTAAAAGTTCATATTGGAAATTCCTTTCAAAATCATCATTTTTGAAATGCTTAGAGCATATTCTAGCGTAGGAAACATTAAATGTGTCCGTACGACTACAAGCATCCGCCCATAGCTTGCCGGGTCCTTGATTATTGGATATACTTATCTTTATGCTGCTAACAATACAACAGTAGATTAGAAGACGTCCAGTGCATGGACCCTCATTTAATTCTCATCAAATTTATAAAAATGTATCTTATTGTATCATCAAACAGTCATTTTGCATCCACTGGTCTTTCTTAGTGTCACTACGGACTCTTTTGATATCATCCGTCCACCTTGTTGGTGGCCTTTCTCTGCTTTTGTAGGCTTCGTGCCTTGGTCTCCAGTCCAGTTTCAGCTTTGACCATCTTCTATGTGATGCTCTTGCGAGATTTCAAGCCTAATTTCATTTCAGGTTTGATATTCGTTCTATCACGTCGGTAACGCCCGTTATGTGAAGTATAGTCGCGTTGGGCACCTTATCTCTTAATGATAAATCTAACATTGACCGTTCAACGTTCAATAGACTTCTGAGCAAGCTCAGCTTCTTCTCGATGTTATTGGTAAACACTGGCAGCACGCACTGATCAAATGCTTTTTTTTGAGACATATATGTATGCTTGTTTTAAAGACATTCCTAAGCCTACCAAATGCTGCCCATTTTAAGCCTATCCTTTTTTTTTAATTCACAAGTTTGGTTATATCTGCCATTTTCATCAAGTATTTATAGGAAGTCACCTGCTCGAAACACCTATTTTCCACTAATATATTATGGGTTAAGATAAGGTTGGTTATACAGGGTGTTCCGTAAATATGTTAAAACATTTTAAGGGCGTGTTCTTCTGGTCATTTTAGAAGGAATTTTTTTAATTTGAGGTCGCATTGTTGAGATATATGATTTCCAAAATGGTGGAAAATATTGGTTTTTGTAGTTTTTCTTTAAAACGGTGAAACATAGAAACTTTAATTTTGGTATACATTATAAGCTGATTGAGTGCCATTTTATGGTAGTGTTCTGTGGTTCAGTTTACTTTTATACATGGCTTTGCCTTTCGGCGACTTGCCCAGCTTTCGCCATTAGGTCCATAAATCTCCACCCGTTAGGACACTACTGTCTCAAAAAACCACTATCACGGAAGCCCATCTCCGTTCCTTGGACCATCCACCCAAGCAATTAGCGGGGAGGATGGGGAGCACCAGTTAGCCCTGAGTTTTCCCATCCACGATCTTTCTACCTTCTGGCTTTTACATCTCCGACAATTCCTGTATCTATGGGGGGGGGGGGGGCGGCAGGCGTGCTCGAGGTCAGACAAGTTCTTGCTCTCACATCTTCCCAAAATCCAAATCACTTGACCCAAAATAGTCCATTTACGTTACTCCCCTTAATGCTACTCCTTTCCATCTTGTCCCTCTATACCATTTCCAATCGTTCCCTTAATTCACTGTCCCTTCATGCAATACCCCTTAATGTCCGTCGGAGATGAGCGGTACCTCACTCATCCCCTCTCGCCCCAAACTACTCTAACTCTCTCCCCACGTTTCTGCGGATGTGGCCGACAGCCTTCCTGGTTCATTCCACTATCGCAGTCCCGTCGGACTGGTCAGCTGCTTAGCCGACCCTGCTGCTCGTGAGTCTTATGCACGGTCTCCCAGGGAATACCACGAGGAGGTGGACTGACTTATTCCCCAAAGTTTACTTTTATACAGGGTAGAAATGGGGAACCCCTACTTTTGTTTTGTTCAGAACTTTTTTGTGTGCACTTAAACTTTTATCAACATAATTTTTTTAATCACTACAAGTTATTTACCAACTTATTTCTCTCTTATTGTTTTTTCCTAAGACCACTAGTTTGCCCGCAAATAAAATAAAATCGTTTTCTTTGCCGTTCTCAAAATGTGTAAATAATTAAGTAATTTTTTTAAAATCTAATATCGTTTTCATATAACACTTTGGGTACGCATTATTAGTTAATTACTAACAACCTAAATGCTTTTTCAAAATTGTATATTTTGGTTCAGATTACAGTTATTGAGTTTTAATAAATTTTACTTAAATAATAACATGGTAACACTATGCGCAACGATATAAACAAACAAAATTAAATTTAAATAACCATTCTAATGTTAATTTAGCAGCTGTTCAAAATGGTCACCTTGACATTTTTGGCATAATCGCAGTATCTAATGAAATTAAAATTTACAGACCGTAAAGTTTGTACTAAAGTTCCTATTTCGTAAGAAATATTAAATATTCTTTCGTGAAGTTCTTCGATTGCATTCACTTCTGTTGAATACACCGTATTTTTTAAATGGCCCCAGAAATAAAAAGCAAGCGCGTTTAGATCGGGAGATCTAGGAGGCCAGTTTATAGGAGCTTCTTGACTCTCCCAATCCAACGGCCTGGAAAGTTTTGATCAAGCCAATGTCGGACCTGCAAAGAAAAATGAGCAGGGGCACCATCGTTCATATACCATATTCCAAAAAATGAAGAAAATAAATCTTCCAATAACTCAAAAAGATTGTTTTGAAAAAAAATTCAAGCACTCAGCCCCTCCTAAGCATCTAGGTAAGATCTGCGGTCCTATTAAAAAATCTCGTACTATTCCAGCCCAGACGTTGAGAGCAAACGAATGTTGGTATTTTGTTGTCATGACAGAATTTGGATTTCCGGCAGACCATTCATGTATATTGTGGTAATTAAAAACGCCCCCTCTTGTAAATAAAGGTTCATCAGTGAACATTTACACAAACGGTATTTGCTGGGTGAATTAAGAATTTCTATTACGATTGCCTAGAGTTTCTACTCAAAGTCCTACTCGAAGTTCATAATCTGTTGATAATGACTCTTGAACTCTTTTAAAGCGGAAAGGATGCAAGCCGCTTTCTGATAAAATGCGCCAAATACTAGTAGCGGATACATAGTAGCATTAGCATAGTATTAGCAGGATAGCAAATACTAGTAGCGCCAAATACTAGTAGCGGGTAGATGCTCTTGAATTGTCATCAAATTAATCCAAAACGGCACATTCTTGTCGAATACTAATTGCATACCCCTTATCTTCATTTCGTTGAAGGGTAAATGTTCCAGTGGCTCGAAATCTTAAATGAATATTGGTAAAAGTTGGTTGGCTAGGAACTCGACGATTAGGAAATCTTTCTGCGTAAAGCCTCGCGGCTTGAAGAGGGTTGCCATAACGTTATACGTATATCAAATGCATATCTGTATAGTTTTCATTATTATAATAATGATTGCAGTTATTCATATTTTGTGTCTAACATAAAAACTAATGCAACAAAGAAACCAACCAACTAAACTTACTTAACGCAGGTCAGCAGCCGCTGTAAAATTTTTGACAATGAAAACTAAACAATATTTAACTGTCACAGACACAGCCTCCTCTGTTGATTGAAATTTTTGTATTCGAACGTTATTAAATAAAAAAGTCACTTAGTTACTTACACATTTTGAGAACGGCAAAGAAAACGATTTTATTTTATTTGCGGGCAAACTAGTGGTCTTAGGAAAAAACAATAAGAGTTAAAAAAGTTGGAAAATAACTTGTAGTAATTTAAAAAAATATGTTGCTAAAAGTTTACGTGCACGCAAAAAAGTTATGAACAAAACAAAAGTAGGGGTTTCACATTTCTACCCGGTATAAAAGTAAACTGAACCAGAAAACAGCACTATAAAATGGCACTCAATTAGCTTATAATGTATACCAAAATTGTATGTTTAACCGTTTTAAAGAAAGACAACAAAAACTAATATTTTCCGCCATTTTGGAAATCAAATCTCAATGAGACCTCAAATTAAAAAAATTCTCAGGAGGACCCGCCTCTAAAATGACTAGAAGAACATGCTGTTAAAATATTTTAACATATTTACGGAACATCCTGTATATTGTGTTTTTGAGAAGTTTACTTCTACTCCTGGCACGTGTCGTGAAGATCCATCCGCATATTCTGCGCCTGGTCTACTCTATCCCAAATATGGCAATGCTGGTTTTGTACAACTACATTACTTTCAGCCTGTACAGCATGGCAACTAATCGTTAATCAATAAAAATCCCTGTTAGTCACGTGTCACGTGGTTTCGTCTCGTATTAAAATGTTAAACCGTTTCAATTTTAAATATTTGTCATTAGCATTTCAATTTGGGTATTTACTAACTGGGTAAAGTAATTTAAAAGTGAAGAACACATTTATCTTAATTTATGATTTATAACTAAAATTTTTATAAGAAATTCTTTCTTGAAGAAGGAATTTTGTTCTTATTATTTCTGCATTTTTCTAATCTACAGACGTATACCGTTAACCTTTTATTGGATTGGTCGAAAATGTCAGTTTTTTCACCCTAATTCATAATTGCTTTATATCAATCATGTTATTTCGGTATGGGTTTTAACTAAAATACTATGTTCGGAAAACATATTTCACAATCGTTTCGTATATTTTCCTGACTGTACTTTAATTCATTCCAATGTATTCCTGGGTTTCAGTCAATTGTATTGTTTATTATTTAAAATGTTACAAATACGTTTCGGTGTCTTTATCCACCATCATCAGTTTGTCTAAAATATATATTTACAGTTATCATCAATTTAAATAGAAAACTTTCACCAAAATTCACATATTAAAATACAAATATCAATGTTGTATATTACGTTAGGTGTGTCCAACTTATCGCTTCTAGGTTTATATTTTGTAAAACATGGCAACAACTTGGCAAAAGAATGTTTTACAAAATTTAAACCTAGAAGCGATAAGTTGGACACACCTAACGTAATATACAAGATTGACTGTTTGAACTGTGACAACACATACATAAGACAAACAGGGCAATATTTTAAGAAAAGAATATACGAACATAAGTATAGCTTAAGAAAGGTTAACGAAAATGCAACAGCATTAGCACAACATGCACAACAAAAGTTGCATGATTTTGATTTCGATAACACACAAATATTGATCAATGAGGACAACTATAATAAGAGAAGAATCCATGAAATGATACAAATTAAGAAACATCAGAATGCAATAAATTTCAGATCAGATACAGACAATCTTAGCTCTGTGTATCATACACTAATTAGATGATCGCATGCATGAACTGATTGGACCAGGTAAATGAAATGTAAACATCTAATATTGAGGAATTGCCACGCAATTCCTAGAATGCAAAGAAAAGACGAAAGATAAACAGTTTTTTTGTTTCGCTCGCTTGATATCGAGTGAAATATCGAAAATTCAGTGACCAATCAAATGTGAAGGTAGAAGCAACTATATACATAAGTTAATTTTAGATCTCTAAACAATAGATTCTAGTCTTTTCCCAGACATGTTTGTCCTGACTCATCACCTGAAAACCAATGTTCTTGATATACTTTTTAATATGTGTGTGATTTGTATTTTAATAAGTGAATTTTGGTGAAAGTTTTCTATTTAAATTGATGATAACTGTAAATATATATTTTAGACAAACTGATGATGGTGGATAAAGACACCGAAACGTATTTGTAACATTTTAAATAATAAACAGTAAAATTGACTGAAACCCAGGAATACATTGGAATATTTCACAATGTATCTTTTTTTGACGTTAGAAAATTCCCGTTTTAATTATCTATTCCCCTCTATATTGAATTCGATTTTCGTCGAAAATCGAATCGATTCTTTCCATCATCGACTAATTACAATAATTAATTTAATTCGTTTTTAATTCATCACTGATTTTTAATTTCCACCTTAATTTTCAGCCTCCGTCCATTCTTTTATGGATAAAAACCTTGCTAAATATATTAAGCAAGGGCGCCTGACCAAAATTAGTAATAATTGTAAAGCATCTGGAAAACTAATTTTTGCACCAAAATTGACTATCTATGAGTTGATTCATAGACCAATAGTTTCCACTTATTCGATTTGGAAAGATGGGTTTAGACGAAGAGGGTGGAAGGATGATAGAGTAGCTAGCATGAAAAATGCATTAAAAAAGCTGGCATCTAAATATAAAATTGGCGGTGAGAGTAATTTATTTTTAAAGTGGAAGGCGTTTCTTGAGGTGAATCCAAAGGGCAAATTGTATGGTAAGCACTTGCATAAAACTGCATCCACACATTATACGTTATTGTTTCGATTGCACTAAATCGGCGTTCTTTATACAGCAATAAAACTAGACCTTCTGGATGCATTTGGCATGATTAATATCCAAGAACTAAAGTGTTTAATTGAAGACAGCACAGAGTTTCTGACAAACTCTCAAATAATATCGTTAAAAAAAATCTTAGATGAGCAATGTGTTCACGTCAGAGGAAAGCAGCAGGTTTACAAGTGGAATCATGGTAAGTTTTTTTATAGTACTGAATTAATGGTTTACTTTTATGAGAAACCAATTATCCATGCGGCTGGAAATAAGATATCGCGTGATAGTGTTGTAAAGTCAATCAACTAGTAACAGCTGTGCCCGTAAATGTTAACTATTGTAAAACTATCTTTACTATAACATGGAATTTACACAAAATTATGATGTGTAAACATATTTCATTTTGAACCATATATGAAATTCTATATATTACTCATGTGTGAGCCAGGTGGAAGCTTTTATAGTATTAAGTAAGTTGGCCGCAAAGTTGATGATTTATTATTCTGTACCATTTTGCCCAAATAAGCTTACTCAGCTTACTCATCAAACGTGATAACCACGTGCAAAGACGTGGAATGTACGTCGAAGTCACCAATTTCGGCATGTCATATAAAAGTGATTATGACAACATGTGACCGCGAAATGTCGTCCATAAACGACGTACAGAGACGTCACAAAAAGTAATAAATATCACTTTTTGTATTAATACAACAAAAAATTGGTTTAAAATGTGTTTAGCCAGCACAGTATCATAAGTTAGAATGAAATACCTGTTGATTTACTTTATTATTTTCCAAGTTAGTTATCTATATTATATAATTTCAATTCAGTCACTTATTAACAAGTCGTAGTAGTAGTAGTAAACATCGTTATTTCTTAGAAAAGGCTATCGACCTATCGGTCTTTCTGCCCTGGGTTGATTACAAAGTTTTGTATGGAAACTTAATAACTAATAACTAAAGCTCGGATTTAAAGGCAAGAAAATTTGAAGAAAATGGCGCCTATGTAGGTAAGGACTTTTTTAAAAAAAGGCAGACATATTGTGATATAGGCAGCCGCCTATAACTATAGGCAACTGCCTTATCGGGCATATACATGCCTACACATAAATGTAAATTAAAGAAATATATTTACTGCGTATATTAAACAATTTATTAAAGAATTTATATTATGTACCCAACACATATAAAATGCCAAAATGAAATATTAGTAATAATTAATAATAATAATAGTAATAACAGTTAACTTAAGCATTGTTACTATGTAATATTTTTTCATTTATAGCTACAACTAAGTGCTTTTCTATGTTATCGGTCTTAAAGCACAGCCTTCTATCACTTAAAATAAGTTTATACATCGAAAAAGATCGTTCGACGTCAACAGATGTAATTGGAGCAAATTTGAGGCTGGATAATATATGAGGGTCAATTTGCAAATCATCAGAAAATTATCCATTCAAAAACTTAGAAATTTTAGTTAATAGTGAAAAGCCTTCATTTTTATCAAAAACATTCTTCATTTTTCTGGAAATAATCTGACCAATGCTTCCGGGTGCTGAATTAATTGTTACCTTTAAGTTATTTGTTAGTTTCGTATATTTTCCTGACTGTACTTTAGTTCAGTTTCTGTACTGTACATACATAGATTTGTTAGTTCAATTGATTCAGATAAAGATATGTTTTGCCATTCCAGCAAAGTAATAGTTTTTACAATTACTTTAAAATTTTGATTTATATAAGCTAGCTGTTGTTTTAGTTTTGGATCTTTCAAAATCCTTTTGGCTTCTCTAACTGCTTCGGAAGTACTACTTTCAAGTTCTGACATCACTAGCTCTATCCCACTGAAGTGTTCATAATAAAAAAATGTTGCTTCAAACCAAGTTCCCCATCTTGTAATTACTGGTTTAGGCGGCAAAGGGACCCCGGGTAGTGTTTCTTTATAAAACTGTACTCTTAATGGAGCCTTCAAGAAAACTCTTTTCATAAAATTTATTAAATCATTGACCAGAGGAAACTGATTTCGTATTTCCTCGGCAATTCTATTCACGCCGTGAGCAACACAAGTGCAATGAATTAAGCTAGGATAAAAAACTTTTAAATTTGTTGCAGGTTTAAACATATATGCGGCAGCATCTGAAAGCATTAATATTATTTTATTGGTAGGGATGGCATTGGGTAAGAAAAGGTTTGTTAAACTGTCTTGTATAAATCTACTAATAGTTAAATTGTTAGTTTTTTCTAATTCTTTAACAGCAATTAAATAAGGTCTGTTTGAAAAATTTTCACTCAAAATTCCAACCATCAAATTAGCTATATATCTGCCGCATACATCTGTTGTTTCGTCAACAATAATATATAAAAATTTTCCCTCCAACTGTGCTTTAATTTTTGATATACATTCAATATGACATTTGTCTAAAGTTAATTTTCTCAATGTGCTCTCATCAGGCACAGATTTATTAAAATTCTTTCTGAAAAAAGCTTTAAAACTAGGATGTTTAACGTTATTTAAAGGAATGTTAGTTGCGACCATCACCTGACATAATTCAAGTTTAAAATTGTCTTTCTGCGTTTTTTTTGAACAGCCTAAACTTTCTCTCAGAGGAGTTTGAAACAATCTAGTCGAGTTATTCTTTTCAGTATTCCTTTTATGAAGAGGCGCTCCACAATGCTGATCAATAAAGTACTTTTTATTACATGAAATCTGGAGATTAAACAAAATAATATTTAGAAATTCCACTTTGAAAAAATATAAATGAAACTTACCGGTTTGCCGTAAGGTTTGCAAAACACTCCATCTCCTTCTAGGGAAAGGCCCGAGTGTGGTCGAATCCATACACTTATCTTAGAGCACATATTTTTAGGCATTATAATTTTTTTTTTTCGAAAATGTTTCAAAAGTAGAATTCACACCACTTGCTTTTATGTAAAAAATAGAACAAAGTAAAACGAATCCAGTAACTGAACAACTGACAAAATTTTGACTGAAGCTTTATATTCGGTGTCTACCGGGGAAAACCCAACTAATGGCGTTATGCAGGCACTGGGCACGCACCACACCGCACGTATTTGAAGAGTAATAAAGTAATTTCGAATGAGCGGTGCCTACTAATAAAAAAAATCATTGTTATAAGTTATAAATGGTAGTACACGTAGCCGAAAATCTTGAAAAAGGCAAAACTTGACAAAAATTTCCGAAAAAGGCACAACGTGCAATAAATGCTTTAAATAAGCAAAATAGGCAAAAAAGGCTATTTGCATTTAATCCGAGCATTACTAATAACTAATATAATTAACAAAAATGTACATAATTTATGTCTGGAGATGCTCCAATAGGGTTGAGGTTCGGAAGAGGAAACGCGTTTGTCTGGTCGGTCTTGTTAAACAGAGGGGGTCCAGTAAGGTGAGATTGTGAGGGTTGTGTTTCCATCTTGATTGCAAGACGAGTAGTCTTTCCGAGATCCTTGTCAAGTTTGTGCGTTCGTAGAGTAGTCGGTTTGGTGGATTGTGTAATGGGTTTTCTGGGTGTCGGATCTTCGTTATCAGTCTCAGTGCTATCTGTTCTGTTGTCTGTATATGTCGTTTAGTTTTGTCAGTAGCGTTGGCGAATAAAATATGAGCGTAGTCTATTAGAGGTCTGCAGATCGCTTTATATATGAGAGTTGCTGTCTTGGTGCTGATACCCTTGTTTTTGTAAGTAAGTGTGCGGAAATGTTTTGTTCTCTTGGTTAGATCTGTTCTGATGTTTGATACGTGTTTTGTGAATTTTAGTTTATTGTCCATTGTTATTCCTAGGTATTTCACATTGTCGGTGGGTTTGGTTATTTGACCGTCCGTGGTGATGTTTGAAGAGTCTCGTTTAATTCGGTGGTTTGAGAGGAGCAGTCGGTTTTTTGATGCATTTGGTGTGAGTCTCCATTTGTAGAACCATGCTGTTATTGTGTCTGTTAGTGTCTGGAGTTTGTCCACTGCTCTGGCGGTCATTCTGTCATGCGCGATAAGGGTAGTATCATCAGCGTATTGCAGCAAGTAAGCGTTTTGGTCTCTACCTTCTTTGTCTTGTCTGTCGTGGTTGTATATGTCATGGCAATATATGTTGTAAAGCAGGGGTGAGAGTGGTGAACCCTGAGGTAAGCCTTGCTCAGATGAAAAAGGGATAGAGTAGTCTTCGTTGATTTGTACCTCCAGTTGTCTGTCTTTGAGTAGTTGTTTAATAATATGTATTAAGTAGTTTGGAGTGCCAAGTTTGTGTAGTTTGTACAGTAAGCCCTCGATCCAAACACTGTCAAAGGCATTATTTATGTCTAAAAACAGGCTGGCAGTTTTTCCTCCGGTCAGGTGTGTGGTTTGTATGTTATTAGTAAGAACTTATTGTGTATATTTTCCTGACTGTATTTCAACTTAATTCAAAAGAAATTCCTGGGTTCCAGTCAATTTTATTGTTTATTATTTACAATGTTAGAAATACGATTCGGTGTCTTTCTCCATCATCATCAGTTTGTATGTATGGCTGTTTCCACATTCACCTTTGGCAAGTCAAGCCTATTCTACAAACATGCAGCAGTCGGTGTCATTACGTTCTATATTTTTTTTCCTGACTGTACTTTTAATTCATTCCAATATATTCCTGGGTTTTTTCAGTCAATTTTATTGTCACTAATTATGGTGTTATGTGATGAGCCCTGCGTTTCGTCCCGGGTCTACCTATTGGACTCGTCAGTAAGGCTTTAGGTAGACCGCCTTATACGCCAGACATCGGTTCTACGTGTTCGGACGTAAATGAACCGAGCCGGTATAGATCTTCTGCGGTGAGATATTCAACCCGTGTTGCCGATTAGCATTAGATTGAAAACCACTCGTTCCATTCTGCTTTTTTCTCCCAAGCATCTATACCTTTTTCGTATATTTCTTTTCCTGACTGTACTTTTAATTCATTCCAATATATTCTTGGGTTTTTCAGTCAATTTTATTGTCACTAATTATGGTGTTATGTGATGAGCCCTGCGTTTCGTCCCGGGTCTACCTATTGGACTCGTCAGTAAGGCTTTAGGTAGACCCTGCCTTATACGCCAGACATCGGTTCTACGTGTTCGGACGTAAATGAACCGAGCCGGTATAGATCTTCTGCGGTGAGATATTGGCAACCCGTGTTGCCGATTAGCATTAGATTGAAAACCACTCGTTCCATTCTGCTTTTTTTCTCCCAAGCATCTATATCTTTTTCGTATATTTCTTTTTCCTGACTGTACTTTTAATTCATTCCAATATATTCCTGGGTTTTTCAGTCAATTTTATTGTCACTAATTATGGTGTTATGTGATGAGCCCTGCGTTTCGTCCCGGGTCTACCTATTGGACTCGTCAGTAAGGCTTAGGTAGACCCTGCCTTATACGCCAGACATCGGTTCTACGTGTTCGGACGTAAATGTTCTACGTGTTCGGACTCACCGCAGAAGATCTATACCGGCTCGGTTCATTTACGTCCGAACACGTAGAACCGATGTCTGGCGTATAAGGCAGGGTCTACCTAAAGCCTTACTGACGAGTCCAATAGGTAGACCCGGGACGAAACGCAGGGCTCATCACAGGTCATTACGTTCTATATAATTGTAAATTAGAAGTTTTTTTGCTGTTAAGTCTTGACGTTCGTGTAAAGTAGTCTCATGTTGAAGGGTCTATATTTGTAATTGTTTGTTTTAGTTGCTCTCGGGGTTCCGTATGGGAACTGCTATTAGGGAGTAACATATCAATGATAAGTATATATATATGAGTGCCAAAGAAGACCACTGAGGTGTCAATGTTCAAACCATCGACGAATTGCTTTCTAATTTTTTTGAGAAGCTCTTCCCTGTTGGTGTTCGTGGTTTTCTTCAGCTGGTGTTTATATGATATCGTTGGATGTGGTCCCTGACATCTGCCGCACTTGATGGTTTCCCTGCAGTCTTCTCTACGGTGGTCGAACGGAGCACACCGGCCACATGGAGCTGGAAGGGGCGTTGGTGGTTTGCTCTCTGTTATTTTAAACACTCGTCCCAGGAAGTGGACGGAGCGCTCTCCCATTAACCTCTCATAAGTGTTTACGTCTCCTGTAATGAGCCTTACCATTAGTGTAGACTGTTTGTAGACTCTCTATTGTAGACTGTTTGTAGTCTGAGATTTCTAGATCAACCCCGGTGGCCGCCACCGAATAGGAGGGTGATATTGGTCGGTTAGTGACTTGGGGAGTTGTAGCGCTGTGACTGTGGTGCACCTTATATGATGTAATGAGACCCCGCTCAATCAACAGCTGAAGCGCTTGTGTTGTTCGACAGCCAGCTGTATTCTGGATGTTGTGGTTGAAGCTTCTAATAAGAAGGTGCGTGCAAAGTAGTAGCGTTGGTGTTGTTGTGGTGGCAACGTTGCAGTTGATGTTCTTGTTTTTATTGTTATTGCTGCTGCTGTTGTGGTGGCAAAAAAAGAGCTGGTTTTTTGGATGCTGGAGTTGGTGTTGCTGGTGAGGTGGGGTCAGACTTCGGTTTGCGACCTCTTTTTTTGGATTTGGGTTTCAGGAAAACCCCATTCTGGGAGGCCCGGTCCGACTCGGGCCTCCCAGAATGGGTTTTTCCCAGTAGTAGTGCTGATTTTCATTCGTAAATTTTCAAGTTTACCATTTGGAGTCACTGGTGGCGTTCGTTTCTTGGTAGAAAGTAGTACACATTTCTTTCCAAATAGGATGTGCATTGCATCATTAAATTGAATACAATTTCTCAGAATTTTCTCTATGTTACGCCAATCCAGTCAATCACAACAAACGGCAGATATTTTTAGCAGTTTTCCTTGTCGCGCTAGCCCCTCGCCCATAATAGATATTGGCGATAGATTTTAAAGGACTTATGAATGACTTGCGGTGTCTATAATAGTCGTTGACTATCATGCACTACCACCGACTAAAATTCTTTTCGTTTTCTAGACGTTTCTAACCACAGTTTTTAATCCTACGTCCTCACCAATTTCAAAACAAAATCCAATAATTAGTTACTTTATTTTATTTTGTTACATCCAGCTTAAAGCTTGATTTATAAACTGTGCAGTTGGTGTCATTCGTCGTTCGTAAACATACGGGCACGCATGTATCAATTTATAAAACCGGCGTTGTGCAAATTTCGTCGTTTCCATGCCGTTCGAAATTAAACAAATTTTATTTCTCCGGCGACTGTCGTTCGTGCAGTTGGCAATTTAACCAATGAGAGAGAGTTTCATGTCACGTGACTGACAGTGACTTTTGTCAAAACGAGGCCGTGTTTTGTTTACGTTTTTGGCAAGATGACATCCAGACTGTAGCAGCTTGTTAATACAAAATACAACGAATTATGAATACGTGTACAATTTAGGGCACAGAAACTGTAAAAATTCCCAGTAAAAATGGGTTGGCTGGGCTGAATTAGCGACCACTCTAAATACATCTGGTATGATGGTGATATAGAAATTCAAGCATGTTACTAACGACGCTTTCTCTTCAATAGCAAATCTGAAGCTAAAATGAGCGTAAAATATATCATGATGTCAAGGGTTCCATATGGTTTGTATAACTAAAGTGTCCGAGTAACAAATCTGAAGGGCATTAATAAAATACCATTATCGGTCCTCGACTTTCGTAAGACTAACGACTAGAACGAGTACTTGAATAACTGATTCGAAGTATCGAGTTTCGGCAATCCTACCGGATACCAGGCGTACCAACAGGGCGGATATAAGAGAGACAGGCACCCTGGCACCCTAAATTAACATAAGTAAGTAAATATGTAGTTGTATTAAAGTTTTCGTTCTTAAAGCGTGCTTCATAGTGAGACCACAGTAAAGCCCACACGGAGATATTAATAACTTTTTGAACCAATATTTGGCCTTCCTCCCCCAATTTATTTCACTAGCTAGAACAATAAGACTCCCACAAATAATAAGTAAAATTCTCTCAGGAATAGAATGAAATTATTTTCAACATACCTTAGCCTATCTGAAACCGCAAAAAAATCTGTATATAAAATGTATTGTTGCAGTTTCGCCCTATAGCGGCGCCATTGCAAACTCGAAAGTAATTTTCAGCAATTTCTCGTGGTCACTTTACTATATTTTTTTTCACCTGAAATCGATACGACTAATCGTTTGTGACGTACGGCCGACCACCTCTCTTAGTGGCCCACCCGGTACAGGACAAAAAACAAAGAGGGGACATTACCACAGATGGAATTGAAATACTCTAGGTTGTTGAGTCCTTTGATCGTGAAATGTATAGGAGAGACGATGAAAGGCAAGATCAACCCATACCCAAGATCATAGACCAGGGGAAATGCCAGACATAACAACATTCAAAGTAAAAACGGCACTTTCAGAAATGAAAAATAACAAATCCCCCGGCGACGATGGAGAAGTGGTAATAGGAATCAAGCTAGGAGGGAATAAAATCATCCATACTTTCACCAAAAGTTTCACCGAGTGCATCTGGCAAGGAACAACCCCATCACATTGAAACAACGCACTAATTGTTTTATTACACAAGAAGGGAGACATAACAGACCTGACAAACTATTGCCCTATCAGCTTACTGTCACACAAACAAGCTTTTCTCAAAAATTATTACAAAGCGACTGGAGGCTAGGTTTGACTTCTACCAGCCCAGAGAACAAGCTGGATTCAGATCGGGGTATAGCAACGACCATCTACTAGTAATAAATAAATATTTTTGTAGAGAAGTCTGCAGAGTACAACAAACCTTTGGCACTGATATCCGTAGATTATGAAAAAGCCTTCGATAATATAAATCTGTTAAATAAATTAGCAGACGCTTCCAAAACTATGCATTTATTAAACAAAACTTAAGACAAAAACTTAACACGCACACGGAGTTTAGCTGGTTTCCAGGGAGGCGTTCTACTAGAAACCTTTTTGAGGACTCTCAGTTTTTCTACCCTGCAGCCGCTTGCCTGGGTGCATCTTATGACCATAAAGTTCCCAGAAGTCAAGCATAAAAGAATAAAGTTACAAACTAATAGTTATATTTCTAAGTTATACCTAACTAAGGGTTTACGCAGAAATCCAACAAAATCATTTGGACTGAATGTCGAATAGACCATCGCTACATCAACTTAATTAAACATATCTACCAAAAGTCCACGGCTATTGTAAGATTATCCGGACAAGAAACGAACAAATTTTATATACAGCGAGGAGTACGACAAGGAGACACCATTTCTACAATTTTATTCACACCACTTTTGGAGCATACTTGCAAGAGGGCAGACCTATACGAACTTGGTATCACATAAATGGAGAGAAGCTTAGCCATTTAAGATTTGCAGACGATATTGTCCTCATAGCCGATCGTATGGATGATGCAATGGCAATGTTGGAAAAGCTCTATCACGCTTCCCTCGAGGTCGGATTAATGATCAACATGACCAAGACACAAATAATGAAAAATCTGGTGTTAAACCGTAATATTACTGTCACTGGAAAATATATTGACTATTTCATATAAAAATCTGGGGTACGAAATTACTGGGTTGGGATAATCATACTTGTGAGCTCTCCGGTCGCATAGGATTGACCTGAGTAGCGTTTGGTAAACTAAATTGAATATTAAAAGGGATAGACTTTCGAGGCCATTCCTTGAACAAGTGGGTTTTTCGGGATACCGAACGACGGCCTAAAAACCCGAAAAACCCACTTGTTTAAATTGAATATTGTTATGAATTTTACTTCCAACTATAATTATTTTAACTCGGGCGTGAGTTGGAGCAAGAGCTGGTACTTTGCGGCTAGTGAACAATTTTAGGAACGCTCAATGGACAATACAAAATTACGCACACTCAAATTCAACTGCACAACTAATGTATTTAAAGAAGTTAACAATTTTACTGAGAGAAAGAAAAGTAAAAAAATATATAAATTTACTTAGAGTGTATCAGTCGGATATTCTTGGTAGCACCCTTAATCTATGGATACCTTAACTTCAATCAAGCCTGGATGGTGAAGGGGAAGGACCCTGAGGGGGACCTGCTGGAGTGATCACTTCAGTCAGTCGCCTCGCAGGTCTTCCAATGGGGATCGGTGGTGATCATAAATAAAAAAATAAAAAATCCACAGTACCAAAATAAATAAGGAAATCACTCAGGTCCGACTGTGAATCGCAATTAAAGTAAAAAAAAAACAAAATGAACTGAATGCAGTCGAACTTGAATGTTTCAGCACAAGCAGTTAACTATAAAACGCTAATAATTCCAATTATAAAAAAATACTGTCATAAAAAAACTGATAAAAAAACAAAAGTCTTCACCAAAAGTTGGGCGCCAGCATGCTTCCAAGTAGCATACAACTTCTACCAAACTGGAAAACACCAGAACCAGCCTCAACGTCAAAAATCCAACGGTCCCGCTGAGGTTCCCCAAACGAGCTGGTTTTGAATTGCTCCACGGATCTCGGATCAATTCCACGTGGTCATAGCGGCCATCATGGATTCGTCTATCTGGTTCTTGGGTCTCAAAATTTCAACTCGCCGATTAGATGATCACTTTTCCCAGTGGAAAGAAAGGCCTCTTGCAACCAATGCCACCATCAATGAATTTCTCGATTCTAAAATTCTCAAAAACCGACCATGCGGTAGCGCTGAACACAATGAAAATCTCAAAGCCCGACCGTGCGGAACAAACTCAAAAATCGACCTGCCGATCTGATCGTCACGGCCTAATTAAATCTTCAACCACCAAAAATCTACCGTTACACCAGTAGAAGTTTTTCCTCCCCCCAACCTTCCGTTGGCGCAGGAATAAAAAATCACCAAATTCATTGGCCCTAACGGACACGTGATCCCGAATCTACCAAACATTTCTTTCACCTGCGATAAGAATCGAAACTGCGATAAGAATCGCCAAATTTGCTAGATTCGGATTTTACAGCCAAAATTTAACTCTATGATGAAAAAACCAAAACAGATATGCTTGGCAAATAACTTGCACACGCATACCGAGGTCGAAAACAAATTAACAGGTTTACGACAAAATATTTGCACGAAACAATATTTAAATCGGACCGACCCGTAAGCCTCAAAAGGAAAACCTTTAATCAATGTGTGCTACCTGTTCTTACGTATGGCGCGGAAACATTGACACTGACAAAAAAAGTTGTTGACAAGATTCGCGTAACTCAGAGGGCTAGGGAGCGCCTGTTGTTGGGGGTCTCCCTTAGAAATCGGATCCCAAACGAAGAAATGGATCGTAGAAAGGGAGAATCGACGCTATAGAAAGAATTTCTGCAATGAAACAGAATTAGACAGGACACGTTGCCAGATTATCTGACAGCCGATGGACACGACGTATTGTTGAGTGGAGGCTAAAGCAGGAAGCGTTCCGCAGTTCAGGCCGCCCATGGACAGATGGAAAGGACTGAGGGAGACCTCCGTCAAGCAGTGGACACGTATGGGTTGACAACCATGATGATGATGATGATTATGAGTTTACAGCATCATGAAAAGCATTGACGCGACAGGCCGTATTAGTTTTGGTGCGTCAACACCTGAAAATCCACTGTGTTACACCAAGCCTACAGGCGTCTTGTTTGCTCGGTCTTCTGGAGAGTTTGCCGGCGTTACCGTGCAGTCTTCCTGAGCGATATGCGATTTTAAAGTCATCATGTTGGCTCCTGTATCGACGGTACTTTGAATATTTCTTCTTCCAATGCATTTAGCCACTCTCAGACCTTTTTCAGAATTCCGCTCTGTACATAAAACGATTTAAGAAACTCACTAGTTAATGCAAATCGCTTTAGTCCGCAAATTCAATAACTCCGTATAATTCAATAACTCTCAGCGCGCTTCGTGATGGCTTTATATGTTGCTGAACAAAGCTTCTAGAAATCTGGCGAATTCTCTACAAAGTTCAGAAACGTTATGGGTTACCAAAATGAACTAGGAGGAATGCCCAGGGCAGAGTTGGCACAACGCTCGCTTTAACAATACTATAAGTGTGAAGGTGACCAGTAAAGAAATCGGGGTCCTGGTCTGCTGCTTTCAATTCTAGCATGACATGACACTGCATCTGGAGAAATCGAAATTGAAAATAAATTCCAGGAAGACTGAACTAATTTTATCTTTATCTAAGTGATATATTTTTATTATCCTTGACCGATGTTCTAATACTTGAAAGAATCATTCAACAACAACTTTCACTAGCCATAGGAAAATTTAGCCCGGAAATAAAAAATGTTTTCTACCGACATACACTACTCAAATTCATACTGAGACTCATAAAACAAAAGAGAGAACTGTACAGATTATATACAAACACTCAAAATAACGACCTAAAAAAGACACAGAACCAACTCAACAGAAACATTAAAACCTTGATTGGACAATACCGACAAGACAAATGGCTAGAAACATGTAAAGAAATACAAAAAGGCAAAGGCAAAACATACTGGCGAAAAATTAAGAAACTAGCATAATACAAAAAAACTAACACTACTGACACAATTGACCAAAACGGAATAGAACGTTACACAGACAAAGAGAAGGCTGACGCGTTCGCCAGACACTGTCAAAGGGTCTTCAGCATATCGACAAACCCTAACTTCGACAATAACAACTGGAACTTGATCAACGATTGGTACTTGAATTATTTTAACAGCTCACCAAACTATACATACAAACTGATCACAGACACAGAATACGATGAAGCCCTAGCGCATATTAGAAACACAGCACCGGGAAAAGATAAAATAAAGGCAAAGCTCCTGAAAGGTCTAACTCAGGAAACACACAGGCTGATCCTAGCTGAGTTGAACAACTGCATCACAAAAAACAAAATCCCAAAAACATGGAAGAACGGCTTAATAATCCCCATACCGAAAAATGGACTGGACAGTACACAACCAAGCAATTACAGACCAATTAGATTACTCCCAGTACGTGGCAAAGTCTTTGACTACATAATAAAGCAGCGACTTGAAAAACTGATCCGAAAATATATACCTACCTACCAATTTGGTTTCAAACAACATCACTCGACTATTCATCCGCTCTTTATTTTGGCCAACAATGTACAAACAACTCACCTAACTGACAGAAAGTCGGCGTGTCTATTCATGCACATTAACAAGGCCTTTGACAGTGTCTGGCATATGGGCTTACTCTACAAACTTCACAAACTCCACACACCAACATATCTACTCCACATCATAAAAAACTTACTCGAAAACAGACTACTACAAGTACGAATTGACAACACATTCTCTTTTTCTTTTTCCCCTGAACAAGGACTCCCGCAAGGTTCCCCGCTCTCACCGTTTCTCTACAATATATACTCCAATGTATTCCTGGGTTTTCAGTCAATTTTATTGTCACTAATTATGGTGTTATGTGATGAGCCCTGCGTTTCGTCCCGGGTCTACCTATTGGACTCGTCAGTAAGGCTTAGGTATACCCTGCCTTATACGCCGGACATCGGCTATACGCGTTCGGACGTAAATGAACCGAGCCGGTGTAGATCTTTGTGCGGTGAGATGTTGGCAACCCGTGTTGCCAATGCTGCCACTCGTTCCATTCTGCTTTTTTTCCCAAGCATCTATCTTCGTTTTTGTATATTTTTTTTTCCTGACTGTATTTTAATTCATTCCAATGTATTCCTGGGTTTTCAGTCAATTTTATTGTCACTAATTATGGTGTTATGTGATGAGCCCTGCGTTTCGTCCCGGGTCTACCTATTGGACTCGTCAGTAAGGCTTAGGTAGACCCTGCCTTATACGCCGGACATCGGTTATACGCGTTCGGAACGGAAAACGAAGATAGACGCTTGGGAAAAAAAGCAGAATGGAACGAGTGGCAGCATTGGCAACACGGGTTGCCAACATCTCACCGCACAAAGATCTACATCGGCTCGGTTCATTTACGTCCGAACGCGTATAACCGATGTTCGGCGTATAAGGCAGGGTCTACCTAAGCCTTACTGACGAGTCCAATAGGTAGACCCGGGACGAAACGCAGGGCTCATCACATAACACCATAATTAGTGACAATAAAATTGACTGAAAACCCAGGAATACATTGGAATGAATTAAAATACAGTCAGGAAAAAGAATATACAAAAACAATATATACTGCCATGACATATACAATTACAACTTACCAGACAAAAATCAAATCAACAGATCGGCATACATATTACAATACGCAGACGACACGGCACTTATTGTACATGACAAAACTACTGAGATAGCAGCTCAAAGACTCCAAACACTAACAAACAACACAATGACATGGTTTTATAAATGGAGTACTAACACCAAACCCTTCAAAAAACCAACTTCTGCTCACAAACCACAGACTCAACTCTGACTCTCCTACAATAACTGCAGACGGCCAAACGACACAACCAAAAAACGACGTAAAATACCTTGGAATCACAATTGATAACAAACTTAAATTCACTAGACACATACGAAACATCAGGACAGAAACAATAAAGAGAACAAAACACTTCCGATCACTAACCTACAAAGACAGAGGAATTAGCACAAACACCGCCACCAAAGTATATAAAGCTATTTGTAGACCCTTGCTAGACTATGGACATATACTCATGACGAACGGAACAGAAAGGACAAAACGTTATATACAAACAACAGAAGAAATTGCACTAAGACTAATAACACGAATAAGACACCCCCAAAACCCACTACACAATACCTCCACCCAACTACTATACGAACGCACAAATATGACAAAGATTTCGGAAAGACTCATACATTTACAGACAAAATGGACAAACAAACCCCCCCACCCAACTACTATACGAACGCACAAATATGACAAAGTTATCTGAGAGACTTATACAGCTACAGACAAAATGGACAAACAACCCCTACAACTGGACCATACTGAATCCCCTTTGTCTTACAAGACCAACCAGACAATCCCGCTTCCGTTTCCCTACATTAACGCTACTCGAACACTTACAAACGCAACGGACTAGTGGACAATAAAATAATTTCTTCTTGCCACTGAAATCTTATTTATTCAATAACATTGTTAACCTAGAATGGGAGAATTTTCATATTTGTTTTTTATCTGGATTGGGACTGCATGTATTAAACAAGGGCAGAAATACCGATAGGTCGATGGCCTTTTTTAGAAATAAAGATGTTTACTACTACTATTGTTAACCTAGAATAGGAGAATTTTCATATTGGTTTTTTATCTAGATTAAGACTGCATGTATTAAACAAGGGCAGAAAGACCGATAGGTCGATAGCCTTTTTTTAGAAATAAAGATGTTTACTACTACTACTGGACAAACAACCCCTACAACTGGACCATACTGAATCCCCTTTGCCTTACAAGACCAACCAGACAATCCCGCTTCCGTTTCCCTACATCAACGCTACTCTAACACTTACAAACGCAACTGACTACTGGACAATAAAATAATTTTTTCTTGTCATTAGAATTGGAAAGTTTATTGAATTAAATTGTTAACCCCAATTTTTATCTTTGCTTTTTTGTATTTCGATTAAGACTATATGTACTAAACAAGGGTAGGAAGACCAATAGGTCGATAGCCTTTTTTTAGAAATAAAGATGTTTACTACTACTACTAATTGAAAGATGGTTTTATTTCTTGGCGTTACGGTCTGAGCAGTGGTGAAAAAAGAAAAACTTTTTTAGCTACCAAGCTTCCGTCGATTTATTATCGTCTTCTTCAGGACTGGAAGAGTTATTACACAAATTCAATGAAATATGAGCCACAGTAAACGGGGTTCAAAACTTAAGGTACAAGGTACTTACTGCTAATTGTTTCTCATGAGAACATCTTTGTCTTTATAAATATAAATTATCATAATAAATATAAATATAAATAACCGGCGTAATCGTAATTTCCTTTGTTGATGTTGACGGAGTTTCAGATGTGAACAATTATCCCTGTGTTTGAAACTTATTAGTGGATGTCGTTTTATTAATTGTTAATTTCGAATAATGCTCAGGCACTTTATTTAGATACAATTCCCATTAATGAAACGTATATTATTATACACGTTCTGTCAATTTTCTAGTCACCAGGCCCTTGGGGTCGAAGATAACAAAACAAGACTGACAAAAACAAAAAAAAATAGCGAAAACGAACAAAAACATCCGGGCCCGGAATGTGTCTAAGAAAAATTCAAGTACAAACAAAATACAAAAATAAAAAACAGTCAACCTATCAGATTATCTTTAAGTCATTCCAATGTTTTCCTGGGTTTTCAGTCAATTTTATTGTCACTAATTATGGTGTTATGTGATGAGCCCTGCGTTTCGTCCCGGGTCTACCTATTGGACTCGTCAGTAAGGCTTAGGTAGTATATTATCTTTAAGGTGAGCAAATTGTAACTTCGGACGCGAGGGGCTGGTAAACTAGAAAATGACCCACATTGAAAACACAACAAATACATACTGAGACTAATAAAACATAAGAGAGAACTGTACAGACTATATACAAACACTCAAAATAACGACCTAAAAAAGACACTGAACCAACTTAACAGAAACATTATAACTTTGATTGGACAATACCGACAAGACAAATGGCTAGAAACATGTAAAGAAATACAGAAGGACAAAGGCAAAACATACTGGGGAAAAATTAAGAAACTGGCGCAATACAGGAAGACTGGCACTACTGCCACAATTGACAAAAACGGAATAGAACGTTACACAAACAAAGAGAAAGCGGACGCGTTCGCCAGACACTATCAAAGGGCCTTCAGCATATCGACAAACCCTAACTTCGACAATGACAACTGGAATTGGAGCAACGACTGGTAATTGAACTATTTTAACAGCTCACCGGACTACACCTGCAAACTGATCACAGACACAGAGTACGATGAAGCCCCAGCGCATGTCAAAGACACTGCACCGGGAGGGGATAAAATTAAGGCAAAAGTCTTGAAAAGCCTAACTCAAGAAACACACAAACTGATCCTAACTGAATTGAACAACTGCATCACAAATGGCAGAATCCCAGAAACATGGAAGAACGGCTTAATAATCCCTATACCCAAAAATGGACTCGACAATACACAACCGAGCAACTACAGACCAATTACACTACTTCCAGTACTAAGCAAAATTTTCGAATACATAATAAAGCAACGGCTTGAAAAAGTGATTGGAAAATATATACCTACCTACCAATTTGGTTTCAAACAACATCACTCGACTGTTGATCCGCTCTTTATTTTGGCCAACAATATACAAACTAACCACCTAACTGACAGAAAGACAGCTTGCCTGTTTATGGACATTAACAAGGCTTTTGATAGTGTCTGGCATAGAGGCTTACTATACAAACTATACAAACTACACACACGAACATATCTACTACACACCATAAAGAACTTACTAGAAAACAGACAACTACAAGTACGAATTGACAAAACACTGTCATTTTCTTTTTCCCCTGAACAAGGGCTCCCTCAAGGATCCCACCTCTCACCATTTCTCTACAATATATACTGTTTCGTATATTTTCCCGACTGTACTTTAATTAATTCTAATGTATTCCTGGGTTTCAGTCAATTTTATTGTTTATTATTTAAAATGTTACAAATACGATTCGGTGTCTTTATCCACCATCATCAGTTTGTCTAAAATATACATTTTACATTTATTATCAATTTAATTAAAAAAAAAAACAAATTCACAAAATTAACATATTAAAATTTAAATCACACACATATTAAAAAGTACAATTTGGGACCTTGGTTCTCAGGTGATGAGTCGGGATAAACATGTTCGGGAAAAGACTAGAATCTATTGTTTAGAGATCTAAATTTGACTTACATGTCTAGATGTTTCTACCTTTACATTTGGTAGGACATTGAATTACCTATTTGATTCGATATCGAGCGAGGGCCCGAAAAACCTGTTTATATTTCGCCTTTTCTTTGCATTCTTGGAATTGCTCTGTAATTCTTCAATATCTGCTGTTTAATTTTTATTTACCAGGTCCATTCAATTCATGCATGCAATCATCTAATTAATGTGTGATACACAGAGCTAAGATTGTCTGTATCTGATCTGAAATTTATTGCATTCTGATGTTTCTTAATTTGTATCATTTCATGGATTCTTCTCTTATTATAATTGTCCTCATTGATCAATATTTGTGTGTTATCGAAATCAAAATCATGCAACTTTTGTTGTGCATGTTGTGCTAATGCTGTTGCATTTTCGTTAACCTTTCTTAAGCTATACTTATGTTCGTATATTCTTTTCTTTAAATATTGCCCTGTTTGTCCTATGTATGTGTTGTCACAGTTCAAACAGTCAATCTTGTATATTACGTTAGGTGTGTCCAACGTATCGCTTCTAGGCTTAAATTTGTAAAACACTCTTTTGCCAAGTTGTTTTTAGTTTTTTCCGCTATAGTAATATTATGCGGTTTAAAAACATTTTTTATTTTTGTGTTGATTTCTGGTATGTGCGGTAATGATACATACTTGATTTCACCCTCTTTTTTCTTTTTTATATTATTTATGTTGTTCCATTTATTTGCATTGTATATTTTATTTATTCTTTGTTTTATAATTGGTTCGAAGAATTCTTTGGGACAGTTGTTCATTATTAGTACCTTTTTTATTTTTTCAAGATTTTTTTGTCTGTATCCACAATGTGCTAATTTTATCGCTCTATCAATTAGTAAGAGCTGTTACCACACTTTTTTTATATTGTATAGGTGCATATGATTGGTAATTCAAGTATCTACCAGACCAGACATCCTTTGTGTACCAGTTTGCTTTTATTTCCCCATTATTGTCATACATAACCGTCATATCCAAAAAGTTTAATGATTTGTTTTTGTCCTTCTCAATGGTGAATTTAATGGGTTCATCTAATGCATTAAACTTATCTAGTGTGTATTGAACTTTTTGGTTTGGCAGGCACATTATGCAGTCATCCACGTATCTTTTAAAAAATCCGCACTTAAATTCCAAATCAGGTATTAGTTTTTTTTCCAGACTTTCCATTACAAGGTTTGCAATTGTTGCAGCTATGGGGGACCCCATAGCTACTCCATATATTTGCGAATAGAAATTGTCCTCGTACCGGAAGTACGTGGACTTAAGGCACAGCTCTACCGCCCCAATAAATTCACCTTCGGGCAATGATGTATGTTCCCCAATTTCAGACCATTTATTTCTTATGCACTGTATTGAGTAATCTACCGGGATGTTTGTGTATAGCGATATCACATCAAGCGATATTAGGCGATGGTTCTCAGGTATCTTCTATTTTTTTATAAATTCGCAGAAGCTCCTTGAGTCCCTAATGTGATATTGTGAATTTCCCAATATATTTCGTACGTATTTGTAACATTTTAAATAATAAACAAAAAAATTGACTGAAACCCAGGAATACATTAGAAACAATATATACTGCCATGACATATACAATTACAACTTACCAGACAAAAATCAAATCGACAGATCGGCATACATATTACAATACGCAGACGACACGGTACTTATTGTGCATGACAAAACTACTGAGAGAGCAGCTCAAAGACTCCAAACACTAACAAACAACACAATGACATGGTTTTATAAATGGAGACTAACACCAAACGCGTCAAAAAACCAACTTCTGCTCACAAACCACAGACTCAACGCTGACTCCCCTACAATAACTGCAGACGGCCAAACGACACAACCAAAAAACGACGTAAAATACCTTGGAATCACAATTGACCACAAACTTAAATTCACTAAACACATACGAAACATCAGGGCAGAAACAATAAAGAGAACAAAACACTTCCGATCACTAACCTACAAAGACAGAGGAATTAGCACAAACACCGCCACCAAAATATATAAGGCTATTTGAAGACCCTTGCTAGACTATGGACATATACTCATGACCAACGGAACAGAAAGGACAAAACGTTATATACAGACAACGGAACAAATTGCACTAAGACTAATAACATGAATAAGACATCCCCAAATCCCACTACACAACCCCTCCACCCAACTACTATACGAACGCACAAACATGACAAAGATTTCGGAAAGACTCATACATCTACATACAAAATGGACAATCAACCCCTACAACTGGACCATACTGAATCCCCTTTGTCTTACAAGACCAACCAGACAATCCCGCTTTCGTTTCCCTACATCAACGCTACTCGAACACTTACACACGCAACTGACTACTGGACAATAACATAATTTTTTCTTGTCATTAGAATTGGAAAGTTTATTTAATAAGATTGCTAACCTAGAATAAGGGAATTTTCATATTTGTTTTTTATTTAGATTAAGACTATATGTATTAAGCAAGGGCAGAAAGACCGATAGGTCGATAGCCTTTTTTTAGAAATAAAGATGTTTACTACTACTACTGAACCTACTCTATTTTTTTTATTTTATTTTTTAAAATTTTAATTTAAGTTTTACGTTATTATTTGTAGGATTGCTGCAGGGGAAAGCCTTGTCTCCTATCTTATGCGACTTATATTTAAGCTACCGGACCTATGGTTGTCTTAAGCAATTTGACAAATCGGACTTCTTCTTCCACAGGGCTGTAGATGATTTATTCTTCATTGCCACATGGGAAAGTTATGTCCTTGAATTTGAGATTGCAGCATTTGGAATTTCTATTCTGAATGATACCAAAACTCGCAGATTTTTGAATGAACCAGGTGAAGACCCGTGTATAGTATTTTGCGGCAAAGTTTTCAATTTATACACAAGAGAGACGAGTACGGCGTATCAATTTGAAACTCAACTGAGGAGTAGGTTCAAGTTATGGAATTTGGGTATTCAATTTAGGAGTGACCAACCATTAGCGTTCATCACTAATGCTATGGGGTAAGTAGTATACCCTAAGCCAATATGAATGAATTACTTTTCTATACGATCTTAATTTTTCACAAAAATAATGAGGATATAAGCGTATACAAGAGAATTATCTTGTACTGAATCAGTTTTTTTCATTTTAATCGCTGTGATCATTTTTCGGTTAGTATAAAATTTTTGTGCTTTTCACAACATTTTCAAGAAATCAGTCTACTACGCCAGTCATATAGTCTTAGCCATATACGCTGTATATGGAGGTTTACATTCTATATCTATGTACTAACAACAGAAGAACTATAATAGAAGAGGTCAAAAGCTATTTTTGGACTATTTTGATTTACATTTTGATCTAATTTTGACAAACATTACAATGCTAATAATTTTATCAAAAATGCAACCAGATTTTCAAAAGTATTTGTCGTGGGTTTCTTAAAGAGTCCCCTACCCACTTAGGGTAGTGAAGAGCGTGTACTATTTTTTCCGGAGACCCGTGTAAATACTTTTGAATAAATGTTATTGATTGTTTCTTATTTCAGTTTTTATGTTTGTAGATTTTCAAGTCTCAACAGTTACTTTTCACCTTTTGAGCTCAACACTGTTGGCAACTCCCCGAAAATAGTTTTAAGAAATATATTCGATGGAATGTGCTTGGTTAGCTTTAAGTACTTTTACGTTATTGATAGTATTGATTACTTATTTGATACTACAAAAGGGCGCTGTGATACTGTACTTCAAGGAATAAATTTTATATCCAAAACGTACCCTAGGTCTATATACAAAACAATAAACATTTCTAAAGGAAGTCAATATAGAGATATGTTTTCTTATAAATTGATTCGGTTTCTATTATACAAAGCTATTATTGTCGTATTAAGTAAAAGGCACTTCAAATACAAAACAACTATCAACGTGTTAAAAGATCGCTTAAAGGCAATATCAATTCCCTATTTGAAACGCGATATAGATGTTAAATATGTTTCCAAACTTCCAGAATGTTTTCAAAATGTTTGCCTGGGTAGAAAAATGGTTCAAGAACGTTCATGTACGTTTTAAATTTTCGAAATTCAATAAATTTTCTAGGTATCTAAACATGTAAAAAACAGATCATATAAAAAATAAAACACATTGTACTTTATACCCGATTGTTTTTCTTAATCTTGAAACACCTACATATTTTGGAAAGGAGTGATCCCGGGATCCCCCCTAAGGGAGAGTGAAGTTTGTTCGTATCACAAAAACACTTCGTTCTTGTGGGATAAATAGGTACCAATTTTTAGCCTCTTGAGTCACAATGATCTACTTCAAATTTCCTATAGAATATTTTTGTGCCAATGTCGCCACAGACAGCCTTGAGCCGGATAATTCCCATTTTGATGTTACTGATGACCATTGATAATCGGCTTACAACTGAAGTACGCAGAGTTGCTATGATATTGGTCTTATCCGGGTCTTAGGACCCTGTTTGGATAAGGAATTATGACCCGGAAAGCTTTGTTAAGCAATGCGTATTTTCCGACCCATCTTAGTAGAAGAACATATTGATTCCATAATTCCACATTGAGCATTCAGCGAACAAACTTTTTTACATTTTGTACATTTGATATTCCTTATACCAATGACTAGAAACTACTACAGAATTAATAAGTGAATCATTAGAAACTTCTGATTTAAGCCTATTTCCAATATATTGGCATTTGGATTTAATTACCCAAAATATTGGATCATTTAGGTCATTTAGGCGAATATTCTAAACATTCTTTTCAACGTTTCATGTAACTTCTTTCAGTTGGTTTCACTTTTTCCGCTTTCAGCTTCCTACATAGTTTGAAAAGATACTTAATTCTTGGATAAGCTATGGTACATACTTAATGTGTAATGCATAAAACGCTTACCTTCAGTAAGCTTAGATACTTACCTAATGTTAATTATGGCATGACATTTTATTAATTCAAAATTAGATAAATAATTATTGTTTATTTCTTCAACCTTACTTGTAGACAAGTACTCCACTAGTTAATTTTCTATTTATCCACTTTGGTACCTTATATTTAAAAATTGTATTCAACATTTCCTTCTGAAAATCGTCATTATAATTTCAGCATTAATAAGTTTTTTATTACTTCTTTAACCCCCAGGTCACTTCATGGAATAGGAAATCGATTCGACGTATAACTCAACTACATGCGTTAGTAGTCCGAAGGCATTTGTACAAAACTATATTCGAGAAATAATAGAGCAGACTTACAAATTAATAGTTATTCTAAAGCAACTACAAGATGCGTAAATCTTTAATCTGTACTCTTAGGTGAGTGCTTTGAATTTTCTTCAAGGCTGCTACACGTAAAATATATCTTGGTAAAGGGGCCGTCACGTCTCATTTAGTACACATATGGGGCAATAGTTTGTCACAACTCTTGATTCTTCACCAAAGCATTAAAAAGAAACACATTTAGTTTTCAATTTTTATCCTAAGTTACGTATGTGCATAAACTGGCAAGTAACTTTTTAAGTGCTCTTGTTGCAGCTTTTCGACTGTGTAACTAAGTTTTCGAACTTTTGAAGAAAGACAGACCGCGCTTGTATGAAAGTTACAATAAAGTTTTACACACTTTTAGGTGACGAACTAGTACTATCTTTGTCATGCTTATTGCAATAATAGATATGTATCAGAAAATTATAAGTAGAAAATGTGCATCAGTAAAGAAAGAGTAGAAAATGTGCGTTATATCTGCAGAAACTGTTAAGATATGTGAACATATTGTTGTATCTAATATAATAACTGTAACTGAATATGGGTAAACTGAGATGCTGTTTTGCAGTTTGGTTTCAGATGGCACCACCATGTCGTGTTGCAGAATACATAAGTTTTCTTTTATTAACATGATATATTTATCAGGCGGATAACGGTTTGTAAAACTTGCAGTTTTCGGTCTGATAAAACTTGATGAATGCGATCATCAGAAAGCAATTATTGGATAAAATACTATCATTCCAAACGTATCAAGTTTCGCGCTTCCAACAACAAACGTCAATTACGGTTTGTGTGCCGATGTGTACAGATTTCTAAGTAAGAATGGCAAAAAATCCGAACTATCCATAAGTCGACGTGTTAAATCATGAAAATGTGTTTTCAGTGTGATAAAACGTTAGTAATTTATCGTGAGTGTCGAAGGTTGCAACCCTATAGATTATTATTTTTCAAGGTAATCGGCCTCATTAACATTAAGTAAATAATTGTTGCTTCTTAGTTGCCAAAAACCTGCGTAACCATACATAAACAGAAAGTGAAAGAGAGGTCTGGAGCAAATCGTCCAGTGTTACTTTGAGTTAAGCGGCACAGAACTAGACATGGGTAACACTGAGTTGGATGACACTTTCACAGCGCATTTGTACACATCAGCACACAAACCGCAATTGACACGCTAGATTTTGACGCCACTTATGTTCGAAGCGCGATCCTTGGAATCTTTGGAATTAAAGCAATTTATTCAATAATTGCTTTCTGATGATTCCTTTCACCAAGTTTGATCAGGCCGAAAACTGCAACTTTCCCAAACAGCTATCAGCCTGATAAATGTATCGTCAATTAAAGAAAACGTATGTATTTTGCAAGACGGCATGGTGGTGCTATCTAAAACCAAACCGTAAAACGTAGAACAGCATCTCAGTTTACCCCTATTCAGTTTCAGTTCTAAGGGGAATGCGCTGAGAAAGTGCCATTCAACCAGATTCAACTCAGTATTACCTCTGGTGTTACCCATGACTACACAGGACATGTTCGCGTAAGTTCTTACAGCTGCTGCTATGCTATTGTGGCATAATGGCTAATGGCAAAAAAACATTGTTGCCGCTTTGAATTTTGAAACTTGTATCTCCAAGTGAGTACCGATAACCCTTTAAAAAGAATGACGCCAAGTTTGAATCACCTTGTATATGTATGCTTATGATATAAAATAAGATATGATTCAAATACATCTTAGTTTATGAAAAACACCTTCAGAGAGAAATGTAACTGAAACATCCGTGCAAGTGAAGTGAAACTGACCGACTAGTGCTTTAAACCAATTAAAACCAAAAAGATAGTATATGTGGATAGAGTAACGAGATGGAAGAGAAAGGATAATATGTAGACAAAAGGAAGCCTAAGCGTAAAAATAGAAACTAAATAACAGAATATAAATGTATATGAAAAATAGCTAAGCTCTATTGTAGAAACATGCTTTTTCAAACCTCTTTAAACCAGAAGCGGTTATCAATTAATGAATTTCGAAATACATTTTTTTTAAATGTTATTTGTTCCCTCTAAAGGTAATAAGTGTTAATGCAATTATGCAAGTAGTCGAGTAAAATTTCGGGAAATGTTAGTAATAATGATTTGATTATACCTTAGATCCTATACTATAACCAAGAAGGCATGAGCGAGGTCGGCGGGTGGCAGTAGGTATTTGATTGATGAGTACATTTGTTTGAACAAGTACGCTGCTGCGGGGCCATAGCAGTCGGCGGAGCGGACGGTCGAGTGTTTGCTCAAAGGGGGCGCAACCAAAGTGCACCCCAAATTGGATACTCCAGGAAATGCATTCGGATTAGAAAGCATACATTAAAAAGTATGCGAATGGTATAAATATTTGCTGCAGTCTGAAAATTATAACTCACTTAGTCACCACAATCAGTTAGCGCCATATTTTGAAATAATTTGCGAGTTGATCTACCGATGCGGGTCTCTATTGTTAACTGCAAAAATCATATGAATTGGAATACATTGAAAATACCTTCCTGGCATCGCATATTGCAACTTTTGCTTTTATATCTATAACATAACAGAATACTTACACACTTTTCAATACGTTTCTATTTGTTTAAACAAATCACAAACACATGTAAAGACCAATGCCAACAAAAGAAATATCAAATGTTAATAGTTAAATTGAAGCTCTGGCAAATTGTCCGAGAGGAACAGAGCCACAACACCACAAACAACAAATTGTAGTTATAATTTAGCCGCCAGCGGGCGCTTGGACTTTTGAACTCGCGAATATTTTAGAAATATAAATACCTAGGTAGTACTCACTCAGATCCGAAGTAGCGAATGCTGAACCAAGCTATAAAACGATTGTTCAAGTATTCCTTCTCGGAGAGTAACGTCACTAGTGGTGTGAGATTCTATTACTTTTGAATACTCGCAAGGACTAGTGAATTTTGGATTCAATACTCGTTACTTCGGATCAGTTATTCAAATACTCGTTCTAGTCGCTAGCGTTACGAAGAAAGTCAAGGACCGATTTTGTTATTTTATTAGTGCCATTCAGATTTGTTACACGGACACTTTAGTTATACAAACCATATGGAACCCTCGAATTCATGATATATTATCCCCTAAATAGTTTTATTTACGTCTCAGAGTATTTTTCTCATTTTCAGATTCGCTATTGTACTCTCTATTGTTATTATAGATATTTCACGTCATTAGAACCCCCACGGTTTTTAATACCTGCAGTTTATAAATAAATTGTGTTTTTAAACAATTTTGGAAACCAAGTTAGTTAACTCTGGGAAGCCAGATGGCACACATCAATTTAAAAATTGTGGTACAGTAGTAATTAAGAACATAACGAACATAAGTATAGCTTAATATATTCTTTTTCCTGACTGTTGGAATGAAGTATAGCTTAAGAAAGGTTAACGAAAATGCAACAGCATTAGCACAACATGCGCAACAAAAGTTGCATGATTTTGATTTCGATAACACAAATATTGATCAATGAGGACAACTATAATAAGAGAAGAATCCATGAAATTATACAAATTAAGAAACATCAGAATGCAATAAATTTCAGATCAGATACAGATAATCTTAGCTCTGTGTATCATACGCTAATTAGATGATCGCATGTATGAACTGATTGGACCAGGTAAATGAAATGTAAACAGCTGATATTGAAAAATTGCCAAGCAATTCCTAGAATGCAAAGAAAAGACGAAAGATAAACAGTTTTTTTTGTTTCGCTCGCTTGATATCGAATAAAATATGGAACATTCAGTGACCAGTCAAATGTGAAGTTGGTAGCAACTATATACGTAAGTCAAATTTAGATCTCTAAACAATAGATTCTAGTCTTTTCCCGAACATGTTTATCCCGACTCATCACCTGGGAACAAAGGTCCCAAATTGTACTTTTTAATATGTGTGTGATTTGAATTTTAATAGGTTAATTTTGTTAATGTGTTTTTTTATTTTTAATTAAATTGATAATAAATGTAAAATGTATATTTTAGACAAACTGATGATGGTGGAGAAAGACACCGAAACGTATTTGTAACATTTTAAATAATAAACAATAAAATTGACTGAAACCCAGGAAATTTTGAAATAAATTGAAGTACAGTCAGGAAAATATACACAATGAGTAGTAATTAAGTGCGACAATTATCAATTTTAGTAGTAGTAGTAGTAGTAAACATCTTTATTTCTTAGAAAAGGCTATCGACCTATCGCTCTTTCTGCCCTGGGTTGATTACCCAGCAAACACAAATGGTCCGTGGGAGGTCCTATTTTGATCCCCATTATCCCGCATGGGATGATCCTTGGTGGGACATCCCAAGGCCGTCCCTTGTATGGCACAAATATCTCATGCAGATCCCATGCGAGTCGTCCCACAAACGTTATATTTTTTGCTCCCAGGGACATAATGAACAGGACGTATATGTAGTAATAGTAAATAGCACGCTCGAAAAAAGTTATACACTTTATTACACACTTAATAAAAGTATGTGTATACCATAAAACCGAAATATAAACAATGGAATTCAATCAACTTAGATAACAAACATATATACACAATATAATACATAATATAAATATAATTATTATATACTTTTATAATTGTAATATAATAGAGTATATATAAATAATAAAAATAATAATTGTTATTATTTATATATTGTGCGGGCTATGCAACCTTTGTAGACCCAAAATAATTTGTAGTCGGTTGTTGAAACACGCGTGCTGGATTGCTTTGGAAAGTGGACTGTATTTTGATTGAAAGTCTGGTAAGCTGCTTTAATTGTATATTTCACAAGCGTTACCACTACAAAGTAAGTCCGAACCACTTGACGATTTGAAAGAGAGTGTCAGAATGGCACCACCTCACGACGAGGCGTTCTCGGGGATGACGTATGACGGATGAAGTAATTGAAAAGGGCGCCATCTAGGCGAATAGATTCGTCTCAGATGGACAGAATAAATAGGTATCGCTAATGTAAACATCAATGGTAATTAAAATGGTAATACTAAAGTAATAAGCGCAAACATATATATTAAAATAAAAACTTTAATGTAAATTATTAAAAATGGTTTACAAAAGGCGAATATATAACACTTTACAACAGACGGAAACCTACCTATATCAACAAAAGATGTATCGACCAAAATATAATTCACATAAAAATATTCATATCACATATACCAATTTCCTATGCTTTTTTCTTTATTCTTTTTTTGGCTCTTAAAGGCACCAAAGAGGCGACTAACTTAGGTTAGGTTTTAGGTGATTTTAGTTGCAGGTGCTTTGGGTTCCGGTACCTTCGTGTTATTACAGACAAAGTAAGTAGCTATTATACATTTTTATTTCGTGAATATGCCTTATTTTAAGCGTACTTTATGGAAAATTTTAAAAGAACGCCGAAATTCGCCAGATATAAAGTACATGATCACCGTTTATATGTATAGAAGAATGCTATCATTTCCGTGCTTTCGAATGTAAACACAACCCTAAAACGCCTAAAAATAGAGCAAAATCTTCATATTGCCGTGAAATAAATGAAAAAATAAGTACATTATTAAATAGTTTACAATGTTTTAATGAGGGGCAGCATTCTAATGAGGACCTTAAGACTGATTTTGCCTGACCCTCGATGTGATCCGAATAGTCTTAGTGAAAATCGGTGGCGAGGCCTGAAGTAGAAGTTGCTGAAGCAAACAGTAATATTACAAATTCAACATTGCCAGACATAAGCATTGCAAGCCGCAATTCGGATCCACCCATCAGAATAAACGATCCAATTGCTAACTGGCAGTGGAGAATTATTAAAAAATGAAGATAATTACCAAAAATTTGTAAGTACCTATCATATGTATATGTATATGCAATATAATAGTAGTAGTAGTAAACATCTTTATTTCTAAAAAAGGCTATCGACCTATCGGACTTTCTGCCCTTGTTTAATACATGTAGTCTTAATCTAAATAAAAAACAAAGATGAAAATTGTCTTATTCTAGGTTAATAATCTTATTAAATAAACTTTCCAGTTCTAATGACAAGAAAAAATTATTTTATTGTCCAGTAGTCAGTTGCGTTTGTAAGTGTTCGAGTAGCGTTGATGTAGGGAAACGGAAGCGGGATTGTCTGGTTGGTCTTGTAAGACAAAGGGGATTCAGTATGGTCCAGTTGTAGGGGTTGTTCGTCCATTTTGTCTGTAGATGTATGAGTCTTTCCGAAATCTTTGTCATATTTGTGCGTTCGTATAGTAGTTGGGTGGAGGGGTGTAATATAATATATTGACGAGTTTTTGACAATGATGTTCACGTATGTTCTCTAAATATATAATAGATAATAAGTGTAATATATTGCTTAAATTCGTTATTATTATATATATTTTTATTATATTTCAATGAAATTATTAAATCAACTGCAAATCATATATTTATTCGCACCAGATTTTTTATTAGTATTGTTGCAGGTTAACTTCATACAATTAATTTGTGGAAGCCACAAAAATGACCCGGTGGGCAGAGCACTCCGCCAAATTATAACAACTGAAGTCGCCGTGTTATTTAGCTTCAAAGGCAAAAAAGGAAAAAAAGTTTATTATTTATTATTGTTATTTGCAATGGACTTATTGGTAAAATACTCTTTAAGTTGGATTTATAAATGATAAAATATATCTTTTTTTATTACAAATGGCTTGCTAAAAAATCCGCTATTAATAGCAACCAGGAAAAAAGTCAGGCACGCGTCGGAATGACTCAAAAGAGAAAAAAAAATAGCAATTAACACTTTATCGGTTTCGGAGAGAAGAGCAAATTTCGATTCATAGCAAAAATAAGTTTAGTTTGTAATACGTAAATGTTTTTTGTTTGTTTTGAAGTATAGGCTATTGGTTCAGTATTTTGTTTCTTTTAAATTGCTTCCACCCTAAATTTTCCAATAATTTGATGGTTGACTATTAACCTAAGAAAGTTTCACAGATGTTCTCTAAACAACCCGTCTATAATCCCAGGAATGTCCCAAACGACCTTTACAGGATCATCCCATACATGGCCCGAACAGTCCCAAAAGTATGTCCCATGGACGTCCCACGTAAGTATGGGGACGTAGCAGGACATGGACCAATGTGTGTTTGCTGGGTACAAAGTTTTGTATGGAAACTTAATGACTAATGTATATAATGTAATTAACAAACATGTACTGTATGTACACATGTTAAAACGAACGCGTTTTAACGTACATTTATTAACACGTACAAAGTAGTAAGTTTTTTATTACAAAGTAATAAAATGTTGAAAAGACGTAAGTAGACGCATTAGAGATGGGTAATTCAGTGAATTTTCAAGAGCCGGCGGAATGACTTGGTGCGTCAACCCACCGCACCGGCTTATTAACTCACCGGCGCAGTTTATCTTGCAATAAATTCATTTATAAATTACGTCGAACGCCAGGTAATAAATCGAAAAATGTGCTGTCGTACAGTCATGGGTCGTGAGCTTTGCTTTTACTCGGTGCAGCCGGCAGCGCGTTCCATCTCTTTTTCTTTGGTTTCATTGAAGAGAGACGCCTGTAGCGTTGTTTCAATGAATGGAATAAATGAAGTCGCAATATATTTTCTTCTTGTAGAGACTAGTTGTCACATAAGTGAATTTTAGGATAAAATATCCGAATATTTGGATGATTTAACAGGTGTCGGAAATCGTTGAAATAACATAGTTTTCAAAGTTATTTACTACTTAGGGCACTAAACAGTAAACTTTCCCTGTAAAACTAAACAGAAAACTTCTGGTGCAAAACTAAACTGCAAAATTTCGCAGAATCCGGTATTATGCACATTGTCTAGTCAATGGCAAGATTAAACATGTGACACTGAGATTCACTAACGCGAGCGGCATTATGCGGATTGCCTGAAATATCGTAGTCAATTTGCAGATTGCCCAATTAATTATTATAACATGTAATGAGGGTTTGAAAATAAAATAAAACGTGGGACTCTCTTTCTGGCTTCGAAATCCCATAATCGCACGGGCGGCATTATAATTACAGAACACGTAATATAATATCTGCCGACAATTCTAGGAATCATATGATGACTACCAGGCCTTGACAAACTTGCAATCCGAAATCTGCCATTTTTAATGAGATTAATTGTTGCAAACAGGGTTGGGGCTGCCACCTGTGAGTTTGTGGATGAATTCCGCCACAAGCGTAATAGCGTAATAAAAGGTGCGGCGCAGTTAAACGGGATGAGTTATAACTCATCAACTCACAAAGCGACTACAACAACCCCAACTCAACTCAGTGTTGAACAAACTATCATTAACATTACCAACAACGAGATTTGAATATTGGTGTAATAACTATAACTTACGGTACTTACCATCTCCTGCATTGCAAGTTGCAAAAACTTTAAAAAATTCTGACTTTAAAATTTTGGAGTCTTACTGGAATTGCTATGAGTTATAATCTTGCATTCACGCTAAGTAAACAAACCAAGAGGGACGAATGGCAGCACGTAGGCCGCGTAGAAGACATCGGATAATCGGTGGCATTGCACGGCAAACCCAAACTTGGAATCGTGCGAACTATAATAATAATAATTCATTCCAATATATTCCTGGGTTTTTCAGTTAATTTTATTGTCACTAATTATGGTGTTATGTGATGAGCCCTGCGTTTCGTCCCGGGTCTACCTATTGGACTCGTCAGTAAGGCTTAGGTAGACCCTGCCTTATACGCCAGACATCGGTTCTACGTGTTCGGACGTAAATGAACCGAGCCGGTATAGATCTTCTGCGGTGAGATATTGGCAACCCGTGTTGCCGATTAGCATTAGATTGAAAACCACTCGTTCCATTCTGCTTTTTTTCTCCCAAGCATCTATATCTTTTTCGTATATTTCTTTTTCCTGACTGTATTTATATAATATAATATAAATATATAATTATAATATTATCATTATGAATAAATATATAATAATAATAATATAATTATATATTTATTCATAATGAAGGATCTGATGCATCATATAATTATAATATTCATAATATGCGTGTCATTCGCGTTGGTGTTTGCCATCATACGATTTTTGTGTTTTATAAAATTGTTGATGAATACGTTAGACAACTAATTGCAACTGCATTCTGCAGTAAACAAGCACGGTCACATGCTTCAATAATTTCAATCAGTTTCAAAATATTTTAAAAATGACGAAACAGATCTTATCAATTAATATTATTTTATTTACTAAAAAAAGAACGACGTATTAACCATGTTGGAAAATGCAATAATCCAGCAGTTGAAGAAGACTGCAGAACTCATGGCGGTGGAGGAACTGTTTTATTCGTCGATCGCCAAACAGGTCATGTGCTTGACTCCACAGGGGCGACTCAAAATTCAAATGACGGTTTTTAAAGACCATTTCAGAAGAAATAAACTCAAAAAATTTATTGAATAAACGATAATTTTTATACGTAGACTTTTTTATATTTGTTTATGGCCTAAAATCTTCTTGTTGATAAGAGGGAGTTTAGTCCATTGCCAGGGTACTTGTCCATTGGTCATGAAGAAATCTTTCAAATGATCTCTTGTTTGTTTAACTGCATTTGTCAAATTTTTTGCCAAATTCCCTGGCAGAGAGATCAACCCTGTAGGACAAAACTAATATGGCGAAGTGTCTACAGTATGTAAACACTTCTAGCGTGAACTTACCAGTAGCATTTTCTTCCCCATGTCATTGGCTTGATCTAATAATGCCATTAATTTCTGTATCCACTAGCTCTGGTGTAATATAGCGATATTGTCCGGGGCCTTCCATATCACATGTTCGTAGAAAATTATGAAGCACAAATGAAGCTTGCACAATTTTATCTACAGTAGCGACAGATGCATGAAGAGGTTTTCGAAACACTAAACCGAGCAGCCAATACGCCAAACGCGTTTTCAACTACTCTCCACGCTCTACTCATCCGATAATTAAAAATGGTTTCGGCATGTGGTAGATTTGCCCCTGCAAACGGACGCATTAAGTTTTTCAATAGAGGGAAAGTAGCATCCCCTGGAAATAAACCAATTGTGTCGAATTCAAGTTATCAGTTCCTTCGTTTAAAATTTACCTACCAACAAAACCAGCGGGAAATGCCGTGTGAAAGTCATTAAACACCTTCTTCTTATAAGCATCTTCCAGTCTTTTTCATGCTCCTCTATCTCTGGCTGTTCTCCGCCACTTTCTTCCAGCTAGAGTCGCTATATCATCTATCCATCCCCTCCGAGGTCTTCCTATGCCTCTTTTCACTTCTCGTCTCCAAAATGTTACTCTGTATGACCACTTCCCCCTATTTTTTTCGCTACGTGTGCCACCCACTGCCATCTTAGCCTCACTATTCTGTCTATGATATCAGTTATTTTAGACCTTCGACGTATTTTGGTGTTTGGAATTTTATCTCTTAATCTCCGCCCAGCATAAACCTCTCCATGGTTCGTTCAGTCAGTCTTAGTTGTTCTTTCACCTTTCTTGTTATTGCCATAGTTTCCAGACCGTAAGTGGCTACTGGCCATATACATCTATAGTACGTTTTGCGTTTTAAATGCAATGGATAATTCTTATTCTTAAAAGCTTAGGATACAACCGAGTTTGTCAAATGGATCCCATGTTAATTGTATCCTTCTCTTAATTTCCAAAGTTTGATTTTCTTTTCCGTTTTTGGTTATATGCCCCAAATATATATATTGTTCCACCTTTTCTATGATTATGTTGTCTATGGTAATATCTTCTGAACTGTTGCTTATTAGTTTTGTTTTGTCGAGATTTATCGTCAACCCTATTTCTTTTCATTTTTCGTTTAGGTCTAGTAGCATTAATTTTTATTCTTGGATGTCTGTGCTCATCAGTACTATGTCGTCAGCGAATCTTATATGTCTAAAGTACTCTCAATCGATTTTTATCCCGGCTAATTTCTTCTGTATGACTTCTTAATAATGACTTCTGTCCCAAGCTAATTTCTTGAACACATTGTCTAGAGCTAAGGTGAACAGTTTATCGGAGATGGTACCACCTTGTCTCACACCCTTGCCGAGGTTTATCTGTTCGGTTACTTGGTCTTCGTCTATTTTCACGTGGAAGGTAGCTCGGTCATATATATTTTTAATTAGGGTAGAGTATCTACACTTGCGTGCATAGAAATCGGCCGACAGTAAACTTTTGACTTAAAAAATATATATGTTTTTAAAACGAATCGGATGGATTAAAACGGATCAAAAAACGAAATATGCTGTTTGAAAGACAATTTAATATGCTTTAATGTGAGTATAAATTATTGTGAGTATCCTATGTTTAACATAGTGAAATTAATGCATTAAGCAAATTAAGCTTTTTTATTATTAACATAAATAGGGCTATTGACAATTTTAAACTTAACACTTAATTTTTCAATAATGGGTATGACCTCCTCTTTCCCTAATAACTTCTCTCATACCATTAGGCATAGATCTAATCAAGTTTGCTATTGTTTCTTGAGGGATGTTAAACCACTCTTATTCTACTGCAACAATAAGCTCTGGGATCGAGTTTAGGGTATGAAGTCTAGCTCAAATTCTTCGCTTTCGCTCATCCCATAAGTGTTCGATCGGATTTAGGTCAGGACTGTATGCTGGCCACTGAATAACTCGAAAACCGACTTCTGCAATTTAATCTTGCACGATTCTTGCGGTGTGCGGCCTGGCATTGTCATGCATAAAGGTAAATTCGTCTCCAATGTAGTCGACGTAAGGTAGCACATGAATTGCTAAAATCTCCTCGATATATCTAACAGCCGTTAAACCTCTTCTTCCGTGAACACGGTCGCCCCTACGAATGAACTCAGGGTCGCTTCGTGCTCCTATAGAAATTGCACCCCAGATCATACAGGAACCACCTACATAAGCACGCCGCTCTTCAAAGCAGCAATTTGCAAATCGCTCTCTTGGTCTTCGGTACACTTTCCTACTTCGGTCGCTACCATGGAGGCATATTCTGGTCTCATCTGAGAATGGAACAGATCCCCATTGTTCGAACGTCCAATTCAGATGATCCCGTGCAAAACGCAGGTGTGCTTGCCGATGAGCTGGAGTAAGTTTTGGACCAATCGCAGGTGTTCTAGAGGTCATGTTATTTTCCTGCAGTCTTCGTCTTACTGTCCACTGACTAATAGCCACTCCTCGCGCCTCACGGAGCTGTCGTTGCACTTGAACGGCATTAAGGTGACGATTTCTTAATGTTGACACAATAAAGCGGTCATCACGAGCGGTTGTAAATCGCCTTCTGCCTCTTCCAGGTCGCGTATGAAAGGATCCAGTCTCCTCATAACGTTTGCACACTCTTCGAACCGCTGCGCGTGTCATATGCAATTGTCTAGCGACAGCTCGCTGACTAAGTCCGTTTTCGATTAAAGCAATAACTTGACCGGCTTTTTGTCGTGTAGTATGCATTAAACTAACACTTGCACAGTATGCATTAAACTAACAATTTCAGCTGCAAACGCAATTATTTTAATATTTGACAATTTTTTTATTTTCGTTACAATCACCACATAAACACGTTTCATTGGTTTACCGGTTGCTACGCATATAAACGACAAGCCTCCTTGATAAATTTATATTCACTTTAAAGCATTTTAAATTGTCTTTCAAACAGCATATTTCGTTTTTTGATCTGATGAATAGTTTTCAAAAAAATATAGTTAAAGCCAAAAGTTTACAGTGGGCCTATTTCTTTGCATGCATGTTTAGAATCAATTGTATCGTCGTCTAGGGCTGGATCTTATGCAGACCATCTACCTCTTCATTACCGTACATACCAGAAATCAACACAAAAATAAAGAGTGTTTTGAAACCACATAATATTACTATAGCAGAAAGAACTAAAAACATCTTGGTAAAATAATGTTTTACAAAATTTAAACCTAAAAGCGATAAGTTGGACACACCTAACGTAATATACAGGATTGACTGTTTGAACTGTGACAACACATACATAGGTCAAACAGGACAATATTTGAAAAAAAGAATATACGATCATAAATATAGCTTAAGAAAGGTTAACGAAAATGGAACAGCATTAGCACAACATGCACAACAAAAATTGCATAGTTTTGATTTCGATAACACAAAAATACTAATCAATGAAAACAACTATAATAAGAGAAGAATCCATGAAATGATACAGATCAAAAAACACCAGAATGCAATGAATTTTAGATCAGACACAGACAATCTTAGCTCTGTGTATCACACACTAATTAAATAATCGCATGCATGAACTGAATGGACCAGGTAAGTGAAAAGTAAACAGCAGATATTGAGGAATTGCAGAGCAATTCCAAGAATGCAAAGAAAAGGCGAAGTATAAACAGGTTTTTTTCGTTCCCTCGCTCGATGTCGAATAAAATAGGGAATTCAATGTCCAGTCAAATGTGAAGGTAGAAACATCTAGACACGTAAGTTAAATTTAAATCTCTAAACAATAGATTCTAGTCTTTTCCCGAACATGTTTGTCCTGATCATCACCTGAAAGCCAATGTTCTTAATGTACTTTTTAATATGTGTGTGATTTGTATTTTAATATGTGAATTTTGTGAAAGTTTTTTATTTAAATTGATGATAAATGTAAAAATATATATTTTAGACAAACTGATGATGGTGGAGAAAGACACCGAAACGTATTTGTAACATTTTGAAAGATAAACAATAAAATTGACTGAAACCCAGGAATAATTTGAAGTGAATAAGCAATAAGACACAGACTGTAGTCAATCGGTTGTATTATCACAAAGGGGCTCTGGAGGTGAGCACGTGGTTACAACCAACAAGCCGGGCGAAAGCGTGACTGTGTCTCGGTCGGGTCCTTTCGGACTTTTGCTCCTTCTTGGAGCCTTCTTCCAAGCCTTGTTGGCTTGTTTGGTATAAAACCTAGATTTTGAATTTGGGTTGAATTTTTGATTGGTGCATTCAGCACACCCTAGCCCTTGTGCCTCTGCAGTTATAGAAACGAGAAACGAGAGAAAAAAAAAAGTAAAAATAAAAAATAAAAAATAATAATAATAAAAAAAAAACGAACACTGGAGCGGTCAAGGGGTGGGTGTGGAGGAGAGGGAAGAGGGTGGGGTGATTAGCTTATGGGAGATCCCATTCCACGGGAGCCATAATAGATGTTTGGGCTCGATTTCCTCGGTGTTCGCCATGGTTTGTCTTAAATGTGGATTTTAGATTGTAGAGAAGGAGTTTGTTTTTCAGGGATAGCTTGCTGGTACGTTTGAGAAGCGGGTAAAGGGCGGCTTTTCCCGCTCTTGCTCTGGCTAATTTGTTTTTTATGTGGGGAGTGAAGGTTAGTCTTTTGTCGAGAGTGATTCCAAGGTATTGAATTTGTTTTTCCCAGGCTATGTCGTTGTTGTCCAAGGTTATGTGTCTCAGTTTGTTGGTCTGTTTGTTTGTGATCATTAGGGCTTGTGTTTTCTCCGTGTTAATTTTTATTTTCCATGTGTTAGTCCAGTTTTCCAGTTCGTTTAGTTGTTTTTGTAGTTTTGCGTGTACGTATGTCGGGTTTTTGTTGGTGTAGTATATACAGGTGTCGTCTGCGTATAGGGCGATTTCAGCGGCAGGATCTTTTGGTATGTCGGCGGTGAAAATGTTATAGAGAATTGGGGAGAGGGGGGAACCTTGTGGGACTCCTGCTTCTGCCGTTCTTAGTGAGGATAGTCTGTTGTTTATTTGGACTTTGAATTTTCGGTGGGTTAGGAAGTTTGCTACAAATTGTTTATAGGCGGTTGGTAACTTGGTAACGTTAGTCCCTCGTGCCAGACTTTGTCGAACGCCTTTTCGATGTCCAGGAGAATGACCCCCGTGGAGGCTTTCTCCCGGAGACCCCGTTTGGCGTCTTCCACCAGTCTGGCCACTTGCATTTCGGCGTCATGATTTCTCATGAAACCGAATTGTTCGTTGGGGATTCCGTGGTCCGGGTCCGTTAGCTTTTCCAGGAGTCTTTCTTTAAAGAAGTTTTCTGTGATTTTGGCGAAAGTGGGGAGAAAGCTAATTGGTCGCCAATTTTGGGGGAAAGTTTTGTTTTTGCCGGGTTTTGGGATCAGTATCACTGCCGCTATTTTCCAGCATTTCGGGAAATTTCTGAAGGCAAAGGCACTGTTGATGATGGTTAGGAGCTGCAGCATGATTGTTTCCGGGAGCATTTTCATCACCCTGTTAGGGATTCTGTCAATGCCTGGAGCTGTTTTGCTTTTTAGTGCCTTTATTTTTTCCTTCATTTCGTCCAGCGTAACGGGTGGGATTGTTTCGTCTAGTTCCGTTAGTTGTTTGTGTTTTATGTTACGTCCGTGTTTTTCGACCTGTTCCTCAAAGTCCAGGTCGTCGCCCATTGAGTAGTTCACCCTGAACTTGTTTTCCAGCGAGTCGACGAAGGCTTCCGCCTTTTCCTCGTCGGTGTAGACCAGTCCGTTCTTGCCATGTATGGTTAGGAAATTAGTGTTGTTATATTTCCCTTGGAATTTCTTGGCTAATTTCCAGAACGAAATATCACCGGGCTCTAGGCTTTCGAGGAAGGTTTGCCAACGATTATTTTTTATTTCCGCAACTTGTTTTTTAATACTATTTGTTAATTTGTTGGCTTGTGAGTTGAGATAGGAGTCTGAATTTTGTTTTGCTAGTCGCTTAAGGCGATTTCGCAGTTTAATTTGGTTTTTTATTTGTATTGGGAGGCCGAAAGGGTTATTATTTGTATTTGCTTTTGTTGCGGTTGATTTTTTCATAGCCTTGGTGATTTTTTCGGTGAGGGCCTTCGTAAGGGAGTTCAGTTCGTGCGGGTTTGTTATTTGGGAGTTTGGGATTGTAATTTCGTTGAGGTAGTGTGTTAGGGCGTCCCAGTCCATGTATGTTAGTGGTTGTTGTGGGTTGTGTATGTATTGTTCGTTTAGTAGCATTTTTATAGGGTTGTGGTCCGAACTAAGGGAGTTTGAGTTTGAAATTGCCAGATCAAGAGCGAGATTTTTTGACACCGCGATGTCTAGGATGTCTGGCGTTTGATGGTGGAAGTGGGTGGGTTCCTCTGGGGCATGGATTTGAAGGTCTAATTTGGTGGCGTAATTTAGTTGTTTTTTGCCTTCTGGGTTGGATCGTTTACAGCCTCATGCCGTGTTTTTACTGTTGAGGTCCCCAGCGAGAAGGGTGGGATGTTTGGAATTAAATAAGGTTTTGTAGTCCTCTGGTGTGGTGCTTTTATTGGGCGGTTGGTATGCGGAGATAATTTGTATTTTGGTGCTGTTCATCTGCAGGAGTATGGCTGTGGTTTCAATGCTGGAGTTGAATGGGGGGATTTGAGTGTGGTCTAGTGATTGTTTTATGACAATTGCGGTGCCTCCACCTTGGGAGGTTCTGTCTGTGCGGTAGGTGAGATAATTGTTGAAGTGAAGGGATGTTTGTGGGACAAGGAAGGTTTCCTGGATGAGAGCGATGTCTACATCGTTTTCATGTAGGTATGCCTCAAATTCGTGCTTTTTGGGGTACAGAGATGAGGCATTCCATGAGACGATTTGGACACCTAGGGGCTTAATGCTGTGCTTCAGCATAGGATTTTGAGGACTGGGTTTTGGGAAATCTTGGTCGCGATGTTGGTAATTTTCGCCTCTATCTCTTCGTCAGAGAGTAGCAGGAGTTGCAGGATTTGGGGGTTGAGGGGGTGTTGCGAGGGGGTCTTGGATTGAGGGGACGTTTTGGCTGTGGGGTATTGGGTTTCGGTTTTTGTTGTCGGGGTTGGGATTTTAGGTTTTGCTTGATTTGTGGGCTTTGGGGGATTCGGTGGGGCGGTAGAGGCCGCCGCAGTTGCCACTTTTTGCGCAAACGAGGTGTCCGGTTGCACTTTGTTGTTGAATTGTGCTTGTTTTTTTTTGCCTCAGTTTGCAGCTTGAAATTGGGGTTCTTTGGGCAGGGGAAATAGCTCGCTGGGTGAGGCCCTCCGCAGTTGCAACATTTTGCCGGAGTTTCCCGGGGTTTTTGGCATTCCCTATAGAAGTGGGGCTCCGCGCATCGGTGGAAGATGGGCTTTGCGCCGCAGTTTGTTAGTGAGTGCCCGAATTTTTGACAATTTTTGCATTGTGGGACGTGTTTTAACTTGAATGTGTTGGAATTTCTTTGGGGTTCTATGAGGACTGCCAGATTCAGTAGATGTTTTGTTTCACTGAATTTGGCTTCGGATTGGGGTAACAGAACCTTTACCATGTTGGAAACTTTTTTGAAATTTCCCAGCCGGTAAAAGTGGGTTTGGGTTGGTTGAAAACCTAAACTTTTTATTTCTTCTTCTATATCTTGGATGTCCATCTTTGCGTCCAGACCCTTTATTATGAACGCTAGTTTTTTGTCTTCGGAAAGCGTGAATGTGTGATATTCAATTTTGTGTTCTTTTAGTAATTTTGTGGTTTTCCTATGCTCGTCGGTTGTTTTCGGAGCAAAGGAGATTCCCGAGAGTTGTTTTTTGGGGTTTTCGATTTTTATGTTGTTATTATTTAGGATTTTTTGGATTTTGACCCAGTCGGCTGGGTTTCTGATGTTGATTGGAACCGTGACGGGTCTGGGGCTTGCGATTTGGGTTTGGGTTTGGTTTTCGTTTGGGTTATCTTGTTTTTCTGAGGTTGATTTTTGATTTTTTGCCTCTTCCGCTTTCAGGTGTTTTTGGAGGGTTTTATTTGTGGTTCTGGGGATATTCCAGGCTGGGGGAGTTGTTAGAGGAAGGGGGGGGGGAAGTGATCGACTTCCATGGCTTCTTGTGCCTCAGTGGTTTTGGGTTTGGGGGCTTTTTTTAAGGATTCCGCGGGAGTGTTTTGTGTTAATAGTTTATCAACTTTTTCCATTAATTCAGTGATTTTTTTTATTGGCTAGTTCCAGCTGTTGGAGAAGTTTGGCGTTTGTTTTCTTCAGTTTTGCGTTTTCGTGCTCAATAGTTAGTTTTGCTCTTTGCGAGTAAGGTGAGGCCTTGATTTTATACAAAGTTGTGGAAGCAGAGGCACTTACCTTGGGTTTCGGGAGCTCTGAACTTGCCGGATTGCTTGTGTTGTTGACGCTGAAGTGGGGTGTCTCGGGGTTTGGGGCACGCGAGTCCGCCATTTTGGACGCGTTTACCTCGTGTGCGGTCACACGAGGCTTTGTTTTGTCGTTTTTTCCGGGTTTTACGCAGGAGCACGGAGGTTCTGCCAGTATATTGTTTATTTTTTCGATCGATTGCGACCACTTTAGGTAACCCGCGAATTGGCTGCACGTTTCGGTATGGTCGAAGCTTGACGAAGTTTTGAGGTTATGAATGATTTTCTCCTGGTCACTAGTCACTATATATATCTGTGTTCTTCGGTCAGTATGTAATGTCTTGACTGTGTCTCGGTCCTGGTATTGCGCCCCTTTTATAGTTGGTCGTCCTGGTTACCGACCCATGGTCAGGGTTGCCAACGCCGTTCAACGAATCAACTGGGGTAGTTCCTTTATTACATGGTTGTTGAACAGCGTTGCCAGGTGTGCACCACAATACTCCCCCCCAAGTAACGGAGTGGTTGAACAATTTTTCAGTAAAAACTAGATGTACATACTTACATAGTGAAATGTTGTGTTAGCTTTTGTTTACAATTCAGAGGAAAAATTGCTTACATGCTATTCTTCTATTACGATATCCTAAATAAACGTTTTGTGATTTTAATCGTGGAAATGTACCAACTGAGTAGCGAAACGTACCGTGCGTACGGTTTTATTTTTTGGAACGTTTATGCACTTCGCGTGACTGTGATCATGCGATGTTGCGTCGATCGTTGGCAGGAATGCCGGTTTGAGGCGGTCAAGAGAAATATTAACATCCCTGTTTTTTTTTGTATCGTGAAGTACTTTGTGTGCCGTTTATGCACCGGGAAAGGGCCCTCGTAAGGGGGTTGCAGCGCTTTTCTAACCATGTCCCTCCTTACGAATACGTGCGAGCATGCATTCAGTTCGGGTGCAGAAAAGATTTTTGTTCTTGCATGGTTGCTGTCAGGTATTGGCCGAAGAAGTTCCATTTGCCTTTTTAATTCGGTGGTGAAGAAAAGTGGGTCAGTTGTGGATTTGTGGGGTTCGAAAAATTCGCCAGGGAGGCGTAGTGTTGTTCCATACAACATTTCTGCTGGTGTAACATCTACGTCTTCCCTGACTGTGCTATGAAGCCCAAGCAATACCGTGGGCAGGACGTCTGTCCAGCGATGGTTGGCGTGTGCCATGATGGCGGATTTCAAGGTCCGATGCCATCTTTCGATTTTTCCGTTTGTTTGCGGGTGATAACGCGATGATCGAACCTGGTTGCATCCCATTTGGACTGAGAGAGCTTTGAAAAGTGAACTTTCAAATTGCCGTCCTTGATCTGTGATCACTTGGGAAGGAGTTCCGAAACGGCATATCCACTTGGAATAGAAGGTTGAAGCGACTGTTTCGGCGGTAATGTCTTTGATTGGGAAGGCTTCGGCCCAACACGAAAAACGATCTATACAGGTGAGACAATAAGTGTAGCCATTAGAAGGAGGTAATGGGCCTATGATGTCTATATTAACTGTCTCGAAGCGTTCGTCTGGAGACTGAATTTTGTGCAGCGGTGTGCGAGTGTGTTTGTTTACTTTGCACTTTTGACATTCCAGACATGTTTTTGACCATTCGCGGGTATCTTTATTTATTAAGGGCAACACAAAACGTGAAGTTATTAGTTTCGTTGTGGCTTTGATTCCTGGATGACAGGAACCATGGAATTTCGAAAAAATTCGCCGCCTGAAATTCAGCGGTATGAAAGGTCGGGCTTTTGTGGTGCTAACATCGCACCAAATGAGTGCCATTGAGTTGGGCAAAGGGAGTTGCTTAAGAACGAGCGATGTGGTTTCAGGTTTGCTCAATATTCCTTGAAGTTCAGGGTCATTGACTTGGTGTTCCTGAAGAATGTCATAATCGATGTTCAGAGGTGTATCGATGGCTTCTACGCGAGAAAGCGCGTCGGTCACGATGTTGGTTTTTCCGCTAATGTGGGTTAAATTGGTGGAGAATTGTCCAATATAATCAAGATGGCGGGTTTGTCGGGGAGACGCTTGGTTCGATTTATGACCAAAAGCGAAAGTTAAGGGCTTATGATCCGTGAATATTTCGAAGGGTCTTCCTTCGAGTAGGTGCCTAAAATATTTTATTGCTGAATAAATGGCTAGAAGTTCACGGTCATAAGTGCTGTACTTAACTTGGGCTGGATTTAAATTTTTGGAGAAGAAGCAGAGAGGTTTCCAACTGTTTCTTTGGGATTGCTCAACAACAGCGCCCATGACGAAACCGGAAGCGTCAACCGTGAGTGCGATTGGTGCTGAAGAAGAAGGGTGCAGGAGCTAGGAGGGTAGCGTTTGCCAAATCCGTTTTGCACTGTTTGAAATGTTCCAGTTGTTAGGGTGTCCATTGAGGAAGTGTTTTATCGCCCTTTTTGCAGTTGTTATGCATTTTGTGAAGCTGTGCTTGAGGATGGGCGGCATGAGGAATAAATCGTCGATAAAAATTCAATATTCCGAGAAATCTTCGAAGTTCACCAGAAACTTTTGGAACAGGGTAGTCAGTGATTGCGCCTACCTTTTCGGGTAAGGGACTCGATCCTTCGGCTGAAACCTGGTATCCCAAGAACGTTACTTGAGACTGTCCGAAACGACAGGGGAATAAGTCAGTCCACCTCCACGTGGTATTCCCTGGGAGATCGTGCGTAAGTCTTACGAGCAGCATGATTGGCTAAGCGGCTGACTAGTCCGGCGGGATTGCGGTAGTGGAATGAGCCAGGAAGGCTGTCGGCCACATCCGCAAAAACCGCATGGGAGAGAGGAGAGTGGAATTGTTTGGTTGGGATAGAGGGGATGAGTCGGGTACCGCTCATCTCCTCGAATTGTAAGGGGTTTTGCATAACGGGACAGAGAATTAAGGGAAAGATTGGAAACGGTGTAGAGGGATAAGATGGAAAGGTGTAGCATTAAGGGGAGTAAAGTAAATGGACCGCTTTTTGGGTCAGAGTAGTTTTGGAATTTTCGGGAAGTCGTGAGAGCAAGGACTTGTCTGACCTCGAGCACGCCCGCCGCCACCCCCCCATAGATACAGGAATTGACGGAGATGTAAAAGCCAGGAAGTAGAAAGATCATGGATTGGAAAACTCAGGGCTAACTGGTGCTCCCCATCCTCCCCGCTAATTGGTTGGGTGGATGGTCCAAGGAACGGAGATGGGCTTCCGTGATAGTATTTTTGGAAGGTAGTAGTGTCCTAACGGATGGATGGTTATGGACCTAATGGCGAAAGCTGGGAAGGTCGCCGTAAGGCAGCACATACATGTCCGAAGCGACATTTTTCGAAGTTGATGGCGAGGCCATATTTATCGAGCCGCTTGATGCTTGAGCCGGTGCTGTTTGTGGTCTTTTGAAGCGATTAGCACGTCATCGATGTACGGAAAGCAAAAATCGAGCCCATTCAAAACCTCGTGAATAAAACGCTGGAACGTTTGAGCTGCATTACGAAGACCAAACTGCATGCGTGTGAACTCAAATAAACCAAAAGGGGTAATGATAGCGGTTTTAGGGATGGAACTGGGCTCCACCGGAATTTGGTGGTACGCCCGGACGAGATCCAAGGTACTAAAAACTGTTTTTTGATCCAGCATGTGAGAAAAATCCTGAAGGTTGGGGATGGGATATTTATGTTCGACCGTGACAGAGTTTAGACGACGATAATCACCCACTGGCCTCCATTCGCCAGACTTTTTCTTCACCATGCGCAGTGGACTTGCCCAAGGGCTGCTAGAAGGGCAGCAAATTCCCTGATCTAGGAGAAACTGAAATTCGTCCCTGGCAATTTTCAATTTAACGGCAGGAAGTCGACGGGATTTAGAAGAGATGGGGTGCCCTTCTGTTAAGATAACATGTGCGGAGTTATGCCTGGCCTCGTTAGGCTTGTTGGAGAATTTTGTGATGTTCGGAAATTGCTTTAGGATATCAAAATACTCGCAATTCGAAGCTAATGTGTTTACTGACCTGATGGCGGAATGGTTAGGTCGGGCAGATATCGACGTGTTGGTGGAAGGGTCTACGATTTTGTTGGCGCGCAAGTCAGTTTGGGCTATTAAAAAGGACCAAGTGAAGCTTCTTCTTAAGCCTAAACTAACGTTATAGTTCTTGTACCGTACGTGGGAATAGGCGTGTTGTTGGCTGCGTACAAAGTGAAATTATTTACCTGACGTTGGTCCTTTCCCGTTTGTGGCAAAATTGATACATCTGAAACCGAATCTATGAGGAATCGGATTCCTGTTACCGGGTCCCTAATCACTAACCGGTAGCTCACACTGTTGGTACGCACGTGTTGACGACTTGGCGGTTCCACGCTGGTAGTCGCCCTTACAAGCGTGGGTTGTCGTTTCCCTGAATGTGTTACCTGCAGGGCGGCTTGCACTTGTGGGCGTTGTCCCCGTGTTGGTTGTGGTACCAGCACAGTCCATTTTGGTGGTTGCGTCCGGAGGACCTGGAACGGCTCCTTCCACGTGGTCGGTATTCCCGTTGCCTTGGGTAGTCTCTCCTTGCCAATTGCAGTTCTTCTACCCGTTTGGTGAGCTGCTTCAATGCTTCGGCACAACTGTTGTGCTCCACGTGGTCAACAGCGTAGGCCTTTGGCTGTTCGATTTCCGCGATTTTGTCCGCCATTTTGGCCAGAGTGTCCGAACTCGTGGTCAAAACGGACTGGATCGGCATTGGCAAATGTTGCATCTAGAGCGTTTTCAACATCTCTTGTGAAACTGACGTTCCTCTGAGTCTCGTCATTTCGTTTAGTAGTTGCGACGGTTTTTGGTCGCCCAATGATGTCTCAGAGAGAAGCTTCCTCAGTTTCGTTTCGTTACTCTCTGAGAAGATAGCTTCAAGCCTCTCTTTGATCCCCTTGTACTTGCCTGTTGCTGGGGGTGCTGAGACGAAGTCACTTACTTGGCTCAGCATGCACGTGTCGATCGCGCTGACCACGTGATTGTACTTTGTGGTGTCCGACGTTACTCCGGACAGCTCAAATTGGGCCTCGAGTTGTATGAACCACAGTCTCGGTTCTGCCTTCCAAAAGGGTGGCGCTTTAAGGGCCACGCGGTCCACGTGGGCGGATGTGGAGTATTCTGGTCTGCATGCTGTTTCTCCCGTGTTCATTTTTAGGTGTCTTCGTTGCTTGATCATGTCGGGGTCACCAATTATGGAGGATGCGTTCCTCCAATAAGCAATAGGACACAGACTGTAGTAAATCGGTTGTATTATCACAAAGGGGCTCTGGAGGTGAGCACGAGCCGGGCGAAAGCGGGACTGTGTCTCGGGCCATTATGTTTCATTCAAGAGTGGTTTTGTTCAATTTATTAAAACAATAGTTAACAAATTTGGTGCTGTTTGCGCAGTATACGGTTGTAATAATTATAAAAAACAGAAAGGAGAATGAAAGTCGTTTTTCAGGATGACAAAAGAGTCTAACCTGTAAGTTTACAATTAAGTTGATTTTTCAGTTTATAAATAACAATTGTTCAATATTATTTGTAGAGTAAAATCATGGACAATCGCTTGCAAACGGAAGGATTTAGATTTGTTATTAAAATCGGAAAATAGCGATTATTTTTACCAAACATACGTAGTATGTTCAGATCATTTTGATTCAAGTTGCTTCCGCAATAAAAATTTGTTTAGTCACGATTTGCTTCCTGGATCTATAACAACGCAAAATTTATTTAATAAAAAACAAGCGACAAAACGTAGGATACCAAAAACAATTAGTGACAACAATAGTGCAAAAAAATAAAAATTAATGCTATTATTTGAGCAAAAAACGGCAACAATATAACACCCGCCAGCGTTAAATTTCGGTGCAGTTTACGTTCTGTAATGGCTAATCAGTTATTACAGCCGTCTACCGATAGTAACAGCGAAATAGATGCCTCAAAAATTCTTTTCCAAAGAAAAGAAATCGAAAATAAATCAAAAAGTCTCAAGGCATTATTCTCCATGCAAACTTCAATTTCAGTTTCGTTGTCTGATTGTAAAGCAAATATTAACGTAAATGCTGAAAAATTATCAGAAATATATGTATTGGGATGGGTTTGCAGTGAAATACCTCATGAAAGTTATAAAAATCATTTATGTGGCCTCAACAATGACTCTTCATTAGAAAACATTCAAATTGAATTCAAGAAATTGTCTCAGAATTGTCTAGACTAGTTTTTCCTAATTCTCTAGCAAAAATGGTTTCCCAAATATTAAATAATTGTTTTAAAAATTATATAGATGTATACCTTGCAGAAAGTTGTTTGGGAGTAAAACAAACTAATTTTAAATTGCAAAAGTTCTATTGAAGAGCTGCTAAAAAATCAAGCATATGTAAACAAACAAAATGATTCAGATAGTAAAGTAGGCATTAAATGTAAAAATAACTAAATTGAATAACATTTTACACAACTAGAAATGGTGTTCGTTTTTGTTTAAACTGTTATACAGGTCGTTATGTACATACATATTATGTTGCTCCGAATTTGAGTAATTGCCGATTTCATGTAATGTTCCAAATTTTGCCGAATTTATGAGATGAACAGCGACCTTGTCGATTTCACCTGACAGGGGGCATTTCGCCCATTTTATTAACTAGAACACTTAAGTATTTACCAATTACATGTTGGATATAACAGACTAATACTATAACTAAGATAACTTTATATAGTATTTTACTAGTATTTAGTAACTTTATATAATAGATAGACTAAACTATAACTAAGTATGAGAACTCAACATGTAGTTTTTGCAAAAGGTCTGTTCCTCACATCTTTAGAGTGTTTTACACTCTATGTTTACTTTAATCCAAAAATCTATGTACCTGTAAAAATCTATGTTTACTGACTTATTGCTATGTCTTTTGATAAAACGCCTCTACGGGGAGGAAATATCTAATTTATACCACCGGTTAAATAAGATGCGCAAACGAAAAGGAGGACTTCTATCCTCACTTGCTTTCCTGAGCCGATGCAGGGATTCCAACATCATCCCCGGCTTCCTGAAGTGCAAAGGAACCCTTAGGACCGCCCAAGCACACAGGATATACAACAGGACCGAGAAGTTATTCCTAAGGGAAAGGATCCACAACGTGAGAAGTAAACTAGCAGCAACAGACAGCGAACTTCTAAACCTCTTCTACAAACTGGGAAACGGTTTGCATTACGCTGACTGGAATAAGATCGACGCCATCTCCTATAGCAGCATGCAAGGAGAACTGGACAGAGCCACGAAGAGACAAAAGAAGAAATTTGAAAAATTGGAAGCCAAATCTAGAGGATCAACCCAAACGACGTCAGGCCTGGACCCAGCACGAACTGTGGTGAACCTGAGCAGTCACTCACTAACGCCTGCGGAGCAATCCGTCTTAGCCAAGGGAGAAAACTTTGCTATTAGCCCGAGAACGATACCAATAGAGGAAATTATCGCGAACACCGAAACAGCATTGCAAGGGCTCCCAGAACAAACGGCAAATGAAATTCGTCTGGAAACCACCCAAATCCTACGAAAAGCGAAACCACCACCAAGCAACTTAAGCAGAGAAGAACAACATGCCCTCAAGGAAATACGAAGGAACACAAGCATTGTCGTCCTGCCAGCTGACAAAGGAAACGCTACAGTCGTCATGAACAGAGAGCAGTACGAGCAGAAAATCCAAAACTTATTGGACCCAGTCACTTATACGAAGCTCAAAAAAGACCCGACTCAAGCCAAGCTCAGAAACATCAACCGCCTGATCAAAATATCCTCAATAGACGAGAACACCAGGAAGAGGATTATTAGGTCAGAAGCCCTCGCCCCGCGTTTGTATGGATTACCGAAGATTCACAAGGACGGAATACCACTAAGACCAATCGTCAGTGCCCCGGGATCACCAACTTATGATATAGCAAAATATCTATCCTCTCTTCTGCAGCCACATTTGGGGTCCACGGAAACATACAGCAAGGATTCCAAACATTTCATTGAGAAGATCCAAGACCTCAGACTGGAACCTACGGATATGCTGGTCAGCTTCGATGTTGTATCTCTATTCACAAAGGTACCCTTGGACGAATCAATAGGATTAGTGGCGGAGCTATTCGAAGAGAGTACAACAAATCTGTTCAAGGCTTGTCTAAAGGGCAGCTACTTCCTGTGGAATGGAGATTACTACGAGCAAAAGGAAGGAGTAGCCATGGGAAGCCCACTCAGTCCGGTGGTGGCGAATCTATTCATGGAGAAGTTTGAGGAAGCAGCGTTGAGCACCGCACCTCTTAAACCAACGATCTGGTACCGATATGTCGATGACACGTTCGTGCTATGGAGGCATGGACGCAAAAACCTGGACATGTTCCTCGACCATCTAAACAAACAGCACCCAGACATCCAATTCACCATGGAAGTTGAACAAAACCACCAACTGGCCTTCCTGGATGTTTTGGTGTCTAGGCAGGGGAATCGTTTGGACCACAAGGTATATCGAAAAGCCACCCACACAGACAGATATCTTCACAAGCTATCTAACCACCATCCGAGTCAGAATCAGGGAATCATTAAGACTCTCACGGAGAGAGCCAGAAAAATATGTGGACCACAACATCTAACAACGGAACTACAGCACTTGGAAAAAGCTTTTCTTCAGAACGGATATTCCCAGTTGGACATCAAAAAGGCTGTAGGAGTGGGACGTGCTGAAAAAAGTGAGTCCACTCTGAAAGCTTTCCTGCCCTATATTCCCAGGGTTACGGACAGAATTGGGAGGCTCTTGAGGAAACACAACATAAGAACGGTCTACAAGCCCACAACAAAGATCCGAGAACGTCTAGGGTCAGTTAAAGACAAAAGACCTCACCTAGCAACTGCGGGAATCTACCGGATTCCATGCTCCTGTGGAAGCGTCTACATAGGAACTACTAAGAGATCGGTTGCGACAAGATTAGAAGAACATCGACGGAATTGCAAACTTGGACATGTGGAGAAGTCGGCAGTGGCGGAACATGCCCTCAGCGATGGAACACACAACATATATTTCGGAGAGGCACAGGTCCTGGCCACGACAACAGGGTATCGCCCCCGGCTAATACGAGAAGCCATTGAAATCTACAAACACGACGACAATTTCAACAGAAAAGAAGAGACATTGGCGCTGAACAGGATATGGTTTCCAGCACTCACCAACGCAAAAACAGCAAGAAAAAGCAACAGCTCAGGACAGGAGAGAGAAGCCTGTACACCGGAGGATAGCAACAGCCAACAGAATGCGCAAGCTCCGATGACACAGGCCACGTCATCACAAACCACGTCATCGCGACCGGTGCATAAATACGGACTGCGCCCGAGGAATCGCATCAGAACAGTGTAAGCGTTCAAGCAAACCACTTCTGAAGATGCAAGCCACACGTGCTTGCGAAACGTCAAGAAGAAATTCTACCGAACGACGGCCTAAAAACCCGAAAAACCCACTTGTTTCAAGGAATGGCCTCAAAAGTCTATCTCTTTTGATATCTCTGACTTAACCTACCTTAACCTAACATGGGCACATTACCCCTAGTTTTAGACCTAAGTCTATTACAGCCTCTCTTCCTACCTACGCTAACTTAAACCTGGTCGTGGTCCTCTACTAACTCCCTGGCGGATAACTAACTTACTTAAACTTAATCCTGGTCCTCTAGGGACTACATCACTAATAACTTAAACCTAATTCCTCGAGGGACTCCTTAACGTATACTTATGCTAACAATAATAATGACTAACATAGTAAATATAGTTTGCCTTCTGACTTATTCTACTTAAAATTAACATAGGCACATGCCTAACCTAAGCCTACTACCTCTCTTGCTTCCTAAATCTAACCTAAAGCTAGCCCATGGTCCTCGATGTGGTGCTGGAACTGGTCATCGCATGTGGTCCACGTCTTCTTCTTAGACAGTGTCCGCAGGGAGAGGTCTGCGGTCACTGTGATATTTGTTGGTGCAAGAAACCCGAACTGTGGGATTCTTGCTTTGCCGGGCATTATCCAGGAACTTTGTTATTAAGTTCCGGATATGCTCCAGCAGGTCTTCTGTTTTCAGGTCTCTTTTCAGGGTGGTATTTCTGACAAAGTACGGGGCCTTGGCTGCTATCCTCAATATCTTGTTTTGGAATGCTGCCATCTTCTTCTTTTGCGTGTTGCAGGCCGTGGACCATGCAGTTGACCCATAGGTCAGCACCGGACGGATTAGCTGTTTGTAAACTCTAACCTTTGTTCTCAGGTAGAGCTTACCTGTCAGCAGAGGATAGTAGGCCTGGAGCAGGTATCTTGCCTTCGCTGCTGTGGCTGTCATCTGGTCGTGCCATACCAGTCGCTTGTCGTAGTTAAGTCCAAGATAGGTTACCTTGGACCTCCAGGTCAGCCGCTGTCCTGCAAGCTCTAGTATGGCTGGCTGCGTCTTGGAGCACCTGGTGAAGAGAATGGTTTGCGTTATCTCCGGGTTAAACTCCATTTTCCAGTTCCTGCTCCATTGTCGGACCTGGTCGAGATGTCTTTGGAGATTAGTGGTCATTTTAGGGCCTTTCCCTGCGGCAGTGAGTGCTACGTCGTCTGCATATATGTAGCACTCCGTCTTAGCGGTGGTTGGAAAGTCTGCCATGTATATATTGAAGAGAGTAGGGCCCAGCACTGATCCTTGCGGTACTCCTGACATCACCGGTCTGCTGGTTGAGAGCTGGTTCTCAATCTTGACCTGGAAGCTGCGTCCAGATAGGTAGCTGCCGATGAGCGTAGTTTGGTGTCCCGGAAAGCCGGCTGTTATCATCTTGGCTCTCAGGGCCTGGTGCCAAACTTTGTCAAACGCCTTTGACATGTTTAGGAAGACGGCTCCTAGACCGTTTCCTGGGCGGTTTAACCTTTGCTGGATCCTTGTTGTCAGCCGGATGGTGAGTGTGTTAGTGCCATGTCCCGGCCTGAATCCATGTTGCTCATCCAGCAGCACCTTCTTGTCCTCTATTGTATCCTGGATGTGGTTCAGGATACACCTCTCCATAACTTTGGCCATCATAGGTAATAGGCTGATAGGCCTGTAGGACTTAAGCAGCTTTCTGCTTGCTCTCTTTTTGGGCACCAATACCACAATTGCCTTCTTCCAGGTGTTCGGGAAGTACTGAAGGTCCATTATTGCGTTTGCCACTGTGGTAAGGTTCTCAATTGTTGTTTTTAGTAGTTTCTTGAGGACCTCATTCGATATTCCATCATGTCCAGGGGCCTTTTTGCTCTTTGTCCCCTTGATGATGTCCTGGATGATCTCTGTGGTGACTTCAATGGCTTGTGTGGGCTGCCAGTTTTGGAAGTGGGCGGCTCCAGTCTTTTCCACTTCCTCTTCTTGTTCTGGATGATCAACCAGGTTTACTCTGCATTGGAGCTCCAGATGGTTTGCAAAGAGCTCCAGTTTTTCCTTGGGGTCCACAGTGGTGATTCCGTTCTCTTATATAGGTGGTATTGGTTGCCTTGGTTCATTGTTGAGGTTCCTGGCCAGTTTCCATAGCTCTATGTTTGACTCGTCAGCCTCTATTTCGTCCATGCGAGCATCCCAGTGCTGCGATCGAACTTCCTTGATGTCTTCCTGGATCGCAGCCTGGAGGCGGTTGACTTGTCTTTTTAGGTATGGATCTTGTGTTCGCATGGCTCTGTGTCGTATCCGGTTTTCTCCCTGATTTTGGCTTTTAACCAGGGAGGTATTTGGTCTATTTGGTTGGCCAGTACGACGGTTTGACTTGTTGAGGCTGCCAGGGCGTTCTTGATTTCCCCGGTGAGCTTTTCGACCGCCTGGTCCAGGTTGTCCTCTGTTGTGGGCTGGGGGATCTTGCTAGAGCTTTCCAATGTGTGATGGAAAGTCTGCCAGTTCGTGATCCTTTTAGTCACAGTGATACCATTGATTTGGTTTGGTCCAATTTGCGGGAGTACTGGCAAGTGGTCCGACGATAACTCCTGGAGCCCTTCGGGGCTGGACAGTCTTCCTGCGTTTTTGTACAGGAATATGTCCAGGATGTCATCTCTGCCAATTGGTGTAATTGTGTTGGCTCTTGGGGTGCGGCTATCTCAAACATAGCGGTACTTGCTTCGTTTGATAGCATGCGGCCTCTATACGTGGTATAGTTGCATTCCCAATCTTCGTTTTTGGCATTGAAGTCCCCTCCGTGTATCGTTGGGCGGTCAGCCGGGAAAAGGTTTCGAACATCCTCGGGACACAACGTAGCGCTATGACTGACGTATACGGACCCGACTCTGATCTCCACCTTCTCCATTCTTCCATTCTTGTCGATGGTTTGACAATTTCATGGTGTTGAATGGACCTCTTCACTGCGACTGTTGTTCCTCCGCCCCTGGTGAGCCTATCATCTCTGTGTACCTTACGATTCTTCAGTGTAAACCTTTCTCCAGGCTTCAGCATTGTTTCCTGGATTAGGCACACATCTACATTGTATTTTTCCAAAAAGTCTTGGAGTTCTTCCTTCTTCCTTCGAACTCCATTGGCATTCCAGGAAACGACACACAGAGATTTAGGCCTAAGCAGTCTAGACATGACTGCTCATTAATGCAATCATCTGGGCTTGCATCGTGGCCATGAACGTCTGCATCTGCGCTTGCATGGCCTTGTTGACGTTGGGGGGCTTGTTGGGGCGGCAGGTTCTTTGTGGCTGCGGCGCTATAGCTGGTGGCAGCTTCCGGCATTTGGCTTGTGACTTGTGGCTTGGCTGTTTGGATTGCCCTGCGTGTTGTGATTGTTGCCAGCTTCTTCTTTTGTTTCTGCGCTGGTTTTGCTGGGCATCCTGAGTAGGAGACTGGATGTGCACCTCCACCATTGGCACAATTTGCAGCCTTTTCTTTGGGGATTTTACACTCCCTGGTTTCGTGTGCTCCTGCACACTTGACCGTGACCGAAGAGCTGGCATCTGAAGCATTGCGTAGTTTGACTTTTCGCGTGCTGGGACTCGACTCTGACTCGCAAGTTCCCAAGGCTCCTTGTTTCAAAAATGGTCTTCTCCGGTTTTGGCAGCAGCACCAGGACTACTGCGATTGGATTCCCATTTTTTCGCCACCTGACAATTGTGGTAGGGTGGAACCCTTGGTTGCTGAGCTCCTCCCTGATTTTGGGCTCTGTCCATGCCTCTACCACTCCTCGTATAACCACTCGGAGCTGCTTTTCCTCCTCAAACTGGTATGTGTGGTACTAATAATTGTATTTGTCCAGTGCCCGAATCATCGCCCTGTAGTCTTCGATTGTTGGAGAGTATGTTCTGACACCCTCCCTGATTTTTCGCTCATTCAGACTCTTAGTTATCTCATCATATTTGTCTTTTTGCCGGAGGACAATTGGAGGAATCTTTGTCCTCCTCTCCGGTCGCTGCTGGGCGGCAGGGGTGGCCTGCTTCTTCTTATCGTGACTTCTGGCTTCTGGCTAGGTAGTCCTTGGCTGTACTGCCCTTCGGGGGTCTCTCGTCTCTGGACCTGTGGACAAAGAATCGTTCTTAGTTTTCGTTTCCTCCTCACTGGAGGACATGGGCCGGGTCCGCTTTCTTTTCGATCATCAAATCCAAAATACAACTCGAGGCGGTAGGTTTCCATAAAATTAACACTGAGTTGAACGTATTATAGTCTATAGTATTTGATTAAACCAACTAGGTTCAGGTAGATTAAGGTACCCGTAGATAAGTTAGCAGTAGGAAATTTTATAAAATTTGGCTGAACTGGATATATGTTGAAGTATTAAACCAACTACATAAAATATGAACACCTGGTATATTAAAGAAATGCAGACCAAGTGATATCGTCAGAATGCGAAGAAAAATGCCAAATATTATAAACAGTTTTTTATTCTCTCGCTCGATATTGGACAAAGTAAAGATTTTTCAATGGCTTGCCAAAGGTGAAGATAGAAATAGCCATACATGTAAGTAAAATTTAAATCTCTTAACAATAAATTCTAGTCTTTTCCCGAACATGATTGTCCTGACTCATCACCTGTGATCCCAAGAGATACAAACGATTTTAATTTGTATATTCTTTTTCCTGACTGTACTTTAATTCATTCCAATGTATTCCTGGGTTTTCAGTCAATTTTATTGTCACTAATTATGGTGTTATGTGATGAGCCCTGCGTTTCGTCCCGGGTCTACCTATTGGACTCGTCAGTAAGGCTTAGGTAGACCCTGCCTTATACGCCGGACATCGGTTATACGCGTTCGGACGTAAATGAACCGAGCCGGTGTAGATCTTGTGCGGTGAGATGTTGGCAACCCGTGTTGCTGATGCTGCCACTCGTTCCATTCTGCTTTTGTTCCCAAGCATCTATCTTCGTTTTGTATATTCTTTTTCCTGACTGTACTTTAATTCATTCCAATGTATTCCTGGGTTTTCAGTCAATTTTATTGTCACTAATTATGGTGTTATGTGATGAGCCCTGCGTTTCGTCCCAGGTCTACCTATTGGACTCGTCAGTAAGGCTTAGGTAGACCCTGCCTTATGCGCCGGACATCGGTTATACGCGTTCGGACGTAAATGAACCGAGCCGGTGTAGATTTTGTGCGGTGAGATGTATAATAAAATTGACTGAAAACCCAGGAATACATTGGAATGAATTAAAGTACAGTCAGGAAAAAGAATATACAAAACGAAGATAGATGCTTGGGAACAAAAGCAGAATGGAACGAGTGGCAGCATCAGCAACACGGGTTGCCAACATCTCACCGCACAAGATCTACACCGGCTCGGTTCATTTACGTCCGAACGCGTATAACCGATATATACGTCCGGCGTATAAGGCAGGGTCTACCTAAGCCTTACTGACGAGTCCAATAGGTAGACCCGGGACGAAACGCAGGGCTCATCACATAACACCATAATTAGTGACAATAAAATTGACTGAAAACCCAGGAATTCATTGGAACGATTTTAATGTTTGTAATTAGTAGATTAAACGAACTTACCTAAGTGAAGTTCTATCTTAATTTTACGAAGCGCCTCCTCCTCTAGGAAAATTACAATGTAGTACACCATTTTTGTACGAGATGGCCACAATCTTCAAAGCTGAAAGACACCTATCATTGCCCCTCCATAGGCTGGTCCCTTTGACCGCCCTTCATTATATTGAAAGCTAGTTGTTGCAACAACAAGGGGATAAACTGTTCTACTGCAACCAGGTAACAGTTCAAAAAAGGGTTCCTTTTATGTAAGGGATAGGGTGGGACCCTAGAGGAGGAGGCGCTTCGTAAAGATAGAACTTCACTTAGGTAAGTTCGTTTAAGCTACTAATTTTACTTGCGCCTCCTCCTCCTCTAGGAAAATTACAATGTAGATGTTTAAAGCAAGTTGCAACATTGAATTATTTGTTGGTCTTACACTCTTCCTTAGAGCGACAACGCTATCTAGCAAATATTAATTGCATCTGTTGTAAAAATGCATTGTCTGTTGTAAAATTTTTGCCAAGACACTAGAAGGTTGGCTTCAGCCCGCTGTATTTCCATACTTTTCCTGTGGGCAGCCGAGGTAGCAGCATGCTAGTGGAGTGTACAGAACAAAACTTTTGTGTCTAGACCACTCCTTAGAGAACATTCATACTCCAGCGACTCAGAGTCTGGATTGTTACGGCGTTATAAGGTTGTTCCTTTTCGAAAAGTTACTAGTAGCTTAGTAATCTGTGCACGGATGTCTTTCGTGCAACTGATGTAAGTTATTAACGCACGTGATGTACATGTCTCGGGTTTGGCAACAGAATGGTATAATAAAAGTGGCTTGGTATCCGCCGAGGGCGGGGGTCTTCATTCCTGCAGGTATTTTACTTTGGATTCCTGCCTTCTTGGTTATATTGATATTGGTCAATTCTATCAAGACAAAGTATCGGACCCGATGAACTGGTACTTAAGCCCTCAGGCTTTGTCTTAAGGTTCGAGCTCTTTTAAGGAGATGCTAGTACTTGGGGAGAAATTGGCTAAAGAAATCAGAGCTATGTTGGAGTCCCCTGTGAGCCTGAATTGTGGGATATCTGGCTTTAGTCTGAGCACGCCTTTAAAGAATCTCTCAATGCGAAAGTCCGAACCTATTATAGGTGAGCTTATGAGAGATGTAGCGGAGACATATGTGTTTAAAGAACCACATGAAAGCCCTCTTTTGGTATTGCAGAGCAAGAACTACCAGAGAACTTTTCAACAGAGTCGGTATACCAGCTGATTTTTCCCTTTTTTCTCCCCATTAAAACCCCTGCTTGTATTACTTATGTGAAGAATCTGCCAATGACGGAAGTCATCAACTAGCCGTGGTACGATCCGCTTGTGCGAAAAATTGTTTCTCGTGCTCTCGGATTGTTGACCACAGTTTGCGTGCGATATTTTCTTGTGCGTTTTTTTGCGACACATTAATAACAGTGCAAGTGTTCTCCGTTGTGGCGGAATCCACAAACATCTTAGAATCCGCCGACGAAGACGACAATGAGTCCGTAATCTCATTGTCGTCTTTAAGTTCGCTCGCCAGTAGCGCTGCATCAGCGGACGCTTTCCTCCAACTGGACGAGGAGCAAAAGCTGCAGAAGTTCAAGCAGGTTTTCCGCTTGCTAAGAGTGGATAAGGGTTGCGACCGCTGCAGGGCGGTTTCAGCGGAATTTACAGCTGCCTACAGAGCAGGCAAACCACCAAAGTGGTCGCTGGCGGTCAACCATCTGACGGCCGAGCACCCAGCTGCACGGAAAAGGGCCCTGCTAACCACCCAGATCTCTACAGGGGCCGTACCCAAACGGAAGCTGGATAAGGTGAGCCCCCCTAACATTACGAAAAAATCGAGGCACCAGCCAGAAAAAGCCACGAACGAGATTGCCCCAGAACCACCAACGGACCAACCACAGCGAGCCACGAACTACCAGCAGGACAAGGAAGAGCGGGGAGCTGTTGCTATGGCTGAAAAAGAGCCAGCCGTGCGCCAAACAGTGGCCGATGACAAGTTGGGTCACAGCGGTGATGCCTTCATTCTGCCACGGAAAACGGTGCCGTGGAGCACACTGCTTACCACACCGGCAAAACCAGCAATAGAAACGGAAAACCGCTTTTCGCCAATCCAACCGGCAACTGACCCCTTCGAGATTGAGCCTCAACCCTCCACCAGCGGGACCCAACCCATGCATGAGGAACTGGCTGCCAAAGCGGCTGCTTCGCTCAACAAATCGGCGAAGAAGCCCGAAAAACCGCCACCAATTGTCATCGTGGGAAAGCCCAGCAGCCACAGCGCGCTGGTGAATGGCCTAAAATCGATAACAAATAAGCCATTCACTTTAAAATACACGAAAGCGTCGCTGATAGTGTACTGCAGCTGCATATTAGACTGGGCGGCGGTCAAACGGTCACTGGAGGCAGAAAGCAGCCAGTTCCATACCTACGCACCTGCAAACCAGCGAACACACGCGTTTGTGTTAAGGGGGCTCGAGGGCAACGTGGAGACTTCGCACATCAAGGAGGACCTCGAGGAAAAGGGGTTCTCCATAAAAAACGTCTTCCGAATGAAGACCCAGTTTCGGCCCCTGTACCTGATTGTCACCGACGATTCAGTGACCCTACGGAAACTCGCCACCACCGCCAAAGTGATCCGCGATGTCAGGGTCACCTGGGAAACCAGGAAGAACCAACGAACCCTGACGCAGTGCCGCCGATGCCAGGGCTGGGGACACGTATCGGGCAACTGCAACAAACACTTCAAGTGCTCCAAGTGTGTGGGCCCCCACGAAATAACATCGTGCCCGCCGGGATCGGCGCTAAAATGCGCCAATTGCACTGGTCCCCACCGGAGCTTTGACGAAGCATGCCCAGTGTACGTGTTCAAACTGGCCCAACGCCCGGTCGAAAAACCGCAAAGGCAGTTCGTGGCGGCGCCACTTCCGTCCAGACCAGCGTGGGGGCAGACCTTCCGACCCGCAGGCCCGATCCCCCACCCAGAAACCAGCAGAACTAGGCAGCCCATCCCGAGCCCGAACGAGTTTCCGCCGCTCCCTGGCAGAAATGAAATGACCAGCAGGGCCACACAGCCTGGTCAAACCATCGCAGCTAATGGTCCCCAACCAAGACCCCCCAACCAACTAACCAAGGCATGAACGCTGGCGCAGTAGCCACTCTGGGCACCCTGCATCGGGAATTCGCCGATCTGGCATCGCAGGTGAACTTACAGGAGGTAATCAAAGCGGTTAGATTTTATAGCGCTGCGTTGAGGGGCTGCGAGACGAAAGCGGACAGGTTCCTCGTTTCCGCGCAGTTCTTCAACGAAGACATTAATAGCTTCGATTTTTAAGCCCTGATTTTGCCAACTGTGCCCTATGAGGATAGGAGAATGGAACTCATGCGGACTCCGGAGTCGTCTCGGTGAGTTTGTGCACTTCCTTCAGACCGAGGATATCGACGTGGCGTTGATTGTCGAAACATGGTTGCGCCCCGGGGATATACTTAGGATTCGGGGGTACAGGCTCGAACGTGCCGATAGGCCCGGTTTAAGGGGAGGGGTGGCCATAGCGGTCAAAACGTCAATTCCATACAGGAGACTGCCACACAGGCAGTCAGCAATAGAGAACGTCGGCGTTGAACTTCCTGATGGAGTTTTGATCTACTGTGGCTATTTCTCCACCGTACGCTTACAGGCCGCTGATGTCGATCCATTCTTCATAAACACCAATAGGGTGTTGCTAATGGGAGATTTCAACGCCCGCCATCCACTATTCAATAACCCTGGACATAAAAACGCAGCCGGCAATTTTCTAGCCGACTACGTTCGCGACAATGGCCTACTCGTTATGCCCACTTCATCCCCAACGCATTACCCGAACAGTGGAGGGAATCCATCCTACCTCGACTTCGGAATTGCCAAAGGACTCACCAATCTCACGGAGATGGTGGTTATAGACGCCCTCAGCAGTGACCATTTGCCCATTTACCTCGACATTAGGGATTTAAAGCGCACACAAACTAACGACTTTCGATATCCATACGAAAATTTCGATTTTCGCGAATATCGAAAACGACTACAAGACCTGACGTGTATTCCGGGCCAGATTGATACTGTCGAAGCTCTAGAGCATGCGGTAAAAGGTCTGACCAGGAATATACAACGGACACAGCAAGCTTTGGCCAAAAAAGTTCCGAACAGACCGCGGCGCGACAACCTTCCTGAGGAAATTCTGGACCTTATTAAGGCGAAAAATCGAATCAGGAAGCGTTGGCAGCGATTCAGGCAACCTGCCGATCGCATAATGGCAGCAGAGCTTGCACGAGACATACAGCGCGAAATCTCCGCATACAGGAATTATACCTGGGCGGAGAAACTGCGAAATCTGACTCCCCGTGACAATTCTCTGTGGAAACTGTCGAGAAGTCTGCGAAAAGGCTATGAGCAAGTCCCCGCTCTTGAAAAAGAGGGGCGGAGTTATATTACCACCAGTGACAAGTGCGAGCTGCTCGCCGACTTTTTGGCAGAAGTACACAAGGTCCAACCAGCCCTTCAGGATAACGAAATGCAAAGACAGACCGCTGTTTTTGTAGAACGGAAGTATCCTATACCACCCTCGATTTTGCATTCCTATATAACAACCCCGTCGGAGATACAATCGTGTCTTCGGCGCCTCCCTAGCCGAAAAGCCCCCGGGCCAGACGGCATCCCTTATCTACTTCCTCAAAAACTTACCGCGGAAAACTATTGTGCTAATAGTACAAATAGTCAACGCAGTCCTTAAATTGCAGCACTTCCCACAGGACTGGAAAAACGCTGTAATAATCCCCATCTTAAAGCCGGGCAAAAACCCGACCGAACCCGCCTCTTATAGGCCAATTTCCCTCTTGAACACCCTCGGCAAATTAACCGAGAAGGTCATCCATTCGAGATTACAGGCAGCAGCCGAGCTTCGAAGTTTAATCCCGGATGAGCAGTTTGGCTTCCGACCAAGACACAACACAACGCTGCAGACTGCTAGGATCGCAACGGATGCCTATGCAGCATTTAATAAGCTTCAAAGTACGGTTATGCTGCTTCTCGACATGCAAAGGGCCTTTGACACAGTCTGGCACACAGGCCTGCTGTACAAGTTGTTTGCCGTGCATTCATTGCCACTCGACCTAGTTTCCCTGATAGCGTCTTACCTAAAAAACCGTTCCATCCAGGTGAAAGTGGAGAATTCCACTTCTGCCAAAAGACGCATCGCGGCAGGAGTACCACAAGGAACAGTGATTTCGCCGCTGCTGTATACATTGTACACAGCAGACATTCCAAAACTTCCCACTACAAAAATAGCACTATACGCTGATGATACGGCTATCTATGCATCGTCTTTTTATGCTCAGGCTGCGAAATCTCGCATTGCACATCACCTGAGTTTATTGACGCCGTATTTTGACAAATGGAAACTTAAAGTGAATCCCAGGAAGACGGAACTTATTATCTTTTCGCGCAAATTCACTAACAACAAAATCTTATCACCACTCGTGGTCCAAAATACTCCTATCAAACCAACAAAAGAGGTGAAATACCTGGGATTCAAACTAGACGCCCGACTCCATTTCAATAAGCATGTTGACTATGCTGTACAAAAGACTGCCATGGCCCGAAGAAAGTTGTACTCTCTTCTGGCGCCAAATTCTTTCCTATCACCTCGAAATAAACTTCTGCTCTACACCTCCACCATAAGGCCCATACTGACCTACGGATCCCCTGTCTGGCACTCTGTCTGTGATTCCACGAGACGACGTGTTCAGAGGACCCAAAATAGGTTCCTAAGAGGCGTCCTATCGGCTGACAGATACACCAGAATAACCGAAATGCACGAAGCTACAGGGATGGCCTATATAGCCGACTATATAGATACCATCGCTGAAAAATTTTATCATAGCGGAGTGCAAGGCTCAGTCCTCACGCGAAATATCACCCAAGTAAGAGCAAACTGACCGCCCAACCCATGGTCCCCTGTATAAGCGACTTCCCATATTTTATGAGGATTTTGTCCCTGACAGTACGTGACGACAAACAAACATTGCCTGCCAGTTGCAGACAGTCGTTTCTAGCAGGCTGGAAACGCACAAATCCAACATGACGTGACTTGACGGGTTCGTCCTGCCTCGTTCTGGCTGGTGTTGGCTGGTTCTTGCACCGATCGGGGCGGGGGCGAATGGATTTGGTCATCTAGTTGAAACTGCCGGCGGTTAACGCCACGGCTGACAGTATCAAACTTAAAGGTCGAAGCAAAAGGGGTTTTTGGCTTCCCTTCAGGAAGACCTTTTTTCCTTAATGAATGCCCCTCGAATAAAACCAAAACCGCCACTTCAAGACTATCTCCTGACGTTGTCGTGCGTATGGCTAGCTCGGGAATGTCCATGTTAGGGCACTGCCCAGGTAATGGACGACTTAGCGCGCCTATTTAGATCATGGGCAAAGAGCAACCGGCCGAACATCTGGCCAGACATGGGACATTTTACTGACTTATGTTTTTTGATTTAAACTTTGTTTGTGAATTTAGTAATGTGAATGTTTAATAAATTTTATCTATCTATCTATCTACTTGAAGAAGAACCATGTTTGAAAATCATATTAATTCAATCCAGAAGAACCTGAATGTTACCTACGATCCGTCGAATAAACGACGTAACATGTATATCTATATATATTTTTTTTCAAAAGAGATAGACTTTGGAGGCCATTACTTGAAACATGCATTCTTACATTACATTCTTCTTCAAGTGCCACACGCTTGCCAATACTCGTGGTAGTTTGCGATTGTTGCTTTCCAAGAGGTGACTGCGTGAAAAGAACAAGAAAAATTTTCATGCCTAGGCCAGGGATCGACCCATGGATCTCAGGGTGGGCAAACGAATGCATTCACCACCACGCCAATTCAGGTGAATACGGGGTTTAGAGTCGTCACTATGACATACAGCCCGATAGTCCACCCCTGGAGTCGTCATTGTATCAAACTAATGATTTCGCTTACCTTCTGAAGGAACTATTAATCGCTTGTTCGAGATTAGGTCTGGAGTCTTGCTCCCTATATATCATACCATGATTTTTAGTACTGGAAGTTCTGGCAATACTGTTGGTACTTTGGGCTCCTACGTGCAAGATGGACAAACGCCGCCATCTTTTCCGTCATTGCCCTTCAGTTTGGGCCCGTCGCCTGCTAAGCACTTTGATTTCTTCGAAACCTGACCTGAGCCACTTGCTAGGGCTTCTCGAACGCGACCGACTTTCGGTATGTTTCCTTTTTCCCATAATTATTACGAACGGTTAAATAGTTTGGGAAGATTTCACAAACGTGGTAATCTCTGCGCACAAAAAACAGTCATGAAGGGCGGTCAAAGGGACCAGCCAATGGAGGGGCAATGACAGGTGTCTTTCAGCTTTGAAGATTGTGGCCATCTCGTACAAAAATGGTGTACTACATTGTGATTTTCCTAGAGGAGGAGGCGCAAGTAAAATTTGTATTTTAGTGTGTATACTTTGCAGAGCTTTTGTTTTAAATTAATGATCACTGTGAATGTATATTTTAGACAAACTGATGATGGTGGAGAAAGACACCGAAACGTATTTGTAACATTTCAAATAATAAACAATAAAATTGACTGGAACCCAGGAATTTATTTTGAAGTAAGTTGAAATACAGCCAGGAAAATATACACAATGAATTGTAATTAATACATGATTTTATGTCCAAATTGCGATTTCGTGTTTGAGGGACGAACGAAATAAAAAATATACAACTAGTACAAAACACTCGTCATATTCAGGAAGTAAAGAACGTCCCAATATTTTCAAATTTGAAACGTTGAGCTTTTGAAACGCGGACGTACAATTAATTCATTTACCAGTTTGTAACACCTTTTTTCTTTCTATGTATATAAAATTCAAATCGTTGCTTGTTCGCCTTGGGAAAGGAAAACCGTTACAACTTTCCATCTAAATTCCATTTCGACTTACAATTCAGGAGGTATTTTACGTTTAATAACCACAGCAAAGTACAGTAACTGTTATTGAAAATGTTATTAAAACTCGCGAAAAAATTCCAGTTCTACTACCCAAAAACACTTAATTTAAATTATATAATCCGGGACAGCGCGTACGCAGTCCCGACTACCAAAAATTACGCGCCCGAGTTATTCGCATTAGGAATAATCGCAGGGGTCAGCCCACCGTGGTGCAATGGAAGGGCCTCACCCCGGGGGGACCGCCTTATTGATCACGGTAAACCCCTACGCCAGGTAAGTATGCTTTTCGGTACCTAACGCTGTTCTTTAAACAAAGCTCGCAGTCTTTCATCGAACAGATATAACAGCGCCGCCATCTGTGGTACCTGCAGAACTAGAATGATAAAGATTCACTATCCTTGAATCAACCAGCTGTTGCAGTAATGATGGTTCGTGTATTATGAAAATAAAAACTGTTCAAATAATATTTAAACATTTTAGTAGATATTTGTTCGGCTTGTGACTTTCTCAATGTTGAATTCCGGAAACAGTGTGTACCTGTCGGCGATCTTCGGGCCGGTCACAAATATGCCTTATTCGGGGATAGCAATTAAGAATTTGTCCCTCCAGCTTAGCATGTTCCCAACAATTCCGACACTCTTCCTTCCAAATTTTGGAAATAAAGAACAAAAACTAGCAAAATTATCTTGAAAACTTGGACCCGGTGATAATACGGTATGAAAACTCTCCAAGAATTTCTAAGGCAAATCCTTCACTAACTTTCCGCCCATTCATGGCAACAATGGACTGGTCTACAACGATAAGGAAAAAGCGGAAGCTTTCGCCGACTCACTGGAAAGTCAGTTCAGGGTCGACTACTCCATGGGTAAGTGCTCAGACTTCGAAGAAAAAGTCGCGAACCATTACCTTTTAAACGGAAGAAACTATCCCCCCAATCACACTAGACGAACAAAACACAAATCAAAATTTTAAAATCTAAAACAGATCCAGGCATAGACAAAATTTCAAACAGGGTAATTAAAAGGCTCCCCGAAAACATCCTGCTAACATTACTAATACTAATAAAAAGTGCCTTTGCGCTCAGAGAATTGCCGACAGCTGGAAAACTGCGGCGGTAGTTCTCATTCCAAAGTCGCACAAGAATAAAACCTTCGCCCAAAACTGGTGCCCAATTAGCCTTCTGCCAACCTTTTCTAAACTTACGGAGAATTTCTTCAAAGAAAGACTCTTGGAAAAAATCTCCCATAACCACGGAATCCCCCACGAACAATTCGGCTTCATGAGAAACCATGACTCCGAATTGCAAGTGGCTAGACTTGTAGATGACGCCAATCTAGGGCTCCAGGCGAAATCCTCTTCGGGGGTTATTCTCCTGGACATATAGAAAGCGTTCGACAAGGTCTGGCACGAAGGGCTAATCTGAAAATTGGACAACCTCTACAATCTGTCAATTATTTTTGTGCAGTTTGTAACAAGATTTCTGAAAGACGAAAAATTCCAAGTCCGACTAAACAACCTTCTCTCCACCCTAAGAGCTGTGGAAGCGGGAGTTCCGCAAGGATTCCCCCTTTCACCAACTCTCTACAATATTTACACTGCTGACATCCCTAAAGGTCTCGGCACAAAAATTGCCCTGTTCACCGACGACATCTGTTTATACTATACGACGAAAAACTCCAACTACATAACACAAAGCTACACAGACATCTAGACTGGACATCAGACTTCAGACAGACAACAGACTGGACAGACACATGGAAAATTAAACCCTACTACCCCTACTAAACCGCCAAAGTAAACTCTCACTAAAAAATAAAATCCTCCTTTATAAACAAGTTAATCCAAAAGAAATTCCTGAGTTCCAGTCAATTTTATTGTTTATTATTTAAAATGTCACAAATACGTTTCGGTGTCTTTCTCCACCATCATCAGTTTGTCTAAAATACACATTCACAGTCATCATTAATTTAAAACAAAAGCTCTGCTAAAATATACATACTAAAATACAAATTACAAACATATTAAAAAGTATATTAAAAACATAGGTTCACAGGTGATGAGTTAGAACAATCATGTTCGGGAAAAAATTAGAATCTATTGTTTAGAGATGTAAATTTTTACTTACATGTATGGCTGTTTCCACCTTCACATTTGACAAGCTATTGAAAAATCTTTACTTTGTTCAATATCGAGCGAGAGAATAAAGAAACTGTTTATGTTTGGCTTTTTCTTTGCATTCTAGGAATATCAATTGCTCTGCAATTCTTCAATATCAGGTGTTTATATTTTATGTAGTTGGTTTAATTAGTGTATGTATGTGTTCATTTAATTAGTGTATGATATACAGAGTTAAGATTGTCTGTGTCTGATCTACAATTCATTGCATTCTGATGTTTTTTAATTTGTATTTGTACATTGTATCATTTCATGGATTCTTTTCTTATTATAATTGTCTTCATTGGTTAATATTTTTGTCAAAATCAAAACTATGTAACATTTGTTGTGCATATTGTGCTAATGCTGTTCCATTTTCGTTAACCTTTCTTAAGCTATATTTACGTTCGTATATTCTTTTCTTTAAATATTGTCCTGTTTGACCTATGTATGTGTTGTCACAGTTCAAACACTCAATCTTGTATATTACATTAAGTATTTTTGCATTTGAACATATTTATTTCAATTAAGACTTTTTCATCTTTCACTTGCTCTTATTCTACGGCTCCTTAATGTTAACATCATTTAGCAATTATATCTAACATCAGTTGTACTATTCTACCTTAGCCTAGCTTAACCTAACTTAACCTAACTAACCTAATCTTACAACTTTTCTTGCTTCCTAACTAACTTAATGCTAGTCCATGGTCCTCGTTGTGGTGCTGGAACTGGTCATCGCGTGTGGTCCTCGTCTTCTTCTTGTACTGGCTTAGCCTAATTTAACCTAATCTTACATCATCTCTTGCTTCCTAACTAACTTAATGCTAGTCCATGGTCCTCGTTGTGGTGCTGGAACTGGTCATCGCGTGTGGTCCTCGTCTTCTTCTTAAACTGTGTCCGCAGGGAGCAGTCTGCGGTCACACTGGAACTTCTTTGTGCAAGAATCCCTGACTGTGGGATTCTTGCTTTGCCGGGCCCTGTCCAGGAACTTTGATGTTAAGCCCTGGATGTGGTCCAGCAGGTCTTCTGTCTTCAGGTCCCTTTGGAGGGTTGTGTTCCTCACAAAGTACGGGGCCTTGGCTGCTGTCCTCAGTATCCTGTTCTGGATCCTTGCTAGCTTGAGTTTCTGGCTGGTGCTGGCCGTGGACCACGCTGGTGATCCATAGGTCAGTACAGGTCTGATTAACTGCTTGTAAGCTCGGACCTTTGTTCTTAGGACGAGCTTACCTGTCAGCAGTGGGTAGTAGGCCTGGAGCAAGTATCTTGCCTTCGATATAGTGGCTGTCATCTGTTCGTGCCAGACCAGCCGCTTGTCATAGATAAGTCCAAGATAGGTTATCTTGGACTTCCATGGTAGCCGCTGTCCTTCAAGCTCCAGCTGGCCTGGCGGGTTCTGGAGTCGTCTCGTGGTGAAGTGTATAGTTTGCGTCTTCACCGGATTGAACTCCATTTTCCATTTCCTGCTCCATTTCTGGACCTGGCCGAGATGTCTTTGGAGTCTCTCCTTCATGTAGGGGCCGTTCCCTGTGGCAGTGAGTGCTACATCATCTGCGTAGATGTAGCACTCTGTTGTCTTGGTGGTGGGGAAGTCTGCCATGTAGATGTTGAAGAGGGTGGGGCCCAGCACTGATCCTTGGGGTACTCCTGACATCACCGGTTTGCTGTCTGTGAGCTGACCATCTATTTTAACCTGGAAGCTGCGTCCAGATAGGTAGCTGCTGATGAGCTTGGTTTGGTGTCCCGGAAAGCCAGCTTTGATCATCTTGGCTAGCAGGGCCTGGTGCCAAACTTTGTCAAACGCCTTTGACATGTCTAGGAAGACAGCTCCTAGACCATCTCGGCGGATTAACTTTTGCTGGATCCTTGTTGTGAGCCGGGTCGTGAGTGTGGTGGTGCCATGACCCGGCCTGAATCCATGTTGCTCATCTAGCAGCACCTTCTTGTCTTCTATTGTATCCTGGATGTGGTTCAGGATACATCTTTCCATAATTTTGCCCATCATGGGTAGTAAGCTGATGGGCCTGTATGACGTAAGCAGCTTCCGGCTTGCTCTCCTTTTGGGCACCAATACCACTATTGCCTTCTTCCATGTGGTAGGGAAGTATTGAAGGTCCAGGGTTGCATTTGCCACTGTGGTGAGGTCCTCAATTGTTGTTTTCGGGAATTTCTTGAGAACTTCATTTGAGATTCCATCATGTGCAGGGGTCTTTCTCTTTCCTGCCCTCTTAGCTTTGCGCAGTGGCATTATCGTAACCAATGAGGTCTATCCGAGGTGCGATTATTGTTGGAAGGCGACGCAAATAGAAATTCACAAAGTGAACAATAATATTAAATTATTATTATATTGGTTAAAGTCGACACCCCCCTCCTCGTGGGCTTCTGGCGGACAACGACTGACAGGCTATAAGTCGGAGTTCTTTTTGGGTCTTACTACGCAATAAGCTCCTGTCTACGGCTAAGAGGTGTAAAGAGGGACTGGGTACCCCTCGGAGGTCGGAGGAATTTCGGCCGAAGCTCCTGTTCTGCTCCGGGGACATCGTGAAGATGGACTCGGGCTCCGATATGGAGTTTGAGCGCGACGAAAGAGGATCCAAGCGGACCAGATATGAATCTCCAAGAGATGAAGCCATCGTTGGACTTATAGAGGACAGGATGGACTCGCTCGAGAGCACGGTGGACAGTATGCAGGAACTGATCCCCAAAGTCCCAAAGGAAGTCAGAAAAACAATGACAAAATACCTGCTCAAGATGAAGGAACTGTCCCAGGGCTTAAAGAGCTCCCTACTGCATGTGCTCAAACAAAATAATGAGCAAATGGTAGAAGTTAAAGCAATGATCCAAGCACAAAATGCAAAGATCAACGATATACAACAGCAACAAAAACTAAACAAGGCTCCAACCCCTACCTATGCTGGAGTGGCTTCTGTAACAAGTAGCTCAGTACGCGTAGCGGGCATTCGAAAACCGATCGCAACGGGGAAAACGTATAAGATACAGATATCCTCGAACGGCGACCAAGTCACCGGGGAAGAACTCAAAAGGGCAACCATGCAAACGATCAAGCCTAAAGAGGTCGGGTTCAAACCCAACCGTATCTACGCCACCAAAGACAACAAGGTTATCATCGAAACATCGGATGACTGCGTAGATAAGGTCAAAAATTATGCGGCTCAAAAGAAATTAAAACTAAATGTAAAAAGTCTGGACAAGTTTCGTCCAAGACTGGTAATCTTTAATGTGCCATCTGACATCAACCAGGACACATTAACACAAGAAATAATCACACAAAACAACCTCCAAGGAGTAGAGGAAATTGAGATTACACCAATCTACAAATTTGGCCCAAGAAACAAGCACTTCGTCCACCGGACAGTTGAAGTCAGTGCGAAAACCAGAGTAGTCTTGTTGCATATGAAAACACTATTCCTAGACTGGCACTCTTGTAAAATAGAAGATAAAATATACATCTCTCAATGCTACAACTGCCAGGGATACGGGCACACGGCACACAAATGCAGGAACAAGGTAGCATGTGGGTACTGCTCGGAAGAGCACGACTCAAGGACATGCCCAAAAAAGGAGCAAACTGAAAAGCACAAATGCGTTCTTTGCGTAAGAGCAAAGATAGAGGACAACAAACATCGTCCCAGGGACTCCAAGTGTACTGCATACAAACGCAGGATGGAAAATTATGTCTCTAACATCGATTTTGACGTAAATGAAGATTAGCTCCAATCTTTTAAAGATAGGGCAACAAAATCTTCATCACGACTATAATGCCAACAACAGCGCCCTTGCTGATGCAATCGAAAAGAAGATTGACATCCTGCTGCTGCAGGAGCCTTACTGTCACAAGCTGAAGGATAAATTCAATATGCCCTTTGCGGCTGGATCTTACGAGCTAATTGCAGAACAAACAAGCAAATTCAAAGCATGCTAGTCATATTGAATCCAACAGTAAAAACACTTAAACTGACTCAATACACAGAGGAACATGCAGCAGTCGCTCTCGTCTCCATAGGTGGGTCACGGGTCTATGTGGGCTCCTTCTATTGGCCACCGAAAAAGGACGCAATTGTCGAGAAACATCTCTCCTACATGGAGGAGCTAAATACTGAAAGTCAGCTACCCAAGATCTACGCAGTTGACACCAATGCACATCACCCTGCTTGGTTTTCAGACAGTATAGACTCAAGAGGAGAAAATCTCATTGCCTTCCTAAATAGGGAAGGATTCTTCATCAGCAATGAAATAAGCAACTACACAACTTTCGGTGGAGTACGGGGAGACACCAATATAGATGTAACGATATCCACGTTGGAGGCAAGCATAAGAATATCCAACTGGACTGTGCACAATACATCGATCAGTGACCATCGGCTGATCACATTCGACTATGTCCTACATCAAACTCGAAACGAAGGCATCACCTTCAAGCGAGTCAGAAACACCATCAACTCCAGCAAGGCAATCGATCTGACCATACAAGTAATGGCAGAAATTGAAAAGAACACAATCTGGCAGCCTACCACGACAAACATCGATCTCAGGATCCGCGCTCTCACCGAGGGCCTAAAGCTCGTCGCTGAACGCTCAATTCCCATCAGGAAAATATACTCCCGCAAACCCGTGTGGTGGAATGAAAGAGCGGAACTATTAAAGAAGCGTATGTACAATAGCAGAAGATCAGCCCAAAGGGAAAGAAGAGCGCATGAAAGGGACCGTCTCTTTGCCGAGTATCACGAACACGCTCGAAAATTCCGAGAATACGTGAAAACAACAGCAGTCAAATCATGGGATGAATTCGTAAACACAGAACTCACCAATGACCCATGGAGCCTACCATATAAACTGGCGGCACAAAAATCTCGCAAGAAGGCGAACTATGAGCAATCACTGCTCGACTCTAACACCGGCAAGACAACCATCACCTTCGAAGATACCGCTGCAGAGATGGTCAACACCTTCATACACACAGATGACCCAATGGGAGACTCTGCTTTACATTCGATACTCAGAGACCAGGCCAACATCTACCACAGCAGCAAAATAGACGCAATGGACTCCATCACAGAGGACAGCGTGCTTGAGTATTTAACTCAGATAAACACCAAGAGAGCTTGCGGACCCGATGAGATCCCAGGCATTTTAATAAAGACAGTGGCTCCTGCAATAGCGGAATTTCTAGCTAGGATCTTAAACGATTGCTTCAGGTTCGCATATTTCCCATCAGCATGGAAGATTGGAACACTGGTCACCATCCCAAAAGGAAATAAAGTCAATGAGGACCCGAAGGCAGTCCAACCGCTCACTTACTGGCCATATTTGGTAAAATGCTGGAGCATTACATTAAAGCTCAACTGCTGGACGACCAGCCAAATCACGAACTACACAAAGATCGGCAGTTCGGATTCGTCAAGGGCAAAAGCACCGAAGACGCTATCAAACTAGTGCTCAATGACGTGAGCAGCAATCATAAATTTAAGGTCGCTATCTTTATAGATATAAAGGGGGCCTTCGACCACTTATGGTGGCCAGCTGTCCTGGATTCCTTAAAGAAGCTCAACCCGTCCAAGAATCTATACAATATCATCAGAAGCTTCTTGGAAGATAGAACCATAGTATACCAATGCGGAAACGCAAACATAGCCAGACAAATAGAGAAAGGCTGCCCACAGGGCTCCAAATTGGGACCTAATCTGTGGAACCTGGCAGTTGACCCGCTAATCGAAGCATTTGAATCCATCGCAGATGCAAACATCGTGGCTTATGCAGACGACCTATGCATAACTACTTGGGGGCACAACAGGGGCAGAGACCTATGCATAACTACTTGGAGGACAACATAGCCAAGGCAATAGGTATACTAGAGGATTGGGCAGAAATGCAGAAGCTGACCTTCTCGCTAAGTAAATGCAAGTACATGGCGTTCGGAGATAAAATCTCACGTAACCCTAAGGTGAGGCTAAAGGCTCAACCAATAGCCAGAGTTACTAACTACTCATACCTGGGAATAATCTTAGATGAGAAACTAAATTTCCTAACACATGTCACACACACTTGCAGTAAAGCCAAGGGCATCTTTCAGTGGCTCAGAAGGGCTACGAGCAGACTATACAACGTCACGCACTCCTCACTCAGGACAATCTTTCACATAGGCATAATGCCCTTGTTCACATACGGAGCATCACTATTCGAACACAGAATCCACTTGGCACGATTCAGGATCAAGTACAACTCTGCAAGAGGGGCAATTGCAAGAGCCATCATAGGCGCATACAGCACCACCTCTATGGAGGCCCCTGCTGTCTTGGCCAACATCCCGCCTATCGAAGAACTCATTTATGAGCATCTCGACAAACGAAAGCACCACCAAGGCCTCACAATACAGAGGGGTGATTCCACGATCGAACCACAGCAAAGGCTCAACAAGAAGGCCCTGAACGAGCAACTGAGGGAGCGAACGCTCAACACATGGCAGCATCAATGGGACACTGCGGACACGGGCAGATGTACACACCAATGGCTTCCCGATATCTATTGCAGACAGAGCATAAATCTCATCTGTAATAAGAGAACAGTCCAACTTCTCACGGGACATGGGCAATTCAGGACCCATTATAAACGCATAGGCAAAAGCAGCTCATCAGACTGCGAGAATTGTAGCACGACAACACCGGATCAACCGATCCACAGGATCTTCGAATGCGATAAGTACAACGCCCTCAGGCGAGATCTTAACACCTTAATCGGCGATCAACTTGAGGCCTGGAGACTGCAAAGGTCTACAGAAACAGCCAGAAGGAGATTACCGGATCTCGGCGCAGAGTCAACAGAGGACAATCTCCTGATGCTAGGACCTGGCCGCCTATTGGAATTCTTGATGGACACTGGAAACTCGGACTTCCTTGCTGAGTTCGTCAGACACTGATGAAGGAGCAGAACAGTAACCTAAAGGTAAATCCCAAAAAGTCAAGACCCAAAACAGTGTAAACCTACTTGCTTGCAATAAATGGGCAAAGTTCAAACTCAAACAATCTAAAAGTGCATATTGAAAATGCACAGCTCAAGTAAGCACATAAAGGAGGGTATTTGGAACCTCCTGGGGAAACCCACAATTAGGTGGACCCTACCTCTAACCCAATGCACAGTTGCTGGAAGCAAGTCGGCAAATTAGTTGTAACTTAGGAAATAAATATAAATAAAGAAACTTAATTCAATACACACATAACTCCCTCAATTCTTGCCGACAAGTCCCAATAACATACCTATCAAATCCTTTCGGGGGCACTCTCAGATCCCCTCAGGGTCTGGGAGTGGTACGTGGGAGGTGGGACCCCCCCTTTCTTTCTTCTTCTTCTTTCCTGCCCTCTTGATGATGTCCTGGATGATCTCACTGGTGACTTTCTTGACTTGTGTTGTTGTCTGCCAGTTTTGGAAGTGGGCGGCTACTATGTTTTCGTGCGATATTTTGTGGTTGAATCGAACTGAAATTGTGCTCGTTATTGTGCGTTTTTGTGTTTAACATTGAAACATTCCTTATCGGGCAACTACCGGGTTTGCGCGATAAGTGGAATGAATCTCGGAAGCTCGCTGGAATCCGAGTTGGACCGGGGCTCCCAAGGGAGCTACTGTCTAAGGCCCAGGACCAAGAAGAGGGGTAGGGTGCCCAAGTCCGACCCAACATCGCCAGCGTCACCAACCCCGGCTCCAAAAAAATCGGCGATGGCGGAGGCTGTAGGGGTGTCGCGGGCGACTTCAGCGGGCGCAGCGGATGACGGGTTCGTAGTCCCGCGAAGGACTGTGGCGTGGAGCACGCTGATTGTTGCTCCAGAGGCCTCCACGACGCTGAAAAACCGCTTTGCGCCCATCCAGCCGCCAATCGTAGATGAGCCTCCAACACTTCCCAACACCATCGTAGGGACTGAACGGGAAGCAGATGCTGAGAGCCCTGCGGCAACTCCAAACAAGACCAAGAAGGCAGAAAAGCCGCCGCCAATTGTGATCGCTGGAAAACCCAGCGATCACACAATGCTGATTGGTAGTATAAAAGGAATCACCAGTCAGCCTTTCACGCTGAAGTACACGAAGGCTTCGTTAATCGTGTACTGCACCAGCATTATGGACTGGGCGGCGGTGAAACGATCCCTGGAGGAGGACAAGAGCCAGTTCCACACTTACGCCCCTTCGTCGGAAAAAACCCACGCGTTCGTCCTGAGGGGCTTGGAGGGGAATGTCGATCCGACTGCCATAAAGCAGGATCTGGCAGACCAAGGACTGGAAGTGAAAAGTGTCTTCAAAATGAAGACACTTTACAGGCCGCTCTACCTGGTCGTCACCAGCGACAAGGCAACCCTCCGAAGGCTTAACGCCGAGGCCAGGGTGGTGTGCAGTGTCAGGGTTTCGTGGGAAACCCGCAAAAACCGGAAGACCCTGACACAGTGTCGTCGTTGCCAGGGCTGGGGTCATGTCTCCGGGAACTGCCACCGGGACTTTAAATGCTCCCGATGCGCTGGGGGGCATGAAATCACCGCCTGCCCCGTTGGGGCTACATTAAAATGCGCTAACTGCGGTGGGCCTCATCGTAGCTTTGACGAGGCTTGCCCAGTATACATTTACAAACAGGCGCAAGTCCCGGCGGAGAAGCAGCGTTTCGTTCCTGCTCCTCTTCCAACGAGGCCAGCCTGGGGTCAAACCAGTCGAGCCCCTGGCCCGATCCACCCTTCACCCCTAAGCAGCAGGACCATGGCGCCAGTTCACGCCAACAGGACCATGCTGCCCCCGCCACCGCCTTCATTAGCTGAGTTTCGCTGAGGCAGCACGAAGCTGTCCCGACGAGCTCCGCCCACCCAGCCCATGGTATAAATGGGAACGCGGTGGCCATGCTGGGCAGTGTCCAGCGGGAATTCGCCGAGCTGTCGTCGCAAATCAACTTGGAGGAGGTGATCAAGGCGGTAAGATTTTACAGCGCTGCATTGAGGGGTTGCGTCTCGAAGACAGACAAATTCCTAGTCTCAGCGCAGTTCTTCAATGAAGATATTAACAGCTTCGATTTTTAAGCCCTGATTTTGCCAACTGTGCCCTATGAGGATAGGAGAATGGAACTCATGCGGACTCCGGAGTCGTCTCGGTGAGTTTGTGCACTTCCTTCGGACCGAGGATGTCGACGTGGCGTTGATTGTCGAAACATGGTTGCGCCCCGGGGATATACTTAGGATTCGGGGGTACAGGCTCGAACGTGCCGATAGGCCCGGTTTAAGGGGAGGGGTGGCCATAGCGGTCAAAACGTCAATTCCATACAGGAGACTGTCACACAGGCAGTCATCAATAGAGAACGTCGGCGTTGAACTTCCTGATGGAGTTTTGATCTACTGTGGCTATTTCTCCACCGTACGCTTACAGGCCGCTGATGTCGATCCATTCTTCATAAACAAAAATAGGGTGTTGCTAATGGGAGATTTCAACGCCCGCCATCCACTATTCAATAACCCTGGACATAAAAACGCAGCCGGCAATTTTCTAGCCGACTACGTTCGCGACAATGGCCTACGCGTTATGCCCACTTCATCCCCAACGCATTACCCGAACAGTGGAGGGAATCCATCCTACCTCGACTTCGGAATTGCCAAAGGACTCACCAATCTCACGGAGATGGTGGTTATCACACAAACTAACGACTTTCAATAATCATACGAAAATTTCGATTTTCGCGAATATCGAAAACGACTACAAGACCTGACGTGTATTCCGGGCCAGATTGATACTGTCGAAGCTCTAGAGCATGCGGTAAAAGGTCTGACCAGGAATATACAACGGACACAGCAAGCTTTGGCTTGCTCGATGAGAACAACATACATAGAGCTGAAAGGTACGACATATTCCTGGAAGAATTTACAACTCAAATAAAAGGCGTTAAAATTTTAGACTTAAGAATTAACAAAGCAGATATAGATCACATTAACATCTTTCATGACGCAACATATAGGTTCAGTATATCGCACCACTTCATATACACTGATGCTTCCAGAGCCGAGCAACGGAATGGTTTTGGAGTATATATTCCAAAAATAGAATATAGTTTCTCGTCCAGATTACCTAACGAATTGAACATTTGTTCAGCAGAGTTAACTTCAATCAATCATGCTCTTGACATAGTCCGATCAAAAGACTTAAAAAAGTGCATTATTTTTACAGACTCATTGAGTGCAATCGGGAGACTTCGCAGGAGCACATTGAATATTAATAATGACTACAACACAATTAAAACTAAAGCGAAAATTGTGAGTTTGACTAATGAGGGTTTCGACATACACATCGCATGGATTCCGGGTCATGTGGGCATTGTGGGCAATGAAATGGCAGACAAATTGGCTAAGATTGGTTCCTCCCTTAATATACCAATGAAAGTAGACATAGACAAACATGAAATATTCCAAATCATTAAACAAAAAATTTTAAGAGATTTCGCTGATAAATGGCAACTTACGCGACAAGGTAAATCGGGTCGTTTTACTAATATAATAGATGAATTCCCTGTCAAGCGATGGTTTGATGAACTAGAATACGTGGACAGAAGACACATCTCTACCATAATTAGAATGCGTACGGGCCATTGTTGCAACGGGTCCCATCTTTATAGAATAGGTATTAAGAACGACCCCAATTGTGAATGTGGTCAAATAGAAAGCCTGGAACACTTACTGTTTGAATGCCCCATAAATCGATTAGATAATTTTGATCTATACGGTGAGTTAAATAAGAATGGAGTCCCCCTGCCTCTCTCGCTGAATGATGTACTTGGTAATCATCTTAATCGCAGAACTCTAGCCTTGTTTAGATTATTTCTCAACAAAAATAAAATTAAACTATAAAAACAAATTTTCTTATTACAGTTCTAAACTCGGGCGCCTGTATGCTGTCCACCTGAACCTGCTCCATGTGATATGTCAGATGATATTTTTGTTCTCCAGTATATGTTTAACTGTCCCCGCTCCGATAAATATACTAAGAACCTTATAAAGTAAAAACAACAGACGATAAATTCCTGAGATCTTAGATCTCTCCACAATGAGCTGGCAAATAGCCCAGAGGAGCTGCGCCATTTGAGTAAAGAAGAAGAAGAAGTAAAGCCGGGCAAAAACCCGACCGAACCCGCCTCTTATAGGCCAATTTCCCTGTTGAACACCCTCGGCAAATTAGCCGAGAAGGTCATCCATTCGAGATTACAGGCAGCAGCCGAGCTTCGAAGTTTAATCCCGGATGAGCAGTTTGGCTTTCGACCAAGACACAACACAACGCTGCAGACTGCTAGGATCGCAACGGATGCCTATGCAGCATTTAATAAGCTTCAAAGTACGGTTATGCTGCTTCTCGACATGCAAAGCAGGGGCTTTGACACAGTCTGGCACACAGGCCTGCTGTACAAGTTGTTTGCAGTGCATTCACTGCCACTCTACCTAGTTTCCCTGATAGCGTCCTACCTAAAAAACCGTTCCATCCAGGTGAAAGTGGAGAATTCCACTTCTGCCAAAAGACGCATCGCGGCAGGTGTACCACAAGGAACAGTGATTTCGCCGCTGCTGTATACATTGTACACAGCAGACATTCAAAAACTTCCCACTACAAAAATAGCACTATACGCTGATGATACGGCTATCTACGCATCGTCTTTTTATGCTCAGGCTGCGAAATCTCGCATTGCACATCACCTGAGTTTATTGACGCCGTATTTTGACAAATGGAAAATTAAAGTGAATCCCAGGAAGACGGAACTTATTATCTTTTCGCGCAAATTCACTAACAACAAAATCTTATCACCACTCGTGGTCCAAAATACTTCTATCAAACCAACAAAAGAGGTGAAATACCTGGGATTCAAACTAGACGCCCGACTCCATTTCAATAAGCATGTTGACTATGCTGTACAAAAGACTGCCATGGCCCGAAGAAAGTTGTACTCTCTTCTGGCGCCAAATTCTTTCCTATCACCTCGAAATAAACTTCTGCTCTACACCTCCACTATAAGGCCCATACTGACCTACGGCTCCCCTGTCTGGCACTCTGTCTGTGATTCCACGAGACGACGTGTTCAAAGGACCCAAAATAGGTTCCTAAGAGGCGTCCTATCGGCTGACAGATACACCAGAATAACTGAAATGCACGAAGTTACAGGGATGGCCTATATAGCCGACTATATAGATACCATCGCTGAAAAATTTTATCATAGCGGAGTGCAAGGCTCAGTCCTCACGCGAAATATCACCCAAGTAAGAGCAAACGATCGCCCAACCCATGGTCCCCTGTATAAGCGACTTCCCATATTTTATGAGGATTTTGTCCCTGACAGTACGTGACGACAAGCAAACATTGCCTGCCAGTTGCAGACAGTCGTTTCTAGCAGGCTGGAAACGCACAAATCCAACATAACGTGACTTGACGGGTTCGTCCTGCCTCGTTCTGACTGGTGTTGGCTGGTCCTTGCACCGATCGGGGCGGGGGCGGATGGATTTGGTCATCTAGTTGAAACTGCCGGCGGTTAACGCCACGGCTGACAGTATCAAACTTAAAGGTCGAAGCAAAAGGGGTTTTTGGCTTCCCTTCAGGAAGACCTTTTTTCCTTAATGAATGCCCCTCGAATAAAACCAAAACCGCCACTTCAAGACTATCTCCTGACGTTGTCGTGCGTATGGCTAGTGCTCGGGAATGCCCATGTTAGGGCACTGCCCAGGTAATGGACGACTTAGCGCGCCTATTTAGATCATGGGCAAAGAGCAACCGGCCGAACATCTGGCCAGACATGGGACATTTTACTGACTTATGTTTTTTTTGTTTCAAACTTTGTTTGTGAATTTGGTAATGTGAATGTTTAATAAATTTTATCTATCTATCTATCTGGAATATATGGTAATGATCTATACTTGATTTCACCTTCTTTTTTATTATTGTTATAATTTATGTTGTTCCATTTATTGGAATTGTAGATTTTATTTATTCTTCGTTTTATGATTGGTTCGAAGAATGATTTGGGATAGTTGTTCATTATTAGTATTTTTTTTATTTTTTTCTAGATTTTCTGTAGTATACTCATAATGTGCCAATTTAATCGCTCTATCAGTAAGAGCTGTTACAATACTTTTTTTATATTGTAGAGGTGCTTATGATTGGTAATTCAAGTATCTACCAGACCATACATCCTTTGTGTACCAGTTTGTTTTTATTTCCCCATTATTGTCATATATAACCGTCAAATCCAAAAAGTTTAAGGTGTTGTTTTTGTCCTCCTCAGTGGTGAATTTAATGGTGTCATGGAAGGCATTAAACTTATCCAGTGTGTATTGAATTTTATGGTTTGGCAGGCACATTATGCAGTCATCTACGTATCTTTCAAAAAATCCACACTTAAAATTCAAATCAGGTATTAGTTTTTCTTCTAGACTTTCCAATACGAGGTTTGCAATTGTTGCAGCTATGGGAGACCCCATAGCTACTCCATATATTTGTGAATAGAAATTGCCCTCGTATTGGAAGTAAGTGGACTTAAGGCACAGCTCTACCCTCCCAATAAATTAATTTTCGGGTAATGATGTGTATTCTTTTATTTCATCCCATTTATCCCTTATGCATTGTATTGAGTAATCTACCGGGATGTTTGTGTATAACGATACCACATCAAGTGATATTATGCGATGGTTCTCAGGTATTCTCTGCTTTTTTATAAATTCACAGAAACTCCATGAGTCCTTAACGTGATATTCTGACTTTCCCAATATATTACTCAACACAGATGACAGATGTTGTTTGAAGTTTGAAGTGATTAAATCAGAATTACATACGTTAAAATAACGCGGGGTTTTGGACGCTTTGACGCATGTCGCCTCATAAGAAGGTCCTTTCAAACATTTTCGTAATACTTGTTCATCTGATTAGGAAAAAATAAAAATTTCGTTCGGTTTAAGTAAACCATCTAGATATTTATTGTTCACTTTCTACCCAAACTAGCTAGCTATATCTTCAATACCTCTAATTTCCATTTGCGTGCTGTTATGCGTTAATCCTCATAATTGAAATATTCGAAAACGTTTTGCATTTTAACGGGCTGCGTATAATTTTTCAAATTGGCTCTCTATGAAATCTCGTCCATTTTCGCTGTTAGTATAGTGTCGATAATGATTTCAGTTCGTTGGCGATCGACATCTAATTGACGCTTCGCGTCGAACTTATAATTATTAATGTAAATGGGCAATGTTTACATGTCCAATATACATCGGAATTTCGTATTGGTTAATTATGTGTTAAACAAAAATTGATTTGTGGTTTTAGGAATCGCTGATCAAGTTCACATTGGTATGAAATTGAACACAATTGATATTGAAACAAGTGGGTTTTTCGGGTTTTTAGGCCGTCGTTCGGTAGAATTTCTTCTTGACGTTTCGCAAGCACGTGTGGCTTGCATCTTCAGAAGTGGTTTGCTTGAACGCTTACACACGAACAACACGAAAACTGTTGAGTTTTGTTTCTTGGTTATCTCACTATAACTTAAATAGCGTTTCAGGATTATACAAATTTGAAACGTTATAATCTTTACTAATATTTGTTTCACAGTTTATGAATTTTGTTTTATCCCAGGACATTTTTCCGGTCAGTTTGAGGAACACATTCAAAAACACTTTTTAATACAATTATTTGCTAATTATTTTACACAATCTTATCTTGTAATTGTCAAATGTTATTGGTTCTCAGCATCTTTGCAAGATAATTGGCTGGACTGTCAAGCAGTTGTGTTATAAATTGATTGCAATTTCAATAGGAGTAGTAGCGAAGATGGGAACTAGCGTATGGATTAGATAATATTTGGACTCAGTAAATTGGTTTAAAGTTATGTTTGATTAAAAATAATCGAGTTATTTTAGTTGGTAATGTTTGTAATATGCGTTCGATAAATATTATACCATTTTATGGACAGGAAAACTGCAGTAGGAGTTCTGAAAATCGCTTGCAAAATATATTTACAATTCATTATGAGTATTTGGTTAGTTTGGTTCATAGGGCATTCCGTTATTATACATGGTGATTCAAAATTGGCATAATTTCTTTTAAAGGGATATAGGGGCACACTTGGAGAGTACGAGAAAAATATTGGAAATATTTTTTCCCAAAATTTCTAGAAGATATTAAGAGTTGAAAATGGAATTTCAACTTTGTTATTAAGTATTATTTTGAAATGGTTCCATGTTTGATTGGTAGCTTATTATAATACTTAAACATTCCACAAGAAAAATTACGATTTTTACTTCAAATTATGAAAATTTTTGATATTAAAAAAATACCTTTTTACAATTTTTTGTTGAAAATTCAAAGCTACAACAATGTTCTTTGTCTTTGTCATGGAAGTTACAGGCAGAGACAAATAATAATGATACGAGAGGTTCCCATGTTAACATTGAAAACAAGCCCTCGCCGGGGGCTGGGAGAACTAACGGATTTCGCACGAGCTTTCCAATGCATATGCATAGGATATTTTAAATTTTTGGTATAAATACAAACTAGCAATCTTTGATCAAAGCTAATTTATTAAATATAAAAGTAAACAAACATACATGATATTAGAAAATGTAATAAATTTAGTTACGTTGCGTTGAAGACTCGCTAGCGATTATGGCATGGTTTTCGAAAGTTACCTGTAACTTTCATGTATTAGTAAATTCAGATGTAGTATAACAGAGAAGTTCAGTATTTAATCACTTAAACTTAATAACTAGGTGATAATTCAAATTACTGAAGCAAATTTCGTCGTGTTTCATCTAATGGAAAGCTGAAAAATGTTTTTCGGTATATACAAAATATTTACTATTGCACAAGAGACATAAATATTTATATTTTGCTGAGCACCTTCCTATTTACAGGATCAATTAGAAAAGGTAGAAAATCACCTGTACCAATTGAGTAGGAGTTTATTAACCGAATACGAGAAGCTGTTCAAAATGTGATCCCAGAATGCTGCGAAGACTGCGCCATAAAGTGATTACACCATGTTTGAAGTTAAATAAATGGATTGGAAGAATATATTAATGGATTAGAAAATCTCTTGTGATTTAAGAGCTTAATTGTAAATAGATCATTGATCCCTAACCTTTTATAGGATCTGTGGCGGATTCAGGTATATCACTCATTTGCCCCAAAAAGGTTGGCAGCAATGCCGGCAAAGTGACAACGTATTGCTAACCTATTTTATTGTCGTTACTTGCACTTTCTGTTTATCTATTGTTACTGAAATTTTCGATAATTAAGAAACAATAGGTATTTACGTAATGTTATTGAGGCAGATTACCTTGAAAAACATTGTTGCCGTCCTACTGATCTAGGTTTTAGCAAACATCTCAGTTGTTAAGAACAATTAATTTTTTATTAAATGATATTTATGATTTGAATGTATATTATATAGGGTGATTCAAAATTGGGGGTGTTTTGGGAGTACAGAAAAAATAGTAAAAAAATTAGTTCTTATCAAAAACTGAGATATTTGCAAAAAAACTTGATCAGAAGGTCGTCAACAATGTTTTTCAATCTGTCTAATTAACATTACGTAAATCATGCTGCTTCTCAAATATCAAAAGCTCAAGTAACCATAGATCATCACAGAAAGTGAAAGTGACAATGAAATAGATTAGGTTTACCGGTAAAGAGTTTGTCCCTTTCCGCCAATTGGTCTGTTCGCAAATTAATACCCCATACTAGTGATGACGTTATGGCGAGTACAAATTTGCGAGTATCTTTTTGTGCTTCACTATTGTTTTAATGCATTACCAGATTTCGGAAAGTAAACGATGCGAAGCGAAACTATTTTTGCTAGATTAGAATATATATTTTTTAATACGACGCGGCTTAATAATTTGAAAGTTATTAAGTATTATTTGTTAGAGAAAATGTAAATAATATTCAAAAAGGTTTTGATCAGAATCAGCGGTCTCCCGGCAAATAGATTAGTAGAAGAGGCACAAGAAAATCAGTTTAGCAAAGTCTTCAGATATGAATCATCTAGACTTGTTTTTATGGGACCATTTGAAAACAGGGGCTAGTTGTCGCAGGGACAAGTTGTCGGATTCGTTATATCGCCAAAACTAGGGTACTCAGGTTTTCGAAATTGATATTTTCTGAACGGATATGGTAACCCCATCTCTAATTTCTAATAGTGTATTTGATTTCATTAGATGGCGGAACTGTAGTTTGAATAATTTCATTGTCTGATACTTGTGTAATTTTTGCCCTGGGTTAGTTTCATGTGATTTTACAAGAAAATAAGCTTGAAAGCAGGAAAAATGTATATTTTATGATAGTTTATTATGTTTCTTATATCTTCTTAGTTTTGTATGTGGGTTCTATTCTGAAACCGATAAGTTATTTGATCAAATCCTAGAATATACCGGTTTCCGGGGTATGTTGTCTTAATGCGACAAATTTTTCCAAGATTTAAAAACATCGCTACAATTTATATTACCGATGGTTAGAATGATAAAAGAACAACCGATCAAACCCCCGCCGACCCACAGACTATGATGGAAGCTGCAAGGGTAATTAAATTGAGAAAACCTTCATTTTCAATCAGAAAAGCGGTCGAGGAATTTGATGTTCTTTGCAAAGCCCTACAAAGGTTTTGCAAAAAAGTCACTGACGCACAGGTTGCAGCCGAACAATCACAAGTCCAGTTTGGCTATAAAAAAACACGGATGGTCTTCACTTGCGAAGAGGAAACTCGCTTGGAAGAATATCTTAAGAAGGCGTCAGATATTTATTTCGGTCTTACTCCTAAGGAAGTCCGGCGTCTAGCATATGACCACGGAAAAGCCTTGGGAAAAGTAATTCCAAATACCTCGATAGATAATTTCACGGCTGGTCCAGATTGGTTTTCGGGTTTCCTTAAAAGGCATCCACGACTCTCTATACGAACAACACAGGCGACTAGTTTATCGAGAGCGAAAAGTATTAACAAGACCAATGTTGAGCTGTTCTTTAAAAATCTCTGTGCCGTTTTAATATATTTAACATGGATACATGGATATGAAAACGATATATTTAACATGGATGAAACAGGCATCATTACCGAGCGTCGTAAAGATAGAGTTGTTGCAAGAAGAGGCTTCAACCAAATTGCATCATTAGTTTCGGCAGAGAGGCACCCTAGAAACGATGGCTATTGCAGTCTCTGCTGGTGGTAAAAGCGTACCTCCTTTTTTGTTTTTTATTCCCTCGGGTCCATTATAAAGAACATTTTATCGGGACGGTCCTCAAGGATGTATGGGGAACGCAAATCTTTCTGGTTGGATGAAGGAAGAAAAATTCATCCTTTTTATGAGGCATTTTGTCAACAATGTCAAATGCAGTAAAGGTAGGCCTGTTCTACTCTTGTTGGATAACCACGAAGCACATCTTTCGATTCCAGCATTAGACTTTGCAAAAGAAAATGGGGTTGTAATGCTATCATTTTCTCCTCATTGGTCCTCTCAAAAAAATTGTGAATTCTGCTTGTGCCTCATGGATGAAAAATCATCCCGGGTCAACTATACCTATATATGAAATTCCTGGATTTGTCGCCAGTTCTTTGTCACATGCTATCAGGCTTGTTACCATTATGTCAGGATTTCGAGTGGCTGGAATTTATCCGTTGAACAGAGAAATTTTCACTGAAGCAGTTTCTTACCAAGCTACGTCACAGATCGTCCAATACCACCAGAAAACAATAATATTCAAGTAGAAATGCATAACACCGAAAAAATTTCAACTTCATCGTCAAACCAAGAAGCCATAAGAATAATTGTTCTCAAAGTCACTATTCCGGAAGTCGCTGCGCTGAAAGCCATTTTACCCAAAACTCCTGTTTTCGAAACCACAGCTACTTGTTCAACGTTTGCCATAACCGTATTATCACCGGAAGATCCAAGTCCATTTCCAAAAGCTGGTGAAAGACAAAGAAAGAACGGCGGGAGAAAAATGGGAAAGTTTTGCTATTTTCACAGATACCCCTATAAAAGATGAAATAGCAGCTTCAAAATTCCCAAAGGTAAGCAAAAGCTTTTGGAAGTGAAACAGCGAAAAAAGTAACCAAACTAAGGAAAAGAGCTAAAAAATTAAAACTCATCGACGAAGAAATGGTACGTGATGATGAAGAAGAAACATTCTGCATCGTGTGCCATGGACCTAACAGTTCCTCAGTGGTAGACTGGTTGCGATGTGTTGACTGATGCAAATTCAGGGCTCATGAAAGTTGCACAGATGGGAACCCATTCTACGTATGTCTGTATGACCTTTTGTTCAGAATTGTCTTTTGTTGAATGATTTTAAAAACTATAAATAAATAAACCACTGTAGATTTTTATAAAATAATCACAATCATTTTATTAGCGACAAGTTACCCCAGAAAATACGACAATCTGCCCCGCAGTTTGTCATTTTTCCGAGCAGTACAAAAATCACTATAATTTTATATCCAGGACATTTTTTACAATTGCGTTGTAAATAGTATTCGTAACATATGAGAGTACAATATCAATTTATTGATATCCTCATAAATTTAAAAAGAATTCTTAAAAAAAGTTTAAGTACATTTTGAGACAACCAGCCCCGGTGTCCCCTATACATGTTTAAGAATAACAATAAGAGAAATTTAAAGACATCTGATTGATTTGAAAAATCTTTAAGATATTTCCAATAGATATATTCTGAACAAACTTAGCTGCAGTCGTTAAGCCCCTCCTACAACAAGCGCGTAATAATAAGGTTGTTTGCTGATGATGTCATTGTTTGCGAGCTCCTACATATTGCGAAACAGCCAAGGCAATTTCCTGGTTAGGGTTTCAGCTTATTGATCTTTCGTTGGTTGATACTAATACCTATATGAATTCAAATTCGGATACGGAATCATATCAATAATTTCGCAGTAAACTAAAATATAAAAATCAAATACACCATATTATTGCTGTGATAAGTAATAATTAAGAGTTAACCGTTTTGATTAGTCACAATTGTCAATTGATGATTGTTAAGTGGACGAGCCAACCATCCAAAAAATGTACGCATAACAGATATTTAGAAACTTGGCCAATTCAGATGTCGTAGAAAGAATAAATATATTCAATTTATTAATTTTGCAACATGTTTGTTGGATTTAAATAGTTTTAAATTTTTCATTTGTAATTATCAATCGAAATCTCCTTCATTTTTCTAAATTATATATAAAAAATATTTAATTCAGAAATGGATTGAAAAACTGCAAGGAATAAAAGCCCACAAGAAGATTTAAACAATAAATCAAATTTTCCTTTTCACTAGAAGGTTCATTTGTTTTTCAGATTCAACATTGCGGAATAGTGCGAAACTATTCTAATAGTCGAAGAAAGAAATACCTTAAAAAAAGTGATTCCAATCAGAATATTTAAATTGTGCAGTGACTTTTGACGGTAACCCTACAAAACTAAACAGATAATTTTTGACAAATACCCAGCAACTTCGCTATTAGTGAAGCATATTTTAATTTTATTTACGCATTATTTCTAATTTTTAAGATTTAAAAAAAAAGTTTATTTACTGAATTCGTTAATTGCAAACTTAACTAACAGTAATGATTTTTTACTACAAAACATTTTTGTTGAGTATTGTGCCTCAAAATTTTTTCTCCATTTTAAAAAGACAGCATTTACTGATTTATTGCTTTCGGATTGATGAAAGTGCTGTTATTTCACAGTAAAGAACGAATTCTTTATCCAAATGTAACCATAAAGAAACCATCACCTGGAAGGTATCCTTCGATCCTGAGGCTCAACTGTATGGAATAAAAATTGAATTAGTAAATAAATTAATTAAGAAAAGTTACCCTGACGTTTAAATTATAATTCTGCTATATTTATTAAAAAAAAAAGCTAAAAACGAGTATATTTGTAAAATGTGAAATAATGATAATTGAATTGTAACAGAATATGTAAAAATTCGATCTAAAGCCAGGTTCTCACTTACGCAAATTGTTACAACAACTGTCAAATTGCTTGCAATTAATGCTTCACACCAAGCATTCTTGCTTTGGGCAATGAACTGCACGCAATTAGACGCGTTCTATTTTCGTGCGATTCTTCAGATGCAACTCTAGTGTTTTTTGGTGATGTTTTAAGTTGTACTACTGGCGTAGGGCTGATATTGGAGAAATTGAAAATATTTTTAGAGGTGACATCTACAGCTTGATATGCAATCTCTTCGTAATCCATTATTTATGGTTTCTCAAATGGTATTGCAGCCCGGTCCTCGAACACTTGAAGACACACTGGTACTATTATTATAGTTTTAGTCTGCTGCGGAGGACAATGCCACAACACAATTTTCATGTTGTTAAGTTGGTTACTTACTTTGGCTCAGTTGTCAAGCAAGATTGAACTAGTGTGAGTTGCGCAATAAAACTAACTCAAGAGGTAATAAGGGGCAATAAATTAAAGCAATATCTTGCTGCAAAGAATTCCGTTGGTGAGGACCTAGTTTAAGAATTTATTTATTTATATATTCATTCAACTATCCTTGTGCAACAATTTACTGATGTGTTCTTCGGGTATCTTTTCATCAAGATACCAATTATGCCATTAAAACGCCAAGGTAACTTTTCTAAATTATTTTTTTTACTAATTAGAATTTTCGCTGACAGCTTGGGCTTAAGTGCGTTGTAGGATATCTTGTACCTCAGCGGTTCTGTGTGAGCCTTAAGTCCTCTTTAACACTGTATTCAGTTTCTGTCTGCCGCCGACGATCCACCGGATGCTTTGCGGAGCACCGGGGCTCTGCGGGGCACACTTTGAGGAAGGCTGATCCAGGTGAAAGTTTAGTGGTTGCATTTTGATAAAGAATTTATTCTTTATTCTGAAATAAAAGCACTTTTCATCAAACCGTCAACAAAACGAAGAAATTCTGAAAAACATTTTTGGGGAAAATTACCCAACCAAAAGGTTTTGAAAACATGAATCGCCTCATCATTTAAAATTTATCTAATGCAGGAGTGTTTAAACTTGCACCCAAGTAAAAGTAAAAGAAAAATCAGATAAGTGAGACGAAAGTTCTTTAAACAGAGACATAGGCCAACTACCACACGAAAAGTTTTCAGGTATTATAAGTCGTGCACCATCCAGCTTTCTGACGTCTTGTTCACATCTGCTGTTTAATTTACTGATTGTCGGTTTTGATGCTGTTGATTGATACTCTTTTTTGCTTTTGGTTTTGGTATATTTTATGTTTTTGTTACAACAGTTTTATTTCTCCTTCTTCTCTCTCTCTCAATGGCACTGATGCTAGGCATTTGCCAGAGCACAGTTTTATTTAATCTCCCATGTGATTCGGTTTGATTGGTTACAATTTCTCCCTCTTCTCTCCAGCTCAGTTGCGAGCTTGTGCCTATGTAGTGGACTGTATAATTAGAGTTTGACTAAACTTGACATCTGCGATGAATAATATCGTAGGCGATGAGGCAACGGTCGAAGTTATCTTCCGTGTCTCTCTCTGATTACTTGTTCTTCAAATTGGCATTGGCACATATTAATTTTCAAACAAGGATGTCTCCTTCTTATTGCTACGAGTACCTTAAAACTAAGATGATTTTAATAACTTGACATCCAACTACTTATTCTACCTTAACCTGGTCCTAATCCTAACTTAACCTAATACATCATCTCTTGCTTCCTAAGCTAACTTATAACTAGTCCATGGTCCTCGATGTGACGCAGGAACTGGTCATCGCTTTTGGTGCACGTCTTCTTCTTGAACTGTGTCCGTAGGGAGAGGTCTGCGGTCACACCGGAACTTGTTTGTACAAGAAACCCTGACGATGGAATTCTTGCTTTGCCGGAGCTTATCCAGGAACTTCGACGTTAAGTTCCTGATGTGGTCTAGCAGGTCTTCTGTGTGCAGGTCTCGCGTCAGTGTGGTGTTTCTAACATAGTAGGGATCCTTTGCTGCTATCCTCAACATCTTGTTTTGCTGCACTGCCAACTTCTGTTTCTGCGCGATGCTGGTCGTGAACTAGGCAGGCGATCCATAGGTCAGCACCGCGCGTATCAGCTGATTGTCAACTCTCACTTTGGTTCGCAGGAGGAGCTTACCGGTCAGCATTGGATAGCATCCAATCCTAACATGAAGCAGGAAGCTTGTTTTGGCAATTGTGGCTGGCATCTGGTCGTGCCATACTAGGTGTTTATCATCAATGATTCCACGATATTTGATCTTGGACCTCCATGGTACCCTTTGTCCTCCGAGTTCTCGTGCGCTTGGACGTGGTTGTGGATTTATCTATCTGGCTGAAAAGGCGATGGCTTGCGTCTTCTCCGGGTTGAATTCCATCTTCTCTTCCAATCTCTGCTCCATTTCTGGATCTTGTCGAGATGTCTTTGGAGTGTGGCTTTGATTCCGGGACCCATTCCAGTTGCAGTGAATCCTACATCGTCTGCGTAGATGTGTCACTCTGTTTGTGTTGATGTTGGAATATCTGCCATGTAGATTCGGAATAGCAGGAGGCCCAGTACTGATGCCTGCGGTACTCCTGACATCATCGTTCTGATCGTTAACATCTGATCATAGGCTTTGACTTGGAAACGGCGTAGAGACTAGTAGCTGTGGATTAGCTATATTTGGTATCCAGGAAACCCTGCCTTGATAATCTTGGCAATCAGACCCTGGTGTCAAACTTTATCAAATGCCTTTGCCATGTCTAGGAAGACGGCTCCTAGACCGTTAGTTGGGTGGTGGGAGTATTTGTGCTGTGTCCCGGCCTGAATCCTTGTTGCTCATCCAGCAGCACTAGCTTGTCCTCCATTGTATCCGGCAGGTGGGCCAGGATACACCTCTCCATGATTTTGCCCATCGTTGGTAATAGACTGATGGGCCTGTAGGACTTGAGCAGCTTCCTGTTCTTGCCATTTCTGGGAGCTAGTACCATTATTGCCTTCTTCCAGATGGTCGGGAAATGTTGAAGGTCTAAGATTCCATTTGCCACTGTGATAAAGTATCCAATGGCTGTTTGCGGTAGGTTTTTGAGAACTTCATTTGTGATGCCATCATGTAGGGAGGCTTTTTTTCTCTTGTCCCCTTTAATGATGTCTTGGAAGATCTCCTTGGTGACTCTTCTGGGTTTGGTGGGCTGCCAGTTTTGGGTTGAGGGTAAAAACGGGCAAAGCACTTTAGCGTACGACACTGTAAACTGTACAGAGCACGGTGTTGCTCACGTAAAGCAAAGTAAAAAACTTGGTTCTTCAACTTGTGCTACTGCGGCATTTATTCTATCCTGTACCTGTCGAGCTGTAGTGAGGGTAGAGTGGCGCAACAAAAGCGCGCTGCGTTTAGGTTTCACACTAGGCAAGGGCAACTCAGTGAATTTTCAGGAGTGGGCGTAATAATGCCGGAAAGACTTGGTGCGCCAACCCATCGCACCGGCGCAGTATTTCACACATACTCCAATACATATATATACTCCAGACAGCGCAATGTCCGCTTCCACTAGTTTAGTTTCTTTTTTTTTTGTTGAAGTTGTCGCGGAGTTTTAAAATCTCATTGAATTTCTTCGGAATCTTGGAAAGGATTCATGTGTTTGTCCTAGAGATAGGTATCACAGTAAATTTCCAAGAGCCGGCGCAGTGCCGGCGGAATGACTTGGTGCAGCCATTTATATATTACGCCGTACGCCAGACCCTAAATCGATAAATGTGCTGTCGTATAGTCATGTGTCGTGGGCCTTGCTTTTACGCGGTGCAGCCGGCAGCGCGTTCCATCTCCTTTTCTTTGGATTTACCGAAGAGAGACACACACCCGTTGCGTTGTTTTAATGACTGGAATAAATTAAGTCGCAATATATTTTCTTCTTGTAAAGACTAGTTGTCTCATAAACAAATTTTTGGAGAAAAGATCCGAATATTTGTATGATTTAACAGGTGTCGGAAATCGTTGAAATAACATAGTTTTTAAAGTTGTTTGCAACTTAGGGCACTAAACAGTAAATTTTCCTTTTTCCCGTAAAACTAAAGAGCAAACTTCCGTTGCAAGACTAAACTGCAAAGTTTTGCAGCATCCGGTATTATGCACATTGTCTAGTCAATGGGAAGGTTAAACATGTGACACTCAGATTGACTAACGCGTGCGGCATTATGCAGATTGCCCAAAGTAGTGCCTAGGCATTTCGCACATCGCCGGATTTTGTACAGGGTGGGCCACTAAGAGAGGTTGTCGGCCGTATCTCACAAACTATTGGTCGTATCGATTTCAAGTAAAAAAATATATGAGTGAAGTGACCAAGAGAAATTGCTGGAAATTACTTTCAAGTTCGCAAATTGGCTGCTAGAGGGCGAAATTGCAACAGTAAATTTTAAATATGGATTTTGAGCGATTTATGACAGGCTAAGGTAGCTTGGAAATACTTTCATTCTATTCTTGACAGAATTTTATTTATTTATTGTGGGAGTGTTATTCTTCTAGCTAGTCAAATAAAGTAGTGGGGGAAAGTCAAATATTAGTTCAAATAGGTACTGATAGCTCCGTATTGGCTTAACCAAATTCAAAATTTAAATTCCAGTTAAAAACCTCTATACTTTAACTCATGCTGTAAAATATGAGCTCTTATGAATGCCTCTTTGGCCGCGAGAGGGCGTGTTATCAAAGGTCGTCAAACTTTGTCGTTTTCCTTCAATTTTTTAAATGCAATGATATATAATATTTCAGCTGCTTGGAAAGAGAACAAAAAACGAAACAAAATAGTGAAAACCGCATATCGATAAATTCTTTGCAACCGAAGATATAGCTAATTTTATAGCGACTAGAGTTTATACCGTTTTGACGTCAAGTATTCGTGATAACAATGGATTTGTTTGACAGTCTTGTCAAAGTTGAAGTTTTGAGACTCTCTTTTAAAAAGCCTGTTACAAATGAGGAAGCTTTTGAGATGTTAGCAGTTTATTTTGAATGCTTGCGAAGTGAAGTTATTGCTTCAAGAGTGTATGCGGCGACTAGAGGAAGCATCCACCGTCCAGATTTTCGAAGATTCCGTAGTGGTCGCAATGAGGAAAATGTGATAAATGTTTTGGCCCTTTTGAGTCTTAAACCGAGCTTCGTGGTGATAACACGCGTCAGTGTTAGCATATTTAAAGCAAGGTCGTTTACAATACGGCAAAGAATTTAAAGAATCCAACCGCATTTATCGTCCAGCGAAAATATACGAGTCGAATTCAAACGAAAAGATGAACCCTGGGAGTTCGCAAGAATCCGAATCGGATTATGCCTCCCAGGATGGTGGGTTCAAAAAGCCGCAATCGAAAAAACGGGGCAGAAAACCGAAGACGACCAACCGAAGACGACCCAGCCAACCCAGCGAACCCAGCCAACGCAGCCAACCCCCACAACTCCAACACCTGAAGCCAAACGAATAGCGTTGGATCATCAGGCTACAACACATAAAAACAAAACAACAAACAGCAAGACAACATCAACAAGATTTCCAACATATTCGCAAATATTCACAGCGAACGCAATGCCGACCATCACCAGAGTGCAACTTGCAATCAGATGGGAGGAACTCAACCTTAACAACAAGGATGTGATTATCAGACAAGATAATCACTTTCTAATTAAAACCAACAATGATGACAAAGCAACACAAATTTTACAACAACTAATACAAGAGAACGTTATAACAACGTTCAAACTGCAGAAAGGTGCTAACCTGCCAACAACCCGACAACAAAGCTCAAACCACCATATTACAGCCACATATTCAGTGGTTGCTACTGGAGTGGACCTTGAGATCACGGATGAAATGTTCCTGAAACATTTGGAGAAATCAGGTCTAACAATTAGGTTCTGCAAAAGAATCATCTCTAGAGCTAGAAACAGTCCCACCCTGCTGATGAGGCTGATAACGGGCGACCTGGCGACGTACGAGAGGCTGATGAGCGCCCGCACAGTACACTTCCTTGGGCGCGTGTTGATGATTGTCGAGAGCAAGCCTCCAGCTCCGATTCCTGCTCCGTGCGCCAGGTGCAACTCTTTTCAGCACCGAACCGAATCCTGCAAAACACCTGCGAAGTGCAACAAGTGCCTTGGCCCTCACTCAACATTTGGGTACAGTTCTCCACTTCCCGTCAAGTGCGCTGCCTGCAACTCGGACGAACATGCGGCATGGAGCGTAAAGTGCCCGAAGAGAGCAACAGCACCTATCAGTGGTATCCCCAACGTAAAAATTAAGTGTCTGAACAAGAGAACGTCTGATGTGTCTGATTCGATAACTAAAGGTAACAGAATACACTCACCAATAACAACTCACGATTTCATACTAAACAAATATAAACATCAAATTAACAAGTCTACCAACACTAACAGAGAAGATCTGCTTAAAAAAATGCGAAAACAATATATAGAAGATTTTGACATTGACACCTCGGTCGTCTTCTTTGGTAACCACATGTATGTGTTGATGTTCGACATGCTCCTACCTAACCAAAACAGCTCGACAGAACCCCATGAACAACTAAAACAAACAATCACTAACATAGACCGTTCAACATGAGACTACTTTACGCCAACATCAACGGACCTAACAGCAAAAAACCACTAATTTACAATTACATAGAACAAAACGACACAGACTGCTGCATATTTGTAGAGACTAAAACCAAACTAGGACAAACACCAACGTACAGAAATTGGCAGTATATCTATAGGCATGGAAATAGCATCAATAATGCCAAGGGCGGGGTCGCAGCTCTCCTAAAACCAACAGTTAAACTTGGAAGAGCAAATCCTCCTTCCCTCAACAACCCTTTGAACGACTGTCTACATTTTACCATACGCTACTTAAACGACCTGATACACATATTTCTGACATACATACACCCACACTCCAACCTAGAACAAAACATACTGACTGAGGCGAGCATCTATAAATATGCAATAATTATAGGCGACTTTAACTTGAATAGAAACAAAACGAAACAACTTAAAAGATTTTTGCAAAATTCCGACTTTATAAAACAACACATCCCACCAACTTTTCTGATGCCCGCAAACCCAGACTCAACACCAGACGTTCTACTGCACACAAGAAGCTTGACAAACACCATCAACAACATAAACTTAACCAATGAACTTGGATCCGACCACCTGGCTATTACGTTTAACATAGACTTACAACATACGCAACCTACCTCCAATACACCTCCTATAGAGAAAAACTTAAACCTAACAAAGACTGACATAGACAAAGTGAAACAACATATACATGACTTCATTCAATCACAAGCACAGCACATTTCAATAGAAACCATACAACAACAACTTACACTAGCCATACAAAAATTTAGCCCAGAAATAAAAAATGCTTTCTACCGACATACATTGCCCAAATACACACTGAGACTAATAAAACATAAGAGAAAACTGTACAGACTATATACAAACACTCAAAATAACGACCTAAAAAAGACACTGAACCAACTTAACAGAAACATTAAAACTCTGATTGGACAATACCGACAAGACAAATGGCTAGAAACATGTAAAGAAATACAGAAGGACAAAGGCAAAACATACTGGCGAAAAATTAAGAAACTGGCGCAATACAGGAAGACTGGCACTACTGACACAATTGACGAAAACGGAATAGAACGCTATACAGACAAAGAGAAAGCGGACGCATTCGCCAGACACTATCAAAGGGCCTTCAGCATATCGACAAACCTTAACTTCGACAATGACAACTGGAACTTGATCAACGACTGGTACTTGAACTATTTTAACACCTCACCAAACTACACCTACAAACTGATCACAGACGCAGAGTACGATGAAGCCCTAGCGCACACCAAAAACACTGCACCGGGGAATGATAAAATTAAGGCAAAACTCTTGAAAAGCCTAACTCAAGAAACACACAAACTGATCCTAACTGAATTGAACAACTGCATCACAAATGGCAGAATCCCAGAAACATGAAAAAACGGCTTAATAATCCCTATACCCAAAAATGGACTGGACAATACACAACCGAGCAACTAAAGACCAATTACACTACTTCCAGTACTAAGCAAAATTTTTGAATACATAATAAACAGCGGCTTGAAAAAGTGATTGGAAAATATATACCTACCTACCAATTTGGTTTCAAACAACATCACTCGACTGTTCATCCGCTCTTTATTTTGGCCAACAATATACAAACTACCCACCTAACTGACAGAAAGACAGCTTGCCTGTTTATGGACATTAACAAGGCTTTTGATAGTGTCTGGCATGGAGGCTTACTATACAAACTATACAAACTACACATACCAACATATCTACTACACACCATAAAGAACTTACTAGAAAACAGACAACTACAAGTACGAATTGACAAAACACTGTCATTTTCTTTTTCCCCTGAACAAGGGCTCCCTCAAGGATCCCCGCTCTCACCGTTTCTCTACAATATATACTGCCATGACATATACAATTACAACTTACCAGACAAAAATCAAATCGACAGATCGGCATACATATTACAATACGCAGACGACACGGCACTTATTGTACATGACAAAACTACTGAGAGAGCAGCTCAAAGACTCCAAACACTAACAAACAACACAATGACATGGTTTTATAAATGGAGACTAACACCAAACGCTTCAACAAACCAACTTCTGCTCACAAACCACTCAACTCAACACTGACTCCCCTACAATAACTGCAGACGGCCAAACGACACAACCAAAAAACGACGTAAAATACCTTGGAATCACAATTGACCACAAACTTAAATTCACTAAACACATACGAAACATCAGGGCAGAAACAATAAAGAGAACAAAACACTTCCGATCACTAACCTACAAAGACAGAGGAATTAGCACAAACACCGCCACCAAAATATATAAAGCGATTTGTAGACCCTTGCTAGACTTTGGACATATACTCATGACCAACGGAACAGAAAGGACAAAACGTTATACACAAACAACAGAACAAATTGCACTAAGACTAATAGCACGAATAAGACACCCCCAAAACCCACTGCACAACCCCCCCACCCAACTACTATACGAACGCACAAACATGACAAAGATCTCGGAAAGACTCATACATCTACAGACAAAATGGACAAACAACCCCCACAATTGGACCATACTGAATCCCCTTTGTCTTACAAGACCAACCAGACAATCCCGCTTCCGTTTCCCTACATCAACGCTACTCGAACACTTACAAACGCAACTGACTAGTGGACAATAAAATAATTTTTTCTTGTCTTTGGAATTTTATTTAATAATATTGTTAACATAGAATAAGGGAATTTTCATATTTGTTTTTTTTATTTAGATTAAGACTACATGTATTAAACAAGGGCAGAAAGACCGATAGGTCGATAGCCTTTTTTAGAAATAAAGATGTTTACTACTGCTGTTTTGGCATATATTGAGTTCAATACTCATTTAAGTAGTAGGGTAACCCGGACTACAGTTCATAGGATCTTGAGAGAACATAAGTATGTCAATAATATGATCTATTATTTTTTCTTTTATTTTCAATGTTGTATATTTTAATACACTCTTATGGCTAAATATGTAAAAGAGTGGCAGCAAGAGTGGCAGCATCGGCAACACGGGTTGCCAACATCTCACCGCATAAGATCTACACCGGCTCGGTTCATTTACGTCCGAACGCGTATAACCGATGTCCGGCGTATAAGGCAGGGTCTACCTAAGCCTTACTGACGAGTCCAATAGGTAGACCCGGGACGAAACGCAGGGCTCATCACATAACACCATAATTAGTGACAATAAAATTGACTGAAAACCCAGGAATACATTGGAATAAATATGTAATGTTAAAGTTGTAGTTAAAACATAAATTTTTTTAGACTTCATCCTTATCACGTCGTTCTCCACCAGGCTTTGTCACATCAGGATTTTGAGAGACGTCTGGATCATTGCCATTGGCTGCTAAATATGATTCGAGATGATCATCAGTTTCTTTCAAATATACTTTGGACAGATGAAGCTACTTTTAACAGCAATGGGGGAGTTAATTTGCATAATATGCATTACTGGTTCAGGACAAACCCTCACTGGATGCAGGAAGTTGAGCATCAAGGTCGATTTAGTGTCAACGTCTGGTGCGGAATAATTGGGGGACAAATTATTGGTCCATTTATATTTGAACAGAAGCTAAATGGAAATATTTATTTAAACCTCTTACAAAACCAACTACCACTATTTTTAGAAGACATACCGTTGCGAAAGTGAGTAAACATGTTTTTTCAACAAGACGGGTGCCCGGCTCATTCCTCGGTTAATGTCCGTCGATTTTTAGACAAAGCTTATCACGATAGATGGATAGGAAGGGGCAGTTTATTCCCGTGGCCAACTAGGTCACCCGATCTTACGTGTATGGACTTTTATTTGTGGGGGAGAATAAAAGAGATTGTTTACCAAACCAGGCCAACTTCCAAGCAGAACCTAATAACCAAAATTAAGGGTGCAATTCATCACATTCCTGTCGCAGAAGTAGAAAGTGCTGTTTTATCTACGAAAAACAGGCTTGAGAAATGCATTCGAAATGACGGAAAACAATTTGAACATCTAAGCAGGTTTTAATCCCAAGGCTGTATTTCATCCGTAGGAATACTCATAATGCGTGAAATATAACAATCGGTTCTTATCAGGACCAATAATTGTCAAGTATTACTATAATATCATTGTTATTGTCAAATTGTTTATATCTTCGGTTGCAATCAATATGTCGGTGTGCGGTTTTCACTATTTTGCTACATTTTTTATCCTCTTTCAAAGCAGCTAAAATATTATATATCATTCCATTTAAAAAAGTTAAGAAAAACGAAAAAGTTTGACGACCTTTATAACGAGCCCTCTGGCGGCCAAGGTGGCAATAATATGGGCGAATATTTTACAGGCGGTGTTAAGGTAAATAAAAAGCTTCTGAACTGAAAATTTTAAGAGTTGAATTTTGTTAGGCCAATACGGAGCTATCAATAACTTTTTGAACCATTATTTGCCTTCCCCCACCACTTTAGTTGACTAGCTAGAACAATAAGACTCCAACAGAAAATAAGTCAAATTCTCTCAGGAATTGAACTACAGAAATTTAACATACCTTATCCTATCTGAAACCGCAAAAAAATCGGTATTTCAAATTTACTGTTGCAAATTCGCCCTCTATCGGCCATTTTGCGAACTTGAAAAGTCATTTCTAGCTATTTCCCGTGGTCCTTTACTCAATATTATTTTTTAGCTGAAATCGATACGACTAATGGTTTGTGAGATAACGGCCGACTACCTCCTCTTAGTGGCCCACCCTGTACATAGCCGAAAAACATATTTATAACATGTTATGAGTGTTTGAAAATAAAATAAAAAGTGGACCCTCTCTGTGGCTTCGAAATTCCATAATTGCACGGGCGGGGCGGCATTATAATTACATAACACATCAATGCGAAAACAATATATAGAAGATTTTGACATTGACACCTCGGTCGTCTTCTTTGGTAACCACATGTATGTGTTGATGTTCGACATGCTCCTACCTAACCAAAACAGCTCGACAGAACCCCATGAACAACTAAAACAAACAATCACTAACATAGACCGTTCAACATGAGACTACTTTACGCCAACATCAACGGACCCTAACAGCAAAAAACCACTAATTTACAATTACATAGAACAAAACGACACAGACTGCTGTATATTTGTAGAGACTAAAACCAAACTAGGACAAACACCAACGTACAGAAATTGGCAGTATATCTATAGGCATGGAAATAGCATCAATAATGCCAAGGGCGGGGTCGCAGCTCTCCTAAAACCAACAGTTAAACTTGGAAGAGCAAATCCTCCTTCCCTCAACAACCCTTTGAACGACTGTCTACATTTTACCATACGCTACTTAAACGACCCTGATACACATATTTCTGACATACATACACCCACACTCCAACCTAGAACAAAACATACTGACTGAGGCGAGCATCTATAAATATGCAATAATTATAGGCGACTTTAACTTGAATAGAAACAAAACGAAACAACTTAAAAGATTTTTGCAAAATTCCGACTTTATAAAACAACACATCCCACCAACTTTTCTGATGCCCGCAAACCCAGACTCAACACCAACGTTCTACTGCACACAAGAAGCTTGACAAACACCATCAACAACATAAACTTAATCAATGAACTTGGATCCGACCACCAGGCTATTACGTTTAACATAGACTTACAACATACGCAACCTACCTCCAATACACCTCCTATAGAGAAAAACTTAAACCTAACAAAGACTGACATAGACAAAGTGAAACAACATATACATGACTTCATTCAATCACAAGCACAGCACATTTCAATAGAAACCATACAACAACAACTTACACTAGCCATACAAAAATTTAGCCCAGAAATAAAAAATGCTTTCTACCGACATACATTGCCCAAATACACACTGAGACTAATAAAACATAAGAGAAAACTGTACAGACTATATACAAACACTCAAAATAACGACCCTAAAAAAGACACTGAACCAACTTAACAGAAACATTAAACTCTGATTGGACAATACCGACAAGACAAATGGCTAGAAACATGTAAAGAAATACAGAAGGACAAAGGCAAAACATACTGGCGAAAAATTAAGAAACTGGCGCAATACAGGAAGACTGGCACTACTGACACAATTGACGAAAACGGAATAGAACGCTATACAGACAAAGAGAAAGCGGACGCATTCGCCAGACACTATCAAAGGGCCTTCAGCATATCGACAAACCTTAACTTCGACAATGACAACTGGAACTTGATCAACGACTGGTACTTGAACTATTTTAACACCTCACCAAACTACACCTACAAACTGATCACAGACGCAGAGTACGATGAAGCCCTAGCGCACACCAAAAACACTGCACCGGGGAATGATAAAATTAAGGCAAAACTCTTGAAAAGCCTAACTCAAGAAACACACAAACTGATCCTAACTGAATTGAACAACTGCATCACAAATGGCAGAATCCCAGAAACATGAAAAAACGGCTTAATAATCCCTATACCCAAAAATGGACTGGACAATACACAACCGAGCAACTACAGACCAATTACACTACTTCCAGTACTAAGCAAAATTTTTGAATACATAATAAACAGCGGCTTGAAAAAGTGATTGGAAAATATATACCTACCTACCAATTTGGTTTCAAACAACATCACTCGACTGTTCATCCGCTCTTTATTTTGGCCAACAATATACAAACTACCCACCTAACTGACAGAAAGACAGCTTGCCTGTTTATGGACATTAACAAGGCTTTTGATAGTGTCTCGCATGGAGGCTTACTATACAAACTATACAAACTACACATACCAACATATCTACTACACACCATAAAGAACTTACTAGAAAACAGACAACTACAAGTACGAATTGACAAAACACTGTCATTTTCTTTTTCCCCTGAACAAGGGCTCCCTCAAGGATCCCCGCTCTCACCGTTTCTCTACAATATATACTGCCATGACATATACAATTACAACTTACCAGACAAAAATCAAATCGACAGATCGGCATACATATTACAATACGCAGACGACACGGCACTTATTGTACATGACAAAACTTACTGAGAGAGCAGCTCAAAGACTCCAAACACTAACAAACAACACAATGACATGGTTTTATAAATGGAGACTAACACCAAACGCGTCAAAAAACCAACTTCTGCTCACAAACCACAGACTCAATGCTGACTCCCCTACAATAACTGCAGACGGCCAAACGACACAACCAAAAAACGACGTAAAATACCTCGGAATCACAATTGACCACAAACTTAAATTCACTAAACACATACGAAACATCAGGGCAGAAACAATAAAGAGAACAAAACACTTCCGATCACTAACCTACAAAGACAGAGGAATTAGCACAAACACCGCCACCAAAATATATAAAGCGATTTGTAGACCCTTGCTAGACTTTGGACATATACTCATGACCAACGGAACAGAAAGGACAAAACGTTATACACAAACAACAGAACAAATTGCACTAAGACTAATAGCACGAATAAGACACCCCCAAAACCCACTGCACAACCCCCCCCACCCAACTACTATACGAACGCACAAACATGACAAAGATCTCGGAAAGACTCATACATCTACAGACAAAATGGACAAACAACCCCCACAATTGGACCATACTGAATCCCCTTTGTCTTACAAGACCAACCAGACAATCCCGCTTCCGTTTCCCTACATCAACGCTACTCGAACACTTACAAACGCAACTGACTAGTGGACAATAAAATAATTTTTTCTTGTCTTTGGAATTTTATTTAATAATATTGTTAACATAGAATAAGGGAATTTTCATATTTGTTTTTTTTATTTAGATTAAGACTACATGTATTAAACAAGGGCAGAAAGACCGATAGGTCGATAGCCTTTTTTAGAAATAAAGATGTTTACTACTACTGTTTTGGCATATATTGAGTTCAATACTCATTTAAGTAGTAGGGTAACCCGGACTACAGTTCATAGGCTCTTGAGAGAACATAAGTTTGTCAATAATATGATCTATTATTTTTTCTTTTATTTTCAATGTTGTATATTTTAATACACTCTTATGGCTAAATATGTAAAAGAGTGGCAGCAAGAGTGGCAGCATCGGCAACACGGGTTGCCAACATCTCACCGCATAAGATCTACACCGGCTCGGTTCATTTACGTCCGAACGCGTATAACCGATGTCCGGCGTATAAGGCAGGGTCTACCTAAGCCTTACTGACGAGTCCAATAGGTAGACCCGGGACGAAACGCAGGGCTCATCACATAACACCATAATTAGTGACAATAAAATTGACTGAAAACCCAGGAATACATTGGAATAAATATGTAATGTTAAAGTTGTAGTTAAAACATAAATTTTTTTAGACTTCATCCTTATCACGTCGTTCTCCACCAGGCTTTGTCACATCAGGATTTTGAGAGACGTCTGGATCATTGCCATTGGCTGCTAAATATGATTCGAGATGATCATCAGTTTCTTTCAAATATACTTTGGACAGATGAAGCTACTTTTAACAGCAATGGGGGAGTTAATTTGCATAATATGCATTACTGGTTCAGGACAAACCCTCACTGGATGCAGGAAGTTGAGCATCAAGGTCGATTTAGTGTCAATGTCTGGTGCGGAATAATTGGGGGACAAATTATTGGTCCATTTATATTTGAACAGAAGCTAAATGGAAATATTTATTTAAACCTCTTACAAAACCAACTACCACTATTTTTAGAAGACATACCGTTGCGAAAGTGAGTAAACATGTTTTTTCAACAAGACGGGTGCCCGGCTCATTCCTCGGTTAATGTCCGTCGATTTTTAGACAAAGCTTATCACGATAGATGGATAGGAAGGGGCAGTTTATTCCCGTGGCCAACTAGGTCACCCGATCTTACGTGTATGGACTTTTATTTGTGGGGGAGAATAAAAGAGATTGTTTACCAAACCAGGCCAACTTCCAAGCAGAACCTAATAACCAAAATTAAGGGTGCAATTCATCACATTCCTGTCGCAGAAGTAGAAAGTGCTGTTTTATCTACGAAAAACAGGCTTGAGAAATGCATTCGAAATGACGGAAAACAATTTGAACATCTAAGCAGGTTTTAATCCCAAGGCTGTATTTCATCCGTAGGAATACTCATAATGCGTGAAATATAACAATCGGTTCTTATCAGGACCAATAATTGTCAAGTATTACTATAATATCATTGTTATTGTCAAATTGTTTATATCTTCGGTTGCAATCAATATGTCGGTGTGCGGTTTTCACTATTTTGCTACATTTTTTATCCTCTTTCAAAGCAGCTAAAATATTATATATCATTCCATTTAAAAAAGTTAAGAAAAACGAAAAAGTTTGACGACCTTTTATAACGAGCCCTCTGGCGGCCAAGGTGGCAATAATATGGGCGAATATTTTACAGGCGGTGTTAAGGTAAATAAAAAGCTTCTGAACTGAAATTTAAGAGTTGAATTTTGCTAGGCCAATACGGAGCTATCAATAACTTTTTGAACCATTATTTGGCCTTCCCCCACCACTTTATTTGACTAGCTAGAACAATAAGACTCCAACAGAAAATAAGTCAAATTCTCTCAGGAATTGAACTACAGAAATTTTAACATACCTTATCCTATCTGAAACCGCAAAAAATCGGTATTTCAAATTTACTGTTGCAAATTCGCCCTCTATCGGCCATTTTGCGAACTTGAAAGTCATTTCTAGCTATTTCCCGTGGTCCCTTTACTCATATTATTTTTTAGCTGAAATCGATACGACTAATGGTTTGTGAGATACGGCCGACTACCTCTCTTAGTGGCCCACCCTGTACATAGCCGAAAACATATTTATAACATGTAATGAGGGTTTGAAAATAAAATAAAAAGTGGGACCCTCTCTGTGGCTTCGAAATTCCATAATTGCACGGGCGGGCGGCATTATAATTACATAACACATAATGTAATCTATGCCGACAATGCCAGGTGATTGATGACCACAATCAATGGTGACTACCATACCTTCACGAACTTGCAATCCGAAGTCTGTCATCTTGAATGATATTAAATGTTAAGTGTTATTCAAGGTATTAAACCGTAAGACGTGAGGAGTTATAACGCATTGATGCACAGAGCGGCATCAACACAAAAAGTATCCGATCCGAAATGTACCGTTCTCAAGATTTTAGCAACTGAAAATTTAAAAGTTGACGTACTTTGTTTCTCTTCGATGTGTTCATTCAGAAAATACAATAAAAATATTCCGTCGAAAAAAAAATCGAATGGAGATCGAAACAGCAAAAAGACAACGGCACGCGGTGTTCCCAAGCGGTCACCCATCCAAGTACTAACCGCGCCCGACGTCGCTTAACTTCGGTGATCGGATGAGATAGATAGATAGATAGATAGATAAAAACTTTATTAACATTTACATAGTATACAGACATTCACAAATTTACAACGGCAATAAAATGATAGAAGCAAGCTCCTATCAGTGCCTGGCCAGATGGTCGGCCAGTTGCTCCTCTGTCTATGATCGAAATAGGCGGGGAGTAGTCCAGTACTTGGGCAGAGCCCTTACGAGGACATTCGCTGATCCGCAATCGCACGACAACGTGAGGAGATAATCTTTAAATGGCGGTTTTTCTTTTACTGGAGGGTCATTCATTGAGGAAAAAAGGTCTTCCTGAAGGGAAGCCAAAACCCCCTTTTGCTTCGACTTTTAAAGTGATACTATCAGCCGCGGCTTTTGCCGCCGGTAGTAAACGATTGTATGACCTGGGCCATGCCCCCTCGCTCTGATCGGGACAAGTCTTGCCAGCAAGTCTCGCACCGACCGGAACAACGAAGCTAGGTTTCGGTTAGTCACATAATGCTGGATATGTGCATTTCCAGCCTGCTAGAAATGACTAGGCCTGCTTAATGCAGACAATGTAGGTTTGTTGTCACGTTTTGTTATGGGACAAAAGCCTCATGAAACATGGGCAGTCGTTTATACAGGGGACCGTGAGTTGGGCGATCGTTTGCCCTAATTTGAGTGGTATTTCGTGTTAGGACTGAGCCTTGCACTCCGTTATGATAAAATTTGGCAGAGATGTTATCTATATAGTCAGCTATATAGGGCACTCCTGTAGCTTCGTGCAGTTCGGTGTTTCTGGTGCATCTGTCAGCCGATAGAACGCCTCTCAGGAACCGTTTTTGGGTCCTTTGAACACGCCGTCTCGTAAAATCACTGACAGAGTGCCAGATAGGGGAGCCGTATGTCAGTATGGGCCTGATTGTGGAAGTATAGAGCAGAAGCTTATTTTGAGGTGATAGGAAAGAGTTTGGCGCCAAAAGAGAGTATAACTTTCTTTGGGCCATGGCTGTCTTTTGTACCGCATTTGAAATATGCGCTTTGAAGCGAAGTCGGGCGTCTAGTCTGAATCCCAGGTATTTCACCTCTTTTACCGGCATAATGGGGGTATTTTGAACCATGAGTGGTGACAAGATTTGATTGTTACTAGATTTGCGCGAGAAGATAATAAGTTCTGTCTTTCTGGGATTCATTTTCAATTTCCATTTGTCGAAGTATGTCGTCATCAAACTCAGGTGGTGTGCAATGCGAGACTTCGCTGCCTGAGCATGAAAAGACGACGTGTATATGGCGATGTCGTCGGCGTAAAGTGCTGTTTTTGTAGTAGGGAGCATCTGGATATCCGCTGTGTACAGTGTGTACAATTGCGGCGATAAAACAGTACCTTGCGGCACGCCAGCCATAATGCGTCGTTTGGCAGAGATGGAATTTTCTACTTTCACCTGGATTGAGCGGTTTTTAAGATAAGACGCTATTAGCGAGACTAGATGGAGTGGAAGTGAATGAACTGCAAACAACTTGTACAGTAGGCCAGCATGCCAAACTGTATCGAAGGCTCTTTGCATATCGAGAAGCAGCATTGCCGTACTTTGAAGTTTGTTAAATGCTGCGTAGGAATCCGTTACAATCCTAGCAGTCTGCAGCGTTGTGTTATGTTTGGGTCGAAAGCCAAATTGCTCTTCCGGTATTAAACTTCTAAGTTCGGCTGCCGCTTGCAACCTCGAAAGGACAACCTTCTCAGTTAATTTGTCGAGGTTGTTTAGGAGGGAAATTGGCCTATAGGAGGCAGGATCGGCCGGGTTTTTGCCCGGCTTTAAAATTGGAATTATTACAGCTCTTTTCCAGTCCTGTGGGAAATGCTGCAGTTTAAGGATTGCGTTAACTATTTGTACTATTAGAACAATAGTTTTCCGCGGCAAGTTTTTGAGGAGTAAATAAGGGATGCCGTCTGGCCCAGGGGCTTTTCGGTTAGGGAGACGCCGAAGGCACGATTGTATCTCCGACGGGGTTGTAATATAGGAGTGCCAAATCGAAGGTGGGATAGGATACTTCCGTTCTACAAAAGCAGCGGTCGGTATTTCTATCTCGTTATCCTGAGGGGATGGTTGGACTTTGTGTACCTCTGCCAAAAAGTCTGCGAGAAGCTCACACTTGTCACTGGTGGTAATGTAACTCCTTCCATCTTTTTCAAGAGCGGGGATGTGCTCGTAGCCTTTTCGGAGGCTTCTTGACAGTTTCCACAAAGAATTGTCACGGGGGGTTAAATTTCGCAATTTTTCCGCCCAGGTGTAATTCCTGTAAGCGGAAATTTCGCTTTGAATGTCTTGTGCAAGCTTAGCTGCAATTATGCGATCGGCAGGTTGCCGAAATCGCTGCCAACGCTTCCTGATTCGGTTTTTCGCCTTAATAAGGTCCAAAATGTCTTCAGGAAGGTTGTCGCGCCGAGGCCTATTTGGAACTTTTCTGGCTAAAGCTTGTTGTGTCCGTTGTATATTTCTGGTCAGCCCTTTCACTGCAAGCTCTAAAGCTTCGACAGTATCGATCTGGTCCGAAATACACGTCTGGTCTTGTAGTCTCTTTCGATATTCGCGAAAATCGAAATTTTCGTATGAGTATCGAAAGTCGTCAGTATTTGTGCGCTTTTTGTCTTTGATTTCAAGGTAAATGGGCAAATGGTCACTGCTGAGGGCGTCTATTACCACCATCTCCGTGAGATTGGTGAGTCCTTTGGCAATTCCAAAGTCAAGGAAGGATGGATTCCTTCCATTGCTTGGATAGTGAGTTGGAGAATTTGTGGGCATAACCAGTAAGCCATTATCGCGAACGTAGTTGGCAAGAAAAGTGCCAGCTGCGTTTTTCTGTCCAGGGTTATTAAAGTATGGATGGCAAGCGTTTAAATCTCCCATAAGCAAAACCCTATTGGTGTTTGTGAAGAATGGATCCACATCAGTGGCCTGTAAGCGTCTAGCAGTAGAGTACCCACAGTAAATCAACATACCATCAGGAAGCTCTACGCCAACGTTCTCTATTACTGACTGCCTGTATGGCAGTCTCCTGTATAGTATGGTTGTCTTTACGGCTATGGCAACCCCACCTCTGCTACCGTGCCGATCAGCGCGCTCTAGCCGGTATCCTCGAATCTTGATTCGGTCTCCGGGGCGCAACCATGTTTCCACGATTAGCGCCACATCAATATCGTGAGACTCGAGGAATTGGACGAACTCGCCAAGACGACTACGGAGTCCACATGAGTTCCACTCACCAATCCTCATAGGGATCGGATGAGAACCGGTATTATTCAACGTGGTATGGTCGTTGTTTGAAAGTTATGCTCGCAATCTGAAGTCAGCCATCTTGAATGAAGTTAATTGTTGCAACCAGGGTTGGTACTATCACCTCTGAGTTTGTGGATGAAGTCCGCCACAAGCGTAATAGTGTAGTAAAAGGTGCGGCGCAATCAGACGGGATGAGTTATAACTCATCAACTCACAGAGCGGCATCAACTCAAAAGCTCAACTCAACTCAGTGTTACCCATGCCTAATTTGGCCCATAATATCTGCTTTCTGACCAAATATTGGTCGTCACACATGAGTGCGTTCTCCGCCACACCAGATTTTTCCGTCCGTCTCATTCTGTCGCTTCTCTTGCAGTCTGAAATCCTAGTGTTGAGGTTCCGTTTGGTTGCACTAAAGTCTCGTTCAGACGGTGACCTCGATGTCGTGGCATCTAATGCTGTAACAGCAGCTAGTGTGACGGTGTCGTATATCAAACAATTTTGATATGTGACACTATCGTCCCGACACCGTGACAAACAATGAACGCAACTGCATGGAATCCAGATGCTGCAAGAGAATCTCTATTGTCCTTGGCTGATCTAAGGTTCTGTGTATAGGTTTTTGTCGGTCTGAAGAGGATCTGATTTTGTGCCTAACATTCTCCTATTCCTGTCCGAGACTTGGTGTATGAACGGAAAACATGAAAAACACCGTTTTTCAACTGTTTCAATTTGTGATACATCATTACAGGTTTTAGATGAATAGGTCTGGTCCTCTACCGAGGAAGAGCTTTATCCCTACCATGTATGTAAGATACATAGGATACAAGGATACTTTAAATCTCTGGTTCGGTAGAACACTGGTACAAATGGCGCAAGAGTTAATTAACCGAATGCGAGAAGCTGCTCAAAACGTGATCCCAGAAATGCGGCCAACAGTGAACGATAACGTGATTACACGAGCACAAACATGTTTGGAGTTTCATACCTTTTGTGAGTTGTCTACATTTCAGAACGATTCTTTTCAAACCCACAGATTCATATCTAAGAATTTCGTTTTACCACCAATCACCAAAATGTTTTTCTTATTTGTAGGTTATTGGCTTTCTTCTGCAATTACCGTAGGTTTAATTCTAAATAGATCATTCACCCATAACTTTTGATTGGAGGTATTGTTGAAAACCGTTGACTTTACCGGTTACCCTAACTTATTTAATTTTCACTTGAGATTTTGATATGTAAGAAGCAAAGCTATTTACGTAATGTTAATGAGGCAGATTACCGTAAGAAATAGTGTTGTCGACGTTGTGATCTAGTTTTTTTGCAATTATCTCAGTTTTTAATCACAATTAATTTTTTTACTATTTTTCCTGTACACCCTAAACACCCCCCGAAGAATGACGTCAATTTTGAATCACCCTGTATAATCAGCAAATTTAATAAACTTCAGCTTATACAGGGTCTTTCTAAAAGTAAAGTATTTCTAAATATATGTTATATTTGATATAACTTTGTTGGTTCGAAATACTGGCTGACGAAGATCCTGGCTGGGTCAATGGGTCAGGATCATGGGATCACGGCTGGATGATGCTTGGCTGAGCTTGCAGATACAATGACTATTTGTTGCATACATTGTTGTGGGCACTTAGTCACATAGAAGCATGTTTAGAGGTAACCTTGATTGTAGACTTGATATAACATATGTAAACAATGCTTTTACAAATTCCTGAGGAGAGATATGACGATCTGAAATGTCATCTGAAAAGCTGACTTGAAGATCAGGGATTTTTAGAGGGTTTTATAATTACATTCTTAAATTCGTTTTTTGAATACCGTACACTACATCAAATTTATTTAAATATTTCCGAAGTATTATCAAAGAAATATATATTCAACAAAGATTTCAACTCACGTTGACTAAAATATGTTTTTGTAAACGGAAAATTGATAATTATTCAAGGTAATTGTAATTTTTGACGTCAAATATAGAATTACTGGGCAGAAAGACCGATAGGTCGATAGCCTTTTCTAAGAAAGATGTTTACTACTACTACTACTATAGAATTATTGTATTCTAAATCACTCAAGTATAATACACCTTTCCTAATCAGTTAACTCATTAATAATTAAGCTAAAAAGTATTTTTTTAAATATATATTGTAGACAATTTATAACATCGTTATTATTTATACCGGATTGTTCTGAAAAACAACTAAATATTTCGAAAAGTATAAATTACTAAAAATACTACGAATAGCAGAAGTTAACATTTGGCAGGAAAGTTTATTCGTTTCACAAAAAACACCCCATTTCTTTCCTGTGGGAAAAACAGATGGCAAGTTAAATCTGCCAAACAGTATCCCATAATTTTTACTGCGGATTCGGATAAAACATTTTTTGCTCTTGGTGACAGATGGCGATCTAATCAACGAATTTTACTTTCTTAAAGTTTAAAAATGTTTCTTAAAGAGAAGATGTTGATGATCGTAGACGCTCAAAACATAATTTCATTGAAATAATTTTCGAATCTCGGTGATGTCGGCGTCTGGAAATTAATCTATCAAGAAAATATGTATTTTCTTCTTGAAATAAAAGTATTCGGCATTTTTATAAATTCGGTTAGATGGAAGAAAATGTTGATATGTTCAAAGTAATTTACCAATATTATACCACAATTGGAAGTATTTCAATAAGGAATTATAAGATATTAATTTTAACGTCTTTATTTATTTTTTGAACGCTATCACTTCCTGAAAAATAAAGGATGTTCCATGACGAAAGGTACTACGACTTAGTGTACCTAGTATTCATACAAAATTTGGCAACTAGAACTTGGAATGGATTAGCGAATAGATGGATTGGAATGCGATCAGAAAGAATGGATTAGCGAATAGAAGGAATAACAAATTATGGGATTTTAAGGATTCTCATTAAACCACCGAGTCAGACCATCAACACTGGTTTTTAGTAAATGTCAACTGTTGAATTATCGAAAACATACTCACAGGAGCACTTGCGTCTGACAACCATTTAAACGCAGACTGATTCTAGAAAATGTCCCTCTATCAGGCAAAATAGGTGGTACTAAGACGACGGTGCCCAGCGTACTTTCGGTTACGCGTAAGGCAATTCTTAAATCAACCGTTTGAAAAATGTGTAATTAGTAGAGCTAACTAACCCAAACTAACAAGATCTCCTGAATTATCATGCTTAGATTCTTATTTGTGGGGCCACAAAATATATTATCCTACTAACCCAGACTGACCCAAACACAATCAGAAACTGTTGAGGATGTTAGAGGACGCATTTATGCGGCAGCCGATCTGAGTTGGAATAATAACAATCTGTAGTGTCCCATTCTTTAAATCCATTTGGGATATAAGTCCTGCTTGTTATAAATCTAAGCTGTACAGAAAATTAGTTTACTCCTGGTTGTACAGGGCGTTATATAATTAAATTAGAAAAAAGTGTTACGAGTCAAGTGATTTAATTTTTCAAGATTCGGAAATATTCGACAAACATTCCAAATTTGAGGAATACAATAGTATTTTTATTCGCAGAACCCTAGAATCCCATTCACGATGGAACAAAAAAGACAATAAGCTTGCTTTTTTAGACGTCCTAATCGAAAGGAAGAACGATGGAATACTAGTATATACGGTTATACGATTATAGAAAACCAACTCATACCGACAGATACCTACACAGACTCTCAACTCATCATCCGAGGTAGAAGAGAGAACTCATCAAGACCCTGGCGGAACGAGGTCGTAGATTATGCCAACCGGAGCACCTTCAGGAGGAAATGGATCATCTGGAGCAAGCCTTTGCTAACAACGGCTACACGAGGTATGAAATAAGGAGAGACACTTCATCCTAGCCGCAGAACCTCTGAGAATAAGACTAGATCGGAGAATTGATTTGCTTTATTACAGTATATAGAGCATGTTACTGAAATGATCGGCAGACTACTGAATAAAATTCAGGTAAAAGCTATCTTCAAACATGCAGAAACTATAAAACAGAGTCTCAGATCTGCAAAGGATAAGAGACCTTCTTTGTCCACTCCCACTACTGTGGATCGGTCTATATAGGCACAACAAAAGTAGCATCCAGACAAGGCTAACCGAACACAAGAGGAATTGCAGACTTGGACAAAAGGATAAACCGGCCTTGGCAAAGCACTCACTAACCAGCGATAATCATTCAATTCTGTTCGCAGATATGCAGGGGCTGATAAGGGGAATCGGTACTATCCAAGGATTTTTAGAGAGACCATTGAAATCCAAAAACACAAAAAAATTCAATTCAAACCTTCTTCTTTTTGATTGAAATTTGAGTAGAACATGGAAACCGACCCTCCAAAGCAACATTTTAACGGAGAGATGTCATTGACCTTGCGCAGATATCAACTGGTAGAGAGCCCTCGATTACCAGAGCATCCGGTCAGCAGGAGTGGGGGGGTGGTTTCAATGCTATGAAAGAGACAGTCGGGACAGGAGTTGAATCAGGGTCATAAAGGTGCATCTGAAACGAGTTATTCCCGCCAAAAGAACAAGCCAGAGTCCCTTTCGAGACACAGGCACCTCCCTCCATCTAAGGGCTCAAAGCCTCAATGCAGAGAGCGTGAAGGTACCCTGGTACTCAGAAAACTACGTGTGTCCAGACACGTGGCCAATTAAACATGAGCGAGCCTCAAGCTCAGAGCTCCACCGGTGTAAGTGCGAGTAAAAGTGTGAACACGAAAGAATTTGGCAAGCCAAAAATACCAGCCTTCCTTAATGCAATAACAAATCCCAATCCAAATCCCAATCCGCAGACAACAAGGCCCTTCGCCTTTGCGTTTTAAAGCAAGATGAGCTAATCCAGACCATAACAAGCCAGATAAATGAGCTAACTTGCCAGCTCAAACTCTTCACCACGTGCTCTACCAAAACCCACGAACAACCCCCTGAAACTCCCAATCCGCCCTTAGCAGAAGAAATGGAAGTCGAAGACTTCTCTGCCCTCAAACCCACAGGCCCCCTAAATTTTTCCAAAACTTCTAAGGCTGCTCGACACCATTACTTAGTGCAGAGAGTCGCCGTCTCCCAAAGCCGGGCCTCATTCAATGCCACTTTAGCCCCCAATTCTGCCCCTATTTCGGCCCCCCCCCCATCGACGTCATTCTTGTCGTCATCAGGAATGTCTCGGAAAATCCCGTTCTCTCTTAGTCAAAAACAATTACCAATTATCTAACGCAAAGAAAGTCTATCTAGGCATTCAAAACCACCCCAAATCAAACGATGACCACCGTGCCATAACAAAGCTCTTCTCCCATGAAAAATTTGAGTTCCATACTCACACCAAAATATTGAAAACATTTTTTTTCGAAAATATCTAGAAGATATTAACAGTTGAAAATCGAATTTCAACTTTCTTCAACTTAACCATTCGAAAAGAAAATTTATGATCTTCAAATCACGAAAAATTTTTATATTAAAAAAGTACTCTTCCACAATTTTTTATTGAAAAGTCAAAACGGCAATGATGTTTTTTGTCATTATCAGGTAGTCACAGGTAGATATCTTTTGTCAAGAATAACAAGCATTTGTCAAAATGTGAGTTACTTTGAATCTTTTTTCACAAAATGTACACCAACATTCGACAACGAATTTAATATTTATAGCAGAAGATGTAAGAACTTCACCAGCAAAGGGCGAGAAATACTGGACGATTGGCTCCAGGAATTGACGCAGATTGTGGCGATCTAGAGGTGCTCGGGTTCCAGACACAGAGGAACAGGTATTGGAGATAATTGCAGCAGAACTTTCCAGGAGTGCTCGGAGCATTGCACAACATCTTTCGGCTTGACACTTTCCCAGGCACCGGATTATTGTCCCGTTAACTCTCCCGAGGAAGGCCTGAATTCCTACCATCTATGTAAGATACACAGGACACATTAAATCTGTGACCATCCGAACAACGGTACAAATTGACCAGAAGTTAATTAAATTCTTAGAGGGCACAATAAAGTGATGTGACACGGGCATAAACATGCTTGGAGTTAAACGGGCAGAAATTCGTTAACCTATTGTGATTTAACAACTTAATTGTATTTTATTTGATTAATATTCATCATTGATACATAACCTTACACAGGAGGTTTTTGTTTACGTTTGTGGCCCTAGAAAGGTTGGCCGCACTGACGGCAAAGTGACAACGTTATCCTAACCTCAAAATATTTCTTTTACTTTTTCTTTCTTTGTTTTGTATTTACCCATGGTTACAACAATTTTCAATAATTAAGATCAACAGGGATTTACGTAAATATCTGTTGCTTGCTTGTTAAATCCTGTACTTCTAAAACAGCCCCAGAGTAATGACGCCAATTTTGAATCATCCTGTATAGTAAGCAAACGGCGTTTGCCTTAGACATAGGCCTCCATTCGCCTTCTCCATTCCGATCTATACTGCGCTGCGTGGTACCAGTTTCGTTTCATTTATTTCCGGATGTCGTCTACCCATCTTCTTTGGAGTTTTCCAACGCTTCTCTTGGATAGTCTGGGTCTCTATTGCAATAATTGTTTTATCCGTCTCGTGTTGTCCTGTCGAGTGAAGTGCCCCGCCCATGACGATTTCAAAGTGGTAACGAGTGCTACTACAACCACCACCTTTGTTCTTTGTCGCATTTCTTCGTTCCTTAGACGGGCTCGCTGTGATACTCCCAACATAATACGCTCAATAGCCTTTTGCGTGCTCCAAAGTCGGTTGGCTGCTCTTACAGTAAGCGTAGTAGTTTCCATTGCATACGTCATTACAGGAAGGATACAGGTGTTGAAAATTTATGGGGATGTCAAGGCTTTTGAGAACATTTCCCAGACGTCCGAACGCCATCCGTGTAAGCCTGATTCTTCTGCGTAATTCAGAGTGCTGGTTCTCCTTGCCAAGTTTTATTTGGTGTCTCAAATATACGTACTCCCCGACTCTTTCAATAAGGCTACTACCTACTTTCATTTGTGCTTAATCGGTAGAAAGTATTTTAGTTTTGCTTAGGTTCATGTTCAACTCGACTCTTTCAGATTTTTCTTTTAACTCTAGTAGCATTTCTTGTAGTTCCTCTAAATTATTGCTGATTAGAACTATGTCATCTGCAAAGTGCAGGTGACTAAGATATCTACCATCTATACTTATTTCTTTTCGATCCTCGTTAACTTGTTGTCCTCGAGTTCTAGTGTGAATAGCTTGGTCGAGATCGTATCTCCTTGTCTCACTCTTCGCCGGATCGTTATTTTTCTTGTTCCCAGGTTCTCTTCACTCTTAACCTGTAGGATTAACCAACCCTACAGGTTAAAACTATATGTAGCCATAATATTACGTTAGGCCTCAGAATGAAAATGGTTAGAAGCTATAGGTCCCAGTAGGCTTGTGTAAGACAGTGGATTTTCAAGTGTTAATGCAATAATTATGACACGGTTTGTCACGTCAACACATTTTATGATGCAGTAAACTCATAAAACAATAAATGTGTTGGGACATAACAGAGGACCTTGCTCTACGTGATGTGTAGTGGTCCGTAAGCCCATGCGTCATGGTCTTTCAAGCGGTGAAACGCGTTCAATCTATTTTTCTTTGGTTGTACTGAAGAGAGACTATAACACACGCCGGATGCGTTGATTAAATGAATGTATAAAATGAAGTGGGACCATATTTTCTTTTTGTAAAGCCTAGTTGTCTCACAAGCGAATTTTCGGAGAAAAGATCCGTATATTTGGATGATTTAACAGGTGTCGGAAATCGTTGAAATAACATGGTTTTCATTTGCTATTATTTCGTGCAGGAAAAAAATTATTTTGTAACATGTGTAGGCAACATTGTCAGTACTTCAATTTGTGACAACAATGCATTCTTTTTATGATATACGATTCAAAATTCGATTCGGGTACTTACCGAACCGAGACAAATAAGGATTCATCGGCCATTAGAATATCTTTGTCATAAGTCGTCAGATATGCAGATTGCCAAAAGTAGTGCCTAGGCATTTTGCACATTACCCGATTTTGTACATTGCCGATAACATATATTTATACATTTTTAACATATTTTAATATGCATTTATAACATGCAATGAGAGTTAGAAAATAAAAGAAAACGTGGGACTCTCTGTGGCCTCGAAATTGCACAATCGCACGGGCGGCATTATAATTACATAACACGTAATTTAATCTCTGCCAACAATGCCAGGACTCATATGGTGACTACCAGGCCTTCACAAACTTGCAAACCGAAGTCTGCCATCTTGGATGAGGTTAATTTTTGCAACCAAGGTTGGTGCTGCCACCTGTGAGTTTGTGGATAAAGTCCGCCGCAAGCGTAATATCGTAATAAAAGGTGCGGCGCAGTCAGACGGGATGAGTTATAATTCATCAACTCATAGAGCGGCAACAATTCAATAGCCCAACTCAACTCAGTGTTACCCATACCTACTAACAGCAGATATGAACAAAAAGAAAAGAAAATACTGATCAAAACAAGGGTTGTTAAAAAGAAGGGGGTTTTGTCACTCCAATTTAATAAAGGAATTAGAACCAATGGTATCAACCAACGTAAAACAGGCGACCAGAAAAGGATAAATTGTGTACAACTGTTCTACACACCATACGATTTGCAGGGAATTGCAGAGGGGGGCAGGGCGATTGTATTCTCTGAACAACCAACCAGCCGATATCGCAAAGTCGTTAAAAAATTGGCACAATTGCACCACACATGTGACAATCTACAGGGACCCTGCAGATTGTCCCCTGTAGATTGCCGCGTGAGTGAGGTGCTTTAGAATAAGTTGCGTGGAAAAAGTGAAGAGCACAGAAGCACTCACAAGAATCATCAAGCAGCTTGAACTAATTCTAAGGATCAGAAGGCAAAGTCTTGAGCATCTCGGACATATTATATGGCACCCTGAAAAGTATAGATTACTGGATATTATTAGGTAAAGAAAGTTAAAAAGCAGAAGAGGGCCTAGAAGAAGATCATTATGGTTGAGAATCGGTTGAGATTTGACACGGCACTACAACAAGAAGATGACTATTTCTCAAATCATTGTATCAACGGTAGCGATGAACTAAATGTAATTATAATAAAATTATAATTTATTAATATTTTTATATAAGAAAAGCTTTATTTTAAAATAAGAAGAAAAATTCTAATATTCCACGCAAGCACTTGATAATTTCACATAAATTGACAAAAAAATGACAAGTTACGAAATTTAGGGGTTTTTTAAACATTTTTAATATGAATTATTTAGAATACAAATGAAAGACATGTTTTCACTTTTAACCCTTAAACCACACAAAAATAGAGCATTTAAGAAAATCGAGTTGATTTCCCATTAACCGTTCTTTTATATTTTATTAATATTACCTGATACTTATTGTCATCGAATATTAAACTACTTCCGGCGTTTCAAAAGCAGTAGTCATCGATATAAAAGTATAATTTATTAGGATCTAAACGTCCAAAAGTTAATCCCCCTGTACAATCAATTACGAAAATACAACACAAAAATCGGCAGTTTTGGCATTCATACTTGCGTAATCACATGGGCAAATCCCTTTAAAGCGTTGGGCGTGGGGCGCATTTGCTCAGCTTATTGTACCCCTGACACCTGGCCTACCCACCCGGTTAACTCGGCCTGTTCTTCCCATTCATCTCGTGTATTGACTTTTGCTGCATTTCCGATACCAATTTCCCAAATATATAATATATCGTCAGTGATAGAGATGTACGGTTTGTTTATTCAATAAGTAATTAATAATGTGTATTAAAAATTATTACTTATTTAATTTTGTGCTAACAAATTATGCGGTTATTTCAGGAAGTTATCCATTTCATGCTAAGTACAAAACATGCACTTTGATTGCATAAACTGATGCTGATTGTGATCGAGAAGCAGACATGGCTAGACTTTCAGTGCTCAATCGACTATTTTATTTGCTTGAATTGCTAATATTTGGTATTGGCGATAACTTGAATAGTTTCTGACTTTCAAAATTAGTTTATCAGTTCAAAAAATTTGGTAAATACAATTTTGTTGAACTATAGGATTATTTAAGTTAGGCATCATTCCTCTGAAGTGTTTAGGGAGTACAGGAAAAATAGTAAAAAAGTTAACTCTTACCAAAAACTAAGATGTTTGCAAAAAACTAGATCACCAAGGGCGGCAACACTTTTTTCAAGTTAATCTGCCTCATTAACATTACTTAAATACCTATATATTGCTTCTTATCAAAATAATTCTTATATCAAAAGCTCAAGTAACCATAGATGAACACAGAAAGTGACAATCGAATAGGTTAGGGTAACCAGTAAATTCAACGAATGTTAACAATACTTCCTATAAACGGTTATGGTTAATGATAAATTTACAATTCGCTTTCGCTTTGTTCAAAACATTTTTTTGAATGTTTCTGTGGCAATAAAGCATATTTTTATTTCATTTGATTTGCCGAAACGACAAAATATTCTGCAATGAGAATTTGGATAGTCATAAAAGAGGTTCTAAATTACTTAGGCGAGCATATCAGAAATCAAGCAATCAAGAAAATACGGAAATAAAAACGAAACAACATACAAACAAATTCACAAGAACACCAGAATCCAGATTAAACAAGTCAAGAAGGAAATCGGGCTAAACGAAAGATGCTCAGAAATTGAAGAACTGGAACAAAGACACGATCATGTGTTAAAGTTTTTCCTCCAAATAATACACAATAGAATATACAATAAATTAGTCGAATGCACTGGTCAAACTCAATTTGGTTTTAGGAATGGTTTCGGAGCAAGAGAATCACTTTTTTGAATACGTGTATTAATTGAAAGATGCAGGGATGTCGATTATGATGTATACCTATGTTTTATAGACTTTCAAAAGGCTTTCGATCTGGTAAAACATGACAAACTAACGGGAGTTTTCAGATCATGTAACATTGACGACAAAGATTTAAGGATTATTTCAAACACGTATCACCAACAAAAAGCTAAAATCAGAATGAAAAGCGAACTCCCTGGAATAATTAATATCGAGAAGAAAGTAAGACAGGGTTGTGTTATTTCACCTCTACTGTTTAACGTTTATTCGGAGGAGATATTTAGGAAAGCTTTAGTAGACACCTCGGATGATATAATTACAAAATGGACAATGCATTAACAACCTACGTTACGCTGGCTACACGCTCATGCTAGCAGATAATGCTGAAGCACTGCAACGCCTAATGCACCGAGTAACGACAGCATGTGGAGAATTTGGATTGAAACTAAACACGAAAAAAAAAACAAAAACGATCAGCAAACACCAGAACAAAAAAGCTTAAATTAACGTCAACGGAACAGAGCTCTACAACGTAAGAAAATTAACTTCCCTTGGAAGTAATCTTGATGAAACTTGGGACCTTACTAGAGATAAGAACACGCATTGAAAAAGGACGTAACATATTTCATAAAATGCATGAAATATTATGCAACAGCCAACTTAATATCTCATTGAGAGCTTGAGTACTTAAATGCTATGTTTTCTCCACTGTGATGTATGGTGTTGAGGCCTGGACAATGAAAGAAGCAATGCAAAAAATACAATCATTCGAACTCTGGTGCGATGGTAAAATGCTTAGAATATCATACATGAGTCATACGGCAAATGAGGAAGTCATGCGGAGGATGATCAAGACAACAGAGCTTATTCACCTCATAAAAGAATGAAAATCACAATACTTTGGCACATGATGAGAGACCAAAAATACGATCTGCTCCGACTTATCATCTCCGGCAAAATCAATGGCAAGAGGGGACCAGGAAGAAGACGCAACTCTTGGCTTAAGAACCTGCGAGAATGGACAAATTTGACCTCCATATAATTATTTAGAGCCGCTACAAGTCAGATTAAATGGGCAAATGTATTGGCCAATGTCCTTAAGGATAAGGCACCTTAAGAAGAAGAAGCATAACAGCCAGGTCCTACTTTCATGCAGTTTGTTCGTATAAAAGTATTTTTTAAATAACGTAACCCTTTATTTTTTTCACAACAAATTGTTCAGCTTTCAACTGTATTTTTCAAGCTGCGGATACAGCCCATATTCATGGAACACCCTGTAGAAATGTCATCCGCTTTATTAGAGCAAAATCGCTTACGATATTTCAAATTTTCTCGTTGTTAAGCTTTGAATTGTAAAACAGTAATCCAGTTTTGAAAGACCGTGAAGTACGGACAATTGTAAAGATACCGATCCCTAAACCTCCGGCAAAGTTTAGAGTTTATCAATAGAAAAGCACAGGATATTTCAGATTAGGATTTGCTACCTCGAGCAAAAATTGTTATGAATAAAACGAACTAGATTATGGAAGATTTACTGGTTTTAGGATTTGCGATCGTTGATTATCGATCTTTTTCCAAAGATGCGAAAATATTTTTTTTACTAAAAAAATGTGTGCCTTACTGAAGCGTGGCTATAGGAAAATAAAAGGGAAGTCTCGTTTGCATTTTACTGTATAAGTATAGGTTATCTGAAAAAATATAATTGGTACTTCATAGTCTAGTAGAAGAACTAATTCAATCATATGTGAATGACGTCAAACTAAGCACAATAAGCTCGCTCATGTGCCGAATCCGACTTTTAATCGCTTCTGAGATTCGTTGTTATCAAAACCTTTTTGTTGGGTATTTCGTCTCAAAAATGTCCGTTCTGTTTCAAGGAAAAAATTCCCCACTAGATGTATTACGAAATATAAAGACTAGTGTACTATTTTCTCAATAAAGAAGGATTTTTTTTATCAAAAAATAATCAAGAAACTATCACCTAACGGGTATTCTACGACACCCTTAGGCACAAGCTGTAAAAGGAGAAGAAAATCTGCTATCGTTATCAAAAGATACCTAAGACACTCAAGTTGAAACAAAATGTTCAACAAAGGTAATTAATACAAATCTGTAAAACGATCGGTCTGAATATGCTGCTATTTGCAAAATTTTGAATATTTTTTAACTTTGATTTAAATATCTGTCTTTACAAATAATGGCACTTACTATTCAATTAAATTCATTAAAAAAAATTCAATTAAAAAAACACACGAATTTATGTGTATGTTTTCTAATCTATTTCCGATTTGAGCATAGTTAACCGTGTATGGCTCAAATTAGGTAAATGATCATGAGAATACACAGGTATCTTTATTTAATAAAACGAATTCTTTAATTTTATATGTTTTGGTTTTTTGATAGATTTTTTTGTCGATGATATTACATATTATTTAATGTTATTCATAATTTCACATTTAGAATATAAATGCCCATACAAATGAAGTGTAGAAACAACATTTCAATGCAGATAAGAAAGTTTTCGCCTAACCAGGAACAAATATATCGACGCCAAAAGGGGGTAGAAAGAGGAAATTCGTAATTAATTTTGTTTTTGTGCTCTGGAATAGCGGCGCTCGCTGTTCTTCTAAAAGTTTCCATTTGAAAGTTGCTCTCATCCGTACCAAAAGGGTTGAGATGACGTTGAGCAAACAATAAGACGAATCTCAAGCGCTTCCTTAATTAATAAACTTCTACTAATGAAAGAAATAATTAATTTCTGCCTACCAACACTGACAACGGAGCCGCGACTTGCGCCCTTCTCAAGCATCCTTCCGCGCACTTCCTTTTAATATTTTACTCGGTTATTATTAAAATGTACACGTAATGCCGCTAACTTTATGACAGAATAAACAACGGTATTTGCAATGTATTTTCTCGAAAGATAGCCGGCTCGCTCTTTGAATCAATTATTTAGAATATTATTACAAAGAGTAAATACAATTAATACATTAGTTTTCTCAGTGTTTATTTAATTGTTTCAGAATTAACAGACATACACTATCAGAAAAGTAATATGTATGAACGAATGAATCGAAGAAACTGTTTGACGTAGCCTTTTTTGCTAAGAATTGAAAGATGTTGAGGATTCGGTCTAGGCAGCGGTTAAAGGAAAACAACTTTTTCAGCTACCAAGCTTTCGGCGATTTATTTTTCCCGCCTTCTTCAGGGTTGGAAGAGTCATGTCGAACAATGAGCCATGAACCAAACGAAACACAAAACTTAACTTTTTATAGTAGCAGGGATTTAACGGTCGATAGAAAATCCAATTTTAAGATGAAAATATCATATTTTTCACATTTTATTTTAATTTTTTTAAAATAAAATATTTTAAAAAATCAAACGTATATTGAAGACACCTTCGTTTTTGGGCTAGAGGGTGGCAAAGTTAACATTTTATTTAAATTTTTTAAAAATAACTCAGGAAAATCTTAAGACACTGTTGAAGAATTGTCGCAATCATGTCCAAGTTTTCACCAAATTAACAGACGGCGCCACATGGCACTAATATTTAGTTTTTAAATAATAATAACTTTTTGTGCCTACCCGCATCAACCTAATTTTAATATAAAATCATTCTTTCCTCATATTTACGTGAGAAAGGTATTCTTGTTTGAAGTCGATAACAGTAACCGTTTTCGAGATTTTTTCAAAAAACTTTTTAATTGAAAGTTAATCACAACAAAGTAACAAACTTAAATGTAACAATTTTAAAATGTGGTATTGCAATAAGTCGCAGAATATAGAATTTTATTACAGTATCTTAAGATTTGCGTGAATTATTTAAAAAAAAGTGAACCAAAATCTTAACTTTGCCACCCTGTATCTCAATATATGTTTATATGATCTTATCATCTTAAAATTGGATATCGACCGTTAACGTCCTGCAACTATAAACTGACTCACTCTGTATAATAATGTAGGATTTTCTAATTCTCTAGGGTGTTTTAACCAACAATGTAAATTCTGCTAACGTCTTCTCGCCTTCAGATAAGCATACGAACGTCTTTTTCGCTAGTAGTAGTAGTAAACATCTTTATTTCTAAAAAAGGCTATCGACCTATCGGTCTTTCTGCCCTTGTTTAATACATGCAGTCTTAATCTAAATAAAAAACAAATATGAAAATTCTCTTATTCTAGGTTAACAATCTTATTAAATAAACTTTCCAATTCTAATGACAAGAAAACATTATTTTATTGTCCAGTAGTCAGTTGTGTTTGTAAGTGTTCGAGTAGCGTTGATGTAGGGAAACGAAAGCGGGATTGTCTGGTTGGTCTTGTAAGACAAAGGGGATTCAGTATGGTCCAGTTATAGGGTTTGTTTGTCCATTTTGTCTGTAGATGTATGAGTCTTTCCGAAATCTTTGTCATGTTTGTGCGTTCGTCTAGTAGTTGGGTGGAGGGGTTGTGTAGTGGGTTTTGGGGGTGTCTTATTCGTGTTATTAGTCTTAGTGCAATTTGTTCTGTTGTTTGTATATAACGTTTTGTCCTTTCTGTTCCGTTGGTCATGAGTATATGTCCATAGTCTAGCAAGGGTCTACAAATAGCTTTATATATTTTGTAGGTTAGTGATCGGAAGTGTTTTGCTCTCTTTATTGTTTCTGTCCTCATGTTTCGTACGTGTTTAGTGAATTTAAGTTTGTGGTCAATCGTGGTTCCTAGGTATTTTATGTCATTCTTTGGTTCTGTCGTTTGGCCGTCTGCAACTATTGTAGGGGAGTCAGCGTTGAGTCAGTGGTTTGTGAGTAGAAGTTGATTTTTTGACGCGTTTGGTGTTAGTCTCCATTTATAGAACCATGACATTGTATTGTTCGTTAGTGTTTGGAGTCTTTCAGTCGCTTTTTCAGTGGTTTTGTCGTGTACTATTAGTGCAGTATCGTCGGCGTATAGTAATATGTACGCTGATTTGTCTATTTGGTTTTTGTCTGGTAAGTGCTAATTATAGATATCATGGCAGTATATATTATATAGGAATGGTGAGAGCGGGGATCCTTGCGGGAGTCCTTGTTCAGGGGAAAAAGAAAAAGATAATGTGTTGTCAATTCGTACTTGTAGTAGTCTGTTTTCAAGTAAGTTTTTTATGATGTGAAGTAGATATGTTGGTGTGTGGAGTTTGTGAAGTTTGTCGAGTAAGCCCATATGCCAGACACTGTCAAAGGCCTTGTTAATGTCCATGAATAGACACGCCGACTTTCTGTCAGTTAGGTGAGTCGTTTGTATATTGTTGGCCAAAATCAAGAGAGGATGAATAGTCGAGTGATGTTGTTTGAAACCAAATTGGTAGGTAGGTATATATTTTCCAATCACTTTTTCAAGCCGCTGCTTAATTATGTATTCAAAAACTTTACTTAGTACTGGAAGGAGTGTAATTGGTCTGTAGTTGCTCGGTTGTGTATTGTCCAGTCCATTTTTGGGTATAGGGATTATTAAGCCGTTTTTCCATGTTTCTGGGATTCTGCCATTTGTGATGCAGTTGTTCAATTCAGTTAGGATCAGTTTGTGTGTTTCTTGAGTTAGGCTTTTCAAGACTTTTGCCTTAATTTTATCTTTCCCGGTGCAGTGTTCTTGATATGCGCTAGGGCTTCATCGTACTCTGTGTCTGTGATCAGTTGTGCAGGTATAGTTTGGTGAGCTTGTTAAAATAGTTCAAGTACCAGTCGTTGATCAAGTTCCAGTTGTCATTGTCGAAGTTAGGGTTTGTCGATATGCTGAAGGCCCTTTGATAGTGTCTGGCGAACTGCGTCCGCTTTCTCTTTGTCTGTGTAGCGTTCTATTCCGTTTTCGTCAATTGTGTCAGTAGTGTCCAGTCTTTCCTGTATTGCGCCTAGTTTCTTAATTTTTCGCCAGTATGTTTTGCCTTTGTCCTTCTGTATTTCTTTACATGTTTCTAGCCATTTGTCTTGTTGGTATTGTCCAATCAAAGTTTTAATGTTTCTGTTAAGTTGGTTCAGTGTCTTTTTTAGGTCGTTATTTTGAGTGTTTGTATATAGTCTGTACAGTTCTCTCTTATGTTTATTAGTCTCAGTATGTATTTGGGTAGTGTATGTCGGTAGAAAGCATTTTTTATTTCCGGGCTAAATTTTCCTATGGCTAGTGAAAGTTGTTGTTGTATGGTTTCTAATGAAATGAGCTGTGCTTGCTGATTGAATGTAGTCATGTATATGTTGTTTCACTTTGTCTATGTCAGTCTTTGTTAGGTTTAAGTTTTTCTCTATAGGAGGTGTATTGGAGGTAGGTTGCGTATGTTGTAAGTCTATGTTAAACGTAATAGCCAGGTGGTCGGATCCAAGTTCGTTGGTTAAATTTATGTTGCTAGTGGTGTTTGTTAAGTTTCTTGTGTGCAGTAGAACGTCTGGTGTTGAATCTGGGTTTGCGGGCATCAGAAAAGTTAGTGGGGTGTGCTGTTTTATAAAGGCGGAATTTTGTAAAAATCTTTTAAGCTGTTTCGTTTTGTGTCTGTTCAAATTAAAGTCGCCTATAATTATTGCATATTTATAGATGCTTGCCTTGGTCAATATGTTTTGTTCTAGGTTGGAGTGTGGGTGTATGTGTGTCAGAAATATGTGTATCAGGTCGTTTAAGTAGGGTATGGTAAAATGTAGACAGTCGTTCAAAGGGTTGTTGAGGTGGGGAGTGTTTGCTTTGCCTAGTTTTGTTACAGGTTTGAGAAGAACTGAGGCCCCGCCCCTGGCGTGGTTGGTGAAATTGCCATGTCTACAGATGTATTGCCAGTCCCTGTATGTTGAAGTCTGTCCTATTTCAGTTTTAGTCTCTACACTCATGCAGCAGTCCATGTCGTTTTGTTCTATGTAATTGTAAATTAGTGGCTTTTTATGGTTTAGTCCGTTTATGTTCGCGTAAAGTACTTTCAAATTGAATCTTGTATGTTTGTTACTGTCTGTCTCAATTGTTCGTAGGGTTCAGTTGCAGAGCATCCCTCGGGCAGGAGCATGTCAAACATCAAGATGTAAATATGGTTTCCGAAGAAAACAACGGAGATGTCAATGTCGAAGTCTTCTATAAATTCTTTTCGTAGTTTTTTTAGTAGTTCGTCTCTGTTTCTATTGTTTGTCTTGTTAAGTTGATGTTTGTATTTGTTTATGATGTGATCATGTGTTGTAATGGGTGTGTGTATTCTACTTGCCACTGTCGTCGTCTCCGCAATCCCGGTCGTCCGTTTGTTTACACATTTTATCTTGACGTTTGGTATTCCGTCGATTGGGGCTGTCGGTCGTTTTGGGCACTTCATGCTCCATGCTGCGTGGTCTTCGGAGTTGCATGCTGCGCATTTGGTTGGCAGTGTTGACTCGCATTTTTCGCTAATAAACTTGAAAATGGAAATCACACGTCTTAACCAAAATTTTGAACTTTGATGCATTTTAATTTGACTATGTATAATTTTCGTTTTTGTATATTCTATTTCCTGACTGTACTATAATTCATTCCAATGTATTCCTGGGTTTTCAGTCAATTTTATTGTCACTAATTATGGTGTTATGTGATGAGCCCTGCGTTTCGTCCCGGGTCTACCTATTGGACTCGTCAGTAAGGCTTAGGTAGACCCTGCCTTATACGCCGGACATCGGTTATACGCGTTCGGACGTAAATGAACCGAGCCGGTGTAGATCTTGTGCGGTGAGATGTTGGCAACCCGTGTTGCCGATGCTGCCACTCGTTCCATTCTGCTTTTTTTCCCAAGCATTTATCTTCGTTTTTGTATATTCTATTTCCTGACTGTACTATAATTCATTCCAATGTATTCCTGGGTTTTCAGTCAATTTTATTGTCACTAATTATGGTGTTATGTGATCTCACAAAAAACAAAAAACATCTCACCGCACAAGATCTACACCGGCTCGGTTCATTTACGTCCGAACGCGTATAACCGATGTCCGGCGTATAAGGCAGGGTCTACCTAAGCCTTACTGACGAGTCCAATAGGTAGAACCGGGACGAAACGCAGGGCTCATCACATAACACCATAATTAGTGACAATAAAATTGACTGAAAACCCAGGAATACATTGGAACGAACTATGTATAATGACAATATAATTATACTGTGTAATCAACTTGTAGAGCAAATTTTCGTTTTTAATCACATTTCATTTTACTCTACTTATACAAGATTATTCTGGCTATTAAGTCTTAATTTTTATATGGATAAACAGAAGCCTACCGGTGGTACATGAAAAAATTTGTTTTACAAAATGTCCCAAATACATTCAACCATATGCAATGTTATACATTTTTTACAACTTAGGAAAAATTCCCATTCGACAAATTGACGATTGTAGATATTTGTTTACAAATATGTCGGCAAAACAGGGGATTTGTAGTAAGTTCTAGAATTGTACTGTTCAAATTTTGACCTTTCTGTTTTTCATTTTTTCAATTTGATTTCAGATTTTGAAAATCTGAGTAATAATCAACAACTTTTGTACTTAGGGACCGTCCATAAATTATGTAAGACGTTTTTGGGGTGGTTGGGGGTAAGCATTTCTTACGATTTCTTACATGGGGGTGGGTGTGGTAGCAATTAGAGTCTTACGTAATATTATTTTGAATTTATTTTCGCTCGAAAAATATAAAACTCCTGATGTATAAATGTTTACAACGCTTTTTTCAATTTGAAAATGCCGCGCGTACAACCCTCGCCCTTCTGCTTCACTTCATCAAACATCGAGATAGATGAAGAAGCTAAAAAGGTTTTATGCATAACAAAAAACGAAACTACGTCAGAACAAAATTCCGAATGGGTCGAATAAGAATACATAAATTCGCTTGAGAAATCAATAAAAAAAAAGGAAAACATTGAAACATCTGAGGATTTAGCGAATGAAGGGCGAATCGAAGACATATACAATGTTTCATTCCAAAATGAAGGACAATTTTAAAATCAATAAAAGATTTTCTATTATATTCATACTTCTTGGAAGCTGTACCAAACATGTTCATTGATTCTAGTTTAAAAACTTTTTTTGATATTAATACTCATATTTATTATTGACTTGTCTTGAAGACATAAAACAACTGTTTTAAAACTGAATTTTACGTTACTTGTAATGAAGCGCGATAAATACAGGGTGACTGAAAATTGGCGTCATTCTTTTGTGGATGTTGTCTGAGGGTGTTTAGGCAGTACAGAAACAATAGAGGCAAAAAAATTTTATCAAAAACTCAGATATTTGCCAAAAATTACATCAGAAGGACGACAACAATGTTTTTCAAGATAATCTGAATCATTAACATTACGTAAATACCCGTTGCGTCTTAGATATCAAAAGCTCAAGTAACCATAGATAAACATAGAACGTGATGTTCAAATGCAATAAAATAGGTTAGGGTAACGGATGTCAACAAAAACCTCATCTAAAAGGTTGTGGATCAACGATCTATTTACAATTAAGTCGTTAAATTACAAGACGTGTTCGAAGTTCTGCCCGTTTAACTCCAAACATGTTTGTGCTCGTGTAATCACTTTATTGTGCAGTCTTTGCAGAATTACTGAGATCACATTTTGAGCAGCTTCTCGTATTGGGTTAATTAATTCGTACTCAATTTGCACCGGCGTTCAGTAGACCAGATATTTATTGTGTCCTGTGTATTTTACATATATGGTACATGTTGCCCTTCCTCGGTAATTATTCGATGCATAGTTGCATGGGAAAGTATCAGTTGCTGTTCCATGCTCCGACTGCGCTTGGAAGGCTCTGCTGCAATTATCTCCAATACATGTTCCTTCATGTCTGGAACCCGAGGTTAAATTAAGAAATCTTACGGTATCTTACAACTTAGGTAGGTGGGGGTCGTGACTGGAGAAAAAAGTTCTTACGTAATTTATGAACGGCCCCTTACCACTGTTCTCCATTTTTTGGTAAACATTCTATAATAAAAAAAAATTGAAGCTAACCTTATGAACAGCTCTGTTCAGGTGTGAAGAAAAAAAATTAGAAGTTATTTACGCAAAATTTTAGCTGCCTGTTTATTAACAAAATTTTTACCGTAATTATTAAGTATTTCGAAATACCAATCATATAAAGTTTGTATAGTAGTCCAGCATGCCTAATGCTGTTGAAGGCCTTATTCATGTCTAAAAAAAAGAGTAGCTGGACATTTATGTTGTTATTAAAACTAACCAACATGTCCGTTGGTTCCAGTCTTGCATCCTTGATTTTGCTTATAAAATACTTGGGGAGTCTTCGATATATGATTCTGTGGATCTTATATGGAGTTACAGAGAGTCGGTCTGAGTGGCACTTCTTTCTTCTGATTTTTTTTCGGGGAAGAGCCTATACGACTTAATAATTCCCTTCATGGCAGTTTTGTCTATTGAAGACGGTTGATGCTCCTCATCTTGGCTTGAGTCGGGTCTTTTTTGAGCTTTGTGTAAAACGATGGATCTAGTTGGTAACGGATCTTCTGATCTGATTTGTTTCTATTTATTATGACTGTACAAATTACCTTTGTCAGCTCTAATGTGCTTGTGTTTGAAGCCGCGTCTTGGTCAAGGGAGAAAATTGTACCATTAGCCCAAAAATAATTCTAATAGAGAAACCAACGAAAATAATTTTTAGCACTGAAGCGGCGCTGCGAAAACTGATCAAATGTGTCTTTTTCAGTGTTCTGTAAACCACCCAAATCTTTTGAAGAGCAAAGCCACCACCAAGCAATATACGAAGAGAAGAACACCAGGAAGAGTCTGAAAGAAATTCAATCCCATGTAGGATATACGGAGACATATGTCAAAGAGATATTTTAGCATTTTATAATTAAAATCTTGTCAGGTCAGTTTTAAGGTCGTAAATCTAGTCACGTCGGTGCGCTTAGACGAATCCATAGAACTAGTGCCAGAGCTGTTTCAGCAGAAAAAAAACAATTTTTTTCAAATGATTTAGTTAAGGGAAACAGTAGCTATAGGAAGCTCACTCACCCCAGCTGTGACGAATTTCTTAGTTGAAAAAATCAAAAAATCAGTTTTAAGTACCGCAGCCAGTAAATTGACGATCTGGTATATAGATACATGTGGATGACAGATCTATGATATGGAGACATGAACGCGATGACCTACACAAGTTCCTCGACCACCGAATGAACCACATCCACGCATAGAATGTATGTTTTGATGCCTAAGCGAAGGAATCAATTGGACCATGAGGTATACCGTAAAGCCACCCACACAGACAGATACCTCCAAAAGCTATCTAACCACCACCCGAGTTAGAAACATGGAATGGTAAAGACCTTCGCAGATAGAGCCAGGAAAACATGTAAACCACAGCATCTGCATTTGTAATTCCTGCCAGATGCAAGGAAATTAAACCAAAGCGTTTCTGCCCTTTATTCAGAGAGTAACAAACATAAATGAGAGGCTTCTTAGAAAATGCGACAACTGATATTTTTTTCTTATACTTGACAGTTTTTCGTTTTTTCTGTGACGGAAAATGTGACATTAAAAACATTTATCCACAGCCCAGCCCAAAGGCCCACAGCAAAGATCCAGGAATATTTGACCCTCCCGTTGGCGCGTCGATTTTACTAAATTTTTTTTTGGCAAGAATTCCAATGGTAGTATATCTTAGTTATTCTTCGTTATAAAATATTTTGAATATAAATCCAAAAATGGCTCTATCATACTCCCTAAAGTTTTTTTGGGTTCGAAAGATGTTAGAAACTGGCTCTGTTTGTAAACACAACCCAAATTATAACCAACAATTACCGCGCTACTATCTAACCCTGATGCATAGCTCGTTCACTAACTAACTAGGGCGCGTCGCCTTTTCTTTATACAGGGTGCCCCACAGGAAACGACCTCGATCGATTTATGGTAAACTATAATTAGGGGAAATTTATAAATTTATAAACTTTCAGTAGTCATCTCATTGGCAGCGTTGCCGCTACGGCTTGTTTTTCCGCGATCGCCGCAACAATACAGGGTGTCTACTTAAGTTCGCACCATATTGGAAACTTTTTTACCATTAATTTTACGAAAAAAGTTATTGTTCATAAGAAGTTGTGCTTGGTCCAAAACCTAAAATGCATCCATCTGGTTTTTTTTTCAGTCGGATCCAAGGTATCCAAAAAATATGATCTTTTCTCAAGAATAAAGTATCTTACTTTTTGACAATATCGAAAATTGTTATTAAGAAACGTTGATTAGAGTTTAAAAGTACGTTCAGATATCTAACTGCATCTACCTATGATAACCATTAAGTTTTGCTATTTTTAAGTTGGTTTGATATGGGGAAACTGTTAAGTTGCTCTTTATAAAAAGTTCTTCATGTTCTAGAAAAGTAAACTTTGCTTTCAAGGGAGACACATTTTTGGATATTTAAACTACCCCTGTCTGCAACCCCTTAAGCAGGGAGATGTTCAACTCTAAAAGCTGGGACGGAAACAAGAGTCGGTAATTTATAAGTAAGGAGGTAATGTGTTTTATGATCCTAGATATTGCAACCCGGCTATCAACGAAGATGATTATTATTTACGTAAAATTTTGCAATTGCTTCACTATGCCGAGGCAGTAAACACTAATTTAAAGTAAACAAGAACAAAAGTTTGGTCCTAAAGAAATTTAAGTTTTAAGGTTTAAATGGAACGGAATATCCAGAGATATGGTGTGCTTTATGACCCAAAAGGTACTAATCATTTAATCATTTTTTTGAATTTAAACAATGCTAATAGAATAGCTCAAAATTTCGATAAATTATGTGAAGACTATCAAGTCAATTGAAAATACATTATTTTGCAGTTGGTGCAAACATTCTGGAACGTTGTTTCCACATATAATCTATTTCCCAAATAAGGTAATCGGAATGGGCAGATTTCCCGCGAGATACCAAGCATTAAATAAAACTAAATAGAATTGGGCATGAAGAAACGGCCATAAGGATTCTAATAAATCAAACATATAAGTAACCCATTATTAATTTTTCACAACTTCCAGTATTCTACCACACTGTCGGTTAACGGCTATCATACAACAAACGTCACAGTGAATCACTTTTTCTAAATTTTGACAAAACCGCCTGCCAAAAATACTTTTACCATCCAACCAAAACATCAATTCATGCGGATGAGCCTTACCATGATGACAATGGCTTGTGTGAGTTGAACCCTCCGTGTGTTTACAACTATAGTATTGTGCCCTATACATTATGAATGAATAAGTGGGTGCGCGGATGAGTGACGATGCCCCGTGGCTAAGCTTAGCTTTACAACTGTTTTGGGATCATATCAAACCAGCAAATAAAACGGGCCAGTGCACATGAGGGATAGAAAAGTGCCGTGTCTAATTTGATATTTTGAATAAAAGCCTTGCACTGAATTGCATTCTCCATGGCGGTTTGTGCTATTTAATATATCTATCAGTGCTATTGCAATAAGTCATTAAATAAAATTATTTTCGATTGGAATTGCACATGATTCTAAACAATATTTGATAATTGTCTCATGATCCCGCATATGTTGAGTTACTTAAACGGATGAAAGTAATCAAAACAGAAAAATAAATTCATGAAACCGGTATTTTAATTGATTAAAAATGAAACACTAATAGGACAGCTAGAGGGTTCATTCTTTTCAATATTAAATAATACCCCAGACAATATTTTAACCAATCCTATAACTTGTTTTAATTATTTATCGACTTTAGAACTGACTACTGATAAAAAGCGACTTTTCGCGTTTTGCTTCTGCTAATCGTCTCTTCCTTTTCCTTCATTCATGTTATATTATAGCATGTACCAATTAATTAAGGTCGTGATTTTTACAACGATATATGTTTGCTACCTTTTTTGAATTCAAGTGACATATACAGGGTGATTCAAAATTGGCGTCATTCCTCTGGGGGTGTTGTCTGGGAATGTTTTAGGAGTACAGCAAAAATAGTAAATAAAAATAATTGTTATTAAAAACTAATGCAATGAATTAAAAGCGTTTTATGAACAACAAGAGCAGAAGTACGAAACTGTGTTCAACAATATCAAGGCAAAACAAAGAAACAAATTAGAAACATTAGTAACAAAAAAACATGGTATAGAAAACAAATATAGGACTAATGAAAAATGGATAAAGAATTTAACAACGGTAAGCATGCCAGACAGTGTCAGGTATGTACTGACACTTGGGCCAAAGTTTTCTATTAACAAAAAAGAATACAAACCGGTTCATGAAGTCATAGCAAACATCGAACATGGAATCTTCTCTTTAAATAGCGATAAAAAAAAACGAAATAAGAAGTAAGTTGTGTAATATATTAACAAATTTCAAGAGGGGAACGTCGAACAAAGGTGTGCCCAATGATATCAATAGGCTTATATGTGAAACCAAAACTTTTTTAAATGAACACACAAACATCTGCGTGTTAACGGCTGACAAATGTAGCAAGACAGTTGTTATGATGAAAAGTGAATATAGAACAAAAATGCTAGCATTAATAAATGATGTAAAAACATATAAACCGGAAAAAAAAAGATCTTACTACAAATATTCAAACAAAACTAACTAAAATAATAAATTCATGGCATAAAAATAAATTCATAACAGATAATTTAAAACGAACACTGTCTTGCAACAACGGCCGAGCACCATTTATATATGGCCTGCCAAAGCTTCACAAAGCAGGCCACCCATTAAGACCGATAGTTAGAAACATAAAAGCACCGACTTACCAATTGTCTAAGTACCTGTCAGCTGTGTTGAGTAATATACTGGGAAGTTCACAATACCACATTAGAGACTCATGGAGCTTCTGCGAATTTATAAAAAAACAGAAGATACCTAAGAACCATCGCCTAATACCGCTTGATGTAGTATCGCTATACACAAACGTCCCGGTAGATTACTCAATACAGTGCATAAGAAATAAATGGTCTGAAATTAGGGAATATACATCATTGCCCGAAGGTGAATTTATTGGGGCGGTAGAGCTGTGCCTTAAGTCCACGTACTTCCGGTACGAGGACAATTTCTATTCGCAAATATATGGAGTAGCTATGGGGTCCCCCATAGCTGCAACAATTGCAAACCTTGTAATGGAAAGTCTGGAAGAAAAACTAATACCTGATTTGGACTTTAAATGTAGATTTTTTAAAAGATACGTGGATGACTGCATAATGTGCCTGCCAAACCAAAAAATTCAATACACACTAGATAAGTTTAATGCATTCCATGAAACCATTAAATTCACCATTGAGGAAGACAAAAACGGGTCATTAAACTTTTTGGATGTGACGGTTGTGTATGACAATATTGGGGAAATAAAAACAAACTGGTACACAAAGGATGTGTGGTCTGGTAGATACTTGAATTACCAATCATATGCACCTATTCAATATAAAAAAAGTGTGGTAACAGCTCTTACTGATAGAGCGATAAAATTATCACATTGTGGATACAGACAAAAAAATATTGAAAAAATAAAAAAGGTACTAATAATGAACAACTATCCAAAAGAATTCTTCGAACCAATTATAAAACAAAGAATTAACAAAATATACAATACAAATAAATGGAACAACGTAAATAATATAAAAAAGAAAAAAGAGGGTGAAATCAAGTATGTATCATTACCGCACATACCAGAAATCAACACAAAAATAAAAAATGTTTTAAGACCGCATAATATTACTATAGCGGAGAAAACTAAAAACAACTTAGCAAAAGAGTGTTTTACAAAATTTAAGCCTAGAAGCGATAAGTTGGACACACCTAACGTAATATACAAGATTGACTGTTTGGACTGTGACAACACATACATAGGACAAACAGGGCAATATTTAAAGAAAAGAATATACGAACATAAGTATAGCTTAAGAAAGGTTAACGAAAATGTAACAGCATTAGCACAACATGCACAACAAAAGTTCCATGATTTTGATTTCGATAACACACAAATATTGATCAATGAGGAAAACTATAATAGGAGAAGAATCCATGAAATGATACAAATTAAGAAACATCAGAATGCAACAAACTTCAGATCAGATACAGACAATCTTAGCTCTGTGTATCATACGCTAATTAAATGATCGCATGCATGAATTGAATGGACCTGGTAAATAAAAATTAAACAGCAGATATTGAAGAATTACAGAGCAATTCCAAGAATGCAAAGAAAAGGCGAAATATAAATAGGTTTTTTGGGCACTCGCTCGATATCGAATAAAATAGGTAATTCAATATCCAACCAAATGTAAAGGAAGAAACATCTAAACATGTAAGTCAAATTTAGATCTCTAAACAATAGATTATAGTCTTTTCCCGAACATGTTTATCCCGACTCATCACCTGAGAACCAAGGTCCCAAATTGTACTTTTTAATATGTGTGTGATTTGAATTTTAATATGTTAATTTTGTGAAAGTTTTTTTTAATTGAATTGATAATAAATGTAAAATGGATATTTTAGACAAACTGATGATGGTGGATAAAGACACCGAAACGTATTTGTAACATTTTAAATAATAAACAATAAAATTGACTGAAACCCAGGAATACATTGGAATGAATTAAAAACTAAGATATTTGCAAAAAACTAGATCAGAAGGACGGCAACAATGTTTTTCAAGGTATTCTGCCTTATTAACATTACGTAAATACCCGGTGCTTCTCAATTATTAAAAACTCCAGTAGCCATGAAAAAATACAGAAAGGGATAATAAAATAGGTTAGGCTAAACAGTAAATTCAACAGGATTCGTGAAATGTAGGAACGTACTTTTTCGAAATGTCAATATTGTCAACGAGAATTTTTTTATTGGCATTATAACCTCAAATTGATGTTGACAAACATACCGTTTAATCATCTTATTGTTATTGTGCATTCTTCTCGAGCGTCTTCTCGTATTCGGTTATTTAACTTGTGCTCAATTTGTACCGGTGTTCAGTAAACTGTTTTAGTAGACAGTTTTTTGAATGTCAAGCGCACGGTACAGTAGCGTAACGCTATTAATAATATTACAGTGGCGTAAGAATTATGGATATGAACTTCTTAGTTCGTAAATATCAACATATTTGTGGCACAATATACTTGTTTATCGAATGAAGATTTTGAAACATTAATTAAGGAACCAACATTAATTTTGATGTTGTGTATATTTTCCAGACTGTACTTCAATTTATTTCAAAATTTCCTGGGTTTCAGTCAATTTTATTGTTTATTATTTAAAATGTTACAAATACGTTTCGGTGTCTTTATCCACCATCATCAGTTTGTCTAAAATTTCCATTTTACATTTATTATCAATTCAATTAAAAAAAACTTTCACAAAATTAACATATTAAAATTCAAATCACACACATATTAAAAAGTACAATTTGGGACCTTGGTTCTCAGGTGATGAGTCGGGATAAACATGTTCGGGAAAAGACTATAATCTATTGTTTAGAGATCTAAATTTGACTTACATGTTTAGATGTTTCTTCCTTTACATTTGGTTGGATATTGAATTACCTATTTTATTCGATATCGAGCGAGTGCCCAAAAAACCTATTTATATTTCGCCTTTTCTTTGCATTCTTGGAATTGCTCTGTAATTCTTCAATATCTGCTGTTTAATTTTTATTTACCAGGTCCATTCAATTCATGCATGCGATCATTTAATTAGCGTATGATACACAGAGCTAAGATTGTCTGTATCTGATCTGAAGTTTGTTGCATTCTGATGTTTCTTAATTTGTATCATTTCATGGATTCTTCTCTTATTATAGTTGTCCTCATTGATCAATATTTGTGTGTTATCGAAATCAAAATCATGCAACTTTTGTTGTGCATGTTGTGCTAATGCTGTTGCATTTTCGTTAACCTTTCTTAAGCTATACTTATGTTCGTATATTCTTTTCTTTAAATATTGCCCTGTTTGACCTATGTATGTGTTGTCACAGTTCAAACAGTCAAATTTCAGTCACAGTCACAGTCTTTTGAATTGTAGGTTTTATTAATTCTTTGTTTTATTATTGGTTCAAAGAAAGCTTTGGGATAGTTGTTCATTATTAGTACCCTTTTTATTTTTTCAAGATTTTTTGATCTATATCTACAATGTGCCAATTTAATCGCTCTATCCGTAAGAGCTGTTACAACACTTTTTTTATATTGTATAGGTGCATATGATTGGTAATTCAAGTATCTACCAGACCACACATCCTTTGTGTACCAGTTTGTTTTTATTTCCCCATTACTGTCATATATAACAGTCATATACAAACTGGTACACAAAGGATGTGTGGTCAGGTAGATACTTGAATTACCAATCATATGCACCTATACAATATAAAAAAGTGTTGTAACAGCTCTTACTGATAGAGCGATTAAATTGGCACATTGTAGATATAGATCAAAAAATCTTGAAAAAATAAAAAGGGTACTAATAATGAACAACTATCTCAAAGCTTTCTTTGAACCAATAATAAAACAAAGAATTAATAAAATCTACAATTCAAATAAATGGAACAGCATGTATGGTGTAAATAAGATAAAAGAAGGTGAAGTCAGGTATGTATCATTACCGTACATGCCGGAGATAAACACAAAAATAAAGAGTATTCTGAAGCCACATAATATTACTGGGGCGGAAAGAACTAAAAACAACTTGGTAAGGGAATGTTTCACAAAATTTAAGCCTAGAAGCGATAAGTTGGACACACCTAACGTAATATACAAGATTGACTGTTTGGACTGTGACAACACTTATATAGGACAAACAGGGCAATATTTAAAGAAAATAATATACGAACTCCTATTACCAATATTCTGGAGTTCGCAACCGAAAAGAGCAGTTCATATTCCAAAGACTTTTCGATAAATATTCCAGTGGAAGGCACCTACTGGCACAACAAATGCGACCAAATCCAGATTGACAGTTAATTTATTTTACTAGTATGAAATGAGACTTGATGGACGCCAAACTGTTCTATAAATAGCGTTTTATTGGTCAATTGTACTTAAAGGTGTGTTATGGAGATGAAATCGAAAGTATCCCTATTTACCCTACTTTGCTCAACATTATGAACAAGAAAACACTTGGTTGATATTCAAAAGGGCAGTATCAATTCGGCAAATCAATTTCAAACTCCAATGACTCCATGAAAATCAAAATCAGTATGGCACAATTGAAATAAAGTAGCAAAGAAGTTAAAGTATCTGCACCACTTAAGTTTTGTGAATAATATTAACGCGATCACTCGCCTAGAGAAAATATTCAATTAACTCCTGACGCTGAAGGATGCTGCTTTTCAAATTGCAATTTCAAGTGCAATTCAAAAAAGGTGCAAATAGCCCATTGCAAGTTCTGTCAAAACTTTGAAATTGTGATTGTCCCAAAGCACCCTAGAGTATGTCTCTAGTGAAAATGCACAATTCTGCACGCACCTTAACTGATGCTATTTTATCGGTATTTTTCAGTATTAAAAACCGATTTCAAATCGACCAAAAGAAGACTAGCCGACAAGATTGGGGCAGGAAGGACCTATATGAGCGGGTAAACAACATTTTGCACAATACGGTCTTCCGCTATAGAATTTCCGTCAAAGCACCTTTCCTATTTCTTGTATATTCTTTTAATAGCGACCGTGGAACTTTTAAAGTCAACAATAAATTGATTCCCTAAATAGAAAGCTTGGGCGCTCTTAAAATCCAACACGAGGGACAAACATGTCAACATTTTAAATATTGTCTGCTTTCTCAATAGTAGTTGTAGACTGTAGAGGTTGCACAATGAAGGTACACAGGGCGAATATGTATACAAATGATTAATCTATTTCTTTTTATATAATATTACGCATGTCTTAAAAAACTATTTTTCATACCAGGAGGGTGTAATAATCTACAATTTAGTTATAAAATTGATAAACAGGGCGCATTTTAAGTGTGTAATAATAAAAGATTGGTAAGGAAAATAAGAAATAACTTTAATATGACGCTTTTCCGATGACGTTGGTAATCAACTGTGAAACTTCCTTGGCTGCATTGTTTTGGCATTGATTTAACGATGAGTTTATTTGCCTTTTGCATGAACTTGTTTTCACCTTTATGCAGGGTTTCCCTTAATAAACTATCTATTTTGATACTGAAATAAAATGTTGATAATATGGGTTAATACGTTTTTTTAAATCAATATCTTCTATGGCCTTTGGGACTTTAATCAACATGTTATTAATCGAGTAGGGGTCTGACACAGAACTAGCATAAAAGTGTGTTTCGAAAAATAGCATTATTCTAATAAATTTTCACAAGATTTTGACACCTAATTTAATGTTTATTGTTATTCTCGCGGATTATTTGGTTCAATAACGAGTGTTGAGCGTAAGAACTGACATAAGAAGCACCTCAATAAAAGCAGCAATGCGTACATTCCGGCGTCAATTTTGCAATTGCATTTAGTTACGCTCCAAACCGCAAAACTGTGTATTTGTGAACGAAGATTTTTGCAACTAGTCCAGAAAATATGCAAGAAGTCAAAGTCCAAATGTCTGCAGAAGGCCGGGTCAGATCAAGTTTTGTTTCATTTTTAGTAAGAAATGAAAATAAATTCTATAATTTTTACGTAAAAAAAGTAATTTCAACAAACGCTACGACCCTCTCCCTTGTCATGCTAGAGATGTGATTATTCCATTCCGTTCTTCTTGATTTTACCCACTCATTGATATTTGTAACTTTTGCGTCATTGATCTGCATGCGTCCCTTATGATTTCACTTCTGACTCCGCCTCGCAGCGATTTACCTTCTATTCGCAGGATAATTCTCATTTCGGTAGTCTCCACCATCTTTTCTGTTCTTCCAATGTCTGGTCTTGTCTCTGCAGAGGACGTTATGTTTTTTTTTCGTTTATGTTTTCCATTGAGCTATTTCGATAGAACTTTTGCTCTTTTTTGTTTGCACTCATTGCTTGGTTTGGTATTTGATGAATTTCTGTGTTCTGCAGTGGCAGGCCCTCTAGCCTCTTCAGGAGAAAGCAGTAGGAGGTAGGGAAGATTTTAAGCTAATAATTAAGGTTTTAGAAATTAAAGCCGCAATCAGCTTGATTTTGGCTTCAATTTCGGCTTCTGGAGGGAGCAGTAGTTGAAGGAGCTGAGGGTTTAGTAGTTGGGCCATTTGGGTTGGGTTTGGGCTGGATCATTCAGGATTTTTTGGGGATTTTCCGGGGCTGGGGAATTTTTAGTTTTATGGGCGTAGGAAATACCTGAGTCCATTTTATTCCTCATTTTCCAATTTAAGATTTTAAGGCACTTGGACATTTACATACTGGCAGGCTGAGGGTCTCCGCAGTTGCAGCACTTTGCTGGAATATCGGTCGGTTTGGAGCAGGTTTTGTAGAAATGGGGTTCGCCACATTTGTGGCAGGAAGGTTTGGCATCACAGTTGGAGACAATGTAGCCGTATTTTTGGCAGTTTTTGCACTGCGGAATGTGTTTAATGTTGAAAGGGTTATGGGTTCTCTGTGGCTCTATGAGCACAGAGAGGTTTTGGAGATGGGTGACTTGGGAAAAGTTGGTTTGGAATTTGGGCAGGAGTTCTTTAGGCATGTTGGACAATTTCTTGGAGTGCCCAAGCAGGAAAAAGTTTGTTTCTTCTGGGGAGAATCCCAGAGCGGATATTTCGTCTTTAATTTTTTCGATGTTCATGCAGGCATCGAGGCATTTAATGATGAAAGACAGTCTTCTTGGGGTTTGTGATAGAAATATTGGATTTTGGAAGTTGGATAATTGGTTTATGATGTATGGCTTGGGCGGGGTAGATAGGAATGCCTCCGGCTTAATTATTGGAGTTTTGGATTGTGAATTGGTTTTGGGCTAGACTATTCTGCGTTTTACGCCATTCTGCGGGATTGACATCGGTTATTGGGTCTTTTGCGGTTTAGGATTGTGTAGTGGCGTTGGCGGCCGATTTTGGTGAGGTTTAATTGGTTGTTTTGGAGGGCTTAAAGCCGTGAAGTTGGAGGCTTCCTGAGCTTCCATGGGTTTTGGGAGTTCTAGGGCTATTTCCGAGTCGGATTCAGCCGTGGATTTGTTTGCATGTGCAATGACGAGTGGGTGGTTGCTGGGAAATTGGTTTAGGGCCCCATCAAGTTCGATTTGAAGGATCATTTGGGGTAGATGACTGATTTGAGATTTGAAGCTCATTCTCGGCTAGGAGAGCAGCTTCTTCCTTGGGAAGAGGCGTTGAGGCCTTACCTTATTGTCTTTCTGGATAGTTTCACTTTCACTTGCAGACTTTCGCTTTTCTTGTGATGTATACTTTGGTTTCTTCATTTCAAGCATGTGTTTTGCTTTTCACTGGCACTTTTACGCTGCACTGGAAAGGTGGACGATTTTAGGCCATTCTGAGGCCTTGTTTGACCGGGAAGACTATCTCGAGTGAGACACGGGTGAACTTCTTTTCGAAAAAACGTTTTGGAAAACACGGGATTTCTTACACGGGCTCACTGGGACGCGCAGTTTTGGTGACGAAACGAGGCTTGACAAAATAGACTTGACTGAAGAGTTGACTGTGGTTTGGCTTTTGACAGTTCGATGTGCATCTGACTGTGGCCGCAAGCAGAATGTAATCTCATCCAATGTGCGTTATGATTGGCCTTACAACTGTCCTATATCCCTAGGAGACTTTTAACATCTCTAGCGACATATTTATTCTTCCAAATAGTGTCATTGAGACATCCTGCTACTTTGTTGGTTTTAATTACTTGTTCTTAAACATCTTTTTCTAGATCGGTGTTTCTTCAGATATTAATGCCTAGGTAGTTAAATTCCATCACTTGTTCGATGATTTTTCTTTATATTTCCAGATTGTATCTTATCGGATCCTTATTTATGACCATACACTTTGTTTTATATGTTGTTATTATCAAGTTAAATTGTTTATCTGTTGTATTGAATTGGTGTATCATTCTTTGAAGATCTTTCTCGTTTTGAGCCATCTGCATAACATAATATTTTGAGTTATTGATCTCCCATTTGGGATACCATTGCTAGATATTTTTCTTATAATTTCATCCATTATGTTGAAAAGTATGGGACTTAGGGAGTCGCCTTGTCTTATACCTGTGTTCACTTTTGTTGGTTCTAGTAATTTCCCTTGAACTCTTGCTTCCACGGTGTTGTTGTGAATCACGTCTTATGTCAATATGTTTTCTATGGTCTTTATCTTATATATTGGAACATTCCTTTGTATAGTAGGTAAATATCGTTTTTTAATTTTACTCGATCGAACGCTTTTTCTAGGTCTATACATAGACCGATTTATTATACTCTATAGTTTTTTCTTTTAATTGCCTTACCAAAGGTGACGTCAGTTAATAATCTTTCGCTTCTGAATCCCTGCTGATCACCTGCTAATTATATGGTGTCATTAAGTTTTTTATTGATTATTTTGGTGGTCAGTTTTAGCGTTGTGTTCAACAGCTTAATTACACGATAATTTATCGTATCTTATTTTTCGCCTTTTTTAAACAGTAAAAGGAGGATACTTGATCTCCACTCTTATGGTGTATTATGGTGTTTTAAATTTTTTTATATAAGTGCTGTTAGTTGTTCTGTTAAGGCTGGTCCTCCATTCTTTAAAAGCTCATTCTCTTTTGCGTCTTTCCCGCAGCTTTCCTGTTTTTAAGTTTTTGTAAGGTTTCTTCTATTTCTGTTTGTTGACTTTTTGTCTCTACCTTTGTCGTTATTGATGGTGTGTGCATTTGTATTTCTTCTTTATCTTGCTTACAACATGATTTCAAGTAGTTTATTCATATTTGTTCTTCTATATGTTTTAGGTTCTATAAGTTCTTTCATTTCCGTTCTTTGCCCTCTAATCATTCGCCATATTTCCTTCAGCAATCCATAAAAGTCATACTACACTTCTTGTGTGTACTTTTCCCATTGTTCTGTTCTTAATTTTCCAGCTAAAACATGCGTTCTGTTGCGGATTCTCATAGTGGTTATAAGACGGATATAAGACTAAATATAAGACGAAATTGCGCTTCTTAAATATGTAATAATGTGCACATGTGTTCCGTTACAGAATTAAATATTTTCCAAAATAAATTTGCGTTTGTGATCAACAATTTTGAAAATACTGAAAAAAATATAAAACTTCCATTTCTACAACTTTTAAATAACTTATCAGGTAGATTTTTTAGTTAAAAACAACCTGTCAAAAATAAGACAGGATGATGAACTCATATATGTATTTGGGAATTAAAATGGCCAATACAGGACGAACTGAGGAAGCTATAAAGGACAGAATAACCAAAGTAACACAAGTGGTAGGGGCACTAAACTCAATTTTATGGCAGAAAAACATAAGTCCAGAGACAAATACAAGAATATTCGATACCATGCTGATACCAGCTGATAAGTATGGCTCGGAGGTATGGCAATTAACACAAAAACTTAAAGATAATTTACTAGCAGTTGAAATGGATTTTTGCAGAAGAGCGGTGGAAAAATCTAGTTTGGGACACGTGAAAATGAGGACATAAGAAAACAAATGAAAGTAGAAGGAACAATCATAGAAGACATCGAAAAACAGCAATTAAGATGGTATGGACATGTAAGACGGTTGGGGGAAGAAAGTAGACATGGGTAACACCGAGTTGAGTTGCGCTTTTGGGTTGTTGTTGGCAGCACCAACCCTGGTTTCAACAATTAACCTCATTCAAGATGGCAGACTTCGGATTGCAAGTTCGTGAAGATCGCAAGTTCGGTGCCTGGAAGCCTCCATATGATTCCTGGCATTGTCGACACCGATTATAATTACATAACTCGTAATATAATCTGTGTCGACAATTATGCCGCCCGTGCGATTGTGGAATTTGGAAGCCACAGAGAGAGTCCCACATTTTATTTTATGTTCAAACCCTCATTACATGTTATAAATATGTCATCGGCAATCGGCAATGTACGAAATGCCTAGGCACTACTTTGGGCAATCTGCAAATTGACTACGGTATTTCAGGCAATTTGCTTAATGCCGCACGCGTTAGTCAATCTGAGTGTCACATGTTTAATCCTCCCATTGACTAGACATTGTGCATAATACCGGATGCTGCGAAACTTTGCAGTTTAGTCCTGCAATGAAAGTTTGCTGTTTAGTTTTACAAGGAAAGTTTGCTGTTTAGTGCCCTAAGTAGCAAACAACTTTGAAAACTATGTCATTTCAACGATTTCCGACACCTGTTAAATCATCCCAATATTTGGATCTTTTCTACGAAAATTCTCTTATGAGATAACAAAGGTGTTATGCAGAAATTCCCCGAGGGTTGAGTGGCATAACAGAGGATATGACGGAATTCATGTCGTCCGATTCTAAAACAACTCGTGCCGGTTAAAGAGAACAAGAGGCTGTCGTATTATAATACCTACGCTTGATTTTATAATTAGTTGTACCTACTTCCAAATCATCTAATTATCTCGAACAATCTAGTCGAACATTCATATACAGATTTACATACTTGATTGGAATAACATAAACCAATTCATTTATCAGTAACATAAAACCACATTACCCTAAATTTAAATCAGCATTTAAAACGTTTATTTTCAATTTATTAGATAATTTTAACACTCAGAGTTAGTTATGATTTTCATTATTCCAGTTCGTTAGTGTTTTATTTCGATGTTTGATGAGCTGCAGTGTCCAGCCCAGCACCTGTTAGGGGATTTCTTGCAATAGCCGATTTTGATACTTTTAAGTCTTCTCTCATATCACTTTCTGCATGACTAAGGGACATTTTGGAATCGGGATCAGACGTTTTTGAACAGTGAATGGTTATATCATTTTCAATTCCTTCAGAGACGGCTGATGGACCTGATTCATTTGAAGTCAATAATTCGAGGTGGTCTTTACAATGACCTGAGGTTTCAGAATCGTCATTTATTTTGTCTTCGTTCTCGATATTTTTATCTTTGACTACAATTTCAGGCAAATTATTCTCTTCGGCAGCCGCAGACCCATATTGAAAACTGCATGATCCATTATAAAAATATTTTCTTCTCCCTAATGTGGTCAATTGACTGCTGCCGTTTACCGAAAATAATTGCGTTCCGCTGGTATCACCTTCTTTAAGTTCTTTAAGACAGAAAATATCGCTAGCACTATGCATTTTTACAATCAAAACGGACATTAATTTCTGAAACTTTTTTGGAGCAACTGTCACAATTTTGAGAATGGTTGACAGTTTATTTAATGCGCTAATGATTTACTGGTTGGTGACTTACACCTTTTTATTGCATGCACACCATGCATACCTTGCTATTTAAATCTCACACTAACGTAAAGCTTCGAAATCATAAAATTTTAATGTTATTTCAAATTGGACATTTGACACGAATTACTGCAGGTTCTTTTAGCAAGCAGCAGTAATTTAGAAATCTAATACATATAAAACTTAATTCACATATACACAATAAAACTTAATACTATAAAACTTTTCTATATGCTATAATGCTATTTTAAACTTATAAAATAAGAAACCTCCTTTTGAACGTGTCACAAGGAAGCACGCCCAAAACAGGTTTTGGACCCATTAGACCATCTCAGCTGGGTTTAGCTTGCCCTATGAGGATTGGGGAGTGGAACTCATGTGGAGTGAGTTCGTGCAGTTCCTCGAGTCTGAGGACGTCGATGAGGCGTTAATCGTGGAAACAGAGTTGCGCCCCGGAGACAGAATTAGAATTCGGGGATACAGGCTCGAACGTGCCGATAGGCCCGGTCTAAGGGGTGGAGTGGCCATAAAGGTCAAAGCAACGATCCCATACAGGAGATTACCACACAGGCAGTCAGCAATAGACAACGTTGGCGTAGAGCTTCCTGATGGTGTTTTGATGTGTGGATACTACTGTCGATACTCTACCTCTGGCCACTGACGTCAATCCATTCTTTTCAAAGATCGATAGGTTGTTGCTTATGGGCTTCAACGCCCGACATCTACTTTTTAATAACCCTGGACGGAAAAACGTAGCTGGCAATTTTCTAGCCAATTACGTTCGCGATAATGGCCTACTTGTTATGCCCACAAATTTTCCAACGCACTATCCGAACAATGGAGGGAACCCATCCTTCCTTGACTTCAGAATTTCCAAAGGACTCACCAATCTCACGGAGATGGTGGTTATCGACGCCCTCAGCAGCGACCATTTGCCCATTTATCTTGATAGTAGAAATTTAAATCGCCCGCGAACTAACGACTTTCGATATTCATATGAGGATTTCGATTTTCGCGATTATCGAAAGAGACTACAAGACCTGACGCGTATTCCAAACCAGATCGATACTGTCGAGACACTAGAGCTTGCAGTAAAAGGTCTGACAAAGAATAGACAACGGACACAGCAGGCTTTGGCCAAAAAAGTAACGAATAGACGGCGGCGCGAGAACTTTCCTGAGGAAATTCTGGGCCTTATTAAGGCCAAAAATCGATTCAGGAAGCGTTGGCAACGATTCAGGCAATCTGCCGATCGTATAGGGGCAGCATATCTTGCACGAGACATACAGCGTGAAATTTCCGCATACAGGAATTTTACCTGGGCGGAAAAGTTAGGCAACCTCACCTCCCGTGACAACTCTTTGTGGAAACTGTCGAGAAGCCTCCGAAAAGGCTACGAGCAAGTTCCCGCTCTTGAAAAAGAGGGGCGGAGTTACATTACCACCAGTGGCAAGTGCGAGCTGCTCGCGGACTTTTTGGCACAAGAACACAAAGTCCAACCAGCCCTTTAGGATAACGAAATAGAAAGAGACCGCTGTTTTTGTAGAATGGAAGTACCCTATACCACCCTCGATTTTGTATTTCTATATAACAACCCCGTCAGAGATGCAATCGTGTCTTCGGCGCCTCCCTAGCTGAAAAGCCACCGGCCCACGTCGCATCCCTTATTTACTCCTCAAAAACTTACCCCGAAAAACCATTGTGCTAATAGTACAAATAGTCAACGTAGTCCTTAAATTGCAGAATTTCCCACAGGACTGGAAAAACGCTGTAATAATTCCTGTCTTAAAGCAGGGCAAAAAGGGAGTTTGCTTGTGCCACAAATCTGTTCTTTCTTTTACTAATTTATTACTAAGCAATCACTCAACAAAACTTTTTCAAATATATTTAGCATAATACAAACGAGGAACATGGTTTTGACCATGCAGTGCCATTTATTTTTTACCTTCGCATAGAGTCATGCGAGTTAAATAGATAGCGACTGCGACTGATACTCACCTAAAAGCTTCCTTATTTTACTTCTACATACAATACAGGGTTTTAGAAGTGTCACATTCAAGCTAAACCCATCTGACGGGATCTAATAGGTCTGAAGCCGCTTATTTTACGCATTTTACTGATAACGTCGTTTAAAATAATAAGCAGTTGCTACCATATACATTTTGTTGAATTGTATATATATTGTTTAAAAAATTATCAAATTACATCCCAATTCCGCTCCCCGCCCAGTTTGAGAATCTCGCGGGTCCTTTCTTGGACTTCCGATGAGTTTCAGTCTCAACGCCAGCTCCGGTTAATGGATTTCTTGACATGGCTGATGCTGTTGGCCTGGACTCTTCCTTGGTGGCATTTATTTTGTGAAAATGTTGCTTTTTACCATCTGGACTACTTCTAGTAGAATATATTGCTGACAATTCCTTGTTTTTAGTTGGGGATAAACTACAGGGAGCTTCTCTAGTAAGTTCGTCATAAACTGCTTCTAATGATTCGGACGAATCAGGATCTTCCTCGGTTTCGTAAATCTCATTTAAGTCTTTTTTCATGATTTCTAGATTATCATCATTTTCTTCCACAAATCTGTGTTCGTCTGGGAGATGCGTCCGATTCTGATCAATGCTTGATCCGTACTCAAAACTAGCAGATCCATTATGCAGGTTTCGCCTACGACTCACTTTAGTTAAGTGACATTGACCGTTGACGGAAAATAGCTGAGTTCCACTGGTATCTCCATCTTTGAGTTCTTTTAAGCAAAAAATATCACTTGAATTCCGCATTTTCAAAGGAATCTCACAATATCAGGATCAGAATTATCGTAAATTCGACAGCAGCAGTTTATAAAAGACTGCTGACAAAAGGTGAAGTTAATTTTTGACAAACTGGTACCTTTTATGTTTAAACCAGCAAAATCTATCGATTTATTGTCTAAATATGTTACGTTCAACTTGTTTAATTTAAATCCAGTAGGTACAAGAACTTTTGAAGCGTTTACTTCTCACGTACCAATTTTTCTCGCTTGAGGACTCGTTTTTTATATATTAGATATGCATTTACTGGGTTCTTTTCATGCGCGCTCTGCATATTTAAAAAATATTTCATTGTGTCATTTATTCATTTTAAAGTTACACATAAAAAATGCACTTTCAAAGGCTTGTTTCTTTATTCGTTAAAGGTCTGCGTCTTCGTAGGGGTTGGCAGGAGTTAAAAATTGTATAACAAATGTGACTTAAGGATTAGAATATAAAGATCTTCTACTCCATCAGTAAACGTATAAGGATTTTAATTTATACTTCTTATGATGGAAATTATTAATTAATTTGAAAGATAAAAACTTGCCATTATGTTAAAAAGCTCAAATTATCGGAATTTGTAAGGTGTTCGATGGAAATAATCCTATTTCCTATTTTAGCCGTTTTCTATCCTTTGGATCTAGGCCTCCTTCAAATTTGACCATTGGCTTCGGTTTTGCGCATCTCGATACCAATTTAAGCCTGCGACCTTCTTTGTCTCGTCGTACCATCTTTGCTGGGGCCTTCCAACACTTCTCCTCTCCTCCCAAGGTCTCCATCTGGTGATATATCCGCTCCAGTGTTCTGTATGTCTGACCACGTGTCCTGCCCAGTACCATTTTAGGGAACCAATTCTTTTTATTATGTCAAAGACTTTGGTTTTTTCCCATATCCATGTTGTTTTTCGCATCTTTTATTTTTGTTATCTCTTTCTTAGGTGTGTTATGTCTTTAACATATATTTAGTCCTTTGTTTTGTTTTAATAGTGATTGGACTTGTTTCGTTTGGTGTTTTAGTATATCTTGTTTCGCCATTTTCTTGCTGTTTTGCTGGTTTCTGTGTATTCAATAGTGTCTCTTTTATCGTCGGTTATCAGTTCTCGCCTTTTCTCTAGGAGGTGTTTTGTTTCTATCGACAGTTTGTTCTATCGGCGTTTTCTCTGGGGGGTCTATTACCTGTTTTGCTGTTTGTTTTATAATTTTTGTTATTCTCCTATTTCTATTATCCAATAACTCTTCTCTTTTTCCTGGATTATTGGAAACATTTTCATTCATCTTTTGTTTGTATGCTTCCCTTCTTTCCGCTATCCCTTCTCTGCTTCCTCTCTTCGTCATTTGTTCCATCTTTCTTATCCTTTCCATTTTTGTGTTTATGAGAAATTTGCATCTTACATCCTGTGATCACCGCCGGTGTTGAATTGATTGACTACATCTACGTCTTGGATTATGTGTTTATGGCGGGAGATAAAGTCGATCCCATTTTTGGTTTATCCATCTGGGCTATTCCATGTCCATTTGCGTTTCTCTCTCTTTTGGAAGAAAATATTCATCAGATAAAGTCTTTCTATTTCTCGAAAATTTGCTAACATTTTCCCCCTTTCATATCTGGTGCCTAGTCCGAACTGTCGTAAGTGTGTTTCCGTTGGTTCTGCTACAATCTAAACCCACACGAAAACGAGGCCGGATTTGTTCCGCCTCTCGTGCATCTTATTGGAAATAACCAGTACGTATCAGCATCCGACGCCACGGATTTTTACGCGAACATACCTCCCAAATCACCTTCGATTTGGCAGAGTAGTCTTTCTCAATCCAGCTCAGACTTAAGCACTAAATCGACACCTCCTCTCCATCAGAAAACTACCTTTAGCAACACGGCGCAAAGAACTATGAGACGGAATATGTGCGGAAGGAAGCCCATAAAAGATACGAGTATCTCTCCAGAAGAAGAGGAAAGAAGGAGAGTACAAAGGGAAAGAAACAAAGCGGCCGCAGCAAGATGTAGAAAGAGGAGAGTTGATCAAACGAATTCACTTATTAAGGAAGAAGCAGAGCGTGAACAAAAGCGACAGGAGTTAATAGAAGAGCAAATGGATTTGAACCGTAAGAAACATCATCTTGAAAATCTAATTGACACTCATTCATCATTTTCTGCGTGTCACAAAAAAACACGTAGTCCGCCAGATATTAAATAAATCTTTTGACCATATGTGGTTACCATATCAAATACTATGGTAAAGCATTGGATCGAGGTCTCAACGTATTAGTGAGAGCACCGTCGATTACGAAAAACAACGAATTAGCCTGTATTTCCATAATCCACTCCCACCCAAGGAATGATGTTCAATTTTGAATCACTAATGGGAGGGGGTACCGCCTTCCTGCAGCACGCAGCATTGAAATATACCGGTCAGTGTCGCCGCCTTGAACTAACCAGATTCTCAGTTACCACCCAAGCTTGTTAGTTTATAATAAAGGAGAACTTATGTGATAGATTTTCACGTCGTTTTGTCAAAATCCTGCTGCAATGCTGCGATCGAAATTGTATTATGGATTAATTAAATCAGTTTTTCATACCTATGAAAGTGTAACATGGCTATCTTACTTTACTCGTAAGGTACTGGAGATATTGTAAAAGCTCTCTAGGGGAATCTGGACCTTGTACCGGTGAGAGGCCTAAGTAACCTTCCAGGGAGCGATGTCGGAGGCAGCATAGCTACCGGCAGGGCCACCCATGCCGATAAGGTCTCGAGGAGATGAAGGTGAAACCAAGATGATTCCCACGCAGCGTCTGACCCAGAGTGGGCGGCTGCAAACAGCGTCTGTTCTCCAGGTTAGGAGCGGCTGATACAAAAACTCACCAAAAAGCCCGAAAACCGCGGTGTTTTAATTGCCAAAACCTTTCAAAAGATCGAAGTAATACATTTGAAAATAACGGAGAAAAAGCAATTGCGTAACCTATTGAATAGTGGAACAATGTAATTTGTTTGGTAATCATTTAACTTTAGCTACGACTGTCAAACGTGCCCCAACAAGTAATTGCCTACTTCTGGGTTCACAATTGTAAATAAATAACAGGTATTTTCTCGTATTCAGTCAATAGATCGAAAACTATAAAAATTGTAGTATATTCAATGATATGAAATATTTACATACACAAAAAAATCATTAATTTTAATATTTTACTGTAAACCTCTTTGAATAGAATTTCGAAATTTCAACTATTGGCTTCTTAACGTATTCACATGCTGTGAATGTGCGAACTATTATTCTTACTAGTCTTTCCGCAGCTAAATTTATGAGATCATTTGGTTTTCTTCCAAATTGGTACCCTTCAGTAAAAATTGTCGTTTTATACATGGTAAATATTTATTAGTAATAAATTATTAGTCTATTCAACAATATTATAAGTTTATTGTGAAACTAGACCTGGCGCTAATTACCTCGCAGTACACAGTTTCGTAATCAGTCAGCAGAAATATTAACATTGCTTTCCATGCGTAAAATAAACCTTATATTTGTCAGAATATCAAATTGAAATTCATATTAATTGATGATGTTGCATATATTAAAACAAATATAATCACAAAAAAGTAAATAATTATCATTTGCTAAATATAGGTTAATTAGTTATTTCATTGTAAATAAAAGTCTTTGTTTGTAGGTAATATCCGGAAAAGTTGTTGGAATTAAATAAAGACAAATTACTTACAAACACGAATTACATCCTTTCACATCCACCACAGTTTCGCTGACTCTTCGATGTTTTCTTTTTCGAAAACCGGATTAAATTTGAAAAGATTTGATGGACCGCTTTTACTCATTGACAGATAAAAGTAATACAATTTAATCAGAACATTTATTTCCCATATTGTATCTTCTCACATAACAAAGAACAAAAACATAATTAGAACCAAACCCTTTAAATAAACATTATTAAAACTTAAATGATATTTGCAGAAAACGTTTACTTAATGGATTCAATTACCCATTTTTAAAGCTAAGCATAAGTCAAATTTGGAAAACTTTTGAGGGACTGATAGGAAAACTTTTGATGAGTATACAGGATAATTCAAAATCGGCCTCATTCCTTTTGAGGGCCTATAGGAGCTAACTTGGAGAGTACCAGAAAATATTCAAAACAGTCTTAAACCGAGCTTCGTGGTGATAAGACGTGTTAGCATATTTAAAGCAAGGTCGTTTACACATCGCGCAAAGAATTTGAAGAATCCAACCGCATTTATCGTTCAACGAGAATATACGAGTGGAATTCGAAACGAAAGGATGAACCCTGCGAGTTCGCAAGAATCCGAATCGGATTATGCCTCCCAGGATGGTGGGTTCAAAAAGCCACAATCGAAAAAACGGGGCAGAAAACCGAAGACGATCCAGCCAACCCAGCCAACCCAGCCAACCCAGCCAACCCAGCCAACCCCCACAACGCCAACACCTGAGGCCAAACGAATAGCTTTGGACTATCAGTCAACCAATAAAAACCAAACAACAAACAGCAAGACAACATCAACAAGATTTCCCACGTATTCGCACACATTCACAGCGAACGCATTGTCGACCATCACCAGAGTCCAACTTGCAATCAGGTGGGAGGGACTCAACCCCAACAACAAAGATGTGATTATCAGACAAGATAATCACTTTCTAATTAAAACGAACAATGAAGACAAAGCAACACAAATCTTACAAAAACTGAAACAGGAAAACCTGATAACAGTATTCAAACTGCAAAGGAATAGTAACCTCCCACTAATCCGACAACAAAAGTCAGGTCCCATATTACACCATCATATTCAGTCGTCGCCACTGGCGTCGACCTGGACATTGAAGACAGCATGTTTCTGGAGCGCCTGGAGCAGCAGGGCTTCAGAATAAGGTTCTGCAGGAGAATTATCTCGCGAGAGCGCAACGCACCCACACTAATGATGAGGTTAATAACCGGCGACATATCCACATACGAAAGGTTGATGAACGAACGTGCGGTTCATTTTTTGGGCCGCATTTTCAAAATCACAGAAAGCAAACCACCAGCACCCGTGCCTGCGCCGTGCGCCAAGTGCAACATGTTCAACCACAAAACGGAAGACTGCAAACAATCGCCGAAATGCAACAAGTGCCAGGGTCCCCATCCAACTTCCAAATGCGAGTCACCACTGCCAACCAAGTGCGCAGCGTGCAACTCAGAGGACCAGGCAGCATGGAGCATGAAGTGCCCAAAACGACCGACAGCCCCAATCGTCGGAATCCCAAACGTAAAAATAAAATGTGTAAACAAACGTACATCCGGGATTGCGGAGACAACGACGGTGGCAAGTAGAATACACACACCCATTACAACACATGACCACATCATAAACAAATACAAACATCAACTTAACAAGACAAACAATACCAACAGAGACGAACTACTAAAAAAATTACGAAAACAATTTATAGAAGACTTCGACATTGACACCTCCGTTGTTTTCTTCGGGAGCCGTGTCTACATCCTAATGTTTGACATGCTCCTGCCCGAGGGACGCTCTCCAACTGAGCCCTGCGAACAAGTGAGACAGACAGTAACGAGCATACAAGATTCAATTTGAAAGTACTTTACGCGAACATCAACGGACTTAACAGCAAAAAACCACTTATTTACAATTACATAGAACAAAACGACACAGACTGCTGCATATTTGTAGAGACTAAAACCAAACTAGGACAAACACCAACGTACAGAAATTGGCAGTATATCTATAGGCATGGAAATACCATCAATCATGCCAGGGGCGGGGTCGCAGCTCTCCTAAAACCAAACGTTAAACTTGGAAGAGCAAATCCTCCTTCCCTCAACAACCCTTTGAACGACTGTCTACATTTTACCATACCCTACTTAAACGACCTGATACACATATTTCTGACATACATACACCCACACTCCAACCTAGAACAAAACATACTGACTAAGGCGAGCAACTATAAATATGCAATAATTATAGGCAACTTTAACGTGAATAGAAACAAAACGAAACAACTTAAAAGCTTTTTGCAAAATTCCGACTTTATAAAACAGCACACCCCCACCAACTTTTCTGATGCCCGCAAACCCAGACTCAACACCAGACGTTCTACTGCACACAAGAAACTTGACAAACACCATCAACAACATAAACTTAACCAACGAACTTGGATCCGACCACCTGGCTATTACGTTTAACATAGACTTACAACATACGCAACCTACCTCCTATACACCTCCTATAGAGAAAAACTTAAACCTAACAAAGACTGACATAGACAAAGTGAAACAACATATACATGACTACATTCAATCACAAGCACAGCACATTTCAATAGAAACCATACAACAACAACTTTCACTAGCCATAGGAAAATTTAGCCCGGAAATAAAAAATGCTTTCTACCGACATACACTACCCAAATACATACTGAGATTAATAAAACATAAGAGAGAACTGTACAGACTATATACAAACACTCAAAATAACGACCTAAAATACACAATGAACCAACTTAACAGAAACATTAAAACTCTGATTGGACAATACCGACAAGACAAATGGCTAGAAACATGTAAAGAAATACAGAAGGACAAAGGCAAAACATACTGGCGAAAAATTAAGAAACTGGCGCAATACAGGAAGACTGGCACTACTGACACAATTGACGAAAACGGAATAGAACGCTACACAGACAAAGAGAAAGCGGACGCATTCGCCAGACACTGTCAAAGGGCCTTCAGCATATCGACAAACCCTAACTTCGACAATGACAACTGGAACTTGATCAACGACTGGTACTTGAACTATTTTAACAACTCACCAAACTATGCCTGCACACTGATCACAGACACAGAGTACGATGAAGCCCTAGCGCACATCAAGAACACTGCACCGGGGAAGGATAAAATTAAGGCAAAAGTCTTGAAAAGCCTAACTCAAGAAACACACAAACTGATCCTAACTGAATTGAACAACTGCATCACAAATGGCAGAATCCCAGAAACATGGAAAAACGGCTTAATAATCCCTATACCCAAAAATGGACTGGACAATACACAACCGAGCAACTACAGACCAATTACACTACTTCCGGTGCTGGGCAAGATTTTTGAATACATAATGAAGCAGCGGCTTGAAAAAGTGATTGGAAAATATATACCTACCTACCAATTTGGTTTCAAACAGCATCACTCGACTGTTCATCCGCTCTTTATTTTGGCCAACAATATACAAACTACCCACCTAACTGACAGAAAGACATCTTGCCTGTTTATGGACATTAACAAGGCTTTTGAGAGTGTCTGGCATAGAGGCTTACTATACAAACTATACAAACTACACACACCAACATATCTACTACACACCATAAAGAACTTACTAGAAAACAGACAACTAGAAGTACGAATTGACAAAACACTGTCATTTTCTTTTTCCCCTGAACAAGGGCTCCCTCAAGGATCCCCGCTCTCACCGTTTCTCTACAATATATACTGCCATGACATATACAATTACAACTTACCAGACAAAAATCAAATCGACAGATCGGCATACATATTACAATACGCAGACGACACGGCACTTATTGTACATGACAAAACTACTGAGAGAGCAGCGCAAAGACTCCAAACACTAACAAACAACACAATGACATGGTTTTATAAATGGAGACTAACACCAAACGCGTCAAAAAACCAACTTCTGCTCACAAACCACAGACTCAACGCTGACTCCCCTACAATAACTGCAGACGGCCAAACGACACAACCAAAAAACGACGTAAAATACCTTGGAATCACAATTGACCACAAACTTAAATTCACTAAACACATACGAAACATCAGGGCAGAAACAATAAAGAGAACAAAACACTTCCGATCACTAACCTACAAAGACAGAGGAATTAGCACAAACACCGCCACCAAAATATATAAAGCTATTTGTAGACCCTTGCTAGACTTTGGACATATACTCATGACCAACGGAACAGAAAGGACAAAACGTTATACACAAACAACAGAAGCAAATTGCACTAAGACTAATAACACGAATAAGACACCCCCAAAACCCACTACACAACCCCCCACCCAACTACTATACGAACGCACAAACATGACAAAGATCTCGGAAAGACTCATACAGCTACAGACAAAATGGACAAACAACCCCTACAACTGGACCATACTGAATCCCCTTTATCTTACAAGACCAACCAGACAATCCCGCTTCCGTTTCCCTACATTAACGCTACTCGAACACTTACAAACGCTACGGACTAGTGGACAATAAAATAATTTCTTCTTGCCACTGAAATTTTATTTATTTAATAGTATTGTTAACGTAGAATAAGAGAATTTTCATATTTGTTTTTCATTTAGATTAAGACTGCATGTATTAAACAAGGGCAGAAAGACCGATAGGTCGATAGCCTTTTTTAGAAATAAAGATGTTTACTACTACTATTCAAAACATTTTTTTCGAAACTTTCTAGAAGATATTAACAGTTGAACATAGAATTTCAACTTTGTTATTAAGTATTATTTTAAAATAAGCCCATAATTGATTGGTAGTTTAATGGAATACTTAAGCATTTTAAAAGAAAAATTACGATTTTTGTTTAATAATAATTTCATAATTTTTATGATAATTTTTTAAATTAAAAAAGTTCCCTTCTACAATTTTTTGATAAAAAGTCAAAGCGGCATGGATGTTTTTTGCTATTAACAGATAGTTACAGGTAGATAGCTTATGTCAAGAGTAACAAACATGTGTCAAATTGTGACTTAGTTTGAAGCTCCTTTCACAAAACGTACACCACCGTCGAATTTGCGGATATGCTATTATTAGTTATTGTGTATACTTTCCTGACTGTATTTCAATTTAATTTAATCCAAAAAAATTCCTGGGTTTCAGTCAATTTTATTGTTTATTATTTAAAATGTCACAAATACGTTTCGGTGTCTCTCTCCACCATCATCAGTTTGTCTAAAATATACATTTACAGTTATCATTAATTTATATAAAAATTTTCCACCAAAATTCACATATCAAAATACAAATCACACACATATTAAAAAGTACATTAAAAACAATGGTTTTCAGGTGATGAGTCAGGACAATCATGTCTGGGAAAAGACTAGAATCTATTGTTTAGAGATTTAAATTTAACTTACGTGTATAGTTGTTTCTACCTTCACATTTGACTGGCTATTGAATTCCATATTTTATTCGATATCGAGCGAGAGAATAAAAAAAACTGTTTATATTTCGCATTTTCTTTGCATTTTAGGAAGATCAATTGCTCTGCAATTCTTCAATGTCAGGTGTTTATATTTCATTTACTTGGTCCAATCAGTGTATGCATGCGCTCATTTAATTAGTGTGTGATATACAGAGCTAAGATTGTCTGTGTCTGATCTAAAATTCATTGCATTCTCATGTTTTTTAATCTGTATCATTTCATGGATTCTTCTCTTATTATAATTGTCTTCATTGATTAATATTTTTGTGTTATCAAAATGAAAACTATGTAACATTTGTTGTGCATGTTGTGCTAATGCTGTTCCATTTTCGTTAACATTTCTTAAGCTATATTTATGTTCGTATATTCTTTTCTTTAAATATTGTCCTGTTTGACCTATGTATGTGTTGTCACAGTTCAAACAGTCAATCTTCTATATTACGTTTGGTGAGTTTAACTTATCACTTTTAGGTTTAAATTTTGTGAAACATTCCTTTGCTAAGTTGTTTTTAGTTTTTTCTGCTATGGTAATATTATGTGGTTTTAAAACATTTTTTATTTTCATGTTGATTTCTGGAATATACGGTAATGATACATACTTGATTTCACCTTCTTTTTTCTTATTGATATTATTTATGTTGTTCCATTTATTTGATTTGTATATTTTATTTATTCTTCGTTTTATAATTGGTTCGAAGAATGATTTGGGATAGTTGTTCATTATTAGTACCTTTTTTATTTTTTCTAGATTTTTTGTTCTATATTCATAATGTGCCAATTTAATCGCTCTATCAGTAAGAGCTGTTACAACACTTTTTTATATTGTAGAGGTGCATATGATTGGTAATTCAAGTATCTACCAGACCATACATCCTTTGTGTACCAGTTTGTTTTTATTTCCCCATTGTTGTTATACATAACCGTCATATCTAAAAAGTTTATTGAGTCGTTTTTGTCCTCCTCAATGGTGAATTAATGGTGTCATGGAAGGCATTAAATTTATCCAGTGTATATTGAATTTTATGGTTTGGCAGGCACATTATGCAATCATCTACGTATCTTTTAAAAAATCCACATTTAAAATTTAATTCAGGTATTATTTTTTCTTCGAGACTTTCCATCACAAGGTTTGCAATTGTTGCTGCTATGGGAGACCCCATAGCTACTCCATATATTTGTGAATAGAAATTGCCCTCGTATTGGAAGTAAGTGGACTTAAGGCACAGCTCTACCGCCCCAATAAATTCATTTTCGGGTAATGATGTATGTTCTCTTATTTCTGACCACTTATTTCTTATGCACTGTATTGAGTAATCTACCGGGATGTTTGTGTATAACAATACCACATCAAGTGATATCATGCGATGGTTCTCAAGTATTTTCTGTTTCTTTATAAATTCGCAAAAACCTCATGAGTCCCTAACGTGATATTGAGACTTTCCCAATATATTACTCAACACAGCTGACAGGTATTTAGACAATTGGTACTTTGGGGCATTAATGTTGCTCACTATCGGTTTGAATGGATAGTTTGCTTTGCGAAGCTTTGGTAGGCCATATATAAATGGTGCTCAGCCGTTGTTGCAAGACAGTGTTCGTTCCAAATTATCCGTTATGATTTTATTTTTATGCCATGAATTTATTATTTTATTTAGTTTTGTTTGAACATTGGTAGTGAGATCTTGATATTGTATTGTAAGATCAAGATATTGAAGAATTGCAGAGCAATTGATATCCTTATAATGCAAAGAAAAAGCCAAATATAAACAGTTTTTTTTATTCTCTCGCTCGATATTGAACAAAGTAAAAATTTTTCAATAGTTTGTCAAATGTGAAGGTAGAAACAGCCATACATGTAAGTAAAATTTAAATCTCTAAACAATAAATTCTAGTCTTTTCCCGAATATGATTGTTCTGTCTCATCACCCGTGAACCTATGTTTTTAATATACTTTTTAATATGTTTGTAATTTGTATTTTGGTATGTATATTTTAGCAGAGCTTTTGTTTTAAATTAATGATGACTGTAAATGTGAATTTGAAATAAACTGATGATCGTGGAGAAAGACACCGAAACGAATTTGTAAAAATTTTAACTAATAAACACTAATATTGACTGGAACCCAGGAATTTATTTTGGATTATTAGTTATGGGGGAATGTCACAATAACATAACACAAGCTGTAAGATAGATTGATAGATAAAATTAGTTTAAACATTCACAATTTTTGACAAGCATGGGTAAATGGAACAATCCGCTAATTACAGAAAAATCCTGAAAGTTTCCCGAAAGCTGGATTTGTGCCATTCAATCCTGCTAGAAGCGACTGTCTGCATTTTGCAGGCAATGTTCGTTTGTCGTCAAGTACTGTCAGGGACAAAATCCTCATAGAATATGGGAAGTCGCTTATACAGGGGACCATGGGCCATTGGGCGATCGTTTGCTCTAACTTGGGTGATATTTCGCGTAAGGACTGAGCCTTGCACGCCGCTATGAGAAAATTTGGCAGCGATGGTATCTATATAGTCGACTATACAGTGTGTCCAGTATAAAATGATTACATGGGGATATTGGAAACCGTTAGAGTTACAGGGTGGACCAAATGGGGAAAAAGTTGCGCAATCAAGTGCCTATAAATAATCTGTCATCAACTTCTTTGAACTCGGAATAGCAACGGATATACAGGGAAAAAAAGAAAAAAGTGCGTTTTATAAAATCCTTTATATCGTGTTTATTATAAAAGATACAATAACGCAATTTTCAGGGTGGGGGTAAGAAATGAGCGTGAATTTGAAAATAAAGTGAAAAATAATCTAGGCCCACTATGTTCAATGAGGCCGAAGTCAACTTTTATTTTTCTTATGGGCGCCATATTAAATTTCTGCATTTTTAAATTCCCCTTTAAATATACTCTTCAACCATGTATAACATGTTTATGTTCGGTCAAGGTAAATAATTAAAATTAACAAAATTAAGATTTAATGGTAGTAGGCATTGATATTTCTATTAATTATTACTTTAAATTATTATTGATCATACATCGAACACTGCAAAAGAACAAGTAACATTTTAGGATTAAAGTAGGTGTTCAAATAAGCCACCGTTTTCTCGCACGCACAACATACATCGTCTCATTACTGCTTCCCAGGATTTTCTGATCATTTCAGAGGTAATTCTGTTAACAGCTTCTATAATAGCGTGTCTAAACTCCTCTTCGGTTTCGTATGACCTACAGTATACCACATTTTTGAGGAAACCCCATGCAAAAAAATCCAGCGGTGTTATGTCAGGGGATCTCGCAGGCCATCTTACTGGTCCCAGGTTGACTATCCACTTGTTGGGAAATTCGTGATTTAAAAATTCTGTGATAATACATCCATTATGTGGCGCCGCGCCGTCTTGTTGGAAATACAAGTTTTGCAGGGTAGCTACTGGAGCATCCATAAGTGCTTCCGCTACGTTAGTTTGTAAGAGGTTCAAATATCTCTCGGAATTTAAGTTCTCATTTAAAAAAAATGGTCCAATCACGTGGGTACCCACAATACCTAACCAGACGTTAAATCCAAACATAACTTGGTGCCTAACTTGACAAACTAGCCGTGGATTTTGATCTGACCAAAAAACGGTATTTTTACGATTAAATAGTCCACATTTAGTAAATTGGCTCTCATCTGACCAAAGGACTTTTAAGGAAAAGTTTGGTATCTCGTTATTTCTTTGAATAAACCACTGACAAAATGCCATTCTTCTAATCGCATCGCCATTCTGGAGTCCCTAAAGGGCCTTTAAATACACATTTCTTCAGCTTTCGCTTTATTTCGTCGACAGAGAATAAAACACTCCGTAAACAACAAAAAAAAACATATCGTATTTTTCATAATTTGAAAAGTGATTCATTCTTAAACACACAATTAATTACAAACACTTGACACTAAATGACAATAAATTCTACTTTGACAGTTACCTAGGTAATTAAAACAGACAACGAACGTCACTATGGGGAAATTGAAGAGAAATATCAATGCCTACTACCATAAAATCTTAATTTTGTTAATTTTAATTATTTATCTTGACCGAACATAAACATTTTATACATGGTTGAACAGCATATTTAAAGGGGAATTTAAAAATGCAGAAATTCAATAAGGCGCCCATAAGAAAAACAAAAGTTGACTTCGGCCTCATTGAACATAGTGGGCCTAGATTATTTTTTACTTTATTTTCAAATTCACGCTCATTTCTTACCCCCACCCTGAAAATTTCGTTATTGTATCTTTTATAATAAACACGATATAAAGGATTTTATAAAACGCACTTTTTTCTTTTTTTCCCTGTATGTCCGTTGCTATTCCGAGTTGAAAGAAGTTGATGACAGATTATTTATAGGCACTTGATTGCGCAACTTTTTCCCCATTTGGTCCACCCTGTAACTCTAACGGTTTCCAATATCCCCATGTACATCATTTTATACTGGACACACTGTATAGGCTATCCCTGTAGCTTCGTGCAGTTCGGTTATTCTGGCGTCTCTGTCAGCTGATAAGACGCCTCTCAGGAACCTATTTTGGGTCCTTTGAACAACGCGGTCTCGTGGAATCACTGACAGAGTGCCAGATAGTGGAGCCGTAGAACAGTATGGGCCTTATGTTGGAGGTGTAGAGCAGAAGTATGTTTTTAGGTGATAGAAATGAATTTGGCGCCAGAAGAGAGTACAACTTTCTTCGGGCCATGAAAGTCTTTTGCACAGCATAGTCAAAATGTTTGTTGAAATGGAGTCGGGCGTCTAGTTTGAATCCCAGGTATTTCACTGGGTTGATTGGAATATTTTGGACCATGAGTGGCGATAGGATTTTATTGTTAGTGAATTTGCGCGAAAAGATAATAAGTTCAGTCTTCCTACGATTCACTTTCAGTTTCCATTTGTCGAAAAATGGCGTCAATAAACTCAGGTGATGGCAATGCTAGATTCCGCAGCCTGAGCATAAAAAGACGATGCGTAGATAGCCGTATCATCAGCGTATTGTGCTATTTTTGTAGTGGGAAGTTTTGGCATGTCTGATGTATACAATGTATACAGCAACGGAGACATCACTGTACCTTGTTGTACTCCTTCCGCGATGCGTCTTTTGGGCAGAAGTGGTATTCTCCACTTTCCCTGGATGGTACGGTTTTTTCGGTAAGGCGCTAGGAGGGAAACTAGGTAGAGTGGCAGTGAATGCACGGCAACAACTTGTTCAGCAGGCCTGTGTGCTAAACTTTGTCAAAGGCTTTTTCCATATCGAGAAGCAGCATTACCGTACTTTGAAGCGTATTTAATGCTGTATAGGCGTCCGTTACGATCCTAGCAGTCTACAGCGTTGTGTTATGTCTTGGTCGAAAGCCAAACTGATTGTCCGGAATTATACTTCGAAGCTCGGCTGCTGCTTGTAGTCTCGATAGGATAACCTTCTCGGTTAATTTGCAGAGGGAGTTCAGGAGGGAAATTGGCCTATAAGAAGCGAAATGTGTTGGGTTTTTGCCCGGCTTTAAGATAGGAATTATTACAGCATTTTTTCATTCCTGTGGGAATGCTGGAATTTAAGGACTGCGTTGACTATTTGTACTATGAGCACAATAGTTTTCCGCGGTAAGTTTTTGAGGAGTAAATAAGGGATGCCGTCTGGCCCGGGGGCTTTTCGGGTAGGGAGGCGCCGATGACACGATTGTTTATCCAACGGGGTTGTTAGATAGGAATGCAAAATCGAGGGTGGTATAGGGTACTTCCGTTCTACGAAAACAGCGGTCTGTCTTTCTATTTCGTTATCCTGAAGGGCTCGTTGGACTTTGTGTACTTGTGCGAAAAAGTCGGCGAGCAGCTCGCACTTGTCACTGGTGGTAATGTACCTCCGGCCCTCTTTTTCAAGAGCGGGGTCTTGCTCGTAGCCTTTTCGGAGGCTTCTCGATAGTTTCCACAAAGAGTTGTCACGGGGGGTGAGGTTGCGTCAGAATTTCCTCAGGAAGGTTCCCACGCCGCGGTCTATTCGATACTTTTTTGGCCAGAGCCTGCTGTGTCCGTTGTATATTCCTTGTCAGACCGTTTACTGCAAGTTCTGGAGCCTCGACAGTATCGATCTGGATCGGAATACGCGTCAGGCCTTGTAGTCTCTTTCGATAATCGCAAAAATAGAAATCCTCATATGAATATCGAAAGTCGTTCGTTTGGGTGCGCTTTAAATCTCTACTATCAAGATAAATGGGCAAATGATCGCTGCTGGGGGCGTCTATAACCACCATCTCCGCGAGATTGGTGAGTCCTTTGGAAATTCCGAAGTCAAGGAAGGATGGGTTCCTTCTATTGTTCGGATAGTGCGTTGGGGAATTTGTGGGAATCACAATTAGGTCATTATCGCGAACGTAGTTGGCTAGAAAATTGCCAGCTACATTTATACCATGGGCCAGGTGAGCGGAACTTGCCGAGAAAGCTTCGTGCTGCCCCAGCGGTGGAAACTCCGCTTGTAAAGACGGTGGTGGGTGCAGCCTGGTCCTGTTGGCGTGATTTGGCGCCATGGTCCTGCTGCTTGGGGATGGAAGGTGGATCGGGCCAGGTCTCGTTTGCCCCCAGGCTGGCTTCGCTGGTGGAGGAGCGGGCACAAAACGATGCCTCTCTACCGCGACTTGCTCCTGTTTGAATAAATAGACTGGCCAGTTCTCGTCGAAGCTGCGATGAGACCCACCGCAGTTGGCGCACTTAAGGTCTGCTCCAGGGGGGCAGGCGGTGATTTCGTCCTGCCCTGGCACCGACGACACTGGCTTTGTCGTCAGTGACGACAAGGAAGAGCGGCCTGAATAGTGTCTTCATTTTGAAGACACTCTTCACCCCTTGTCCTTTGTCCGCCAGATCCTCCCTGATGGCAGCTGGTTCCACATTTCCATCCAGCCCCCTCAGGACAAGCGAGTGGGTTTTTTTCCGACGAGGGGGTGTAAGTTTGATATTGGCTTCCATCTTCCTCGAGGGATCGTTTTACCGCCGCCTAGTCCAGAAAATTTCACAGATAAGGTACACAATTTTTCTATTTATTTATGTTTTTGGGAAAATCGGAAGCTTGCACTTTGTAGCACGGCTACTCTCGGCAAAAGGCGATACGAAACTCGCTTTAAGAATTGATGCCAAAGAAGAGCTAGAGACACTGGACGATTGGATCCAGTAATTGAGGCAAATAGTGGACGACTAAGAGGTGTTCGGGTTCCAGATATAGAGGAACAGGTATTGGAGATAATTGCTCCAGAACCTTCCGGAAGTACTCCGAGCATTGCGCAACGACTGACACTTTCCCAGGCAACTGTGCACCGGATAATTAACCAGGAAGGGCTATATCCTTACAATGTATGTAAGATACACAGAACACAAGTACGCATTAAATCTCTGGTTTTCCTAACACCGGTACAAATTGAGCACGAGTTAATTAACCGAATACGAGAAGCTCTGCGAGAAGAATGCACCATAACGTGACTACATGGGCACAAACATGTTGGAGTTAAATTGGCAGAACTTCGAACACCTCTTGTGAGTTGTCCATATTTCAACACGGTTCGTTCCAAACCCACAGATTCATATCTAAGAATTTTGTTTCACTGCCAATCACCACAATGTTTAACCTAACTTTTTATAGGAGGTATGGAGGATGCGTTCCTCCAATAAGCAATAAGACACAGACTGTGGTCACTCGGTTGTATTATCACAAAGGGGCTCTGGAGGTGAGCACGTGGTTACAACCAACAAGCCGGGCGAAAGCGTGACTGTGTCTCGAGCCTGGTATTGCGCCCCTTTTATAGTTGGTCGTTCTGGTTACCGACCCATGGTCAGGGTTGTCAACGCCGTTCAACGAATCAACTGGGGTAGTTCCTTTATTACATGGCTGTTGAACAGCGTTGCCAGGTGTGCACCACAGAGGTATTGTTGACTTTCGTTGAATGTACGGATTACCCTAACCTATTTCATTTAATGTCGTTTGATTGATATTTAAGAAGCAACATGTATTTACGTAATGTTAATGAGGCAAATTACCTTGAAAACATTGTTGTCCACATTCTGATCTAGATTTTTGCAAACATCTCAGTTTTTGAAAAAAATTAATTTTGTTTACTATTTCTCCTGTACTCTTTAAGCATCCCCAGAGGAATGACGCCAATTTTCAATCACCCTGTATAGTTGCGTTTTCACGTGTTGTGTTTAAAACAACATAATGGACATTGAACATGAGTTTCATAAATTTGAGAATCACCTGGATATATTAGATATAGAATTTGGCATTGCTAGGAAATTATATGTTAGAGCCACCCCTATCCTGTTATGAAAAGTTAAACGAATTGATAATTTTTCCTTATTTTCTTGCCTGTTTTCATACAAGTTTTTTAGTACAGCAGGTTTGTTATGTTCTGCATCCGGACATGATGCAGTAAACTCTAAAGCAAATTTCCTCTAAGCAGCTTTTTGTTGTAGAATTAAATTGTGCTTAACATATCAGATATTATACTACACTATAATAAGTGTTTCAGAAATAAAATGATCCATTTTTTGTTTATGTTTTCATCATGGTGATCCGCACAAAAAATATCGTGTCTCTCAAATCTCTCCCATTTAAACATATAGTTTAACTTTATCAATAACAAACTTACCAATAGGGCCGACTTAGTCTGGAACAGCCTGTATGAATCTTCCTTTACAAGTTATGGAGCTGAATGATGTCACTTTCACGACTAATCGCAATTATAAGGTTATGTGAGCAACATTTTAGACACAAGTTAGCTGTTTCAAGCCCCCGTAATTTTAATTTTATTGACTATGGTTAGGGAACGATTATTATGTTTTGATTAAGTTATCCAGGTCAGTAAGTGAGTACTAAAAAACAATATTTGATCAGAGAATGAAGTGTTGACAGGTGGGTTGTAGGTCTAACAAATTTAATCTTAAATTCAAATTTGAACAGATCAAACGCAGCGAGCGTGACGGACCAATATTTAGTTATTTGCCCGAGCACACAACTTGTTGACTACGTAAATATCTGCCGTCATTGTTGCCTTTTTATAAAAGTTTTGCGCTGCCAAAGGGATTGAATTTTGCCCCACAAAATTCGTGTTTGTCCCTGTATTGAAACAGCTAAAACGGCAAAATTATTGCTTTCGATAATAACCATAATTTTAATAGGGTGTCTATTGAATAGACGTGAGTCGCATATGTTTACATTTTTCGATGGGGACCAACAATCGTTTACAGTCATATAAAAGTTGGTTGATATGAAAGCTGCTTTGCCGGCTCGGTAATCAGTTTAATATATATGCGTAGCATCAACAACAAAATAGCAGGAAAACGGTAGCCATGAATGTATTTAGTGCTACTTGTCTAGTTTGTAATAGGCGACCAGCAAATGTCACTAAAATAACAGCATTGAAACTTAAATTTAGAAAAGTTTTAAGAATTTAAGGTGGCAATTTCAAGAAAACATAATGAAACATTCATCATGATAACACCGCAAATGAGCGGAATATCTGATAGTAAAATGATAGTGAGGGGAAGTGGACTCGTTGGACTGCTGGATACGGCAATTTCTCATCTTTTTGCTGATAATAAGTGATATATGAGTGTTTTCTTCGGGAACCATGTCTACATCCTAATGTTTGCCATGCTCCTGCCCGAGGGACGCTCTCCAACTGAACCCTGCGAACAAGTGAGACAGACAGTAACAAACATACAAGATTCAATTTGAAAGTACTTTACGCGAACATCAACGGACTTAACAGCAAAAAACCACTTATTTACAATTACATAGAACAAAACGACACAGACTGCTGCATATTTGTAGAGACTAAAACCAAACTAGGACAAACACCAACGTACAGAAATTGGCAGTATATCTATAGGCATGGAAATACCATCAATCATGCCAGGGGCGGGGTCGCAGCTTTCCTAAAACCAACATATAAACTTGGAAGAGCAAATCCTCCTTCCCTCAACAACCCTTTGAACGACTGTCTACATTTTACCATACCCTACTTAAACGACCTGATACACATATTGCTGACATACATACACCCACACTCCAACCTAGAACAAAACATACTGACTAAGGCGAGCATCTATAAATATGCAATAATTAAAGGCGACTTTAACTAGAATACAAACAAAACGAAACAACTTAAAAGATTTTTGCAAAATTCCGACTTTATAAAACAGCACACCCCACCAACTTTTCTGATGCCCGCAAACCCAGACTCAACACCAGACGTTCTACTGCACACAAGAAACTTGACAAACACCATCAACAACATAAACTTAACCAACGAACTTGGATCCGACCACCTGGCTATTACGTTTAACATAGACTTACAACATACGCAACCTACCTCCAATACAGCTCCTACAGAGAAAAACTTAAACCTAACAAAGACTGATTGACAAAGTGAAACAACATATACATGACTACATTCAATCACAAGCACAGCACATTTCAATAGAAACCATACAACAACAACTTTCACTAGCCACAGGAAAATTTAGCCCGGAAATAAAAAATGCTTTCTACCGACATACACTACCCAAATACATACTGAGACTAATTCATTCCAATATATTCCTGGGTTTCAGTCAATTTTACTGTTTATTATTTAAAATGTTACAAAAACGTTTCGGTGTCTTTCTCCACCATCATCAGTTTGTCTAAAATATACATTTACAGTCATCATCAATTCAAATAAAAAACTCTAACCAAATTTCACACATTAAAATACAATTACACACATATTAAAAAGTATATTAAGAACATTGGCTTTCAGGTGATGAGTCAGGATAAACATATCCGGGAAAAGACTAGAATCTATTGTCTAGAGATTCAAACCTCAACCTCAACTTACGTGTATAGTTCCTAACATGGCAACACTCAACTGGTTACTGAATTTTCCATATTTTATTCGATATCAGGCGAGCGAAACAAAAAAACTGTTTATATTACGGTTTTTTCTTTTTTTTGCTTTTCAGGAATGCTTGGCAATTCTTCAATATCAGATGTTTATATTTCATTTACCTGGTCCAATCAGTTCATTTATGCGATTATCTAATTAGTGTATGGTATACATAGCTCAGATTGTCTGTATCTGATCTGAAATTTATTGCATTTTGATGTTTCTTAATTTGTATCATTTCATGGATTCTTCTCTTATTATAGTTGTCTTCATTGACCAATATTTGCGTGTTATCGAAATCAAAATCATGCAACTTTTGTTGTGCATGTTGTGCTAATGCTGTTGCATTTTCGTTAACCTTTCTTAAGCTGTACTTATGTTCGTATACTCTTTTCTTTAAATATTGCCCTGTTTGTCCTAAGTATGTGCTGTCACAGTTCAAACAGTCAATCTTGTATATTACGTTTGGTGTGTCCAATTTATCGCTTCTAGGCTTAAATTTTGTAAAACATTCTTTTGCCAAGTTGTTTTTAGTTTTCTCTGCTACAGCAATATTATGTGGTTTTAAAACATTTTTTATTTTTGTGTTGATTTCTGGCATGTGCGGTAATGATACATACCTGATTTCACCTTCTTTTTTCTTTTTTATATTATTTATGTTGTTCCATTTATTTGCATTGTATATTTTATTAATTCTCTGTTTCATAATTGGCTCGAAGAATTCTTTGGGATAGTTGTTCATTATTAGTATTTTTTTTATTTTTTCAAGATTTTTTTGTCTGTATCTACAATGTGCCAACTTTATCGCTCTATCAGTAAGAGCTGTTACCACACTTTTTTTATATTGTATAGGTGCATATGATTGGTAATTCAAGTATCTACCAGACCACACATCCTTTGTGTACCAGTTTGTTTTTATTTCCCCATTATTGTCATACATAATCGTCATATCCAAAAAGTTTAATGATTTGTTTTTGTCTTCCTCAATGGTGAATTTTATGGTTTCATGGAATGCATTAAACTTATCTAGTGTGTATTGAACTTTTTGGTTTGGCAGGCACATTATGCAGTCATCAACGTATCTTTTAAAAAATCCACATTTATAGTTTAAATCAGGTATTAGTTTTTCTTCTAGACTTTCCATTACAAGGTTTGCAATTGTTGCAGCTATGGGAGATCCCATAGCTACTCCATATATTTGTGAATAGAAATTGTCTTCATATCGGAAGTAAGTGGACTTAAGGCACAGCTCTACCGCCCCAATAAATTCATTTTCGGGTAATGATGTATGTTCCCTAATTTCAGCCCATTTATTTTTTATGCACTGTATTGAGTAATCTACCGGGATGTTTGTGTATAGCGATACCACATCAAGTGATATCAGGCGATGGTTCTCAGGTATCCTCGGTTTTTTTATGAATTCGCAGAAGCTCCATGAGTCCCTAATGTGATATTGTGAGTTTCCCAATACATTACTCAATACGGCTGACAGGTATTTAGATAATTGGTAAGTTGGGGCATTTATATTGCTAACTATCGGTCTTAATGGGTGGCCTGCTTTGTGAAGCTTTGGCAGGCCATATATAAATGGTGCTCGGCCGTTGTTGCAATACAGTTTTCGCTTTAAACTATCTGTTATGAATTTATTTTTATGCCATGAATTTATTATTTTATTTAGTTTTGTTTGAATATTTGTAGTAAGATCTTTTTTTTCCCGTTTATATGTTTTTACATCATTTATTAATGATAGCATTTTTGTTCTATATTCACTTTTCATCATAACCACTGTCTTGCTACATTTGTCAGCCGTCAACACGCAGATATTTGTGTGTTCATTTAAGAAGGTTTTGGTTTCACGTATAAGCCCATTGATATAATTGGGCACACCTTTGTTCGATATTTTATTTTTGAAATTTGTTAATATGTTACAACACTTACTTCTTATTTCGTTTTTTTTATCGCTATTTAAAGAGAAGATTCCATGTTCAATGTTTGCTATGATTTCATGAATCGGTTTGTATTGTTTTTTGTTGATAGAAAAGTTTGGGCCAAGTGACAGTACATACCTGACACCGTCTGGTATGCTTACCGTTGTTAAGTTCTCTATCCATTTTTCATTAGTTCTATATTTGTTTTTGTTACCATGTTTTTTTGTTACTAATGTTTCTAGTTTGTTTCTTTGTTTCGCCCTTATCCTGTTGAACACAGTTTCGTACTTCTGCTCTTGTTGTTCAAAAAACGTTCTTAATTCATTGTGATTATATTTTTCTTGTAATTGTCTTTTCACATTAATGGTTTCACCCTCTATACCTTTTAACTTTGAACAACAATCACTTAATACGATATTCAGGCAGTTAAAGTAAAACATGTGCAGAACCTTTAAATATTTAGTTTGATTCTGTCTGTTCCCAAAATTAAGAAACATCAACACAAAACACAAATTAAGAAACATCAAAATGCAATAAATTTCAGATCAGATACAGACAATCTGAGCTATGTATACCATACACTAATTAGATAATCGCATAAATGAACTGATTGGGACCAGGTAAATGAAATATAAACATCTGATATTGAAGAATTGCCAAGCATTCCTGAAAAGCAAAAAAAAGAAAAAACCGTAATATAAACAGTTTTTTTGTTTCGCTCGCCTGATATCGAATAAAATATGGAAAATTCAGTAACCAGTTGAGTGTTGCCATGTTAGGAACTATACACGTAAGTTGAGGTTGAGGTTTGAATCTCTAGACAATAGATTCTAGTCTTTTCCCGGATATGTTTATCCTGACTCATCACCTGAAAGCCAATGTTCTTAATATACTTTTTAATATGTATGTAATTGTATTTTAATGTGTGAAATTTGGTTAGAGTTTTTTATTTGAATTGATGATGACTGTAAATGTATATTTTAGACAAACTGATGATGGTGGAGAAAGACACCGAAACGTTTTTGTAACATTTTAAATAATAAACAGTAAAATTGACTGAAACCCAGGAATATATTGGAATGAATTAAAGTACAGTCAGGAAAATATGCGAAACTGAGACTAATAAAACATAAGAGAGAACTGTACAGACTATATACAAACACTCAAAATAACGAGCTAAAAAAGACACTGAACCAACTTACAAGAAACATTAAAACTCTGATTGGACAATACCGACAAGACAAATGGCTAGATACATGTAAAGAAATACAGAAGGACAAAGGCAAAACATACTGGCGAAAAATTAAGAAACTGGCGCAATACAGGAAGACTGGCACTACTGACACAATTGACGAAAACGGAATAGAACGCTACACAGACAAAGAGAAAGCGGACGCATTCGCCAGACACTATCAAAGGGCCTTCAGCATATCGACAAACCTTAAATTCGACAATGACAACTGGAACTTGATCAACGACTGGTACTTGAACTATTTTAACAGCTCACCAAACTACACCTACAAACTGATCACAGACACAGAGTACGATGAAGCCCTAGCGCACATCAAGAACACTGCACCGGGGAAAGATAAAATTAAGGCAAAACTCTTGAAAAGCCTAACTCAAGAAACACACAAACTGATCCTAACTGAATTGAACAACTGCATCACAAATGGCAGAATCCCAGAAACATGGAAAAACGGCTTAATAATCCCTATACCCAAAAATGGACTGGACAATACACAACCGAGCAACTACAGACCAATTACACTACTTCCAGTACTAAGCAAAATTTTTCAATACATAATGAAGCAGCGGCTTGAAAAAGTGATTGGAAAATATATACCTACCTACCAATTTGGTTTCAAACAGCATCACTCGACTGTTCATCCGCTCTTTATTTTGGCCAACAATATACGAACTACCCACCTAACTGACAGAAAGACAGCTTGCCTGTTTATGGACATTAACAAGGCTTTTGATAGTCTCTGGCATGGAGGCTTACTATACAAACCATACAAACTACACACACCAACACATCTACTACACACCATAAAGAACTTACTAGAAAACAGACAACTACAAGTACGAATTGACAAAACACTGTCATTTTCTTTTTCCCCTGAACAAGGGCTCCCTCAAGGATCCCCGCTCTCACCGTTTCTCTACAATATATACTGCCATGACATATACAATTACAACTTACCAGACAAAAATCAAATCGACAGATCGGCATACATATTACAATACGCAGACGACACGGCACTTATTGTACATGACAAAACTACTGAGAGAGCAGCGCAAAGACTCCAAACACGAACTAACAACACAATGGCATGTTTTTATAAATGGAGACTAACACCAAACGCGTCAAAAAACCAACTTCTGCTCACAAACCACAGACTCAACGCTGACCCCCTACAATAGCTGCAGACGGCTAAACGACACAATCAAAAAACGATGTAAAATACCTTGGAATCACAATTGACCACAAACTTAAATTCACTAAACACATACGAAACATCAGGACAGAAACAATAAAGAGAACAAAACACTTCCGATCACTAACCTACAAAGACAGAGGAATTAGCACAAATACCGCCACCAAAGTATATAAAGCTATTTGTAGACCCTTGCTAGACTTTGGACATGTACTCATGACCAACGGAACAGAAAGGACAAAACGTTATACACAAACAACAGAGCAAATTGCACTAAGACTAATAACACGAATAAGACACCCCCAAAACCCACTACACAACCCCCCCACCCAACTACTATACGAACGCACAAACATAAACAAAAAAAAAAACGAGCTTCGTGGTGATAAGACGTGCTGGCATATTTAAAGCAAAGTTGTTTACACATCGCGCAAAGAATTTGAATAATTCTTCAAATATAAACAACCGCATTTATCGTTCAACGAGAATATACGAGTGGAATTCAAACGAAAGGATGAACCCTGGGAGTTCGCAAGAATCCGAATCGGATTATGCCTCCCAGGATGGTGGGTTCAAAAAGCCACAATCGAGAAAACGGGGCAGAAAACCGAAGACGACCCAGCCAACCCAGCCAACCCAGCCAACCCCCCACAACCCCCACAACGCCAACACCTGAGGCCAAACGAATAGCTTTGGACTATCAGTCTACAACCAACAAAAACCAAACAACAAACAGCAAGACAACATCAACAAGATTTCCCACGTATTCGCACACATTCACAGCGAACGCATTGTCGACCATCACCAGAGTCCAACTTGCAATCAGGTGGGAGGAACTCAACCCCAACAACAAGGATGTGATTATCAGACAAGATAATTACTTCCTAATCAAAACCAACCAGGAGGACAAAACATCAAAAATTTTACAACAACTAAAACAAGAAAACACTGTAACAAGTTACAAATTACAAAAAAACGATAACCTCCCACTAATCCGACAACAAAAGTCAGGTCACCACCATATTACACCATCATATTCAGTCGTCGCCACTGGGGTCGACCTGGACATTGAAGACAGCATGTTTCTGGAACGCCTGGAGCAGCAGGGCTTCAAAATAAGGTTCTGCAGGAGAATTATCTCGCGAGAGCGCAACGCACCAACACTCATGATGAGGTTAATAACCGGCGACATATCCACATACGAAAGGTTGATGAGCGACCGTGCGGTTCATTTTTTGGGCCGCATTTTCAAAATCACCGAAAGTAAACCACCAGCACCCGTGCCTGCGCCGTGTGGCAAATGCAACCTATTCAGCCACAAAACTGAAGATTGCAAACAATCGCCAAGATGCAACAAGTGCCAGGGACCCCATCCAACTTCCAGGTGCGAGTCGCCACTGCCAACCAAGTGCGCAGCATGCAACTCAGAGGACCACGCAGCATGGAGCATGAAGTGCCCAAAACGACCGACAGCCCCAATCGTCGGAATCCCAAACGTTAAAATAAAATGTGTTAACAAACGTACGTCCGAGATTGCGGAGACAACGACAGTGGCAAGTAGAATACACACACCCATTACAACACATGACCACATCATAAACAAATACAAACATCAACTTAACAAGACAAACAATACCAACAGAGACGAACTACTAAAAAAACTACGAAAACAATTTATAGAAGACTTGTTTACATACCATGTTTACATACTAATGTTTGACATGCTCCTGCCCGAGGGACGCTCTCCAACTGAACCCTGCGAACAAGTGAGACAGACAGTAACAAAAATACAAGATTCAATATGAAAGTACTTTACGCGAACATCAACGGACTTAACAGTAAAAAACCACTTATTTACAACTACATAGAACAAAACGACACAGACTGCTGCATATTTGTAGAGACTAAAACCAAACTAGGACAAACACCAACGTACAGAAATTGGCAGTATATCTATAGGCATGGAAATACCATCAATCATGCCAGGGGCGGGGTCGCAGCTCTCCTAAAACCAACAGCTAAACTTGGAAGAGCAAATCCTCCTTTCCTCAACAACCCTTTGAACGACTGTCTACATTTTACCATACCATACTTAAACGACCTGATACATATATTTCTGACATACATACACCCACACTCCAACCTAGAACAAAACATACTGACTAAGGCGAGCATCTATAAATATGCAATAATTATAGGCGGCTTTAACTTGAACACGAACAAAACGAAACAACTTAAAAGATTTTTGCAAAACTCCGACTTTATAAAACAGCACACCCCACCAACTATTCTGATGCCCGCAAACCCAGACTCAACACCAGACGTTCTACTGCACACAAAAAACTTGACAAACACCATCAACAACATAAACTTAACCAACGAGCTGGGATCCGACCACCTGGCTATTACGTTTAACATAGACTTACAACATACGCAACCTACCTCCAATACACCTCCTATAGAGAAAAACTTAAACCTAACAAAGACTGACATAGGCAAAGTGAAACAACATATACATGACTACATTCAATCACAAGCACAGCACATTTCAATAGAAACCATACAACAACAACTTTCACTAGCCATAGGAAAATTTAGCCCGGAAATAAAAAATGCTTTCTACCGACATACACTACCCAAATACATACTGAGACTAATAAAACATAAGAGAGAACTGTATAGACTATATACAAACACTCAAAATAACGACCTAAAAAAGACAATGAACCAACTTAACAGAAACATTAAAACTATGATTGGACAATACCGACAAGACAAATGGCTAGAAACATGTAAAGAAATACAGAAGGAAAAAGGCAAAACATACTGGCGAAAAATTAAGAAACTGGCGCAATACAGGAAGACTGGCACTACTGACACAATTGACGAAAACGGAATAGAACGCTACACAGACAAAGAGAAAGCGGACGCATTCGCCAGACACTATCAAAGGGCCTTCAGCACATCGACAAACCCTAACTTCGACAATGACAACTGGAACTTGATCAACGACTGGTACTTGAACTATTTTAACAACTCACCAAACTATGCCTGCACACTGATCACAGACACAGAGTACGATGAAGCCCTAGCGCACATCAAGAACACTGCACCGGGGAAAGATAAAATTAAGGCAAAAGTCTTGAAAAGCCTAACTCAAGAAACACACAAACTGATCCTAACTGAATTGAACAACTGCATCACAAATGGCAGAATCCCAGAAACATGGAAAAACGGCTTAATAATCCCTATACCCAAAAATGGACTAGGACAATACACAACCGAGCAACTACAGACCAATTACACTGCTTCCAGTACTAGGCAAGATTTTTGAATACATAATGAAGCAGCGGCTTGACAAAGTGATTGGAAAATATATACCTACCTACCAATTTGGTTTCAAACAGCATCACTCGACTGTTCATCCGCTCTTTATTTTGGCCAACAATATACAAACTACCCACCTAACTGACAGAAAGACAGCTTGCCTGTTTATGGACATTAACAAGGCTTTTGACAGTGTCTGGCATAGAGGCTTACTATACAAACTACACAAACTACACACACCAACATATCTACTACACACCATAAAGAACTTACTAGAAAACAGACAACTACAAGTACGAATTGACAAAACACTGTCATTTTCTTTTTCCCCTGAACAAGGGCTCCCTCAAGGATCCCCGCTCTCACCGTTTCTCTACAATATATACTGCCATGACATATACAATTACAACTTACCAGACAAAAATCAAATCGACAGATCGGCATACATATTACAATACGCAGACGACACGGCACTTATTGTACATGACAAAACTACTGAGAGAGCAGCGCAAAGACTCCAAACACTAACAAACAACACAATGACATGGTTTTATAAATGGAGACTAACACCAAACGCGCCAAAAAACCAACTTCTGCTCACAAACCACAGACTCAACGCTGATTCCCCTACAATAACAGCAGACGGCCAAACGACACAACCAAAAAACGATGTAAAATACCTTGGAATCACAATCGACCACAAACTTAAATTCACTAAACATATACGAAACATCAGGGCAGAAACAATAAAGAGAACAAAACACTTCCGATCACTAACCTACAAAGACAGAGGAATTAGCACAAACACCGCCACCAAAATATATAAAGCTATTTGTAGACCCTTGCTAGACTTTGGACATGTACTCATGACCAACGGAACAGAAAGGACAAAACGTTATACACAAACAACAGAGCAAATTGCACTAAGACTAATAACACGAATAAGACACCCCCAAAACCCACTACACAACCCCCCCACCCAACTACTATACGAACGCACAAACATGACAAAGATCTCGGAAAGACTCATACAGCTACAGACAAAATGGACAAACAACCCCTACAACTGGACCATACTGAATCCCCTTTGTCTTACAAGACCAACCAGACAATCCCGCTTCCGTTTCCCTACATTAACGCTACTCGAACACTTACAAACGCAACGGACTAGTGGACAATAAAATAATTTCTTCTTGCCACTGAAATCTTATTTATTTAATAACATTGTTAACCTAGAATGGGAGAATTTTCATATTTGTTTTTTATTTAGATTGGGACTGCATGTATTAAACAAGGGCAGAAATACCGATAGGTCGATAGCCTTTTTTAGAAATAAAGATGTTTACTACTACTATTGTTAACCTAGAATAGGAGAATTTTCATATTGGTTTTTTATCTAGATTAAGACTGCATGTATTAAACAAGGGCAGAAAGACGGATAGGTCGATAGCCTTTTTTAGAAATAAAGATGTTTACTACTACTACTACTAAAATACAATCACACACAATTTTGATGGAAAATTTTATATAAATTAATAATAACTGTAAATGTATATTTTAGACAAACTGATGATGGTGGAGAAAGACACCGAAACGTATTTGTAACATTTTAAATAATAAACAATAAAATTGACTGAAACCCAGGAATACATTGGAATGAATTAAAGTACAGTCAGGAAAATATACGAAACTAAGACTAATAACACGAATAAGACCCCCAATACCCACGCCACAACCCGTCCATCCAACTATTATACGAACGCACAAACATGACAAAGATTTCGGAAAGACTCATACATTTACAGACAAAATGGACAAACAACCCCCTACAACTGGACCATACTGAATCCCCTTTGTATTACAAGATCAACCAGACAATCCCGCTTCGGTTTCCCTACATCAACGCTACTCCGACACTTACAAGACTACAAGAGGACAATAAAATAATTTTTCTTGTCATTAGAATTAGAAAGTTTATTTAATCAAATTGTTAACCCAGAATACGAAAATTTTCATCTTTGTTTTTTTATTTAGATTAAGACTACATGTATTAAACAAGGACAGAAAGACCGATAGGTCGATAGCCGTTTTTAGAAATAAAGATGTTTACTACTACTTTAAAATAATACTTAATAACAAAATTGAAATTCGATTTTCAACTGTTAATATCTTCTAGAAATTTTCGAAAAAAATGTTTTCTATATTTTTCTCGTACTCTCCAAGTGAGCCCCTATAACCACTTAAAAGGAATGACGCCATTTTTGAATCACCCTGTATAGTCTTGAATTATTTGGGATTTTCATACAAGTATGTGTCGTTAGACTGTTAGACTCCTAAGTCACAGCTTTCGACGTTTTTCGTTTAAAGACAGAACTTAAATGTTTGTTTTTCTGGTGTAAACACCGTAGTACTGCTACATACAATATTTATAAGCCATTTTCTTCAAATCCTTAAACCTGGAAGACCAAGTGGACAACCGGATTCGTATCGACCCATTAGCCTCCTCCCGATATTATTTAAACTTGTGTACAAATTTCCTGGCTGTATTCTAATCCAAATTAAAATAAAATTCCTAAAAAAATTATTTATTATTTCATATCAAAAACGTTGGTCGGATGTTTGCACACATCTCTTCAATATAGTGGACTGTATTAATCTTTTTATTGTTCAAAATAAGAAAACGACTGATTCCTTAATTTATTAAATAAACACGTGGTAAAATTGACTCTTCTGATGGTGAGGTTGTAGCTGAATGATTCTCTTCACCTCAAACGCACTGACCATCGTTTTGGGGTCAACCCTTATAATAGAAAAACCTAAATGTCCCTGTTCGTCTCTATGTGGCAGCCTTGCAGAGGGTGATTACTTCTAAACAAACGTTCCGGGGTCTTTTCCAACCATCATCAGTTTGTCGGTATAAATTTTGGTATGAGGACCAGATTCTTGCATCTGGTTAAGAAGTTTTTTCTGTTGGGAAACTGAAGGCAAAATTGGCAAGAGAAAAAAACCGAAAAAAAACTTCTTCACCAAATGCAAGAATCTGGCCCGCATACCAAAATTTATACAGGCAAACTGATGATGGTGGAAAAAGACACCGAAACGTTTTTGATATGAAATAATAAATAATGTGATTGACTGGAACCCAGGAATTTTATTTTAAATTATCTAAAGGATTTGAAAAGCTACTACTAACAAGACTCAAAGAAAAGGAAGAATATATCAAACTGATCCCAAACCACCAATTTTGATTTCGAAACAATCACTCGACAATAGAACAAATTCATAGGCTTGTCAACGAAATAGGCAAAAGTTTAGAAAGCAAAACGTACTACCCTGCAGACTTTATTGATGTTCGCCAAGCATTCGATAAAGTTTGGCACATGGGCTTCTATACAAAATAAAAACACAACTCCCTGAATTGATCAAAACCCACTACCTGCTGATCAAAACATATCTAAACAACCGAAGAACGGCTCAGGTAAAAATCAATGATGAACTTTCGTCCCATTTCAAAACAGAATCCGGGGTACTACAAGGAACAGTTCTTGGACCACTCCTCTATACTATATACACAGCTGACCTACCACAGGATGAAAATGTCATAAGATTCGCTGATGATACAGCTAAACTAACATCAGACCACAACCCAATTACCGCGTCACAAAAACTGCAAACATCAGTCAACAAAATGGAAGAATGGCTAGCCAAGTGGCGCATACGAGTAAACGAGGACAAGTGTGTCCAAGTCCTGTTCACAATGAAGAAAGGGGAATGTCCTCCAATCAGAATAAACACCTGGACCGACGACTAACCTGGAAATTTCATATATAGAAAAAGAGAAAAGAATTATACTTAAGAGTTAAAAAATGTACTGGCTTGTATGGGGAACAGCTAGCAACAGCAGCATCGAAGTACTACAAAGATTCTAATCAAAAACCTTACGATACATGACAGTCTCCCCATGATACGTGAGAAACGACACTCTGCATGGGGACCTAAATATCCCAACCATAAGAGAAGACATACAGATATTCGCTGAAAAATACCATCAGCCAATAGGTTGCCACACAAATCCATTGACAGTAAACCTACTTCATAAAATACCAAACAAGAGGCTCAAGAAACTGCCACTTTCCGACATCTGCAATAGATGCCAGCCGGAATAATCAGAACCACGCTCTACCATACTCATCAAATTGAAGACAAACCCAGAGGTCGTTTATTGTAATGCACCCTGTTACATGTGAAGAAAACCAAGCAGCACATCTTCTTAATGCCAAGAAGCAGGCAGATTTTAGATAGTTAATAATAAAAATAATAATGAAAAATTCTTCAAATCACCAACTAAACCTCACTAACCACTCATTAAAGTTGGTTTGAACAAAAAAGTAAACGATGGAACCACGCAAACTAAATGCAACCCGATATCAAAGTCGGGTGTAGTGTCGTCAGCCCTTCAGCAATTGCTGGCTCATTGTTTTGGCGCGCTAAATAGAGGTTCAAATTTAGATTGCGTATGTGCTCTTATAAGTGAATTAAAATTTAAAAAAATTGTAGAACGGTTAGTTGACCATAAATGAACAGAATAAGCAAATAAATGCAATAATGCAAAAATTAATGCAATCTGCAAAGGGGCCATTCAATGTTGCTCCCAAACAAATCGGGATTTATGAATGCCTAGTTTTGTGTTTTATTAATGTCTTTGGTTAATAGCAAATAGTATATACAGGATGATTCAAAATTGGCGCCATTCCTCTGGAGGTCTTGTTTAGGGAGTACAGCAAAAATAGTAAAAAAATAATTCTTATCAAAATCTGATATTTATTTGAAAAAAACTAGATCACAAGGTCGGCAATAGGGGTTTTCTAAATATGGTTGCTTCTTAAATAACAAAAGCGCAACCAAACATATTTAGGACAATGAAATAAGTTGTGGTAACCAGTGAATTCAACGAATCTCAATACCTACTATAAAAGGTTATGGTTAATGATATATTTGAACTTAAACTGACGGTAAGGGAAGAAGAAGAAAGTCAGTAACCCACAAATAAAAGTATTTTAGTGATGGCGAAAAAAATTCGTAGTCATGAATCTGTAGGTTTCAAAAAAACCGTTTCGAAATGTGGACAACTCACAATAGCTATTCGAAGTCCCGCCGTTTCATTCCAAACATGTTTGTGCTCGTGGGCTGCGCAGCATTACTGGACTCACATTTTGAGCAGCTTTTTGTATACGGATAATTAACTTCGGCTCAATTGATACCGGTGTTCTGTATACCAGAAATTTAATGGGTCTTTGTGCCTTGTGTATCTTACATACATGCTAGAGTTGTAGGAATTGAGAAAGGAATGGCGCCAATTTTGCATCATCCTGTATTAATGTATTTGCATGAAGTGAGCCAATTTTGGATATTTCGTCAACTGTCTAAAGTAAAATAAAATAAGGTAAGTAAAGTAAATTAAAATCTAACACCATAGTACGTTATTTTACTGAATTTGAGTTAATCTGCTAGGAAGCAAAAACGAAAATTTTTTGTTTAAGTAAAATACTTTTTGTTTCTCATTTGCCCAAAAAGTAAAATGTTTTTTGTTAAAAAGAAAATAACTTGTTTAATAAGGTGCAGGTAGTTAATAATACTATATATATAGTAATACATTATCCAAGATTTTGTGGCAACCTTTGACACATAGTGGACAAGTTTTGTTTTGTGAAGGTTTTATCCTAACACCACATCACTTTCAAATTATCGTAGTGCTTAGTCTCTGTATAAAATTGAACTGCAAACTCTCTCAAAAGGATTATTTGCATTGAACAAGCACGAAAAACTTTATAAAACCATTTTTCATCGTTTTCCCACACCAAACATTGACTTTTGCTCCCTTCCCGGTGTGCATAATGTCGACATTTACCGAAATAATTTATTTAGCAGGAGAATGTATAACTGTCGGTAAATATTTCCACACCAAACTCGGGCATACTTTCGTTCTGTATACTCTACAAATACCGGCGAGCTCAAAATATTCTATTCCTCACGTAGTACAGCGCGGGTAAAGATTCGTGTACACAGTACATTTAATCTAAAGCCAGCGGAACACTTTATTATTTGACACTCTTCTATACTGCGGGAACTCGGACCTAAGACAAACATGCCATATAATTATGACGGTATGTTTGGTTAAAATGAGGAACGAAAGGCTAACAATGAACTAAGCTGCTATATAAGTATCTTAAAAAGGGTCTAATTTAACTTGGCCCTCATATTTCATAATTAGAAATTCTTCTATTTGAAATGCATAGCTGAATTAAGGTAAGTGTATACGAAATTAAATCTGTTTGTTCAAGTCAGTGTTTTATCCCATGGGAGTTACAATGTACAATACGGAGCGAGATATAACACCAAAAATGTTTATTCCACTTAATGTACAGGGCGGTGCAACCAATACGGTGTAAAAGACTACCGCTAATTGGAGTGTTGTTTTCAAGTGAAATTTTGATGCTAAATTGAACTGAAGACTCGAGAAATAGTGAGCATCAGTGATTATACAGGATGTTCCCAAAAACCTGAAGTAGATCAAACTTATGTCTTCTTTTAAATAAAGCCATCTTGGACTGCTACTAACACTGCGAGTTCATTGTCTCGATTTTTACTGTTTTATTAATTATTGTTCGTTTCTTAAATGCAATATTTCCTGCTTTTTCCAATATATCCAAATTTTTGAATGCTTTAACTCTTGGTTTTCTTTCAGCATTTGGATATCGGGAAGCATATACCAAACTGACTAATAATTATAGCGCTAATTCCTGCAAAAAATTGAGCTTGCAACCGATTTACTCGGAATCGGGGTATTCAGAGTATTGACAATTTAGCATTTTCGGCAACCTCGCATTGCTGAAAATATTTTAAGGCGATAGAGCATATCCGGTGACTTCGTTACACAAATTTGCAGATAGATCGTGCATCGCGTTCTCAAACGTTTAACAGGCCATCGGCCGTGAAACACCCTGTATAGGCTATGATATGTCTAGACAAATCAACCCAGTGAATCTTTTTCAAAAAAGTTTGTTGATTCCTTGCACATTCCTTTGATTTATATATCCGGTGTCATAGCGTCTTGCGCCTTCCGGTTCCTCGCTTCCATCCTCTTCTGTCTTCCGATTTCGTTCCGACATGACTTTTTTTATTTCATCCATCAATGTTAGCTTGGGTCTTCCTCTTTTCCGTCTCTCTGTTGGTGTCCATCTCAGGATTTGTTTGGGAATTCTTGTTTCATCCATCCGCTCAACATGCCCGTACCATATCAACTGTCTTCATTGGCTTTCTTCTATTATATCTGTCTTGACGTTCATGATAACTCTGATTTCCTCATTAGTTATCCTCTCCAACCTTGACTTCCCTGCCGCTCTACGTCAGAAGTCCATCTATAGAGAACGCAACCTCCGCTTTAGATTGGTAAGTTGCCAAGTTTCGCATCCATACGGCACTGTACTCTTTAATATGGAGTTGTATAGGAGGTGTTTCCTGTCCCGGGATATACATGTTGACCATAAGATGGAGTTTAGGCCGCCGATCACTTTCTTCCCTTTCGTGATGCGTTGTTCTATTTATTTCTCTGTGCGGCCTCTAGTCTCAATTTTTGTTCCAAGATATACGTATTCGGTGCCTGCTCCTATTGTTTGGTCTTTTCGCCTCTGTCGTTTCCGATGCACAAATATTTTGTTTTCGATCGATTCACCGACAGTTCCTATTCTTCGTACTCTTTAAATAGTATTCTTGTCATGAATTCCAGTCCTCCTTGTCCTGCGCTATAAGAACCTGGTCATCTGCAAAATGTAAAGAATACAGCGTTGAATCTTCATTAATCGTTATTCCCATTCCGCTACATGCTCTTCTGCACTTCCTTAGTGCTTTCACTTTGTAACTGGAAAACTTTCTGATATTTTACCATTTAGTTTGACCTTTGATGCTGTTGGATCATAAAGTTGTTTTACAACTGTTATTAATGTATAACTTATACTGGATCTCTCCATTACTTGCCATAGTTTTTGTACGGGAACGGTGTCATATGCCTTCGTAAGATCCACAAACAGAAGGTACACCTCTACGCTTCTTGCTACTTTCTTCTCGGTTAGTTGGGTCAGACTGAAGATATGATCTATGCATGAGCGACCCGCTCGGAAACCTGCATGCTCTTCAACTTCTTGGTGTTCGTATTCTTCTTCTATTAAACTTTGGATGACTTTTCCATAGAGACGGCTCATGGTGCTGGTAACGGAGATACACCTACAGTTGGAGCATTCATCTCTCCTTCCCTTCTTGTGGATGGGAGTAATCCAGGCTTCTTTCCACACCAGAGGTACTCCCTCTCCATTCATGTATTTAGTAAAGAGTTCTTGAATGTGTTTGATGAGTTTTTGCGTCCCCCATTTAATCAGTTTTGCGGGTATTCCTTGTGGTCCGCTGGCCTTGTTATTCTTCATTGACTTAACTACTTTCGACATTCTTTCCTCGTTAATTTCTACTCGTGGGCCCCTACTCGGTATGTTTTTGGAGATGCTGCAGATATGGTGCTCTATCTTCTTTAAGTTCTTGTGAGTAGTGTTGGTGCCATTTATCCATTTCTATAAGCTGGAAGTTTATTCTATTTACGGTGTCAGTATTTAATGTTCTGATTAGTTTCCAGGCTTCAGACGATCTAGTGCCCCTATGAAGTTGTCGATCTCTTTACATTTCCTTTCCCATGTATCGTTTTTATTCTGCTTTATCATGTTTTTAAACGTTGCCGGTTCTCGTTTGTAAGTGATTTTATCATCTGTATTTTGTGTATTAAGCCATTTATGATATGCCTGCTCTTTTGTGTCTCTCTGTTCTTTTTTATTCTTCATTCTTCTTAAATGAGTCTCTTGAAATGAATAAAAAAGGGAACGGTTTTTTGTTGTGTCAAAAGCAAGCCCTACCAGGACCGATTTAGGCCCTATTAGCCCTCGTCAGTTGGGTTTAGCTTGCTAAATTGAATATTGTTGCTAACATTAATTACATATGGAAGAGAGAACTTTTGCAAACCATTAGAAACAAAATATTGTTTTGTTTCTTCTTTTCACTTTCTTATCACTTCAACCAGTTTCTTCTTATCAATGTTCATTTAACTTGACTTTGGGCGACCTCGGAAGTCCGCTTTTCATTAGCAATCTAAATAGATATAAGAGGCTGCAGAAAAAATCAATTTGCATTTCCAAGCAAATTCGTGTGAACATTTTCGATGCTAATTGTGTATTCGGGCTTCGGTCAGCCTATAGCGGCATGTAGTTTATAGACAACATTATGTGCTTTGGTAATTAACGCAAATTGGCAATTTGGTTCGCTTAATATTCAATCATTAACATATATATTAAAAACTGAACTTCTGGCCTTTTATGTGATTAAGTATCTTGAATATTCCTCAACTATTCATCAATTATGAATATCGGTTAGAAAGTTTAGAAGTATTACAAGTCGTGGACTGTTGCAATTGGTTTCTAACGTGTCATTCACATCTGCGGGGAACATTATCGAGGTAAGGCGATGAGGAAACCGTTCAATTTGCTTTTGATGTTTTTGTCCGTTGATTGGTTCTTTCAGCCGCTGTTACTGCTGTATTTATTCTGTCCTGTGCCTGTGGAATACTAAAGGGAGGTAAAGTGGGGCAACAGCAGCATACAGCATACGTTGACCGGTTGAATGGGGACCTGAAGACCTTAGATATTGCTAGATAATTTCTTTTCACGTCAGCTGCGTTAAATCTTAAATGTACTTGTCGGGTTCACGATGGTTTTAATGTTGTACGTTTCTTCCAATCCTGTGAGTCGCCTGGTTATGAATGTAAGAAAGACAAGCGAATCCCTAATTCTAAAAGATTTCATTGTATGGAGTATCATTGTGTCGTTTGTGATTGGTGTACCATCACACCACAGCGTGATTGCATGTCCAGGAAGAACTTTCAGCATAGGGAACTCTCAATTATGCTACTGGATCCCACCATACACAGAAAACTAGCACGTAATCAGACTTCTAAATAATACCCACAAACTTTTTAAGGAACTGCCTCTCGCTCCAGAACTTGAGGGGGAAGTTTAATACTTCTTTTTTAGTTAAGTTTTTAGTTTAGTTAGTTAGTTTTTAGTTAAGTTTCTTTCTTCTTTAGTTAACTATATTATTACTGAGTTGCCCGATTATCATTCGTGAAATTCGGCTAACTTATGAACGTGTTTCGGAACTTTGTAAACAAACAACTGAGTATTTTGCGTTTGGTAGTTGGCGAGTTTACTTTAGATTGTTTACTACTTTTAAGTGTCGGTTCAGAAATATAAAAAATGCGGAGTCGAGTTTGCGGTTGCAATAGTGGATCGAGACGTAAAACTCTGTAATAAAGTGACAAAAGATAGTATTTGTTACCTACGCTAGAATATCCTCTAAGTGTTTCGAAAATGATGATTTTCTGCATTTTGCAAATTGCATATTTTGGATATTTCTGTAAGGGTACATTTTAAGCTAATACTATACTTTATTGCACATCTGATAACTATGCTTCCTTTAGTCTTACTGCTCCTAGTCGACAAAATAAATTAATTTTTGTCACTTTTCATTTCCAAGTTTAAAACCTGCAGCAAAGCATTTTTTAATTACAACAAAGATTTAGTAAAAAAATATTGGAATGTGACAAAGACTAAATAAGAAATATTTAATTATTGTGTATATTTTTCTGACTGTATTTCAAATTAATTCAAATGAAATTCCTAGGTTCCAATCAATTTTATTGTTGATTATTCAATAGTTACAAATACGTTTCGGTGTCTTTCTCCACCATCATCAGTTTGCCTAAAATATACATTCACAAATCGTCATTAATTTAAAAACAAGCAACTCTGTTAAAATATACATATTAAAATACAAATTACAACATATTAAAAAACATATTAAAATCGTTTGAATCTCTTGGGATCAGTCAGGAGGATCATGTTCGGGAAAAGACTAGAATTTATTATAATAGAATAAGAATAATTTATTGTCAGAGTTCAAAATTTACTTACATGCATGGCTGTTTCCACCTTCAACTTTGGCAAGCAATTGAAAAATTTTAGTCGTGTTTTAGACAAAACACGACTAAAATTGACAACCAGACTGAGACAACCATCATTGGATTCGCTGATGACACAACCGTTATCTGCAAAGCAAAAACACAGCTGGAGCTAGTCAGTAACACTAACTGGGTTTTGGCTATGCTGTCTGCAGAGATCCGCAAGAAGGGCTTGAAACTGGCAGCTGAGAAGGCAGAAGCCCTAATACTCTATGGAGGCAGGAAATTTAAAAGAGCCACCTTGCAGCTGGAAACTGAAGCGATAGAAACAAAATCGCGGTTGAAATATCTCGGAACATGTGGTGGCATGTAGCATCAAAGCTGAAAAGTCTGTAATGGCACTAAGCAGAATTATGCCTAACCTTGGAGGGCCAAAATCATCCAACAGGAAGACTTTAGCAAACGTGGCACATTCGATTCTCCTGTATGCAGCGCCCATAGGGAGCCAAGCCATCAAGTGGGAGAAATACAGAAGACTCATTGCAGGGGTACAACGTAGGGTAGCGCTTAGGATATGCTGCAGTTTTCGAACTGTATCTACATAAGCTGCATTGGTACTGGCCGGGATTCCACCCATAGACCTCCAAATGAAAAAGAGATGCCTTCAGTATCAAATTGCCAAAGGAATAGAAAGCAGCACCGACTGGGAGATACTTACCCAATCGCAGCGACAATGGGCAACGGAAACTGAAAAAGAGGCATGGACACAGCTATTGATACCAGATCTTACAAAGTCAGTAGGACGCAAGCACGGAGAGATACATTTCTACCTCTGCCAACTGCTGAGTGGACACGGGTGGTTCAAGAGCTATCGGAATCGCTTCCACCTCAACGATAGCGACTTATGCAGAAAATGCCAGGTGGTTGAAGATGCAAACCAAGTGTTCTTTCGCTGCGAAAAGTGGAGGTACTGCTAATAGACGTAGCACACAAGGCAGCGGGCGTCACATTAACTAGCTATAATTGTGTGGAGTTTATGCTTATTAGCCATGGTACTTGGAATATTGTGGATATCCTTGTGCGGAATATCGTACAAGAACGGAAAAAGGAAGAAACAAAGATGGGTTGAATGGAATACCTCTTCTCTTTCCCGAAGTAATGCTCGCGCGGTTCTAGGTGATGAGAAGACACGAGAGGAGGTTTAAGTCGGGCGGGTCTGACACTACCTTGGTGTGCAAATGCATTTCCTCCTCTTTATAAAAAAATATTAGTAATAATCCCTATACCCAAAAATGGACTGGACAATACACAACCGAGCAACTACAGACCAATTACACTACTTCCAGTACTAAGCAAAGTTTTTAAATACATAATAAAGCGACGGCTTTGAAAAAGTGATTGGAAAATATATACCTACCTACCAATTTGGTTTCAAACAACATCACTCGACTATTCAACCACTCTTTATTTTGGCCAACAATATACAAACGACTCACCTAACTGACAGAAAGTCGGAGTGTCTATTCATGGACATTAACAAGGCCTTTGACAGTGTCTGGCATATGGGCTTACTCTACAAACTTCACAAACTCCACACAGCAACATATATACTGCCATGATATCTATAATTACCACTTACCAGACAAAAACCAAATAGACAAATCAGCGTACATATTACTATACGCCGACGATACTGCACTAATAGTACACGACAAAGCCACTGAAAAAGCGACTGAAAGACTCCAAACACTAACGAACAATACAATGTCATGGTTTTATAAATGGAGACTAACACTAAACGCGTCAAAAAATCAACTTCTACTCACAAACCACAGACTCAACGCGGACTCCCCTACAATAATTGCAGACGGCCAAACGACAGAACCAAAGAATGACATAAAATACCTAGGAACCACAATTGATCACAAACTTAAATTCACTAAACACATACGAAACATCAGGGCAGAAACAATAAAGAGATCAAAACACTTCCGATCACTAACCTACAAAGACAGAGGAATTAGCACGAACACCGCCACCAAAATATATAAAGCTATTTGTAGACCCTTGCTAGACTATGGACATATACTCATGACCAACGGCACAGCAAGGACAAAACGTTATATACAAACAACAGAACAAATTACACTAAGACTAATAACACGAATAAGACACCCCCAAAACCCACTACACAACCCCTCCACCCAACTACTATACGAACGCACAAACATGACCAAGATTTCGGAAAGACTCATACATCTACAGACAAAATGGACAAACAACCCCTACAACTGGACCATACTGAATCCCCATTGTCTTACAAGACCAACCAGACAATCCCGCTTCCGTTTCCCTACATCAACGCTTCTGGAACACTTACAAACGCAACTGACTACTGGACAGTAAAATAATTTTTTCTTGTCATTAGAATTGGAAAGTTTATTTAATAAGATTATTAACCTAGAATAAGAGAATTTTCATCTTTGTTTGTTATTTAGATTAAGACTACATGTATTAAACAAGGGCAGAAAGACCTATAGGTCGATAGTCTTTTTTAGAAATAAAGATGTTTACTACTACTATTATTATTGATCTTTAGATTTATTTACACGTAAACTTATAACTATATGGAATCCTTGAATCCATGATAATGTTGTCATTGCCGTTTAGATTTGTCTACATGTACACTTTAGGTATATAAACTGTATGGAACCCTTTAATTTATGATATATTATAAATATATTAATGGCTTTATTAGCATCCAAGAGTAGATAAGTATACTATGTTTAACCATTTCAAGTTAGTCGTTCATTGATTTTCGTATTGTGCGCAGATCATTTAGACCCTCCACGATAGTTAAAACTTGTTGTTTCTAAATAAATTGTATTTTGAAGCAATTTTGGAAAGGAAGTTATTTGACTATCGTACTCGGATTCGGATATCCTATTTTAAAATTTGCACAAATTTGACGCTTTATTAATCATATACATATTAAAAATTGTATAAACAACAGTAGTCGTATTGTTTTCCAATTTCTCATTGGAAGACGTTGTAACAGGAGGGATTTCGCATTTGGCTCAGTTCTCAAAAAAATATTAATCTACTTATAATTCATTCCAATGTATTCCTGGGTTTCAGTCAATTTTATTGTTTATTATTTAAAATGTTATTATATATTCTACTTATAATAAAATTCACGCAGTGCGGAGTCTTCCTGCTATTATTTTGAAAGTCGTTGTAGTTTGCTTTAAAACTTTGTCGCTTTGTAAGAAAGACTACTGCGAGTTTTGTGGAGAAAAATAACAATAATAGGTTTCTCTTTGATACCACTTTTTATCACACATCACTGCCATATTTACAGTGATATGCCGGAATAAATTTTATTGCAGAACAAAAGTTGGTTCTAGTTCAGGCTGCTTTCTGCTAATAGAAAAAGAAAAGAATAGAGCTGGGTCTGTCTATAGTGAGTTAATGTGTTTATACAGTAAGCATAGAGAAAGTTATGTAAACCTGTCGATTTTCCGATTCGAGCTTTTTGATATACCTACAAATGTATTGAATAAATCACACTAACTAAATTGAAAATGAATATTGTGCTATATTCTTAAGTTTAGTTATTGAAATGTTTAATACTAATGATCTAAAATTAAAAAAACTTCAATTAAAACCCCTACTGTTGTGTAACTTCTAACTAATTATAACTGGTGTACATTTTTCTAAAGTCAGTCCAAAATATCGTATTAACTATTCCTCTTGAAAATGCAGTATTATAAACATTGAATAAGCGTTAGATTCGTCCTGTTAATCATGATTCACAGAGAACACGAAAATAGATTCACACCATTATAGGAAACTAATTAATCAAAAAGGGTAAAGTTAGAACGGTATCGTTTCCGGCCAAACGTCCCGTCCGCCACGTGGCCAGTGTATTAGTGCAGGGTCACGTGTCGAGAGTGTCATTATTAAAAATTTAGTGTAATTTGACCTACGGCTTTGTCTAATTTCAGTGTGTCTGGTTTGTTGCTTAACCGATACTACCGTTTTTGAGGGATCCACAACGTTGTTGTTACCACGTTATCCATATTGTTGCTTAACAGTGTAGCTAAAAAAATTAATAGAAACAGCAGTGCTTTGTTACAAAATAAGGTCTTAGAAAATTTTGAAATAGCTTAAGATAATTAAGATTTGACACCAACTGAAAAAATTTTAAAAAACATGTATTTGTGAAGGACGACTTGTAATTTGAGACTAAAATTGCACCCGTTTATGCATTATAGTCGAATCACATACAAACTTAATTTTTTTCAATTCTATGTTCGATATTAAATACAATACGTTCACACAGCTACAGATTTTTAAGAGATTACAGTGCTTTAATTTTACCACACCCCGACACATTGAAAACTGTATCTAATTCTTTTGTAGCGGGTCCTTCTGCCGAGGAAAGACATTCTTTTTTGAGTTACGCAAAGAATTTGTTCAAATACGTAGAAGACTATGAACACTATATGATTTTACTTGTAGATGAAATACATATTAAGCCATATTTGGACAATAAAGGTGGAACTATTGTAGGCACAGCTATTAATTCTAATATTTTGGCTAATTCTGCATTCACTTTTATGATAATTGGCCTATGCTCAAATTTCAAAGAAGTTATTCATATCTCACCTGTAACAAAGGCTAATCACGAAAATTTATATAATTTAATCAAATCTGAAATTACTGGTCTTGAAGAATTCTGCTTTAAGATTTTCTGTATTATCACTGATAACAATTCGATAAATAGTAAAGCTGTGAACCTTTTTCACCACAAAAACAATTAAGCATTGTACATCCTCATCCTATAAAGCCTAGCATTTCTTTGTTTTACTTATTTGATGCAGTTCATCTTCTAAAATGAGTGGGAAATTGGCGGGCGCCTCCTGGGGTACGAATGCAAACACGTTGCGGACTACTGCAGTGGCTCTGACATCCTCAGCAGCGGAGTATTGTGCTCCCGTCTGGCGTAGCATCAAGCATACTCACAAATTGGACGTTTAACTAAACGACGCTATGCGCATTGTGACAGGATCTGTAAGGGCTACACACCCACTCCCTGGCTGTCTACTATCTCTCATATTGCACCACCTCCGGTTCGTAGACTGACCGATACATGTCGTGAGCGGGAAAAGATCACTAACAACCGTGAACTTTTTATTCATCAGGATATATCGGACCCCTTCGCTTAAGACGTAAGTCGAGGTCACCAATGTGGTCAGACTAACGCATAATCGGCCCAATTGATGTCACGTCTGAGTGGAATCAATACTTTAATAACCACCCTAGCTTCAAGAACCATAACACCATCGAAGATCCCTCTGTTCAGCTCTCAGGTATGGATCTGCCTAGGAGGACTTGGAGCGTGCTTAACAGGTTCAGAACGGGCCACGGTAGATGCGATGACACCTTCTTCAAATGGGCATGGATCGATTCCCCATCATGTAACTGTGGGGAAGCCCAACAAACCTGGTACACATTGTCATACACACACATAATCGAATTTTTGCAAAAATGTCCATTTATGTCGGAAATTTGACGCTTTAGGTATAGAAACATGATATATCGTTTCACAGGGAATTTAACGGTCTTCCCGTATTTGAACTAATATACAGGGTGTTCTATTTGAAAAAATGTAATTGGAGCAGTTTTTATCTCTAGCCGAAAGGTCAGTATTTTCAAGACATCCTGTATAATTTGGAACAAATTGCTGTACGCGGGGCTCAAGCATAGGGTTTTCCTAACCCAGAACCAAAATTTTAAATTTCCAGGGATCGAAATCGCGTTGTAATACAAGATTCCTTGGGGCTACGGTTTGATTAAAAATAATGAATTTTATTTAATATTTTGGAAACCGCTTTAGATAGATATAGGAATCGTTATGCAAAAATAATCAGATCTATATAGCCAATCTAACCGTGCAATAATATACAGGGTGTCTCATTTGAAAGATCAAAGTTGTATGTAATTTTCGCTATAAGCGGCAAATTCGCATTGCTGAAAATATTTTAGGCCGATAGAGCATATCCGATGGCTTCGTTGTACAAATTTGCAGATAGATCGGGTATTGCGTTAATCTTAAACATCTAAAACGCCATCGACCTTGAATCACCCTGTATATAGTGCTTAGGCGGCAGTCCCACAGAACCACCTGTGATCACCAGTGACCATCAGGCAGATTTTCAACAAATGCAATTATCATTGAACGGTCTCACAGAAAGCTTCACTAGCCATCCACTGTCATCCACTGCTAGTGGTGGGCAAGTCGGATCATTTCAAAGATTCGGATCTTCGGATCCGGGTCATCGGAAAGATTCGAATCCCGTAGTCGGGGCTCGGGTCAACGGGTCAGTACCAGAACCAGAACAATACCGCTTCATTACGCACTACTATTTATTGAAAATTGATTAATTTTAACTTAATTTATTAAGTTTGTTTATGTTATTTTATATCGCATTTAATTAATTAATTTTGTTCAGAACGCCATTGCAAAAATAAGCTTGAAATTGCCTACATATGTTCATTGTTATAAAGTATCAAAATTGTCTAAAGTTTTCTTAATTAATTTATCGAGAAAAGGAATTTGGCTGTTTTGTAAAAAAATAACAATTAAATTCACAAGCTTGAATTTAATTGATATGTTAATTTAAATTTTTTATTCTTAAGAAATGATAAAAGTGTTTCAAGTTTTTGTTCGCCATTACTAGAAATAAAAAATAAATTGTTGAATTTAGTTGTTTATTTTTATTTCTGAATGGAAATACGTTTTATTACTTGTTTCTAAGTTCGGAATTATGTACTGTTTTAAGCTGTGTTGTAGTTTTTTGGACAAACTTTCTTATTCATAGGAACAAATATTGAATTGTCAATGCACATGATTTAATTTGTTACGGCGTTTTATTATCACACTGAATTACATTATTAAAAGCGCATGTTATTTGTTTGTGCATATATGCACATTGACTATAATAAGTAAGTATTAAATATTAATAACAAATAAATGAATAAAAAAGAAACCAGATTTTACAAACGATTTCTTTGCAGACCCACGTTTCCCAAATTTTCCTTACGATACGCGGAATGCAGAACCACACTTCGAGTGTGGATCCGAGATTCGGTTCCGAAACACGGAACGCATATACCAACAGAACAATTTTGAAGAGCCGTCGGAACCAGAACGCCCGTCGGGCCCTGAAGTTCCGTCACGGTTCTGCTGGCTCTTTTGATCCGTTGGCCCAAAACTCGGCTCTTCTGGCCCGTTGGCCCGCAACACGGCTCAATTGACCCGTTGGCCCAAAAGACGGCTCTTTTGACCCGTTGGCCAGTAAGACGGCTCTTTTGTCCCGTTGGCCTGTAAGACGGCTCTTTTGACCCGTTGGCCCGAAGCATGGTTCTTTTGGCCCGTCTTTCGAACCCGAATCTCGGATCCACTCGGTCTCCACCAGTCTCGACTGATTCGACGATCGGGTTTGCCGATGATTCACTTCCGCGTACTAATGAAAATGAAAGCAAAGTAGATTAGATTTTTCTTTTTATTAAATTTAATTCACTTCTTTTCATTCAAATTCACAAGTTTCTGTAAGTTTTGAAAGAAAATGTTAACTGATTTCTTCTACAGTTGAACGCTGCTGTCTTTATAGACATACAAAAGATCCGTTAAGACCCGAGACCCGTATTGGAAAATTTTGGGATTCAGACCCGTCGGGTCTTTTCAAAGATCCGGCTCACTGAGCCGGGCCAGTTCCGACCCGCCCATCACTATCCACTGCTAATCACCGTTTCGAAATTTCCGACGCGTTCTAAAAATGGTAGTTTAGTGGAAGACGGTCAATGCGCGCATGCGAATTAGAAATTATGTCGGCCTGGTTTGGGCCCTTTCATATATAGTACGTAAAAAGTGTGGTTAGAATCTTGTAAACAGTGGAAACCGATGGATGATTGCTGTGGGACCGTTCGTTGCAGATTCCCTGATTTTAGTCGGTGGTAGTGGGTGATAGTTGATGACGGTGGTTGCTGTGGGACCGCTGCCTTACTTACCCTGATTTTGAAACCGGTGAGAGAAGGCTTGCATAATTCACCAATTTAATTGATCTTTACAACAAGGAACACGACAAACTGATTAAATTGGGATACAATTTAAGTTTCAAATCGCTTTTTCCTACAAATTTTGTAAGACTAATTGTTCAGTTAGCCTTAAAAATATTTAATCCATTTGTAGTTCATGCCCTTTTACAGTTCGGCTCTAAAATAAATAGCTTATTCCTAAGATTCAGCTGACTTTATTATGATTATATTGACTTGGTGGAAAATCGTAAATGTAAAAACACCACATAAAGGGAAACGTCTTAATGATTGATATCACAAACTTATATTTCGGCGGCTGTCCCACAGAACCACCAGTGATCACCGGTGACGATCAGGCAGATTTTCAACATATGCAATTATCATAGAACGGTCTCACAGAAAGCTTCACTAGCCATCCAGTGTCATCCACTGCTAACCACCGTTTCGAAATTTCCGACGCGTTCTAAAAATGGTAGTTTAGTGGAAGACGGTGAATGCGCGCATGCGAATTAGAAATTATGTCGGCTTGGTTTGGGCCCTTTCATATATAGTACGTTAAAAGTGTGGTTAGAATCTTGTAAACAGTGGAAACCGGTGGATGATTGCTGTGGGACCGTTCGTTGAAAATTTCCTGATTTTAGTCGGTGGTAGTGGGTGATAGTTGATGACGGTGGTTGCTGTGGGACCGCTGCCTTCTGCACAAAATGTTAGAATGACTTGTTAGTTGGAAAAATCAGAATATTTTTCAAAAACTTCAACTCCGCAAACATCCACAGCTTTACGTAACACTATTTAGGGCATGTTAGAACTCATAACATTTTGTTTTAAAGTACTTAATATAAATTATGTGTAATTGGGAAAATTTCAAAGTGATCCTCTTGAAAATAGGTTTGGAAAATACAGACAGTTTGCTGGGGGTCAGTACAATATTTCTATTGGGCAATTATATGAGTGTGAGAAAACACTTAGAATCCAGTTATTGATGTCGCTAAAATCTCGTTCCTTTGGAACTCTAACAATATAACATTTTTATGAAAGTGATGATATTTTTGATAATGAAACAATTTGAAAGTAGGGATGATTTGTCCCGGGGTCCACGAAAACTTATGGGCCACCGCATAGAGGGTTTTGCCGCTGTGACGTAATCATAAACGTCCATAGGCTGCAAGAACAGAGGTTTCAACTTTCCGTTTAGTTTACGTTTACATCCTTTAGCACGTGCTGTTAAGTAAATAATTCCTTATAATTAAGGTGACTGATTATGTAAAAAGTTAGTAAATATGCATATATAATATTTCAAATACTTAAGTGCAAAAACCGTGCCAGATCGTTGCTGTGGGCCTGGGTGCAAATGTAACTATACCGGGAAGAATATACTACAGTAATTCATTTCTCTCGTGATGATCAATAAAAGCAGAAATGGCTTCGAAATATTCACAGAGAAAATTTTATACCAGCAAAATTTGCTGTAATTTGTATTAAACAGTTTGAAGAAAGTTTCATAATACGTGAATCAAGAGCCCATTTGAACATATTTATTTCCAGGCGATTATTATACCTTCTTACAGCTACTTAATCTACGGGTACCGGAAAACCAACATCATTTTAATATTGAACATCAATGTACTTATTCTACCTTAACCTAATCCTAACTTAACCTAATACATCTTCTCTTGCTTCCTAAAATAACCTATATCTAGTATGAACTTTCACGTTAAGTTCCTGATGTGGTCCAGCAGGTCTTCTGTCTTCAGGTTTCGCCTCAGTGTGGTGTTTCTGACATAGTAGGGAACCTTTGCAACTATCCTCAAGATCTTATTTTGCTGAGCTGCTAACTTCTGCTTCTGCGTGGTGCAGACCGTGGACCAGGCATGCGATCCATAGCTTAGCACCGGGTGTATCAGCTGTTTGTAAGCTCTCACCTTGGTTCGCAGGAGGAGCTTACCTGTCAGCATTGGATGGTAGACATGGAGCAGGTATCTTGTTTTGGCAATTGTGGCTGCCATCTGGTCGTGCCATACTAGACGTTTATCATAGATAAGCCCAAGATATGTGATCTTGGACCTCTATGATAGCTTTTGTTCTCCGAGTTCTAGTAGGGTTGGAAGTGTTTTCCTTCCAGCTGAGAAGACTATGGCTTGCGTCTTCTCTGGGCTGGATTCCATTTTCCAATCCCTCCTCCATTTCTGGATCTTGACGAGATGTCTGGTTTGGACTTTGGAGTTTGGCTTTGATTCCAGGACCTTTTGCTATCGCAGTGAATGCTACATCGTCAGCGGAGACGTAGCACTCCGTCTCTTTTTTCATTGAGATGTCTGCCATATAGATGTTGAATAGCAGGGGACCCAGTACGAACCCCTGCGGTACTCCTGACATCATGGTTCTGATCGTTGACATCCGATCATCGGCTTTTACTTGGAAACTGCGTCCAGACAAGCAGCTGCGGATTAGCTGGATTTCGTAGTCAGGAAATCCTGCCTTCATCATCTTGGTAATTAGGCCCTGATGCCAACCCTTGTCAAACGCCTTTGCATTAGCCAGGAAGATGGCTCCTAGATTGCGTCGGCGGTTTAACTGCTGCAGGATTCTTGTTGTTAGCCGGGCGGTGAGAGTGTTTGTGTAATGTCCCAGGCTGAATCAATGTTGCTTATCCAGCAGCACTTCATCATCATCATCAGCTTTTTGTCATTCACTGTTGGATATAGGCCTCCTCTCGCGCATACTTGTGGAACGCATCATCCACAACTACACCGGACCTACAGTTTATCGCCGGTTCCGGACAGCAACACTTGCTTGTCCTCTATTGTATCCTGTAGGTGGTTTAGGATACACCTCTCCATGACCTTGCTCAGTGTAGGCAGTAGACTGAGCGGCCTGTAGGACGTGAGAAGCTTCCTATTCTTGCCTTTTTTGGGTACCAATAGCATTATTGCCTTCTTACAGATAGTCGGGAAATATTGAAGGTCCAAGATTCTATTTGCCACTGTGGTAAGGTCCTCAACAGCTGTTTGCGGTAGCTTTTTGAGGTCTTCGTTTGTGATTCCATCGTGTCCAGGAGCCATTTTTTTCTTGGCCCCCTTGATAATGTCCTGGATATTATCTTTGGTCACTCTTCTGGGTTTAGTGGGCTGCCAGTTTTGGAGGTGAGCGGCTGCCCGCTCATTAACTATCCTCTCTTTTTCTGGGTGATCAACAAGGTTTTCCCGGAACTGGAGCTCTAGGTGGGTGGCAAAGAGCTCAGATTTTTCTTTAGGATCCACCGTGGTGATATCGTTTTCTTGGATTGGTGGTATTGGCTTCCTTGGTCCTACTGTGACGCACCTGACCAGCTTCCAGAGTTCTCTTCCTGACTCATCAGTCTAATTTGCTCACATAATTCCTTCAATATGATTTGCATAGTAATATAAGTTCGGTAAAAATCATTATTAGTTATGCCTCCTGTGCGGGCTATGCAACCTTTGTAGACCCAAAATAATTTGTAGTCGGTTGTTAAAACACGCGTACTGGATTGCTTTGGAAAGTGGACTGTATGTTGATTGAAACTGTGGCAAGCTGCTTTAATTGTGTATTTCGCAAGTGTTACCACTACAAAGTAAGTCCGAACCCCTTGACGATTTGAAAGAGAGTCCCAGAATGGCACGACCTCAAGACGAGGCGTTCTCGGGGATGACAGTAATTGAAAAGGGCGCCATCTAGGCGAATAGATTCGTCTCAGATGGACAGAATAAATAGGTATCGCTAATATAAATAGCAATGGTAATTAAAATGGTAGTACTAAAGTAATAAGCGCAAACACCACCACTACTCATTTAAATAATTATTGTAGCAATTTATATATATCCGACCTTCCGGATTCAATATCTAAAAAATTCTGCTATGCCTGCGACATCGCTCTGGCTACCCAGCACAAAAGCCTTAACGGTACAGAGGCAGTTATTAACAGAGACCTTGATGCACTAAATGAATTTTTCAGGAGGTGGAGACTCAAACCAAACCCAGACAAAACTGAAGCGTCTCCATTCCTCTTTCCTAATAAAATGGCCAACACTCAAATAGAAACACGATTGGGCGACAATGTACTACGACACAATAGTACCCAAAATATGTAGGAATAACACTTGATCACACACTCTCGTACCGGAAACACCTCGAAAATGTGGCCGCAAAAACAGGGACTCGGAATAACATCATTCAGAACCTGTGTGGTACAACTTGGGGTGCAACTGCTACCACCCTGAGCACCTCATCGCTGGCTCTGGGTACTCATAAGCCCAATGGACACACGACTGGAATCTCAAATCAAACAACCCACTACAAACCTGGTTTGAGAGTTATGATTGTAATATACCTGTGGCAGAACTGAGCAGGAGAAAGTGGACAGCACTAAACCGAGTGCACACTGGACATGGTAGATGCGCGGAATCCTTGTACAGTTGGGGGAGGACAATGTCAGCTGAACGCGACTGCGGCGCACTGAGGCAAACCATTCAGCACATTCACAGTGAGTGCCCTCTGCGCTCATATGCGGGGGATTGGTCCGATTTTCTGGAGGCGACCTCTTCGGAGCTGTATTGGATCACAAACCTTGACGTTGATATATGAAGTAACTGAACCGCCCTTATTTTCCTAATTGACTCTTAATGTTAGTGTTGATATTTAATATAATGTTTTAATATCTTAATACTTTAATATTTCATATTTTTGGTTTACGCTTTTAATATTTTAGTGTGTTGCTTGTATGAACTGTATAAATGTAAATATTTTGTAAATTGCCTATCTATTTGAGAAACGCAGCCATACGCTGAATGAATGAATGAATGAATGAATTGTAGCAAAACAAATGACACTATTGGGAAGGGGAATAAAGGAAAGTTAGACACTGCCACTAAGTCAAATTGCTAGATTATTAGCAACTTTATTTTTCATTATTTTATATATTTAGAACGCTTCGGAAACATGCAATGTTAGGCTATAACTGAAATTAAAACGTTTGTGGTTAGTTAACTACGTTCATGTATTGGTAATGGAAAGGCTAATCATTTAAACCAAATATTGTAGAAAGCATATAAATTCCCGAAGACATTATTTTGGTTCAAATTCTTGATTTTTGTATAGTCTAATCTATGTATAGTATCTTTGGGTGACGTCACAACTCAGACAGCGGACCTACTTTATTTCGGTGGTATCGGTACACAACACTTATGTGTGTACAATACAATGGATTACAAGCCTAATAAACCAATAACAAAATGAAATCATGTGCAGAATGAGCTCGGCCTACTTACACAGCAAATTGGTACTCGTGACGCCTTCTTTATTTCGGTGTTTTCGGTCCGTGCCCTGACGCACTTCTCGTTCCACTGTAAATTCTTAGAAAGCTTTGTTGGTTATGCGAGCAGTGGGTCTCTGATGTACTTATAATAGTCGACCGAACAAGCCTACACGTCGCAGTTTACATCTCGGGCTCTCTTTGTCATAGCTTGAATAAAACGGGGCCTCACGTGTTCCAAGTCCGTTCCTGAAGCCAAATTGTACCTCGCCAAATGCCAAGCGAGAATGAATGATTTTGAGAAGGATTTGCATTGCATGGCTCATTAAACTTATAATTCGGTAATCAGAGAACCTGTTCGCGTTTGTTTTCGGGAGCGTCATAAAAGGGGAAGCTAGCAAGTCTCTAGGTAGTTTGCCGGTTTCGTAGATTCTATTACGAAGTCTTGTTAAGTATTTAAGTTGGCTGTTTCAGCATTTCTGCTTGTCTATTATCTGGCCCAGGTGCGTTATTGTTTTTCAGCCGGGTTATTGCTTTTCTTACTTCATCGACTGAGATTTCTGGTCCTGACTAATCCGACTAGTTCCTGGATAATGCTTTCAGTATGGTGTTCTCCTTTGATTAAATCTCCTTATCAGTAATGAAGTTGTAATACATGTCCAGAACCAAACTACTGTTTCGTAATCTTCGTCCGCCTGCGACTTCCTAGATTTTCTTAAGCAGGGTAAACGTATCAAGTTTTTGTTCTAAGTATTCGATTTCTCTTCATTCGTTCTGCAGCCACAGCTTATTTGCCTCTTTAATCTTTCTTTTGACTATTTTGTTTATTTCATTGTATTTTCCTCGTTCCTATTTCTGTGTTTTTTCCGTTTATCCGTAAGATATGTCCAGTATGTCCACCGTGATCCACCGATGTTTCTTTGTTCTTATTATGGTTTTAGTTTACTGTGTGCCACTGAGTTCCAAGTATCCTGGGTTTTGCTCCACACACCCTCTATGTCTTCATCGTTTGGATCCTTTTTTAATTTCTACTTTTGTAATATTATTTGCAGTTTCTTGGTGTGCGGGCGTTCTTTAGGTTTTCCCTTACGAACTATTTTTTGGCATATGCTAATCTGGCCAGGCAAATCATTATGGTCTCAAGGAACATCCGCTCCTGGATATGCTTTAACGGATTTAACTGAGTTCTGGAATCTGATTCCTGACGATTTTTTGGGGACTGTCTGCAGGGGACATCCAAGTAAGCTAGAGCTTTTGAGGTAATTGGAAAAAAATCATCTTATGTGAAACTGTTCTGTGCGAAATGCCCGTAAAGTTGATTACACAGTTGTTAACTTATGTACCAGCAATTATAGCCACTCCGTTCTTGCTTCTTGATGTTGTATCACCGCAATAATACGCATCGTAATCATACAATTTACAGTGGCCTGTGTTTGTCCATCTAAGATCCCCCCAGCCAAGTATATCAATATTGAAACATTTCATGTCCTTGGTTACATTGTTCGCTATAACTGCCTGGTACAGGGGTTCGTACATTCCATGTACCGATCTTCCAACTTAAGTGCATGCGGTATTCTGGAGATTTTTAACACCCACTCCTCCGCCCAAGGGGCACCCGAAACCAAATCCCGTAGGCGCTCCTGATTTGGTCCGACCGATTGTGATTAGCACTGATATTATTATGTGATTAGCACTTACTCCTTTTTTTCTCAGTTGCCTCTAACCTGAAAACAGACACTTTTTGCAGCCGCCCACTCTGGATCAGTTGCTACGGTTGTTCGACATATCTGACTATCCTCATCTAGTTTAGACTGCAGGTCGATGCAGTTGTTTAAGGTGTGGCGCGTGGAGTTTTAAATAAGAATGAACTGAGTGCCCTGTGGGGACCATTCCTTGTCGTTAAGTACGACCGTCTTTGAAGAAAGGTACTACCTCTACAGCACAACCCCACACCCCAATTTAATAGAAGAAATGGAACTAATATAGGGCGTTAGTTTATAATTGTTATAAATAAACATCAACTACTTTGATGATCAGATAATTACACTTACAACACACTTACATTACGTAAACCAATACTTTTCTAATGGCAATTCGTCAGGTGGTCGATCGAGATAATACAGCTTAAACAAATTTGAAAACGTAATTGAGTAACCAGTTCAACAAGAAAAGGGATATTATTGATAATTATAGAAACTTGTAAATATATCAGGTTTAGCTACAAGCATCAAACGTGCCTCAACAAGATATGACTCAATCCAGAGTCCACACTTGTAGCCAACAGTTATCAACTCATAATGCTTATGGAAACTTTAATTGACGATCTCTTTCACTATGTCTGAACCCCGCAAGACTACAACAGAAGTTGCATCCTGCCACCGCTAATCCTGAGTTGTTAAGAGGTATTAAGGGAACAGCGCACGAAATACCACCTCAGGAGAGCCTTACTATTCATCGGCGTTTATCATGATAAATAGTCTCTTAATTGGCCATACTAAGTAATGCTGGAATCAGCACACAGCCAGCACCCGTCTACTAGCATTCTCTCTCTCAACGGGTTCAGAGCCGAGGTACTGAGGGAACAACGCGCAAACACTACCCGTCCCTAACAATATTACTCAAACTGACTAAATAGATTACAACTTAACGAGCTGCACTCGTTTCCTTTTTATGGTTTTATACGAAGCGTTAACAGTGTCTAACTTTAAATGGATATTGAAGAGAAACAGTTAAATATTAAGAAAGGTAAATAAATATAAAAGAAAGACGGAATGAATATTGAACTATAGTTGAAGAGGTTGCTATCTTTAATGTTTAACGAATAGTAAATATGCTGAAGAGGCTACTCTGTGAGAAACACTCACTAATTAACGTTACCTTTAATGGTTCACCAAATAGAAATATGCTGAAGAGGCCCTGTGAGAAACACTCACTACTCAACATTATCGTTAATGATTCACCAAATAGAAATATGCTGAAGAGGCTACTCTGTGAGAAACACTCACCTGATGAATAATTTTCACACTAGCACGAAGTGGCACCAACTGATGCTGATAAATATGACGCTGGATCTACATAAGCACTAATAGTACCGCGAGTGATTTCCCTTATTTATTCAAATATATCCATCTCCAGTTTGGGTGGAGTTTGAGTCAAATTTGCTCCCCGATCCTTCCCATTGGGGAGGAGTTTAGTTTAAGTTCGCCCCCAGGTTTCAGGTAGTCTACAAATCTCTCTGGGAGGTAAAACAAAACACCTGACTGCGGCGTCTTCCCCGTAAACCTCTGGCTATTGCTTTGAGCCGCTCTTTTACAGATTTCACAATGTGATGCTAGCAAGGTTTATAGTGTTAACATATAAATCGAACTTTCCAGATGCGACTTCCTTTGTTCATTTGGGCGCCTCTTGGAATTTATTAGCTTCCCTTCATCATTTTTTTCCAATGTCTTACACTAATTAGACTATTTGGTGATGGCGTTCGAAGTAGCAGACAAGTTGTGGAAGAATTCAATGTCTGGAATGAATGGAGTCCTATTAGACATAAAGTTGCAGCAGGTATGAATTCGCGTTTCTCTCCAACGGGAAGTGTGTTAAACAGTCCGCCATTTGGTGGTAAACTACGGAATCGAATACATATTGGTGATTGTATTATAGCATCAGTTCGTGCGAATCCTCAATTGAGTTTATTTCTGAGGGCTGTTGAATTAAATGTAAGCAACGGCAAAATGGGAGGAGATAAACTAACCCCAAAATTAAGATTTCTGCACACGTTGAGAGAAGGCGCTGATTTGAAACGCTTAGAATCTTGCGTTTGGGCTCATACATTTCTTTAAAGAAAAATGATGTTCCGATGAGGCTACGTTCACTACCAATGGGATAGCATCTTCTTAAAACTACTGATACTGGCCTACCGAAAATCTCCAGGGGATTATTAACTGCAAATATTCACCAATATTCACAATAAGTTGAACTTGTGGTGCGGCATTTAACGTGACAGAATAATTGATCCGTTATATCGGATATTATCGACGATCTGCCTATCAACATGCAACAGGAGAGGAAATGTTCTTCGAACTAGATGAGGCAATTCACAACTCTCAATTGTTCCGAGATTGGCTAAATCTACACCTTCCTTTCAGATGGATTGGCAGAAATAGCCCTTATCCATTGTGGCCTTCCAACTCTCCAATATATTTTTTCTGGGGTACCTACTATCAAGAATAAGGTTTACAAAGTAAGACCTCAAACTCGAGAAGAACTATGTGAGAGAATAAGACAAGCCTGCCGTGAAATAAATGTAGCTGAACTTTTAATATTTGGCAACAACAATCGCAAACCCATTAAAAACTGCATTAGGCTTGTAGGTGGACTAATCGAAGCAAACCCCGTTCAATAATACCAGTGTTTTTTGAATTTATCTTTCCATTTTGTTTTTTAAATTATGAATTGTTGTATTTTTCGTTGCACTAGTTAAAGCTTCGGACTTTCCGTGAATATTAAAATATGTCTAAATGCCTAGAATATGTCTAATGTCTTGGTATTTTTGCACTTTAGTATCAATGTATATTACAAAACGGTTTCAGACAAAAATGCGCTAAGTTAACTGAAGGGTAGGCATTTAGTCCTTAATAAAGATTCCTATTAAAAGTTCCCAATTAAGAAAATACGATTGTGTTTGCGACTGTTGGTGTGCATCAAACGCAAAAAAATTATCTTTTTCGTTGAATATGAAATCCTGCCCTCAGTATGTCATCAGCATTCTGCTGCTGAATGGCGTGAACTTTTAATTTCTCAGAATAATCAATTTTTATGGATTGATTTCAAGATTTGATCTAATTGGAGTCTCCACAGACTCATTTTTTAAATCGTTATACAATTTAAATTTTGAATAGCTCGGTTGCTTGATTTTTTAATACGAAGTTATATAATAATTTATAAGAATGCGATGAGATGGAATTTAAAGATTATCTCCGTACTCTTCAAGTAAAGAGCAACAACACGTTAAAAGAAATGACGCCAATTTTAAATCACCCAGATAACATGGCTTGTTTCCCTTTCAAATTGTAAGAATAAAAAATTCTTTGGTTGTCGTATTTACTTTAGTTTTATTGTTCAATAGAAAAGGACTTAGGCTGATATTTTTCTTGTTTAAAGTTATTTACTCTCTGCATTGTTAATATAAGATAAATTTATGAATATGCCATAAATGCCCAAGTTAATGAATCTTTGAGCAAACAATTTCAAAGATAACTTTCGTATCATCACCTTGGTAAATAACTTAAGATAATCGTTACACGGGTATCTTTTCCACGGACGCGCTGAAAGCGTCAGACAATGAAAATTGGTATCTGACATTTTGAACAAATAAACCCTTTAACAATACTTTGCTCTTATTTACTTTATTTTAAGATCATTAAAACTTAATAATAGAACAAATGAAGTAATGTCACTGCAGATACTCAGATATACAGGCTGATTTAAAATTGGCATCATTCCTCTGGGGGTGTTGTCTGGGGGGTTTTTGAAGTACAGGAAAAATAGAAAAATATTTGCTAAAAAACTAGATCTGACGGATGGAAACAATGTTTTTCAAGGTAATGTCCCTGATTAACATTACGTAAATACCTGTTGATTCTTAATTAATAACAACAGTAGTAACCATGGGTAAACACAAAACAGAAAAAGTGAAAGTGCAATGAAATATGTCGAGGTTAGGATAACGTTGTCACTTTGCCGTCAGTGCTGCCAACCGTTTTGGGGAAGATGACTGATATAGCTAAATCCGCCACATATGTCAACAAAAGCCTCCTGCGGAAGGTTATGTATCAATGATCAATATTAATCAAATAACATACAATTAAGTTGTTAAATCACAAAAGGTTTTCAAAGTTCTGCCCGTTTAACTCCAAACATGTTTGTGCCCCAATCACTTTATTGTACACTCTTGGCAGCGGTCTGGGTCCTGGACGGCTGCCTGGACAATTATCCGGTGTCTGGATCCTGGACGGCTCAGATGCAATTATCTGCAATACCTGTTACTCTAGGTCTGGAACCCGAGCACCTTTAGATCGTTCACTGTCTATCCTTAAGTGAGCCCCATATTCATTTCAGTCCCGGGCCTCGTAAAGCTTTAATCCGCCCCTGACCAAACTACTTGGGCCCAGAATTTCAACTTAGGGCTCGTGCACTAAATGCTCAGATCGCTACTCAACTAGAAATTGCATATATTATACCTGATAATAGTAGAAGCATTACTACTTTCTCGACAATTTGGCAACATAGATTGCCATTTTCTCGGAATGATGTGTTTTGATTAAGCGCTTGTGTGACGTCACAATTCTAATAAACGTTTCGGTGCTTGATACAAAATAGAAATCTAAAAATGCGATAATTTGAGCCAACATTTAATTGAGATCACATCCTAACAGATTCCAGGCACTCAAATAACATCATAGACGTTTGAAGTAAAAGAGGAGCTGAGGCGAACTCGGACCATTTTCTGGTATGTGCCAAAACAAGAATAAGGATCCAGAAACAGAAGACAGGTCCACAACAAGCAAATAAGACAGCTAAATGGGACACGGATAAACTTAAGGAAGAGGAAGCCCTCGCTAACTTCAAGTCTAAAATGCGGGATATACCAGAAACGTGTAAGAGTAACTCCAACATCATGTGGGTTGTTATACAGAAGATTATTCTGGAGACAATGGAGACAACTATCGGAAAGCCCGAAAGAACAAGGGAAAATAACTGGTACGATACGGAATGTGAGAACGTACAGGACCAAAGACACCGCGCTAGGGCTCAAATGCTCTAGGACCCTTCACACGACAACATAGATAACTTTAACAATGCAAGACGTAGAGCAAGAAAATTCATTAGGAAAAAAAGAGAGAACATCAGAAGAAACAAATACAAGGCGTCGAAGATAGTGGAAGACATAACAACTTTACACAGACATAACAACTAAAAACTTTCTTTAAAGAAACATCTCGAATTAAAATGGGCTTTAAACAGCAAACAAGTAATATAATACGAAAAGAATGGTGAACCGGCATTACAGAGGTATTAAAAACATGGAAAGAACATTTTCAGAAACTCCTCAATGTAACAAAGGACAACACAACGAATATTCCGGTGTATGAACCGCCGAAATAGAAACCGAGAAACCAACACTAGAAGAAGTGACGAAGGCCATACAACGCCTAAAAAACAATAAAACAGCAGGAAATTATAGACCCTCTGAATGCCTGAAAATGGGAGGTCCAGTACTTTATCAAAAGATGCATGAGTCCTAATATGGGACAGCGAAACATTACCGGAAAGCTGGAAACAGAGTGTTATTATACCCCTACATAAAAAAGGATGCTATCAGGTATGCAAAAACTACTCTACATGAGGGATATCTCTCATCAACACCGCATATAAAGTGCTTACAAACGTGATTCTATTCCGATCCTCAGGAAGATATGAATATGTTGAATAGTTGCAGAAATACTAAAATGTTAAAACATACACTGCCCACAATTGAAAAATTAACCAAGCCCCCAGACAACTGATGAAGGAAAAGAGGGATATGAATCGCTTACAAGCCAACCAGTGAAGGAAAATAATAAACGTGTCTTTCCGATAATTGGAATAAACAAAGAAGAGTGGTTAAGGCTATAATAAGTGACATTAGAACTCACAGCAAAAGCGTAATCAAATAGTGCTGCGCTGTAATAAAAGTGCTGATGAGAAATATGGAGAACGAAAGAATAGAAATAATGAAAATCACAGGCAAAAAAGGAAATGATACAATATACACGGAAAAAGTGCTAAAGACCGTAATGGTATTCTAAATTAAGGAACCCAAGAAGTACCTGATATTTCCTTGGGTAAAATCCAATTTGCTCGAAGAGCTAAGAAAGTCCAAAAACAAAAAACCACCCCTAGAGGACTCTTTAGTCGCAGACATAGAGGAACAGGTATTGGAGATAATTGGAGCTGACTCTTTCAGGAGTACTCGAGGCATTGCACAACAACTGACATTTTCTCAGGCACCGGATAATTGTCCCGATAACTCCCACGAGGAAGGGCTACATTCCTACCATGTATGTAAAATATACAGACCACCGTTTCTCTACAATGTATACTGTCATGACATATACAATTACAACTTACCAGACAAAAATCAAATCGACAGATCGGCATACATATTACAATACGCAGACGACACGGCACTTATTGTACATGACAAAACTACTGAGAGAGCAGCGCAAAGACTCCAAACACTAACAAACAACACAATGACATGGTTTTATAAATGGAGACTAACACCAAACGCGTCAAAAAACCAACTTCTGCTCACAAACCACAGACTCAACGCTGACTCCCCTACAATAACTGCAGACGGCCAAACGACACAACCAAAAAACGACGTAAAATACCTTGGAATCACAATCGACCACAAACTTAAATTCACTAAACACATACGAAACATCAGGGCAGAAACAATAAAGAGAACAAAACACTTCCGATCACTAACCTACAAAGACAGAGGAATTAGCACAAACACCGCCACCAAAATATATAAAGCTATTTGTAGACCCTTGCTAGACTTTGGACATGTACTCATGACCAACGGAACAGAAAGGACAAAACGTTATACACAAACAACAGAACAAATTGCACTGAGACTAATAACACGAATAAGACACCCCCAAAACCCACTACACAACCCCCCCACCCAACTACTATACGAACGCACAAACATGACAAAGATCTCGGAAAGACTCATACAGCTACAGACAAAATGGACAAACAACCCCTACAACTGGACCATACTGAATCCCCTTTGTCTTACCAGACCAACCAGACAATCCCGCTTCCGTTTCCCTACATTAACGCTACTCGAACACTTACAAACGCAACGGACTAGTGGACAATAAAATAATTTCTTCTTGCCACTGAAATCTTATTTATTTAATAGTATTGTTAACCTAGAATGGGAGAATTTTCATATTTGTTTTTTATTTAGATTGGGACTGCATGTATTGAACAAGGGCAGAAATACCGATAGGTCGATAGCTTTTTTTAGAAATAAAGATGTTTACTACTACTATTGTTAACCTAGAATAGGAGAATTTTCATGTTTGTTTTTTATTTAGACTAAGACTGCATGTATTAAACAAGGGCAGAAAGACCGATAGGTCGATAGCCTTTTTTAGAAATAAAGATGTTTACTACTACTATACAGACCACAAGGATACATTAAATTTCTGATATTCAGAACACCGGTACAAAATGAGCAGGAGTTAATTAACCGAATACGAAAAGTTGCACAAAATGTGAGCCCATACTGCTGCGAAGACTGCACAATAGAGTAATGAGACGCAAACATACTTGGTGTTAAACGGGCAGAACTTGGTAAACCTCTTGTGATTTAACTACTTACTTATTTGATTGATATTGATCATTGATACATAACCTTCTACTGTTGTTGTTTTTTGTTGATGTCTGTGGCTCATATGCCCCAAAAAGGTTGGCAGCACTGACGGCAAAGTGACCATGTAATCCTAACCTCAAGATATTTCATTGTCACTTTCACATTCTTTGCTTTGTGTTTACCCATCGCTACTACAGTTTTTAATAATTAAGAAGGAACAGGTATTTACGTAATGTTAATGAGCCAGATTATGCATTGCTGTAATAAAATTACAATAGGTGGGTCACGTGGCTCGGCAAGACCAATCGATATAGACGTCTAAACTGAGACAGTGGTCACCAAGAGAGACAAAACGCAGCATAGGAAGACGCAGCATAGGAAGATGGCTTGATGATATTAAACAACAGGCAGAACATAAGTTGTTTCATAGAGCACATAACAGATCAACATGGAGAAATATGAAAAAACATACGTCCAGGAATCGAGAACCGATACTTATAGAGGAAGAAGAAGAGACAACAGTGATTACAAAAAACATTTTAGAAAAACTGAAACCAAATCGAACATTTGACATATTTTGGATTAAATATTTTTAACTTTTAAACTAAATTTTTAAATTTTGTTAACTGGCCAATAACTGTATGGTTTACCTATTTTTAAATTTTAATTCTCGAAATACTCAAAAACAAATGTTAGCGTACAATGCAATTTATAAACATTGTAAGTGATATGTGCGATGTCATTCAGGAAATGTATATCAATATTTGATATCACAGCTATGTTATTGACAAAATCGAAATAATAGTTTCAATTATTATGCCGACAATAAATCCTCAAACAGCCATCAAAATGCAAATATTGGTGATTGCCAGTAAATTATATGAAAGCAAACCAAATAGAGACGCTAATACTGACAAAATCAAGTAGAAAAGGCAACAATTATCAGCCGAGTTAATTACGTTCAAACAAAAAGAATAAATAAACGGGAGTCAAACAAAGAAATACCCAAGTTGAACTTTGTAAACCGATTGTTTGTATTATTTGTTGACCAATCTTATTTATATATTCTACATAAACAGAAATACTTGCCGCCAGCGCCTCGATTTTGTGTACCACTCCGCACGCTCGACAATTTACTTTAAATGTAATCGTATTGTAAATTTGCGTTGTCAATTGTTAATAAAGTTATATTAAATACTTCAAACTATGTATTTTAATTAAAATATTTATACTATTGCTGGTAAATATTTGACATTTTTTGTTTATTGAAAAATTCTCGCTTTATGAATGAACCGTATTTACTTTCACAACACTACTAGTTAAATCTGTAAATATGTGCACACAGTTTCCCTCCACTGTTTAGACAGCTAATATTTCTTGTGCCTTTCAGCAAATTTGAACAACATTTTTTTATTTACATTTTCACTTAATATTTTGTAGATTTAATGGCTTTATGTAATATTTTCAAATATTATGATCTAATGCTTCAATATTTATATATCTGAGAATATAGTTTATTGACATGTCGGCACTTTTTAATACAGTGACTATGATATTCTTAACTGATTGAGTAATAAAAGGTACAAGAATTACCGCCGTGGTGTCGAATAAATAAATATGTGGCAATTCCATTTACACTAAAGTGTAAGTTTGAACTGAGCTTGTTATTTTGCAATGAGCATGATCATCGTTAATTACATCTTCTTTAACATCATGATGCAAAAAGTAACACATCCCTAAATTAAATATGGGTATAAAGTGACACAAGTGAAATCGTGACTTTTAGGATATTCCAACAACCTGTTGAACGTGTAAAAGAATCTAAATGCCTAGCTTTTCAGGGGTAAAAGGAATTACAGCTTTTTTCTATCACCTAATTCGGCTTCTTCTTTCAAGAAATCAGCAAATAAAAAACACTTTAATTATACAGGGTGAGTCAGTTTATAGTAGCAGGACTTTAACCGTCGATATAAAATCCAATTTTAAGATGAAAAAATCAAACAAACATATATTGAAAGCGGCTTTTTTTTGAGATACAAGGTGGCAAAGTTAAAATTTAATTTTTTTTAAATAATTCACGCTAATCTTAAGATATTGTAATAAAATTCTATATTCTGGGCCTGATCGCAATACCAGATCCAATCATTGAAATTTTACTTTCGAAATCTAAATTTGTTTAATTTAAGTTTGTTCCTTTGTTGTGATTCATGCAATTAACATTTTTTTATCTTGAAAACTAAAAGATATATCACTGAAATCGTAATAAAATCTTCTATTTAATAAAGGCAGACTCGAATATGGTTGCCATTACAAATACAACAGTTTATGTCATATGTCAAAAATGACAGTTAATTTGTAAGTCTCTTATGTCATTTTATTTGGAATGGAATTTCCCACAACTTTTCAATTTAAAGTTTAATGTTAATTTAATTGTTCGTTTCCATACATCAACGCTATTCGAACGCTTACAATCGTAACTGACTACTGGACAATAAATCTAAGATTTCTGTTTGTCAGAATTAAAATTATAAAATTGTTAACCCAGAATAAGATAATTTTCACCTTTATTTGCTTGTTTAAATTAAGACTGCATGTACTAAACAAGGGCAGAAAGACCGATTGGTCGATAGCCTTTTCTTAGAAATAAAGATGTTTACTACTACTGTTAATTTAAAGATTAATATTGACGGAACTAGGAGTTATTTAAAAATCTGCCATAAATCAGTTTTTTTCTCAATATCTCTTAACAGCTGTCAAATTTTTAAAAAAATTGGTTTCGAGTAGAGCATTCAACACTGAAATTCTTTTCCCATTTCACCTTCTTCGTACCTGCTATAGTTTCAAGGATACCTATACTCCTCATCGAAAAAAACTCACCCTGTGGATCAGCAAAATAGGCGAAGTTGATAAATTTTGCAAATACCTATCTAACAAGACTCACTTCATCTTACTGAATATTGCATTTTTTTACTTGACTCGCTTTAGCTTAAATGTTTAATTCTCTGAAAGTTTTTTCCTTTGCTTTTTTTCCAAAATTTATAATTTCCCAATATTTTCCCTGATCTATATATATTTAAATGGCCTTATTTAATTTTTTTCCAAGATCCTAAGAACCTAAGCTTCATTCAGAAAGCAAAATCACCACGATTCATCGATTAAACCAAAAGTTATTTGATTTTAAAACAAGAAAAACTATAATGTGACTTTGTGCGGCGGCTTGGCAAACTCAGTTGGTTAATTTTTTTGCAAGTGAATTTTTAGGGAGTCGACTGTCGGTTAGTGACCAGTTGCCGTTTAATTTTATTTATTTTCTTGCAGGAGGTGATAGTGTAAGTAATTTTGGATATAGTAGTAGTAGTAAACATCTTTATTTCTAAAAAAGGCTATCGACCTATCGGTCTTCCTGCCCTTGTTTAATACATGCAGTCTTAATCTAAATAAAAAACAAATATGAAAATTCTCTTATTCTAGGTTAACAATACTATTAAATAAATAAGATTTCAGTGGCAAGAAGAAATTATTTTATTGTCCACTAGTCCGTTGCGTTTGTAAGTGTTCGAGTAGCGTTAATGTAGGGAAACGGAAGCGGGATTATCTGGTTGGTCTTGTAAGACAAAGGGGATTCAGTATGGTCCAGTTGTAGGGGTTGTTTGTCCATTTTGTCTGTAGCTGTATGAGTCTTTCCGAGATCTTTGTCATGTTTGTGCATTCATATAGTAGTTGGGTGGGGGGGTTGTGTAGTGGGTTTTGGGGATGTCTTATTCGTATTATTAGTCTTAGTGCAATTTGTTCTGTTGTTTGTGTATAACGTTTTGTCCTTTCTGTTCCGTTGGTCATGAGTATATGTCCAAAGTCTAGCAAGGGTCTACAAATAGCTTTATATATTTTGGTGGCGGTGTTTGTGCTAATTCCTCTGTCTTTGTAGGTTAGTGATCGGAAGTGTTTTGTCTCCATTTATAAAACCATGTCATTGTGTTGTTTGTTAGTGTTTGGAGTCTTTGCGCTGCTCTCTCAGTAGTTTTGTCATGTACAATAAGTGCCGTGCCGTCTGCGTATTGTAATATGTATGCCGATCTGTCGATTTGATTTTTGTCTGGTAAGTTGTAATTGTATATGTCATGGCAGTATATATTGTAGAGAAACGGTGAGAGCGGGGATCCTTGCGGGAGTCCTTGTTCAGGGGAAAAAGAAAATGACAGTGTTTTGTCAATTCGTACTTGTAGTTGTCTGTTTTCTAGTAAGTTCTTTATGGTGTGTAGTAGATATGTTGGTGTGTGTAGTTTGTATAGTTTGTATAGTAAGCCTCTATGCCAGACACTGTCAAAAGCCTTGTTAATGTCCATAAACAGGCAAGCTGTCTTTCTGTCAGTTAGGTGGGTAGTTTGTACATTGTTGGCCAAAATAAAGAGCGGATGAACAGTCGAGTGATGCTGTTTGAAACCAAATTGGTAGGTAGGTATATACTTTCCAATCACTTTTTCAAGCCGCTGCTTCATTATGCATTCAAAAATCTTGCCCAGTACTGGAAGCAGTGTAATTGGTCTGTAGTTGCTCGGTTGTGTATTGTCCAGTCCAGTTTTGGGTATAGGGATTATTAAGCCGTTTTTCCATGTTTCTGGGATTCTGCCATTTGTGATGCAGTTGTTCAATTCAGTTAGGATCAGTTTGTGTGTTTCTTGAGTTAGGCTTTTCAAGAGTTTTGCCTTAATTTTATCTTTCCCCGGTGCAGTGTTCTTGATGTGCGCTAGGGCTTGTGTGCATCGTACTCTGTGTCTGTGATCAGTGTGCAGGTATAGTTTGGTGAGTTGTTAAAATAGTTCAAGTACCAGTCGTTGATCAAGTTCCAGTTGTCATTGTCGAAGTTAGGGTTTGTCGATATGCTGAAGGCCCCTTGATAGTGTCTGGCGAATGCGTCCGCTTTCTCTTTGTCTGTGTAGCGTTCTATTCCGTTTTCGTCAATTGTGTCAGTAGTGCCAGTCTTCCTGTATTGCGCCAGTTTCTTAATTTTTCGCCAGTATGTTTTGCCTTTGTCCTTCTGTATTTCTTTACATGTTTCTAGCAATTTGTCTTGTCGGTATTGTCCAATCAGAGTTTTAATGTTTCTGTTAAGTTGGTTCATTGTCTTTTTTAGGTCGTTATTTTGAGTGTTTGTATATAGTCTGTACAGTTCTCTCTTATGTTTTATTAGTCTCAGTATGTATTTGGGTAGTATATGTCGGTAGAAAGCATTTTTTATTTCCGGGTTAAATTTTCCTATGGCTAGTGAAAGTTGTTGTTGTATGGTTTCTATTGAAATGTGCTGTGCTTGTGATTGAATGTAGTCATGTATATGTTGTTTCACTTTGTCTATGTCAGTCTTTGTTAGGTTTAAGTTTTTCTCTATAGGAGGTGTATTGGAGGTAGGTTGCGTATGTTGTAAGTCTATGTTAAACGTAATAGCCAGGTGGTCGGATCCAAGTTCATTGGTTAAGTTTATGTTGTTGATGGTGTTTGTCAAGTTTCTTGTGTGCAGTAGAACGTCTGGTGTTGAGTCTGGGTTTGCGGGCATCAGAAAAGTTGGTGGGGTGTGCTGTTTTATAAAGTCGGAATTTTGCAAAAATCTTTTAAGTTGTTTCGTTTTGTTTGTATTCAAGTTAAAGTCGCCTATAATTATTGCATATTTGTAGATGCTCGCTTTAGTCAGTATGTTTTGTTCTAGGTTGGAGTGTGGGTGTATGTATGTCAGAAATATGTGTATCAGGTCGTTTAAGTAGGGTATGGTAAAATGTAGACAGTCGTTCAAAGGGTTGTTGAGGGAAGGAGGATTTGCTCTTCCAAGTTTAACTTTTGGTTTTAGAAGAGCTGCGACCCCGCCCCTGGCATGATTGATGGTATTTCCATGCCTATAGATATACTGCCAATTTCTGTACGTTGGTGTTTGTCCTAGTTTGGTTTTAGTCTCTACAAACATGCAGCAGTCTGTGTCGTTTTGTTCTATGTAATTGTAAATAAGTGGTTTTTTGCTGTTTAGTCCGTTGATGTTCGCGTAAAGTACTTTCAAATTGAATCTTGTATGCACAAGTCTGTCTCACTTGTTCGCAGGGTTCAGTTGGAGAACGTCCCTCGGGCAGGAGCATGTCAAACATTAGGATGTAGACATGGTTCCCGAAGAAAACAACGGAGGTGTCAATGTCGAAGTCTTCTATAAATTGTTTTCATAGTTTTTTAGTAGTTCGTCTCTGTTGGTATTGTTTGTCTTGTTAAGTTGATGTTTGTATTTGTTTATGATGTGGTCATGGGTTGTAATGGGTGTGTGTATTCTACTGGCCAATGTCGTTGTCTCCGCAATCCCGGATGTACGTTTGTTTACACATTTTATTTTTACGTTTGGGATTCCGACGATTGGGGCTGTCGGTCGTTTTGGGCACTTCATGCTCCATGCTGCGTGGTCCTCGGAGTTGCACGCTGCGCACTTGGTTGGCAGTGGTGACTCGCATTTGGATGTTGGATGGGGTCCCTGGCACTTGTTGCATCTTGGTGATTGTTTGCAATCTTCAGTTTTGTGGCTGAACAGGTTGCATTTGCCACACGGCGCAGGCACGGGTGCTGGTGGTTTGCTTTCGGTGATTTTGAAAATGCGGCCCAAAAAATGAACCGCACGGTCGTTCATCAACCTTTCGTATGTGGATATGTTGCCGGTTATTAATCTCATCATGAGTGTGGGTGCGTTGCGCTCTCGCGAGATAATTCTCCTGCAGAACCTTATTCTGAAGCCCTGCTGGTCCAGGCGTTCCAGAAACATGCTGTCTTCAATGTCCAGGTCGACCCCAGTGGCGACGACTGAATATGATGGTGTAATATGGTGGTGACCTGACTTTTGTTGTCGGATTAGTGGGAGGTTACTATTCCTTTGCAGTTTGAATGCTGTTATAAGGTTTTCCTGTTTCAGTTTTTGTAAAATTTGTGTTGCTTTGTCTTCATTGTTGGTTTTAATTAGAAAGTGATTATCTTGTCTGACAATCACATCCTTGTTGTTGGGGTTGAGTCCCTCCCACCTGATTGCAAGTTGGACTCTGGTGATGGTCGACAATGCGTTCGCTGTGAATGTGTGCGAATACGTGGGAAATCTTGTTGATGTTGTCTTGCTGTTTGTTGTTTGGTTTTTATTGGTTGTAGACTGATAGTCCAAAGCTATTCGTTTGGCCTCAGGTGTTGGCGTTGTGGGGGTTGGCTGGGTTGGCTGGGTTGGCTGGGTCGTCTTCGGTTTTCTGCCCCGTTTTTTCGATTGTGGCTTTTTGAACCCACCATCCTGGGAGGCATAATCCGATTCGGATTCTTGCGAACTCCCACGGTTCATCCTTTCGTTTAAATTCTACTCGTATATTCTCGTTGAACGATAAATGCGGTTGGATTCTTAAAATTCTTTGCGCGATGTGTAAACGATCTTGCTTTAAATATCCTCACTGACACGTCTTATCACCACGAAACTCGGTTTAAGACTCTTTGGATATATTTCCTTAATAAACCATATTCGAAAAACTCTTTGTTTCCGATCTACAGGGTGTTAAAGTTTTAATTGAAAAAATGATGTTGATTAATATTGCGGAAACCGCTTGGAATATCTTAATGAAATTTTGTTTTGTGATAAAAATGTTGTTTTTAGCTTCGCCAGTGGTGTGGGCACAGGCACGTCTGTAGATAATTTTAAATAAAAAAATGTTACGCCACTGATTTTTTTCCTGTTCCAAGTTCCTGTTAAATTTGGAAGAGATCTTTCTCTTGACTTTTTCTCTACATTGCATCGTTTTTGAGTAAAAAAATTAAAATCGATTTATTGCATATCTTAATCGGATTGTAATTAAGTAGGGTTTAGTATAAAAACAGCAAAAATTGTGCACATAAATTGTATCAATTTATTTACAAAAATTATTACTAGCCGCAGTTGACATCAGTCTTAGAGTTCCTTTATTGGTTTTTACATATTAAATTACTTTACCTGTGAATTAAAATTTAACTAATTCTTAGTATTGAATGAGTACCGAACTTGCTAAAAACGGGAAAAAAATATGTTATTGATTAATTCTAAACAGTTTCTACTTAAGATCTTGCTCAAAATGAAACCCCTTTCTTCTAATGCATGCATGTGCCCGACTTATTATTTCTGTCCGGGTTACCCTGGCCGAAAATGTCTGTCTAAGTGTAATAGCGGCATCTGAAATGCGCTGTATTAATTCCTCCCTTGTATGTATTTCTCCGGCAGAAACCAAATCGTTCATCCTGTCCCATACGTGCAAGTCTAACGGAGTTAGATCTGGTATTCTAGCAGGCAATGATATGCGACCTCCTCTCCGCGCTGATCAAGGTAATCCCTTACAGTTTGCCGATAAAGTGCAGGACATTCGTCATCCTGGAAGATCAGGTTCTGACGAAGATTTAGCGGCGCATTTTCCAGTAGTGGTGGCAGGTGATTAATAAGAAAGTCTTCGTATCTTCTCCAATTTAAGATGTCTGGTAGTAAATGCGGTCCGATTACTTGATCGTTTATTACACCATACCAAACATTAGCACTGAACAGTCTTAGGTAATTACGGTTCGACGTTAAACGGGATTTTCCTCGGCCTAGTAACCAGCATTATTGTAGTTGGTAATCCCCTCTCGATTGAAATTTGATTCATCGGTCCACAAAATTTTACTGAGAAAAGTTGAGTTCTCCATATCGGCGGTTAACATAAATCGGCAGAAGCCCATTCTCCCTAAAGGATCTTCTTCAAGCAAGTCTTTAACCGGTGTATAATGATAAGGATGTAGTTTCTCTTTGACAATGTCGCCCGAACTTTCCACTGTGACACTATAAGACGCCTAGCCGCGACACGTACGCTCGTCGTCGGATTTTCTTGAAAAACCCTAAGTGTACGTGCAAACTGGCGGCCGAGCGGGGCGATGCGATTCAAGGCGAGAAAGGCGGAAACATAAATGTACGGTATTAGTTACCCTGTGTATAATGCCTGGCTGCTCTGAGCGAGGCGATGCGAGTCTGGGCGTAGCGATGCGATGGAAGATAAAATAGTTTGTGTTTTGTTGCCAGTCGCAGCGATTTTTGGACGTTGAAACTTGATTGGATGTTACCCTTACTGACCCTGGCGGACTTTTATGGAAAAACTCACTTTTATAGAAAATTTCTGGAAGTTTCCAGGATTGTTTCAGTTACTAAGGCGAGTCGACTGCCCGTTGGTAAACACAAGTTTTTCAAAAATTCGTCAAGGAAAACCCAAAAATCCCTGAATCCGCGCCGTAAGATGACCCGATAGCGAAAAGCCGCTGCTTTAAATGAGGAAAAACTCCCTTTGATAGGAAATTTCTGGAAGTTTCCAGATTTTTTTTGGTTACTGGCTAGTAATTAGTAAAAGTAAGTAGCTGGCTAATAATTTTTTTAGTTACTACGGCGCGGCGATTGGCCGTTAGAAAACACGAATTTTTCAAGAATTTGACAAGGAAAAGCCAAAAATCCAACATCCTGGCTCATAAAGTTGCTCGAAAGCGAAAATGTGCTGCTTTAAGTGTGAAAAAACGCACTTTAATAGGAAAATTCTGGGAGTTTCCTAGTCATTGGAAACAACTATTTTAAAAAATTTGGCAAAAAAAGTCAAAAATCCCACAATCCGGCTCATAATATCACTCGAAAGAGAAAATGCGCTCCTTTAAGTGTGGAAAAATGCACTTTAATAGGAAATTTTCCGGATATTCTAACAAGTGGGAAAATAAATGGTGAAATTCTCCATATGTTGGCCGAGCTAGATTAATCTCATGTGACCATCTTTTTTTATTAAAACTTTAACACCCTGTAGATCGAAAATTAAGCGTTTTCGGAACATGGTCTAAAACAACTTAGACAAATTTCGAAAAATATAATTCGCCTTTCGCTACTATTCATAAAAAAATGCAAGTATTTCGAACATTCTTTGAGACTTTGTTGTGTATATTTTCTCTCTTTGAAAATAGTGTAACTTTAAAATTAAATATATCTAATTTTAATTATTATATTTAATTTTGAAGTTACTTATAGTTAATTAATTAATTAATTTTTGCTATAAGTTTCATAGCATTGAATATTTTTTTGTATTCCTAAGGTAATTCGTAATTTTATTTGGCCTGATACTCGACAAAATACAAATTGATATACTGAAATATCGATTTACGCCTTACTAAATTTCAAAATAAATAGGCTGATTCAGAAGAGAAAAGAAATATTTTAGGCAGATATCTAGGAAGTCATAATGAGCTAAATAAACCAAATAAGCTCGCATGTTCAAGTCCGATTTTTGTTTCTTTCAGGGATGCATTGTTTAACAATAATCTAAAAAACAAAAAATGATAACAAACCCAACAAAGCTAATAAACCGTTAATAAAGTTTGCTTTGATAATCTTGAATGAAAAAAAATATGTCAATTTGAGACACACGTATCCTTATAACTATATTAAATTGTTAAAATGCCTAAATAAATCTACTCATAATAAATATGCAAACACGATATTTTTTATATGCGGCTTTTGCAATGGTCGTGTTGTTCGTGCAGTAGAGGACCATTGACGTCATCTTCCCCATCGAAGATTCCCTAACAGTCAACTTTTTCAACCGGTTTTAGGCGCGCTTGCGAAAATCGGATATCTCCATGTGCAAGTATTGGTTCTGATGGACAACGCTGGCTCGGTTTGGAATGTGAAGCAAATATTCTAAATGTTTGTTGTGTATATTTTCCTGACTGTACTTTAATTTATTTCAAAATATTCCTGGGTTTCAGTCAATTTTATTGTTTATTATTTAAAATGTTACAAATACGTTTCGGTGTCTTTCTCCACCATCATCAGTTTGTGTGTCTAGTTGTTTCTACCTTCACATTTGACTCTTTTGAGTCAAATGTGACTTTGAGTCAGTTGTTTGAGTCAGAGTCAGAGTTGACAAATTTGAGTCAATTTGACTTTGAGTCAAATGTGAAGGTAGAAACAACTAGACACACAAACTGATGATGGTGGAGAAAGACACCGAAACGTATTTGTGACATTTTGAGTAATAAACAATACCATTGACTGAAACCCAGGAATTTTTTTGGATTAAATTGAAATACAGTCAGGAAAATAGACACAACAATAATAAACAATAAAATTGACTGAAACCCAGGAATATTTTGAAATTCTAAATGTTGTAAACAATAATTCAGAGATGAATACAAGGTGTCAGTCAATTTTAAATTCCACAAACAATGGTTTGGAGGAAATTACGTCTAAAAGGTTTTTATGATTTTCATGTGTAACAAGTACAAAGAAGATCATTATAGGAAATGTTGGACGAATTTACTTACTTTCTTATTTTTCAATATGATGGAGTGGCTTCCCATTTTTCAAATAACGTTCAAAATTTCCTGAATGCACATTTTGACGATAGATGGATTAGGCGAAGACACACCCTTGTCCACTGAAGTCTCCGGATCTCAATCTCCTAGAGATTTTGCCTTAGGGGATAGTTGCCTTAGGGGATAAGTCGTCGATTTGTGTTAAAAACCTGGATACAAAGGGTGCATACTACCAGTTCGCATTCTTAATGCTGCAACATTTATTAGAGCAAATCATCGTTAGCAAAAACTTTCAACTAAATCAATCTATCAACGCATAAAAAGTGTATAGTCGAGGGAAATTACGTTTTCGATAACCTCTGATGAATTAATACATTTGCCTATAATTTTTTGCTTTTAAATTACAATTAATCAAATTAGACTTCAACATATGAGCTTATTTTGCTTGTTTTCACTTCCTAAACATATCCTGTATATCACCCTGTATGAACAAAAACTGTTTATTTTGAACCCTATTATTTAAGTACTATACAAATATTTTCCGTTAGATATGAATCACCCTATATAATACTAAACAAAATATTTTCTCAATATTTAGTTAATAACTCCAGATTGGTTCTTTGGGCATTGAGTATTTACCTGAATTTAGCGTGGAATTTGTTCTCTTACCGAAGGTTTAGTCGAGTTATGAGAGAGTTATTAGACGGTCAATAAGGGGATGCAGTAATAAAGTTTGTGGTATTTTGACTCATATGCCGGCGCAATTGAGTATAAAAATAAGGGCCCCTTTAATAAGGATACTGTTCTGTGCTAATTGTGCAGCGAACTGCACGTTTTATTTCTACCTTAAACTGGCAGTTGACATTTCTAACCTCTGTGTCTAACGTCCGCGAAACATAACCCGCTTTCAGATACACGTGTTATTCAATTGAACATTTTTTTGATTGAGAAATGATCAAACAGAATCAAAAATCCAATTAAAAAGGTAAATAATACAAAGTCATCAACGTTAAGTTCTGTAAGGTTAGGTTAAAAGTTAGAGTCTTTTAATACTGAAAGCAGTGAACTAGCCATTCCAATAACTATCATTTTGTTAACGCCATAAAGCTAATGCAGTATTAAAATAAGGATTAACCTTATTACTGCATTACAGTATTTATAATTTCCAATAACTCTCTAGTAATATATAGTTTCCACCTTATCTTCACCATCGTTTACAATTAGTCTCTTACTGTTTTAATAAAACAGCAAAATCGTTTAGAAGTTCTGAAAATATTAATAAAGCAGAGCAAAAAATCAGCAAGAATTTTTTCTCCATATGACAAACCCTTACACAGGATATGGGTAGGAACAGACAAACGCCATTATGGGAGGCACATACACCGGCATAAACTGGCATCAAATTACAGAACAATCTAAGCGGCTTGTATGTAGGTAGAGAAGTATGGGATCTCCTCCCTCGACTAGAGTAATTGAATTCTGCCATGTATTAAATAAAACAGTGTTGCCAATACGCTTTTGTAAAATTCCGGCTAAGTTAAATTTTATTTTGAACACATTTATAATGAAGTATATTATATTAATAAACTTACATGAGAATTAAAAAATAATAAATCTGGAAGTAGTCTATAGACGCGGTACCCATATTTATCCCTAACAAAACTAAAAAGTGCCTAATTGGAATAAAATGGGTAATTGTTGAGACCTGTACATAATAATAATAATAATAATAATAATAATAATAATAATAATAATAATAATAATAATAATAAATATACATACTTACAAAATATTTTATTATTAAGCAACGACACGTTGCGAAAAACTTTTTATTTTTCTGTTGAAAGAGAATTCACTCTTTTTGATTAATAATTTTTTTACTTATAATTACTACCTATGCCTTTTCCGCGGTTCACCCTCCGAGAAAATGTCCCATATCTAAGTTCGAATAAAGTATCCATATTTTACCGATCACGTCAGAATCGCCTATTCTAAAGGAAGATTGTCAGGTTTTCACATGAAACGCAAACGTTGATGTTGAAAAGTACGTCAAAATCGAACCTCATCAGTACGATGCCAAATTAAATTTTAAATCGCAATCGATATATCCATATCACGTCCAAATAGCGCAAGCCCTTCTAACAAAAGACTTTACTTTTAAATGGATACTAAATTTTTGTAAACGAATGTTTTGAGTACCACGTGTAAATTCAAGACTTTTTGATCCCATTCTTTGGACTGATGAGTCTTCATCCAAGCAAGATGGTATTGTCAACATTATTAGTTGCAGTACGAATTGATCGACAGAGAACACTTAAATAACGGTTTTTCTAGTAGATGTTTTTAACGTCAAGAACCTTTTTCACTGACCACCATGCTCGCCGGGATTAAAGCCATTAGATCTTTTATTGGAGTTGACTCAAACATAAATTTTACGTACCGCTAGTCGTGATTTGCAAGGTACAAAAAAGCGTACTTAAAGATGCGCCGGAAATTAGCAAAGTTCAATATGGTTCAAAGAAAGGCTTTTAAAACAAAGATGCCAACCCTGCATAAGGAAGAATCGGGGCGCCTTTACATTAAGTTTTCTTCCCGTTAATTGGAATTGTATTAATTTTCGCTAGAAGCCCCATTAAACGTGCTGTTATGTATTGCAAACATTGTATTTCCCTCAGCTAACCGGCCAAATAAATATTTAGTGTTATGTTATTTAGTGTATATGGCTTATTAGTGGATTATATGGAATATGTATTAAAACACAGTTTTTGTTTAATCGAAAGCATAGGCAGATTCCATTCTCTTCATGAGTTTTCAAACTACGATTGGTTACAAAACTAAAATACAAAAACGGATTTTTCGGAACTAAAATTTCGGCAACCATAATACTTTCATTATTTGCTGCTTTTTGTATTCTGACTTCTCGGGAATGAGCCTTATACAGGGTGTCCCACCGGGAGCCACGGCGCTCGATATATGGTAATACGATAAAAAAAGTAATTAGGTAAGCCACCTAAAATATTTTCAAGATTGCCACACTTCCGGTTATACCGGAAGTAGGTCTCAACCTCAACTTAGTTATTTTAATTGGACCACCCTATATATTATTACATTTTTGGAATTCTACTCCCAATTCTAAATATATTTCATGTATAATACCTACCCTATACCTAAGTCTAACCGATTTTTGTGTATTGGAAATTTTAAGCAGAAAATCTCAGCTGCAGGCACTAGGAAAATAATTAATTTTTCCATTTTAATATTTTATGGTTGTATTGAAAATTACCACTTCCGCCTTGGCAATTGAAATCGACTGCATTTAAAATACGGCGGGAAAATATATGAAAACCTAAATTTACCATATTTCGAAAACTAAATGCTTTTGGAATAGACAACTTTACACAAACTTACCCTTAATTTAAACACTGAATAAGAAAAAAATATCAAATTTGGGGGTTTCGTTTGAAAAAATAGTTTTGCAACACACAATGCACACCCACACAACAATGCCCACCAAACAGTGGCTCATTTTGGATGCTTCTGTTTCTGAACGGTCACTCGTGGATTTTCGGTGAAATTCGATGCAGTGGTTGTGGAAACACCAATTTCCCGAGCTGATTGGACTTTCCTCAACATTTGCACGTACTGCTGAGATATTTTCAGTTGAGCGACCAGGACGAACGCGTGTTTCTGTTTTCACTTCAGTAACAGACCCAGTTTGCTGAAATTTCTTCATTAATTTTCTCACAGTGGCTTCAGTTGGAGCATTCCGATGGCCCATAATTGTACGCATTTTGCGAACTGTGGCTGCAAAACTTCCACCACTTTGATAACAATTTTTCCCAATGAGAATTCGTTGTTGTATATTGAGCCGCTCCATTTTACTTAACTTCCTGCTGCCTACTAACGCACGGCCTTTTTTTAATGTCAAATCATGACACTACAAATGGCGCGCAATTCAAAACCGTCGTTCTTAATGGAACACCCTTTATGAAAACGATTGGACTTAGGACTAGGATATTATAAATAAAATATATTTAGAAATTGGAGTAGATCTCAAAAATATCATAAGATACTGGGTGTTCTATTTCAAATAAGCAAGTTGATAACTACTTCCGCTATAACTGGAAGTGTGGTCGTCTTGAAAATATTTTAGATTGCTTGCCCTTAATGACTTCAGTTTACTGTACAACTTTCAAATTTCTCCTAATTATAGTTTGCCATATATCGATCGCGGTGATTCCCAGTGGAACACCTTGTATAGGACCGAGTAATGTCGTAGATTTACGGTATTCCTATACGAGAATCTCAATAGGACACGAAATAAATTTATAAATGTTACTTACACATTTTGAGAGTTATTCAGTAAGTTTATTTCAGCTTGGAAATTTACTCAAAATTCTAAGCATATTTCGTGTATAATTGATGATTGTTTTTTGACCATTGTCGATTGTCTTTGTATGTGCTATATTTTGTAGTACATTCTTTTTATTCGCTTTGTCCATAAAATTTGCAAATTTTTTTGTGGCAATAAAGCATATTTCGATTTCAATATCCTATACCTTTGTTTGACCGTTGTTAAGATATTTTAAATTGTATGCCAACAATTTAAGCTGCAGGCACTTGAAAATTTCTAAATTTTATGAAGAAGAGGCATTAATAACTTAATTTGGGTCGGATTCCTTGATGAAAAGGACTCACTTTATTATACTTTTGGAAATATTTTGATAGCCATTAATTCAGGAAACAAGCAAATAAGTTAAATTTAAAAAGCAGCAAAAATCCTATTTGTTCATAACAGTCCAGTTTGTTGATTCTACTTCATCTAGTATTCAAACTATAGGTAGCCTTGTCTCAGGTCGTCAAGTTAAATGCGCCAAATTAATCTTTTCATCTGCTGCTTTTCAGTATAGCTGCTTTTAGTTGGCCATTTGGCAAAATGTTTAAAGAATATTTAGGGCTGTAATGTATTATTGGAAAATGATCAGTGCTAATACCGGAACTTTATGTATTCTTATTAATTATTGCATATCAAAATAAGAGGTTTCTGAAACATTCTGTCTTAAGTATATGATTGGCACTGTATATGTTAAAACATATATGCCAATTATTAAGAATATGTACCCCATGAAAACATTGTTTTGATTACTTTAGTAGCATTCTAATCGCCAAAGTAAATGTCTATTTATGCTGTGTAACTATTGACGCTTTACTAACTTAATCACAAGTGTTGCCTTTAGAATTTTCGGTTTTACATTCTATGCCATTAACATGTTTTTCTAATATAATAACCAGTTGTAGCATCAGAAAGTCGTGCTGCTGGTACTGATCAGTTTATATTCTCCATTGTCTCTTCGTTTTGGATTTGCATTAGCAAATTGGTGAAGCATAATTTGAATTTGAAAGTAGAGTCAGTTGTATAATAAAAAAAAGTATAATTAAAAAGAAATAAACTATAAATTCAGGTACGACTAATTCATTGCCAGCTTTTATAAAACCGGCGGCAACAGTGTAAAACTGAATAGAAAATAACTGGCAGCCAGGGCATTTACCATTTATATCCCATGACCTCAAACGGAAAAGTTGCTCGGCGAGAAACGTTGCGGACCGCTGCTGGCATCCGACCGTCCTTCCCCTTTGAGTAAACAACCAATCAGAGACCGGGCTGATAAAATCATGGGACCATAAAGCTATGCATGTTTGCCTCACATGCGTGTTTGCTTCTCGTATTTCTTCACCTACGGTCTTTAGTTGTTCCGACGGCCCAGACAGACAATTTCAATAATAAATACGGATATTGGTCACTTTTTTAATATGAAATAATTTCTTTCAATAAAATTTGGATAGTTAAGTCGGTATAATGAAATCCAGATATTTCATAGGTAAACATTCTAAACCTTATACCAGCAAACAGAGAAAGACACAGTTGTAGGAATCTGGAAATATCCAAATACGGCTTGAAAATATTCAAATAAACAATGGACACATAATAATTATTCACGTAAAAACCCAGATATAGGTACACGGTTGAGTACCTGGTGAGTGAGTTACATAATCTGTGCTCTTGGCTGGTTTTGCGTTATTTTATGATTGTATAATTTCGATACGCAAAAAGAAGTGTATATAGTTACATTACAAGTATTTCTTCTAAAAATGTACATTCAGGTATAATATTTTAATATTAGTTTCTAAAATGACAATAATTCACCACAAAGCTAAAGTCGGTAGGTTCTTGAGTAAAATGCACTGTTTTTTTACTATTTTAACACTGCTGAGGCCTGAACGGTTACGGTTTATGTAGATAAATCTCGTATATTAGCACAATTTTACGTGTTAAAGCGGTACAGAGCTTGATTGTCGTTACTTTAGAGTATTCGTCACCAATCGCTACTTTGATATAATACAATAATTTAAACTATTTGTCACTTTGATTATCGGACTAAACGTAACGTTTTCTTATTTTATTTTTATTTATATTAGTTTCCAACTAAAATTTTTTTCGTGAGTTTTATATAAGACATTTGTTGTTTAGCATATTCATATTTATCTAGACCCACTATAAAAATACACTCAATCTTCATTAGCTGGAATTTAATTATTTAAGAAGAGCCAGAAAATTGTCCATAATATTTTTTTTGTAATTAGACCATATCTTTAATAAAACAAAGAAAAATACCAAAATTTTGTTGCAGAAAAATGTAACTCTTGTTACATATTTGAATACCTAATAATACAAATTGTTATAGGTAAATGTTAGTTTCAGGATTATAAACTTTGAACATTTCCGCTCTAGGATAAAAATAAATAGATTTTACTGCGTTATAACCTACCTAATAATTCAAACTTAGTTAGATTGTATGAATAAAATAAACCTCACTTACAAGAAAAAACAACAACATTGCGTTAATGCAGATAAATAAAAATATATTTATATCATATACAAATGAATCTTGGACAGTCCAGCGTAAGCTTTCAAGCGAAACACCTCTGAGGATCAACATCAGTCGAGCTTGCGAAACTTCACAAAGGAATTCTTTTCCTCGACGGAACAAAAGCTAGAAAAACTCATCAGTATCAAGCAATAACCGTTGCAAGTCTAACTTTCTTGAAAGTGTAATATTTCTTCCCCAAAGCAAAAAGCAAATTTGATATGGAATTAACATTTTTCCAGGAGTGATCATTGGAAGTAAGACTGTGTTTTTCTTATCAATACATTACGACAGCATTTATTAATTATGAGTGTTGATGATATTTTGGTTCAATAAATTTACTTCATTTTTACTAAATGCAACATTAAACATTCTAGTAGAATTAACGAAGATTTGTTCATAGTTAGGAGCATACGGTAAGAGTATTACGTAGGAAAATACATGTATTAAAGCTTCTATTTTCTATTAAGTCACAGAAACTACTTACAACTTAGAGTCTACGAATATACAAATATATAACGCATATAACATATAGAGTGTATAGGTCTTACGACGAGATAAGATAATTTTTCAAGTCAATTATACGACTAAGTTGCAATCAAGCAATCATATAGGTAAACTATATAAAACTGTTCACTAGAAACTTACTGGTTACCGAAACCAACGTGCATTAATCGCATCAGAAATAAATTAAAATTGAGAAATGTTAGTTAATCTTATCGAGTAACGAGTACCTACTCGAGTAACGAAGAGCTACTTTTTCAACATCTAATGTCTAGCATTATTTTTCTTTTGTTTCTGTTTGTACAACAGTAAACTTCCGACGCAGTAACTTGTATGTATTACTCAATATTTAAAAAGGGAATGTTATAATATAATATCAGCAGTATACGATTACGTAAAATATATATAAACATAAACATGTATGTAATAACCAATATTGATTGAACTTTGGCCGCCCCATTTTTACATCTAATTTGAAATTTAGGGGAAAATGTGAATTACCAAGTCAGTTCTGTGGGGTTGAGTGAGCATTTTGGACAAATTTTTTCAAGCTAATCAAAATTTTAATGAGTGATATTCACTTAGTAATAGACGAGTTTAGTTGCAAGACGTTCAATCATGCAACCACTCGTAAAATATGAAGAATGAAAAATTATATTAAGATTTATGCCGATAGTAAACAGAGACAATTGAAATTCAGCAATTCAATCCGCAAATTTAGAAAAATTCTCTACAAAATCCATTGATTGAATTGATAGGCATTTATTACAAATCTTTATATGGGAAAATAAACACATATTTCGTAAACATCTAATAATAAATTATATGTAGGTATAATGACGAGAATTGTATGTATTTGTTACTGGCAATGTACGAAATTCCGCAATCTGCAAAATGCCTAGCCAAACTAAAATGCCTAGGCATTCTGCAAACTGACCAACTCGCCAGTCACTTTGCAGAATCCCTACTACTTTGGGAAATCTGCACATTGACTACGGTATTTTAGGCAATCTGTAAAATGCCGTATGCTCTAGTCAATCTAAGTGCCACATGTTTAATCCTCCCATTGACTAGACAACGTGCATAATACCGTATGCTGCAAAATTTTGCAGTTTAGTTTTGCAACGGAAGTTTACTGTTTAGTTTTACAAGGAAAGTTTACTCGTCACGTTTCACGTTGACTAGACAGTGTGCATAATACCTGATGCTACGAAACTTTGCTGCTTACTCTATTGCCATTTGGTAATTGCGAGCGAAAAGAACACTTTTTTGGTGCAATTTAATTTATGATGCAGTGTAAAGAACCATAATAATTTGCTTCTGTACTTCGGCGAAAGCGAGAGGATAATCTAAATTCTGAAAAGTGTAGTTGGCAAATTAAGAAATTATTACAAATTGGAAAAATAAATGACAAGTGGTTATCGACTAATTTAGTTGTTTTGATGCAAAAACCATTTTAGTAGCAAATATATTTGTCATTTAATGCAGAAGTTTTTCCTCATAAAAGTTGAAAAAAATATTGTAATTAGGATTATTAATATATCATTCGTCAACAATATTAACATAAATACAAAACATTACCTGCATGAAAAAGTCATTACCTCCATAATAATGGATATAGGTACTCAGTTCGTTTTCATTCATGATACTTAAATATTTTCAACGCATCATTTGTTACTTCATATGTCTTTGATTTGTCATGGGTGAAAATTGTCATTATTTATTACACTGCATAATAAACCTGAATACCAAACTATTACAAAAACAAGATATTCCTACAAGACCTTATTAGGGAAAGAGTATAGAGAAACTAACAATCAAAAGGCGACAATTTGCTAACGCGGTAATTTTTACCGAGTTAGCTTTTTATAGAGCAAAGTTTGCTTGTAAAACACTAAACAGCAAATTTCCGTTGCAATAGTAAAAGCAAAACTTCGCAGCATCAGGTTTTATGCCCATTGTCTAGTCAAAGTAAAGATTAACCTTATTTAACACTCAGATTAACTAGCGCGTACCTACGGCAGTCTGCAGATTGCCTAAAATACCGTGGTCAATTTGCAGCTTGCCCAAAGTAGTAGCGAGTCTGGAAAGTGGCTGGCGAGTTGGTCAGTTTGCAGAATGCCTAGGCGTTTTGCAGATTGCCTGTAACATATTCGCTGTAACCGCAATTTAGATTGCTTTCCGGATGTATAAAAAATCGAGTACAGCAAATAATAATTCAACCTCAATTTTTGTTTGGTTGATCATTACGCTTACGTCTCCATTGCGAAATGTTAACAATTTTTTGAAAGTCGAATCTCAACAAAGTATGATTTTAATTTATAGCCACAGTTTAAAAAGGAATATCTATGAGTTGGTAAAAATAAATGTATTTGACAATATACAGACTGACCAGCAGGATTATGTTGAATCTTATGTACTTATTAAATATTTTTAGCTTAGTACAATTATGGTTTGTCCGAGAGAACTTTTCTGACAGTTTCCTTTCCATATATTGGATGAGTTAATATTTTTCAAGCTTTTGTCGATTAATGTTCAATAAAAGCATGACAGACTATTCTGTATAATTTTAGTTACTAGTAATGTCCTTTTCCAACTTTATTTCTTTCTTTTTCAATTCAGCGACACAACCCGGGACGCATTTTGATTAAGGAACTAGTGCAATCCGGTATATTAATAACTATCTATCTGCCACAACGTGTTTAGTAGCGCATGTGGACAAACGGTGGTTTTCTTGTCTTAGTTTAGAAATTAGCTATTTGAGAAGAGTTCTGAGCATGAAATTTGATTGCTTCGTTAGACAGGAAGCACATATTTAGTAAACCATAAGATCATTAAATTATCATGTGTCATATCTGATAACGAATATTCCACGCTCCACCTTTCAGCGATACAAATGATATTTATGAAGCAGAGCCTACCAAATCGTGCTGACCAATATAATGGAAATCACTTTTTGACTATGGTTCGATTTTCATTTGCAAAATCGTTTCTTCAAATATGTATTTGAATTAAAAGAGATGTAGAAGTGTTAATTTAAAACACTTTATGAACAAATTATAATTTTTAACAAAACACGGCAATATTGATCACGTACCTGCCAATAAATTTCAGAAACATATGGTTATGTACCTTCCAATAACAAAATAGTTTTGCACTTGATGCTGTTTTATTTATATACAAATGAAACCTTTTAGACTAAAACTACTACAGACTAAACAGAAAAAGCTGCTAGTGAAGCGACGGGTAAAACTTTCACTATTATATCACCACGGCTACGTCCGGTAGATTAGAGCAGAAATATATTTAGTAAATTAACTTACATATTAGCCAAATGATTCAATGATAGGTACTAATACAACTGATCCTTCTAGTCATGAAATTAAGCTTAGCGTATAAACTGAATTGCCATTTAGTGTCACTAAAAAACCTAGGTTTTCGGTCCATGCCTTGCAATTAAACTTTTCTTTTGAAGAGCCGAACGATTTTTCACAGTAACCGAGGGTACAAATGTATCGTCATCAACTGCTGGTCTCGCAAGGATCTGAAGGAATAAGAACCCTTCACACTAGTCCTGATCTCTTAAACAAACAACAGGGGTTGATTTTCATTTGCTTCTATTATTACGAAGCTTAGGGGCTTTAATTCCAGCATGTGTCACAATGTAGGTCTTCTACTTTACCAAGACCCATATGTAGTATTTTCAATTTGTTATAATTAAAAATAGGAAAAGTCGTAAAATTAAGTAACTATAAATCAAATGTGTGCAGGAATTAAATAGATGTCATGTTATTAGTCACGACCAGGTTGGTGGCAACATGTAAATTATATGGTTGCAAAGTTGAATTAACCTTGTCATTCTTTCCGTGGTTGAAGAGTTACATAAATAGAGACAATAGAAAATGGTCACCTGAACTTTGAAATACCACGCTGAAAATTTACCGCTTTTCAAGCTTTTTGAAAACCGATATGGTATAATTTTGAACGGAAGAAGAAACTGCAGAAACAACATTTGGTAGATATGTCAAAAACGAGCGTTAATATTCCGCCTTAATTTGAAAGCAGTGTGCAGAAGTAAATTCAAAGAAAAGAAATTGCTTACCGAACCAGGAATTTGTAAAAAGGAAACGCGCTGTTTTTTTTCAAAAATGGAGCATTTGTTGTTACTTTATAGAGCAGGCTCAGAATGTTCCTAATATTATAACACTAAATTATAGTTTGTAAGGAATAAAATAATGGTATTCATTTCTCATGAAATTGAAAGAAATTAGCCATGTGAAAACTGTAAAAAATCTTTGTTATTGTAAATCGGACCATAACTTTTACGACTTTGTGACTTTTTAACTTAGTTATAAGTAATATTGCTATTGGTGATGTGTTTATGCAGATTATTCATCTAATATGTTTGTTTTGTGTGTCTAATTTGTTTGTTCATTTTTCGTTAATTCTTCGTATGTTTCATACTTTCGAACTATAGCTTGTTCATTATTATTATTATTATTACTATGATTCTTTTAGAATTGTTATTCTGCATACGTTCAAGTAGCCTTCAAGTGGCGCCTATCTTCTATTTCATACTGTCTAGAATTCCAACAGTCGTAATAGTTATAAGGTGATCTCTGATACAAGTACACGACTATTAAACGCGATTTTTGCCGATTTTGGTAAATCAGGTAAATTGTGAAATACGTCAAATATACGTGTCACAAACTTGTTTTAATTTGACAATTTACTTAATTTCTTTTCAATTTCATAAATCATGTTCTCCGGCTTTCCAAGAGCAATCTTGGATCTATCTCTAACAATCTATCTATCAGCAACTGTTTTTGTTGACTATCCTTTCTCGATTAGTGTAATTATTTCAGTTTTTTCACATCATTTTGAATGTGGCACTTTGATAATAAGAAAATGTATTTGTCAGTATTATGTCATTAATGCAAATGTGGACCGAGGTAGAAAGTCAGATTTACACAACAACTGTTTAATCGTCTACTTTTATGTGTCGTCGACTGTACATATGAGAGATATGAAAGAACATGTTTAGTGCCCATTCACTAATAATTTCAGGCTGTAACTGAGTTAATACTAGGCACTATTTCCCCTTCATATCAGTGCTACGGGAACCGGTAAAATAAGGTGTTGTTATACACTATTATATCTTACACGTATTTTAATTTTTAAAGTGCTTAATCAATGGATTATGGAAGTACTCTTATATTTGGATGGACACGAAGGTGTCACGGAATCAACCGAAGTAAAAAAAAAAGTATGTAAAGAATCAAATTGTGCCACGCGTATAGAGTGCACAAATACCGGCAGACGCAAACCGTATTAGTGGCAGGGCTTACAAAATATCAAATGCGCATGTACAGATGTCCTTTTTCAATCAACTATTATTTTATTTAGATATAGTAGTAGTAGTAGTAAACATCTTTATTTCTAAAACAGGCTATCGACCTATCGGTCTTTCTGCCCTTGTTTAATACATGTAGTCTTAATCTAAATAAAAAACAAAGATGAAAATTCTCTTATTCTAGGTTTATAATCTTATTAAATAAACTTTTCAATTCTAATTACAAGAGAAAAATTATTTTATTGTCCAGTAGTCAGTTGCGTTTGTAAGTGTTCGAGTAGCGTTGATGTAGGGAAACGGAAGCGGGATTGTTTGGTTGGTCTTGTAAGACAAAGGGGATTCAGTATGGTCCAGTTGTAGGGGTTGTTTGTCCATTTTGTCTGTAGATGTATGAGTCTTTCCGAAATCTTTGTCATGTTTGTGCGTTCGTATAGTAGTTGGGTGGAGGGGTTGTGTAGTGGGTTTTAGGGTTGTCTTATTCGTGTTATTAGTCTTAGTGCAATTTGTTCTGTTGTTTGTATATAACGTTTTGTCCTTTCTGTTCCGTTGGTCATGAGTATATGTCCATAGTCTAGCAAGGGTCTACAAATAGCTTTATATATTTCGGTGGCGGTGTTTGTGCTAATTCCTCTGTCTTTGTAGGTTAGTGATCGGAAGTGTTTTGTTCTCTTTATTGTTTCTGCCCTGATGTTTCGTATGTGTTTAGTGAATTTAAGTTTGTGGTCAATTGTGATTCCAAGGTATTTTACGTCGTTTTTTGGTTGTGTCGTTTGGCCGTCTGCAGTTATTGTAGGGGAGTCAGCGTTGAGTCTGTGGTTTGTGGGCAGAAGTTGGTTTTTTGCCGCGTTTGGTGTTAATCTCCATTTATAAAAGCATGTCATTGTGTTGTTTGTTAGTGTTTGGAGTCTTTGAGCTGCTCTCTCAGTAGTTTTGTCATGTACAATAAGTGCCGTGTCGTCTGCGTATTGTAATATGTATGCCGATCTGTCGATTTGATTTTTGTCTGGTAAGTTGTAATTGTATATGTCATGGCAGTATATATTGTAGAGAAACGGTGAGAGCGGGGATCCTTGAGGGAGCCCTTGTTCAGGGGAAAAAGAAAATGACAGTGTTTTGTCAATTCGTACTTGTAGTTGTCTGTTTTCTAGTAAGTTCTTTATGGTGTGTAGTAGATATGTTGGTGTGTGTAGTTTGTATAGTTTGTATAGTAAGCCTCTATGCCAGACACTATCAAAAGCTTTGTTAATGTTCATAAACAGGCAAGCTGTCTTTCTGTCAGTTAGGTGGGTTGTTTGTATATTGTTAGTCAGAATGAAGAGTGAGTGAGAATAGTCGAGTGCTGATGTTTGAATCCGAACTGATACGATGGTATGTATTTTCCGACCAGTTTTCCCAGTCGCTGCCTTATTATGTACTCAAAAACCTTGCTAAGTGCTGGTAGCACTGTAATTGGTCTGCAATTGCTCGGTTGTGTATTGTCCAGTCCATTTTTGGGTATAGGGATTATTAAGCCGTTTTTCCAAGTTTTTGGAATTATGTTATTTCTGATGCAGTTGTTCAATTCAGTTAGGATCAGTTTGTGTGTTTCTTGAGTTAGGCTTTTCAGGAGTTTTGCCTTTATTTTATCTTTTCCCGGTGATGTGTTTTCGATATGCGCTAGGGCTTCATCGTACTCTGTGTCTGTGATCAGTTTGTATGTATAGTTTGGTGAGCTGTTGAAATAGTTCAAGTACCAGTCGTTGATCAAGTTCCAATTGTCATTGTCGAAGTTAGGGTTTGTCGATATGCTGAAGGCCCTTTGATAGTGTCTGGCGAACGCGTCAGCTTTCTCTTTGTCTGTGTAGCGTTCTATTCCGTTTTCGTCAATTGTGTCAGTAGTGTTAGTTTTTTTGTATTGCGCTAGTTTCTTAATTTTTCGCCAGTATGTTTTGCCTTTGTCTTTTTGTATTTCTTTACATGTTTCTAGCCATTTGTCTTGTCGGTATTGTCCAATCAAGGTTTTAATGTTTCTGTTGAGTTGGTTCAGTATCTTTTCTAGGGCGTTATTTTGAGTGTTTGTATATAGTCTGTACAGTTCTCTCTTTTGTTTTATGAGTCTCAGTATGAATTTGGGTAGTGTATGTCGGTAGAAAGCATTTTTCATTTCCGGGCTAAATTTTCCTATGGCTAGTGAAAGTTGTTGTTGTATGGTTTCTATTGAAATGAGCTGTGCTTGCGATTGAATGTAGTCATTTATATGTTGTTTCATTTTGTCTATGTCAGTCTTTGTTAGGTTTAACTTTTTCTCTATAGGAGGTGTACTGGAGGTAGGTTGCGTATGTTGTAAGTCTATGTTAAACGTAATAGCCAGGTGGTCGGATCCAAGTTCGTTGGTTAAGTTTATGTTGTTGATGGTGTTTGTCAGGTTTCTTGTGTGCAGTAGAACGTCTGGTGTTGAGTCTGGGTTTGCGGGCATCAGAAAAGTTGGTGGGGTGTGCTGTTTTACAAAGTCCGAATTTTGTAGAAATCTTTTAAGCTGTTTCGTTTTGTTTTTGTTCAGATTAAAGTCGCCTATAATTATTGAGGGAAGGAGGATTTGCTCTTCCAAGTTTAAATGTTGGTTTTAGGAGAGCTGCGATCCCGCCCCTGGCATGATTGATGGTATTTCCATGCCTATAGATATACTGTTGTGTATATTTTCCTGACTGTACTCCAATTTATTTCAAAATTTCCTGGGTTTCAGTCAATTTTATTGTTTATTATTTAAAATGTTACAAATAATAGATAGATGGTCTGAAATAATGGAACACATATCATTGCCCGAAAGTGAGTTTATTGGGGCGGTAGAGCTGTGCCTTAAATCCACTTACTTCCAGTACGAGGGCAGTTTCTATTCACAAATATATGGTGTAGCTATGGGGTCTCCCATAGTTGCAACAATTGCAAACCTCGTGATGGAAAGTCTGGAAGAAAAACTAATACCGGAATTGAATTTTGAGTGTGGATTCTTTAAAAGATACGTGGATGACTGCATAATGTGCCTGCCAAACCAAAAAATTCAATACACATTAGATAAATTTAATGCATTCCATGAGACCATTAAATTCACCATTGAGGAAGACAAACACAAATCGATAAACTTTTTGGATATGACTGTTATATATGACGGTAATGGGGAAATAAAAACAAACTGGTACACAAAGGATGTGTGGTCTGGTAGATACTTGAATTACCAATCATATGCACCTATACAATATAAAAAAGTGTTGTAACAGCTCTTACGGATAGAGCGATTAAATTGGCATATTGTAGATATAGATCAAAAAATCTTGAAAAAATAAAAAGGGTACTAATAATGAACAACTATCCCAAAGCTTTCTTTGAACCAATGATAAAACAAAGAATTAATAAAATCTACAATTCAAATAAATGGAACAGCATGAATGGTGTAGATACCATAAAGGAGGGGGAAGTCAAGTATGTATCATTACCGTACATACCGGAGATAAACACAAAAATAAAGAGTATTCTGAAGCCACATAATATTACTGTGGCGGAAAGAACTAAAAACAACTTGGTAAGGGAATGTTTCACAAAATTTAAACCTGGAAGCGATAAGTTGGACACACCTAACGTAGTATACAGGATTGACTGTTTGAACTGTGACAAAGCATACATAGGACAAACAGGACAATATTTGAAAAAAAGAATATATGAGCATAAATATAGCCTAAGAAAGGTTAACGAAAATGCAACAGCATTGGCACAGCATGCACAACAAAAATTGCATAGTTTTGATTTCGATAACACAAAAATTCTAATCAATGAAAACAACTATAATAGGAGAAGAATCCATGAAATGATACAGATCAAAAAACACCAGAATGCAATGAATTTTAGATCAGATACAGACAATCTTAGCTCAGTGTATCACACATTAATTAGATGATCGCATGCATGAACTGAATGGACCTGGTAAATAAAAGTAAACAGCACATGTTGAAGAATTACAGAGCAATTCCAAGAATGCAAAGAAAAGGCGAAGTAATAACAGGTTTTTCGTGCCCTCGCTCTATATCGAATAAAATAGGTAATTCAATGTCCAACCAAATGTAAAGGTAGAAACATCTAGACATGTAAGTCAAATTTAGATCTCTAAACAATAGATTCTAGTCTTTTCCCGAACATGTTTATCCCGACTCATCACCTGAGAACCAAGGTCCCAAATTGTACTTTTTAATATGTGTGTGATTTGAATTTTAATATGTTAATTTTGTGAAAGTTTTTTTTTTTAATTGAAATTGATAATAAATGTAAAATGTATATTTTAGACAAACTGATGATGGTGGAGAAAGACACCGAAACGTATTTGTAACATTTTAAATAATAAACAATAAAATTGACTGAAACCCAGGAAATTTTGAAATATAGATATACTGCCAATTTCTGTACGTTGGTGTCTGTCCTAGTTTGGTTTTAGTCTCTACAAATATGCAGCAGTCTGTGTCGTTTTGTTCTATGTAATTGTAAATAAGTGGGTTTTTACTGTTAAGTCCGTTGATGTTGGCGTAAAGTAGTCTCATGTTGAACGGTCTATGTTAGTGATTGTTTGTTTTAATTGTTCATGAGGTTCTGTCGAGGAGTTTTGGTTAGGTAGGATCATGTCGAACATCAATACATACATATGGTTACCAAAGAAGACGACCGAGGTGTCGATGTCAAAATCTTCGATAAATTGTTTTAGCATTTTTTTATCAAATCTTCTCTGTTAGTGTTGGTAGACTTGTTAATTTGATGTTTGTATTTGTTTAATATGAGATCGTGAGTTGTTACTGGTGAGTGTATTCTGTTATCCTTAGTTATCGCATCCGACCCCTCAGACGCTCTCTTGTTCAAACACTTAATTTTAACATTGGGGATACCACTGATCGGTGCTGTTGGTCTCTTCGGACAGTTTACGCTCCATGCCGCATGCTCGTCCGAGTTGCAGGCAGCGCACTTGACGGGAAGTGGAGAACTGCAACTGAATGTTGAGTGAGGGCCAAGGCATTTGTTGCATTTAGCTGGTGTTTTGCAGGTTACGGTCCGGTGTTCAAAGGAGTTCCATTTGCTGCATGGAGCAGGAATCGGTGCTGGAGGTTTACTCTCCACAATCCTGAACACACGTCCAAGGAAGTGCACTGCGCCCGCCTGGTCGCCCGTTATCAGCCTCATCAACAAGGTGGGACTGTTTCTCGCTCTGGATATTATTCTTTTGCAGAATTTGATAATCAGACCTGACTTTCCAAATGTTTCAGGAACATTTCGTCCGTGATTTCAAGGTCCACTCCAGTAGCAACCACTGAATATGTGGCTGTAATATGGTGGTTTGATCTTTGTTGTCGGATTAGTGGGAGGTTATCGTTTTTTTGTAGTTTGAATGTTGTTATCATGTTTTCTTGTTTCAGTTGTTGTAAAATTTGTGTTGCTTTGTCATCATGGTTGGTTTTAATTAGAAAGTGATTATCTTGTCTGATAATCACATCCTTGTTGTTGGGGTTGAGTTCCTCCCATCTGATTGCAAGTTGGACTCTGGTGATGGTCGGCATTGCGTTCGCTGTGAATATTTGCGAATACGTTGGAAATCTTGTTGATGTTGTCTTGCTGTTTGTTGTTTGGTTTTTATCTGTTGTAGCCTGATGATCCAACGCTATTCGTTTGGCCTCAGGCGTTGGCGTTGTGGGGGTTGGCTGGGTTGGCTGGGTCATCTTCGGTTTCCTACCACGTTTTTTTGTTTGTGGCTTTTTGAAGCCACCATCCTGGGAGGCATAATCCGATTCGGATTCTTGCGAACTCCCAGGTTTCATTCTTTAGTTTGAAGTAAACCTGTATATTCTCGCTGAAGCGAGAAATGCGTTTGAATTGTTCGAATTCTTTGCCGTAGTGTAAACGACCTTGCATATCAATATCATAATATCAAATGCGCATGTACAGATGTCTTTTTTCAATAAACAGTATTATTTTATTTAGATATATTAGATAGAAAAGAGCTTAGTGAGCAGAAAAAAGCTAAATTGGGTTGCGTGAGTGTACCTACACTTTAGTGTGCTTTTTTATATACCGCAATTATTGCAAGATTAAAAAAATTACCAACAACAAATCACCAAAGGCGAAACACACAGATCGTGACAATATATAATATACAGGGTGACTCAATTTAAAAGAACCAGTCAAATATTTCGTAAATTATAACAAATACATACAAGAAACTGTTTTATACAAATGCTGTGTAATTGCTAGGAGGAAACCCGAAGGTGATATCAACTTTTTTTATAGATGGAGCTGTTAACGCCAGGTGGGGGACAACTTTAATTTTTTAAATGGATTAATCTGATCCAGCATTTAATTATAAATGAAAAGTTTATGGATTTAAAAATAAAACTGACATTTGCATTTTTTGTTTAAGCCATTCCCATAATTTTAATTTACCATCAAGTGTATTGATTCGTTGCTCGCATACATGTCCCATAAAAATATGTAAACATAATAGTATTTAACGAGGAAACGTTTTCGAACACCAGTTAAGATAATATGTGTTGGGTAGAAGTACGTAGTATCATAGTGGTTTACAAAAATTTCGAATTCTGTTAACTTTAACCTATTTACCTTAATACTTTTGCATTGAGAGCTAAATGGTGAATCGAATTTAATAGCAAAAATTGTACCAACCCATTTCAAAAATAGAAGTTGTCCTCCACCTGACGTTAACCGCGCCATCTATAAATAAAAGTTGATATCACCTTCTGGTTTCCCCCAGCAATTACAAATTTATATGACACATTTTCTTTTTATTTTTCAAGTATTTGCTATAATTTACGAGATATTTGACTGGGTCTTTTAAAATGATCCATCACATTAGGTGAACGTAACTTTGGACTTTTTGGTTGATATTACTTATTTATGAAGCGACACGCCCCTAAGTAAATGCTTTTTGATCGGGCGGCCTTTGGGGCTTATAAGATATATTTGAATTAAGCTGTTAGTGATTGAATCATTCGAAACCCAGGCAAATCACTCAGTTTGTATCACATTGCTGAAATTATTGGAACTTCTATCCAAAAGCTTTCAGGCAACAAAATATTACTATAATAATTTATGTAACAGTATTGGTCTCAGAAATACGAAAATTTACGATTTTGAAAACTATTGCATCATCCACATAAGGCATCTAGACAGCCAAAAATTGTCAGGTACAATAAGGCGGTATCCTAAAGCTACACCGAAACAAATTAAACGAAGAAGAAAGAAATGCAAATCAAGAATATTGACGGAAAATCCTTTAATTTACGAGCTGGAAGAACAATGTTTAAAAAGCTAGACTAGGGGAAACTGTAGAACGTTTATAGCAACTTCTGAATTCATGCCCAAAATTCGTCAAGCAATGAAGATTGGGCATGCATTTGTAAAAAATTTGAAGAAATTGAAGAAATAGAGTTAAAAAGGGATATGAAAAATACCACAGTATTATGCGGAGACGGCATTGGTAGAACTGAAGGGAAGGAAATCCTTTTACATAGTGAAAATCAAAAATATATTAAAGTACCTAAATATATTTTAAAGTGGTTTATTTCAGAAATTAATGAATCGGTTTTAAATTTAAAAAAAAATTGATATTTCAACAATCAGTCGCGTATATGAAAGGACAATTTTTATATGCCGTAGATTTCATACCTCTAATTACGGTACGTCATGTAGTAATAGTTATTAAAAATGTTACTATATGCATTATCTCTCTTATTCCAACTTGTAATTAGTCAGGTTGCCAGATAAAATTGGGGATGTCCTAAGGTGCAAAACCGAGTTGGAATTTTGGTTGGGAACTTGCAACTAAAATCACTTGTCGCTTCATCAACGTAAAAAGAAATTTTTATTTTCCTGAGAATATCGTTCTGGAAAAAGAATAGTGGTTGAATATATGCAACGAATGATTTATGTCTGCAAAAAAGACAACATATTTCCTTATATATAGTTCTTTTGCCAACTTCCTTTTTTGTGAATTGAGAGTTAGAAATTGTAGGTATATAGCACATGCTTTAGACTATAAACGAGTCTTAGAAACGAATAGACTAGACTCCAGCTTTTAAAGCTAGAATGTCTGTAAGAATACAATCTTAGCAGAACGGTACCATTTCGCAGGCTTCTTTGCGGATTGTCAAGTAGTGCAGCACTTTTCCCAAGCGAGTCGGTGTAATTTACTTTGTCTGAACGAACCCATTATCGCATAAGTTCATATTCTAATTGTCACAAGAACCATTGGAATTTCCATTCGTCTGTCGAGATTTAAATGAGGTTCCCATCCTCAAGCATATTGCTTCATGCTTCAGTAACCGACACATGCAAATAAGCTAAGTAGTCACTTCCCTTTCATTAACGACTGTTTCAGTTAGAGATGTCATTAATAAGAATATAATCTGAATAATTTATTTAAACAAGTATTCGATCGAAGTATATTAAATTTTAATCAAGTTTTGGTTAAACATAACGGCAAATGGTATCAATTATGGCGGATAGTGGCGGATAGTGGCGGTATAGGTTCTTACAGTTGGATTTGGAATAATATGAACGCGCTGCTGGTTCAATAGAACCAAATTATATCAAACATAAGGCAATCTGCTACAGATTGAGAGATTAATAATTACTTAGAATAGTGGTTTATTATAAAAGGGAACATATTGGAATGATGTAAATCTCTCATAATGGCGCAGATGAATTGTGATGTAGAATTCACTATAAAGTGACAAATAAAGGTAGACATTTTAATCAGGGGTTAGCTGTTTATCAGGGTTTTTGTCATTTCTTTTAGTAGTTAATGGTTTCAAGAAGAGCGTTATTCAGCCAAACAATAAATTTGGTTGCACTAATTTTCGCACTACCATCTATCCACCATATGTGGTTATATAGTTTTTCTTTTTCGATATTAATCAAAATATTATCTCCGTATGGCTAAATTATAGTTAAAATTTATATTTCATGTAACTAATTTTCATATTTACACTAGTAGGAATAATATTTGTTTCGCTGATTATTGTTGATTTGCATTGATGAGAAAAATATGATTTTAATATGCCAAGTGTGTATGAGTATTCGGAAAAGATATCCTATACATGTTAGAGAGATAAATAGTTTAGGTGCCGATTAGGGATAGTTTCAACTTTCAAAACATGCTTACAATCCAAGTCCAATATAATTTATAGTGATATTGTACGTGGAAGCTACTTCGGGTGTGTTTTGCGATTTACAAAGTTGTTTCGTTTCTCACTATTAAAATTACTTCGTTTCTCACTATTAAAATTACTTCGCAAATATGCGGAATAACCAATAGAAATGTTTTGTTCATTTCTTTAAAATTGACACTCTTGGCTCCTTCTTGACTCGCAAATGCAGAAACAACGTTTTAGAAACACATTTAGGTACCAGTTTGTAAATGTCTTAAATATATGAGGTGGACAGTGGTTCCCTACCAATGGTATCTCATGCTTTGTAATAGTATTTAAATATTATATAGAAAAAACAAGTGTATGCAAATAAATACTGAACTATCTAAATATACCAATTTAACAGCATAATATGTTTTACATGTAATAGAGATTATTAAAGACCACTCTATTGGCCAATAATTTCAATAAGAAATGAAATGAAGAATGAATGAATGAAATGAAAATGAAACTGATTTCTTCACACCTACACTCTTTCTACTACATTTTTCGAATATAAAATTTGACTCATTCATAGCTTTAAGTCAGTACTGATATTGTATCCCGGCTGCAGTAATCGAAATACCTTCTTTAAGAAATATTGGCAACGTTTTGATAGTTAACAAGTAAAAATCGTATTTAATTAATCCATTAAAAAAACATTGTACTTACACACCAACATATCTACTACACACAATAAAGAACTTACTAGAAAACAGACAACTACAAGTACGAATTGACAAAACACTGTCATTTTCTTTTTCCCCTGAACAAGGGCTCCCTCAAGGATCCCCGCTCTCACCGTTTCTCTACAATATATACTGCCACATAACATATACAATTACAACTTACCAGACAAAAATCAAATCGACAGATCGGCATACATATTACAATACGCAGACGACACGGCACTTATTGTACATGACAAAACTACTGAGAGAGCAGCTCAAAGACTCCAAACACTAACAAACAACACAATGACATGGTTTTATAAATGGAGACTAACACCAAACTCGTCAAAAAACCAACTTCTGCTCACAAAACACGGACTCAACGCTGACTCCCCTACAATAACTGCAGACGGCCAAACGACACAACCAAAAAACGACGTAAAATACCTTGGAATCACAATTGACCACAAACTTAAATTCACTAAACACATACGAAACATCAGGGCAGAAACAATAAAGAGAACAAAACACTTTCGATCACTAACCTACAAAGACAGAGGAATCAGCACAAACACCGCCACCAAAATATATAAAGCTATTTGTAGACCCTTGCTAGACTTTGGACATATACTCATGACCAACGGAACAGAAAGGACAAAACGTTATACACAAACAACAGAACAAATTGCACTAAGACTAATAACACGAATAAGACACCCCCAAAACCCACTACACAACCCCCCACCCAACTACTATACGAACGCACAAACATGACAAAGATCTCGGAAAGACTCATACAGCTACAGACAAAATGGACAAACAACCCCTACAACTGGACCATACTGAATCCCCTTTGCCTTACAAGTCCAACCAGACAATCCCGCTTCGGTTTCCCTACATTAACGCTACTCGAACACTTACAAACGCAACTGACTAGTGGACAATAAAATAATTTCTTCTTGCCACTGAAATTTTATTTAATAATATCGTTAACCTAGAATAAGAGAATTTTCATATTTGTTTTTTATTTAGATTAAGACTACATGTATTAAACAAGGGCAGAAAGACCGATAGGTCAATAGCCTTTTTTAGAAATAAAGATGTTTACTACTACTACATTGCACTTTTCAGTTACAGTTCAATTTAATTTTTATTTTTACTCACCTGATATTTAAATAATCACGAGTCTATTACTAAAATTTTTCTTTTCTCTCAGTCAGCTTTCCTAGTTATAATTTATAATTTCGTTGAGCGAAAATATACAAATTAATTAGCATTTAACATAATAAAACCGAGGGTCTAGGGCAGTAAAACTGCAGTAACTGAAATTCAAACTGTTATCACCTATCAGTATTTTTATATCTATTTTTGATCTCCAATAAGCAGGCAAACTTAATCACCCTCAAAAAAATGTATTTCTATAAATCTGCCTTATTGAACTTATAATAAAACTGCACAGACGTTATTCGAATAAAGCATATTTATAGTCCCTCCTAACCCGCTTCGAACTTTTCTATTTCTCATATTAACGGTTAATAAATCGGAGAAATTTACCTTGCCTTATATTAGAATCTTTATATTGCCTTTTATAGAAAAAGTCATACTTGGATTTTATAGTGGCGATAAGGTAAAGGCAAACCAACGTTCTTATGATTGGAATTGATAAATTAGAAAACACAATGAATTGGAAATGATTGTAGTTGACTGAATTCGCAGTTCAGTTTAAAAACGACAAATTAATTATCTCTTTATCGACAGATAAAGGCACAACTGTACACTAGACCTTACAGCGAGCAGATGTGTACTGTAAATACGATATCGGTGAGTCTCGACAAAGAATGTGTACATAGGACTAAAAGCAAATACATTTTAGTCTCGCGGATTCTCCCTGTACTATATTATATTCGACATCCATCTCGCTCTATTTCCAAATGCAACCAAATGATAGAGGGAAATAAAAAACCCCGGAAAGAGCGGACTGGAAACAGTTTAAAAAAATTCTGTTGAGCTACGTAAGTGGTAAACAGATACGAAATAAGGAGCAATGCCAAACCGTTAACTGAAAGACGATAAATAACCTTTACATACCTTTAATAGCTAGCTAAAGAAATCCTGGTTAAGGCGAGATGCATCCTATTATACTTGCATTTCCATGATATATTAAAATCATCAACACATCAAATTAAAACTTTATTTCATCATGTAGATCTATCTAGTCACTTTCATAATTATTCAAGCTGTGATCAATAAGCATCTCTGTGTCTATTTCAACAAAAAATATTTAAGTAAATATATACAGAGGGTTGATACAAAGTTAGTGAGGCTTTTCGCGAGTGACCGCAAAAGGATTTTTAACGAGTAAACTAAAAAAAATATATTTTTAAATAGAAGAAATGTAACGTGTTACTGTGATTAACATTAGGGAGCTGCCTGTGGCTGTACAATTTTTTTTTGAAAATTATATGAGAAGGGAAGCAAGAAGGTGTTCACAAAAATGAATGAATTCAGAGATGCTCAGTTTTAAGGTTAAAATAGTTTCAATAATTTTGCGCGACAATAGTACAAACCAAATGTTTTCCAATTTTTCCATTACTCCTAAAAGTAAGATTGAAAAAATCTTGTATGTGCTTAAGACCACACGATAGAAGTGAAAACTTCAACAAGCGGGGCAAGGCAGTAATAATTCATAGTATGAAATAAATATATTTTTTTCTATTTTCACAAAGTAAAATAACATTTACAATATCGTGAGCTTCAAGCTAAAAGTGACCAAGTCCAAAATTGCCGTATTTGTGTTTGGTTGCTTTAAAAAATTTGTTATTTTTTTAAGAGTTAAAATTAAAAGATCAAATTATAACGCAAATAACCGCATAAATTAAAAGTGAATTAAAAAAATATAAGATATAATTTTCGGGTCGGTTTAAAAGTACATTTACCAAAAAATTAATTTTAGACTTGGTCAGTTTTAGCTTTAAGCCCACGATATAATACAGTTATAATTGAATATAAATTACTATGACAAGAAGAATGTGACAGACATACAGACAATCAGAATAAATTACTATGGTACACTTTGCTCTAACTGATCGTAATTCGTATTATATTCTAAAAATGAAACAATGGATTTGTGATAACTGAAATATGCTATGAACACTTTTGATTGGAATCTATTTGATAGATATCTAACAAAAAGTCCGTCAATTGTTGTACCATATTTTGTTGTACTTTCATTTGGATCATTCGACATATTCAAATTTAATGTCGATTTTAAAAATCAACTAAAGTCTTCGATGAGTCATTAGAAAAATCAATATTGAAATTACCACTCAAAATCATAGGTAATGTATGAAGGTTCCGATTGAGAAGAGCTGATCCTGCTTTGGTATAGATTAATAAATTTTCGTGTATGAATTCGATGATTTTCTTCATACTTTGGTTAGGTGAGGTATAAATTGCTACGATTACAATTTCTTGTCCATTTTCTGTTTGACATTCCACTGACAAATGCTCTCCTATTGACGATATATTAACTCCATATGAGTGTGAATTATGAACTGTAACATCCATCTGTGTGTCATGCTTTGATTATCTCTCGCGCTGCTGAGTGTCTCTCTCTCGCTCAGTCAATCAACCCACAAACTGTGCTCACTTTACCCGAAGGAGCGTTACATACCCGAGCGTGACGGTTCAGTCAAATTTACCACCCACAAAATCTACCAAACGCGCCTAAAAAAGTTTATACTTAAAAAAAATGTTCCAAACTAGACTTAAACAACTATGTGAAGTATTCGTAGTCAGCATTGCTAGATTTTCACAGGTGTAAGTTACTAATATGAAAATTAAATGTAAATATTATGTAACTGACATGTTTCCATAATGTTTGATTTTAAACATCCACTAACCCTCCCAGTAACTCATATAAAGGAATACCGCCCAATTCAAATCACTTTTCATTATTTGAGTTGCTTTATTGGCATAATCTCCTCGGTTAAAAACCATATATCAAGATGATGCTTAGTTTTCGGGTACATTGTATTAAAGATTATTCGGAAATAGTTTCCTCAGTTTCATCTGACCATTTTATTAAGAGTTTCGTTTATTAACGACAAATGATAACAATAAAATGCGATATTAAATCTTAAAGGGCTGTTTTGTTGAATGAAGAAGCTAGAACAAAATAAATAGTACCAAATTTGAAAATTACATTTCTCGCCGCTTACCGAATAAGATTTTTATTTATGTTTAGCCGCCTATTGTCGGTCCATTTTCCACTAAAACATTACCCATAACTTCTAACTCTTATAAGTAATGCCATATTAATAATTTAGAAGATATGCTTTACTCGAAAAAAAATCATAATTACGTAATCGTGTACTATTTTGCAATCTACGATTTGGTGGGACTCTTCAAGAAGAATAAGAACGGCATTAAGTTGAATTTCAAAGCAAATTAAAGCGATGCTATTTTTCGATACATTGGGCCATAGTTTAAATTGTTGAGGTCGCTGTGGCTAGTAGTTTAGAAAAAGGAATTATAGAGGTTGGTTTAAAATAAGCGTTATTTCTTCAGAGGTATTGTGCGGCGACATTTAGGAAACGGATTATCTTTAAAAAATACTAAAATTTGAGATATGCTAAGTATCAACCTGGTTTGCAACAACTCAAAGCTATTGCCGTTTTGATTTTTGATCAAAGATTTATAGAAACGTGATTTTTCTAAACAGAATATTTGACTCCTAGTCCGAGAAACTACTATTGCATTATCTACTTTAAAATTTGGTTAAAAAAAAAAGTTGAACCTACTTATTCTAAGGCTCAGCTTTCATCAGCTTTGATTAAAAAAATTTTTTTTATTCTCTCAAATTACAGTTCGACAAGCTCTTAAAATGAATGACGTCAAGTTATTATACTATATATAACAAAAATAATTTTTAAATTTCACCTAAAACAATGTTTATATTTATAAACGCTTTAATTGATATCTTTAATAGGTAACAGGACAGATTTTGACATACCTATGTATAATGTACACAAGTGACAACAAATAGGAGGAGCCCCTCAACTCTGGAGCGCCCGCTTTTGCTCGAGTTTTAATTCAAAAATGTTTACTTTAAAATGTCTTATATGTATTAAGTGACACAGAAATCGGACATATATTGAGATGGTAATCAACACACGCTATACATCACAGAAAGAACAGATTTAATTATTATACCCTACCCTGTTCTGGTCTCGTCTAATTAAAACGACGTAGTCAACGAATCGTGTGAAATACCTGTGGAATATTACCTCTCTCTTCCTCGCTATTAAACAAGGGTGTTGAACGAACGTTGGCAAACATTGGAGATGGGAGATGCTGTAATTTATTGAGTACACTGTACATGCGGCACATACCTGGCCTGGCCTTATCGTTGCACAAGATAACAAGAACCGCCGCCATCTTAAGTAAACACACAGACTAGTTTATGGTCACACATTATGGCCGCCCATTCCTTAGGAAATGCGTTCCGGGAATTAATTACATTCTGACGGTATAGCAGCATGTGTCTTGGCTCCAATAAACAGCCTTACTTGTGGCTTTCCTTGGTGCATCAGGTGTTGCGTAGTCTTTTGTGTTTACCAGGCCCTCCCTTATTCTTGTGAACAGAATGGCACGCCAGGCTTTCCACCTTATATGCCTAGTAAGAATTAGCCCGCTCTCGACCTTAGAGAAATTCACGAACTTCATTCATCAAGCTAACAGTTGTCAAAGTTTATGCATGTCGCCGTATCTGGCTCTCGAATTTTTAGGGGTTTTCTGATTATATATTGAAAGGACATTTTCACAATCACCTTTTATGTCGATTGATTCAACCGCTGTTACAGTAAATGTATACCGGAGACCGCTGAAAGTTTAATTATAATAAACACATTTGGCTACCTAATTGTGAAGATGTCTGATACTTTTGCTGGCCGATAGTAACAGCTGTTCCTACTACGTTCACACCAGTTTTACCAAGTGTCCACCAAGGTGGTAGTTCAATATCCCAGTTTGGATGGAGCCAGTTGCTTTAAAATATTAAAAATATACTGGCATATTCTATTCTAACTATTCTAACCTAAGCTAAACCAAACTAGCACAAAGTAACTCAAACAAGATAATCCAAATTAAACAAAACTAATAAAGAACACAAATAGCTACAAAATCACCATAAGAAAAACGGAGATATAGATGTGGTAACATCATAACTTCAATGACGTTTGTTTTGTGTATTTCCTTTGATTGTCTAGCATATTTTTCGAAACAAAACATTGTAATTCTGGCCAAAAACGGCATTAAAAAAAAGATTCAAATAAAAGTGCTAGGAATAGGATGGGACTATAATTTGAGTACTCTTTTATTATCGTGAACCAAAAACGGAAGAGAAGTGCCACATCTTCACAATTTCCCAAATTTGCTGCCAGTGTTTACTTACAGATTTTTACCTCATCAGTTTTTTCTTTTCTATTTATTGGCACACGGACGTCACTTCACGTGCTTATCAAGTCTTACAGTTCTGAGATTCGTACATGTGAAATTTTAGATTATAGAAGCCGTCAATAACACGAACTTCTTCGTTCAACTCTCCGCGAATATTTTAGTTCTGTTTTCAAACTTCAAAAATGCAACTGTTCACAAATAAAAAGTAAATAAACAGAAAGCGTCTATACAGCTTGACCCACCGGGAACCACCGCGATCGATATATGGCAAACTATAATTAGGAGAAATTTGAAAGTTGGACAGTATACGGAAGTCATTGGGGACAAGCAATCTAAAATATTTTCAAGATGGTTACACTTCCGACCATACCGAAAATACGTATCAACTTACTTGTTTGAAATGAACCACCCTGTATGTTATTGTATTTTTAAATTTTACTTGCAAATTCCAAATATGTTTTATCTATACTAAAATCTAACCGTTTTTGAAATATTTTAAATTTGCATTCCAAGAGATTCTTGGGCTGCCTCCGATTACAGGTTTTAATGTGTTGATATTCTTCTTTAATCTTATGCAGAATTGGTATTTTGAACTATCGTGTTATAGGCTTACGAGATTATATTTCATACTGTTCATTTGGTTTTCGTTGGATGTTATTGTCCTCACAGTATCCAGTTGCGATGTTTGGTACATATATTTTTGATACCACTAGCTGCTTACTTTCACACCCTGTACTTTGATGCCTGTCTAGTGATGGGGTAGTCGATAATCGATCTAACTCCCCTTGTGTGTTGGTACCATTTGTATTTTTGTATATATTTATGTTCGAAGAATGTGTTTCGATATCTTTAGGTCGTATTGGTCATAGATATTGATTAGTCTTTGTCCGTTATCGTTTATCGTTTCCTCTCCATATCTTCGAATCACTTTATTATTGTCTCGATTCCTTACTCTTCCGTTGAGGTTTCCAGCTATTATAATTTCGAGATGATTCGGTATCTGGTCGATGATGTTTCTTAGTTCTTCCTCAAAGGTATCTTTGGCAATCGTCATTTGAGGCATAGACTCCTATGATCCTCATATTTTTATATAAAAGTCTACAGAAAGAGCAAAACTGCTTTTGCTCTTTCACTTTTATCAACTCCGCTGTAATTTTTTTCATTTCAAGGATGGTTATGTCTAATGTACGCTATATATTCTAGAAGATTTTCTTATTGCTTATTTTTTATTCCTTGTACGTTCCATATTCCTAAATTCAGTGTCCATTTCCGTTGCTGTTTTCATTGACTTTTGGATCTGTTCGAATTCCGAGACATGTTTCTGGGTATTTTATCGATTTTTAGTTGCTTTTTGGAGGACCGGGTAATTCTCTTAGTCTGATCTTTCTCTCTTGACCTGTTACGTTTGGGTGTCCCTGCTGGTGGTTATTCTTCCGTCAATATAGGGCACGCGGGCCCCTTCACCGAGCTAAGGTGGATATACATCGAAGAGAGATAACTAGTAATCATAATGATTTTCAGCCTCTCTCGGTCCATCTCTGGACATAGGCCTCTCCCATTCGTCTCCATTCGCTCTTGTCGGTCTTCTGACTCATCCATTGGGTCCATCCAGCCTGCCAGTTTCTGGATGTCATATTTCCACCTCGTTCTTGGTCGCCCTGGGTGCCTTTTAGTTGTTCTGGGCCTCCACTCAGTTGTCTTCCTGGTCCATCTATTATCATCTGTCCTCATCAAATGGCCAGCCATTTCCATTTTAGATTTGTCACCCGTTCTGCGATGTCTATCACTTTTGTATTTTGTCTGATCCATTCGTTTGTCTTTCGGTCTTGTAGTCGTATTCTTAGCATTTTCCTCTCCATTTTTCTTTGAACAATCCTTAAACGCTCTATGGTCCCCTCATTAGGGCTCCATGTTTCATCAGCGTGCGTTAAGGTCGGAAGGACACATTGAATTGGATTGAATGGAAGGAAATTCGGAATTAACGACATCACTAAGTTTTCGGTATGCTGTCTATCCAAGCTGAATTCTTCTGGAGATCTCCGCTCTCGGCTGTCCTTATCGAAGGATTTTCTTTGTCCGAGGTACACGTACTAGTTTATGACTTTAATTTTACTGTTGTTATCAAGGTCAACGTCTGTGACATTATTGGAATTAGACATTACTTTTGCTTTTGCTGTGTTCATTTGAAGCCCGTAGCCTTTTCCGGCGCTGTTTAACCCCTGTAGCATGGTCTTTAAATCATCCATACTCCGGGGTAACACAAACTGTCTTGAAATATCCGCTTGTTCCTTCCACCGCACCTTCCGCACCTTCCATGAATGCATTTACAACTCTTTGTTTCAAGTCTTTTGAAATTGAAAGTCCTCTTTTATTGACGAATTTAGCATAGACTATGCTCAAAAAACTATAAAACCAACCTCACACTGGTATTTTATACTTTCCTTTCAGTAAAACAGCCTTTTTGATCACATTATTTCAAAGTTGCTTTACTTTTGACGCGTTACTGTTTAACAAATAAAAACTAATTAGTGTGTATACAAATAAAAACTAATGTCAAAATAAGTTCACTTGTTTCATTCAGCGATTCTTGTTGTCATGGTTAATCAGAGCTTACTTTGTTCTTTATTAGAACATAGCTAATTGAATTTTTATTTTCAATATTATGCACGTGCAATTATAAGATCGGGATTGGCATATATATTTCAAAACGAAATGTTTAAAAAAACCTCAAATATTTGTTTTTCTTTAATCCGGCCCGATTTAATTGCCGATACAAACGTGTATATCAATCGATATTCGTAAAATGAAAAAGATACGTCTCAAGGTAGTTAAAAGAAGTGAAATATTACGAAAAATTGTCCCGATTTAAAAAGGTAGATTTTACCTGTATTATATATTATTGCCAAAACGCATATGCCTTATAAGCTGATTATCTACTACACCACTTCAAACATAAAATGACCTACGCTTTCCTGATTATATAAAATAAGCATGAATGACGGTTTCGACATAGAACGTGTCGCTCAGGCCTTACGGTTACTTTGATGAAGTGGCCACCATGACAGAGCGACAATGACAGACAGCTTTGCGCTTTTAATCTAGTGCACTTTGTCACAATCACAGTTTCGCTACGTTACATGACAACAATGGCCATTACAATAATAAGAAGTAGGGTTCGAGCTGCTTCGAATCAGCTCATTCATTTGCAACTTGTGTGAACCTGTAAGTGACAAGAATGCAACTGAACAAAGCCAAATCGAATACTGTTTACTGTAAATATCGGTGAATATACATAGTGTGCAAGTATTTTATCTCAGTTGCTGCCTTTGTCTTATCCGGGTGCGTCGTTCTAAGTTGCACACTTTGAAACAGGTGTAAAAACCTGTTGGTATTCTGGCATCTGAGCAAGAAATCTAATATGCGGTGAAGTGCAACTTTGGATAGTCCTCTCTTCTGTTGCTCTCTAATGACTCATAGCAAATGCTGCTTATTTCGAAAACATTAACTAAAGTTTTCAGCAACAGTTTTCGGAGGAGCGCTTTGCGATATAAATATTATTATTGGGTAGATTCTGGCCGCATCTGTAAGATAATCTGTAACGTTGCGTAAGTTAAAAGAAAAAGTGCAATTCTGCGATCTTGTGCTTATAGAAAGGCCATAAATATTTACTGGTAAATGAGAACAGGCCATAAAAGCTTCTAAATTTATTGTGAGGTTATAAAAACCAATTTTATTGATTTAAAAACAGTGTTCATTGAGATTTATAGCGAAAAAATGAATAATTGTGCTAATATTTTTATAATTGACAAGATGGTGATAGTGTGCTTTGAAAAATCTAAAAAAATTAAACATGATCTTACATTTCAGGTTTTAATTACCATTAACTTTTTGGTAATTGGATCGTTTCAAAACACTACTAAAACTAATTAATGGCCATTAGCAAGCAAAAATTCAGTTAGAAGCGCAATACAAGAAATTTGTTGGCGATTGCAGAAAATCTACTTCCGGTTTGTGGCAGGAATTTTTCCACAAACCAAATTGTGGAAAAATTCCTGCCACAAACCGGGATTTTAAACGTGTTTAACAAGGGTGACTTTTCAGTTTACAAAACTATTTACTTTTTGCATAATTTTAAATTCAGTTTCTTCAAGAAATATGTATATGTCGAGGAGTTTTATAAGCTATTAATGGAACCCACATTGAAATTATTGCCCCCCTTGAGACGGACGTGGACAATCCACCTTTTGTATATGTTAAAATATGTGTAATAAAAGAAACTTAAAAAACGATGTTATGTTGTTAATAATATGTAATTACTTATAATTTGTGATAGCTACAAACGAAAATGTTTTATATTTTTAACTGTGACATTTTCGATTTCAGATGTTGATTATACAATTTTAGCAGTCAATCCTCGTTATCCAGGTTAGGTGCATAAATTAAAATAACAAACATAGGTTGTGTATCAGGGTTTATTCGTATGAAATCATATAAAACTTCTGAGGTAAAGTTAGCAGGAGTTCATATGTTTTACAGTAGCAGACACTCTAACAGGGATTTCCCAGAATTGCAATATTTACAAATATGTAAGCAATCCGCTTACAGATCACTTCTTTCCTACAGATTTGTAAATATACGATTTTTATACAGGTTGATTCAAAATTGGAGTCATTCCTCTGGGGGTGTTTAAGGAGTACAGGAGAAAAATAATCCTTATCAAAAACTAAAACATTTGCAAAACCTAGATCACAACGTCGGCAGCAATGTTTTTGAAAGTAATCTGCCTCATTAATTTTCAAAAACTCCAGTAACCATGCAAAAATACAGACAGTGAAATTGACGACAATAAAATAGGTTGGCATTACGTTATCACCATGCCGGCAGTGCTGCCAACCTTTTTGGGGAAAATGAGTGATATGCGTTAATCCGCCTCAGATGTCAACAAAAAACCTTCTGTAAAAGGTTATGTAAAGTGGCTAAATCACAAGAGGTGTTCGAAGTTCTGCCCGTTTAACTCCAAATATGCTTGTGCCTGTGTAACCACGTTATTGTGCATTATTCGCAGAGAATCACTTCTCGAGTGAATTGATTCTCATTCTTCTCGTATTGGAACATCACTTCTCGTATTCAGTTAATTAACTCCTGCTCAAGGTGTACCGGTGTTCACTAGACCACAGGTTTAATGTGTCTTTGTGTTCTGTGCATCTTACATCCGTGGTTGGAATGTAGCCCTTCCTCAGTATTTATTTGGTGCCTGGGAAAGTTTTAGTTGTTGTGAAATGCTCAGAGTACCCCTGGAAGGCTCTGCTGCAATTATCTCCAATGACATCAAAATATTCCTGGGTTTCAGTCAATTTTATTGTTTATTATTCAAAATGTTACAAATAATCCAGTCAAATGTGAAGGTAGAAACATCTAGACACACAAACTGATGATGGTGGAGAAAGACACCGAAACGTATTTGTAACATTTTGAATAATAAACAATAAATTGACTGAAACCCAGGAATATTTTGATGTGATTAAAGTAGTCAGGAAAATATACCCAATTATCTCCAATACATGTTCCGTTGTCTGGAACCCGATCAACTGTTGGTCGTCCACTATCTGCGTCAATGCCTAGAGCCAATCGCCCAGTGTCTCTTTGCTGGTGTAAGTTCTTACAGCTTTTGCCATGTTAGTGTGGGATTCCCCCACAATTAATAATAGCATATCCGCAAATTCGACGTTGGTGTACGTTTTGTGAAAGAAGCTTCAAACTAAGTCACAATTTGACAAATGCTTCTTATTCTTGACGAAATCTATTTTCCTGTATCTACCTGATAATGGCAAAAAACATCATTCCTGCTTTGACTATGTTAGAAGAGTAGTTTTTTGCTAATGTTTGAAGAGTACTTTTTTAAGATCGGAATTTTTCTTATAGGGTACCAATCAAACATAGGCCCATTTCAAAACAATACTTATAAACAAAATTAAAATTCCATTTTCAACTGTTAATATCTTCTATGAGATAAAACTATGACTAAAAATGAGTTCCAAAAACAAATATTGGAAGGCCTTCCAGAAACTTAAGCATGTGAACGTAAATGAAATCTGGGGTACAATGGAGCGATCAATATCTAATGCTGCCAAGAAAATACTGGGTCCAACACAAAAGAAGAAGCATAAGAACTGGTTCGACAATGACTGTCGAAGAGTATTAGCACAGAGAGAAAAACCAGAATGCGAACAGTACAAGAGCCCAATGAGAGAAACAGAAGATATCTCAGCGAAATAAAAAGGGACGCCAGAATACTTATGAGGACAAAGAAAAGGAAACATGAACAACAAATACTGGAAGAATTGGAAACCAATTTCAGAGGCAATCAATTAAAGGAATTCTATAGGAAGGCGGGCGAATCAAAAGCTGGATTCAGACCAATAACAGGAAACATCCTGAAGAAAGATGATGGTACCATAATTACAAATGAGCAAGAAATTATAACGGAATGGCATAACTACTTTAGTGGACTTCTCAATATTCAGGTAAACGATAACCAAAATGCACAAGCCTTCCACACAGTAGATTTCCTGTAGAAGAGCCCAGCCTGGAGGAGGTCCAAAATGTCATAATGAAGATGAAAAACGGCAAAGCGTCAAGGAAAGACAATATACCAACGGAATGCATAAAATATGAAGGTGAAGGTCTGCATCGACATATACACCAACTAATTATCACAATCTGGAAAAATACCGAACAATTGTAAAGAAAGTATTATAATCCCCATACACAAGAAGAGGGATAAAATAAAGTGTGCCAATTACAAGGGTATCTCATTGATAAATACGTCATATAAGATACTATTCATAATTATCTTGCAGCGACTGGCACCTATAGTTGAAGGCGTCGTGGGGGACTACCAGTGCGGCTTTAGTAAAAGCAGGTATACAGCGACCAAATATTCACTATCCCACAAATTCTGGAAAAGTGCTGGGAGTTTAATCAAAAGTTGCACCATATATTTATCGACTTTAAACAAGGCTACGATAGTGTCTTGCAAGTAGAACTTTGGGAGGCAATAGCAGAATTATCAATCCCGCAAAAGCTAATTAAACTTACCCAAATGTGTGTACATGCGCATTTGACATAAACAACGGGCTGAAGCAAGGAGACGCACTATCTCCACTGCTTTTCAATATAGCGCTGGAGAAAGTCATAAGATCGGCAAATATTGAAGTGGAGATGTACACTAATGATGTACCAAAACTTCTGCTTGCCTTTGCGGATGACATCGATGTGATGGCGAGGTCGGTTCTTGAAGTCAAGGAGCAGTTCATCAAGATAGAAAAGGAAACACTAAAAATGGGATTAGCCATCAACGAAAATAAGATCAAATACATGTACGTATCAAGGATGGCTCATAGAGATCGTATAGGCCAGAATGTGACGATTGGAGGTTTTAATTTCGAGAGAGTGAATAGCTTCAAATATCTCGGAGCGGTAATAACGGCCGATAATGACATAACAGAGGAGATCAAAGCAAGAATTCAGAGTGGCAACAGATATATGAATGCTTTGGACAAAGCACTGAGATCTAAACGTATTAGTGGGAGAGCCAAAATACGAATCTACAAATCGTTAATACGACCGGTGGTTATGTATGGCTGTGAAACGTGGACACTCACAAAAGGTAGCGAACGAAAATTGAGAGTTTTCGAGCGGAAGGTACTCCGGAGAGTGTTTGGGCCGATGCTGGATCCAGTCCATCTTGTCTACAGAACTAGAAAAAATAGGGAACTCATTGAGTTGTACAAGGAACCCGATATTGTAAATGAGATCAAAGGGATGAGATTGAGATGGGCGGGTCATGTCCAAAGACTGCCGAACGAACAATCGGCACAATTGGCATGGGAAAACTGCCCCGCTGGTAAACGACCTCTAGGACGGCCGCGAATGAGATGGCGCGATAACGTAATCAGTGACCTACGTACCATGGGATTAGACTACGACCCTCAGATGTTGATGGACCGGCGGGGGTGGAGACGCATTGTGCAGTCAGCCAGAACCCACATCGGGTTATAGAGCTACGGAATGATGAATGATGATAAAAATCTTCTATGGCAGAAAGACCGATAAGTCGATAGCCTTAAGCTTAAGAAATAAAGAGGTTTACTACTACTACTATCTTCTATAGCCTTTCTGAAAAAATGTTTTCAATATTTTTCTCGTACCCTACAAGTGAGCCTTTGTAATAACTATGCAATTCGATAACCCCTAAAAAGGAATGACGCCAATTTTGAATCACCCTGTATAGATTTTTAAAATCAGGAAAAAGGTTTTATCGATCTGCCTAAAAATATACAAGGTGTTCCATAAAAAATTTCGACATTTACGTCTTTCAATTTTTTATTTTAACTTTAGTTTTGAAGTATTTGAGTAGCAATAAACAACTTTTGTATTTACCACTTTTGACTATTTAAAAACAGAAATAATCTAGGCGGGGTATCAACTTATGAATGAAACACCGGGTTATGATGAAACACTCTGTACATACATACAAATCTATGAGAGAAACATTTGAGTAGTAATGAACAAATCTACCACTTTTGAAAATGTTTTGAAATAAATGATCTAGACGGATGTCAACTTAATAAGAAAGACTCTGTACAAAGACTCTATTTTTAGAACTAGTCAACTAGATTTCGTAAACATCAGGATTGATATTTGTAATGTTTAATGATAGATTTTTGTGGCTTATTTGTTGTTCACTTCTTTTCTTTTTGCTTTATTTTCAGAGTTGTGATTTGAAGTTATATCTCCAGAATTATTGAAAGACTCGAACTGAACACTACAATCATGCACCTTTTGTTTATGCCGAATTTTTTTCATACTTTATATTAATTCCGAATTGTCTATTGTTCTCATTTTCCGTTAAACCTACGGCCACGTTAAGTCTCATAAAACTAGTTTGAATGATGTGAATTATCTGTTTAAAAATTATCGTTTCGGATTTGTTGTTGTGCTCTTTGCATACATTTTTTTTTACTAGTTTTACGTATTAGTTTTTTTGCTATTTCTATGTAGATATATCCGCAGTATCAATGGAAGCCACGGAACTCAGCAACGCTAAATTCTTCATGCCTAATTAAAACTTTCTATTTGCTATTTTTAACAATGTTTTTTACTTGCTTTGGGGATCTGTTTTCATATACTCGTTAATTGTCTACGTTTATTTTGCTGCTTACTTCTGTATACAAATTACATACCTACATTTGTTTAAACATGTGATTCTTAATCTTTTATATTGCCTTGTTTCGTTTAATGTGATCAGATAGTTTAGTGAATTCCGATAAAATTTTGATTATGAGTTACGCCCGTGGTTCTGTGACGTGTATTTCGTTTATAGACGTAATTTCTCTGTGACGTATTGTCTCATTAATAACCTGGATAGAACGTGTCGAAATTAATGACTATTATGTAAATTACTACATCTTTTTCGCGTTGGGTGCTGAATGGGACATGAACTGTGTCTATTACTTGGACTCTCCTGTCTAAAATGATCTTTTATGACCCACATGCTACCTACAGAGGTATCTATGTAATTAATAATTGCCATGTGTTTTATAGATTTACTTCGCAATCAATAGATTTTGCAGTGCTAAAGAGGCTCATGTTTATTTTAGCTGACACTATTAGCTTTTTGCACAAAGATTTGGCGAAAAATTTGTTGCGCACTCACTTTCCAGTAAAGTTTTTAAAATAAAGTATTTCACTTCTCTATAAAGAGCCTGTTACCGCCTACCTATGAGCATGACGGTAATTGCCATCAATATGAGTCTAATCACTACTGTCTGTTTCAAACAATTCTCTTTCCGACCAAGAAAAACAACCGAAACCCCCCTACCCTGAAATAAATCCAATAAAAACAGCGACACAAAACAATGATTATTCAAATCCGGCAGGAGCAACTGTCAGGAATTCATAGGATAAGCCCCGTTTAAATCCGCATAGTGAGCGTTAAACGCTGGTGGTTTCAGCGAACGATCATCCCCCTATGCCGGGGGTGGCTACATGTACGCTCAGCCGGATATAATTTGTATTGGCCAGATTTACGCCCTGGGGCTCTGTAATGAACGCACAATTGTCGGCTTAAGTTTGATTGCACCCCACGGCAAGCACGGAGACTGCAGTCCTGAGTTTTGTTGGGGGAAGCGTTTCTCTTACGGATCTCAATATTAAACGATTCGGCTTTCAATAACTGGTGTTAACACGTGCACAATAAGTTTGAAGAAAAGGGGATGTTTATTGCTCTATTTGTGATACTTTTTGCATAAATGAAATATAGGATAAAACCAACAATGAATCAATCAAGAAAGCTAACCAGTGTGTGCTTAGACACAAGACAAGGATACAAAGAGTTTTCGATGAAGACGTTGACAATTACGTTGAGTACAAGTCAAGTTCACTTTATGCATACTGTATATCAGCTGAATTCATTTTCGTACTGCGGTTATGGGAATATTTCCGAATCATCAATCTGTTTCACATTTTTAATATATTTTACAAAAAATACCATATTCCTAAACTTGAGTTCCCCAGACAATTGCGACTGAATACCATAAAGCATACTAAAATACATAAGTATCTTATCAATAAGGAATTAAAATTTTAATTTCTCAAAGTGATTAAACATATCTAACCTCATTTGACCACTAGGCATTCCAACGACCTGTCAAAGTTATTCAATATGGCGGATTGTGGGCAAACATTGAATTGTTGTTATCTTCTTCAGTTTGCTTTCAGTGACTTTTTCTCAGTTTTTGTGCAGTCGTTATTGAATTCTGTTCCTATTTAGTTTGTTTCTGGACTCCATTAGCGTATTTTTAAGTAATAATGCCCATTACGTGCTTAGTAGTAGGCTGTGGAAGTCGTTCTAACAGGGATAACGTAAAATTCTACTGTGTGCCAGATGTGTTGTGTAATAAGTTTGCGACCCATAAAAATGAATTATCTGAACGACGGAGAGGACTGTGGATAGCAGCAATCAAGCGGGATGATCTCACAGAATCCAAATTAAAAAACCAGAGAGTATGCTATAAGTATTTCATTACAGGTAAGTCTCCCCAAGTCAATAAAAGAATTGTTTAATTGAGCTGAGTAAAAACATAGTTAAAACCGCCTTATAATAAAAATTACAATAAAAATGAGTGAAAATGTAAACAATATCTAAATGGGTATAAAACGCTGCTTACCTTTCCCCAACATCAGGACTTTCCAACAATAATGTCTTTAAATATTCACTCTGCATCTGAAAAAGTTTTTATCACTAAAAAAACACTAAATCGAGTTATTCAGCGAAAAGTGAATCGAACTTTTAATTTATTCAGAATTAACCTCAACAGACTGGTTGTGTGCCCACAGCAGTCAATTTTGGTCACGTGGTTTGGAATGCCTAATTGGAAAACGTACAATGTCATCCGTCTAAAATATAATCAAACGACCAACTTACAAAGCTAGAATTAGACTCGATAATCAGGTAAAAAAAACAGGTAATGTACGTCTAAGAGACTTATTGCATCACGTCATATGTCACTGTGAAATGAAGGGTACAAACGAAGTACATGCACAAGCGTAAAAAACCCGCATACCCTGGTGGAAATCCGAAGTAGTTTTGTAGGTAGGAGTTGGTCAGTTATCTTACAATAATGAAACGTCTTTTCTAACCTTTTTCTACTAATGAAAATTTACTAGTGAGACTATGTATTTTAAGGCCAAGATTTAGATGGGGTTATTAGGAACGTAAGTATGCAGCTATAAAACCATTAAAAATACCGAAAAAATATCTAGTACTGCCACATTACATCGGAAAATCGTGATTAATATAGAATCGTTATTGTTTCTTGACCAGTTCCTGTTCTGAATCTAGATATTTTCTCAGTAATTTATTTTCCCATGAACAATATTAGAGAATGTTAAAAGACTATACTCTTAATTAATGTTATAAAAGGTATAATTATCTTTTTCGGTACCTTCGTCAAAATCGGCTGGAGTCCTATTTTGATTATTGTTTGTCAACTCATGAGCTTCACTAACATCATTTGTACTGTCTTCTTCTTTTTCTTGTACATATTCATTAATGAATGTTTGCGACCACATGACTCATCTGCATTCAATCTCTCGCAATATGTATTAGGTTTTCCACTGTTCGTAAGTCAGTCCGCTGTCTTATGTTGCGCAGCCACGACATCTTATTCCTTCCCATTCCTTTCCTTCCCTCGATGATCAGTTGTAACATTTTGTAAAACTTTGTTTTATTGGCGTTTAGTTTTATGCCCATTCTCCTACTGTGCTCTCCAACAACGTTGACAAGATGTTGGAGGCCGCACATAATGTCCGCAATCAAAACCGTGTCATCCGCATAGCCGATGTTATTGATCCATGTTCATTGACCTTAATACCTCTCTCAATATTCTCAAGTGCTTCCTTGGAAGATTATCTCGGAGTACAAAGTCTGTCGGACTCCTCTGCATATTTCAACATTATTACTTCGTTCTCCATCGATTTTGATGTGAGCAGATTGGTTTAAATAGACATTTTCGGTGCAGGGAACACCTCTGGCGTCCACATCCAGTCGTGTTGCACTCTGTCAAAGGCAAAGAAGTCTATGAAGCACAGGCACATATCCTTCCGCTGATCATGGCAGTATTGTACCCGCACCTGTGTTGCTATCAGTGTTTCTCGAGTACCCATGCCTTGTCTAAATCCGAATTGTGTGTCACTGATGTTTTGTTCACACTTTCTGAATATTCTTTGATGCATTATTTTGAGAAATAGTTTTAAGGCGTGGCTCATGAGGCTGATAAGCTTGTGATCTTCGCACTTTTTTTTTCAGGGGGATGAAGGTTGATGTCAGCCATTGGTCGGAGTACTGGCCGGTTTCATATATCCTGTTGAAGAGTTTCTGAAGAACTACTATGCCCCCCTACCGTCCAGTAGTTTCATGAGCTCTGCCGGTTATTCAATGTGCGGGTGGCCCATTGTATTTCTGAGTTTCTTATTGAGGGCCCTTCCAGATAATCTTCCGTATCTTGGTTAAGAATTCTTTCATCTGAGAATAGCTTTTAATGTAGTTTTCCATATGATTTTCTTACTTTCACTAAACTGATTTACTTCTTAAAAATTTTCCACATTTTGAAGAACTCCAAAGTGTTGTTGAAATCCATCAAATACATTATCAGAAGTTGTATTGCACAGTTCTTTCTCTTCAAAATCATTATGTTCATTTAAACTGTTCGACTCCGAAACTGCACGATTTTCGCCACTCGGACGAAAATTTAACTTGAAACGTTTTCTTCTTCGCGATTTCTCCAATTTATCGCGAAATTTCCGTACGTTTGGAACTATTTTTGCTTCCAACAATATACATTGTAATACATTTCTTAAAATTAATAAGATTTATCAATAATCGTTCTGCAGTAGTATACGACGGCTGTCAACATAACGTGTTAGGTTATTGAATGGACGAAATTGAGGTTAGGTGGTCTTAATTACACGAAACAATACTTATTTATTTAAAAATGATAATAAGTCCCTATAGTGAAAATGGGTATGTTCTACTTAATTCTAGGCCAATTTTAGCAGAACATTTTTCTCGCATTAACCCTACCCCTAAACTAGTTTGTTAACCAATTAAATTGTTCCGATTTCTATTAACCATAAAATGTCAATCGATCGGACAGGCTAATTATAAACCTTCCTAAAAATAATCATTTTATTGTAGAGCATCCGCTGAATTTTCAAATTTGTTGCGGGCCGGTAACACTCTCCATGGTTCATTAGTCTCTGTACTCTACTGAATAAGTTGTTTTTTTTTCTCCTAGGTTTTCTATTTTATTGTTTGTAGAAATAAACGAAGTGTAATGTTTATTTTAAACATTTATTTCCATAAATTCTCCCCCTCCAGAAAAGTATTTCTGCAAACTCTGTAGTTGTATTTTTAAGGCGTGGAAATGTTATCAAGAACTTATGTCGAGGTTGGGACTTAGATTCACATGCACAAAAAAAAACGTGACGTGATAATCACGTGACCTGACGCTGGCTGGATAACTAAGATAATCCAGAGTGTCGTTTGAACATGTTCGAAATTTTCAAGAATGACGCGCCATCACACTTTAGCAAATATGTGTGACATTTGAAAGAGGCGCCTCCGCATCAACCGATAGGACGAATGGGTCGTGAGTCAGTGTAACTTCACCTGAAGGCAGCGTTAAATCGGCTGACCTCGGCCTTACAGATTTTTGCTTATGGGCTCATCTCAAACGTACAGTATATGAATCAGAGCATAAAAGTTAGAAAATACACTTATTGTTGAACAAATAGAAACAACACAAAAATATTAATCAATGAAGACAATTATAATAAGAGAACAATCCATAAAATGATACAAAATAAAAAACATCAGAATGCAATGAATTTTAGATCAGACACAGACAATCTTAGCTCTGTATATCATACACTAATTAAATGAACACATACATACACTAATTAAACCAACTACATAAAATATAAACACCTGATTTTGATGAATTGCAGAGCAATTGATATTCCTAGAATGCAAAGAAAATGCCAAATATAAACAACTTTTTTATTCTCTCGCTCGATATTGAACAAAGTAAAGATTTTTCAATAGCTTGTCAGATGTGAAGGTGGAAACAGCCATACATGTAAGTAAAATTTAAATCTCTAAACAATAGATTCTAGTCTTTTCCCGAAAATGATTGTCCTGATTCATCACCTGTGAACCTATGTTTTTAATATACTTTTTAATATGTTTGTAATCGGTATTTTAGTATGTATATTTTAGCAGAGCTTTTGTTTTAAATTAATGATGACTGTGAATGTGTATTTTAGACAAACTGATGATGGTGGAGAAAGACACCGAAACGTATTTGTAAAATTTTTTTTTAACAATAAACACTAATATTGACTGGAACCCAGGAATTTCTTTTGGATAGTTTGTAATGCCAGCTCATATTATTTTTCAATTTTCTATTGGTGCGTCAAGTTTCTGCTCTGATATGTGGACGACCATGTTTATGGTTTACATTCAATGGTTCAAATTTAATTTGAGTTTTTTAAATGGAACTATTTTTTTAAGCACAGTATTTTAGAGAAAAGCAATCTACCAGGCGAGTTAGACTTTTTATGGGAAGAAAGCACTTCACCGACCACAAAGCACAAAACTTCTTCACCATACTCTTTTTGTTTTTATTCTTAATGAATGAGTTAATTAGAAAAACCATCAATCATCCGCAAACATTAATGCTTTAAGTTACACATTTAAATTATTAGATCTATAGAAATTAGCTCCATTCCATTGCGTCCGCTTCCAAACGTTGAACATTATACCAATCCTGTAGGGTGTTCGTTTCCATCAAAATACGCTTAAGTTTCAATTAGTCATCTTTATTAAAAAAATGCAATTGAATTTGAAATTTTTAAATCAGACTATTAAAATTGGTCGTTTCACTATATCGTGTGCAACTGGTTAGAGTAAAATTGAGACCGCTGCCTTAGGGCTGTTGATTGAGCAAAGTTTGTATTATGAATTTTACTGCCTCTTCGCGACTGCCGGCGCGGATTTTTACATTTTTGTACACATTTCCTAATACAATGTTGACTTTCAGTTTTGAGCCAATGAAACCTCTATTAAATATATAACAAAATTCAACAATAAAGTCATAATCTTTCAACGATTTAATATTGCGGTTTTACTGTTGCATTATTAAATTTTATTGGGAATGCAAACTGTGCAATCGATGGCATTGTATTAGCGGCAGAAAATTGTCCAATGCAACGCATTGAATTATAAATAAACCCCAGTGAATACAGTCTTTTAATTAATGTTTTAATTTCGAATAAATATAAATTTGGATTTGCATATTTCATGACAATTTTTCAGCAAAGTTTGTTAATATTGTATGGACATTGGTGATTAAGTATTTAATAAAGGGATATAAGGTGACCCAAAGTTACCAGTTTATTCTACCAGCAAAAATAAGACATTCAGTTCAAATAAATACGTCTCTGCAAAACGTTAAATTTGCTTCTTATGGTTTTTTAGGTAGTCTTTGTAATTTGAAACATTGTCAGTTTGAACTGTGTTTAGTGGGGTTGTTGCAATTTCTTATTGTTAATATTGTTTGATGTGCTATTATAAACTTCCCTTCACATGTTTGTTCTTATTTTTATTCAATTACAGTTCATATGATCATCAAGTAAGTCGATAACAATAACAGGTACGAAACAATGCAAAAGACGGTTTCTAAATTGAATAGGCATAATAATATTAGTAAAAAAATACACTTTATAGATTGATGCAAGTATTTGGGACCCAAACCCTAAGATAGCTATAATTTCAAATTTGAGATAAATATCTCTTAAGCTAAAGTAGCTGTAGAGCACAATTGAAAAAAACTTTTCAAACTTATAATCGCGTAAAGGAAGTGTTTGCAAATCTATGTTTATATGTCCTTTTGTCCTATTCTTGCTTGAAGAATACTTAAATTCAAGATTATTAGAAGATAATAAAATTGTAGAAAAAATACGTATCAGTTGTATACAGATATACAATTTTTAAGCAGTGAGAAACTATCAATAAATGGCAGAAATACTCGTAGTCTATTTAAAAATTCAGTATAGCGTTAATAATAAGCAATGCCCAAGAGATGGCCCATCTCATTAAAATAAATGAAAAGTAGGCACGTTTCTCCTAATCTCAATAACCAACAAAAAGTTTTCAATTATCGGTCTGCCCCCTCGATGCAACTCAATCGCCGAGGTAACTCTCCCATAAAAATCAAAACATTGCCGCACGACTCCCCATGCCTTGAGTGTGTCTTTAGGGAATGCCATGTGGAAGTTCTGTTTATTGCCGTCTTTGAAAGACAAATTATATAGCATATAAATGTAGCATTGGAAACGGAGAATTGAAATGAATGTCACGTAAACAAACTATTAACTAATATTAATTAGTCATGATTAATACCTAAATGTTTTAATATCATTAACATAATGAGATTATACATCACACTAATGACAATGATGATACATTAAATAAAGCATAAAGTTAATATTTGAAAAATATTCTAAATTTGTAGTCAATAGGATTGTTGAAAACCCCCTAAAATGGGAATCCAAATTAGACTAATTTATCTTTATAATTTCATTATTGTTCGTTAAGTTACAATAAAATGGTTATAAAAGTGGGGTGGTCTATCGGCTTGATAATACTTTGCACCACTGTGTTTGTGTGGTTCCAACACCAAGTTGAGTTAACTTTAATAATATTTTATAAATTATATAGTGAAAAGAAAGCTTTCTCTGTTCTTTCTTCCTTTGTAACTCTCAATTTTCGCTATTGTCATTTGGTCCGACTTTAAAGTCAAAGTTTGCTATTTTTCGTTTTAAATTGTAGTCATAGTTTATTTGATTGATAATTGAGCATAGCTAGATCCACATGTCCGAGAAAATTTTATAGAATATATCATACTGGTATAATTTTAGATGGGCAGTTTAGATATCAATTACGGTAGGCTGTAAAATAAAAACAGATCTAGTTTTACAGATTTAACCAAATTCCAGTATTATTTTTTTAGGCGCAAATTTTTTGCCCCGCTCTTAGAGGGAGCAACTTACGAGAACTTTCCCCCACATTTACAGTGATAACTTTTTACCCAATACGTTTAACATTAAATTTGAGGACCATTTACCGATTCTCATGCAAATTGGACCAAACAATGTCAACAGTTCTTCTGCGACTAGAAGGCAGGCTCTCCAGAGAACATTGGAAAGCACCAGCAAGATCCATCAGCCCACAACAAAGGAACACCTGGACCAGGCAGCCGAAAGACACCAGGGATATCAACAACGACCTGGCAGCCTCAATAAGTCCATCCGTGGTTCCGATATCTCAACTGTCAAAATTCCTCCCTGGTTAAAAGTCAAAATCAGCGCGAAAAGCCGGATAAGAAAAAGAGCCAGGCGAACGCAAGATCCACACCTGAAGAGACAAGCCAACCGCCTCCAGAACGCGATCAAGGAAGACATGAAAACCATTCGATCGCAACTCTGGGACGATTGCATGGACGAAATAGAGGCTGATGAGTCAGGGAGAAAACTCTGGAAGCTGGCCAGGTGCCTAACCACCAGTTGGGACCAAAGAATCCAATATCACCAATCCAAGAAAACGACATCATCACTGTGGATCCCAAGGAAAAGGCAGAGCTCTTTGCGACACACCTAGAGCTCCAGTTCCGTGAAAACCTGGTTGATCACCCAGAAGAAGAGAGGATAGTCAATGAGCTGACAGCCGCTTATCTCCATAATTGGCTGCCCACCAAACCCATAAGCGTCACCAAAGAGATCGTCCAGGGCATCGTCAAGGGGGCCAAGAGGAAAAAGACCCCTGGACACGATAGAATCACAAATGAAGTCCTAAACAAGCTACCGCAAACAGCTATTGAGGACCTTACCACAGTAACTTTGGACCTTCAATATTTCCCAATTATCTGTAAGAAGGCAATAATGGTATTGGTCCCCAAAAAAAGCAAAAATAGGAAGCTTCTCACGTCCTACAGACCGATCAGTCTACTATCTACACTGACCAAGGTCATGGATACGTGTATCCCGAACCACCTGCAGGATACAATAGAGGACAAGTAAGTGATGCTGGATGAGCAACATGGATTTAGGCAGGGACACAGCACAAACACTCTCACCGCCCGGCGAACATTAAAATCCTGCAACAGTTAAACCGCAGATGTAATCTAGGAGCCGTTTTCCTGGACATGATAAATTCGTTTGACAAGGTTTGATCAGAGATCAGATCAAAGATGATCAAGGCAGAGTTTCCTGAGTACCAAATCCAGCTAATCCGCAGCGACTTGTCTGGGCGCAGCTTCCAAGCCAAATCCGATGATCAGATGTCAACGATCAGAACGATGACTTCAGGAGTACCGTAGGGATCCATGTTGGGTCCCCTGCCATTCAACATCTATATGGAATACATTCCAACAACAAGACAAACAAAGTGCTACATTTACGCAGACGATGTAGCATTCACTGCGACTGGAAAAGGTCCTGGAATCAAAGCCAAACTCCAAACACATCTTGTCAAGATCCAGAAATGGAGCAGGGATTGGAAACTGGAATTTAGCCGCCCGGAGAAGACGCAAGCCATAGTCTTCTCAGCGGGAAGGGGGCATCCTCCAAGCCTACTAGAACTCGGAGGACAAAGGCTACCACGGAGGTCCAAGATCTCATATATTGGGCTTATCTATGATAAACGTCTAGTATGGCACGACCAGATGACAGCCACAAAAGCCAAAATATGGTTCCTGCTCCATGCCTGCTAACCAATGCTGACAGCTAAGCTCCTCTTGCGAACCAAGGTGAGAACTTACAAACAGGTGATACGCCCGGTGCTGACCTATGGATCACCTGCCTTGTCCACGGCCAGTATCGCACAGAAACACATGTTGGCAGCTCAGCAAAACAAGATCTTGAGGATAGCAACAAAGGCGCCTTATTATGTCAGAAACACCACACTAAGGCGAGACCTGCAGACAGAAGACCTGCTGGACCATATCAGGAACTTAACGTCAAAGTTTCTGGTTAAGGTCCGGCAAAGGAGGAATCCCATCCCGTCAGGGTTTCTCACATCAAAAAGTTCCAGGGTGACCACAGACCTCTCCCTGTGGACACAGCTTAAGATGAAGAGGTGGACCAAAAGCGAGGACCAGTTCCTGCACCACATCGAAGACCATGGACTAGCTATGTTAGTTTAGGAAGCAAGAGATAATGTTTAATTAGGTTAAGTTAGGATTCGGTTAAGGTAGATTAAGTATATTGATGTTCAATATAAAATTATGTTAGTTTTTAAGGTAGCTGTAGTTTAAGTAGCAGTAAAAATGTGTAATCATTGCCTGATAACAAATAATTTCAAGCTTAAATTTGATTTAAAACTTGGAACAATAATTTTTCCTTTATTTACGTATGCTTGTTTTATTTCGGTATCGCGATCCATTTTTGAGAAATAAAATTAGTAGAGTTATTTTGTACAATGTGGGTAACACAGGGTGCGTTAGAGTCAGGATTATCCAAATCAACAGTTCATAGAACATCACGCAAACATAAATTCCATACATACGCGTTTTCTGTAGTTCAACATCTGAAAGAAACTTATTTTGCAAGAAAAGTGGCATTCTGTGAATTTCCCATGATTTGGTCGCTAGGAAATAATATTTTTTGAGCAATATCATTTGGACAAACAAAGCTACATTTACAAAAATGGTGCCTTTAATCGACCCAATCCCATTGCTGGAGCAATTCGAATTTACTTGTGTTCAGAGAGCAAAATTTTCAAGAATCCTAGCAATTTAATGTTTTTGTGCAATTTAGAAATGATAGCGTCGTGGCATTACATTTTTATCAAGAAAATTTAAATTGTTAGTTAGATTTTTTTTGGATCACTCTACTGGAAAAAATAAAAAAACATAAAAAAAATATTTTTTTCCACAGTCTGCTTTTTTCAATTTTCCACAGTCTGCTTAGAAGTAACGGTTAGTGTTTCCAATAATGCGAACGGAAAACGCTGAGGAAAATAGCTTTTGAATTTCTCTATCTTCCATTCTCTATGGCTTAATTAATCAGTTTACTTTCGTTTCAAAAAGAATTGGAAACCTAAAACACACGAGCAATAAATTTTATGGCTACCTAATATCGCTAATTTCGTATCTCATAGGGGGACCGCTTGTATACATAATATAAAATACTTATTCATATGTATTTTGAATTCAAAAATACCCGAGTCGTAATTTTTTAAAAATTATTGTAGCTTTTTTTCAGTTGCTATTATTATTATTTAATACTTGACTAGGTATTAGGTATTTCTGACGTTTAAATTTATCTAGTTTGGGTAACAAACTAAAATAAAAATTCGATAAAATGTTGAAATCACATTTTCACTAAAAACATGATGACATGCTGAAGTGAAAATACGATTTCAATTAAGAACATAAAACGGGAACAGGATATTCGGCGAGATTAAAATCACACCCAAATAAAGAGCCTCTATTTCATGGCACGTGGGTTTAGAAAACAAAAACGCGTGTTCCCCAGTTGGGTCTCGAGCTTTTCCCTCGAATGGGGCCAAGAAGGACTCTGATGAGAACTGCTCTAGTGTTTAAAGCTTCGCCTGCCAACTGGCCCTTTTGAACTGAAAAACAATAAGCGTTTGTAGCAATATTCATTGAGATTATGTCTATTGGACAGCCGAACATTCAGACATTAGTAATGACTAGAATATTAAGAAGTGAAGGTACATTTTTGAAAGATAATATTTACGGCAAATAGCTTTATTTAACATTAATAAATAATTATTATTTTCATGCAACATGCAACAACATTCAAATACAGAATTTAATGGAAGTACGCAGTTTTACATAAAAATCAATAGACATCTTCGTAATTTTATAGTAATATGTAATACTTGCAGGGGCGTGCTGTGAAGTTTGAAAGCACGGAAGCAATTTATAAAAACTCATCTCTTTATAATGGAATTGGGTCATTTTTTGCAAACTCCGGAATTCTCAACACTAACTCTCATGAAACTGGTGAGTTTTTCGAGTTTTTAGGCCGTCGTAAATTAGAATGTTTTCCTGACGTTTCGTAAGAACGGGTGGCTTGCATCTTCAGAGGTGGTTTGATTGAGAGTTTACACTGTACTGATGTCCGGCTTTTTATTTTATAGTTCTACATTGAACATTCTGTTTTGGAATATTGACTGAACTGCTTTCGTTAGTTTATAGTCTTTTGTGGTTTTGTAGACGTTGATGAGCAGGGCTTTATGATTTAGTGTGTTGTAGGCGGCTGTGAGATCGATGAACACTGATCATGTTATATTGAAATCCGTCCTCTATGTGTTCTATGAGATTTAATACCTGGCCAGTGCATGTTTCTCCTGGTCTGAAACCTGCCTGTCGGGGTATTAACAGAGGGTCTATGTGGTTCTGGATTCTTTGGAGGATTAGCCGTTCATAGAGTTTGAAAACATTATTTTCTACTATTTAGTAGATCGGGGGTTTTCGCCGGTTTAAGTATAGCAATTACCTTAGCTCTTCGCAACATTATGGGCATTGTGCATGATTTTCAACAGTTGTTAAGGAGGGCCAAAGCCAGGTTTTAGTTTTACTTCCAAAATATTTGACCTCTTCCGTAAACATACCGTCTACCCATGGAGACTTTCCGATTTTCATGGTGTGTATTGCTTGGTTAAGTTCTTCTATAGCAAAACCGTCGCTCAGTAGATCAGATTCATGGCCAGCATCTCTAATTAAGTGCTCTTCAGTTGTTTTTTGTGTTCGATTTAGGAGCAATTGTTGAGCTACTTGGATTGCTGTAACGTTGGTTGTTTGTCTCGGTGCTAGGGGGTCGCCGCTTAATTTCTTGATTGTGTTCCAGGCCAACTTATTAATATGCGGCATGTCCATTTTCTCCAGAATTTCCAACCACTTTGCTTGTCGTGCTTCGCTTAGCTCGGTCAGCAGTGCTAAACCACATTCGATAGTATCGTCGTCAAAAGGGTTTTTTCGTATAACTTTTAATGTCGTTACATACTCCGGGAATGTACTGCTGTCTACAACCTTTTGGGATGTGTCTTTTAGATATGCACTTGACTAAGTCAACGATAATTTCGTGGTTGTTTGGGGTAGAAAACATTCCAATTTGCCTTTTAAAAGGTGAAATGTCTCCTAAATGGGATTTGTGGTGTTTTTATAGCATTGGAAATGATTTATATCAATAGGGCGATGTTGAGTTTTTGGTATAGGGTTGAAGACAACCTTTGTACACTGCTGGTCAATGTTACCAGAAACGAAGCGAATCTGGTCCGGATTGTAGCATCGTTTCCATATCTTGCTATTAAAAGAGCAAGGCAGTTTGGGGTCATGAATCAGTGAGAGGCCGTTTGACTCAGCCCATTGTTCCACAAAATCTCCATTGTAGGCATATCCCCACGTAGTATGATGGCTGTTAAAATCGGCAATAAAGAACGTTGAGTTTTGTGTCTGGAAGTTGTTTGTATCGCAAAATGTGTAATTTTATCCTGGAGGTTTGTACACAGAGGTTACTGTAAGTTTTCCAATCTCTACCGTGGGAGTTTCAATGTCATATTGGTTATTTGCTGCTACAGATGAAATAGTAAGGGATGGCTTAGTGAAAATTGCACTTCCATATCTGTTATGGGGGATTTCAATGCTCCAGTTCACTCCAGTAACGGCTGGTCTGGGTGATGCCCTCGATGTTATTGCTGTCGATTGATCGGACCAATTAAATTCCAACGTCGGCAACTGCGAACTGCACAATATAAATCTCGAAAACGCGAACAGCCACGGCAACGGCATGGCAACTGCACGAACGACGAACGGCACCAAATGCAGAGCTTTCAAAACCAGCTTTACAATAGGAAAACACAAATTCGCTGTTCGTCTGCATGTGGCAGCGTTGTAGAGGGTGATTAATTCTAAACAAGCACCAATACTTTTATTTATTATAAAGGCTAACTCCTATTATGTCTTTTTGAGTTTATAACTCTGTCAATGTGTACAACCTACTGAATGTAGATGTTGAAAGTTATAACTAAATGCAAATGGTAATAAAGTAACTCCGCTTAAACGCCAATAGAATAGTAGTAGTAGTAGTAAACATCTTTATTTCTAAAAAAGGCTATCGACCTATCGGTCTTTCTGCCCTTGTTTAATACATGCAGTCTTAGTCTAAATAAAAAACAAATATGAAAATTCTCCTATTCTAGGTTAACAATAGTAGTAGTAAACATCTTTATTTCTAAAAAAGGCTATCGACCTATCGGTATTTCTGCCCTTGTTCAATACATGCAGTCCCAATCTAAATAAAAAACAAATATGAAAATTCTCCCATTCTAGGTTAACAATACTATTAAATAAATAAGATTTCAGTGGCAAGAAGAAATTATTTTATTGTCCACTAGTCCGTTGCGTTTGTAAGTGTTCGAGTAGCGTTAATGTAGGGAAACGGAAGCGGGATTGTCTGGTTGGTCTTGTAAGACAAAGGGGATTCAGTATGGTCCAGTTGTAGGGGTTGTTTGTCCATTTTGTCTGTAGCTGTATGAGTCTTTCCGAGATCTTTGTCATGTTTGTGCGTTCGTATAGTAGTTGGGTGGGGGGTTGTGTAGTGGGTTTTGGGGATGTCTTATTCGTGTTATTAGTCTCAGTGCAATTTGTTCTGTTGTTTGTGTATAACGTTTTGTCCTTTCTGTTCCGTTGGTCATGAGTACATGTCCAAAGTCTAGCAAGGGTCTACAAATAGCTTTATATATTTTGGTGGCGGTGTTTGTGCTAATTCCTCTGTCTTTGTAGGGTAGTGATCGGAAGTGTTTTGTTCTCTTTATTGTTTCTGCCCTGATGTTTCGTATGTGTTTAGTGAATTTAAGTTTGTGGTCGATTGTGATTCCAAGGTATTTTACGTCGTTTTTTGGTTGTGTCGTTTGGCCGTCTGCAGTTATTGTAGGGGAATCAGCGTTGAGTCTGTGGTTTGTGAGCAGAAGTTGGTTTTTTGACGCGTTTGGTGTTAGTCTCCATTTATAAAACCATGTCATTGTGTTGTTCGTTAGTGTTTGGAGTCTTTGCGCTGCTCTCTCAGTAGTTTTGTCATGTACAATAAGTGCCGTGTCGTCTGCGTATTGTAACATGTATGCCGATCTGTCGATTTGATTTTTGTCTGGTAAGTTGTAATTGTATATGTCATGGCAGTATATATTGCAGAGAAACGGTGAGAGCGGGGATCCTTGAGGGAGCCCTTGTTCAGGGGAAAAAGAAAATGACAGTGTTTTGTCAATTCGTACTTGTAGTTGTCTGTTTTCTAGTAAGTTCTTTATGGTGTGTAGTAGATATGTTGGTGCGTGTAGTTTGTATAGTTTGTATAGTAAGCCCCTATGCCAGACACTGTCAAAAGCCTTGTTAATGTCCATAAACAGGCAAGCTGTCTTTCTGCCAGTTAGGTGGGTAGTTTGTATATTGTTGGCCAAAATAAAGAGCGGATGAACAGTCGAGTGATGCTGTTTGAAACCAAATTGGTAGGTAGGTATATACTTTCCAATCACTTTTTCAAGCCGCTGCTTCATTATGCATTCAAAAATCTTGCCCAGTACTGGAAGCAGTGTAATTGGTCTGTAGTTGCTCGGTTGTGTATAGTCCAGTCCATTTTTGGGTAGCCAATAGAATATTGTTAACCTTATGTTGTTTCATCACCTGCCTCCTGCCCATATTCTCTTAGAAGATGGAAATTTCTAGTTGCCTTAATCCAAAGTATGCTAGAAAGATTTAACTCCAATATAATTGCATACTTACTCCGACAATTTTTTTAAATTATAATTAGTGTTGCATGAAAATATAAGCCCATTGATGAAAATGGACAACAATATTTAGACCAATTTCTTTAGGTCTGAAATGCCGACGTCTTATAGTACGTAGTTTATCAACTTGATTTAGAACAATTTAGCATTATAATGGTTGACAAGTCGGATATCAAGCTCTAAAATAATTGAATAATGAATGCGTGATGAAATTCCGTTGCTTTTACATAACATTAATCTAAATATTTTTTTCGAATATGCGAAGTTTCACTTCTTTCTTGCCAGACACACTAATTGCTAAATAAACAAATTCGTATTTTTAGATATTGAACCAATGAAGAGATTTATTGGAAATGTGTAGTCAAATATTGAAACAATCAAATTATAAAAAATTGAATGCTATTAGAGCAATGGCCGTGCCACCAATGAGCTAACTACTAAAAGCACTTAAAACAGCGAACCAGACCCAAACTTTCCTGAATAAATAAAGTCATTAAGAAATTGTAAATAAAGTATAAATATTATTTCACAAACGCTTCAAAAAACCAACTTCTGCTCACAAACCACAGACTCAACGCTGACTCCCCTACAATAACTGCAGACGGCCAAACGACACAACCAAAAAACGACGTAAAATACCTTGGAATCACAATTGACCACAAACTTAAATTCACTAAACACATACGAAACATCAGGGCAGAAACAATAAAGAGAACAAAACACTTCCGATCACTAACCTACAAAGACAGAGGAATCAGCACAAACACCGCCACCAAAATATATAAAGCTATTTGTAGACCCTTGCTAGACTTTGGACATATACTCATGACCAACGGAACAGAAAGGACAAAACGTTATACACAAACAACAGAACAAATTGCACTAAGACTAAGAACACGAATAAGACACCCCCAAAACCCACTACACAACCCCCCCACCCAACTACTATACGAACGCACAAACATGACAAAGATCTCGGAAAGACTCATACAGCTACAGACAAAATGGACAAACAACCCCTACAACTGGACCATACTGAATCCCCTTTGCCTTACAAGACCAACCAGACAATCCCGCTTCCTTTTCCCTACATTAACACTACTCGAACACTTACAAACGCAACTGACTAGTGGACAATAAAATAACTTCTTCTTGCCACTGAAATTTTATTTAATAATATCGTTAACCTAGAATAAGAGAATTTTCATATTTGTTTTTTATTTAGATTAAGACTACATGTATTAAACAAGGGCAGAAAGACCGATAGGTCGATAGCCTTTTTTAGAAATAAAGATGTTTACTACTACTACTATTATTTCACTCCAATATATTCCTGGGTTTCAGTCAATTTTATTGTTTATTATTTAAAATGTTACAAATACGTTTCGGTGTATTTCTCCACCATCATCAGTTTGTCTAAAATATACATTTACCGTTATTATTAATTTATATAAAATTTTTCCATCAAAATTCACATATTAAAATACAAATCACACACAGATTAAAAAGTACATCAAGAACATTGGTTTTCAGGTGATGAGGCAGGACAAACATATCTGGGAAAAGACTAGAATCTATTGTTTAGAGATTTAAATTTTAATTTCAACTTACGTGTATAGTTCTTTACACCTTAACATTCAACTGGTCGCTGAATTTTCCATATTTTACTCGATATCAAGCGAGCGAAACAAAAAAAAACTGTTTATCTTTCGTCTTTTCTTTGCATTCTAGGAATTGCTTGGCAATTCCTCAATATCAAGTGTATTTATTTCATTTACTTGGTCCAATCAGCTCATACAGGCGATCATCTAATTAGTGAATGATACACAGAGCTAAGATTGTCTGTGTCTGATCTGAAATTCATTGCATTTTGATGTTTTTTAATTTGTATCATTTCATGGATTCTTCTCTTATTATAGTTGTCCTCATTGATCAATATTTGTGTGTTATGGAAATCAAATTCATGCAACTTTTGTTGTGCATGTTGTGCTAATGCTGTTGCATTCTCGTTAATCTTTCTTAAGCTATACTTATGTTCGTTTATTCTTTTCTTTAAATATTGCCCTGTTTGACCTATGTATGTTTTGTCAGAGTTCATACAGTCAATCTTGTATATTGCTTAGCTCTAATTATGTCGAATTGATGTGATTGGGCTTTTCTCCTAGACATTTGACACACTGCTGTGATATTTGCAGTCGAGCGATCAAAGCAAAGGCGTTCTACTGTTTTCACGTCAACAGGTCCAGTTTGTTCAAAATCGTTCATTAATCTTTTCATACTTGCTTGATCATAATTATTCGACGGTTCATAAGTGTAGGCATTTTGCACAAATGTCACCACTTTGATAATAATTTCTTTAAAAAGAGAATTCACGCCTGTGAAGGGTTTAATTTTATCTTTAGTTACATTTAACAACAGAACTACATATTCTACTTTTCTTCGAGCATTAACGTGTAAACTCTCAGATAATTGAATCAATCTTTCTTAACAAAATAAATTGCAGTGGCAGTACCATTATCTCAAATATTTGCAATTCGATATGGAAACTATGAAACTAACAGAACTAAAACGAATTTGACTAAGAAATTTAAAACGTTTATCCTTTAAATGCTGCAGAGTTTGCAATATATTAAAATGAAGCCGATTTAGCATAATATGCGAAAATCTGGCAAGATTAAAATATTCTAATATCAAAAACGTTGTTTGCGAAGCGGAAGCTTGCTGAAATATTAAAATCGGAAAGTTGAGCCAGCAGACCGGCTTCAAAACTCCCTTCAAAAGCGCACTCTTCTAGCTCAAAACCACCGCTCCTCCTTTGTCTGAGTTACCCACTAGCGCGCCTCATATTACTTTTGAATTTCAGATTTGTATGAAGAAGGTCGATAGACGGATCGTGAAAATGGAAAGTTTGAAACGTAAATTAGCACATCTAATACTGTAGGCGGTTTAGTGGTGAAGTATGAGCAAATTTTAGGAAGTAACGTAATTTACTAAATATAAATTTAGCAGAGAATTAAGTAACTTCAGCAAGGATTAAAATATATTTTTTTTTAGCTTTTATGCAGGTTATATGTAATAAATTAGTTGTATACTTAACATATTATCATTGATATTAATATGAAGAATCTTAATCCCATGTCCGACGATGTGATTATGGATCAGGCCATTTACAATGAAATGTTTTAACGTTTTCCCGAATGAAAAATATTTTATGACGGTGTTTAATGGGAAAATTTATTATTTAGACTGATATACATAATTACTTAACTATTTATATAATTTCGCTTATTTTATAAAAAAGATTGGATAAACAATTTGTACAACTTTTATTTGTAATACGAAAATAACAACTTGAATGCAATTGTTGTGAGCAACCGTGTTGCAACTTCACCCGATGAGACCCGTCTCGTTATTTGCGGAATTTGAATTTCGTTGATACAATTATCAAGAAAATAATTAAATAATTACAGACATTTTTTTCATAACAGGAAAGTTTTTCTTCCAGTAGCTACCATTAATGGGTGATTTGAAATTAAATATATAAACCCATTTGTATCCCGCTTCCGTTTCCCTACATTAACGCTACTCGAACACTTACAAACGCAACGGACTAGTGGACAATAAAATAATTTCTTCTTGCCACTGAAATCTTATTTATTTAATAGTATTGTTAACCTAGAATAACAGAATTTTCATATTTGTTTTTTTATTTAGATTAAGACTGCATGTATTAAACAAGGGCAGAAAGACCGATAGGTCGATAGCCTTTTTTAGAAATAAAGATGTTTACTACTACTACTACTACCCATTTGTATGTGTTGGTTTTCTATAGACAACGGTGTTAATTCAAATAAATTGAAAATACAACATTGACATATATCCACCAAACTAGCGTTTTGAAATTATAATTATCTAAAAAATCATATTCAAAATATTCGATAAGAAGATTGTTGAAAAAGCCTTTTATCACTTTACTCTACACCTTAATTTTAATAAATGATCCAAGTCAATTATTCAAATACTTCTCAGAATTCCCAAATAAAAGAGTTTGTAAGTTCGTATTAGTTTGTTAAATTATTGGTCGAAACCCCTACAGTAAAGACTTTAAGTATATATGCTTACACATTAATACGTACGTAAAGATACTTTTATATTTAGCATGAAATCACCTAGGAAAAATGAAAATGCCAAAGGTAAAATGGCACGTAGGTACATATAAAAAGTATATAACCAAGTCGGTTTCTAGACCCTTCAAATAGGTCGGTCCCCGGTTATTCAGTCAAATTATGTAATAAATTATTTAGTGCTCGTTACATATTACTCTGGGGTTAAATGTGCCAAGCGATTTAATTCATGCAACATGCAACAATGTCATGTAGTCAGAACCGGAAGCAAAGACATGCGATAGGCTTGATTACGCTTTTACCGTTAAATAACCTTTAAATAGATGGGTGCACAGTCGTCTTAAGCTATAAAAGTGACATACATATTTGATATAATTACTGTATGGACTGGTAGTGCTTTGACCCACATATCGTTATCATCATCATTCAGCTCTTTCAGGTCCACTGTTGAACCCTCCTCCCCTAGTATTCTTTACTTATCTCTGTTTCTAACTGATTGTAACCAGTTTGCCTCTATTTGCGCTTCATTGTAGGTCTCCATTCCAAGAGCCAGTGAGTCCAACTGATTTCGTTTAAACGAACAACGTGTCCCATCGAGTTTCACTTCAGCTTGGCAAACCGAACTTTGACGTCAATGACTCCTGTTCTTCTCCCCCGTTTTGTTGCTAACTTTGTTTCGTTACTAACTTTTTCTTCTTACGGTTATCCTAAGCATTGATCTTTCTACTCCCTTTTTGAGCCACCTGTAGTCTTGCGGCTCATGTTTCTTGTAAGTGTTAAGGTTATTTTTCTCTGTTCTCGCAGGTTTGGTTATCCCCATTTTCGCAGACACTTTCTCTCAAATCTTCGAAGTACGTGCGTGTCTGGTACTGTTAGTGTCCAGGCTTCGCATGCATACGTCGCTACTGGCCGTATTATGGTCTTATACATTAGAATCTTGGTATGTCTTGATAGCAGATTGGACATCATCATCGATTTTAGTGCATATAAACATCTATTGCTTTGGGTGATGCGTTGTTTGATTTCCTCTCGCACATTATTATCTGATGTTACGATGCCACCCAACTACTTGAAGGCTCGCGCGTGTACAAAGTTGTACTCGTCCATGGTGACGTTTTGTCTTATGCGATCGCGGTCGGAATTTCTTGTGACGTGCATACATTTTGTTTTGTTTTAATTTATACGCAGGCCCATCTTGTTAGCCTCCTTTTCTAACTGGACAACGTTCTCTTTCACCTTTGCCGTGTTTCCACCTATCATGTCCAAGTCATTTATCTTTATCCACCATCATCAGTTTGTATGTTTGTATGTTTAGATGTTGATATACAAACTGATGATGGTGGATAAAGACACCGAAACGTATTTGTAACATTTTAAATAATAAACAATAAAATTGACTGAAACCCAGGAATACATTGGAATGAATTAAAGTACAGTCAGGAAAATATATAAAATTCCTAGTTCTTCCATAGCATCCCATACCCTGATTATACTATCGAAGGCCTGTTCGAAATCTATAAACAGGTTGTGCAGATTCTTGTTAAATTCCCAACATTTCTCTAGTATTTTCCTAATAGTGAATATCTGATCCGTTGTCGACCTTCCACCTAGGAACCCACATTGGAATTCCCACACAATCTCTTCAGCGTAGGGGGTAATACGATCTAACAGGATGTTTGACAATATTTTATAGGCGTTGTTAAGGGGAGTAATGCCACGATAGTTATTGCATGTCAATTTGTCACCTTTTTTGTGTATTAAGACTATCACGCCTTCTTTCCAATCTGCTGGGATGGATTCATTAGTCCATATTAGTTCCATGAGTCGATGCACTTGTTCTAACAGCTGGGTTCCGCCTTTTTTGAAACACTCTGCCGGTATGTTATCACGACCGGGGGCTCTGTTGTTCCTAAGCCTTTTTATAGCTTGTCTAGTCTCTTCAAGTAGTGGAGGACACAGGTTAGCTTCGGCTGTATGGATATTATTCTCTCGATGTTCTTGTGGGCTTGGTCGGTTCAGAAGTTCGGCGAAGTAGTTCTTCCATGTATCAAGGACTTTTTGATGTAGTTACTGTGCCGTCCTCCCTATTCAACATGATCGTGGATCGTGGCTGATATCCTTTTTTCTGTGCTGCAATTCCCCTATAAAAAGTTCTCATGTTCCCCTGTTGGTGGTTCGCTTGTAGTTCTAGGATTTTTTCCCTGTGCTGCTGTTTTTTCTTTCTCTTTATTGTTTTTCGAAGTCGGTCCCTCAGTGGTCTGTATCTGGAAGTCATCTGTTGTGTGGTGTTTTGGAGCATTGCTGTCGCTGCGGCATTGAGGCATTGCAGGTTCTGACATTCGTCAACAAACCAGGGTTTGCGGTTTTGTTTAGGTTTAGGCCCAAGTATTTCCTCATTAGTTTCTACGATGCTTCCCTTAAGTAGTCTCCACACCGTTTCCACATTCTCTGTATCAGCTTCTATTGTAGGGTTACCTGCGATCTTCTCGTCGATCCTCTCCTCATATCTCTTTTCCACATCGGGGCGTTTTAGTTCATCGATGTTCACCTGTTGTTCCTTATTAGTTCTTTTGTTCTTTTGCATTGACGATGATATTCGAAATCTGACTTTAGCGCTAACTAGTATATGATCCGAGTCAGCTTCTGCTCCTCTCTTGCTTCTGACGTCTAGCACACTGCTGCTGTGTCTAGAGTCAACTAGAACGTGGTCTATTTGATTTCTAGTACACCCATCATTGGAAATCCACGTTTGTTTAAGATTTTTTTGTGTGTGGGAACATAGTAGATTTTACACGTAGACAATTTGCCGTAGCCATGTCTATTATCCTGCTTCCGTTATCGTTTGAGAGGTCATGTAGGCTGTGTTGTCCTATGACAGCTTGTGGGCTCTTTCCCAATTTTGGCGTTGTAGTCCCCTAAAACCAAGAGCATATCTTGCCTTGGTGTTTGGCTGATCACCTGCTCCAGGGAGTCATAAAAAACATCTTTTGTGTCTTCTTCCGTTGGTGCATGCACTTTCGTTCACGGGTCTGAAATTAATAACCTCGTTCATGAGATTCTCTCTGATAACAAAGCCCGTACCAAACTCGTGCCTGGTCTCATCCCCACTATAGAATATGATGTATTTCCCTATTTTCACATTTCCTGCGCCCAGCCATCTGATCTCTTGGACTGCTGTTATCTCCATCTTGTATGTTTCAGGGGATTGGATCGCCAGAGTTGCTGCGCCTGGCCTTTATTTGTTCACCTGGGATAAGGTTTGTCATATACTTAGCTTTTTTCAGATTGAATTTTAGAGGAAGTTTTGAGGTTACTCTATCCATGTCTCTAATCTTCTCCTTTATCTCCCCAAGTCCATCAGCAACCAAAACTATGTCGTCTACAAAACGAAGGTGATTCAACTTTTTCCCATCCACAGTGATACCTCTATTCTCTCACTCTAGCCTTTTGAATGCATACTCCAGTGTTGGTATAATTAACATAGGTAAAAGTCTCTCTGTCTAACCCTGCATTGTACGTTTACGGGCCTGCCAGTATTATGTAGCAACTGTGCTGTAATCGATGCGTTTTTATATACGTTGCGGATGCGTTTGGTGGATCGGCTTTTTTTCATAGCTTCTAGTATACTTTCTAGCATTATACTGTCGAAGGCCTTGTGGAAGTGAACAAAAGCCGCCAGTACCAGGGGTCTGTTATATTCGGCAGTCCTCTGTATAGATGGTTTGATTGTTTCTAGGTGATTGTTTGTTCCAAAGCACCAGCGGAATCCGTTCTCTTGTTTGGTAGCAAAGGAGTTTTCTCTGCAATCTTTTTATGCATGACACAACCAAAAAACGACGTAAAATACCTTGGAATCACAATTGACCACAAACTTAAATTCACTAAACACATACGAAACATCAGGGCAGAAACAACAAAGAGAACAAAACACTTCCGATCACTAACCTACAAAGACAGAGGAATTAGCACAAACACCGCTACCAAAATATATAAAGCTATTTGTAGACCCTTACTAGACTATGGACATATACTCATGACCAACGGAACAGAAAGGACAAAACGTTATATACAAACAACAGAACAAATTGCACTAAGACTAATAACACGAATAAGACACCCCCAAAACCCACTACACAACCCCCCCACCCAACTACTATACGAACGCACAAACATGACAAAGATCTCGGAAAGACTCATACAGCTACAGACAAAATGGACAAACAACCCCTACAACTGGACCATACTGAATCCCCTTTGTCTTACAAGACCAACCAGACAATCCCGCTTTCGTTTCCCTACACTAACGCCACTCGAACACTTACAAACGCTACGGACTAGTGGACAATAAAATAATTCCTTCTTGCCACTGAAATCTTATTTATTCAATAGTATTGCTAACCTAGAATAAGAGAATCTCATATTTGTTTTCATTTAGACTAAGACTATATGTATTAAACAAGGGCAGAAAGACCGATAGGTCGATAGCCTTTTTTAGAAATAAAGATATTTACTACTACTACTACTTTTTATGCATTCCATTATTTTACTGTTTATTATTTAAAATGTTACAAAAACGTTTCGGTGTCTTTCTCCACCATCATCAGTTTGTCTAAAATATACATTCACAGTCATCATCAATTCAATAAAAAACTCTCGTCAAATTTCACACATTAAAATACAATTACATACATATTAAAAAGTATATTAAGAACATTGGTTTTCAGGTGATGAGTCAGGATAAACATATCCGGGAAAAGACTAGAATCTATTGTCTAGACATTCAAACCTCAATCTCAACTTACGTGTATAGTTCTTAATATGGCAACATTCAACTGGTTACTGAATTTTCCATATTTTATTCGATATCAGGCGAGCGAAACAAAAAAACTGTTTATATTACGGTTTTTTCTTTTTTTGCTTTTCAGGAATGCTTGGCAATTCTTCAATATCAGATGTTTATATTTCATTTACCTGGTCAATCAGTTCATTTATGCGATTATCTAATTAGTGTATGATACACAGAGCTCAGATTGTCTGTATCTGATCTGAAATTTATTGCATTTTGATGTTTCTTAATTTGTATCATTTCATGGATTCTTCTCTTATTATAGTTGTCTTCATTGACTAATATTTGCGTGTTATCGAAATCAAAATCATGCAACTTTTGTTGTGCATGTTGTGCTAATGCTGTTGCATTAGCACGCGAAAATGAATTTATTGGGGCGGTAGAGCTGTGCCTTAAGTCCACTTACTTCCGATACGAAGACAATTTCTATTCACAAATATATGGAGTAGCTATGGGATCTCCCATAGCTGCAACAATTGCAAACCTTGTAATGGAAAGTCTAGAAGAAAAACTAATACCTGATTTAAACTTTGAATGTGGATTTTTTAAAAGATACGTTGATGACTGCATAATGTGCCTGCCAAACCAAAAAGTTCAATACACACTAGATAAGTTTAATGCATTCCATGAAACCATAAAATTCACCATTGAGGAAGACAAAAACAAATCATTAAACTTTTTGGATATGACGATTATGTATGACAACAATGGGGAAATAAAAACAAACTGGTACACAAAGGATGTGTGGTCTGGTAGATACTTGAATTACCAATCATATGCACCTATACAATATAAAAAAAGTGTGGTAACAGCTCTTACTGATAGAGCGATAAAGTTGGCACATTGTAGATACAGACAAAAAAATCTTGAAAAAATAAAAAAAGTACTAATAATGAACAACTATCCCAAAGAATTCTTCGAGCCAATTATGAAACAGAGAATTAATAAAATATACAATGCAAATAAATGGAACAACATAAATAATATAAAAAAGAAAAGAGAAGGTGAAATCAGGTATGTATCATTACCGCACATACCAGAAATCAACACGAAAATAAAAAATGTTTTAAAACCACATAATATTGCTATAGCAGAGAAAACTAAAAACAACTTGGCAAAAGAATGTTTTACAAAATTTAAACCTAGAAGCGATAAATTGGACACACCAAACGTAATATACAAGATTGACTGTTTGAACTGTGACAGCACATACTTAGGACAAACAGGGCAATATTTAAAGAAAAGAATATACGAACATAAGTACAGCTTAAGAAAGGTTAACGAAAATGCAACAGCATTAGCACAACATGCACAACAAAAGTTGCATGATTTTGATTTCGATAACACGCAAATATTAGTCAATGAAGACAACTATAATAAGAGAAGAATCCATGAAATGATACAAATTAAGAAACATCAAAATGCAATAAATTTCAGATCAGATACAGACAATCTGAGCTCTGTGTATCATACACTAATTAGATAATCGCATAAATGAACTGATTGACCAGGTAAATGAAATATAAACATCTGATATTGAAGAATTGCCAAGCATTCCTGAAAAGCAAAAAAAGAAAAAACCGTAATATAAACAGTTTTTTTGTTTCGCTCGCCTGATATCGAATAAAATATGGAAAATTCAGTAACCAGTTGAACGTTGCCATATTAAGAACTATAGACGTAAGTTGAGATTGAGGTTTGAATCTCTAGACAATAGATTCTAGTCTTTTCCCGGATATGTTTATCCTGACTCATCACCTGAAAACCAATGTTCTTAATATACTTTTTAATATGTATGTAATTGTATTTTAATGTGTGAAATTTGACGAGAGTTTTTTATTGAATTGATGATGACTGTGAATGTATATTTTAGACAAATTGATGATGGTGGAGAAAGACACCGAAACGTTTTTGTAACATTTTAAATAATAAACAGTAAAATTGACTGAAACCCAGGAATATATTGGAATGAATTAAAGTACAGTCAGGAAAATATACGAAATCTTTTTATGATAATACGATCAATAGTTTTTTAAGTGATTCAATAAACTTTTAGGCTCATAGTCATAGTTGGTCTGTTTTATCGCCTTTTTGTGAAGCAGAATCAACATTGCGTTGTTCCACATGGTCATCAACAATACCAGCCCACATATTAACACACGAACATTGCTGATACTTATGAGCACGTAGGCCGTGTTGATTTTCTTCGGCTCAATCATGAATATTCTTAATGTTGAATATGCCATCTCGTGAGAAACTGGCGTCATCCAGGAGTAAAACAAAACTTAAAAGTTAAGTTGCTCAGCAATCTGATCAAGCAGCTACTGACAAAACTGAACTCTTGGCTGATAATCGGCTAGAGTGGAACCTGTTTGTAAATGGAATGTATGAAGAAGATATTTGCTCATGTAGCACCCGCCAGTCTGACACCTTGACTCCTTGACCGGTGCTAGTTGAAGGTTGATCTTCTTCCTCATAATGCACGGTTCTTACAGATCTCTCTGTGCCAGTATCATGCATGACATGTTTCAAGGAGGCAATTTAGGTAAAAACTTTTTGTACCCGGGATGCGTTGTAATTTGTTACTCCATAGGACAGACATCTTCTGCTCAAATGTCTTCTATTGATGCCCTGAACACTCCCTAAAAGTTTGATCCTATAGTTCTGAAATACCCTATATGGCAGGACATAATGTTTCCAAAACGCCAACAAAATTGTATAGTATTCGTTGGTTACAATGTGCTTGGAGCACGAATTATTTCATACATTTTATCTGATTAGGAACATATGGCCAACTTTGAATAATTAAAGGTATGCAAACGGTGTTTAAAAAGGGCGTGCTAGTAACATAAACCGTGAAATAATGTATGTCGTGTTTATTGCAGAATACAAACGTAACCTGAATTCATTCGAGAAAAATTCTAGACATGAAATTTGTGAATAGCATGTGTTCAATTACAGCATGAAAGACTTACGTATACAGGGTTATTTAGATTATACAACGCGAATGATTGTGGCTAAATTATTGAGGTTTAAGAAATATAATTCTATTTATATACAGCCTGGTCCTCAACGAATGTGACAAAATTCACTGACATAACGCGTAGGCAAAAATATTGTGTTTGAGGCAAATTTGTTTTATCCGAAACTTAATAGTTTCCGAGATACAGGGTGTCAAAGTGTAATAAAAATTTTCGGTTTTTTCTAATAGATTCTTAACCAGTTTTACTATTAATATGAAAATGTGTTCGAAGGTTTTTTAGATTGAGGAATCAAAATGTCTGCATAGTTAGCTTGCATTTCCTAAAAGGCGCTAGCTTAAATAGTCTGGACCCGTTTAAATCGTCATAAGTTTTAATTTAACTGTTAAAAGTTAACTGGCAATAGCTCGTTCTCCAATATTTCCGAGTTCACTTAACCAATGGAACTATAACTTGCAAACTGTAATAACAAAGCAATGATATTGTTGCTGCGAGCGAGAAAAAACATGCCGTAGCGGCAACGTTTCCTGCGAGATGACTACTGAGAGTTCGAGACAGCTCGATGGATTTAGAATATGGAATGTTCCATAATTGAACCAGAATATTCGTGTGTTGCCAAACGGCAACATACACGACGCAGCGCGACGCGCCCGAGTTAGTTAGTGAACGAGCTATGAATCAAAGTTAAATCGAAGTGCGATAATTGTTGGTTATAATTCGGGTTGGGTTTATTAAATTGTGTTTACAATCAGAGCGAGTTTCTGGAATCTTTCGAACCCCAGAAACGTAACAATAAGAAAACCCATTTTTGTACGACCTACTTTTATTATATGATTTTATAACAGAACTGCTCATCTTCTCAACTGCTCAACTTTTCATAACCTCTCTTTACAACATATGTTCTCATCGTATTCAAAATTACAAAGGTTGATGAATGGGAAGTGCAAAAGTGATATAACCATAAGGATGAATAATAAAAAGTCAACTATTACTTGAGATGTAGTGCGACACACAGTGGTCCGCGCATATATAGAGCATAATATGGGACTTGATTGAAAGTCCCAATATCCAAGAAGATTGCAGTTGAACTTTATGCATGTTCGACATTTTACTCAAATTTAAGTTTTTCTGGAAAACAAGTAAAAACTAACAACAAATAAGCGGTAAAGCTGTGATAATTGGCAATAATTAGTTTGCGGAATGGGTGATCGATGAGAGTTTTATAGAACATTTCTAGAATTTGTTTAAGTAGCTTTGGCAACGTTTTGCTGTGATTAAAGTGCGTCAAATGGCCATAGAACCATCTTAAAATATTGCTCAATGGCAAAGTCGATAGAGTCTTGGATACATTGGAGAGGTAAAATTGTATAAAGGGTGTTTAAACAGCCAATGTTTAACACATGGAGAGTACGAGAAAAATATTGAAATTTTTTTTTCGAAATTTTCTGGAAGATATTCTTAATTGAAAATCGAATTTCAACTTTGATTTTAAGTATTATTTTAAAATAGTCCCATGTTTGGTTATTAAATTAAAAATTACGATCTTTGCTTCAAATTACGAAAATTTTTGATATTAAAAAAATACTCTTCTACAATCTTTTGATGAAAAGTCAAAGCGGCAATGATGTTTTTTGTCATTAACAGATAGTTACAGGTAGATAGCCTTTGTCAATAATAACAAGCATTTGTCAAACTGTGGCTTAATTTAAAGCTCCTTTCCACAAATGAAAATGCCACACTAACATAGCAGAAGGTGTGAGACTTTCACCAGCAAAGGGCTAGAGACGCTGGACGATTGGCTCCAGAAATTGACGGAGATTTAGGACGATCTAGAGGTGGTCGGTTTCCAGACATAGAGGAACAGGTATTGGAGATAATTGCAGCAGAGCTTTCCAGGAGTGCTCCGAGCATTGCACAACCACTGACACTCCCAAGCACCGGATAATTGTCCCGATAACTCCCCCGAGGTCGGCTTACATTCCTACCATGTATGTAAGATACACAGGACACAAGGACACATTAAATCTCTGATCTTCCGAATACCGGTACAAATTGAGCAGGAGTTAATTAACCGAATACGAGAAGCTGCTCAAAATCTGAGCCCAGACTACTACGGAGAGTGCACAATAAAGTAATGTGACACGGGCACAAACATTTTGAAGTTAAACAGGTAGAACTTCGTCAACCTCTTGTGATTTAACAACGTAATTGTATATCATTTGATTAATATTAATCATTGATACATAACCTCACACAGGAGGCTTTTGTTTACGGCTGTGGCGAGTTTAGGTATATCACTCACCAAATGTTGGCAGCACTGACGGCAAAGCGACAACGTTATCCTAACCTCAAAATATTTCTTTCACTTTCTCTTTCATTGTTTTGTGTTTGGGTAACCATGGGTATGGTTACTAAAGTTTTCAATAACTAAGAAGCAACAGGTATTACCATGATAAAACAGTAGATTACCATGATAAAACAATGTTTCCGTCCTTCTGAACTAGTTTTTTGCAAATATCTCAGTTTTTTATAACAATTTTTTTACTGTTTTTCCTATATTGCTAAAACACCCCCATACGAATGACGCCAATTTTGAACCACCCTGTATAAATAAACTTTTTATTCCAAAAGAAATTCCTGGGTTTCAGTCAATATTATTGTTGCGAACCGCCATTCTTGCGAAGCGAATGGCTTGTCAAATGTGAAGGTGGAAACAGCCATACATACAAACTGATGATGGTGGAGAAAGACACCGAAACGTATTTGTGAAATGTTTTAACTAATAAACAATAATATTGACTGGAACCCAGGGATTTCTTTTGGATTAAATTGAAAAACAGTCAGGAAAATATACACAATAAAATTTTTATATAATTTTTTTTATAAACATTATTTTCTTTCTCGCTCAATTATCTCCAGTGAACCCTTCAAAGAAATGAAGCCAATGACATCTGGTTATTAATGGTATTATAATTATTATTAATTATCAATTAAATTGAGGTAATAAAGTGCTTCAAAAATTGCGCCCGAACCGAAAATTTCGCTCCTCTAATTAAAAATTAGATCCGACGGATTGCAGCTCATATTTGTCGATCATCAATTAAGTTGGAAAAAGTTCATTGGAGAAATATTGGCAGCGGACCTTCCTGTTTACTCATTTTGAGCTACCAGTTAAATCTATCTTTGCTTTTGAATTATAAATACTCAATACCGAGCAGCTGTTGAATTTTTACACGTTTTCTAGTAACTTGATTAACTAACTTTTTATAACAGTTTCGACTCTAGACTGCCAAAATTACAGCAATCAAATAAATCGTGCAGATATTTTATTTGTTATTTGTACATAGGGTGATTTACGTGGACCGTGCATTAGATCAAAGTAAAACTTAGTATACGTAAATCACCCTGTATAGTTATATAGAGTGATTAAACCGCATTATGTTCATCACTGCAAGACTGTGTGAATTTATTTCGTTGACGTTTGAGTTCTGAGATTATGATCACAAGTTATTGAAATTCTCTTAAATTCGCATTAATTCAATCATTTAATTGATTACACTAATTATTTCGTAAACACATATTAAAGGCCAATCTGCATATGTAGTTATTTTTCTCTATAACTCTGGCAAGATAGAAATAAATACTCTATATTTGCGGTCTCCAATAGAAATATCCAGATCAATTTTCAATATTTAATGCCTACTGAGGTTTTCTAAACAGCAATTACATTACAAAGTATTCTGGCTGAAACATAAAAAAAGCAATTGGCTTGTAATAAACAGGGTGGTTCACCCGTGTATCATGTAGAAGATTTGACGGTTTTAGTCTCCCTTAGAACGAAAAACATAGTGAATGTTCGGCAATGTTATACATCTTAAGATTTGAAGAGCATACTTTAAAAAGTAACCATAAATACGGCGCATCTCTGACAGATTTGTCAATATCTGTTTGCTTGCATGGTTGAACATATGATTTTCTTTTGAGAGTGTATCGAACATAAAATTTTCCGAATAGAAAAATTGTCGAAGGTTAAGCAAGCTTCGCAATCGATTATTTGTTATGGTTGGCTTTGGTTTGCTTAATACGCCTATTATTAAAACTTCAAAGCTAAAATCAAATTTTCTTCTTTCCAATAATGATGCCGACCTTTAAGATTTTGAAGTTCTGTCTACGGCTGGTAGTTTGTTGCAGCTAAAAGATTTGCAGTGTCACAAAGCTGTCTTATAAAAAATTGAATCGACCTATCCGAAGTTGTTTCAAAATGCAATAATACCAATAACTTCTTGTAGCTGCGGAACCTGTTCTACAGAAAAAAGATAACAACAAGCGTATTTTCCAACACTTACTATCTCAAAATACATTCCAGAGTGGACTTGGATAAAGATATCAGGTGGTAGAGTTTCGACCCTTTTAGCTTTTGAACTCATGTGGTGAACCGTTCATAGAAGAACTAAAAGACTTTAATAAAAATGGCTATATCAATATCGTCAATAAAGAAACCACTTTTCCCCCAAAACCATAAGCATTAGACAAAACCTCTTGATCATCTGTCATTCATAAAAGCATAGCAGGCTTTGACGCGAAAACAAGTGAATATTGTGCGAGGGTGAATTGAACGATTCACGACAGACGCGCCTCTTTTGTTCTGGAAAAACAAGCGAGTTATTGAACGTTATATTCCATGGCTCTCTCTGTTATAATAAACCGCTTATTGCGTTTTGTTTGAAGCATACTTAGCGGATTAGAGATCACTATTCGGCAATTCGATGGCTCTGGAGAGGGTAGATATTATAATTTTTTATTATTGCTAAACGTAACTAATTATTGGCTCAACTATATTGTATGCTTCTTTTCGTTCATGATATAGTATAGATAACCGTTATTAAAATTAAGGCAATTTTTTATGTTATTTCTAAAGAAGCCATTATGGGGTATAGCTTAAGAAGCTTGAAAAAAACAGGTTGCAGAGGCGAGTAGATATGTCATAGGTGTGTGTCATATTGTGAGGAAATAATTTAAAAAACGTATATTGATTATGTGAAATTTAAGAGAAGTCGCTTTTTAGTACTGTTCGAACAGACTTCAAAAATTAATAAACTTATCTGGATGTGCTCCGAAAGGCAGGAATAAAGCTTCAAGAACACACTCAAATCGAGTTTCAGAAGAACGACTCATTGATTTTACCGATTAAGATGTCAGAAGTAAGGTCAATCTGAAGAAGTAGACATTTTATTATTTTCGGTTTCTTTGCTGTGCGCAATAAAACCATTAAAGGATAATAAGCGTTTTTCTTCTTCTCTAATTCTAATAAGAATCGATGACGTTTTGTGCTAGGTTTACGTGATCAAAGCTTTCAAAACCTTTTCCTTGAGTATTTCGCCTCCGACAAATCACAGAATATTGGACTATCGATAAATTTTGAAACGGCCAAAGATATGACAAAAATCGCTCCCAGAGAACACTTACATATCGACAACAACGAAATAGAATAAATCGACAAATCCGTATACTTGATCCACGGGATCTGAATAAGCAGACACAACTAAACCCTGCCAATTAACAAGACGTTCTACCTTGGGACGGGATAGCTACGGAAGACTAAGGGTCATCTTCAAGGCAAACATTCGAATTCATCTCAAGCTAAAAGCATTTAACCGGTTTGGACTTATGGTGCAGAAGCTTTGACTCTGACCTTAACGAAAACAACCACCGAAAATCTGAGAGTTAGCGGACGCGGATAGAGAGATAAGCAAGTGTTTGAAAGATCGTATACGAAATGAAGAGTTGCGCCAACGTACCGGACTGGTCATCCATTTCACTCAACTCAACTCAACAATCATTACAATGCACCGCTTCAAAAGGCAAAAGTGGAGATGGGCTGGGCAAATGGGTCAAATGACTGGAGAGGGAAGATACAACAGCAAACTCTTTCTAGAAGGAGAATGGAGACCAATAGTCGATAAGCAAATTCGATGCAGACGGACGGACGACCTAAAAAACAAAAAGGAAATTGGATTGCAAGAGTTCAAAACAGAGAGAACTGAAGACATTGAAAGAGGTCCATGATTAACAGTAAACGTGAAGAGGCTGCATGATGATAATGATGACTGTAACATAGACGACTGACAATAAATAAATATTATTGAAAAATATAAAAGGATGGAGGATTTGAAGAATGAAGGCGAACTCTGGAAACTGCCACCCGAAAGTAAAATTTCCAGCAATAAACGTAATTCGCTGATCTAGCTGATTTCTTCAAAAACCCCGAAGGCAAATAATTTCGTAGAAGCTGCTCAATATGGAAACAGTTACAAGAGAAACGAACATAGCTGCACCCTCTTAGACTAGCAATAATACAATTTTATTGCTTCCATTACTCAAGAAATTAGTGTGGCAATTGCCGTTTCTTAAACTACGAGTTTGTTTTTTTCAATTCTGGTATTTTGTGTTAGCTGCTGTGCTATCCGGTAGATTTGATGACAACGCACTCAATGAATGACTGTTAAATTCATTAATTTGAGTTTTACTGAGTTTTTCTCAAAAATTTGCAGATAGTGATTTTGGCACTTATACCATTTCGTATGTATTTCCCCTCTTATAACTTTGAGATTTGATTTCCAGCTGGAATAAATAAAATATGAGAAGTTAAATAAACCTTTATATTTGCTTTCTTAGTATATAAAAAAATTGTTCATTTTCTGTCTGAAACTCACGAACTATATTAACTTAGAAAATGACCCTGTGATATAAAGTTCAATACTGTAATCAAAGCAACGAAAAGTCTGTATGATTTCCTTCTCGAAAAATTGGTTTTTCGGATTTTCGTTCTTTTTAATTTTTGGAGTTTTTTCAAATCATATCAAAAAATAAAAAATACCTTCTCCTTGCATCCTTTCGAGCTCTACAAGATAGTGTCGATGAAAATGTTTTCCAAAGTTTCGTTTCTCAGAAACCATCATCAACTTTTGTTTTTCATTAGGACCGGAAAAAAGTATATAAAGTAGTATGTAGCTCTTTTAATACCGAATACAAGAATGTATAACACAATACGATTTGAAACGGTTCTTGCGCCAAAAAAAAATTTTTTTACAACTTATGCCTATTTTACATGTACAACAACAACTATCCTGAAAGAAGACAGCTTCTCAGGTCAAATTTCAGACGTCTAGCTTTCAACTTAAGGAGTACGTGTCATATACAAAATTTACTAAAACCGGAATAAAACCTTTCACTGAAGAAAAAGTTATTCAAAAATAGTAATTTAGATAAAATGAACCTATTAAAACCAGAAAAAGAAAACAAAAATTTTTATAGTAATTGTTCAAAAAGGTAACCATTATTTTCTAAACATAGGTACGCTCTTATACCCTTGAATCCTACAACCCTGGATACTATTTCTGGAGCTATGGAATTAAATTCATCGGTAACTGCCCTCCAAAGTTGATTTTTAGTGTAAAAATGTTGAACGTAATCTTGGTTTTTAATGTATCCGCAAAAGAAAGAAGTCGAGTGGGGTCAAGTCTTGCGATCGTGCTGGCCAGGAAACGTTACCATACATTCCGATCGATCTTCCTGGAAACTGTTAAGACAGATACTCTCGAACTTGCCTGGCATTGTTAATATGATTTGAAATAACTTCAAAAATTAAAAAGCACGAAAATCCGAAAAACCACTTTTTCCTAAATATCTCAAAAATTAAAAGAAATATTTCTTTTTGAAAACGCCATATTTCATCGCAAAACTTTTTCCTAATTTAACCGACTTCCTATCTCTCACGGTTTCGGATATCCCCATGCAATGCATCTTAATCTTGGACACCCTGGATAGGACCTCCGTCAGTTTAGATTAGAGAAACAATATTTGAATATGCAAATAATCTAACGATTAACTATTGAGACCCTTTAAAAAGCCTATTCGTATATAGTATTTGAGAAATAACCTCAAAATTATTGGAATATAGCATAATACACTTTCTGAACTATAAAATAGAAATTGTGTGCTGCATAATAGCTATAAAACGATGTATCGACCAGTAATAGTCGATTACTAGTTACACGCATCAAAAAGCACTTTTTGCTTCATTAATAATTAAAACCGGAATAAAAATTGATTTACATGAACCGTTCACCAACCAGCTATTTGGGCGTGCATCACATGACTTTTAAATAACAGGCTGTTGGGGCTATGTCCGCATACTGTACTGTCAAATGTCAAGCTTAACGATTAAGCAACATCATTAAAGTGTCCAAATTGATGATGTAAGAAGTGGAGCTTTGTGTTGATTTTAGTCACATGTTTCTCCATACGGTTATGGAAGGTGTGATAGTAAATTTGAATGATAAATGGTTGTTTTTTAATTCGGGCTTTCACAAAAACTTTTCGGAAAAACCAATAATACAGTGACTAAATACTATCAATATAAATGAAGATCACTCAGAAATTCAGCATGTGTTAACGCAGATTGAATAAAATAATCACAACGTCCTAAGGCCGAGAAATTTTATGTAAATTATTATTAAATAAAAGAACCTGAAGATTTATTATTCCATCATTAAAATACACGGAAAGAATTAAATATGAAAACTTCTTAACAGCGTATAACTTTTACCTTTATAACTTAATGTAACTTTTTAAGAACGTTATATACACTCCGCTCGAAATTTTAATGATGTGTGACTTCTTGCATGAATGTTGATTTTCCATTGTTTAATCTGTGTCATGCTCGTTGTGTTTGGTTGACTTTACAAAGTTATGGACGAGGTTGGTCATTTTACGTCCTCACGCACCAATCATAATTAAGCATGTTCGTTCAATGATTTCTTTGAAAATTGCCGATAATACATGATCAGTGTCCTTCATTCCTTAATTAAAATGAATTGCCGTTCTTTAAATACAAACAGGCGACAGAAAATGAAAAAATGAGTGCCCGTTTCCGCATACCACATAACCAACCCTACTGCATTCTTCCATATTTTGTGCACACTTTTGATAATTTCAGAGCTTCATTTTAACTTTTCTGTTATTGCAAACGGAATCATAATGAGACTGCTGCAACTACCTGATGTCTTGTTTTCAAACACATTTTAAAAACGAAAAAGTGACAGTTACCTAAAAAAGTAAGTGGAAAATTGTCACAATGGATGAAATTGTTCAATGTTGTAGTCATATCTGAAGTCATATCGGTATCATGTCATAGTTAAAGAAAGGCACACACATAGAGAGTTTGTTATGAATTGACCATGATATTATATGTACTGAAACAGAGACTATGAAGTGAGTATTGTATTTATTTGTATAGACAATATACATAAATAATAAAACTACTAATAAAATGCGTCGCTTCTTTTATTTGCTTTTTAGTTAGTTCGTAGTAATGTTTATGAAAGTAACGTCATTTGCACAAGAAAAGCAAAAACTCCATTGTCAGTTTTATGACTTAGGCTTTTGCAAATATCTAAATTTTTGGAGCGAATTACTATCTCTTTATTTTTCTTGGCACTGTTTAAATACCCCTCAATTTTCTCTTATACAGGGTGATTCATAACCTCATGGACACAGAACAGGGGCGTGTAGAGAACCTCAAAACAAGTCGAGCTGCCATTTAAGTTTTTTTTTCGCAGGCCCATGGTTAACGAAAAAAAATTGGTATTTTCTCTTTAACTCCTGCAGTTTAGGAGATATTTTGCTAACTGGTTGCGAAAATCAACAGGGTGTTTTTTTTCTAAAGCCATTCCCCCCTTTTACCCCGCGAAGTTTTTTGGGGTGCGTCACTGACTTTTTGAATTTGTTGCTACCTTCGTTTTCGAGCTATTTATTGTATCATAGTGGGCTGTGCTACTTTTTGCTGGAGATTTGGTTGTCAAATCTGACGTCTCGTAAATTACAGGCATCAGTTTCCTTGTAGGCCTAAGGGTTTTTTTCGTAAAACGAAGCTGTTTTTAATAGAAATGGCTGGAAATTTTCCATTCAATGAGCAAGTTGATAGGCTATTAGTGTTGGGGGTTTTGTGAGAGTAACTGCCGAAGAAGTGAAGAAGAAACATACGTTTGCTAATGTTGAACGAAAAGCTCGGAAGACGGGCTCTCTTTGCCAACGCAATAACCCTGGTCCCATTTACGCAGCAAACGCAAGAAATGAGAAGCAAATTTTACGCCATATTGGAAATGAACCCCAAATCAGTACCCGAAGAATATCCAGGCAATTTAACATACCACAGTCTATGGTCCATCGAGTTATACGACGTAATATGCTGCATCCATATCATTTTCAAAAAGTTCAAGAACTGTTTTCGCAAGACTTAGAGCCAAGGATGATTTTTGTAATTTCATTTAAAATAAGAACGTTTGTTTTCACAGATGTATCCTTTTCACTGATCAAGCCTGCTTTACGCGGAGGGAAATCACAAATCTGCACAACAGCCATGAATATTCCGATCAAAATCCACATATTACAATGACCCATCATTATCAAAGATAATTATAAATTAAAGTGTAGGCGGGAATCGTTGGGCGATCTTTGGTTGGGCCAGTTATTTTACCTAATCGTTTGAACGGTGCAAGTTATTAGCTTTTCCTACAAAAGACTCGTCCAGAGCTTCTTGAAGATTTGCCTGACTGCAAGACAATGGCGACCTGACATGTGGTATATGCACGATGGTGCGCCTCCGCATTTCTCTATGAACGTTTGTGATTTTTTTAACCTACAGTTTCGAAATCGATGGATTGGTCGCGGAAATAATTCCCAATAATATTCCATGGAAATAATGGCCACCGCGATCGCCAGATTTGAATAAGTGTGATTTTTTCTGTGGGGGCTTTAAAAGAATTTGTATAATCAACGCCTGTTGAAACTACGGAATATTTATGGAATCGTAGCAGTAGTAAATATACAATTATAAAAGAGACATTCAATTATTGGATAAAGTTGACTTTAATTTTTGACGAAGGTCCAAAAAACAGCACCTTTAATTTAGTAGTAGTAGTAAACATCTTTATTTCTAAAAAAGGCTATCGACCTATCGGTCTTTCTGCCCTTGTTTAATACATGTGGTCTTAATCTAAATAAAAACCAAAGATGAAAATTCTCTTATTCTAGGTTAATAATCTTATTAAATAAACTTTCCAATTCCAACGACAAGAAAAAATTATTTTATTGTCCAGTAGACAGTTGCGTTTGTAAGTGTTCGAGTAGCGTTGATGTAGGGAAACGGAAGCGGGATTATCTGGTTGGTCTTGTAAGACAAAGGGGATTCAGTATGGTCCAGTTGTAGGGGTTGTTTGTCCATTTTGTCTGTAGATGTATGAGTCTTTCCGAAATCTTTGTCATGTTTGTGCGTTCGTATAGTAGTTGGGTGGAGGGATTCGTGTTATTAGTCTTAGTGCAATTTGTTCTGTTGTTTGTCTATAACGTTTTGTCCTTTCTGTTCCGTTGTCATGAGTATATGTTCGTAGTCCAGCAAGGGTCTACAAATAGCTTTATATATTTTGGTGGCGGTGTTTGTGCTAATTCCTCTGTCTTTGTAGGTTTGTGTCGTTTGGCCGTCTGCAGTTATTGTAGGGGCCTTTAATTTATTAAATTAAAATTAAATAATTTAACTTATTTAATTTTATGCAATCAATTTCAAAATAAATTGAAACATTCGTAACATTTTTGTAAATTTTTATTTGGATTAGCTTACAGCCGATAAACTGCAATTATTGTTATTATTATTAAATTAAAGTGAAAAAAATTAACTTTAAAGTTAACTCGTCAACCATCCCTATTTTAACTTCAACTTGCACTTCAGTTTTCACAAAAAAATGTAAACAAAAGGACAAAAAAAATTATAAGAAAATTCATAGAAAATCACCGGGAAACTCTACATGGACTTATGTTTGAGCAAAGAACTCGAAAATGAAGGGAGATACATACGAAAAAACTGCAAGAGATAAAAAGAATCTTAAATTGTACAACAAATTCAACAATTTGTTCGGTCGAAGTCCGTAGCGCAGCACAAAAAAGTTCGGGTAGTAAAGAGGGGGGTATGCCTCTAGAAAAAACAACACCCTGTAGATTTTCGCAACCAGCTGGCTTACCTACGGGTAAAAGGTCTAAACAGTAGCCTGCGTTAAAAATTTGAGCAAAATATCTCATAAACTGTAGGATTTAAAGAGAAAATACCAGTATTTTTTTTTAAACTTTAACACCCTGTATCTCGTTAATCATCGGCCTGAGATTTTAAAAAATTTAATGGAAATTCGACTTGTTTTGTGGTCCTCTTCACACCCCTGCTCTGTGTCCATAAGGTTGTGAACCACCCTGTATTTTAATTACACTAATGCGATTATTCCTGTCTGTAACCAAGTTAGAGTTGAAAAATAGCACCGCATATATATTTATGAATGTTATCTGAAATTCGACAAACATTGTAGACAGACACGTCTGTATAAGTACACCTTACCACCCCAAAAGTTTTTCTTGCAAAAAGTTATTAGGGATTACTTGGAGAGTAAAACAAAAATATCCGAAATTTCTTTTGCCGTACACTTTACGTGCAAAGGCATTTTTGAGTTCTATGAGGATAATGATCATTATTTAGTCTTAAATGTAAAATAAATAAATATCAAATGTACATGTAAACAATGTATTGATACAATAGATTAATAAATCATAGAGTAATGTAAATGAAAATAAACCCAAAAATTTACTATACTTTATCTTCTTGTATACAAAATATGTTATATTCCGTAAAAAATTAACCGTAAACGAAAAGCAATTGGACACAATTATTAAATTTAAACAAAACTTAAAATGTAAGTCAGATTCGTAATCACATCAATTGAACTGCCTTGATTGGTGAAAGTAATGTTCAATAAAAGACAAAAATTAAATGTCGATTTCTCAAGGATTTACCTAAGTTTGGCTCGTTAAATTTAGAGACTCTCGATCGGGAAGTTTCAAAATTGCATTAGACGGTAATTTAAATATTTCCTTTCATTAGCATTTTATCAAGCTTATAATACAAATGGGTCGAATTCGAGCAAAGTTAATTATATCGGTATTTTCTTAAGATAGTAAATTCTGAAAGCATTTTTATTTAAGTCGCTTTAAGGGCTGGATAAGCAGTACAGTTCTTGACTCAATTAAAGCAAATAGAGAAAGCAGCTTTTAAAAGACTAGCAAATGTTTTAGTTTAAGTTCGAGTCTATGTTATATAGGGAGATTCAAAATTGTCGTCATTCCTTTTAAGGACTTATAGGGGCTCACTTGGAGAGTACTAGAACAATATTGAAAACTTTTTTTTCGAAAATGTGTAGAAGATATTAACAGTTGAAAATCGAATTATAACTTTGTTATTAAGTATTATTTTAAAATAGTATCATGTTTGATAGGAAGCCTATTGGAATACTTAACCATTCGAAAAGAAAAATTACGATATTTGCTTCAAATTATGAAGATTTTTTAATGTTAGAAAAGTACTCTTCTACAATTTTTTGATGAAAATTCAAAGCGGCAGTGATGTTTTTTTGGAATTATCAGGTAGTTACAGGTAGTTTTCAATATTTTTCCCGTACTCCAAGTGGGCCCCTATAACCCCTTAAAAGGAATGACGCCAATTTTGAATCACCCTATATAACCATGTCAGTTCCGTAGTGCGTTGCCTTCCGAATGCGGTCAAAATTTCGATTTCACATGAGTTTTTTCAAAAAGCTGTCTTAATATTCAGTTCATTTTTTATAGGCAAAGGAGGAAATTGGTCGCAGGTGTCGTGTGAATTATCGCGTCCTTATGGGAAATATAAAATCATTGTGGCCCTTAAGGGAAGTCCGGTAGTGTTCCTACGTGTTAACTGCAGAATTAAAGTTTCCTATTCGCAGGGAATTTTCATTGTTTGTAGTGTGAAAATGTAGTGAACTTTTTGAGCATTAATGGGTAGAAAATGGAGGATGGAGCGCCAGATTGCAGAAAGCTGGTAAGAATGATTTCCAATCTATAAATCTTTTAGCTTCAACTAAGTTTCGTTTTCGACAAGGCAACTGAAGTTCTATGGATTCTTTGTATTTCTCTCTTAACTTTGCTAATTTCAAATAAATTGACTTTGGACAGATTTCCTATTGTACTAAACACGTTTTCTTCTCTCTTTCCAGGTGGCACGATACAACGGTAAGTTTCGCATTACTCTTTCAATGGAAAGAATGGTCCACCATAGAAAGTCTCTAGTTAATGCACTAAATCTGACATTAAATTAGTTTCAATCAAAAAAACAAAACCTGATTTTAAAGTTTTACAGTCTAAAAGTAAAATCAGTGCCGTTCTTCTGTGAACTACACTTTTTATCGTCTTGTAAGGTAATTGGCATCAATTGTTGGTGTTTTTCTGCTGTGAATTCTAACTACTCTCTAAATTAAATGGTTGTTGAATTCTCATTAGAGATTGCTCAGATTTACAAATTAATTGATTTTTAAATATTTAAAATTTTGAAATAAAAATTTGTCAAATTGTGACTTAGTTTGAAGCTTCTTTCACAAACTGTACACCAATAGGACTTATTAATATTGCATAGTATCATCTATCAACATATGAAGTTATCAACAATTACATGTTTCTACTGTTACTACAAGACTCTTGAGTTCGTAGAATAAAATAATTTTTAGCCTTTCATGTGAAGCCATTGTATCGAACGTGCATCTACGCCTTGGAATACTGACATTTTTGCTCCCAACTAACACAAAAAAAACTTTATTGCATCCTCCTTGTGTTTGCACAATCTATAGGAAGTTAAGTGTAAACAGAAAATAAAATTTTCGCTTACGACTTTATCTTATATGGTCGTGTCTATATTTAGAACGGATAAGGCATGGTAAGACTCGTTTCCCTGAAATACCTGCAATACAAATATTTGTTTTGGAATTTTGTTCTCAGACATTTTACTTGCTGGTTTCTGCATTTTTTGAGCATTTAATGTAGGTCTAGCCTTCTTATCGTCACATTTGAGCATACGAAATATAACACATATCTTGGCCTTTTGTCACTGCTATTCATGATCGATCGGACTTTTATTTGAACTCAAGCTTTATTTCGTGAGTGATAATCATGAACGCCTATAGACCTATTTTCAGGTAGGTGCACCGGAAGTGCTGTGATAATGCCATATCAACCAAAGGTGTTTGGTAACTTTTAGTTTATCTGATTGGCTGACACATAAGTTATAACGTATGATCACTGTTTAAGCAACTTCATAATCTAACGCTCATAAATTAAGCTCCGGTCAGAGTTTGATTTCATGTGCTTCCAATCACTGGGAAAGGACAAACTATGAAAAAAAAATCTTATATTTTGTTAACATTTGGTTTTCTTCTAAATTTGTATAATACATTACAACTGACAAAAAAATATTGACTATTTTTGGACTAGTACTACGAACGTTCAACATTGTTAGGTAACTTTTCCTTCACGAGGTGTATTGCCACTAGAGGTGTCGAAATAGTAACTAAGCATTCATTACTCGAGGAAACCGGAAGTGACAAATACCGACTCAACAACGACATGATTACTTTCAAGACTTTTATAACTTTACGTATTAGTTTAGTATTGGGATTTGAATCTGGTTTTTCATTCAGTATTTTAAAGATTTTAACGATCGTGGTTGATGCGACACCAACACGCTGTTTACATGCGTTGATTTAATATTTGGGATACTTTAATTAATTCAATTATTTGGTGTTCGGTTTTAGTACGACAGCGTTTGAACTTCAAATTGTGTAATTTTACAGTGAGATACCAAACTATATTCATTTATGTACAATTTTTTGTCTGTCAGAATGTGTTGACTGAAAATTGATAAAACCATGTGACTTTCAAGTTTTTTGGAAAAATTAGTTGAAAATGTTGTTTATTTAAGTGGATTCTAACATACAGTTAAAAAAATGATTGATTTAGGAATCACTCTGTATAGCGTAGTAAAATGTATATATTTTTTCTACATTAGACATCTGCAATGTTCATAATCTCAGAAAATGCATCTTAAACAATTACTATGAATAAAAAAGTAAATAATTTCAGTGTTTATCGTTAATATAAATTTTTCAAATAATGCCGGATTAAAGTTAATTGAAAATAATTTGCATCGTTTGATTTTTCAAATAAATTACCTTATTAAATTTAGTTTAAATTTTTTTTTGTTACGGAAAATATAAGAAGTGAAAAAAACCGAAAACTTTTTTGGTATAACTACGAATTTACTCTATGAAAGTCACAAACTGAACTAAAATGGAAAATAGTACTTATGATCCGTTTAGCACGGTAATTAAAATAAACAAAATACCGACTAGTTTGAATTACTAATTCACATCAAAGTAATCTAGAGTAACGGCATTCAACATCTTAGGCAGATTCCTTGAATATATTTTAGTTAAATTGTTTAGCAGTTTCTGGTTTGGATCTTACTTTATTTTCGTATCTTTAGCCTTCTCTATTTTCATCTAACTGATTCACTGTAAAACAGCAAATACACTTTTAGCAAATAAATTTAAACAACTGATGTTTCTATATCCATATATTTGTGATATTCGGTTTGTCACAGCCAATATAACATTTTGGCTGTATTTATAATAATCGCGCATTTTAAAATTATGTAAAAAGTGACTGCATACTTATGGAGATGTTGTCTGAGAGTGTTTTGATAGTGCAGGAAAAATTGTCAAGATGTAATTATCACAGAAACGGAGATATTTTCCAAAAACAGAATCGTGACATCGACGACAGTGTTCTTATTAGCATCTGCAAATAAAATATATCTGTTAACATGATGCGAATACTTCTTGCATCACGCGCAATTAAAAAAGGGAACAAGCGGAGCTGAGGAATACATTTATAAAATAAAGGAGAGGATTTTATTGCCAGAACTATAAATTCATCACCTTAATCGGCTTAAAATAACTGAAAGCATCAAAATTAAAGTTTCTTACATTGAGTCGTCAATGAAATCGTATAAATACCTTGCGCTTGAATAGTGAAAAGAATATGCCCTAGTTTGCCAAATGCAGCCCAAGACAGCCCGATTCTTCTCGAAATATCAGCCGTTTGATTTCCTGCCCCGAACTTAATCTTGTGTCCGAGATATACGTACTCTTCAACAACTTCTAGTGGGTGTCCGTTAATGGTGGCAGCGATATGACTATGACTCATGATTTTTGTTTTTTCCAGGTTCATCTCCAAACCCACAGCCATAGATGCGTGGTGCAATTCCTACATCATCTGTTCTAACTGATCCTCATTACTACTTGCCAGTACGATGTCGTCTGCAAATCGAAGATGGCTTAGATACTTCCTGTCTATGCCAATCCCTTTCCGTTCCCACGACAAGTTCTTAAAGACACTCTCCAAAACGAGAGTATATAATTTAGGTGAAATTGTTTCACCTTGGCGTAGACCTCTTTTGACTGGGATTTTGTCGGTCACTAGATCTTCTTGTATTTTAACGTGAAGGGTAGCATGACTGTAAGTATATTCGATGATTTTTGCGTATCTGGAATCAATTCTAGCTTCGTCCATGGTTTGCAACACCGCCCACGTTTCCACCGTGTCAAACGATTTCCGATAGTCGATAAATGCCAGTCGATAAAGGACAGTTTGGACGTGATCGGTGGTACTGAACCCTCCTTCTAAATCCGGCTTGTTCGGTCAGTTGATAGAAGTCAAACTTGGTACTTTCGTTATAATTTTTGTAAAAAGTTTGTAAAATATGAACAGCCATTATCGGTCTGTGGTTGTTAATGTCTGTACAGTCGCCCTTTTTGTACAGTAGCATTACCCCTGCATTTCCCCAGTTATCAGGCATTTTCCCCTCTTCGAGGCACTTGTTTAAGAGAAGAAGTAGAAGTTCTCAAGTGCTGCACCTCCCGTCTTTATCATCTCGCACGTTATCCGGTCTTCTCCAGGGGGTTTTGGGTTTTTCATTTGGTGTAAAGCTGCACTTAATTCCGATACGATTACGATTAAAGGCATGTCTTCTGAACCTACAATTATGACATTTTTGTTTCTTGGATTTAGAGGATTTGGAATAGATTGGCTATAAAGTTCTCGGTAGAAGTTCTGAATGATGTTCTTGATGCCTCTTTCTCTGTTAGAATGTCTCCTTGATTGTTATCCATTTTGTGAATTAAAAGCTTTCCTTTTGACCTTTTGGATCGCAAGGTTTGCATGCTCATGCCGTCCTCTATTGGTTCTTGGATTTACCGGGTGTTAAACTCTCTTAGATCTTTGCGTCTTGCTCTTTTCACACTTTTACTTAGCTCTTCGTGTAATGGTGAAAGTCTATATGTTCGACGTCATAATGTTGGCTGTGTTAATGCTGATTTTTGAAAATTTCCCTTGTTTGTCCTTAAAGTTTACTTTGTTAATTGCAACTCGGATGTTGTTGGTAATTTTTTCCGCTATTTCGCCAATTTGCTTGCTATGCAGAAATTCTGTTGGTTCTAACCTTTTTTCAAGTTCTTTCTTATATTCTTCCTCGTTTTTCTTCAATTCTTTCATCGTCGGTGGGAGCTCTCTTTCGAATTTTTTCGAAGTTTCTTCCTTTCGATTTGATCGATGATCGCTGTCCGTATCAAAGCGGTTTAGGGCGGATACATCGTCACAAATATGTTTGTCTGAAACAAGTACATAAACAATCTCGTTTCTAAAAGAACTATCGGGGCTCTTCCATGTCGATTTCCTTTGAGGAGGTTTTTTAAAGAAGGTATTCAAACAGAACATTTTTCGTTGTTCAGAAAGTCTATCATATCTTGTCCTCTTGCTTTTCTTTTCCCCAGGCCGAAGTTTCCGATGTTTGGTGGATCTAGGGTTGATTTTTGTCCAGTCTTTGCGTTAACATCACCTATTACAATTGTAAACCTAGCTTTTCCGCGTTCTTTTTCCTCGTAGAACTGTGAACAATAGCTTCATCAGGTACTGAACCTGTGGGTGCATAAGCCTGTTATACCTGCATCCTGTATTGCTGTTCAGAGCAATCACGATGTATATAACTCTGTCTGATATAGCGACTGTTTTGCATATGAAATGTTTTATCTTGCTATGGACCAGTATTGCCACTCCGTCAATGTGATGGTTAATTTCGGAATTTCTTTGGAACAACATATGGCCAAATTTGAGAATTTTCTTAGATTCGCCCTTTAACCTAGTTTCACTAATATCTAAGATATTCCATTTGATATTTTCCAGTTCGTCCTGTAGATTATCGAGATGTTCTTCGAGTCTCGTTGCGTATGTTGTAGGTTGCAATTAGGTACACCCTCCCAACAGCATTTTTTGGGATTTGTTTTCTTTCTGACAAAGTCAAAATCTTGCCTCCCCTAGAATCCTTGGGACAGACTGGCGAGTCAGTGCAAGATTCTCAAGTAGCTGCATCTCTACGAGCCTGGGGTAATTTCTTTTTGGAATTTTGGCTATTCATGGTAGTGTTTGGAATGATTTGGCAATTCAAATGCCGCGCTTGCCGTGCGCGTGTTGGCGAGTATTTAAGTCAGCCGCTCACTCTGAGACAGACGCTGTTTGCAGCCGCCCCATTTGGAACAGACGCTGCTGTGGTGATTCGTTGATCCGCGAGTACTTATGTGGCCAGGCCTTATTCGTACCGTTCCTGCATATCTACAGGACCTTTCCCAATCAGCCATTGGGACGCGCCGGCTGTGTCAGGCTTGAGACCCCCCATCCTTTGGAGTCTCACCTATGTTTTCTGTCTAGCCCCTACTCAATTCAATGCCGAATATATATGTGAGCTATTCGCGGTACGGGAAATGAGTTCAAAATGGAAATCGATCAAAAACCACATTTAATTAAAAAAAGTTTGAATTTGTTCTTACACAGCACAAATAACACTACTGCTCTCTAGTTTATTTTGAGTCATTTTATTTCAAACAATACAAAAATTCGGAACCTTAGCTACTATTTCTTGCAAACTATTAGGGCGGAAATTCAGAATGCTCCCAGAAAGCAATCCAAGGCTTTAATCGAATAAGAGTGTGCGGAATTGTAGCAATAAAACGTTTGTTTTCTGAAGTTTGGGGTGTTTTTTGTTCGGGGGACACTTTCAAAGCTCAAGTATGTAAATAAACTTTTTTCTAAACAGTATATGCAGTGTGTATTCTAAATGGTTGAGATTCCCAGCAAAAATCCATCGCGAACATCTACTCTAATGGCAAGTTTTTTTTTCGGGTATTTGCTACACAGGGTGACCTTACTTGAATTAAAATGAATTTTTGTTTGCATTAGACAGTGTCTAAGGAACTTATCAGAATTCGCATCGACAGTCAATTTGGCAAAACCGGTGTGGATGTTTCCAAAATTACGGCACCAGGTTTTCACATCGGTACGACAGTTCCTCTGGAACTAATTTAATAGTGTTCGGGTAAAGTGCTCTATTAGTGGATTCATCCCACTTGGAGTCTCCTCAAAAAAACGTGATTTGATACTTATTAGGCATTGTGAACGTTCAAACTATTCAAGACGAAGCGTACTAGTCACAAAATTTTAAATTTTTCTTTTATTTTGACACATTTGTTTTAATTTGCTATTTCAATCTAGTTATGTCGGAACTATCAATGGAAGCCAATAATGCACATTCTGTTTATGCAGCATTGACATATGACTAGCTAATTCCTAATTGCCATTTCTTCTCATTAATTGTATCCTTCAGCAATGCTAAATCGATTGCCTAAATAAAACTTAATTAAAAAAAAAACAAGTTCACGGCTTATAGTTGTGTATTTGGTTATTTTTAGTATTTTTTCCACTATTTCTATGCATTTGTTATGCCTTAAAATTATGTTTTACGGTTTACTTTCAGTAAACGTCTGTTGGGCAATGTATGAAATAAGTATGTGCTTTGCGAAACAAATGTATTGTTTTATTTCGTTTAATATTATGATACATTTGAAGGCAGTACATTTGTATATTGAACAAAAAGTGACTTGTTGAATGTTTTGTGATGTTAATATATGTCCCTTAAAGAGATCATTTCACTGAGACGGATTGTCCTGATAATCCTGTCGATGTGACCTGAAGAAATCAACGCTATTCGAACACTTACAAACGCAACTGACTACTGGACAATAAAATAATTTTTTCTTGTCATTAGAATTGGAAAGTTTATTTAATAAGATTATTAACCTAGAATAAGAGAATTTTCATCTTTGTTTTTTATTTAGATTAAGACTACATGTATTAAACAAGGGCAGAATGACCGATAGGTCGATAGCCTTTTTTTAGAAATAAAGATGTTTTCTACTACTATAACGCTCTTTCAGGTGATTATCTATTTTCTAAAGCTTTTCCTTGGTCTGCGGTCATTTTTTAGCAACAAAGGACCTTATTGGTCCTTTCTTTGGAGTCGAAGCTTGTTCAATATATTTTTACATAGACATTAGAATATTTAAACTAAGCTGATTTAAATTAAATTGAATTTAAACTAGAAAATGAATATTTATAGTTTAAAAGCGCTAAACGTAACTCCTAGAAGTTGTTTGGAAATTATTGTAATAACTAAAAAAAATTATTATAACTTGTTAAATAAATATAATTTAAATTTGTTTTCATCCTTGCATTATTTTGTATTAATCTTCAGTTGTCAGCCTCAAATAATATAACAAATAAAGATGACACAAATTAAATATTGTTTATGACCAAATAATAGAGACTAATTTTTATTCAATTGTTCAACATGCAAGGGGAACAAATAACTCATGCAAACCAAACTAAATCTATTGTTTTTCGTGATTTTTATAATTCAGAAAAATAACTACACAGCCATTTTCACTGGCATTCTGCAATGCGATAACTGGTCATAGAATTCGACTATAAAAGCATGGCTATATTATCATATTTGTTTTCTGTTCTTATTAATTTAATTATTGTTGATATTTTATTTATTTTTATTTTATTTATTTGGACTCATACTGTAAATCTTTGAATTTAAAGCTAGTTTTGGGTGTCTATTATTATTATCAAACACTATTATTGTGCTAAACAACATTGCCGTAATCAAATCTAATATAATTAAGCTTATGGCTATCTTAAAATTATGGTTTCCTTTTGAGATTACTAATGTACAGGGTGTACCTCGAATAGGTACTGTTATCCGTAATTTGAAAAATATCATTACATTAAAACCGAAAATTTCATGTAGTGCTAAAGCAGCTCAGCCCTAGACATCTAAAATATATGTTTTAAGCGACACTTCAGGTTATACCGGAAATTAATATCAAGTCCCTTATTTTAAATAGAACGCCCTGTATATTCCTATAAATTTAAGTTCTTCCAAAGATTTGGAACACTTTTTAATTTATGAAGTTTTATAACTATTGCTGACGGTTTTACCTACCATCTAAACGTTGTTACCGATTCGTCCGAAATGACCAAATATGCAGCAATGAAAATTTGTAGAGTCAAAAATTTGTACAAAAAGTTGTAATTTACTTAGGTAAACTTGTATAAGGTAAAAATTGTCATATTAAATATTAAAATAACTAACATTTTGTGAAATTGTAGCCCTCCAGTTTTCTCAGAGAAGCGTGTTCCGCTTCAAAATAAGTATGCCTACCTGCATAAACAGATTTAATTTTATTTAAAAAAAAACACTTTTTTTATTGTGTTTAGTCAATAAATAAATTCATAATAGTTATTTTATGATTGTTGCAATTAATAAATAATGAATAACCAATTATTTTCCGTAAAGCATAAGCCGTAACACTTGAAAATTATTGAACAAATACCTATTACTACAGAATAATTAGTAATTTTTTGAAATACAATTCAATTGTACATTTAAATTATAGACAAGTTAAAGGAAACGGGTATTTATTTTTGGAGATGAATTGCTGCTATTCAATGCAAAGTTATTTAATAATAATATTCCGAATCAGGAAAAATTATTCAAATCAGAATCACCAATAAATCGAATTGCAAAACCATATAATTAAAAGTATGATTCGACCATGATGATATTTAAAATAAAAAAAAACTTACATCAAGATACCGTATCTAACAGAGTTTACACATATCTAACCTGAGTTTGATTCTTCTAGAATAATAGAAATCTGAACAACTACAAAGACCATGTAAAAGGCTCATCTTCAAAGAGCACTACCCCTCTCAGGCAGCATTTGAGTGAAATCCACGTGAAATAATGTCTATTTTTACTGTCGTCGTTTGTTGGTCTAGTTTACCTTGTATATTAACAGTACTATTTTTAAGCATTAATTGGATGACACCAAAAGAAATCTCACAGAACCTAACTCTCATCCTGATGTCGAACACATAATAGGACTTTTAAATACTAAATAGGTATTTACATATCCCCCAATTTCACTAACTGCACAACAATGCCGCTAATAGGGGTAGGGGTGTCGTTCCACCCCCAAACAAGATAAAGATATACAATCAATCTGTCCAATAACCCCTGGACAAGGAACATTTAAGCCATATGGTTTTCTAAATTGCAATTGCCCGTGTCTGTCTTGCACGGAATTATGGCAGTGACAATAGAGATAAAAAGTTTTATGGGATTGTTTTATGGTTGTTTGGGTAGATAGGGTGCAATATGTTGTGAATTGTTTATGATTAACCAAGGAAAAATGTTTGCAACATATATTTAAGTGGGAAAATGAAGCCCCTCTGGGGTACGATATTTATCTGTTCTTAATTCTTTCTTTAAGAACAGATAAATATCTTTCAAACAAAATACATAGTTTAAAACGAATGGAAACACACACAATAACTATTTTCTTTTTGTGTTCATAATTTTTATAATTTCGGATAAAAATTTTGATATAGTTTTTCCCATATAAACAAAATATTTATAAGAATTAAATAAAGTTATTTATTATTACTATTATTAAATAAAATTTTTCTAGGCACGGCGTTGACAGTTATGTGTATCAGTCCGATACCTTTTTCTAATTGTTGAATGAAAAAAAACATTTCTCGCTTAAAATTCAGATTTTTGTAAACAATTAAAAAATGCATTTGTCAGCACATGTTTTTAACACTCACCTGTACGCTTTCTTATTGGCATCTACTTCTGGATCTTACAGAAATCTACTGTTTAACTCGTAAATATCGTTTTCCACATACCTATATTTCAAAGCCTACACTCATTACGTGAGTAGTAGTAGTAGTAAACATCTTTATTTCTAAAAAAGGCTATCGACCTATCGGTCTTTCTGCCCTTGTTTAATACATGCAGTCTTAATCTAGATAAAAAACCAATATGAAAATTCTCCTATTCTAGGTTAACAATAGTAGTAGTAAACATCTTTATTTCTAAAAAAGGCCATCGACCTATCGGTATTACTGCCCTTGTTTAATACATGCAGTCCCAATCCAGATAAAAAACAAATATGAAAATTCTCCCATTCTAGGTTAACAATGCTATTAAATAAATAAGATTTCAGTGGCAAGAAGAAATTATTTTATTGTCCACTAGTCCGTTGCGTTTGTAAGTGTTCGAGTAGCGTTAATGTAGGGAAACGGAAGCGGGATTGTCTGGTTGGTCTTGTAAGACAAAGGGGATTCAGTATGGTCCAGTTGAAGGGGTTGTTTGTCCATTTTGTCTGTAGCTGTATGAGTCTTTCCGAGATCTTTGTCATGTTTGTGCGTTCGTATAGTAGTTGGGTGGGGGGGTTGTGTAGTGGGTTTTGGGGGTGTCTTATTCGTGTTATTAGTCTTAGTGCAATTTGCTCTGTTGTTTGTGTATAACGTTTTGTCCTTTCTGTTCCGTTGGTCATGAGTACATGTCCAAAGTCTAGCAAGGGTCTACAAATAGCTTTATATATTTTGGTGGCGGTATTTGTACTAATTCCTCTGTCTTTGTAGGTTAGTGATCGGAAGTGTTTCGCTCTCTTCATTGTTTCTGCCCTGATGTTTCGCATGTGTTTAGTGAATCTAAGTTTGTGGTCGATTGTGATTCAAGGTATTTTACGTCGTTTTTTGGTTGTGTCGTTTGGCCGTCTGCTGTTATTGTAGGGGAATCAGCGTTGAGTCTGTGGTTTGTGAGCAGAAGTTGGTTTTTTGACGCGTTTGGTGTTAGTCTCCATTTATAAAACCATGTCATTGTGTTGTTTGTTAGTGTTTGGAGTCTTTGCGTTGCTCTCTCAGTAGTTTTGTCATGTACAATAAGTGCCGTGTCGTCTGCGTATTGTAATATGTATGCCGATCTGTCGATTTGATTTTTGTCTGGTAAGTTGTAATTGTATATGTCATGGCAGTATATATTGTAGAGAAACGGTGAGAGCGGGAATCCTTGAGGGAGCCCTTGTTCAGGGGAAAAAGAAAATGACAGTGTTTTGTCAATTCGTACTTGTAGTTGTCTGTTTTCTAGTAAGTTCTTTATGGTGTGTAGTAGATATGTTGGTGTGTGTAGTTTGTATAGTTTGTATAGTAAGCCTCTATGCCAGACACTGTCAAAAGCCTTGTTAATGTCCATAAACAGGCAAGCTGTCTTTCTGTCAGTTAGGTGGGTAGTTTGTATATTGTTGGCCAAAATAAAGAGCGGATGAACAGTCGAGTGATGCTGTTTGAAACCAAATTGGTAGGTAGGTATATATTTTCCAATCACTTTTTCAAGCCGCTGCTTTATTATGTATTCAAAAATTTTGCTTAGTACTGGAAGTAGTGTAATTGGTCTGTAGTTGCTCGGTTGTGTATTGTCCAGTCCATTTTTGGGTATAGGGATTATTAAGCCGTTTTTCCATGTTTCTGGGATTCTGCCATTTGTGATGCAGTTGTTCAATTCAGTTAGGATCAGTTTGTGTGTTTCTTGAGTTAGGCTTTTCAAGACTTTTGCCTTAATTTTATCTTTCCCCGGTGCAGTGTTCTTGATGTGCGCTAGGGCTTCATCGTACTCTGTGTCTGTGATCAGTGTGCAGGCATAGTTTGGTGAGTTGTTAAAATAGTTCAAGTACCAGTCGTTGATCAAGTTCCAGTTGTCATTGTCGAAGTTAGGGTTTGTCGATGTGCTGAAGGCCCTTTGATAGTGTCTGGCGAATGCGTCCGCTTTCTCTTTGTCTGTGTAGCGTTCTATTCCGTTTTCGTCAATTGTGTCAGTAGTGCCAGTCTTCCTGTATTGCGCCAGTTTCTTAATTTTTCGCCAGTATGTTTTGCCTTTGTCCTTCTGTATTTCTTTACATGTTTCTAGCCATTTGTCTTGTCGGTATTGTCCAATCATAGTTTTAATGTTTCTGTTAAGTTGGTTCATTGTCTTTTTTAGGTCGTTATTTTGAGTGTTTGTATATAGTCTATACAGTTCTCTCTTATGTTTTATTAGTCTCAGTATGTATTTGGGTAGTGTATGTCGGTAGAAAGCATTTTTTATTTCCGGGCTAAATTTTCCTATGGCTAGTGAAAGTTGTTGTTGTATGGTTTCTATTGAAATGTGCTGTGCTTGTGTGTGATTGAAATGTGCAGTCATGTATATGTTGCTTCACTTTGTCTATGTCAGTCTTTGTTAGGTTTAAGTTTTTCTCTATAGGAGGTGTATTGGAGGTAGGTTGCGTATGTTGTAAGTCTATGTTAAACGTAATAGCCAGGTGGTCGGATCCCAGCTCGTTGGTTAAGTTTATGTTGTTGATGGTGTTTGTCAAGTTTTTTGTGTGCAGTAGAACGTCTGGTGTTGAGTCTGGGTTTGCGGGCATCAGAAAAGTTGGTGGGGTGTGCTGTTTTATAAAGTCGGAGTTTTGCAAAAATCTTTTAAGTTGTTTCGTTTTGTTCGTGTTCAAGTTAAAGTCGCCTATAATTATTGCATATTTGTAGATGTTCGCCTTAGTCAGTATGTTTTGTTCTAGGTTGGAGTGTGGGTGTATGTATGTCAGAAATATATGTATCAGGTCGTTTAAGTATGGTATGGTAAAATGTAGACAGTCGTTCAAAGGGTTGTTGAGAAAAGGAGGATTTGCTCTTCCAAGTTTAGCTGTTGGTTTTAGGAGAGCTGCGACCCCGCCCCTGGCATGATTGATGGTATTTCCATGCCTATAGATATACTGCCAATTTCTGTACGTTGGTGTTTGTCCTAGTTTGGTTTTAGTCTCTACAAATATGCAGCAGTCTGTGTCGTTTTGTTCTATGTAGTTGTAAATAAGTGGTTTTTTACTGTTAAGTCCGTTGATGTTCGCGTAAACTACTTTCATATTGAATCTTGTATTTTTGTTACTGTCTGTCTCACTTGTTCGCAGGGTCATTACGTGAGTTTAATCACAAAATTCACACTTTATAACCGAACTGCTTAACTCGACTTCATAACCCTATCTGCCGCATCCGATTTCATTCTTTAGAAGGTTTACTGATTGAATATGAACAATTTTATGTTAAAAAGGAAAGCATCCTGGTAAAAATGTCCAAGGTTGATAGAAGGAACAGACGTAATCTTCTTTAACTATTACCTGATACGGGGTTCTTTCTAAAGTTCAAGATCAACAAAAATCTGTACAAATCTGGACAAAACCATTAAATGGGTATCCATGCCATGTAAGTTTTTAACCCTATCAAGCTCGAAGGAAAAAATTATCCGTAGCTGGTGAGTTCAGAGTTCAACACTCAGCTACTCAGTTGCGGCCACTTTTACTTCCTTTGGCAACTTTATCTTTCTCCGTAGAATTAATTTGCATGCAATAAGCAGCACACCGGTTACACTCGTCTAATATGTTGAAGACGCGACCAATTTAAAGTCCTCCTGCGGATAGTAAACTTGTTGCATTTTCAACATTGCTGTAATTTTACTGATGTGACAAAATAAAACGTTATTTAAGGACTAATTACAAGCACAATGTAACGCTGATATAATTGTCAACAAATTTCTTCATAAAAAATAAATAGATACATAATTTTTACAGCAAATAAACAAAAAATTGGCGTTATTTTCATCAAGTTTTGTAATTATTTATTTGTAATTAAAAAATGGTTAAATATAGATACTAATAGTTTACGAAGTGTCCATTGAAAGACTTTTAGATTTAGACTATTGATTAAAAGGAAATGTTAAAATTGCATCTTCGAAAGCTTATACAGGATGATTCAAAAGTGGCGTCATTCCTTTTAAGGGGTTATAGTACGCAGATTGTGGACGATCTAGAGGTGCCCGGGTTCCAGACACAGAGCCACAGGTATTAGAGATAATTGCAGCAGAGCCTTCCAGGAGTGCTCGGAGCATTGCACAACCACTAACACTTTCCCAGGCACCGGATAATTGTCCCTATAACTCCCCAGAGGAAGGGCCACATTCCTACCATGTATGTAAGATACACAAGACACAAGGACACATTATATCTCTGATCCTCCGAACACCGGTACAAATTGAGCAAGAGTTAATTAACCGAATACGAGAAGCTGAACAAAAGGTGATCCCAGACTGCGGCGAAGAGTGCACAATAAAGTGATTAGGGAACAAACATGTCTGGAGTTAAACGGGCAGAACTTCGTCAACCTCTTGAGATTTAACAACTTAATTGTATGCTATTTGATTAATATTGATCATTGATACATAACCTTACACAGGAGGTTTTTGTTGACAGATGTGGGGGATTTAGGTATATCATATCTCGTCTGCCCCAAAACGGATGGCAGCACTGACGGCAAATTGACAGGGTTATTCTAACCTCAACATATTTCTATTGCTTTCTCTTTCTTTGTTTTGTGTTTATCCATGGTTATTACAACTTTCAATAATTAAGAAGTGACAGGTATTTACGTAATGTTAATTAGGCAAATTACCTTGAAAAGCATCGTTGCCGTAATTCTGATCTAGTTTTTGGCAAATATCTCAGTTTTTGATAAGAATTAATTTTTTTATTATTTTTCCTGTACTCCCAAAACACTCCCCGACCACACCCCCAGAGGAATGACGCCACTTTTGAATCACCCTGTATATTCGAGAAATAAACCGAATGAATTTTAGCGTACTTTCCAAGTGAGCGCCAGTAACCCATTAACAGAAATTACGTCAAGTTTGAAATTTGAATCACCCTATATAATACTGCCAGTGCCACGGATACCTCATATATTTGTGCGGCCTTGAATAGAGTAGGGGCTGGATAAAAAACATAGGTGAGACTCCAAAGGACGGGGGCATCAACCCCGACACGGCGCGTCCCAATGGCTGATAGGGAAAGATCCTGTAGATATGCAGGACCGGTACGTATAAGGCCTAACCAAATAAGTACCAGCAGATCAACTGAGGCACTACGGCAGCGTCTGTTCCTAATTGGGCTGCTGCAAACAGCGCCTGCCTCAGAGGGAGCAGCTGACTGAAATACTCGCCAATATGCTAGGCAGGCGCGGCGTTTGAATTGCCAAATTCTTCCAAACACAACCATGAATAGTCAAAATTCCAAAAAGAAATTACCCCAGGCTCGTAGAGATACATCTATCTCAGAATCTCGCAATTCCTCGTCAGTCTGCCTCAAGGACTCTGGGGGAGACAAGATTTAGACTTTGCCAGAAAGAAAACCAAAGCAAAGAAAAATCCCAAAAAATGCTGTTGGGAGGGTGTTCCTAATTGCAACCTACAACATACGCACGATGAGACTCGAAGAACAACACAGACTAAGAAAATTACAGCTTTTGAAGCATTTCTAAGGAGAAAACCGGAAACAAAGCACTTGAGAGTATTTGGATGCGCAGCTTACATGGCGATACTAACTCAACTTCGTAAAAATTGGGACCCAAAAAGTAACCAGTTATTGTTTGTGAGTTATGATGGATTGTCAAATAATTATCGATTATGGGACAAAAATAAAAGACGAATAATCGTCAGCTGTGATGTAAACTTTAATGAAGAAAAGTTGGAAGGAATCAGTGAAGAAAAGAAAGACATTTTGAATTTTCTTCTCCATTACCAAGTTGAAGAAAATGTGGTTTCTGAAATCAATGAAGAAGAAAATGATCCAGATCTAGAGCTCAAAAATGAAAATGAAAATAATGAGGAAGACGACAGGATACAGCTTCGTCAACGAAACCTTTTAAGCCGACCGCATTACTACGGACCGGCCATATATTGCTCAATTTTAATTCCAGAATCTTACCAAACAGCAATCCAGTCAAACGAAAATAAAGAATGAAAGAAAGCAATGAAACAAGAAATGATCTGATTGACTTGATTTATAGGTATTAAATAGCATATAGATTAAGAGGGAATGTTAGAATAAGACTATTTTACTTATTTTATAGGCAATTAGGTTGGTATAATTTTTGTTTAGCGCGAGATTTTCTTAGTCGTCGTCAAGTCGTTGTCACGTCGTCGTCAAGTCGTCGTGAAGTCGTCGTTAAATCGTCGCTGATGCGAAATCGCTCTGTTCGGAATTTACTTTGTACTTTATCAATATACTATTTATTCACGTTTATGAGTGTGTCCACTTTATTTCACCAACAGTTGTTTCTATAGACAATTCACGTAAAACTTACAGTCGCTTGTAAAAATGCATGCTCGCTAATTTTCCTAAAAATAAAATAGATATTTGCCCGTACTCTCCATCCTTGCCCCACTAAGCATTCGAAAGGAATAACGCCAATTTTGAATCTCTTTGTATATACAAATTTTCATTTAAAGTGTTTGAGGATTTAGTTCAATGAATAATAACGATTTTACAACTACAGTAGTAATTGCTAATTAACACGAGTCACATCTTGTTCTTCATGTCACTCGACTAAAGAATTTACTGCTTGTAACTTACACTCACTAATTATCCTTTTAATGCTTGCAGCTGTTTGCACAAATCGCTATTTACCTATTGACATTAGAAGTGCTTGTAAACATACTAAGATCTCTTAGAACATTTATTGACAAAAATAATTATTTTATATTATTTAATTTCCAAATACAACTCGAACACGCGACAAGTAGTTTTTCAATTATTTACCATTCCAACGCCAGTTCCATAAATCCACACAGTTTTATTAAAATTATAAACACCAATTAGGTTCTTCGCAAACATTAGTTTTATTAATATGTTGTGCTGCAAATATTTTTATTTAACTTTCAATTTATCAGATACAATTCATTTGAGCAGGAGCCAGAAACAATATTTGCACGATAATAACAAGTTAAACGTTTGAAAAACCTACACCAGTAATGAATATTTTTCATATTTTAGTTTGAATACAATTCGTACGGAATTAAGTTTACGTTTACACTGTGAAAATATTTAATCGGTAGGTTATAACAATTCCTTCTTCTATTTGTTTAGTGATTAAGCTTTCACAGTTTTTTGACAAGTACCTTATTTATCTACAAATGAAACATACATTTGTGTTTTTGCAACGATGAGGCGCTCAAGATGGAAACACATGAAATACTCAATTAACTTTTATTTTTTGTTTAAATAGTGTATCTGAAAATTCTTGAAAATATAATTAATTTAATAAGACCTTCAATTTAGATCTCATAGATCGGTGAGAGCTGTCACAAGGTATACACCGCTGTTCGTGTCATAATTTCTTCACATTGGTTTGAAATTCTCTTGGGTTCAATCTCTGCTCAAGCGAAATTTTCCTTCAATTTTCGTTGTATTTTCACTAAGTGCTGTAAAACTCAGTGAATTAGACTTCCTATGTGATTACTTGGCTAGAATAGGAAAATTCTATATCTCAATCCGTTCAGGTGGTTTATGCATAGGTCCGATGACGTGAAAGGTTGGAAAATGTTTAAATTTTATCCGATATAGAATAAGTTTTAATATCGTTTTAACTGTTTTAATATTGCAAATTCAACTATGATTGCGCACATAAAACAAAAATAAGAAATAATATTTCGATTTCGAAAACATTTTTGGAATGCTCTGGGGATCCATTGAAATAACGAAATTATTATCCAATCCTTGATCTGCATATGAATGGCGAAACTTTGACAAAAAGAAGCAAGATAAGTCAAAATTGCTTCTTGTCTTAGTTTGGATAATACCAATTTTTAAAACTAAAAACACGATCGGGTTGAAACAGCCATTATGAGATTTATAAATATTATAATGTATTTACTAATTTCGAAATACATTTACTGATCTGGCAAAAAACTTTCTTCGTCTTTAGACCTAAGGGGGTGCTCAAACTGGTGAGCATTTCAAGTTTTTGGAAAATCATCACTATTAAAAGAAAGAACCCAGTTGAGTAAAAATATTCATAATGGGACCGATATTTACTAAGCTCCTATCGCTCAAGATTTTGATCTAATTTTATGAAACTTTTAATATCTTTAGACTTTTATTTCTGAAGATGGTGAAAAGCTTCAGTTGCTAGGGACTAGGGTGGAAGATCCGAATTATTAAAGGAGAAATTCCAGTTGAGTAAAAACATCCAGTAGTAGTAAACATCTTTATTTCTAAAAAAAGGCTATCGACCTATCGGTCTTTCTGTCCTTGTTTAATACCTGTAGTCTTAATCTAAATAAAAAACAAATATGAAAATTCTCTTATTCTAGGTTAACAATCTTATTAAAGAAATTTTCCAATTCTAATGACAGGAAAAAATTATTTTATTCTCCAGTAGTCAGTTGCGTTTGTAAGTGTTCGAGTAGCGTTGATGTACGGAGACGGAAGCGGAATTGTCTAGTTCCGTTGGTCATGAGTATATGTCCATAGTCAAGCAAGGGTCTACAAATAGCTTTATATATTTTGGTGGCGGTGTTTGTGCTAATTCCTCTGTCTTTGTAGGTTAGTGATCGGAAGTGTTTTGTTCTCTTTATTGTTTCTGCGCTGATGTTTCGTATGTGTTTAGTGAATTTAAGTTTGTGGTCAATTGTGATTCCAAGGTATTTTACGTCGTTTTTTGGTTGTGTCGTTTGGCCGTCTGCAGTTATTGTAGGGGAGTCAGCGTTGAGTCTGTGGTTTGTGAGCAGAAGTTGTTTTTTTTACGCGTTTGGTGTTAGTCTCCATTTATAAAACCATGTCATTGTGTTGTTTGTTAGTGTTTGGAGTCTTTGAGCTGCTCTCTGAGTAGTTTTGTCATGTACAATAAGTGCCGTGTCGTCTGCGTATTGTACTATGTATGCCGATCTGTCGATTTGATTTTTGTCTGGTAAGTTGTAATTGTATATGTCATGGCAGTATATATTGTAGAGAAACGGTGAGAGCGGGGATCCTTGAGGGAGCCCTTGTTCAGGGGAAAAAGAAAATGACAGTGTTTTGTCGTTTCGTACTTGTAGTTGTCTCATTTCTAGTAAGTTCTTTATGGTGTGTAGTACAGATGTTGGTGTGTGTAGTTTGTATAGTTTGTATAGTAAGCCTCTATGCCAGACACTATCAAAAGCCTTGTTAATGTCCATAAACAGGCAAGCTGTCTTTCTGTCAGTTAGGTGGGTAGTTTGCATATTATTGAAACCAAATTGGTAGGTAGGTATATATTTTCCAATCACTTTCTCAAGCCGCTGCTTTATTATGTATTCAAAAATTTTGCTTAGTACTGGAAGTAGTGTAATTGGTCTGTAGTTGCTCGATTGTGTATTGTCGAGTCCATTTTTGGGTATAGGGATTATTAAGCCGTTCTTCCATGTTTCTGGGACTCTGCCATTTGTGATGCAGTTGTTCAATTCAGTTAGGATCAGTTTGTGTGTTTCTTGAGTTAGGCTTTTCAAGAGTTTTGCCTTAATTTTATCCCCTCCCGGTGCAGTGTCTTTGACATGCGCTAGGGCTTCATCGTACTCTGTGTCTGTGATCAGTTTGATAGTGTCTGGCGAACGCGTCCGCTTTCTCTTTGTCTGTGTAACGTTCTATTCTGTTTTCGTCAATTTCTTAATTTTTCGCCAGTACGTTTTGCCTTTGTCCTTCTGTATTTCTCTACATGTTTCTAGCCATTTGTCTTGTCGGTATTGTCCAATCAAAGTTTTAATGTTTCTGTTAAGTTGGTTCAGTGTCTTTTTTAGGTCGTTATTTTGAGTGTTTGTATATAAAAATGTGGAACGCTTCACGATTTTGCGTGGCATCCTTGCGCAGGGGCCATGCTAATCTTCTCTGTATCGTTCCAATTTTAGTATATGTACCGCCAAAGCGAGTACTAAAAACATCCATTTTAGACAGATATTTACTATGCTGACACAAATAAGGAGATCAGGCGATTTTGATGAAACTTTCAACATTCTTGCTACAGTTGGGAAATCGCAAATTTTTAAAAGAAATCGCCATCGAGTAAGAACATCCACTTTGAGACCGATAATAAATAAACTTACTACGATATTACGATTCTCGGCGATTTCATTAAAACTTTCAACACTCTTAGAAAAACCTTAAAAGTATAATACCGTGTTGAATCAAAGTTGATTGGAATGTGTTAACTTTCGACAAATTTCAAAAGCAAAGTGATTCTGAAACCCGACGATTCTGAAAACTGTATAATAAATTTTCAATTTCAGATCCCCTAAAATACACGCACGGCCAAATGTAGTTATTTGGATACTTTAAAATTTTGTTAAACATGAAACCGATATATACAAGACCCCGGTGTTAAATCTAGATTAAAAACTTACAAAAATCTGCTAAATAGATTTAATTACAACGAATTATCAAGTATAAAAAGAAAATCACAATACGGATGCAAAAATTTTAAAAATTAAAAAATGCAATTTTTAACGAACAACTGAAAATAAAAAAAAATCAACAACATAATTAATATTCAGTATTTGAGCCTCTACTTCTTAACGACGCATTCACACGTCTATTCATTCCAATAATTAAATTACTGATTACTTCCTGAGGGATATTTCCCCATTCCTCTGTAGCAGCAATAATAAGTTCTTGGACATTTCTTCCTGGATTATTCCGATTGAAAATGGTTCTTGAGACATAATACCAGACGTGTTCTATGAGATTCATGTCAGATGACATCGCCGGCCAATCTAATCTTGTGATGTTTCGGTTTTCCAGTACTTCTTGAACAGCTCTGGTGTGATGTGGCCTGGCATTGTCATCCATAAAGATGAACAGCTCCCCTAATTCACGATTTAGGGGCATAATTACAGGAATAATAACATTTTCAAAATAATAATAGGCACCTGTTATTGCCCCCAAATATAAATAAGTGCTGTTCTTGTGTTCCACCGCGGTATGGAGTTATTATTGTTGTGTATATTTTCCTGACCGTACTTCAATTTATTTCAAAAAATTTTTCCTGGGTTTCAGTCAATTTTATTGTTTATTATTTAAAATGTTACAAATACGTTTCGGTGTCTTTCTCCACCATCATCAGTTTGTCTAAAATATATATTTACAGTTATCATCAATTTAACTAAAAAACTTTCATCAAAATTCACATATTAAAATACAAATCACACACATATTAAAAAGTACATTAAGAACATTGGTTTTCAGGTGATGAGTCAGGACAAACATGTCTGGGAAAAGACTAGAATCTATTGTTTAGAGATTTAAATTTAACTTACGTGTATAGTTGTTTCTACCTTCACATTTGACTGGTTATTGAATTCCATATTTTATTCAATATCGAGCGAGAGAACAAAAAAACTGTTTATACTTCGCCTTTTCTTTGCATTCTAGGAATTGCTCTGCAATTCGTCAATATCAGGTGTTTATATTTCATTTACTTGGTCCAATCAGTTCATGCATGCGATCATTTAATTAGTGTGTGATACACAGAGCTAAGATTGTCTGTGTCTGATCTAAAATTCATTGCATTCTGATGCTTTTTAATCTGTATCATTTCATGGATTCTTCTCTTATTATAATTGTTTTCATTGATTAATATTTTTGTGTTATCGAAATCAAAACTATGTAACTTTTGTTGTGCATGTTGCAGCTTTTCTGAAGCTTTAAAAACATATAAACCGGAAAAAAAGATCTTACTACAAATATTCAAACAAAACTAAATAAAATAATAAATTCATGGCATAAAAATAAATTCATAACGGATAAATTGAAACGAACACTGTCTTGCAACAACGGCCGAGCACCATTTATATATGGCCTGCCAAAGCTTCACAAAGCAGGCCACCCATTGAGACCGATAGTTAGCAACATAAATGCCCCAACTTACCAATTATCTACATATCTGTCATATGTGTTGAGTAATATATTGGGAAAGTCACAATATCACGTTAGGGCTCATGGAGTTTCTGTGAATTTATAAAAAAGCAGAGAATACCTGAGAACCATCGCATAATATCACTTGATGTAGTATCGTTATACACAAACATCCCAGTAAATTACTCAATACAGTGCATAAGGGATAAATGGGATGAAATAAAAGAATACACATCATTACCCGAAAATGAATTTATTGGGGCGGTAGAGCTGTGCCTTAAGTCCACTTACTTCCAGTACGAAGGCAATTTCTGTTCCCAAATATATGGAGTAGCTATGGGGTCTCCCATAGCTGCAACAATTGCAAACCTTGTAATGGAAAGTCTGGAAGAAAAACTAATACCAGATTTGAATTTTAAGTGCGAACTTTTTAAAAGATACGTAGATGACTGCATGATGTACCTGCCAAACCAAAAAGTTCAATACACACTAGATAAATTTAATGCATTCCATGAGACCATTAAATTCACCATTGAGGAAGACAAAAACAAATCATTGAACTTTTTGCATTTGACGGTTATATGTGACGGTAATGGGGAAATAAAAACAAACTGGTACACAACGAATGTATGGTCTGGTAGATACTTGAATTACCAATCATATGCACCTATACAATATAAAAAAAGTGTTGTAACAGCTCTTACTGATAGAGCGATTAAATTGGCACATTATGGATATAGAACAAAAAATCTTGAAAAAATAAAAAAGATACTAATAATGAACAACTATCCCAAAGCTTTCTTCGAACCAATTATAAAACAAAGAATTAATAAAATCGACAATTCAAATAAATGGAACAACATAAATAATATAAATAAGAAAAAAGAAGGTGAAATCAAGTATGTATCATTACCGTACATTCCAGAAATCAACACGAAAATAAAAAATGTTATAAAACCACATAATATTACTATAGCGGAAAAAACTAAAAACAACTTGGCAAAAGAATGTTTCACAAAATTTAAACCTAAGAGCGATAAGTTGGACACACCTAACGTAATATACAAGATTGACTGTTTGAACTGAGACAACACATACATAGGTCAAACAGGACAATATTTAAAGAAAAGAATATACGAACATAAATATAGCTTAAGAAAGGTTAACGAAAATGGAACAGCATTAGCACAACATGCACAACAAAAGTTACATAGTTTTGATTTCGATAACACAAAAATATTAATCAATGAAAACAATTACGATAAGAGAAGAATCCATGAAATGATACAGATTAAAAAACATCAGAATGCAATGAATTTTAGATCAGACACAGACAATCTTAGCTCTGTGTATCACACACTAATTAAATGATCGCATGCATGAACTGATTGGACCAAGTAAATGAAATATAAACACCTGATATTGAGGAATTGCAGAGCAATTCCTAGAATGCAAAGAAAAGGCGAAGTATAAACAGTTTTTTTGTTCTCTCGCTCGATATCGAATAAAATATGGAATTCAATAGCCAGTCAAACGTGAAGGTAGAAACAACTATACACGTAAGTTAAATTTAAATCTCTAAACAATAGATTCTAGTCTTTTCCCAGACATGTTTGTCCTGACTCATCACCTGAAAAACAATGTTCTTGATGTACTTTTTAATATGTGTGTGATTTGTATTTTAATATGTGAATTTTGATGAAAGTTTTTTAGTTAAATTGATGATAACTGTAAATATATATTTTAGACAAACTGATGATGGTGGAGAAAGACACCGAAACGTATTTGTAACATTTTAAATAATAAACAATAAAATTGACTGAAAGCCAGGAAAATTTTTTTAAAATAAGTTTTAATGATGTCGTGCCCATTGTAAAAGGACACTTCGGTGGCGATGAGTTAACGAAGGAACTCTTAAAGGCCTTGTGGGAAGCAATCCTGATTGTAAACGTCTTCTGCTGATTGTAGCACTGGATATCACACGGTTATGCGTTCCCTGGAACTGAGATCTGAGTCCCGGTAGGATGACTGAACGCTCTCTACGGACTAATTGAGAAATATAGCGATCTTTTCATTTCGTGGCAACGCTAGGACAACCAATTCGAGGTCTAATGGAAGTCTAAGGAAATGTGGTACCTAGATAAACATTCTTCCCACAGAGCAATAATTCTAGTCCTATCAAAAGCTGACAACTCGTTTCTAGGCATGCTACACGATTCTTGCACTATTTAAATACTAATGTCGGTTACTAGTGTAAGTTTTGCAATTTTAAAGGGGTAAACAATTTTTTTTGGAAATTCCATAATTTCTTTTAGTTGTAAACAGGTAGATTTTATTTAACAATTTTATATCAAATAAATGTATGTAGTAAATACAGGTGGGGTGCAAGTGAGTGTATATTAGCTTTATTCTAAAATACCGGGTGTAACATTTAACTTGAGACATCTAAAGATCTCGAATAATAAGCACAAGATTTTGAAAATCGAGTAAAGTTTTGTGAATGGGCACGTTACCAAATACAACAAAACCCTCCTTTTTTTTGTTACGTATTGTTTTCCGACGAATCGTCATTTACTAAATCACGGCAACGTTAATAGACACAACATGCATTACTGGAGTGTAGAAAATCCGCATTGGCTTCGACAAGTTGAGTGCCAGCGTCATTAGACTGTCAAGGTATGATGTGGAATCATTGGCAGTAAACTTACCGGTCCCCACGTAATTGAAGGCAAATTGAATGGTGAAATGTACCGGGACTTGAGCTTAGAAGTACGGAATACCATGTGGTTTCAGCATGATGGTTGTCCAGCACATTTTGCGGTGGTAGCACGAGAAACCCTTGATCGTAAATTTAGTGATCGTTGGATCGGTAGAGCTGGTCCGGTGAACTTGCCTGCTAGATCACCAGATCTCACTTCGCCAGATTTTTTCCTGGGGGGCTATCTTAAAGGCAAAGTTTACAAACAAATACCAACGACGATGCTTGTGTCGGTATTCCAGCAGACGTACTTACATCCCAGTTGTGTTCGGTCGCTCGAAATATGAATTTATCAGTGTATTGAGGTTGAAGGCCATCATTTTGAGCACTTACTTAGCTAAAAACTAACTGTAAAAAGTTTTTTCTGCATTTTTTTAAAGCAGATTTTACCAAACATTCCGCTAAGTTATGAGCGACGGGAAAATAAACTGTTGTTGTTTTTAGCGCCATCTGTCGTGAATCAAAAAAAATGTTTTAAACAAATATTACGTGTTTTTAGTCGCAGAACCTGAATCTGCAATAATGTGCGGCGTGCCATGTAAAAAATCAAAGTTCCCCCCCTTCCCCCGACAAGGAGGGGCAGGGGAACACTAGTTTTGTCATCAATGTATTTCCCCCGCGAAATAATACAACTTTGATACTAAACATTTTTTCGTAGAGTGCTTACTATTCAAGATATTGCGATGTCTCAACTTAAATGTTACACCCGGTATATAATCTTCGATGATATTATAGAACAGTAGTTTAAAAGCCGTCGCTTTTCCAGTACACAAACTACGTCGAAATTATTCATAAATTAATGTCATTAAAAAAAAGGATGTAAATTGTTTACTCTGTATTTATGGTTCATTTGCGTCATAGTCGGCGAAGGTAACATTGATAACGTTTAGCCTAACTCTTATCTTTTCAAGGTAATAAAGTACCAGGACAATGTTAACAGCCAATTTTAGAACGAAATGAAGACTGCTTCATAATACCTAGAAAAAAGTGAATAAAAACATAGGAAACACTTAAATTATGAAGTATGTACTGATTATTAAAGTAACGACTAGGTAACAAAAGCAAATATATAGAACCAGTAACTGCTGGAAAATTCGTTTTCAAAGTATTTATTTACCTATAAATATTAAGTATGATTTTAAAAGTCCAAAGTTTTGAATGTACTTGGTATGGTTCAACGGGGTAAATGTCTTAACATTCTGGTTATTATCGTTCCAAAAAAAAACGTACATGACTATTTGGCTGATCAGTAATGTTATTTTAGATAACGAGCATGGTAATTCTAGTTCGTTTCTTTTTCTGTTCTGATTCAAGTTCCTCCCTGTTATAATAATTACAACAGTAATAAGCAATGATTATTAAAACGCATCAACCACAGTTATAATATAAATTTCAATTGCGTTTATTTCAATTAGAACTAAGTTAACTGTTTTGTAGACTGGAGCGGTATAAATTCCAAAATCTTCTGCTACTTTACTTTGAAAGCCTGAGTCATTAAGATAACAATAACATTTTTCATTTTTTTTAAGTCGGTGCTTCTCCTCTTCGTTCTTGATTTATTGGTGGTAATAATTGTCCTGTCTTATCTATTTTTCTCAACTCACACTTTTATAAAATCTGCTATGTTTTCATCTATACTCAAATTGTTTAGTATTTACTGCGACTCACAATGCATAAACTACGCATTATTCACTCGATTCGAAGTAAGTCCTTGGGAATTGCAAGTCTTCATTACATCTGAAAGTACCTGTTATATAATAAAGCAAATTATTTTTTTCAATAGACAATGATTGCAGTTTTATTCACTCGTTTTAAAGTATTTACTTAAGAATGCCCTGGTACAAGTACTTACAACTTTTTATTCAGATTCGGATCAGCCCATTACCAAATAAAACAGTTGCCTCAAATTTTACTATTTTCGTATTTCGCAATCGTCCATCAGAGCAATTAATTCGACTAACTATGGACCGTTTTCGCACCACGTTTACTCTAAATGATAATACGCATCCACAGAGACAGTGCTGTCTCTGTACAGTGCATACAGTATCTGTACAGTGCGTACAGAAGAAGAAATTGCTTCTGTAGAGCGTAGCGTAGGGTCCATCCACTTTATGGAAGATTTTGCGGATAGATCTTGGTTTGCGTGCTTACAAAATCCAACTCGTGCAAGAATTGAAGCCACACGATCACCTAACAAGGCGTAGATTCGGTGAATGGGCCCAAAACAAGATTGCCCTTGATCCCGATTTTCATAAGAAAATTTTGTTTAGCAATGAAGCTCACTTTTTGTTGAATGGCTACGTCAATAAACAAAACTGTCGTGTTTGGAGTGAAGATAATCCTCAAGTGCATGTTGAGACACCGTTACATCCAGAAAAACTGACTGTTTGGTGTGCTTTATGGGCTGGTGGAATCATTGGTCCGTATTTCTTTAAAAACGATGCTGGTCAGAACGTTACAGTCAATGGTGACCGCTATAGAGCCATGATTACTGACTTTTTCGTTCCTCAATTGAACGAACATGATTTGCAAGAGCTGTAGTTTCAACAGGACGGCGCAACATGTCACACAGCTCGTGTCACAATTGATTTACTGAAGGAAACGTTTGGTAACGCATAATTTCACGTTTCAGATCCGTGAATTGGCCTCCAAGATCGTGCGATTTAAGGCCGCTAGACTATTTTCTGTCGGGATAGGTGAATGTCGCTTGTTTACAACGATAAGCCCGAAACGATCAACCAGTTGGAGGACAATATTCGCCGCGTTATTGCTGATATACGGCCACAAAGGTTGGGAAAAAGTGATTGAAAATTGGACCTCGAGATTAGATTACGTCCGAGCTAGCCGTGGCGGTCATATGCCAGAAATCATATTTAAATTATGATGCCAAAAGATTATCTTTTGAATAAAGTCAATTTCATGTCAATTTTAAAAATTCATCCTTGTTTTATTCCATTTCAAAGTTCTATACCTCTAAAACAAAAGCCATTATTATACTTAAATGTTGTCCATTTAAAAAAGTTAAGTTTGGTTCACCACTTGAATTTGAGACAGCCTGTATGAACTGATATTATCTTAAAATAAACTAGACCTTAATATCTACAACTTTTGTATTTAATATTTTTCTCTAGAATTCAAATCGTATGTAAAAACGGGGTGACCAAAGTTCAATCAGTATAGGTTATTAACTGGAAACCAGTTGAAAATCAATATAGAAGATTTACATAGAATAGGCCTAAAAGTTTGCGAAAAGCTCAAATATGCATTAAAAAGAACGGCAATCCATTTAAAAATATATTAGTTTGGTCTCCCACTTGAATTTGAGACCCCCCGTATCAACTGATGTTCTACAATCTACTATCTACATCTGTTCTAATATCTACAAGTTTTCTATTGAATTTTTTCCCTGTACTTATTCGACTTTATTTATTACTTGATTTCCAAATTAACACAGCAATTTGGACCTTGCTTCAATCTTCACAGTTACTTAAGGAAGTCCACAGTCTATAAGGAATTAAAAAATAACTTCCAAAAGGGGTTAACCGGATCTTGCAATAATCGACTCTAAAGGCATTTCCGCAGTTTTAGAAAGTCAACTACATTCTACATCTATTAGTTCAAACACCATGAGATGAGTGTTTTGTAGGGCATTACTACGTCACATTACTAATTCCAAATTATTTTCTTAATAAAAATAAATAAAGGCTTTAGATGGCAACGTTCGATCCATTTTGCGTCAAGTTTTTCCGTTACCTTGCTTCTATCGCTGTAAGAATGTATCCATGCATATTATCGACCATTTATTGATTTTCTTTTTATCTATAAACAATTAATTTAAATTGATAATTGAGAACAGTAGCTGAAAGAAACATTGGCGTCCGATGATCACAAGTTACTTTTCGTTCTTGGTTTTACAAAGAGCTTCTTTGGCAAATTTTTCCCCAACCTCAATATCTTTTTTCAAATTAGGTACTATTTCGCAGAAGAGCTTCTGTTCACATTCACTCATTTTTCCGATTCCCAAGTTTTTCTCCACGCCATTTTGCCCTAGTATTAAGGGTGTAGCAAGATAATTCAGTTCTGGGTGGACGTCGCTCTTAACATATGCTGATTCTATACAAAAAAAATAGATATTTATTAGTGGAGTAAATTGTTTTTAGAAAAAACTAACTGTATCTCGTGGATTACATGAAAACTTTATTATTTCATGGGGAAATTAACGGAGCAGATTTTCTAATTGGAAATACTTGGAATCTATAACTATATCTTTTAGAAAAATCACAGCGGCAAACATGTATCCAGGCATATTTGTTGGAATTGGAAAAACTCTCTATCGTCTCTGATCTAATTATTTTACCTCTTTTTGCTGCACTCCCTAAATATATAGGAAAGTAATTCTTACCTACAATATTAGACTCCCCACCAATTGCTCGCAGGAGAGCAAAAACTAGTCTGGAAGTTGCATAGGCAGTAGATAGGGTTGCCGAGCCTTTTCCGGCTTTTGCTTCAACTACCTCTGTGCCACCTTCTTGAATTCTCTTCATAAGTTTCATTAGTTTCTCCCCTTCAATGCAAACTTTAGGATTGGCCCTACAGGTTTAATGTAAGAAGATAACTTATATAGTTTTTGAAAAGCCAGTAAAGGTTAAGCTACCTACTTGGATATTAAAGGAAGAATGGTATTTCCAGAATGTCCACCAATTATAGGGACAGTCACATCTCTAGGGTCGGAGCATGTTAATTCTGCTATAAATGTCGCGGCTCTAACTGAATCTAAGGTAGACACTCCCAAAACTCGTCTAGCACATAGCTTTCCTGCATCTTTAAGAACTTCACATGCTATTGGAATCAATGAATTTAACGGGTTTGTTACGATCAGCAAAATTGCTTCTGGAGAGAGTTCTGCCATATTCTGAAATGATCTACGTTTATCCCAATGTATCTCTTATTTAACGCACGATTACCTTGGCAATATCAAAAATAATTTGAGCATTAGCTTTAAACAGATCACTTCTTTGCATGCCAGGCTTTCTTGGCAGCCCAGCGACCACTATGATAATATCAACACCTCCTTTGAGCGCGGCACATGAAGTTTTTTCAGTAAAATGGGTGACTTTTGATGCAGTTTCAATGTGAGATAAATCCATCGCAACACCTAAATTCATGTTTAAAGGTAAATGTGATACTCTTTAAGTGTTTGAATTTATTGAAACTTTTTCATACAAAAAAGTCAGCTTTATTAATTTGAGACGCCATGCATCTGTTAAAATAATATTAAACTACGTTTTGATGGTTTTACGTTGATCTTCAGCAGAATTATTTCTAAATTCATTTGGAAACTAAGCTTTGATGTTTTATGTCTTTTAAACCCGTTTTTCTTATGGTCGTTAAGTCTTAGGTTAACGATTGCTTTTTCTCCATCTCTTGGGTGGGCTTTCTATTCAATCAGTATTTTTTTGGTCAGAATAACTTACGCGGATGCTATTTTGTGATTTTAAAAGACGTTTTTTTGTGGATTTACGGTAAACTTTCTCTTTAAGGAACACTTTCGTGTTACACCTTTATGCAATTATATTTCTAATCAAGGGACATTCTGAATGGACATGGACAATAAATATATTTACAATTTTATAAAAAAAATGGACGGATTCACCTTAATAAAAAATATTGTAAAAGTACATTCTTTCAAAAAAAAATTTTCAAAAACTCTGATCTAATCGCATTATGAAGCATGAACTTGATTTAACACACGCCTGAGTGGAGAACTCAGTAAGCTATTCTTAGTAGCAGAAATTCTCCAAGAGATATGTTCAATGCCCATAAAATCAAACTTTTCAAAAAAACGTTTCTGGTGAGCAGGACTTGAGAAAACTATTTACTAATTCTTTTACTTGCAAATTTAGCTCAGCAAATAGAGAACAGTAGCAAATGTTGCTCGTTGCTTCCAAGGAGCTTGTGTTGATTGGTTGTCAGTCGAATGGTATCACGATAAGAAATGAATGGTAACTCGAACAATAATGTCGGGGTGACGAAATAAATTTGACAAAAGATGCAGGAAATCCGCAATGTTCTTATATTTTTGGCAGATTTTCTTTTCAATCGCAATTAGCAGAACATTAAAATAATACTTTTGCCATCAATCAGAACGTCATTTTGCCGAGCATTGGACCAAGGCTTTTCTACAACTTTTATGTCGGACAGTTAAATGCCGGATTTTTCCTAGAAAAAAGATCTCGAAGATGCTGTGCCATCACTGCAATTTTGTGAGAAGCATCAAATGAACTCAGCGGACCTTTTGACTTATATGAGTAATGATGAAATTCTGCCTGTGGAGAGAATGGGTGAACCGAGTAGCTCATTCGAATTACAGCCGGTGCCAAGCCCGGATAAAAGAGTAGGGTCCTCAGGTCAGGCTAGCGACCTGCCAGAGGGTAATACAGTGCTCAAAGAAAAGATAACATAGCCTCGGACAGGACAGGAAAAACGATGACGACCAGACACGAAAAAGAAAACGATTATGGAAACAGAAACAAAAACCACTCAGACTTGAAAACGACATAAGGTGTGTATTGTGCACTTTCGCAAACCAAAAAGAAAGGCAAAGGCAACACAAAATGGCGACTACACCTTAATCTATAACGGTAAAGACAAGAACGAAAGAGCAACCTCCGGAGTCGGTCTACTCATACATGAGTGGCTCCAAAACAACATCCACGACACAAAATATATTTTCGATAGAATACTGCAAGTGACATCAGTCTACAAAAACCCAAACACACGCACCTACTGAGCGTCTATGCTCCAGATACCGGCAAAACGAAACATCCAGGCAGTACTAGATAACATCCCAAGACAAGATGAGGTGATAGTATTGGGAGACCTTAACGCTCGAATCGGAAACAACGTAGTACCCGGTGTTTAAAACCGATTCAACGAAGAAAGTAACAACGAAAGTATTAACGAACTGAGAATTAATAACACATACTTCCCTCACAAACCACAGTACAGATTTACATTCGAAAATACTCGAGGCCAGAAATCAGTGATTGATTACATAATTACAAATAAAAACATTCACCGAAATAGAATCCAAGACGTCAGAGTCTTAACATCTGCAAACGCGGAAACCAATCATAACTTAATACTGGCCAAAATAACTGCCAACATACACTAAAAAACAAACACCCGTTGAAATAAGCACAATAAACATTGAATCACTTACAGTCCCATCAACAAAGTAACCACATTGTAGAAACAGATAACGCTGAAGATGCCTAGCAAAAAATTAAATCAAACATGCTCAAAGCCGCCGAAGAAGCTGTTGGAAGAAGAACATCAAATAGATCTTCCAAACCAAATACAAAACCATGGTTTACTAAGGAAGTCAAAGGACTAGCAAACGCAAAGCGCAAAGCATACCTGAAATACAAATCACAAACCTTAACACTGGATGAATACAAAGCCGTAAGATATACAACCTACAAAAAAATCCAATACATTAAAAGAGCACATTGGGAAAGTTTCTCGGTAGACATGGAACATGACCTTTATGGAGGCCAGAGGAAGATTTGGAACATGTTAAGGAATAGGAAAAAAACAATCAACGAACATATGAACATGGCGAAAATTGCACTTAACGATTGAGAAAAACACTTCTGTCAACTCTATAGCGATGATATAGACGCAGTAAATCCTGACACAGAACCGCATACTAACAACACTCAAGAACCGTGGACCGTGTCCGATGAGAGACTGAAACAATCGATCACCAAATTGAAAAACCGCAAGTCCGCGGGAATAGACGAAATATCCAACAAATTACTGAAGCACGAAGGGAACACACTTTCCAAAGAGCTACAAGTTCTCTTTAACAAAATCATAGAATCTAAAAAAATACCAAACGAATGGAAAGAAAGCATAACCATTCCACTCTTCAAGAAGGGATGCAAAAAAGATCCAGAAAACTATCGAGGAATTACGCTATTAAGTTCAGTACTAAAACTATTCACTAAAATATTGGCAGAAGATATATCCTCGCATGGCATATGCGAAGAGCAACAAGGCTTCAGGAAAAACAGGTAATCAGTAGATGCCATCTTTGCTATCAGGCAAATTGCTGAAAAGGCTATAGAATACAACAAAACAGCATATATGTGTTTTATAGATCTTACGAAAGCATTTGACCGAGTAAGACTCACTGATGTTGTGTAACTCAAAAAGAAAAACGTGCACCCGAATATTTCAAGCATTGTGGCGGACTGGACCCAAATACAAGTGGAAGGCAGAAAGACACGCAGACTACCCATGCAAACTGGAATAAGACAAGGCGAAAGCCTAAGCCCCATTCTCTTCAACTTGATTATGGACGAACTATGATTATCCACTAGGGGACAAAGAAGTAAAAGTAATTTGCTACGCCGACGATGCCGTGCTGGTCTCAGAGGGTGAGGGCAACCTGCAGAGAATGCTTTATCAGTTCGAAAAGACAGCTACCAAATATAACATGGAGATACCGGTAGCAAAATCAAAAGTGCTAACCATTTCAAAACAGTCCAGGAGATGTAAATTGGCTATATACAATAAACCAGTAGAACAAGTTATGAGCTTCAAATATCTCGGCGTCAACATCACGAGCAGCAGATGCCTCCAAGAAGAAGTAAAGTCTCAAACAACCAAAGCAGCTTTAATATCAGGATTCCTTCGAGATATAATATGGCAAAACAAGCACATGTCCATTAAAAGCAAAGTTCGCATATATTAGGCCTGTGTGAGACCTGCTATGACTTACGCTGTAGAAACAAGAGCCGAAAACTCCACAACAAAAAGAATTATCCGCACAGCAGAGATGAGGTCTCTAAGATCCATAGCAGACTACGCACTCAGGGACCACAAAAGAAACGAGGACATCCGAGAACTTTGCGATGTCCAAGACATAGTGTGGACGACAACAGATTGCCGAAGATTGCAAGAGATGGTCTCCCAAGATCCAGCAGACCACCTGGACGTCCACCCATACGTTGACATGAAAGCTGGAAATCTTCATCTCAGATACAACTCTAAGAAAATAGAGAACAGGGCAGATGCCTTACAAAAAGGAAGAAGAAGGAGAAGAAGAGTAATGATGAAGAAATTTCAGGCATCATTGTTTTAGATTGTGTACGAGATTTGAATGAAATACGCGACAAAGTTGTTCAAAGTGGAAAATAAGAACACATACGAAATTATTGTTGTCAAGTCTTGTGGTACTAGAGGTATTAAACAGGTTTACGCAATGAAAATCCTATTATTAGCAGTAGATTCCAAAATATCAAAAATATAATTAAATAGACGCTTCACTATATAAATATTTTTATAATAGAGAGTATTTTCATTATTTAACAATGTACAAAAAATTGAAGCAGAAAAAATAATGTTTTATTAATATATGTATTTTTATATTTGTGATACAAAGTGTCTCACGAATATGGGCTGCTATGGGTAACCCGACAAACACAGTTTCAATCATTCCGAAAGACCCATTTTTCTAACTGAAGCGTTTGAAGCTGAACAAAAATAAGTACCATTTTCCATTAACTTGCCTATAGTTAAATGATTGTCTTTGAACTTGTGCAGGCTTCTGTGAAAAAAATGGGGTATATGATTAAGATTTTATATCGAAAATTTAACATTTTATTAGGAGCGATTTGCATTAATGTAGGACTATGTTTGCCTAAGTGGATCACACTCTTTTTACGATTCGAAAATTCCAAATGCATAATATTTTATGATTTGGAAATTGGCGTTCGTCATTTATTATAATAAAATCCAAATATTTCCAATGCCGTTAGAGATAGAGAGATAACACACATACATGCATTAAAAGTGTTCTGAATCTTTGATATAAGGCGTTGAATTTAAAATAAGCGACTTGACGTCTACTTCCGCTATAACCGAAAGTGATAAATTTAAAAAAATATTTTAAATATGTAGAGCTGAGCCGCTTTTGCATCACCTGAAACTTTTGGAATTCTAGTAACCCTGTTTTTTGAGTTACAGGCAGCAGCCCACATTCGTGGGTCACCCTATATAAAAAGGTAACTAAATTTCGACTTTTCATTGCTCGAATTTAGCTTAGTCTCTTAAAATGGACCAATCTCTTTAATTGACACTGCGTTGCAAGCCAGGTGTCCCTAATACACAGAGTTCACGGCAGGTAATTTATTTGCTTTTCTAGATTTGTAAGTTTTTACATTTTAACATATTGAATTTGCATACCATTCAATATGTGAAACCAGGAATTTGCTATGACTAATATCAAAATAATTATATACATATAAATATAGTTACTTTAAAGCACAAGCAGATTATTCTAATTAGGCGGTTTTTGATTAAAACTTTGAATAATTAGTTACCAGGAATGTTAACAATATCATGAAGTCTGAGTTCTCCAATACCGGGATTTAGCTTCAGAAGTAAAGAGAGCGGTTGACCAATTCCTCCGGCAGCTCCAATTACAGCTACAGAGTGCTTTTTGGTCTTTGTCGCACTAAGGAATTGTTTAGCAATGTAGCTGACACGAGCTGTTCGGGTGCACATTTTATATACGAACATTTTTATGAAACGATGTCAATTTTAGATTGTACCAGACATATATAATGTCAACTGTCACTAATATCACATGATAAAAAATAGTGTGAAAATTAGTGAAAATGCATGTGAAAAAAATAGTGGTAGGACTATTGTAACTGGACAGACTCTTAACTAATAAATAATATTAATTTAAGTGCTCTTTGCTTATTCACTCGCTGGTTTCTCGCACATAATTGTAAATGAAAAGTTAAAAAAGTTACATAATAAGAATCTCCAAAAATTAAAACTATTTTTGAGGAACAATGAGAAAGTGATAATAGATATAAACCCATCAATGAAATATGTGCCGATATCTACTACATGTGATATCATGTATATATAGGGTGTACAAAAGGTCTAGAAACGCTTTAGAGCAACATTTAAAAAACCAGTGTATAATAATTTGGGTGAAGTTAAGAAACAGCACCAAAATGAATCCCTCCACCCCATTTCCTGTGGGTGGCACAGGGGGTACTCTTAAATAGAAACGCCTACCTCTTTGGCCAATTTGCGTTTTGCGCAATTTTGCAATTTTTATTTCAAACCTTCTTTCGATTTACTTCAAATGCCTCCACAAAATCTACTTTCCTTCTTAATTTTATGAAAATATTCGTTTTTGTCCACCAACTTCAGGTGAGTACCCTCACCTCTTAGCATCAGGTGTGCTTCATTCACATTTCATTTTATATTCGTATTGTTATTTTCAATAACACCCAGTTATTGCTGTGTCCGTAAAAGAAAGAATTAAATATATTCGTATACTGCGACGGTATATTAGCTAAACGCAGGACCTAAAAAGAAGCTGCTCACATTTTTAGTGACAGTTTGAAAGTTCCTGCACGCGCCATTGATCATGACCAAACATCCGTTCGAAAGATCGCTGTTGCAAACCACATTTTTATATTTTATGTAAATAAATTAATCCGCAGAAGGAGAAACTGACGCAAGAGCATCTGGGGGATGATATTGACCGAAAGTTAGAATTTTGTGAGGACATTTACTATTTGGACTTGGTTTCTCTGACGAAGCTACATTCTATCTAAGTGGGAAAGTTAATAGACACAAAATGCGATATTCGTCCGGTGAGAAACCTCATTAGATAAATTATTCGCATACGTAGTATCAATAAAATGTTATGTTTGGGCAGGAATATTCTTCTTCCTCTTGTAATAGGGATATCCCCTGTGTATATTGCAGCTTATTCCTCCTGGGATCCGGACGTCCAGCTCTCTTGTCATCTTTTTGACGATCTCCCAGGTGGTCTGCACCTATTTGGTTTTTGTGTTCGTGCCCATCTTGCTATTCGGTCCGGGCTCATTCCAGCGATATGACGACAACAGGAATATTGTACCATCAAATAATTCGTTGCACCATTTTCATCGATGTTAATTTAGCCGGTAAATGTACGTGCATGGAATAATTCCGGGACTCTATAATATCATTGGAATAGCGTTCGAAAACGTATGATTTCAACAGGATGGAGCTACCACCTATAAGCCATACTTTCTCCAGACGCTGTATTTCGCTTTTGCTAGACGATTCGTAGGAGGGGTGCGATTAAGTGACCATCAAAGTCACCGGATCTAGAACCGCTAGATTATCGGACCTATCTAAGGATCGATCAATTAAAAAAGAAAATAATTCAATGCTCGAATATCATATATCTAGAAAATATGCACATAGTTAATGATTGAAGGAGGTCATCTATTTCAACAATGGAAAAATTAGTTGACTCACCGAAATTCACAGCCTCAATGGTGAAAGACAAGAGAACCACCACGTATCGCAAGCACCCAAATGGTGAGACAAAGGGAGTGGCCTGAATCAAGAATTTCGATGGTGGGCTTGTAAGATATGAAGTATCCAGAATAAAAAAGTGTCTTCACTGTGTCAATTACTGAGCCATGAAAAAAGAATTTAAAAAACCATTTAATTATTTAAAGGGTTTGAGTTACGTATGTTTTGCGTTGAACCCAAATTTGCAAAAAAGTGGGGGTTTCAATTTAATATTTCAAAGCAGCGCTCAGTCTCATTTATAGGAGTATGGTGGTGAACTTATTTTGGTAGCATTTGATAGCTCCTTGCAAATCATTAAATGCGCGTTTTTTTCATTCATCTCTAAAGCTTATTTTTTAAGTTATTAAAGAGTTTCCATACTTTTTGGATAGCGTGCATATCTGTAAAGTGAAAAAATGCACCGCCAAGCAACTAACTTCAAAATTTGATCAGTCGCCGTTAGATTACTCTGCTTAAGCAATAAAGCAGAGCGTTAAGCAAAAAGTGTAATGCATAACGGAAAGTGAACATCGCATAATGAGTTTACGCAGTGAATCACAGGCATTTATATAATAGTTTTAAAAGCTCAAATGAAAAAGCCAACTTCTAAACATTAAAGCTAGTTAGAATCGCTACCTTGGAAAGGGAGTTTTTAAAACAAATTTATTTTACTTTCGATTGATATGGATTCAGCTTCAAGATACAACTAACTGTTTATTACAGATTTGTTCGAATTTATATTATTTAAGTGCTGAGGTGTTACATACCATCAGTGAAACTACAGAACAATATTTATAACGTAAGAGTAATTAGATACTTCCTTACGCTGAGTACGTGAAATAAGATATCATAACTGTACGTGAAATGAGATATCATAACAAGCTTGTGAACTGATATGAGTGATCAATTTCCGGTAAAACTATCAGTATCAATTGTTTTTGCCAAATATGCCTTTCAGCTTCTCCTGTTTTGAATGAATCATCGGTTTATTGCCCAATTTCACACTTTGCCAATTTGGTTTCAGAAATAAACGCTCTGCTCTCTAGTCATGAATAGTCTAAGTTATTGCTGGAAGTTTGGATGAGGGATTGGACACCGATGCCTCATTTTTTTGACGACAGGAACTTTCGATTGTGTATCCTCTGACTTTCTACGGCACAAGCTTGCGCTTATTTGAATGAATGAATGAATAGTATTTGATGAATAATATTTGTCTGCCAATTTCAGTCCATCAGTTATGGTGCTAGAACCTACCTCGCAAAATAAACCCTCAAACACAGTTTCAGTTCTAGGCCCCCTACTATACAAGCGGAGGATCCAAGCGGGCATCAGAATCACGTCTGAAGGTGCAACTTTTATCTTTCAATGTATCTTTTACCTTAGCAGAATGTCGATGAGCGGTTTAAATATTGCACATCCCAGGGGAGCCAAAAAGGAGCCTCCACGAGTGTATTTTCTAAAACGCAAAATTAGAGAATGCCGGCGCCCCCTGGAAACGTTGTCCGAAATGACAACGGCCAATCGTTCCACCACCGGAAATCACCAATGCAGAAAACTAAAAACAAAAGGCACTTTTCAGAGCCCACTCTGACACTTGCTAGCCTTAACGTTGAGGGAATCACCAAAAACAAAGAGGATATTATATCAGAATTATGTCAGACCCACAATTGGGATGTTCTGTGTATACAGGAACACCCCGAGACCAGACATCTCCGAGGCCCGAAATAACCGGAATGCGCTTGGCCATTGAGGCACCACATAACAAACATGGAAGGGCAATCTTTATAAAACCTGACATATCACTGACCTCTACAAGTAACACAGTGTCAGATGGCACCGAGATTCTGACCCTAGAATGCGGAACAATTACGGTAACGTGAGTCTATCACCCCCCGAGCACAAACCTGAACCTCACCATGCCAGAGAGCTTCGGAAGACAAAAGACCCAATTTGTAATCGGCGATTTCAACTGACACAGTATCAACTGGGGATACGACAAACCAGACAAAAACGGTCAACTGCTAGAGGAATGGATGGAGGCAAACAACTTCTTTCTCCTCCACTATTCGCAGCTACCCTGCTCCTTTATGAGCAAAATTTGAAAACGCGGCTTCACCCCGACAATTGTTTTGTTAGCGACAACATGCGGGATTGCTGTGTTAAAAACGTCTACGAAGCTCTCTCCAAAACCCAACACAGGCCCATCGGTATCCAAATCTTCCCTGCATTAAGGACATCCAAAATACCCTTTCAAAGAAGGTTTAACTTCAAAAAAGCTAGATGGTCAGATGTCACCAAAGAAATAGATGAGACTGTCAACAACATCATTCCTACACCCGACAACTACAATAATTTTGTAGCTGCTCTTCAGAAGGTTTCAAAAAATCACATCCCAAGAGGCTGCATGCAGAATTTTGTTCCAAGACTTTCCAAGGGTGATAAAGATATCTTAGCCGAATATAAAGAGCTATTCTCAAAAGATCCTTTCAGCGAGCAGACTATAGCGGGCGGCACAAATCTCATTACCGCACTAAGTGAATCAAGGCAAAATAAATAGCTTGAAACCCTGAAAAGAACGGATATGTCGAGAAGCAGCAAAATGGCATGGAATCTGATTAAAAAGCTTGATTGTGATCCAACGCAGAGTAAAAAACCAGGTAAAGTAAAAGCCAATCAAGACGCCCCCCAACTACTTCTAAACGGAAAACCCACCAAGAAAAGCCAAAAAGTTAAAATGCAGCGTAGCATCGATACAGAAACCAGCCACTTTTCTTCCCCATTCACAGTCAAGGAACTCAATGTGAGTATAAACTCATTGAAAAACGGTAAGGCGGCTGGGGTCGATGATATGTGCGTGGAGCAAATTAAACACTTTGGTTTGGGTGCCAAAGAATGGGTGCTGGAACCTTTTAATGACTGCCGAAAAACATTGAAAATACCTAAACCATGGAAAAACGCCAAAGTAGTGGCGCTTCTGAAACCAGGAAAAGACCCTGATTCGCCAAAGAGCTATCGGCCCATCTTTCTGCTCTGTCACCTCTTCAAGCTCTACGAGACGTTGATCTGGAACTGCATCGGTGACGTCGTGGACTCAAGGGTTATCCCCCAACAAGCCTGCTTCAGACAAGGCAAATCTTGTACTAATCAAGTCCTTGCTCTCACTGAACACATTGAAGAGGGCTTTGACGAAAAGCTTATTACTGAGCTTGTCTTGGTAGACCTAAGCGCTGCGTAAGACACAGTAAACCACCGTAAGTTACTTGCCAAGATTTACGAAACTACTTAAGACTATCAATTAATAAAGATGATAGAGTCTTTACAGCAAACCGACAATTCTATGTGACCCTGGAAGGAAAAAAAAGCCGATGGAGGAATCAAAAAAATTGCCTTGGCCAGGGAAGCGTCCTTGCGCCAATCTTATTTAACATATAAACAAACAATCAACCCACACCCTAGGACACGACACTTTTTCTACACGCTGATGACGCTGGTGTAGCAGCGGGGGGGTGGACCTTTGAGGAGGTGGAGGCAAAGCTGGAGGGCACTTTAGCCACTATGTCAGCCTACTACGAGGAGAACTCCCATAAACCCAACCCCCTTCAAACTCAGATTTGTGCATTCCACCTTCGCTCACGTCAGGCTGTAAGAAAGCTTAACGTTGTTTGGAATGGTGTCATCCTTGAACATACCGAGAAGCCAATATATCTCGGAGTAACCCTCGATAAATCAACTTACATATAGGGATCACTGTGAAACGACTCGTCACAAAGTGGCCGCAAGAAATAACATCCTGAGGAAACTAACAAATAGCAAATGGGACGCTAAACCAACTGTCCTCAGAACCACTGCCCATGCACTTTATTTCTGCACAGCTGAGTACGCATGTCCTGTATGGTCTAGATCGGTGCATGCCAAAAAAGTCAACATAAGCCTCAATGAGACCTGTAGGCTGGTGACGGAATGCATGAAGCCCACAGAATTGGGAAATCTGTACAGATCCACAGGTCTCAGCGATCCCAAATCAAGAAGAGTAGCTCACGAACACTGAAAAGTTTAAAAAAACCGTCGATGATCGCCATTCCCTATTTGCCACCAGCTGCCCAACATCTCACAGATCCGTTGGATGAACCACCTGCCAACTATCCTCTCTTAGGGGACCGGCCCAGTGTTGTCTTAAGTGTCTTTAAAACATGGAAGATGCTAAATCGCATTCGAACTGGTGTCGCACCTGTAAAAACAAACTTGATCAGATGGAGACTATCCGAGCCAAATGACGACAAGTGTGGCTGTGGCGCAGTACAGACAATGGAACATCTCCTGACATGCCCAAGCTGCCCCATACAGTGTTCCCTTAACGACCTATGGCTGGGAAAACCCGAAGCATTGGACGTGGCCCAATACTGGGCCGATAAACTTATTCCAGATACGAAAAAATAAAGTAAAAGTAAAGTAAAGTGCACATCCCTTTCATAGACTTCGAAGGTTGCGCAAGGGATCTGATAATTTTTTAATGTTTCGAATTTAAGCAGTATTTCTACTTCGTATTTGACTACCTTGATAGCAATTTTGTGGACTTGAATGTATATCAGTTAATCTAATATTTCAGCGTTGTTTCCAGTGTTCTGTATCTGTATCTTTCAGAGTGCGCTCTACTATTGCTTTACCTACGATTCTTCACACAGTGACTTAGGCTAAACTGATCAGAGTGATGCACGTTTATAGTTCTATATATATAAACAATCTTTATTTTCTAGAAAAAGGCTATCGACCCACGATCTTTCTGTCCACTATTATAGTTCTCTTAGTTCATATTCAATCAATTGGTTTCATTTTATGGTATTCGTTTTAGTTTCACGTGTAAACTTAGTTTACGCATGAGAGAAAAGTATTTAGTTCTATATAATTTCGTTATTCGTTTCTAGTTTGTGATAATTTTTTTCGTACTCTCTAAACATCGGTCATTTTTTATCACCGTGTCTAAATAGGTCGGTACTTTCCTTGGTTAAATTTTGAAACTGTTGTTGTTGACCTTAAAAATCATGTAATTTGATTTTAAATGTGGCAAATAATAATATTCCCAGGTGTTTGAGCATCAAATTCTTGTAGACTTGCAGAATTTTCCATTCCTTTACGCAATCCACGACCGCTTATATGGCAATATTTATGGCTTTCCAAATACAATTAACAACAGTTTAATAGGCATGTTTGAAGCTGCGTTTTATAAACATTCCGCGGGACCATAAAACAACAATTGCTGTTAAGCTGTTGTCAAAACTGTCCTCCGCGATCACCAGATTGGACTCCTCCGGATTTTTTATAGGAATATGTAAAAAAGTACTCTATAACACAGCCCCAACAACATTTAACGCATCAATCCTCAAAATGTGCGATTTCCTTAATAACGTTAGAGTTGGGTATAGGAAAACTTTATAGTATTCCATAGTAAATTCAATGCTTCAGCTGTTCCTGTCATGAAATTCAAGTTACTCCATTTAAATTAAGTAAGTTATTACCGTTCAGAACGTCCAATTGTTTGAACAAAATTTTGGAACAACCTGTATGTCTTAGTATATTTTTTGTTAATTTCTCCGAAATTGTAAGATAAACCTTAATGAAACTTACATTTAATTCTGTCGTAGACACGAATAAGGTACTAATATACAGGGTATTCCATTTTAAAAATACAACATTGAGTTGAATCTGGTAATTGGGACACCCTGGGGATTAGAAAATAAGTTGAATATGTTCCCAGGCGGTCCTCCATTTCTCCAAAAAATTATATAGTTTAGCCGCAATCTTCAGTGTCGTAAAATCTGAATAAGCCTGTACATATATATGCTATATGTATATCTTTCTGAGCATGAGCCATTAAAATGCTTGTTTTTCTATTGTTTCTTAATCTTAACTTATAACTTCGATAATTCTTCTGGAAAAGCTATAGTTAAAAAAAAATATTTCCCGCAAAATTTTTATACGTTTTAGAAAGTAAACACATTCTAAACTACAACTCAAACTAGCAAAACGACAAAATCAATTGTGTCGCGATACAATAGAAAATATAAGACTTTTGAACTCATAAATGCGGCCAAAAATGTTAAAACTAAATCACTGCAATTCGCTTCAAAATCGTTACAACATATTAACAAGGAAAACTAAATAATGGTATTTATGTGGCAACAAGCTAGAATACATGATTATTTGATTTAGCAATTGTATGTGCGGAGAATCCTCATAGCCGTATACAAACACGTGCGCACAGAGATATACGGAGTGATTGAATTTGCGGCCGACAAACAAACAAACGTTTGCAAGTCTCAAATATTGGTGTAGTGACCTGTAGCACTCAATCTATTAAAAACCGATGAGTGAATCATGAATACTTAACTGAGACTTGAATTTCTATAAGCGGTCCATAGATAGCGGTCACAAGGTTTCTGATCTGCTTTGAATAACGTCAATTTAATTTTAAATGATCTTAACTTGTGCAAAGTTGTATAGAGACGTGTAAGTCCATTTAGTCCAGAAGACATCAGTATACTTACTTGCAAGACGAGAAGACGTTAGCCGAACTTGTAATGTCGGTTAAACAACCCTAGACCATTAGAAAATCGTACATTTTGGGAGCTCAACTGGGATAGACGACGGGATAGTCGACGGGATAGACGAAGCGATAAATGGACTGATAGATGGTTTACAAATGACGACGAGAAGTGCATTTATCAAAGAATCTTCAGCCTTTGATGCTAACCTCTAGCAGGGTGGACAATACGACGAACAGCCTAACTAGTTCTAACAGGAGTTAGAACTGACTGGTAGATAGCGGACTGGAGGTATTTCTTGAACTTTGGAGGAGTTAATTGTCGAGGCGCTCATCGATTTTTCAGTCAGATCGCGTTGAGGTTCTTCAAGAGAAATAAAATGAAGCTGTTGTTTTACTCCAGTTTGCCGTGTCTGTAGAGGCGAATTGACAATTTATATATCTTAGTTTTAATGAAGTTATGTAAAAATACCCACTCACAGGTGGGTGCTGTATTAGGGCGTATTTTTCATTTGTATTATTTACGAATGTCGTCTTTTTGCATTCAGGGAACAAATATTGACATTTTTCCTCAAAATGCTATGTATACTTTGGGCGATATTGATGAAGTTTTGCTGAATATTGCTAAAAGTCAATTAAGTAAAGCATTGGACTTTATACCTTATGGCACTCATTGTGATTCTTGCAAAACGCGTAAAAATTGTCGTGAGTTTACGGGTTTTATTTTAGATTCAATCAGATGAGTTTGCACAGAAAATTAAAGATGTAAAGGAAAACATTGCCGTATCAGACATAATTTCTGTTTGCGATCTATTAGAGTTAAAGATATAATAGATAAATGATATAAGAATAATTGTAAATACATAAGGGTAATGCGAACACTTTGGTGAATCGTACTTGTTCCTCCATGAAAGGTTTAAGCTTGGTCAAAAAATCGTAGAAGAGAATGCGGAAGATGTAATCTAAGGAGATTCTGACGAAGACGAACATTCCACCGTAATGCAAAGTGGTTTAGAAGCAAAGAAAAAAGTATGCCAATTCTTTAACTTTCAGAGACATTCAAAAAATTCAAACAGTAGAAATGTAAATGCGATCGAAATGAGTGCAAAGCACTCCGATAAACAATAACTGCATGGCTCACGATCAGCTGTAGAGGTTCTGTCAGCAGCTGAACAATGAGCTGCGCCTGTTTAAAAACGAATCGGAAGAGCGGGATAGATTAATAGAAGAGAAAGGACAAGTATTTGTCTTGCGGAGCCGGAGAAAGAGACATAATCCAAAGAAAGCGCTGATTCAAGCCAAGAACAAGAAAGTACTTGATTCTGATGAAGATAATGACGAAGAAGATGTACCAGTAACACAATTACAAAGAGCTTTTGCTCTGCTTCAAATGGATGATAGTGAAGATGAATCCCCTACTGCTAACGATGAAAGCGAGGAGGAAGGGCAGCGGCCAGTAGCAAAAAATAAAAAGAAAGGTAATGCCAAACCTGGACCACAGCAAGGTCGGAAGAAAGACAATCCAGTTGAGGATACAAAACCGGAAGGCAAAGTAGCAGAAGTTTCAGAGCCAATGCCGGTTGAAGCAGCGCGGACAAATGACGAATCTGCAGAAAAGGGAGTTAGCAAAAAGAAGAAAAGGAAGGGTATGGACAAGCGTGCCGAAAATAAAGTTAACGAGATGGAACGAGGGAATGTCAGCAAACGGGTAATCATGGTAAGAGGAGATATCAACACAATACGTAAAGACAAAACGACTCAAAGAGACGCTAAGTTGTATAGAGACGAGTAATTTCATTTTAAAGAAGTCTATTTAGTCCAAAAGACGTCAGTATACTTACTTGCAAGGTGAGAAGAGGGTTAATCAATCCTAGACTAGAAAATCCTACAGTACTACTAAAATAATATTCAAAAGTAATCTAAAATTGAATGGGTCGTTTGCTATCGGTAATATTTTGCTTTTGTTATTATTTAAATAGTGGATAACCTATTCATCACCATTATCATCAGCATCAGCTCTTTTTTCATCCACTGCTGGATGTAGGCCTCCCCTCGCTCATACTTGTGCAACGCATCATCCACAACTATAGGATAACCTATTAGGTTGCATTAATTATATTTTAATATTTAAATTAATTTACCAGGTTTGCAAATTACAAAATCAAAATTTCTTTGACTATACTGGGTGATTCAAAATTAGCGTCAATCCTCTGGGGGTGTTGTCTGGGGGTATTTAGGGAGTACAGGAAAAACAGTAAAATAAATAATTATTATCCAAAACTGAGATATTTGCAAAAAAACTAGATCAGAAGGACGACATCAATGTTGTTCAAGGTAATTTGTTTCAGTAGTAGTAAACATCTTTATTTCTAAAAAAGGCTATCGACCTATCGGTCTTTCTGCCCTTGTTTAATACATGCAGTCTTAATCTAGATAAAAAACAAATATGAAAATTCTCCTATTCTAAGTTAACAATAGTAGTAGTAAACATCTTTATTTCTAAAAAAGGCTATCGACCTATCGGTATTTCTGCCCTTGTTTAATACATGCAGTCCCAATCTAAATAAAAAACAAATATGAAAATTCTCCCATTCTAGGTTAACAATACTATTAAATAAATAAGATTTCAGTGGCAAGAAGAAATTATTTTATTGTCCACTAGTCCGTTGCGTTTGTAAGTGTTCGAGTAGCGTTAATGTGGGGAAACGGAAGCGGGATTGTCTGGTTGGTCTTGTAAGACAAAGGGGATTCAGTATGGTCCAGTTGTAGGGGTTGTTTGTCCATTTTCTCTGTAGCTGTATGAGTCTTTCCGAGATCTTTGTCATGTTTGTGCGTTCGTATAGTAGTTGGGTGGGGGGGTTGTGTAGTGGGTTTTGGGGGTGTCTTGTTCGTGTTATTAGTCTTAGTGCAATTTGTTCTGTTGTTTGTGTATAACGTTTTGTCCTTTCTGTTCCGTTGGTCATGAGTACATGTCCAAAGTCTAGCAAGGGTCTACAAATAGCTTTATATATTTTGGTGGCGGTGTTTGTGCTAATTCCTCTGCCTTTGTAGGTTAGTGATCGGAAGTGTTTTGTTCTCTTTATTGTTTCTGCCCTGATGTTTCGTATGTGTTTAGTGAATTTAAGTTTGTGGTCGATTGTGATTCCAAGGTATTTTACGTCGTTTTTTGGTTGTGTCGTTTGGCCGTCTGCAGTTATTGTTGGGGAATCAGCGTTGAGTCTCTGGTTTGTGAGCAGAAGTTGGTTTTTTGACGCGTTTGGTGTTAGTCTCCATTTATAAAACCATGTCATTGTGTTGTTTGTTAGTGTTTGGAGTCTTTGCGCTGCTCTCTCAGTAGTTTTGTCATGTACAATAAGTTGTAATTGTATATGTCATGGCAGTATATATTGTAGAGAAACGGTGAGAGCGGGGATCCTTGAGGGAGCCCTTGTTCAGGGAAAAAGAAAATGACAGTGTTTTGTCAATTCGTACTTGTAGTTGTCTGTTTTCTAGTAAGTTCTTTATGGTGTGTAGTAGATATGTTGGTGTGTGTAGTTTGTATAGTTTGTATAGTAAGCCTCTATGCCAGACACTGTCAAAAGCCTTGTTAATGTCCATAAACAGGCAAGCTGTCTTTCTGTCAGTTAGGTGGGTAGTTTGTATATTGTTGGCCAAAATAAAGAGCGGATGAACAGTCGAGTGATGCTGTTTGAAACCAAATTGGTAGGTAGGTATACAGTGTGTCCAGTATAAAATGACGTACATGGGGATATTGGAAACCGTTAAAGAGACAGAGTGGACCAAATGGGGAAAAAGTTGCGCAATCAAGTGCCTATAAATAATCTGTCATCAATTTATTTGAACTCGGAATAGCAACGGATATACAGGGAAAAAAAGAAAAAAGTGCGTTTTATAAAATCCTTTATATCGTGTTTATTATAAAAGATACAATAACGAAATTTTCAGGGTGGGGATAAGAAATGAGCGTGAATTTGAAAATTAAGAAAAATATAATCTAGGCCCACTATGTTCAATGAGGCCGAAGTCAACTTTTGTTTTTCTTATGGGCGCCATATTGAATTTCTGCATTTTTAAATTCCCCTTTAAATATGCTCTTCAACCATGTATAACATGTTTATGTTCGGTCAAGATAAATAATTAAAATTAACAAAATTAAGATTTTATGGTAGTAGGCATTGATATTTCTCTTCAATTTCCCCATAGTGACGTTCGTTGTCTGTTTTAATTACCTAGGTAACTGTCAAAGTAGAATTTATTGTCAGTGTCAAGTGTTTATAATTAATTGTGTGTTTCAAAATGAGTCACTTTTCAAATTATAAAAAATACGAGATGTTGGAGTGTTTTATTCTCTGTCGTCGAAATGAAGCAAAAGCTGAAGAAATGTGTATTTAAATAAATATCCAGAAAGGCGACAACCTGGTAGAACTATGTTTAGGCGTCTGAAAGACAACCTTGTAGCTTACAGGAGTTTTGCTAAGGTAAAGAAAAACAAACTTCCAGACGAAAATAAAGAAAATTTGGTAATGCAAAGCGTGGTTGAGACACCTCGTATGTCTTTGCGTCAAATTGAAGTCACAACAGGTGTTGCGCGGTCAACGGCGAATAGTATTTTAAAGCGTCATAAATATCACCCCTATCGTGAACGGCCCTGCCAGGGACTCCAGAATGGCGATGCGATTAGAAGAATGGCATTTTGTCAGTGGTTTATTCAAAGAAATAACGAGATACCAAACTTTTCCTTAAAAGTCCTTTGGTCAGATGAGAGCCAATTTACTAAATGTGGACTATTTAATCGTAAAAATACCGTTTTTTGGTCAGGTGAAAATCCACGGCTAGTTCGTCAAGTTAGGCACCAAGAGGTTTGGATTTAACGTCTGGTTAAGTATTGTGGGTACCCACGTGATTGGACCATTTTTTTTATGAGAACTTAAATTCCGAGAGATATTTGAACCTCTTACAAACTAACGAAGCGGAAGCACTTATGGATGTTCCAGTTGCTACCCTGCAAAACTTGTATTTCCAACAAGACGGCGCGCCGCCACATAATGGACGTATTATCACAGAATTTTTAAATCACGAATTTCCCAACAAGTCGATAAGCAACCTGGGACTAGTAAGATGGCCTGCGAGATCCCCTGACATAACACCGCTTGATTTTTTTGCATGGGGTTTCCTCAAAAATGTGGTAAACTGTAGGTCATACGAAACCGAAGAGGAGCTGAGACACGCTGTTATAGAAGCTGTTAACAGAATTACCCCAGAAATGATCAGAAAATCCTGTGAAGCAGTAATGAGACGATGTATGTTGTGCGTGCGAGAAAACGGTGGCTTATTTGAACACCTACTTTAATCCTAAAATGTTACTTGTTCTTTTGCAGTGTTCGATGTATGATCAATAATAATTTAAAGTAATAATTAATTGAAATATCAATGCCTACTACCATAAAATCATAATTTTGTTAATTTTAATTATTTATCTTGACCGAACATAAACATGTTATACATGGTTGAAGAGCATATTTAAAGGGGAATTTAAAAATGCAGGAATTCAATATGGCGCCCATAAGAAAAACAAAAGTTGACTTCGGCCTCATTGAACATAGTGGGCCTAGATTATATTTTTCTTAATTTTCAAATTCACGCTCATTTCTTATCCCCACCCTGAAAATTTCGTTATTGTATCTTTTATAATAAACACGATATAAAGGATTTTATAAAACGCACTTTTTTCTTTTTTTCCCTGTATATCCGTTGCTATTCCGAGTTCAAATAAATTGATGACAGATTATTTATAGGCACTTGATTGCGCAACTTTTTCCCCATTTGATCCACCCTGTAACTCTAACGGTTTCCAATATCCCCATGTACATCATTTTATACTGGACACACTGTATACCCTCCAATCACTGTCTCAAGCCGCTGCTTCATTATGCCTTCAAAAATCTTGCCCAGTACTGGAAGCAGTGTAATTGGTCTGTAGTTGCTCGGTTGTGTATTGTCCAGTCCATTTTTGGGTATAGGGATTATTAAGCCGTTTTTCCATGTTTATGGGATTCTGCCATTTGTGATGCAGTTGTTCAATTCAGTTAGGATCAGTTTGTGTGTTTCTTGAGTTAGGCTTTTCAAGACTTTTGCCTTAATTTTATCTTTCCCCGGTGCAGTGTTCTTGATGTGCGCTAGGGCTTCATCGTACTCTGTGTCTGTGATCAGTGTGCAGGCATAGTTTGGTGAGTTGTTAAAATAGTTCAAGTACCAGTCGTTGATCAAGTTCCAGTTGTCATTGTCGAAGTTAGGGTTTGTCGATATGCTGAAGGCCCTTTGATAGTGTCTGGCGAATGCGTCCGCTTTCTCTTTGTCTGTGTAGCGTTCTATTCCGTTTTCGTCAATTGTGTCAGTAGTGCCAGTCTTCCTGTATTGCGCCAGTTTCTTAATTTTTCGCCAGTATGTTTTGCCTTTGTCCTTCTGTATTTCTTTACATGTTTCTAGCCATTTGTCTTGTCGGTATTGTCCAATCAGAGTTTTAATGTTTCTGTTAAGTTGGTTCATTGTCTTTTTTAGGACGTTATTTTGAGTGTTTGTATATAGTCTGTACAGTTCTCTCTTATGTTTTATTAGTCTCAGTATGTATTTGGGTAGTGTATGTCGGTAGAAAGCATTTTTTATTTCCGGGCTAAATTTTCCTATGGCTAGTGAAAGTTGTTGTTGTATGGTTTCTATTGAAATGTGCTGTGCTTGTGATTGAATGTAGTCATGTATATGTTGTTTCACTTTGTCTATGTCAGTCTTTGTTAGGTTTAAGTTTTTCTCTATAGGAGGTGTATTGAAACAAAACATTTGTTTCATTAACATTACGTTTTGTATATTTTCCTGACTGTACTTTAATTCATTCCAATGTATTCCTGGGTTTCAGTCAATTTTATTGTTTATTATTTAAAATGTTACAAATACGTTTCGGTGTCTTTATCCACCATCATCAGTTTGTCTAAAATATACATTTTACATTTATTATCAATTCAATTAAAAAAACTTTCACAAAATTAACATATTAAAATTCAAACCACACACATATCAAAAAGTACAATTTGGGACCTTGGTTCTCAGGTGATGAGTCGGGATAAACATGTTCGGGAAAAGACTAGAATCTATTGTTTAGAGATCTAAATTTGACTTACATGTTTAGATGTTTCTACCTTTACATTTGGTTGGACATTGAATTACCTATTTTACCTACTATAGCGGAAAAAACTAAAAACAACTTGGCAAAAGAGTGTTTTACAAAATTTAAGCCTAGAAGCGATAAGTTGGACACACCTAACGTAATATACAAGATTGACTGTTTGAACTGTGACAACACATACATAGGACAAACAGAGCAATATTTAAAGAAAAGAATATACGAACATAAGTATAGCTCAAGAAAGATTAACGAAAATGCAACAGCATTAGCACAACATGCACAACAAAAGTTGCATGATTTTGATTTCGATAACACACAAATATTGATCAATGAGGACAATTATAATAAGAGAAGAATCCATGAAATGATACAAATTAAGAAATATCAGAATGCAATAAACATCGCATGGATGAATTGAATGGACCTGGTAAATAAAAATTGAACAGCAGATATTGAAGAATTACAGAGCAATTCCAAGAATGCAACGAAAAGGCGAAATATAAACAGGTTTTTCGGGCCCTCACTCGATATCGAATAAAATAGGTAATTCAATGTCCAACCAAATGTAAAGGTAGAAACATCTAGACATGTAAGTCAAACTTAGATCTCTAAACAATAGATTCTAGTCTTTTCCCGAACATGTTTATCCCGACTCATCACCTGAGAACCAAGGTCCCAAATTGTACTTTTTGATATGTGTGTGGTTTGAATTTTAATATGTTAATTTTGTGAAAGTTTTTTTAATTGAATTGATAATAAATGTAAAATGTATATTTTAGACAAACTGATGATGGTGGATAAAGACACCGAAACGTATTTGTAACATTTTAAATAATAAACAATAAAATTGACTGAAACCCAGGAATACATTGGAATGAATTAACATTACGTAAATACATGTTGCTTCTTAAATATCAAAAGCTCAAGTAACCATAGATAAACACAGAAAGTGATATTTAAATGCGATGAAAGAGGTTCGGCTAACGGATGTCAAGAAAAACCTCCTGTAAAAGGTTACGTATCAGTGATCTATTTACAAATAAGTCGTTAAATCTTAACTAGTTTAACTCCAAACATATTTGTGTCCGTGTAATCACTTTATTGTGCACTCTTCGCAGCATTACTAGACTCCCATTTTGAGCAGCAGTGGTCATAAATTAGTAGGAAAATATATTAATTTTGTTTTAAATAATTTTTGGTTATATTGAAAACATAATTAACACCAATAAGAAAAATAGGAGCAATTTTCTCAATTTTTTTTTTAAAATGTTTCAAAGCAAGCAATAAAAAAGATAGTCATGAAGAGGAAGCCGTAACAATGCAACTAAAAGTGTTGAAAAAAATGTGTAAGTAGCTTTGCCGATGTGCCCGATTTTTGCAGTAGGTAACTTGAAAAATACTTATTACGTTTATTTGATCATTTATCCTATTTTTTTACTTGACTAAAATTCTAGCTTGAATAAAAGGTGATTTGACAAAGTTTTAAGTTACTTTACAAGTCTTTACGATACACATCTATTTTTTTTTGTTAATATTCGGCAAAACCTCCAAACATATATGGTTTTAAAAATATAGAATAAATAAAATAATAAAATAAAAATAAATAAAATAGAAGAATAGAAATAGAAAATAAACTTTTCTACTACTTTTCATGAATACTATATACAGAATAGCATTAATATAATCAAGAATTTACCGTTTACCCAAAGCCGATGGCTGCGGAAGCTTTGTCAGGATAACAAGTCTTACGTAGAAACAAAAAACAAATCCACAGTAAGTTTCATTAAAATTGATCCCAAAATTCTTCCGATATTGCGAAAAACTAAAATTTTTTGAAGAATTTTGACCATTTATTGCAACGTAGCCACACATTTTCTTAAAATAAAAATTAGGTGAGATCGTTTCCTTTTGAGCCCAAGAAGGTCGCAGTACTATTTTGTAAAACATATGCTTACGAAACACCCTGTATATATCTTCATAATAATCTTTATAATTGAAATCGGATCACTCATTATACAAGGTGATTCACAATAGGCGTTATTCTTCTGTAAGTGTTGCCTGGGGCTATTTAGATGGTATATTTTCAAAAGAAGAAAATCAGAACTTGAAAGGCCGTGGAAGCAATATTTTTATTTGCATTTGCAAATCACGTTTTTATGTTAAGTCAACAACAACAACAGATAATTTTACTGATAAAACTATAAATTCATCAATCCAATCAGTTGAAAAAAATTCAATATTTCAAAATCTGATTATGCAATAGCACTGACACAAATACCTGCACTGTAATGCGTACTTTCATTACATTAGTTTTATCGTAGAACTGCTCAATTTCACTTCGCAACATCAGTTTTCATTGCTGCCAAAATGTCTTACTGTATCCTGTATTCTTTAAAATCTGTAATCTTAAAAAACAACAAAATTCACCAATTTTATTGTCTTCGACGACTCTTTTAAAAAAATGAATTTGATTTTACTATTGTTTAATAAAAGCAAATAAATTTGCCTCGGCTTGTGAGCGTCCATTATGTCTACATCTTAGACTTGGCCACTTTAGAGTCTCCCTAAAGAAGTAAAACAGAACAAAATATTAACATCAAATGCTCTGTACCGCTTATATGTTTTTCAACAAATAGCTGTTCCTTCGCGATTTTTGATAAAAAAAATTAGTAGTAGTAGTAGTAAACATCTTTACTTCAAAAAAAAAGGCTACCGACCTATCGGTCTTTCTGCCCCTTGTTTAGTACATGCAGTAGTAGTAGTAGTAAACATCTTTATTTCTAAAAAAAGGCTATCGACCTATCGGTCTTTCTGCCCTTGTTTAATACTGTAGTCTTAATCTAAATAAAAAACAAATATGAAAATTCTCTAATTCTAGGTTAACAATATTATTAATAGAATTCCAATGACAAGAAAAAAATATTTTATTGTCCACTAGTCAGTTGCGTTTGTAAGTGTTCGAGTAGCATTGATGTAGGGGAACGGAAGCGGGATTGTCTGGTTGGTCTTGTAAGACAAAGGGGATTCAGTATGGTCCAGTTGTAGGGGTTGTTTGTCCATTTTGTCTGTAGATGTATGTGTCTTTCCGAAATCTTTGTCATAATACATGCAGTCTTAATCTAAACAAGCAAATAAAGGTAAAAATTATTTTATTCTAGGTTACTAATCGAATAATTTTAATTCTGGCAAACAGAGATCTTGGATTTATTGCCCAGTAGTCAGTTACTATTGTAATCGTTCGAGTAGCGTTGATGTAGGGAAACGGAAGCGGGATTGTCTGGTTGGTCTTGTAAGACAAAGGGGATTCAGTATGGTCCAGTTGTAGGGGTTGTTTGTCCATTTTGTCTGTAGATGTATGAGTCTTTCCGAAATCTTTGTCATGTTTGTGCGTTCGTATAGTAGTTGGGTGGAGGGGTTGTGTAGAGGGTTTTGGGGGTGTCTTATTCGTGTTATTAGTCTTAGTGCAATTTGTTCTGTTGTTTGTATATAACGTTTTGTCCTTTCTGTTCCGTTGGTCATGAGTATATGTCCATAGTCTAGCAAGGGTCTACAAATAGCTTTATATATTTTGGTGGCGGTATTTGTGCTGATTCCTCTGTCTTTGTAGGTTAATGATCGGAAGTGTTTTGTTCTCTTTATTGTTTCTGTCCTGATGTTTCGTATGTGTTTAGTGAATTTTTGTGGTCAATTGTGATTCCAAGGTATTTTACGTTGTTTTTTGGTTGTGTCGTTTAGCCGTCTGCAGTTATTGTAGGGAAGTCAGCGTTGAGTCTGTGGTTTGTGAGCAGAAGTTGGTTTTTTGAAGGGTTTGTTGTTAGTCTCCATTTATAAAACCATGTCATTGTGTTGTTTGTTAGTGTTTGGAGTCTTTGAGCTGCTCTCTCAGTAGTTTTGTCATGTACGATAAGTGCCGTGTCGTCTGCGTATTGTAATTGTATATGTCATGGCAGTATATATTGTAAAGAAACGGTGAGAGTGGGGAACCTTGCGGGTAAAAAAATTATTAAAATTATTAAATTGCGAAGTTTAAAATGAAAATCTTGTCTAAATTCAAGTAAGTTTCAAATTTTTACTGTTAGTAATCAGAACCAAAAATAGAAGGGAATTAAAAAGTTGAGCTTCAAGATTATTTGTAATATTTCTAAGGCGCATACGACGCAAAATATCTATCTGCATGTGTATGGTTTTAATGATATTATCGTTAGCTTTGCAAATCAGTCTGAGGTCTCAATAGAAGATTAAATTCGGTGAGTTTTTCGGGTTTTTAGGCCGTCGTTAAATAGAATTTCTTGCTGACGTTTCGCAAGCATGTCAGCTTCTTCAGAGGTGGTTTGTTTGAGAGCTTAAACCGTCCTCATGAGCCCTCAAGCAAACCATCTCTGAAGAAGCTGACGTGCTTGCGAAACGTCAGCAAGAAATTCTATTAAAAATAAAAAAATTTAAAGTATAAAAATTACGACGGCCTAAAAACCCGAAAAACTCACCAGTTTCTAGGAATGGCGTTGAAAGCCTAACTCTATTTATATACACTATATCTCGTCCACCACTTTACAAATCCCATAAATCTAATTAGTTCTAATGGAATCTGGCAGATATTTTTATTTCTCTCGTTATCTCTGAATCAAATCCCTAAATTGGCAGATTAATTTTATCATTGCCGCTTTCGACTGTTCGATTCAACGGCTTAAACAAACGATCAACCTCAAACTACGGAAAATCAAACACGGAACTAATATCTTTATTAAATTCATTCATTGGAAAAGGTCTATTTGTCTAATTGTGTATCAATAGTGGGCATGCCGTGTCTACATTGGAGCACTTCTGGTGCCGGAATACACCGTAAAGCTGGTAAACGCATTATGCCATTCTTATAAATCGTAAATATTTGATTCACAAACATTCAGGAAAGCTGAAGTTAACCGTATTTATTTACAGTATTAGCAATAATACTATCAGATATTGAGTTCGTTCTATTGTTTAATATTGGCAAACCAAAATCGATATTTTTGTAGACAGAGTAATCATAATTATTTGCAAAGCATTTGATATCTGCCATTGTCTTTCGTTGATTGGAGATTCTAAATAAACGAACATGACCTAGTGCAATTGAACATTGAGTGATGCAGGTGCACATTAGTTTTGATATACTAGTAGTAGTATTTTTGATAATAGTATTTAATAGGTGATGCAAATATTACATAGTTAATACATAATAAAATTATAAAGGCTTGACAATGAATTTATTATAAAAGAATATTATCGCTTACTACAAAGTTTACAGGTAATGTCTGAAATGGATAATCATAAATAACAAAGAAACAGAAATCATTTTTTACGCAAAAACTATTAATGCTATAATATTTTACAGAGAGTCCAAAAATGCACAAACGGGATTAGCGCATCACCTCAAAAATAATCAGTTGATTACAGGTACCGAATAAAAAGTTCTGGTAGTTTTTGGACCAAAACTTTCAAGAATTAACCACTTGCCAAAAGCTGATGAATTCGGTTGCTTTATCACATGAGTCTTACATAGGAATATATTCACAGCGAGTTTCACTAAAATTCATCGTACCATTCATCCGATATTAAAAAAAAGATAATTTTTTTTAAAGAACTTTGACCATCAATAGCAGGGGAGCCGGACATTTATTGTTAATAAAAGTTAGGTCATATGGTCTTCATTTGAGCCAAAGAATGTCTCAGTGCCCTTTATACACCCTGTATATATATCATCATTGCATTATTCTTCCTCATAATTCATCGATGCCTGCATGTTTTGTCTCTGCTGGTCTTTGCTGTACGTTTTGTTTTTCTAGAGGTGCTAGATCTGGTGACCTTGGTGGCCACTCAATGGCAGCACCTTTCTTATCAATCGCGCCCCAGAGAAATTATGGTTTCATACGTTGCGCGCAATCAATGCGAAGTGACATGGAACACCATCCTGTTGAAACCACACACCGTCGAACGATTTTCAAACGATGTTATGGATTCCCTGAATTCCCTCATTGTGTTTAATTTTGCGGAATTACCTCATCAACGAACTTTTTGTCGGTTAAATTACCACCGACAAAAATTAATCGGACAGTTTGATTGCACAATACCCTTGCCCAAACCTGTGCCTATTAACCTCTCGATTCGAAAAATAACTCCAAAAAGTACATTTCCTCATGAAATTTTATCATTCGATCTATCGATGATCTATCGAAGATAGTCATCTTCCCGAAGCTTTTGCCTCACTTTTATAGAGTACAGATGAATTGTATTCACCTGTATCAAGGCGAAGTGACATGGAGCTCCATCCTGTTGAATGCGGTCATTTCATTCAAAGATGTGAATGTATAATATTCCTAAAGCGTACTTTTTAAGATATTCATATATAAGCTTTGCCAGACTTTTGGACTTGCATATGGTCAAAATGACTCATAATAATTTAGAGATAAATGAAAATATAGAGCCGTTTGCAGTAAATGCTCTCATTTAGACATATTCTGTCCATCTTTCATTTATCTTCTGCTTCAGAAAAAGTAGGTACGAGCTGAAAAATAAGTTCCAAGAAATTTGCTCGGTCCAATTGATTATTCTGTAATGTTTGTCTACCCCAATTAATAAAACAAAGTTGAGATTTGTTTTTTGTTTTAAAAATATTTTTTGCAGTGGCTATGCAAACTAACTTTCTCAGTATATTTTAATAATTTTAAAATCTAAAAGATCCTTCTTTATGATCCATAAATTGAAATATTACTGAGAGCCACTTAGTCCTTAAATTTGTTTTTTTAGTTCTCACACTTAAAATTAAACAATATGTTTAAATCACATTCATAATAAAATAATAGTCATACTGTACCAGTATAACTTCCTCTCTCATTTTCATAATTCGCGTCACTACTTTCGAGTGATTACTTAGTGATGATGAAAAAATATTGAGTTTATTTGTTGAATATACATATTAGCTCTTTAACACGCAATCTCAAAATTGATATTCAGCAAAATTTTATAGTGATTCAGAGCTCACTAGGCAGACGTTTGAATTAGGAAAAATTACGTTCTTACTAATTTTTGAATCATGAAATCCGGACAGATATTCATTGACAGACTGCGATGGCTATACGAAGTATACGAGATCCATCGGGGTTAAATCAGGAGAGCACGATGGCCATACCGCTGGTGCATTGTTTCCTTTTCCAATTCATATATTTGGATACTGATTGTTTAAATGATTCCGAATATGTACTGCAGAATGCGGAGGAGCATCATCTTGCATGAACCACAAATCTTGATGGGTGAGTAACGAAACATCCTCCAATAATCTGGATAATCCAATAATCTGGGGAATTCGTTTTCTCGAAAGTGTAAATAATTCCAACCGCTCAATCATCCAACTTTACAATCCTATTAAATCCTGCCCAAATATTAATTAAAAACTCTCTTCGATAGTAACTAATTTTCCGATTCTCATACGCTATTCTGCAGATTAGTTATACGACTTCTCGAAAAACATGATTCATCAGTAAGAAGAATAGTTTTATGAAATGTTTGGTTGCTTCAAATTGAACGTTCTTATTGTCAATGAATTGACAAAAATGGATAGGTAAATCTGGGTCGATTCGCAGGTCTTGTACTGGCAATAGACAGTAGGGCCTCAGCAAATTCTCCCCTCGTTCTGTTTCCTACATCTTTGGTAGTTTCCAATAGGACCCTTATTTTCCTAGCGCTAGTTGTTGTGTCCTCAGCTACTCGTGCCAAAATATCTTCGACCTTACCAGGGTTTTTTTACAAGTTTTTAAAGCCTATAATTTCCAGTGATAGCGGTGTAACATCCTGTTTCCCTAATGCCCGGTTGTACAGTGGAAGATTAATCTTAGTTCAACCGAACTCAACCTGAGCATGAACTCGGGCCTCAATACAAATACGTCAACATGGAACGAATTTCATAAAATCCAAATGTACACTGAAGTCAGTCTTGATTTCAGTTCAACTTGAACTTAAATTGAAGGAATTTCGTTCAACCGGGATTCAAAGTTCAGGTTCAGATTGAGTTTAGTCGAACCGCAGCTTAAGCTTCAATTGTACAACCGGGTCTTAGTCGCCTTTCGAAAGTAGAAAAAGGTAAAGCAGAAAGCAACTCTAGGGTAACTCTGGGTAAATGTACTATTCTATACCTTTGGAACCTTCATTGAATCACAATGAAATAACCGGGTTTTACTACTTTATTAACACTTTTTTCCTTGACGCCCGGTTCGGTATCAATGCTACAATCATCAGAGAAAGGTAAATGAAACTAAATCGGCTTATTTTGGTACCAGCTAGCTACCTGTGGTAAAGCGTTGTCCAGCTCTTTCAGACATCCTGCATATTTATATACAAGGTGACTACTTCAACTGGCTATATCTGAAGATGAATGTTTTAATTATGCGGAGGTGTTTCTATCATAGGTAAGGTGAACTAAATGTATGTACCAGTTATCCGCTGTTTTTTATTTAAATAGTTGTTTCCGAAAAGAAATACTCCAAGTCTACTTGAAGAAGCATCTGAAGTTAAAACTTTCGGTCAGTTTGCTCTGAATTCAACTTTATTTACTGATCAGGCAGTTATAGCAACAGGACTCCCGCGAATCGATTAGTTCTAGTCTGTTTTGTAGAAATGCCAGTTCCTTGAAGAGCTTTCCGACGATGACCCAGAACTCCGTTTTGTAAATCTGGAGGCTATTAAATTGTTGAGTGGCCTGGACGTTTTAAAAACATTTGTTTTAACAACAGCTCGTGAGACTTCTTTCGGTTTAAATGGTAGTGTTAATGGATAAAATTACTAGTATTGGAGTGACGAGAACCAGTACTTGATTAGAGAAGGTCATACTGAAACCTTGAAGCTGTACCTTGAAAGGCTTAAAAAGCGGAAACTAGAATGGTAAAATTTATACTGATATGCCTCGGAACATTATAGAACATTTACTTATTTCTTCTTCTATTCTCTTCTTTCAGTAACACACAGGAGTGGACTTCACAGTCCACTCTTGGACATAGGTCTCCTCTATATTCCTCCATGTTTCTTTGTCCTGTGCCAGTTGGCAACAGCCCACTTTGTTTTTGATATCATCTAGCCAGCGTAACTGTGGTCTGCCAACGCTGCGTTTATGTATGCGAGGTCTCCATTAAATGATGACCATCTCAAGTCATCTTGTCGGGCAACGTGCCCTACCCAGCTCCATTTCAGGTGGGCTATGCGTGATATGACGTCTTCAAATTTAATTCTTTGTGTAATACTCTCGTTTGTGATGGGGTCTCTAAGGCTTATTCCCAACATCATCCGTTCTATGGCTCTTTGGGTGGTTCCTAAGCTTGTTAGCTGATCTAACAGTGAGTGTCATGGTTTCCATTAAGTATGCCACCACGGGCAATAAGCAGGCATTGAAGACCTTTCTTTTAAAATTTATTGGAATAGTTCGATTTCTCAAGACGTGTGACAGTTTACCCGTGGCTGCCCATGTCAATCGAACACGTCTGTTTAACTCGGCGGTTTGATTTTCTTTACCTAATCTGATGCAAGGTATCAAATATACAAATTCTTCGACGTTGTCAACGATTCGGTCACCTATATGCATTTGTATATTGTCAGGTCTCATCAATTTTGTTTTATTTAAATTCATAGCCAATCCTATTCTTGCGGATTCTCTTTGAATCTCCTCCAGCATCTCTCGTAATTCCACTATACAGGGTGATTCAAAAGTGGCGTCATTCCTCTGGGGGTGTTGTCTGGGGGGGTTTTTTTGGGAGTACAGGAAAAATAGTAAAAAAAATTAATTCTTATCAAAAACTGAGATATTTGCCAAAAACTAGATCAGAATTGCGGCAACGATGCTTTTCAAGGTAATCTGCCTAATTAACATTACGTAAATACATGGTACTTCTTAATTATTGAAAATTGTAGTAACCATGGATAAACACAAAACAAAGAAAGAGAAAGCAATAGAAATATTTTGAGGTTAGGATAACTCTGTCAATTTGCCGTCAGTGCTGCCATCCTTTTTGGGGCAGATGAGTGATATACCTAAACTCGCCTCACATGTAAACAAACATCTCCTGTGTAAGGTTATGTATCAATGATTAATAATAATCAAATAAAATACAATTAAGTTGTTTAATCACAAGAGGTTGACGAAGTTCTGCCCGTTTAACTCCAGACATGTTTGTTCCCAAATCACTTTATTGTGCACTCTTCGCCGCAGTCTGGGATCACCTTTTCATCAGCTTCTCGTATTCGGTTAATTAACTCCTGCTCAATTTGTACCGGTGTTCGGAAGATCAGAGATTTAATGTGTCCTTGTGTCTTGTGTATCTTACATACATGGTAGGAATGTGGCCCTGTTCCTTATCCGGTGCCTGGGAAAGTGACAATGGGAAAGTGACAGTGGTTGTGCAATGCTCCGAGCGCTCCTGGAAGGCTCTGCTGCAATTATCTCCAATAATTATACCTCTGTGTCTGGAACCCGAGCACCTCTAGATCGTCCATAATCTGCGTCAATTCCTGGAGCCAATCGTCCAGTGTCTCTAGCCCTTTGCTGGTGTAAGGTCTTACACCTTCTGCTATGTTAGTGTGGCATTTTCCCATAACTAATCACATATCGCAAATTTGATGTTGGTGTACATTTTGTGAAAGGAGCTTCAAAATAAGTCACAGATTGACAAATGCTTGTTATTATTGGCAAAGGCTATCTACCTGTAACTAACTGTTAATGACAAAAAACATCATTGCCGCTTTGACTTTTCATCAAAAAATTGTAGAAGAGGTCTTTTTTAATATAAAAAATTTTTCGTAATTTGAAGCAAAAATCCTAATTTTTCTTTTCTAATGGTTAAGTATTCCAAAAGGCTACCAAGCAAACATAGGAATATTTTAAAATAATACATAATAACAAAGTTGAAATTCGATTTTCAACTGATAATATCTTCTAGAAATTTTCGAAAAAAATTTTTTCAATATTTTTCACGTACTCTCCAAGTGAGCCCCTACAACCCCTTAAAAGGAACAGAGTTCCTTTTAAGGAACTCTCCCAGAGAGAAAAAGAGTTATAACAAGTAGTGGACTGCCATTTAAACTTTTAGGACTGAGGTGACTAACGACTAGAGTATTGGTGCGGACAGCTGGTGAAAAATTCTGATTCTCCTTATTTATTACAGAGGCGGTTCTGTAAATTTTTTTCTTGTTCCTCTGATATACCCATTACAAGTTTTTAAATTGTCATCCTGTACATACATACCTATATCAGCGCCTTCATAATGTTAGGTAACGAAATATTATTTGTAGTTGCGAAGGAAAGCTATTGTTGGCAATGTTACGATTTAGATGCTTGCGAATAGTTTTGAAGGAAAATTATGTACTTGCTATTTTTCCTCAACGTCTTAAATACTTCCGGACATATCCAAAGATTTCATGCCAACCTTATAGTTGTGTTGCTTGATGATCATTTAGCCTTTGAAGGACTTCCGGTTTCGATTGTGTCTCCTAGCATATTCAAAGTATTCGTTTATACTTTCGAAGCCTTGCGTCAACATATGCGGTCAACATCTTGGTTAGTTGCATACCGTTATCATAATAAAACTATAAATATAAAAGTTATCTCTTCATTGCTTTATTATTTGATATTTGGTCTCTTGGCAGTTCGAGTTTTGCTTTTTTAATATTTCCTGTCACTTTTGCGTTATTGACAACGCCGTTAAGAGTTGTAAGAGTATACTTATTCTGAAAATGGCAGATTACACTGGTACAGAGGAAGTAGCACATTTTTGGGGTCAATCATCGTTCAACACAATTTGTTCTCCTGGAGTATAAGACTTTCTTGACCGCCATGCTCGTTTAACAAAATGATTTTTTATGTCCCTGCTGTACCATAAGCACAAAAAACAACAATCCTTTGTATAGCCACCCTGAAGTCCCATTAAAATAGCTATCACTTTTAAGTCACCACATATTTGCCATTTAAAATCATTATTCTTGTTGCCCTTAGAATTGCAGCCAAATTGCCATAAGTCTCCTTCATTGAAACAGAGTAAGCAACTGGAATTGACGGGTTTTTATTTCCATTGTGGAGTAAAACAACCTTAAGGTTAGACTTAAAGGAGTCATTAAAAAGGCGCCACTCTGTAGGAATATGAGCTAGTCAAAGTTCATTCATTACCGCCACAATGTCGAAACATACGCACATAGGTCCCTCAACTTTGAAAAATACAGAGAACTTAACATTTCTCTTTCTGAAGGACGTTATGGTTGTGCCTTTTGCCAAAAGATTCCACTCTTGTAATCTTGAATCTAGTAGTTCAGACTGCTATTTTGATAAACCTAAATCACGGGCCAAGTCATTTAGTTCATTTCGCTTAATAAGCTGTGGTTCACTAGACGGAGGAATATATGTAGGATCAGTAGTATTTTCCAATAAATATTCAGTTTCCAATTGTAAATCTTCATTGTCATTTAGTTCTGAAATGACCACATTCTCCCCGTTCAAAGGTGGAGTTGGAATGAGTGAGTCTTCACCCTGGGAAACATGTTTAATGGCAGAAGGTACAGTCGGATAGTCAATGTAGTTTTTCTTCTTCTTTGAATAACCTTCCGTATTAGTAAGGCAAAAGAAGCAGTCATTAAAGTGGTTAGTTGGTTCACGCCAGACCATAGGCACCCTTCATCCACTGAATAAGTGTTACGTTACAACTCACACAACTATGAGGCGCCCAAATATTAAAAATTATTTTTAAGATTTTCAGTAGGTTCTCTTCAAATAAGCTGTCAACCTCTGAATAGAAATTACACTTAATTTGAATCACTCTGTAAATGTTGACATATTGATAATTCAGTTACCAACTATTTATGTTTGTTCGTGGAAACTCACTTCTAAAGTTAGTGCCATATAATAAAAAGGACACGATAAGTATGCTGTAATGGAAATTATGAAATAAATTAAAATTTAATTTTGTCATATTTTAATAAAGATTTACCTTGCTTACAGTTACAGTGTAAAATTATTAATTTTTTTATTTTAGTGAATAGGGCAGATGGATAAAACATCGGTAAAATTGGTGGTATTTATGTTGACCACAAAACGTTTTAACGTTATGAAAAGAATCAATTCGGTTTGGTTTTCCATTCTTAGAATTCAAAATCAAGATTTTCTTATTGAACGCTATTAACTAAACTTTTTTTATTGCAAGGACGTCAATTTTTGTGAATTTTACAAAGCTGCAGAAATAATACTTATTTCACCTGAAACTAAGTATTATTATTACATTACTACTAACTTGTATATCACAAGATTTCCGTAAACAGTAAATTACTAATATTTTCTTCAACACTTCGATTTTCGATATCAAAAAGTGTCTTTATCTAAACATAATATTAAAATTCTCAAACTCGCAATGATCCACTATTTTAATACATCTATACTAAATATATTATCGGCGCAACAAAAAAACTCACTAATATAGAAATATTATATCAATATTGAGTTACTTACGGGTTTCAGTCAATGCACTTAATGCACATTACAAAACAGACCTTTTAATTTTGAATCTTTCAAGTGCCTAAAATTCGTTTCTCCCAAAGAACACTACACCGCTAAGCAAACACACCTTTTGAGAAGATTGTCGAGTGTCCCCATTCAACGTCAGATGCACCTATACTGTTCATTCCTTTTATTTAAACCGAAATTATTTTAAGAAGAACAGAAGTCTATGGACTACATGCAAATTTTTATTTTTAACTTAATTGTGTCTCTTTCGCATGTAGGTGACTTGCTTGAGCATTTTGAAAGAAGAAAAATATTTATTAATTATTTATTGAACATTTTTAGTAGTAAAAATTGAAAGTTTAAGCACCTTAAAAATATAACGCATTTAAAAACTGGCCTTATTCCTTATAAGGAACCACTGAATTATATTTTAGAATGTGCCGAAACGTATAAAGAAAATATCAGTTTATAGTTTAGCTCGGGCTTTGCTATTAAACAAAATATGGAAGTAGTTCAACGATCATTTGGCAGATTAGGAGTCAAATATTACAAATAAACAAACATTAAACTTGCAAAATTTAGTATTTGACGAAATTACTTTTCCATATTGGTTTCTTTTTTGGAAAAGCCCCTCAGAAAGTAAGTGAAAAACCCCGTGAAAGTAAGAAGTTGAATAGCCGCACGCAATCAGATTATACCAATATTTCATTAAAAGACATTTCTGATGAAAAAAACATATTGTAATAATCCTGTGATTACTTAAAAAAACTAACAGCAAACGTTTCGCACTTAGCCGCTCACATTTCTTCTTGTGGAACTGTAAATATTTTGAAATTAATAGACTGTGGCTACTGTGTTTTGCAGATATGGCCTACAACATGTCGGAAATTTTACAAAGTGACGTATCTCAAAAAATTCCTATTTTCAGACAGACGTTCAAAAAATTTGCGGTAGTCGTTGGTTTCTAAATGTCCACCGTACATCAAGTTTTTTCATGTCACAACTTGTATCATGTCACTCTATCTGTTATAATTTTCTCATAATTTCCATTTGGTCAGTGACGAATCTCCTAAAAGTGAAATTTACAAATCTAGCAAACCGGCTTAAATCGAGTTCGGAAGGTTTGTGAGATTCAAACCTTAAGGCTTTGTAAACAGAAGCAGTTTTATCGCGTATTAAAAAGCTTTTCCATCGTTTTTTAATAATTTTATTAGTCTTTAAATTTGTTACATTTATTTTACAATTTGCATTCTAGTTTCGCTATTTCAAATAAAACATGTTTATTTCGAAGGGGTTACCTTATTTTTCAGTCATAAATAACATATTTTATTACACATTATAAAGACAGCATTCAAAGTAATTTTATTTTCACAAATGTTCGTATCTAGTGTTTGTTTTTAACTCAAGGTAAGTAATACAATTGTACCAAGGAATATATCATGAAATTACAAAACAAACTTTTGATGCTATAAAATAAAACTAAATAAGCGCAATTTACACAAACTAGTTTTAACTTTAATCGAAAGCCAAATATAGCGTAGGCTTACCTTTAAACCTCCGTCTTAAAAAGTTACAAAAAATGTGATACTACACTGTAAAATTAACGAAGATATATGCTTTGAGCAGTTTGCAATAATGCTCTTTTCAATATCTACTTTCTTTTAATTTTCTAAAACTGATCGGTTTTCAGACATTCTAGTATTTTTAAAGTCTATAAACAGTAATGTATTATTTTGAAATTAACAGGGCGATCTATCAACAGACCTTATTTTAGTAATAATATAATCAGTATCTAAGTTGGACCTCGTACTGCAGTTATAACCGTTTGGGGTTGCAAAGTAAAATACAAATGAACATCTCCAGTTTTTATTTGAAACATTTTTTGGATCTCCATTTTGTTTTAGGAAAAAAAACGGGTGTTCCGATTCGTAGAATCATCCTGTATGTCCCCATGACAGATGTGGTTAGTTTTCAAATTGTGCTTTTGGAAACTTAAAATTAAACCAAAACGGTTTTGTGTCCATGATTCATCTGTTTTAGGTTTACAGAAGTAGTAAACCTCTTTATATCTAAAAAAGGCTATCGACCTATCGGTCTTTCTGCCCTTGTTTAATACATGTAGTCTTAGTCCAAATAAAAAACAAAGATGAAAATTCTCTTATTCTAGGTTAATAACCTTATTAAATAAACTTTCCAATTCTAATGACAAGAAAAAATTATTTTATTGTCCAGTAGTCAGTTGCGTTTGTAAGTGTTCGAGTAGCGTTGATGTAGGGAAACGGAAGCGGGATTGTCTGGTTGGTCTTGTAAAACAAAGGGGATTCAGTATGGTCCAGTTATAGGGGTTGTTTGTCCATTTTGTCTGTAGATGTATGAGTCTTTCCGAAATCTTTGTCGTGTTTGTGCGTTCGTATAGTAGTTGGGTGGAGGGGTTGTGTAGTGGGTTTTGGGGGTGTCTTATTCGTGTTATTAGTCTTAGTGCAATTTGTTCTGTTGTTTATATATAACGTTTTGTCCTTTCTGTTCCTTTGGTCATGAGTATATGTCCATAGTCAAGCAAGGGTCTACAAATAGCTTTATATATTTTGGTGGCGGTGTTTGTGCTAATTCCTCTGTCTTTGTAGGTTAGTGATCGGAAGTGTTTTGTTCTCTTTAATGTTTCTGCCCTGATGTTTAGTATGTGTTTAGTGAATTTAAGTTTGTGGTCAATTGTGATTCCAAGGTATTTTACGTCGTTTTTTGGTTGTGTCGTTTGGCCGTCTGCAGTTATTGTACGGGAGTCAGCGTTGAGTCTGTGGTTTGTGAGCAGAAGTTGGTTTTTTGACGCGTTTGGTGTTAGTCTCCATTTATAAAACCATGTCATTGTGTTGTTTGTAGTGTTTGGAGTCTTTGAGCTCCTCTCTCAGTAGTTTTGTCATGTACAATAAGTGCCGTGTCGTCTGAGTATTGTAATATGTATGCCGATCTGTCGATTTGATTTTTGTCTGGTAAGTTGTAATTGTATATGTCATGGCAGTATATATTGTAGAGAAACGGTGAGAGCGGGTATCCTTGAGGGAGGCCTTGTTCAGGGGATAAAGAAAATGACAATGTTTTGTCAATTCGTACTTGTAGTTGTCTGTTTTCTAGTAAGTTCTTTATGGTGTGTAGTAGATATGTTGGTGTGTGTAGTTTGTATAGTTTGTATAGTAAGCCTCTATGCCAGACACTATCAAAAGCTTTGTTAATGTCCATAAACAGGCAAGCTGTCTTTCTGTCAGTTAGGTGGGTAGTTTGTATATTGTCAGTCAGAGTGAAGAGTGGGTGAATAATCGAGTGCTGATGTTTGAATTCGAACTGATACGATGGTATGTACTTTCCGACCAGTTTTCCCAGTCGCTGCCCTATTATGTACTCAAAAACCTTGCTAAGTACTGGTAGCAGTGTAATTGGTCTGTAACTGCTCGGTTGTGTATTGTCCAGTCCATTTTTGGGTATAGGGATTATCAAGCCGTTTTTCCATGATTTTGGGATTATGTTATTTCTGATGCAGTTGTTCAATTCAGTTAGGATCAGTTTGTGTGTTTCTTGAGTTAGGCTTTTCAGGAGTTTTGCCTTTATTTTATCTTTTCCCGGTGCTTTGTTTTTGATATGCGCTAGGGCTTCATCGTACTCTGTGTCTGTGATCAGTTTGTATGTATAGTTTCAGCTCACGAAAAAGAAAAAGTTCAAGTACCAGCCGTTGATCAAGTTCCAGTTGTCATTGTCGAAGTTAGGGTTTGTCGATATGCTGAAGGCCCTTTGATAGTGTCTGGCGAACGCGTCAGCTTTCTCTTTGTCTGTGTACCGTTCTATTCCGTTTTCGTCAATTGTGTCAGTAGTGTTAGTTTTTTCGTATTGCGCTAGTTTCTTAATTTTTCGCCAGTATGTTTTGACTTTGTCTTTTTGTATTTCTTTACATGTTTCTAGCCATTTGTCTTGTCGGTATTGTCCAATCAAGGTTTTAATGTTTCTGTTGAGTTGGTTCAGTGTATTTTTTAGGTCGTTATTTTGAGTGTTTGTATATAGTCTGTACAGTTCTCTCTTTTGTTTTATGAGTCTCAGTATGAATTTGGGTAGTGTATGTCGGTAGAAAGCATTTTTTTATTTCCGGGCTAAATTTTCCTATGGCTAGTGAAAGTTGTTGTTGTATGGTTTCTATTGAAATGGGCTGTGCTTGGGATTGAATGTAGTCATGTATATGTTGTTTCACTTTGTCTATGTCAGTCTTTGTTAGGTTTAACTTTTTCTCTATAGGAGGTGTATAGGAGGTAGGTTGCGTATGTTGTAAGTCTATGTTAAACGTAATAGCCAGGTGGTCGGATCCAAGTTCGGTGGTTAAGTTTATGTTGTTGATGGTGTTTGTTAAGTTTCTTGTGTGGAGTAGAACGTCTGGTGTTGAGTCTGGGTTTGCGGGCATCAGAAAAGTTGGTGGGGTGTGCTGTTTTATAAAGTCCGAATTTTGTAGAAATTTTTTAAGCTGTTTCGTTTTGCTTTTGTTCAGATTAAAGTCGCCTATAATTATTGCATATTTATAGATGCTTGCTTTGGTCAATATGTTTTGTTCTAAGTTGGAGTGTGGGTGTATGTATGTGAGAAATATGTGTATCAGGTCATTTAGGTAGGGTATCGTAAAATGTATGCAGTCGTTCAGAGGGTGGTTGAGGGAAGGAGGATTTGCTCTTCCAAGTTTAAATGTTGGTTTTAGGAGAGCTGCGACCCCGCCCCTGGCATGATTGATGGTATTTCCATCCCTATAGATATACTGCCAATTTCTGTACGTTGGTGTCTGTCCTAGTTTGGTTTTAGTCTCTACAAATATGCAGCAGTATGTGTTGTTTTGTTCTATGTAATTGTAAATAAGTGGTTTTTTACTGTTAAGTCCGTTGATGTTGGCGTAAAGTAGTCTCATGTTGAACGGTCTATGTTAGTAATTGTTTGTTTTAATTGTTCATGGGGTTCTGTCGAGGTGTTTTGGTTAGATAGGAGCATGTCGAACATCAAAACATACATATGGTTACCAAAGAAGACGACCGAGGTGTCGATGTCAAAATCCTGAATAAATTGTTTTCGCATTTTTTTATCAAATCTTCTCTGTTGGTGTTGGTAGACTTTTTAATTTGATGTTTGTATTTGTTTGATATGAGATCGTGAGTTGTTACTGGTTAGTGTATTCTGTTACCTTTAGTTATCGCATGCGACACCTCAGACGTTCTCTTGTTCAGACACTTAATTTTAACGTTGGGGATACCACTGATCGGTGCTGTTGGTCTCTTAGGGCACTTTACGCTCCATGCCGCATGCTCGTCCGAGTTGTAGGCAGCGCACTTGACGGGAAGTGGAGAACTGCAACTGAATGTTGAGTGAGGTCCAAGGCATTTATTGCACTTAGCTGGTGTTTTGCAGGTTTCGGTTCGGTGTTCAAAGGAGTTGCATTTGGTGCATGGAGCAGGAATCGGTGCTGGAGGTTTACTCTCCACAATCCTGAACACGCACCCAAGGAAGTGCACTGCGCGGTCGCTCATCAATTTCTCATATGTCGCCATGTCGCCCGTTATCAGCCTTATCAACAAGGTGGGACTGTTTCTCGCTCTGGATATTATTCTTTTGCAGAATCTGATAATCAGACCTGATTTTTGCAAATGTTTCAGGAACATTTCGTCCGTGATTTCAAGGTCCACTCCAGTAGCAACCACTGAATATGTGGCTGTAATATGGTGGTTTGATCTTTGTTGTCGGATTAGTGGGAGGTTATCGTTTTTTTGTAGTTTGAATGTTGTTATCATGTTTTCTTATATATAAGTGATTATCTTGTCTGATAATCACATCCTTGTTGTTGGGGTTGAGTTCCTCCGACCTGATTGCAAGTTGCACTCTGGTGATGGACGGTATTGTGTTCGCTTTGAATGTGTGCGAATACGTTGGATATTGTTTTGATGTTGTTTTGCTGTTGTTTGGTTGGTTTTTGGTTGTTGTCGTCTGATGATCCAAAGCTATTCGCTTGGGCTCAGGTGTTGGCGTTGTGGGGGTTGGCTGGGTTGGCTGGGTCGTCTTCGGTCTTCTACCCCGAAGCTCGGTTCACGAATCTCTTAAGTTGAGTGAGTTAAGTACATTATTAAAATATTGAAAAAAATGCAAATTCATTCAATTTCTTTTACACCACACTTCTCTCTTTCGGTGCCGTGCCGGTCTTCAGGCGTGAGCCATCCCCATGACAATCTGGCGGAACCTTCCTCTATCCTCTGCTGCTCGGAACAGCTGCTCCACTCCCAGTCCAGTCCAAGTTCTCATGTTTCGCAGCCATCATAGCTTTTTGCGGCCTATCCATCTTCTGCCCTCAATCTTTCCCTGGATGATCAGGCGGCGAATGTGGTATTTGGTACCTCGCATTATATGTCCAACGTAGCTGACCTTTCTTGCTTTTATAGTATTGAGGAGTTCCCGATCTTTGTCGAGAATGTCCGAGAACGTCCTCATTGCTGGTGTGTAGTCCAAAAGATTTTCAGGATTCTCCGGTAACACCACATTTCAAAGGCTTCTATTTTATTTATGGTGTCGATCTTAGGCGTCCATGCCTCACATCCATACAAAAGAATGCTCCATATGTAACCGCAAAGTGTTCTTAGGCGCGTTTATACTGACAAGTTTCTGTTGGTGAGAGTGGTCTTCCATTTACCAAGCACACCACACTTGTCGTGCAGTATTTTTATTATACCGTACTCCATCAAGAAGTGAATAAAGGTGGATTTAAAAGACAGAAACTTTAATAGTTATTACATGACTTAGCCGTACCTATGTAGTTATGCAAGAGAGACTAATAGCTTCTATATAATAGCATAAAAGAAGTTCTAATAAAAACATTTTTTTTAAGTGTTGTTGCTAATTCAGTAACATAGAGTGGCGCAGTCGGTAGCAATTTGAAAGGGATTTAAGGCTGAAAACTCCTCCGTTTCAATCGTTTATTCTTTGAGAACCTCATTATTCCTTGAGAAGTCAGTTTCTTCATTTTAAATTAATATAGTATATTATTTTATCTATAAATCGAAATATGTTTATAGGCCTTAATCATATCTACAACATGCTTTAATGTTAATTAAGGGCGTTAAAGTTGTACAGATTCATATTTGATTACATCGCAACATTCTGTTAGAATGGATTCTATATGGAATATAAAAAATCCAAAAAGCGACATAATGAGTAAAAAGAAAAGTGATCAAAACCTTTTCTTTAGTATTTCGCCTTAAAATGTTTGTCTTTTAACAGGACAAAATGTCCTCAAGTCTTCTATTACAGGTTGATAAAGAGTGCTCTTACTTCACAATAAAAAAATTGCCATTTGTAATAGAAGACGTGCGGAAATTTTGAGGCGAAACACCCAAGAAAAAGGTTTTGAAAACATGAAACCGCCTCAACCATACGGAACTTATCTAAGAAAAGTTATGTTAGTCGATTGGTTACGGAGAATTAAAATAAACACGCATGCATGTTGGCAAGAATATAGTAGCTTTTAAAACTCCGGAATAAGCCGTTTCTATTTGACAAGTAAATAAGTGGAAGCAAATAAATCACGTTCATGCCTGAATGCATATAAAAACAAATACTTCATTTTATGTCCAAATCAAGTAAATCTTATGATTTCCATCTACGCAAGAGAATTGGTGAATTTGGCTTCATTCTATTTTTATATATATATATAAATAATTAACTTAAATAAATGTGACTTTATTGAAGGAATTATACTTTACCCTGATATTAATGAATGCGAATTTTGCAGAATGTATCAAAATCCCGAAATAAGTAAAACAACTGTGATTACTGTTTTTGGAAAAAGTCTACGACATAATGTCAAGTCTCGAGAAAATATTAGCTGAGAATATTCAAGAGTCAGTAAAAACGCGTTCTTTGTGATTTGTACATTTTCAAGGAAACACAAAATGACCGTGGTATTTACTTGATACCTTGGAACTGATTTCATAATTATGTATATACGCTGGCTGAACAGAAAATTTATTTCTTAGAAACAAGTTTAATTTGGGTCTTCTATATTGTTACCGCTGCTGAAAGCTCATCAGATTATTAGAATAAAAAATTCTGAATTAATACTATTATTCCGTAGCGCTACAGTCCCTGATGGGCCTCGGCTGAGGTAACAATTTGCCTCCTTCTGTCTCGGTCTTCCATAACTTCTAGACCATCCAATTTTCCGGAGGTCCGATGCTATATTATAACGCCACCTTAACCTCTGTCTCGGTCTTCCAAGTGGTCGTCTTCCTTCTGGTGCTCTGTCACATATTAAGCGGACCATTCTATCCTCTGACTGTCTTCGTACGTGCCCTGCCCATCTCAACCTTTGTGCGGTTAATCAGTTCTGGTTGATTGTATATTTGTTTTAATTCTGCATTTGTTTTGGTTCGGTAGCTTTTCTACCGCTTCAAAACGTAGCTCTGGTACGTTTTGATTTTCGTTCTCCTTGTCACGTATTTGGACTCTAGTATATCCTTTAGGGCGCACAAGCACCTATTGGCTCACTTTAGGCGTTCTCTGATTTCTTCACTCATGTCGTTCTCGGATGTGATTGTTGACCCTAAGTATTTGAATTGTTTTACGTTTTCAAAGTTGCATGTGTCCATGGCCACATTTTGTTCTACCCTAGCTCTGCCTGGTCTTGAGACCTACATGTATTTTGTTTTGGCCTCGCTGACTTTAACCCCCTTTTTGTGCCGCTTCTTTATCGATTTTGTAAACCGTGTCTATATCATCGGCATATGCTAGCAGCAAGTTTGATCCACTGGCCCCGAAGATCTGGGTTTCTATTTTGGCTTCTCTTACTACTTTCTCCAATGCCATATTAAAGAGCGTGAGTGACAGTGCGTCTCCCTGTTTAAGACCTGTGCTCACCTGAAACACATCTGAGAGGTCATTACCAATCTTTACTCTGCACCTGCAACCCTCAGCACAAGCTCTGGTTACTCTGATCAGCTTAGGTGGGATGCCAAACTCAGCTATTTCATGCCATATTTTGGCCCTTTTTACGCTGTCGTATGCCTGCTGGAAATCCATAAATAACTGGTTAAACGGAATTAATAGTCTATTCATAAAAAGGATGTCCATTATTGTGTTCCTGCGTTCATGGCTTCCATTTATACAGCGCACATTACTAAGTAGTTTTAATTTTTGTTGGAATCCAATAAATATTTATTTATAAAGACGTGCTGTATAGTATGTACATGAAATTTTCTAATTTTCAGTCGTAGAACTTTTATGGGCTTGAAAATGCAATTTAAAAAATTATATCGATCGTGGGCGTAAGATCATCATATTTACGAATCAAAATATCGCATTTACGAATTTCAGATCAATATGACGTGACAATTACGTAATCTGACGTCAGTATGTTCGTTGTGCCTTTTGTGACATCTATCAACTTGGCAACATAAGAATAATTAATTATTATTTACCAATTTGGTTTCAAACAACATCACTCGACTGTTCATCCGCTCTTTATTTTGGCCAACAATATACAAACTACCCACCTAACTGACAGAAAGACAGCTTGCCTGTTTATTGACATTAACAAGGCTTTCGATAGTGTCTGGCATAGAGGCTTACTATACAAACTATACAAACTACACACACCAACATATCTACTACACACCATAAAGAACTTACTAGAAAACAGACAACTACAACTACGAATTGACAAAACACTGTCATTTTCTTTTTCCCCTGAACAAGGGCTCAAGAGAACAAAACACTTCCGATCACTAACCTACAAAGACAGAGGAATTAGCACAAACACCGCCACCAAAATATATAAAGCTATTTGTAGACCCTTGCTAGACTTTGGACATATACTCATGACCAACGGAACGGAAAGGACAAAACGTTATAAACAAACAACAGAACAAATTGCACTAAGACTAATAACACGAATAAGACACCCCCAAAACCCACTACACAACCCCCCCACCCAACTACTATACGAACGCACAAACATGACAAAGATTTCGGAAAGACTCATACATCTACAGACAAAATGGACAAACAACCCCTACAACTGGACCATACTGAATCCCCTTTGTCTCACAAGACCAACCAGACAATCCCGCTTCCGTTTTCCTACATCAACGCTACTCGAACACTTACAAACGCAACTGACTAGTGGACAATAAAATAATTTTTTTTGTCATTAGAATTTTATTTAATAATATTGTTAACCTAGGATAAGAGAATTTTCATATTTGTTTTTTTTATTTAGATTAAGACTACATGTATTAAACAGGGGCAGAAAGACCGATAGGTCGATAGCCTTTTTTTTTAGAAATAAAGATGTTTACTACTACTACTTAATTATTATAATTAAATATAAATACGGCGATATGCCACAGAGAAATAAGAATGTTTATAGCATTTCATGGATCAAAAAAATCTTACAAAATCAAATTTTTCCACAAATATTTGGACCAATACTAATACTGTTTAGCCTCGGCCATCCATTTTCGAAATCACCAATTTAACACAAAACCATCGTATTTCGCGGATATTCATTTGTTCTGAGGGCCCTTATCACGACCGCCTCTGACCAAAAAGGCTATCAATCATCAGCGCCGCTGACAAACTATGACAAACGACAATCCGCCGACGTTCTATTGTTCTCTACCGGCCGTGAATCAGTTCAAGTGGACCTTGGTCACTTAATCCTCCCAAGAGCTTCCATGACACGATTGCGTAATGCATTAACTTTGATTTTCCCAAGTGGACGTGAACTCAACTATCAGAATAATTATTGTTTCCTTATAAAGCTTCTATTCAAACAAATTGCAATAATACTATGTAGTAACACTTCCGCAATTGGCGGCAAAGGTGTGGGAAATATATATTTAAGAAATCCGCATTTATCAAAATTTGCCAACATCTAAGATGGGATCATAGTAAATTATTTAAAAGTCACATAATCTGATTACAAAAAGTTTCATTATTTTGATCAATTTATGTTTCTGGCGTTATATAAGACCCGAATAAACGGTCTAAACCTCGGCCAGTTTTGGAAAATAGGAATTACAACTCAATTTCAAACTTGGTATTAGAATAGTAAGTATCAAGGACGCTCCGGCTGGCGCAGTATAAAAATTAATCAAAAATTAACAGTCTTAAATATTCGGAAATACAAATGTACACCTAATTAATCCTGAAAGTTACACTAACAATATTTTTATTTCTAGTAAACAAAACCTTTATGTAAAAACTTATCAAATGTCTGAACATTGAACACAATGAGAAACAACGCCCAAATTTTTCTCTTTAATACAGAGTGTTGTTTTGCAACACCAATTACAGGTTTATATTTTTTTATATTGAAGACGAGCCAACATCGATAATTTTGATGATCGAAACATCGCAATATCTTGAATAATAAGCACTCGACGAAATAATGTTGAGTATCAAAGTTGTATTATTCCGCGGGGGAAATACATTGATGACAAAATTAGTGTTCCTCTGCCCCTCCTTGTGGGGAGAAGGGAGGTAACTTTGATTTTTTAAACGGCACCCCCCACTTTTTATTACATTTATAAAAGATGGATCGTTTGAGGAAATCTGGTTGGGTGGACTAGACGCTCATTGGACTTCAACTTAATAGACTTTTTTGTGTGAGGCCATATACAAAATCTTGCGTATCAGAGGACGATACCCAAAGGTACAAAATCATTGTTAGTGTGACAAATGTCGCACTAAAAAAGTTTTCACTAAAGCATTCGACTAAAAAAGTTTTAGGACTAAATGTTGCTCTTGCTTTATTCAAGTTGACAATTTAGTTCATGACGTTTACTGCAAAACCAAAATCACAAAAAATGATTTTTATCCCTTATAATATTAAGGATGTATAAAAAAAATTACTAGCATTAAAGCCGAAACAATTTTCATTTTTTAGCAGAATACGTAAATAACTTCTCAAATCTTAAAAGCTTGAAGCTGAATAAAAAATGTTTCTAGTCGTTGCCAGGAATTCTAGCCTTTTCCCCGTGCAACAGACACAAACTGCAACAATAAAAGGATTGCTTCAGAAGTTACAAATTAAAAAAAAATTGTAAAAAGTTTTAAAGTGTTCTTCAATTTTAAAAACTTACGTATTTTTTTAAAATTTGGTCTATTCTACGTTCTTTTCTCTTCACAAATTTTGTAACCAATTTGTCATTTAAATTGTTTACTTAGGCGCTAAACTATATTTCAATAGATATCATGGAAATACTTTTTAAACGATTCTCTATTATTCAATTCTTAACAAACGTTTTTGTTTTAAATAATAGAGCTTTATGCAGTTCGTGTGCAGCTTCATGAGACCACGAAGTTAGACGTTAGCCGTTGATCAATCATAAGAACATTCAGCAATCAAACAAGCGCGACCAAATAAACAAAAACATCGTACATATAAATACATAGACACGAATGTGCGATGTGCTTGTTCATTATTTCACGTTTTTACCAACTTCAATAAAACTTCAGCAATCAACAGTTCAGTTGTAACCCCTTTTACTTTGCCAACAAAGAATAAAGTTGCCTATAATAAACAGCACACTTTGATTCCGCACGTATCTTTTGTAGAATATTGGATCTTTCTAGAGTCTCTGAGAAATGTTAACTTTATACATTTTCTTTACTTTTTTACTGCTTTAATAAAGTACAGTCATTTGGATGAATCAGTTGAAAGCCAAGTTCAGTTGACTGAATAGGTTCGCAAGCAGTGTGGGAAAGGGTTGATGATGACATGATGATATGCCAAAAACCTGTGCATGTGCCATGTCCGATGTTGGCATACTTTTTAAGGTTTAAGGAGCGTAATAAAAAAAGAAGACAGCAAATGGTCGCAGTTGGGATTTCAATATAACAAGGCTGAAATCGTAGTTTTCCAAATAGAAATGTTGCCTAAATTTATGCAGATTTTGCAATGTCATGTTGTTGACACACACCGCCAATTTATCTATGCCTGTTTGTTCAACCAAAGTACTGAGAGAAGGATGCAGCCTATCTCCTCTACTTTTCCTCCAGAGTCCTAAAAGAGTGGAGTAGAAGCTGTGGGGGATTGGATATACCAATTGGTGACTCCTGTCTATTTACACTAAGTTCTGCAGATGATCAGGTAGTATTTCCCAGGATTAATATGATATGCAATTTATAGTTCAAGAGTTACAGCAACAATATAACGACGGAGAGTTAATCCTCTGGTCCTATCTTTGTATCGGAAAATTAAACTATTAAACAGGTAGATCAGTACAAGTACAGTACAGTGGAGTAATACATACTAGTATACAGTGGAGTAATACATACTAGTATTACTCCACTGTACTGTACTTGTGGAGTATCACTCCACACTACATGTGACTGCCATAAAAGTGAGGGACTAGGAAAAAAAATAAATTAAAAATCGTATTGAACAGAATCGTATGAACAAAGATTTCCCCTTAAAATGTTTAAATGGATCCTATTAGGACGGAGGAACAGAGGAAGACCAAGAAAAATTAACAATTCGACAAATTACCATTGAACTCCATTAATATACTGTTTCAAATACACAGACGCCCGAAGTAAATTGTACATCTAGAAAATACTAGCTGTAAAAAGTAGCAGTGATTCATTAAACATCACAATCACAATAATTGACGCCTCTTTACCTCTCCGCACAATCTACATCTGCTAAAAAAGGCACTAATCATCTTCATCCCAAAGCTGAAGGAGCCAAAAACATTCCCCCTAAACTGGAGTTTCATCATCCTCCTCTCCTCACTTTCCAGAGTTACTGAAAGTCTATGTGAGCAGTTCGGTTTTATGCAAAAGAATGACTTAGCACTGTAGTTCACCCGACTAGACTGGCGGCGATAGCCACACTCGCATTCCAGGATAAATGATCCACATCCACTGGATTTATGGATCTGGGAATCGGGCAAGCTTTGGCATCGTATGGCACGAGCGAATACACAATCTGGTCCTATTCATTAGAACCTCCTTCATGTAGTACGTGGCAAGTTTGCTTGAAAATCGAAAGTTTTGCACGCTGCTAATTGAAACCAAGTTCACAACCCAACCAATAGAAGGAGGAGAGAAGAGACCAATGGAGCAGGAGGAGTTTCCTAGGGCTCCTTGCTGCATGAAGCCTCTGCAATGTATGCACCGCTCATGCACCAAAAATAATAGCCTTTATCGCCGATGACACTTGTGTTTTTGACTCGTACAGAAATACAAATTACATCACTTTCACCCTCAGCGTCATCTGAAGTACTTCCAGCGATGGACAGTCCACTTGGCAAATTAATGTCTAGCAAAATCACTATAAGCATCGTACAATTTCACGTACACGGCAACAACATCATGAATCAAAAAATTCCTAGGCATTATAATAGACAGAAATAGCATATCACTGAAGCATTTAGTGGAAACTTAGGTACTGGCAACTCAATTACTTACCCGCCTTCTTCCCAAGCTACAAACGTGAAGTACAATTTAAAGAAAACAATCTGCAAGTCTAGTAAAAACAATTTTGCCCCAAATATTTTACGGTGTATCAGTCTAGAGCCAAACCTATAAATCCAATATGTTAAACATCCATGCTTTCTCAAACAAGGTGCTGCCAAAAATCGTAAAAACCTTTTCATAAGTTCAAAATACCCTAATTCACGCCAACTTTGAAATAGACCCCATTAGGAAAATTATTTGAAAAACTCATTAGAAATAAAAAATTACAGCCCTCATTAAACCATTACTGCCATTAAATGCCTTAAATTAGTGACCAAATCCAAAGAAAATTCTAATCAAAGGACAGTGATATAGTTGTACATCACAGTTTGGTAAGAGAAGAACAGTGTGATAATAATGTGTTAATAATAATAACAGAGAGATTTGGATTTGAACATCTTCTTCAAGTGCCTATCCGTTCCGGATGTTGGCTATCAGCATGGCTAGTCTTACTTTGCTGATGCTGTTCGGAAAAGTTCTGTTGACGATTTGTCAAACCACGTTCTAAGATTTGCCAACCAAGATATTATCCTTCTGCCAAGTGCTCTCCTGCTGTTAATTTTGTCTTGTAGGATTTCTTGTAGCAACCCGTATCTATTTGGGTTCCTCATTATGTGACCGAAATACTGAAGTTTCCGACATTTTATGGTATCTGGTTCTTTTTTTATCCGTCGCATAACTTCTGTGTTGGTGGTTATTTGTGTCCAAAATATTTTCAGTATTTTCCTGTGAACCCAGAAGTCGCACGCTTCAATTCTCCTGGCAGTCTCTTTAGTGAGTGTCCATGTTTCCAAGCCATACAGAAGGACCGAGAAAACCTAACAACGCAAGAGTCTAAGCTTCATGTCTAAGGACAGATTATGGCTTTTAAACAGCGACCTCATTTTAATAAACACAGAGCGGATCTTCTTGATGCGACATCGTATTTCTTGAGAGTCGTCCCGTCTCTCGTTAATGATTGTCCTCAAGTATGTGTACTGCCTTACCCTTTGTATTCTACTGTGATTGATGTATAAACTGTCTTCCGCGATCTTCCTTTTACTTCCTATGAGGAGTTTGGTTTTGTCTGCGTTCATTACCAACCCGTCCTGTGAGCTAATTCTAGTTACCTTATCCATCAAACTCTGTAATCCTTCATATCTTATATTATTAAGTTTAGTACCGCTGATAGTGATTCCTTCCTCAATGTTGTCGAGTGCTTCTCGAAAGATGTATTCTGAGTACACGTCAAATAAGATGGGTGACAAAACACAGCCTTGCCTCACTCCTCGCAGTATATTTTTTTGTTCTGTGTGACTGCCATCAATTCTCAAAATTGCCGTCTGGTTCCAATATAAGTTTATAATTATGTCTAAATCTTTTTGACTCATTCATATTTGCTTCAGTATGTTGACCATTTTATCGTGTAGGACTCGGTCAAACGCTTTTGATAATCGGTTAAGCAAGCATATACATCACAGCTGACAACCATACACCTCTGAAACAAGACCTGAACACAAAATAGAGCCTCTCTTGTGCCGACGGCGTTCACAAACCCAAATTGATTCGGTGAAATATGTTCCTCACAAAGTTTGTATATTCTTTTGTACAGCTTTAAGTCATGACTCATCAAACTTATTGTTCTAAAATCACCGCAGGTTTTGGCACTTGCTTTTTTGGCCAGTATCATAAATTCTGACATCAACCAATTCGCTAGAATTTCTCCTGTTGAGTAGATGTTGTTGAATATTCTAGTCAGCCATTTAATTTTATCTTCGTTCAGTAACTGTAGAAATTCAGTCTGTATTTGGTCCAGACCAGCTGCTTTTCGTGGCTTCATTTCTGAAATGGTGGCTCTCACCTCGTCTATCAGAATTTCCGGTCCCTCTCCTAGAGTTGGTTTTTGTTCTTTGCGTACATCATGGAATAGATTCTCTAGATATGTTTTCCAGGCCTCTTTCTTTTTCTCAGCGCCAATGATGATTTCTCCAGCTTCGTTGACCAAGGTATTACAGTTGTTTGTGTGGCCTTTCCTGTTACTTCACAAACCTTCCTGTGAACATTGAAGTTATCGTGCATGTTTTGATGATGTTCAATCTCGCAAAATTTTTCTAGTGTTTCTTTTTCTTTCGCTTTCCTTATTTCCTGTTTGATAATGCCTTGTATTCGGTTATATTCCGTTGGATTCCCTTTATTTTTTCCTCTTTCTTCCATCAAGTTTAGTATTTCTGTCGTCATCCAAGAGTTTTTCTTTATTTTGTCCGGTTTCAACAACGAACGTTTCGTTCGAATCGTTTGAACGATTTGAACTAGTGAAGTAAATTCTACCCAGTTTCGTTTGAGTAGTTGCTTGTTGTTGGAGCTTTCAACCAGTGAAGATAATAAAGCTCGGCAAATTGTAGCCATATTGCTAATTAACATTGTTGAAGGAGATTCTTCAAAGTTAATATCTTCCACAAATAAAATACCAACATTTTTTTATATTTCTATCGGTGCTCTCCAAGTAAGCCTCAGTAACATCTTAGAAGGAATTGCTCCAAATCGATTCACACTATTTGCTTAAATGCTTTACAAACCTTTTGAATTTCAGTTTAATTTTCCCGAATTAAGCGGTACCTATGTGATACTAAAACTTCCAAAACATGAAAAATTTTAATATTCCTTAATCTCGCCATTTTAGTATAAAAAAACGGGTGTTTGATTAAGTGCTAGTAAGCTGTCTACTGTCTCGTGATAAGAGATGACTGGGTAATCACAAAGCTTAACTTTTGACTTGACCGTCCTGTGACATGGAAACCAAAAATAGATATCCCATGAGTTATAATCCTAAACCCGATTTAAAGGATTAGGTTGACATTTGATAACTCGTTAAACTTTATCAGTGTTTATCAGCACATTTTATTTGCTACACTTCAACTATCTGTACACCCTTTATTTGCATACGGAAAAGTTTCCATGTTCTTCAGCAGCATATGAACAAAAAAAATCCATTCGTTCCGGGATTCCCAGGGATGCAGTTGGTTTTCTGATGGACAATTTTTCTGAATTTTTTTAAAATATCTCAAGTTACAATCCCGAAATTTTCCAGTGTGCGATTAAAAGACAAAAATTGGCTAGACGCAGAGCGGATTAAAAAAGCTTGGTTAATTACATTGTAATTTATTTATTGTTTCTCCTAAATTTATAATACATTCGTATTAAAAGCATTTCATCAAAAACGAATGCTTATCGACCTGCGATGCAGTTGACGTAGTACTTTTTGAAAATTTGGCAAAAGTCGCAACCAAATAAATTACAAAATCACTAAAATTGTCTCCTACAAGATTACATTACACAGTGTTTCTTCATTTAACGCTGTTTTGCATCGTAAAATTGATATGTTTCTGCAAAACAACTGTAATCAAGCTTGCCTCCCAAAGATATCAAAACCGCGATAAGAAAAACAGATAAAATCCTATCACTGCAAATATGTTAATTACATTTTTAGAATTGTCATAAGATCGGCGTATTTGCTTTGCAAAAATATCATGTCTGGAGTTTTCACGCCGCAATTCCGACTATACTCCACTTTTACTTATCAACACATTTGTCACTTTTATATACTTGTATTTCGTATTATATAATTATTTTACTGAGATTAAGCAGATTATAGAATGAGGCCAATTGACCTATTGTACCTGGCACGTTTTATTGTCTCATCGACTTTAATACATACTCAGCTTTTAATTACTTGAAAGATTTGAATTTGTTGAAATCATAAACTGCTCTTAACTGGTGAACTCGATCAAAATCGGTACTTATTTTTTAATTTTTCTTAAAATCAATTGCAAATTTAAAGTGTAATTTTAATATTTTAATTATTGCTATAGCAATTCAACATACTAAACAAAACAACTTTTTCTAACTTACGGAATATTTTTGATAAGAAAACATTTGTATCAGTGCAGACTAAGCTTTCGAGTAAACCACCTCTGAAAAGTCACTCGTGCTTACGAAACTTTAGGAAGGAAAAACTCACCAGTTTTTGTGTGAAAAATCTGATTATTAAAAAAAATAGTCATTGGATAAGTAGGTACTTCGAATACTTGAGTAAAATATATGATAAGGGATTCGCGCTTTAACCTCGGTAGCAAACGGACGTACCATTGCGACCGTATACAAATACTTCGAGGGAATTTTTTGATAGTTTTTAAGATTAGCAAAAATACAGGGTCCGTACCAAAAGGGAAATGGATCCCGGGAGCTCACAGTCCGAATCGGACATGGCCTCCCAGGACGACGGCTTTACAAGGCCAAAATCGAAGAAAAGGGGTAGAAAACCGGTTCCCTCACCAACAACAGTCACCCAAGACCACAAAAGCGGGCGCTGAAGCATGCTGCAACACAATCAACTTCAGCCGAAAAGGGGACCATGGCGACAACATGAACCACAGCTTCAGTGCCAAAACACCAACCTATACAACCCACATGTGAACTCAACATTCAGCCTAATTGCACCACCAACAATAATCAGAGTGCAACTAGCAATTAAATGGGAAGAACTTAACAAAAACAACAAAGACATCATCATTAAAAAGGAATCAAACTTTCTAATAAAAACCAACGACGAAGCCAACACGACAAGGGCTCTAGAGCTTCTCACTCAACAAGGCGTAGTTACGTCGTACAACCAAACACAACAACACCACCACTTATAACCAACACAAAACGCAACATCACATCATCGTACTCAGTGGTGGCCACCGGTGTTGATCTGGATATAACTGACGAGATGTTTCTGGACCACCTGCGAGTTTCTGGATCTCCAGCTCCAGGTTCGATTCTGCAAAAGGATCATTTCACATATAAAAGAAACTCCAGCTCTAATGATGCGGCTAATTACAGGAGACCATGCGACCTACGAACGATTAATTGCCGATAGAGCCTTGCATTTTCTGTGGCGCGTTTTCCGGATAATGGAAAGCAAACCACCAACACCAATTCCGGCGCCATGCGGCAAGTGTGGCGCGTTTGATCACCACACGGAGGAGTGCAAGAGACCTTTAACGTGCAACAAATGCCAGGGAAAGCACCCAACCACTGCCTGTTGGTCACCCCTTCCAGCCAGGTGCCTCTCGTGCAACTCGGACGAGCATGCCGCCTGAGCATATAATGCCCCAAGCGTCCCACGGCACTTATACAAGGAATTCCGAATGTTGGAGTAAAGCTTGAAGAAGAGAACCGCCGAGGTGTCGAGTTTGTAGCGGCGGAAAGTAGGATACATGCGCCAATCACCACACACGATTACATTATAAACAAGAACAAACACCAAATGAATAACGCAAGCAACACCAATAGAGAAGAGCTAAGAAAAAAACTGCGCAAACGATTCATCGACTACTTTGATGTTGACACCTCGGTGGTTTTCCTCGGAAACCACATGTATATCCTTCTTCAAGCAAGTCTTGAACCGGCGTTTAATGATAGGGATGTAGTTTCTCTTTGTTCAATGTCGCCCGAACTTTCCACTGTAACACTATAAGACGTCTAGCCGCGCCCCGTACGATCGTCGTCGGATCTTCTTGGAAAACACTCAGAATGGCTTCTTCGTCATTAGTGCCGTAACGTGCTGGACCCTTCAAAGGTCGGATATAAATATCCGGCCGAAGACACGGATATTTGGAAGACGCCTGTTTTAGCTTTTAGCGCTTTAGCACTATTTCCGTAGCAAAGTTGTAAAGAATATCTGCGTATTCAGCATTTGAAAACTCAGCCATTTCAACAAATAAAATTTTCAACTAATGTGAACTTATTCGAAATTACGAAAAACGCAAAAAGAAGGTGACAACTAAAGTTACTCAGACACTCGAAATGACAGCGCCTATTAATTTTGTCAGTCATTGACAAAAACTAGTGTAGAGCCAACTTTTTAACAAAAACCCGATTACGCTGTGACGTCGAAAACGGGACGTCAGAAAAAAAAGTCAAGAGACCTTTCTCTTCCAAATCGAACAGAAATTTGCATCATCATGTTTATTGTTTGAAAAATCAGTGGCGTAACATTTTTTTATATAAAATTATATACAGACGTGCCTGTGCGTACGCCACAGGAAAAGCTAGAAACAAAAGTTTTATCACGAAACATGTATTGTTGTTAAGTGCCTAAACCTGTAAAATTTCCGCAATATTAGTAAATAATTTTTTTTATTAAAACTTTAACACATGGTCTATTAACGAAATATATCCAAAATTACTTGCACTATCACTCCCTGCAATCTCCTCCCTATCTTTGTTGTATTGTTGTTTTACTGCGTCCACGATTTCATTTAATATTTTAGCATTTAACCCTTTTAATCAGACGCTCTTTTTGTTTTGTTGTATGTTGTTCAACTCTGACTGTAGGCAGGAGCGTTTGACATTTCTGCAGGTTTGAGTCATCAGAAAGAGACCCGGAAGACAACTTCAACAGTTACCTCTTCGTCTTCGATAATGTTCACCGTAGATGTGAACCTGTCCACGCTATATAAGCCCGGAAAATGTTTTGATAAATACATAATTTCCATAACGACGATAGGAAAATTATAGATAAAACTGTCCTGATTGTGCAAGATGTCCACTGTCGGCTATTCCACAGACAAAGGTGCAATTACTTAGTTAATCTTACTGATATCGATAATGATAACTATGTTATCTTAGGACCAGTATTGATCGCTGACCTTTAACTTCATTTCAATGATTAGGTTTAAACTGCACTTTATCTGAATCAGAATGCAAGCCGACTGTAAACGATAAGATCGTTTCATATAGATATTTCACCTGGCAACAGAAATGTAGGTAAAATAATTGAAAAAATCCAAAGACGCTTTGATTCAAAATCCCGCTGTTAAGCTTACGGGTTGTTGTGTTCTCATAAAATATTCTTTTATCAGTTAGAAATAAGTTGATAACAACGTATTTGAGTTCCAAGAACGACATGGGTGTATTTATTATCTTTTATGCTGCGGGCGCCATGAATATTACAACATGGCCGCCAGTAAGATACAATTGAATTAATATGTGATTTGGCTTTTCTACTTGGAAAATATGAATGTAATCGGTATTGCGCAAATGTAAATCCGTAATCGTAAAATCTGAACTAATGGAAAATGACAAAAGTGCTAAACAACGGTATTATATTTCATCTAATGGTTTCAAAACCATTTTTAAATCCATACAAAAAATCTGCGTCTATGGATCAACTACTTATGCTTCAACCATTTTATAAAAATTTACAGTTGTCTGAATTGATAAACTGACATACAACATGACTCTCAAAATGATGATTTGCTTTACTTTAGATTTATACTAATATGTATTTTATATTTAGATAATACCTGAACGACATGTAATTTTAGTTAAACGCATATACTTGTAAGAAACGAATGCTGCAAGGCATTTTTGCTCGTGGGTGTATTTTTGAAGCACGAGGGGAGAATTAGTTAACTCTTCATTGTGCGAATGTGCTCAATACGTACATCTACGCACTTCTGAGCTTCTACAATATTTTTTCAAACTAGCTTAGCATAACCAAATTATTTCAATTTCTAATTTTCAATAATATATGAATGCTAAAAAATGTGCAAGCAGCAAGCATGCAGAATCCAGATTTTCAATGCAACAATAAGTATTATGTTAATTGCAAATTGTAAAACCTGTCAATTACTACAAGTAGCTGCTGTAGGTAAACATAATAACAGTAAGCAAATTTGCCTCCTAATGCAAAACGTACATATTTATAGAATACCTACATAATCTAATAAATTAAATAGTCCGGCATGTAATCGTCGTAGCCTAGAAGTTGGTGTTTTATGTTTGAAAAGGATCCTACATCCAGACATGTATGTCTAGAAATATGAGAAAAATATTGATCTACCTAAAATATTGGAAATAATTAATAAATTTAATATAGAAACAAACACGTGCTTAGGAATTAAAAATGTAAATATACACTTATAAATGTTGAATCATGTCTCCAAAAGCACATATAATAAAACCGTAAAAATGTAACGCGCTAATGGAATACCAAAATTAAACCAACTTAAACCAAATTAGAATGATTTATCTAAATATTTGCAGGAATCCGAACTTCTCAAACAAAAATTGAAGAAATTCAAACAAGGACGTGGATTAAAAAGTTCAAAATGCGATTAAGATCAATAATATATATGCACACACAATTATCAATCGAAATTGTTTCTTTATTGAACCGTGCAAGTTTTAAGCAAATAAATATCCTAAGTTCGTTTACCTTTGTTCTATCAAACGGAAACGTAAGTCGATATTATTACAATAAAGTTTGTTTAAATATTATGATGGCATTATTGAAAAGATATTTATTAGATTTAGAATTTACGCAAAGCAAATATTATTGGTATGAGAATCCTATCTGTACTATACTAATATTTTAAAGATTAACGTGCTTGTAGATTTGTGACTGACTACTTGACTTGTGAAAACCTTAATCAAAGAAGACAAATTCAGTTTTTAGCAATTATTTTCTGTCTGCATTAAATGTCTTTCTGTCACAAATGTATTGAAATTACATTTTGAATGGAATATGATAATGTTCGGATGGATCAGTACAAGGATGGGATAAGTTTACCAGAGTGTCGTTAAAAAATTCTACTGATTAAATTGCATATTAGGTACCAGCAAAAGTTAATATTATTTAGCATCGTGTCATTTAGGACATTAAAACACAGTCATTTTTGAAAGATTATAGACCGCAAATGAACATCCACGCAACATTTTTGAATGTTTATTTTACAGTAGTAGTACACATCTTTATTTCTAAAAAAGGCTATCGACCTATCGGTCTTTCTGCCCTTGTTTAATACATGCAGTCTTAATCTAAATAAAAAACAAATATGAAAATTCTCTTATTCTAGGTTAACAATATTATTAAATAAATAAAATTTCAGTGGCAAGAAGAAATTATTTTATTGTCCACTAGTCCGTTGCGTTTGTAAGTGTTCGAGTAGCGTTAATCTAGGGAAACGGAAGCGGGATTGTCTGGTTGGTCTTGTAAGACAAAGGGGATTCAGTATGGTCCAGTTGTAGGGGTTGTTTGTCCATTTTGTCTGTAGCTGTATGAGTCTTTCCGAGATCTTTGTCATGTTTGTGCGTTCGTATAGTAGTTGGGTGGGGGGGTTGTGTAGTGAGTTTTGGGGGTGTCTTATTCGTGTTATTAGTCTTAGTGCAATTTGTTCTGTTGTTTGTGTATAACGTTTTGTCCTTTCTGTTCCGTTGGTCATGAGTATATGTCCAAAGTCTAGCAAGGGTCTACAAATAGCTTTATATATTTTGGTGGCGGTGTTTGTGCTAATTCCTCTGTCTTTGTAGGTTAGTGATCGGAAGTGTTTTGTTCTCTTTATTGTTTCTGCCCTGATGTTTCGTATGTGTTTAGTGAATTTAAGTTTGTGGTCAATTGTGATTCCAAGGTATTTTACGTCGTTTTTTGGTTGTGTCGTTTGGCCGTCTGCAGTTATTGTAGGGGAGTCAGCGTTGAGTCTGTGGTTTGTGAGCAGAAGTTGGTTTTTTGACGCGTTTGGTGTTAGTCTCCATTTATAAAACCATGTCATTGTGTTGTTTGTTAGTGTTTGGAGTCTTTGCGCTGCTCTCTCAGTAGTTTTGTCATGTACAATAAGTGCCGTGTCGTCTGCGTATTGTAATATGTTTGCCGATCTGTCGATTTGATTTTTGTCTGGTAAGTTGTAATTGTATATGTCATGGCAGTATATATTGTAGAGAAAAGGTGAGAGCGGGGATCCTTGAGGGAGCCCTTGTTCAGGGAAAAAGAAAATGACAGTGTTTTGTCAATTCGTACTTGTAGTTGTCTGTTTTCTAGAAAGTTCTTTATGGTGTGTAGTAGATATATTGGTGTGTTTAGTTTGTATAGTTTGTATAGTAAGCCTCCATGCCAGACACTATCAAAGGCCTTGTTAATGTCCATAAACAGGCAAGATGTCTTTCTGTCAGTTAGGTGGGTAGTTTGTATATTGTTGGCCAAAATAAAGAGCGAATGAACAGTCGAGTGATGCTGTTTGAAACCAAATTGGTAGGTAGGTATATATTTTCCAATCACTTTTTCAAGCCGCTGCTTCATTATGTATTCAAAAATTTTGCTTAGTACTGGAAGTAGTGTAATTGGTCTGTAGTTGCTCGGTTGTGTATTGTCCAGTCCATTTTTGGGTATAGGGATTATTAAGACGTTTTTCCATGTTTCTGGGATTCTGCCATTTGTGATGCAGTTGTTCAATTCAGTTAGGATCAGTTTGTGTGTTTCTTGAGTTAGGCTTTTCAAGAGTTTTGCCTTAATTTTATCTTTCCCCGGTGCAGTGTTTTTGATGTGCGCTAGGGCTTCATCGTACTCTGTGTCTGTGATCAGTTTGTAGGTGTAGTTTGGTGAGCTGTTAAAATAGTTCAAGTACCAGTCGTTGATCAAGTTCCAGTTGTCATTGTCGAAGTTAAGGTTTGTCGATATGCTGAAGGCCCTTTAATAGTGTCTGGCGAATGCGTCCGCTTTCTCTTTGCCTGTGTAGCGTTCTATTCCGTTTTCGTCAATTGTGTCAGTAGTGTCAGTCTTCCTGTATTGCGCCAGTTTCTTGATTTTTCGCCAGTATGTTTTGCCTTTGTCCTTCTGTATTTCTTTACATGTTTCTAGCCATTTGTCTTGTCGGTATTGTCCAATCAGAGTTTTAATGTTTCTGTTAAGTTGGTTCAGTGTCTTTTTTAGGTCGTTATTTTGAGTGTTTGTATATAGTCTGTACAGTTCTCTCTTATGTTTTATTAGTCTCAGTATGTATTTGGGTAGTGTATGTCGGTAGAAAGCATTTTTTATTTCCGGGCTAAATTTTCCTATGGCTAGTGAGAGTTGTTGTTGTATGGTTTCTATTGAAATGTGCTGTGCTTGTGATTGAATGTAGTCATGTATATGTTGTTTCACTTTGTCTATGTCAGTCTTGGTTAGGTTTAAGTTTTTCTCTATAGGAGGTGTATATTAGGTAGGTTGCGTATGTTGTAAGTCTATGTTAAACGTAATAGCCAGGTGGTCGGATCCAAGTTCGTTGGTTAAGTTTATGTTGTTGATGGTGTTTGTCAAGTTTCTTGTGTGCAGTAGAACGTCTGGTGTTGAGTCTGGGTTTGCGGGCATCAGAAAAGTTGGTGGGGTGTGCTGTTTTATAAAGTCGGAATTTTGCAAAAATCTTTTAAGTTGTTTCGTTTTGTTTGTATTCAAGTTAAAGTCGCCCACAATTATTGCATATTTATAGATGCTCGCTTTAGTCAGTATGTTTTGTTCTAGGTTGGAGTGTGGGTGTATGTATGTCAGAAATATGTGTATCAGGTCGTTTAAGTAGGGTATGGTAAAATGTAGACAGTCGTTCAAAGGGTTGTTGAGAGAAGGAGGATTTGCTCTTCCAAGTTTAACTGTTGGTTTTAGGAGAGCTGCGACCCCGCCCCTGGCATGATTGATGGTATTTCCATGCCTATAGATATACTGCCAATTTCTGTACGTTGGTGTTTGTCCTAGTTTGGTTTTAGTCTCTACAAATATGCAGCAGTCTGTGTCGTTTTGTTCTATGTAATTGTAAATAAGTGTTTTTTTGCTGTTAAGTCCGTTGATGTTCGCGTAAAGTACTTTCAAATTGAGTCTTGTATGTTTGTTACTGTCTGTCTCACTTGTTCGCAGGGTTCAGTTGGAGAACGTCCCTCGGGCAGGAGCATGTCAAACATTAGGATGTAGACATGGTTCCCGAAGAAAACAACGGAGGTGTCAATGTCGAAGTCTTCTATAAATTGTTTTCGTAGTTTTTTCAGTAGTTCCTCTCTGTTGGTATTGTTTGTCTTGTTAAGTTGATGTTTGTATTTGTTTATGATGTGGTCATGTGTTGTAATGGGTGTGTGTATTCTACTTGCCACTGTCGTTGTCTCCGCAATCCCGGACGTACGTTTGTTTACACATTTTATTTTTACGTTTGGGATTCCGACGATTGGGGCTGTCGGTCGTTTTGGGCACTTCATCCTCCATGCTGCGTGGTCCTCTGAGTTGCACGCTGCGCACTTGGTTGGCAGTGGTGACTCGCATCTTGGTGATTGTTTGCAATCTTCAGTTTTGTGGCTGAACAGGTTGCATTTGCTTTCGGTGATTTTGAAAATGCGGCCCAAAAAATGAACCGCACGGTCGTTCATCAACCTTTCGTAGGTGGCTATGTCGTATAGTGGCGACGACTGAATATGATGGTGTAATATGGTGGTGACCTGACTTTTGTTGTCGGATTAGTGGGAGGTTACTATTCGTTTGCAGTTTCAATGCTGTAATAAGGTTTTCCTGTTTCAGTTTTTGTAGAATTTGTGTTGCTTTGTCCTCATTGTTGGTTTTAATTAGAAAGTGATTATCTTGTCTGACAATCACATCCTTGTTGTTGGGGTTGAGTCCCTGCCACCTGATTGCAAGTTGGACTCTGGTGATGGTCGACAATGCGTTCGCTGTGAATGTGTGCGAATACGTGGGAAATCTTGTTGATGTTGTCTTGCTGTTTGTTGTTTGGTTTTTATTGGTTGTAGACTGATAGTCCAAAGCTATTCGTTTGGCCTCAGGTGTTGGCGTTGTGGGGGTTGTGGGGGTTGGCTGGGTTGGCTGGGTTGGCTGGGTCGTCTTCGGTTTTCTGCCCCGTTTTTTCGATTGTGGCTTTTTGAACCCACCATCCTGGGAGGCATAATCCGATTCGGATTCTTGCGAACTCCCAGGGTTCATCCTTTCGTTTGAATTAGACCCGTATATTCTCGCAGTCAGTATATTCTCGCAGCATTTATCGCTGAACGATAAATGCGGTTGGATTCTTCAGATTCTTTGCCGTATTGTAAACGACCTTGCTTTAAATACGCTGATACTGTGCACGTCTTATCACCACGAAGCTCGGTTTAAAACTCCTTTATTTTACAATATAGCAACATTTAAAGATTCGTCAGTGCCATTAAGCTGACATCGACAGCTTCCATGGATCACTCTCCCAGACACTCTTGAAGGGTCCAAACAGGGAGCTTCTAATAATTCTGGGTGACTTTAAAGCCAAAATTGGAGAAACAAAAGCCGACTCACACCTAAAATCAGTCGTAGGGCAGTATGGAATGGGAGTAAGAAATGAACGTGGGGAGATGCTAATCGAATTTTCTGCAGCGACTCAGCTATTGATCGCTAACTCCTACTTTCTACACCATGTCAGGAGATTGTACACATGGAGATCAGTATATGGACATACAAGCAATCAGATCGACTATTTATTAATAAAGAGTAGATGGAAAAGCTCGATTACAGATATAAAAACTTACCCCGGTTTGGACCGGGGTAAGTTTAACCCTCAACACGCTTTAGCGTCGGAAAAGGCGTCAGACGAGGCTGCGTTTTCTCCCCAATTCTCTTCAACATATACGGAGAATGGATTATTAGAAAGGCTCTAGAAAACTGGGAGGGCGGAGTCTCTATTGGCGGAAAAAAAGTGTCAAACTTACGATATACTGATGACACGATAGTTCTGGCACAAATCGAACAGAAAATGTTTGAAATACTTCAACGTGTAGAAGCTGTTGGGTTGGAATCAGGCCTACGACTAAGTAGGACCAAATGCTGTCTGTTGATTGTGGACAGACCTCAGACAATCCCAATGCCACTTCGACTCATCCACCATATAGAAACCAATGACACTGTCATTTATCTCGGCGCAAAAATAACCAACAAAGGAGGTTCTGAACCAGAAATCAGGAGAAGAATTGGAATGGCAAAAGAAGCTTTGGGCAGACTAGTTAAGATATGGAAAGACCACAATATCCGAAAAATGACCAAGATGAGACTTCTCAAAGCGCTGATATTCTCCATCGCAACCTATGGGTCAGAATCTTGGACGTTAAACTCAGCACGCCGCAAGATAATAGAAGCGTTTGAAATGATATGCTTCCGCAGGATGTTGAGGATCCCTTGGACAGCTCATAGAACAAATATCTCCATACGCAGGAAACTAAATATCCTAGATCATGAAAGGCTCCTCCCAATAATCCAAAGGCGCATACTAAAATATTTCCGTCATATGATACGGAAGGATGGGATGGAGAAAATTGTGATCAAGGGGAAGGTGGACGGCAAAAGAACGAGAAGCAGATCTCCTGTAAGATTCATAGACCAAATCAAGAACCTTACAAATATGTCAATAACAGAAGTAATGAGAACCGTAGAGGATAGAGAAGCATGGCGAAGGCTTGTACCATGAATAGTCACGACGCTCGAAACCGAGCAACGACTGGAGAGAGAGATTAAGCTGAAAGTGTATAAAATGTAAAACGAAACACATTAATTCAACCTACAGTGTGTTGCACTTAAGATGGAAACACCCCTGTATTTGATTTATTGTTGGAAGCAGGGTTTTCAGTTTCGCTACAGAAGTAGAACGTCATGAGCTTAATTGGTTAGGGTAAGGAAGAGTGGGCCACCACAAGACACGGGCCACCATGAGACTGCAATATTTTCTTTTACAATAAGAGAAGACATCTATTACCTCGTTTGGGTATTACTAGCACACTTTTGCTTCGGTGGTAAAAGTTTCTTCCTGCTTTTGACAAAGCTTTTGACAAAGATTAATGTGAGCGGAGACGTTTCTTTTTTGACGTGTAAGTATTCTGATCCAAATTGTTTAGTGCAAACATAAAGTTAAAGGTAAGAAATTTAAGTTGTAGATATAGTGATGTAAGTGCTTTTTAATTGTATAAAAAAACTTTGTGATTTTAAATCGAATTTACCAACAATTCAAAAAAAGTTATAACGTGTAAATGAGCTACCATGGGATACTTTTTTGGGGCCACCTTGAGACACTGTCTTATGGAGAAACTTTTAACCTTTTAAGAATTAAGGACGTCATTTTGTATCTTTAGATGCCAATGGGTCGCAAAGAAAGTCCCAGAAGAGTTCATCCCCAGAAGAAAATATGAAACGAGTAGTCCAAGAAGTTTTAGTGGGAGTAAAGGGAGGAAAACTGTCATTGCGAAAGGGATCTGATCACAAGGGTGTTTCTTTTCAAACAGTTCACAGATATGTTCGTAACGCGAAACTTAATAATAATTCAGTCGGTAATTTGCCGATGAAGAGTAATTATAAACATCGAAAAATGTTTAACAAGTTTGAAGAAAGTGAGCTAGAAAAGTATGTTGTCAAATGTTGGAAAATGTGTTATGGTAGAACAACTAAAGACATTCACGATGTAGCTTATTAAATGACAAAAATCAAATCAAAAAAATGCCCGCAAGCTGAAAAAAACGCAAACAAACAGGAAAAGACTGGTTAGATGGATTTTTGAAAAGACACTCAAGGTTAAGCATCAGACAACCAGAGGGTTGCAGTCTCTCAAGAGGAACCTCGTTCAATGAACATAACGTAAATATTTTTATGCTAATCTGGAAAAAGCTTACAATCGATCTACAAAATTTTCCAACGGTACACACAACTACAATCTTGACGAGACCAGTACAACTGTTCAAAACCCAAAAAAGGTTTTATCTATGAAAGGTACTAAGCAACTTTCTCAGAGCCCGAGTGCAGAACGAGAAACTTTAATAACAACATGTTGTATAGTTAATGCATCTGGTTATTTTCCTCCTTCCGGCTATGGTGTTCCCTAGAAAAAAATGTAAGCCACACATGACAAATGGAGCGCCACCCATTGCCTCCGCATTGTAGCCACAATGTTCAGCCTCTGGATGAATCAGTGTTTGCAGCATTCAAAGCTTATTACAATTCTGCAGTTGACTCTTGGCTCCTACATCATCTAGGAATGCTGCTATCAATATATAATATTGCTGGATGTGATGAAGTAGCATTTGAACAATCTGACTCCAAATAATATTAAATATGGCTTCATAAAAGCGGGGATATTCCCATTTGACCGAAATATATTTACAGATGATGACTTTTTATGCAGTGCTGTCATCACCCACACCAGATCCAATATTCGATTTGCCACCTTTAGGAGATACCGTGAATATAAACAATGAACATTCCATCTTAAATTCATGCGATTTACCAACTGCAGAAGCGGCCGATATAGGTGTAGAATCGACCAAGAGCTTTTGATCCGTCGTCATACCGGTTATGGTAATCGCTGATAAAAGTTCTGCTGATGTCACCCTGAGCTTAGCGGCATTTGATTCAAGCACAAAGCAATGTTCGGCAGTCGCTACCGATATAAACGCTGAACAGTTGGACAAAAGTGTCGAGAAAGTGCTTCCGCTTTGCCCCAAAAGCTTCTAAAAGCAAACTATCCAATACTCAAAGAAAAAAGCAACAAATATCATCCTACGGACTCCATAAAAAGACAGAATTGAAATTAGATGCAAAGAAAAAGGAGAAAAATATAGAAGTTTCCAAAAAATAAGTAGCGAAGAGAAACATTTTTTCAAAAATTTTAAAATGTTAACAAAGGAGATATCTCCCGATGACGACAGAGAAGATGTCCCATTTACGAATTCAGACGACGATTCTGATTGGATACCTGAATCCGATCCAACTGCATTCGAGGAATTAGATAAACAACCATAAGAATAGGAAGGTTTTCTTTGTAGGGAAAATTATTACTTGTGGCGACACATCCGAAAAAGTTGAAGTTAATTTTTTAAGGAAGTCGGGGAAATTTAGCGGGTATTTTGTATTTCCTGATCAACCTGATATTGGAACTGATCCCTTAACCGACATAAACATGATTTTACCTCCCTGTTTTAGGTAAGACAAAAAGATTGCAATCATTTTGTAAATTTAAGCTAAATTTTAAACAATTACAAAATTTTTAATTTTTTATAGAATAACTCTTTTTTTTTTAGTTTTGATTTTGTGTAAGCCGAGGTTAAAGCTAACTAATTAAATTTTTAACATTAAAATAGTAATATTTGTCAATTTTGTAGTGAAAATAAAGGTTTTTTAGTTTCAATTATCGGTTTTTTATTAATTTACTTATGTCTCATAGTGGCCCGGATATCGGAGACATTGTCAAAAAAATTTAACAATTAAAATATTTTTAAATTTAAATTAATTATGTGCTTTCAACCGTTGCATACTTAAATAAATACAATTCAGACCAGCTAATCAACTTTTCTCGACGTTCATGTAAAGTGTTTGGAAAAAAAGCCACTTTGACTTTTTGAGTCTTATGGTGGCCCACTCTCCCCCTACCCATTTTTAACAATTTTCCGATGAAAACCCAGCCTACTACGACTTTGCGAATAGGGGCAATTCGCTATATTTTGCGATGCGTTAAAGATATCGGAAAAAGTTACTAGAAAAAGTTGTTCAGAATGTTATTTTAACGATAAATACCGAGTTTCAAGTCAAAAGTAAAATTTTGGCGTTGGACAACTTTTTCTGGTAACTTTTTTCGATATCTCTAACGCTTCGCAAAATATAGCGAATTGCCCCTATTCGCAAAGTTGTAGTCGGCTGGGTTTTTATCTGAAGGTAGAAATCCACTTAAGTGCAACATACTGTATATTAGTATGTGCAAAAACTACCTTTTGTAATATTGATCATTGTAAACCGCCTGTTTTGTACTATATTTAACATTTAGTGTTTGACTTTGAAGTATGTTTAGCTTTAAAACTGAAAACGTATTTCCAAAAGTAGTTTAATTCGTTTAACTCATCGTTGTACTTTTGTTGAAAGTAATTTTCATTTTAAGGTAATAAATGTACATAATTTACCTGCATGTTACTTAGCCTGTACATATTTACCCATCTTTACGGTTTCAATATAATATTCTTTTTACGATACAGGATGTTTTCCTTATTTCGCTCAATTCTTTTTAAGCTATAATTTTCGTAGTAGTAAGATTAAAAAATTAATATTTGTTGTGTGTATTTTAAGCAATCAGTTCGACTAATTTCTAAATTAAGTTAACTCGAAATCGAAAGCCGGACTGAACAAATGGTTTAATTTTTAAATGCCAAAAGCAACAGCCTGTGTGCGGAGCAAAGCCGCGATCATTCTTCTTACTGTGATTCTGGTTGGTGCTTCCACATGGATGTTTTTGATATTCTTTTTCTAATACTTAATTATTATGCCTCTATTACCAAAGCTGGAAGATGCGCTGTTGCACAAAGTTACAAATAATCTGTAGTGAGATTTGAGAAAAACACAATAAAATGAGACAAGTAAGACAGATTTTGAAATTGCGCGAAAAAGTTATTGAGAATATCATTTTAGTTTGAGAGAAATATTTCAGAAAGTAAATACAACTTAACTGGAACTGGTAAACGATTCACGTAAACTCAGATAAGTTATTTTTAGAAAAACAAACAGTTGATAAATTGTGAGTAATAAGATTTACGTCTCCTAATGTTGTTCAAAATGTTCACCATTAACAAACAACACAATGACATGATTTTATAAATGGAGACTAACACCAAACGCGTCAAAAAACCAACTTCTGCTCACAAACCACAGACTCAACGCTGACTCCCCTACAATAACTGCAGACGGCCAAACGACACAACCAAAAAACGACGTAAAATACCTTGGAATCACAATTGACCACAAACTTAAATTCACTAAACACATACGAAACATCAGGGCAGAAACAATAAAGAGAACAAAACACTTCCGATCACTAACCTACAAAGACAGAGGAATTAGCACAAACACCGCCACCAAAATATATAAAGTTATTTGTAGACCCTTGCTAGACTTTGGACATATACTCATGACCGACGGAACAGAAAGGCCAAAACGTTATCGGTTAAAAAAGGTCGATAGCCTTTTTTAGAAATAAAGATGTTTACTACTACTGTTCACCATTTCTCTTAATACATTCCCTGGCCAATTGCAGCAAATTGTTAACCGAGTTCCCAACTTAAGGGGGATTATTTCGTATTTTGTCACATACATTGTTCAGTCTTCATCGCAATGTCTCCTATTTCTACAGCATAAACAATTTTCTATAAAAATCCCCAAAAATAATAATCAACGACATTGAAATCTGGACTTCCAGTTGGCCACGGAACATGCCCACCTCGACATATCCACCTGTTATGAAAGTTTTGGTTCAGGAAATTTCTCGCAATTAAACTTGGAAGGATGGACCAGCTTCATGGTGTTGAACAACATGGTGTAGAAACATGATCCTGTGACCTGGACTGCCTTACAAAACGTGGGTTATCGTGTGTGTTAAACAAAGTACATTTAAATTAAATATTATGGAGTTAATCACACCATTCCGTGTAAACTTCGTTTTATGAAAACAAGATTTTTTTATTTAAATTTCTTCGGTTTTGAAGAATCCATCGAATAAAATTTTGAAAATGGGGCCCGCAATTCTGCGACTTCTAACTTTGGATTCGTCTTTCACCATATTTATTAAATTATCTTCAACCCAGACGTTTTTCTTGAATCTCGTTCAAAGTTCTTTACTGTACAGAAATATTTTACAAAAAGTCTGTTGATTAGGTATGTGCCGTTCTGGCAATTTTCAGGCAAAATCTATAACAGCCGCCCTACGGTTCCCAACACAAAACCCGTAGTCATACAACACTGTGTTGTGTGGAGCTTTTGTGTCGATGCGGCACTGTGCGTCACTGAGTTATAACACCTGGCGTTGTACGGACCAGAACTTTGAATAACACTTAAATTTAACCTCATTCAAGATGGCAGACTTCAGACTGCAAGTTCGTGAAGGCAGCGGGCAGTCATCATATGATTCCCGGTAACCAAAACTATTTCGTGCTCAAAATACTTATCTGCTGTTCATCAGTCTTATTTATCGCGGTCCAGAATCGGTTCTGTTAATACTGGAATATCGAATCGTAAATCCTAGAATGCAGTTTGGCACAAATTGAAGCACTGACAATGTTGCCTACACATGTTACAAAACAATATTTTTTATCAGCAGTGTCATCGTCTCTCTTCAGTAAAACCAAAGATAAATACATTGAACGCACTGCATCGCTTAAAAGCCCATGACGCATGGGCTTACGAAACACTACACATCACGTAACACAAGATTCTCTGTTATCCCAACACATTTAACGCATTATGAGTTTACTGCATCATAAAATGCGTTGATGCGTTGTATTTACGCTAGTATTAGTGCGTCAACACCTAAAAATCCACTGTACCCACGCCTACCAGCAGCACCTTTCTTAATAAAAATAAACAATTCGAACCGATATCCGCGCAATCTTAAGATGTGTCCAATTTGTTTAATTTTTTATGCCCTTTTCGACTCCCATTTTAAAGTTTTATAACTGTTGGTACAGAGTGTTATTTTTAACATTTCAAAATAAACCCGTTTCCTCAGTCCAGCCCTGCTTATTGAGCTACTTCAACTACATCCAGCAAATTTTAATTGTTTATATGTACTCGTTTAAAAAAAAGAAAAATAAAGGATTATAGGGCCCCAATGTTGTACGGAAAACCACTTACCCTCGTGGGAGAGGTGAAGTACCTAGACGTGACCCTAGACACTAAACTCACGTGGATAGATTTAAGTAAAAGGCTACCGTCACCACGTGGCACTTGCGACGGGCGCTGGGTAAAAACTGGGGCCTATAACCAAACGTTATGAAGTGGCTGAACACTGCCGTTATAAGTCCGAGGATCTGATATGGTTCCGTGGTCTGCTGGCCGGTGGTGGAGAAGGCGTGCATATCCCGGAAACTGGTGGGTTTGCAAAGACTGGCCTGCCTAGCGATGACCGGCACAATGAGGACGACACCGAAGCATGGCAACCACCCACGTCATAGACATACAAAAATAGGGCCCGCTAGGCGTCGGAATCTTCCAATCCTAGGTACAGAGGTGGTCCCACCTGACAGCGGAGTTTTAAGGAAATTTAAGGTGGAAATCCCATCAAAAGAAAGTTGGAATACTGGGAAAGTGGCTGCCCGAAAGGGGGTGCAATGTTGGTACACGGCTCACGGGCGCCCAATCCGGGATGGTCTGGGGCAGGCGTGAACCGGAAAGACACCAACATGGGAGTGTCCATTTCGCTGGGAAGCTCGAGGACAGTGTTTCAGGCGGAATTCTATGCAATCCTCGAAGTTGCGTCAGATAAGGAAGTTACAGAAGGACTAGGGGGAGTGATCGAGAGCTACTCCGACGGCGAGGCTGCCCTCAAGGCACTCTCAAGTGTTAAGATGGGCAGTAGACTGATCCAGGATTGCTGGGATGCCCTGAACAAAGTGGCAGAACAGAAACAAGTAAACCTGGTGTGGATTCCGGAGCACATGGGGTTTGCGCGATACCCGATGTTGAGAGCGCAATAACTGCCGAACCGCACATAGGGTTAAGTAACCGACAGGTAGCAAGCGCTCTAAATGACTGGGCTCTTAGAGGCACCACAAAGATGTGGAGAAAGGCGGCAGGGTGTAGGCAAGCCCAAGAGTTGATTGGAACCCCAAGTAACGCCAAGACAACATCCAAATGATTGATGTCAAGTAGTCGCTGAGCCCTGAGAACTCTGGTCGGGTCACTGTGGTCTGAACAGACACCTACACCTACTAGGAATTGGTGATAGCCCCGTATGTCCACAATTTGAAATCGCGGAGGAAACATCATACCACCTATTAGGAGTCTGCCATCATTGGTCGTCTACTAGGAGGCACCTCCTTGGGGCCTCCACACGCTCCCGCAGCGAATTGTCTTCCTTGGAATGGACACTGATCCTTGCCTGTGTCAGGGAGACGGCACGCCTGGGTGGCGAAGATCAGGAGTGGAAAGATGTGGATGGGTGGAGGGGGAATGGCGAAAATGGCCTTTAGGGCCTACTCGACGAATCCATCGGGTCTCCCCCAGTAGTCCCCAGTTCAGGAGTCCAAATACCAAACATATACTCACATCAATTTGTATAGCGGTTCAGAAAAAAATGTTATTTTTCTGGCTGGGCTCAACAAAACCCAAAGTTGTATCAGGCAAGAACAAAATTTATATAAACTTTGGCATCAGTTTGTCATTTTCCTAATTTTGAAAGAATTTCCCTAAAAATATATGACCTTTGCATTAAAAATCTGCAAAAATAACCGAAAATTTTAATATTTACTTAAAAAGGCTACCAAAAATGTTATGTTGCCCTGAATTAGACTTGATTTTAAATTATGCATAGTATTTAAAATAGTCAATGGAATAGTCATAAGAATGCCCGGAGATAGTATAAGAGCTTGTGGAAAAGTATATTTTACGTGAAAAGATATAGAAATCTTGAAAGGAATACGGGAAGACAAAGCACTTTAGAAAGCGCAAGACAAAACGGAAAATACGATGTCGATCTAGGCAATGATTCATTGTCTGTATAGTCGGCCGACTCAAGGAAGGTTATCATTTAATTAGCTCCTATTAATACATATTATTAAAACATAAGTTTACGTTTATGTATTTTTTTGAATATCAAGTAAAATTATAAAAATAACTAAATAACTAATGTTTTTTAATATTTTATAGACAAGTATTAGTTGGGTGCAAGAAGCGTAATTTTGTAGCAAAAGATAACAAAGACTAACAGTGTCTAACACAAGGTGATCCTTGATTTGAATTGAGGCTTGATCAAAAACTTTATACGATTTTGAAAATGCCTCAGATATTTACTCATTCTTAATATGCAGATATGATGTCTGTTTAAGGTTTCTGCAATGGTAGTACTGTGTGTCCAATAGAAGGGTATCGCCTTAGTCTTCCACATCAAAATGTTCCCAATGGTCCAACTTTTTAAATCGTTTTCGACCTGCTGATGAAACTGGGATGTTCCCAAGTGGCCAGTATTGTGTCTGAAAGAAAACATAGACTCGAACTGGAACGTGATAAAGCTTTGCTCGATGTTGTAGACAGTAATTCAGAAATAAGTACAAGGCGTGCCAATCCAATTTCCAATTCCAGAAACAATGATTTGAAGAAAACTATGACAACAAGGCTTGCAGACTTTGCACACTGCTATTCTATTACTTTTACACTTCTATCAATAGATTCGTGAAAACAAGCGATTACTTAAATGCGTTTTATATACGGATGTTCAGTCTACCCGAGATGGAATTAACAGTTGTTACAAAAAATCCCAGTTCGACGCAAAAACACAATATTCAATGTCGAATTAGTATTAACATACGAAGCGGCGTTCTAAATGATCAGTTGCTTGGTTTTTTCGCATTGGATAGGCGTCTTAATGAGGAAGGTTACTTAAGATTTTTAGAACATCATTTATAGGAAATATTAGGCGAAGTTTCTTTAGTTATTCGACCACGTATTAATTACAAACATAATAAAGAACTTCCTCATTTCTCAAATAAGGTTCAAGTTTGTCTGAATACTCATTTCCGAATTCTCTGGGTTTACCGAGCCACCATCCTTGGCCACAATAGCACCGAACTTCACTCCCCCCCACATTTTTGTCTTTGGGTATGAATGATGATCCATCATCATCATCATCCAGCCTTCTGCGTCCAACGTTGAACATAGGCCTCTCCCAAATTATTCCAGAGGTCTCGATTCTGAGCTTCTTGTAGCCAGTTGCCAGCGATTGTTTTGAGATCGTCTGTCCATCGTGTAGGTGGTCTGCCTCTACTCCTGTCAGCTAGTGGTCTCCACTCTATCATTTTTCTGGTCCACCGCCCGTCAGTCATTCTGGCCACATGACCGGACCTGTTCCAGTTAAGCCATGCCATGCGCTGGATAACATCCGTGACGCTTGTCCTTCTTCTTATTTCCTCATTTCTGACTATGTGAGTCAGTCCCAGTAGCGACCTCTCCATTCTTCTTTGGACTACTCTGAGTTTGGTTGCTGTGGTTATGGAGAATGTTTCGGTACAGTATGTCATGACTGGGAGCACGCGTTGGTCGAAGGTCTTCTTTTTTATGCGAATTGATATGTTGCTCTTGAAGATATCTGATAGAGCTCCATATGCAGCTCATGCCAAGGTAATTATTCTTTGCAGTTCAGTGCTTTGGTTATCTCTGGCAAATTGGATTTCATAACCTAAGTATTTATATTTGTGGACTAGTATTATTTCGTTACCACCGACCTTTAGGTTTTCACTTGGTATCAAATTTCTCATGAATTGCGTCTCTCCAAAGTTCATGTTTAAACCGACTACTTTGCAAGCGGCATCCAACTCAGTAATCATAGTTCTAATGTTTCCCAAGTTCTCTGTTATTAGAACTACATCGTCGGCAAATTGCAGGTGGGAGAGCATTTCGCCGTCAATACAGATTCCTTTGGTGCCCCAGTCCAACTGCTTGAAAGCATGTTCCAGGACTGCCGTAAGAAGTTTGGGAGATAACCTGTCCCCTTGTCTAGTTCCAATTTCGACTTTTTGTATCTTTATGCAATCTTACAGACATGGTGGCATTGCTGTATATGTCTTTAATCAGTTTAGAGTACCGATAGTCTGTACGGCTTTCCTCCAGCACTTTCATTACATCGTATCGAATGTTTTGCGGAAGTCGACGAAGGCCAGGACCAGAGGTGGGTTGTATTCGATGGACTTTTCTATAAGGCCCTTTATACAGTGGAGGTGGTGGTTAGTGCCAAAGTTTGTCCTAAAACCCGCCTGTTCCTAGGTTGATAAAAGTCCAATTTTCTTTCTAATCGATTTTCTACTATGCTTGTGAATAGCTTGTAGAGGTGACTTAACAGGCTTACACCGTCACAAACTTAAAAAACATTCGGTATATAAACCACCATTCAACCAGAAGCTTAAACAACCGTGATCTGAGTTCTTCCAAAATATACAAAACCTTAGAACGCAACTTACATTGGTCCAAAACTGTTTAATGCCTTACCAACAGATATAAAAAAATTACCAAAAAAACTTCATTTGAAAAAAAGTAAAATTGTAGGCTGGTCGAAGTAGAATGACCAATTTATTTAAATTATTCTAAAATAAGGAATTAACTTATGTGAAACGTATACTGTTTAAAAATGTGGGTTTATTTAATTTAATTCAAATCTCATTATCTCAAAACAGGACACATACGAGCATCTCAATCAAATGTCCAATATTTTCATTGCATAACATATCAATATTTCTTTTCATTCTTCTTTTCTATTTGCGTTTCTTATTTTTTTCTTGCTATTGTGTTTACAAAACTCCTATCTGTGACGATAAAAAAATGTGTTGTAAATAAAAGCTAATATAAAATAAATCTGTGATTGTTTAAATTTATATATGGGAATAAATGGTATCATTAATATTATTATTATTGCTGTTCCTGTGTTATTATTATCATCATGTTTTATCTGTGAGTAATGATTGTTACTACAGTCGTATGATAATGCGCTGATTAACTGACATAATATTCATTTTGAGCAAATCAGTCTGGACAGCAATCGCTTTTATTCAATTCAGGATTTTCAATGTACAGAAACGATAGAAGCTTGTTGATCTGTAGTATGTGCAGAATTGAACAGTTCTTGAGCATTGTGTGGTTTTATCTCATTCTGCAAATACTTCTATCCGCATTAGTCGAGAAAGTATAATGGCGCCAGGCGGGCATTACAGAGCACTTCATCATTCCAGGTTTTGTGGTCGGTTCCAGACGGATATCGGTTTTGACGGCACGGATTGGCGAGAGTATTGATGTTGAAAAACACGCATGCGCGGCACGTTAACGTGCTCGTTCACCCGCGCCCGCTCCCTTGCTCAATTCCCCTGCTACTGTGATGTAATGATGTTTTTTCGTTTTCCGACCTGCTTGATGGGTGCATATGTAAAAGCAAGAAATCTGAGGGCTGGCCGATTTATATTTTGCCATTTTCAGGACGACTGTGTTTCCGCGTTATTATCACTGGAAATATTAATCAATGTAGGGTGGACAGAGAGACAGGCACATGCCCGCGATCAAAATATAATCATTTTATATCAAAACATTACCGTTCTCATTTGCCAAAGACTATACAGGGTGTTTCAAAATTAGCGTCATTCCTTTTAAGGGGCGTTATAGCGGCTCACTTGGAGTGTTCGAGAGTTATAGAAGGGCTACATCCCTACCATGTATGTAAGATACACAGGACACAAGGACACATTAAATATCTGCTCTAACAAACACCTGTACAAGTTGAGCACAAAATGGGAGCCCAGTAATGCTGAGAAGAGTTAACAATAACGTGAAACACGATCACCAACATGTTTGTTGTTAAACGGACAGAACTGCGAACACCTCATGTCAGTTGTCCACATTTCCAAACATTAATTGTAAATAAATCATTACCTATAACTATTTTTATAGTTGACATTCGTTACCCTAACTTATTTCATTGCGTTACAACCTCACTTTCTGTGTTTATCTATGGTTACTTGACCTTTTCATATTTAAGAAGCAACCGGTATTTACGTAATGTTAATGAGGCGGATTACCTTGAAAAACATTGTTGCCGTCCTTCTGATCTAGTTTTTTGCAATTATTTCAGTTTTTGATAAGGGTTACTTTTTTCCACCATTTTTCCTGTACTCCCTAAAATACCCCCAGAGGAATGACGCCGATTTTGAATCACTCTGTATATGCATCAACATTAATTCACAACACAGAACTTTACTACTAAAATTAATACACTTTAGCCTGAATTTCGTGGAAATTATTCTCAGAATACTTATTCTTAAATAAGGCATTGGGTCTTTATATTCATGACCAGTTAACACTCTACAAGTTATATATATTGCTGGTAGTTTTGCCTTCGAAACATTCAGATATCAAGCATACTTATGGTTAATTGGCGATTCCCACGAACTCAACGAACTGTGCCAAACGAAATTATCATTACGATAAATTTTAACAGGGAAATTATCATTAGACCAAAATCGATTTTGTTTTAGATCTCCTGATAAAAATGCTTATTAATTGGTGCCAGAAAAATGAATGACGCAAGAAATTAAACCCGGAAAGTGCTTTTAATTGGTGAATATTTAAATTAAATCAAGGCAACTAATTGGTCTGATCGATTTTCAGCAGATGCTCTTTTCGTATCTAAGGATAATGAAAATTCTAAATCTAATAAACAGCTAGCCGGTGTTAATGTAAATGACAATTAATGGAAATGATTGATTGATTGCTAAAATTGAGGAATTACATGCGTCAGATTTTCCGTAATTCTAAGCTATAATTCAGACGCTGAATTGTATGTTTTAATAAGCCCATTTTAGGTTTCTAGTAAAAAATTAAAATCACGTCGTAATATCCAAGGGTGGTTATTTGCAATTTATGCAATTTTTACAAGCAGTTAAATAGTTCCATATTGATTTAATCAAGTTTTTTTAAAATGAAATAGCGACAAAGCCGAATTTTCGTTTGACTTTGTTTTTCTAGTTCATCATCTAAAATAATATTAAATAACGATGACCGTAGCTACGTTCATTAGCGGTTGGTTACTAAGCGTTTTCACATTTCTATGAAAATTTTCTATTTTTAAATAGGCAAAATCCAGAAAGCAATAAATACTTGTATAACGAGTTTTCCTTCACATATTTCCTAGTTAATAATGCAGGTGTTATAATGACAATTTCGCAATTTATAGCTCTGTTTCACTTGTTGCGACTTAGTTGTTTAACTTAATTTTTTTAATTTAAAATTGAGCAGAAGTTAATTAACCGAATACGAGAAGCTGCTCAAAATGTGATCCCAGCAATGCTGCAAAGAGTGCACAATAAAGTAATAGCACGTGCTCAAACATGTTTGGCAGTTAAAATGGCAGAACTTCGAACGAGTTGTCCACATTTCGGTTGCATCCTAACCCACAGATTCAAATCTAAGAATTTAGGTTCACCGTTAATCACCACAATGTTTAACCTAACTCTTTATAGAAGGTTATGTTGACATTCGTGGAATATACGGGTTTCCCTAACCTATTTAATTACATGTCAACCATCCTTATTGTGTTTATCTATGGCAACTTGAGCTTTTCATTGTTAAGATGTAACGTATTTACGTAATGTTAATAAGGCCTGAATGTTCATAATTACCTTGAAAAACATTGTTGCCTTCTGATCTAGTGTTTTCGCAAATAGCTATATCAAAAACCCCCAGACAACATCCCCAGAGGAATAACGCCAATTTTGAATCACCCTGTATACAGTGTGTCCAGTATAAAATGATGTACATGGGGATATTGGAAACCGTTAGAGTTACAGGGTGGACCAAATGGGGAAAAAGTTGCGCAATCAAGTGCCTATGAATAATCTGTCATCAACTTCTTTGAACTCGGCATAGCAACGGAAATACAGGGAAAAAAAGAAAAAAGTGCGTTTTAAAAAATCCTTTATATCGTGTTTATTATAAAAGATACAATAACGAAATTTCCAGGGTGGGGGTAAGAAATGAGCGTGAATTTGAAAATAAAGTAAAAAATAATCTAGGCCCACTATGTTCAATGAGGCCGAAGTCAACTTTTGTTTTTCTTATGGGCGCCATATTGAATTTCTGCATTTTTAAATTCCCCTTTAAATATGCTCTTCAACCATGTATAACATGTTTATGTTCGGTCAAGAGAAATAATTAAAATTAACAAATTAAGATTTTATGGCAGTAGGCATTGATATTTCTATTAATTATTACTTTAAACTATTATTGATCATACATCGAACACTGCAAAAGAACAAGTAACATTTTAGGATTAAAGCAGGTGATCAAATAAGCCACCGTTTTCTCGCAAGCACAACATACATCGTCTCATTACTGCTTCACAGGATTTTCTGATCATTTCTGGGGTAATTCTGTTAACAGCTTCTATAACAGCGTGTCTCAGCTCCTCTTCGGTTTCGTATGACCTACAGTATACCACATTTTTGAGGAAACCCCATGCAAAAAAATCAAGCGGTGTTATGTCAGGGGATCTCGCAGGCCATCTTACTGGTCCCAGGTTGCCTATCCACTTGTTGGGAATTTCGTGATTTAAAAATTCTGTGATAATACGTCCATTATGTGGCGGCGCGCCGTCTTGTTGGAATAACAAGTTTTGCAGGGTAGCTACTGGAACATCCATAAGTGCTTCCTCTACGTTAGTTTGTAAGAGGTTCAAATATCTCTCGGAATTTAAGTTCTCATTTTAAAAAAATGGTCCAATCACGTGGGTACCCACAATACCTAACCAGACGTTAAATCCAAACCTAACTTGGTGCCTAACTTGACGAACTAGCCGTGGATTTTCATCTGACCAAAAAACGGTATTTTTACGATTAAATTGTCCACATTTAGTAAATTGGCTCTCATCTGGCCAAAGGACTTTTAAGGAAAAGTTTGGTATCTCGTTGTTTCTTTGAATAAACCACTGACAAAATGCCATTCTTCTAATCGCATCGCCATTCTGGAGTCCCTGGCAGGGCCGTTCACCATAGGGGTGATATTTATGACGCTTTAAAATACTATTCGCCGTTGACCGCGCAACACCTGTTGTGGCTTCAATTTGACGCAAAGACGTACGAGGAGTCTCAATCACGCTTTCCATTACCAAATTTTCTTTATTTTCGTCTGGAAGTTTGTTTTTCTTTACCTTAGCGAAACTCCCGTAAGCTACAAGGTTGTCTTTCAGACGCCTAAACATAGTTCTACCAGGTTGTCGCCTTTCTGGTTATTTATTTATATACACATTTCTTCAGCTTTCGCTTCATTTCGACGACAGAGAATAAAACTCTCCAACATATCGTATTTTTCATAATTTGAAAAATGATTCATTTTGTAACACACAATTAATTACAAACACTTAACACTGACAATAAATTCTACTTTGACAGTTATCTAGGTGATTAAAACAGACAACGAACGTCACTATGGGGAAATTGAAGAGAAATATCAATGCCTACTACCATAAAATCTTAATTTTGTTAATTTAATTATTTCTCTTGACCGAACATAAACATGTTATACATGGTTGAAGAGCATATTAAAGGGGAATTTAAAAATGCAGAAATTCAATATGGCGCCCATAAGAAAAACAAAAGTTGACTTCGGCCTCATTGAACATAGTGGGCCTAGATTATTTTTTACTTTATTTTCAAATTCACGCTCATTTCTTACCCCCACCCTGAAAATTTCGTTATTGTATCTTTTATAATAAACACGATATAAAGGATTTTATAAAACGCACTTTTTTCTTTTTTTCCCTGTATATCCGTTGCTATTCCGAGTTCAAAGAAGTTGATGACAGATTATTTATAGGCACTTGATTGCGCAACTTTTTCCCCATTTGGTCCACTCTGTATCTTTAACGGTTTCCAATATCCCCATGTACATCATTTTATACTGGACACACTGTAGAGAGATTCAAAATTGACATCGACTTTCTCAAGGATATTTATTACAAAAAACATATTTTTAAGTGATAATATTTCTCAAAACACTGAAACGTTTGCGGAAAACCAAATAGTATGTCAACCTGAATTTGATTAAAACCTGCAAGTGACACCTTTCTTATTATCATTACGTAAATACCTGTTGGTTTAGGTCTGCGGAAGTCAACAAAGCTAACTGGCGAAACTAAAAGGCAATCTAGAAATTGGTCCAATCAGCAGAAAGTAATTCAGTGTTCGAAAAATTTTGTCTGTCTATTGATTCCCCAAAGCGATCATATAAATAGCAGTATATCAATACATTTTTTGAGATTCATTTCATGGGTTTTATGATAAAAATGCACAGTTTCTCTTTATAACCTCACTACACAACAGTTTTCATTGTTAACAAAAATTTATGTTTGATTACGCATGTCTTGACGTTGGACGTTTCTTAGTGCAATTGTTGACAGAATGATAAAGATTTAGCCATTAATAGAGAGAGACTTCGATCAAAGAAGAATGAATGAATGATGATTCAAAATCATGTAAATCCTTGAAAATCTGGGCAAAACTTCTAAATGGCTAAATGGCTTTCCATGACTTGTTAGTGGAAATTCTTATCGAACTTAAAATGGTGTCAATTTTTGCATTGAGTATACTGCGTATATGCTTTCAGCCACAAACTGTTCAGTATCGACCACTTTCAATTTCTCATGCCGGTATTACACTACTGCACTTTTCCCCGATTTAGTGTTTAATAAAGTTAGTTAATCATTGATGGTCATCTTCTTGGCCGTCATCGACTTGACACTTTGATATTGTTCTCACGATAAATTGGTGTCAATACTTTAGTTCTACTGTTTTGTGTTGGAGACGATGAGTAGATCATAGCACATGAGCCAAGAACCAAATTCTTTGCTTATGCCTCTAAAAAAGCCACTAACTTTCTTTACTAATTTGCCAAACTTATTGCGTACAAAACAGATTTTCAATATCTGAAACATAATAAAAAGAAGAAAATAACCCCTAATTCGTTGTCACCTCAGTCAGTGGAATGACGCCAATTTTGAATCACCCTGTGTATTCGACATTGATACGAATTTTAAGTCTTGCAGAGCAAAATTTAAAACCTGACCAGAAATAGGCTGCAAAAACTATATATATTAAACAAGTGTATGAATGTTTTATTTGTAATGTTTAGCTATAGGTACTAATATTCAGGCTCAACGATCATTAAACTACTCTACTAACAATCGTAAAATTGTAATTGTCAAGAGCTAATTGCTTTTTAGACAAAAGAAAAAATAGTATATTTTAACAGAAACTATCCACCGAAGTTTGCGTATTATGTTATTTACCATAAAAATTTTATTAAAATCAAAGACATTTTAATTTTACATTATTTTTAAAAGTACTTAAAGTAACTTACCTTATCCTAAGAATTTTCACTAAATAGTTATCATAAAAGAATGGTGGATCAAAAAATGTGTTAAACCTATTGGTTCTGAAACAGTCCTGCACATTTACTTTCTTGAATTAGCAAAGCAAAGAAGAGCTTTAAGTTCAAGAACAGTTTGATCAATTTTCTCAAACGCCAGAATATTGATTATAAATCAAAGTGGTCTAGTACATTTACTAAACAGAATGTATAGGAATTTTTAGAAAAAGCGCCTGAAGAGTTTTTTGCGCAAAGGTGCGGCACCATCTCTTTTTACGTTTCAGTGAAGTATTTAAAATTTTGCAGCAACAACAGGTTAAAAAATATTACAGTTTATAGTGAAATTTTACAGTCAAAAACTTGCAAATTTATGCATTATTGATAACTAAAATTAAAAAAGTAAAAAACAGCTTTCGAGCATTATTCTATTGCTCCGTTGCCGACACCAATACCAATTTTCTTAAAGCTCAGTGACGGAGACGCATTAACTGGACATTGCTTCAGACGGACCCCACAGCCCCCTTGCTTGTAAACAGTGGAGGTGGGTTTCTTCAGTTTAAGCGGATCGAAATATGCACATGAAGTTCAATGAGAAAAGTTACATAGAATCGCCAATTAAAAACAATGTAAATGCAGCTATCTGATCTAGTTTTTTCAAATATCTCATTTTTGATAGGAATTATTTTATTTTACTTTTTTTTCTGTCCCCCGAAAACACCCCCAGACAACACCTCCGGAGGAATGACTCCTATTTTGAATGACCCTGTATAGTTAAAAGTTTTTTCGAATGAACTATCTTAAATAAGAATTAGATCAATTATCATACGATAGCATGCAAACACTTTTGGTTACATACATAGGTGGGTACGTAATGACACCTTGCAGGTATTCTTTTACATTTAAGAATGAGAACTGCACACAGAATACGTATACGTAAGGACAGCGTATTCTAATCTCTAGTAAAACCACAAGAACGTGTTTCCGAGAAATATGGCGGGAATTTTCTATATCTATTAAGTATCCGACAAGGTGACATTATTCATTTTGTTCAATTTTATATTCCCACTTAGTTCACATTTCATGTCACATTTTATCTACCACAGGATATATTACACCTGAAAGCGATAAAATTCTGAGATAAGATAAACTTAATGCAATGCGGGGACTAATATGGAAAAAATCATGCGCTATATATTTGAAGTATTTATTATGAGTGCTCTTCTCCAGCTTATATTAAATATATTAAATTCGTTTCTTAGGCTGAGGAAACCCAATTACACAAATTCTAAAATCCCCAACTGAATCAGATATTCTTAATTGATCAAATGAAATTAGCAAGAGCTGCAATTTTTCTTAGATAAAGCAGATCATATAGTGATCAATTAGTCACTGGTTTTTGTAGGTTCTATTTAAAATTACATATTTCGCACTGAACGATAATGAATATTTGCCCGTTGGATCAATTTCCTAATACAATTTTAACTATCAGTCAGTCATCGAACACCACACCTATTTATGGAATGCAACGTAGCGTTAAACAAGTATTGGTCTATTAGATACATTTAAATAAATAACTTTATTTGTTCAAGACCGTTCCAGTAATGTTTGGCGACATTGTCAATTTGTATTTAATAATGTAACTGTATAATCGAATAAAAGTCCAGACATTTTTATATATACAAGGTGACCCGGATAATGTGGGCATGATTTCGGATTCATATCCAGGGTTTAAAAGTAACATGGTAAAGGTTCTATGTATGAAAAAAACACATACAGCCTTTGGCTACTTCCTAGAAAACGCCTCTAACACTCGGATTTTATTAAATAACTTTCAAAGTACTAGAAAATTGAACAGAAAATAAACTAGTTTTGTTTGACATGGAAAATTTAAAAACAGGTTCGATTTAATTAAAACTCTATTTTAATATTAGACGTTTTAGTTTTAGTTAGTATAAGTTTCAAGCTATCTTAAAATAATTATGTTGTCTTTGTTATTCACGGTGTTTAAGATATGAGCACTAATATGTACAGGCTGGTCGGTCTCTAGCGAACTCCAAAAGAAAACCCAATTTTAGACACTATTTTAGGGGGCATTAACTAATATCTATCATATCAAAAAATTATCAAATTATAGCAAGTATAATAGCGAAAATATTCAATATGTGATAAAAGTTCAGCCTCATTATATAAGTTGACCTGTTTTTTGTAGTAGTAGTAAACATCTGTATTTCTAAAAAAGGTTATCGACCTATCGGTCTTTCTGCCCTTGTTTAATACATGCAGTCTTAATCTAAATAAAAAAGAAATATGAAAATTCTCCCATTCTAGGTTAACAATACTATTAAATAAATAAAATTTCAGTGGCAAGAAGAAATTATTTTATTGTCCACTAGTCCGTTGCGTTTGTAAGTGTTCGAGTAGCGTTAATGTAGGGAAACGGTGTTTTTTGTATTTGTTCTTATTCTTCAAATTGATATAATGTTTAACGTAGTGTGTCTTTTGTAGTCAACGCCCAGTTTAAATTATATGAAAAATAATGTCATTTCAAAACTATAAACACGAATCTAATTCATTTATTTGGCGCATCTCATTATCATGAAGAAAGTTAGCCCAAGATAAATACCATATTTGGAGCAAGCGATATACGCTGAATGCAATATATCCAAATTAAGCTTGCCATTAGCAGCTTTGCTATTATTGATAAAACACACAAGTAGGAAATTCATTGTATATCTAACGGTCATTTTCAATATTTTATGTAGTATGCTGTTTTGATGGAAACTTTTGTGTCAGACAGTTTCTTTGAATAAACTCTTGATTTAAAGTAATTAGTTTAAAAAATAATGGAGCTGCAGAGCCTTCAATTTCGATTTTTATGAGCACTTTTTAAAATATTTTCGTTGTCTATACACCAATTGTTCTCTAATTTGGCATACATCTTGTAAATTTTGCTCGGCATGAACCATCAAAATTTTATGTTCATCTCTGAATCCCCAAGGACCAGAACCAGCATTGTTGTGAAGTAAAAAGATCTAACTTTCTGTTGTGTTTTGCTTACTGACAATGAACAGGGCGAGAGAACCTATAAAAGCACACACAAAATGTGTTTATTATGTTGAATTTATATTTATAATTTATTTATGTTGAAACTTTTATTCTATCAACACTTAATTTATTAGTGTAGTATTTTGATTAGTCGATTTAATTAATTATTTCTATACCTAGTCATTATTATTTTTATTCATTAGTGTTAAACGTGATTTGTTAGTTGATGGTGCGTTATAAAACCTACCTGATTTTCATAAAATATCAGTTTTGACTTCAGATTCATGTAGCGAATCTCAATTTTAACTTCAGAGAGTAATTTCAAATTATTTTTGAGAACGATGTATCTTGATTTCATATGGGTTTTGAAAAATGGATTATATGTTTTATATGACGACGTGAAAAGCATAACTGATAAGTTTGAGTGAAAAAGTAATAAATTTTAAAAGGTTTTGAGACATTCCGCATACATTTCTATTGAAATTAAATGTGAGCTATGTAGTCAAAGGGTCCTACTAGTAACGTTGCAAATAATGCCGCTTAAATAACTTTTAAGGCCGCCCTACAAATACATTTTTTGCAACATTGTCTCATTTGCCTCATTATACTAAAGCGAGTTTAAATTCTCTTTATAATGCCTTATTCACACTTCGCTATTTTTTTATTTAAATTAACAGCGTCATCATTTACGTATATGAACTTTTTGGTGGCACCGTGTACAGTTGAAACTAATATTAAAATGTGATGCGATAAATCTCTACATGTCTACATATCAACAGAAATAGAACTGAAAATACCTACTCTGTGTCTGCCACCATTGTGGCTTAACAGTAACATCATATACTTACATTGAAAAATGTATTTCAATATAAATTGCTGAGAAATTCCGTTCCCGAGGTTTTTCCAAGTCAAAATATTTGTTGGCATTAAAAATAACTTTAAATTCAGTTTAAATCGTAAATATAGCATACCAAGCTGAATTTTATTTTGAAAAAATATTATTCCATGGGGTTCCATGTAGTACTACTGAAAATTACACTGAAAATCTGAGAGAGTTTCAGCGAGATATTGAGATTTGTCTAAGGCAACAATTTTAATTAACAATTATTGGTTTTCTTGCCCTCAAAAATCGCTTATACCTTGTGACCCAAATGCACAATGGCCTGTCGCTAGCGATTAAACTGCATAGAGCAATGAATGTCAGGGATAATATAGTTCTATTCATATTTATTTCATAGTTTAATCCATATTGGTGAACGTGCATGAAGCATAGCACACGCAATGCCACAACTTTTACTGATTTATTTATGGATCAAAATCGCATTTCTTAAAACCGAAATCAGTTGACAATTTTGTTTTGAAAAGACTTTCCAAGAGTTTTAATAATAAAAAGTAATTTTATTTTGAATAAAAAAAATTTCCGTACCAGTGTAAATGTACCAGTGTTCGTCTGCGCCTAGTGTTCGTTATAATTGTTATATTATGCTTAATTTTAAGGACCCAGCTACATGTAGCTGTAAAATCGCTATGTAGTTTTAAACTTTTATATGGTTACATTTTGATTTGTCTATATTGGTTGCGGCAGCACTGGAGAAGTTTCAGTTTCGAAGCAATTCTAACAGCAATGTGCCGAGACCCTTGTACTAATGGATTGCTATTACATTCAGCGGCAAAGTCATTCAAAGTTCCAAGAATGACACTCTCTAACAAGTTCTACGTAAAAATTCCAATGAAAAGAAAAATGAGTCCCTCAACGATTCTGTCCACCCAAGAAGAGAAGTTACTGGAGAGATGGATCCTCCATCTAGCAGAAATTCGATTTCCAATCACGAAGGATCAACTTCTCGACAGCGTTCAAATTCTGTCTAAACAACTAGGGAAGCAAGAAAGCTTTCCAAAAGGAAGACCTGGTCGGCATTGGTACGAAGGATTTTTAAGACGTCATCCCGCTATACTAAAGCGCACTGCACAAAATTTAACTGCAAGTGTGCAAGAATTTAAGAAAGTGGTTTGCCGAAATCGATTGCTACATAACTTCCAATAATTTGCAGAATATTTTTAATGATCCTCGCAAAATATTCAGTTGTGATGAAACTTTCTTTTTGAGCCCTAAAGATAATAGAGTTTTAGCAAAGAAAGGTCGAAAAGTTGTTCATTCTCTTATCAATTCGTCTGAAAAGGAATTTATAAGCACCGTTTTAATGGGAAACGCAGCAGGAGTCATTACATCACCAATGGCTGTGGTAAATTTAAAAAGAATTTCTCAAAGACTGTCACAGTTGGTACCAGAAAACTGGGTAATTGATAGATCAGAAAATTGATGGATGACCGGAGAAACATTTTTCGAATATTTTGCCAATGTTTTCCATCCTTGGCTCCAGAAAAATAAAATCGATTTTTCAATTATTGTATTTTGTGACGGACACAGCTCGCACTTAACCATGGCTCTGAGTGACTTCTGCAAGGAAAACTTAATAGAGTTGATTGCTCTTAGCCCTAATGCAACACAAATTTAGCAACCGGTGGATGTTGCAATTTTCCACCCGCTAAAGGTGTCTTGGAAAAAAGCTGAGTTACCACTTAAACGAGACAACTTATTACCCATTTTGGAAGAAGCTTGAAACAATATCAAGTGCTCAAAAACGAATTTCGGCGTTTTGGCCTTTATCCACTGAATCCAGAAGCACTGGATTATAGTCACTTATCTACCAAAGATGCGCGATTTGACAGAGACATTCCAGTTTGTGACCCAGAAGTTTACAATCACCTAACCTTTATAGGGCGCAATATTCCTCCTGAAAAGATTGCTCAATTCAAGGCTTCAGATCATACATGGACTGGTGCATTAGAAAATAAGTCGCTTTTCATTTTTTGCCAAAAACTAAATGATCAAACAAGGCACGACAAGGAGGTAGTAGATGCGACTCTTGCTGAAACGGAAAAGACTTAGAGAAGAAAAATATGCAACTGGTTCAACAGAAAAACGTTTCGTCTGATGACAACAATTCTGCCTGCCTGGATGAATTGTTAGAAAATCATTTAAATATTTACGAAGTAAACAACAATTTATTTCAACAGATTTTCCTGGGTTTCAGTCAATTTTATTGTTTATTACTTAAAATGTTACAAATACGTTTCGGTGTCTTTCTCCACCATCATCAGTTTGTATGTCTAGATGTTTCTACCTTCACATTTGAATGGACATTCAAATGTGAAGGTCATATCAAAATCATGATATAGATATGATAAGATTTATTGATAGCGGCCTTTATGAGAGTTTAAATAAATAAATAATTTAATCATTGTAAATTTACTTCCCTTTAATTGCACTGAATATTTCCTTCGTACGATAATCTGTCCATTTGAAGTGTGCAATTATCGAAACATAACAGTGGTAATTGCACAGTATGCAATTATCACTTAGCATTAATTGCATTGATTACGAAAAATAGTTCACAGGTGGTTTTTCCTGTTGAATAAGGCATCCAGCCATTCCTAAGTTATTCAAAGCATATTTACTAAATATAAGTAATAAAATGAAAATAGTAATAAAATTAAACCACATTTATTTTGTTTACTCAGGAAATATTGATCAAAATGACACTCGTGCATCAAAATAAACAGATAATTTTGTATTCGAGCTTGTTGTCTAAAAAATGAATGAGTTTATTTCATATTGTGCCGAAAAAGCGCGACTCCGAAGGCGGAGGGCTTTAAAAAATTTGGAACATCTTACGACTGAATGATTATGAAAATATTTAATAATTACGTGAGATAAAATTAAACACGTGTTCAAAATGGTCTAATATCTTATCGAACAAAATAAAAGTTTACATCTCTGTTAATGATTATCAGGTCAATATAAGAATTTTTGAAGTTGATAAATGACTAATGAAACATTTTATATAGGATGTGAAACATTTATTATGACAAAAAATGTATTATACATAAATTATATATGCTTTCATATTTTTTAAATGTACAGATTCACATCAGTTGCACATATCCATATCGGTATAATATACTTAGCAAAAAGTATATTAAGAACATCACATTATATTAGAATACAAATGTACATCTTAACAAATACTGCACAGTTTTTACAGGATTCAAATGGTAAACATCAAAACTAAAAGTAAATACAAAAAACCGTTGTTGAAACTGGCACTGCATTTCCAGTGACCTATGAGATAAATATCTTCAATTGAATCCGAGATATAAAAAATGTATAACAAAGTTTATACTTAATAAAAATATTAAGAATACATAGTATTTCATCCACTTGATAATAAAAGTTATTTAAACAAATATATAATTTATAATGAAAAAGAATCAAAATATCAGATTGCTTTAAAAGCGATGTATTCAATGTACTAAACCTTTATTCTTAAAAATACGTTGGTATCAGTTAGCTTGCTTGTATAATTTTTCGCATGCGTTTTCAAACAATTTCTATAACAAATCACGCTGAAACAATGAGGCAACAATTGATATCGATATTATGTTTTTTTCTGAAAGAAAGTAAAGAATAATAAACTGAGGACTTGACAACAAAACTATAGAAAATTAGAATCAAAATATTTCAAGTCAATGGATAAAAACCACTAGATTTTGCAATATATCACTTGACACCAAACGCAGATCACAACAAAAGTTTAAATAGTTCATATAACGTGGAATCAAAAATAAATTGACAGATCGAAACTCTTTCTGAGATTTTTCGAATCGATGTATCTTGTATTCGACAAGAATATTTAACAATATCACTCACAGATTTTCCCTCTAAAACAATAACACCTTTATACATATGTATTTGTAAAAATATATGTACACTGTACAACTCGATCACTGTTCGCAACAAATCGAACAAGCAATAATATTTACAAACTGAGACTTTCTCGAGCAAACTGTATAACTATTAGCAAACTCGTCAAATTTGAAGATGATAATTTCAGGTTTAAAAAAATAAATAATTTTTCTTGCGCAGAAGGGAAAACATAGTTTAAAAGTAAACACTGTTCAGTTTATTCGAGTTGACAAATAAAATTGCTTCTAGGCTAAAGGATACTGTCACAAGCCCGTCGCTCCCGTTGATGTGTGGTAAAGAGAAGAACTATTGTAATAATCATTTCCTAATGATGCGTGTGAATGTATCGCATTTGGAAGAGGACTTAAGGTATTATATCCGTAACCCATATCAGCATACATTTTAATATCTGACTTACTTTCGGTAGGAAGTAGCCTCGTGATCGAAAAAGGATGATTTGATGGGGTGTATCCAGTAGGTTCCTGCTTCAGATGATGATTGATGGAATTGTGATGTAACATGGCTTGGTGTTCAGTTAGCGACGCTAAGTGATTGCTACGATTAATCATAACTGACAGTTCTTCATGAGACATGTTTTGATGATGATGTTGCTGGTGCATGTTCAAGTCGTTAGCGCTCATCATGTTCATCTGATCCACATCCAATTTACTCGGATGTATGTTCATCATAGAACTTAGGTTATTTTCCGATGGCTTTTCCAACTGATGGGATTTGTCCTCGCTACTGTGTAGAGGCGTTTTCTTTCCAGAACTATTGCTGTTGTCCATGCTATGGTGGGAAGGACTTTTATGCTGCTGACGAATAACTTCCTTTTTCTCATCCTTAAATCGCTTTTGACGCCGCAAGTAGCAACCGTTCTCAAACATATTTCCTGAATCAGGGTGTAGGCTCCAGAAGGAACCTTTTCCAGGCTTATCTGGCGTTCGCGGCACTTTCACAAAACAGTCATTAAACGAGAGTGAATGTCGAATGGAGTTCTGCCATCTCTGTTGGTTTTGTCTGTAGAACGGGAATAAATCCATAATGAACTGGTAGATTTCAGATAATGTTAGCATTTTTTGTGGACTGTTTTGAATAGCCATCGTAATCAACGATATGTACGAGTAGGGTGGTTTTGCATGTGTATATGACCTCCTATATGGCTTTTCTGTCCGCACAGCCCGCTGAAGCGCAGTGTTCGGTGAAGTATCACCTCCATTCAATTCACCGCCACGTCCAATTTGATAATTCGCAATTCCAGGCATCGCAGATGCCATGCATGAGGTTGTTTGAGAAATCGGAGATCCTAGAGCTGTATAAGCCAGCTGCGGGGAATCGTTTAGAAACTGCTGCCTACTTTGATGAATCCGAGAATTCATTCCCATATTATTATTGGTCATATCTGCAGTAAGCATGCCACCCCCAAACATGGGAGCTTGTGGAGAACAATTCATGGATGCCATGGAAACACAAGACATTGAGTTCATTGAGTAGGTAGGCGTCATTGGAGTCATCGCGTTAGCAGATGTAGACATGCTGCTCACGTCAGGATACAACTTTTGCGGCGTCAACATTTTTTTTCACTATTTACCTCAACTATTACACAACGGAAAAAACTACACGAACACCGCATAGAGTCTACGTGCACTTGTGATTCGAAACAATCAATTCGAACTTAACTTGTCGTCGGAGGTTTTGTTTCATTGTTTACATCACGAACGGTTTCACAAACAAGTTAACACTTTAGGTATTCCAAACCTGCACTGATTGGAAAAACAAATATTCCTCTCTGCGTGTTTACTTAGATACTACTACAGCTTGTGAAGTACCAAGAGCTTTAGGTAGTCAAACAGACTGTCGCGAGGGGAGGACAGTCGCCATGGTAACGAACGAACCAATCATATGAAGGCCCGGCTCGTTCCCATTACTACAGCGGTGCAAACTAAGCTCCGCATTGGCGGGGATATTATCAAAAGCTTCACGCTTGTGGTGGGGACCGGCAATCGGCAACGCCTAATGTAGAGCACGCCGCTCTCGACTGTCAAGCGAACTAGCAATTCGAAATTCTAATACGAGGATGTGTTGCTAGCGTCTCGATTCTTGGAAATGTAGCGTATAGAAAGTTTTTGTTTTTGTTTCCTCAAAGTTTTAAATGAAGATGGTTTGTAGTTTCAAAGATAGTGATTAAATTTCGACGCGCCTTACGTTTTACACCGCAATTTGGATATATCTCTCGTTCTCGTCATTGCAGTATTTCTAATTGAGGAGGTAAATTTGTGATTAATAATTGTTGATAGCGGAATTTTATTTCTCAGTAACATGCCTTGAATCAATGAATGGAAAACACTTGCTAATCGTTGCAGGAAATATGAAGTGCTTTAATTTATCTACATTCCTAGTACTATATTGAAACATAATATAATATTCGGGGGAAATAGAAATAATGTTCACTGTTTGTTCGGATCTTAAGTAAAAACCTATTTAGGGTTACGATAATCTCAGTTTTTAGTTTTCACGGTCGGTTCATGTTTTGAACGTGTGTACTTTACTTTTATTACATTCGTAATTCTTTTAGTCTAAAGCAGTAAACAGAAAAGAAATATTACCAACAAAGCGTTTCAAATTATCATTCTGTTTTTGCAATAGGGCAAGTTTCAATATAAATAATTAAATTAATTGTTTAATAGCTGTTATTCTTCTGGTGGCAATTTCTATGCTGTTTCATCAAATGATTTAATATCAACATTGAATGACAGCTTTTAATTTAACTTGCCACTAAGCATTTTTAGGTATATCTACGATATTAGCACTTATTAAATGATGTGATCTTGAAACTCTCAAACTAAATTATTTCATAGCTTTTACTGAGAATAATTTGTTCCAAGTTGGTATATTTAAAGCTGAGAGAGGAGATACTTTGAATGATTGATCAAAGAGAAGAGTAAATGCACAGTTTTTTGCGTGTTTCGGTTATGCAAATTAAAAAAATATATTATTATCAATGTTGCAATTGTCAAATTTGCTTCAGTTTACAAGTTTCACGAAAATTCTAAATATCGATACATAATAAAATGTGGGTTGATTTTAATCAAAATTACGCTCGGAAGAATTCTACTTCTTTCTTTATCCATAGGAATGGTTAATTTTATTTAATCGTTCTGACATTTGATTGCATTTGTTTTCAATTATCGATTGCATGTATGACGATTATTTTCAGTTACGATAGCGGTTTTCTTATATTCCTTAAAGTGATTTTGAAGCCACGCATGAAATTTTCGCATTAAACAAGACATAGTTTTCCGTGTAGTTTTGCGTCGGATTGCGCACGGCACATACCTACTCTAAATTATTTTTATGCAAAGAATTTGGAAACTATACTTAGCAAAAAATAACGTTTACACTAAATTACGCAAGCCGATGTGTAAAAAATTGTCTCGCAAGTGTATTTTGCATAAATAAAAAATTGTACTTTTTGTTCGATTTTCAAATAGGCAACCTACATTGAGCTAAATTTCAAAAATGTTTGGTTTTTTTTTTGAGAGAATATTATTTTTTGCTGAGCTTTGCTGAACTGCTCATCTGAAATTCTATCAATTGCACTGTCGTTATTTGTGCATAGAATTGAATGAGATTGAATTAATAGGTTACATAAATGGTATTAAAATTGTGTTGTATTCTAATGTGTGTATCTTTAAATGTAATTTTTTTTTCAAATTGAATTCAAATTTCAAATATGAGATTGATTATTGGAAATCCACGTTGCTGACCGTGTGGATAAATCATTTCATAATTCAGACTATGTACCATATTATGAAGTGGCATAAATGACAATTTAATGACAAGGAACCCTCTTTATCTCAGTTCTATGCCTATCTCAAGACTATCTTTCGTTTATTTAAGAAAGTTGATAATGCTTTTAAGTAAACATATTAGCATGGTAGTAAACAACATTATTAGTATACTGCATTCTTAGGTATACGCCAACCAAACTTAAATTCAACGCGAAATATTCTTGAATTTAACAAAACACGCATGTATGGAAAAGTAATGTTTATGCATTTTCAGAATATAAACGTTCCGTAAGTGTTTCTATTGACCATATTTCCTCTCACTAGGTCATTATCTATCAATTTCAGATAATTTATCTGTCAGCTGTGTTCTAGTCCTTAGCACTTTTTAGTATAAAAACTTTACGTTTATAAAAATGAAGTTCAATTCACTGTAGCTTAAGAAAGTTTCATGTTATGTATTTTTTTATTATTGTCAAGCATCTCATATTTTCTACAGGTAAAGAATTACAAAATATTATTCTATCTAAGTATGTTTTATACCAGGAACTCCAATACTTCCAAAACGCAAAATTTATGCATTTACTTTTCGGTTTCCGTTAGGTCAAATAAAATGATTACTGAGTTTCGTTAAACTATTCGGATATTTTATAAGATCACGAGTATATGAGGAGGGGATATAAACCGAATTTTAGCCAAACTGGCCAAACTGAATTTGATAAATAAACTCCTATTTCAAACAGTCTTTTTACAATTGCAGTGCTTCTACTTTGAAAATTGTTTATGCTTCACATTAGGGTAAGTCCGGGAGAGTGCGACAGCTTTTTAGCAAAGTGCTCCAGGAGCATGAATTTTTCCTTACGACACAGGGGGTTCCCCACGATACTACTATTATAGCATGAAAACTTTAAAACTGTAAGTAAACTGTGAAAAACAAAGTAACTAGTTTCTTCTGTTTCTTAGTCTCCATTTTTCCGCAACTTTGTCCAATTTTCGTGCATCCATCGGTGACATAACAAACTGCATGCAATCATCTTTGAGGGTAGTCTTATTATAATTTTCTCCACATCCGGCGCAATCGTTTTCGTCAAAAATAAGGGCAACGTCGTCTTCTGAGCCTAAGTCCGGATTGGCATCACTCACTATCAGAAGAAGGAATTTATTTGGATATCCTGTTGAAAGTTGATTTCCTCTTTTGTGTTTTAGAGCATTACTTCATAGTTTTCATCAAAGCAGTTCTCTTAACTTTTTCTCTTTATTCAGAGGCTTTTAAAATTGTTGCAAGTTGTTTTCCTCGCTCTGAAGTGGCCTTGGCCTGAATACTAGAAATGGGGGCAATTTGGTCTAAAAGTTTGCCAGGTGTTTCGTCTCCTACAGCAGGTGTTTCGCCTTCTTCAGTAAAATACTTTTCAGAAAATTGTGGAGGATCCCAGTGTGAAAATCCTGGCTGTGAAGAAGTTCTGTTTTCGAGACCGGGTGGATTTGCAGCATTTTTAAATATTCTGGAAAGGAGATGTCAAGTGTACCAACGCAGGAGAGTCTGGGCGCCTAGATTTCAGGCGCTTTCAACAGAAATGTAGGTGTACTTCGGGATAGCGTCTGGATTACATGGAGCAATTCCGGTTGCTCTAAAGCCCAAAACACCATTCTCAACGGTTGCTGATTTAGTCCACGCTGTGTTCAGAAGTGCACCGAATTGTAATCTAGTTAACTTTCGTCCAGGGTTGGTTTTTATAAAGTTGTTGCATGCTTGATAATAATAGGCTTTCAAAGGCTTAAAAAATTAACGGTCGAATGAGTGCAGGAAATGTGTAGTGTGGCTGGGCAAACAAAGTAAGATGATGTGGTTTGCTTCGCAAAATTCTAAAACGCAAATGCTGTTGGTGTCGGACGTATGGGCATCTAATATCAGAAGTTCGGGTCCTGTAGGCTTCCTTGGTAGAACATGATAATCCAACGAATCCTTAAAAATAAGAGCGTTCACGTAAGCAGATTTTTGATTTCATCAGAAAACTCATAGTTCTTGTTATCTGTTTTTTGAATATTAAGAAAGGGGGAAGAAAATACCTTCCGTATAGTAGCAGGCAATAACTGAGATAGTTTCTCCCTTTTCTCCTGAAGTTATCGTCGCCACATTATTTGAACCTTTAGGTGCTAATACCTGGCTTGTTATTCAACTGAAGGCCTGTCTCGTGCACATTGAAGACATGTCCAGGCTTGCTAAATAAATTATATGTACCCAGGGTATTTTCAAGAAGATTAAAGTAGTTTGAAACAGTGTCTTTCGACATCCCTGACGCTCGCCCAATAGAGACTCCTTCAGCCCTTAGAATTGACAAATCAGGGTGTCGCTTCAAAAAAATATTTAATCAATCATAGCCTGCCTTCGACTTTTCCATATTGAATCTGTGTTTGATTTTTAATTTTTCTGCGTCTGACCGAGTCTCGATCAGGAGCAAATTCGAATTGTTGCAATTTTTTAATGTATCTTACAAGCTTCATTTCCGCTTCATCGCCTACAGAAGATGTTGGGCCTAGGCGACTGTTTTTATCGAAATTTTTGAGCCGAATTCGATTCTTCAGTGTCGATTTTGGGACCCCATGAACTTTTGCTGTCTGATTTATCCCCATTCCATCTTCAACCGTTTTCAGGGCCCTGGACAAATTTAGCACTAATGGTAGTTCCTTTCCTTTTATAGTCAGTGGGCATGTCTGCAAGTGCAGGGGCCACTTAAAGCAAATTGGGCACTGTATATATCCGTATTAGTATCAGAATCTGATGGTCGAACTATCCCAAAATTACGGGATAGTTCGACCACCTCTGATGAATAAACAAACACACAAAGAAGTCTGTAATTTTTCTCTCAACACGATGTTCACATTCTTCTTTTAGCGTACAGTAAAAATGAAATAATTTTGCTTACGTCGCACTGCTATTTACACGTGCTTGATCGCGCAGGCGGAAAACTCTCTGTAGTTACCAAACCACGAATTATCACTCTTTTCGAAATGCAAGCTCAAACTGATGCGATTCTGTATAGTATTTGCGTATCTGCGTAATGCTGCATCTGATGTAAGTGTAAGAGCGCTCTCTGCTGGATACATTTTGAGGTATGGCAAGTGGTCGGCTTACCCGGTGGTCGAACTGCAAATATTTTTTCCTTAACCGTCCGCCCCAGTCCTAGAGGTTCCCGCTTGCGCGTTTCATTGCCGTGTTGCCGCTATGCAGATATTTGTTACCTAACCATCCGCCCCAGTCCTGGGTGTTCGCCTTGCTCGGATAGTGACTCCTAACGATGAACGACTAATGATAAAATTAGCATGAATTTCAGCAACAGCAACCGAACTTAAAACGTACTTGAACCACAAGAAACTGTGCTTTTCTGAGATTATTATTCCGGTTGCTGTTGCTGGAATTGATGCTAATTTTATCATTAGTCGTTCATCGTTAGGAGTCACTATCCGAGCAAGGCGAACACCCAGGACAGGGGCGGATGGTTAGGTAACAAATATTTGCAAAGCGGCAGCATGGCAATGAAACGCGCAAGAGCGAACCTCCAGGACTGCGGTCGGACTCTTCCGGACTTACCCTATAATGTGAGAAAAGTAATTTCATAATTGGACCTTTCAGAGCAGGCATTAGTATTTAAAAGTGGTATTATATTATTCTAGTATTGCATTCCTTGTAAGGAGTTATACAGTGTTCATTAAATGTTCCGAGTAAAATTTATAGGTTTTTGATCAACGATTTTTTTAAAAATCTTTTGGTGATAACAGTCTTCTCTTATTTACGACGCGTTAATCCCCAGCTACCCCAACGTTTTTCTCAAATATCCAAGTAGGTCATGTAGGAACTCTATGGAAAGGTCTTCTAAAACTCCATTCGGCAGAGCGAAAGAAAAAAGTGCCAGACTGCATAGTTATTAGAAGAAATTGCTGATAAAATGGGATTAATTTTATGCATTTGAGCAACTTTGTATATTTCATCAATGTAATACAAGCAGATCGAGTAGTAAAAGAAACACAGAAATTGCTTTAAGGGCAAAGTGAAATCAACCTCTGACTGTAATAGTCAATAGCAATATTGACCAAAGTCCATTGCCTACCTCATTCAACCGTGATTTGATCTCAGCACTATCTTTAGTTTACTCAAGAAAGGTTGGTGATAAGTTTTGGAAAACATATTAATATAAAAGTAAACATATTAGTGAACAGCATCATTATCATAAAGATTAATTCGACTCTTAACTGTATTTTTATTGCTTGACTAAAATCATTTTTCAACTTTGAAAAATTTATTTTATTAAATGAAATAACATAAAAAAGGCCCAGTAATTTGCAAGTAATGGTTCAAAAAGAATAGGTGGGATACCTTCAGCCTATTCAAATATGCAAGACCCTACATTGTCCATCATTTTGTACTTTCAGTATTATGGCTGCAGGGCATAATTTTCCCCTTGAACTGTAATAACCAGATCGATTACACTTATAGTGAGTTACTATACAAGTTTTCGTTTTCCTGGATCCTACAGAGATAATAATTCTAGATAATGTTTTTAATTCCATCTCGTTTCGTTCATTCTCGTTCAAAATAAGATTTGAAACTGCACAAAACACATTGCTTATTTACTTTTCTTCTAGTTTCTGTTATTGCACCGTGAACTTTTCTGCGGTGAAATAAAAGGTGGTGATTGTGAGACAAGTTTGAACCACATCTGCACTGAAATTGGCGATTGCTCTTAGCTTGCTGACTAGTTGAAAGGACGGTTTCCATTCTCAGTCTATGTCTAAAATTTTAAAGCAAGCAGAATTAACATAAAAGAATGTAATGCATGTTTTCCTATACAGTAAAGTCAAGCAAAAAGTGTCTATTAGAAACACCGTTAAATAAAAAAATGTGAGCACACACAAAACTAATTATATTTAGTATTATAAAATAGTTAGGTTAGGATAATGAAAACGGTTGCAAATCAATTATTACCAAACAGATCGTTTACTGCAGACGCGAGAGGACAATGTAAATGGCAACGTTGTTTTTAAGCCAAGATGTAGGATCCTTAAGCTCTTGTAGCATTTTACATCAGTGCCGGCTGGTGCAACAGAAAAAGAAATATGAAATTGTCCAAAAAATAGTTTTGTGATCGAATGAAAATACTTTTTATTACCGAAAAGCCAATATAATACCAAATTAGTAATAATATCATAAAATTACTTAACTTGGAATTCTCGTTGTGCGGGCTATGCAACCTTTGTAGACCCAAAATAATTTGTAGTCGGTTGTTAAAACGCGCGTACTGGATTGCTTTTGGAAAGTGGACTGTATGCTGATTGAAAGTCTGGTAAGCTGCTTTAATTGTGTATTTCACAAGCGTTACCACTACAAAGTAAGTCCGAACCCCTTGACGATTTGAAAGAGAGTCCCAGAATGGCACGACCTCAAGACGAGGCGTTCTCGGGGATGACAGTAATTGAAAAGGGCGCCATCTATGCGAATAGATTCGTCTCAGATGGACAGAATAAATAGGTATCGCTAATATAAATAGCAATGGTAATTAAAATGGTAATACTAAAGTAATAAGCGCAAACACTCGTTGCAACTAATGATAAAAAAAACTGCAAACGAAGTGCGAATACTGAGAGTAAAAGAAACGTCTCTTACTTTTTCTCTCTTCAGAAACTCAAAAGCAAAAAAAAAAATTATCTTAATAAATTTGACCTTAAAATACCAATACAATAAGTGATATGAAAGTGACAGATACACTATCAGTTTGATTCTTTGATTTTTATCCATCTTTTGCAAATAAATCAATTAATAAATCAATATGTATGTATTTTAAGGTAAAATTCATTAAACTGATTATGTATTATTTTTGACCTCCATTCTATCAATAAGTTTAAATGTTATAAAAAATGTTTTCCATAATAAATTTTTCACACACAGTTTTTAAAACACTTGGCACAATCTAATATTCACAGCTAGATCGTACGTAAGGTGGACCTAAGCATATTTCATTACAAATTGAGTAGGCGAATTGCGAGATATTTTAATTATTCAAGACCTTGTACCACACTGTATGTCTGGTACTATCAGACTATTTCATTGAAATTCGCAATTAGTTGAAATCGTCAAGTAGGTACATCCTGTAGTTTTCCTATATGCATATAGTAGTACTTGATTTTTTCTTCAGTATATGAAAATGTTCAATAATTTTCATGCTTCACCTCAATAAACACGTGATGAAATTGCAAACAATGTTAGGTGGTACATTAATAAAACCCTTTAAAAAGCAACCAGTAATATTATACAATAATATTTTCTGTTAATTAGTTGCAGCAAAATGTAATCTGCTTTATTGACCATTACACTTTGCAGGAAAGAGAATACCTAGCGCAGGAAAATCTTCTATATGCATATGTTCTACCTATTCTTCTTTCCGCAGAATGCACGTTGCCGGAGGCATAATTTTTAATAGGTGGGTTTTCTCCAGGCGATCTACACAAGTTTGGAGTCCACTTCTACTAATCCTAAACGAATTGTTCTGAAAAGTTTTACTCTGGTTACAGCTTATGAATTTAAATTGTTGCAAAACCGTTTATGTGGGAAGTTTTCCGCTTTCCAATTCTTTTATTACGAACTGATGAATTTTCTAACGAACCCTTTTTATATAATTATACAGAAACGCAATATTAAGGGGAATCCTTTATAAAATGCTATAAAAGAACACTCATTATCATTTCGCAATAAAACACCGCAGAAAATTCGGTCTTTCCTCAGACCTTAATTTTGAAGCAAAATATCACATTCATTTTTTTTAAGCTTGAATGAATCTGACCTGTTGTGATCCTGAATATTCCAAGAACTGTATAAACTTGGCCAATGTTATGAGGTTTAACAGATTATTTTTAAACGAGGGTTTTATGATATAAAATATATCGAGGATTAGCCATATATCAGTAATAAGAATAATGGAAGATGTATAGCTACATTGTACAATTTTATATCGCACAGATAAAACTTTTTCCAGCCTTTGTCTCATCACTTATCCGATTAAGGTGAGAAGCTGTGTGGTTAAACTTGAAGAGAATATGCAAAGTTTAACTTTCTTCGGAAACATTTTCAAAGCACTTTTCCACAAAGTACCCGATAATGTAAATTTCATTTGCGGTAAGAAAATATTTTCCTAGTTATTAACAAAAAATATATATTTTTAAATGGAACCTTTATATATTTTGATATATTGAACTTGCGCTTGAAAGTACCTTTCGAAAAATATAGCACATTCTATATTTAGCTCATGCATTCTATGAAATATAGTGATTATATATATAGTGATAAAGTTTTTCAAGTTATGACCTAGCAATAAAAGACAGTTTAAGGTATACACCGTTATTACAGAAGTATATTCTATATATAAATGTATATAAATAATACATATTAACTATTAGAAAACAAAACAATAACATTCAGCCAACAAGAACAAAACATATCTTTACAATAGATTGTCTACCGCTTTCCCCAATGCATAGACACCTTTTCTGAACATTTCTTGAGGAGTTAATCAGTTATCAGACGGAAGAGATGCTAATCCTTACATTACTGATATTTTTAACTCTGGCATAGAGTGTGCAGGAAATTAAAAAATGAGGTTGGTCAATCTTCCCCAAAGGGAAAAGTCCATGGGTGTTAAGTCCGTTGACCTTGCCGGCCAGAGAATAGCACCATGGTTGCCAATCCATTAGTTACCAAACATTTCCGCCAAAAATGTTTTTTACTATTGCAGCGTTATGGGGTGATGCCCCATCTTGCTGGAAAAATATGTTCTCTCCTTCCGTAAGAGCTAGCTCATGGACAAAGGGTTCTACTTGTTGTCTTAAAATCTTTAAATACTTTTGTGATGTTAAAGTCTACCTCTGAAAACTCTTGCCCACACATTAAGCCCAAATCTCCCTTGATTTCCCTGCTCCACAACTGAATGAGGATTATGTTGTGCCCACATGTAGGAGTTGTAGTGGTTGTATATGTATACATATATATATATATATATATATATATATATATATATATATATATATATATATATATATATATATCTATATATATATATATACTATATATATATATATATATATATCTATATATATATACTATATATATATATATATATATATATATATATATATATAATAAAAAATTACAGGAAAAGAGTTAGAGTCCCTTTCCAAAAGTGCAGATTTCTGGAAAAGATATTGACATATGGTTTTCGTCATTAATTTTCTCATAAAAATCGACTTTTTGACGACGAAAAAACGACTGTCTAAAGCGTACAGTAAAATTTCTCCAAGGGATTAGAAATGGGGATGTATGAGTAGTAAACTCGTTGGCAAATATGAGTTTGTTGATGGAACTGTAAGTGCAGAAAAGTACCAACAAATTTTATCAAGAAGTTTAATTCCAACTATGGAACAATATTTTGGGAATAAAAATTGCATATTTCAACAGGACGGTGCGATTTGCACACAGCTAAAAAGACCAAAAAGTGGTTTGGAGATCATAACTTGAAGGTTTAAAATTGCGTTACGGTCCTCAGCGAAGTTCCGGCATTAAAGGCAAAAACAACTGAAATTCGGAAATCAACCCAAACTCTAGTGAATTGAATGCCAAAACATATACAAGACGTCACTGTAACGAAAGGTGATGTTCCTTCTTATTAAAGTTCGCCTTAAGATGGTTGTATAATAAATAGCCTTATTTAGGCATACAACAAATACTATTTTATACTTAAAGTACAAATGATTTTTAAGGATAACAAATAACTACAGCATCTGCAACTAGCCGCTGGCTACATATTTTGTAAACCTACTCTTAAAATAATACTTCAAATTCGACGTACTCGTTTTGTAAGATAATGTTGCTTTGCATAAATTTCATTTTGCAAAATTATCATCTAATGCAGAAAAAACATTCCACAAAAAACTAATTTAATAAACAATTGGTGAAATAGGCTTAGTGAAAATGTTTAGCTAAAATTGACATTATAAACGAACTTAACGCTATTTAAATTAAATTCGAATTGACTTGAATGAAATCAGCACATTTTTATAATAATCGGTTTTGGTAAGACCTATGGGTTGTCACCAAGGAAAATTAATTGTTCGCCAGTTGAATGTTTCAAAATATTATAAATTCAGTGCTTTAATTCAGTTTAAAGCACAAAAAGTCGACAACGATAAAATTGGCTTATCATTTGAGCACCCTGAAATGCACCGTTGCTAGAAATGATGTATCGGTCTTTTGTTCGCACCTTATGAATATGCAGCACCCCATTCGCTAACTGCGAGGGATGAATGAGTTTGCGAGATAAGGCCCTTAAGCGGTAGAATATGTTCCGGCAAAGTTGAAATTTACTACTACCAATGATAAAGAAAGGGATGAAATGGATTTTGGTCGTGATACTTTCAATAGCACGACCGACTTGTGGTTAAAGAACGAGGGAATTGTTTAATACTTTCACCGCTTTAATCAGTCAATCGATCATTCATCAAAGGCATTGTTTTCTTTGCTTAGGTACATTGTGTTCCTCATGATTATAAAAAATATGGCCACGAAAAGCATTAATTTTAGAACTTAAAAACAATCTGCTCAACCACTGCAAAAGAGCAATGTATATCACATCATGTCGTGAGACGGTGAAAAACGTTCATGGAGATTTTTTTTTCACATCTATAACCTATTTAATTCAAATGAAATTCCTGGATTCCAGTCAATTTTATTGTTTATTATTCAATCATATTATAAAAACGTTTCGGTGTCCTTTTCCACCATAATCAGTTTGTATGCATGGCTGTTTCTACCTTCAACTTTGGCAAGCAATTGAAAAATTAGTTTGCAAAGTGATGCGGCAAAATAGCCATATGAAAACATTAAATTGGCAATTTTTTTTTCTAATTTCGAAAACTATACACTTTTGGAATAGACAACTTTACACAAAGTTACCGTTATTTTTAATTCTAAAGAAAATTAAATTATCAACATTGGGGGTTTCCATTTGAAAAAAATTATTTCGGGCGGCTTTCTTAAATTCAATTTGAAACTTATTTTTTAAAAACTTTGTATTAATAATTATTAAAATGTTATTGAAATTCTATTACAGTAAGTCCTTTTCAACAAGGAATGTGACTCAAATTAAGCAACACATATTTCCTTATAGGAAAAAATAATAATCACTCGAGTGCCTGCAAATGTAATTTTTTACATAAAATTTCAAATATATCACAAACGGTTAGACTTAGGTATGGGATATTATACACGAACTAAAATTATAATTTGGAGTAGATTTCAAAAATGTAATAATAAATAGGGTGTTCCATTTAAAATAAGCAAGTTAATATCTACTTCCGGTATAAGCTGAAGTTTGACCATCTTGGGATTTATTGACTCGTTAAAAAATGTACAATTTATTTAGGAAGCCATGTATGAGGTCCTTTATACAGTTTGTTACTTAGAAAATGTCAAATTTGCCAAATAAATCGTCACATTTTTTTAGGGATATTCTGTTTAAAAGTATGGCCTTTTGTAAGAAAAGTACACCTTCTTTTGCTACTCTGCAAATTCCGATTGCAGAATATTTTGTCATTTAGTCAGTATCGGTAACAAAGTTTAGAACTGTATCTATCATTTATTATAATAAGAGGCTAAATGTTTCAAAAATCCTTAAATAGAAGTAGGTATACATTGAAACTTATCAGCATCTTTGGGAAAACTTAAATCTGTAGAAATATACAGTGAATTCCATTTAAAATGAGTGTCTTGACGTCTACTTACTGTACAAGCGGAGGTGCCAGTTTTGTAAAAATATCTTAGATATACATTGCGATTCAAAAGTGGCGTCATTCCTTTTAAGGGGTAATAGGGGCTCACTTGGAGAGTACGAGAAAAATATTGAAAATTGGTTTTTCGAAAGCTATCTGTTAATGACAAAAAACATCATTGCCGTTTTGACTTTTCATCAAAAAATTGTAGAAGAGTAGTTTTTTAATATCAAAAATGTTCGTTATTTGAAGCAAAGATCGTAATTTTTCTTTTCGAATGGTTAAGTATTCCATTAGGCTACCAACAAAACATGGGACTATTTTAAAATAATACTTAATAACAAAGTTGAAATTCGATTTTCAACTGTTAATATCTTCTAGAAATTTTCGAAAAAAATGTTTTCAATATTTTTCTCGTGATCTCCAAGTGAGCCCCTATAACCCCTTAAAAGGAATGACGCCAATTTTGAATCACCCTGTAGAGCAGAGCCGCTTTGCCATGACCTGACTGAAATTTTCGGAACTTTTGTAACTCTTTTTTTCGAGTTACGGGCAGCAGCCCATATTCGTAGGGCACCCTGTGACTTAGTGAACTATTTTTGTTCAGGTTATTTAATGATTCAATTTAGAAATGCTGTATTCTGTTGACACTTATAATTAATTCCGTTAAATAATTGGAATGAATATTTTGGTTCTCACTATTCTTCGACTGCTCACAAAGTCACAATTGCCGAGTTATCACTTTTCTATAAGTTTATAATAAAAATAAATAAGAGAAGATAATGCATTTAGGTTTTATTTTTTAACAAAGGAGCATGGAAACATGGGAAACTAAATTGCGAACTCTTATAATTATTACTTTCATGCAGCAACAATTCCCAAACTAATTTATAAAATTTTTAAATTGGTAAAACAAGTAGTGATTGTAATCGATTCTTGTTCAGAAGTAGACTAATTATGATAATGGCAGAATAAGCGATTCAATTAAATTCTAATTTGTTGTTTATTACAACTTTGATATACCTACCTACTTCTATTCTTTAACAACCAATTACTCAAAACAATGTTTTTTGACTTGTTGCTGTATGGAACTAAACTTTCCGGATTATCATACAAGGCAAATTTTCAAAATACCGAGATAAAAACAAAATACAGTTTCAAGGAAATCATTTAAATTTGTTTTTATGAATAACTTGCAAAATTTCTCAAATTCAAAAAAAATGGAGAGGTTCTCGCAATTACTTCATTTCAAGCTTCAAATACCATTCATCCTTAAGTATTTTTGATCAAACAGAAAGTTTTGCTTATAAAGTTAAAAGCAGAGATCCGTTGGTATAGAGTAATAGAGGTGGTATAGACCACCTTTTATATTTCGACGTTACTTTCACAAAAATAGGTTTATTGACATAAAAACAATAGTTATTAGAAACATTATTACTAACTGCAATCAGAACTGTAACGAGAGACTAAAAAACGACACATTTTCTTTCAAAAAACTCGTTTTTGCAGGATACTTGGACCACAGCCGGAAAAATAAACTGTAGAGGATAACACAATGACATTTCATTATAATTCTATTACAAATAAAACATGATGTTATTCTTAAGAGATGTTCAAGCAGTTTTTTTACGACATTCATTGTGAATATTCTTAAAATTTAAAACACGATTACGTGTACATATTAGTATTGAACTGAATCGTCCGGCCTTTGAGTATCATTAGAATTGTCTCCACAACCGGCTCACTCTAGGTATCACTATAATCTTTAATAGAAAACTCTTCCTCTCATTCTGAAGGCGACAACAACTTAACACTGCCCTTTCTTTATTTCTATTTTTTTCTTGTTTAGTTTGCCATCTTAGGTTCTTAACCTTTTGTTTCATTTTTTAAATTAACATTACTTTTGTTTGTTCTTCTAAAGACATCTTTCTGTATAGGAGAGACATATACATATATATCCTAATTAGAATAGTTTTGGGGATATTAAAATGTTTGCGTGTTGCATTGACCCTCAGTGTTTTTGTACCTAACGCTTCCATTGCATTTTTAAGGCCTTCTTCGGTCCATGTAGCCCTTTATGAGCTCAATTTCCGTTGTTATTTTGTAGGCTTTTATCAAAGGGTAAATACAAACCGGTTCAACTGTCCCCATTTCCTCATGTCCATTTGTCAGCATTCTTTTTCAGTCATTTCAAGGCATACATTTAGTCAGAATCGCTACTTCAAAATCTTGTGAAAAAATATCGGCTTCCGAAAAATAGCTGTACACAAAATAACTATATCTAAGAATGCGAATGAGGCAGCCCTTAAACATTTAACTTCTAACATGTACAGTTGAAAATAACCGAGTGGCCCACCTCACGCGGTGGTTCATCTCTCCCAAAATTATCCTCTAGAACTCAAATAAGTATTCATATAAAATAATCTTAGCAATCCAGTGTTTTATTAGTTATTATAAGATTAATTAGAATAGCGCTTGAAACAATATGCCAAATTTGAACAATTATTTGAGAAAATATATTTAAAAAATTTGAGAAAATTATCCTCCGTAAGATTGATATTTTCGTTTACTTATCAAACAATTCTTCTCACTTGATTGCAATTGCTATATTTCGAATATATTCTGATTAGTATTTGATAATGGAAATAAAAATATAAGAAATAAGTATTCCTATTTTTGACCTAGTTTAATAAAACACTATACAGGTGATTCAAAATTGTCCTGATTCTTCTGGGGGTGTACACGAAAAATAGTAAAAACAATGTATTCCTATTAAAAACTGAGATATTTGCAAAAAACTAGATCAGAAAGATGGCAACAATGTTTTCCAAGGAAATCTGACTCATTAAATACCTGTTGCTTCTTAATTATTAAAAACTGTAATAACCCTGGGTAAACACAAAACAGAGAAAGTGATAGTGGCAATGAAATATTTCGAGGTTAGCCGTCAATACTGCCAACTTTTTTGGGGCAGATGAGTGATATACCTGAATCCGCTATCAATCAAATAAATTATAATTCAGTTGTTAAATCACAGAGGTGTTCGAAGTTCAGCCGGTTTAACTCCAAACATGTTTGTGCCCGTGCTACATCACTTTATTGCCACTCTTTGCAGCAGTCTGGGCTCACATTTTGAGCAGCTTCTCGAATTCGGTTAATTAACTCCTGCACAATTTGAACCGGTGTTTGACAGATAAGAGATTTAATGTGTCTGTATCTTACATACATAGTAGGAATGTAGCCCTTTCTCGGGAAAGTTATCGGGACAATTATCCGGTGCCTGAGAAAGTGTCAGTTGTTATGCAATGCTTCGAGTATTCCTATAAGAGTCAGCTCCAATTATCTCCAATATCTGTTCCTCTATGTCTGGAACCCGAGCACCTCTAGATTCTCTTGCCAATCTTGCTGCTCCATTTTTTCCCAAAATTAACGGTTTTTTAGCTGGCCGTCTGATTTGTTTCTATCAATCTTCTTTGAACTGTTCTTATAAATACCAACAGTAATTTCTGCAATTTCGGCAACAATTCTTAGTGCAGACTTCCAAATATTATTTTGAGCAATTATTTTAATGCGTCTGTCGGTCAATACTCTTGCTTTTTTTGTCCTTCCTGGTTTTAGTAATTAATCTAAATGTCCTCTCTTATTATAGAATGAAATTATTTTAGATTCACTGTTCCCGGGTAACACAAACTGTCTTGAAATATTCGCTTGTTTAGCACCATCTATGAATGCATTTACAAATCTTTGCTTCAAGTCTTGAAATTGAAATTCCTTTTGGCATGACGAATTTGGCATAGACTATATTCAAAACTACAAAACAAACATTGTTGTGTATATTTTCCTGACTACTTTAATTTATTTCAAAAAATTCCTGGGTTTCAGTCAATTTTATTGTTTATTATTCAAAATGTTGCAAATACGTTTCGGTGTCTTTCTCCACCATCATCAGTTTGTCTAAAATATATATTTACAGTTATCATCAATTTAAATAAAAAACTTTCACCAAAATTCACATATTAAAATACAAATCACACACATATTAAAAAGTACATTAAGAACATTGGTTTTCAGGTGATGAGTCAGGACAAACATGTCTGGGAAAAGACTAGAATCTATTGTTTAGAGATTTAAATTTAACTTACGTGTCTAGTTGTTTCTACCTTCACATTTGACTGGTTATTGAATTCAATACACACTAGATAAATTCAATGCATTCCATGAGACCATTAAATTCACCATTGAAGAAGACAAAAACAAATCATTAAACTTTTTGGATATGACGGTTATATATGACGGTAATGGGAAAATAAAAACAAACTGGTACACAAAGGATGTGTGGTCTGGTAGATACTTGAATTACCAATCATATGCACCTATACAATATAAAAAAAGTGCTGTAACAGCTCATACTGATAGAGAGATTAAATTGGCACATTATGGATATAGAACAAAAAATCTTGAAAAAATAAAAAAGATACTAATAATGAACAACTATCCCAAAGCTTTCTTCGAACCAATAATAAAACAAAGAATTAATAAAATCTACAATTCAAATAAATGGAACAACATAAATAATATATTTCAAAATTTCCTGGGTTTCAGTCAATTTTATTGTTTATTATTTAAAATGTTACAAATACGTTTCGGTGTCTTTCTCCACCATCATCAGTTTGTGTATATAGTTGCTACCAACTTCACATTTGACTGGTCACTATGTGTCACTTTTTGACCAAAAGTCAAAGTCAATTTTCCTGACTGTACTTCAATTTATTTCAAAATTTCCTGGGTTTCAGTCAATTTTATTGTTTATTATTTAAAATGTTACAAATACGTTTCGGTGTCTTTATCCACCATAAAATTGACTGAAACCCAGGAATTTTTTGAAATAATATAAAACAAACCTCACACTATAATTTCATACTTTTCTTTCAGTAAAACCGCCTTTTCGAACAAATTATTTAAAAGATAGAAAGATAAGTTCACTTGTTTCAGCAACAATTATTGTTGTCATGGTTAATCAAAGCCTACTTTGTTGTTTTATAGCAAATTGCATTTAAAGCTCATTCACACTGGGGACACTAACGTCGTGACATCTAATGGCTTGACAGTTTCCAGTGTTACGGTGTCTGACACTAACGTCGCGACACTGTGACCTTCAACTATTCAGACAATGAGATTGTTGTGGACTTTTTCCAATATATTCCTGGGTTTCAGTCAATTTTACTGTTTATTATTTAAAATGTTACAAATACGTTTCGGTGTCTTTCTCCACCATCATCAGTTTGTCTAAAATATATATTTACAGTCATCATCAATTCAAATAAAAAAACTTTCACTAAATTTTACACATTAAAATACAATTACATACATATTAAAAAGTACATTAAGAACATTGGTTTTCAGGTGATGAGTCAGGACAAACATATCCGGGAAAAGACTAGAATCTATTGTCTAGAGATTCAAACTTCAAATTCAACTTGCGTGTATAATTCCTAACATCACAACGTTCAACTGGTCACTGAATTTTCCATATTTTATTCGATATCAAGCGAGCGAAACAAAAAAACTGTTTATCTTACGGTTTTTCTTTGCGTTTTAGGAATGCTTGGCAATTCTTCAATATCAGATGTTTACATTTCATTTACCTGGTCCAATCAGTTCATTTATGCGATTATCTAATTAGCGTATGATATACAGAGCTCAGATTGTCTGTATCTGATCTGAAATTTATTGCATTTTGATGTTTCTTAATTTGTATCATTTCATGGATTCTTCTTTTATTATAGTTGTCCTCATTGATTAATATTTGTGTGTTATCGAAATCAAAATCATGCAACTTTTGTTGTGCATGTTGTGCTAATGCTGTTGCATTTTCGTTAACCTTTCTTAAGCTATACTTATGTTCGTATATTCTTTTCTTCAAATATTGCCCTGTTTGTCCTAAGTATGTGCTGTCACAGTTCAAACAGTCAATCTTGTATACTACGTTTGGTGTGTCCAATTTATCGCTTCTAGGCTTAAATTTTGTAAAACACTCTTTTGCCAAGTTGTTTTTAGTTTTCTCCGCTATAGCAATATTATGTGGTTTTAAAACATTTTTTATTTTTGTGTTGATTTCTGGTATGTGCGGTAATGATACATACCTGATTTCACCTTCTTTTTTCTTTTTTATATTATTTATGTTGTTCCATTTATTTGCATTGTATATTTTATTAATTCTTTGTTTTATAATTGGTTCGAAGAATTCTTTGGGATAGTTGTTCATTATTAGTACCTTTTTTATTTTTTCAAGATTTTTTTGTCTGTATCTACAATGTGCTAATTTTATCGCTCTATCAGTAAGAGCTGTTACCACACTTTTTTTATATTGTATAGGTGCATATGATTGGTAATTCAAGTATCTACCAGACCACACATCCTTTGTGTACCAGTTTGTTTTTATTTCCCCATTATTGTCATACATAATCGTCATATCCAAAAAGTTTAATGATCTGTTTTTGTCTTCCTCAATGGTGAATTTTATGGTTTCATGGAATGCATTAAACTTATCTAGTGTGTATTGAACTTTTTGGTTTGGCAGGCACATTATGCAGTCATCAACGTATCTTTTAAAAAATCCACATTCAAAGTTTAAATCAGGTATTAGTTTTTCTTCCAGACTTTCCATCACGAGGTTTGCAATTGTTGCAGCTATGGGAGACCCCATAGCTACTCCATATATTTGTGAATAGAAATTGTCTTCGTATCGGAAGTAAGTGGATTTAAGGCACAGCTCTACTGCTCCAATAAATTCATTTTCGGGTAATGATGTATGTTCCCTAATTTCAGCCCATTTATTTCTTATGCACTGTATTGAGTAATCTACCGGGATGTTTGTGTATAGCAATACCACATCAAGCGATATCAGGCGATGGTTCTCAGGTATCCTCTGTTTTTTTATGAATTCGCAGAAGCTCCATGAGTCCCTAATGTGATATTGTGAATTTCCCAATATATTACTCAACACAGCTGACAGGTAATTAGACAATTGGTAAGTTGGGGCATTTATATTGCTAACTATCGGTCTTAATGGGTGGCCTGCTTTGTGAAGCTTTGGCAGGCATATTGGGAAATTCACAATATCACATTAGGGACTCATGGAGCTTCTGCGAATTCATAAAAAAACAGAGGATACCTGAGAACCATCGCCTGATATCGCTTGATGTGGTATCGCTATACACAAACATCCCGGTAGATTACTCAATACAGTGCATAAGAAATAAATGGGCTGAAATTAGGGAACATACATCATTACCCGAAAATGAATTTATTGGAGCGGTAGAGCTGTGCCTTAAATCCACTTACTTCCGATACGAAGACAATTTCTATTCACAAATATATGGAGTAGCCATGGGATCTCCCATAGCTGCAACAATTGCAAACCTTGTAATGGAAAGTCTGGAAGAAAAACTAATACCTGATTTAAACTTTGAATGTGGATTTTTTAAAAGATACGTTGATGACTGCATAATGTGCCTGCCAAACCAAAAAGTTCAATACACACTAGATAAGTTTAATGCATTCCATGAAACCATAAAATTCACCATTGAGGAAGACAAAAACAGATCATTAAACTTTTTGGATATGACGATTATGTATGACAATAATGGGGAAATAAAAACAAACTGGTACACAAAGGATGTGTGGTCTGGTAGATACTTGAATTACCAATCATATGCACCTATACAATATAAAAAAAGTGTGGTAACAGCTCTTACTGATAGAGCGATAAAATTAGCACATTATAGATACAGACAAAAAAATCTTAAAAAAATAAAAAAGGTACTAATAATGAACAACTATCCCAAAGAATTCTTCGAACCAATTATAAAACAAAGAATTAATAAAATATACAATGCAAATAAATGGAACAACATAAATAATATAAAAAAGAAAAAAGAAGGTGAAATCAGATATGTATCATTACCGCACATACCAGAAATCAACACAAAAATAAAAAATGTTTTAAAACCACATAATATTGCTATAGCGGAGAAAACTAAAAACAACTTGGCAAAAGAGTGTTTTACAAAATTTAAGCCTAGAAGCGATAAATTGGACACACCAAACGTAGTATACAAGATTGACTGTTTGAACTGTGACAGCACATACTTAGGACAAACAGGGCAATATTTGAAGAAAAGAATATACGAACATAAGTATAGCTTAAGAAAGGTTAACGAAAATGCAACAGCATTAGCACAACATGCACAACAAAAGTTGCATGATTTTGATTTCGATAACACACAAATATTAATCAATGAGGACAACTATAATAAGAGAAGAATCCATGAAATGATACAAATTAAGAAACATCAAAATGCAATAAATTTCAGATCAGATACAGACAATCTGAGCTCTGTATATCATACGCTAATTAGATAATCGCATAAATGAACTGATTGGACCAGGTAAATGAAATGTAAACATCTGATATTGAAGAATTGCCAAGCATTCCTAAAACGCAAAGAAAAACCGTAAGATAAACAGTTTTTTGTTTCGCTCGCTTGATATCGAATAAAATATGGAAAATTCAGTGACCAGTTGAACGTTGTGATGTTAGGAACTATACACGTAAGTTGAAGTTGAAGTTTGAATCTCTAGACAATAGATTCTAGTCTTTTCCCGGATATGTTTGTCCTGACTCATCATCTGAAAACCAATGTTCTTAATGTACTTTTTAATATGTATGTAATTGTATTTTAATGTGTAAAATTTAGTGAGAGTTTTTTTATTTGAATTGATGATGACTGTAAATATATATTTTAGACAAACTGATGATGGTGGAGAAAGACACCGAAACGTATTTGTAACATTTTAAATAATAAACAGTAAAATTGACTGAAACCCAGGAATATATTGGAATGAATTAAAGTACAGTCAGGAAATTATACGAAACGATTGTTGTGGACCACATCAGATGTTACAACATTAATGTCACCTTGTGAACGAGCTTTTTATTTACAATATCATGCAAGTGAAATTATAATATCGGGATAGGCATATACTTATATTTCAAAGCGTCGCTCTACTTTTATCCGATATCTATTTAATTTTCTCAGTTGTCAGCAATTTGTATTTACCAATGTTATTAGTTTATTATTATAAGATTATGGAGAAAACCATTGGGATGTCAGGTATCAAACAATTTAAGGCCACACACGTGCTAGAAAAACACCAAGAGGACCGTATTTTTATTTCGTAACTGTGAGTCTTGGGTTTTCAGCGACAAGCCGTTAATATTTTAGGGTTAATTTACCTGAGTGTATCCACGGGCTAAGGTGCGATACGTTTTTAGCATATATATGTTTAAAAGACGTTTAGAGTTTACATCGAAGGTTTTCACAATTCCAGGAATCGAAAGGATATTTCTTAAAATTCCAATGTTGACTTGTTTGTTGTGTGTGTTTAGGAGATTACAAAGCACCTTTTGATTGCCTAAAGACCAACAAACAAGCTTAAGTTAAAACTAAAGCAAATTTGACGTTGGTCCGGTCGATTTCGTATTTAAGACTCATACATTTTATACTACTGAATTTGTGGTGATTTTTTGTCATTTTTAAACTCGATATCTTGAGATCTTAAGCAGACATTTGTACCCCACCGCCCCATAGAGGAGAGTTTTTAAAACACATGACTGCGAGATGTGTTTGTTTGCATAGCAAAATCTCCGTATTAAAGGAGCGTTTATTCAAAGGACTGCTCAAAGCTAGAAGATTTGCTATTCATCAATGTTTAATTTGGTAGCAGAAAATTTGTTCTGAACTCTCCGAATCATGTTATTTTCAGAGAACTGAAATTCTTGACCGATACTTTTTATTTGAAGTAGAAAATATTTCAGCGAAGAAGAATGTGTTTTTGCTATGGATCATAAAATTGAAACCCTATAATTTGGTTTCAATTTTGAAAATGGTTTGTTCATTCAAGAAATGTTTTGCCCCAGGAAGCTTTTAAAACTAATGACTCCAATTTGGAGTCACCCTGTACACACAGTGCAAAGTGTATTTGAGAAAATAATATATTCGATATACAAGGTAGCCTTTTGAAAACGAAACAGACCCAGTTTTGAGCTCCTAACAAAATTTATGAAAAAACTCTTCACATATAAACTTTATTTTTAAGAGGGGCACTTTTTTGTTAAACTATACTGTAGCCCTCTGCAACCCCTTGATCAGGTGTGTGTTTTTCCCAATGAATACGATTAATTGAGTTATTTAAATTAATTGGTAAAGTAATAAAGATTATCAAATTTGAATGCGCATAAAAGACAAAAGCTTTAATTTCGCAAAATGAGTATCAGTCGGTTTCAAACGCAAAAATAACAAATACCGATTATGTTTTCAATTTTAATTAATTGAAATTAGCTTTTAAATGAAACTACATTTTTTTCCAACCAATCGATAAAATTTTGGTAATGACCACCACCAACCTCTATGCAGGACAAGAGGTTTTATTCAAATCGACGTCGATAATCTGAAGCATCTGTGGAGATATTGGATCTTAGAGCTATAAATCTTCTAAAGATGCTGGTTCAGTAGAAAAGATCTTACTTTTTTAGTGGCCCCATAAAAATGAGTTTAATGGACTTTAGTCCGGAGAACGTGGAGGCCAAAACATAGGTCTCCCTCTTCCAATTCATTGCCCTGGAAAATCTTGATCCAAATACTGACAAACAATTAGTGCATCATCTGGTGATGCACCGTCTTTGCTGGAATACTGACTGGTTTTCTAAATAATGATCATCGTTTTCATCATCATAATTTGAGATACATTTCTCCCGTTAAATGCACAGGTTAAAAAAGGGGCCGTCTCAGTCGGTGAGTGCATTTTTCTTTCGATTTTATTTTATCTTCGGATTAAATACCTTAATACGAATAGTATAAAGCCGTGTATAGCACAAAAATATTTAACATATTTTACATAGCCACGACATCTTCCTTTCCACACCTCTCTTTCCCTCCATCTACCCCTCGATGATCAGTTGCAAGAGCTGGTACTTCGTATTTCGCATTATGTGTCCTAGATATGCAATTTTTCCTTTTTTTGTCATTAGTAACAGTTCACGTCCTTGTTTTATTCATTGTAGGACATTTTGGTTGGTTACTCGGACCGTCCATGGGATTTTCAGTACTGTGCGGTATACCCACATTCCGAAGGCTCTATTTTACTCATTGTTTTATTCATTACCTTCAATATCCAGCTCTCCACTCCATACAGCAACACCTACCAAATGTAACACTTTATGAATCTCATTTTTAGGCTGTGGTCAAAGTCCTTATTTGTGAAGATGGATTTCAATTTCATGAATGTGTTGCGGGCTCTCTCTATACGGCATCTTATTTCCAGGTCAGATGTCCATTCTTCAGTGAGCCCAAATACTCCCAAGTATTTAAATTTGCTCGCCCGCTCAATTGATGATCCGTCCGATGCTAGTCTCACGTTTATTAACATGTCTGGTTGACGAGTAACAATCATGTCTTTTGTTTAGGCCCATACTCTCACTGTGCCCTCCCACTACGTTCACAAGATGTTGGAGATCGCACATATTGTCAGCAATCAAGACTGTATCATCCGCATAGTGAATGTTATTAATTCATGTTCCATTGACTTAATACCCTTTTCAATATTCTCAAGTGCTTCTTGGAAAATATTCTCCGAGTAAATTGAATAGCAGTGGCGAAAGCACACATCCCTGTCGGACTCCTCTGCAGATTTCAACCTTATTACTTCTTGTTCTGCATCGATCTTTATGTGAGCAAATTGATTCAGATATAGATTTTCGATGCAGCGGATATCCCTGCCGTCCATATCCATTTGTCTTAGTATTGTTAGTAATTTATGGTGTAATACTCTGTCAAAGGCCTTCTCGAAGTCTATGAAACACAGGCACACATCCTTCCGCTGATCGTAGCAGTTTTGTACCAGTACCTGCATTGCCACTAGTGCTTCTCGAGTGCCCAAGCCTTGTTTAAATCCGAATTGTGAGTCACTGATGTTTTGTTCACTTTCTAAATATTCTCTGATGTATTATTTTGAGGAATAGTTTTAAGGAGTGACTCATAAGACTGATAAGCCTGTGATCTTCGCATTTCCTTGCGGTATTCCTTTTTGGCAAGGCAATGAAGGTTGATGTCAGCCATTGATCGGAGTACTGGCCGGTTTCATATATTTTGTTGAAGAGTTTCTGAAGAACTGCTAGCCTCTATCATCTAGTAGTTTTATGAGCTCTGCCGGCATCTCATCGGGACGAGTTGTTGTTTTTCAATGTGCGGACGGCCCCTTCTATTTATGATTTTGTTATTGAGGGTCCTACTAGATCATCCTCCTTATCTTGGTTAAGAATTCTTTCATCTGAGAACAGGTTTCTAATATAGTTTTCCCATATTATCTTCCGCGTGTTAATGTCACATGCCACTTCGTTTTTCTCATTTGTTATTATAGAGAAGTTTCTTTTTCGGTATATTCCTGCTGTTTCTTTCAGTTTTTTATGTTGATTGAAATCATCGTGTAGGGTCTGCAATTCCTCAATAGTTTTACATTCATGCTTCAGCCATTCATTTTTCGCTATTCTAATCTTTGCCTGTATCAATCTTTGAAACCTCCGGTAGTTGTCCCTGTTCGATTGGTTTTTGAGTTTCCTGCCTCCATCCATCAATAAAAGAATTTCCACAGTCATCCATGACTGCTTGTGTTCTCGTTTCTTATATCCTATTATTTCTTTAGCTTTGTTCATTACGATATTTTGGGTCTCTTTCCATTTATAGCTTAGGTCTTCGTCTGCTTCCATTTTTGCTGTAATTGTTTCTATCTATTCCTCAGTTTATTTCTTCACTTACAGTAACCCTAATCTGTTTTTGTTGTAGTCGCTCGTAGGCATTTCTCTTTTGCGGGGCTATTCTTTTGTGTTTTGCCATTCTAGTTTTAAGGCAAGCCAGAAGTAAGACATGGTCAGAGGGTACATCTGCTCCTGGATCTCCCAATCCAAAAGGTCCATCTAGGTCCTCAGATCTGCCCTTCATGCACCCTTGATAATGTTAATTTCGTGTCTTTTGGTGAGTTTGAGTAGTTCTTTTAATCCTTCATAAAATTTTTCAATCTCCTGTTCCATTGACTCTGCGGTAGGGGCATACTTTTGGATAATATTCAGGTTTACGAGTTTGGAGCGGAGTTTTAAGAGAGCTAAATTTAGACATTTAGTCTTTGTATCCTGGTTTCATTCAAAACCCCCCAGAGATCCGATCGGGGAACTTATTTTACCTCCGGAACATTTTGATTTGAATGTTGTCATCATGTGGTTCTCTTGGGAAGTATAATGGAGGTAATTTCCCGTTAGCTTCCTCCATGGGTATGAAATTACATTTCCTTAATTTCAGTTCTAACTGCTATACCGCCGTGACTCGGTCGCCAGAACCTCGTCTGTTATCTAGTAGGGTGTGCCGGATGGTCTATAACCACCACTCGTGCAGGTGCGGTTGACTCCCTGCTTGCCTTCGCCCCTTACACCCCTGAAACAACATGTAAAGAAGAAAGTATCAAATTTTCAAACCACCCAAATTTGAAAAATCATCAGGCAGTCTGAAGAAAATTTGCCATTTGAAGCAACTAGCCAATAAGTGACCATAAACCGAATTTTGTATATTCTTTTCCTGACTGTACTTTAATAAACTGCATAAACCGAATATCAGAACCCCCAGAACTACGCATTCTTTACTATTATAGGAGTTTGCACAGTTCTTTTCATCTTCCTATTGATGATGCAAGGGAATCGAGTCCAGATTTGTTCGAATTCGATCCGAGGAATTTTCCACATCAAACACACCAAATTCAAGGAAACGGTCCCTTGATTTCGCATCCTTGGGGGGAAGGAATTATATATCCATAACCCCAACATCAGCACGAAGCCAAGGTCAGGTTCTTAGATCTAGATATCATTAGATGGGTCATCATTTCCATGCGTCTAAGGTTATAAAATAGTTTTAGATTCATTCTTTGTACACAACTACTCTGTGGAAGTCTGTCTCTTGGCGTGACAAAAATTAAGCTTTTTAAAAACGATCTTATAAATAAACGTTTTATAGTCGTGTCTGTCGACATTTTTGCACCAAATACAAAATGTATTTTCGATTGACATGATGGTGTTCATTTAATTCATTGAAAATTTGTGTCGTTTTATTAACATTTTCAAGGTTTTCAACACTTAATTAAATGATTTGTACCTTTCAGGCGATAGAGTACTCCATAACTATGGATATTCAGTTTCACTTAAGCCAGTCAAAGATCTTAAACTGAACACAACGAAAGTAATTATTTTGCATGAATGAATAAATAAAATGTACAACATTTTTTAGAACCAACGATCAGTTGCTGTTACTTGAATGAGGGGTAATTCGACCCCCCGTTCGATTTAAAAATTTAGGGGTATATACCCTCCTGTTTAAGAGGTTTAATTCGCCAAAAAATATGTCCTCCTCGAAAATAAAGTTTACGAGTTTGATGGTGTTTTCATAAATTTTTAACTGTTCAAAACTGCGTGTGTTTCGTTTTAAAAAGGCTACCCTATACTCTTATATTTATTATTATACCCTATATTCTAAAAGTTTTACTCGAACAATAAATAGTTAAGCTATTTCTTAAATTTATAGCCATTTTCAGAACGCAGTCCTTTAATTGAAATGTAAAAGTTTACCATAAAAATCAATCGTAAACTTTTTCTGATTACTAAGACAAACACAACACTGCAACATAAATCATAAATAAGCACTTGAAATTTCAAATGTGACTGTGTGTGGTAGCACGAATCTTGAAAAAGCGCTGACCACGCTTCTATTTTGATTCAATAGAATGTCGAGATTTAATTTGAAAGGAGAACTTCTTCACTTTACACAACGCAGGAGGCCACTATACAAGAGTGCAGGCGAATCCGATTAATAATGATGTAGTCATTGAATTCATTCTCATGAATGAATCTAACCTAAATAGCATTAGTACGCAGATTTTAGTTTGACAACTAATGATCCGAACAGTCTCCTTAATGCGTTACTGCAGACTATGTGCAAAAATGTATTTTCTTGAGTATCTCGAGTTTCATGCGTTTCATTTGCATTCAGTTGTACATAATAACACTTATAAAAATTGGTCAAAAGGTCAAAACATCGTACATGGTTTCTGTGGGCCAGACTGAACATCTGATAGTCGTTTTGAACGATTTTAAATGCCTCAGTAGTTCTGGCAAACGGGTCTTGCTCTGTTTCTAGGTTTTTCAGATCTTGCACTTTACGTGCCCCCACAAACATTAATTATTAAAAAAAAAATTTTTCCATAATATTTTTTTAAATTATTATTTAATAGATTAGGTATCATGGTAGTGGTGTAGCTCTTGTAATAAGGCATTTAAAAAAGAAAGCTCTAGAGTATAATAAACCGGGCTATGTATGCTTTATAGACCTAGAAATAGCGTTCGATCGAGTAAAATTAAAAGACGTGATTCACCTACTATACAAAAGGAATGTGCCGTTGGTTATGACAGACCATAAAAAACATATATCACAACAACACCGTGGAAGCAAGGGAAATTACTAGAACCAATAAAAGTAAACACAGTTATAAGGCAAAGCGACTCCCTAAGCCCCACACTTTTCAACATAATCATGGATGAAATTATAAATAAAATAAATATCATGTGAGGATATCAAATGGGAGATAAACAACTCAAAATACTATGCTATGCGGATGATGTGGTGCTGATCGAGCGTGATCGAAAACTGCATCAGAAGGTCAGCAACAATGTTTTTCAAGGAAACATGCCTCATTAACATGACGTAAATACCGGTTGCTTCTTAAATATAAAAAGCCCAATTAACCATAGATAAACACAGAAAGTCATGTCAAAGTCGACGAATGTCAACAAAACCTCCTTTTAAAAATTAGGTTGAACATTGTGATGATTGGCGGAGAAACGAAATTCTTAGATATAAATCTGTGAGCTTGAAAAGAACCGTTCCAAATGTGAACAACTCATAAGAGGTTTTCGAAGTTCTGCCCGTAACTACAAATATGTTAGTACCATATTTTGTATATTGTATATTGTATGACATGTTGAGCAGCTTCGAGTATTCGATTAATTAACTCCTGCTCAATTTGTACCAGTGTTCGGATGACCAGAGATTGAATGTGTCTTGTGTATCTCACATACATGGTAAGGATGTAGGCCTTCCTCAGTAATTATCCGGTGTATAGATGTCTGTCAGCTTTTGGGCATTGCTTCGAGTACTCCTTGCAGGCTCTGCTGCAATTATCTCCAATACCTGTTCCTATATGTCAAGAACCCGAATACGTTTTGGTCATCCACAATCTGCATCAATTCCTGGAGCCAATCTTCCAGTGTCTCTATCCCTTTGCTGCTGTAAGTTCTTACAGCTTCTGCTATGTTACTGTGGCATTCTTCTATACCAAATAGCATATCCGCATCTTCGATATTGATATATATTTTGTGAAAGAAGCTTCAAACTAAGTCACAATTTGACAAATGTTCCGATTACAGAGTCCACAGATCACAAACAATCCCCTTTTCTTCTACTTCCATGAAAATTGTATACTTACTTAGATATTGTTTGTTCAAGTGGTATAGGAACTTGTCTGGGTTGTCGCGACCATGTTCCATATTACAAAAGTGTCATCCACATAACTCTATCAGATCGTGGGCCTTTTGGTTGCGGTGCCCAAGGTTGTTTCTTAAAATTTTTAACTGGTAAAATTTTTAACTGGTTTAATAGGTAACTGCCTATTAGACAACATTTAAAGCGATTTGTTATGTCCTCTTCATCTTCTTGGACAGATACACTGCATCAAAACTGACCGGCATACTTGTTGGTTCCAGCTCACGATTGTTGATTTTGCTTTTTAAGTGTTCAGAGTTTTTGATGTGTGTGTCGGTGAATCCCAAATGACGTTGTAGAAGAGAGGATAGGTATTTCGCCACATCTTACTGACAACTGATCTAACTGGCCTTCGATTTCACGATTTTCCTCTTGATGGTTTCGTCTATTATGGCCAATTAAATCACATTAGGCCGTCGAAAATCTTTATCAGCTGACTTGAGTTGGCTCTTTTTAAGCTGGTTCGCATATCAGCAGTTTTCTTTGAAAGTGGTGCAAGTGTATTTTATTTCATACGGAGATATTTAAGGTTTTGCATTTGAATAATTTTAAAAATATGGATATATGTTATTACACCAATTTTGTATTTTTTAAATATTAAATTGATTTAAATTTATAATGTAACTTTTTTAAATTATGATTAACAAAACTTTATAATTTTGATAACTTTAAAAGGACTTGCACCACTTTCAAAGTCAGCAAAAAGGAAAAATCTAACAAAATATTAACAACGGGATCTCAATTGAAACAAACCAATTTATTTTTACAAAATTTTTATTAAATACTTCAACAATGAAAGAAATAAAAAATAGCAAAATAAAACGGCTTTATTTCAACATTTATCATTCACCAAAATTATATATTATACATTTTAACTTTTTTTAATATAATCAAGTTTTTGAAAATAGTCATGTATTGCAGGGATTATATGGTAACAAATCAATCATATCTTTAAATTTTGACAACGTGATGGATCTGGAATAATTATATCATGAAACACTATCCGATTATAAATTGCAATTTTCCATTTTAATAATTATATAATATGTAATGCACACTTATTACCAACTTAGCACTTAATAGTTTTTTCTTAATGTAATAATACGTCTCACCTCATTGAAGGTAAGTGAACAAATACGATACATTACTATATTTCTTACAGTGACTTACTTTGACTAAACAAATAACATATAAAAATGTACTAAACTTTTTTTTTGGAAAAAGTTTATAAATAAAAAGTTCATAGTAAATTGTATCCATTTTTTGTCAAAATTAATTTTTTGTCAAAATGGATTTACACCACTTTCAAAGAAAACGGCTCATATATTAATGGGTCTAATAGGTTTTGCGGTATTATGCTTATATTTCTTTGTGCCCGTGATTACTGTACCATTTTTTGTAGACTCGCAGAACAACAATCTTCTGCCTACTGTCCCTCTCTGTGTAGGTTGCTGGCTGGTGGATTTGCTCCTTTAAAAAAGAGGGCGCTATCCAGATGGATTTTATTGGCTACTTGTTCTGGAAGTTTTCGTAGTGCCGGGGTACCAGAATGTCAACAATAGTACTGAACAAAATATGGTTCTCGGCACATACGAAGGCAAAAGCAACGAAAATTCAATAAAGATAATCCACCTCACCGCCCGCAAAATCGCATTTGTGCTTCGAAAGCCATTCGTGCTTGCGAAACATGAGGAAGAAAATGTTTTCTACGACGGGCTAAGAACTCAAAATCTCATCATTTTTATACCAACTTAATTTCAAAAGAATGTTTTTGTATAAGGCAAAATAGTTATATTTTGTATAAGATATACCAGTAGTGCATACATGCCTTTTTTGTAAATTAACATAACATAAATTTCTTTAAAGCTTTACAATATGGCAAATTTTTGGCAGCCTGTGGTATCAAATGGTTTATTTTGATCTAATCATTTTGATGAAATCAAATCATGATGAGGTAGGTCAGGAGGTATTCAAATAAGCAGAAATAACGCAACTTAATAATTTAAGTTCACTTCAAAGTAATCCTTAAAGTTTTTATTCTATCAGATTAATTAATTCGTGGTCTACTGACAAAAAAGGTACATCAACATTTTTGACCAGGTGTTACGCACGCGTCAATAAAAATAATAAACCGGGAAAGTTAGAATAATTGGTCGATGACTTAACGGAATCAAAACGTTATCATCTGATATCGGTGGTACGTTGTCAGTGGGGTCTGTCGTGTTCGACTCGATCAAGCAGACGATGAGACGATAATTGGGAGCCATTTCGTTCCACCCTTACCGTTATATTCCAATGAGGGTGGATGTAGAGTACAGAGCAGTATTCACTCTAAATCATTTGAACAGTTTCGCTTTCAAATGTTTAATGATCGTCCGGTTTCATCGGTAAGACTTTTCAAGTTAAATCGTTGGAAATCGTAAAATCGTTTCCAGCGAGTTTGTTAAATATTTAATTTAAAAATGTTTTTGTATACATTTTTGGAGAAATCCACTGTTTGAATGTTTGTAAAGATTACTTTTCAAAATGTTGTGAAAAATGAGTGTCGTTTCTTTGGAAATTTCATTACAACTCGTTACTGTGATAAATTAAATATAGTTAATAAAAAATAAATTAAACGAAACACAAGTATTATTTCCTAATTTATATTTGTTTGTCAATTTTATACACAAAATTAATAGGTCTAATATATCAGTGTGTGTTCCACAAAAAAAAACTGTTGTGAGATATTACTGTAAGCAAGGTAAATATAATGTTGCGGCGAACACAGAATGACAAGCAGTAGCGGCAACACTGCCAGCGACATTACTAGTGAAATAAAGTTCGAGACAGCTCGACGGATTTAGAATAGGGAATGTTCCGCTCTTCCTTGCCTAGAAAATACATAGAGGTGATTCAAAATTGGCGTCATTCCTTTTAAGGGGTTATCCCCTATAACGAGAGTACAAGAAAAATATTGAAATTTTTTTTTCCGAAAATTTCTAGAAAATATTAACAGTGATTAAGTGATTAAGGTGATTAAGGTGAAATCGAATTTTGACATTGTTAATAAGTATTATTTTGAAATGGTCCCATGTTTGATTGGTAGCCTATTGGCATTCTCAATCATTCGAAGAGAAAACGATTTTTCCCTGAAAAATTATGAAAATTTTTATTTTAAAAATGTACTCTTCTACATTTTTTTTTGACGAAAATTCAAAGCGGAAACGATGTTTTTTGTCATTATCAGGTATTTATAGTAATAAGAAGCAATTGTCAAATTGTGACTTAGTTTGTAAAAGTAAAATATGCGGATTATATCGATACCGGTACATATTGAGCACGAGTTAAGTAACCGAATACGAGAAGCTGTTCAAAATGGGAACCCACTAATGCTGCGAACAGTGCACAATAAAATGATTAGCCGGTCACAAACATTTTTGAAGTTAAACGACCAGAACTACAAACACTTCTTGCGATTTAATGTGATTAATTGTAAATAGATCATTGATCCATAACCTTTTACAGGATGTTTTTATTGACATCCGTTACCCTAACCAATCTGACTGCATTTCAACCTCACTTTCTGTGTTTAATTATGGTTACTTCAGCTTTTGATATTTAAGAAGCAACAGGTATTTTGCGCCTTGAAAAACTGTTGCCGTTTTTTTAATCTAGTTTTTTGCAAAAATCTGAGTTTTTGGTAAGAATTTGTCTTGTTTCCTACTTTACCTGTACCCCTTAAACACTCCAACACTCGCAGACCACACTACCAATTGAGTGATGCCAATTTTGAATCACCCTGTATGTTCGTTTCGAAAACAAGCATATTTCCTAAACTGAAGAAAATGAAAGCCTGCAAATACTCTTAAACTAAACTCGCCCTGTTTGTAAACACAATTTAATATACACAACCCGAATTATAACCAACAAGATCGCACTACTATCTTACCTTGTTAAAAGAGCTCGTTCACAACTAACTAACTAACGTGCCCGCGCCCGCTTTATATAGCCGTTTGGCAAGACTCGAATATTCTGGTTCAACCATGGAACACTCCCGTCGAGCTGTCTCGATGTATTTATTTATTTTTTTAATATTGCATAGCAAATATGACTAATTAAGACTAATAGCGAAATAGACGTTTTAATATTGTTATAAAGCGTATAGCTTTAATTCTACAATGCGTGTAGGTATGCACCAGTCAGACTATGAGATTACTGCACTAAATGCTCAGAATTGTTAAAGCTACGGTAAAAATTAAAAAGACGCAAAAAATACTTAAATTAAACGTGGAATCCAAATGTTGACCCATAAGCAGTAGATGCACCACAAAATATTTCGAATGGTAAAAGAGGCCTACCCTTCAAAATAATAACACTCTGTACTTTTTCAAGGGCAAACCATATCAGAAAGTTATATTAAAGTAAGGGTCCCTTGTTGGTATAAAAAATAATATAAAAATCTGTAAATTAATTTAGGAATATTACCATAAATCTATTCTAAAGTGATTAAGACCGATGACAATGTCATGAAATAGAAAAGGTTTGTTATCTCGTATCTCCCAGAATAGATAATGCAACTCTAACTCACGACGATCTCTAAGGATACAAACGCAACAATCCGCAACATTAGCATATCCAACGCAAAAGATAACAAAAGATCTATTTTTTCAATATAATTTAATTTAATAGCAAGCACAATTTGAGTCTGGCTCTGCACGAGCCCTTCCCCGTGTTCTTCAATGACTAAGCTTGTACAAATATGCCAGCTTACAGAGAGATTCAGAACACTTAGTTCACACTAAAAATAATACAGCCTGTTAAAGCGGAGGGATGGGGCTCAATTACCGGCGTTCGAGCTCTTTTTCTGCAACTCTAATTGGATTATTTGTAGTGTTGTTTTACTGTTCTATTTGAAAACTTGTTCAAAGGTACGTTTCACGTACACGTACAAACCACACCTAGTGGTTTCTCACAGTTAGTGAATATGCTAACAATCATTTCAGAACTAAAGGGATATTTAAAAATCAAGTATATACGCTTTGAAAATCTACACATCAAAGTAGACTTTACATTTGTTGTTGCACCTACAGGGTGATTCAAAAGTACAACAGTACCGAATTCAACACACTACTTCACCCGTCTAGTCATATCTTCGTGAATTTGACAAAATTTCTTATCTCATTTTATGCAAGAATTCACTCTTTCCAAGACCTATGTTTATAGATACTCGCCGTCTTTGGATTTCGGTAGATGTTAAAAATCGTTTACTTTGTATTTTTATGGTATAGTCCGTGGTTTAATTCCATTATCTTGAGTTTCAAAAATCAACCACAATAGATACGATCATTTGCAAGCATAAAATTTATTTCAGTGTTGAAATATGTCTTTACGACTTATGATCAAATGTAATTTTTATGATAGAAAAATAAAGCGACCCTTTCGAAATAACTCGAAAATTTTCGGTACTAGTTATTACTTGAAACTCCAAAATTAGAATACAAATCGTAAAATAAATGTAACATAGTATAAATAACAGAGTAACGACAAGCATCTTTATGCCATAAAAGTCTAATATAAGTATTAAAAAACACAAAAATACGTGAAATGGTGGTCATTGGCACAAGCATGCCGTATCCGAAAGCTGGTATTTTCGGAAATACGGAGTGTTAAATGCCGTAATTATAATTCGTTTTTCGCCATTATTCTGGTGGAGGAAAACTTAAAACAACTACAAACCCAAAACGCTATGTTTTAATAATACTGGAAACTACAAATTTAACAAACCATGTAAGTAGTATTTTAAATCCTACCAAATAGCTACCGCCCAATATCACTGCTATGCCATCTCTTTAAACTCTACGAACGGCTAATCCTCCAGAGAATTCAGAAACACATAGACCCTCTGTTAATACCCCAACAGGCAGGCTTCAGACCTGGAAAATCATGCACTGGTCAGATACAAAATCTCACAGAACACATAGAGGAGGGATTCCAAAATAACAGGACCTATGTTCATCGATCGCACAGCCGCCTACGATACAATAAACCATAAAACCCTGCTTATCAAAGTCTACAAAACCACAAAAGACTACAAACTAACGAAAGCAGTTCAATCAATACTCCAAAACAGAAGGTTCTATGTGGAACTTCAAAATAAAAAAAGCCGCTGGAGAACCCAAAGAAACGGTCTCCCACAAGGAAGTGTTCTGGCCCCCACTCTATTTAATATATACACCAATGATCAGCCCATGATAGAAAACGCCAAACACTATGTGTACGCTGACGACCTAGTTGTCACAGTTCAAGGACAAACATTCGGGGAAATAGAGGTAAGGCTGGAGGACGCAATGGCAGCTATGGCCAAATACTATCGAAAAAACTCGCTAAAACCGAACCCTTCAAAAACTCAAGTAAGTGCTCACAACAAACTGAACGTGTCCTGGGAGGGCAAAGAACTAGAATACGCTGAAACACCAAAGTATCTGGGCGTAATCTTGGATCGAACACTAACCTACAAATAGCACTGCCACAAAACCAGACAAAAAGTAGTTTCTAGAAATAGCCTTGTACAAAAAGCCGGCTAGTCGGAAGCAAATGGGGTGCAAAACCTCAAGTCTTGAGAACATCCGCGCAAGCCCTCTGTTTTTCAACTGCAGAATATGCCTGCCCAGTCTGGTGCAGATCAAGCAATGCAAAACAGGCCGATATCGCCCTAAACCAAACCTGTAGGATTATTACTGGCTGCATGAAACCAACACCAATCAATCAATTGTACAAAGCAGCGGGCTTTGCAGAACCAAGCGAAAGAAGAATGGGTATAGAGCACGTAGAAAAATTTAAGCAAACCTTCGACGATCGCCATGTCCTTTATGGCCAAGAACAACAGCGGAAAAGGCTCAAATCAAGGAAAAAATTTCTTGAGTGTGCCACCGTGGAACCGCCCGACAACTTCCCGATCAACGAAAGCCCCTGTGCAGAGTCAAATTTCGACTGGAAGACATAGAGAACGCTAAACAAACTAAAGTGGAAAACTGAGGAAGACCAACAGTGTCTCTGTGAATGTGGGGAGATACAAAACATGGGCCATCTGCTGGGATGCACATTATGTCCTGCAACGTGCTCCATCGATGAGATGTGGATTGGAAATTAAAAATGCCATAGACGTAGCCCGGTACTGGGCAGAAAGACTTTGAATGGAATGATTTCGGACTCGAAAAAGTAAGTAAGTATTTTAAATAATCAAATAAGTAAAATGTGTAATAGTTATTTAAGTGCGATTGAAATGTTTTTGGGCAAAAATGAATCTCATTCGTCTCCATGTATCTCATTTCTTGATTGCTGAACTCGTTGTGATGCTACATTTTCACAAATTTTGAACAGTTAATTAATGCTGAAGGTGTCACATAACTCTTCATAAAAAGATGAAATTACGTTCATGAGACATTTTTTTTCTGAGCATCATGTATTTCATTTTGAGATGTAGGCCTCCTTCATATGCTTCCATCTAATTTCGGTTCGGTGCTTCGCTCATCCATGCAAAACCTGCCGTGAGTTTTATACCGTCTGTCCAGCGCATTGTCGGGCGTCCCCTGGTTTGTTTGCGCTGATAGGGTCTCCACTGTAGCAAGTTTTTTGTGCATCGTCCCACCTGTATTCTGGCCACATGACCTGCAAAATCCCATTTAAGCTCTGCTATTTTCTCACCAACCGTAACCTGGGTTAGACGTCTAATGTGTTCATTTCGCCTTTGATCGAGTAATGATAGTCCAAGAAATTGTTTTTCCATCGCACGCTGTGTTATTTTGAGGGTTTCCAGCGATTTTTTCGTGATATTCTATGTTGGGGGCGCCGTACGTCATTACTGGTAGGACACATAGGTTATAAAGTCGACTTCATTATAGATGAATTGGGATTTTTCTTTTTACCAGAGTGTTCTTCAGCTTTCCAAACGCTGCGCAAGCCCGTCTTCGTCTTTCCACCTCTTGGGCTTGATTTTCGCTTCCCAGTGATAGTAGGTACATGACCTAGGTATATATAGTTTGATAAATTCCCTATTTTTTGATCTCGAATTTTGATTTGAGGGTCTTCTTTACATATTACCTTTGCCTTTAAAAGATGCATCTGGAGACCGATTGTTGTCGTCTTCTCCTCTAGCTCCATCAACATTTTTCCTAGTTCTTCTTTATTTTCCAATATCAAAGCAATGTCGTCCGGATACCTCCGATGGTTTAATCTCTTCCCATTTATTCAGATACCCTTGTTCTGCCAGTTTAGTTACTTGAAAGCATCTTCTAGGGCCAAGGTGAATAATTTTAGAGAGCGTATCCCCTTGACCTATGCCTCTTTGTATTTTGAGAGGTGCCAATGTTATTCAACTGAATGGTAGAGGTGGCGTTTTCGTATATGTATTTAATGAGGCTGGAATACCTGCTGTCTTGCATTTGCAAGCGATTGCAATATCGCACAATGTTCAACGCTATCAAAGGCCTTTTGAAAATCTACGAACGCCAGACAGATATCCAAATTATATTCAATCGCTTTTTCCACTAGGATCCTCATTGTCAAAAGATGCTCACACGTGCTGTACTGTTTTCTAAAACCCTCTTGTTCATCTGGCTGGTATTGATCTAATTTATTATTTTATTTTTATTTATTAGTCAGAAGCATATGAAGGAGGCCTACATCTAAAAATGAAATACATGATGCTCAGAAAAAAAATGTCTCATGAACGTAATTTCATCTTTTTATGAAGAGTTACGTGACACCTTCAGCAGTAATTAACTGTTCAAAATTTGTGAAAATGTAGCATCTCAACGAGTTCAGCAATCAAGAAATGAGATACATGGAGACGAATGAGATTAATTTTTGCCCAAAAACATTTCAATGGCACTTAAATAACTATTACACATTTTACTTATTTGATTATTTAAAACACTTACTTACTTTTTCGAGTCCGAAATCATTCCATTCAAAGTCTTTCTGCCCAGTACCGGGCTACGTCTATGGCATTTTTAATTTCCAATCCACATCTCATCGATGGAGCACGTTGCAGGACATAATGTGCATCCCAGCAGATGGCCCATGTTTTGTATCTGCCCACATTCACAGAGACACTATTGGTCTTCCTCAGTTTTCCACTTTAGTTTGTTTAGCGTTCTCCATGTCTTCCAGTCCAAATTTGACTCTGCACCGGGGCTTTCGTTGTTGATCGGGAAGTTGTCGGGCGGTTTCGACGGTGGCACACTCCAGAAATCTAATCTCGTCTTCCTCAGTATTTTCCGGGATCTTTTCTGATCCCACATTCATACTCTTATTGCCTTCGTGGTGTTTTGTACTTTTAGGAGTGTATAAATTCCTGTAAACATGTTCGGCTGTTCGTATTATTTCTTCTCTATCTCTTATTCGTTCCCCGTTTGATCCTTCAGAGCTGTTATCTGTTTTTTATAGTTGTTCTTTCTGAGTCTTCTAAGTCGTTTATTTTTCTCTATTTTCGTGCCTCACCATCCTTCTTGTCTCTATTGCTAAAATTCTACGTTCTTCAAATTTTTCTCTTTTCTGCTCTGCTATTTCTCTTGCTGTTGTATTCAATATTCTTTTTGTCCTACCCTTTTTCCTCCATTTCTTTAATTTATTTTTCAAGTCTTTCTCGGTATCTTTCCGAATTTCCCTTCCGCGTTTTTGGATCTATAATGTGTTTCTTTGTTTTAGAATTTTCCTCTGTTCTAGCTTAGTATTAACAGTTACTTTGGCTCTTACCATTCAGTAGCAGTAACATCCTTCACGACTGATTTATTACTGAAGAGAAAAGAGTCAATTTCACTTTTTGTATTACCATCCGGACTTCGCCAGGTCCATTTCCTTTGTTTCTTTTTATTAAAGAATGTCGCCATCGAGTATAATCGATGTTCCGTTATAAACTCCAGCAATCTCTTACCTCGTACATTTCTCTCATCGAAACTAAATTGTCTTACATATTCTTCAGTTCTTTCTTGTTTTTCTCCAGATGTGTTATGTCATGAGACATAGCCAACTCTAAGCTGCTCAAAATTGAATATCCCAGTAATGCTGCGAAGAGTGCACATTAAAGTGATTGCACGGGCACAAACATGTTTGGGGTTAAACGGGAAGAACTTCGAATACCTCTTGTGATTTAACAACCCAATTTTAAATAAATCATTGATGCCTAACCTTTCACAGGAGGTTTTGGTTGACATCCGTTATCCTAACCTGTTTTATTGCATTTCAACCTCATTTTCTGTGTTTATCTATGGATACTTCACCTTTTGATATTTAAGAAACAACAGGTATTTACCTAACGTTAATGAGGCAGTTTACCTTGAAAAACATTGTTGCCGACCTTCTGATCTAGTTTTTTTGCAAATATCTCAGTTATTGATAAGAATTAATTTTATCACTATTTTTCTGTACTCCTTCGTAGCACTGTACTCCCTCCCTAAACACCCCCCAGATAACCCCTTCAGAGGAATGACGCCAATTTTGAATCACCCTGTATACAGGTCGGCAAAATTGGGCGCACATTGCGTCTCTATGAGCAAAACAGAAATTATAACATGTATCTTATTCGTCATCTGAAAGACCCTAACGCCAAATATTTTAAAGTTTCCAAGTCAGCTACTTTCAGAATAATGGTAAAAAAATGAAATTAAAATATCGAGTTTCAACGTCGAGGGATAGGATAGAGGCAATTTAATATTGCCTGACCATAGGAAATGGTACATAAAACCCTAAAACTAAAATGCAAAAAAAACTTTAAACTAAAATATATAATTTAACGAAATAAAGATATATGCGATATGCAAAGAAACTGGCAAAGGTATATCTGATGTTTATTTATTTATATTTATTTAGTTATAATATTGTAGTAACCAGTCTCACAAAATACATCACATTTATTAACACCCTTATTAGTTCCTTATCCTACTTATCAGTTTATAATGACCACTTTTCATAGTTCGGTTGCCAGTATGTGTTTCATAAGTCTTCCTTTAATGTATTATTTTTGCCCGTATAATGTTTTGAAATCATTTGGAAGATTATACCACCCTCTGAACGACTGCATACATTTTACGATACCCTACCTAAATGACCTGATACACATATTTCTCACATACATACACCCACACTCCAACTTAGAACAAAACATATTGACCAAAGCAAGCATCTATAAATATGCAACAATTATAGGCGACTTTAATCTGAACAAAAACAAAACGAAACAGCTTAAAAGATTTCTACAAAATTCGGACTTTATAAAACAGCACACCCCACCAACTTTTCTGATGCCCGCAAACCCAGACTCAACACCAGACGTTCTACCGCACACAAGAAACTTAACAAACACCATCAACAACATAAACTTAACCAACGAACTTGGATCCGACCACCTGGCTATTACGTTTAACATAGACTTACAACATACGCAACCTACCTCCAGTACACCTCCTATAGAGAAAAAGTTAAACCTAACTTCACTCCAATACATTCCTGGGTTTCAGTCAATTTTATTGTTTATTATTTAAAATGTTACAAATACGTTTCGGTGTCTTTCTCCACCATCATGAGTTTATCTAAAATATACATTTACAGTTATTATTAATTTATATAAAAATTTTCCATCAAAATTCACACATTAAAATACAAATCACACATATTAAAAAGTACATCAAGAACATTGGTTTTCAGGTGATGAGTCAAGACAAACATATCTGGGAAAAGACTAGAATCTATTGTTTAGAGATTTAAATTTAATTTTAACTTACGCGTATAGTTGTTTCTACCTTAACATGTATGTTATTTATGTATGTTATATTATTATGCTTATATATGGCCTGCCAAAGCTTCACAAAGCAGGCCACCCATTGAGACCGATAGTTAGCAACATAAATGCCCCAACTTACCAATTGTCTAAATACCTGTCAGCTGTGTTGAGTAATATATTGGGAAATTCACAATATCACATTAGGGACTCATGGAGTTTCTGCGAATTTATAAAAAAACAGAAGATACCTGAGAACCATCGCCTAATATCGCTTGATGTGGTATCGTTATACACAAACATCCCGGTAGATCACTCAATACAGTGCATAAGAAATAAATGGTTGAAATAAGGGAACATACATCATTACCCGAAAATGAATTTATTGAGGCGGTAGAGCTGTGCCTTAAGTCCACTTACTTCCGGTACGAGGACAATTTCTATTCACAAATATATGGAGTAGCTATGGGGTCTCCCATAGCTGCAACAATTGCAAACCTTGTAATGGAAAGTCTGGAAGAAAAACTAATACCTGATTTAAATTTTAAGTGTGGATTTTTAAAAGATACGTTGATGACTGCATAATGTGCCTGCCAAACCAAAAAGTTCAATACACACTGGATAAGTTTAATGCGTTCCATGAGACTATTAAATTCACCATTGAGGAAGACAAAAACAGATCATTAAACTTTTTGGATATGACGGGTATATATGACGATAATGGGGAAACGAAAACAAACTGGTACACAAAGGATGTGTGCTCTGGTAGATACTTGAATTACCAATCATATGCACCTATACAATATAAAAAAAGTGTTGTAACAGCTCTTACTGATAGAGCGATAAAATTAGCACATTATAGATACAGAACAAAAAATCTTGAAAAAATAAAAAAGATACTAATAATGAACAACTACCAAATTAACTGAACCAATTATAAAACTAAGAATTAATAAAATCTACAATGCAAATAAATGGAACAACATAAATAATATAAAAAAGAAAAAAGAAGGTGAAATCAAGTATGTATCATTACCGTACATACCAGAAATCAACACAAATTTAAAAAATATGTTAAAACCACATAATATTACTATAGCGGAAAAAACTAATAACAACTTGGCAAAAGAATGTTTTACAAAATTTAAACCTAGAAGCGATAAGTTGGACACCTAACGTAATATACAAGATTGACTGTTCGAACTGTGACAACACATACATAGGTCAAACAGGGCAATATTTAAAGAAAAGAATATACGAACATAAGTATAGCTTAAGAAAGATTAACGAGAATGCAACAGCATTAGCACAACATGCATAACAAAAGTTGCATGATTTTGATTTCGATAACACACAAATATTAATCAATGAAAACAACTATAATAAGAGAAGAATCCATGAAATGATACAAATTAAAAAACATCAGAATGCAATGAATTTCAGATCAGATACAGACAATCTTAGCTCTGTGTATCATACGCTAATTAGATGATCGCATGAATGAACTGATTGGACCAGGTAAATGAAATGTAAACATTTGATATTGAAGAATTGCCAAGCAATTCCTAGAATGCAAAGAAAAGGCGAAAGATAAACAATTTTTTTTGTTTCGCTCGCTTGATATCGAGTAAAATATGGAAAATTCAGTGACCAGTTGAATGTTAAGGTAGAAACAACTATACGCGTAAGTTAAAATTAAATTTAAATCTCTAAACAATAGATTCTAGTCTTTTCCCAGACATGTTTGTCCTGACTCATCACCTGAAAACCAATGTTCTTGATGTACTTTTTAATATGTGTGATTTGTATTTTAATGTGTGAATTTTGATGGAAAATTTTTATATAAATTAATAATAACTGTAAATGTATATTTTAGACAAACTGATGATGGTGGAGAAAGACACCGAAATGTATTTGTAACATTTTAAATAATAAACAATAAAATTGACTGAAACCCAGGAATGTATTGGAGTGAATTGCATGAATAAGTACAGCCAGGAAAATATACGAAAAGTTAAACCTAACAAAGGCTGACATAGACAAAGTGAAACAACATATACATGACTACATTCAATCGCAAGCACCGCCCATTTCAATAGAAACCATACGAGAACAACTTTCACTAGCCATAGGAAAATTTAGCCCGGAAATAATAAATGCTTTCTACCGACATACACTACCCAAATTCATACTGAGACTCATAAAACAAAAGAGAGAACTGCACAGACTATATACTAACACTCAAAATACCAACAGAAACATTAAAACCTTGATTGGACAATATCGACAAGACAAATGGCCAGAAACATGTAAAGAAATACAAAAAGACACAGGCAAAACATACTGGCGAAAAATTAAGAAACTAGCACAATACAAAAAAACTAACACTATTGACACAATTAAATGACTGACACAATTGACGAAAACGGAATAGAACGCTACACAGACAAAGAGAAAGCGGACGCATTCGCCAGACACTATCAAAGGGCCTTCAGCACATCAACAAACCCTAACTTCGACAATGACAACTGGAACTTGATCAACGACTGGTACTTGAACTATTTTAACAACTCACCAAACTATGCCTGCACACTGATCACAGACACAGAGTACGATGAAGCCCTAGCGCACATCAAGAACACTGCACCGGGGAAAGATAAAATTAAGGCAAAAGTCTTGAAAAGCCTAACTCGGGAGACACACAAACTGATCCTAGCTGAATTGAACAACTGCATCACAAATGGCAGAATCCCAGAAACATGGAAAAACGGCTTAATAATCCCTATACCCAAAAATGGACTGGACAATACACAACCGAGCAACTACAGACCAATTACACTGCTTCCAGTACTAGGCAAGATTTTTGAAGGCATAATGAAGCAGCGGCTTGACAAAGTGATTGGAAAATATATACCTACCTACCAATTTGGTTTCAAACAGCATCACTCGACAGTTCATCCGCTCTTTATTTTGGCCAACAATATACAAACTACCCACCTAACTGACAGAAAGGCAGCTTGCCTGTTTATGGACATTAACAAGGCTTTTGACAGTGTCTGGCATAGAGGCTTACTATACAAACTATACAAACTACACACACCAACATATCTACTAAACACCATAAAGAACTTACTAGAAAACAGACAACTACAAGTACGAATTGACAAAACACTGTCATTTTCTTTTTCCCCTGAACAAGGGCTCCCTCAAGGATCCCCGCTCTCACCGTTTCTCTACAATATATACTGCCATGACATATACAATTACAACTTACCAGACAAAAATCAAATCGACAGATCGGCATACATATTACAATACGCAGACGACACGGCACTTATCGTACATGACAAAACTACTGAGAGAGCAGCTCAAAGACTCCAAACACTAACAAACAACACAATGACATGGTTTTATAAATGGAGACTAACACCAAACCCTTCAAAAAACCAACTTCTGCTCACAAACCACAGACTCAACGCTGACTCCCCTACAATAACTGCAGACGGCCAAACGACACAACCAAAAAACGACGTAAAATACCTTGGAATCACAATTGACCACAAACTTAAATTCACTAAACACATACGAAACATCAGGACAGAAACAATAAATTGTTGTGTATATTTTCCTGACTTTATTTCAATTTAATCCAAAAAAATTCCTGGGTTTCAGTCAATTTTATTGTTTATTATTCAAAATGTCACAAATACGTTTCGGTGTCTTTCTCCACCATCATCAGTTTGTCTAAAATATACATTTACAGTTATCATTAATTTATATAAAAAATTTCCTTCAAAATTCACACATTAAAATACAAATCACACACATATTAAAAAGTATATTAAAAACAATGGTTTTCAGGCGATGAGTCAGGACAATCATGTCTGGGAAAGACTAGAATTTATTGTTTAGAGTTTCAAATTTAACTTACGTGTATAGTTGTTTCTACCTTCACATTTGACTGGCTATTGAATTTTGTTGTATTGAACTATTTTGTTCGATATCGAGCGAGAGAATGAAAAAAACTGTTTATATTTCGCTTTTTCTTTGCATTTTAGGAATATCAATTTCTCTGCAATTCTTCAATGTCCGGTGTTTATATTTCATTTACTTGGTCCAATCAGTGTATGCATGCGCTCATTTAATTAGTGTGTAATATACAGAGCTAAGATTGTCTGTGTCTGATTTAAAATTCATTGCATTCTGATGTTTTTTAATTTGTATCATTTCATGGATTCTTCTCTTATTAAAATTGTCTTCATTGATTAATATTTTTGTGTTATCAAAATCAAAACTATGTAACTTTTGTTGTGCATGTTGTGCTAATGCTGTTCCATTTTAGTTAACCTTTCTTAAGCTATATTTATGTTCGTATATTCTTTTCTTTAAATATTGTCCTGTTTGACCTGTTGTCACAGTTCAAACAGTCAATCTTGTATATTACGTTAGGTGTATTTAACTTATCACTTTTAGGTTTAAATTTTGTGAAACATTCCTTTGCTAAGTTCTTTTTAGTTTTTTCTGCTATAGTAATATTATGTGGTTTCAAAACATTTTTTATTTTCGTGTTGATTTCTGGAATATACGGTAATGATACATACTTGATCTCACCTTCTTTTTTCTTTTTGATATTATTTATGTTGTTCCATTTATTTGAATTGTAGATTTTATTTATTCTTTGTTTTATAATTGGTTCGAAGAATGACATGGGATAGTTGTTCATTATTAGTATCTTTTTTATTTTTTCAAGATTCTTTGTTCTATACTCATAATGTGCCAATTTAATCGCTCTATTAGTAAGAGCTGTTACAACACTTTATTATATTGTAGAGGTGCATATGATTGATAATTCAAGTATCTACCAGATCATACAACCTTTGTGTACCAGTTTGTTTTCATTTCCCCATTACCGTCATATATAACCGTCATATCCAAAAAGTTTAATGATATGTTTTTGTCTTCCTCAATGGTGAATTTAATGGTCTCATGGAATGCATTAAACTTATCTAGTGTGTATTGAACTTTTTGGTTTGGCAGTCATCCACGTATCTTTTAAAAAGTCCACATTTAAAATTCAAATCAGGTATTAGTTTTTCTTCCAGACTTTCCATTACAAGGTTTGCAATTGTTGCAGCTATGGGAGACCCCATAGATACTCCATATATTTGGGAATAGAAATTGTCCTCGTACTGGAAGTATTGAGTAATCTACCGGGATGTTTGTGTATAACGATACCACATCAAGTGATATTATGCGATGGTTCTCAGGTATTTTCTGTTTTCTTATAAATTCACAGAAACTCCATGAGTCTCTAACGTGATATTGTGACTTTCCTAATATATTACTCAACACAGCTGACAGATATTTAGATAATTGGTAAGTTGGGGCATTTATGTTGCTAACTATCGGTCTCAATGGGTGTCCTGCTTTGTGAAGCTTTGGCAGGCCATATATAAATGGTGCTCGGCCGTTGTTGCAAGACAGTGTTCGTTTTAAATTATCCGTCATGAATTTATTTTTATGCCATGAATTTATTATTTTATTTAGTTTTGTTTGAACATTTGTAGTAAGATTATTTTTTCCGGTTTATATGTTTTTAAATCATTTATTAAGGCTACCATTTTTGTTCTATATTCACTTTTCATCATAACAACTGTCTTGCTACATTTATCGGCCGTTAGCACACAGATGTTTGTGTTTTTATTTAAAAATGTTTTGGCCTCACATATAAGTTTATTTATTTAATTTGGCATACCTTTATTTGACATTCTATTTTTGAAATTTGTCAATATATTACATAACTTATTCCTTATTTCGTTTTTTTATCTTTGAATAATAAACAATAAAATTGACTGAAACCCAGGATTTTTTTTTGGAAGAAACAATAAAGAGAACAAAACACTTCCCATCACTAACCTACAAAGACAGAGGAATCAGCACAAATACCGCCACAAAAATATATAAAGCTATTTGTAGACCCTTGCTAGACTATGGACATATACTCATGACCAACGGAACAGAAAGGACAAAACGTTATATATAAACAACAGAACAAATTGCACTAAGACTAATAACAGGAATAAGACACCCCCAAAACCCACTACACAACCCCTCCACCCAACTACTATAGGAAAGCACAAACATGACAAATATTTCGGAAAGACTCATACATCTACAGACAAAATTGACAAACAACCCCTACAACTGGACCATACTGAATCCCCTTTGTCTTACAAGGCCAACCAGACAATCCCGCTTCCGTTTCCCTACATCAACGCTACTCGAACGCTAACAATAGTAACTGCCTACTGGGCAATAAATTCAAGATCTCGGTTTGCCAGAATTAAAATTATTCAATTAGTAACCTAGAATAAGATAATTTTTACCTTTATTTGTTTGTTTATATTAAGACTGCATGTACTAAACAAGGGCAGAAAGACCGATAGGTCGATAGCCTTTTTTAGAAATAAAGATGTTTACTACTACTGGAAGATTATTGAAAGACTTTTTGGCTACAAAATAACTATTTTTTCTTGCTACTCTTTTCGTTATCTTTGACAAAGTTAAGTTCTTGTTTCTTGTTGCAGTCTTGTTACAGTTCTTAAGACAATTATCTCTCTAGTTATCCAGTTTTTTCTTGGTTCTAAGCCTGTATTTGCTTTCTTATTTGGTTTCTGTTTTATAGTTGAGTTTACAATACAAGCCTTTATCATTTGCGCCAGCTCATTTATAGCCTGATTTGGATCTTTGACATTTAAAATTGAAGCCCAGTCTTCAATTTATAACCTAATTTGTCGCCTAGTTTCCACATTCTTAATGAATCATTCTGTAGAAATGCAATTTTTTCAAATATAAAGTTGCCTTAAGTTTAAGGAAATTTAATAATGTTTCATTTAAAATCGTTACCCACAGTAATACTCTGTCAAGTACCGCTTGAGTTACTATAAAAATAAAACTTAATAGCAAAGCTAAAATTGCAATTTTCGAGGGGAATTTATTGGCTAGTGGTGAGCAGCACCGTAGATACCGCGCGTCGATTATGTCCAACATTTGACCGACTTACAGTTTCCCTAAGGAGGATAAACTCTGTCTTTGTTCCATATTGTTATACAAAATTTAATGCTAGCAGGGTTGACAACAGGTTGATGAACAAAAACCTTTCGCTCTTGCAAACATTTACTTGTAATGCTCATTTATACCCAGAGTGGACCAAAAGACTATTTAATTTCTTTAACACATCGCTTAATATCAAACTAGACAGTGCATGTTCAGAGGCTGATATTTTGGAGACACCAACCCAATGTTTTTAAATAATTTTTCCGTACTTTCTACGTAGATCTCAATAGCCCCCAAAAACATTTTTTTTTTTTAATTTTCAAACAGTCTGTACTGTACATAAATAATTGGTCAAATACCATACCACCACCGTTACTCAATAAAATTCCTGTTACTTTTTTTCTATTGAGTTTTGTATTGCAATTAGATGTCGGAATATGAATGCTCGTCTGAAACTTTCAATCTTATAAAACCATGAATAAAAATGTTTTTGTAGAAGTATGTTTCAGCTGAAGATTAGAAAACCCTGCTTGGGATAATACTTGAATCCCACGCGCCACCACTGGATGTTTTTAAGTTGACAGCAGCATCTTTTGTAATGCTCCCAGCAACGTAGCGTAGTACTCCTTCACTTCCCGTAAAGTGGTTTTTTATCATGGGCGAACAGTAGCACTCTTTGTTGGCGTAGATGATGCAGCTCGAATGGATGTGTGAATTGATTAAGAATGAAATCTCCTTTTAGAACCTTCTCTCGAGATCACACACCTGACCACACTGGTGGGTATGTTAAAAAGTTTAATTGACCCCACGATGGGCGAAACCTGGGTCATTATTAATTCCACTTGATTATTTCTCTTGAAAAACAGTTTTAAAAAATGATCAGAAATAGATTCTCAAATTCTATTCTGCTTTACACCTGAGCGATAATATAGACAAAATCGTAAGGTAATCTACAGATTATTTATTATACCTGGTAATCACAACATTAATTTTTTTAGTTGCTCAATCAACTAGTCGAATAGTTATTACGGGTAAGTGAAGTAACAAAAGATATAATAATTTACTGCAAGTGAAGCTACATACAGTTATGGCTTTTTGTAGGTTTCCTCGTGAAATATTTTTTTTTACTATAGACGGCAATATTATATATCAATGAAACGGAATCATAAAACTGCCTATGTAAATTTCTGAAACATTTCCATTTCTGACGCATCTTTCAGTACACCTGTATGAGCAAAGACTAAATAAACGCATTCGGAATTTCATTGCTTTCGATCTGAACGTCATGAATGATTTACCCACGTCCCAATGAATGTACAGAAGCATGTTTGCTTCATTATTAGTTTATAACATTGTGTTTGGTTTAAATGTTTGGCCCGTATTGTTCGAAATATTATTTAAAGACAGATTAGTTTCACGATGTTTGCTTGGGAATGATGAGCGGCAATGCATATTTATAATAAGTGGGCTTATTAAAATGACCGGAATAATAAGTTGGCAACCCTACTGAAAACCATACGATATAAAAAAACATACTTTTATTTACAATCATATATGTAATGTTGTCATTACTAGCGTCATTGAAGGTTGGGAAGTGTCATATTACCTACCTCCCCAGGTAGCACACTACGTCTTATGGACGTCTAAACGACGACATGATATTCGGCTAGAAGACGTCAAATAGCTGGTCATTTTGACGTCCAAATGACAGCTACCAGACGTCTGTTTAATGACGTCGGCTGGACGTCTATTTAGCTCTGTACATGGTCAGTACAATTACTTCATATTGAGGGAACGTTGTTTTTAAAATAAGACACTATAGAATATTAAATAGTATTTTATTGACAGGAAGCAGAATGAAGATGGTTTTAATTTACAATGTTGCGCCAAAAATGTTTAGATCGTGTAGAAGTGGTATTAGTGGTAGCTTATTATACCCAGACGGCTAATTTTCGCTGGTGGTGGTCCCACATATAAGGTTTCAATTTCACTGCCCTCGTCGTCAGTGTCAATAATTTTTAGAGGTTTACCTTTGAGCCTTTTTTGACTTACTTCTTCCTCGAAGTCAGGTGTATGAAACTGCTTGACATTTGCATACACACGTAAGAATTGTTATAGAAAGTACGTACTTTCGTCACTGTTTTCGATGGCGAAAACATCACTGTTACCTATTCCAATAGCTTTCGCCACGCACCCTTCTGACTCGGTAACTAGCAACGGCGAGTTTCGTGGATAAATCGTTTCGGGCGTTTGGTCAACATTTTCAAAGCCGTACGAGCATCGAAATCAACGCACCGAACAAAATTTTCTTCATCCCGTATGGAAAGTAATAACTTTCGCCATGCACGCTGACAGCTTGACTGTTTGTTACTGACTGTCAGATGACTGTTTTGACATTTTTTTAACTTTTCCAAATTTGAACTTGAAATTTGAACATTTTCAAAGCCGTTTCTTCAAAACCTTATACTTTTCCGGCTAGTTTCCACCGAGGATCTAGAAAAATAGGATACGGTACGCGAGACGAAAGTCGAAAGCCCGCTACTGCGTACATGACAACTTCAAGCAGTGGCGGTAATATCCTATTTTTAGCCACGGAGTTTAGGGTACACTTGAGCTACACAAAGACCAGTACCATAGAAAAGTAAATGACAAATATAATGTATATAGTGGGGTACAAAAGTCTGGAATAATCAAAATTTCTTGGAATCCACCGACCCGATTTGCATGAAAATTTTTGCACTTAGATACCAAATTACGCCAGATCTAACTCTCAATCACATTGTGTCTCGTGTTTTTCTAAATTGTCAGGAATTTACTTTTTTAAATAGAACCATTCGTTTCTATCTTTTAAAGTCATTAAAGAACATGATATCAAAATACTTATCATTATTTTCAATATTTTACCTCACATCTTTGATCCATTGTCAGCTTAATTTTTTGTTTTTGCATAATTTTCTGGAAAAATTAAGAGGTAATAAGAATTCGAAACAGACAGAATTTGAAAATCCCATAAAATTTATAGGGTGCCATCACATCAAAACTCAAAATCTCCTTATTGAAATTGGTTTTTTTAAATTATTTCTTAGAATTGATTACACGTTTTATGTAAATACGTTGTTTTTAATAAAATGTTCGAGAAAAAATAGTTCTGGGCATAAATGGCTTAAGAGAGCATTTTGGACGTGTTTTCTACAACTCTTTGTTTCACCTCAGGCTGCCCATATGCTATCGGATATAAACTGCGCAGAAAAATATACGCTGCACTGCCAAATTTGCCTTAAAATTGCGACTGGATAACTTCTGATTGCTGCCCACGATTTGATTTCTGCCTGAAGTGTTATCTAGTTCAATCAGCACTTAGATAAAAGTTCTGCAGGGTAGAACACTATGCATAATTTCTGAAAGTTCGGCAAGCACGCAGTTGAACAAAAGAACGTTTGTTGGAACGCTTATCTCGAAACAGTTTTAGAATTTTTCGACTATATTTTTAATTACAGGGTGACCTCAAAAAGTCAACTTTTTGGTCTTGCAACAATAATTTTTTTTTGAATTTTGGATCAAACCAATTAGCACCAATCGGCAAATTGGAAAGCTCATGTTAAAGCTAAAATTTCATAGGCGACTTAAGACAAAAATCTATTGTAAATGGTTGCATCGAAAATGACCCCAATCAGAACTGCCCCCAACATCTGCAAATCTATCAGAAGCTAGACTTTCAATTAAAGTGAAGTTTACATTAAAACATATCGTTTAAGTTGACCACTTTTCGGTCCATTCTTGCATGAGTGAAAATTGATTGGTGGAGGAACAAAATTACAACTGCATGTTTCAAAAAAGAGTAAACTTTTTGCTCACCTGAAATAACTTTGCTTGTTGTAGGTACTCTGTCACCAGTTGAAAAAGTTTTGCAGATTAAGGGGACATTTCTTTTCATGACTTACATTATCAGCTTTGATTTCCATATGTAGTCATGTTCAGTACTTTTATGTTTGAGCATCGCTAAATCATACTTATCATAATGCTTAGAAATGTACCTAATAATAAATTGAACCAGCCATATTTCTTATTATACCTGTCTATTCTTCCTATACCGCATTTATTAAATCATCCACATTTATCTTCTGTCCTTCAAATTCCTTTCCATTTTACTCCAGACATGTTCAATCGGATTCATATCCTGAGACAAGGGTGGCCAAATCCATTCTTTCAAAATTGTGATCACCCGAAAACTCTGTGACAATTCTGGGGCGATGAGGTCTTGCATTTTCATCGGCATCAACTTTTCAGTACACTGGACCCCAATATTTTTATGTCGTTCACCATTCATGCTTACTCCTCGTAGTATCACGAATTCACTGTTTCCATCCATTCTTATTCCACCCCCAGCAGTCGGTTCTCCATCTGCGACTCTTTCTTCCATGGGCTCTGCCATACATTATTTTGTTCCTTCTTCTCCACACCGACACGTAAATCCGATCGAAAAACCGAAATCAACTTTTCTCTATGAACAAGTACTCAATAGTACCTGAATAAATGTATTGCTTCGTGATATTAAAAAAATCGACGATTCGGCGAAATCCAAGAACATTGTCACGCATTCTGCCTGCTATGGCCAGTTGGTCTTCATCCAAACCCTATGTTTGCTACTAAATAAGCACTGACTTATCGGCAATTAAACAGCAGCCAACAAAAGCGTTAATCAGTTACAGACGAGAATCCAGTGTGATTTTCACATTGCATCATGGTGATTTTCACATTGCATCCTTTTTATTGTGTATATTTTCCTGACTGTATTTCAATTTAATAAAACAAGAAATTCCTTGGTACCAGTCAATTTTATTGTTTATTATTCAAAACATTTTTCAAATACGTTTCGGTGTCTTTCTCCACCATCATCAGTTTGTATGTATGGCTGTTTCCACCTTCACCTTTGGCAAGCCATTTGGAGGCCATCAGGAATTGACTGGAACCCACGAATTTCTTTTGAAGTTAGCCTTTTTAAAAATATGCAGTTTTAATTTCATTTCTCCACCAATCAATCTTAACTAATGCATGCATCGAATTTGATTTTTTGAAATCACCTCACTAAAACGATAGTCCAAAAATGTCCAAGCGGGTTTGAGATATTCGGTCAATCTCTATGTCTACTATTTTTTCAGCACTTCCATGTCTACTATTTTTTGGTTGTTTCTTCCGTATTCTCTGAAGCTTGTTTTTTCCAGGATCATTGCGGCTCTCACCTCAAAATCTATGGTCACTCCCTGTATTGAACGAGTTCAGAACTGTTACGTCTTGAATTATTGTTTTGGAAGAAGAAAGTATGTCGCTCCGTTTGGGCTTACCCAGGTCCATTTTATTTGGTGTTTTTTGTTAAAGAAAGTGCTTGTGGCATACAATCTTTGTTCCGCCATAAAGTTTGTGAATTATGAAAATTGTGAATATTACCCCTTTGATTTCTAGTGAAAAATCCATATTTTCTTATATATTCTTCCTTTTAATGCCAAAATATGCAGAAAAATAAATGAAAGTGAGAAAGCACTTGGAGACTTGGGCTTGAAGGGTCGAAATGATCGAGGAGAAACGCTGTTTAGCTTTCTACTACAAAATAATATTTTTCAAATAAATAGCTTCTTCTACAAAAAACCAAATAAAAAATGGACGTGGAAGAGCCCCGATAGTAAAACAAGAAACGAAATGGACTTTATCATCTCCGATAAAAACACATAATAAAAGACGTGACTGTCCTAAACAGGTTTGCTACTGAGAGCGACCACAGGCTTCTTCGAGCAAAAGTAACTATTGACATTGGCAAAGAACTTATTTCATTTTGGAAGATGTAAATAGCTCTAACTAAATTAACCAATGCTGAAATAGAAGTTTTCGAAATTTTCTTTTTCAATATTTTTCTCGTGCTCTCCAAGTGAGCCCCTATAACCTCTTAAAAGTTATGACGCCAATTTTGAATCACCCTGTATATGTTTTTCTTGCGGAATGTAAATACATAGTGGATATTTTCTTAAACAATTTTATTGTTTATTATTTTATCATATTACAAATACGTTTCGGTGTCTTCCTCCACCATCATCAGTTTGCATGCATGGCTGTTTCTACATTCAACTTTGGCTAGCAATTGGATTAAAATGGAAAAGGATGAGACCGATAGGTCGAAAGCCTTTTCTAAGAAATAAAGATGTTTACTACTACTACTACTAAAAACCATTCTAAAACACTGTTTTTTCAAAAATATTTCTTTTTTTAATTATGCCTTTTAGACTTAGAGAAATGTAAGATCGATTGATTAACGAAAGAAGTAGCAGCCGTCTACTAAACATAATGTTACTGAAATTAAGGAACTTGGACCTTGATACCCGATTAAATGGCCATTTGGATAACAACCCCCTATAAATGCCGCTACCCAGCAGACAGACTGCAGACATAATTTTCATGCATAAGCAGATTGTTGTTGCTACTATATTATAAACACTCACTTTGTAAATTGTATTAATTAAAAATTGTTTTAAAAAGTTGATTTTAATACCAACTTATTTAATTGGCGCTGCGAACAGGATAGTCAAAGGTGATCAGTTTATTACCGTGTATTTTAATACTTTATTGACTATCTGAAGACCTGAAAAGAAGAAACAAGAAGTTTGTGCCTGGTACCTGACATGAAGATACTGATCATGAAATCTGAATTTCTTTTTCATTATCTTTCATTGGTCACAATATCCGAGTGTTGCGTATTGAATAAGTCACATATGCACAATAGTATTGATCAACTTCTGCTTGAATTCAGTCTCATTTCAATTTCTAACAAAAGCAAATCAATTAATCAATCTCGAACTGAAAAAGCTAAAGAAATGGCTCCTCCAGTTATTACGGACGAACAATTGAAAAGCTATTGCCAAACCATTCCAAATTTTTCACCCGACGAAACCGATACTTTATCTACTTTTATTATAACGGTTAATGATATAATCAAACTCTTTGAATCCGGTACCTTTTCAATGTGCTCGAATGTACAAGTCCATCTGTTAAATCTCCACATCGTGAGTAAACTAAAAAACACAGCCCACACGTATATTACTTCAAATAACTATCATAGTTTTATTCCTGATTCTTTCAGTACTTGGAAAAATATTCGTAAAGCTCTTTTAGAACAGTTCGGTCAAACAAAATCGGAAGACACATTGTTCAATGAATTACAAAACGAAAGGCAAAAATATAATGAACATTATAGAGATTTTCATTTACGTATTAACACAAAATTCAATACTCTGATGAAACACGTACAACTTATACATAATAATCCACAGAAAGTGGCTATGTTAAAAGAAATTTACTATACGGAAGCTTTGAAAACTTTTATTGCGGGTTTACAGCCACCTTATCGCGAGACGGTGTATTATTCCAATCCCCATAACTTGAATGAATGCTTGGAACACTGTGAACGTTATTCAAATCTCATGTCCCGCTCACAAAACCGATCATTTACTCAAAATAACCCCAGACCTTTTAATACGTCTAGCAATCAACAAAGACCTAGAACCCCGTTCTTTAGAAACAATAATAACTCAAACACAAACAATTTTCAAAGAAATCCTCCTCTGCGACAATTGATGCCCCCTCAACGTGACGTAGTACATCAAATTAGAAACAATGAAAGTTGGGAACCAATGTCCGCAAGAACGTCCTCTAATCGACAGAATGTTCGCCAGAATCTTCATAATCTTGAATATGACTTATTGTTGACAAACCATTTGCCCACTCACTCATATTCTAATGACCATTCAGTAAATAATTGTGTTGATAATTATGATGACTCAGATATATCTGGATCAAATAACGAGTTGCGAGATGATCCAGAATATCGTGAATTCCTTGCATGGAAAAATTCCACACAAAACAATAGTGGAAATTTTCAAAATACTGAGCCCCCGGAGAAACCCCCGATAATACATCTGAATAATTTAGTTAACGTCAAACTACCCTACATAATCTTACCCAAATTAGGACTTAGAATTTTAATAGATTCAGGAGCTTCAGACTCCATTATAAACCCCGAAGTCACAAATAACTTTTCAAAAGAACTTTTATTCAAAGAACGTTTCGCTATAAAGTCAGTTTTTACGACATTCACAAGTGATGAAAATATTAAAATTCCCCTATTTGCAGAATTTAACGTGAAAAATCCTTTAAAATTTCGTATTTTTAAATGGCATGACCAATTTGACGCTTTAATTGGTTCTAATGAACTCGAAAAGCTAAATGCACAAATAAATTATCAGGATAACACAATCACATTGAATGGCAACAGCATTCCTTTTCAATTCGGAGCAAAGCAAAGCAATTTAATCCCTGTTAATCAACCAGACGGTTTTGCATATTTACCTGAAACCAAATTACAAGATAATTTAGTCATACCACCATCAATACATAAAATAGTGAACGGCCATATTCAAATACCAAATTTAACAATAAGCTCACCCCTTAAAAAGCCACTCGAAGTGCAAAATTTAAATAACTTCAACATCAAAACATCACCAAAAAATGAAACTAACCATTTTGATTCCAAGATAATTCGCACGGACCATTTGAATATGGAAGAAAAAGAAAAATTAGTTAGTCTTTGTAAAAAATATTCAAATTTATTTCATAATAATCAAGAAAGTTTGTCTGCCACTACGCATACTAGACACTTCATCAGAACGAAAGATGAAAACCCCGTCTATACTAAATGTTTCAGACATCCTCAGACAATGCAAGAGGAAATAAAAAAGCAAATAGATAAATTATTAGACCAAAAAATAATACGTCCTAGTATTTCTCCTTACTCCAGCCCTGTATGAAGAAAGCTGATGCTTCCGGCCAAAAAAAGTACCGAATGGTTTTTGACTTTCGTAAATTGAATGAAAAAACTATAGAAGACAAATTTCCAATCCCCCGAATCGACGAAATACTCGACAAATTAGGAAAAGCCACTTATTTCACATGTCTAGATTTATCACAAGGATTCCATCAAATCAAGATGCATCCTGATTCAATCGAAAAAACAGCTTTTACTGTCCCTCAAGGACATTACGAATACTTGCGAATGCCCTTTGGTCTCAAGAATGCCCCTAGTACATTTCAACGCACAATGAACGAAATTTTAGCTCCCCATTTGACCAAAAGATGCCTTGTTTACATGGATGATATTATCATATTCTCTAAAAGTTTACATGAACATCTCATAGATTTAAAACTAGTCTTTGAGTCTCTTTCCACAGCAAACCTCAAAATACAAATAGATAAGAGCGAATTTCTTACAAAAAAGGTAGAATTTTTAGGACATTTAGTCACATCACAAGGAATAACTCCAAATCCCTCAAAAATCGAGGCAATCAAAAAATATCCTATACCAACAAACGTAAAAGAAATTAAATCATTCCTCGGATTGATAGGATACTACAGACGCTTTATTCCAGATTTTGCCAAAATAACATTTCCAATAAGTAAGTTCACTCGTAAGAATGAAAAACTTGATGTAAATCTCCCTGCATACAAAGAAGCATTTAAAAAATGTAAAGAACTAATTGTTAATTCTCCAATTTTAATATACCCTGATTTTTCTCTGCCATTTACATTAACAACCGATGCATCCAATATTGCCATAGGCTCTGTCCTTTCCCAAGAAAACAAACCAATAGCTTTCTTCTCAAGAACGCTCAATTCTGCAGAAAGAAATTATTCAGTGATTGAAAGAGAATTGTTATCTATTATAGATGCTACAAAACATTTTAGACCCTATCTATATGGACGACATTTTACCATATTTACTGACCACAACCCTCTCGTATGGCTAGCAAAACTCAAAACTCCTAACAGTCGCTTAATACGCTGGAAAATTAAATTAGATGAATATCAGTTCGATATTAAACATTTAAAAGGATCAAGCAATTATGTTGCTGACGCATTATCACGCATAGAATTAAATGTACACGAAGAAAATGATGATAGTGATGATGACACAAGTTCTATGATCCCTATGTTTACTGATTTTAGAGATAACAACGAAATCAACAAAGAACTACAGCAAGAAGCAGAAAGTTCTTCCTGCGACTCAGATCAAATTTTAAATAAATTCTTAACATTTAAGCCACCACAATCCACTTCTAACACAATTCACTCTCAAGAAGAAAATATATCTGCAGGACTACCTATTTCAGAAAAACCAGTGAACATTTTCAAAAATCAAATAATTATAAATATAACGCAATCGCCTCGTTACGAATTTATAAAAAGATTTAATAAAGATATACATTTGATTTATTTGGAGAAGGATAATTTACAAAATCAAATTGTAAATCATTTTATCGAAATCATTGACCCCAATAAGAAATATGGAATATTTCTAACTCAACGAAGAATCCTCAGGCCTATCATAGAACAACTTCTACAAGACAATTTTGTCTCCACCAACATTGTTCTTTGTCTGACAAAACTTCTTGACCTAGAAGACGAGAACGAACAAGTAAATCATATTAAGAATTATCATAACTTAAACCATAACGGAATTAATGAAACCTATTTACACTTAAAGAAATCTGTATATTTCCCAAACATCAAGGATGTAATCACAAAGTATATAAACTCATGCGACATATGCTTAAAAGCCAAATATGAAAGACACCCATATAAAATACCCTTTAAAGGCCCTATGTTACCTACAAAACCTTTACATACTTTACACGTAGACGTATTTCATATTAAAGCTAGTCAATTCCTAACTATAATCGACCCCTTTTCAAAGTACGCCCAAGCATACTTAATTAAAGACCAAACCGCTATTACAATTCTGGATAAGTTAAGACATTTCTTTTCGCACCACAATTTCCCAAAAAGAATCGTTTTTGACAGTGCAACTAACTTTGGCTCACATGTGGTAACAGAATATTTGAACTTATATAAAATCGAGAAACATATTACGACTACTGCAAACTCTACCAGCAACTCTCCGATTGAAAGATTACACTCCACCCTTATCGAAAAATTAAGAATTTTACAAATACAAAATCCTAAGGAACGAATTGACAATTTAATGACAACTGCAATTACCATCTATAACCAAAGTATCCACTCCTCAACTAATTTTACGCCATTTACCCTTTTATATGGTCCATATGAAGACGAAGTACTATTTGATAATGAACTCACGGTGTATGAAATATACAATGAAAATAGAAAAAAACGAATTACAACCCTTTCTAGAGTACGTCCATAAAAATACTCAGAAGAAAATGACCCAAAACTTATCAATCGCAAATCAAAACAGACAAGAAAAAATCCCTGAAATTAATCCTGACACAACTATATATAGAAATAAGAAACAAATAAATAAAAATGTCCCTTATGAAAATATTCGGGTTATTAAACAAAATGAAACACAGATTACCGGTTTGACCCCTGCCAATAGAACAGTAACTACCGACCTTAAAAACATAAAAAGAATTAGAAAACAATAAAGTTTTCATTTTCAGATTACTACTGATAACTGCCCTACTATATTCAACCCAAGCTCAAATCCAATGCTTCAATAATCCAAATGGATTCTACCAAGAGGAAACTGGAATACAAACTGAAGTCATTCAAAAACATAGATTTTTACTCTCCGTTAATTTGACACGCATAAAACGTTTAATAATCAAACTAGACATCGAAATTTGCAATCCGATTTTACAGAAGCAATATTTTAGTTATTTGAAGGATATAAAAAGTCAATTTTCGACCCTTGACCATAATCGAAATAAACGTGGTCTAATAAATGGACTTGGAACTATGATTAAATTCGTCACTGGAAACCCAGATAACGAAGATTTGAATATAATTAAATCTAGTTCATTCCAATGTATTCCTGGGTTTTCAGTCAATTTTATTGTCACTAATTATGGTGTTATGTGATGAGCCCTGCGTTTCGTCCCGGGTCTACCTATTGGACTCGTCAGTAAGGCTCAGGTAGACCCTGCCTTATACGCCAGACATCGGTTATACGTGTTCAGACGTAAATGAACCGAGCCGGTGTAGATCTTCTGCGGTGAGATGTTGGCAACCCGTGTTGCCGATGCTGCCACTCGTTCCATTCTGCTTTTTTTCCCAAGCATCTATATCTTTTTGTATATTCTTTTTCCCGACTGTACTTTAATTCATTCCAATGTATTCCTGGGTTTTCAGTCAATTTTATTGTCACTAATTATGGTGTTATGTGATGAGCTCATCATACTCAGGAATACATTGGAATGAATTAAAGTACAGTCAGGAAAAAGAATATACAAAAAAATTAAATCTAGTATAAACATTAACAAACGGCTTAATGAGAAAACAATTACCATTGCTCAAGACATTGACAAACAATTACGCCGAACCGTTCAGGAGTTTAATCATAATGTTGACAAAATAAAAGATATCCTATCCAATGTAACAAATACGGAGACGTCTATTATTCACTATCAAATTCTAAATAATCAATTAGAGTTAATCTTAGATTTCATTAAGAAAATAGTAATGACAATTACCCTATCCAGGGCCAATATACTGAATATAGAAATGTTTGACATTTACCAAATAAATTCTCTTAAAGAAACAATACTGAAAAAGTACGATAAGAGTCAAATAATTCATTCAGATAAACACCCTTATAAATTTTTGGAACAATCCGAATTAATTACATATATGCAACATTCAGAATTAAAAATGATTTTGAAAGTTCCAATTTTAAGTAAATTTGAGTATAAATTTTATCAGATATTTCCTATTCCAAATGAAAATGCAACACTGCTCCTAGCACCTACAAGGTACTATTCAAATGAAAAATGGTATTCTCACTGCTGGCATTTAGAAGAAAGAAGATATGTCTGCCAATATCCCAAGACCGATCGATGTAAACTGCAACAACTGAAAACATGTTCTTTTGCCTACACCGAAGTAAAAGATTACTTCTACACATCTTTGGAACAAACAACGATTAGTACGACAATCCCACAGGCAGAGCATTGTCCCTCTCCAAAGAAGTGCCAAGTCTACGTTATGCCTGCCAATTGCCTGCAAACTCAAGAATTTACCATCCCGGACCAGAAGGAAACATCGGTGGAATTTCAGTATAAATTGAAACTCCAAGATGTACCAATCCCAGGAGGACACAGTCTAGAAGCTGTGATCCAAGATGTGCCAATCCAATATTACATTTCATGGATTTCCTTCTCAATATTGTGCTTGATTACTTTGATTACTTGTAGTCTTTGCATTTACAAACGGAAGCGAATCCACGCTTTGTTCCTGAAGCCACGTCCAACCAAGGAGTCCCTAGCTTCAGTTTTAAGGAGAGAGGAATTAAGGAACTTGGACCTTGATACCCGATTAAATGGCCATTTGGATAAAAACCCCCTATAAATGCCGCTACCCAGCAGACAGACTTCAGACATAATTTTCATGCATAAGCAGATTGTTGTTGCTACTATATTATAAACACTCACTTTGTAAATTGTATTAATTAAAAATTGTTTTAAAAAGTTGATTTTAATACCAACTTATTTAATTCTGATAATAAGTTACCTGAACTATTAACTAAGCCAACGTTACTCAGCGTTGATACTTACTTCTGAATATTCTTATATACCAAACATAAATACCTACTTCGTTAGTTCAAACAATGAAAGTGTAAAAATGACACTCAGTTTAGAAGAGTTTATTAACATTTCTCATTAATAAAGCAAACAGAAATCAATAAATCAATATTATTAGACGAAAAATTAAGCGGAATTATTGGGTTGATTTTTCGAGCTAAGCGTTTTTAATACTTTCAAACAAAGCAGTAATAAGAAAAACATTCCTGGATAATATTGACAGAGGGGCACCGTCTCAATCCTTATAATAGCGACTTTATGAAAAAGTATTAAACAAACATTTGCCACGGGATTTTACAGACATATTGCCGTTCAAAATATACGAGTAAATTGGAATTTTACCGGTTGGCTATAAAGTTTCCATATTGACAATTAGTTTTTCTATGCGAGCATTATACAGGGTGATTCAAAATTGGCGTCATTCCTCTGAGGGTGATGTCTGGGAGTGTTTAGGGAGTACAGGGAAAATAGAAAAAAACGAATTCTTTTCAAAAACTTAGATATTTGCAAAAAACTAGATCAGAAGGATGGCAACAAGGGTTTTCGAGGTAATCTGCCTTAACATTACGTAAATATCGAACGATTTTTTTGGAAAAATTATTTTCAATATTTTAGTCAACTTAAGAGCTTAGCAATGCAGAACTTTAAATTAATGTCAATGTTTTGTTGTGAGGAAGGACGTAATGGTGCTTCATCTATCTTTGTCAAGCAAAATATAAAGTTTAGAGAAAAATTAAAATTGAAGAACATGTCTATCGTTGGAGTCTTTGAATGCACTGCAAGTCAATGTGCAATAGGTACATTAAGAGCAAATATTATCTCAATTTACAGATCACCAAACCGAGACATAAGAACATTTTTAGACAAGTTATACGCCGGTATGCATAGTCGATCTTCTGCACTTTGCCGAAGATTGTTTCGGCGGATGGCCGAGCGTGCTGCTGGCGACTGGTTTTTGAAGCAGAGTTGTTCCTCGTTAGATGGAATCGCCGGCGATTCTCCCATTGAATGAGCATGCGCAGTATCACTGTTCTGGTGTCTTCACGTCCACTTTGGCGGTGTTATTATTAATGTACCGACATTAATGTCGCCGATTTTACCTTATATCGAACTTTTGAATACGAAGATACAGATGATGACTTGCTAGGGAGTTATCAAGTAATATAATAGTTGGTGAAGGGCTACATCTCTTATGTGCTGTGCTATTCAATTTGTGAAATTTTGTGCGAAACTTTTGCTTTAATACAAAATGATCTCCAAATCTAAACGTTGGAAAACAGGAAGCTGGGGAAGTTCGTTATAAAGTGACATGTTACATGCTGTGGTAAATGGTTATGGAAGGACAAAATCATGTATTAACATATAAAATACAGACTGGTCCCAAATGCTTTAGAAACGCAATTAAACAACTGAATTATGAAACATTGAAATCTGCTCAAGTAATTACAGTGCTGAATTTATATTTCATCACTAAAATATTATATATATTTTTTAGTTTTCTTTTAATTTTCACCTTTGTCAATTTACTCATACAGTTACAGAATGTTGGTAAGAAAAGCGTCAGTTTCAGATGCGCATCAAAGGCAGTGTTGCCGAATTTCCGATTTAATTTCTTTCAAATATCTCAGTTTTTAGGGAGAATTATATTTTGTTACTATATAACATTTAGAAAAACCAGTTGTGACTTGCTTTTGCACATCTTCAAAAATGTAATTCATTCATAACAAAATCAAAATATTGTTACAAGTTTTTAGACATGGTAGCACATTTAGGACTGGTTTAGAACATATCAGTTCGTGTCAGGTGGGTTTAGTTTGCAAACTACACATACAAAAGCTTGAACTTTAGAAAGGTATTTAGAAAGGTGAAAGTGAATACAAACGCAACCAGTAGCTACTTCAATAACCACCTAGTTTTCTTGTATAAATTTATTTAAGTAAGTATAAAATAGAAGGACGGATTCAAGACAGTCATTAACAGGTTTAGAATAGATCACTGGCTTGCACGTGATACCTACACTTTCAAAAATAAGTTTCTGCACAACAATTGTGTCTGAAATCAGAAAATCCATATTTTCTCTTAATAATAACTTTAAGACCCATTTTCTAAAAGATTTTCTTTTAAATATAGTTTCAGCGACAACAGCCAAAGTCGGTGGCAGACAGTTACCTGGATATTAATTTTTAAATCTAATCAAACCATAACCAAAAATGTACATGTTATCTACTGTGGAATTCAGATCGAAGAAAGATTTTACAATTTGCTAATAAACCGACAGAACGGTGTTTACGCGGATGATGGTGTGGTTTCCCGGAAACTAAACATCAAAGCAAAAGGCGGATAATGTGGCCTTCACGAAGATTTATTGAAGTTCTAAATTTGCGGCGTTTTCTCAAAGAAATCGGAAACGAAAATTCATATCAAAAGTTTTAAATCGTCAGGTTATTAATATTTTAATTAACCAACATTTTCCGTATGCATACTAGTCCATCTTATCTTGCACAGACAGGATAACTTTTCTTAAATTCACGGTTAATTTCTTTATATTAAATAACTTTATAAAGAAATATAAATTACTTGCAGATAGAAACAGTTCATCACTTTTGCATTTTTTATTTGTTAAACACCCACCAGAATATTGTAACTTTCAACAATATTAAGACATCTTCAAATTTTATTGTTATTTTATGACTTTTTAAGATGCCCATACAGAGGTAATATTAATAGTCCGTATACGGTCCATCGTGGCATTTAACATCTATAAAGGAATTAGTAATGTTATGACAGCCAGGTACTAATAAAAACGTGTTAATGCAGTAAAAGAATTTACATTGACACCATCGAGACTATAAGGCCTTAGCTAAAAATCTCATAGGCGTGCTAAAGAATGGTCAAGTAAAGTGCAATAAAAGGGACAAAAAGGTCAGTGCTGAAATGCCAGCGCTTCCAGTACATTAGAACAACACTTGTTTTTGTTTTTGCAAAATAGTAAGATGAAAGGCGATAAAGAGTTTTTGTGAATTAAAATAATATTTAGATTAGACAATGGCTATATCAAGTTTCAAAAAACTGTTTTTGCGTTGCTCTATATTCTAGAGTTTTGCTAGCAAAATCAAATGGCATTGATGAACAAAAGCAAAAATGTTGTTATAAAAATTTATTTCAGCTCGAAATGACTGTAAATTTTTTATGGAAATCGCACACAAAACTAAGTATTTTTAACATTTAGAAAATCAATGAAATACTTTTACTTCTTTATTTACAAAGTTTGTGCGCATGAAAGAATGAACTGATACTTCTAAAGTACTGCGAATACTGAACTCTCCTACTTGTATTAAAATCGAAATTTAAAAAGTAATGGACCTCCGTTCATGATATGCATTCATCTTGCAGAGTCCGAATACCAACTCGGCTTAGTTAACACTTCATCTCCGTGGGTGGTCGCAGGGTGAGTCAATATTTAACATTTTAATTTCACCTGGTACTTGACGAACCCCAAAAACAATAATTCCCAACTAGGTAGGTTCGCGGCTTACCTTTGAGTATAAGAAGTCAGTCCATGGATTGTCTTAAGTGGTTACTTGGCCAGGTAATAGTTTAGGATATTCGATACAATCACGGCTGTTCTTTGGGTCTGCTCTATTATTTACTCTACGGAAAAATCGTTTAACGTTTAACCGACTTGTGTGATGAACAAACAAATCAATAAAAAAGTTAGTTTTAAAAGGACTCCGAAGCTAATTATGGCACTACTGCCTAACACAAGGACGAGTATAATACATGTTTAACGGCAAGGTAGCCGCGGATCATTGCAAGTACAATAATTCATCAAATTTGATCTTCAACAATTGTTGGAGTTCTAAGTAAAGCGACTACAATCGAAATAATAATTCAAATTATTTAGTCCCTCTTAACCGAGCGCATTATCAATCCCAATTTTACTTTTATATTGATAATTCTGCAATATGAAGTACATGTTCTCCAACGATTAGAGCACCGAGTGTTTATTGTTAACAGTCCCCTCCTCTATTCGAAAAAAAAATGACTCTTTAAGTCATGTATGTATATACACTGTGTTTTGAATCATTAAACTGCATTTCCTTTATTTTTGTCAAATTGTCCTAATTCAATATTAAAATAATTTTGTATTAATTATATCTTCGGTAATACTGGGTTTCAAATAAAATTTATTCGTCCAATTATTTCTGATCTTTCCATAATGGAATAGTTCGAATTATTTTATTATATTTTCCCATAACTAAATTAAACTGCTCTTTGTATGCACTTACCCTAAATGGCTTAGGTTTCATTGTCACAAATTTAAAAACTTTGCCCCTTTCGACATGCCGCGACTTGACTTTCCTTGACTCAACTCGTTCAAAATGCTTACGGAAAAGTTTACAGATATTTAACTTAATTCCTCTTATAATTTGGTGGTTATCAACCCTAGGGAGTACACAAGACCTTCTATACTACACAGGACATCCTTCATATAATTATTGGCCTTTAAGTCGAAAAATGAAATATATTCCCAAATATTACGCAGTTTATTTGTCTTACGTGAAATTTCTGTAATAATCGATACCCATACAAAAAGCTAATAAATACTCATCTTTCCGAATTGGAAGATTATCCAAGATCAAGTTATTGTACAAGTACGATAAAATTTGCTTTTATAGCAAGAAAAGATAATAGTGCTTGTGTGGCCAAACTTGTAAATATGATTAAGCAGTTAGAAAAACCTATTTTTTATTCTAATTAAAAGATATCTTGTTCTTTCGATAGATTTAAGGTTTTTGAAAAATCCAAGAGGTTGGTGTTGTATAGGTGTTGGCCCTACTACTTTTAACAGTAGTAGTAGTAATAAACATCTTTATTTCTAAAAAAAAGGCTGTCGACCTATCGGTCTTTCTGCCCTTGTTTAATACATGCAGTCTTAATCTAGATAAAAAACCAATATGAAAATTCTCCTATTCTAGGTTAACAATAGTAGTAGTAAACATCTTTATTTCTAAAAAAGGCCATCGACCTATCGGTATTTCTGCCCTTGTTTAATACATGCAGTCCCAATCCAGATAAAAAACAAATATGAAAATTCTCCCATTCTAGCTTAACAATGGTATTGAATAAATAAGATTTCAGTGGCAAGAAGAAATTATCTTATTGTCCACTAGTCCGTTGCGTTTGTAAGTGTTCGAGTAGCGTTAGTGTAGGGAAACGGAAGCGGGATTGTCTGGTTGGTCTTGTAAGACAAAGGGGATTCAGTATGGTCCAGTTGTAGGGGTTGTTTGTCCATTTTGTCTGTAGCTGTATGAGTCTCTCAGAGATCTTTGTCATGTTTGTGCGTTCGTATAGTAGTTGGGTGGGGGGGTTGTGTAGTGGGTTTTGGGGGTGTCTTATTCGTGTTATTAGTCTTAGTGCAATTTGCTCTGTTGTTTGTGTATAACGTTTTGTCCTTTCTGTTCCGTTGGTCATGAGTACATGTCCAAAGTCTAGCAAGGGTCTACAAATAGCTTTATATATTTTGGTGGCGGTGTTTGTGCTAATTCCTCTGTCTTTGTAGGTTAGTGATCGGAAGTGTTTCGCTCTCTTCATTGTTTCTGCCCTGATGTTTCGCATGTGGTTAGTGAATCTAAGTTTGTGGTCGATTGTGATTCCAAGGTATTTTACGTCGTTTTTTGGTTGTGTCGTTTGGCCGTCTGCTGTTATTGTAGGGGAATCAGCGTTGAGTCTGTACTTTTAACATTATTAGTTTTTTCCAATGTATTCCTGGGTTTCAGTCAATTTTATTGTTTATTATTTAAAATGTTACAAATACGTTTCGGTGTCTTTATCCACCATCATCAGTTTGTGTATATAGTTGTTTCAACCTTCACATTTGACTGGTCACTTGAGAGTGACCAGTACCGAAACGTATTTGTAACATTTTAAATAATAAACAATAAAATTGACTGAAACCCAGGAATACATTGGAATGTATTAACGTACAGTCAGGAAAATATACGAAACGATTATTAGTTTGATCATTATAAAAAGTGTAAATTTATAATTCAAAGGAACCAGTATCTGAGTTATATCTGAGTTAAAACATTTTCATCACGGGGTAATAATTAAAAATAAATTAAATTTTTTAACTTTTAACTTCAGCTTCACAAATCCATAAGAAATTTAGTTTTTCCGTTCCGTTTCGGGCCAGCCAGTTCGGGAAAAAGTTATATGAAGTACTAACCTTATTTTCTGTACATGGTGGGTTTGTATTCGTTTTTTCGGATTCCGTAGCAGTTACGAAGACACCGTAATGGGTGAAAAATTGCTGATTTCAACTTTATTTTTTAGCTCGTTTATTACTGGAAATATTTAAAAAATGTAAATAATTTTCCAATAAATATTCATTTGTAAAGTATAAGTCACATAAGTAGGAAAATATACGGGGCGTCACAAAAAAGTTACAAGATAAACTTTCGTTTTCTTTTGTGGTTTAGATCGGACTTGGTGGTCCGATCGCTAGAAGCCACTATTGCTATCTTCTAAGCCGAACAGTTGCAAGTTCGGTTAAATTCAACAAAAATTATCAAATCTGATAATAAGTCAAGGCACTGTTGCATATATTTTTTGGCTTCCGAAATATTTAAAAAAAATGTTTTTAATTTTCCTGATTTCAATGATGTTGCACATGTTTACAACAACAACAACAACATATATCTTTATTCATCGAAAAGGCTATCGACCATTGAGGTCTTTCCGCCCTGTAATATTTATTTATCCCATTTTGAATGGTTATTGAATTGCTGGCAACAGTTGTGATTATGTTTAAATATTTATACCGATTAAATTAGAAAATGATATCTTTTCCAATAGATATCAGACACATAATATTTTTACACCATTTTGTATTTCAAGATGAAATCAACACTTAAAAAAAATCTGAACTTTCGCGTATGCAATAAAAAATGCAAAAACGTGCAAATGAATTACCTTCGATTGGCGATAATCAAAAAAATTAAGTCAACCTTACTGAACTTGCGGGATTAAATGAGTTAAGACAAAAACATTTGCAGAAAGTGAGGTTTGACTTTTGAAACGTTGAGGAATTGTAACTGATTTAGTTTTATAACTTCACCTAATCAGCTTTTATTTAAATTATTAGTGTCTCACATATTAACACGATTTTAGTCATATTATTTCATAAATCGTCATATTTTATAGTAGTAGTAGTAAACATCTTTATGTTTACATGTTTACATTTGCCGCGTTTTGGCCTAAAAATTTATCTGCTAGGCTTATGGTGTAAAAACCACAAATCCGACCTTGGGTTCGAGTTTTAAGTTACATTTTTCGTTTTTGTAAAACGAACTGAACTAAAAATAATAATTATTAATAAAAATGAATGCCTAAATTATTGTTAAAAATGTTGCAAACCAATTTACAAACGAAGGAAAAACGGATATGCTTCTGGTTTTTATCCGAGTATTTCGCAACGTTAGTAATGCCAACCAAGGAGAAAAGTACCAAATTCTAAGATATTTTGGAAGCGGGAAAGATATTAATGGCTCTATGGATGGTTCAACAATCCAATTAAAAGACGAAAAACTGTAAAACTGAAAGGAAGACATCTCAGGAAACGAAATAGGTACGTAAAATTGCGCACATGAACCTAGATAATTTGATTACTTCGACAGGTATCTTTAGGAGAAATTGAAAAAGAGCTGAGACGAATGCGAGGATTCTCCACAATGTCCATGGTTCTTCCTTCAGGTTGAGACTGCTGGAGGATTTGGAGATACTCAAGGAGATCGCTAGGGTGGATTCTTAGTGTTTAAACACACAAGTTAATTTAAATTGCGATTTTTTCCCGATTTTTAAAGGATTGTATCGTTTCAAATCTGTAACTGTCCCTTCAGCCATTACATAACCTTTGTCATTTTCCAATTCGACCATCGGTTTAATGCCGGCTTATTTACCACTGATTGCTGATTGTTCCCCCACAATATTTGGGTACGGGACTGCCAATTGTTAATTGTTTGTTGGCCTTGTTGCTTCTTAGTTCATTTGCCTCTGCTTCCAGATGTTCGAAAAATTTTCGAATGTTCTTTTTTGAGTCACTAGAATTCCATTAGTAATTCGCACGTAGCTTGCCTATTTCTTCCATCTAAGATAATTTCGTGTTTTTTGAATTGCCTAGAACATTCGATCAGTGTCGGACTCGTCGCCTGACTATCCATTTCGACCAGTCCATGATTTTGAATTTGATTTAATTTGTTTTTAATTTTATTTTATTTATAGTTTCTCAGGTGTTAATTTCAATTTTAATTGTTAGTCCGTTAATATTAGTTTGTATCCGATTCTAAATCTCTAACCGCCTTAGCATTGGTTGGCATGCCCCAGTTTCCTGCACTCTTGGGAATGTACGTTTATGACTTGACGAGAAAGTTTCTACTTTATTTTATTTTGGGGGTTGAATTAAACCACACCCTTGATTAAAAAATATACACAATTTATTACAAAATAACTTCTCGTTTGATTGGACAAAGATTTAAATCTTACTAAAGTGCAACATATGCGGCCTGACGGCTATAACGAAGGCGAATATGTTGAAGAATATATATTTTGTGTTGGAAGAATGGAAAACACGACACGGTGTGAATTTTTATAAAACAATTTTCTGGTGCGTGCGGCTGGGATGTTAGACAATAAATCGGAAGGTTTAGTTGATTTTGACGCGCATCTCAGTGAAGCTAGATATTCAGGCGTATTTCAAAACACCTTACAAGAACATTTAGATTATTTTCCCTTTTCTGTAAACGGTACCAGACGGCTCTTCATCACATTGGAATTGTCGCTTTACAAGATACGTAATTATCTGGACATTCAATGCTTGAATTGGAATCAATGGCCATTTAAACTGACGACCTCGGTGATCAGATATTACGCCCATGCATTTTTCAATGCGGCGATTTATTAAATATCGGGTTCACTATAGGTAACTCCTACTAAAAAGATGTTTGAAAGTATTGAAGGGCTGAGCAATACGGAAACTTCCTCGATGAAATTAAAATTAGTTCTCATAATCAATACAAAAGAAAATCAGTTGCGAAAAGTGAACCGTTTGTGTAAGAAGAGAGGCAATGACATTAAAGCTTTGACAAATTTATCACGGATGCTTTTAAGACTCAGGAAGCAATGGGTGGAAAGGAAGTAGATGGACTTTTGATGATAAAATTATGGCTCTTACCATTTATAAAAAAGTCCTAAATGCTACAGAATGTTCCAAAAATGTGTATGGCTTCCTAGCAAAAAAACACTTTTAGCTGTGCTGGGAAAAGTTCCATTTCATGTTCAGTTCTGCAGACAGATGTTGCGTTCCTCTCTTCGATGAGATGGATATTCAAATTCAAAATTCAAACACTCCCGGTAGATTTAAACCATTTCATGTTAAAAATTCTGAACCGCCTGTGCAAAATTGACGCCAACTTTTTTACAAAATGTACAAAAAAAAGTTATAAAAATGCTCAAAAATGCCTTTGCTGCAATGGAGGACATTTTTAACATTTGTAGTGGCGAGAATTATCGGATGGACAGCCATCTTATTGAAATATATTGCTCGCAAAATTTCTCTCCTTGCAAGTTCGTAATATAAGCATCATAATTCAAATTTTGTTCAAATTAAAGTATTGTTGCGGCGAACGCAGAAAAGCAAGCCGTAGTGGCAAGGCTGCCAGTGAGATGACTACTGAAAGTTCTAATTTCGTTTCATAATAATTATTAATTCAATTATTGGTTCAATTATTGAACCAGAATATTCGAGTGTTGCCAAACGACTATACAGGGTTATTCACGCTATACGTCACGGAAGTTTCCGGCTGAACCGTTTTATTTTTAAAAAAGTATTATTTTATGAATTGGCAGACGCCTACCGGGCGCACATTTTAAAAATATTTTTGTAATGTACAGGGTGTCCCAAAAGCCCTAAAAGTATCAAAGTTGTGTTTTTTTTATGGAGTATTGCATTTTTGGATTCTCTGAGCAAAATAACTGTCTGTTTTAATAAGGTTTATAATACCTATATCTTAAGGCTTTTTAAATAATACGAATTTAATCAAAATCTAATCTAATTTTCACGTGTCAAATACTTTAGAAGTATTTAAGTTATGTAAGCGTAATTTATAGTGAAGTGAAACAAAATATAATATTTTATATCCCAATGATAAAAAACTTACCATGTTATACAGGCTGTCCACAAATTTAAACTAATCCAATAAAAAATTTAAGTGGCTATAACTTGATTAATTTAAATACAACCCCATATTTTTTAACTTACCAGGAAATGCAATTTTTAATTACCTATCGAATGGTGTTAGGATGTTAATAGTTAAGTTTTTCCTTTTAACAAAATACGCCAAATAATCGTTCTGTGCACCATTTGGTATAGTTTAATTTAAGGTCCCAATGTATCTAAGTTGCCTATGGCATTTACACATGTCAAATCATTTATTTTATTTGTGTTGCTTAGTGAAAATGAAGAATTATCCAATAGAAGAGCGTATTGACATGATATTCACCCTTGGAGAATGTCATAAAAATTGTTTATTGGCTTCTAGAGTTTATGCTCAAAAGTTTCCTGAAACAAATCATCCTAAGCCAGCTGATTTTAAGCGCTTATTACAACAATTTGAGGAAAGTGGTGGAGAAAGGTTGAGTGCCAATTATAAATAACCCATTACAAGGAAATCTGTCACTGAAGATGCAGAAAAAGTTTTCACGGTGATTGGTTCAGTTATCGAAAATCCCAATATTAGCCAAATGCTAATAACCAAAAGTACTAACATTAGTCAATCAAATATTTCCAGAATTAATAAAAAGCACAACTTTTATTCTTATAAAATTCAGCTTTGCCAAGAACTTTATGGAAATGATTTTGAAAACGAACTGAGTTTTGCATGTGGCTGTTAGATAAAGTGGCAGAAAATGAAAAGTTTTTCGATAATGTGTTATTTAGCTAACTAAAACCACTAGGACAAACACCAACGTACAGAAATTGGCAGTATATCTAAAGGCATGGAAATACCATCAATCATGCCAGGGGCGGGGTCGCAGCTCTCCTAAAACCAAACGTTAAACTTGGAAGAGCAGATCCTCCTTCCCTCAACGACCCTTTGAACGACTGTCTACATTTTACCATACCCTACTTAAACGACCTGATACACATATTTCTGACATACATACACCCACACTCCAACCTAGAACAAAACATACTGACTAAGGCGAGCATCTATAAATATGCAATAATTATAGGCGACTTTAACGTGAATAGAAACAAAACGAAACAACTTAAAAGATTTTTGCAAAATTCCGACTTTATAAAACAGCACACCCCACCAACTTTTCTGATGCCCGCAAACCCAGACTCAACACCAAACGTTCTACTGCACACAAGAAACTTGACAAACACCATCAACAACATAAACTTAACCAACGAACTTGGATCCGACCACCTGGCTATTACGTTTAACATAGACTTACAACATACGCAACCTACCTCCAATACACCTCCTACAGAGAAAAACTTAAACCTAACAAAGACTGATTGACAAAGTGAAACAACATATACATGACTACATTCAATCACAAGCACAGCACATTTCAATAGAAACCATACAACAACAACTTTCACTAGCCATAGGAAAATTTAGCCCGGAAATAAAAAATGCTTTCTACCGACATACACTACCCAAATACATGCTGAGACTAATAAAACATAAGAGAGAACTGTACAGACTATATACAAACACTCAAAATAACGACCTAAAAAAGACAATGAACCAACTTAACAGAAACATTAAAACTCTGATTGGACAATACCGACAAGACAAATGGCTAGAAACATGTAAAGAAATACAGAAGGACAAAGGCAAAACATACTGGCGAAAAATTAAGAAACTGGCGCAATACAGGAAGACTGGCACTACTGACACAATTGACGAAAACGGAATAGAACGCTACACAGACAAAGAGAAAGCGGATGCATTCGCCAGACACTATCAAAGGGCCTTCAGCATATCGACAAACCCTAACTTCGACAATGACAACTGGAGCTTGATCAACGACTGGTACTTGAACTATTTTAACAGCTCACCAAACTACACCTACAAACTGATCACAGACACAGAGTACGATGAAACCCTAGCGCACATCAAGAACACTGCACCGGGGAAGGATAAAATTAAGACAAAAGTCTTGAAAAGCCTAACTCAAGAAACACACAAACTGATCCTAACTGAATTGAACAACTGCATCACAAATGGCAGAATCCCAGAAACATGGAAAAACGGCTTAATAATCCCTATACCCAAAAATGGACTGGACAATACACAACCGAGCAACTACAGACCAATTACACTGCTTCCAGTACTGGGCAAGATTTTTGAATGCATAATGAAGCAGCGGCTTGAAAAAGTGATTGGAAAGTATATACCTACCTACCAATTTGGTTTCAAACAGCATCACTCGACTGTTCATCCGCTCTTTATTTTGGTGAACAATATACAAACTACCCACCTAACTGTCAGAAAGACATCTTGCCTGTTTATGGACATTAACAAGGCTTTTGACAGTGTCTGGCATAGAGGCTTACTATACAAACTATACAAACTACACACACCAACATATCTACTACACACCATAAAGAACTTACTAGAAAACAGACAACTACAAGTACGAATTGACAAAACACTGTCATTTTCTTTTTCCCCTGAACAAGGGCTCCCTCAAGGATCCCCGCTCTCACCGTTTCTCTACAATATATACTGCCATGACATATACAATTACAACTTACCAGACAAAAATCAAATCGACAGATCGGCATACATATTACAATACGCAGACGACACGGCACTTATTGTACATGACAAAACTACTGAGAGAGCAGCTCAAAGACTCCAAACACTAACAAACAACACAATGACATGGTTTTATAAATGGAGACTAACACCAAACGCGTCAAAAAACCAACTTCTGCTCACAAACCACAGACTCAACGCTGACTCCCCTACAATAACTGCAGACGGCCAAACGACACAACCAAAAAACGACGTAAAATACCTTGGAATCACAATTGACCACAAACTTAAATTCACTAAACACATACGAAACATCAGGGCAGAAACAATAAAGAGAACAAAACACTTCCGATCACTAACCTACAAAGACAGAGGAATTAGCACAAACACCGCCACCAAAATATATAAAGCTATTTGTAGACCCTTGCTAGACTTTGGACATATACTCATGACCAACGGAACAGAAAGGACAAAACGTTATAAACAAACAACAGAACAAATTGCACTAAGACTAATAACACGAATAAGACACCCCCAAAACCCACTACACAACCCCCCCACCCAACTACTATACGAACGCACAAACATGACAAAGATCTCGGAGAGACTCATACAGCTACAGATAAAATGGACAAACAACCCCTACAACTGGACCATACTGAATCCCCTTTGTCTTACAAGACCAACCAGACAATCCCGCTTCCGTTTCCCTACATTAACGCTACTCGAACACTTACAAACGCTACGGACTTGTGGACAATAAAATAATTTCTTCTTGCCACTGAAATCTTATTTATTTGATAGTATTGTTAACCTAGAATAAGGGAATTTTCGTGTTTGCTTTTCATTTGGATTGGGACTGCATGTATTGAGCGAGGGCAGAGGGACCGATGGGTCGATGGCCTTTTTTGGAAGTAAAGATGTTTACTACTACTAGAATTGGAAAGTTTATTTAATAATATTGTTGGCCTAGAATGAGAGAATTTTCATCTTTGTTTTTTATTTAGATTAAGACTACATGTATTAAACAAGGGCAGAAAGACCGATAGGTCGATAGCCTTTTTTAGAAATAAAGATGTTTACTACTACTGTGTTATTTAGTGATGAATGTACTTTTTAAAACAATGGTCTCGTGAATAGACACAACTTTCATTATTATTCTGATACGAATGCGCACGAATACAGGGTCATGAAAAATCAAAATAGGTGGTCAGTTAACGTGTGGCGTGAAATACTGGGCCCATATTTATTTGTTTTGATGTTTCTCCAGTTTCTAATAAGCCATCTTTCAGTATTATTAGAAGAAGTCCCTTTAAATATGAGATCCAACATGTGGTTTCAATTGGATGCAGCACCGCCTCATGATCATTGCGAAGTTCGGCAATTTTTAAATGCCAACTTTCGAAACAGGTGGATTGGCAGAAATGGATTTCACAATTGGCCTCCCAGATCTCCGGACTTAACCCCACTAGATTTCTTTTTGTGGGGGTACATAAAAGGTATTATCTACCATACGCTTCCGAGAACTTCACACAATTTGGAAATAGGCATAAGAGACGCTTTTAAAACTGTAACTCCGCAAACGTTGACCAGAGTCTGCAGTAGTTTTGAGAAAAAAAAAGAATTTACAATTTTTGATACTTTACATATTTTTGATACTTATTTTTGATACTAGATAATAATATACTACTAGATACATATTTTTGATACTTTTAAGGCTTTTGGGACACCCTGTACAATACAAAAATATTTTTAAAACGTGCGCCCGTTCTTGCTTCTGAAAAAAAATATTGGTTAGTTGGCGTCTACCTTGGTATATTCAATGGAAAGCTGCATTTGCTTGCTCCACTGGCTGTCCACGTTATAATTTGGAATGAAAGAATGTTTACATAGATGTAAACCCAATGCGCTATGAAAGTTTGAAGTTGAAGCAAATTTTATTAAAGTTACAAACAGCTAAACTGCAGAATTTCACTTTGCTTTTGACAAACGCTGTAACAGTTTTATGTTTGATTGCTCGCATTTTGTTTTTCATTGCATAAGGAGTTACAAAAATACACTAGAAATAAATTTATTGTATTTTTTTAAGAATTACTTAAAAAAACTTGTCATAGTTCAACTCGGGAAGAGTAGGACAATCTAAAGGTATCAAAATATGTAGGGTATTTCATTAAAAAATCAAAAGTTTATGTATTAAGTTTTTGAGACATCTCGTATAAATTTCTAGTTCTCAGACTGACTATAATTCTTCATTAAAACTGTATTTATATATTTTTAATATATCCAGTAATCCAAAAAATTCCTGGGTTTCAGTCAATTTTATTGTTTATTATTTAAAATGGCACAAATACGTTTCGGTGTCTTTCTCCACCATCATCAGTTTGTGTGTATAGCTGTTTCTACCTTCACATTCGACTGGCTATTTATGAAATACAGTCAGGAAAATATACACAACAATATATCCAGTAATAAAGGAGCTAAAAAATAAAATTGAAATCAGCAATTTCTCTGTTTTACCCTGTATTTCACAAATCAATCATCAAAATAAAAGTTAAAAAGCGTCATTTTTCTTCCCTCAACAATCGACCTCATGGCACCCATAACGATTTGTTGGCATCTGCGACGATTTCCCAAATTACCCTTAAAACTTATCAATTTTTCCCACCCTGTACTTCTAATGGTATTTAGTAATTCTCTTTACATATCCCCAAGGTTGGACACATTTTCCGAGGCACCATTCAGACTCAATGAAGATTTTAGTTAGTAGTTAGTACTAGAAAAATCTATTGGTGAGATAATATCAAATGAAAGAAAGCTCATTTGTCAATACCCATTAATATCAATAAATCTTCAATATTAGTTTAATTATCAATTGAAAACAATAAATATGGGCAATGTGTCGTCATGCTCATATAACAAATAGAAGACAGTCATTCGCATTTTTCGTTCTGCAGCAAAAGTAATTGCATTTCAATATCCTCTGACCTCAAACTTATGTAGATACAGGTATATACGCTTCTTCATTTTACTGTCTTACTAATGGTAATAATAGCAATTCGAAATAAATAAACAATTTAATATTCATGATTAATTAGGAAATGAGAGAGAGGTCGTCCAAGAGAGCACTCTAAAACGTATGATGCGGAGGTCTGGGCTCTTGAGTAATAAGATGCCGCAAAGGACTTTATACGGTATGCAGTCATCGACATTTTTGTAACTACGTTGTTGATGTGTACTTGTAAATAATTCTTTAATTTTGCAGTAACTGAAAATTGCTTGTATATCATTTAAAGTGTTCGAATATTACAATGTTATTGACCTATTTATATATTATTAACATTATACCAATGATTGCTCAATTATTGTGCTTTCGGATTCCTTCAGGTAAACCGAATATGTATAGCGAAAAGAAATTGGAGCAATTCCTCTGGAATGGTTGTATATGACTGTTTACGATGATTATTTTACCTTGTTATTTCGGTGTATAAATAAAAAATATACCTCATTAATATAACGTAAATAGCGATTACTCGATAAGTAAATCCACTTTCACTTGAATCGTTTGCCTGAAATTTAGAGTCGTTGGAAACGCCGATTAATTTGTGCTCTTCCATATGAGAAAAATATTTATTTTTAGTTTAGCTAAACGTAATACAGCTCTCTTTTTAGATACTTTTTTGAAAAATATATCAGTATCGCTATTGAAACATTAAAGTAACTATTCTAAATTAAGGCCATTTATTAATTGTAATTTTCCCTTAGAGTTTAAGTCTCCCCAATACTGGTGGAGACCAGAGACCAGAACTCGTGCGAAAAGTTGGGCGAGGTCCAGTACAGACCCCACTACAACTTCTCGAGAGTTATGTTCAGGGCCCTCTCTTCTGGTAAGGGTCTGGAAAAAGCCCAAAAGGCTACAAAGGAAGGGGCCGAGGAACCTTCAGTTACGGAGGGGAGATGGTACCTGCTAATACCGGGGAAAGCCAGCAACATGCTGGCTCCTCGGGCGGGAAAGTCAACATCCCAATCCCCACAGCTGTGGAGGCGGAGGTGGAGGAGATACCGCCCAGTACCGGAGAAGACCAGAAATATGGCTCCTCGAGGGGGCGGGTTGCTACTCCAGCCTCCACCGCAGAAGCACAGGGTCAATGTCCTAAAGCACCCACTCCCGTAGTGGAGCAGGGGGCACATGGCGTAGACACCTCACCAACTCTGCGCAAAGCCTGACTGGCTGGACGACCCGCTTGGGTGCGGGTCGTTCAGATAAACCTTCACCACTGCAGGGCGGCTTGGGCTGCCCTCAGTGAGTGTATGCTGAAGATATTATTAGACGTCACTCTAATTCAAGAACCATAAGTATATAAGGGGAGAATTGGAGGATTGGGGAACGTCAGAGGACAGGTAGTCTACTGCCAATCTGAGGAAAACCCACAAACATACAGGAATACAGTCAGAACTCTACCGTTATGGGAACCCTGTAGTAGGGGCCTTACGTCAAGTAAAGAACGCTGGACACTTGCCTCAAGCATTGTAAGCCAGTCCAAAGTTAAATGGACCATAAGTTCCTTCAGTCCATTTAAATCACCGGGAACAGATTGCGTGCTGCCAGTTCTGCTACAACAGGGAACCGATTTACTCGTGCCCCACTTGTGCAAGATGCTCCGGGCCAGCCTGGCCCTGGCATACATACCAATGGAATGGAGAATGGCGAAAGTAGTATTTATTCCAAAACCAGGGTGTTCGACTTGCGTGGAGTGGAGAATTAAATATGTGAATGGATCCAAAATATGCTGAGCTGCAGATCAGTTACCGTCGCACTCAATGACGTCGGGGCGAAAGCGCGAGTTGCCGGCGGGTGTTCGCAGGGAGGAGTTTTGTCACCTCTCCTGTGGAGCCTGGTGGTGGACCGGCTCCTGTTGTCTCTTGAGGGGAGCGGTTTCTATGCGCCGGGATATGCGGATGACATCTCCATTGTGATTGATGAGCCCATCCAAATCATTTATTATCGCTTTCGCTAAGAAAAGAGATCTTAGAGCCCTTAGACTAATGTGTATATATGGGAACACAATACATATGTCCGACACTGTTAAGTATGTTGGGGTAACCCTGGATAAGAAACTGCTGTTTAAAGTACATGTGGAACAGGAAAGAAACAAGGCGATCAGGGCTTTATGGACCTGCAAACGCACTTTTGGAAAAACCTGGGGAATTTTACCGAAGATGGCGTTCTGGACGTACGTCACCATTGTGAAACCTATAATCACATATGCCGCGTAATATGGTGGCATAGAACCAAAATCAGTACATATCGACAGTCTCTGAACAAAGTTCGGGGTTCGGTTGTGGGACCTCCACAACCAGTGCGTAAAAACGAACTGCTAGATCTCAGCAGGCAAAAATAAGGAAGATAGAGGCCTTTTTAACAGGACACGCGCCCTGCAAAAAAACACCTCTTCAGGATGAGGCTGAGCGATCAACCGACCTGCAGGGGTTCGAATCAGAGGACGAAACTACTCTACATATTATGTGTCACTGCACGTCATATGCAACAGGTAAACGAAGACTCCTGGGAGGAGATGAAGTTATACCAGACCGATTCTCTACCAGACCGAAGATTCTTCCGGAATTTCTTTGAATACACAGGGATAATGCGGAAGTAAAATACGAAGGCACAATAGGACAGAAATGACTGCGGTGCTAGTTCAAACACCACTTCGGAGTGAGGAAGGGTTTTAGTGGGTAGACAGCTAAGCTGGAGTCCCACACAGCACAGAGCGCCAGAATATCAGCTCTGGGTGTGCGTAAGAGAGCATTTCCCAAACATCACAGGAAAAAAAGTTAGGGGTTTCTTCAAGATATTTCTTTTTTTTTACCTTTGGACCAATAATGTCATCAAGTCAGACTGTGTTGTTTATATGTATCCCTAGCAGGGACATTTTTTAAAAGCAGATTTTACCAAACATTCCGGTATAGTTATATGTAAGTATTAGACAATCTACTGATTTGAGACAAATTTAATGAATAAGAACTGACTCGATTTATAAAGGGTGTTTCAATAAGAAAGCCAGGTTTGAATTTTTAATAAAACCTATATACTCCGTACAGTATAACTTTGGTCGCATTTCACCCTTGACGAAATTTGATTGCCAACATAAAAACAATTATGAATGAAATTTGGGTGATAAGTGGGATCTTTTTTGTTGGGTTTTGGGCATTGGAGAACCTCAAGCAATCATAAAATGCGAGAGAACTTTAGAAACTACCTAATTTAAAGCGATGTTGAATATTTATGTTCATCTTTAAAATTATTTGGTTGGTGAAAATTACAATGCTACCGAATCGATCGTAAATTTTTCGGAAATTTTTTAATTACACATGACGGTTGCTTGTTGCATTTATCATGTACTTGTCCATCACTTTTGACTTGACGGTATATTTGTGCTTTCCAAATAAACCATTATTCCATAAAGAATAATCAGCAAAAGCGAGACAGCATTGACATAATTTATCAACAATCTGGATTTAACGTTTTCCTAATTGGTACTAGAACGAATTTATGGCGGGTATGGCAACAACGCTGGACCGACGATTGATGACGTGCGACCAAAGTTATAGTGTACGGAGTATACAATAAATTGTTAATAAAACATAAAACCAATATCGGTTTCATCAAGAAGAAAACTTTTTTAATATGAAACATTTTCGTAATTTCAAGCAAAGATCGTAATTACCAATGAAACATGGGACCATTTCAAAATAATACTTATTAACCAAGTTGAAATTCAATTTTCAACTGTTAATATCTTCTATAAATTTTTTGAAAAAAAAATTTCAATAGTAGTAGTAGTAAACATCTTTATTTCTAAAAAAGGCTATCGACCTATCGGTCTTTCTGCCCTTGTTTAATACATGCAGTCTTAATCTAAATGAAAAACAAATATGACAATTCTCTTATCCTAGGTTAACAATACTATTAAATAAATAAGATTTCAGTGGCAAGAAGAAATTATTTTATTGTCCACTAGTCCGTAGCGTTCGTAAGTGTTCGAGTAGCGTTAATGTAGGGAAACGGAAGCGGGATTGTCTGGTTGGTCTTGTAAGACAAAGGGGATTCAGAATGGTCCAGTTGTAGGGGTTGTTTGTCCATTTTGTCTGTAGCTGTATGAGTCTTTCCGAGATCTTTGTCATGTTTGTGCGTTCGTATAGTAGTTGGGTGGGGGGGTTGTGTATTGGGTTTTGGGGGTGTCTTATTCGTGTTATTAGTCTTAGTGCAATTTGTTCTGTTGTTTGTGTATAACGTTTTGTCCTTTCTGTTCCGTTGGTCATGAGTATATGTCCAAAGTCTAGCAAGGGTCTACAAATAGCTTTATATATTTTGGTGGCGGTGTTTGTGCTAATTCCTCTGTCTTTGTAGGTTAGTGATCGGAAGTGTTTTGTTCTCTTTATTGTTTCTGCCCTGATGTTTCGTATGTGTTTAGTGAATTTAAGTTTGTGGTCAATTGTGATTCCAAGGTATTTTACGTCGTTTTTTGGTTGTGTCGTTTGTCCGTCTGCAGTTATTGTAGGGGAGTCAGCGTTGAGTCTGTGGTTTGTGAGCAGAAGTTGTTTTTTTGACGCGTTTGGTGTTTGTCCTTTCTGTTCCGTTGGTCATCAGTATATGTCCATAGTCTAGCAAGGGTCTACAAATAGCTTTATATATTTTGGTGGCGGTGTTTGTGCTCTTTATTGTTTTTGCCCTGATGTTTCGTATGTGTTTAGTGAATTTAAGTTTGTGGTCAATTGAGATTCCAAGGTATTTTACGTCGTTTTTTGGTTGTGTCGTTTGGCCGGCTGCAGTTATTGTAGGGGAGTCAGCGTTGAGTATGTGGTTTGTGAGCAGAAGTTGTTTTTTTGCCGCGTTTGGTGTTAGTCTCCATTTATAAAACCATGTCATTGTGTTGTTTGTTAGTGTTTCGAGTCTTTGAGCTGCTCTCTCAGTAGTTTTGTCATGTACAATAAGTGCCGTGTCGTCTGCGTATTGTAATATGTATGCCGATCTGTCGATTTGATTTTTGTCTGGTAAGTTGTAATTGTATATGTCATGGCAGTATATATTGTAGAGAAACGGTGAGAGCGGGGATCCTTGAGGGAGCCCTTGTTCAGGGAAAAAGAAAATGACAGTGTTTTGTCAATTCGTACTTGTAGTTGTCTGTTTTCTAGTAAGTTCTTTATGGTGTGTAGTAGATATGTTGGTGCGTGTAGTTTGTATAGTTTGTATAGTAAGCCTCTATGCCAGACGCTGTCAAAAGCCTTGTTAATATCCATAAACAGGCAAGATGTCTTTCTGTCAGTTAGGTGGGTAGTTTGTATATTGTTGGCCAAAATAAAGAGCGGATGAACAGTCGAGTGATGCTGTTTGAAACCAAATTGGTAGGTAGGTATATACTTTCCAATCACTTTTTCAAGCCGCTGCTTCATTATGCATTCAAAAATCTTGCCCAGTACTGGAAGCAGTGTAATTGGTCTGTAGTTGCTCGGTTGTGTATTGTCCAGTCCATTTTTGGGTATAGGGATTATTAAGCCGTTTTTCCATGTTTCTGGGATTCTGCCATTTGTGATGCAGTTGTTCAATTCAGTTAGGATCAGTTTGTGTGTTTCTTGAGTTAGGCTTTTCAAGACTTTTGCCTTAATTTTATCTTTCCCCGGTGCAGAGTTCTTGATGTGCGCTAGGGCTTCATCGTACTCTGTGTCTGTGATCAGTGTGCAGGCATAGTTTAGTGAGTTGTTAAAATAGTTCAAGTACCAGTCGTTGATCATGTTCCAGTTGTCATTGTCGAAGTTAGGGTTTGTCGATATGCTGAAGGCCCTGTGATGGTGTCTGGCGAACGCGTCAGCTTTCTCTTTGTCTGTGTAGCGTTCTATTCCGTTTTCGTCAATTGTGTCAGTAGTGCCAGTCTTCCTGTATTGCGCCAGTTTCTTAATTTTTCGCCAGTATGTTTTGCCTTTGTCCTTCTGTATTTCTTTACATGTTTCTAGCCATTTGTCTTGTCGGTATTGTCCAATCAGAGTTTTAATGTTTCTGTTAAGTTGGTTCATTGTCTTTTTTAGGTCGTTATTTTGAGTGTTTGTATATAGTCTGTACAGTTCTCTCTTATGTTTTATTAGTCTCAGTATGTATTTGGGTAGTGTATGTCGGTAGAAAGCATTTTTTATTTCCGGGCTAAATTTTCCTATGGCTAGTGAAAGTTGTTGTTGTATGGTTTCTATTGAAATGTGCTGTGCTTGTGATTGAATGTAGTCATGTATATGTTGTTTCACTTTGTCTATGTCAGTCTTTGTTAGGTTTAAGTTTTTCTCTATAGGAGGTGTATTGGAGGTAGGTTGCGTATGTTGTAAGTCTATGTTAAACGTAGTAGCCAGGTGGTCGGATCCAAGTTCGTTGGTTAAGTTTATGTTGTTGATGGTGTTTATCAAGTTTCTTGTGTGCAGTAGAACGTCTGGTGTTGAGTCTGGGTTTGCGGGCATCAGAAAAGTTGGTGGGGTGTGCTGTTTTATAAAGTCGGAGTTTTGCAAAAATCTTTTAAGTTGTTTCGTTTTGTTTCTATTCACGTTAAAGTCGCCTATAATTATAGCATATTTATAGATGCTCGCCTTAGTCAGTATGTTTTGTTCTAGGTTGGAGTGTGGGTGTATGTATGTCAGAAATATGTGTATCAGGTCGTTTAAGTAGGGTATGGTAAAATGTAGACAGTCGTTCAAAGGGTTGTTGAGGGAAGGAGGATTTGCTCTTCCAAGTTTAACGTTTGGTTTTAGGAGAGCTGCGACCCCGCCCCTGGCATGATTGCTGGTATTTCCATGCCTATAGATATACTGCCAATTTCTGTAAGTTGGTGTTTGTCCTAGTTTGGTTTTAGTCTCTACAAATATGCAGCAGTCTGTGTCGTTTTGTTCTATGTAATTGTAAATAAGTGGTTTTTTGCTGTTAAGTCCGTTGATGTTCGCGTAAAGTACTTTCAAATTGAATCTTGTATTCTCGTTACTGTCTGTCTCACTTGTTCGCAGGGTTCAGTTGGAGAGCGTCCCTCGGGCAGGAGCATGTCAAACATTAGGATGTAGACATGGTTCCCGAAGAAAACAACGGAGGTGTCAATGTCGAAGTCTTCTATAAATTGTTTTCGTAGTTTTTTTAGTAGTTCGTCTCTGTTGGTATTGTTTGTCTTGTTAAGTTGATGTTTGTATTTGTTTATGATGTGGTCATGTGTTGTAATGGGTGTGTGTATTCTACTTGCCACTGTCGTTGTTTCCGCAATCCCGGATGTACGTTTGTTAACACATTTTATTTTTACGTTTGGGATTCCGACGATTGGGGCTGTCGGTCGTTTTGGGCACTTCATGCTCCATGCTGCGTGGTCCTCTGAGTTGCACGCTGGGCACTTGGTTGGCAGTGGTGACTCGCATTTGGAAGTTGGATGGGGACCCTGGCACTTGTTGCCTTTCGGCGATTGTTTACAGTCTTCTGTTTTGTGGTTGAACATGTTGCACTTGGCGCACGCCGCAGGCACGGGTGCTGGTGGTTTGCTCTCTGTGATCTTGAAAATGCGGCCCAAAAAATGAACCGCACGGTCGTTCATCCATCGACCTTTCGTATGTGGATATGTCGCCGGTTATTAACCTCATCATTAGTGTGGGTGCGTTGCGCTCTCGCGAGATAATTCAACTGCAGAACCTTATTCTGAAGCCCTGCTGCTCCAGGCGTTCCAGAAACATGCAGTCTTCAATGTCCAGGTCGACCCCAGTGGCGACGACTGAATATGATGGTGTAATATGGGGACCTGACTTTTGTTGTCGGATTAGTGGGAGGTTACTATTCCTTTGCAGTTTGAATGCTGTTATAAGGTTTTCCTGTTTCACTTTTTGTAAGATTTGTGTTGCTTTGTCTTCATTGTTGGTTTTAATAAGAAAGTGATTACCTTGTCTGATAATCACATCTTTGTTGTTGGGGTTGAGTCCCTTCCACCTGATTGCAAGTTTGACTCTGGTGATGGTCGACAATGCGTTCGCTGTGAATGTGTGCGAATACGTGGGAAATCTTGTTGATGTTGTCTTGCTGTTTGTTGTTTGGTTTTTATTGGTTGTAGACTGATAGTCCAAAGCTATTCGTTTGGCCTCAGGTGTTGGCGTTGTGGGGGTTGGCTGGGTTGGCTGGGTCGTCTTCGGTTTTCTGCCCCGTTTTTTCGATTGTGGCTTTTTGAACCCACCATCCTGGGAGGCATAATCCGATTCGGATTCTTGCGAACTCCCAGGGTTCATCCTTTCGTTTGAATTCCACTCGTATATTCTCGTTGAACGATAAATGCGGATGGATTCTTCAAATTCTTTGCGCGATGTGTAAACGACCTTGCTTTAATTATGCTAACACGTCTTATCACCACGAAGCTCGGTTTAAGACTCCAAATTTCAATATTTTTCCTGTACTCTCCAAGTGAGCACATATTACCCCTTAAAAGAAATGACCCCAGTTTTGAATCACCCTGTATATTAATGTGCAATAATATCACTTTGCCAGTAAAAGCATTTTGCTTCCGATATAAATATATTATTTCAAGCTTAACGGCCTCTTTGGTTTCCCAATCATTATAGATTGGGAAACCATCCGTTGGGAAAATTCACACTTGAAACAACAATTTTAATGTATCGAAATCGTTTGCTCAGTGCTAAGAAAATAATTGGGTAATAATATGGCTTTATTCAACTTGGTTATCTCTTGTGTCCGTTCAGCTTTGTGATTACGAAAATTATGCTTTGCAGGTGCAGAACTATAGTTTACAGCTACAATACTGAGAAGTAGCATAGAAAGTACTAAAAAATAAAATTTCAGATTAAACAAAAATTCCAGACGTCTGCAGAAAAACGCATATTCTTCTTTTGTGCTTTTTCAGCAGTTGGACATAGAATAGAAATTTAATCGACACCGCCATTCCCTGAAAAATTGTTCGTTTGGAAGAAAAGAAGAATTTGTTCTTTTTAAAGATATTTTTATAACATGCTCATTGTAATTATTTTGCAATTCAGTATTATTTCATGTGACATGAGTAGTAGTAGTAAATATCTTTATTTCTAAAAAAGGCTATCGACCTATCGGTCTTTCTGCCCTTGTTTAATACATACAGTCTTAATCTAAATGAAACCAAATATGGAGATTCTCTTATTCTAGGTTAACAATACTATTAAATAATAAGATTTCAGTGGCAAGAAGAAATTATTTTATTGTCCACAAGTCCGTAGCGTTTGTAAGTGTTCGAGTAGCGTTAATGTAGGGAAACGGAAGCGGGATTGTCTGGTTGGTCTTGTAAGACAAAGGGGATTCAGTATGGTCCAGTTGTAGGGGTTGTTTGTCCATTTTGTCTGTAGCTGTATGAGTCTCTCCGAGATCTTTGTCATGTTTGTGCGTTCGTATAGTAGTTGGGTGGGGGGGTTGTGTAGTGGGTTTTGGGGGTGTCTTATTCGTGTTATTAGTCTTAGTGCAATTTGTTCTGTTGTTTGTATATAACGTTTTGTCCTTTCTGTTCCGTTGGTCATGAGTATATGTCCATAGTTTAGCAAGGGTCTACAAATAGCTTTATATATTTTGGTGGCGGTGTTTGTGCTAATTCCTCTGTCTTTGTAGGTTAGTGATCGGAAGTGTTTTGTTCTCTTTATTGTTTCTGCCCTGATGTTTCGTATGTGTTTAGTGAATTTAAGTTTGTGGTCAATTGTAATTCCAAGGTATTTTACGTCGTTTTTTGGTTGTGTCGTTTGGCCGTCTGCAGTTATTGTAGGGGAGTCAGCGTTGAGTCTGTGGTTTGTGAGCAGAAATTGTTTTTTTGACGCGTTTGGTGTTAGTCTCCATTTATAAAACCATGTCATTGTGTTGTTTGTTAGTGTTTGGAGTCTTTGAGCTGCTCTCTCAGTAGTTTTGTCATGTACAATAAGTGCCGTGTCGTCTGCGTATTGTAATATGTATGCCGATCTGTCGATTTGATTTTTGTCTGGTAAGTTGTAATTGTATATGTCATGGCAGTATATATTGTAGAGAAACGGTGAGAGCGGGGATCCTTGAGGGAGCCCTTGTTCAGGGGAAAAAGAAAATGACAGTGTTTTGTCAATTCGTACTTGTAGTTGTCTGTTTTCTAGTAAGTTCTTTATGGTGTGTAGTAGATATGTTGGTGTGTGTAGTTTGTATAGTTTGTATAGTAAGCCTCTATGCCAGACACTGTCAAAAGCCTTGTTAATGTCCATAAACAGGCAAGATGTCTTTCTGTCAGTTAGGTGGGTAGTTTGTATATTGTTGGCCAAAATAAAGAGCGGATGAACGGTCGAGTGATGCTTTTTGAAACCAAATTGGTAGGTAGGTATATACTTTCCAATCACTTTGTCAAGCCGCTGCTTCATTATGCATTCAAAAATCTTGCCTAGTACTGGAAGTAGTGTAATTGGTCTGTAGTTGCTCGGTTGTGTATTGTCCAGTCCATTTTTGGGTATAGGGATTATTAAGCCGTTTTTCCATGTTTCTGGGATTCTGCCATTTGTGATGCAGTTGTTCAATTCAGTTAGGATCAGTTTGTGTGTTTCTTGAGTTAGGCTTTTCAGGACTTTTGCCTTAATTTTATCCTTCCCCGGTGCAGTGTTCTTGATGTGCGCTAGGGCTTCATCGTACTCTATGTCTGTGATCAGTGTGCAGGCATAGTTTGGTGAGTTGTTAAAATAGTTCAAGTACCAGTCGTTGATCAAGTTCCAGTTGTCATTGTCGAAGTTAGGGTTTGTCGATATGCTGAAGGTCCTTTGATAGTGTCTGGCGAATGCGTCCGCTTTCTCTTTGTCTGTGTAGCGTTCTATTCCGTTTTCGTCAATTGTGTCAGTAGTGCCAGTCTTCCTGTATTGCGCCAGTTTCTTAATTTTTCGCCAGTATGTTTTGCCTTTGTCCTTCTGTATTTCTTTACATGTTTCTAGCCATTTGTCTTGTCGGTATTGTCCAATCAGAGTTTTAATGTTTCTGTTAAGTTGGTTCATTGTCTTTTTTAGGTCGTTATTTTGAGTGTTTGTATATAGTTTGTACAGTTCTCTCTTATGTTTTATTAGTCTCAGTATGTATTTGGGTAGTGTATGTCGGTAGAAAGCATTTTTTATTTCCGGGCTAAATTTTCCTATGGCTAGTGAAAGTTGTTGTTGTATGGTTTCTATTGAAATGGGGTGTGCTTGTGATTGAATGTAGTCATGTATATGTTGTTTCACTTTGTCTATGTCAGTCTTTGTTAGGTTTAAGTTTTTCTCTATAGGTGTATTGGAGGTAGGTTGCGTATGTTGTAAGTCTATGTTAAACGTAATAGCCAGGTGGTCGGATCCAAGCTCGTTGGTTAAGTTTATGTTGTTGATGGTGTTTGTCAGGTTTCTTGTGTGCAGTAGAACGTCTGGTGTTGAGTCTGGGTTTGCGGGCATCAGAAACGTTGGTGGGGTGTGCTGTTTTATAAAGTCGGAATTTTGTAGAAATCTTTTAAGCTGTTTCGTTTTGCTTTTGTTCATATTAAAGTCGCCTACAATTATTGCATATTTATAGATGCTCGCTTTAGTCAGTATGTTTTGTTCTAGGTTGGAGTGTGGGTGTATGTATGTCAGAAATATGTGTATCAGGTCGTTTAAGTAGGGTAGCGTAAAGTGTAGACAGTCGTTCAAAGGGTTGTTGAGGGAGGGAGGATTTGCTCTTCCAAGTTTATATGTTGGTTTTCGGAGAGCTGCGACCCCGCCCCTGGCATGATTGATGGTATTTCCATGCCTATAGATATACTGCCAATTTCTGTACGTTGGTGTTTGTCCTAGTTTGGTTTTAGTCTCTACAAATATGCAGCAGTCTGTGTCGTTTTGTTCTATGTAATTGTAAATAAGTGTTTTTTTGCTGTTAAGTCCGTTGATGTTCGCGTAAAGTACTTTCATATTGAATCTTGTATGCTCGTCACCGTCTGTCTCATTTGTTCGCAGGGTTCAGTTGGAGAGCGTCCCTCGGGCAGGAGCATGTCAAACATTAGGATGTAGACATGGTTCCCGAAGAAAACAACGGAGGTGTCAATCTCGAAGTCTTCTATAAATTGTTTTCGTAGTTTTTTTAGTAGTTCGTCTCTGTTGGTATTGTTTGTCTTGTTAAGTTGATGTTTGTATTTGTTTATGATGTGGTCATGTGTTGTAATGGGTGTGTGTATTCTACTTGCCACTGTCGTTGTCTCCGCAATCCCGGACGTACGTTTGTTTACACATTTTATTTTTACGTTTGGGATGCCGACGATTGGGGCTGTCGGTCGTTTGGGGCATTTCATGCTCCATGCTGCGTGGTCCTCTGATTTGCATGCTGCGCACTTGGTTGGCAGTGGTGACTCGCATTTGGATGTTGGATGGGGTCCCTGGCACTTGTTGCATCTTGGTGCTTGTTTGCAGTCTTCAGTTTTGTGGCTGAACAGGTTGCATTTGCCACACGGCGCAGGCACGGGTGCTGGTGGTTTACTTTCGGTGATTTTGAAAATGCGGCCCAAAAAATGAACCGCACGGTCGCTCATCAACCTTTCGTATGTGGATATGTCGCCGGTTATTAACCTCATCATGAGTGTGGGTGCGTTGCGCTCTCGCGAGATAATTCTCCTGCAGAACCTTATTCTGAAGCCCTGCTGCTCCAGGCGTTCCAGGAACATGCTGTCTTCAATGTCCAGGTCGACCCCAGTGGCGACGACAGAATATGATGGTGTAATATGGTGGTGACCTGACTTTTGTTGTCGGATTAGTGGGAGGTTATCGTTTTTTTGTAATTTGTAACTTGTTACAGTGTTTTCTTGTTTTAGTTGTTGTAAAATTGTTGATGTTTTGTCCTCCTGGTTGGTTTTGATTAGGAAGTAATTATCTTGCCTGATAATCACATCCTTGTTGTTGGGGTTGAGTTCCTCCCACCTGATTGCAAATTGGACTCTGGTGATGGTCGACAATGCGTTCGCTGTGAATGTGTGCGAATACGTGGGAAATCTTGTTGATGTTGTCTTGCTCTTTGTTGTTTGGTTTTTGTTGTTTGTAGACTGATAGTCCAAAGCTATTCGTTTGGCCTCAGGTGTTGTCGTTGTGGGGGTTGGCTGGGTTGGCTGGGTTGGCTGGGTCGTCTTCGGTTTTCTGCCCCGTTTTTTCGTTCGTGGCTTTTTGAACCCACCATCCTGGGAGGCATAATCCGATTCGGATTCTTGCGAACTCCCAGGGTCCATCCTTTCGTTTGAATTCCACTCGTATGTATATATATATATATATATATATATATATATATATATATATATATATATATATATATATATATATATATATATTGTCCGTTTGTGAAAGTTCACAGTGGCAACGTTGAACAGTCCAAAGTTTAAACGGGCCTGATGCCTTTTCAGGTAGCAAAACCGGGCGGTTTACTTCGCTTTGCTGGTCCCACTTTTGGCACTTTCGCACTTTTACACCAATGGATTGGCGCGCTCGTAAACCCCCAACCGCTCGCTACGGTGGCTCGACTCAGAATCTCTCATGTGACATGAATTTTATTGAAATAATGAATCTGGTAAAAAAAACATTAATACAGTTTGCAGTTGATCAGGAATAGGTTTTTGTTACGTAAGTAAATAGCGCAGGTACACTATTCGATAGCTCAGGTATAGAGTAAAAGCTCCTTCACACGGTGACATTAATGTCGTAGCATCTAATGCCCTGACAGTAGCCAGTCACGCTGTCATTTATCGACATTTTGATATGTGACACTAACGGCGCGACACTGTGACCTTCAACCGTTCAGACAATGACACTGTTGTGCACGACATTAGATGTCACGACGTTATTGTCACCGTGTGAACGAGCTTTTGACCACGTTAGAAGTCACGACGAATATGACTAAACTGAAACAAGTGGGTTTTTCGGGTTTTTAGGCCGTCGTTCGGTAGAATTTCTTCTTGACGTTTCTTCTTGACGTACGTCAAGAAGAAATTCTACCGAACGACGGCCTAAAAACCCGAAAAACCCACTTGTTTCAAGGAATGGCCTCGAAAGTCTATCTCTTTTGATATGACTAAACTGTTACATTTTGGAAAATATTAGTGTTTATTAATTGATCCAGAAAGGATCTAAGAAGGGTCTATAAAAATATCCAGGAAAGTTTGCGCTTTTTCTTTCTACACTTTAAATAACGTTCGGAGTATTATTATTTTGTTTGCAGAGAGACAATAATCGTGAAACAGATTATTTCCATAGCAGTAACTTCAACCCCTTAGCGATGAAGTCTTCACTTATAATTTTTTCAAGTAGGTTGGAGCATTTGTGTTACATCATTTATGACATTAAATATTTTATTTTTAATTCTCTTTTCGATGAAAAAACTCTATACTTGTGCCACTTCTACTTACGTGTGTTACGCTAATAACAATTATTAGCATTCGTTACGCGGATGACACGATCTTGATTGCTGACAATACGTGCGACCTCCAACATCTTGTCGACGTAGTAGGAGAGCACGAGCAAGACTTAAAATCTTAAAATAAAAAAAAAAGAATCGGCCTGAAAATAAACGTTATCGGAAAGACTCATACATCTACAGACAAAATGGACAAACAACCCCTACAACTGGACCATACTGAATCCCCTTTGTCTCACAAGACCAACCAGACAATCCCGCTTCCGTTTCCCTACATCAACGCTACTCGAACACTTACAAACACAACTGACGAGTGGACAATAAAATATTTTTTTCTTGTCATTGGAATTGGAAAGTTTATTAATAATATTGTTAACCTAGAATAAGAGAATTTTCATATTTGTTTTTTATTCAGATTAAGACTACATGTATTAAACAAGGGCAGAAAGACCGATAGGTCGATAGCCTTTTTTAGAAATAAAGATGTTTACTACTACTAAACGTTAATAAAACGAAATACATGATTGATACTCGTCAACCAGACATCTGGTTGACTGGTCTAACATCGGACGGATCATCAATTGGGCGGATGAACAAATTTAAATATCTAAGTATGGCTTACTGAAAGATGGATATTTGACCTGGAAATAAGATGTCGGAGAGAGAGCGCCGCAACACATTCATGAAATTCAAACGCATCTTCACAAATACGGACTTTGACCAGAGCCTTAAAGTGATCTTCATAAACTTACATTTGGTCGGTGTTACTATATGGAGGGGAGAGCTGGGCATGGAATGGGACCCAATGAATAAAATAAAGCCTTCTGATATGTGGGCATCCCGCAGAGTGCCTTAGATCCGATGGACGGCCCAAAAATGAACAACTGCATACCTAGGACACATAATGCGAAATACGAAGTACCAGCTTTTACAACTAATCATCGAGGGGAAGATAGAGGAAAGGGGATGGAAAGGAAGATGTCGTGGCTACGTAACATAAGGCAGTGGACCGGCTAGCGAACACTGGAAAGCCTAATGCATACGGCTAGAGACGTAATACAGATGAGTCATGTAGTCGCAAACATTCTTTAGTGAATATGCATAAGAAGAAGAAGAAGTCTTACCTTACTGTTACGGCACGGCCAATCTTCAATTTATAGAAGATTTCAGAGGCCGTCGAGGGCGATTGTTTTCCATGTGAACATCCAGTTCTGATTAGACGCAACAACTTCTTCCTTTCTGTTGAAGTTATCTGGGTGTATGAAAATCTCTCTCGGACCTCTTGAAAAGAGTTTTTGCATCTGTCTCAATTTGCAGCTTCTCTTGCGTTTCGTAATCATCTGACATTGTTCACCTGACAACTTGTACACCAAATTTACTCAAAAACAACAAGCAGCTTTTCAACCTTCCTTCCGTATATTCTACCCGGCACAAACAGTTTATTTTTTGTCTGGAAACCCCAGAATGGAAAAATGGATCCCTGGTACAATTGTTTCCCGACAGGGCGATCTTCACTATGAAATTGATTATTTTGGAAATCGTTTTATGAGGCACGTCGACCAAATCCGAGGACGACAAGAAAATAGATGTCTAGCAGCACAGCATCATTACGAAACCCGGCACATCCAAGTATGTGAATCCTAAGCAAAATTGGCGCTCACGTCGACCGTCTCATTCTGAAACACGATTGACAATTCCGAAGCCGGTGCCAGCAACTGCTACTTCTAGTTCAACCGAGCTACCGGGACCGGAAGAAAACAATAGTCTGCCAGTGACCGAACCTACAGAAACACCATTATCTCCGAATCTGCTTCCTATTCATACAACCGGAACAACATCGACGACACTGCGTAGATCAACTCGTGTGCGAAAGTACATTTCGTTTCACCTTTTAATTATTATCATTGTTCGTTTCACCTTATTTTTATTTATCATTGTTATCGATAGAGAATTGTCATTCCGGTTTTGAATATCAATGAATTCAGAATAAACGAGATATAAAAAAACCTAAAGTGGAATTTTGCAGGACATATAGCCCGCCTTACAGACGACAGATGGAATAGCCGAATAATACGCTGGATACCATGGGAAGGAAAGAGAGGAAGATCAATTATGCGATGGTATGACGACATAAAACGAGTGGCAGGATTTGGATGGACGAGAATAGCACAAAACAGAGAGAACTGGAGGAGAGGAAGGGAGGCCTATGCTCAATACTGGGCACAATAAAAGGCTTGATGATGATGATGATGATGATGATGTGTTGTGTCCGATAAAACTACCCGTCTTAACTCCACAACCCGGTTCGAAATAATAAGCCAAAATTGCTTAACTCCTTTAATAGACAGACAAAAACACTCCGAACATATGAACAAGTGAATAACAATAATCGCCAAAAAAATAGTGTGATAACAACACAAAGAACACAAAGAACTCGATCATTTAGCCTTTTGTATGACACGAGATCTTAGTCTACTCACTGATAATATTGATGTACAAACATGTTTATTTCAAATCAACTACCATTAAACAATCGACGCATAATGTAATGGTTGAAGAACTAATTATTTTGATTTTAGTTAACAACAGTTTAGTTTAGTAAAAACCGTTAAATATGATTTAAACTGATATTATGATGGTAACAGGTATCATATCATTATTGATGTTCTTGTATACAACTTCTTCGCAATATCAATTTGATTTTACATACCCTCCTTCAAGCAGTATTTTTTACCACGGGAACATCTGTTGACATACGCGATGAGTAAATTATGGGTCAATTATGGACAAATTGTTAAAAAGTATGTGTAAGTGCTATCCCCGTGTTCGGTGGACTTCCTGTCGGAAGTGGGCGTTTGAGACCCCATATAGTCACGTGGCTGAATAAATCAGCCTTAATTTAATTATATCGCATATCGTCCCTGGGTATTATGTCTAGTGTTCTATTGCAACACATGGGAAGCGGTTATTCTAAATATAGATGTTCATGTAAACCAAATTTTGAATAGATGTTAAAAAGTGACTTTGTATAATTTTAATACAAAGTTTAAAAAATTATAGTTTAAATAGAATTAATTTAAACTGATAGTCTATTCAAATTTGAGAGCACCTTTTTTGGGGTTACTTTAAGAGATTAAAACGGTAACAGACATTTTTCTAAAATCTTTGAATCTGCTTAATTATTTATGAAAAGTCGGGCGATGGTGTATTAGAAGGAAAAAACAAATAATGTGATCAGGGCGTTGAGATCTTGTAAACGCACAACTTCTAAAACAAGGAGATACTCGATGAATGTGCAGAGTTATTGATTGAACTTTGGCCACCCCGTTTATGTAGGATATAACTTAAATTTTGGAGAAAAATATTGAATACAAAAGTTGCAGGTTTTAATTTCTGGTTTATTCTAAGATACTATTACGGCCCTTTGCACCAGTCATACTTAAAACTCATTCTTAGTTAAATATAACTTTGGATTAGGGTTAACCCTAACTACAGATGGCTTTGCACGGGTGTCAATTAAGAGATACTTCGCTTAGTTGAAGTTTTACCTGGCAAAGGTGAGGCTTTTTCTCCTGCCTTTTCTGCCCCATCTTCTAAAGGTTAGCCTTTATCTTTAGAACGAAAGTCGTTAGTTTCTGTTTGTGTTTGCCGTTACTGTGCAATTCAAATATATTATTAATAATAAAATAAAAATAATTACCGGACTACACCTGCAAACTGATCACAGACACAGAGTACGATGAAGCCCTAGCGCATGTCAAAGACACTGCACCGGGAGGGGATAAAATTAAGGCAAAACTCTTGAAAAGTCTAACTCAAGAAACACACAAACTGATCCTAACTGAATTGAACAACTGCATCACAAATGGCAGAATCCCAGAAACATGGAAGAACGGCTTAATAATCCCTATACCCAAAAATGGACTCGACAATACACAACCGAGCAACTACAGACCAATTACACTACTTCCAGTACTAAGCAAAATTTTCGAATACATAATAAAGCAACGGCTTGAAAAAGTCATTGGAAAATATATACCTACCTACCAATTTGGTTTCAAACAACATCACTCGACTGTTCATCCGCTCTTTATTTTGGCCAACAATATACAAACTACCCACCTAACTGACAGAAAGACAGCTTGCCTGTTTATGGATATTAACAAGGCTTTTGATAGTGTCTGGCATAGAGGCTTACTATACAAACTATACAAACTACACGCGCCAACATATCTACTACACACCATAAAGAACTTACTAGAAAACAGACAACTACAAGTACGAATTGACAAAACACTGTCATTTTCTTTTTCCCCTGAACAAGGGCTCCCTCAAGGATCCCCGCTCTCACCGTTTCTCTTCAATATATACTGCCATGACATATACAATTACAACTTACCAGAAAAAAATCAAATCGACAGATCGGCATACATATTACAATACGCAGACGACACGGCACTTATTGTACATGACAAAACTACTGAGAGAGCAGCTCAAAGACTCCAAACACTAACAAACAACACAATGACATGGTTTTATAAATGGAGACTAACACCAAACGCAGCAAAAAACCAACTTCTGCTCACAAACCACAGACTCAACGCTGACTCCCCTACAATAACTGCAGCCGGCTAAACGACACAACCAAAAAACGACGTAAAATACCTTGGAATCTCAATTGACCACAAACTTAAATTCACTGAACACATACGAAACATCAGGGCAGAAACAATAAAGAGCACAAACACCGCCACCAAAATATATAAAGCTATTTGTAGACCCTTGCTAGACTATGGACATATACTGATGACCAACGGAACAGAAAGGACAGAACGTTATATACGAACAACAAAACAAATTGCACTAAGACTAATAACACGAATAAGACACCCCCAAAACCCACTACACAACCCCTCCACCCAACTACTATACGAACGCACAAACATGACAAAGATTTCGGAAAGACTCATACATCTACAGACAAAATGGACAAACAACCCCTACAACTGGACCATACTGAATCCCCTTTGTCTTACAAGACCAACCAGACAATCCCGCTTCCGTTTCCCTACATCAACGCTACTCGAACACTTACAAACGCAACTGAATACTGGACAATAAAATAATTTTTTCTTGTCATTAGAATTGGAAAGTTTATTTATTAAGATTGTTAACCTAGAATAAGAGAATTTTCATATTTGTTTTTTATTTAGATTAAGACTACATATATTAAACAAGGGCAGAAAGACCGATAGGTCGATAGCCTTTTTTTAGAAATAAAGATGTTTACTACTACTAAAAATAATTAAAAAGCTATGGCTGAGTGATTTGAAAATAAAAAACGCAATTCAAATTTTTCCTTTAAAGAAAAATCTCTGTTAGTTAGTGTAATTCACAATTTTAAACTTATTGTTGAAAATAAACAAACAAATGCTTCCACGTCGAGAGAAAAAATTTGGGTCCGTCCAAATTAACAGCTGATTCTAATTCCCAAACGTCTGAGCACGCTAGATCGAAAGAGCAGTTTAACAAGTACTACGAAAACTTCAAAAAGGTGGTAAGAAAAGAAGTCGCCGAGGAAAAGAAAGAACTCTCTATGGACTCCCAAATAAGTTTGACGGGGATAGTGAGGAAGGTCTAGACACGAAACAAGATACAATTAGCTCTCAGATCACTGTGACTGGAGAAAATAATGACTGACCATAATTATTATGGTCACAGTACATATGAAATTTCAAGCTCGCCAAAGAAAAACGAAATGAATGAAACCCTCCTGGAAATATCCACGTGGTCGATGTCATCCTCATCATCATCAAATAACAGATCATTACTTAACACAAATTTAACGACAAATCGGCCTGTTTTCAATTGCAAAAATGCAATAAAACTTCTGTTTGAGTTTATTCTTCGAATCTGAATTTAGGTCCCACCTAAGCGGCAGAATATCTTCCCCTTAAATTATTTGCTGTTACGCACTTGTAACTGTTACAAACTTGTATTATTGCACTGTTACGGTTCGCCTTAACGCTATGTGAGAGTGGTGCAAACGAATTCTGTAGGCGACCCTTAGTTTCACTGGTGCAAATGGCCGTTAGTCTCAATTGAAGCTTCATTTACGTAGATCTGGTCGTGTCCGTGGACCATTGGTTGCGTTTTTTGAGTATTTGATTAATTCTAACTTTATTTTAAATATTTCATTTTTAATGTAAGCACTAAAACTTAAATATTTAACGTTTTTCTGTAAAGTTAAAATAACATTTGATGTGGCTCAAATGCAATCAATAATGGTTAGTAACTCTAATAAATAAACATTGATATTATTAAATTTACATTGGCCAAATTTCATTAAATATCTCAGATCCAATATAAAATGTGCAAAAATAACAAGAGGCAAAAAAATTTTCAAGTACATCAGCTCTATTTAGCCGTTATATTATAATTATAATTTTGTGTTCAAGTTTTGATACCAAATTAAGGGGGGGGGGGGGGGAGGTTTGCAACAAAATAAACTTTCAATGAGGCTGGATTGTTAAAACTTAAAGAACTCCGAAATTCACTTCAATCAGATGAATGGCTCAAAACTTTGGGAAAAAAAAACAGGAAAAAATGTTTTTAATGCCCATTATCTCCGAAATGATGCAATTTGGTAAAGTTTTATTTCATGTAGGGACATTATTCTAACTGGTTGTATTCATGCTCGAAGTTATCAAGATTAAATTTTGATCAAACACCCGGTATACGTTTATACTGATTATTATTAAATGCATCGCATATATCACAAAAAACACAAATAAGAGGAATTGGGTTCAGATGTGAACACTATCGATTATCAACCGTGAAGCCCATATGCACCACATATCAGGTAAATGTTAAAGTGCTTATTTACATTAAAATGTTGCTTATTTACATTGAAATTATGTCAAACTGTGTCTCACAATATTGGCACACAGTATACGCTTTTAAAAAGGTACCTAATTAAATTTCCAACGCAATTAGACTAGTTTCCGAAGTTACGTTTTTTCTTTGGTGCTAAGAGAAATCTTTCATGTCTGTTTTGGGAAACTTTTACTTAATTCGAACCCCCAATTCTATACACATCGCACTGCAATAAGTTGTGTGATGAAAGTTCCATGTTTACTCAATCGATTTTGCAAGACTTGAGTTAGGGAAATGGAGGGCATATGACATCGAACTTTGCCGCGTAAGAGAAAATACAGGATTTTATTTTATGATAGAAACGTTTCAAACCATTTTTCTGATATTCTAAATCAAAATCTGAAAATCAGTGGTTACCATTATAAGAACACTATGACGATTATGCCAATTTGTATAGATAAACTAATAAAAAAATGTAAATATTAACATTGATAGCCATGCAATTAGGTGACCGCAGAATTGAACGATCAGGAAAACTGCTATTTTTCCGGCATATTATTAAAGAAAACCTAAGGACCTGTGTGGTTCGTCTGCTAACTCGAACTAATTAAAACCACAGATAAAACCAAAGAAACTGGAAATAATTATGACCATGTTTACGGTGTAGAAAAATTAATGAAGAAATACACCGTAGCCACGTTGTCTTCACACGTTGTCTTCACTGCGAGCTACAACACTACACATACACTTAAAATTATGTATGCGATATATAGTAAAATATTCTCCTCCATTTCTAAAAATGCACTGGTAAATCGACAGTAATTCTTATGAAAGCCACGTGCAAAATTAATATCTACGAGTAATATCCTGAGGCATAGAAAGCTAAACCAAACGAAAGAAAGTCCAGTAATTATCAGTGAACTACACTATCACTACAGAGTGATTTCTAAACTGATTTTATTTCTGCTACCGATTGACGGACCTCAAAAAATACAAGTTATTATTATTTGGCACATTCCCAAGTATTAAAAGTATCTGCGATACAGGGGTTGAAATTTTATATTATACCTAAATTATTTTTATCGCAACCGCACCTTTGTCATTTGAATGTTAATATCTGCTTCCAAGCAATGATCTGTTTAACAGTTGTCATTAGAACGTAAATGTAATTATCTCAATTGATTATTTGTGAAGATTGACGTCAAAACGTTGCAAAGAAATGAGGAGGGAACCTTTTTTTTTCGGTGATGTTTGGGAAATGCTCTTTCGCACACCCAGAGCTGATGTTCTGGCGCTCTGTGCTGTGTGGGACTCCAGCTTAGCTGTCTAGCCACTAAAACCCTTCCTCACCTCCGAAGTGGTGTTTGACCTAGCACCGCGGTCATTTCTGTCCTATTGTGGCTTCGTACTTTACTTCCTCATTATTCCTGTGTATTCAATGAATTCCAGAATAATCTTGAGAGGGGTACGCATGACCTGGTCTGGTACAACTTCAACTCCTCCCAGTATTCGTCTACCTGTTGCATATGACGTGCAGTGACACATAGTATGTAGAGTAGTGTCGTCCTCTAATTCGCACCCCCTGCAGGTCGGTTGATCGCTCAGTCCCATCCTGAAAAGGTGTTTTTTTCAGGGGGGTGTCCTGTTAAAAAGGCTACTATCCTCCTTATTTTTTGCGTGCTGAGTCCCACCAACTGCCTTGCGGTAAGGAGTCGCGGTGTCTCCTCCCAGTATTTTTTATGTTCTTCCAAGATCCATTGCCCAACTCCCGCCCTAACTTGGGCATGAGATATACTACAAGCAGGTTCTTGGTTGGTCAGTGGTTGCTCGGCCCCTGCCTTAGCAAGTTGCGCAGCAACCTCGTTTCTTTTGCTCCTGCTTGTCCCAGGTGCCCAAGTGAGTTTTACTCTGTTTGAGTTCCCAGCCAGGGTCGTAAGTTCTTTTACACAATCTAGCATACATTGTGACCTGATTGTGTACGATTCAAGTGCCTTTCTTGTGGCTTCATCTCCGGTTACGATGGTAAAATGCTTACGTGTGTAGGCTCTTTCCCTCATTTTTCGGACGCAATTTGTTATCGCTAGTATACTTGCTTGAAAAGCGGTCGTGATTGTACCCAGGTTTAAGGTAATCCTTTCCCCGGTTCCTCCTCTTTCGACTATACCAGCGCTTGTGTCCGATGCTGTTTTTGTGCCTTCCGTATACCATACGGAGTCCCCTGTGATAGCTGATGGAGTCGCTCTACCATCTCGCCCCTCATCCAGAACATAACTTCTGAAAGGGACCGAAATGCTTAGAGTTTTAATCCGATCAGCTTTCAATCCCATGGGTTCGACTGTCTTCAACTTTCTGAAGATAGCGCTGTGTCCCAATTCCGTCGCTTTCCGGAGGGCACCGTCACCCATACGGTACGCTTCTTAGGGTCTCAGCTTCGATGGATAAATTGCAAAGGCTCCAGCCCCAGGAGTGTCTCCATAGCGGCTGTCGGCGTTGTTGACATTGCTCGATTGCTGTCTGAACTTTGTTCAGAGTCTGTCGATATGTACTGATTTTGGTTCTATGCCACCATATTACGGCGGCATATGTGATTATAGGTTTCACAATGGTGACGTACGTGCAGTACGCCTTCTTCGGTAAAATTCCCCATGTTTTTCCAAAAGTGCGTTTCCAGGTCCATAAAGCCTTGATCGCCTTGTTTGTTTTCTGTTCCACATGTTCTTTAAACAGCAGTTTCTTATCCAGGATTACCCCAAGATATTTAACAGTATCGAACATATGTATTGTGTTCCCATATATAGACATTAGTCTAAGGCCTCTATGATCTCTTTTCTTTGTGAAAGCGATAATAGATGTTTTGGATGGGCTGATTTTCAGCCATTCCGTGTTACACCATTGTTCGGTGATGTTTAGTGCCTGCTGCATCAGTCTCCAAACTTTCACTGCACAACAATGGAGATGTCATCCGCATATCCCAGCGCATAGAAACCCCTCCCCTCAAGAGACAACAGGAGCCGGTCCACCACCAGGCTCCACAGCAGAGGAGACAAAACTCCTCACTGCGGACGCCCGCCGGCAATCCGGCTTCCCCGCTGACGTCATTGATGGCGACGGTAACTGTTCTGCAGCTCAGCATGTTTTGGATTCATTCACATATTGAAGGCTCCACTCCATGATGTTTCACCACTCTGACTATTGACTAAAAAGAGATATTGTCAAAGGCTCCCTCTATGTCCAGAAAAACCGCCAGAGCAATTTCTTTGCGCCCTAGTGAGGTTTCTGCCCTCTGCACTAGTTCATGGATAGCAGATTCGCAGGATTTTCCCGTTTGGTAGGCATATTGGTTGTGGTGTAGAGGATTTCTGGTTAAAACCTCTTCCCTAATATGCCTGTCGATCAGCTTCTCTAGTGTTTTAAGTAAGAAAGATGTTAGGTTGATTGGGCGAAAGGATTTGGCCTGGGCGTAAGTCGCACGCCCTGATTTAGGAGTAAATACTACTTTCGCCATTCTCCATTCCACTGGTATGTATGCCAAGGCCAGGCTGGCCCGGAGCATCTTGCAGAAGAGGGGTACCAGTAGAGTCCAGTGTTCTTTCGGTGTCCGCTGTCGCGCCCCGAAAACCACCAGTATCTCCTGTTCTCTGACTGTTCCCAGTATTGATCCAGGAAAGTGAGTCTTGAGCATAAGCTCCAGGGTTTCCTCTTCTGTTGTTGTATATCCTCCCAGTGATTTTATCAGGGAGCCCACTTTTTGCTGTGATTCTTTTGAATGTGCCTTATGGAGTCTAGCGTAGCTCGGAGTAGGAGGAAACCTTACGTCTAATCGTAGAAAATCCAACAAGTACTTGGGAAATTGGCAGATACGTCGATCTAATCCAAGCTGCACTACTTTCATGATTTACGTGTACAGGGTGTAAAAAAGTAGTTGGGTGTCATGTGCTCTTTTCAGACAAAAGTGACAAAAATGGAAGTATCAAAATTTGAAAAAATTGCTTGCTGAATCAGTTGATCAAATGATTCATGGAGCCTTTGCTGAAATAAAACTCTTACACATCATGAACGCCTTAAAATCCATTAGAAAAAAAGTCAAGAGTGCATTGAAAACAACGGACCAGTTTTCGAACATTGGCGATGATTTCAATTATTTTAATCCTTAATCTGAATCTGTCATTATGGTTATTAGGTTCTACAGGGTGTCCCTGAAATGACTGTACAGCGCTTAAGCACAAGTTTCTTAGCCGAAAATAACACGATCTAGCTGAACTTACCTATATCCAATGTTGCTCGATTGGGCTGCAACAGGGCGCCAAAGTTCCCAAATTAATATCGTTTTTTCCAAATAATTTCTATACGTCTATACAGGGTGTCCCGGAATATATGGACATTCTCTCGGATTAGTACAGGGGACGTTAAAAAAACGTAACAAGTTACGGAATGCAGGCCTCTTAAGAAGCCACCTCAGAAACGATTTTTTTTAAATAACTTTTAATGATTTTTTTCATACAATGAACAGTACATCATTGCTCTTAAAAAGGACCTATGAAAACATTTTTACCATTTCGGTTTGCCAGGGATGGACTAGGTGGAGCACAATAATACTCATTTTTTTACCCTTTACAATGAAGTTACGAAAATAATGTATTTAGGTAGCTTTAATCTTAAACTAAAAAGACACTCTTGATTCATATCGATACACTGAAGGGTTTTCGAGAACTATTTTTTTAATTTTTCGAAAATTTCTAGAAGATATCAACAGCTGAAAATAAAATTTCAACTTTGTTGATAAGTATTATTTTGAAATGGTCATATGTTTGATTGGTAGCCTATTGAAACACTTAACAATCAAAAAAAAAATTACGATCTTTACTGCAAATTATGAAAAATTTTGATATTGAAAAAGTACTCTTCCACAACTTTTTTATGATTGGACAATTCAAAGCGGCAATGATTTTTTTGTCATTATCAGGTAGTTACAGGTAAATAGCTTTTGTCAAGAATTTCAAAATTTCCTGGGTTTCAGTCAATTTTATTGTTTATTATTTAAAATGTTACAAATACGTTTCGGTGTCTTTCTCCACCATCATCAGTTTGTCTAAAATATACATTTTTACATTTATTATCAATTTAAATAAAAAAACTTTCACAAAATTCACATTTTAAAATACAAATCACACACATATTAAAAAGTACAATTAGGGACATTGGTTTTCAGGTGATGAGTCGGGATAAACATGTTCGGGAAAAGACTAGAATCTATTGTTTAGAGATCTAAATTTAACTTAGATGTCTAGATGTTGCTACCTTCACATTTGATTGGACATTGAAATCCCTATTTTATTCGATATCGAGCGAGGGAACGAAAAAAACCTGTTTATACTTCGCCTTTTTTTTGCATTCTTGGAATTGCTCTGCAATTCCTCAATATCTGCTGTTTACTTTTCACTTACCTGGTCCATTCAGTTCATGCATGCGATCATCTAATTAATGTGTGATGCACTGAGCTAAGATTGTCTGTGTCTGATCTAAAATTCATTGCATTCTGGTGTTTTTTGAGGAAGACAAAAACAAATCGATAAACTTTTTGGATATGACGGTAATGGGGAAATAAAAACAAACTGGTACACAAAGGATGTGTGGTCTGGTAGATACTTGAATTACCTACTATACAATATAAAAAAAGTGTTGTAACAGCTCTTACTGATAGAGCGATTAAATTGGCACATTATGAATATAGATCAAAAAATCTTGAAAAAATAAAAAAGGTACTAATAATGAACAACTATCCCAAAGCTTTCTTTGAACCAATAATAAAACAAAGAATTAATAAAATCTACAATTCAAATAAATGGAACAGCATGAATGGTGTAGGTAAGATAAAGGAAGGTGAAGTCAAGTATGTATCATTACCGTACATGCCGGAGATAAACACAAAAATAAAGAGTGTTCTGAAGCCACATAATATTACTGTGGCGGAAAGAACTAAAAACAACTTGGTAAAGGAATGTTTCACAAAGTTTAAACCTAGAAGCGATAAGTTGGACACACCTAACGTAATATACAGGATTGACTGTTTGAACTGTGACAAAACATACATAGGTCAAACAGGACAATATTTGAAAAAAAGAATATACGAGCATAAATATAACTTAAGATATTATTAAGACTGCATGTATTAAACAAGGGCAGAAAGACCGATAGGTCGATAGCCTTTTTTAGAAATAAAGATGTTTACTACTACTATAACTTAAGAAAGGTTAACGAAAATGCAACAGCATTAGCACAACATGCACAACAAAAATTACATAGTTTTGATTTCGATAACACAAAAATACTAATCAATGAAAACAACTATAATAAGAGAAGAATCCATGAAATGATACAGATCAAAAAACAGATGAAATGATACAGATCATTAAGGGGATTGCATGTCGGGACAGTGAATTAAGGGAACGATTGAAATGGTATAGAGGGACAAGATGGAATGGTGTAGCATTAAGGGGAGTAAAGTAAATGGACCGCTTTTTGGGTCAAGTGTTTTGGATTTCGGGAAGTAGTGAGAGCAAGGACTTGTCCGACCTCGAGCACGCCTGCCGCCGCCCCCCATAGATACAGGAATTGTCGGAGATGTAAAAGCCAGAAGGTAGAAAGATCATGGATGGGAAACCTCAGGGCTAACTGGTGCTCCCCATCCTCCCCGCTAATTGGTTGGGTGGATGGTCCAAGGAACAGAGATGGGCTTCCGTGATAGTGATTTTTCGAGAGAGTAGTGTCTTCACGGATGGAGATGTATGGACCTAATGACGAAAGCTGGGCAGGTCGCCGCGAGGCAGAGCATATATGTATGATCAAATTGAAACTCAGTTGAGAGCTGAAGGAAGATCATCCTCCACTTTCCAGCAATTATAATTTAGCACAGAAAAGATTGGAGTCTGTTGTTCGAAAATTGAAATCCACCGGTTTGTGTGATCAATACGAACAGATTTTTTCCGCGTGGGAAGCAAAGGGAATCATCGAGAAGGTTAATCCAGACAAAGTTAATCATCTTCTAGGAGATTATCTGCCCCACAGGCCTGTTATCAAAGAGAGCAGTGTGACTACAAAAATAAGGCCGGTTTTTGACGCTTTGGCTCATGAGAAAGAGAAACCTGCTCTGAATCATTGCCTTGAAGGACCCAATCTGATAGAAGAAATACCTTCCATGTTATTGCGATTCAGAGAGAAAAGGATTGGAGTAGTGGCTGATATTCGTAAGGCGTTCCTGCAAATAAGTGTACATACTGCAGATCGTGACTTCTTAAAATTTTTATGGCTAGACTCTCAAGGACGCGAAGTCGTATACAACCATCTAAGAGTAGTTTTTGGGTTGAATAGCAGTCCTTTTCTCCTTGGAGCCACTTTGGATCATCATTTGTCCCAATGTTTGGATTTGTGCTGTTCAGCTGAGTCGAGTGGTAATCTGCTGTATTCCCGTGGGATGGTGGAGAAATTCAAACGAAGTTTTTATGTGGATAAATGTATGGTTAGCTTATCCACAGAAGAAGGTTTTAAAAAGTTCATCCGGGAATCAACAACCATAATGAAACAAGGACTGTTTGATCTAAGAGGGTGGGAGCGCACTGGAGGAATGAATTTTGGTGATTTTGAAGAAACCTGTGCAGTGCTCGGACTGAATTGGTAGCCCAAAGGAGATTATCTTACTTTGAATTACAGTTTCCTGAAAGACGTTACTTTGGAGATGAACGCTGTTAGTAAGCGACAGATACTCGCTTTGACACAGAAAGTTTTTGACCCAATTGGTTTTGTCAGTCCCATTACGCTTATTCCGAAACTGATGCTTTAACAATTATGGAAGGACAACCTGACCAGGGATCAACCAGTGGCTGAAGACTTAGCTCAGAAGTTTAAGAGTTGGATTAAAGAGTTACAATACCTACAACAGATTGAAATACCTCGTTGGATAATGGCTGGCACCAACGAAGCGGGGGAATTAAGTTTGCACACGTTTTGTGACGCCAGCCAATCGGCATATGCTTGTGTTGTCTTTTTACGAGCTGTCCGAAGCGGTGAAGTGTCGGTATTTCTGTTGGGTGCAAAAGCAAGAATTTCGCCCATGTGTAAATCAGCTACAAAAATGACCATACCTCGGCTGGAACTGTTAGCGGCCACCATAGGCGTTCGTCTTTACTCATCTTTGGTGGTAAATTTTCAACAAGAGATGCCATGTTTCTTTTGGAGCGACTCTTCCACTGTAGTACATTGGATCCAACGAAGGGAGCAGTAGGGAGTATTTGTGTGGAACCGCGTAGACGAGATAAGGAAGTTGACATCGGCGGAAGATTGGCGACATTTGCCAGGAGTGTATAATCCAGCCGACTTACCATCCCGTGGGTGTTCTCCGAAGCAGTTACTCGACTTAATATGGTGGGAGGGACCCCGATAGCTTTACACCGATCCAACTACCTGGCCAACTTCAGTTGAACTTCCCAATAAGGAAGAGATTAATGAGGAAAAGAAAAAGAAACTTGTCACTACGTTGAACAATTTGGAGAAAAGCGAAATTTGGCACTTTAATTACTTTGCGAAGTACACGAAAACAGTACGTATGTTTGGGTGGATCATGAGATTTATTACCAATTGCAGACGACCCGACACAAAGAAGTATGGTGAACTCGACGCGGACGAGCATAACGCGGCAGAGGTACAGATCCTGAGACTGTTGCAAGTGGACTGTTTCTCTGGATTGAATGACTCTAGACTAATTGGTTTTTCCCCTGCGTATGATGAGAAAGGACTGCTACGTATCAAGTCCAGAATATCTACAAGGTCAGATAGCGATGACTTTCGTTTTCCTGTAGTGTTGCCATCCAAACATGCTATAGTGAAAAGTATGATCATGGAAGCCCATGTTAAGTCATATGTCGAGACACAGGGTCTACTTTCACTCCTTCGAGAGATTTTGGTTGCTTAGTGGAAGGCGAACCATTAGATCCTTGATAAAGCAGTGTGTGGTTTGTAACCGGTTTAACTCCAAGAATTTGTCTGCTAAAACGACATCGCTACCCATGGATCGTGTACGACATGCGGAAGCTTTTGAGGTGACCGGAGTGGATTTTACGGGGCCGCTGTACCTTAAAACTGGAGAGAAGACATGGATATGTTTATTTACTTGCGCCGTGTATCGAGCCGTACATTTGGAACTTACCACTTCACTATCCACCCCTAGTTTCCTCCAAGCACTTCGTCGATTTGTGGCGCGTCGAGGTAGACCAAATACTATCTACAGCGACAACGGTACGAATTTCCTAGGAGCCGCAAACACATTTTCGACATTAGATTGGGAGACGATTACACGGGAAACCGCTATCCAGCGTATTACTTGGAAGTTTAATCCCCCTACTGCAGCCTGGTGGGGCGGATTTTGGGAGCGGCTAATAGGTGTTCTAAAACAGCCATTAAGGCGAGTGTTGGGACGAGCCAGCCTCAACTATGAAGAGCTATCGACGCTCTTGTATGAGTACGAGTCAGTAGTCAACTCAAGACCTCTCACTTACTTGTCAGAGGATCCTCAAGATTTGATTGCATTGACTCCTATCATGTTTTTAAGAGAACATATAGAAGACAGATTACCCGATTGTGACGTCATTGATAAAACCTCATTTAGCCGAAAGATCCGGAAGCTTCAGACTTTACGTGAAATGCTGCGAAAACGTTTTCGTTCAGAATACTTGGGCCAGTTGAAGCTATTTTGCGAGGGAAAAGTGACCCGCCAAGTTGACATTGGTGAGCTGGTACTCATCGGCAGCGACAATACGAAGCGTTTGGAATAGCCCATCGGACGAGTTGTAGAAGTTCTTCCAGGAAGGGATGGGCAGATTCGTTTAGCCAAAGTGGAGACGATCAAAGGATGCTTGCTTCGTCCACTACAACGATTATTTCCATTGGAGTGTGGACGTGGTCCTGAAAGACTTTCAGAGTTGGACGCTGTTAAGCCTCGTGTTCGAACTGAGACTGAAGTGGATTCGCCTATGACTTCGGCAGAATGCGAAAATCAACAGATGCAGCTTTCCCAGAAGAGTCGTGAACCTGAGATTGAAGATGTCGGTATTGAAGTCGAAAAAACGACTCGGTGTGGACGTATTAGTAAGATTTCAAGTCGTTATTTAGAATAGAGTTTGTTCTATAATTAGTTTGATGTACTTACCATATCAGCTCTGTTTAGCATTACAAACTTAATTTTTTTTTGTTTTAAGAAACATTTTTATCAGCAATGTTTCTTAGGTGGGAGAATGTCAGAGATGCGAGTATATGAGACGGATGAATGGAGAGAGAAAAAAGAAAACCGGTAAGATTTTGACGTTGTCAGAAAAAAGTAAAGTTTTTATGTACAGACATCTCGGTGGTTTTTTTAACGAACCCGTCGACGGCCCTTTGAAACGGGTAGTTTTTTTTGGTGCACGACACAACAAACGGGATTACATGGGCACAAACATGTTCGGAGTTAAACGGGCAGAACTTCGAAGACCTCTTTTGAATTGTCCACATTTAAAAACGGTTCGTTTCAAACCCACAGATTCTTATCTAAGAATTTCGTTTCACCACCAATCACAAAAATGTTTACCTTATTTGTAGGTTACCGACTTTCTTCTTATTCACTTACCGTGTGAGTAATCGTAAATAGATCATTCAGTTAAACTTTTTACCCGAGGTATTGTTGAAATCGATTGAATTTACCGGTTACCCTACCCAATAAGTTGGGTTAATGAAATATCATTTTTATACTACTAACCTGAGAAGTCACCATTATTTACTCCATTTCCCTAGTGAGAAGTCGTCTTTCTCTCCCTAGGTCAGAAAAAATAATAAAAAAGTTCTTAGGTAAGTAATGAAAGATGTTTAAGTTTTTCATTATGTTTAGTTTGCTCACCTTTCTAAGTTCAAGTGAGATTCCATCCATTTCCACTTCTAAATCACTATAACTTTAAGATTCACTAATTTTTCATAGAACTTTTATCTGTTTTCTGTAGACCGATAAATTATATTGCGGCAGTTTGACAACTAGTAAAGATTTTAATTTTTAATTAATTAATTTTAATTTTTAATTTTAATTAATGAACTCGAAGGCCCGCCAGTGCGTGCATGATGTCCACTTCAGTAAGCAGCAAAACAACAGGTATTTACGTAATGTTAATGAGACAAAATAGCTTGAAAAACATTGTAGCATAATTTCTGATTTAGTTTTTTGCAAATATATCAGTATTTGAGAGATGGGTTTCTTGAAAAACAATTAGCAGTGAGTACCCTGTATAGTTCTTTTAACTTTTGTACTACGTTTACTTCATAGCTCATGTTTGATTGATTTTGTGTAATAACTCTTCCAGCCCTGAAGAAGGCGGTAAGAAATCGCCGAAAGCTTGGTAGCTAAAAAAGTTTTTCTTTTTTCACCCAATTATTCGTGTATCGGTCAAGAAACTCACTTATCTCAGTTTTTGATAAGAATTAATATGTTTTACAATGTTTCCAAATTATTCAGTAAACGGTATTTCAGGCTCCTCTCGGAAGCATCAGACCCCCTCACATTCCTTAATTAATTATTCGAGCTGCTAAAAATCAATAGGTGAAATTACAAAGCATAATTAATTTAAATAAAAAATCTCGGAGTAACCCTGGATAGATCACTTACATATAGGCATCACTGTGAAAAGACTCGTCACAAAGTGACCGCAAGAAATAACATCCTGAGAAAACTAACAAATTGCAAATGGGGCGCTAAACCAACTGTCCTCAGAACCACTGCCCAGCACTTTGTTTCTCCACAGCTGAATACGCATGTCCTGTATGGTCTAGATCGGCGCATGCCAAAAAAGTCGACATAAGCCTCAATGAGACCTGTAGGCTGCTGACGGGATGCATGAAGCCCATAGAACTGGGAAATCTGTACAGAGCCACAGGTTTCAGCGATCCCAAGTCAAGAAGAGCAGCTCACGAACACTGAAAAGTTTTGAAAAACCTTCGATGATCGCCATCCCCTATTTGCCACCAGCTGCCCAACATCTCAGATTAAAATCCAAACACCGTTTTCTTAAAGATCCGTTGGATGAACCACCTGCCAACTATACTCTCTTAGAGGACCAGCCCAGTGGTGTCTTAAGTGGCTTTAATACATGGACGATGCTAAATCGCATTCGAACTGTTGCCGCACCTGTAAAAACAAACTTGATCAGATGGAGATTATCCGGGCCAAATGACGACAAGTGTGACTGTGGCGCAGTACAGATAATGGAACATCTCCTGACATGCCCAAACTGCCCCATACAGTGTTCCCTTAACGACCTATGGCTAGGAAAACCCGAAGCATTGGACGTGGCCCAATACTGGGCCGATAAACTTATTCCGGATACGAAAAAGTAAAAGTAAAGTAAAAAAAAAGACAGTCCACAGTGAGCTATATCTGAATCTAATCTAAATACATCCTTGTATGTTTCGAAATTCAGCTGACGATGAACTGATGCTGAATTGTCTTAAAATATGTTCCAAGTAATTATAAAAGCCTTTATTAAAGCCACACTATAAGAGCACCACTATAAACTATTTACTATCGTAAATGAACAGGAAGCAGGAAAGTATACAACAAAAACAAGCAAAATTCGAATTTTATTAAAAATAAATTTATTTTTATCAAAATGTTTTATATGTTTTACTACATAGGTGCAGTGTGTGGTAAATGCGTTTAACATGATTTATTAGTAAACATTATTCAGTGTTTATAGCTTATTATTAATACGTTATACATTACGCAGTTACAAATGTCAGTTCTAGTAAATAAACAAAACTAGGTCAAACTAGATCAAAATCATTCTAATAATATTTACATATATTCTATACTAAATTTTCTTCAATATACACAATGAATTAAATTTTCTTCAATTTTGGCTGAAAAAGACGAGGCTGGAAAATAGTAGTTTAGACTGTAATTCAATCAGTAGCGTTAAGAATTTAAAAAGTACTGACCAACTAAACAATTTATATTCTAAACAAGCAACGAAATCACTAAATATTACCTAATGTTATGTAGTTATTCAAGTATTATTTACTAAAATAAGAACAATAGTTGATCTAGTCATGATTCAGTGGTTCAAACATGTACAATATTTGCATATATCTCAGTATACAATTAAATAATTTTTTTCTTTCTTTTGTTAAGGCACATATATGATACAATTTTCGACAAACTATCTAACTTTAAAACAGTCTTAGCACTAAAACGTAAAGTAAACATCAGTCGAATTAAACTGGTTTAAAAATATTATTTTCGGGAGTAAATTAATTAATACATTAAAGTACTTGCGGTACAAAGTGGTTCAGGTCGATCCATGTAAAAATTAAATTTCCAACATGCAGCTGACCCAAACTGAATGTGGTAGACAAGCGTATTATATGGCATATATAGGGTGTTATTTAATTACGTAGCAAAACTTCAAAAGCTGATTCTCCGTCATTTTAAGAAGAAATTCGATATCACTATACAGGGTGTTCTTCTAGTCATTTTAGAGGAGGGACTTAAAATTTCCAAACCGTAAAGTTTGCACTAAAGTTCTTATTTCGTTAGAAATATTAAATATTCTTTCCTGAAGTTCTCGATTGTATTTATTTCTGTTGAATACACCGTATTTTTTAAATGGCCCCAGAAATAAAATCAACCGCGTTTAGATCGGAAGATCTAGGAGGCCAGTTTATAGGAACTTCTTGACCTCTCCCAATCCAATGACCTGGAAAGTTTTGATCAAGCCAAGTCGGACCTGCAAAGAAAAATTAGCAGGGGCATCATCGTGCATATACCACATTTGCTGTCGTAGTTGGAGAGGCAAATCCCCCAATAACTCAAAAAGATTGTTTTTAAAAAAATCCAAGTAGTCAGCCCCTCCTAAGCGTCTAGGTGAGATCTGCGGACCTATTAAAAAATCTCCTACTATTCCAGCCCAGACGTTGAGAGAAAACGAATGTTGGTATGTTGTTGTCATGACAGAATTCGGATTTTCGGCAGACCATTCGTGCATATTGTGGTAATGAAAAACGCCTCCCCTTGTAAAAAAAGCTTCTTCGGTGTCTTCAACAGTTTTGCTGGGTGAATTGAGGGTTTCTATTCCGATTGCCTAGAATTTCTGCGCAAAATCTTGCTCGCAGTTTATGATCTGTTGGTAATAAGTCTTGTACTCTTTTAAAGTGGAAATTATGCAAGCCGTTTTTTGATAAAATGCGCCACATACTATTAGCAGAATATTAAAATGTCTTGATGCTTCCCGGATAGATGCCATAAAAGATATAAAAAGAAACAAAAATTAATACAGTAAAGTCCGTTTATAATGAACCCGGTTATAGTGAACTTTCGGTTAAAACGAACGTTTTTCCTTTAATTTTTTGTGTGTTTTTGTATTATTACTCGGTTATAGCAAACTCCGGATATAACGAACCAGTTTTAGCTCATTTTTCAAGTTCGTTATATCCACACACGACTGTATTTTCCACCGTTTTGGAAATAAAATATGTCAACAATGAAACCTCAAATTAAAAAAATTCTCAGGAAGACCCCCCTCTAAAATGACTAGAAGAATACGCTGTCAAAATATTTTAACATATTTTCGGAACACCCTGTATATCAGTCTGCAAATTACTTGTTTTCAATATTCAAGGTGTTCCAATTAAACAAAAAAAAATAAACGTGTCTTTGCTAAAAACTTTATATTTCGTCGATTTTTAGTCAAATTTGTCGAAAACGGTTAAAACATTACATTTTCGCGCAAAGTTAATTGCTTAATACTAGTTATATGGTTTTTTAATAGGCTTGGCTATTTAATATTGCTTCATAATAAGAAAAACAGCCCAAATACAAAACTATAGGTATATTATCAGCTTATTTTCGCAGATTTATGGGGATAATGGGCTTAATGAGGATCATCACCAAAAGTCTGTCAACGAAATTCGACCTCTATCAACCAAATGAACTGACAGGATTCCGTATAGGACAAAGCACATTATCAGCTCTACACAAAAGAACTCCTTTCTGAAAAATGTTTAGAGTACAATACGCATTTGGTCTTCATCTCCGTAGATTACAAAAAGGCTCTCGAGACAGTGGACCACTACAGCACCGTTTCCGCACTCGCTAATTACAGCATTGACTATCATTACATCAACCATATCCAATAATTTTATAAGAAAACAAATGCTGTCATTAGACTCCAAGAAGACACTTTCCAACTTTAAAATGGAGCGAGGTGTGCGACAAGGTTGATGTAACATCCCCAAAACTATTCACCAACCTGTTGGAAATCATGTTAAAGCATACTAAGGTCTATACAATGAAAACTATAGCGTTTTATCAATGACTAGAAGCTCAGGCATCTTCGCTTCGTCGATGATCTGGTGCTGGTTACAAATTCGAATATATATGAATAGTAACAAATTAATATAATTAAAATAAATCTTAGGAGAAGCAAGGTAAAGTTTATGGCTAATCTGGTTTTCAGTGAACACTTTACTATTAATGACGAATGATGGAATTAATGACCATCTAGCTCAATGAGCAAGATCTAGCCAGCAACCCAAAGAAAAGAATACCATGCATAACAAGAGATAACCGGCACAGAATCCAGTTAGAACCAGATCATATAAAGAAATGTTGGAAATATTACATTGTGCAGCTCTTTCAGGACAATAGACTACAGAATATAGAACTACCAAAATCTGACGAATGTCTTGACATTCTAATATCAGAAGTGAGGCATGCACTGGCAAATAGTAAGAATGGAAGAGCACCAGGTATGGATGGGATACCAATCGACTTACTAAAAGCATTGGATGGAGCAAACTTGAAAAACTTCACAAACATACAACACCCAAAAACAATAACCCTCAGCCATGTGATCAATATAGACTAATCAGTCTAATGGCGCACCCTTTGAAAATATTATTTAAATAATACAGAATAGAATATATAGGAAGTGTGAGGAACAACTGGATAATACCCAGTGTGGTTTCAGTGGAGGAATGGGAACTCGTAAAGCACTCTTCGCGATGAACATACTACTACAGAAATGCCGAAATGTGACTTGATATCAGACGACATACCAATCGAGCGAGGAGTGAGACAGGGTTGCGTGCTGTCACCAGTACTTCAACTTGTACTTTCAGGTTATATTTTAAAAAAACACTAGGGATAAGGACAAAAAGAGTGAAAACAGGAGTGGAAATAATAAATACCATTGACACGGTGAAACTGGCAAAATCAATTGAGGATTTACAAACCTTGCTTCAATATATTAGTAGGGAAAGTGAAGAAATGGGACTCACTATAAACCTAAGCAAAACAAAAATCATGGCTATATCCCAGAACGAAGATAATAACTGCCAACTATGTTGAGAACTATAAAACAAAGAAAAACAGCATACCTAGGCCACAAACTGAGAGGAAGCAAGTATACACTGTTGCAAAATATTATTATGGAAGGTAGGGTGGATGGTAAAAGAAGTATCGGGAGAAAGAAGAAATCGTGTCTGAGAAATATAAGAGACTGGACCAGTATGAGTGCGTCAGAGTTGTTCCACGTAGCCAAAGATAGGGAAGATTTTAAATTAGTAGTCGCCAACCTCCGATAGGAGAAGGCATGGAAAGAAGAATCATATGGAACAGAAACACTGACACTAACCAGAAGAACGGCCCGACAAGCAAAATAAGAGTGGCACAGAGAATCATGGAAAAAGAACAATATTGGGTCCTTCGTTCTTGGATAGGGTTCCGAATGAAGCGAGAGGAAAAGCTCGAGCCACATGGTCCCAGTTCTCGAGTTCAAGAGAACGGGAACGATCACATCACTGATGTCCCCATCCTCAGCCCTTCTATACTTTTACACTGGATTGGATCACTCGATTGCTTTCGAGAATACACTTATTCGTTTCGCAAGAAAACCCCGCCCAATTTTCTCATGAGAACGCCGTTCCCCGCTTTCGAGAATTCGGGCTCAGATGTCATCGCAAAAATATAAAATCTCAAATGGACGTGAGCGGGTCAGTTAGTTAGGATGGCATGGAGACATAGAGATCATGCAGTTCGCAGCAGAAGATGATCGCCCAGCAGATGGACAGAGGATGTGAAGCGCATCCATACAAATTGAACGAAAGCAGCTCGGGACAACGAGAGATGACGATATCAACGGGACACATAAGACCATATTTATGTGCCCAGCAGTAGTCGAGAATATAGCTGATTGGTGATGATCATAACAGTTTTAATTATTTATTATGTGGTCCCATCGACATGGAACAAACTGGTTTTTATTTTTGCAGAGAATCACATCCTGAAGTCTGGCTACAGTCTGATCATTCATCCTGCAATGTTACGTCACGTATATCGCGCTTTGTCCGATAATCAGTGTTAACCATGAGGCACGTCATAGCTAATTCTGCTTGTTTTATCAGCGCGAAACGACACGGGAAGAGTTTAGATGTTTATTGTCATTTGACATTTTATTAACTCTTGGCGCTTAATAACATTTGTTATTAACAATGCCGAAAAGATAAACTATTTTCAGCGTAAAAAAATGCAGAAAACCTCCTTTTGCATGTAGATTCAGTGTACAATGTAAGTAAATATAACCTTGTTACTTGATTATTTAACCAAATTGTGTAACCATATTAAACTATTTTAAAGAGAGTATCTGATGCTCTGGAAGTATCACTATCTTCTGTACAAAATTTATTAAAGAATGATGTCCAAAGAGATAATGAGTACAAGGAGTCCGAGAATACTTCCTTAATGTTATCCCGAGGTCCACCATTACATCAAATACATGAACATGAAGTCGAATTTACGGAATGTATTAGCTTATTCCGGCATCCAAAAGTGCTTCATAAAACGAACCTGACTATGTTGATACAATATAAGACGAAGGCCCACTTTATTCAAATATCGAAAATAATTTAAAGAAATAAAATAATATGCAGCTTTAATACAGTGTTGCTAGATTGATATGTTAATATGGGAGTCCTTTGTCATAGCTCACCGAGCTGTCAACAACAATCAGGTGTACCTGGGTGGGAGAAACACATGCGATTTAATTACAGACGTCCCTCATTTGCTGCCTGACGTTTTGTGACGTAACGTTGCAGAATGAATGATCAAACTATACGTGCTAACACCCTGTATTGAATGTTTTTCATAATTGTGTGTCATTTCACAATATTCATTGGTTATAGTTGATAATCAGCATGTAAAGTTTCAGGTTTTGCTGGTCTGTATTTTTTTCATAGCCAATACAATATAGAGAATGACTTAACAATTATATTAGAATTAATTATATGTATTAGATACATGTGAAATTACAAAAACGTTACATGCTGATTTAGGCCATGTACATATGTATAATTTGAGAATTGAGCAAATGGAAGCCACTTGTTACTAAGCAGTAACAAGCACGCACAGTCAATGTAGTCAGATTTTAAAAAGTTATGATATTTTCCTAATTCTCTAAAGACTATGAAGGCGTACTATTTTAATAAAGCAGTTGTGCTTAATTTGGTAATATTCATGATCAGTGATATAAACTACATGTAATGATAAATAATGCAAAATAGATAAATAAAACAAGATTGTAAAGAAAAGGTGTTAGTTTGTTTTGACGTTTTCCCAGTTTGGAAGTCCCGATTTCTTCACTAGAACCTCACATAAACTCTTAACGGAAAGCATTTGACACGAAAGAAACATTTATTAATTGGTTGTATGATGAAATTCTTTACAATCGATTAAGACCGTGTATATCATCTTAACAAAGTTAATGTTTTAGTGCAGTCTAAAAGATATCGTTAAACATATCCTATAACAATATCCGCTAAATTTACGATAATCAAAGGAATGATTTATTATCACTGACGAAGTTATTTATAAAAAAAAATTCTCATCAATAACACTGATCCATCTCTAATTTTTCTATCGATCAATATTTGTCGACTTTTCAATTGTAAAAAAGTAAAAGATTAGCGCCCGATGTTGATTGATTGGCGTGTACTGCACAGGGTGTTTGAAGTATTGTAAGTATGTATGTATGATATATACATTTCATGTATATTATCGGTGTCCTTTGAGATGAGCCACTTTTTCAAAAAAATCAGATTTATTCAAAACCTAACGTTCCTAACGCATCATTTGAGTGAGTAACTATTTATGTTGGAGCAATCATATTCAATCTTATGATCTACAACCTGAAATAATAATTCGGTTTTTCTTTTTAAATAAATAATATTACGAGTATGTTACTGAATATTATACAGTGTTGCAAAATTAAATGGTGAACTGAAACTTTAGTAACTAAACTAAACATCTATCGGAAAAAGTTTAAAAACATCTTCATAAAAAAATGGCCATGAGTAAGTCTTTTCTTAAAATATTTCCGTGGTAGAAATTAAAAACTAATATTCTTCGCACTTTAGGAGCAACATATCCAAATTACAAGCTACTAAAGTAACAAATTGTACATTTTTTTTTAGTTAAACCGTTCAGAAATATTTTGGAACAAAACTCTCGGTCATTGTAACTCAGAACACGATCTGATTTTCGCTGCCTACGCGCGGCTGAAAAATTGAGACTGCTCAGCCGCGTTGCCAAACTGCCACCAAAGTATAAAATCTCAATCAAACCAAAAAAGTAATTAATTCAAAGTTGAAAACTTACCAGAAGTACGTCCATAGAGGAAATAGTAGCGCAGTGTCAGTGAAGGAAAGCAATATCTCAAAACACGGAAGTTTCGCAAAAATCCAAAAATTATTTATTTGGACGGCGCAAATAAGATATAAAATAAAAGTAAATGTATTTTCTAGTAGAACTTCAAACGAAACTTGAAACTTTTAAATGCGATTGTTTCAGTTTGATTGTCCCTGGGAAACTGAACGCGTGGTTAAGGTAGTGATAGTACTGGCAACTGCGCGAAAAATTTCGACTGGTACGCCGTCGCAAAGAGCGAACCATCATGGCGACCGTTTTTTTGATTTGGAAACTGATGAATTTCGGATTGTGAAAAGTGGTGGAAAACGGCATTTTATCAAAAAATCCATAGGAAAAATTTTGCTTCTTATGAGATTTTCTATAAAATGAACATAGTCTTAATCGGCAAAGCTACAGGCTTAAAAACAGATCGTGTTCTGAACAATTACCCTCTCTATGATTGTTTATACATATTGACTATAAAAAATTAATATTATTTTCGGTGGCAAATTTCACGATTTCAGTTTGACCATCTCATTTTGATACACCCTGTATTTAGAATGAAGGCACTAGATGGACGACATAGAGTTAATACAGTCTGTATATGACTACAATAACTTGTACCAAACCCTTAGTATGTACTGCAATTAACAAACTGAAATATTACATGGAATATAAATAACAGGTTTTATAAATTAGTTACAGGTCCGGATAAAATAACCCTCGAAGCGGCTAAAGATGATGACGTAGTCATAGTTGAAAAACTATCAACTGATGTCTTACCATCTTCGGATGGATCCGAAATGGATACTTCACTTCTACGTAAAAGACTGGACAACCTATATTTGTAAATAAACATAAAAAAAAATAAACAATAAACAAGACAACCTGTTTTATTTTTAAAACAGAACAAATACCAGGAAATTTGAGCCAGGCAATTGAATGGCTAGAATAAGAGTAAGCTAAAGTTGCCATTCAACCACAATTTATAACATTAAAACGCGGTTTTTGTTATTCGTCGATTGCTTCTAATTTTTTTCCGACTCGGGTATGAATCGCATGACTAATTACTACTATAACAATTGGCGAGTTGAAAATAATATGCAAAGAAAGTCATGACTTTTTACTCAGTTCACATTGATCAATGTTTAATGTTTGTCTTTGTAAAGAACAAGGATCACTTTAAGACTAATCTTCTCAGTATACAAGGTGACCCTAAATGACGTTACATACTTTTAACTATCCTGCGACGAAAAATACTATAAAACGTTCATTTAAACACTTCATTTATGGAATACAGAGTTCAACGGTTTTTTGTGTAGTTTTCTACACAGGGACTGTGCTTATGAGGTTATTATCTTAAGTTTGAAATGATGGCTTATTCATCAGGGTCTGCATCCTTAAGCCCGCCCGTCTCTGTCCAACGCAGCAGTAAATCATATGCGAACTAGAGATGGTCGTTATTTAACGTAACAGCTTAACACAGCCTGACGTGTAACCTGTTACTGAAGTAATAGATATAGTATTTGCGAAGTTACTTGGCCAAAAGTAAGAATTGGGGTACGATCAGTTTTCCAGTGTCCCAGGATCAGTGGGGAATAAGTCAGTCTACCTCCTCGTGGTATTCCCTGGTAGCGACCGTGCGTAAAACTTGCGAGCAGCATGGTCAGCCAAATGGCTGACAAGCCCAACGGGGTTGCTGTAGTGGAATGAGCCCGGAGCGCTCTCGCACACATTCGCAAAAACGGTCTGGAGATGTTTGGATAGGAGACGTTTGCAGAGTGCTGCTTGTGTAGCGGAGAAGTCAGTGGGAGTATATAGGGATAACCACGAAGTCAGGAGAGGATTGTACAGTAGTGTCGAGGTTGAAATAGAAAGGCGAACTATAAGGGGATTTAAGAGGACTTTAGAGGAGTTAAGCGTTTTTTGGGATGATGTGTGAGCAATGCTTTGTACTGACCTCAGGCACGCCGGCAGCCAGCCGCCCCGCACCAAGCTTTAGGAATTGTCGGAGATGTAAAAGCCCGAAGGTAGAAAGGTTAAGGATGGGAAAACTCAGGGCTTACTGGTGATCCCCATCCAGCAGCTAGTTGGTTGGGGGGATGGTCCAAGGAACGGAGATTGGGTTCCATGATAGTGGCTTTCCGAGGTAATAGTGTCCTTACCGAATTGGAGTTGATTGGACCTAAAGGCGAAAGCTAGGTAGGTCGCCGCAAGGCAAAACATTCATGTCCCAGGATCAGTGTCCGCTCCCCGTACTTGTTTGATAGACGCCTCATCGAATTTAATTGGTCATATTATTGGGAGCCTTATTTAAATTTATTTCCATTTGAAGAAAAAACCTTATTTTTATCAGAGAGTGTCGTTGCATCGCGGGTATATTGAGTGTTTACGCAGTATTTTTAGCTGTATTTTATTATTATTATTATTAGACAATACAGCTGGATTTATAAACTCTGCAGTTGGGGCCGTTTGTCGTTCGTCCAGTTGCCATTCCGTTGTCGTTGCAGTTTTTCGCGTTTTCATGATTTATATTGTGCAGTTTGCAGTTGCCGACATTGGAATTTGATTGGTCAGATTGACAGATTGTATGCCCATATGATTTTGATGATGGTAATGTTGTGTGTTGTGTTTCCCTAATATTACACACATTAATTCAACTTTTTTATCGTTTTAATATCAAAATGTCGAGATCGTCTACACGCAAGCTACTTGCTTTTACGCTCATTTTAGCTTCATATTTGCTATTGAAGAAAAAGCGTCAAAAGCGGGATCTGCCACCTTGCCAAAAACGTAAACAAAACACGGCCTCGTTTTGACAAATGTCACTGTCAGTGACTCACGTGATATCAAACTCTTTCTCTCATTGATTAAATCGCCAACTACACGAAGGAGAGTCGCCGGCGAAATAAAATTTTGTTAATTACCAACGGCATGGAAAGGTAATGGAAACGACGAACTTTAAGCAACGCCGGGTTTATAAATTGATTCGTGCGAGCTCGTATGTTATGTTCTCGAACTACAAGCAACGAACGGCACCAACTGTAGAGTTTATAAATCCCGCTTAAAGATGGCATTTTGGCGATTAATGTGAATGACGTATCAAGTTGTGAAGACTCTGATGGTAATGAATAGATAAGCGTAGATTTCTCCGATTTCAAAAATTTTTGTCGTCATGCTTCCCTTGGACAATCGTAATTAAAAAAAATAAACAATAAACTAAATATGTTTAGATCAGTTAAATAAATGAAATTAAGTTATTAATTAATACACGTTTTTAAAAATAGATTTCGCACGCCCATGTCTCACAAAGAATACGCCGCCTGTTTACCCAGATTTAGTTTTTATGCTGGTCCAAGTTAGATCGTATAGACTATACGGGAATCAGCCTGTTATTATATTTTTGGAACCGTCTCACATAACCGAAAAGATAGTTCGCACCAGCACAGAACAGATCGACACCGTGGAACCGGGCATAACTTCGAAGTCCAGGATTGCCAAACACGTATTTTTCCTGAGAGCATTGCTGTTTTTGTGGAACGGATTGCGGAACGTTATGAATATTTTAATGCTATTGTGGAACGTATAGTGTGAGGTTAGTTATAACGTTAAGTTGGTTTATCGTATTTGTTGAGATAACGTATCATTTACTACTATCTGAGAAAGTAAATTGAATCTGAATTGGAATTGAATTTTTTGTTTTTCTGAAAATGTGTTGCTACGAATACATCCAATCATCCAAAACACCCGATCCTGGAATTTTTCTGTGCATACTAATACTCTCAAATAGGTAGTTTCAAAGTTTACAGGTTTTTTATTCAATATCTCAAAATAACGTTTTTGTACTTGTATAATTTTCGAACTCACCAATTCAATTGGTTTTATTACGGAGAAAATTTTACGGTAAAAGACACGAAGCAAAAAAATTGCCGGTGCGATCTGTGCAAGCAAATATCATGCTGCAAGTCCACAGTTCCTAATTTAAAATAGCAAATTGAACGAAGACATTCAACTATAAACTTAAAGACACATTTCAAAAAATGAACAGATTAATGTAAAAAATAAATTAATAAAAAAAATCATTATTTATCATCACTATTTCTACCATAATCATTGCGCATTTTTAATAAAAAATTATAAAGGTGCATGTTACTTTTATGACAGGATTTTGGAACCTATTACCAAAGTGGAACTGTAACGTTACAGAAAAATAACGGTTTAGCACACCTCTAATGCGAAGACACACATGATTGATTGTGCAGTACGTGCAGTGCTGCCAAAGTTGCCCACTAAATCGCAACTTGGGGGATCAAATTTGCTAAAATGCGAGTAAAATTTTTGAGCGATAAAGATGAAATGTCCAAAAGTGGTTAGCGCCGCCAAGTCTTCTTTGGGCGACTTTTTATTTGTGATTAGGCGACCTTCTTTACCTAAACCGTGACAACACTGAGAACGCGATTTACGTTCTAACCATAAATATATCATGTGAAAATATAGTTCTACCGGCTATTGCGCTTAATACAGAATGATTCAAAATTGGCTTCATACCTCTGGGGGTGTTGTCTGGAGGTGTTTACGGAGTACAGGAAAAATAGTTTAAAAAATTAATGCCCGAGTGTTCGTGTAATCACGTTATTGTTCACTCTTCGCAGCATTAATGTGCTCACATTTTGAGCAGCTTCTCGTATTCGGTTAATTAACTCCTGCTCAATTTTTACCGGTATTCATAGACCCGAGATTTAATGTGACCTTGTGTCCTCTGTATCTTACATACATGGTAGGGATATACTCTTCCTCGGGACAAATGCTTCCTATTCTTAACAAAAGCTATCTACCTGTAACCACTTGTTAACGACAACAAACATCGTTGCCGCTTAGAATTTTCATCATAAAATTGTAGAAGAGTACTTTTTCAATATCAAAAATGTTCATAATTTTAACAAAGATATTCATTTTTCTTTTCGAATATATTCCTATAGGCACCAATCAATCATGGGAGCATTTCAAAATAATACTCAATAACAAAGTTGAAATTCGATTTTCAAGTCTAGAAATTTTCGAAAAATGTTTTTCAAATTATTTTCTCGTACTCCCCACGGGATCCCCTAAAACCCTTTAAAAAAATGACGCCAATTTTGAATCACCCTGTATCACCATAAATAATCAAGAAACATTACGTTAATTTATTAGAAAGACCACTTTCAATTGGGTGAAATCAGGTTACTGGAATTGCTACTACCAATAACACCTATTATTAAGAAGCATTATAATGCATATACAGGTTGTGCCAATGAAAAGTTTTCACTTTTGTTTTTTAATTGTTGCGTTTTTGATTTAAAGGGAACAACTTTCTGCTATACTTTCAACAGTCTAAAAGCTCGTTCACACGGTGACATTAATGTCGTGACATCTAATGTCGTCTACAACGGTGTCATTGTCTGAACAGTTGAAGGTCACAGTGTCACGACGTTAGTGTCACATGTGAAAATGGTTTGATATACGTCACCGTGACATTGGCTGCTGTCACGGCATTAGACATCACAACGTTAATGTCACCAGGTGAACGAGCTTTAACTTCAACCCTTATACAGTGGTGACAGTTACCCCTAAGATTTCTAATGTGCCGGGGGTCACACTGCCGCATTGTGTACTTTATTTTGCCCAGGTATTTTCGCCCTCTTGTTCTTTATACAACTCAAAACCCGTCTGAAAACGTCACGCTGTAACACATTTTCAAAATTCTCTGAAAAAGCATTGTGCTTCCAGTTTCTGATAGATCTCAAACCGTACAGTTTTCATGATTATTTGAATACGTTTGAAAATACGATTTTTATGTATGTAGTGCTTTTGTATGTGTGCTATTAAGTTTGGAATGGTTGTATGACGTCAATTCATTTTATTTTTGTTTTATACATTTACATTAATCAAAGTGATTTGAAATTGAGGAAAGATATAAAAAACATCACTTACCTCATCAGCTTTTGATCGGCTTCGTCTTTCTTGGCACGTGTATCTTGTAATTCTCTTCTCAGTTCTAAAGCCTCTCTTTCCAAATCCAAAACTTGACGAGCAGATTTGCTCTTTTCTCCTGAAGTATTCAAACTTGAAGTATGTAAGGCTTTCACAGTGTCATCAGATCTGAAAATTCAAAGTAATATTTCAGAAATGTATAAGTTAATGTAAAGAAATACATATATGTACATACACACAGTGAGCCGCAAATGTAGTGCTTATTTTTATTTTTATATAATGCGTTATTATTATTTAGTTATAACTTATATGCAGAGAATGAGATGCATGATAAATGAGCAAATAAACGGCGAAAAACATGAATTTTTGGCCTAATATTGTACCTAAAGGTGTGATATTCAAATGTTCTTTATCGTGTGAAAACAGTCAGTATTTCCTCAACCGCACGTTTCTAACTGAATTGGGTTTTCAATTCTGTTTCGAAGTTATAAAAACAAGATGTGACTCAAATGATTCTCGAAAAAGGGTAATTTTTAAGTCGATTTTGCAATTAAAAAAAACGAGCAAATAGACATTTTTCTGGAAATCAGCTATAGCAGTAGACCGTTAAAATTCGCTGAAAATACCAGAAAAGCAACAACCAAAGCAAAAGGGCAATCATGCTATGTCCTTTAAATTCTGTTTGTACAATCGCTGTGCCTGTCGGCTGCAGGAAAGTATATGGGCCGCGATAAGACATGATCCAGCGCTATCGCAGGAGACCGGCGGTCGCAGGACGTGGTCCCAGATGATAATAAAAGGATCCGCAACAGCCGAAGAACGTTGCGATTTTTTAAACAAGGGGATATGTGCACTGCGATTGTGTGTATGTGCATGTACGAGCTGATAGGTTTTCAATATGCTTTAGGTGAGACAATGATTGAGTATGCGATCAAGGCGAATCCGTCAAATCAATTAATTTCTCCAGTCGATAAGTAATACGATATCTAACTTCGACCAGAAAACAATTAATATTTATAGTAATAAAAAATAATTAATATACAAGGTGTTTAGGTAAACAAGTTTAGGTATAGGACCCTAAATTCAACAGGACTCGAGGATTTTTATAGAAATCGTCGCTATTAATATTGATTAGTCCAATCGCAAATTTCTCAGAAACTCTTAAGTTTAGGTATAGCACATGTTACCTGAATCATACTTAGAATTCAAAATTGAAATAAAAGGCAGGTGCTTCTATTTGAAAATAATGAATTGATGTTAGTAACTTATTATTGGATCACCCTGTATAAATAAATTTGGTGTCAGAAAATAAAAATTGACGAGTACGAGGTTTTTTTCCAAACAACAGTCCGCTGAATTTTAAATGAATTTAGAGATTACTTCTGAGACTCACTGTATAAATAGCTGCATTTTTATGCGTTTTATTGCTTCATAATTTTTATCTACTTTACTTCATAAGTTCCCTTCACAACATCAGTTTGCATTGTTTAGAAAAATGTTTCGATCTCATATATCTGCTTAATTTTAAGGGAACGATTCATGGCGAGAGATTGAACGGTAGAAGAAAAGTCCTTTCTCTTGCAAAAAAATAAGTCCAATGCTGTCTTTCGGTTAGCAAGACCAAGACTTTTGAAACAGTCTTACGATATAAGGTCATTCGATATTGAACCATATTAAATATGACAACATTGAACAGTTTTAAACGCTTAACATATCAACGATTCACTTTAAGTGAGAAAACATAAAATGAGGAATGAAAGCTTTGAACAAGTGGAACAAAACAAACAACAATATGATAAACAGGGCTTAACATATTTCAGATGTAATTGATTCCAGATATATTTCTTTTTCTTCTAGATTTCTTAAATCGAGGCGTTGTTGGTACGAATATTAATTAACTGTTACCTTGAAATTGTAGTATGTATAAATTACCAAAGAAATAAATGTTGTTTATTCACATTATATTAAACAGTGAAACCTCAAGTAGTAATTAAAAACCGCTGAACAGTTTACAATATACACTTTAATAATTATTTTTCCAATGTCCCTTGCGAGAGTTGATGTGTACCTAAACAGTAAGATGACTCAATCCTTGGGAAAAATCATGTTAATTTTTAATAATTGAGTTTGTCCTCATATTTATCTAATGTGTGCGGCGGTAAAAAGCTATAAACCCAATAAAAACATAAAAATATATACACCTTAGATCAAGTTTGTTGTACTTTTGTTGGAATATGTAAATTATACTATACGAAAATATTTATATGAGAGTTGGGTAGATCTTCTGGAGCTTATTAGAGAATGAAAATGTACGCGACAATAGTTTTTAATTATAAAATAATTTACATTTTTGTGTTTTCGAAAACTTCATATTTTTTATTATTTTCATTTATTTAATTATAGGCAGTAGGTACTCAAATAGTAAACAAAATCAAATTATTTTATTGTTTTGAATTGGTTATTTTTTTCTTCTAGTTTCATTATTGTTATTCTATTACCAAATAAATTTTGTTTAGTAGTAGTAAACATCTTTATTTCTAAAAGGCTATCGACCTATCGGTCTTTCTGCCCTTGTTTAATACATGTGGTCTTAATCTAAATAAAAAACAAAGATGAAAATTCTCTTATTCTAGGTTAATAATCTTATTAAATAAACTTTCCAATTCTAATGACAAGAAAAAATAATTTTATTGTCCAGTAGTCAGTTGCGTTTGTAAGTGTTCGAGTAGCATTGATGTAGGGAAACGGAAGCGGGATTGTCTGGTTGGTCTTGTGAGACAAAGGGAATTCAGTATGGTCCAGTTGTAGGGGTTGTTTGTCCATTTTGTCTGTAGATGTATGAGTCTTTCCGAAATCTTTGTCATGTTTGTGCGTTCGTATAGTAGTTGGGTGGAGGGGTTGTGTAGTGGGTTTTGGGGGTGTCTTATTCGTGTTATTAGTCTTAGTGCAATTTGTTCTGTTGTTTGTATATAACGTTTTGTCCTTTCTGTTCCGTTGGTCATGAGTATATGTCTATTGTCTAGCAAGGGTCTACAAATAGCTTTATATATTTTGGTGGAGGTGTTTGTGCTAATTCCTCTGTCTTTGTAGGTTAGTGATCGGAAGTGTTTTGTTCTCTTTATTGTTTCTGCCCTTTTGTTTAATTTTACGCCTTATTTAAAAACATGACCCTGCTCATAATTACGATTTATCAAAATTTGAAAAAATTGTAAATAAAATTAACGGGTTTCAGCGTTTTTCGAAAATATATCTGGTTATGAAATTATACAGGTATTTCGTTATTTTTGCCCACACTGTATATAAAGAGCCTTCGTCATTAATTCATAGTTAAAAAATATATACAGGGTGAGATTTTTTCGATGACCAGTACAGGGATCTTCGGAACTAGAGCAGTTACGAAGAAGGTCAAATGGACAAAGAATTGTAGTTTTGCATGCTCTACTCGAAACCAATTTTATTTTTGTAAAATTTGACAGCTGTGAAGAGATATTTGGGAAAAACTTATTTATGGTAAATTTTTAAATTACTCCTAGTTCCGTTGATATTAATTTGATAGGAAAACATTAAATAGAAAACTTATAGGAAATTGAATTTTAAAGAAAATGGCATAAGACATTTCTCCAAAATAACTGTCATTTTTGACATATGACACAAATTTGAGTTTTTTTAAATGGCAACCATACTTGATTATTACTTTATCGAATAGAGCATTTTATTACGATTTCTGTGATATATCATACGTTAGGTTTTTTTCGAAAATAAAGTGCCTGCGAACAATTTATACTTTTTCAATTTAGTTGATCGAAGTTAGCCATGGAAAATAGTATAAGACATAGCATTGTTTCCATAGAAACAGATAATAACATCACCTTTCAATTTTTGACATCCAAGTTTAAATTCAACTTAGAAATCTAAGTTAGTTTTATTGGAAAAATGAATTATTCCAATCAAGAAAAGCGCGACATGATTGAAACCTACATTAGATGTAATAAAAATGCTGGACGAGCCTCTGATTACTATTTTGAGAGGTATTTTGACCGTCCTTGAAAACATTCAAGCGATTATACGACAATTTGGGCACTTATGGAAGTTTTACGCAGCCAAGAAATGAAGGTAAATTAATAAATGAGGCTGTGGAAGTTAATGTCTTGGCCATTGTAAGCCAGAATCCACAGACTTCAACCAGAGAGATCGCAGCAGAATCCGGGACTTCCCAAAGCACCGTGATGAGAGTTTAAAAAAAACACACATTCCATCCGTATAAATTATCAGTATAGTCCAGTATATCAGTATCCCAAACCTTACATCCAGGGGATGAGGAGCTGCGTGTGAATTTTTGTACATGGTTCCGAAACAAATGCCAACAAGACATCCAATTCCCTTATAAAATATTATGGACCGATGAAACTCAATTTACAAATTGTGGTATGTTTAATCGACACAATGAACTTCTTTGGAATCAAACAAATCCCCATCACGTTGAGCAAAGGAGACCACAAATTAAATTTGGGTTTAACGTTTGGAGCGGAATGGTGGGTTCAAAAATTCTTGGACCATTTATTTTTGAAGGCACGTTAAATGGGAGTCGGTATCTTCAATTCCTTCGGAACAACCTGGATTTTATGTTGGACGACTTAGATTTAGAAACATGGCGTAATGTGCAATGGCTTTAACATGATGGCGCTCCTCCCCATAATTTTTCCCAAGTGCGGAATCACCTGGACGTAACATTTCCTGGGGCTTGGATTGGACGAAACAGCCATGTTTTATGGCCACCTCGATAACCGGATCTTTCACCTTTGGATTTCTTTTTGTGGGGAGCCGTAAAAAAGATAGTTTACAAAAACAAATATTCTCATTTAAATGCACTTAAAGAAGCTGTTGTTAGATCATTTGAAAATATTGCTGGTCACTCCGCAAGAAAAGCAACTTATTCAGTTTTAGAGCGATGCAATGTTTGCATTAATAATAATAGTGGACTTTTTGAAAATGTTTTACAATAAAAATTAAAGTGTCTAGAGTTAAATTTTAATTATTATTGGTATGATTTGATTTTTATAATAAACACTTTAAATGAGCAGCCGTCTTAATTATAATAAAGTTATTGCCAACTTTAACGTAGTTGTCAAAATAAATACTGAAGCATCCTGTTATTATTTGTTGCTATGGAAACAATGCTGTATGTCTTATACTATATTCCAAGGCTAACTTCGATCAACTAAATTGAAAAAGTATAAATTGTTCGCAGACACTTTATTTTCGGAAAAAACCTAACGATGTGATATATCACAGAAATCGTAATAAAATACTCTATTCGGTACAGTAATAATCAAGGATGGTTGCCATTTAAAAACACTCAAATTTGTGTCATATGTCAAAAATGATAGTTATTTTGGAGAATTGCCTTATGCCATTTTCTTTGAAATTCAATGTCCTTCAAGTTTTCTATTTAATGTTTTCCTGTCAAATTAATATCAACGGAACTAGGAGTAATTTAAAAATATACCATAAATAAGTTTTTCCCAAATATCTCTTGACAGCTGTCAAATTTTAGAAAAATAAAATTGTGTTCGAGTAGAGCATGCGAAACCACAATTCTTTGTCCATTTGACCTTCTTCGTAACTCCTCTAGTTCCGAAGATCCCTGTACTGGTCATCGAAAAAAACTCCCCTTGTATGTAAGGTATGTATCCGGTATCTACCCTATAGAATGTACTACAATATATAGTTAGGTATGTTTATGAAATTATATACCTGGGATCATTTTTATCGCATTTTATAAAACATTTGTAGTGGCGTCGATTTACCAATTTTTAGTTGGAATATTTAGCTGCACTAATAACAAAAAATGGACAAGATATTTGAGAACGGTGTTTTGTGGTTTCCAGAAAAAAATTATTTGTTTCCAAGCGCTAGGAATTGTATTTCTGTATACAGCACTCACTCGTGCTTGTTTGTATCTAGGAAACTTATTAACATAATCCAGGATAAGATAGCACTACTACATATTTAGAACAAATCGATTCAGACTAATAATAGAATAATCTCATAATCTATTCTAATAACGTTAACACTAATAATAGTCTTCAAGGGCTAATATCTTCAAAAAATGAACAAAAAATATCTCCTACTCTCGAATCCAACCTCAACCAATATGCATATGAAATGCAGTGACGCCAATTTTCCAATATAAGTAAACTTAGCTTTATAGAACATTCTACTACCTCACGATTTGTAAAATACAAACCTCTTGTTGCTGCTAACTGTTAAACTCCTCAATTGTTCTTCAAGCTTTGAAATTCGGTCGCTGTCCCTATTTTTCTCTGTGACTAGGTTTAGTTGATTCTGTAAAAAAATGATGAATTTATTAACACAAACTAGTTATTATTTAGCAGAAAGTGAACTTTTGAAATGAGTTTCAAATTTCAATTTAACGATATGACCCATAAAAACTGGAATACGCTCAATTCTTCATTCGGCTTATAGAATTTTAAAAGAAAAAACAAAAACAAACTACATAAGCGAATTTCCCAACCACCAGGTTTTAGCTTGCTAACTTTAAAATTTTGCAAATTTGAAAGACCGTTAATTTGGTTAAAAGTTACAAGAAATATAAATTATATAAAATAATTGATTTACGAATGCTTCTAATGAAGACATTAAAACCAAAATGGTGGACCCGGCATATGATAAATCTTACACAAGTACCCCCAAATACTGAAATAATACACCCAATAAAGGGAGCGGGATCGGACACAGCGGGATGCCTCATCGTGCGGCCAATCTTCGTGTTTGCCTCCGGGAGCCCCGTTGTGCGACTGCAAGGCTCGGGTTACACCGCAATCCGATACCCGGGGCGAACCCATGGCGACCTTAATGGCTTTTTACTTAACGTGAGAGGTCTAATTTTAACTGCCTATAGCGACCGAAATCTACCCGTTATTGGGTGGGATCGAAAAACCTAATTATCAGCCTATAATGCTTAAGGAAGGAAAATGTTTCGTTTATTTTTCAAACTTATTAACTGGGTTGGAAAATCCAAAATAACCTGAAGTGAACGTCGTAAAGGCTAAACAATACAGGCAATCATTTTTAAACATTGCCATATCGTCACCCTAGAGTTACACTGTTGTATGTTACAATTTTCTTGATTTTGAGTTTTCAGTGTAAAATAGTTGTATGTGTACATCCTTAAATTTATATCACCAGAAATACATAGTTGTATCGAGAGTACCTTGGAATTACAAAGTGGTATGTGACACATACAACTTTGTAACAGCAGAAACGAAACAGATATTTAATAAACACGACATACAACTTTGTCATACTCAAACGAGACCTTCTGCATAGCGTGTCGTGCAATAAACAGAAGAAATAGAATAAACAAACATTTTGCTTAAAAAATCACTTAAACGAAACAGAGTGAGAAAACCGGAAACGTGGAAATGTAACGTGAGAAAAGCTGCTCACGAGGCTGGTAAGGAATATGTTTCAATTAGAAAGAAAGTAGTTCCCGAGAAGCGTATAAAGACAATGAAAGAAAAAGAAAGAAAAAGAAAATTACTGAAGACGAAAGAAAAAGCATTTTTAATAAGTATTATACTTTCAATGAACATGGCAAAAGACTTTTTATATTATCTACAACAAAAAAATGTTGACAAAACATTGAGCGTCACAGAAAAAAAAACCGATGCGAATAGTAGAAGAAAACAGTCATTTGCGTATCATTTTCAAATTCGAAGTGATCAAATCCAACTATGCGAGGCATTTTATCTAGGAACTCTAGCTATCAGTCAAACTCCGGTGTATTCCGCCCATTCCAAGATAGACATCTCAAATATACCCGATACGCCAAAAGTCGGCAAACATATTAAACATAAAATACCTGATGAGGACGTCAATTTAGTGAAACAGCACATAGAATCTTTCCCCAAAGTCGAGTCGCATTATTGCAGGGCTAACACACAAAGGGAGTATCTAGATTCTACACTCAGTATAAACAAAATGTACGGTCTCTACGTTGAAAGTTGTATCGCTGCTCATAAGAATGCTGTAAAACAGTCTTTTTACAGAAATATATTTTCTACAGAGTACAATTTATACTTTCATCGTCCAAAAAAAGACAGGTGTGACGCCTGTGAAGAGGTAAAATTAAAGAAAATTGAGAATACTCTAAGCGAAGAAAAGGCTAAAGAATATGAGAACCATGTAAAAGAGAAAACTGCAACGAGGAATGAAAAAGAAAAAGATAGAGAACGTAAAAATATCCCATTTTTGGTGTTTGATCTGCAAAATGTTCTGCCGTGTCCCCAAGCCGAAATTAGCAACTACTATTATAAAAGCAAACTTAATGTATATAATTTAACGGCAATATTGTCAAGTACAAAACAAGTCTACTGTGCTGAGTGGCATGAAATGTTAATGGGTAGAGCTGGCAATGACTTAGCTAGTGCATTAGTTAAAATTTTGGAAGCGGTCTTTGCAGACAACAAAACTTTAAAGTTTAATACTTTGGAGTGACAGTTGCGTACCACAAAATCGTAATTCCCTTATGTCCTATGCTATAGCATATTTTTTACAAACGAACCCTTCAATCCAGTCTATAACTATGAAATTTTCAACTCCGGGACATTCATGTGTCCAGGAGATAGATTCCGTGCATAGCTGCATTGAGAGGGTTTTAGCCAAAATTGAATATTTTTCACCAGTGTCACTTTTAAGAATTCCTCTAAAGATTAATTCTGCTAAGCCTTACAAGATTATACAGATGCGCACAGAAGACTTTAAAGATTATAAATCATGTACCTCTGCTTTTAATTATAAAGTTATACCTTTTTCAAAAGTAAAAGCTCTAAAATTTTTTAATTCTTTTACCGAGGTAGAGTATCAAGTAACACACCAATTACTAAATTGAGAAAAAAGTTTCAATAAGACCATTACAAAAAACCAGGTCATTAAATGTAATACTAAAAGCCCCAAAAGTTATAAAAGAAAAAAATCTCTATCCGCAGAAAAAGTTAAATATCTACCCTTGGATGCCACAAGTAGACAAAGAGTACTTTGAAGCAATATTGCCAAAATAATATAAGATCTTTTTCCAATTTGTTTAAATCGTTTGTTAGTTTGGGTCAGTTTAATATATTTCGGTAATATGTATATGTTGGTTAAGCTTAAATGAATGTGTTACAAAGTTGTATGTGGCATTTTATTAAAAATACATACCTTTTTTGAGATAACAATGTTGTATGTGTTATTTTCAGCACAAAAAAACTGTAATCTAACAACTTTTTAATTTTTTTTTATGAAATCCGTATAATAATTGAGTCAATTTTAATAATTAATTATTACAATAACATTACTTGCAGTGATAGAGGTATGACATAATGTGAAAATTTTCTTTTTGCCATATCTCAAAACGAACATTTACGCACATACAGCAGTATAACTCTAGGGGGACGATATGTTGAAGATCCAAATGGCCATTCTTTAAATAACCTGATTTATAACATCCAGGGTTAGATAGATAGAAGCTATTAACAGTTGAAAATTTAATTTCAACTTTGTTATTAAGTATTATTCCAATGTATTCCTGGGTTTCAGTCAATTTTATTGTTTATTATTTAAAATGTTACAAATACGTTTCGGTGTCTTTATCCACCATCATCAGTTTGTCTAAAATATATATTTACAGTTATCATCAATTTAAATAGAAAACTTTCACCAAAATTCACATATTAAAATACAAATCACACACATATTAAAAAGTACATCAAAAACATTGGTTTTCAGGTGATGAGTCAGGACAAACATGTCTGGGAAAAGACTAGAATCTATTGTTTAGAGATCTAAATTTAAGTTACGTATATAGTTGCTTCTACCTTCACATTTGACTGGTCACTGAATTTTCCATATTTTACTCGATATCAAGCGAGCGAAACAAAAACTATAGGAGCGAAACAAAAAAATAGGAATTAAGTATTATGTTGAAGTGGTCCCATGTTTGATTGATAGTCTATTGGAATACTTCAGCATTCAAAATGAAAAATTCGATCTTTACTTCAAATTATGAAATTTTTTGAAATTAAAAAAGTACTATTCTACAATTTTTTGATGACAACTCAAAGCGGCAACTATGTTTTTGTTTTTATCAGGTATTCACATCAATAACAAGCAATTGTCAAATTGTGACTTAGTTTGAAGCTTCTTTCACAAAATGTACACCAATATCGAATATGCGGATATGCTATTAGTAACATAGCAGAAGCTGTAAGAACTTACGCCAACAAAGGGCTAGAGACACTGGACTATTGGCTCCAGGAATTGAGGCAGATAGTGGACGACCAAGAGGTGTTCGGGTTCCAGACATAGAGGAACAAGTACTGGAGATAATTCCACTAGACCCTTCCAGGGGTACTCGGAGCATTGCAACAACTGACACTTTCGCTGGCAACCGAGGAAGGGGTACATCCCTACCATGTATGTAAAATACACGAACACAAGAACACATTAAATTTCATGTCTACTGAACACCAGTTCAAATTGAGCACGATTTAATTAACCGAATACGAGAAGCTGCTCCAAATGTGAGCCCAGACTGCTGCCAAGAGTGCAAAACAAGTTTAAAGTGATGACCACCAATCACCAAAATGTTTATCTTATTTGTAGGTTACTGACTTTCTTCCTCTTCACTTACCATGGGATTAATCGTAAATAGATCATTAATCTATAACTTTTTATACGAGGTATTGTTGAAATCCGTTGAATTTACCGGTTTCCCTAACCTATTTAATTTTCACTTGAACTTCTGATATTTAAGAAGCAACAGGTATTTACGTAATGTTAATGAGGCAGATTAGCTTGAAAAACATTGATGCATAATTTCTGATCTAGTTTTTCGCAAATACTTATAGTTTACATTTTAGGAGAGATGTTGGACTAAGACATAAATCGGTAACAAAAACAGACATAACTTGCACTATTGGGCGGCAGAAAATCCTTACTGGATCAGACCTGTGCCAAACCAAGATCCCTGGTCCCTTAATGTGTACACCAACTTTTTAAGAAACAGTTTACCCTAATTATTGAACCAGAACATGAATGTGTGATTTCCGTTCCGACCCGTTATCATTTAGATGAAATATTTCTAAACAGATGGATTGGTCGTAGTGGTCCGGTCAACTGGCCTGCGCGATCTCTAGATCTGGCGCCGCTTGATTTTTTTGTGGGCTTTTATATAAGATAAAGTGATGACCACTGAACCACCTGACATGCTGCCGCATGAGCAGTTTGGGTTCCGTGGTAAACACTCCACGGTACTCCGTGGAGTAAACACTCCACGCTGCTCAGGATCGTTGAAAGATGTGCCAAGGAAATAAACCAGAAGAGGACAACCGGCATCCTATCTCTGGACGTCGAAAGAGCCTTCGACAGAGTGTGGAGAAAGAGACTCACCTACAAAATACTGGAAACAGTTATTAGTGAGAAAATGTGCCAGTTAATCGACAGCTATATTTGCAGAAGGACATTCAGCGTCAAAGTAGGGAACTGCAGGTCAGAAGATAAAAGCACAGAAGCTGGAGTGCCGCAAGGAGCGGTACTCTCCCCGATGCTATACAACATCTTTACTAGCGACATCCCCCGGACCGCCAATACGACCCTGGCTCTCTTTGCGGACGACACAGCTCTGCTGTCATCTTCGTGGCACAAAGAGCAAGTGCGTCGAAACCTGCAACTTGCCATGAATGAACTGCAAAAGTGGTTCATCAAATGGAAAGTGAAGGTGAACGCAACAAAGAGCCAGGCCATCCTTATTGGAAGGAAACAAGACAGGATTGATGGAAATATCAATCTTGACGGAGAAGAGGTCCAATGGGCAAGTAATGTCAAGTATCTGGGTGTTATTTTAGATCAGAGGCTGACCTGGAGGCAACATGTGCAGACAGCGATCAACAAGGCAAGGGCTAGAGCGGCAACGCTGTATCCACTGCTGAACCGAAGAAGTCAGATGAGTGTGAGAAATAAGCTGCTACTCATCAAAAGTGTCATCAGGCCGTCCATGACGTATGCCTCCACAGCGTGGGAATATGCGTCAGAAACCTACCTGAGGCAGCTCCAGGCCACAGAAAATAAACTTCTGCGGATGGCCATAGATGCTCCCTGGTTTGTACGTAATAGTCAAATTTACAGGGACCTAGAGTGGGAGCCATTGAGAGACTTACTGAAAAGAAAAGCAGCCACGACCTTTGAAAAGGCCGAAAACCAACCCTTTGAGGAGCTACGAAATGCCGTAGATTACTCCCCAGAGGACAATGGGCCCAGGAAAAAGAGTCCCAGACACCAGATGGCCCAATAGGGCAATAAATAGGTACAACAGTAATCTATAGAGTGCTGTAAGTGTATAACTTTTTAAGATAGTGTGTTAAAAGTAGTATTGAGTAGTGTAGTGCTTGTGTCAAATTAGAAAGATGCCCATTCTAGCAGTTAGCTAGCATGGAGAAAATGAGAGGTGAAGGCATACGGATGCCAGAGCTGAACCATTCTTAAAGAAGACCACAAGTTTTAAAGGATAACTCCCGGAAACTTGCAGTCAAAAAACGGGGGTTTTTTAGTTGGTAGAAATCCAACACTACCTGGTGTCACGGGACACTGGGTGTCTTCGAGAAGATTTCTATCCTCCAGCCGCCGCCGGGCAAACAAAAAAAAACTGCACCCACCACATCAGTTGATATGAAGGAGAGAATTCGCTCTGCCTGCTTGTTAGTAACACCCGAAATGTTAGCGCGAGTGCAAAATTCTTTAAAAAAAAAGTAGTAAAGTGTTGTTGTAAAAAGTAGTTGAAGGCCGGCAAACATTTTTTGAAACATCTCCAGAAACATAGTTGATTACTATTAGTCGGGTCCTAATTTAATAAATTGATTTTTTTTTAATTTATATTGCACGTCATTATTCTGAAACTAAGTGATCAAATGACATAAAAATTTGTACACATACATGGTTTCGTATGTTCACAATAAAAAATATATCATTCCATTTAAAATTTTAATGTTGCCTTTACCTCTCATAGAGGGCGCTTGAGTAGAATAATAAAACATATGTTAAAATTCGTCCTCCTACCTATTTCTTATTTTCCCAAAATTTTATAAATATATTTGAAACCGTTTCTGAGATATAGCCTTGTAACACTTTAAAAAAACTCACCCTGTATAATGTGCATGCCATATGAAACCGGAAGACAAAGAATCAAGTCAATCTTCAAAAGTTCCTTCTGGAAGTCATTGAATGTACAGCAGTAATGAACGAGTAGAATAGACGACAGAAATGTCGGCGGTGATTAGATGTTTTAGCGTGCAATCATGTGGGCGAGACTCCGATACATCCCAAAGCGCCAGAACACTAGCTCCGGATGGTGCATAAGAGCGTATTTCCCAAACCACGTTGATAACAAAAATAAAACGCGTCTCGCTTCAGTTCTAAAACGTAGATTTTGACTAATTCACATATTTCTTGATTTTTGCAATATTAATAAAGTGATGGTCTCTCTCTTTCAGTGTCTTTTGCGTCCTCTGCACACGTACCTTTTTTATTTTATGTCGAACACTAAGCAGTTTTTCTTTAGCCAATTGCGCTGCGCCTAATTCATGCGAAATTTGTGAATATTTACAATATCAGGTATGAACTAGAGTCGTTGCACCACAATATGGCTCTATCAGAATTTAAATTTTCAATTGCACTTTTTATTAAACGCGGAAGACCAAATTTTTCAAAATTTAGTAGACGTTTGCGAATAATTTTAATGAAATACCAAAAGTAATGTATCCACTTTTACCTACACTATACTGTATCCCAGTGGTTCCCAATACTGGGATACTGTAGCCCAGTGGTTCCCAAACTTTTTTGGCCCACCGACACCTTTTCATAGTCAAAACTTTCTTATGGACCCCGGGTAAAAAACTACATAAATGCATAATACAAAACTTCAAAATTTAACTTTGATGTCTTTGAACGTAAAAAAACATTTTGTTGAAGAAGTATTTATTGAAATTATAACTTTGTTTTAACATACAAAAGAAATTAATGACTTGGATGAACTTGATGGGATGTTATGAGTTTATTTATGTTCGGCTCCATGTTTGTGAGTTGCAACCGCAAATCCTCACTAGTACTAATTTCGAGTCAGTTTTTTTTGTGACGAGGCTCATAACGTTACCGAATGCACGTCATACCAAATAGGATAACGAAAAAGCAATCAAAAGCTTCTGTACAATAACCCATAATGCCGGATATAAATTGGGATCTGTTTTTGTAACCAGAAATATTTGTATCCTTGTTTAAACATTGGTTTCAGCTCCTCGTTTGTGGATAAAATTAAATAAGTTGCTCCTGTATTAGTACGTATTCATGTACATTTGTGCTGAGTTTGACTACTTGCAAAAGGATCCTATTCTATAATTTTATATTAAACATTGCGCGGACCCCCTGGCGTTGGTTCAGGGACCCCAAAATCGATTAAAATTTTCCAAGAACCCCTAGAACAATCCCAGGGACCACTCTGGGAACCACTGCTGTAGCCTCATCAATAGAACAATTATCTGTTAAAATATTACGTACTTATGTTTAGAAATAGCCATTCCAAAAACAGAAATGTACCTATATTTTACATGAAGTATCAAATATCAACTGATACTGAAAACGCATACTTAGAAATACATGCATTTAGAAAGTATGACGAGTGACTATATTTTCTTGGTGTTTAATAAGGAAAATAAACTAATACTAATAATAAATAAGGCTGTAATTATTATTCCCTTAAGTTTTTTACCTACGGTATTCTTCGTGGGTGGTACGGATTTCACTTTGTGATAAAATCATAAAAGGTAAATAAAATTCTCTACTAAAAGTGCGAAATGCCATCTAATGTGGGTGAACGTGGTATTTCCGGGATAAGGGTAGGTATTCTTATACAATGACCATATAATTTGGGATATGGTGCTAAAAATAGCAAGCTCGTGCGGTGAGCCGCAAAATTAACATGCTCAAATGCAGTCAAAAAATCTTAACGTATCCTTATACAGGATGGTTCATTGGTAAGTGTACATAATTTACCTGCAGGTGTAGGTCACTGAGCCGGATAGATATCACCCACCATTAGTGGGTCAGTAATCTTTATTTATTAAGATACAGGGTGTTTTATTTATTTTCCTTATTAACCGTTAAGCTCTATTTTTCGAACGGGTACATATTAAAGATTTAAATTTGGTGTGTATATTTCAAGCAATCAACTATAAAAACTTATAAATTGAGGGAAATCAAAAAGATTCTCCGGACTAATCAAATGGGTTTAATTTTCAAATTTCAAAAACAACACCCAGAAGACTAAATCCATCGCTTACATTTTAGTGAAAGACTGCTTCCCCATGCTGAACCCAAGAAATCTAAATACATTTTTTTTCTCGGATGAAGCGCAGTTTACAACGGATGGTATGTTCAACTTCAGAAACTCACATATTTGGGCACAAGATAACTCACGTTTTATAAGACAGTCACAGCATAAATTTTCCGTAAATGTTTGAAATACCGCTTCATTCTTCCCAATAAACTAACATATGAAATTACCGGTCATGTCAAAAAACGAAAATATTGAGAAAATATTTTTTCAACACGATGGAGTTCCTCCACATTGCAGATTAGTTGTGAGAATTTTTCTGAACCAAAACTTTCACCTTGGACCTTTGGACCTTATCCGTGGCCACCCAAAAGTCCAGATTTCAATATTGTAAATTATTACGTTTGAGGATAATTCAAGGCAATTGTTTATGCTGAGGAAATTAACAACAGGGAGGACCTGTGAATAATGCCGTATAATATGGAAACGCTGTTAACAATTTGCTGTAAAAGCTAGGAAATTTATTAACAGTTTGAACAACATTTGCATACAATTTTACTCACAATTTATAAACTTTTGAATTTTCTAAAAATAACTTCTAAAATCTGATTTTTGCGTGAATAGTTGTACCTGACGTAAAATGTACATAAAAGTGTGAAACAATCCTGTTTAATTAAAGTAATATAAAAAAACTCAAAAAACTATAAATAATGTGCTTTATTTGTCTTAATTTCGTTGCGCTTTTCAAATCTCACTATAGATTTTTTGTAATTTGTTATACAGGATGCTGCTTTTGGCATTTAAAAAATAAGCCTTTTGTTCAGTTCGGTCCTGCACTGAGTTCGCACAAGTTTTGGTGAGAAATTGGTATAGCCGACTGCTTGAAACTCACACTCCAACTTTTTTTTTGTATCTAATGGTTTTTATTTACAACTAATTTATATTTTTTAAACGTTTTTTCGTACACTCAGATAGTCCCCGGTTACTTCCATAAAAGACTAACATGCAATATGAATAACCTTCTATGTAATAATTTTGAAATATATCATTGACAAAGTAAAGAATTATCGCATGTTAATTATAATATTTAAATTGTCCTATTATGATGTAATCAATGAGAAAGAAAGAAATAATTAGGTTAAGTAATACACAACTTTTACAGAAGATACAGGCTGAACCAACATTAAACACGTTTGAGGGGGGTATGATTAAATGTTCATTGTTATTTTGATGTCCCTCGGCCACCCATTTGAAATGTATTCAGCAGTAATTCAGTTTGAATGCAAAATACAAAAAATCTCAATTGGTTTCGACAGCAAAAAATTTATATTTTGAATAACTATCAAGAAGTTATACTGATACGCAATTTACAAATTGCCACCTTTACCCTCAGTCATATTAATCTTTTAATCGCTGTCCAATTCTCAATAAAAAGTGTTTACAATCAATCAATACAAGATTCTAGTGACTTATCCGAGATTGTTGAGAGGTGCAGACACTCATCCTGAAAAAACGGACTACCAATTATGTGGGCAGAAATTGTAGAAAAAAATTATTAAGCCATATTTACTTGCCAGGAAATCTTATTGTAAAATCATGCAATGAGTCTTGAAAAAGTACATTTTTTATCCTTACATTAATCCATCATAAACGGTAAGTCACTTTTCATTGGTTTTCAAGTATTAATACTTTATAAAAGAATATTTCTGTGTTGGAAAAGTTTTCCGCTATACAGGGTGATTTAAAATTGGGATCATTCCTCTAGCGGTCTTGTCTAGCGGGTATGCAGAGAAAAAATGGCAAAAACTTAATTCTCGGTAAAAACGAAGATTTCCCAAAAAACTAAATCACAAATGTTGCAACCCAAGATTTCTCAATTTCAGACAATTTCAAGACTCTTTCACAGAAGAATTTATTTGCTAATAAGAAACAATGCCCCCTGCGATTTCCGCGCATTTCTCATATAAAAGATTGGACCTCATAAAGTATCTACAAACAACCTCGTAACCCCTTAAAAGATATGATGTCAACCCTGTATGCATTGTTGCTGGAACGGAAGGTCTGTAGCCCTTCTTTAACTGTTACTTGGAGTTATTTCAAAGGTTCCTTATTAAGAAAAAAACCGTGAAACGTTAATTTTTTCTAACCTGATATAAAGAGTGTTATTGCTTCTTCCTGTACGTTAAACCCAAAAAAGCCTTATCAAATTACATCTAAAAATAACGTATTGGTGTGTGATGAAAAACTCTTAATGCATGTTCGACATTGATATACATTTTAAATTCTTAAGACAACCTATTTAAAATTGAGAAATAAAGCATTGACAACGTTGTGTTATATTCATCAAAAAGTATCTACCTGGTTGATAGAAAGAAATGGAAAAGAAAGAAATAAATAGAAAATTTGCCTAAGTTTAACAAAGTTTCCAAGAGTTTTTAATTACTTTAAAATATTGCTTAATAGCATAAGATCTAATATCTTCACGATTATTGACCCAACATTATTTTTTTATCTATTTTTGCAAGGCAGCTTCAGCAAAAATTGATAAGGAATTATACCAATTTTGAATCATCCTACATAGGCATAGTCAAACAAAGTTTTCATTGAAGCATTTGTTGCTCGACTTACATGCATACAAGTTACTACAGATTCATTTCAAACTATTACTACTTCATATGTATACTCACAAAAACTCATTGCCATGCCACACTTAAATATACAACATTAAAAGCCTTCAGGCAAGAAGTTGACATGAAACCCAGTGAAAGGAAAGTATCTTATGAATTGTCGCAATGAATGATAATTATTTTGTGTATTGAGCTTTCTGCTAAGTATTACTTTTAAGAAATTGACATATAAAGGGCAATATTGACCGGAATTAATCAGAATTACTTTTATAATTACACTAATAAAAAGTTCAACAATGCTTAATATCTTGCTAAAATGCAAGTGTTCTCTATATTTGAAAGTCATGCGATTCTGTTGAATGACATTTTACATAAATCAGAAACATATTATTTTGTTATCCATAAAGACATTCTAATATTCAACTACACTTTGGATAAAAATGTATAAAGGGTAAAAAGTTGGGCAAACAATTTAACTCTGAAAAAATCCGGCTTCACAGTTCATAATCTAAAAATGTTTAAGCAAACCGGAAAAGCCGTAAAAAAGTGGTAAAACTGAATGAACTAAATCCACACGCCAATATTACTCTACAAATATAAACAGTGTACTTTATTTTATGTACAAAGCATACATGAAAGGGAGGTGAATTAAGTATGAAGAACAGCACGCTAGAGCCATCTGCACAAGAAACGTAGAACTGAGGCTCTTATCGACCTAGTAAAAGTAAGAGCGTTCTCTAAGGAAAGTGAGTTATTAAAAAAGGTATATGGCTTTTCAAATAAGTTGTCTTTATATTATACCAAGTAAAATGATGACAGGACATGACTATTGATATGGTAGATGGTATGACCTATTATGATACTGAAAAAGCTATTGAAAAATACAATACCAATATAAAAGGTTAGTATGCCACGTCCAAAGTTACATGGAACCAATCTACGAATCCAAATACCGCAGTAAACAACATTAAACAAAAAATGCGCAAAAGAATGAATAAAAACCGTTTGAGATGGGTATACATGGAAGGTCCTAAACAAGCGGATGTTTAGACAGTTTGTGTTATCCCGGTACCGTGTATCTAAAATAATTTCATCCTATAATAATAGAGGACATTTAGACAAGTTTCCAAAATCGGGAAGGCCAAAAAAAAACAGTATTGGCCTACAGGCGCATCACATAATTGCTCAAAAGGATCCTTGGAAATCTGCACCAAGAATTATTGCCGAAATTCCAGAAATTACAGTTGCTATAAGAACAGTTCAAAGAAGATTGGTAGAGGTAAAGCTATTTAGCAGATGGCCAGCTAAAAAAACCGTTAATTTCGGGAAGAAATAGAGCAAGATTGGTACTTGCACGACGCCATTTAAACTTGACAGTCAACGACTGGAAAAAAGTCTTATTTACTGATGAAACGAGGTAGAAACTATTTAGTTCTCATGGAATGAGACGTGTGAGGCGACCAATCAATACTAGGTCCTAAATATGTAACACCTACTATTAAACATGGGAAAGGCAGTGGTTTTTAATGGGGTTGTTTCTCGTGGATTTGAGTAGGCCCTATAAACTTTATGAATGACACTGACTTGAAGCTATTTGTTTATAAGAATATATTGCACAATACTATGCTTCCTTATGCAGAATAGGAAATGCATGAAAAATTTTTTCGGCGCTTTGGTTTCGATGCCCGCCGTTGCTAGTTACCGAGTCAGAAAGGTGCGTGGCGAAAGCTATTGTAATGGGTAAAAGTGATACTTTTGCCATCGAAAACAGTGGCGAAAGTACGTACTTACCACCAGAAGATCAATAAAATAAACTTGCGTGCATAGAAATCGGCCCACTGTAAACATTTGACTTTAACTATATATTTTTTTAAAACTATTCATCAGATCAAAAAAAAAATATGCTGTTTGAAAGACAATTTAATATGCTTTAATGTGAGTATAAATTTGTCAAGAAGGCTTGTCGTTTATATGCGTTGCAACCGGTAAACCAATGAAACGTGTTTATGTGGTGATTGTAACGAAAATAAAAAAATTGTCAAATATTAAAATTATTGCGTTTGCAACTGAAATTTGCATATTAATTCGTTTTTCATAATCTCAATGGTGTTTAAGTGTGTTAGTTTAATGCATACTACACCACAAAAAGCCGGCTAAGTTATTGCTTTAATCGAAAATGGACTTAGTCAGCGAGCTGTTGCTAGACAATTGGATAGGACACGCGCAGCGGTTCGAAGTGTGTGCAAACGTTATGAGGAGACTGGATCCTTTCATAGGCGACCTAGAACAGGCAGCAGGCGATTTACAACCGCACGTGATGATCGCTTTACTGTGTCAACAACATTAAGAAATCGTCACCTTACTGCCGTTCAATTGCAACGACAGCTCCGTGAGGTGCGAGGAGTGGCTATTAGTCAGTGGACAGTAAGACGAAGACTGCAGGAAAATAACCTGACCACTAAAACACCTGCGATTGGTCCAAAACTTACTCCAGATCATCGGACAGCACGCCTGCGTTTTGCACGGGATCCTCTGCATTGGACGTTGGAACAATGGGGATCTGTTCTGTTCTCAGATCCGACCAGAATATGCCGCCATGATAGCGACCGAAGAAGGAAAGTGTACCGAAGACCAAGAGAGCGATTTGCAGATTGCTGCTTTGAAGAGCGGAGTGCTTATGGAGGTCGTTCCGGTATGATCTGGGGTGCAATTTCTATAGGAGAACGAACCGACCCTGAGTTCATTCGTAGAGGCGACCGTATTCACGGAAGAAGAGGTTTAACGGCTGTTAGATATATGGAGGAGATTCAAGCAATTCATGTGGTACCTTAAGTCGACTACATTGGAGACGAATTTACCTTTATGCATGACAATGCCAGGCCGCACACCGCGAGAATCGTACAAGATTACATTGCAGAAGTCGGTTTTCGGGTTATGGAGTGGCCAGCATACAGTCCTGACCTAAATCCGATCGAACACGTATGGGATGACCTAAAACGAAGAATTCGAGCTAGACTTTATACCCCAAACTCGATCCCAGAGCTTATTGTTGCAGTAGAAGAAGAGTGGTTTAGCATCCCTCAAGAAACAATAGCAAACTTGAATTAGATCTATGCCTAATCGTATGAGAGAAGTTATTAGAGAAAGAGGAGGTCATACCCATTATTAAAAAATGAAGTGTTAAATTTCAAATTGTCAATAACCCTATTTATGTTAATAATAAAAAAGTTTAATTTGCTTAATGCATTAATTTCACTATGTTAAACATAGGATACTCACAATAATTTATACTCACATTAAAGCATATCAAATTGTCTTTCAAACAGCATAATTCTTTTTTTGATCTGATGAATTGTTTAAAGAAAAATATAGTTAAAGTCAAAAGTTTACTGTGGGCCGATTTCTATGCACGCAAGTGTATTATTTTCTTTGTATTTTTTTCTGTATTCATCTATGCACAGGATTACCCATGACTACTTTAATGCTGGGTGCAAAGCAGTCATAAATGATCGGCATGGCTTGAATATGGACCAGCCATTCAAGTAGCCTTTACCCAACAGATCAAGTTTAAAAAGTTAAAATTTTCGGAAAAATCGAGTTAAAAACTAATCGAAAACATCTTGTCAAAATCAAGTACGTATTCCGCAGCTCCTTGACTTGATTGAGAGTCTGCCATTTAGCCCGCCTTTACACAAAACTATCAATCTTGAATGATTCAATACTTGATAAAAATCGACTGATTCGATTTTTCTTCCACTTCCAAGCACAGATCTATGCGTCTTCTAAAATTTTGTATTGATCTTAAAACGTATCTTCTTTTAATTTTAGGCATTAAGGTCGTGATGATCTTCCTTCTCAGGTCATTAATATCGGTGGGTACAGATTTATAAATGAGGTTTTTCATAGTTCCCCATAAATAATAATCTAAAGGGGAAAGATCTGGTGATCGTGCCGTATGTGTCCATTGTTGGAATTGACTCTGCCGGGAAATATTTCAGACAAATAATCAGCTACACTTCTAGCATTATGTGGTAGAGCACCATCTTAATGGTTTTATCGAGAGATTCTTGTTTTTCTTCATTTGAAAAAGGCATTTTGACCAGAAATTTAAAATAATATTGGAACTGTAGGTGACGCTAAGCGAAAGTCAGCCCAACTGTCAAAAATGTGTTGATTAAATAAAAGAGTGGGTGTTATTCCAAAGCACTCTTTGCAAAAACAGGATTTTTGTTATTTTCACCAAACAGCAAGACTGAACCTTAACATGTGATACAGCACCTACACACATATCTGTAAAAATCCAAGATGGCACACATAAGAAAAAACAAAGTTGATGATGGTTGTCAGCAATCCATAAGTCGGATTTTAAATAGAAAATCGCCACGTTGCAGAAAAGAAATAGTTACAATAATGAAGTATTATTCATTTTAAATCTCCGCGCCAAATAAGCTAAGGAAAAAATAAAAACTTTTTTCGAATTTCGGTTTTTTCTGGAGATCTCCGGAAGTAGCAGAATTTTTTTAGATTTTAAAAGAGCATTTTGCTGACCTGTAGATTGCGCAACTTTGCCCCAATTTAACCAATCTCGTATCTTATATGGTTACCTAGATCCCCATGGTTGAGCTCCAAAAACGGGCACCCGGTAGAAAGCCTCGAGTTAATGTATTAAATCTTACTTTAAGTAGTTTTAATCAAAAAACTAAAAAATTCTACAAGTCAACAATATGAGACTAAAAACTGTTGAGTTTGTCTATGGTAGACTGTTGTGAACTACACTTTCTTTCGCCTTGTAAGGTAATTTGCATCAATTGTTGGGTTTTTTCTGCTGTGAATTACACTCTAAATTAAACGGTTGTTGAATTCTCATTAGGGATTGCTCAGATTTACAAATTTAATTTTTTTTTATATATTTAAAATTTTTAAATAAAAATTTTATATATAATAAATTTTGCTAAACGATTTGTGTTAGGAATTTTCAGGGGCTAGGATCCGTCCGAATAATTGCATTTTCTACTGAAAAAGGTTCTGGAAGGTTCGCAGACCTTTACCACAGCTTATATATCATATGATATATAAGCTGTGCCTTTACTTTACCATACGAAACAATTAGCACCCTGAAGAAGGCAAAAAAATAAGTTGCCGAAAGCTTGGTAGGTAAAAAAGACTTTTTCCTCACAACTGCCTAGACCAAATCCCCAAGAACGAAAAAAATTGTATAAATAGAGGTTTCAATGTGAAATATCTCTCAAATTTACCTAAAAAAACAACCAGATATATGTCTTCAAAACATCATCATGAACTGACAAAATGAATGTCCCCTTGTAAAAGTTCAATGCAAAGAACTCATCATTCAGCAATTATTAAACGAACAAATTTTGCTTATTCCAAAAACCATCCTTGCAGTTACAATCAAGTGTAACCGTATAGAGAAGCAGAACATCCTTATAAAACCAAATATAATTACACCAAACGAATATTTGGTAACCGCCAAAAGTTAAACAAAATTTGTATATCTATTTCAAAACCTGATCTGCAAAAACACTGATCTTTAAGATCGCTTAAAGATGAAATAATTTCGTACGAAATATTGGCCTAAGTGATTTTTGGCTTATTTTTGGTCATAGTCTATAACCACATAAGCTGGGGAATTTTAGGATATTACTGTATTACTTCCTTCAGGTTATTCGTTTCTTCGTGATATACAATCTCGAATAAGGTGAGCAACCCTGTATATTAGAACATCCAGAGCGTAAACCAATATATATAGAAATTAATTAAAACAAGGGTTCTTACCACGCTAAGATGTTTTTCCTCCATGATATGCTTCACTCTAGCTAGTAGAGCATCTTCTCTAACCCTGGCAGCTTCTCGCACTTCTCTTATAACATCAGCTAGCATGCCAGGTTCATATTCCCTCTCGTAATGCCTTGTAGCTTGTTGTTGTTTCAATAGATTCAATTCAATTCTAAGCTCCATTACTTCTCTAGATAATCTACAATTACTCTCCTTCAAAGAATTTATGTGATGTGTTAGTTTTCGCACAGTCTCTTCGCAACAGTTCGAACCGGAATCACTATCATTAGGTAGTCCTGGATCTGAGAACCTGCGTTTTGATTCCTCATTCGTATCAACACTCACAACTGGCAAACTCATATAATCTTGTCTTTCAGGTTCAATGTTAAATGTATGATTCGATAAAGTAGACTGCCTTGAAATATTACCAGCACTTCCCACAACACTACCCAAACAAGTATAGCCCGAATAATTCATTGGATAAACGGGAAGAGACATAGGTTCAGAAGGGTTGGGATAATTCACGAAGGGATAATATGTATGAGGCATTTCTGGGATAGTAAAATTACTATAAGAGTATTGGTTGGAAGGAAAATAATTGCAGCTGGGCACATTAAGATCAAAATTTTGCACTCCTTCCGCTGGGTGTACTTTCTTATCGCGATTTTTCTTACGTTTGGTAACACTTGGAGGGTTGCCATTCACTTCAGGAGACATTGTCAGTCTCATAAAAACACAGAGAAATTTCTGAATCCTAATTTTTACCACAATATTCAATGCTGTTTACTGTTTTACACAAATAAAAATATTTACATACCAAAAAGTGAAATCATAACAAATGATTGGGAAAGTTTAAAGGAATTTACAGTTGAGGTATAATGACTAATGACAGTTACAATGACACAACACACCTGTGTTTCTGCCAATCTATGGATAGGGAGTTTTGCGGATGTGTACCTTTATCTAATTGTACGAGAGCAAGAGAGATAGCTCAAAAATAATTTTATGATCGAGACTAAAACCATGGGAGGTACTTAAACAAATTGGCAACCTTGGCAAGTGAATTTAGTTGCTGCTTTTTGCAATATGACTTGCAGAAATGCAATGGTATAATTCATATTCAGAAAATCTCAAATCCTGCAGCCTGCTAATTTAATATTAACAGTCAATCAAGCAGAAAAATAATGAATGACACAAAAATTAATTTGCCTAATATTGATTTTTTGAAAAAGGCAGCGTCTATCAAATATCATGGGATAATCTTTGTAATAATATTTTATATAATTAATAATAATATTTTCAGTTTTGTGTTCTTAGACAATTTGCTGTCTCTCTCCAGATTAATATCACGTCAATTTCTGTCACTTTTTGAAAACCATAGTAATTTTTCACTTGCATCTGTCGAGCGAGCAGAGACAGTCTCTGGAGCGAAGATATTTTTTTGCTCGAATAATGACTCCTAACCTCAGAAAAAAGTCGTTTGTGGTTTTTAGTTAATGCCATTTCTGGTTAATGGTCTCTGGTTGTGTTGAAGATGCAATCTTCTAAGAAAAAAAACCCTTATCCTGCTTATTTTTCTGATTTTTCACAGGCAGGTATATAATTAAAGTGCAGGTCAAAGACAACATTTAAATATATCTGTTCATTATTTCAGAAAGCAGAAAACAAGCATCTGAATTTTGCGGAAATGTCTGTAAAAGCCGCTCAAACATGGAAGGTCTTGGAGGAAACGGAGAAGAATGTAAGTTAGTCTATCTATATCTAGAAAGTATTCTTACTCAAATTATATACCTTGACTCTATGTTAGATTAAGGAAAGTAAATTACAGTTGGGTTATTGAGTATTTGCTCATTTTTAATTTGACCTGAGATATTCTTTTAGTACTTAATTCAAGCTTGACAAGATTCCTTACCATACAATTAGTTTACAATAGCCAATATTGATGTACAACTTCTGTATGTGGTGTAGATATATAATATATAAGATATCCGTCTTTGGAAGCTTACACCTAGAAGTATGTGCCAAACCAAAATTACCAGAGTTCTGAAAATTTTGAAATGAAAATGTGAAGGTGGAAACAGCCATACATACAAACTGATGGTGGTGGAGAAAGACACCGAAACGTATTTGTAAAAAAATTTTTTTTTAACAATAAACACTAATATTGACGAACCCAGGAATTTCTTTTGGGTTAAATTGAAATACAGTCAGGAAAATATACACGAAAATTATAATACAAGGTAATGATGTTGGAGCTATCAAGGAAAGCTTGTTATCACACCTATATAAGCTTATGATGCGAATTGTCACAAACCGACTCACAAAGAAACTGGATTTCTACCAACCAGTGGAACAGGCGGGCTTTCGGAAAGGCTTCGGCACAGCAGACCACCTACAAACAGTCCGAGCACTTATCGAGAAGACAACAGAGAATAATATCCCAATACATATAACGTTCATAGACTACCACAAAGCGTTCGACAGTGTCCAGACTTGGGCTTTCCTGTCGGCAATGAACGACGCAAGAATAGACTCGAAATATACCGCTATAATGGAAGACATCTACAAGGAGGCCACTTTACACGTTAAAATAAAAGATGACCTACTCAAGGGAAAAATAAATCTGAACAAAGGGGTACGGCAAGGGGACCCGATCTCCCCCAAACCATTCACCGCACCCATAGGAAAGGTTTTCAAACAACTGAACTGGGACGAGAAAGGCATGAAGATCGACGGGGCATACCTAAGTCACTTGAGATTTGCGGACGACATAATTCTAACAAGCACCAACATCGAAGAATTAAAAACTACGGTAGAAGAGCTAAACAATCTGTCCAAGCAAATAGGACTAAAAATGAATTGAAACAAAACAAAAATTATAACTAGTAGCCCTCAGGAAATATCGATAGATAACACCATTATAGAAAAAATAGAGCAATATACATATCTGGGGCATACAATTAAAATTGGCAAAGGAAATCAAACTGCCGAAATCAAACGTGGAATCCAACTGACATGGGCTGCCTTTGGAAAGCTCAGCCATATTCTAAAAGATCGAGACGTCTCAATGTACCTAAAACGTAAGATCTACAACAGCTGCATCCTCCCCGTTGCCACCTATGGCCTGGAAACGATGGCTATCACTAAAAAATCAGCAGCGAAACTTAGAGTGACTCAAAAAGCAATGGAACGTGCGATGCTGGAAATCACTTTGAGGGGCAAAGTGCGCAACACAGATATCCGGACAAAAACAAAAATAATAGACGTCATGGAGAGAACAGCGGAACTCAAATGGCAATGGGCAGGACGTGGCCAGAAAAAATACGGAAGAATGAAGTCACAAGATTACCTTCTGGAGACCCCGGGAAACAAAAAGAAGCACGGGAAGAGCCCAAACGAGATTGATCGATGACGTAAAGACGATAGCAGGAAAACAGTGGCTAAGAACAGCAAACGACAGAGAAGCATGGAAGAAACTGAGAGAGGCCTATATCCAACAATGGAAGTTTTACACCTCCACCATAAGGCCCATACTGACCTACGGCTCCCCTGTCTGGCACTCTGTCTGTGAGTCCACGAGACGACGTGTTCAAAGGACCCAAAATAGGTTCCTAAGAGGCGTCCTATCGGCTGAAAGATACACCAGAATATCCGAAATGCACGAAGCTACAGGGATGGCCTATATAGCCGACTATATAGATACCATCGCTGAAAAATTTTTATCAAAGCGGAGTGCAAGGCTCAGTCCTTACGCGAAATATCACCCAAGTAAGAGCAAACGATCGCCCAACCCATGGTCCCCTGTATAAGCGACTTCCCATATTTTATGAGGATTTTGTCCCTGACAGTACGTGACGACAAACAAACATTGCCTGCCAGTTGCAGACAGTCGTTTCTAGCAGGCTGGAAACGCACAAATCCAACATAACGTGACTTGACGGGTTCGTCCTGCCTCGTTCTGGCTGGTGTTGGCTGGTCCTTGCACCGATCGGGGCGGGGGCGGATGGATTTGGCCATCTAGTTGAAACTGCCAGCGGTTAACGCCACGGCTGACAGTATCAAACTTAAAGGTCGAAGCAAAAGGGGTTTTTGGCTTCCCTTCAGGAAGACCTTTTTTCCTTAATGAATGCCCCTCGAATAAAACCAAAACCGCCACTTCAAGACTATCTCCTGGCGTTGTCGTGCGTATGGCTAACTCGGGAATGTCCATGTTAGGGCACTGCCCAGGTAATGGACGACTTAGCGCGCCTATTTAGATCATGGGCAAAGAGCAACCGGCCGAACATCTGGCGAGACATGGGAGTTATGTTTTTTAACTTGGTTTGTGAATTTTATTAATGGGAATGTTCAATAAATGTTTATCTATCTATCTAATGGAAGTATGAAGGCTAATAATAAGAAGATGTTGGAGCTAACTCATCTAAAATATTTGTAAGTCGGAGCCACTTCCGGTTATATCGGAAGTAGGTACTTACTCGCTTATTTTAAATGGAACACCCTGTATATTATTACATTTTTGGATTCTCTATCGCATTTTTAGGTCATTTTGTTAAATGAACTGGGTACGAAATTTCAACCGTTGTGGAATAATATCCATTATTCCAAAAAAATTACAGTTGCAGACTTTTTTAAAAAAGACAAAAAATTTACAGACAGACAGGAAATAATTCGTTGTTTTCCCCTGTCAATTGTTTAAATTTAATACTAATTCAGGGAGAATGTCATAGAATTGTAGTCCGAACAGCAAGAACTTTTATCGAAGGATATGCCGAGCGACAGCGGTTCGATCCGATTATCAACGGATACTGTAAGACGTCTGGTTCAAAATTTGGAACGGGTTGGCACATTTAAATACTCTGCACCCAGAAGAAAAACTGCTGTTGATAACGAGCGAAATGAGTTAACCACTTTAGCGTATTTCCGTGCATATCCTTACAATTCCATAAACGACGCGAAAATTGGGATTGGTCTCACACCAGCGACCATCAGGAGGATTCTTAAAAAACATAAATTTAGACCATACTGTTTGCAACTACACTTGCGTGCATAGAAATCAGCCCACAGTAAACTTTTGTCTTTAACTATATTTTTTTTTAAACTATTCATCAGATCAAAAAAAGAAAAATGCTGTTTGAAAGACAATTTAATATGCTTTAATGTGAGTATAAATTATTGTGAGTATCCTATGTTTAACATAGTGAAATTAATGCATTAAGCAAATTAAGCTTTTTGTATTATTAACTGTTGTGTATATTTTCCTGACTGTACTTCAATTTATTTCAAAATTTCCTGGGTTTCAGTCAATTTTATTGTTTATTATTTAAAATGTTACAAATACGTTTCGGTGTCTTTCTCCACCATCATCAGTTTGTCTAAAATATACATTTTTACATTTATTATCAATTTAATTAAAAAAAAACTTTCACAAAATTAACATATTAAAATACAAATCACACACATATTAAAAAGTACAATTTGGGACCTTGGTGAGAACCATTTGAACCATTGAATAGAGATAACTATAATCTAATGATTATTGGGATGGGTGGAAACAAAAAACCAACTTTTGTTTTCAATAAATTCTTTTTCCTGACTGTACTTTAATTCATTCCAATGTATTCCTGGGTTTCAGTCAATTTCATTGACACTAATTATGGTGTTATGTGATGAGCCCTGCGTTTCGTCCCGGGTCTACCTATTGGACTCGTCAGTAATACAAAGGCAGGGTCTACCTAAGCCTTACTGACGAGTCCAATAGGTAGACCCGGGACGAAACGCAGGGCTCATCACATAACACCATAATTAGTGACAATGAAATTGACTGAAACCCAGGAATACATTGGAATGAGTTTTCAATAAAGCTATTTAGTATTTTACAAACATCTTACATTACACTTAGAAATACAGAACTCAATGCAGAAATGGCTCTGGAACCTGTGCGACTATTAACAGCGATGTGGATAACGGAATTTCAGTGAGTATAATATAAGTAATAAATGTTATGGTGAAAAAAAAATGTGAGAAGCAAACACAAATCGTTTTATAAAATCTAAAATCAGTTTGTAAATCAAATATGGCTTTTTTTATTGACGGATCAGTAATGAAGGTACTGAACAGTTAAATTGAAAATCATTATTTATGTTTGATTCCAAAGAGTTGACTATAAATACAGTCAGCACAAACACTTATACAATAGTAGAAAAAAAGGTACCATTATTTACGCGGGTACGCTATACACAATGGAAATCTGATATACTTCTAAATTAATAATAGCAATATTTAGTGATTTCATCTGCCTATAATATTTTCATTCTTTTATTAATATTATTCTTTATTTTAGTATTTATGCAGCATTTGTGGTCGTTATTTTAAGGCTGCATTTCGTTTCCGTTTCCACATTAAAACATGTGGAAGTGTCGACGTATCATGCCCAATATGTGAGAAGGTATTGAAGACAAAAGAGGGGCTTCAAAAGCACATTCGCTTCGTGCATAATAAGGAAAAATTATATTCTTGCCCTGAATGCCAGAAGCAGTTTAAGTGTCATGCAGATTTCAAGTCACATTTTAATATTCATGAAGGAGTACGCTTGAAATGTGACCATTGTGACTCAACATTTTCTAATATGTCGAATAAAAACAAACATAATAAAAAATTCCATTAATACGTAAGTATATTAAATTATTAATCAAACGAACGCGGTGGTGGCACATACCTGTTCACTCAAAATCTGTAAAAAATATGGAAAATTTCAAAATGTTTTCCAAAAATATTGTGTTGGCCCTCGGAGCAGTTTCAAACGTCGAATTTTTATTTTTTGTTGTTTTTCCGCCGGCTGGAGAATAAAAATCTTCTCGAAGACACCCGGTGTCCAGTGACACCGGATAGTGTTGGATTTCCATCAACTAAAAACCCCCATGTTTTGACTGCAATTTTTCAGGACCTATCCTTTAAAACTTGTAGGCTTCTGTAAGAATGGGTCAGCTCCGACATCCGTATGCAATCACATCACATTCTAGCACATCGCTCCTTGCTAGCATAGGCAGCGAAAGGGTCGAACGGAAACGTCGAAAGGGGCAGCGAACGTGTTAAAGGAAAAGCAAAGTACATAGTTACACCTGTGTTCTTTTTTAACGACCAATGCTGGTATCATTAGCAACACAACTAGCTAGATTGTGAGGAGCTTTAGTTCGTTGGCGCTTACTTGTATAATCGTGTTCTTGTATGGCTTTACGTTTATGTGGTCGACCAACACTAGTTGATGACGAAGTTCCACTTCCTTAAATTTTCCTCAGCTTCTATTATAGCCTGCAAAATGATTATCTTATCATATTTATTATACATATTTATTTAAATAATATTATTTATTATTATTATACCCAAAAATGCATGGGTTAAAAACTAAATATTTAACATTTGGCTTTAATGATAATGGACTTACTCTAACTTACATGGAAAAATGAGCGTGTTTGTCGCTAATAATAAAAGCATCCTCTGTTTGATTGTGACAAAAATTATGCTTCTTAAGAATGTTATCGCTTGGTACAGGAAAGCTGGCTTGACCCTGTCAATGGAAACGGTTGTGTCTCTATTATTCATTGAAAGTGTTAAGTACTTATCATATCGCTTAACTATACGAAACGGTCCATCGTAGGGGGGTTGCAATGGTTTTTGACTGCATCATTTCTAACAAAAACGTGGGTACAATCTCAATCCGGACGAAACAAAAATTCTAGTCTTCGAATGATCACTATCATTCAAAGGGACAGGCCTCAACAATTCGAACTTACCCCTCAACCCGGAAATAAATGAAAATGGATCCGCACTCTTGTCGGACGGAATTTGGAAAAAATCGCCCGGCAATTTCAAATTGCTACCTACCAAACACCATCTCAGCAGATGCGACTTCGACATCTTCACGAATTGCAGAATGCAATCCCAACAGAACTGTTGGTAATATTTCCACCCAATTAGTTGTGGAGTGTGCCATCTTTCGATTTTACCATTAGTCATCGGATGATAGGGGGATGAACGTACCTTATTGCAACCCAGGGCTGTAGCTAACGGATGACACAAGGAACTCTGGAACTGCCTCCCTTGGTCAGGGATGATTTGCAGGGGGGCACCAAAACGGCAAATCCAGTTGGAATAAAACGTGGCGGCCACTGTTTCGGCTGTAATGTCAGGTACTGGGAAAGCCTCCGCCCAGCATGTAAAACGATCTATGCAAGTTAGACAGTAGGTGCATCCCTTAGATACTGGCAGGGGCCCCACAATCTCCATGTTGATGATTTAAAAACGGCTTTACGGAGCTTGAAAGTTTTGAAACGGCGTTAAATTGTGTCTACCAACCTTTGCTTTCTGGCAACCGATGCAGGCTCTTGACCAGCCAAACACATCTTTATTGTTGGAAGGCCACACGAAACGTGTCGTAATTAGTTTTGTGGTGGCTGTGATTCCAGGATGGGAAATGTTATGAAATTTTTCATAAATGAGTTTGCGGAAATTGCTTGGAATGTACGGGCGGATTTTAAAATAATCCACATCGCAGAAAATGGGTAGGGTTGAATTTGGAAACGTGTATTATTTGAGTTTCAGTGAAGTCTGTTTCTTGTTCGAAGTTCATCGTCCTTGTCTTGTTGGATTTTGAGCTGTTTCAAATCAATTATGTCCGGTAGTTTGATATTACTGACTCGGGAAAGTGCATCCAATGCGATGTTATTTTTTCCACTAATGTGCAGGATATTTGTTGAAAGTTGTCCGATAAAGTCAAGATATCTGCATGGCCTGGGCGATGCTTTGTCCAAATCTTGTTGAAACGCGTAGGTAAGCGGTTTGTGGTCTGTAAAGATGTGGAAAAACGTGCCCTCCAACATGTGTGGGAAGTATTTAATGGATGCGTAAACAGCGAGAAGCTCGCGATCGTACGTGCTGTATTTACACTGCGCTTTAGAGAACTTGCGGGAGAAAAAACTCGAATGTTTTCATTCATTTTCGACATATTGCTCAATCACAGCGCCGATTCCAAAATTCGAAGCATCGACATTAAAAGATATTGGCGCTGTTGAGGATGGGTGAATCAACATAGTCGCATTCGCTACCCGAGATTTGCATTCTTCGAAAGCTGCTAATACTTCTGTTGACCAATTTAAAAAAGTTTTGTCGCTCTTTTTGCGGTTTTTGTGCATATTGTTAAGTGGTGCCTGAATAGTGGCCATGTGAGGAAGAAACTTTCTATAGAAATTGAACATGCCCATAAATCGTCTCAGGTATAAGGTACCCAGGCTTGGGTACGGTATAATTGAGGATCGCCGAAACTTTCTCAGCTAGAAGCTTTGAGGTGATACTTCATACCCCAAAAACTTAACGCGATCCTGACCAAACACACATTTTTCCAGGTTGATTGTAAGGCCACACTCTACCAATCGCTTGAACATCGGTTCGAGATGAAACTGATGCTCCCCTTCATTGGAAGACGCGATAAGTATATCGTCGATATAATACGGAAAGCAAAGCGGAAACTCTCGCAAAACCTCGTGAATAAATCTCTGAAATGTTTGTGCCGCTTTCCTCAGCCCAAACTGCATGCGGGTAAACTCGATCAATCCGAAAGGGGTGGTTATAGCTGTCTTGGGGATCCACAGGGATCTGATGGTATGCCCGTACAAGATCCAGAGTTGAAAAAATGGTTTTACCTTCCAAGAGCTGAGAAAGATTTGGAATTGGGTACCTGTCCTCGGTAGTAACAGCATTTAAACGTCTGTAATTGCCTACCGGTCGGACTTCCGATTTCTACCAGGGGCTGTTAGACGGACGACAGATACCCTGGTCCAGTAAATATTGGAATTCTTGCTTCACAATGAGTAACTTATCTGGCGCCAAACGTCTCGCCTTTGCTGAGACTGGTTTACCCCTAGTCAAAATAATATGTTTAGTATTGTGTTTAATGTTTTCATTATTTGTGTTGATTCCAGTAATTTCAGAAAATAGCTTTAGGACAGGGTAGTATTTGCAGCTCAGCTGCAGTATTGCAGACAATCTGGTGGATGCATCAACAATTTTATTAATGCGAATATCTATTTCAGGGTTATGTTTGTGGAGAAAATCTGCTCCAATAATTGCTTGAGAAGTTTCAGCAATAACGAAAGACCAAACAAATTGTTTTCTGAGATCTAGAGAGATTGTTAGGTTCCTACGCCCGAAAGTTTTCATTGTTGAACCGTTTGCGACGTACAAAACCTGACCACAGCTTGATGCCTTGTCTTTGGAAGAACAGGGCAAGATGGACACGTCCGATCCGGAGTCAATTAAAAACCTTATGCCAGTGACGGCATATGATCATTTCTATTATTGATCTAAAGTTGACATTTATCCTTTAATGCTAAGGGGTTTAACTCACCCATGTCATCTACTTAATAAACTAAAAGTTTTTTATTTTTCGATTCCTGTTGTGAATCTTCTATTCTCTTGGTATTGATCTTTTTCAATGTCCACGCTTCCATTCCATCTCACAAGGTGAATTTTAAGCTTAAAGCTTAGATCTCGTCTGTAGAACACCTCCTTAATTTTAGTAATTGTGGCTCTAGCTTGTTCCACTTTGATCCTGATTTCTTCAGAGCTATCGTTTTTTTCGCTGATAACAGTTGCCAGGTAATTATATTTTGTCACACGTTCAATTTTTTGACCCTGTATGTACGGTTATGTCAGAGAAGTTTTGTTGTTGTGTCCGAAAAAACTACCCGTGTTAACTGCACAACCCGGTTCTAAATAAAAAGCTAAAATTGCTTTACTCCTTTAATAGACAGACAAAAACACTCCAAACATACGAACAACTGAACTCTACTATCTTCACCAAAAAAGGGTGTGGTATCAACACGAAGAACCCGATCGCTATGCGCATATGGGCCTTACCCTTCTTATGACCCTTAACCTACTCACCCACTAACAGGAATTTTAAAAAACAAAAAACGGTTGACTCGACAGATGTGGAGGGCTGATTCTTGACAGTGGTGAATCATAGAGGGCTCTAACATTTATGGTGATTTAGATACCATCATTATTTTTGTTTCGCTGATGTTAAGTAATAATCCGTATTCTTCACTGCATTCTACCATTCTGTTAATTAGTATCTGAGTTTCTGCAATACGCCCTGTGGATCAGTTATTATTGAGTTTGCGCAAAAGTGTTAGGAATTTGTCACACTCATTTTTGCTGTAGATAGATAGATAAAATTTATTTAAACATTCACAATTTTTTGACAAGCATGGGTAAATGGAACAATACACTAATCAGAAAAAGCCCGAAAGCTCCCCCCGTGCCTAGCCAGGTGTTCAAACTTGGTGGTCCTTTGCCCATGGTCCAAATGGTGGCTCGTTGATCCATTACCTAGGGATTCATGTTAAGGTGTCCTAACATGGATATTCGCGCAATTAATCGTTCGCATAACAACATTAGGCGATGATCTTAAAAAGTGGCGGGTTGGTTTTATTGGAGGGGCCATTCATTAAGGAAAAAAGGTCTTCCTGGCGGGAAGCCAAAAACCCCTTTTGCTTCGACCTTTATATTTGACAATGTCAGCCGTGGCGTTAATCGGCAGCAGTTTCAACTAGATGACCAAATCAATTCGCCGCCGCCGCGATCCGTGCTAGGACCAGCCAACACCAACCAGAATGAAGCAGGACCAACCCGGTCAGTCAAGTTATGTTAGATTTGTGCGTTTCCAGCCTGCTAGAAACGACTATCTGCATTTTGCAGGCAATGTTCGTCTGTCGTCACGTACTGTCAGGGACAAAATCCTCATAGAATATGGGAAGTCGCTTATACAGGGGACCATGGGTTGGACAATCGTTTGCTTTAATTTGAGTGATATTTCGCGTAAGGACTGAGCCCTGCACTCCACCAAGATAAAAATTAGCAGCGATGGTATCTATATAGTCGGCTATATAGGTCATCCCTGTAGCTTCGTGCAGTTCGATTCTGGTGTATCTGTCGGCCGATAAGACGCCTCTCAGGAACCCATTTTGGGTCCTTTGAACACGTCTTCTTTTGGAGTCACTGACAGAGTGCCAGATAGGGGAGCCGTAAGTCAGTATGGGCCTTATGGTGGAGGTGTAGAGCAGAAGTTTGTTTTGATGTGATAGAAATGAATTTGGCGCAAGAAGAGAATACAACTTTCTTGGGAGCATGAAAGTCTTTTGTACAGCATATTCAACATGCTTGTTGAAATGACGTCGGGCGTCTAGTTTGAATCCCAGGTATTCTCACTTCTTCCACTGGCTTGATTGGAGTATTTTAGACTGAGTGGCGATAGCATTTTATTGTTAGTGAATTTGCGCGAAAAGATAATAAGTTCAGTCTTCCTGAGATTCAATTTAAGTTCCCATTTGTCGAAATACGGCGTTAATAAACTTAGGTGATTTGCAATGCGAGATTCCGCAGCCTGAGCATAGAAAGACGTTGTGTAAATAGCCGTATCATCAGCGGATTGTGCTATTTTTGTAATGGGAAATTTTGGAATATTTGATGGTAATACAATGTATACAGCAACGGCGAAATCACTGTACCTTGTGGTACTTCAGCACCCATGCGTCTTTTGGCTGAAGTGGAAGTTTCCACTTTCACCTGGATGGTACGGTTTTTTAGGTAAGACTCTATAAGGGAAACTATGTTTCCAACTCAAAATTGGTATCATTCCTTTTAAGGGGCAATAGGGGGTCACTACGAGAATACGAGAAAAATATTGAAAATATTTTTTTTAATTTATAGACGTAATTAACAGTTGAAAACCATGTTTCATTGGTAGCCTATTGGAATTCCTAAGCATTTGAAAAGAAAAATTACAATCTTTGCTTCAAATTACGAAATTTTTTGATATTAAAAAAGTTCCCTTCTACAATTTTTTGATGAAAAGTCAAAGCGGCAAGGATGTGTTTTAGGTCATTATCAGGTAGTTACAGGCAAGGATCCGGACCGAAGCGAAATAACTGTTCCGCTAAAAATCATTTTCAATTCGGTTCCGTTCCGGTTCCGGTTTTTTTTCGGTTCATTTCGGTTAACAAATCTATATATAGCAACAAACGAGTATAAAGATAAAGGCTACTCTAATTAGGAATCTTACTACGTTTTTCCTTGCTTGTTGTATTATACAAGATAAAAGATGAGCAAACGATCCACTGCTTCATACGGTACTTCGGCTGGTTGTATGGTAGGGGGTAGGAGGACTAGCAACCCCACACAAGGATTGAAATTTAGGTAACCTTAAATGGAACAACATTGAAATAAAGACTCCTATTCAAAAATTAATTTAATCGTTGTATTTTTGAAAAGTAATTTGTTAATGAATTTTCTGATTTTAGCGCGTTTCTCTTCTTTCCGTTTTCACTCAGGTCCACAACTTCGTCAATTCCTCTTCGTTCACTCTTATTTCCGTTTAAAGATTGTTCTTCCTGGTTCATGTCTTCTCACTCTTCACCATCTTTTGAGGAGTGGCTTTTGTCCAAAATTCCAATTTCAAATGTTTCGTTGTTGGTGATCGAAGAACTAGAATAATACAACAAAAAGGAATAATTTTAGAAATAGTGTATAAACGTACGGTGTTTCTTCTTTACGATTGAAAAGTCAGTTGGTCCTCACAAATAATTGTTCCTCTAAAATGTTTTCATTAATATTTGACCTCGAAGGAGGCAATAAAAATTTGAGTCCTGTGAATAACCTCTCAACAGTAACTTGAGTTGCCGGTACGCTTGACAATACTTGAGCAAGCATGTATAATTCGGGATTAAGCTCATTCTTTTTCTTCCAGAAATAAAAAATCGTTTCATTTTTCCGTAAGCGTATGCGGCTTTGTTCCACTTTATAGGAATTTAAAATATTTTCAATTTTATCAAAAGAGATAGACTTTCGAGGCCATTCCTTGAAACAAGTGGGTTTTTCGGGTTTTTAGGCCGTCGTTCGGTAGAATTTCTCCTTGACGTTTCGCAAGCACGTGTGGCTTGCATCTTCAGAAGTGGTTTGCTTGAACGCTTACACTGTTCTGATGCGATTCCTCGGGCGCAGTTCGTATTTATGCACCGGTCGCGATGGCGTGGTTTGTGATGACGTGGCCTGGAAATAAAATTATTGCGGTTCCAGTTCAGCACCACAGTGGGTTAATTTAAAATATGGGTTCAGTTTCGGTTCCAGTCCAAAAATAAAAACCGGTTCAGTTCCGGTTTTGGGTTCATATCGGTTCCGGTCGGGGTCCCTGCCTAAAACAATAGATCATAAAACATTTAAAAATTACTTAAGAACATTGTTTACCTGGAGCACATGAAAGCTGCAAAGGAAAACAGTAGCTTCGGGCCAGACCTGTATGAGAGCATTTGTTTCAGCTGCACAATCGTCAGTTAGGAGTGTCAAAAGATCAAATAAATTAAAACAATAAAATATGTTCATTTTTATAACATTAGTGCATTTTTAGTTAGCATAGATAACTGAAGAGCTCAGCTAATCTCAAACGCCTCCACCTACACACGTTATTGTATAACTGATTGCCTACTACAAATGGTTAAATTGTGTATGGCCGCTCTGTAGACGCAAGTTAATTTTTCTAATCGGCTCCAACCAAATATCGAATGTGATATCTGCAAAAGAAGAAGACCAATTTCTGTATTTGGGTGTTGCTTTTCTTTGGTATTTTTATTTAGTGAATTAAAATAAAATGTTTCAACCTGCTTCGGTTTCCCTCTCAGGATCAGCACTGTCGTTTCTTTTGTTTGAAACCAGCAAAGCTTCTGTCCGCCAGGTGAGAATTTACAGTAAAACATAGAAAATCAAGTGCATAACCTCAAAATTTCGTAGATTGGGTTTTTGCTGGGAGATATTATTCATAAGGAAAGTACCTGTATAACTGACAATGAGCAACAACAGGTTGATATCTCGAAGATAATTAAAATCGATTCAGTGATTCCTTGTGCAACCAATAGCTACTTTCTAAAAGGGAGAGTTAATGAAGAAAAAGTACGAAAGCTGCTGGGCTCCAACTTCTCTAGAGTAGTTGCTTGGTACAAATACGAACCGACGTCGGCCATAAAATTTACTTGGAAAGATAGAGCTCTCCATAAACAGTTTAGAGAAATGTTTGATGTTCCTCAGGATTTATTCTCAATTTGTTTTCTTCTCATGGAATCTACTGACATTTTCTCCAGTTATAATTACCAGCAAAATTTTATAAGATACTATAACGGGAAGTTTGACAAACTGAGCGTGAGTATACCAAACTTAAGTGAATCGAATAATACATATCGCAATTCTGAACCTCCATCTGAAGTATTTAATAAGATACTCTCGTCTATAAAAATTGATATTGATCATACCAAAGGAGTGGTTGCTGTTACAGAAATAGAAAATGCCGTAGTAAATTTTATAAATTCGACAACAAGCGAATTAATTTCTGCAGAAAAATATTTATTTGATATTGAAAAGGAAATTTTTAATCTGAAAAACGATCCCGATTATATCGCTACGGATCCTTTAGAATCTAAGACGGATGTTATTACCAAAGAAGAAAACAATGAAAGTGAAGAAACATTAGAGGCTACTCTCTGCAAGTCAGACAGTTCACATGAAGGAACTAGGCAATCACCTAGAACTAGAAATAGAGCAGGAATAAACTTAGATAAGTCTCAGTCAGAGGTTGACTCTAATAAAAATGAAAATGTTGTAAAATGTGACATTCCAAGCCAATTAGAAGCTACAAAAAAATATGTTAATACAAGGGCGAAAGGAAAAGGTACCAATAAGAAGAAATGTTAAGTTTTTATTTGATTACTATAATACATATATTGAACAGAAATAGTAGACTCAAACATAACAAAATGGTCATGATTTAGATGTGTGAAATACATTGGGACACAACAAATTTCATATAAACACGTTCTTTAGAATACATATTCCTGAATCATGAACCCAAACCGGAAGACCAAATAAAACATTAACTGAATGGTGCGACTTATTTTCGTCTTTTGAATATTAAGCATCCATGACAAATAGTTAGACGAAGTCATAACTTGTGAAATATTTGGAACATCCCCCGACATTATGTTTGGGTTTACTATCAATAAACACATGTTTAAAAGCTTGCGATTATATGTTATATATGTATTTTGAAAGCGTAACTCTATTGCTTCTTGTCAATAACTATAATTTAAAGTTACTGATGGGAATTGTCGAAATATTATATTTAATAATCGACATTACAATTCGAATTATTTGTGTGCTAAAATTTTAATTTGCCTACAAACAAAAATTTTTGAGATGACGGATGATGAACACGACAAATTTGCTTAATATTAACATCATCAGAATCGTTAAAATTTGTAAGAACCTATAAAAGGTGCACCCTGTTCGCACCATTAATAACTATTGTAAAGATAATTTAAGAAACACTTATTTCAGAATTGAACCCCACGCAAAACTAAAGTCAATGTAATTCTACGAAAAAATGTCAGTAACACAGTCTTACTTTACTCAGTTAGTACTTTTTACTTCTAGTTATCAAAATTGATAATAGGTTGAAAATGCCTCAAAACTTTGAACTGAAAAATAAAATGAAGTAATATATAATTTAAATTAAAGATGTTTGGTGGGTGGCTATGCAATTCTGTGTCAAAAATTTCAACGTCTTAACGGTAAAGTTTCTCTCATATTATGAGTTAGAGCACCGCCATACTGAAAGGAGTTGTCGTGCCTCTCATTAAATTATCTTCGTCAAAAAAATGTTTAACCTTGGCGTACTTGAGGTTGGGAAAGTTAAACTCATCACTCTACCTATTCCGTCGTTCGGTATATGCTGCATTTATTAACCAGCGACAAAATACCACCCTTATTTGGGAATCTCCCTTCTGAAGTTACTGAACTGTAACATTTGTATGGAACATATTTTAATTTCTTTAAGATTTTCCTAATAAGTAAGGCAAAGCCATTTTCCCGTCTGAAGTCTCTTACAGATTTTTTTGGGAAAAGTTTCAAAATATGCCAAAACATTAATTTCGGTTTGTTCATTTACAATTTTAAATTTTATTCTCTTTTTTTTAAGTTAAATATAAGTGTGTTTTTTATTTATTTGTTATTTAGAATGCGATGTTCGTTTGGTTTTTAGTAGCACCATCACAACCAGTATAATTGTCATCCATAAAGGCTCGTTCAGACGGCGACATTGATGTCATGACATCTAATGCCGTGACAGATTCGACATTCGATCCAACACATAACATCGCGATACACTCTTGTCAAAACGGCGAAACTCGTGTTTGCAGTAGCGGATGTGTTAGAAGTAATTATGTATTTTGAAGTTGAGAGAAAAATTTTAAAATCGAGTGTGGATAAGACGGGGGAAAATGCGTAGAAACACATTGGGTGCATCAAAACCACTGCAAAGGGCGCTTGGGCAGTCATCATCGATTTTTTTACCTTCCCAACTTTTTTCTCATATGTGCCACAAATCCATCTAATTTCAGCCCAAAACATTTTACGTTTTCTAAATTAAAAATGTTTAAAAGAGGTCCTTCTGCTTGATCCCGTTTATGCCTATCCTTATTTTCTGAAATCCATTTATGTCATTGACATGACTGATATCATTCCACAAATGTAAACAATTCAAAGGAGAACATGATTGAAAAGCAAACCAAATAAAGATATCACGCTAAAGATTGGAAACCGTGAAGTAATATCAAACTGTTACCGCGACATCGCCAGTTTCACGGTGTCGTATATCCAACAATTTTGATGTGTGACACTAACGTCGCGACACTATGACATTGGCACACTCGACTGTTCAGGAAATGACATTGTTGCGGATTTTCACGTCACGACAATAATGTCACCGTGTGAAGGAGCTTTAAGATGCGTCAATTAAATCACTCGTTTTTGAGTAAGTGTTGACTGTTCTGTTCCTGTTCGTTGATTCGTTTATGTCCAACGCTACTAGAGGCATTCGAGATATTGCCTTTACAAAAGAAAAATGCTATTCACAATACACTTAATTTGTGTTAATCTGTTTTAGAAAAGTGGTTTTAGTTTCATTGATCTAATATTAAACGTCTGAGATTTGGACATTTTATTCAACATTGGTTAAAACATTCGCCATTTTCTCCATACAGTGTTCCTAGTTTGATTGTCCCACCATTGTCAATTTAGATACTATAAGAAATTGAGTAGGTTAAAATTGCAAACTTGTACCAGTTTTATTGATGATTTTAACAAAACATAGCAAATTGTTTTGGTTGTTTTAATTGGGTAAAAATGAACGTTTATCCACAATTCCCCATTAATCCCGAGGAAATAACTATTATTCCCTAGTGTGCAGGAGTCAAAAGATAATGAAGTCGTAAAATGTTTTTAATATTTTGTCATCCAACTGTTTTGTTGTAAATTTCAATAACAATAACTGTGTGTTCGCATCAACGCGTTACTGAAAGCAAAAAATTGTTGATTTTGAAATTTTGCTTTCACCAATATAGTAATTAATAATGCACATTTTTCTTATCGGTTACAGTACATATTATCTTATATAAAGTTGTGATGATCGCTCATTTTATTATTCTTAAAAGTAACTTTAGTATTGTAAAATTACTTTTACATGTTTTGTGTATATCCAAAATTACTTGATCTATGACCTGCGAGATTCTAAATTCGGGTAATTTCTCTGGGGGATGTTTACAACTAAATACTAAAAAAAGCATGTGGCAATAAACTGAAATATTTGTAAAAATACCTAATCATAAATTTGGCAATTATGGATTTGAACTCGTTTCTTTCGCATGAATTAACAAAGGTTTCATTTGAAGCTAAAAGGCAAATTTGAAGAAGATAAATTTTATTTTACTGGTGGAACTTTAAATTCGTAATAAAATTCTCAATCAATTTTTCAATTGGCCAACCCAAACCAATGGTATAAATACCTGCGTACCAATGTGTACTCTTATTTATTGAGTTTTATCACAGAGCTAGTCAACTACAAGTTGCCCGCAAGCCGGCATAGTTGCCATATTGTAAATCTATTATCTTTTCTCTCCAAATAAGCCCGATTATTCTTTTATCCCTTGGAATGAAGAGAAGGAATGACGCCAATTTTGAATTTTCTCGAGGAAAAGAAAACGTATGTATATTATTTAAAAATGTAAATTGTCGACATCGTTTAAGAAAAGTAAATCTAAACTTAAAATTAACATGATATTTTATAAATTACTTTCAAACGATAATAAAAAATCTTCATTAGAATGTCAAAGTTTTGTCGTCCCACCCTACGTACTTTGCAACATTTATCAAGGAGCGAAATAATACATGTACATATTAAAATTTCTTATTTTAACGGTGGAATTTAATGGAACACTGTATCGCAGATCAAAATTTCCAGAAATTGTTTTAATCGGCAACTGTACATGTTAAAAGATTTTTCCACAGCACAAACGCAAATCTAAATAGTAAGTTCTCACTTGCGTACTAACTTTGTTTTTGATGTTGTACAACTATAATATATTAATTAATACAGGTATCAATTTTAAAGGATTTGGGACGGTGAACAGAAACTCTTTATTTTCTTGAAAAAGCCTACGTTTCGACTATATACTTAGTCGTCCTCAGGGCTATTCAATACTAGAGGGCATACACATGTTTCATAGCTAATATTTGCTGTTTTGTAAAGGGTGTTTCATTAAATTAGCGGCCAGCTATTAGGAGTAAGTCAAAAGAATCATTTTTGCTTTGTAAAATCAAATAAAAAAATGGTTACACAGGTTACCCACCCCCTTGAGTACATCGTTCAATATGTCAAACTGGTTGAAGAATATACCGGGTGAATGAATACCTCGCCTCGAATAAGCATTTATGTGAGGCGAGCGTCCCAAACAGCGGCAAAATCCGCGACCGGACGAACAAGCCGATTCTTTTTTAATCATTTTTTTTTCTCCATTTTGTAAATTGAAAAATAAAACAAAATACTAAAGCTGAAAAGTAGGAGCCGACAAAAGGTAAAACTGTGGTAGCTATAGATAACTAGAAGAATAACTAATAATACCTGGAACAATAAAAGGGTCATCCCAAACCATTACTTTGCACCAAACGTTCACTACCTAAGACATTTTTGTTTATTTTGGTCCACACTGCTTCTTTAAATATTTGACCCTTTTTTCTACAAAACTAAACATTGTAATACAATTAGGAAAAGAAATTCCAGTACCAGGTCCGACATGGAACACGGAACGCTTCAAGAATCTGTGGTGACATCAAACCTTACGCACGTTTGTAACGTGATTTAACAACACCGCAACCGACTCTAATAATTTAATACTAGAGATGGGTAACTCAGTGAATTTTCAAGAGCTGGCGCAGTGCCGGCGGAAGGGCTTGGTGCGCCAACCCAACGCCGCAGTTTATGTTGCAGTGAACTCATTTATATATTACGCTGTACGCCAGACGATAAATCGGTAAATGTGCTGTCGTATAGTCATGCGTCGTGAGCTCACTCGACTCATAGAGCGGCAACAACTCAAAAGCCCAACTCAATTCACTGTTACCCATGCCTCAGTGTGCCCCACTTTGCAGAATTTTTGTTTTTGGAAAGCTTGATTATGATTCTTCAGGATGGAGAAATTTTATGGAAGTTTGTTGGTACAATTAACCGCGGTTCTGCAGGCTCACGTCCAGAAGCTTCTTAAGGATCCAAAAATGCTTGAATTTTGACAAATTTGTGTTTTTGTGAAGTCTGCCGTCTTGAATGTTGTTATTGGTTAATTGTTGCACCCATGGTTGGTGCTGCCAACCTTTGAGTTTGTAGATAAAGTCCGCCACAAGCGTAATAAAAGGTGCGACGCAGTCAGTCGGTATGAGTTATAACTCATCAACTCACAGAGCGGCAACAACTCAAAAGCGCAACTCAACTCAGTGTTACCCATGTCTATTTAATACACATACTTGGTGGAATATATTAACAATAAGTACCTTTTCTGCGTATGCCAGCAACGTTGCTAAAAGCGAACAGATTTAATTATTATTATCCATTCCAATGTATTCCTGGGTTTTCAGTCAATTTTATTGTCACTAATTATGGTGTTATGTGATGAGCCCTGCGTTTCGTCCCGGGTCTACCTATTGGACTCGTCAGTAAGGCTTAGGTAGACCCTGCCTTATACGCCGGACACCACACAAGATCTACGCCGACTCGGTTCATTTACGTCCGAACGCGTATAACCGGTGTCCGGCGTATAAGGAAGGGTCTACCTAAGCCTTACTGACGAGTCCAATAGGTAGACCCGGGACGAAACGCAGGACTCATCACATAACACCATAATTAGTGACAATAAAATTGACTGAAAGCCCAGGAATACATTGGAATGAATTAAAGTACAGTCAGGAAAAAGAATATACAAATTATTATTATCTCCAAAAATATAAAACCCGAATCATACGCAAAATATTAACTGTACCTCTCGATAAAGGCTATACATATGTATGTTGCAAAGTTTTGGTATATGATAAACAGATGAATAAAGAAACTGCAAAAATTAATATATTTATTATATAATTAACATGTATGAAAATAATAATCTTTTAAAAATAATACTTTGGAGAAATCTCTATAATCTCTATTGATTATATCTGTCAATGAGATGTCACTTCATGCTCTACTTTATTTACTATTGCACTTTCGTCAATCACTTCTTCGGGCACCTCCTTATAAATAGATTCCTCTTTGATACACGCTTTAAGTAGTTTGTGCTTATTTAGCAGCTCCTCTGTTTTGATCATGCCCTTCTTGTCAAGGCAATTATCTGCAAGCGTGCAAGCCTCTTGCACAAATTTGTTAAACATATCTGGTTGATCTGAATATACATGATGTCCAGCACTTGGAATAATCTGAAATATCAAAGGGTCGAATTTTATTGGTTACTCTGTAAGAAGTTATGCTTATGATGTAACTTACTCATGGCTAATTCTTTTTAATTATCAGTTTTCCAACATTAGTTCGGTCTCAACATACGGGATTTTTAATATTGCATAAAAGGTTTTTGAAGAACCGCTCAAATAAGCTGCGGTATAGGAAAAACTTAAGATAAGAAAATGACAAATTTGTGAAAACAGGTGGGTTCCAATCAGGGACCCGGACCGAAACCGATATGAACCCAAAACCGGAACCTAAATTGAACCCATATTTTATATTAACACATTGTTAGGTGCTGAACCGGAACCGAAATATTTTATTTCAGTTTTTTTCCCGGTTCTGCTTGTAACGTTTGAAAGAAATTACTGTAAATTTTACAAACAAATGAAAATAATAATTTACCCTCCTGCAAATGAATATAAAAATACGTTTCTATGTTCTGGTGAGCAGCAGTGTCACTATTAATGTGCCGACAAAGAGTCGAAGAGCCGGCACTTCTTTTAGTTAGTTCCTGCAATGGTTTTAATAGTCGGCTCCGCGACGCCGTCAAAGGGAGAAAATATAAGCGCTATTCTTTGCGGCTAGTTGTCCCAAATGACAAGATCTTGTATAAATCACAAAATAACAATTTTTTGGTATAAAGTAGTTTTAGACGACAATCAAGTAGAAAGAGCAAAAGCACATTTAAAGTCGTTATGCACTAGACTGATGTTCTTAAAAGAGTGCAATTCTTCTAATTCTTAATCTGACCCTGACCAACACGATATGGAAACGGAATCACCTTGTTCTTCATCAAGCGATGAAATGGAAGCCTTTTTGAGACATAAAGATTCAGAGCAAACATTTTTAAAAGGAATTAATCAGCACGAATTTTCTTCACAAGGTTCATTTGTAGCCCTTAACAAAATTGAAAATATTTTAAATTCCTATCAAGTGGAACAAAGCCGCATACGCTTACCGAAAAATGAAACGATTTTTGATTTCTGGAAGAAAAAGACTGAGCTTAATTTAATCCAAAAAAAATTCCTGGGTTTCAGTCAATTTTATTGTTTATTATTTAAAATGTCACAAATACGTTTCGGTGTCTTTCTCCACCATCATCAGTTTGTCTAAAATACTCAAAAAAACTAAAATAAAATCAGTTTGTCTATAAAGTCATCATTAATTTAAAAAAAAATTCTCAAAATTCACATACTAAAATACAAATCACACACATATTAAAAAGTACATTAAAAACAATAGGTTTTCAGGTGATGAGTCAGGACCATTATGTCTGGGAAAAGACTAGAATCTATTGTTCAGAGATTCAAATTTAACTTACCTGTATGGCTGTTTCTACCTTCACATTTAACTGGCTATTGAAATCCATACTTTGTTCGATATCGAGCGAGAGAATAAAGAAACTGTTTATATTTCGCTTTTTCTTTGCATTCTAGGAATATCAATTGCTCTGCAATTCTTCAATGTCAGGTGTTTATATTTTATTTACTTTGTCCAATCAGTGTATGCATGCGCTCATTTAATTCGTGTGTGATACACAGAGCTAAGATTGTCTGTGTCTGATCTAAAATTCATTGCCTTCTGATGTTTTTAATTTGTATCATTTCATGTATTCTTCTCTTATTATAATTGTCTTCATTGATTAATATTTTTGTGTTATCAAAATTATGTAACTTTTGTTGTGCATGTTGTGCTAATCCTGTTCCATTTTCGTTAGCCTATCTTAAGCTATATTTATGTTCGTATATTCTTTTCTTTAAATAGTGTCCTGTTTGACCAATGTATGTGTTGTCACAGTGCAAACAGTCAATCTTGTGTATTACATTAGGTGTGTTTAACTTATCACTTTTAGGTTTAAATTTTGTGAAGCATTCCTTCGCTAAGTTGTTTTTAGTTTTTTCCGCTATAGTAATATTATGTGGTTTTAAAATATTTTCTATTTTCGTGTTGATTTCTGGAATATACGGTAATGATACATACTTGATCTCACCTTCTTTTTTCTTATTGATATTATTTATGTTGTTCCATTTATTTGAATTGTAGATTTTATTTATTCTTCGTTTTATGATCGAATTGGTTTATATTTTTTTTGGTAATTGAAAATTTTGGACTAACTACTAATGAATAATAATGAACACTATCCCAAATCATTCTTCTGAATATAGAATAATAAAATCTACAATTCAAATAAATGGAACAACATAAATAATATCAATAAGAAAAAGGAAGGTGAGATCAAGTATGTATCATTACCGTATATTCCAGAAATCAACACGAAAATAAAAAAAAATTTAAAACCACATAATATTACTATAGCGGAAAAAACTAAAAACAACTTAGCAAAGGAATGCTTCACAAAATTAAACCTAAAGTGATAAGTTAAACACACCTAATGTAATATACAAGATTGACTGTTTGAACTGTGACAACACATACATAGGTCAAACAGGACAATATTTAAAGAAAAGAATATACGAACATAAATATAGCTTAAGAAAGGCTAACGAAAATGGAACAGCATTAGCACAACATGCACAACAAAAGTTACATAATTTTGATTTTGATAACACAAAAATATTAATCAATGAAGACAATTATAATAAGAGAAGAACCCATGAATTGTTACAAATTAAAAACATCAGAATGCAATGAATTTCAGATCAGACACAGACAATCTTAGCTCTGTATATCACACACCAATTAAATGAGCGCATGCATACACTGATTGGACCAAGTAAATAAAATATAAACACCTGACATTGAAGAATTGCAGATCAATTGATATTCCTAGAATGCAAAGAAAAAGCGAAATATAAACAGTTTCTTTATTCTCTCGCTCGATATCGAACAAAGTATGGATTTCAATAGCCAGTCAAATGTGAAGGTAGAAACAGCCATACACGTAAGTTAAATTTGAATCTCTGAACAATAGATTCTAGTCTTTTCCCAGACATGATTGTCCTGACTCATCACCTGAAAACCTATTGTTTTTAATGTACTTTTTAATACGTATGTGATTTGTATTTTAGTATGTGAATTTTGATAATTTTTTTTTAAATTAATGATGACTGTGAATGTGTATTTTAGACAAACTGATGATGGTGGAGAAAGACACCGAAACGTATTTGTGACATTTTAAATAATAAACAATAAAATTGACTGAAACCCAGGAATTTTTTTTGGATTAAATTGAAATACAGTCAGGAAAATATACACAGTAACTGAGCTTAATCCCGAATTATACATGCTTGCTCAAGTATTGTTAAGAGTACAATAGCAACTCAAGTTAGTGTTGAGAGGTTATTCGCAGCACTCAAATTTTTGTTGCCGCCTTCGAGGTCAAATATTAAAGAAAAATTTTTAGAGGAACAATTATTTGTGAGGACCAACCGACTTTTCATTCGTAAAGAACAAACACGGTACGTTTATACACTATTTTTAAAATTCTTTTTTAAGTTGAATTATTTTAGTTCTTCGATCATTAACAACGAGACATTTGAAATTGGAATTTTGGCCAAAATCAACTCGTCAAAAGATGGCGAAGAGTGTGAAGACATGAACCAGGAAGAACAATCTTTAAAGGAAATAAGAGTGAACGAAGAGGATTTGACGAAGTTGTGGACCTGAGTGAAAACGGAAAGAAGAGAAACGCGCTAAAGTCAGAAAATTCATTAACAAATTACTTTTCAAAAATACAACGATTGAATTATTTTTTGTATGGGAATCGTTATTTTAATGTTGTTCAATTTAATGTTACCTAAATTTCAATCCTTGTGTGGCGTTGCTAGTCCTCCTACCCCCTACCATACAACCCGCCGAAGTATCGTATGAAGCAGTGGATCGTTTGATCATCTTTTATCTTGTATAATACAACAAGCAAGGAGAAAAGTAGTGAGATTCCTAATTAGAGAAGCCTTTATCTTTGTTCTCTTCTGTTGTTATGTATAGATTTTGGAACCGAAATGAACCGAAGGTAAACCGGAACCGAATTGGAAATTATTTTCTAAACCGTAACGGAACCGAAATTTAAATTTTTTTCCTTGGTCTAAAACCGGAACGGAACAGTTATTTCGCTTCGGTCCGGGTCCTTGGTTCCAATAGTATCGTTCAACAACTTCAACAAACTACAACGCACAACGCAAAACAGTCAGAAATAGCAGAGCATTATACAGTGACTCTACTTAACTTCGCAACATATTGGAAACTTTTCTATTATTAATTCTACGAAAAAAATTCTGCTTGGTCCAAACCCCAAAAAGCAACCATCAGGTATTATTTTTTTAGTCGTATACGAGGTATATCATAAAATAAGAATGTTGCTCAAGCATAAAGTCCCTTTACACAATATCGAAAATTTCTATTAAAAAAAGTTGATTAGAGTTGAAAAGCCCGTTCAGTTCAGTTTCCTTTCGTTACTTTGCAAAGGTAAATAAATCCACATTTTTATGTTTTTTCCTGTTTAAAATAATGATGATCATGTACCTATTTTTTTATATTATTTTTTTGGGATGTTAGTCCTTCGTGAATTATAATTTCTTCTTAACGTTTCGCAACCACGAGCAGCTTACATCTTCAATACCGACAAGGCACGGGAATAACAACAAGCAACAGACTGCGAGAATACGGGATGCATCCGAGGAATCGCATCAGTACAGTGTAAGGTGGAGTAAACCACCTCACAATAATAAATCCTAATCACGACTACCTAACAACCCAAAAAACTCACTAGTTTGTCTGTAAAAGTATTTACTTTTTAAGTAGGCACAATATAAAGTAAAGTAAAAATAGTTGAGCAAAAAATTCAACTCGAAAAGTTTCCAAATGAGCGGGAATTTAAGACATTTGTTATGAACTGGTTAGTGGCAATTTTTGCAAACTTGCTACTTTCATCCATATTTTCTCTTTGTATTTACCCAAAATATACCAGATGTTATAGAGCCTAAAAACCATTTCGTATCGCAAAGTTTAGGTAAACAACTCAAAAAGTGCAAGTCTTGAAATGTTAACGCCCTGTAGCTTCAACATAAATTTCACACTAGGCTTATGCCATGCGCTCAATATTCGATGGACGATGAAATTGTTAACATCCCTAGTCATTGATAAGAATTATTCTATTTAGTAATTACGGGCAAAAATTATATTTGGATGCAAAAACTTTTAGACTTACGTCAATATTGATGTACGACTTATGCCCCCTTTTCTCATGAAGTATTAAGCCCGGCCTTGGGTCAATCCAGGAATCTGCCCCATACATTACTGTGATTGGAACATCTTCATGTATTAAGTCAAATCGATGAATCATAGGATTTTTCGCCCAACCTAAACCTTTGAGAAACGACTGAAAAGCAGTTTCTCCGCTACAACAAAATACTAATTTATATATTAATTTGTAGTCGATTAAAAAATGTACCTTGGATATTGCGAGTTGCACTGATAAATATATTCAGTTATTACATGGTCATTTTCAAACTGATCCTCATACCTTCTGGCAATGTCACGTCGCATTCTGTGAACAAGAGCTGGCCCTGAAATAGAAGAAATGTCTGAATATTGTTTTATACTAATTTATAAAAGAATATTTAGTTGGTGTTCTGTATGTAATTTTTACATTTGAGTATTGAGTACTCCTAAGTATTTGAAATTTGAATATACAAGGTTGCAGGAATATACAGAGTGCGTCAAAGTGTGATATATCTCCTGTGTATGGTCATGAGTGAAGATGAAGTGAATATTTTTCAATTATTTTCCTAGCAAATAGATATTTTAAAGAGTGTGGTGGTAATAAATGATATAAATCTTATTATATCTTGTTACGTTTACGGTACTGTCAGGGGCGGATTAAAGCTTTACGAGGCCCGGGACTGGAATTTTAACACGTAAAAAAAGGTTTTCCACATTTTTTACGAGTAACGTACCCCCTCGGTTAATCGGCCCTTGAGTACTGTTTTTTTTGGGTTGATGCCCTAACCCTTTGCTCTCATTTTAGTGCTCTTTTTAAAATCTTGTAGCATTCATAGTTTTTGCGCAAAAAAATATTTCTATTTTCTTGCCACTTAACAATATTAGACATTAACTGCAAATATCGTGATAAGCGAGACATAAATTAATTGTCAAACAATTTCACAAATTCGTTTAGCAAGACACTTTCTAATGAAGAAATGACCAAAATGGTCAAAGTATTACGGTTTTACGAAAACAACTTGCGTGAGAGCGTACGTGTTTACGCGGCTTGATACCCAAATCGACATGTTCCAGATTACCGGGCATTTGCACGGATTGAAAGGACTTTGCGAGAGACTGGACAATTTGGTGTCCGAGCCATTGTTCGTGTGGGTCGACCTCAAGTACGAAATGCGATCGCTGAGGAAGCCGTTGTAAATAGGATTGTTGAAAATTCAAACATCAGTACTCGCCGCCTAGCACTGGAATTTGACATACCGAAAAGTACAGTTCATCGGACCATAAGGCAGCAGCTCCTCCATCCTTGTCATGCGACACCTGTTCAGAAACTTTTACCACTTGATTTTGGAAGAAGACTTCGGTTTTGTCGCTTTATTGAAGATGCGCGGGCACGTGGTCCAAACTTCACTAGTAAAATTATGAACTGATGAAGCCGGTTTCACCTGAAGTGGTGTTTTCAATTCCCATAATTTCTACCATTATGCAGAAGAAAACCCTCATGCGAGGCATATTAATCACTTTCAGGCGGAATTTCGAATTAATATTTGGGCCGGGATCATCAGTAACATCCTCCTTGAGTCAAGCCGAGCCGCTTGAAAGGCGAAAATTATCTAAATTTCTTGAAGAACACTTTTCCGGTTCTAATGGAAGATTTGCCTCTCGATCTTCGTGCTCAGATGTGGTTCATGCATGATGGTGCTCCTTCGCATTTTAGTGCTGCTGTAACGGCTCATTTAAGGAATACTTTCCCACATAGGTGGATAGGAAGAAGAGGTAGAGATGTTCCTGTCGAATGGCCTCCCAGGTCCCCCAACTTGACACCATTAGATTTTTTTGTGGGAAGCCTTAACGACTAAAGTTTACGCCCCTCCTGCGAAATCCTATCAAGAGCTATTATGTAAAATTGAAAACGAAATGAACATAATGCGGGATGATACAGAAATGTTAAGAAAGATCCAATTCAATTTCAATCGAAGGATTCAACTATGCATCCAAGAAAATGGCGGGGATATCGATCATCTCTTGTAATTTGTTTTTCTTCTGAAATTTGTAGTAATTTTAATCATTTGTAATTTGCATTAAACATAATATGTAATTGTTAACAATCGCAATTCTCATTTTTCTAATAAATCATTATTTTTTTTTAAAGTTCTCGGCTATTGATTATTAACTCACGTCTCAATTTTGTCGCTACAACACCGGAGGAAATTAATTTTTTAGTATTAACTAATGAAATAAAATTAGAGTTTATCCGTCGCAGATTTTTATTTTATCATCGATTACATTTTTATCAAAAATTAAAGTCTTCTTTCAAAATCAAGTGATGAAAACTTTCAATCCGTGCAAATGTCCGGTAATCTGGAATTTGTCGGTTGGGTCCGCCGCGTACACGCGTACCTACGCTCTCACGCAAGTTGTGTTCGCAAAACCCTAATGCTTTAACCATTTCGGTCATTTCTTCATTAGAAAACGCCTTGCGACACGAATTTGTGAAATTGATTGACATTTAATTCATGCCTGGCTTATCACGATATTTGCAGTTAATGTCTAATATTGTTAAGTGGCAAGAAAACAGAAATAATTTTTTTGCGCAAAAACTATGAACGCTATAAGATTTTATAAAGAGCACAAATGAGAGCAAAGGGTTAAGGCATCAACCCAAAAAAGTTGATTCCACCCGCTAAGTAAAAAGTTCTGGTAGTTTTGTACCACGATACTCAAGAATTCAGCCCAAAGCATATGAACTCGGTGTTTCATCAAAATATGAGCCTTACATAAGAACAAATTCAGAGCGAGTTTCACTAAAATCCATCGTACCATTCTTCCGATATTTCAAAAAAGATAATTTTTTTGAAGAACTTTGACCATCAATAGCAGCGTAGCCATACATTTTCTGTTAATAAAAGTTAGGCCAGATCGTCTTGTTTTGATCCAAAGAATATCGCAGTATCATTTTGATCATGTGCTTACGGGACACCCGGTACAAGGGCCATTCCCAGTGTCCCGGACACAACAAATCTAATAATAATAAATTATATCTATAAAACTTCTCAATTTTTATGTGTGTTAATTTATTAAGATGTTGTCACGTCATAGTGCAATAACGCCAGTAGAAGCTCTACAACCTAACGTATGAGTGATAAATGCTTCATCCGAAATTCGTTTTATGTGTACAAATATGTTTTCAGTATACGTACATACATTTTGAAAAGTAATCAACAATCCTGTGTTCAATATAAGAATGGAGCGTATGGAAACATGAAAAACCGTAAATGATGCAAACTTCGTTAAATGGAGAAACGTTTAAAAAGCAATTAAAAGACCAATCAACTGGTCCTTTGAAACTTTTGATGCGAATTTTCGACTCTCACTTGAAAAAAAAACGTATTTCTGAATTATACAATTATGATCTATACCGCACTTATTTATAGCAACCTTAAGTCAACATGAAAAATGTTTTATGTCTCGAATGTCTTTTTCAAGAAACCATTATCAACTTCGTTTTGTTAAATACGGTGCCGTTAATTTCTAAGCAACATAGATTAGCTATATCCGTTATTCTATTTTAGTATTCGATTTCTCTGAATTTAACGATGTGAAAATATTAACATTTACTGAGGTTTTGATCAGTTTCTTTAATAAATCTTAAGAAGTGTGTGAACCGGTCCTGTATTTCAGACACCGATATCTAGTGTTGAATATCTATTTAAATTCACTTGAAAATGTTTAAATATTTAATAGTTACCCGATACTTTACCTATTTGAGAATTAACATAACACTTTAAATTAATAACGAAGAACACAATAGTATACAAAAGACAAAAGAGGTCGGTGTTCACAATGTTCTGTTTATTTGTTTTACATATTTACCAAAACATGTTATTCGCCGTTGAATTCAGATTTACACGAGTTTTTACAATTTGTTAATAAACAACCAGGCCCGTAAGGAAAACGAAAAGTTAAAATAAAAACTGATAGTATGGTCTACAAGGAAAGTAACTATGAAAGAGTGTAGTGGGTTTTGTTTGGGTTCTTTTACGGCAATAAATAATGTAATTGAAATTTAACGAAATTCGGTTCTTACAAATAAAGCTCGATTCATGTTGGTAAATATGAATACGTGACGTGCCCAACAAGTAACCAGACAGACAAATAAATATTGTTCTGTGCAGAGACAAGATCTTGTCTCTGTTCTGTGTAATTGCTACCAACGTATTCATACTAAGCGAACATCCGTGAACAGAATACTTCCATTTGGACGGATTTATTTGCAATTGGCCTGCTTTCTTTTCATCCGCTTCAAGTAAAATTGCGATCACTGCTAGTTCCTCAAATGACAAATTTCGAAACATTGTGGGGGACGGTCGACTCGAAAGAACGCCTGTAAAGTAGTTGTCGTAGATGTAAATACACTGGTCTGTTTCATGTATGTCCGGTTACGTGTCGGGTACCCCACGTACTGGTAAATATGAATCGAGCTTAAATCAGGAACGAAAATTCGTATTCAAAGTGTCATGTTATTAGCCTTTTAACTGTTGAGGGTCAAAAATCTCCCTGTACTACTTCCTCAACATAAAATTCCAGGGTGTCAGAAGTAAAACGGTTCAAGAGCATGTCTTACTGCTATGATTATTTAGTAGTATTCTTACTACTATTATTATAGAATACAGGGTCGCTTTCATGTATGGAAACGGTGAATTATTTCCTAAACTAAGATAACTAGAATAAAACGATTAATACAAAAAGTGTAAAGCTGCGTATCGATTACCCGCGGCAGCCGCGCGAGCCAAGCTCGTCCGCGACAAGCACAAAGATTTGCCGCGCGATCTATTTCAGTCAGAACTTTTTACTACAGCGCGACTGCTCGCGGCAAGCGATCCAGCACAAACGTTCAGTCACAACAATCTGTTTGAGCGATATCGAAGCACCATGAACGTTTCCGTGAACGAGCAGTAGTCGCTTTCGTTGTGATGCATCACACAATAAAGAAAAACCGAAACGAAAAGCGAGTTGGTGGATGAAGGAAATTTATCGAAAGAGATCGCAGTTTGGTGGAATAAGACTTATGCAAGACATGAGATATGACGCCATTGACGACACAATAAAAAAAATTACAAAAATGTCAATTATGGAATTTCAGCACTTAAAATTATTAATTGAGCTTTAGCAACTCTAGATTTCTCTCTTCTATATGATGCCTGAAGAGTACTCATGTTTTTTTTAGCTCGGGAATTGGTAAGTCCATTATTGAACTTATTTCAGTCCACGCATCTTGTCTTAGTGCTTTGTTGTGATAGTGTGGTGATTTGATATTCCATAGCAAATTGTTGGCACCATACAACTGGATTAGATGCCGACACTTTTCATTGTTCATGATTGTTGTCGTTTTGCCGCGAGAGCCAATTTCAACTATAGAATTGAAACACCTTTGCCGCGAGCCAAAAACCGACCGGGATTGGCTCGCACCGCGGCGTGTTCAGAGCGCGGCAAAATTAATTTGGATCGCTTGGCAACTTGGTATCCATCAGGTGCGGCTGCCGCGCGAGTCAATGTTTCAGAGTTTGCCGCGCGTAGTCGATACGCAGCTTTAGGTTCTTTCCAGTCTATTTACATAAAGAAAAATTTTGTATACAGTCAGTCAAAAATTCACAACAACGCACTTGGTTTCAAATGGAACAGCCTGTATTTTGTTCAATGATTGAATTCTTCTCCACTCTCTAAACAAAAACTGTATAACACATTAGATATCCAGTTATCAAAATTATGTTTTGATGTAATTCGCCGAATTATTAAATCAAATATAAGGACACTGTTCCTCAAGTTATCTTAGAAAGTTTAGGTCGTACTTTAGGTAGGAAAAAATATTAAAAATTGGTTTTATAAGACAATATCGTTAAATATATATAAACCGTTTTAACACCAATAAGTGTGACAAGTGAAGAAAATTTTATGGATGTCATGTTGGATGGAAATCCAGAAACTTCAACACAACAATTACCTTTAAATCGTGGCATGAGTCAATATTCTATTAAAAACATTTTAAAAAAGAGTTCTATCCATACAAAGTTAGTTTATTACAGGAATTAGGTGAAGACGATTTTGATCGCCGAATTGAATTTTGTGAAGTTATGATGAATAGAATTCATCAAAATGCCAATTTTGTCAACCAACAAACCGGACCGGTAAACCGATATAACTCTAGGTATTGGTCGGACCAAAATCCACATTGGATGGAGCAAGTCCATATTCAAGGGCCACAAAAAAATCAACGTTTGGTGTGGCATGAAAATTTGAGTTTTCAACGATATTTGCTACTTTTACGCAAATCGATTGTTCCAGAGCTGAAACGATTATTTCCGAATAATAATAATAATACTCATTTACTTGCATACCAAATATGGTTGCAACAAGATGGGGCGCCTCCACATTATGGACGCAGTACGAGCATATATCTCAGGGGGACATTTGAATAGCCAGCTCGGTCTCCCGATATGACCTCACTTGAATATGCCACAAAATATTGAAGTGCTGCAATATAGAATGAGTCACAAAACTGCCGGTATTCCGCCGAATATTCTTCTAAATTCATTAGACAATTTTGATCAGCGACTTTATTACTGTCAAGAGATAAACAGCGCACACTTTGAACACTTTATAAAATAAAATTTCAATTTAATTCTGGGCATTAATAAAATTATCTTGTTTATAAAATCTGTCTCTTTTCTTTCTCCATTACTGTTTGTGCAAAATTTAAAATACTAAACCTAATAACTTTGCGAATTACAGCAAAAGTAATTTTAACAACTCGATTTCTTCAAAACGGTTAAATTTAAGCATGTAGTGTGTTATACGATTTCTATTTAAAATATCAAGAAAAATTCAATTATTGACTAAAATATAGGGTGTTCCTAAAAATAGACTAAAAAAAACTAAAAAATAGACTGGAAGAACCCTTACAATTTTTACATTAATAGTTTTCTTCTAGCTGTCTGAGCCTAGGAAATAAAACACCGTTTCCATACATAAAAGCGACCCTGTATATTGGTAGTATTGGTAGCATAGAATTATTATTTGGTAGTAATTTTCTGATTCAAATGCATTTCACTTCTGTATCGCCCGAACATATTTTTAATATTTACTGAAATTTTAAAACCTTAACAAACTTTTATGCTGATTGTCTGAGAACGATTACAAACGCACTTAAACTATTTTACTGCTGATCTCCTCAAGTGAAACTTAGAATAATCTTACCTAATGGACCCGCAGCTCTAACAGAAGCCAGTGGATTGAAATAGACAAGCGGATAAAAAAGATAAAATAAAATTTTATAATGTAAAGGTACAGACGGTGGCTTGTAATTTTCTGGTTTCTCACCAAATCCCCAAGGATCGGCCAATATCAAGTGTCTTACCCTAAAACAAATTAAAGAAATGTGGATTATTCGAGAATATTCATCTAGATATAGTATATATTCTTATTCATTTGAGTAGTAGTAGTAAACATATTTATTTCTAAAAAAGGCTATCGACCTATCGGTCTTTCTGCCCTTGTTTAATACATGCAGTCTTAATCTAAATAAAAAACAAATATGAAAATTCTCTTATTCTAGGTTAACAATACTATTAAATAAATTAGATTTCAGTGGCAAGAAAAAAATATTTTATTGTCCACTAGTCCGTTGCGTTTGTAAGTGTTCGAGTAGCGTTAATGTAGGGAAACGGAAGCGGGATTGTCTGGTTGGTCTTGTAAGACAAAGGGGATTCAGTATGGTCCAGTTGTAGGGGTTGTTTGTCCATTTTGTCTGTAGCTGTATGAGTCTTTCCGAGATCTTTGTCATGATTGTGCGTTCGTATAGTAGTTGGGTGGGGGTTATTCATTTGATTTTTTAAATTTTTCGAAGATGAGGTAACCAAATACTAAGAAAAGGTGTGGTAACCAAATACTAAGAAAAAATCGCGACTCTAAAATCAGGGTAATATTTCATAGATCTAGTTCACCATATATCTCGATCGCAAAACTATTATTTTATATTGTTATGCGTTTTCCTGCAGTTTTACGATACAATGTGGTTCAAAATGTCCGTCATTTATTTTAAAGGGTCAAGGTGTCTTAAAGAGTACGAGATAAATTTTCGAAAAATTTTTAGTTTACTTCGCGAAGATATTGGTTGTTAAATAATTTCAACTTTGCTAGTGAGGAATATTTTAAAGTAGTTTAATGATCACGTGGCGGACTAGTTGCGTATCTAAAATTTGCGAAATCTGCCAAGCTTTTATATCTCGTTTATTCTGAATTCATTGATATTCAAAACCGGAGTGACAATTCTCTATCGATGACAATAATAAATAAAAATAAGGTGAAACGAACAATGATAATAATTAAAAGGTGGAACGACGAACACAACATTTCTTCCCCTCTCTAAGAAATCTACTTGAATCCGGTGCTGATAATCTCTTAGACTAATTTTTGGCAATATCGCTGGGGTGGCTGGCTTTCGCACACGAGTTGATCTACGAAATGTCGTCGATGTTGTTCCGGTTGTAGGAATAGGAAGCAGATTCGGAGATAATGGTGTATCTGTAGGTTCGGTCACTGGCAGACTATTGTTTTTTTCCGGTCCCGGTAGCTCGGTTGAACTAGAAGTAGCAGTTGCTGGCACCGCCTTCGGAATCGTCAATCGTGTTTCAAGATGAGACGGTCGACTTGACCGCCAATTTTGCTTAGGATTCACATACTTGGATGTGCCGGTTTCGTAATGATGCTGTGCTGCTAGACACCTATTTTCTTGTCGTCCTCGGATTTGATCGACGTGCCACTTAAAACGATTTCCAAAATAATCAATTTCATAGTAGAGTTCGCCCTGTCGGGAAACAATTATACCAGGGATCCATTTTTCCATTCTGGGGTGTCCAGACAAAAAATAAACTGTTTGTGCCGCGTAGAATATACGGAAGGAAGATTGAAAAGCTGCTTGTTGTTTTTGAGTAATTTTGGTGTACAAGTTGTCCGGTTTTAATAAATCGAGTCGAGTTCGCAATTGGCGACCAAGGAAGAGTTTCGCCGGAGATTGCCCCGTAGCAGAGTGGGGAGCTTTTCGATATTGTCGCAAAAATTGATTTAAGGCGGTGCAATGAGCTGGGTGTTGTAGCCATTATTTTGAGATGTTCTTTGACGGTTTGTACGCTTCTTTCCGCTTGGCCATTGGTTGACGGATGATTGGGTGCTGTGAATTTGTGGTACTTAACTCCAACTTGTTGCAGAAATTCTTTAAATTCGACAGACGCAAATTGTGATCCGTTATCGGAGACTATAGTAATGGGAACTCCATAAGCCGCAAACGCTTCGTCTAACATCGCAATTGTCTTAGCTGCGGTAGTACTGTGTGTGATTTTGACTTCAAGCCATTTACTATAGACATCAGATATAATAAGCAACACGTGTCCATCGTAAGGTCCTGCATAGACAATATGGATGCGCTCCCAAGGTTCATGCGGGTACTCCCAGTGGTGATCACGATACTTCGGTGGAGCATGCCCATGTGCTGCTCAGTCTCTGCATGATTTTGCAACATGCTCGATATCAGCGTCGATTCCGGGCCAATAAACAAAAGACCAAGCCATGCCTTTCATTTTTACAATGCCCAAATGTGCTGTGTGGAGATCATTGAGGATAACTTGTCGTAGTTTGGATGGTACGACGATTTGATGTTCGAAGACGAGACAATTTGCAAGAAGCATATATTCTTTTTCGGGTGCCTTGTATTTGGCGTGTGCGAGACTTTTCCCTAATTCCAAGAGGTGAACTAGGATCTCTTCTAGTTTCTCGGGCGATATTTTCTGCACGAATTCCAATCCAACTTGTTGAATCTGTCGTATGATAAATTGATCGAATTCATCAAATTCTTCTTCTCCTTGAAAAGGGGTCCTTGTGCGAATACGGTTAAGTAACGTCGGTAATGATGCTCGTGAACAATAGTCTGCATTGGCGTTGAGTTTCGTCGGTTTGAACTTGACTTCGTAATTGAAATGTGCCATATAATCAGCATAATTCGCCATGCGGCTGATGCAAAGCACAGGAAGTGACTTTTCTGGATGCAAAAGTTGTGACAGAGGTTTATTATCTGTGTACAACGTGAAATGTCGGGCATACAAGTAGTAGAAAAACTTCTGTATTGCCCATACGATAGCCAATGCTTCCTTGTCGATTTGGGGATATTTCTGTTCGGTTGAGTTCATAGTCCGACTTGCGTAAGCAATAGGACGTTCTCGTCCGTCTTCAAGTCTGTGTGATGAAACAGCTCCAAGACCTGTTTTGCTGCCATCCGTTGCCAAAATCAAAGGTAGTGTAAAAACGGCATGAGGACCTGAGGTGAAATTAACGTTTGTTTAATGTCTTCATATGATTTGTCGATATCTGAGGTCCATTTAAATGATTCTTTGAGGCACATGTCGCGTAAAGGTCGAATTCTAGTAGATAAGTCTGAAATAAACGAGCTGTAATACGTAGCCTTGCCTATGAACAGTTACATGTCTGCTTTTGAAGCTGGTTTTGGTGCGTCCCGAATAGCGTGAATATGTTTGTCCGATTTACGAATTCCATTTGCATCAATTTTGTGTCCTAGAAACTCAATCGAAGTTGATCCAAAAACGCATTTTTCTCGGTTCAGGCGGAGGCCATGGGAGTCTATTCGTTCCAGAACGAGATCCATTATTTTCAAGAGATTTTCAAAATTATCTGCATACACAAGTACATCGTCGAAGAATTCTTGCTTCATTTTGCCGCTACAGTGCGCCAAAGTTCTCAAATTAATATAGTTTTTTCCAGATCATTTCTAAACGTTTATATCGAATTTCACTAACTTTGGAATCACCACTTGCCACACAAATGTACTTGTTTTGACGTAAAATGTTTGTATTTTTGTGACCGCCTGTACAAATAATTTAATTTTTTTCCTCCACTAGCTGATTTTCTCTTGAAACTTTTTTGCCTCTTGTAAAATGTTCGTCAGACAAACAGTTTCTGTACAAAAAAATATTCTTGCGAAATAAGTTATACAAATACGTTTTTCTGTTTGCAAATGTATTGTATTGTTGCTTAGAATCAATACTTAACTTAAACAAATTATTTCGTAAATTTAACAAACCGATAGTGTTTACTGTTTTTGGTGGAGTGAAGTTGGATAATAGATGGATCGGAAGAGGCAACGATGCACCCATAATTTGGCCACCAAGATCGTCCGATCTAACGCCGTTAGATTTTTTTCTGTGGGGCTCTCTTAAATCAAAAGTGTATGCTTTGCACGGCGGAACAGAAGTCTCGAGATACTGGAAAGGATTTTCAGGGCTGCAGATTATTTTAAAAACAAGTCCGACACGATGCCCAAAGTGCGGTTTAATGTTTTGAAAGGAAATAGTAGTAGTAAACATATTTATTACAAAGAAAAGGCTATCGACCTATCGGTCTTTCTGCCCTGAAAGGAAATAATTTGTATTTATGTACATCTTGACCATGTGTTAATAATTAAATTAGTTCAATTATTCAGAATTTATTTTTTTCCGTTTTTATTGTTCTATAATAAAAAAAAATGTAAAATAATTAAAAATCTGAATTGCAAGGTATCGTAAATAATTATTTGTACAGAAACTGTAGGTCTGACGAAAATTTTACAAGAGGCAACAAAGTGTGAAAAGAAAATCAACTAGTAGAAGAGAAAAATAAAAATTATTTATACAAAAATACGAACAATTATTAATGCACCAAGCGTCATTTGAAATATTTTCCCGCATTAAAAAAAGATTACGCTTACGTCAAAACACCTCAATTTATGTAGCAAGTGTTGATTCCAAAATTAATGAAAATATAGGGATTTAGAAATTATTGGAAAAAAACGAAATTAATTTGAGAACTTTGGCGCCCTGTAGGGTTTCTAGAGTTTGCCTAGATCGTCTAATTTTCTGGTATGGAATTTGTGGTTAAGCGTTGTACAGTCACTTCAGGGACACCCTATATAACCTCAGACAACTACTCGAGAGGAATAAGGCCTATTTTGAAACACCCGTATAAAAATGGTAACGTAACAGCAGCAAAAATTAAACCTAATGCCCACCTTTCTGGATAACTAATGGCATAACTTGTAGCTAGGTAACCACCAAAACTATGACCCAATAAAATGAACTTTTCTAAATTAACTTTCTTTCTCCATTCCTCTATTGTAGTCACCCACTGTTGTTCAGCAGTTTCATGATTTTTACTGAACACTGGCCGAGATGATCTTCCAAAACCTACAACATCAAAATATATTGAGAGATTAAAACACCATATGAAAAATATGCATAAGAAATTTCATTTGAAGCTAAAAAGTTTCTGTTCCTGCAAGTTCAAAAACGCTTTAGTTTAGAATGTGCACCTCAATTTTTGTCAAAGCTTAATAAATGCTTTAGCGTGAAAATAGTTAAATGTTTGCACCCAAATTCTACATTTATCTTAAATAGTTTTAGAAACTGTTAACTGCTGTAGCGGTTTTAGAAAGCATTTACGGGTACATGTTTATATGAAAATCACTTAATTTATGTATGGTATTCATATACCGATTAACCCCGACAATACAGGGTGTTTTTTAAAGTGTCCGATATTTCACCTGGCTATTCCTCAGGTATTCTTAATATAAGAAGTCCATATATGCATGGGGTGGGTGCCGGGTTATGCTGCAGGGGTAGCACCTTTTACCGCAGTTGGACAAATCGAGTGTCATAGACAGGGATGGTAATAACTGGTCCTCGCAGGATACCGAGCTCTCACTATTGATTCCTTGTGCCACACCCCGGTAACTGCATTGGTCTGCAGTCTAAATTTAATGAGGGTAGCCAGATATGGCGAAACGGTAGCGTCTGTACTCCACGTTAGGGGCGGCTGCAAACAGCGTCTGTTCTCCATGTTAGGGGCGACCCGGAGAAGGCAACGGGAAACCACTTCGGTAACTCTCTCCCAAGGGCACCCTATGGCTCCTGTTATGGTTAAATATTCCGGATCTAGACCCCCAGTCGAATCTGCAGGGGTCAATTATGACAAGAGGCATAAGAAAACCAATAAAGCTAGAATCCTGAATGTCCGGGTATCCTACAGGAGGACAAGCTGCGAGCTATTGAGATGGAGCGCTTTAATATTTCACTTTTAGGTTTGTGTGAAACCCACTGGAAGAACAACGGCCATTTTACGACCACGAATGGTAATACGGACATTTTCTCTGGCCATGAAGCCCAATCGAGGAATGGTGTCGCCGTTATGGTGGACAGGACTATGCTAAGTTGCGTTCTTGGCTATTCCGCCGTAAATGAACATGAAGCTGAACACGAAACCGTTCATTTTGAATCCCATTCAAGCGTATGCCCGCACTGCCAATGCTGAGGAAGAGATCATTGAGATATTTTATGGTGATCTACCAAATCGAGAAATGATATTGATATCAAGAGATTTCAACGCCAAATTGGGACGTACTGCAGAAGATGACCACATTAGAAATGTTGTTGGGACGTATGGAATTGGAGAAAGGAATGACCGTGGCTCAAGACTGATTCAATTCTGTTTGGAAAATGAATTTACAATAACAAATACGACATTTCAACATCATAAACGCCGCTTATACACCTGTACCTCACCCAATGGTCAATATCGTAATCAGATTGACTATATTCTGTTGAGGTCAAGATGGAAATCATCAATGAAGAATGATTAGAAGAATTACATGAACCAGACGTGTTTCTTGAAAAAATAAGCGCTTACAATCATAATCATAGTTATTCCAGTACATCGACATCAAATAACATATAGCTAAGTACCAAGGAACTCATAAGGATTGTATTAATACACCCATCAGCAACAAGAAAAGTTATGGCTGTCTGACAACACCTTACTTATAATCGAAGAAAGTCGGCGCCTGAAAACTAAAGGAAACAATACCCCTGAAAAACGTTTGTTATTAAAACAACTTGTGGCGCAGATCCCACCTCCATTCGCTTGAGTTGCGAGCGGAGGGCATTTCCGGAGTTTCTCTGCCGGAATGGGAGTCGCGACCCTGTCCCTGCTTGTCGGACAAATTAGTGGATGCGCAAAAAAACAACAAAAAAGCAGGTAAGAAAATTAAGGTGAGTCTATGGCTCTGGTACCTGAGACGCGCACAATTCGTTTAACCTGTCGCGGTTGTTAAAGAGTCTTGTCTCTGGGCGGGTACAGTATTTCCGCGGTGGGTTACAAACCTTCACTCGGAATCTAGGAGCAGGGATGCTCCGGAAAAAACGGGATTTTTTCCCGTACCGCACTTTCACCGAAACAAAGAAAAAATGGCCGCGCGGCGTGGCGTCGGTATCGGTTACCATTCTTACGGACTTCTTTGGTACGCGCTTCCTTCGGGACTGCCCGTACGGTCCCTTTTTTCTGACCGCTCGTCCGCACCAACCTTGAACCCAGACTCACTTGTCGTCCCCGCGCACAATTCGTTTAAGGGTGAATGCGAGGGATATTTATGGTGGCCAAAAAAAAAATAAATCCCCTGAATCGCCACGCGGCACGTCAAACTGAACAAAAATATCCAGACAGAATGTCGTCGACAAAAAAAAACTACCAAGAGCTATGCTCAGAATCACAACGTCACTCTAAACATAACAACTCGAAAGACCTCTTCAAAACAATCAAGACCATTACGCGCGACTTCTCGGTGCGCTCTTGGGCACTTCAGCATAATGGCATGAGAATCGACTCGATTGCGAAAGTTTTGGACGTCTGGAAAGGATACTGTACTGAGGAAATATAGTCTCTCAGGAAATGTCTCCCCTTTTCTTGTAAAGGAGAACCCAGCATACTTAGATCGGAGATAGTTAGAGCCGTTCACTCGCTGAAAAACCCGGAGTGAACCAAATTTCAGCTGAGATCCTGAAGTGTATGGGAGAAATAGGTGTCACAAGAATCCATGATATTTGTAATAAGATCTGGAATACTGGGCAGTGGCCCTCAGATTGGACTCGATCGGTTTTTATTCCACTGGACAAAAAAGGATCCAAATACAATTGCGACAATTATCGCCTGATAGCATTCATATCCCACGACAGCAAAATTGTTTACGGGAGGCTAAAGATCCACCCCGATTGGCAAATTCCTTCTAATCAGACAGGATTTGTCCAAGGCAAAGGTACCCGCGAGCAGATCTTAAATATCCGGCTTATTAATGAAAAAGCGGGAGAATTCTACGTTCCAGTTTATCTTTGTTTTGTCGACTATGGCAAAGCATTTGACAGTCTATCCAGGCCAAAGCTGTGGAACATCCTTTGGGAGATGGGTGTTTTACCCTCACCTCATCTCGCTTGTAAAAAGTTTATATAGGAATGGCTGTGGCGTGGTTAGAGTTAACAACCATCTTTCAGGACCCTTTGGCGTGAGTAAGGGCGTCCGACAAGGATGTATTTTGTCCCCGGTTCTCTTTAACATCTATGGAGAATATGTGATGAGAAGGGTCCTGAAAGGATGGGAGGGCGGCGTCTCTGTGGGCGGTGAGGGAATTTCTGACCTGCGGTATGTTACGCTTCTGGCAAGTTCCGAACAAGAAATAGTCCGGTTACTCAACAAACTTGACAAAGTGAATAAGAAACACGGGCTTTATATCAATAAAAAATTGCAAAATTGATGATAGTTGATCGCGCTCGGAGCAACAGTCCGGAAACTCTGTGTATCGTGGGTTATGATGTGGTGGACCACTTTACCTATCTGGGATCTCCGGTATCGAACAAAGGTGGTTGCGATGATGAGGTAACTTGTCGAATAGAAATGGAGAAATCAGCAGTGGCAAAACTAAAGAAAACATGACAGGACCATTAATACAAAAAAATTAATTATCGCTACTTTGGTCTTCTCTATCATACTATATGCAGGCGAAACATGGTCCTTGAAGCAGAACATCCGCAAAAAATAGACGCCTTTGAGCTATGGTGCTGGAGAAGAATGCTGCTTGGACGGCACATCGGACTAAAATCTCCATCCTCAACGAAATGCATGCGGGACAGCGTCTCTCGGGTTGCTTGGAAGGGTTGTAAGATATTTTGGCCACCTCACAAGATCTAACACTGGACTTGAGAGGATTATCATTCAGGGGAAAATGGAGGGATCATGTAGGCGTGGAAGATCACCAGCCAGGTGGAGAGTTCAGATACGAGCTGGTCTAGGCACGAGTCTACAACAGGCAACATGGAGTGCTCGTCACCGCTGTAGGTCGTGGACGATGGCTCGCAGAATCCAAGCACAGGCTCCCACGGCTTGGATTCTGCGTCATAGTAAATGGAAGTCTGGGGTCAGGACTCTTCCGACAGGAAGTTAACGAAGAAGACGAAGAGATATAGGCAAGGGTCCGCAAGGCTCTAAGTGGAACATCTTCCATTAAAATAGTCAAATGTTCTTCAAGAAAATCACAATATCTCAAGACGTTTAATCTTTGCGGAAAAAAGAATGGGCCTATCAAATAATCTCCAATTAATCCTGCGCACACGTTAACAGAGAAATATGTTTGGAAATGTAATACTTGTAATTCATGTGGATTTTCTTCTGACCACAAATGATTGTTGTGAAAATTTCGAATAGCGCTGCGTGAAAAACTTGCTTCGTCGGTAAACAGGATTATGAATTAGGCATTGGAGAAGCCAACGACAAAAGTTTTATAGTAATGGGAAGTCTCGAGGGAAGAGTTTCTGAACTCTGAAATTATAAATTAAAATTTTCCATACCAGAACATGAGAAATGTTTAACGTTAGCGCTATTCTTCTGCTGCTTGTTTCCTTCCAAATTAAGAACTGCTTCATAGATGTCTGGGGTTCTTACCGTTCGAGGTGCACCCGAGAGGTGACTAGCTTTCTTAAAAGTTCCTGTTTTCCTTAACCGAACGTGAATTCTTAAAAACGTTTTTGAAGTAGGAGCGGCGTGGATAACACTCCTGATGCAAACGTCTAGCTTGCGTCGATTACTTTAAACCCATGCGTCGATTACTTTAAACCGAAATATCTCAAAAACGGTTGTTCGAAGCAATTTTTGATGAGAATACCTTCTGTACGTACCATTAATAGAGAAATCGATTTTCTTGCTAAAATGTTGATACAAGCATGCACGACACAAAAGTTATGACTGTTCTGAAGAGAGAAAGACATGTAGGTAGCACCCCCTATATGTAAGAGAAAAATCAAGAACAAATTTAAATTTCGCATGTTTCAAGACCACCAGATACCCAATTTACTACAACAATTACTTAGAAGAAAAAATTTAATTAATTTTTTAAGACCTGACATTGGCGGCTAAATTATAAACTACACTTAACGAGTAACATTTGACACTTATTTTGTTCACATTTGATAATGTCAATTTTTATGAAAATACTAACGGCCAGTTTCCCGAAATCTTTAAAACTGTAGTTTTCATCATTCTAGGTGATTTATTATTGTAATACTGATGAAAAACTTGCTCGAAAAAATGTAAAACTTGCAGTTCACTTTTTAGTAGAAACCACTTACCTAACAAGTCGATAGCATATAATGGTCTGTCCTTGGCAATTTCATCAAAATTCTTGCACCAAAACCCTATTCCAGCGGCAAACCCATGCAGCATCACAATCGGAGTTTTTTCTGATTCCTCGTTGAGCGCTATAGTCCATATTTTATCGTCTTTTCCCACAATGGATCCAATGGATACAAACCAAGTTTTGAATTTTGATTTAATGACTGCAATAAATAATGATTTATAAGCTTTCTGTTAATTTCAGTTGCATCAATAGCGATCTAAATCAACGATTTTTGTTACTGTTATTTTAACATTTTCTTATACAATGTTAATTTGAAGACTACTGGTATTATAATTAGTCCGCACTTTCTAGTCTAGTTCCATAGATTAAACGGATCATTTGCACTGAATTTTAACGAATTTTCCATTGTAAGACAATAATTTAATGCGTTTAATCACAGAACTGAACAATATACAGCGTGATTCACGGTCGATGGCGTATTAGACGTTTAAAGAGAACGCGATGCCCGACTTATCTGCAAATTTATACATCAAAGTCATATATGCTCGATCGGCCTATAATATTTTCAGCAATGCGAGGTATACCGAAAAGTACATACAACTCTGATTTTTCAAATGAGACACCCTGTATATTATTGCACGGTTAGATTGGCTATATATACAGGGTGATTCAAAAGTGGCGTCATTCCTCTGGGGGTGTTTTGGGAGTACAGGAAAAATAGTAAAAAAAATTAATTATTATCAAAAACTGAGATATTTGCCAAAAACTAGATCAGAATTACGGCAACGATGTTTTTCAAGGTAATCTGCCTAATTAACATTACGTAAATACCTGTTACTTCTTAATTATTGAAAATTGTAGTAACCATGGATAAACACAAAACAAAGAAAGATAAAGCAATAGAAATATTTTGAGGTTAGGATAACTCTGTCAATTTGCCCTCAGTGCTGCCATCCTTTTTGGGGCAGATGAGTGATATACCTAAACTCGCCTCACATGTAAACAAACATCTCCTGTGTAAGGTTATGTATCAATGATTAATATTAATCAAATAAAATACAATTAAGTTGTTAAATCACAGGAGGTTGACGAAGTTCTGCCCGTTTTACTCCAGACATGTTTGTTCCCCAATCACTTTATTGTTCACTCTTCGCTGCAGTCTGGGATCACCGTTTGATCAGCTTCTCGTATTCGGTTAATTAACTCCTGCTCAATTTGTACCGGTATTCGGAAGATCAGAGAGTTAATGTGTCCTTGCGTCCTGTGTATCTTACATACATGGTGGGAATGTGGCCCTTCCTCTGGGGAGTTATAGGGACAATTATCCGGTGCCTGGGAAAGTGTCAGTGGTTGTGCAATGCTCCGAGCACTCCTGGAAGGCTCTGCTGCAATTATCTCCAATACTTGTGCCTCTGTGTCTGGAACCCGAGCACCTCTAGATCGTCCACAATCTGCGTCAATTCCTGGAGCCAATCGTTCAGTGTCTCTAGCCCTTTGCTGGTGTAAGATCTTACACCTTCTGCTATGTTAGAATTGGCATTTTCCCATAACTAATCACATATCCGCAAATTCGATGTTGGTGTACATTTTATGAAAGGAGCTTCAAAGTAAGTCACAGATTGACAAATGCTTGTTATTATTGACAAAGGCTATCTACCTGTAACTATCTGTTAATGACAAAAAACATCATTGCCGCTTTGACTTTTCATCAAAAAATTGTAGAAGTGATCTTTTTTAATATCAAAAATTTTCGTAATTTGAAGCAAAGATCGTAATTTTTCTTTTCGAATGTTTAAGTAGTCCAAAATGCTACCAAGCAAACATGGAACTATTTTAAAATATTACTTAATAATAAAGTTGAAATTCGATTTTCAACTGTTAATATCTTCTAGAAATTTTCGAAATTTTTTTTTTCAATCTTTTTCTCGTACTCTCCAAGTCAGCCCCTATAACCCCTTAAAAGGAATGACGCCACTTTTGAATCACCCTGTATATATCTGATTATTTTTGCATAACCATTTCTATATCTATCTAAAGCGGTTTCAGAAATATTAAATAAAATTCGTTATTTTTAATCAAAACGTAGCCCCAAGGAATCTTGTTCTACAACGCGATTTCGATTCCTGGAAATTTAAAATTTTGGTACTGGATTAGGAAAACTCTATGCTTGAGCCCGGCGTACAGCACTTTGTTCCAAATTATACAAGATGTCTTGAAAATACTGAACTTTCGGCCAGAGATAAAAGCTGCTCCAATTACATTTTTTCAAATAGAACACCCTGAATATTAGTTCAAATACGGGAAGACCGTTAAATTTCCTGTGAAACGATATATGATATTTCTATACCTAAAGCGTCAAATTTCGGAAATAAATGGACATTTTTGCAAAAATTCAATTATGTTAATAATGTACGTGTATATTTTTCAAAATAGCCATGAAACGTCATAATAGTTGAGGATTTTACAATTCTTCAAACTAGTTGTCAGTTTAGTTATATATTCAGCTTCTGTACGCTTGAAGTTATCACTTCAAAAAACAGAATAGAGAAAATGTTCCTAACTATATTTACTGAATTTAATTGCAGTTAATGACGATTGGGTGTACTTTTACAGTAAAAGTAGGCTGAGATACATGCACGTTTTTCGTGCACTTCCAAATCCCTTGGATAAAACTTACAAATTAAAGTAAATTGTAAAATATACTGTATTGCAGAATTTAATACAATAATTAAAGTAAAAAAAAAACAAAGTTAGTCGCGTCGAGAGGTATGTGGAATGGTGTTGGTTGCAGCACAGGGTGATTAAAAATGTGCATCTTTTCCTTGGAAGGAGCGTTAAGTGTCCAAAATTAAACATCACAGTAACAGAAAGTATAAAATAATGTTGTCATGCTGTGCAGGGGCGGATTGAATGAAGCTTTACAAGGCCCGGGACTGAAATGAATATGGGGCCCACTTAAGAACTGTAAAATGTGAATTTTTTTTGAATATTCAGAGTTCATGGGCCACTCTCATGGTTGAGGCCTGGGGTTATAGCCTCTGCTAGCCCCCCTCCCCCCTTGATGCTATGTAGTTACGATCGTAGTAAAGAATGACTATGTAAAAAGTGACCATTATGATGAACGTGCGTTTTATTTACCTGATAATATACTGTTTTCCACTTCTATTAATTTGGTTTCAGAATACTTGGTCCACCAGCCTCTTCGATGGCACTCGTCACTCATTATGATTAGGTTTCGAGAACGAAGAGAAAAAATGTTATAAATATGCTAAAATATATCGGGCGACTTCCAAGTGACGGTGTGAAATATTTAATGGATTTTATTATGAATTGAAGATGGTTTTGTTACATGACTGACAGAAATTTTAGCATTGATAATTATAGATAACCTAAGAGTATTGTATATTTGAGAGCATAGATTAAATAGTAACGTTTGTGATTATACATCAGCGCCGCCTAGTATCTTACACCCCACATAGTTTGCAAATATATATTTCTGTTTTTACAGGCGCCTGTTTTTAAGTTGTATATTTGAATTACTCAGTTAGAACTGGTTAATAGCAGAGATTAGTTAGAACTAATCTCTGTTAATAGTAAGCGTCTAATACGCAGTTGTTTTCATAGTTATATATTTTCCATAGAAGATTTTTCGCCGATGTATTCCAGACAAGTACTCGGACCGAAACGAAATAAACGGAAACCCAACGGTTCCGGTTTAGAAAACAATTTCCAATTCGGTTCTGGTTCCGGTTTTTCCCGGTTCATTTCGGATGGGCGGTTCATTTCGGTTCCAAAATCTATATATAACAACGAACGAGGGCAAAGATAAAGGCTACTCTAATTAGAAATCTCACTATCTTTTTCCTTGCTTGTTGTATTATACAAGATAAAAGATGATGCGCAAATGATTCACTGCTTCATACGGTACTTCGGCTGGTTGAATGGTAGGGGGTAGGAGGACTAGCAACCCCAGACAATATTAGATACAAAAATTAATTTAATCGTTGTATTTTTGAAAAGTAATTTGTTAATGAATTTTCTGACTTTAGCGCGTTTCTCTTCTTTCCGTTTTCACTCAGGTCCACAACTTCGCCAATTCCTCTTCTTTTACTCTTATTTCCGTTTAAAGATTGTTCTTCCTGGTTCATGTCTTCAACTTCATTCTTCAAATAATTCAACTTAAAAAGAATTTTAAAAATAGTGGTCGGTTGGTCCTCACAAATAATTGTTCCTCTAAAATGTTTTCTTTAATATTTGATTTCGAAGGCGACAACAAAAAAAATACTTGAGCAAACATATATAACTCGGGATTAAGCTAATTTTTTTTCTTCCAGAAATGAAAAATCGTTTCATTTTTCCGTAAGAGTATACGGATTTGTTCCCCTTGATTCCTTTTAAAAAATTTTGCTCTGAATCTTAATGTCTCAAAAAGGCTGCCATTTCATCGCTTGATGAAGAACTAGATGATTCCGTTTCCATATCGTGTTGGTCAGGGTCAGATTTAGAAGAATTGCACTCTTTTAAGAACATCAGTCTAGTCCATAAGGAATTTAAATGTGCTTTTGCTCTTTCTACTTGATTGTCGTCTAAAACTACCTTATACCAAAAAATTTCTTGCCATTTGGGACAACTAGCCGCAAAGAATAGGGCTTATATTTTCGCCCTTTGACGGCGTCGCGGGGCCGACTATTAAAACGATTGTAGGAACTAACTAAAAGAAGTTCCGACCCTTTGTCGGCACATTAATAGTGGTACCGCGGTTCACCAGAACATAGAAACGTAATTTTATATTCATTTCCAGGAGGGTAAATGATTATTTTCATTTGCTTGTAAAATTTACAGTAATTTCTTTCAAACGTTTCAAGCAGAACCGGAAAAAACCGAAATATAATATTTCGGTTGCGGTTCAGCACCTAACAGTGTGTTAATATAAAATATGGGTTCAGTTCCGGTTTTGGGTCCACATCGGTTCCGGTTCGGGTCCCTGATTTTAATCATCGTTTTGCGACAAAATTTTTTATTCTACGACATGACGACAAAATGGGCGATTTTCTAAATGAGACGGACAGTATACTAGGAGTTTATTTAGTGCGATTACTATAATATTATAATCTAAATTCGCATGCAGGCTGTTCATGTTCACGAACGTTATGACTTTTATTAATGACGTCAGTGCGTACGGTACGTTACGTTTTCTGAACATAGATAAGAACAGGTTTTCATTTTCAGTCATTTGCAGGAAATTTTTGAAAATTTTCTGAATGTGGTTTTAATGTTTGAAGTTGCTTTTGCAGGCATAAGTTTTGCATGTATTTATTGAGAAACTAACGAAGTGAGAGAGTGCTCGTTGTATGCGTTTTATAAGGACAAGTCTGTTCTATAGGCTCAAAAGATTTGATTTTCATCGATCGGGCAATTTTCAAGGATTTTTCAAAATTGTTTGTGATTTTCCCGAAAATTTAAGCAGGTCTTAGTTTGACATTTATTTACTCAAGAACTTGCAAAGTTAGATAGTCACTTTTCTATCACATTTGTAAGACAAAGTCCGCCCTATAAGCGTAAAACGTTTCGATGTTCTATCATCTTCAGCAATTTTTTCCATATTTTGTTTACATTTGTCGCTTGTTTATGCAGGCCGGAGTTTGACAGTAATTTATTTAGGAAGCAGTTACGCTATTGAGTTATGTTTGTTAGGATTTTGTTGGGCATAGTTTGTTTTATTGTATTTAAGTTGCAAAAGTTTAAATTTTTAGACATCATCAGGCTAGTTTCAAGACTTTTTTCAATTTGCTACAGAATTTTGTGATTGTTTGGAATTTATTTTTTCAGAAATCAGTGAAGTGAAGGAGCTTCAATTTCGGATGCGTTTTGTATGGCAAAACGTTTCAATTTAGATTGGATTTTTACAGTTGCTTTCGCACGCCTAAGTTTGGCATTTATTTTCCCAGAAACTTGTAAGCCTAAAGATTCACTTTTGGATGCGTTTTGTAGGGCTAAGTACGTTTTAGATATACGAAAAGTTTCAATTTAGAGTCACCGTCAGACAATTTTTGAGAAAGTTGCTTTCGCAGGCCTAAGTTTGGCATTTATTTATTTTAATCTGAGGATTCTCTTTTCGATGCATTTTATAAGACAAAGTGTAGTATATATGTAGAAAAATTTTCAACCTTGAGTCATGGTCCGAAAAATTTTAAATGTGCTTTTGATTTTTGCAGCCCAAAGTTTGACATTTATTTTCTCGGAAACCAGTAAAGCTAAAGATTTTCTTTCGAGTGCATTTTGTAGCAGAAAGTGTGCTCTATATGTGGAAAATATTTTGACTTGGACTCTTCGTCAGAAAATTTTTGAGACGTTTTTGAATGGTGTTTGATTTTTTGCTTTTGAAAAGCATTACCTACACCAAGTTTTACAGCAGCCACTTAGTCTGAAGAATTACTGTTTAATTATCACTACGAATTATTGTCACTAGAATTACTAGTTAAACACCAAAAAAAAATATATTGCGAAGAAACCAGCTCTGCTGGCAACGCTGTCTGCATATGTGACTAGCAAACCCAATTGGTGGAACCTTTGCCGCCCGCGCTCCTTTTTCCCCGCGACGGTGGCAAGTCGGCGCGTGTGTACATTTAGTCAGTGCACTTGGTTTTTACGGATGATGACGGGAAAGTCGGGTTATTTTTGGGATTCGTGTATTGCAGAAACGGATTTTTTATCCATCAATTACAAATATACCACTAAGAATTGCGCTATTTTCGTTGATCAGAAAATAGAGTTCAATTGCGTATTGACTGTTTCTGCCCCCAAACTTCAAAGGGAAAGCTCAGTTCAGATTTAGACATTGACTACAAAAATGTTATTGGTAAAACAAGAAGCCAAAATACTAGTTAGGGCTCTTTGAAAGTTGAAAGTTCCGCTGTGCACTATTTACAGCGGATATTATTTGCCTCTTTCTAAAATTGGGTGAACTGAAAGTATTAAATAAAACGCGACATAGCCGCTGGGGTTAACCTAATTCAGGTTACAACTATTTAAGCTATCGCATATTAAGCTATCTAAATCGGATGTTAGAAAGTAAATTTTGCTAGAAAGCAGCCCTAAAGTTAACAGCAAAAGCGTAAATGTTGCTTTCGTTATATAAAATCGAAAACTGTCCTTTCATAAATCCGCTAACCGGTTCAGTCAGTACTTTGGAACGCTCCTTTATCCAATTTCTCTAATATCGAAGCGAACTTCGAGCCGTGGCATTGGTTATAAGTGTTTCTTTTTAGATAAATTGTAACTCCCATAGGATCCAGGGCCCCGTCGCCAGAAAGGCTCTTACTCACTTTACACACCTCGTGTATAAAATTTCAATTCACATCCAATTTTGGGATTTTCGCTCGACAATGGAGCCCCTAATAGGTCGGGCTTATTCGATTTTTCGATCAGAAGACCGATGTCGCAAAGAATGCAATTTGGAGCAGTCGTTCGTCCATGCAGGAGGAGTAAAAATAACCGTCGTGATTGGGGCCATCAGGGTGACCGATGAATAGAATAATGCCCTTGACCAGAAGTGTCATCCGTGTCGTGTTTGAGTGTCCCCAAATTGAATTTTTCATAAACATCCTAAGGGATATTTTTCTAAGGCAACTTGATAAATTAATCAGGACCGCCGTGTTCTATAATTATACCCCCATATGCTGCCATGTGAATTATATACAATAATAAAGGATTATCGAAAGGTCAACAGACTCTTGAATGTTTATTCGTAATTGCTTTTGTCTGGAATCTTATTCCAGGCGACTGTTCCTCAAGGGTTTATTAAAAGCAAACACTTCAACTAAACACCTGATTTATATGCATACAGTTATTGGCTCAATTTTAATGTTAAATAGATTAGAGGCGCGCGTGCATTCAATTTTGAGGTGAAATTTTCGAAATTGAATTTTATTAAATTATTTAAGCATAAAGAACCAACAGTCTAACTGCTGAGAGAGTGGTAATTCGCGCGTTTTGCTCGTCTAAAATACCAACTCTATACAGGATGTCCGGACATTGTTGGAATAGGGCCTGGCCTACAGAAGACCTGGAAATGAGGCCAGTACTTCATATAATTTTTTCTGACCTGGCTTTCTTATGGAATTATGGGCCTTCAACGGGACACTTTAGAATAAAACAAGGTCATAGATCGTTTTTTTATACTGAAATTTTATTCGAAATCTCGTTATTGACCTTGTTTTTTTTTTCAATATCTTCACCGCTTTTGAGAAAAGGCTTTTATAGCTTTCTAAGCTATAAAAGTTTTTTTCTTTATTATTTATTATATTATAGCTTTCTAGCTCCTGTCCATAGTCAAAGCGTCACGACGCCGCCCAAGGGAATGCGACGGCTTGCGAGCAGTGTCATTCATACTGACGCTTATCACCCACTACATCAAACCAAATCGGCAACTCATTTTCAAACATTTTAACTTTCGTTTTGTGCGTTCAGAAGAGCAGGTTTTTCAACGCTCAGTATACCGGTCAGTTCCCTGACTTTAGTTAGATATTACAAGACGATGGATGGATTGAAAACTTAAATTAATATATAATTCATATGGAAAATAAAGTTACAATTTCCACGGCTGGAATGCTGGATGCAGCCCGTTGCTGTTCTTGGACAGGTCAGGAATGGTTTTCTTGTAAAAGTCTCCGCACATAGTTGAGAGGATCGTTGCCAATAGTTAAAATTTCTTGTCGGTCGTAGATTTCGGATAAGTAAAACAGGTATTCATTCATCTGAAAATAACAAACACTCGATTCATTAATGAAGTAAAAAGATCGAAAAGAGACTGAGAGATTCTGGGAATCTACTGAAATTGAATTTTGTTCTTCAGTGGCGAATCCAGGTTGGTAGCCCCCCCAGACACAGGACAATAATATCTATTTCATCGTCATGAAACTGAATTTACTTTAATAATAACTTAATAATATTTTATAATTTTGTAAATTTATTAATACAATTTTTCAAAAACACGTTAATTATTTCCAGAAGAACTTGGAAGCTTCAATACGTCGATACAACGATGTAACTTTTTTATGACTCACCCCCCTCAAATCAAAATCCTGGATTCGCCACTGATCGATTTTGTGTAATATTGGGAAGAAATTAGGGGGAGCCCTTTCATGGATATAAATCACGTGTTTACGAGAAATTACAAATAAAATTCAGCTTTTAGTCGTCGTGGCAGCACAAATCGGAACTAGCAAAAATTCGTGTACGGATTTTAATGCCTCAAAAAGAACTTCTCCCTTTTCTTCCGCCCACAAGGTAAAAGTCGAAAGTTCGCAAAATCCGGATTCTTCAGGTCAGGTGATCGAGGTGGCCCAGCTGTCTTATGTTCAGTTCTTTTTTATTTATAAGACGAATGACAGTACTGTATTGTTAGGAAATTGTCGTTTGAAAAAAATATTTAACGCTTTTATACCTTTTTATGTCCAACCATGCATGCCGAACTTCGCAAAATTTTGCCACCCTATAGAAAATGTGTCTGATTTGCTTAATTTTTATCAAAACATTGACTAATAGAAACAAAATGGGGCTCAACAACGCTTCAAACTAAAACCAAATAGCTTTCAGCAATCGGAATTTATCCAGTTCCAAAATTAGGACAAATTTGACTGTGTAATGTTCATTTTCTTGAGCAGTTTATATCATTCCTACTGGAAAATTCTTTAGTTTGTGAACCAGTATTGTGTAAACATCCACCCATAAGCGCACTGATGGACGCTCAGAATAAAACAGCACACAATTGCTTACCATATGCTTTGGAATCCCCATAGAGCTTTGAAAAAACATAGCCATCAAACCTTCTTGGGGCAAATATCCACAAAAATTGGTTCTCGATTGGTACGTCATTTTGATCCAAAACAGTACGAACTTCAAACTTTCCGCTGTACACATTTTCCTGTTAGTGAGCTGGCACCTGGTAGTCAATCAGTCAATGTTAGCTCGTACATTCAGATGTCAGTCTCTACTCACTGTTCCTCCACCAACATCCCCAACATGGGTGAGTGAATCTGCTCGGGGTACCTCCTCAACAGACCAATCAGACAACCGTAGACTTTGTCAGATAAATGTGGCGATTCAGTTAAATCGCACAGTTTGTTAAAAACGTCTATGACGATGTTATCCTTAATGGCGATAGCGGTTGGTCCTTTGAAAGATTGGTAGAGGAAAGCGACCACTTTTGCCGATACTTCTGGAGAAATTGACAATAGTTGAGATACGTTGATGAAGATTGGCTCGCTGGAGTCAACAGGCATTTCCTGGAACATTACAAAGGAATTTTATGTAGTATTTGTATCTCCAAAAGCCGCACCTTCGATATATACCTGATAGCTAATCAGCTTAGTGAGTAGGCCCAGAATAGCTTTCAGCAGCTTCTCGTTTGGGCCATTCAATCTGCTTATGAGATATCTGAACCAAAACTGCTCAGAACAAATGGCCTGGATGAAGTGCTTGTCCGTTTTCAAGACGTTGAGCGAGTTTGAGGCCAGACAACAGACATTGGAAAGCAAATTATCGTCTGGCTGTTTTATCAGTATTAAGTTGAGAAATTCGAACAGTTTTTTAGCTGCTGCGTTGTCTTCGGGCGTCTCACCGCAGGCTAGTTCTAACAGAGAGCTCACTATTCCCATATCGCTGATTCGCGGGAGTAATACGAGAATCTCCTTGAATGACACTCGACCCCGCAGGTTTTCAATCACTTCGGTTAGTCTGAAACAACGTTCATTGAATTTAACTTTACTTCTCTACTAGTAAGTATAAAAGCGATGTTTCCAATGGCGTTTCAAAGTGTTTTGATTACTCACCGATTAGCAACGGCTGAAAGTGGATCCTTAAGCGATAGCCACACATTGAACAACACATTTTGCGATTTACTAGCTACCAGCACTTCCTCCATCACTTTCAGTTGATCCATCGCTGCGTTTTCCAGCCAAAACTCCAGGGTCGCAGTCTTGATTACCCACGGCGCCTTATAAAGAATCCAGAGCAGTTGGCCGGTGGAAATAGTCAGGATCTTATGCAAGAAGGGCATGAATTTGGGCAACACCACGTTCAACAGATCGCCACCTATGATGCGCTTTTTCCTGATCTCGCTGTTGACTAAAAATAATCAAAGTGTTAAACAAACACACAAAAGAGTTAGTTTTGTGCTTACTTTGCAAGATCATGGGAAAAACGAAGTAAACTGACTTCAACACAGATGGATTAAGAATGTTGAGGTGCTCTTTCGAATAAAGCAAGCGACCTATGGCGTCGCAAATGGCTCCGGTGGTCCAAACGGTTCTTAAAATACAGAGAAAGTTGAAAAAAAAAACACAATAAACCTCGGAATAATGTCGGTGCTTTTAACAATATTTAGACCTGTTAGGACACCAGTCAAATCCAACAAACTTCCATATTTCACTGTCAAATCCTCCAAAGTAATTTGCTTCGCCTAAACATGGCCCCAAAACGGCCAATAGGGCTGAACCCTGAAGAGAAAATAGCGCGTCAAAATCGTGCACGGCGTCGATTTAAGGCTTTCGTCAGACTGGTGATGGCCAATATCTTCTGGCTGGGCGACCTGGATGACACTCTCGGAGAAAACGTGATGCTCAACATCCAGAAGCTAACCAGAAAGAAAATTAAGAAAAGCACCTTAACCACCAAGGAGAAAATCATTCTGAGCAAGCCGAAGGAGGAGCGCAGCGAGGAGGAGAAGCATTTGCTCAACAGAGCCATTGGAGGTGAGAGAACTGAATTGAGAGGATTGAGTCTACTAGACTAGTTCGTATCTATTGAAGGTTTAAAGTGCTTCAGAAGATATCCCCCAATGTTAAAAGCCAATTAGCTGCAGTCACCTACTTTGTATACATCGGTCCGGACCGAGTGATCGTGAAACAAGATCACGCTCCCTCAGCCATGTACTTTCTGCTGGCCGGGGAAGGATTGGTGACAGTGAAAACTTACGACAAAGTGCTGAACGAGTGGATCGAAGAGGAGCATGGTTAAAGGATAAAAGTTGCCATTTGTTGGGCTCAAAAGTAGCTTGCAGGTACGGTGGGCCCTGGGACAATGTTTGGCGAAGTGGCTGTGATCCATGGAATAGCTAGAACGGCGACCATCACTACCACGGTGCCTTGCGAACTGTTGATGATCAAAAAGGAGGACTTTGACATCGTCTTAAAGGAGACGGTGTGGAAAGCTTGGGAGGAAATCACCAAAATTATGAATGAATAGGTATGCGGACAAGTAGTTGATCGAATGCTCTTTCGCCGCTTTCAGAACTAGCTGACAAGGATTTAAACTTAAAAGAAACACTCCTAAAAATGGAGTTGAAACATAATACGTTTCAATTTCGCGTTATTTCCATACAGATATTCCTACTTTAAAAACTGGGATGCGGTAACTAAACGCGAATGCAGCATCATTGCCCGAACAAAAACTTACAAAGCGGACGAAGTGGTTTTGGGGGACGGAGTGGGTCTGCCAACCTATTCGTATTTGATCACCAAAGGAAGTTGCAGAATTATAGAACCCTTGCAAGTACTGAAAGGTTGAAAAGGTTAATATGAAAGCACCCAAATAACTGGCTTTTAGGTGCTAGTTCATTACGTGCATGGGCTCAAACGGTACCGGCTAGTGACCTGCGATTCGAGTACTGGAATCTGCAGCAAATCCCAACGCAGCAAATTGACCAAATCCAAACAACCCACCATAGTACCAAAACCCTCTACTGATAACTCTACTGGTTCCAACATCAGCAGCATATCAAGAGGCACCTACATGAAGGAGTCCCCAATGGAGACCCATTTCATCAAGGTGTGTGAAGTCACCGAAGGGGCTATTTTCAATGTGGGGGAATTATTTGAGCGACGACGAGTGGTGGCTGATACCAACACTCATTGCTTGATGATCCCCCGCTACTGGCTGATGAAGATGAACAAAGACAACATTTGGAGTAAGGTGCAGCAATTTCTGAACAAAAATATCCCCTCGACAAGGAAAATATTCGACGAGTGGATCAAAGAGAAGAAATTCATGGCGTTTCGGAAGAAACTAGTCCGAGATAATTTGGCAGCCAAATCGGTCTCAAACACCAATTGCATTCACAATGTGCCCTACAGCATCAGGTTGAAGGAAAACCCTGATGCCTGTTGAAATTATTAAACCAACTCTGTCCAACATCGTACTTTTGATGATGGTAAACCAGATGGCAAAGCCAGAAAAATGTGCCGCAGCAATGTTTTGGCCAGTCCTCCACTTCTGCCGGGAAGTTTCGGATGTCTTCCTTGATGCTGTTTACCGTTTTGTCGGAGTGCATGTCCAGTTCCTCCAAGAAAACCACTAATACGTGACCTGAAAAATATGTGCATATTTCAGTTACATAACTGGGTAAGTGAAGGCGCAAACGCCGTTACCTAAGAGCGCCTTTGCACTCAACGCACAGGCTTCCCGGCCGCAAAGTTGAATCAGTGTTGGGGTGAGATTTTTTAATTCGGCGACAAATACGAACAGTGTATGTTTGTACTTTTCCACCATCGGATTATTTTGTGCGGAGGAGACTTTCAATAACAACATGCTAATGTTGTTCATAATGCTGTCAAACTTTGCATCGTTTTCTGGGGGCTGAAAACGCTAAGCTATTTTGAAAATTTCTATGCTAAAAGGCACACTTTACCCCCACAGTTAGCTGAGTGAAAATAGTGTTAGAGTTTCCCATTAGCCAGCAAACGCATAATTTGTAGGTGGAGCTTTCAAGAGGAAATCTTCAAAAAGAACAGACAAATTATAATCAAATACTAGCCGGATTGTGTTCCGATTAATTACCCGCGCAGTACAGTGTCTGATAGCCTGGACATTTCCGCCAGGGCTCCGGTTTTTTGAAAGTTATCCAACGTGTCACTCAAAAGTTTATCCATCGGCATGCAATCGCCGACTTTATTGAGCATTTGCTCTAAGATTGGCTCGCAAATGTTTGCGCTTTTTGTGCAAAACATATCCAGCTCACACACGTAGAACACTAAATGAAAAACACGAGAAATGTCCGGGAAAATATCGCAAAACTTGTTGTTCTTCATAGATCTGAAACATAATCGCCGAATTATTTGAGCAAATTTTCGCGTGGCAAAATTTCACCCGAGCAACAGTTCCCGAAGTAGAATCAGTACTTCGTCGAACGTTTCCTTACTCCCTAGAGCTTTGATAGAAGCAGCATTATTCAGCACATCAATAGTGAACTCCAACGTGAGTTTTAGCGCCTTGAGTTTTGTGTAGAATATGCTGGTTTGGCTGATTTTCAGCAAGTGTGGTAAACATTGCCTTAAAAAATTTTAAGCGGCGTTAAATTAAGTGTTAGTGTTATTTTAAAAGTCTAAGTAAGGTTTATTTATCGTCTTTGGACAACCTAGACATTCGATTTAGATTTTTTATTCCAAAGTTAGAGAAGAAAATTTGTCTTTTAATATTTCACTCTAATGTTATCACCGCATTAGAAATTTTAATTCAGGTAATCAAAAAACGAAATTATAAAATTAAGGCCGTGCACTTACTAAACGTTCACAAGGGGCAGCGAAAATATTGAACTTTACAGGCCCCTGCGGGTGAACGATGAGCGCGAGTGGAAAGTTTTACCAATCAAATTTTCTATTATTTTGCAGTCTTTGCCGTTGTTTTCGGCAGGAATAGGTTTACATTTTAATATGATTTTTTAAGAAGCGACATTGAAAATTTGGAAGTGTACGTGCATATGTGCACTTATTGAGGAAGCGCCACTGATTCGAAATATACAACATGCATGCATTTTGCCGTTTCGCATTCGGGATTGATTAAAATACGGTTTTTAAATGGATCTGTTTCAATATAAACCTATAAACTGAGTATTAAGCTTGTGTTTCACCTGACATATTCCAAATCTGCCAGAGGCACGTCTCGAAGACTCGCATATGGAAAAGTGTGCACCAGCTTTTCATCATTTACTTCTTCTTCGCGTTTCGAATGAGAAAAATCCATTACCCGCCTGTTTTTTACGAGAAAATCGAAAAATAACTTGAAGAAAACAAGTTTCAAAGTGTCACATTCGAATTATATGTGACAATGTCATTCAACGCATGAGGAATTTTCATTCGGATTTACTTTTTCAATAATTATTTTGAATTATCTGCAAACGATCAATCGAATATAAAAAAAACGAAAACGTATATAAAGAAACAAAAATCTTTGTAATCTTCAATTTAAATACGCGTGTTATATTTAGCGGCAAACTGATGTAGATCTGGCAACGCCGCAAAGAGGCCTTACCTACAATTTTCTAATCAATTTTACAGAAAACTTTTGCCAGTTCTGTTTTGCCATGCTTTTCATCCATTAAATCAGAATAAATTGATTAAAATTTGTATGTAGTAAAATGAAGATTTTAATATCAAAGAAATACAGGAAAATATACGATTTATTTGTTTATATTTGAATGATAGCCACGCGGACGATTCGCAAATAACGTCATTCCACAGATGACAGAGTAAACCTCTGTGGTGTTTGTGTGGGCGAATCGCTAATTTTATATTCGGGACCACCACCACTGTTTGCTGGTAGTAAAACACGAGTATAACACTAATTATCTTTAATTTTCGTTGATGCAAAATGCGTTGCCGGCTTTGTCGGTTGGGAGAACTATATGAGTGAGTGCCCGAGTCGTTGGGCGTCCCGTCTTTTTATATCTCCCCGAAGAGTCGCTTGCGGTGCAGTCAGGCAGCGTTGCAAACTTGTAGTGCCTGAAGTCACCTCACCTCTGTGATCTGTGGTCATTCCAGTCTTGTCAGCTGTCGCAAAAGTGTCCGTAAGCCAACCTAACATAGTAGTAGATTTCAACCAGTTAAAATGGCTACTAAAGGTAAAAATGCTGCTTTTGAGGATCTCTCAAATGTTGAGTTCGAAACCAGTGAAGATGTGGAAGTTGTGGATAGCTTTTCGGATATGCACCTCAAAGAGGAGTTAACAAGAGGAATTTATGCTTATGGTAAGTGTGCTTTTTAGGAAAAGATAAATTGCCGGAACTATGTTTCTGTTATGTTATGCCTTTCACTGTCCTATATTTTTCATCGAATTTCATTTTTGCACTAAGCTCTGGGTCATCAAACATATGTTTATTTTTATCAATGAGGTTCGAGGTTATACCTAAGCAAAAAGTTACATTAACTATACCTACATATCCAATCAAAACCTTGAAAATATCGGCATTAGTCAAGCACATGGGAAGTAAAAAGTCATTCTTAACAAGAAAACTAAAAATTGTTTCTTGAAGTTTGTGAATTATCCATATCGCCCGCTTAATTCGCAAAATTTATTTCTCAACCGATTTCTCCGTATTTCGTGAGTTACATTCAAAACCTTTGCTTGTAGTATGTAGTTATTTTTTGGAGTAGCTTAAGCCTGTTTCTATGTGGTTGAAGAAGATAACTAGAATTAAGCAGCACGATATTTTTGATATTTATCATTTTCGGTAAAAATTTCCAATTTTTGATGTAACCAAGCTTGAAAAATGTTACACATTTGGAGTATTTCAATGCTTTAAGAACATTCAATGAAGGCCCACCGGTCTTGTTGCCTTAAAAAAACTTTAAATGCTCATATTTCTTGAAGAAGTTATGCGTTAAAACTTTTACATAATTATGAAAAGTGCTTTACAAATATATAAGGTGTTTCATGAGGAAGAGGCATTATTTTAACCACGTATTCTATGGCCGAAAATAACCCTAGTTTGCTATAGACGATTGCCCAAAAATGCTTCGTTACGGATTTACAAGATGTTGAAATTTAATTTAAAAAATGCAAAATGATAAGTTTCTTCAAAACGCATGGAGACATTTTAACAAAATTTTCCAGAGATCAATAGCCAGGAAATACGCACGTTTTGCAATAAAATGAATGTGTTAATTTTTGCCAGTGGGGAGCGTATCTGCATCCTTCCGAATTTGTTAAGCAAAAAAATGGTTCGACTATGTATTTTTTAATTATAACAATTATTTTTCAAATTCCTTGGCCAAATTGGAAACATTTAAATGGTAACCACTGTTTGTATCTGAGCAGATAAAAACTGATGTCGGTGTCTTGTTAAAATTATTAATTTTACATTTACTGGCCCGTGCGTTCTTGTAGTATGTGGGGCATACATAACTCAGTGGCTAAAGTAGATAAAAATATCTAAATGTTTCAAAAGCTAGACTACTTTACTATCAATAAAAATACAGAATTCCGAGAAGTGTGCAGAAACTAAACTTTCGCTCTCCACACACTTAACCATCGACTTTTCTTCTGAGATGAGCTTGCCCACTTCGAAGCTAATCCGCTTAGACTATTGGCAGCGTCGATAATGCGATTCTGCAGTTCTGCTTCTGAATTGAATTTAGGCAAATTCTGGTAGACTATGACTATTTGGTATGTTACTAGATACCCCATCTCGAATAAAAATAGATTCATCGGTAAATAGGCTTTGAGGTATTAATAATAGGTGATTCTGAATGCAGCGACAAAGCACCAATATCTTTTCACCATCTCCGGGATGCTAGTGGTGAACACGTTTTAGATGATACGGAATAAAACCAAAGCGGCGTAATCTTCGATGTACCTTCAAATGTGAAACATTCAAATCCCTACCAATTTGTCGCGTGCTAGATGTTGGCGCATCTTCCCCTCTTCGCAATATATTTTTCTCAGCGTTGTCATTTTGAACTCCACGCTTTGATGTAATGTGCCATAAGTACGCAAAGTTGCAAAGGCCATAAATGTCACTTTCCGTGTTCTATTAGGAAACCTATTATGGTATTCCGCAACAGCAGCTGCAGCACTGCCGTCACAGTAGAAACCCGTAGACAATACTCATATCTGCATATTCAGAGAAACTTGAGCATTTTACTCAAATACACCTACCAAAAAATTTACTTTAGAATCCTAACCCCTTGTCGAAGCCAAAAAACGCAAGCGACATTTTTTTTATTTGGAATACAAGGAATTTGAAAAAGAATTGAAATAATAAAAAAATACAATGGCGTCCCAGTTTTTGCTTAGCAAATTCGGTAGCGTGCTGGTAAGCACGCCACTGGCAAAAATTAAGAAAATTATTTTATTGCAAAATATGCGCCTTTCCTAGCTGTTGATCTCTGGAAAATTTCGTTAAAACATCTCCATGCGTTTTGAAGAAATTTATCAATTTGCATTTTTGGACTATCGTTTATATAGCAAATTAGGGTTATTTCCAGACCGAGAATACGTGGTTAAAGTAATGCCGATTCCGCATGAAACACCTCGTATACATAGTTACTATTACTTGTTAACCCAACTCCATTCCATACTATAAGTAGCAACATACTTTTTGGAGTTTAATGTCATATATTGTAAAATTATGTCTGTTGTGTCATGAGTTTTATTTTTTTTATACAGGGTGTCTCACGAATATGAGCGAGTCACCCCTATCCGTAACTCGAAAAATACAAGTACAAAATACTGAAAATTTCAGGTCAGGCTAAAGCGGATCTGCTCTATAAATCTTAAATTATAAAATAGTGGTTTTTTGGTTATACCGGAAGTAAGTCAAGTCGTTTATTTTAAATGGAACGCTCTGTATGTTACTACAAATTAAAATTATCTCAATCGTTCCGATTATCCCTATTCAACGTTTTTGGAAATATTTGCATTTAATTATAATAAATGACACATGCAGTCCTGAACCTTAAAACCGACATTGCCCAAATGACCAAATATTTGTGTTTTGTTGCTATAATATAGGTGTAATTTACTTAGGCATGCATGTATCCGGTGCCATTTATTTCCAATGTTTCTAAAATAATGTCAAATTTATCTCAAATTATAAAAAATTTCAGGAATTTTTGGATCAAAAATATCCCTAAAATAACAATTTCAATAACATCCTTATTAAAGAGAGAATTATTTCTTTACACGATTGCCTTGACGGATCCAAAATTCTTGAAATTTTCTATAATTTGTTTAACCGCACAGGGTGGGCTTCTATTTTTGCGGATATCGCATGGAAAATGTGTCACATGTTCTTGATATAATCACATTCTCCATAAATAATAAATAAATTTAAATAATCTTCGCTTGTATAATTTAACCGTTCGGGCATGACTATTAATTATTTTCAAAGGGTAACTGACAGCTGTAAACATTCCTTTGACATTTGATTGCATTTAAAATGGCCACTTTCGTCATGGAAACTAAGAGTGACAGCAGTTAAAATAAGGTGCGACAAAATAGCCATATGAAAACATAAAATTGACAATATTTAACAGCAAAATACAAAAATTAATAAATAAAATAATAATTATTCCTGTGCCTGCAACTGTAATTTCTTACATAAAATTTAAAATATATTAAAAACTGTTACACTTCGGTATAGGATGTAAGCACTACATTCAAAAATGTAATAATGTATTGGGTATTCTATTTAAAATAAACAACTTGATACCTACTTCCAGTATAACCGGAAGTGTGGCCATCTTCGGTATACTGTCTAATTTTCAAATTTGTCCTAATTATAGTTTGCCATATATCGATCGCGGTAGTTCCCGGTGGGACACCCTGTAGCATCAATTATATTACCAAGCTTTAATAATAATTATATTTATCGTAATTTACAGACAGTCACTTGAACAATTTTTTTCAGGTTTTGAGAAGCCTTCAGCAATTCAGCAGAGGGCGATATGGCCTATAATAAAAGGAAGAGATGTGATTGCCCAAGCGCAATCAGGTACGGGAAAAACAGCCACCTTCTCAATTTCCATTCTACAATCGATTGACTTAACTGTCCGTGAGACTCAGGTCTTATGCCTTTCACCGACCAGAGAACTAGCAGTACAGATTCAAAAGGTAATTTTGGCTCTCGGCGATTTCCTGAACGTTCAATGTCATGCTTGCATTGGCGGTACAAATTTGGGAGAAGATATTCGGAAGTTGGATTATGGACAACACGTTGTTAGTGGTACCCCAGGCAGAGTTTACGGTAAGTGTAATTAAAGCTGTAGGAGTTTCCGTATCAAATTTAAGACGATATTTCTTCTTTCGAATAAGGCAAATCGTTCGGACAGTATATAATTTTCCACTGTTCTTCCTCGAGATAGCCGCGCTTTCCCGGGCTCGCATATAAAACGTTTCAATCATTATCATAACAGTCCTACAGATTACTAGTTGGGCATCGAAATAATTGAAGTTTAGATTTGAAATTGAATAAATAAACTTTGCATTGTTTATGTTCTTTCATAAGACACAGACTTCCAAGACAAGTCTGTCTGTTTTGTCTTTACTTCTAGTTCGAAAAAACTGAATTCTTCGTACTTTTTACGTAGAGAAATGAAACTCTGCAATACATTTTTTATGTACTGGATATCCTAAAATTGTTGGTCAAGAATGGTAAGACGTACAGACCTGAAAATAAGGCCCTACCCCTTCAATTTGGATATTTCGGATTTGACTGAAAAGTTTTTGATTTAAAAATTTAATTTATTTTAAATTATTATACCGTCTATGTAGTGTTTGTGAAAAAACAGTCGCTCACAGAAACTCGTCCTTTTGAAAATAAAAATTTTTTGAAAATGTATTATTCAGTTAAAATTAAATGTAAAAAGTACATCAAACGGTGTTACCAAATTTCAAAATATGATAAAGTAGTTATAGACCCATTATTTCGATACGAAAACGTTGTGCGTTGTTTTATTTTAATATCTGTTACGGCTTTCAAAATGAAACAGTTTTTGTATCGATAGAACGATAAGTACGACCATTGCCGAGACTAAAAGACAATAGAAATATTTTATGTGCTACATAAGGGAAATAGCACGAAATATCAAGTGATGTAACTTTGGTCGATTTTCAAAAAAGTGTAAATATCTCGAAAACTATGATTGCTATTTTTTTATTTTCCGACTTGGAGATGGGCCTTTCATCAGGCGAAATATTGTCGAATATTTACGGGACCCTTCATAAATGAATTTTTGTATCCAAACAGCCATAGCCGAATATTGCGACCATACACCAGTTGCTAGAAAGACATACCATCAAAAACGAAATTGAACTTTAACATTCTGTTTCGCTGAAATTATTAACTTTTGTTCTGATATGTATGTCGGACTAGATCGTCATATTTTTGCTTTGGGAATTTGTTGCAGAATTTTTCTGCACACAAATACACCACATAAATAGTACAAATTTGCCAAAAATTCCGTCAATATCTACTTGTTTGCTATAATACAAAACAGAAACATGCTGGACGTTATGTATAAACAGGGAAACTGCCTAAGTGTTTGGTATTTACTTTATTATTTGCAGCATCCTGGCAATTTAACTTATTTCTTATAATCACAATATTCTAGTTTGTTTCCCAAATTTTAACGACCATTTTATTACATTTAATTGAATAAAAGCCAATTTTATTAGCAAATATTTTAATTGGACGAATTACGAACAGTGGTGGTTTTACGTTTGACTTTATTTTCCAGATATGATTCGCAGAAGAGCTTTAAGAACAAGATCTGTAAGAATGTTGGTGCTTGACGAAGCGGATGAAATGTTAAACAAAGGGTTCAAAGAACAGATTTATGATGTCTACAGATTTCTGCCACCATCCACTCAAGTTGTTCTTATATCCGCTACTCTGCCTCACGAAATTTTGGAAATTACTTCCAAATTTATGACTGATCCGATTCGAATTTTGGTGAAGCGTGATGAATTGACTCTTGAAGGAATAAAACAATTCTTTGTCGCTGTTGAACGGGAAGAATGGAAATTTGATACTCTTTGCGACTTATATGATACATTAACCATTACTCAGGCCGTCATTTTTTGTAATACGAAAAGGAAAGTAGACTGGCTGACCGAGAAAATGAGGGAGAGTAATTTCACAGTGAGCGCTATGCACGGTGACATGCCACAAAAAGAACGAGATAATATTATGAAAGAATTTCGATCTGGTCAAAGCCGAGTTTTGATTACCACAGACGTATGGGCAAGAGGTAATTTTGATTGTGTTGTGATAATATTTTTTATTTGTATGTTATTTTTCTTGCTTTTGAACGGTAGTGTTCATTACTATCCAAACCAGATTTATTAGGATTGACTATTTTATATTTAATTAAATATCTACCATATAGTATACTGAACACTTTTCGATTGTCTACGGATGCAATTGCTCATATAATTTCACATTCGTACTGATTTTGAAATATATTCAGATTATCGCTTAAAAAATCGTATTTACGAGTTCAAACTCCAACATTTTATTTTTGATTTTTATTTAAAAACTAAAATTTAATTGTTTTTAATTTTATTGTGTTTTGAGCGAAGTCGAAAAAGTCAGATTTTGGTAATTGTTAAGATCAGGGGTTTTTCTACTGCTTTTGGCTCACATAAAAGAATACTCACCACGTTGTAGTTTATCCTATTCCTAGCACTTTTTATTTGAAATTTTTTAAAGTGCCGTCTTTTAGAATTACAATGAATACACAAAACAAACGCCATTGAAGGACTTTTTGCCTGTGATGTTGCCACGTCTATATCTGTTTTTCTAGCTATTTCGGTTTTTTATTAGTTTTGTTTAAAGCACCTGATCTTAACAATTACCCAGATTTTTTATATTAGTTTAACACATCACCAGCTGGGATCATTCGTTAACCGCATGGACCTTTCAAAACGAAAAACTTTTTGTACTAAACATGTTTTCCTATTATATTTATTTTCTTACTCTCATTGTGAATCTTTTCAGGAATTGATGTACAACAAGTCAGCTTGGTGATTAATTACGATTTACCGAACAATCGTGAATTGTATATTCATCGAATTGGTAGGTCCGGCCGATTTGGACGTAAAGGTGTTGCCATCAACTTTGTCAAATCAGATGATATCAGGATTCTTCGTGATATCGAACAATATTATTCAACCCAAATTGACGAAATGCCTATGAATGTAGCTGACCTTATATAAGTTCTTGTCAGTATTTTTTGTATTTAAATGTAATATACTTACATTGGATTTGTCACATTAAATGCTTTTTCTACTGGGGATCTAGTTGTTCTAATTAATAAGTTTTTCAAATGTCTTATTTATGGTTTAGAGCCAAAAAAATGTGCACTTGAAGTTTTCTGGTTTAGATTAATAATGTAATTCTTTCGCAAATAAAAAAAATATGAATCCGAGTGATTTTTCAATGTACTATTTTTGTAGAAATGCCTTGGTGCTAAATGACAATTTTCTTGTAAATCTGGTAGACTGGAAAAATCGCAAAAACATTTATCTGGGCTAGTGCACTACACTACTTCTAACTACAATGTGGTAATCCCACTTGCCAGTACTTGAAAAAGCACAGCGGCAATCATGCACGCGACGAAAAGTTTGTTACTAGACAACGTTACATTTGTGGTTAGGTTTTAAATTGTGCTCTGCAACACTTGACGAAAATTTATAGCAACATCGAATGAAAAGCATCAAGTTTTCATTTACGAGAAGTGACATTTTGAATGCTTGTTTATGGACGTCATTTCACTAACGATGGGTGGTGGTAATCACATTGATATGACTAACGAAATTCGAGACTTCTACAGCAGGTGTAACTACGATGAAGTAAAAAAGATCAAATCGCAATAAACTATATCTAAATATTACGTATTGCTATTTCTAGTAGCTAATTTGAAGGATTACAACAATTCAAGAACATTAATATATAAACCTTATTCTTTAAATGTAAATAGTACTTTTGAAAATCATGATAACTAATTTTCTTTTATATTACAGTGTCATGAATTTACACAATACGTATAACAAAGGTTATGCAGGGTGTCTCTGAAATGACTGGACAACAGTACATTAAAATGAATACTTACCCTCTTTCTGCGCATGTTCCAAAGTTTATGACAGCCGATGTTACATTGGCGAGGCGACTTAACGTAAGATCCACCACACAGATTCATCTGTGATCTGAAAATTTCTTCACAGGGTGGTGAATTTGGAACTCAATGCCTATTCTTACACAGTTGTGTTTTTGTGGTCATGAGACAGCATCATATAGGGATTTTACCGATAGAATTGGAATAGCAATCAGTATTTAGTGACTAGCTACAGTTGTATTGGTATATAAATAATGCTCCCATTTGACCAAAAAATATTTTTATGGATTTTAATACCAAATGCATCCAGAAAGACTTAATTCCTTAAAACAGTTTTTGAATTTTCCACTTAACCGTTCATTCTGAACCCTTTAGGATGTTGAGCATCTTGAGGTGGGCAAGGGCTTACTCTCTTTCGAAAACATGCAGTTGAACTTTGGTTCCTCCACCAAAAATTTTTAATTTGAGCAAGCATGGAAAACCCTAAAGTGTTCGTAAACTTGGCTTAAATTCGATTGGGTCACTTTTAATTCAACCCTGTATTTTGAACTTTGCTATTGACTAGGCTATCATCCTCGCATCCCATACCATATGATTTGTTTCTTTATGCTTCAATCTGAGCTCTATAGATTTTCAGAATCGGTGCAACGAGGAATAATGTTATGCAACACCAAAAATTTTATTTTTTCATTACACAAATTATAATTAAACAAGAATATATATACAGGGTGTCCCGAAATTGTTGGTCAACTTTGATAGGGCGTACAGAAGACCTGAAAATAAGACCAGTACTTCATATAAAAAAAAATCCAATCTGGATTCCTTATGGAATTATGGGCATTCAAAGTAACAAGTTAAAAAATGAAATTTATTCTTAATTATTACACCGTTCATTTGACGTTCGTGAAATTTTTGTAGCAAAAGTAGCTCATAGATACTCGTCTTTTTAAATTGGAAATTTATCCGAAATCTTATTATACAGGTACGGTCCAAATTAACTTTTGAGTTCAAATTTAACAGTGTTGCCAAATTTGGAGATATGATCAAGCAGTATCATTTTTCCATACCATTTTTTCGTTTCAAAAAAGGTAAGCTTGTTTTTCTCGATATCTCTTACGGCTTTTGAGATAAAACACTTTTTGTAGTTTGTAGTGATAAAACTAATACTAAGTATTAAAAGTAATACGTATGTGAAAATAAAATCGAACCTTATTATACAGTGCCTTTATACAAGATTTACTTACTTTTTATTATTTTTACTTTTTTTTTCTTGTATAAAGGCACTGTAGTTATTGTTCAATATGGTTAATGTTCAAAATCAGTCCCATTTGTCTCTATGCACTTTGCAAAATTGTTAAAACATTTTAGTTGCATCCGGAATAACTTTCATTGTGCATACGTTTTGAATTAAACCCGGAATAACATATTTTATGTGATCTCAATTATTTTTAAAAGGTACAAGACCTCTTTTTTCGAAAGTGGTACGAGATATCGACCAAAACAAAAAATACCGTTTTATGGCAAATGGGCAATTAATTAATTAATTCAATTTAATATCTATACAGTGTGTCCAGTATAAAATGATGTACATGGGGATATTCGAAACCGTTAGAGTTACAGGGTGGACCAAATGAGGAAAAAGTTGCGCAAGCAAGTGCCTATAAATAATCTGTCATCAACTTCTTTGAACTCGGAATAGCAACGGATATACAGGGGAAAAAAGTGCGTTTTATTAAATCCTTTATATCGTATTTATTATAAAAGATACAATAACGAAATTTTCAGGGTGGGGGTAAGAAATGAGCGTGAATTTGAAAATAAAGTAAAAAATAATCTAGGCCCACTATGTTCAATGAGGCCAAAGTCAACTTTTGTTTTTCTTATGAGCGCCATATTGAATTTCTACATTTCTAAATTCCCTTTAAATATGCTCTTCAACCATGTATAACATGTTTATGGTCGGTCAAGATAAATAATTAAAATTAACAAAATTAAGATTTAATGGTAGTAGGCATTGATATTTCTATTAATTATTACTTTAAATTATTATTGATCATACATCGAACACTGCAAAAGAACAAGTAACATTTTAGGATTAAAGCAGGTGATCAAATAAGCCACCGTTTTCTCGCAAGCACAACATACATCGTCTCATTACTGCTTCACAGAATTTTCTGATAATTTCTGGGGTAATTCTGTTAACAGCTTCTATAACAGCGTGTCTCAGCTCCTCTTCGGTTTCGTATGACCTACAGTATACCACATTTTTGAGGAAACCCCATGCAAAAAAAAACAAGCGGTGTTATGTCAGGGGATCTCGCATGCCTCTTACTGGTCCCAGGTTGTCTATCCAGTTGTTGGGAAATTCGTGATTTAAAAATTCTGTGATAATACGTCCATTATGTGGCGGCGCGCCATCTTGTTGGAAATACAAGTTTTGCAGGGTAGCTACTGGAACATCCATAAGTGCTTCCGCTACGTTAGTTTGTAAGAGGTTCAAATATCTCTCGGAATTTAAGTTCTCATTAAAAAAAAATGGTCCAATCACGGGGGTACCCACAATACCTAACCAGACGTTAAATCCAAACCTAACTTGGTGCCTAACTTGACGAACTAGCCGTGGATTTTCATCTGACCAAAAATCGGTATTTTCAGATCATTAACTAGCCAACATTTAGTAAATTAGCTCTCATCTGATCAAAGGACTTTTAAGGAAAAGTTTGGTATCTCGTTATTTCTTTGAATAAACCACTGACAAAATGCCATTCTTCTAATCGCATCGCCATTCTGGAGTCCCTGGCAGGGCCGTTCACGATAGGGGTGATATTTATGATGCTTTAAAATACTGTGGCGGACAGCCAACATCTATATCACCGCCCAGGAGCTACGCCGGGTCGGTTCATATACTTCCGAACACGAATAACCGGTATCCGGCGTATAAGGCAAGGTCTATATAAGCAGAGATTAGTTGATCAACTAATCTCTGCTTATATGGCGCTATGTGATGAGCCATGCGTTTCGTCACGGGCCCACCTATTGGACTCGTCAGTAAGGCTTAGGTAGACCCTAGGCGTAGCTCTTGTGCGGTGAGATGTTGGCAGCCTGAGTTGATGATGCTGCCACCCGTGAGTCGGTGGGCGAAGCTCACCACACTTACTTCAGACTTACTTAACCTCATTCAAATCTTAACCTAACTATGCGTTAATCAAACATCTTGAAGACCGCAAATTTCACAACTGTTTATCCACAGATCCACTATCAATCTCTGTGTTTATCACAGAGATTCAAACTGGTAGCAACATGGATGATTTTGCCTGCCCACGATGCAGAACCACAAAATTTCAAAATCCATCCTTAAAAATGCTGGTGAATGTTTGTGGTCACGGTCTGTGCGAGAGTTGTGTTGAGTTGCTTTTTCTGAAAGGTAAGTTTGGACTAAGCGTCATGGCTCCACACATCGGGATTTTACGATGTAAAACTTGAAGATGGTTGTTCGTGAATCAAAGCTTCCTTTCAGGTTCAGGCAGTTGTCCTGACTGTAAAATTCCGCTTAGAAGAAATAACTTCCGAGTGCAGCTCTTTGAAGACGCCTCTGTTGAGAAGGAGGTGGATATCCGCAGGAGAGTGTTAAGAGACTTCAACAAAAAAGAGGAGGACTTTGCTAATCTAAGAGAGTTTAATGACTACTTGGAGGAGGTGGAAACAATTATCTATAATTTGAGCAACGATCTGGAAGTGATAAACACCAACAAAAAAATCGAGCAGTACAAGAAAGACAACCGGGAATTGATTCAGAAAAACAAGGGAAGATTGGGACGGGAGGAGTACGAGCTAGAAGAAATGCTTGCATTTGAAAAACACATCAATGAAGCACGGAAGCAGGAAATCCTAATGGAAGACATCGAGACGAAAAAGAAGCGCATCAAACGCAAAGAAGCACTGATAGACGAACTGATGTTCTCCAATACGGACGCGAAAAATATTCTGGATACATTCGCCCAGCAGGCCAAGGAAGAAATCCAAAGACCGCCACCATCGAAAGTTTCCAAATTCTCCAGCGGCATAGAATTTGGAAGGAAATCGCAGTCGATGTTTCTGCCTGTTCCTACCGATGATGGTCCCACGTATCAATACACTCCGATAGTCGTTGATCTAGATGGGCCGCAACCTCCCTCAGATGAAAACATCGCATCAGGAGGATTCATGAATCACATTCGAACGGAAACCGCGCAGGAAAATGCTGGTGGCTTTAAAACCAACATTGCTTGCCTAAGGGCTTTGCAGGAGTCCATGATGGGCTTGTACCATGCGAGGAAACCCGTACATAGAAACTGATTTTTGATTGAGTACAGTTCTTACTTACTCTGGCGCAATCAACAGCAAATAAGAATTTTACTGACAGTTTCATGCTACAGATCAACTTTTTGGGAGGAAATCTGTATAGGTATGTGCTAAATAAAGCCAGTTGTAGTTCAAAATAAATTATCTTCCAAGAAGCAATGAGGTTTCTTAATGTCGTTAAAACATGTCAATTTATTTTATTAACATTATTATTGTTCAATTATTACCGTTAGTGTTTTCCATGGAATAATTTTACGTCGATTTGTACTGAGGGTTTAAAAAGTGGATATTTTGGATAAATAATGAATAGATTTTTTTGAGTTTTTAATCTTGGATGATGAATCAACTATTTTTAGGATACGAATTGTTTTTTTATGCATTACCAAGCTATGCCAGAGATGCCAGATTTTGTTCGCTGATGTTTTATCATTTGTATAAGTATAAATTGGAAGGTTTTTGGCACAAGTTTCACTTAAAACCCTTTTTCGAGCGCTTGTCTTTGGCGTCACAAAAGACTGATTGTTTTGATACAAGAAAGTGAAAAAATATCTTGAAAAAAAAATGAAATTATTGTGTTTTTTTAATCCATAAATACCTTTTGTAATGCCGTCATTTTACAAAAAAATTGAGAAAAATACTAAAAATCCCTTGTTGGCAACATTGTGTCCAGTCTCATTCCTCTTCTATTCCTCTCTCCTTCCCTGAACTGACATTATTGTCATTTGAAATTTTGATTAATTAAAATTTTGACATTTTTGTCTGTGTATGTTGTGGGGAATAGTGGAATGGTGATTTCCAGCAATTTTCCTTTACGTTTTTTATCTTTTTGTTAGAAATTTCAACCTGTAGACTATTCCTCAACTATTCAAATGAAAATGTCGAAGTCCAATGATAGAACCCCCAGTCATATAACCTACAAGCTTGTAATAGTTGGAGGAGGTGGTGTAGGAAAATCCGCAATAACATTACAATTTATTCAGGTACTGAGGATTATTTCATTGCAATGATTCCAGATGTACATCCAGATCGTCTGATTTTTGAAATCCATTAGAACAGCACCTCCCTTTATGTAATACATATCCTGTCTTTATATGGGTAGATAAGTTTTAACCTTGTTTGAAAACCTACACAGGTCTGTTGTAATAACTACATTTTTATTCAACTTTCAGAGTTATTTTGTAACTGACTATGATCCTACAATAGAAGATTCCTACACCAAGCAATGCGTCATAGATGATATTCCTGCAAAGTTGGACAGTAAGTACTCAACTAGTTAAAGAGAAATCTAAAATAAACCTCGTGCAGCCCACAAATCCTACAAATTTAAAGTTTAGTTAGTTTACAAATTCAATATCTTCAAAGGAAGGTCATTATTACTCAAATGCTGCTTGTTTCCAGAATAAACAGTCATAAAACTTTTATGAACTCATCAGTTCCAGATTGGATTCTGACACTGGTTTTTTATTATTCCAAACGTAATTGCTTCTCTATACAATCCCTGTGCTGTTTTGATGTTATATACAATACGTTGCTGAGAGTCACTATTATACCCTGATGTTTTATTGCAGTTCTGGATACAGCTGGTCAAGAAGAATTCAGTGCTATGCGTGAACAATATATGAGATCAGGTGAAGGATTTCTATTGGTATTTTCAGTCACAGAGCGATCTAGTTTTGATGAAATGTACAAATTCCACAAGCAAATATTACGAGTTAAGGATCGGGACGAGTTTCCAATGCTAATGGTTGGCAATAAGGTAAGCGCTTTCAGTAAACACTGAAAATATTTCATTTATTGCGAAGAAATCGGGCTTAAAGGTAAATTACCACCACTGTAACAAGTGTTCTTAAATAATTCCTGTCTGGCTTTCTTCGGCAAATCTTCAGTAAGTTTGCGTCTTTGTTCTCTTATGCGAAAGTTGCCTGAAGTATTCCATGAATAAGAGCAAGGATTTAGCGCTAACAATAGGAAAAATCTACAAAAAAAGATTTATGAAAAACTTAGATGAAACACCAAGTGAAGGATCGAATAAGCCTCTAACAGTCTTAGAGATCCGAATTAAACATAACTATAAACAATTAAGTAAAAATCCGCAAAAAGCAACGAGATTTTGAGAAGCTTATAAACAGATTCGATATGAAAAAACACCTGAAATTTTGAACCTGAACCCTGAAACCTTTTTGCTGGTTATTTGTTTTAAACGATTCGTTTGGTTTCTTTTTTTTTGGGTGCGAAGGTTGATTTGGAATCGCATCGAGTGGTGTGGCAAGAGGAGGCACAACAATTAGCGCGCAACCTCAAAATCCCATACATTGAATGTAGCGCAAAAATGCGAATGAATGTGGACAATGCGTTCTATGAACTGGTAAGGGTAGTACGTAAGTTTCAATTGTCTGAAAGGCCGCCGTTGAAAGCCAATTATATGAAAAGGGACAAAAAGCGGTGCTGTATTCTATAATTTATTGCTTCTGACGGCCCGTCGTAACTGTTGTATGTTTTTGATTCAAAAACGTATCTTATTTGTATTATGTAGATAACGCATTTCACACACGACACACAGACTTTTGTATTCGCCTGCTAAACCATATTCAAAGTGCAAGTCTTTAGCAGGTTTTTCTCTTGAGGCAATACTGCAGGTATTCCAAACAGGTTTAGGTTCAATTCAATAAAACCCGAATGGAATAGTTTTGGTATTGTCGAGAACAAATGTATCATTAAGCACAAAGGGATCTTTCCTTGTAAATAATTTCAATACATTTTAATAAATCAAACGACGCTGTGCTTTCGGGAAACAACACTGCTTACTTTGCACTGTCTGCTAAAAACTGAAAAAGTTATAATGTTATGGACAAATGATAATCGCAGTTTAATGTATAGTATAGAATTACACAATACAATGTGTAAGTTGAATTTCACCGAAAACTTATATAGAGTTTACGTAAAATAAGAAATGTTTTGGCCTAAATTTGTTTAGAAGGTATAAATCTGATTACTTATGAAGTAACTTTCATATTCATGTGGTACGATAATCAGCGATTTTTGTTTTTGTGACTGAAAATATCAACGGTCCTTCAGTTGTATTTTCTATTTCTTCCTTTTTTTGCCGCTGCATCCTGTATGTTCAAAAATTGAACATGTTCTTATGTTACAGCTGACATACATAATTTATTGCTTCGGTATTTTCAATCTTATAAAAGGTTTAAAAAAACAGAATTTCTGATTTCGTATTACAATTCGGGAATACAATCCCGGATTCACCACAGTACAGAAACCGTGGTGCTTTTTAAAACGAAATGTATTTGTGATACCTTAAAATTGTTTACAACCTGTTTTACAATATTCTGGCTCAAGATATAGGCTGCTGTTCTCAGAACAATCTATAACGAATTGTCGGCAGTTGTTATCTATGTCTTGATAAGCAGAATTAAAAACCTTATGATCAACAATAGAGTGAATAATTATAAGAACACCGATAAGGTTATTTTTATATTGACCATATTTTTCTAGTGTAAATTTAGCTTTAACTTTAACGGCTTTCCCGATGTGAACTTGTAAAAATGTCGTTCTGTAAATATGCCTCTCAGTTTCCTTTATTATTCCATTGAGCCTTCCGCTATTTCCCTGTTTAATTCACCAACAAAATCGATTATCTTCTTATTGTGCATCTGAAAGCAATGTAGAATGGGGGTTTCTACGATTATCACTGCCACTTATGTTACCAAAATTCCCAAATCAAAACTACGCTGAATAGTTAATGGATATTACTAACATTCGTTTGTGTGGGATTGAGAATTGATGTGGTCAAGCTGCATGAAATTCGGCTTAATCAAATTCACTAAAATTTGTAACGACTTTTAGCAATATTCACCGGTAAATGGGGTTGTTTTGATTACTTTCAGTTTTAAGGGGCAATTTATTACAAAATTATTGCTAAAATTCTATTTTTCGATACGATATGTTCATATCCCAAAATGGGCACATGATTTATGTAATAGTTTTGCGCATTTTTAATGTACTCGACAATTACAAAATGAATTCACCATAAAAGTGCAATTTCCCAAGGGATGTTTGTCAACTGGTCAAAGTAACCCCGTTTATCGATTGGCAAATGTTTTGTTTTAATCTAAACTTGTAATAAACTCGAAGCTAATCCCTACAGAACTGCTGTTGAAAATATATCAGCAGCATCACCTGATAATACTATCGTAATGCACTAACGTCAACTTATAATTAGGTTTTAATTGTTTGACGAATTCATCAAGATAATTCACAATGAATGATTGAGCGAAAACATATCAAAAGGCTGAATATTCTGGGTTTAAAATGTTGACCAATCCAGCATAAAAACACTACAACTCTTCTTATTAAAACAGTCACAATTGACAGTTAATAATTGAAAAAAGGGGAAAATTTTTACATATCAACTACTTGTTCTTAAACCATCAACAGTCAAACAGTTAAGACATTCTGGTAATTTTTCTATATTAAAGGTATCAGTGTTTGATAACCGCTAAATGGTTTAATATCTGAATGGCTGCTATTAATGTGATTTAGCTATTTGTAATTGAACATCACAGATATAGAAATTATTTTCAATACTGTTTAGCTGTCGGAAAATACTTTACGAAGCGTCATACGAATTTCTCATTCACATTATTAAAATGTGGCGCAATGTGGTGATGTTATATTTCCCCCGCATTGGTAAATGAATGATTTTACTCAGCTTAAAATTCTCATTTTCACGCTGTAGAGTAATTTCCCCAGTCAGTATATGTACAATAAATCAGAAAATATCTGGTGCTATTTTAAGTAGGTATTGAAGCATATATATTTTATTTATATACTGTACATTTTGTTCAGCATTAATATTTTATAATGTAATAATAAATAAATGTTCAATGCTACAGCACACTCGTCCTGGGTTTTCTGCCAATCATTTCCATAATTGTGTATTTAAAAACCATTTTATTAACTACACCACACAGTTTAAACCTAAAAAATTTCATATAAAACTCATCGAAGACTATGAAATACTCTAAACCATGTTAGATAATTTAAATTACATGTAACTATGAGGTGCAACAATTTCCCTGACTGCTAAAATCGACATTAAAGCTAAAATAAAAATCTACTTGAACGTGTTAAGCAGTAACAATCTCTGAACTATTTGCTGAAATGATGTTAAAACATTAAACAAAATAAAAAGTTAGTTTCGAAGAGCGAAAAAAATTATTTATTGGTTTGTTTCTCATCAATTTATTCACAGATTGGTACTTTGTTTTTAAAATTATCATTATTATCCTAGTGTAATGAAAGTGTTTCAAATGTACTATTTGGTTGCAAATATATGTAAAAATAAAATATACATTTAAAACAAACATAAGATAAATATTTCATATTGTAATATGTACAATTTAATAGGCTAATTTTTTTTAAATACATATGTCCAAAGAAATTAATCTTCAAATCTAAGAAAAGAAGCAATAAAAATATCTTAGTCAACAATCGAGCAAACCTGTATTATACTACAGTGATTTAAAACCTCAACTCGTAAAGTATGGTTCAGTAATACTGCAACTAATCAATTAAAACTAAATTTAAACCCCCCATTAGAGCTAAAAATAAAACACACACACATGTCTCTTTATCCTGCTATGTTTCACACTACAAAAAAGGTAAAAATATAGACATTTGCAGTTTGTTATATCTACACTTACCTAAAGTAGAAATTCTTACTATAATTGCCATCTAAAAATGAAGTGAGCGCGGCTTTAAACCGTTGTTCTTCAGAAACTTGTGAGCCTTCTCAGTGAGGTCTAGTTGGTTCTGGGTTTTACCGCATGCTATTACAGCCCAGAATGAATCGATCTAAGGAAAAACACAATTATTTCTGTAAATTCAAAAATTCTATACAGTTTTTTGGCAAACACAACATATAAATCAACACAGAACAACGAACAACAAAAAAAACGAAAGCACCATGACAAGCAGCAATTTCTAATTTCCCAGTAAAACTAAAGTAAGTAAAATTAGTTCTTGAGATTATTTCCCTACGGATTTGTTATGGATTTTTTCCATTTTCAATTAATTCATCTAAGTGAGAACCAGAGGGGCGTAGGTGATTCTAAAGACAAAATGCGTCTCACCTTAGGAGTGTTTGGCATGGTCTCTTCGAAAGTGATCCGCTTGGCTGCAGTTGAGCGCTGCCCCGGCGTACACGACGTACTACCCGGCTTGGAAGCAAGCTAAGGTATAAGGATAAAACAGAACTACATAGAACACAAGCTAAGGAAACATGTATGAGGTTTAAACATTTAGGGCTTTTTTGTCAATTTTAAAATAGCCATGTGTTGCACATTTTACTGGCTCTTACACACGTCTCCAAAGGATTTGCAACATTTAATATGCATTTCTGGCTAAGAGAGCAAAATTTGGTGCCATGAAAACATGAGTGTAATGAGTGAAGCAGTATGAAGTTTCTTTTGAGTTTCGAGTAAAATTGTTCTAAATGTGTGTATTCTTTGCACAAAAACAAAAAATCATTGTAAACTGAAGAGCGTGAGCAGTAACCCGGTTAGTAACTAAAATAAAATCAAGCAGAGGTCAAAGCATACAAATAAAAACAAAACGTTAATTTCAAATACCTTTATTTTGCCTTTTTATACACATTACAAGACAATTTTACAAGGTAAGTCATACAGATTAAGGATCTAGCTTGAACCACTAAATTTCCTGGTTAAACAGCATTCGTCTTGCAAATAAATTATTAATAGGAGCAAACATAAGCTAAATAAAGGAAGCGTTAAAATTTAGTGATCCAAACACTACTAAACTTAGCTGTCTAAATATATCATTTGCATGCAATGAGAGATAATCGTTCAGATTCCTTCCAACATTATGCACCGTTTTGTTAGTGGTAATAAAAGTTCAGTCATGTTACTTTTTTAGTAACATTAAACATGCAACTTACGCGAAAGACACAAAATAAAGGTATTTTTCTCATACTTGGAATACTAAAATTTCGAAAAATTCACACATTTAATCGAACAAAAAAAAAACAAAGCGAATTCCGTTAAACGATTGTCTTTGTTCAAGTCACATTGACCTAAAACTAACACGAAACGAAAATAACCAAAAAAAAAAAAGATTAAAAGTAAACAAAGTGCAACAATTATACAAAAATATTTAAAACTTAAATACACGTTTAGTTTATAAAATTTGTGCCACAAATATGTACAAATGGAGTAAACGTAGTATAACAATAATTAAGTTTGGCGGTTGCTTTTTTTTATAAGTGGTAACGTATGTAAAGCAGTTATTTAAGTGATATTCTAGGATTCTTTCAAATTTGGAAATAACAAAACCAGCTGTAGGTGTTACGGGGATCTAATGGTAATTCAAGTTCCATAAGTTTCAGTTAATTCCCCACTATTCATATTCTCCATTATCTCATTATTCTATCATAATCGAAAGGGTTCTGTAGGAATCATATAGATTGATACATTTTTCAAAACTGTATTTAACACAAATTCGGTTTGTGAATTAAAATGTAAATCTATCTAAGTTCAAAATGATTTAGAGTTTTGTATGTTTAATGGGTTTTTCTTTATTGCATCAACAATATATAATAGTTTTTGCAGCTTTTTCGAATTGTATGGCAAAAAAAGTATTTGCAAATCAAACAAACAGCAGAACAAAGTTCAAATTTAAAAAAGCATGCTGTCTGTGAAGAAAACGGAACATGAAACCATTAGAGATCCAATCAGCCCTTAAATTATTAACGCAATAATAATAAATAATTCAATAAATAATAGATTAGATTTTTCTGATAAAACAACATTAAAGTATTTCGCTTTGGCACCATATAAAACTCGATAGAATATATTATGTACAAGCAAGCATAAACCGACTTAATCTATATCATTTCATTCGGAATACCCTAGAATATTTTATGTACACATTCCGCCCTATCTTAACAACACAAATAACAAAATAATAAAAATTAAACATAAACTAGTGGTTGGATAAAGCGAACAAGATTATGCCAAGAACAAAAGGGGTTATCTTCAAACGACTATGCGAAGAACAAATACTAAACTTTTTGTGGGATCATTTGCCTCAGCAATTTTAAGTAGAAAAAAATAAGTACGTGTCGTTTGACAACTTTTTGGTTTGTAAGTAATAGGAAAACGACCTCTTAGACATCTATGGATCGTGAGATAAATTAAGGAGACTTTTATACACAATATATTAGAGCTGTTTGTGCAGCAAAATAAAAAATCCGAAATGGCTTTGGTTGTTGAGTGCTTACCAATACTAAGCATCGACTAGATTGTGAATTAAATAATTTTCATAAATGAAGCATGATAAACTTGCATGCATAGAAATCGGCCCAATGTAAACTTTTGACTTTAACTATATATTTTTTTAAACTATTCATCAGATCAAAAAAAGAAATATGCTATTGGAAAGACAATTTAATATGCTTTAATGTGAGTATAAATTTATCAAGAAGGCTTGTCGTTTATATACGTAGCGACCGGTAAACAAATGAAACGAGTTTATGTGGTGATTGTAACGAAAATAAAAAAATTGTCAAATATTAAAATTATTGCGTTTGCAACTGAAATTTGCATATTAATTCGTTTTTCATAATCTCAATAGTGTTTAAGTGTGTTAGTTTAATGCATACTACACCACAAAAAGCCGCCCAAGTTATTGCTTTAATCGAAAATGGACTTAGTCAGCGAGCTGTTGCCAGACAATCGGATATGACACGCGCAGCGGTTCGAAGAGTGTGCAAACGTTATGAGGAGACTGGATCCTTTCATAGGCGAACTGGAACATGCAGAAGGCGATTTACAACCGCTTTATTGCGTCAACAACATTAAGAAATCATCTCCTTAATGCCGTTCAAGTGTAACGACAGCTCCGTGAGGTGCGATGAGTGGCTATTAGTCAGTGGTAAGACAAAGACTGCAGGAAAATAACCTGACCCCTAAAACACCTGCGATTGGTCCAAAACTTATTCCAGCTCATCGGCAAGCACGACTGCGTTTTGCACGGGATCATCTGAATGGGACGTTGGAACAATGGGGATCTGTTCTGTTCTAAGATGAGACCAGAATATGCCTCCATGGTAGCGACCGAAGAAGAAAAGTGTACCGAAGACCAAGAGAGCGATTTGCAGATTGCTACATTGAAGAGCGGAGTGCTTATGGAGGTGGTTCCTGTATGATCTGGGGTGCAATTTCTATAGGAGCACGAACCTACTCTCAGTTCATTCGTAGGGGCGACCGTGTTCACGGAAGAAGAGGTTTAACGGCTGTTGGATATATCGAGGAGATTTTAGCAATTCATGTGGTACCTTACGTCGACTTCATTGGAGACGAATTTACATTTATGCATGACAATGCTAGGCCGCACACCGCAAGAATCGTGCAAGATTACATTGCAGAAGTCGGTTTTCGGGTTATGGAGTGGCCAGCATACAGTCCTGACCTAAATCCGATCCAACACTTAAGGGATGAGCTAAAACGAAGAATTCGAGCTAGACTTCATACTGGGGTATGAACTCGATCCCAGAGCTTATTGTTGGAGTAGAAGAAGAGTGGTTTAACATCCCTCAAGAAACAATAGCAAACTTGATTAGATCTATGCCTAATAGTATGAGAGAAGTTATTAGGGAAAAAGGAGGTCATATCCATTATTAAAAAAGTAAGTGTTAAGTTTTAAATTGTCAAAAACCCTATTTATGTTAATAATAAAAAAGCTTAATTTGCTTAATGCATTCATTTCACTATGTTGAACATAGGATACTCACAATAATTTATACTCACATTAAAGCATATTAAATTGTCTTTCAAACAGCAATTTCTTTTTTTGATCTGATGAATAGTTTAAGAAAAATATAGTTAAAGTCAGAAGTTTACTGTGGGCCGATTTCTATGCACGCAAGTGTATTTGTCCACTATTTGCTCGGTTTATGTGGATAATGTTAGTGTTAAAATAAGAAAAAAACCACAACCGAATCTGGAAATGGCATATTAATCACGCCAACAACATAAAGCGATCTGGTAAGGGAGTTAAAGGGTTTGTGATTGGTCCAGGTACGTGTGTTTGTCGTTGAATTATTGGCAAATGTTAATTAAGAAGAAAAAAGGTCTCCATAAGGAAACCATTCATGTACCTTTGATACTCCAGGCGCTGAATATTCCAAAGCAGACACTCCTAATGAATCTTTCATTATCGAAGGCGGAGTTGTGAATAGCATGGCCGTGTCATCGCCTAGACTTTTACTCTGAAACAAAGTGATTCTTGTAAGAATAGAAGCAACAGTACTCGACTAGAGCTGGGGCTCAGTAGACCTTAGTTTTTCACTAGCGTGCCATAACTTTAGCAATTAACGTTTTGATGTTTTTGGAACTGTTTTATGCTGGCAATAATTCTACTTTCACTCACCGGGGTTTCAACAGCAAAAGACATGTCCGAAGAAACGCAAGATGACATAGAAGTAGAACCCCAAGACGGTGCTAAAGCTTTTCTGACTCTCTTATTCGGTAAAACGTTCTCTTTTCCATCAGCCAAACTTCCGGCTTTTCTTTTACTTATTGTGTTGTAACCACTGTCGTTCTGAAATAAATAAGCTACTCTTACTCACCATATGCGGACAGTTTAGCAACAAAAGTCATAGTTCAGAACGGGAAAAGAAACATATGAAAGGCGACAATGTGACAATGCAGACGAAAAGAGCAAATATGGCAGAATGAAAAAGAAAAAGAGAAAACTGATCTGTGATTGCCCCGGCTTTAGCGTACTTTATCGTGTTCCAGGCTTCAGTACAAACCTTATAGGCAACAACTGCTGTTTAAAAATCTCATAATATGCCTGTTTTTGCGTTTCTTTGTAAATATTTCTAGACAGTGATACTGTTGGGTTCTTTTAAATTAATGTCACTATTGCATCAAAGCTTTGTTCTTAAACCTGGGACACTCGGTAAGAAAAATCCTCTTACCGTTACTGATGTGATGGTACTGGTGTCAGTCTCGTATTGCGAAGCATCCTGATCTTTCTTCATAATCTCCGTTATGTCGTCGAATCGTGAAGAGGGCGTGTGAGGCATGTTAACAATCCGTCCCGACTTCTTTTCCAAATCAGCCAGTGCCTTTTTGAAAGGGGTGGGAGTACGCGGAGTATCTCCATTAAGAAACAGTCTCTTGTTGGGAGTTTGCACCTCTGAGTTAGACACTGTGGCTTCGGAGCGAACTTGCGGTCCCCTTGGCGTGTTTAGCGGACTGTATTCCTTAGTCTGAAAGGATTTGCAGATGAATATTTAAACATTTACTACTTGAAACAGAAGAAAAAGATATAAACAAAGTGGAATACATAGAAAAGATATAACAAATATTCTTAATGGGCAAGAGATTCAAGAGGAAGAGCTCAGGGAAGAAACGTTCAAAGTCAGTATTTTGGCCAAATTGAGTGGCTTTTGACCAATATTTTCATTTTCTACATTAATACTGGAAATGAGAACTTCATATTAGCAGGCATTTAAGGCTTTTATAAGTGTACGTACGGAAAAAACGTGTCAAGTCAATGTCATACTAGGTGAAAACGTGCAAAGGCGCGAATAATCACTGCCATAAAGACGCAAATTATTTCGATTCTTTTAAGAAATCGTTAAGAAAAGTGAAAAATTTATTAAAAAATTGAAATGTTTCGACAAGATTGATTCCAATGAACGTGACAAAATCCTTAAAACCCTCAATTCTCTTGGTACCTGGAATGAACAAAGTGCATATCTTTCTGTACTAATTTCTCTGCGACCCGGTATTCAAAGATAAAATCGTAGCCCTGAAGGAAATCGATCGTCTGTCGGTATTTTGACGAAACACAAGAGATTTGGCGCGGCTCAGGCTCGGCTCGATGGTCGGCCGGACCATTATGTTGCCCATCATCTTTCCAGAAACGTTCGGAACCTATATTTTTGCGACTCTTGTGGTGGACGGAACAAAAATTTCACATTTCGAAATCTTCACCATGTAGTTGATGAAAGAACTATATTTGATACCGTGAAAATAGTATTTCCTCTTAGCAGACATGGAGTGCGACAAAAATATGGGTTTAATCAATTGCAAAACCAGAACTGAGTTCTCGGTATTTATGGATGCGAAGCCATCACCATTTAAAGCTGAAAATGTTGATAAAACCTCTCTGAGACTGGTGGACTTGAAAGTAACTGCAGAACATCCAAGCAACATCGTGATAGTTATAATGGAAATTGGGTCACCTCCATCGCTAAACATTTTATTACCCACCAAGAGCTTATTTTGGTAAGTTTTAATGTTCTTGCAACAAAATGTCGTAATTTGTTTAGATAAAATTCCTATAACGAGTGAGAAGTACCAGTACACTCGTTTTATGACAACCTGCCGGTTCAACTAAACAAGAAAAAAATGGTCGAACGAGTAGAAAAAAAACCAGATCCCAATCTCTTCAACTTGCACCTTGTATGGAATTATAGTTCGTTTTTTTCTAGTTTGAGTTGTAGTTCCTAAGTTCTTTTCAAATTACATTGAATAAAAAATCATGTTTATAAGTTTAAAACCGCGATACGTAATAGTATATTACATAATAAGAGTTGTGAGGAGCATTTTACGTACGAATGGAAAAGCTGCGCACGATGCCGCGATGCCGTCGATCAAACTGTGATGGTAAGTGCACACCAGCAGAAGTTGCAAGTTACATTAGAAATCCAGCATATTGAAACACATTTTACAGATCAAATGTATATCAAAATAAACGGATACCAAATCTATCATGCACTGCACCCGCAAAACCCTGCAAGAGGCGGAGCAGCCGTAATAATAAAACAAAATATTGATACTGAATACTATGAAATTGATACTGAATACTATGAAAGACAGAGGAATGAAACGGATAAAATACAGGCTGCGAGTGCGAGCCTCAAAACAAGAAAATATGAAATTACGGTAGCAGCAATGTATTTACCTCCACGGCATAATATTGACAGGAATGAGTATTTCTTCTTTTTTAATATGTTAGGAGAAAAATTCATTGTCCGGCGAGACTTTAAAGCCAAACACACTCATTGGGGTTCGCGCTTGACGACGAAAAAGCCATCACCAAATTAGATGCCAAATGGCACTCAACTGGAAAACCTACCTATTGGCCAACAGATATCAATAAGGTTCCAGATTTCCTGGATTTTTTCGTCTCAAGAAAACTAGGGGTAAGTCACGTACACATCGAAGAAGAACAGGGACCATCGTCTGAATGTGCCTATCAAGCCAGAGTAGTTCATTTAGAATTTGAATCAAGAAAATTCATTAATGATGTTCAGCAAGCAGCATGGAACAACACCCCAGAAATAAGGAGAAGAACCGCTGGAATAAACTATCCCAAGGAAATATGAGAACTTATAAAAGAGGAGAGCTAGACAAGTGGCAAAAGTCCAGAACGAGAGAAAACAAAACCGTACTGACCCAACAACTAAAAAAGGAAATTCCAGAAATTAAAAATGAGCCAATAAACAAGTACCTGAGGGAACTAACTGATGATCAGAGCTCAGATTATTCACTCTGGAAAGACACCAGGAGATTAAACCAACAAATAAAACCAATACCCCCAATTCGAGAAGAAAGTGGCACCTGGGCTAGAGACAACAAACAAAAGGCTGCTCTATTTGCCACACAGTTGGAAAGTATTTTCAAACCAAACGAGAAACAGGCATAATGTCAGTCTCAAATGGAAATAACACAAAAAAATTCAGAAATAATCTTATTTACACCAAAGGAGGAATTTAGAGAAATAAAAGAATACATAAATTCCAAAAAAAGGGATTATTAAAATTACCCATTTAATTAATGCACCGTTTCGCTTGAAACACGTTCCTATGTTGTGGAAAACGGCAGTGATTATGATACCAATACCCGGCAAATCTGTAAATGAAGCTAAATCTTACAGGCCCATTTCTCTTCTGCCGGTATTATTTGAGAAACTTTTTCATAGAAGACTGAAGAAGATAATTGATGAGGGACAGATGGTTCCTGACCACCAGTTTGGCTTTCGCAATAAACACTCTACAGTCGATCAAGTGCACAGAATAACAGAAATAATAGAAGACTAAATAATGCCAAGAAAAGAAAACGATATGCTCCGCCGTTTTTCTAGACGTCGCCCAGGCGTTTGATAGAGTTTGGCATGACGGGGCCTCATTAAGAAACTAAAGGTACTCTTTCCATTGCAGCATGCACAGCTCTTGGAATCATATTTAGATCAACAAACCTTCAGAATCAAACAAGAGAACAAATACTCTATGTTAAAATTCTTGAAATATGGAGATTTCTTGGGGATACGGACTAGACAGTGGTGAAGAAAGAAAACTTTTTCAGCTTACCGAGCTTTTGGCGGTTTATTACCGCCTTCGTCAGGATGGTAATTGTTCCTCATGATAAATTAGGAACCCTCCAGAATCCTATCATTACTACAATCTGATGAAAGATCCAATTTTCATGGTTTTCACCGTGTTACAAGGGTAGAACAATTTTTTTATACTATTGTTCACCTGAGTCACATTGCTGGGTTATATGTTGTCATGGATTGAAATTGTTTCACAATTACATTTTACGGAGAGACGAAGGGAGGAATTACAATAACTGCACACTAAATGATCAGCTGAAGGCCCTGTGAGACCCCCAAGACAGGGCCTGAAGACATTCTCCGAAAATGATCTAATAATATCATTTTTCAATCTCCAATCTATAAACTTCGGATCTTTGACGAGATTTTGTTGGTAGCAAAGGTCGTTTGTGGTGGCTTCTGCTATTTGTAAAATATTTGGGGGTGTTAATGTTTCAGTTTCACTGTCGCTTAACATTCTCTAAAAAGATATTTAGTAACCGTTGAGGTTCAAATTACTAATTTAATAATATTGTGGCGACAGAACTGTGCGTTTGGTTTACAATGCGTAAAATGTAACTTACTTAGATGGTAGGTAGTGTGTTTCATACTACTTACAGTAGTGGTTTTGACTTTGCCAGTTTTTTTCCGTGTGCTCTTCATATTTGGCCAATATATTTAAAATGTTGGGTTCCAGTGGCTGGTTTTTGGACTGGATTGAAACATCGTTTCAATCCAGTCGGTAACCCGCTACCAGAACACACACTATTTAGTTTTGAGGACGGCACTCATTCAATCCAAAAAGAGAGAAGTGTATGTGAAAACTATAGTGGGGCACCCTTCAAAGATGGCACGAAAAAAGTGAAAGATCGAGAGTTAGAGGAAACTCGTGGAACAACAGAGAAGAATGGCGATCGTCGTACACCGATCCGCGTTAAATAAGGAGTCAATCAACTTCCCACTTACGTGCTTTGGTGTATCGTGTTTCGATCCAGTCAAACCCGGTTTCTTAACGGGAGTAGATGACAAAGCAACATCAAAAGAAATATGTGCGACTCCTGGACTATTCAAAAACTGGGATGGACTGAACGGCAACTGCTTGATCGGAGACATGCCATTGCCCCTCATCGGACTGAAGATTGTCGGTTTAGCACCGTCAAAGATCACAGTGAAATCGCCCGACCGTTCTTGACTAGGCCCAGGATTACTGTTGTAAACATCTGCATTATTTTCCTGCCTTGGTTCTTCACTATCGCGTCTCCTTCTCGAACGGGCTCCTCTTCTGAGGATGGGGGGAGTGGCCGTTCGCACTGGCATCGACGGCAGATGGGAAACAGGACCTTCTGAGGACCCCTGGTAATTGTGATTGTCGCTCACTGAAAAAAAATGGATTATTTCGTTTTATTCCAGCTGGACGGCGTTGAGCGATAAGCTATGTCGTTTTTTGACTTTTATTGTAATGAACTGAAAAGTAAGTCACTGGAACAAGCTTTTTTTTCAAGTTTGTGAACGACGTTTGTGGACAGGGGTGTTCATAATAAAGTCCCCGTTACTTTTGTTATTTTGAAAGTTTTTTAAACCAGTTGGAATTCTCACGATTTCTTTGCAAAAAATAAAAACACTAAAGGGTTTTCCAGAAACGCGTACCAGATCAAACTTATAGTTTTACAGTGAAACACCGAGTGAGCAGATGATTTCATATGGAATCTCTTTCTAAATTTAGCCGGTTCCGAGCTAGAAACAAAAAAAGTCGACTTTCTACTGAAACTACATCAATCTCAAAAGTAATAAGTTAATTAAAGAAAAAAATCAAGCTTAAATTCCAGAAATTATTGAATTAGATGTTCAACATGTCCCCCATTTTCTTGAGGGATTCGTTTTTGTTCCTCTATTGTAGCTCAAAGAATTTATTATTTTCTTCCATTTAATATTTCGACTTTGATTTATCCGCCTTAGGTGGATTCTCATAATTTAATTTACATGTAAAAAACCCTCAAAGAAAACTATCTAAAATAATTTTCAAATATTTACCGTTGCAAATAATAACCTAGTACACAGTGTCCGGAAAAGAGACCGCTTAGCGAAGGCAGCAAATTCTAGAAATAAATTTATGTCGATTTTGTCGAAGCGTTTTCTCAGAAAGAAATATCATGAAATGAAGAAGCGAGTTTTTAGCAAAATATGGCCCTGGAACAAATTCACAGCAAGTTTCACTAAAATCCATCTGAGCGCTTTCCCGATATTCCAAAACATTTAATTTTTAGTTTTGTAAACTACGAATGTTACAAGATTTTACAAAGAGTGCGGCAACACAAAAAAATCAGTTGGCTCCAGCTATCAAGTACCAAGACACTCAAGAATTCCTCACTTGTACAAAGCGGATAGATATCGGTTGCTTCATCAAAACATGACTCTTACATAGGAGCAAATTCAGAGCGAATTTCATTATTATATTTCAAGAAATATAATTTTTTTGAAGATATTTGACCATCAATAGCAGAGGAGCCAGATATTTTCTTAGCAAAAGTTAGGACAGACCGCCTCCTTTTGATCCGAAGAATATCGCAGAAGCCTTTTGACCATTTGATTACCGGACACCCTGTATATATTATATCGAACTGTAGGTTCTTCTTCGAAATTGTTGCTTATCATTTAACGGTTACAGCGGTAAAACGTTGTAAAATATTTACTTTTTTAGAGTAGTGTATTTTTTTGGTAGATCGATTTAGTTCTTCTTTTGCAACACTTGGAGAACAATTTGGATTTCCTAAAATAACCATTCTCTCCTTTACGATGATCTAGGGATGAATTATGTGCAAACACCCTGTACATTTAGATGAAAAAATAATGTTTTCATGTTAAACACAGGCGTCAAATTTGAGATGCACTGATATTTTCAATTAGATTTTTCTGAATTTAGATCAAATCAACATGAAGTCACTTCTAGAATTAGCTGCCTTTGTTTATCAGCCTTGTTTGCGGACACCTTGTATTAAAAGGTGGTACTTGATCAAAACTCTACTTACTTAATCGAATAATATGCCTGCTATCAGCCTTGAGCGGACTAACATTCGGCGAATTGTAGTAACGTAAGTTGTAGTCTTCAATGGCGTCCTCATTCAGTGGAGTAAGTTTAACTGGCGACGGTTCTCTAGGATAGCTTCTAGCGTAGCTGTGCGTCTCAGCAATGCTAAGCTGCGATATACAGGGTGATGAATTGAGGCGCTCGAAACCAGTTGCTGTTAGGGAATCTGAAGAGGGCGTCAGACCGCCAGTGGAAAATGCGGTACTTGATTGGTTGCTGCCTTGGTCGCACACTTCCAACCAGTCCTGAGAATTTTCAGCTTTATTAACAGATCGCAATGTGAATGGGCTGCCGGATTTTACCGATTGTCTATTGTCGTGACTGGCCGACTCTGTTGACCGGACATGTGTAGGGATTAGTAAATTACCAATTTTGCAAAGCTCTAATTGTCGCTGGCCCTTTTTGGGGCGGCCCTTCTTTGAATCACCCTCCACGTTTTCGTAGCGTCTACGCATCGTCGAATTCCAGTGGTTTTTAATGGCATTATCGGTCCTCCCTGCAAAAAAAAACGACAGGATTTGAATCGATTATCTTTGCTGCAGGAAGCAACTGGAAACAAGATTGTTAAGCGATAAAACAAACCTGGCAATAATTTGGCAATTCGGGCCCACTGATTGCCAAGCATTTGATGAGCTTGATATATGATTTCGTCCTCCTCATCTGTCCAGGCGGATTTTTTGATTCTCGGGTTCAAGTGATTGTGCCAGCGCTCCCGACACTGCTTCCCTATTCGGCCTTTAAGATGTCGAGCGATCAGAGTCCATTTTTTCGCCCCGTATTTGTTCACCAGCTCAACGACTTTCTCGTCTTCCTAAAACAACGAAAGAAATTCTTCATTCAAAACTTGTCGCATAACACACTTAAATATGGGCATAACAAACATTGGCCCTGGCCTTGGCATTGTCGGTTAATAACAATGCCAATTGATGAAAATCAAATTTACGACCATTCCGGATGATTCCGGTGTAATGATTAGCTTGGCCGACGATTTCCCGCCATTTCATTCTAAGGCTGTTTATGAGACGGTCTTCTGAGAATGCAAATTGTTGCTAATCAAACAGGATTAACTTGCGAAGGCAAATGCTATCTAATAAATAATGCAGAAATGTTTTATTATTTAAACGCGCTTGTAATCTGGCTTGTGGGGCCTGCCGGCATATTTGACTTTGTTTATTAAACTACAACTAGAGGAAGTGTTTATTGGTTTTCCGTAATTAAATCGTTCAGAAGCATTGACACTGAGCAAATAAAACTAGAAAATCTTAAATGTTAGCTCAGTTGTAAAAGAAAATGAATTAATAAACTGTGTAATAATACACGGTTGGACTGAGGAATGTTGGGTTCGTTCGCCATATTTTAGTTTCAGGGATTTACGGTATCAAATTGTATTGCGTTTACTGCTTCAAAAAACGTAAATTACTTCGCTTTTCATATCCTAGAAGTTTCCACTTTGCAGGGATAGAAAAGTGTTGAAATGTTTGCTTTGAAGGGGTGATTTGGGAACACATGAGCAGTACGCGAAAATGTTGTTTTCATTGAATTGCCGAAGATCCAGGTTCAACTTTGATTCCAGTCTGTATTTTCAAATGGGTAACTGCTCTTTAGCAGTTACTAGTAAAGGATTCTTTAATCGTTTACAAAAAGATAAAAATTGCTTCAAATTATCGTTCCAAAAATGTACGTTTGTGTTGTATTGCGAACAAAGTGGAACGGTAAGTAAGAAAACCACATATTTTCTTGCTACAATTGTTGTTCGTAGTTGTAGTTTGTTGATGGCCGTGGTGCTAATTGCTAAAAGATGCCTGTATTTGTTTTAGTTAATCGGTCAATAGATAGCGAAAAAAATCACTATTTTTCTTGAACTATTTACTATACACCTAAGATAGTTAGTAAGCCGCTAAAAATAAATAATACTTTTTTTTTTTTAAATAAATAATCTTTAACCGAAGACACTAACAAAGATGAACATGAATAGTAAAATATTGTTATATTCAGACAGAATAGTTCTCAATTGCATAAAAAACGATCAGAAAAACGAAAAACGTTGTTTTTAAACTGTAATGGAAAATGTTATCAACAAACTCAATTAACCGTAACTAAAATTATAATGTGAGGGAAGGGAATAGTAATAGTACATTATATACCTAGGTCGAGAAGTAATCTATTATATACCGATCACGTTTATACGCGTAGCGCCGAAGTTGTTAAACTGCAGCAATTTATCAGTCTCCAGAAAACAGATAAAAGTTCTATGACAAACTTCTGGAAAAAGCGAAAAATTAGTGGATCTTAAAGTTACAATGATTTAGAAGTGGAAATGGAGGGAATCTCACTTGAACTTAGAGGTTGCGCAAACTAAACAAAATGAGAAACTTAAACATCTTTCATTATTTACCTAGGGACTTTTTTTTATCATTATTATTGACCTAGGGAGGGAAAGACGAATTTTCACTAGGGAAATGGAGTAAATAATGATGACTTCTCAGGTTAGTAGTATAAAAAGAAAATTTTTTATATAATGTGGATATTTGACGAAACTTGGTATTTGAGACTCTTGTAACATGTAGAGCAGGCTACCCACATGTTATTCTCTCTTTAGAAGAGTCATAACTTTTTCGTGCATGTTTGTATCACATTTTTCATCAAGAAATACAGTCAGGTTGTGAACATTTATCATGATTTTTGCTCAACTTTTTTATCATTGTGTTAATTTTTTATCATTTTTTATGTTAATAAAAAAAATTAGTTTACAAAATACTTTCACTTTTTGAAAAACACATGTGTCGACTTCGTTGCTAATACCTTTTTACGTGCTAATAAAAGACCATTTTTTTAAAATAAAAAATATGATACAAACATGCACGAAAAAATTATGGCTCTTCAAAAAAAAAAACATGTAGGTAGCATCTTCTACATGCAAGAGCAAAATCAAGATCAAGTTTATGTTGCGAAACCCCTAAATACCAAAAATTTAAAATTATTCAGAAGAAACGAAATATAAACTTAATCTTTTAGCATCCTATAGTTCGATAAGTAAAGCCTTGAGGACCCATGCCTATAGGGACTTTTTATCTTAAAAATACCTAATCAAACGCCCTGTGAAAAACAGGACTTATTAAAAAACTATAAAAAACACCCGGTATTGATAGCGGAATATTCCCACCGAATTCAAGACATAATGAGTAAAAAGCCATCAGACCGGAAACACGAAAATATCGTCAAGCTTGTGTAAATTCGTGTCCCAATTTAAATTGGATCAAAAAAAATGTGACCATCTGGTATTGGGAAGACAAGTGGTGAATACAAGCGGCCGGTATGCCACCGGTGAATAACAATTGTGGGAAGAGTAGTTTATAATGTGCAAAAGAGGCACTCATGTGTGAATGCCGAATTCACCATAAATTAATCGAGTAAATATTCTATAAATACCGATCTATCTAGATGGATTATTGTGCTTCAATGGTGCAACGTACTTTTTTATGTTTTATAAAATTTCCATATCAATCATAGACTAGTGTTACGTCCACATAGTAAGGACATCAGGGATATTTGCGGATGTTGTATTCATCGACTGAACAATCCGGTTAAGAACGATGTCGTCAACGATTCTCAACTATGATTGTCGGTATGGAATATTTAATATAGCTACCATTCGATTTGATAGTGGCATTTCAGAGAGACCCGCTATCAGCAGACATTTCCGTTGACCAGACACCGATATTATTTAGTCTAATTTGCTTTGCCATTATGTGCATAATAATATCAGCATTGCATAACAATTCCGTTTGATAAGTTCAATACGTTTCGATTGATGTCCATTTAATTGAGCCAGGGGAACGGCGTTTTTTTGTTGTGGGAACCGGTTGCAAAATACCATCCCCGCAATGGGTTTGGTAGGTACAATCCTTTGTCTTACCTCTTCCCATTATTTCCACGCTTCAAAGCTCGATTTAAGCTGACGACTTAGGGGGACGAAAGGAAATAGTGGCCAATGTCCAAGAGCTTTGACATGCAAATTATCTTAAACTTTCAATTAATTAATTAAATTTAGCCGTTTTGAGCTAAAGGTAGATATCTAGATTCTATTCCAGGCACATCAGTGATATTAGTAATAGCAAACAGGTCAAAGATCAATGGAAACTTGATAAGAACCGTACTCTTGCAAGCAAGATATGAGAAATACGAATTATTCAAAAACTACTTTTGCATATCAATATCTTCAATCGAAAACACGCATTTGTTTGTTGATACTCATTGCAACGAGAAAAAAGGGAACGAAATCCAAATAGTACCAGACAATAACCATTGTGCTACTAAATAGGTGGATTTTGCCCCCAAAACAGGTGGCGTCTCGACTTCTAATCCCAAAAATGCGGCAATCCTCACACGTGAAGAACCTTTACACCTGATTTGGGACTTAACGTTGGTGCCTGCCCATGCGTGTGGGCGGCAAAAGACCACAGATCAAGGCCGCATAAGCCACGCTTCTTGTGCGTTTCAATCGGATTCCATCGAGAGCCAGTATTATCATTAAAAAAAGACTGATTCGATGAGCAAATGATGAGCAAATAATGATCATGTAATGGGCCGGGATTGAATAATCGACAACGGCCAATACGTTTGCGAATGGTATGAAGAAGACGAAGGCTAGTGGTTGGATGAACGCTTGAAGCCCCTTTAGATCATTACCTCTTTGGTCCACGGCCCTTTTATAAGTTCCGGATTGACGACCTTTGTCCAGCGCTGCTGGCATTGGACATCCGATCTGTCCGGAAAATGTTCCGCAATCATGCTCCATTTTTCGTTATACTCTTCAACGTAAAGCTTCAGTTTTATGTCCTGAAAACAAACATTTTATTTAAATAATTAGGCCAGATTGCCAAAGCCAAATAATTCTACCTCTTCTTTACTCCATCGGCCCTTGTTAATAAATTTCTTCGATTTATTGTGTTGCTGATACTCTTCCTCCCCACCTGCCGAGTCATCAGACTCTTCATTTGCACTGTTGTCATTTTCTGAGTCGATTTCTAATTTACATCTGTAATAGACAAAGAATGGATTGGTTATTGTTAAGTTGGACAACAACTAGCAAAAACTTATTGTAAATGTTGAAAAGAACTAGCAAACAATGTATAAATAGCAACAAAAACAACATTTACTGCCAGTAAATACAAAAAAATTAAACAGTAGTGCATGGTTGAATCACTAACATCAGCACTCAATGAAACGTATACTGAATAAAATTGATTCGGCCAAAGCTCTAAACCACAACATGCTTTTGCTCAAGGGTTTTTCCTGTATTGTAACTTTACCTTGCTTTGTTCGTTTTCAATCCCAACAGAGTTTTTACTAAAATAGTTAACTGGTGAGTTTTGCTGACTTTCAGGCCGTCGTAGAACAAACTGTCTTCCTGACGTTTTGCAAGCACGAGTGGCTTACATCTTCAGAGGTGGTTGAGTCAGAAAGAAATTATTTTCCAAGACGGTCTACCAGCCCTAACAACTCACCAGTTCCTATTGAGTTTTTGGTAGTTATCAGCAATTTTTAAATCATCAAGACTCTTCAGTTTTATGAGACCAATTATTTCAATAAAACTTTTGTTTGTTTCGTTTGCTCTTGATGTCTACACATCAAGATGTCTTTGTCTATGCATTCAAAAGTAATACACTGGGTGTTCGCTTCGTTTTTCATTTATGCTGAAATTTCGCAGATTTTTTGGGTTTCTCTTTGCATCCCTTGCATATTTCAGGAGATTTAGCGCAAATTCGTCAAATAGGCAACGTTGTATGCATATTATTCAACAACCCAGGGTGATATTTTCAAAAGGTTCGTCCTCCAAATTGTCTGCGGTATTAACTACTTTTCAAATTTCATGTCATTCAGTTACATGGAAGCAAATGTATGCTTTTTTATTTCTTTATTTTGCCACTATTTAATTTAATTGTCTGTACTTTCAATGCTTCACAGGCATATTCCCTCGATTAATCGTCTTCCTCACTTTTTCTGTGTTAAGTTGAATCACAAAATTTCATGCTACATCAATCTTCTTCTGTTTGGTTTATCAATATCGTTAATCTTGCTGTTTAATGCCAGCCACAATTATCAAAAAGTTCATTAATGGCCGTAAAACCTAATTAAACCAACGACACGTGAGAATCATTTGGGAGCAAAGCAGCAATTAATTTGTCCTGGACTTCTTCACCTGTTTCGGCATTAACTTAACTAAAAATGTGGCTTCCACTTCCGCCCTGCCCATCTAGCTTCTTAAATTTCCTCCAAATTCTGTCCCTATCTTGTATTTGTGCTTTAAAACATTGAAAAATTGAATAAATGTTTCATTTCTTTTGATAGCCTGGGTCCCTAGAGGAATGAAGAATCCATCATATAGCGCACATGAAAGCAAATACATAAATGGAGAATGTAATATCTAAATAAAAACTAAGATTAGGCAAACAAACGGCCAAGTGCGCACCAGAATGTGTAATTTTTTTAAACAGATATTTCCGTTTGTTTATCCTTGAACACACTGCCTCACATACCAGTCAACGAGATGAGGGTTCAATGACTTATCTCAGGTACTTATCTTTTTGTACGATGATACCTTTGATTAGGCAAAATGAAATGTGGCTTTCAGATCTTCGATTTCTTCTATAAAAAGCTGAGTTTGCGATATTGTATTCCCGAAAAAAAACACACCTTTTAAGGCATTTTCATCCCCATGTGTCCCATAGAAATTCGTACAGCTGAGCTGGCAGAACAACCACCACATTTTACAGAATTACGTGAAACTTTGATGGGCTTATAATGGATGTGGTTCCGTGGGAACGGCGACCATCAAAGGAAGTCACCCTTTTCTTCGACTTTTTCAACTACGAGGTAACACGATATTTCCATTATTAGGTGCTAAAATGCAGATACGGGTCGGATGGATACACTCAAGTGTATGCAAATATGGGGTAAAAAGGATAAATTTGGAAAAAAATCAGTAAGTTTCAAATTTGTTCTTTAGTGATACTTCAAGGATTATCATGGCAAATATGGGGTTTATCTCAAGAATATGTTATTTTGGTGATGATTTCTTTTAAATTAAATATATTTAGGTAAATGCAAAAATTCTTATCTGGGGTTAAAATTGTATAACGTCTCCAAAAGGGGGGAGCAAAAGCGAATATTATCAACAGAATACATTAGATAACGTTGAAAACATTCCGTTTCATAGAAATCAACACGAATTCAGGTATGTAATTTATTTGTAACGATTGTACTGCTTAATTATCTGTAATTTAAACTCAATTATAGTTAAACTATGCCATAAACATGATATTTGGTTATTATATTTGCTGAATTTCAGTTTAATTGTCATCTTTCATAATCTTACTACTATTTATGTATTTTCTTTAGTAAATTATTAGCGTTTATATAACATTTCTTATTTTTTCAACACTTTTTTGTATTTACTTTTTGCTATTATGAGAAATTAGTTTCACTAATGTTGCTTTAGGTAGAAGTATTTATTCGAATCAAATGGAAAAACCGACAGATATTTTTTGCAAAATTAACGAAACCCTACATATCAGCATATTAATGTTTTCTAGACATATTATGGATAAACATCCAAGAATTCTATGGACATTTTAAAACATTTGCTGTTCTAGTTGCATATTTAATTTGCCGCATTATTTGCTCTATTTGATTTTTTTTTCAAACCCAGCCGATTTTCAACAAAAGAGTTAGGACTTCTTTGCTTCAAACTACAGCGTTTCTCGGGCTTTTAGACCACGGTGGAAAGGAATTTCTTTCTTTTCTGCGAAACGTCAGGAAACATGCTTTTCCACAACGGCTGAAAGCCCGAAAAATTCATCCATTTACATACAGCAGTGGACAATTTGGAGATTGTTCGATAAAAGGAAAACGCTGCGATTCCAATTTCCAATGTTTTGCCTGGTTTTGTCCAAATCATTTAGATTATTGCACATCGAGTAAACTGGATAATTATGGCACGTGGAAAATCACCATTGTTGAAGAAAATTTGTGTGGAAATTTTGGACAATATCAAGAGTTCTTTGATGCAAAATGAAAATGCCGCGCTCTAAATTTGCAATCGTTTGTGCTGTTTTGTGGGAATTGAAATAGTAAAAACATATATTTTATACAAGTAAAATAATGAAATAAAATAATTTGTTCCTAATTTCTTCAATTATTTGCGAATTTGGCGAAGTTAACGTTGAAATGTGCGTAAGTTTTTCAACGTTTATTCATGTAGATTAATAAAGCTGAGTAAATCAGAACATTTGAAAAGAAAAAAATATATATCAAAAGTGTTTTTATTATGGAAGCAAGTTTACACCTTGTTTTGCCTAATTTAGATAATTTTTCTCAAAGTATGTTAACACATTTTCATGAAAAATCGCCTTTATTATTTCTAACAATAAACGACCTTTCGTCGGTCCCAATAGACCACTTTGAGCATTAAACTCAATTAACCAAATTGTTTCTACTAATAAATAAATTACATAAGAGGTAAAACAACGGCTCTATCTTTGCAATATCAACCAAGCCGGCTGCAAGGTTGCGGATAGTTTGCCTTATCAGGTAGTTTTTTAATGGACAGTTTTTAAAAAAAAGCACATTTACCGATTATGTAATTGCTTGATTAAAAAACACATTAACAGTTCCCAAAGCTTATCATGTTGGCTAGTCAAACAAATGGGTTTATTGGCAAAATATCAGCCCGGATATAGCGAGGTGTATGTTTGATGAAGGGGCCAATCCGATTCTCAAAACAAGGACATTCTTTGATCGATTTCGGCGAAAACCGTTGCTTTAATATTGACAAGGGATTTTAATAAATACTGATTAAAGGGCATCCTAAGGACATCTATCAAGTTGAAATAATTGGCGACAACAAACGTAATTAATGCTGTACTTCTAATAAACATGCTTTTATGGCCATATGGCGAAGCCAGACAAGCTTCTTTGCCCAGTAGGTATCTTGAGACCCCACGTGAGGCAGTACTGCCAGGCTGTTTTGTTTATTCATTTAAGCGGGAACTGATGTTACAATGTTCACCAACAGAGTCATAAGAATTTTCTTCAATCAGCTCATAGTGAAGCGTCATCTAAAAGGTCAGAGGCAATGAAACTCCCTAGGAATTTATGTCTAGGTTAATGTCCAAACAGACCAATACAAAGGTCTGTAACCCCTCTTCGTCATCCAGCACTTAGACAGGTGCTTAACATAGGAAGCATATGTTGGAACTGTTTCTAATCCTCATTGGCGCGAAAAAAACGAAGGAAAAAGAAAGAAATTGATTCTAATTACTAAAGAGGTTCATTATCCGATAAACAAAGCGTCCAAAGGCTTGGCATTAAGACTTCTCCCACGACCACGTATAATGCCCTTTTTTAATATTAACTATACCCGCTTGGCACGTGTTCAATTTCTTCACTTTTTGAACGCAGCAGTTGGTAGATGGGCTATTAAAATTTTATATCCGACTTCAGGAACCGAAAAGGTGGTGAAACCAAACTTGGGGGGGGCGGTAAAGACTAGGAATAGTTTTAAGTTTGTTAATCAACTTTTCTCGAACGAGTCGCATGAATCATAGTTTTCCGGAAAAAGTCACTATACGATCAAAAGCAAAAAAAATCTTACTTCTTGGCCGAAACAAACAAACCGTGTAACTTTCGACATACAACTCATCTTCAATTTTAATTTACCAAACAGGTGAAGAAGCCATTTGTGAGACATAAAAAAGGGCAGGTAAACAATAAGGAGAGTTGATTGCCCCTCCTAGAACATTAGGCAGGTATTACTTCAATTATAATAGCCAAAGGTGGGCACAGCCAAAAGTCTACCGGGTGTCCTAATAGTAAAGATCTGGGGATTATCGAAAGATAAAACATGGTTGTTCTTCATCCAGTTAGTCCATAAATATGGTTTTGTGCCTTAGTAATCAGAAGATCTTCCCTATCAGAAACGTTACAAACTTGAAAGTTTTTGGAAATAGTCGCGGAGTCTTAATATTCGAACACTCGGTACATATTCAAAAAACAGCCGGTTTTCTTCTTAGCTTTGCAACGAAATTCATAGCAATCTTTAACAACTTTCCGAATATGTTTATTGATATGTTTGAAACAACGGAATGATCCTCAACTCTTAAAGAGAGACTTGAACATAAACAAGAATTTACATAGAATTTTGTAAGTTTCATTTTTAAAGACAATTTAGGATTTGAGCTTTGCAGCCATTGCTAGAAACTGTTGAGTATTTCAACTATCCACAAACCACATCTGAAGATGCAAGCCAGACGTGCTTGCGAAACGTCAGGAATAAACTGGTCACTTTCAAGAAAACTTTTTGGAAGTTTTTCCTAGTTTGTTGATTTCTACAGGGAATAAATGAGCTAAATTTACACTAAGTTTTTGGGTTCCTTCCATTGGCTCGCCAAACCGCGCTTAATTTCTTGCGGAAGGAATTATAAAACCATTATTACTATTTTCATTTCAACAAAAGGGGACAAACGATTTAAAATTCGGAACGCGACATTTTTCCTCCGCTTTGAAGAACTCTTGATATCGTGCACCATGTCCAAACCAAATTCTTTCAATGCCGTTCAATAGTTCGCCTCAATAGACCACAAGACAATAACAAACAAATTCAAAAAGACAAAAACTATCAAAATCGACTGGACTGTCCAAGGAATTCCTTAATCCATTAATTTGTTATGGACACAATTTTCAAACACAAGGAAGCCGAAGGAAAAGTATTTCAATGGAATTCTACACCAAATATCTTTCAATGTTACCTGCCATCACATTCCAGTGTAGAAATGCTTATATTTCTGATAAACCACGTTTCTCAGAAACGAGCAAAATAATATTGTTGGAGCCGTTTACACTGAGCTGTACCTCCGCCAAAAACATTAACCAAATGACAAAAACTCAAAAATTGAGTCGTTTTGTATTACATATCCACATTATTACGTTTATTTTCACTTAACTGTTAAATCAAAAATCTAGCTGATAAATTTCAAACGAACACAAAGAAAACCAAGTAGAGGAAAAGCCCCAATTAAAAAACACAAACAAAATAAAGCCGATTTCCTTTGCTATCAAACCCATTAAACATTGAAACAAAGAACAAAGCCGCAAAGCAACATTATAGATATTACCGATTAGCCCTTTATTAGACGTGGTCCAACCCTTGTTCCTTCCATTGTCCATGAAGGAAATGCGTGCAAACAAAGAAAGGAAGTCTTTTAAGCACAACTCCACATCGTTCATGCATATTTCCTTTTCGTTAATTTATGGTTACCCTAACCGAGCAAACCATGTGTATCAAACACCCTGTATACGCATATATTAACTCTTAGAAAAACCAAGTGGGTTTCCGGCTTGGGTATTCAAAAATATAGGTCGACGATACTCCTATCTTAATACAAAAAGGTTTTGGGGTTGAGAGACGGGTCAATATTCTCGCAACTATTCAAAGGGGTGAGCGAGTTCTGGAGCTTTCGAATGCGAAACACTATCGCCGGTATTCTATATCAAGTGGATTTGGTTCTTTCTATTGAATGGAAATAAAAATGATCCATAAAAGATCGCAGTTTTTCAATTTTTATTTATTTTAACATTCGTATGCTGCTAACCCATTGCATGTCCTTCTAATGGCACTAATGGCGCGTACACGCACCAACTACATACATAGGGGCTGAGCAGGTGTCCTTTGACTCCCCTTCAAAGGCAGATGGCCTCCCTTAGCAGCCCTTCAAATCGATAAAGCGGCCTTATCAAAATGAACTCTGGTTATCTAATTTTCCACTACCACTAGACAAGAAGAGCTAGGTTGTTTTTGAAAGGTAATTGAACAAAAAGATTAAACAAGAAATCACTTCACCAAGGAAGAAAAAATGATTGAAATAATGAATGTTGGTTTTGTGTCTCAGAGCATTAATATCCGGAAGAAAATTCAAAATAAAACACCTAGGTATTAAGGTTCGCGCAAAACACACAAACATTTGGCAGCTGGGGAAAAAGGCCCATTAAAAGGCCACTTGGCAGCTTGAAGCTCATGCGAGCTTAACTCTTATTACAAATTCCCGTCATTATAGAAGTGGGTCAGTTGAGGATACGGTATTTCGAACATGCAGTAGTCCCAGCATTATCTTGAAATTATTTTAATTCCGATTAATTTTGCAATAAGTAAGCGGTAATTGGGACTGTTTGGCAATTGGTAACTTTTTGCCCTTTTAAGCCTCAAATAAATCGATTTGAAGTAAGATTGTTCACTTATGAAAATATTGCATCTATTTTACCGACCCCGATGTATTGTTATGCTAATGTCTTCTAGGCATACATTTCAATACTTGCATGTTTATACTGCGTACATCATCCCATTTACGGCCTCCCTTATTAAAGATAGTATAATAGGTAATAATATTTGCAATTTTTTATTATCTTTATTCACCCGTAAAGTTCTAATGGAAACAGGTTTTGAATTAATAAAGAACTAGTTTCTTCTTTAAATGAAGAATTTCCCTAACAAAATCACACCGCCGTCCTAACTACAATGAAAAATAAATGTAGTGAATATTTATATCAATATAAAAGTTTTTAAAGAGTTTTAGCAACTTTTTTGGAAAGTTTTGAACGCAGCGTTTTCCATGCTTTTGTTCAAGTTAAGAACGTACGTATAGCTCAATACTGATTGGTTAAAGCTATTTTTAAATACATGGTGCTTATGGAGAGTCAATGGCGATTTTCATGAACATTTGAAGAAAGGCATTTTTTTTATGGAAATTGTAAACAAACAATGTTTATTAACATCAAGAAGACAGCAAACTATTGAAGAAAAAACATTGAAAATATCAGAAACAAACTCTTTTAGTAAACTATTTTAATAATATATGTTATTACTATTTTAAATTCAACAAAACTAGACAAACGATTGGAAATTTGGAACGCGGCATTTTTTCTCCGCATTGAAGAACTCTTGATATCGTGCACCATGTCTAAAAACAAAATTATTTCAACGACGTTCCATAATTCTCCTCAATATAGTCAGAAAAACAGAATTTTGTTTGTTTTTTTTTGCACCCTTAAGCGAAAGAAACGACTCTATTTTTTATAAAATATATAGAAAATTAAAACATATAGAAAATTTTTTGTAAAATTCAATTGAACCCAGTGTAAGCTTTCGAGCGAAACATCAGGAAGAAACTAGTCAGCTTCAAGATAAGGCTTCACCCTGTGGAAATTGTTTTCAATTTGTTGATTTCTACAGGGTGTCCGGAAACAAATGCAGCTAAATTTTTACAAAATTTTTAAAGGCAATCTAGAAAACATTAGTTTCCTTGCCAAACCGCCCTTAATTTCCTAAGGAACGAATCATAAACGAATAAATATAACAAAAATGTTAAAAAACAAAAACTTAAAAAATCGACTAGACTGTCTAAGGAATTAATTTTGTCGTCCCAAACACAAGGAAGCCGAAGGAAAAGTATTTCAAGGCGATTCTTCATCAAAAATCTTAATCAAAATTCCAATTCTCCTTGCATAGCATTTCAATCTAATAATTTTTATAAAACATGTTTCTCAGAAACGAGAAAAAAATATTCATGAAGCAAAAAAAACTGAGCTGTTTCTCCGCAAGCATCCCTATGCTTCTATTCAAGTTAAGAACACTCTGTATAGTTTAAGACTCATTGGTTTAGACTATTTCTAAAAACACGGTATTAAGGGAGTCAATGACCATTCTCATGAACACTAGAAGCAAGGAATTTTTTAATGGAAATTGTAAGCAGACGATGTTTATTGGCATCTAGAAGACAGCAAACTATTTAAGAAAACATCAATATCAATCATCAATTTAAGGAAACTCAATTTAATTTCAATAAAACTGCACAAGTGATTGGAAATTTGGAACGCGGCATTTTTCCTACGCATTGAAGAACTCTTGATATCGTACACCATGTCCAAAAAATTATTTCAACGACGCTCAGTAATTCTCATTGTGAAACAATTAAGCATTTTACATCATTTTAAATACCTTGGTATCGACAAAATCACACAAAACATTGGCAATTCGGAACGCGGCGTTTTCCTTTTTAGCAAAAAATCTCAAAATTGTCTACTCTGAGTGAAACTGGTGAAGTTTTCGGTCCTTCAGGCCGCCAGGGAAAAGAATTATTTTCGATGACGCCCTAAAAACCCGAAAAGGCTTAACTTTTTTGATGCTGTTATGTGTACAATAATATTCTCTCAGCTTAGTTCAATGATATTTAAAAATTGCCTTCACAAAGTGAAAATAGAAGAAATAGTGCATGTGCTCAAATAAATACGATTTGCTTCTAATGGCGAGTTTAATGTAAAATCATAGAGCTGCGTTCCAAAATGTAAATATTTTGCTTTAGAATTCCTGGAAAAAAAATTTAAAATATCAAACAATCGCGGCAAAATTTATATCAAACAATCAGCTAACTATTCGATACTTTTATATACATTCGCATAGAGGTTGTTCCATTCTATCCTCACTATTAGCGTCTTGAATAAGGCAAATAACATACATTTTCCCTGTACCCATAATTTACTTATTACTACTAACCCACAAACCTCCTACCCCTTAATTCAATAATTAGGCAGTGGAACCCTTGAAAGCATAACAACATTACATTTTGCAACTAAGTAACAAAACTCCCACCCCAAAATTTTCCCATGGGGGGCAAGTCGCAAATGGCCACCACCTTCCGTTTGGAAACAAGTTCCTTTGCGTCATCATCGCAATAATTGCGCAAGATTCGGATTCAAAAAATTTCCCACGAAAATTCCCCTCGGATATTCTTCATAGAGCACAGGTAAGGCCCCGCTCTTTTAGAATTTTTAATCGGCATTTTCTATGGAAATGTGCGCTTGTCTAGGGGGTTGACTACACGCTCTTTGGGGTGCCGGTTCACCCTTGTGACGACTCGTCCTGGTATTGTCACTTGTGCTATTTTATAGCCCAGATTTATTTAAGTGGAAACAATAAGATCCACAATTTTTCTCATAAGCCCGTTCACTGGGTATGGTAATTTATTGCAAGGTCATTTTTAGCAAAACAATTTAAAGACTATTGAGATTTAAGCTTGTTTGAGTCTCTAGTTTTCTTCAAATAAACGTCAATTTTCTTGTTGAAGACCAAGAAGAACGAACAATTGGAAAAGTGCCTATTCAAACACTAAATTTTTCTGCTTTATCCAATTTTCATTGCTCAAAATTCTGCTCTTTTAAGCAGTTTCCAGAAATCGAAATAGATTGCCTGTAAAAAAATTCTATCGATTCCCGGAAAAAATAACATAATTTGGCTAGGAGAGAAGTGGACTGTTTTCAAAATACACGGCGTCAAAGTTCCGATAAGGTAAATAAAATAATTCCATTCTAATTTAGTATATAATTAGTATAATTTAGTAAATTCCATTCTAATTTAGTTTGCTTATGGGGTATTAGGGGGTTTTACAAGTTCGAACCTTGAATGAAGAATATTAGCGTTTTTGTACGATTTGCCATTATAATAGTTTCTCATTTATTTACGAACTTGAGAGGATCGTCTCAAGGTTTGTCTACCTAAATAGTTCAACCTCTTTTATCAGCATGCGCTGAGCAAACCACTTCTGAAGAGGTAAGCCACTCGTGCTGGCGAAACGTCAGGAATCATTAAGTACACAATTATTAGTTAAAATTGCTTTTTGAAGTAGTTTACTCTTCTGGTCTTCAATTCAACTGGAGTTGAATAGCGACTTCACTAGAGATGTGGCTAACTCAGAACAAAGAAACTCCAGCGGGCATTCACTTCATAAAAAAAATTGCACAAAAATCTGGTCATAAATAGAAGAAATATGCCATTTTATATAGGATTGTTTTTGCAAACAAAATATTTACTTTTTGCTAGAAAATTCAAAAAAATTGAGTTGTATGAAACACAGCTCTTGAATTGATGCAATTTGAGAACACTATTCATAAATCTATGAAATTTCATTACCGTAAGACGATAACAATAGAGCAAGTAGCAGAACCAACATGGTACTAAACAAACCCACGCCCACGCAAAACTCGAAACAGGTCTACATAGTGTTGACGACACGTAGAACCCGTAAAAGTCGCTGAGTACTTGGAATAAGTACCGATTCTAGTGCCCAACATGAAAAATTGCAGATGGATATTTTTATTGCCCCCACGCGACTTCGAGTGCATTTCCTACAAAGCAATGACCGCACATAGTTCAATGTTCAATTTGCACCAGGACAGCTGCCGTGCTCGTATTGTTCAAACACCCCCAAGCCGAACTCACCAGAAAGGGTGGCAGAGAGATTCGCGATAATTTTTTGGTGATTATTACAAGGTGCGACGTCCCAATGTCCTGTCGTCTAGACCGCATAAACTCCCGATCTAAACCTGTTGGGTTTATCTGTTACACCATTTGACTAGTAGCTGAAATCTTCAGAAATCGACGTGGGTGTCGAAAGTCGAAGCCCTAAGACTGAATAATAATTAAATCGGTTTGAAATTACACTCCTCGGTTAAATTTCTTCTGGCTGTCCTGGAGGTCGGCTTAATAATACCCATTTTGTGACTGAAGCAGCTCATGAGTGAACAGGAAATATGCAAAATCAGGGCAAAAGTGGTCGAAATTAAAACCAGCAAAAATTCGAACTGGAAAAAGAGGTGTCCCAAGATACCAATCAAAGGTGAACACCCTAAAATAAGACTTCCCCCGGGTCGAACAAAAGGTGGAAAAAAGTATCAATGAATTCCTTCAAATAACACACGGAAGGCCGTAGAGCAGACAGCACGCGTTACCATAAGCCATAAGACAGCTGCAAGAATAATTTTAATGTAAGAAAGTAGGGAGCCCCAGAACGGGACACAAAGGTCCTTGTTACCCCCCTAGACGTCTCAAAATTCGTGATACCGTCTTCTTACGAATATTGGCCATGGGCAATGTTGCCGAAATTAGGGTTTATTGTGTCATGGGTCATAGGGAACGTGCTGAATACAGTGAATAGAACAATCACAAAACATCACACAAGGATAGAGATATGACTTGATACAGTTTTGGCTTGATTTCTCAAAGTATATTTAGTCGGCAGCATCTGGCCGGTTTAACATTTGCCGCCCAAACATCAAAGACCATTTTTCAATAAATATACCAGGAAGTGACTCAAAAGTAGAAATCTAAACTGTGAACGAGGCTTTAAGATTAAGGTTTTAAAAATTTAAGATTAAGGCCCTTTAAAACGGTAAATAAGTGATTACTTTTACGAGTTCAATTAAAACAGGCGCTTGTATACTTGCGAGAGCTTTCGCCAAATGCGAAGAAGCAAAATATCTGCTTGGTTTGCACCTTCAGAGCGAAATAACTCTAAAGACTTTTCACTCTTTTAAAATCGACTTATTTTGTCCCAAAAGCATGCTTCGTCTTTCTCCTCTTTTGCAATTAGCAAAGTTCTCTTAGAAAGGGTTTCGCATTACATCTCTATTTGACATCAGCAAGATCCTATTTATCTTCTCTAGCATTTTCACTCGTCCTTAATTCGGATTGCTGCTTTGCCTCCAAGCCATATCTAGTATTTTACCTCTATTGTATATTAAGAAACGCCTATATTCTTCCTCCCCTCGAATATGGAAACTTTCCGCCGAAAGTGTCTTATATAGCGTCTCCTTTCATATCAATAAAATCCTATTTACCTATATCCTTCGCTCTCGCTTTCAATCCGAATTGCTTTGCTTCTAAGACATTCTCGTTTTACGCCTCTCTTGAATATCAATAAACGCTTATATCATTTTCTTCCTCCTGGCGAATATGGAAATTAATTATTTCCTGTTGAAATTGCATCTCTTTTTGATATCAGCAAAATCTTATTTATCTTCTTTGCTGTCCTTAATTCGAACTGCTTTGTCTCATTTTACATCTCTCTTGAATATTAATAAGCGCCTATATCACTTCTTCCTCCGCTCGAATATGGGAACCAAATATTTTTTCTCGAAAGTGTTTTGAATGGCATCTCCCTTTGATATGAATAAAATCCCATTTCCCTTCTTTATCCCTCTCTCTCGTTCGTAATTCGAACAGCTTTGCCTCAAAGGATTGTCTCGTTTTACATCTCTCTTGAATATTAATAAGCGCCTATATCACTTCTTCCTCCACTCGATTATGGATACCAAATGTATTTTCCCGAAATGTCTTGTATGGCATCTCCCTTTAATACTAATAAAATCCTATTTCCCTTCTATATTCTTCTCTTTCGTTCTTAATGCGAATAGTTTTGCCTCAAAGGCATGTCTCATTTTACGTCTCTCTTGAATAGTAATAAGCACTTATATCAGTTTTTCCTCCCCGTGAGTATAAAAACTAATTATTTCCTGTCGAAAGGCTCTCGCATTGCATCTCTTTTTGATATCAGCAAAATCATATTTCCCTTCTTCATGCTTCTCTTGATGTTAATTCAAATTGCTTCTTCAAAAAGTTTTTAATTCAAATGTATTTAAATGTTTAGCATCTCAGTTTATTCCTGTTCATACGAGGCACACCACCCTTAAAGTTTCAAGTTTACTCTTGATTCACCCTGCCATCATTGCCACCTTTAATTAAAATCTAGGATTTATAGAAACGTGTACTCTTTAATGGAATATTTCCGTAAACTTCAGCAAGTAGCATCAGAAAAAATTTTTATTCCCTCTTGCTTGCGATCTTCTAGTAGACCACTTGGAGAATGAAACCGATTTAATAAAAACGCAAAAACAATAACGAATTAAACAACCTTGACTTGAGTTCTCCTATTACCCAACACTAATAATAATTGCTTGTTAACAGAATGCCTGGCCTACCAATCGTAGTAATAAACGATTTTGTGGCCGTAAGTCCGCAAAAAAAATCGCAAATAACAAACCAAACTATCTGGTTTTATGGGTCGCCATTTCATTGGCCAGTTTAAATTCGTGTTTGTTTAAATATTTGCATCCATTCAAGCTTTGGATGATATCATTCAAACCGAAATTCTACTGCCTGCAGCTAAAGTGTGTAAATAATATTTAAATTGTTGCTATGTTGTCGCATCTTTACCGAATAAATTATGAGTTTTTGCCATTTGTTTTAAAACAGTTGTTGGGAATAAACAAAAATAAAAGTACAAGTTTTATTTATTTTGATAGAGGAAACTGTAGTGAGGACATTGTAATCTAGACAATGTCGACCATTTGTTCAAAACTCAATTCATCCAGTAATCAAATTAATTGCGCAATTTACAAAACTGATGGTTTAAACAAGATTAATCACAGTCAACGCGACTGAAATTTGCTCTGCACCTGTTTGCTAAATACAATTAAAACGATGTATTAAATTAAATAAACTATTGTGGCAACAGTGCAACATTAATAAAATGGTACTTAAAATAGATGTACAACAGCTTTTACTCAAAGTCTTAGTTTATACAAGGCATCCACGATAAAAGGAACAACTTTTTGGGAAAACACTCGAATTTTCCAAATTATATTTTGCATAAAGCCGCGTCAGAATTTTTCCATAATTATAATTTTTCATTTTTCTAATTTTCTTGGCAAATAAAGAATGTTCTTATATGTTCATTTGTTATGGCTAAAAGTACTCAGGTGACTCGAACTTTAAACGAGAAAATGAAAGAGGTGGTAATAAAACAGATACAAAAGGTAGAGGACAGGATATCAATTTTGTGTATGAGTTTTCTAATGAAAACTCAATATTAAAAAATGTAAGAAAAGTGTCATATTCTCAAAAATCCAACCAACAAAACACTCTAAATTTATGTGGTAATAGCTATATGTATCGGGAAGATCTTGAAAAACAATGCAGTTTTCCACCACTTTTCATTTATTGAAATTCACTACTTTCCGCATCTTTCTACATTCTAGCACCTGAAAATGATTGACAAAAAAGACGCAAATTCAGCAAACTAATAAAAAATTGCCTAAACCAGCCTAAAAACCTACAAAATGAGCTTAGGAAATAATCAAGTAAAAACAAATGATAGGTTTGGCAAATGCGCGAATTTTATCGAGCGGTGCGTCGCGTTTTACACCGTGGAAATGGAGTGAATTTCAGTGGGTGAAAAGTGGTTGAAAACGGCATTTTCTCAAAAAATCTACAGGAAGAAATATGTTTGTAATATGATTTTCTATAAGGTGAGCAAATTGTTAATTGCGAACGCAAAGCTCTGCATTTCAAAGACCAGTACCATATTCAGTTTTGACTTAAATAGAGAATAAAAAATTACAAAAAGTTAAATCGGGAAAGAATAAGCGAATGAACTATGCCCTGACGAACCGCCGCTGGTACTTAATGACTTTGAGAAATAACAACTGACAATGACAGCTACTGCCTTGTTTTCCCACTAAAATTGACTGATAGAAATAACATAAATTGAACATATGTAATCACTTAGTTTACAAAAATATTCACATTACACTTAACTAATATGGTTAATGGTAAAAATGGCCTCGTTCAACAGCTAACGTGATTACGTCACAATTAAAAGTCTAACCTCTCAATGGTTCATCCACATTAAAACCGACACGCAAATAGCACGAAAACGGTTTTGCATCTTTGAATCCACATGCAAATGCCTGTAACATTTGTCCCTTGGCTGAAACAATGCCTAGTGGCTTTTATCAGGAAGCCTTAGAAACGAAAACAAAACACTAATTCCATGTCAACTTGCAATCCATAAACTAAGCAGTTTTAGTGGGAGAATACCTAAGGGGTGGCTACTTACAAGTCAAGTTCGTGGTGCATTTGGTAATAGTCCCCCATATCCCAGCAATAGAGTAGGACTCCCACAGGACAGTCCCACAACACACACGAAAACGCTACAGAGCCGTGTTGACACTATTCCAACGCTGAGATACGCTTAATACCGAATTCTTCAGCATACTGAACGAAAAGTGAAAAAACCATCGACTACGAAGCACTGAATATGGATCAGAGTGGGGACTGAACACATAGACTGCGCGCCCCTCAAATGCTTGTCATTGTTTCGATTGGTTGAGAGTGCGCGCCAGTTTTTAAATGTTCGGTGTCAGTCCAGTCTTAAAAAAACTGCTTATGGTTTTTACAGTTTTATATGTATTTCTTTGCAATAGGAATTGTTAAGATCATGAAGCTTAAAGGTAAGGATGATTTTAGATATGATTTAAAAGCATATTTTTGCCATAAAAGGCAATTTGCTTTGTAAAAACAGCTTAAGATTTTTATTATAGGTACTATAACAATGTAAAAAATGTTCCTTTAAATCAAAAGATCATTTGGTCATGATCTAGTTTACATCTTGTACTAACAACTTTTTTCAATAGTGTTTCATGGAAAAATGCTTTTTTCACCACTTTTAATTAATTTGTGGCGGATTCGTCACTCGACTCATTCGCCCCAAAAGGTTGGCTGTAATACAACACCGTTGGCAACACTACCAGATGCCAGGCGTACCAACAGGGGGTGCAAGGGAGGGGTCAGCCTCGCTTGTGGCTAGTGGAGCGGTTCCCGGTTGTGCGCTCGTACCCTACTTTTCGTTGTCTTTAAAGCTGTAATTATTATTATTATTAGTAAACTGTTAATTATTAAAAGTGTGCTTATTTGCAAGACCAACGATAAGCCCACAAATTCATTGCAATTCATAACTTTCATACTTCTGTGAAAAATGTTGTTGCCAAATCTATATTTTGTTTATACTTTTTAGCGTAAACTAGAATGGGGCGGCCTGTTTTGCAATGGGAAAATTGCAAATTTCAATCAGCAAAATGTGGTCGAAAACCGCATTTTTCCAAGGAACGCCACCGAGAAAAGTTGTTGGTAAAGGAATTATCTGCAAGCTAAACACATTTACAACTTTTTCAGTTTTTAACTTATGCAAAACTATAAAAATTCAAAAATAAAAATCCAAAAAAAATCCGTCTAAATGAAATGATTAACACAGTGTGTTCCACAGCAAATGTAACAAGGCGGTTGAAATCAAATGTAACAAAGCGGTTCCGTTCCGGTTTCGGACCAAAGCAAAATTTAAAATTTCGGTTTCGTTACGGTTCGGATTCAGAAAATTTTCCGTTCCGGTTCCGGGTTTTTTCCAGTTCATTTCGGTTCCAAAATCTATATATAACACCAAACGAGGACAAAGATAAAGGCTACTCTAATTAGGAATCTCACTACCGTTTTCGTTGCTTGAAGATAAAAGATGAGCAAACTATCCACTGCTTCATACGGTACTTCGGCTGGTTGTATGGTCGGGGGTAGGAGGGATAGCAATCCCACAGAAGGATTGAAATTTAGGTAACATTAAATGGAACAACATTGAAATAAAGACTCTCATACAAAAATTAGTTTAATCGTAGTATTTTTGAAAAGTAATTTGTTTCCTTTTCAAAAATTCCGTTTTCTTCTTTCCGTTTTCACTCAGGTCCATTGAGTGGTCGTTTTATTTCCGCTTAAAGATTGTTCTTCCTGGTTCCTGTCTTCACACTCTTCATCCTCTTTTGAGGAGTTGCTTTTGTCCAAAATTCCAATTTCAAATGTTTCGTTGTTGGTTTCGTTGTTGTGAATTTTAAAAATAGTGTATAAACCTACGGTGTTTGTTCTTTACGATTGAAAAGTCGGTTGGTCCTCACAAATAATTGTTCCTCTAACATGTTTTCTTTAATATTTGACCTCGAAGGAGGCAACAAAAATTTGAGTCCTGTGAATAACCTCTCAACTCTAACTTGAGTTACCAGCACGCTTAACAATTCTTGAGCAAGCAGGTATAACTCTGGATTAAACACATTCTTTTTCTTCCAGAAATCAAAAATCGTTTCATTTTTCGTTAAGCGTATGCGGCTTTGTTCCACTTGATAGGAATTCCAAATATTTTCAATTTTGTTAAAGGCTACAAATGAACCTTGTGAAGAAAATTCGCGCTGATTAATTCCTTTTAAAAATGTTTGCTCTGAATCTTTATCTCTCAAAATGGCTTCCATTTCATCGCTTGATGAAGAACTAGATGATTCCGTTTCCATATCGTGTTGGTCAGGGTCAGATTTAGAATTAGAAGAATTGCACTCTTTTAAGAACATCAGTCTAGTCCATAACAACTTTAAATGTGCTTTTGCTCTTTCTACTTAATTGTCGTCTGAATCTACCTTATACGAAAAAATTGTTATTTTGTGATTTATACAAGATCTTGCCATTTGGGATAATTAGCTGCAAAGAATAACGCTTATATTTTCTCCCTTTGACGGCGTCGCAGCGCCGACTATTAGAACGATTCCAGGCACTAACTAAAAGAAGTGCCGACCCTTTGTCGGCACATTAATAGTGACACTGCGGCTCACCAGAACATAGAAACCTAATTTTATATTCATTTGCAGGAGGGTAAATGATTATTTTCATTTGTTTGTAAAATTTACAGTAATTTCTTTCAAACGTTACAAGCAGAACCGGAAAAAAAAACGAAAAACCGAAATAAAATATTTCGGTTCCGGTTCAACAATGTGTTAATATAAAATATGGGTTCAGTTTCGGTTCCGGTCCAAAAAACCGATCCGTTCCGGTTTTCGGTCCATATCGGTTCCGGTCCGGGACCCTGGTTGAAATACACAAAAAAATTAAGACTTTTGTTTAATTGAAACAAGTGGGTTTTTCGGGTTTTTAGGCCGTCGTTCGGTAGAATTTCTTCTTGGACGTTTCGCAAGCACGTGTGGCTTGCATCTTCAGAAGTGGTTTGCTTGAACGCTTACACTGTTCTGATGTCGATCAGAACACAGATCAGTGTGTTGCATAGATTTTAACAATAGTATGTTAGCGTGTCGTAGTGTGATTATTGTTTCGTGCTTTTTTAAAAGTAAGTGTGTGAAAAAGACAAAATTGCGTTGGTCTGTTTTATTTGTCTACATAATGGTGATCTCTTGTGTTGCTTATGGATGTAATAATGAGCAGGATTCAAGGAAAATCCCGTTTCATACGTAAGTTTTAAAGTCAAGTAAGTCATTATTACATGTTTCTTTTATTGTTCTAGTTTTCCATTAAACGTCCTGAAATACTAAAATTACGGATTCAGGCAATTCGTAGGGATAAATAGAAACCGTCAAACACGAGCAGAATTTGTGGACAATATTTCCTTTCAACTGATTACATAATTAAGCCAGGGTTGACTGCTAATTTGTTAAAACCTGATGCTGTACCCAGTGTCTTTTCTTTCCCAAAGCATTTGTTACCAAAAGAAAAGTTTAAGATAAGTTCAATTTTGTTATATTTTCAGCAATAACTTAACTATCATACCGTAATTGTTTGAATGAAAACCAAAATTGATAAATCTTGCAGCGAATTTCTATATAAGTGAATGAGTTAGAAAGAGATAAACAACCGGCAGGACGGCGGGTTGCCTACATTTGGTTTTGCACTCGGGGTCCGTTCCAGGTACTTTAGTATACAGTTCATTGATATTAACTCGTAGATAGTGATGGGCGGGTCGGAACTGGCCCGGCTCAGTGAGCCGGATCTTTGAAAAACCCGACGGGTCTCAATCCCAAAATTTTCCAATACGCGTCTCGGGTCTTAACGGATCTTTTGTATGTCTATAAAGACAGCAGCGTTCAACTGTAGAAGAAATCAGTTAACATTTTCTCTCAAAACTTACAGAAACTGTGAATTTGAATGAAAAGAAGTGAATTCAATTTAATAAAAAGAAAAATCTAAGCTACTTTCCTTTCATTTTCATTAATACGCGGAAGTGAATCATCGGCAAACCCGATCGTCGAATCAGTTAAGACTGGTGGAGACCGAGTGGATCCGAGATATTTAAATAGATGAACAAAAGACACAGGTCAGGCTTGGACATAATTAATTGCTTCTAACAAAATACTGAGTTATATTGTAAGTTATAATAAACATGATTAGAAAAATATTTCCGAAAAAAATTAAATTAGTTAAAAAAGATACTTGCATTAAATAAAACGACGCAAAGTAAATACAAGTTTAATGCTTGTTTTAATATTATTTTCATAATTTTCACCGTGCAAGTGCACACTATTTATTGAAAATATGTATTTCTTCATATTTAACTACCAAATTTCTGAAAGCAAAAAATAGTAGTTTTAGATACAAGAGCGACGAGAGCCGTTTTTCAAGCAACGACGGCGATTAGACTTCGTTTCAGATCCCGGGTGGGAAAAGTGGTAGTTTTTGATTAATTTTAACTTAATTTATTAAGTTTGTTTATGTTATTTTATATCGCATTTAATTAACTAATTTTGTTCAGAACGCCATTGCAAAAATCAGCTTGAAATTGACTACATATGTTCGCAATTTTTAGTAGTAGAGTAGTTTTTCTATATACCAAAGTATCAAAATTGTCTAAAGTTTTCTTAATTAATTTATCGAGAAAAGGAATTTGGCTGTTTTGTAAAAAAATAACAATTAAATTCACAAGCTTGAATTTAATTGATGTTAATTTAAATTTTTTATTCTTAAGAAATAATAAAAATGTTTCAAGTTTTTGTTCGCCATTACTAGAAATAAAAAATACATTGTTGAATTTAGTTGTTTATATTTATTTCTGAATGGGAATACGTTTTATTACTTGTTTCTAAGTTCGGAATTATGTACTGTTTTAAGCTGTGTTGTTGTTTTTTGGACAAACTTTCTTATTCATAGGAACAAATATTGAATTGTCAATGCACATGATTTCCTTTGTTACGGCGTTTTATTATCACACTGAATTACATTATTAAAAGCGCATGTTATTTGCTTGTGCATATATGCACATTGACTATAATAAGTAAGTATTAAATACTAATAACAAATAAATGAATAAAAAAGAAGCCAGATTTTACAAACGATTTCTTTGCAGACCCACGTTTCCCAAATTTTCCTTACGTTACGCGGAATGCAGAACCACACTTCGATTGGATCCGAGATTCGGTTCGAGAACAGAACAATTTTGAAGAGCCGTCGGGCCCTGAAGTTCCGTCGGGACTTGAGGTTCCGTCACGGTTCTGCTGGCTCTTTTGACCCGTTGGCCCGAAACTCGGCTCTTTTGGCCCGTTGGCCCGAAAGACGGCTCTTTTGACCCGTTGGCCCGAAAGACGGCTCTTTTGTCCCGTTGGCCCGAAACACGATCTTTTGACCCGATGGCCCGAAGCATGGTTCTTTTGGCCTGTGTTTCGAGCCAGAATCTCGGATCCACTCGGTCTCCACCAGTCTTGACTGATTCGACGATCGGGTTTGCCGATGATTCACGTCCGCGTACTAATGAAAATGAAAGCAAAATAGCTTAGATTTTGTCTTTTAATTAAATTGAATTCACTTATTTTCATTCAAATTCACAAGTTTCTGTAAGTTTTGAAATAACATGTTAACTAATTTGTTCTACAATTGAACGCTGCTGTCTTTATGGACATACAAAAGATCCGTTAAGACCCGAGACCCGTATTGGAAAATTTTGGGATTCAGACCCGTCGGGTCTTTTCAAACATCCGGCTCGGGTCAGTTCCGACCCGCCCATCACTACTTTTGACTTTATTGAGCAAATCTGCTTCTGTTAGTTGAGTGGTTTTAATTTGTTGCAGTCGATTTTAGTTAAATTCCTGTTTATTTGTCACCTTTTGCTGCCACACACATAATATCGTTTATCAAATTGACATACAAATAGTTAAAATAATCTGTGAAACTCTGAAAAAAACAAGGTCAAAATAATACATTTCCACTGTCAAAAGTGATTCAGAATGTAGTGAGGTGTTTTTTATTTTTCGGCTTTAATATCAGTCTGTTTTCCTATTGATTTGGTTACAATGTCGGATATTAAAATACCGATAAACAGGCCCAGTGCGAGTGCCTCACCCCCAAATTGCGCCATTTGTTTGGGAAATTGTACAAATAAATGTTTTTCAGACTCATGTTTACACGAATTTTGTTTTCGATGTCTGTTGGAATGGTCCAAGGTATGTAGCTCTCATTTGTAACTAACAGCCAATCAATAGGAACATCCTGTAATTACGGTTTTAAGATCAAGGCAGAGTGTCCTTTGTGTAAGCAGCCATTTAAATCCATAATTCACAATGTTAAGTCAGATGGAGTTCATGATCGGCACATTGTTGAAGCACCTAGAAATGAAGAAGTGCGGCTTGAAGATGTGTGGTTTTTGCCAGTACCAATCACTCCACAGAGGCACGAGTTTCATGTCAGGTACGATTTGTAATCCATAGTCAAATATCCACTTAGTTTTTGGATTTTCATCAGTAGTAGTACATCATAACACAGTATCATCAATAAGTAGGGATCATACCTACGTCATACTTAAGATTCCCACTAGGTGATAACTTCTATATTACTTTCAGATAAGGAATTTGTTCTATATATTTAAAACAATATACTAATTTCCAATTCCTGATAAAATTCGCTTATTTTGACAACACTAAATTCTAGGTTTTGTACCTATGCACTTGCCTTAACCATATAGAAGCCATTTAGAGCTTCTGTTCCCAGCTATAAATCAGGGTGTTCAGGATGTATCCTATCACTTCTTCAATATATTAATTCTTTTAATTAGGACTCAAAATACAAAAATTTATTCTAAATATAAAAAATACAAACCACAGAACAAATTGCACTAAGACTAATAACACGAATAAGACACCCCCAAAACCCACTACACAACCCCTCCACCCAACTACTATACGAACGCACAAACATGACAAAGATTTCGGAAAGACTCATACATCTACAGACAAAATGGACAAACAACCCCTACAACTGGACCATACTGAATTCCCCTTTGTCTTACAAGACCAACCAGACAATCCCGCTTCCGTTTCCCTACATCAACGCTACTCGAACACTGTCACGAACGCAACTGACTACTGGACAATAAAATAATTTTTTCTTGTCATAAGATTATTAACCTAGAATAAGAGAATTTTCATCTTTGTTTTTATTTAGATTAAGACTACATGTATTAAACAAGGGCAGAAAGACCGATAGGTCGATAGCCTTTTTTAGAAATAAAGATGTTTACTACTACTATATAAAAAATAAGTCTTTTATTATTGGAAAATGATCGGTAATAATTTCCAGCATATATTAAACTGGCAGAAATTGCACACGTTTTTAAATTTGCTTTATTTGGTTTATCAGAACTACCTTTACTGTGGACTCCAGAGGAGAACATGCAATCCAGCAAATGCTGCTTTCACATCCTCTGACTGCCGGTGGAAGGATAACTGTAAACGCAGGGATTCCGTCGTGAGTATTTGGGACAGGGATTGTACACTTTTCTATGCCATGCTGGTTCAATTCCGGTGACTAAATTAAAGCTCTTAGTGGTTATGGCAGGCAAAGGAGTACAGGATAGTTTGTATTTTGCCTAAAGGTTTTAATTAGCTTTTTCTACTTTAGCTCCAGGAGTCACGTGCACTCTGCCAGGCATAGAAGAGACTACTCTGCAACTAGTTTCCGAAGGTCATTATACGCGCAGAATTTATGGGTGGACGCACTTCCTGATTTGACTGGCCGCTACAGGGATTGTTCCCCAGTTTTCTTTAGGTATACAATAGTCGGCCACCAATGGCTCAGAATTTACGAAATTTCCCCTTCGTTCCTCAACAGTTTCGTTTGTATGTTACAGAAATAATCCAGGAGCGAGACAACGGCTAGTCCCATGGCTAAATCGTGAATTAAACGCCATCCTGTTCGAAAATACTCAACTAATAATGCATTTGGTTGACTTGATCATGGAGCATTTGCTTAGTCATCATATTTGTAGCCGCGCCTTTCGGAATTTGTTGCGAGAGTATTTGGATTCCAAAACTGATCAGTTCGTCCACGAGTTTTACAGTTTTATGAGATCACCATTTGATATGATCGGCTATGATCGCAATGTAATGTATTCCTCAAGGTAAACTATTAAACAACGCTAACCGGGAGCAATAAGGCAATGTGAGTAAATTTGTAGGCCGCAATCCCCAGCACCGATTTTAGAAGATGATACTGTCGAAGTGCCGGATTTTAGTGACGAAGATAGTGACGTCGTGTTGATAGGCGAAACACGTCCTCCAGAACCTGTTACAATTAATTTAATTGAAAGCAATTCTGATTCAGATGACGATCCCATCATGGTTTCAGGTCAACTGGTACTAAAATTGACTATTTGATGTAGACAAATTAAATCATTGTGCCCCAATTTCTAGGTTCCCTTGCCGTTACCGGCTCCAAATTACAGCCCGCCTCTAGAAGTAACAGCGCGTGCTCCTTCTCCAGTGTCCATGGTAAATCTGCCTCCGAAACTTAGATATAAACATTTGTGCTTAAATGAGAGAGAATACAGGTAGTATACATCGTTAAATTTTCAACCACGATCTAAGTCGAAATTTTATGCATAGGTGGACGAAGAAAAGACGACATTCCCGGTCAAGTTCTTCCAATAGTTCACGAACTGCACCTCAGGAACAGCGTAAAAAAAAATCGTATAAAAAATATAAGAAAAAACTACTGCTGGATAAGTTGGCAAGGCGTCGAATTCTCAAGCTATCGGATAGTAGCACGGAAGTATGCTTATTTCATACTTACGTAATTTTTCAGTTACTTAATTGCGTATTGTTGCAGGTAGAGATCACTAGTGAATCAGACACGGATGACAACAAGCCACTGATCGACATCGTGAAACAAATCAAGCACAAAAAGAGCAAAAAGGACAAAAAACGAAAACATCGTGAAAGTTACACGTTTAAAAGAGAGCCAATGACTGAAGGCAACTCTTCGCAAATCTTCCCAATCGACCTGTCAGCTTCCAGTTCAATGGAGCCGATGGGTTTGGATTTATCTTTACCCAGTTGCTCCAGGTACTTTAAGAAACTGACAAAAACCACTTATCCCCCATCTAAATCCATATTTCTCAATTTTTTTAAGGTATCCTAATACATCATCCCATGGCAGCAGGTTTCACATCGGGCTCCCAAAAACGAGATCAACCGTTGAGCTATCTAATAATGGTCAGTACACTTCAGTGCAGATAGAAACATCAGGTGATTTAGCTGATATTTTTTTATTATTTTTGGATTACTGCCACGTACGAGTTTTCCTAACTGTAATCATGTATTTTTAGATAATTATGAACCTTCCACTTCAAAGACAAAAATTAAAATTGTCAGCAAAGGCCACAACAGTCCTCAACATTCCAGAGACTATGGGACCGATGGAAGCAGTAGCACTACCGAACCTTATAAGCTACCGAGTGTTCGAAGTGAAATCAAGTAAGTACATTGCGTATTTTCAAATATTTAAACCGTTAATCCAACAAAGAACTTGAGTTAGATAAGGTTTTTTCAAAGCCTTGACGAATGATTAGTTTTTGTGTGTATATGTGAAGTCGGATTCTCATATAGACTTGCCTTGACTTGCAAAATGCCGGTTTCAATTGTTTAGATGTAGCTTTATGCATATGCGCTGCAATTGGTTTCTCCTGGTTTCACGCGTCTATTTCTAACTTTATAGAAAATCCTGTGCATATCAAGAAGTTCATTTATTTCTATTGCGTTGGGTTTATTGAAGAACTTAAACTTAAAATAGCTAAAGATAAGAAGTAAAATGTCAAATTTATGTGAGAATTCTAGAATGAAACTAGATCATTCTACGATGTTTATTTTAAAAATAACTTTTCATAGGACGGTTACAAGTGATTGAAATTCTCCCTCTTCTAAACTATCGCGAAAATTATCAGCCACTCAACATTGGCCGTTTTACATTTTTTTACTTTATTGCAATCACATTGATAAAATACATAGAAACAGATAATGAGCGTTCACATGGATAAAATATTACAATTTAGCAGATCAAATTTTTCCAAGAACAACCAGATTTGGCTAAATTGAAAGTGTGGAATCGTGCTGAAAATTGAAGAGTAGCCAGGCGTGCTGAAACATGTGAATTCCTTTAGGTATTCTTTCTTTAAAGTTTCTTCTTTCTTTAAAGTAAAATTCTTAGTTTAAAGAAAATTACACAAGAGGCAAAAGTTATGTAACGGGGTTTTATTGAGGCCGCCACAAACCGTGCATAATAAAAGTAATTTTATATTGAAGACTTAAAAACTGTTTAGCATTTTTGCTGAGACTGATAATTGCTATTTCCAAACAGGGAGGTAAAAATTGAAAATCCAGGACCTAGCACAAGTAAAGCAAAACCACTAGTTTTGCGGAGAGATCGTGATAAATGGTACACTCTCGCTGGGAATGATTCTTCTGATTAAAGCGAATTTACGAGTCAGAGAGATCAGCGTTTGTTGGAATATGTACATTTTATTATTATATTATATGGTTGAAAATTGGATCAATTTGAGCCGTTTCGTAGTGCTAAAGAAAGAATAGTCCCCGGAAATTGGCTCTGTAAATGGAAAGGAAAATATATTCTGAAAAAGAATATGTTCCTTTCTATTCACTGAAATGTACATATTTATTTATTTTTAGTTAATTTCTGGCTTAGTTTTGCCAGTGTTCCCAAAGGAAATTTAGAATAATTATTATAATAGTAGACTAAAGCGTAGTTGTAGTTAATAAATTATCTTGTACATAATACTGTTAGTTATTGTATATCAGCCATTACTCGTACTCAATTTTGGTTTTAATTGTATTATAAAGATCAATTCAAATAAATTAAGTCCCTGTTTTAAAATTAATATTTCACTTTAAGTTCGAGATTATTGATTGTTATTTTGCAAGCTTTTCAGCAATAAACTTTGTTCAAAGTGTTTTGAGTAAAGCAGTTTCTTTGCATCTGTTTTATACAGATAAAACTGCAAAAATTTTCATTCTAAAATCGTTAAATTAAAGTGAGGATGCAACAAGGGACAATTGTGCTTTTTTCGAAGCAAATTGGTAAATAAATGTGATACTGCTGATTAATAGCAGGAAATTATCCTTTTTGCGCAACGTCAAGCCAAGGTTCTCCTAAGGTTGTCTTAACAAATTAAATGTTTTATAGTTTTCAAATTTTATGCTCGATTTTGTTTCCAATTTACTTAAGCGGTTTTGCTCTAACAGCAACTTCGATCTGACCAGTGATTTTTTTTTTGATTGAAAGTGCATATGGTTACAGTAAACGTTTTACTGGTCTGTTCGAAATTGCTTATTGGAACACACCTATAGTCATAAAACCGCTCAGCGTAGGCTAATTTGGGATACAAAAGTATTCTGGTGAAAAGTTGTTTCGGGCTTTAGCTATAGACAATTTAGCCAAATAAAGTCGTATTTTATACATGAAATTTTTGTATTTTTTCGCGATGTATTATGACGCGACTCGCCAAAGGAACTTTCCATAGGATAGCATTCAAATAAAGTGTCGATTTAATAATTTTGGTTTATTGAACTATCTAGACCTTCCAATTGCGTGTCACCTATTTACAATTAACAATACACAATTTGGGTTTGAAGAAGTAAATATGCACAGCAAAACTACGAGCATAGCGAACATTTACAGGGAGGGCCAGTGCTATGCCAGATATATCAACTAATTAATATTAACATAACAATTGTTTATCTTATGCGCCTAATCTTGGAATGAAGAATTGAAAATACTGTTTTACACATTAAATAAATGTAAGATAATTTCACAGCTTGATATTTCCAGGCTGTGGTGGTAACCAAAGAAGCCAAGAGCTTCAGATAAAGATTTTCACCACATTTTTTGTTCTTACTGACTACAGTGGGTGCATGTTTAGTTCTAGGTTGATGATTTATGTTACTTGAACGAGTCTGAACTGATTTTGTCTGGATTTTTGGGATGGGGAATGGTTTTATACGCTCAAAGATGACCTATTGTTGAGCCAGAATTGATGGGCTGATACAGCCAAAGTGATTAGATATAATAGGGCTGCTATCCAACAATTGTAGGCGTTCTGCAATAAACAAGATCACATGAGGGGTAATTTGGATGTTTGAAAAAGTTTCGTTGACTGATTGCTCAGTCATAAATAAGTAATTTGGGTGTGTTCTCAATCAACCAACTTACCTGTTGATACCCATTGGTCATTTGCGCGTAAAAGTCGTCCAACGATGTGAATTTTTCCACTTCAGGCACATCTTCAGCTAGGGCAACCGCTTCAACCCAGTAGAAGATCCCCATAAGGGCCTAAGCATGAAAATCAACTGACACTGGTAAAAAATATGTGCATTAAACTTACCAACTGAATAATGCCCCATGCACTGATAATCAGACCGCACAGAGACAGTTTGGGCCCGCAAATTGCCATTTTTTGCTAGTCTTTTAAATTCCTAAAATAAATTCAACCTACAAATGTCATGTGATTATTGACTTTGATCTGAGGATCGTGATTTTTTTGACGTCTATCTGTCGAAAATCAGGTGACGAGAGTAGTAAGGGAAGATTGAAGAAATTTTGCTTTCAAAGCACTGAAGTCTACGTGAGTTAGATAAGGATAGGTGACATATTTTATTTAAACAAACTTGATGATTTCGAACTGTCGCCCATGCCTAGCAGGTTGATCCGTCAAAGATCTGTCAGTTATTTGACGGCGTAGATGTCACAATCAGTAATATTGGTTAGTTGAGTGTTGTGCGTTTTTGTTTTTCCTTAAATATCGCTTAAAACGACTGCGATGGTTGATAAATTAGGTAAGTTTCCAAACTCTAATTTTCTAATCTTAATTTCAATTGATAGTATCCACAATCTGATAGGCAGCAATCGACATTGTGACAGTGCATTACAAAATCCCCAATTCCGCCTATCCACCTTATAAGGTTAAATAGTTATAAATGTTTTTCATGGTCTGTTTAGTATCCCCTATTGTTTTTCAGTGGTATGAAAGTATATGATTTCCAAATCTGATTTAATTATACCGCAAAAGAGAGTTCTTGATGAAGCACTGATTCTACTCGACTGCACGACTTTGAATTTACCTTGAAAGTTAAATAATTATTATGTCTGTTATAGTTAATAGTGAAGCTAATGCCAGGCGTATTGCTATGGTCGAGAGCTGTTTTGGCAGTTCTGGGCAAGTAAGTAGAAATAACTGAATTAAACCTAACAATCATCCACAAGTTGTTGATTTTTTAACGTATCCAAACGCCCCTCTAATAACAGTTTTGGTATTGTGAATAGTTCAAAAGAACGTTGCACAATTCCCCATTCTATTCATTCTAAGTACCTGAAGATTTTGAGTAATCACATCATAGTACAACAGCAGTGGGTTCTTTCTATTTTGAAAGGCTTTTAATCGGCACGTTCTCATACGTTTTACTTCTTTGCCAATTACTACTATGCGCCAACCGTGTGTTTTCATAATTATTACCGTAGATAATTGGCTGATTTCAAATTCGATTCTATTTGTGGAACTTGAATAGTCATATGTGGTAAATACCCAAGTGTATTAGTTTGTTATCATCCTACCTTAGAAGTTGCTAGTAGAGTTAAATGTATTTAACATATACCTATATATCAAACATTATTTTAAAAGTAGAAGTAAACATCTTTATTTCTAAAAAAGGCTATCGACCTATCGGTATTTCTGCCCTTGTTTAATACATGCAGTCTTAATCTAAATAAAAAACAAATATGAAAATTCTCCCATTCTAGGTTAACAATACTATTAAATAAATAAGATTTCAGTGGCAAGAAGAAATTATTTTAATGTCCACTAGTCCGTTGCGTTTGTAAGTATTCGAGTAGCGTTGATGTAGGGAAACGGAAGCGGGATTGTCTGGTTGGTCTTGTAAGACAAAGGGGATTCAGTATGGTCCAATTGTAGGGGTTGTTTGTCCATTTTGTCTGTAGCTGTATGAGTCTTTCCAAGATCTTTGTCATGTTTGTGCGTTCGTATAGTAGTTGGGTGGGGGGGTTGTGTAGTGGGTTTTGGGGGTGTCTTATTCGTGTTATTAGTCTTAGTGCAATTTGTTCTGTTGTTTGTGTATAACGTTTTGTCCTTTCTGTTCCGTTGGTCATGAGTATATGTCCAAAGTCTAGCAAGGGTCTACAAATAGCTTTATATATTTTGGTGGCGGTGTTTGTGCTAATTCCTCTGTCTTATATACCTAGGTTAGTTAGTTAGAATGACATAAAATACCTAGGAACCTCTGTGGTTCCTAGGTATTTTATGTCATTCTTTGGTTCTGTCGTTTGGTCGTCTGCAATTATTGTAGGGGAGTCAGCGTTGAGTCTGTGGTTTGTGAGCAGAAGTTGGTTTTTTGACGCGTTTGGTGTTAGTCTCCATTTATAAAGCCATGTCATTGTGTTGTTTGTTAGTGTTTGGAGTCTTTGAGCTGCTCTCTCAGTAGTTTTGTCATGTACAATAAGTGCCGTGTCGTCTGCGTATTGTAATATGTATGCCGATCTGTCGATTTGATTTTTGTCTGGTAAGTTGTAATTGTATATGTCATGGCAGTATATATTGTAGAGAAACGGTGAGAGCGGGGATCCTTGAGGGAGCCCTTGTTCAGGGGAAAAAGAAAATGACAGTGTTTTGTCAATTCGTACTTGTAGTTGTCTGTTTTCTAGTAAGTTCTTTATGGTGTGTAGTAGATATGTTGGTGTGTGTAGTTTGTATAGTTTGTATAGTAAGCCTCTATGCCAGACACTGTCAAAAGCCTTGTTAATGTCCATAAACAGGCAAGATGTCTTTCTGTCAGTTAGGTGGGTAGTTTGTATATTGTTGGCCAAAATAAAGAGCGGATGAACAGTCGAGTGATGCTGTTTGAAACCAAATTGGTAGGTAGGTATATATTTTCCAATCACTTTTTCAAGCCGCTCCTTCATTATGTATTCAAAAATTTTGCTTAGTACTGGAAGTAGTGTAATTGGTCTGTAGTTGCTCGGTTGTGTATTGTCCAGTCCATTTTTGGGTATAGGGATTATTAAGCCGTTTTTCCATGTTTCTGGGATTCTGCCATTTGTGATGCAGTTGTTCAATTCAGTTAGGATCAGTTTGTGTGTTTCTTGAGTTAGGCTTTTCAAGACTTTTGCCTTAATTTTATCTTTCCCCGGTGCAGTGTTTTTGATGTGCGCTAGGGCTTCATCGTACTCTGTGTCTGTGATCAGTTTGTTATTTTAAAATTTATTGTATATTACGTAATATTTGCTGCCAACGTTTATCAGATGCAGTGAATTAAAAAAAATTCATAATATTATCACTCGAGTAAAATTGAATAAGGAACAAAGAAACATTCTATCTAGGGAATCCCTCTTGAGTAGAAACGGTATCATTCATACTTATTCATATTAATATAGTCTAATATTTGCCTAATCGCTTTAGCTCAACCAATCGCTTTAGCTCAACCAATCGCTTTAAGTAAGCTCAACCAACTAGGTTAAGGGAAACAGACTAGCCGTGTTTTATCTTGTGCTTCATGGCCAGTGATAACTGCAAAATCGACAAGACTAGATGACGTTAGTGCGGTTTCAAAATGCAAGATTAAACCTTTTATCTAAGTGGTAGAGATTCCCAGCAAAACATTACTAATTCTTTTTTAATGTCAGACCTTATTGTTTAAGAAACGTCCTGATTATTTCACATTTTTCCGATTTGCAAGTTTTCAGACTTTATATATTATTTTAATTAATTGGGCTTATTATTCGGAAATTACGCTATTATTTTTCCTGGACTTGAACATTCCCTGCCAAAATGCTGTTGCGGCTTATATGAATATCGATTCTGTTTATTAAAGCACAAGAATGTTCATAGTTTTATAACTAACATATTCAGACATATACATAGAGGGGAAAGCTGATAGGCAAATCAGTTTGTGTTAACTTTGGACAATTTCAAATCAATTGAGAACGAACTTTCCGAAATTAGCATTTTTTTATTTACCACCCTGTAGAAAAATTTAACTAACGTGCTTAATTTTTATCAAAACATTGACTAATAAAAACCAAATGCGGCTCAATGACTAGACTATAGAGGAGACTTGCTTGGTTTATTTGCAGAAGAGCAAGAATTTATGATAACAAACACATGGTTCCAACTCTCAGCTCGGAGGTTATATACCTGGAGATCACCTCGCGACAGGACGGATTATGTAATTAGAAACCAGATCGACTTCATACTTGTAAACAAAAGATACCGAAATAGCTGTAAGTCAGTAAAAGCCTATCCAGGAGCTGACATACACTCAGATCATAATCCCCTTGTCGGTGTATTCAAGATAAAGATGAAGAGACTAAAGAAGAGTAACGTACGTAAGCATGATCTGCGGAAATTAAAAGAACCATTAATAAATCAACAAGTAAAAACCGACCTAAATAACGCAATCAAATCCCTGTCAGACCCGAGTCATGAAGACCAATTAAGTAAACTCAGCACAACAATTAAGAACATCAAAGACGACTGGTTACAACCTGATAAAATGAAAAAGAAATCCTGGATGACCGACGAGATTCTGCAGTTAATGGAACAACGAAGAAAAAAGAAAGGCGATGACAGCGCATACATCAGCATAAACAAAATCATTAAAATAAAGGTCCGTCAAGCCAAGGAAAGAGACATTAAGGAAAAGTGTACTCAAATAGAAACCCTGCAGGCAAGGCACGATACTTTCAACGTACACCGAAAGGTTAAAGAGTTAACTGGGACGTCTAAACGTAAACATGAGACCACCCTATCTAACAACGAGGGAAACCCTACAACTAATGTTGCTGACTTGAAAAACATATGGAAATCATACATATAACAACTCTTTTATGACACAAGACACGAACCTCCCAAAGTAAATAATGATACAGGTCCAGATATCCTCATTTACCAGGTCACAGCTATCAATAAAGTCCATGAAGGAAGGAAAATCCCCAGGACCCAATAACATAAATATAGATTTCTTGAAACTTTTTGATGAAGACAGCATGAGGTGGTTAACAAATGTGTTTAATAAGATATACAGTTTTGGTAAGATTCCGCACCAGTGGCTCACATCGGAGTTGTGAGGGTTTAGGCACACCTTGCCTAAAAAGTCATGAGCTAAAAAGTGTGAAGACTTTAGAACAATAAGTCTGATGAGCCATATACAGAAACTGTGTTTCTGAAAATCATACACAGAAGAATCTACAGGATCTGTGGAGAGCAAATAGCTCCTACACAGTTTGGTTTCAGAGATGCAGTAGGAACACGAGAGACCATATATAGCATCCAAGTTTTATTTCACCCATGCAGAGACATGAACTGTGGAGTGTTTGCATGTTTTGTTGACTACCAGAAGGCTTTTGATAGAGTAAAACATCGAAAAATGGTAGAAATTCTGAAAGATGTAGGCTTGGATGGAAGGGACATCAACATAATAGTCAACCTGTACTGGAATCAATCAGCTTTTGTCAGAATCGGAAATGAGACAACAGAGGAAATGGAGATACTGAGGGGTGTAAGGCAGGGCTGCGTTCTCTCCCCATTATTGTTTAATATTTATTCAGAATTCATATTTAGAGAAGCTTTAGAACACACAGATTCAGGAATATCCCTGAATGGAGAAAGAGTGAACAATATTCGTTATGCAGACGATACGGTCGTTTTTGCTGACAGCATAGAGGGGTTGCAAAATCTCATGAATTGAATAACAGAGTGTAGTCAACTATATAGCCTGGACATTAATATTAAAAAGACAAAACTAATGATTATAAGCAAAGACAACATCAATAACTGTCAGCTTATAATCAACCAAAAACCGATAGAACGCGTGTGCAGTATTTCTTATCTCGGAACTCTGGTGAACGAGCAATGGGATCATTCACAGGAAATAAGAAGCAGAATTGAAAAGGCCAGGACTGCATTCAGCAAGATGAGACATCTGTTCACAAGCCATCACATAGCATTACACACCAAGATAAGACTTCTGCGCTGTTACGTGTTCTCTGTCCTGTTTTACGGGGTGGAAGCATGGACGCTTACTGAAGCCACAACGAAGAAATTGGAAGCATTCGAGTTATGGTTATATCGAAGAATATTGAAAATACTATGGACAGACCACATAACAAATATCGAGGTTCTCAGCAGAATGGGCAAGGAAAAGGAAGTGGATGATACTGTGAAGGAACGAAAGCTCCAATATTTAGGACACGTTATGAGAAATGAAAACAGATTTCACTTATTGCAGACTATCTTGCAAAGAAAAGTACTAGAAAAGCGAAGTGTGGGTAGAAAACGAATCTCATGGTTGAAAACCCTTAGAACCTGGTTTAGTATGAGTACAACTGAGTTGTTCCGGACTGCAGTGAACAAAGTTAAGATAGCATGTATGATAGCCAACATCCGAAGCGGATAGGAACTAAAAGAAGAAGAAATGCATCAAAAAGAAAACAAATCACACTCTAAGCAATCAGAATGTATGCAGTTCCAAAGTCATCGCAAATTTGGCTGTGCAATGTTCATTTTGTTGAGCAGTTTAAATTAAAACCAGCGTCTTTCCATTACATCAGGAAATAATAGTTTGTAAGGGTTCAAATTTTCAATTAATTTTAACTGCCCTTTGAATATCTGGAACTATTTCAACCTTTTGGTATTCAATTTTACTCTAATTAGATGATATAAAAAACCTAACTCATGCTAAGACAAGGACATATTTGCTTGTGATATAGGCAAAAATATTTTTTTTGCCTTTCAAATTACTCATTTATTTTAATAATATTAATAAATGTTCATCCATTTCATTTGAAATTGCATGGTATTAAAGACCACCCTTTGAGTACAGTGGCCAATCCATAGGGTCGTTTTAATGTCAAATCCTTCGAAAGCATGGTAAAAATTTAGTTAATTCGAAAGTTTCATAAATAAGCATTCACAATTCGGTTCTTAAATCCCACAAATAGTCAATAATCGCCCATTTGCATGTATCCTGTTTAAATTTTTAGCCTTTGGCTGTTCCTGGTCGAGTTTTAGTTGGTGAAGGTGTCCTAACGAAAATGTGTCGGAAAAAACCCAAAACCAGGCAGTTTTACCTGTTTAACGATATACTGGTTTACGGCAACATCATTATCAATAAGAAGAAATACAATAAACAACATATCATTCCATTGGAAGAAGTGAAATTGGAAAGCATAGAAGATGATCCTCGTAAGTTTTACTGGATGGGCTTGACACCATGAAAGTTGAGAGTAATTTCGGGGACGATTTTCAGGTGGTTATCAGCATGGATGGCTAATTAAGACTGCTTCGAAATCGTTTGCCGTTTATGCGGCCACGCCCGTAGAAAAAGGGGAATGGATGGCCCATATCAATAAATGCATTGATGATCTTCTCAGGAAAAGTAAGAAATTTCCTGTTTAGAAAAATAATTAAGAAACTTAGCCGAGACATTTTGTTGTGCTAGGCTCCAACTATTAAACGTTCATTAGCGTGATTGGAGAAAGTGTCTTATCATAACTGTGGGTCATTTACCTAATTTGCAATTGCAACGAGCTACGTGGGTAGAGGAAGTTGCAAACATTATTGTCTTTGCCTTAAAATAACCGACTTTGAATTAAATGTTTTTTATTTTCCAGGTGGCAAAAAAGCTGTAGCAGAACACGCTGCAGTTTGGGTTCCCGATGGCAAAGCCCCCGTCTGTATGCATTGTGAAAAGTCCCAATTTACATTGATAAATAGAAGGGTGCGTGATTTATAGTAAATAGTCAATACCCGACTATGTTCCAAAATATTTTAATTTATCGTGTCTATTAATTTTTTTTTGATTTTAGCATCATTGTCGTAAATGTGGAGCTGTTGTGTGCGGTCCCTGCTCAAATAAAAGATTCCTCCTTCCAAGTCAGAGCTCAAAACCTTTGCGAGTGTGTCTGCGATGCTACGATGTCCTTAGTGGTGCCAAAGCGAATAATTTAGCTGATTCAGCTCATAAAAGTAAGTGTAAATATTTGCGTAATCGCCTAATCGCATGAAAGATTTACCACAAATACCACCAGAAACGGAAAAAAGGAGTCGTGTAACAAGCCGCTCTATACATAAATATTTTACATTCTAATAAGTAAAACCTTTTCTAATCTCTTCAAAGGATGTTTTCTGGTTTTTTTATTCCCCAAATAAAGAAAATAATCTTTCGATCATTAATTTAATGAATCATTTATTTCGAGTTTTTAATGAGTCATTGCATACACATGAGCAATGACAAATGTTATTAATATGCAGCCTTTAAATAAAATTTCATATTGGTTATCACTTGACTAAATTGATTTTGTTTTCAGGCAATAATCAAGATTCTTCCGGAGAAGAAGATTCAGATGATGACGACGAAGCACAGAAGGGGCAAGACATGGCACATGATGTGGTAAGTGAGTCTTAACGTTTTCAAGCTGCTAATTTAATGAAAATCCAGATTTGACGCAGTATTTTTGCCACATTACGTTTGTGATCCATCGGTTTCAAGGCTTAGATGAGAATGCTAATTATTCCGCAAAGTGTGAATTTCGTTTCTGTTTTTAATCGGATTTAATAATTCTCTTCTAAAAGTTCTGGTGAAGTGTTAACTAACCCATATTAGTGGTGTTTGGAGAGAGGTAAGTAGTTTTACAACATTAGTAACTATTCTTCTCTGTACTCTACAGTTGTACTGTTTTAGCATTTATTTGGGCTTTAAAACGACTACTACTGCTATATTGCAGAAAATTATGTTTTTTTATTTGGATGACGGAACAAAAGACTTCTTTTTAGCTTAAACAGCTGCAGTTTTAATAGTGCATGTTAGATAGACCTTTCAATAAGTCGTTTGTTTAGTATTATTTTACTGTAAATACTTTTGTCCTAGAAAGGAAATTTCTTGTTGTAATAAACTGCTTGAATGCGCTTTTTAATTTTTTTGTTTATATTTTTTCTTGCGTTGCTCCAGTTTGCCTCCGCCTTGGCTTAAGTGTATATCAAAAACCTTTTTTTTCCAGTATATGATGACTGAAAAGACGCTATGGTACCAATGGGGTAGTAGATATATGAATGACAAACCAGAGAAAACCACTGGATGTGTGGGATGTTTTAAAAGAAAACGATAAGTTTAATTAGAAAATTGAAAAGAAACTATTAAAACTGACTGATATTACTTTAGGTTGTGATGGGATTCCAAATTGTTATCAACGGTAGTAGGAAATTTTGAAACAGTTTTCACTACATGGTTTCTTGAGAACTGCTTGGTTTTAAATGTACTTTGTTTGATTTAAGAATAACTGATAACGTACAGAATGGGGAAAAATTGCGGAATCTTTTGAGTCAATTGATGATGGAGATTTTAGAGCAATGGACTGATATCAAGCTTAGTACATTAAAATACAAATATAGTAATTGTTGGATATTGGACTACAAATTTACACTAATTTAAAAAATCGCTTCTAGTCCTAAAATAGTCATAAATGAAATTGCAATCTCCTTAGTAAGTAGACATATTATCTCATATTTAAAATCTCTTTTTAGCACCATTTATGTATGTTTTTATAATACGTTTATTACTTTTTGCACTATTATCCTTATAAGCACAAAGTATATTTTATAAGTGTATAATTGATAAATAACGACCAACGTTGGTTTGATGTAGAAATAAGTAGAATATACTCAATTAAGTGTGGTGATATTTACCGAAATGTTCATATACTTTTAATTGTGATTGGTAATAATTGACAAACCAGTAAAAGCAACCGTTTATTGAACTGCTCGATGTTTTATTATTCCTTTAGTTTGTTACTCCCTGCACTAAATTCCCACAATGTTATTATTAATATTTTCATTTTAATAGCTGTTTAATAATTTTCTACTACTAACCATAATTCTTTTCTTCTGATAGTTCAAAAGCCATTGTCTGGGCTATGCTTGCTGACCCAACCTTTGTAAGTGGTGTTGATTTGAAAATTGCTTGAATTTTCGCATAAACCATTGCTTAAAGTCGGTGTTAGTGTGAAACCCATTTTCAGACTTTCTCCAGTTTGCAGTAGACCATACACACCTAATATACACTCAGTATATTAATTTGCGTTTCTATTTCAAATCACTTTATTGGCAATGCTTCTTTTAGTTAGGAAGTGCAACAGTTTTTTTGAAGTAGTTCAAACAGCCAACCCCAGTTTCGTTTGATCTTGGCATGTATATGAAAATTCTATGTATGTGGTTTTCTAACTCACGTTTCGGTTTTCAGCCTAAATTTTACGGAGACAATGAAAAGGCGGAGTAAAGCCAGTTTTACAATTCCACAGAAAAAAAACTGAAGAAGTGTAGATAGATAGATAGATAAATAGCATCATTAAAACTCGAACTAAACGGAATGCCAGAGGATAATATATAAATATATATTTTTAATATGAACTCACTATATATACAGGCGGCTTAAGCCGTCATGATTGTATTGTATAAGCAAAAACTAAATTTTTCGATTCGAAGAAACTTAAAAAATTAGTATTTGTATACAACTATAGGTTTTTTAAAGTATTATATTCTGTTAATTGAACTTTGTTTTTAACTCGTTATAATTGTTATTTGCATTTTCATGGAAATAAAACAAGAATTGCGACTACCCCCTGATGAGATTCTTCTGAAAAGTATTTGAGATTGTTTGGGGGGAGTTTTTACCCACACGCGTAGGTAGACATTCTTGTTTAATTCAGTACCATACCAAATGCAAGGGCGCAATTTGTAAATATTATTTTTATTAGGATTATTTATTGTAACAAAAAAATATATTTAGTTTTTACAGGTTGTTAAGAGTCGAGGAGTATGGTTTTGAGTTAACTCTGAGATGGCATAAATAAATAAAACAAATCTTGTATTTCTCTTGATTATTATAAATTTATATAGATTTTGTATTGATGCCGATTGTATTTTTACTTAATAAATTGGTTCAAAGGGAAGTATTTTGAAATGAAATGTGTTTGATGTTAAATTTGTAATTTTGCTGAAAATTATGTTATAAAATAAAGTCTAGACAACGAAATTATGTATTTTCCACAACAAAAAATGTATACTATTTGGGGTTTGCAAGTCAAGTGCGAATTATTTTTTTCAACTTGACGAAGTATTTATTTTACTTTTGTGGATCGATTGTTAGGAACAAAAATAAATTAACTGGATTCTGGGATTGATTTGAAACTAATTTGAGCTGTAAACGGCATGCTTTTTAAATAAGTTGCTTTGCTTGAAATTTCTACCATTGACATGTTTTCCAAATGTTTTTTCATTCAGAAATACAAATATTTTGGAGCAAATGTCTCCACCAATATATTTTGCAGTATTAATGCAGTAATTTGCAGTAATAATAAATAGCAAACATCGCTATTGAATAATTTGGGGTGAATAGACGAGTTTTTGAATTGTGAAACTTTACATAATTCAAACTTGAAACTTGAATAAAATCACGAGGCTGATTTATTTTGTTTCTCATTCAATAGCGCTAATTGAACATTAACAGCCTGTTGCTAACTGTTCCCACACCGCCCAGTACCGGGGAAGACCAGAAATATGGGGTCTGGGGGGACAATGTCCTAAAGCACCCACTCCCGTAGTGGAGCAGGGGGCCCAGCGCGCAGACTTCTCACCATCTCTGCGGAAAGCCTGACTGGCTGGAAGACCCGCTTGTGTGCGGGTCGTTCAGATAAACCTTCACCACTGCAAGGCAGCTTCGGCTGCCCTCAGTGAGTGTATGCTGAAGACATTATTAGACGTCGCTCTAATTCAAGAACCATATGTATATAGGGGGAGAATTCCCATATGTATATATGGAGGATTGGGGAACTTCAGCGAACATGTATTCTCATAAGGAACACAGTCAGAGCTATAACGTTATGGGAACACTGTAGTAGGGACCTTACGTGTAAAAAAAATAAGTCGCAAGGCGGGGATCGGAGCATAGTTCTAGCATCTGCATACCTACCTTACGACCAAATAGGACAACCGCCTCCAAGTGAATTACGCAATTTTTGCGGCGCACCGTAAAGCGTCTAAGACCAGAACTGTCATAGGGTGTGACGCAAATGCGCAGCACATTTTGTGGGGCAGCAGTGACACAAATAGACGGGGCGAGTCTCTTTTAGAATACCTTACGACTTCATCGTTTGAAGTCTGTAATCAGGGAATGAACCAACCTTTGCAACAACGGTACCAAGGAGGTCATTGACATTACAATCTGCTGAGGCCGCACTAGCGAACTGATAAAAGACTGGCATGTGTCGGATATGCCCAGCTTGTCCGACCATAGATATATACGATTCAATATCGAGTCAGAAGAGGTAACCCTCTCGGAGTATAGAAATCCGAAAGCAACTGACTGGGTCTCCTACAAAGAGAACCTTAGGTTGCATTTGGGGGACTGCCCAACCGAAGAACCTACGGTGCTGGAGCTAGAAATGATGATGACTACCGTCACATCAGCAATAACGAACTCGAAGAGACAAACGAGGACATCCAAATGGTGGAACTCGGGACACTCAACGATGAGGGAAACGGTGAGAAATCTATTTAACAGGGCTAAACGAAACGAGGCCTTTTGGGGTGAATACAAAATATCCCTGACGACGTATGGCAACGCCAAAAAAAGCACAAAGGGCTTCATGGAGGAAAGAATGCAAGGATATCGAAGATACTCCGAGCTACGCTAGACTCCATAATGCACTTTCAAAAGAACCACAGCGAAAAGTGGGCTCCCTGATAAAATCACAGGGAGGATATACAACAACAGAAGAGGAAACCCTGGAGCTTATGCTCAAGACTCACTTTCCTGGATCAATACTGGGAACAGTCAGAGAACAGGAGATACCGGTGGTTTTCGGAGCGTGACAGCGGACACCGAAAGAACACTGGACTCTTGCCTCAAGCATTGTAAACCAGTCCAAAGTTTAATGGGCCATAAGTTCTTTCAGACCATTTAAATCACCGGGTACAGATGGCGTACTGCCAGTTCTGTTACAGCAGGAAACCGATTTACTGGTGCCCCTCTTGTGCAAGATGCTCCGGGCCCTGGCATACATACCAATGGAATGGAGAATGGCGAAAGTAGTATTTATTCCAAAACCAGGGCGTGCGACGTACGCCCAGGCCAAATACTTTCGCCCGATCAGTCTAACATCGTTCTTATTTAAAACACTAGTTGATCGACATGCATATCAGGGAAGAGGTTCTTACCAGAAATCCTCTACACCACAACACAATGTGCCTACCAAACGGAAAAATCCTGCGAATCTGCTATCAATGAACTGGTGCAGAGGGCAGAAGCCTCACTATGGGCGCAAAGAAATTGCTTTGGCGGCTTTTCTGGACATAGAGGGAGCCTTTGACAATACCTCTTTTCGGTCAATAGTCAGCGCGGTCAATAGTCAGGGCTGAAAATCAGCCCATCCAAAACATCTTTTATCGCTTGCACATGGAAAATAGATCTTAGAGCCCTTAGATTAATGTCTATATATGGGAAAACAATACATATGTCCGACTCCTTGGATAAGAAACTGCTGTTTAAAGAACATGTGGAACAGAAAACAAACAAGGCGATCAGGGCTTTATGGACCTGCAAACGCACTTTGGGAAAAACATGGGAAATTTCACCGAAGATGGCGTACTGGACGTACGTCACCATTGTGAAACCTATAATCACATATGCCGCTGTAATATGGTGGCATAGAACCAAAATCACTACATATCGACAGTCCCTGAACAAAGTTCAGAGGCTGGCGTGTCTGGGAATAACTGGAGCAATGTCAACAACGCCGACGGCCGCTATGGAGACACTCCTGGGACTGGAGCCTTTGCATTTATCAATCGAAGCTGAGGCCCTAAGAAGCGCTTACCGTGTGGGTGACGGTGCCCTCAGGAAAGCGACGGTATTGGGGCACAGCGCGATCTTCAGAAGACAGTCGAACCCATGGGATTGAAAGCTGATCGAATTAAAACTCTAAGCATTTCGGTACCTTTCAGAACTTATGTTCTGGATGAGGGGCGAGATGGTGGAGCGACTCCATCAGCTATCACATCTCCGTATGGTATACGGAAGGCACAAAAACAGTATCGGGCACAGGCGTTGGTATAGTCGAAAGAGGAAGAACCGGGGAAGGGATTACCTTAAACGTGGGTACAATCACGCCCGCTTTTCAAGCAAGCATACTAGCAATAACAAATTGCGCCCGGAAAATGAGGGAAAGAGCCTACACACGTAAGCATATTACCATCGTAACAGGAGATGAAGCCACAATAAAGACACTTGAATCGTACACAATCAGGTCACAATATGTACTAGATTGTGGAAAAGAACTTACAACCCTGAATGGGAACTCAAACAGAGTAAAACTCACATGGGCAACTGGGACAAACAGGAGCAAAGGAAACAAGATTGCTGCGAAACTTGCTAAGGCAGGGGCCTAGCAACCACTGACCATCCAAGAACCTGCTTGTGGTATATCTCAGGCCCAAGTTAGGGCGGGAGTTGGGCAATGGATCTTGGAAGAACATAAAAAGTAATGGGAGGAGACACCGCGACTCCTTACCGCAAGGCAGTTGGTGGGACCTGCACAACCAGTGCGTAAAAACGAACTGCTAGATCTCAGCAGGCTAAAAATAAGGAGGATAGTGGCCTTTTTAAGAGGACACGCCCTTAAGGATGGTACTGAACCGACCTGCAGGGGGTGCGAATTAGAGGACGAAACTACTCTACATATTATGTGTCACTGCATGTCATATGCAACAGGTAGACGAAGACTCCTGAGAGGAGATGAAGTTCTACCAGACCAGGTCATGCGTACCCCCCTCAAGATTCTTCTGGAATTCATTGAATACACAGGGATAATGAGGGAGTAAAATACGAAGGCATATAGGACAGAAATGACCGCGGTGCTAGGTCAAACACCACTTCGGAGGTGAGGAAGGGTTTTAGTGGGTAGACAGCTAAGCTGGAGTCCCACACAGCCCAGACCGCCAGAATATCAGCTCTGGGTGTGCGTAAGAGAGCATTTCCCAAACCTCACCGAAAAAAAAACAAACTGTTTCCATACAGTTTCACTTTTAACGAGGAAAGTATTTTTGGAATTATTAAGTATTGTGAAACCTGAAATTATTTTTAATGAGAAATTTACTTAAGAACAAAACAATCAATTTTTCACATTAATTTTTTAAAACTGTGTTTGTCAGCCAAATAGTGTAACTTTGATAACAATAGATGGGGCGTGATTAAACGGCGATCGACATTTTTTTCAACCAAACCTTGTATACAGAGTATGTCATGTAACAATGGCCATTACCAACTTTCTGATTTTAAATGAAATACACTGTATATTACTCAATTTTTTTATTCCTCTGAAATTTCTTGTACATGTTCTATGTCTACATCCTCAACTGTTTCGGGAATATTAAATGTTTTCAGATTTATTGCAAACATTCACATTAACGAAAGAAAATGTTCTCTGGTTTTTTTGCTTAGCAACATAGTATATACATATTTTCACCTGTTAGTGCAACATTTTGTTATAATTGCAGGCCTGTTTTAATCAATGGAATTTCTAGAAAATCCAGTTTAAATACTCTGGCAAAAATCAACCATTTTCCATTGGGTATAAACCATCTGGTTTTGCGATAAAAAATTTCCAATATCAGGCAAATCCACGTCTCAATTTTTGTTAAAATTAATTTCCCTTTCTTAAACAGAAATTGTTTTTGCAATTTCGATAACGGAATTTAAAACATTTTAATAGCAACTAAAGAACGGAAAACATTGCAAATTGAGCATAAAAAAATAATCTCGCAAGATCAACTCAAAGGCAAGACAATTAAAAGCCCACAGTATATCTGCAATCTCTTAAACGATAAACAAAACAGTTTACGTAATTTTTTCATGGCCCCACAAACCCGTATATCGGATTGCGGATTATTTCATGCATCACACAGTTAACTAACGTGAACCCGCACATTTTTTATATCCTTTTACGAATTCCTTTACACCAGCCTCTTCTAAGGTCGCTCTTTCAAACTGGTTTTCCCAGAATCTCACTGAATTACCATTCTTTATTTACTAATAAAATTAAGTTCCTGAATCCAAAGAGCGGCTCTCGAGTGGTCGCACTATGTCTAGGTCGTGTCTACTAGTGGTGTTTGTTTAGTTCTTGGTGTTTGTGTTGTGTTAAACTATGGAATCTACTACGGATCTAGTTACTCAGTCGGTTGCGGACTTGACCGTGGATGAAACGAAAAAGAAAAAGACTATCAGAGAGCGGATTTCTTACATAAAGCAAGTGATTACGGTCGAGCCATTGATTGCCTCCTACGTTTTGTCCGCGATTTTGGTAAAACCTGCATTACTAGTATTGGAATATGATAAAGCCTGCAGGGCGAATTTGGGCTTGAATGAGACTGTTTGCGACAACATTGTGAATAGCGATGATACAATATACTTGAACGAAACTGAGCAGATCCAGCTACTGATCAGCGATGTGCATTCTTGGCAGCTTCCCATTCAAAGTGTGATGCCTTTGATTCTGGTGCTCTTCCTCGGCTCCTACAGCGATCGGCACCAATGGAGAAAGCCCTTTTTGCTCTTGCCATTGATAGGGGAGCTTTTTGCTGTCGCTGGATGCATTATCTCAGTGCTATTTATGGACACTTGGTCTCTAGAGGTGCAAGGCGTGGTGCAAACGGTGATACCATCCTTCTTCGGCGGCCAAACTATGCTTACCATGGCAGTTTTCGCGTATATTGCCGATGTTAGTTCATTGGAAATGAGGACACTTCGTGTAGGCATAGTTCAGATAGTCATAAATGCATGTGTTCCAACCGTGCAATCCTTCAGCGCTGTTCTGTTCACTTCCATTGGATACATCGGAGTTTTGCTAATTGCCGGGTTTCTATATTTAATCGGCATAATTTACGGGATTTTCTGGATAAAAGAACCGAAAAGACCGATTAAGGAGTCCAAGAAAAATTTCCTAGTGGATATTTTCGATACAAGGCACGCCATTGATACTTTTAAGCTGATATTGAAGAAAAGTCCCGGGAACGATCGGCTTTTTATTGTGCTCCTACTGCTGGGGATGTTTGTGTACACTTTGGTCAATGTGGGGGAAGACAGTGTGTTTTTCCTCTACACCAGAGGGTTTTTGAATTGGAGTATTGTGCAGTATACTTCGTTCTTAACCGCCAATACTCTCATCCATTTAGTGGGTAAGTACCTACTTACTAGGCAGGTCGAAACTGCAATTTAAAATTAAGTTTTATTTACATAAAAGTCCTAAGGAAATGGCAATTCTTGAAAAATGTTTATCGCTAATAGGACTTTAATTGCGATGATTAAAAACTGGAAACCGGTTCTTTAGCAAACTAGTTAGTCTAATGATTGTTTATTTTTATAAATTATCGAAAGTCCTTCAAGATATTTAATCTACAGAGTACAGAGTGATACTCAACAAGCTTTTTTGTTTAATATTTACTAAATTAGAAAATATTTAAAGTATTATTTGGACCGTTTTGTCCTAATAAGTGCAAGCTTAGTGGCGGTTCACGCACACAAAAAAATTGTTCCATTATAGTTCTCTTGTTTCAGAAGCTTTAATTCATAAAACATCCATATTAAGAATTTTTTTTACAATCATGGCAAAAAAGTACAGTTTATCTCAACCCAAAAATGTTCATTACATTGACACCCTGCATAAATTTGTTGGACATGGAGCTTTTTGAGCACGGGGAATTTAAATATGCTTTTATTATATTTATTTAATGCAATATTAAAATTGTCATTTAATCGGCTCTAACTTTGTTGACATCCCTTATATCGACGTTTTGTACTATTTTATTCTTCCTCAAATTATTACTGGTTTTATAGCCAATAGGCGATTGTTCAATTTTCGAACGATCGGCTTTTAAACATGAATAAAAAAAGTATTTTGGGACGTTGAGCCACAACTGGCCTGAAAATATAATTTATCAATTCATGAAAAGTATAACAGATATCCTTAACACCTTGTATATAGAAATAGGAAATACACATTCGCAGAATCTTGTTTGTATGAGAAAAACACTATTTGGAGCCGTATAATTCGCAGTTAAAATAGAGCGCAATAATTTCCAGCACTCCCTGCAGTAGACTATTCTGCAATGAACCACAGGTTTAGAAGCTTTTATAGGTCTTTAACTCGTTCCCTAAAGAGCGCTTTAATCCATATAAGTTTTTGGAGTATACAGGATATTTTGTATGTCAATTCATTCCTTGTGGATTTTCAAAGTACCACTGAGGTTTGATATACATATTTAAATCATTTGGAATTTCTTATCTATCTTTCTTATTTCTGTAGTTTATATTATAAAAAATCACTGATTTTCGTGATATGACACAAAAAGCCAAAAGACCTTTTCTCATCCAAATTGAGCAAGAAGTTGAAAAATGTTTTTTTTAAGAAAAATAGGTGGCCTATCATTTTTTAAATAAAGTTTTTCAAAAACCTCTCTGTGCTCACGCCACTGAAGAATCTGAAAACCGTTTCTGAGCACAAAATACGTACTGTTAAAGTTTCCCTATAATACTCGAAGCGGTTTCGCAAACACCCTGCATAAAATATTTGGATTAACTATCGCAATAAAGAAAATTTCTTTGAACTTATTTGCAATTTGTAACTCCTTCAACTATGACAAGCATACTATAGTGGAACACCTTGTATATGCACAATAAAAGCTGCATTTTTACATTTACATATATCATCAGAAAATAACTTGTTTGCTAAAAGAAAGGAATTAATTAATTCATCAAGACTACTTTTGAAGATTATTTATCTTAGCGCGAATATTTTAATTGCAAATTTATGTTTTTTTTTCAAGGAACAATTATAGCAGTACCATTATTTACCAAATTCCTCAAACTTCACGATTTGGTCATTCTATTGCTATCGTTTCTGGATAAAATTGTGTGCAACATATTCTTCGGAATTGCCCAAGATGGAGTTCTGATGTATGTCGGTAAGTTGAAATAGTAGGAATTAGTAAGTAACCGCACATTATTTACTTGATCTTGCAGGGGCCGCTGTTAGTTTGATAACAGGCGTTACTTCTATATCTTTGCGCTCATTGGCGACTAAAGTCGTATCTGAGAACGATCTAGGTAAGGCTCAGTCTCTATTTGGGATAGTCGAAGCGATCGGTCCAGCAGTGGCAGCCCCTGTATATAATGTGGGAATTTATAGTCACACCTACGAAACGTTACCGTCTGCATTCTTCTACTTTAGTGCCATCGTCTATGCTGTCTATGTCCTGATAATCATGTAAGATATTTATCATTTACACACACAAGAGTGAATTTATACGCGCGAAATTTATTATATATTTCCAGGTCCTTGTATAGTCGATTTTTTCCATGTAAAGTTTTGTCCAATTTTCCATTTTTATCCAGTTAGTCTTACAACAGTCAATTATCGTATCGTTATGCGACTTAGTTTGCTGCCTGGTATCTAGTGAAGACGCCCCTCTAAGGTCTTGAAAAAATCTCGGTGACTTTAATTTTTTCGCAAAAAATCCGGATTATCTGTAAGAAAATATTTATCTGGTAGTTTGCTGGTATTTTTTTCAATAGAGAACTTTCCAATTTTTACTGTTAGGTAAAGAACCGTTTGAATTCAGATATGAGCAGCTCATTAGTATATAAATTAGGCATGGGTAACTCAGTCAATTTACAGGAGTTGGCGCAGTGCTACGCAAAGGGCTTTATGCGCCGACCCAACGCAACGGCGCAGTAACTCACCGGTGCAGTTCTGTTGCGGTCACCTACTTGGTAAAAAAAGGTTACTCATAGAAAATGAGGTGGCCTTTTATTTTTTTAGGCGGTTTAGGTAAAGTAATTCCAGTCTCGGGTCTCGTAAAACTTAGCTTTAGCTTAACCGTTTAAATTTAAATGAATTAATGAGTTATAACTCATCAAGCAATGGGTTACAACTCACTAACTCATAGAGCAGCAACAACTGAAAAGCGCAACGCAACACAGTGTTACCCATGCCTAATATAAATGCGGTTGCTCTTTGGAAAGTAGATTATATAAAGTACGTCTTCCTGTTAGATCTTTATTCTAGGCCTCGAGCATGTTTATTCTTCTGGCCAGAATTTGCGCCTCTGTCTTCATCAGAGTCTTCTAACACTTCTGCTATTTGGCGATGAGTGATTTATCGTTTTAAGTATTTAAATGATTAGTGTGTTTTACATTCAGTTAATGTGTTAGTTCTATTCAACTTTTCTTTCTTTTTCATCCAGGCTCTTCTGTTCTATATCTTACCTATTTTTCTACTCGGTCTAATCGTTGCTTTATAGATTCTGGACTTTGTCGCTATTCGTATGGCTTTATCCTGCCATATTGAGTTATTGAACTATTTTAACCACTTTCTTTGTTTGCTTTTGCAATCAACATCCTCATATCCTGATGTTCCATACCAATTGATTTAAAGTTCCTCTCTTGTGCGATAATTTTGCCGTCTACGCTTAAACTGTATAGTATCCGTTATTCCAATCAACCAAGCGAATTTTTGCTATCAGGACGGAATTGGCCTAGTTCCCGTTTGTATCCTTTCAATTTTGGCACATTTTTTAAGGGGTTGAAGAGAAGCGAAAGAAAATTATTTTTTATACTTTTTCCGACTGGTATTGATGTGGTAATAATGTTGATTCTAGCTAATATACAAGATGAATATCTCTGGTCTAGAGTCTGCTCGTATAATTTTTTATTATAGTCTATTCTCTAGTACTCTAGAAGAACCATAAAATTGACATTTTTTTCTATAAAAAAACATTCTTCTACGCTACTGGGTTTACTGTTTCCAGGTGTGAATTGTGATTTTCTCGCTTTCTACTTCGTAATTTTCAACAAGTTTCAAGTTTTTTTTCAAGTCTTTGCTGTTAAATGCTTTTGATTCTTCAAGTTTCAACCGTAAATACCTTTCATCTTCCCTGTCCTGTTTGTTTTGTTTCCTTAAATCTAATTCGTAGGTGTTTTTGCCGTAAGTAGGGTGAAACCTGGGCTAAGAACCTCGATTGGTTCACCCAGTTTTAAAACAGTGCGTTAGAAAATTCTAGGACAAACATATTGTAAATACAAAAATGGACAACTTTACCGGAAATCTTTGCTTAGAAAGATCTGGGAAATCAACATTTTAAAATGTCCAGTAACAAAGCAAATATTCAGGAATGGTTTAATTAATTTTTAGATGGATGTACATTCGAGATAAGGCCAAAAATAAGCCATCTAAAGCAACCAATGGTGCCACTACTAGCAACGGCGTGCAGAACAACGGCGCCGTCTTTGAAAAGCCCATTCAAATGGAAGACATTCAAGTTACGCACATGTAAACCGATAGTAACACTTGTAAATATATTCCTTTACTTCAAGTTTCTCTTTGTGGTATTTATTTGAATTGTCAGCAAAATAACATTAATCTTTAACCCCTGATGACCAGGCGACAGCCAATTAATGCAGATTGGGATTGTATCTTTGTTTGGGCACAGTTTTCATACGCATTATTGTCTCGCCAAACACAACAAATGGGATAAGAACGTCCAAAAACTGTCCATTGATGATGATTTAAATCAAAATTTACTCGTAATTGCTCTCGTGTGCCTGTTGTTCCATATTCGATATTACTGGTAAGAACCGGCAAATATGAGACCTAACACACCTAAATAAACCAATGAACTAAACCTGTGGTCTAACAGTGCAGTCTTAACAGTTTAAATTTGTGGCAGGTGAATGATAATGTTATTACAATTCTTATAATCCCGATGCGGTTCGTAACAGATGCAGGTAAATAAATAAATCACTTTTTTGTTTTTACATTATCAATAGCAATAATGAATCAGTAACTCCGTGATTGTGGCAATTCATTTCCTTTGCTTGTTTTGCACGGTTTTAACTCGTCATTCCATTTAAGTTACTAGTTGAGACGAGCTATTAATTTTGTAAGAATGCAGAACAATGGAAAGAATCTTTATTGTAATCGTAAAAACTCTGCATTGTTAACCAGGCAGGTACCTATTGTGCGAGTGATTTTGTTAAATTTTCCTATTAACTGCCAAAACATGTGCCAAATCACCGATTTAAAAGACAATCACGAAAGCTACTAGAAAGTTACCAAACTGCTTCAAAAGCCAGCAAAACAACCTCATCATCTTGAACTTGGCCTTCAATTTTTCATCAATTGTCTTCCGCTTGATCAAGCCCCCAGGTATAAGTATATACCCACTCTATAGTACCATATTGAATGGATAAATGCCGTTATGTTAAATATAATCGGCGATTTCAACAGTTTGTCCCAATTGGAAGTCGACAATGTATCCGGATAGCGAAAAAAATGCACAAGAAACGTTTAATGACACTATCAAACGCCTTAAGGAAGTCATAACAGTGGAACCGCTTATTGCATTCTATCAAATGGCGCTGTTCATATCAAAACCAGCTCTCGATAATTTGGAATTTGAAAAAGCTTGCAGGTGAGTGAATAGAAGCCATTGAAATATACTGGATGAGTCAAGGGTGGGAATGTTTTCTGTAGTTGTTATTTGAGCCAATTTGAGTCAATCTTCATATCTTTCTGAAAACGAAGAAGACGAAAGACTGGCGAGTAAAAGAGTGTGTTTGATCTAGTTAGTTTAAGCAACGACTTTGTACTGGAACACTAATAAATTTGGAAAAATGGTGTTATACGGACATTCTGGTAACATTATTGATGCTGCTCTCAAATGGCGCGGATTAACTTAACTAAAACTTTGACTCACTCTGTATATTTGTATCCAATATAAATCAATGATAAAAATCGGGACTTTGTGCTCTTAGTGTAATTGTTTCTCAATAAAACCATAGAAAAGCCGGCACTACATTTTTTCCTTCTAGTTATAAATACCAATATAAAAACTGTTATGTTTGAGAGTAAATTTGAACTTTAACAGCTCAGCTTACGCAAATTCTGTATAACCAATTAAACGTGCTAATATTTAAAAAAAAACTCTGGCTCACTCTGTATATTTGTATGAAATATAAATAAATATGATAAAAATCGCGACTTTGTGCTCTTAGTGTAATTGTTTCTCAATAAATCCATAGAAAAACCCGCACTACACTTTTTCCTTCTAGTTATAAAAACTGTTATATTTGAGAGTAAATTTGAAATTTAACAGCTCAGTTTACGCAAATACTGTATAATCAATTAAACGTGCTAATCATAAAAAAATGAGGATCACTCTGTATATTTGTATGAAATATAAATAAATATGATAAAAGTCGGGACTTTGTGCTGTTAGTGTAATTGTTTCTCAATAAAACCATAGAAAAAGCCGCACTATACTTTTTCTTTCGAGTTATAAAAACTGTTGTTTTTCAGAGTAAATTTGAACTTTAACAGCTCAGTATGTGATTCCATACTAAATGGTGATCACAGCCATTACACTAGTGAAAACGAAGAAACTCAGAAGATAATCAGCAACATGCATTCCTGGCAACAGCCACTCCAGAGCTTCAGTCCACTAATTCTAGTGCTATTTCTGGGCTCTTTCAGCGATAGGCATAAGTGGCGGAAGCCCTTTTTCCTGGTCCCGATAGTCGGGGAATTATGCGGACTAGTCGGTGCGAGCGAGGAAAATCAAAACCAGCTAAAAACATGATAATGACTCGTTTTAGGTTGCATCCTGTGCGTGATATTCATGAAGCAATTGCCGTTGGAGGCCCAGGGAATCTCGCAAAAAGTGATTCCGTCGCTTTTCGGAGGGCAAACCATGCTCGCGATGGCCACCACCGCCTATATAGCGGATATAAGTACAATTGAAATGCGAACTTTGCGTCTAGGTATATTGCAAATTGTGATCAGTGTCGTATTGCCGGTTGTTCAGTCCTTCAGCGGGATATTTTTTGTTAAAGTTGGATACCTGAGTGTTTTGGGTACTTCCACATCTTTGTATCTCCTAGCATTGCTGTATGGGGTTTTGTGGATTAAGGAGACGCGAAAGGACAGAACGAAGACCAATGATTCCAGTGAAAGATGTATTTTGGCTGATATGTTTGACCCCAAGCATGCGAAGGAAACCTTCAACTTACTTGTGAAGAAAAGCGCGGAAAATGATAGATTTTTAATTTGGATTCTGGTGCTGATGGTTTTTCTATATCGAGCGGCATTTGATGGTACTGGGCTGTAAGAGTTGCAATTGTTAATTCAGCTTTCTTCTAGTACTTTAAACGCCCAACTAATGCCGTTGTTTCCAGGCGAGAGCAACGTTTTATATTTGTATACTCAAAGCATTTTTCAATGGACTCCGCTGGAATACAGCTACTTCCTAACAGTTAACTCCTTGGTGGCTTTAGCTGGGCATCTATTGGGAGTGCCCTTATTTACGCGAGTTCTGCATTTGAGTGATTCTGTTATTTTACTGATAGCTATAATAGATAAGATTGTGACCAATGTATTTTTTGGCCTAGCAACTGGCCCTCATATCTTCTACGTTGGTAAGCTTTATCTGAAAAACTTCAACTAACAGACATACAGACGCAAAAACTCTGTTTAGGAGTGGCTGTTAGCATAGTGACGAGAGTTTACAGGACAGCCAAGAAATCTATAGCCACGAAAATAGTGAGCAAAAACGACGTGGGGAAAGCTCAGTCACTATTAGGAATATGCGATGTTTTGGCTCCTGCGCTTTTTGTCCCCATTTACAACAAAATTATTTACATGGAAACTTTCCACAGTTTTCCTGCAGCGTTTTTCTTTTGCAGCATCCTGCTTTATGGCATCAGCTGTATTTTTATCATGTAAGTATACATTATTCTTGCTTTGTTTTTCATTGCGGTTTTAATTTGCTCCAAATTTCTGGACTTTCGGTCAATAAACGCGCAAATTCCACAAGATATGATTTAAACCCATTAAATCATAAGGTTGTTTTTTCTTATTAAAACGTCTTTTGGGTTATTGATATATCCTTTAAAATCTTCAGTTAAATTTTTGTTGTGACTGATTAAATTGCTCGTTTATCATTAAGATATTTTCGTAATTTTAGTCCTGATAAAAACTCGATTTAATTTGTTTGTTGTACCGTTCTAGAATCATGTATATGCGACTCAACAGGACGACAAACCCAGAAGTTTTACCTCCTGGTAGTCCACATAATACCAACAAAGCACCAGAAACTACGCACCTATAAGTGTTGAGCATCTCTAATATTTTATGACGAGGATTTTCAGTTCCTAATAGTGTCTAATCCACTCTGTGATATACATATTTATTTTGGGCGACTAAAACTTGAAGTCTTTGGGAATTGGCTTTGAAGTTTCGGTCTCGAAGATGTTTTCGGCTCCTTTAATGTCGCCGGTTAGGAGTTTCATTAACTTTTTATTTTTATATACAGCGGGAAGCTTCACATCATTCTGAACTGACCAGGACGCAACTTCCTTACATTGACGATAATCCCCCATCTGAACTGCAAATCCAAACAGGCTTTTGCAACCTTGTTTTTTTTTAGCAGGAATTATGAGAACTTACTCCAATAATCTATTAGAGTGAGCATCACTTGGCAAAGTTCTGCTTCCATTTTAAACTTGAGCAGAACCTCGATAAGAGTGTGCACGATCCCAGTTCGGCTTTGCTTTAAGGATTCTTTTACAATAAAGGGAATTTTAGTAACAATTATACTGCAGAGACCCTCGTATTTGTCCAACAGGCCTAAAGCAATTTGGTGATCTGAAAACCGCGTTAACAGCTAATTTCGTTAGTTTGATGTGTTTTCTACATGCCTGCAAACCATTCACTGAGCATGCAAGCTTGCCAAAGACAACCTAATGCGAAGTAGTCATCGTACTGTTCAGCAAGCATCTCCGAGAAGTGTAGAAGGTTTACTAGAGTGGCTTCACTATGGTTTGCTATGCTATTTCGAATTAGGTACTTTAGAGTACTCCTAAAAATAACCCAGAGTTTACAATCTATATATTTTTTAGTTGTAACCGCTCACCGAACTTTGGGCCTCAAAAACCCGTTTTCTCTATAAACTTTTTCAAAAATATTCAGTGACTTTGTGATGTCGCCTTTAATCCAAATTGCCTCAGCTTTGTAGTGCTCAAAGTGGGAATACTCGTGTAAAAACTCTGGCCTGGTTTTTTCAAAAAGCTGTACAATTCTTACTATTGCGTCTTTGTCACCACAACGAGAACACACAGATAGGGCTTCGATGAGTACAGGCAGAAAAGGGGCCTTGTCATATTTAATGCAGTGGTTGGTTAAATCTTCTATTGCAGCACTATCACTAGAATTAATGGCGTTTTGAAAAAGACCATTCACATCGTGTAGTTTTTCCATGGGGTTTCCAATGCGTTCAAATGGCATGTGCTTGATGTTGGATTGAGCAAGACTGGTTCGATATTTCCATTTGGATCGTTGCCGCTGCACTAACTGGGAAGTAAATTCATCCAATACTCCTGGTTCGTCTTTAGCGGGCTGATGTAGGTGAAAACACGGGCAGTGTTGTAATTTTTTAAGCGCTAGAAGTGTTGCAGGATACAAGCAAGGGCTCCTGCTGCAGTAAATTGCCATTGGTAGCCAGTGCGTTGATGTTGTCTCCCTTAAGTGTTGGCTCTCCAAACTACATTTAGGCAGTGCTAGTGCAGTTTATTAAATGTATTGTGGAATATTCTTGTTTGGGTTTTTCTGTTGTTATTTGCAGATGTCTAGGTTAGACCACGGTTAACCTGCCACAGCCTAAAGTTGCTTGTCAACTGCAAAATTACATTTGAAAATGTCTCTTTTTTCGAAATATTGGCTGTTTGCAGTTGCAAAATTAAGTGCTTCTCTAGCCTGATTTTCCTTAGGACTTGAATAAGACTGAAACATTTCGAAACCCGACTGATAGGTTGGGTATAGGTTATAATTTACAATCAGAATCTGTCAGTTCAAACAACAATTCTCAGTTTTTACTGTGGTTTTTATTAAATGGATAACATTGCAGTATACTTATAAATCACCTTTACAAACATTCGAAATCTAGCTTCAATGTAGTGGAACGACAATGCCCAACCAGGGCCTTACACTTTTTCCCAGGCTCAGATGTTTAGAAATGTCCAAAATTTATTTGGCAATTTTGCTATGTTTCTCCCTATTGCCTTTATATCACACAGATAATAAGGTAAATGACTTGATACAATCGAAGATTGTCAACTGTAGCTCGTTAAGAATGGGGCAATTCCTATGCCCAGATCCTTCATATGACCTGATTGATCCTGTAACTCAAGAGATTAGGGGTTGCACAAAAGAAGGAAAAGCCAAAGGTTTGTAGGGTGTTTTTAAGTAACATTGCACGCATTAACTACCCTGGCTCTTTTTGATTAGTCAAGTGTTTGGCTGTCGATGGACTGGCCTGTGAAGGCACCAAGAATCGAACCTTTACTAAGGAAATGCCTTGCAGATGGACGTAAGTACTCTTTTCGGTGTGAAAAATAGCAAGGGAAAAATCTAGTTTTTAACATTACTGAAAAAAACCAACCGCGAACTTTTCAAGTTCAAAGTGTTTTATGTTCTGCTATTTGAAACTTACACCCAAGATTTCACCCACGTATGTTACCTTACATACTTTGCACTTTGCAGGAACGGATATCACTACGACACTTCTCTTATGCTATCCATATTCTTGGGAATGTTTGGAATTGATAGGTTTTACTTAGGATACCCTGCAATAGGACTGGCAAAATTCTGCACCTTAGGATTCCTATTCATTGGACAGTTTATTGATATTATATTAATTGCTTCACAAGTGGTGGGACCTGCTGATGGGTCAGCTTATGTTATCCCATATTACGGGGCTCGAATCGACGTGATTCGAAGTGACAATACTACCTATAAGCTGAGGCAGAACAGTTGGTGAATCGAACTTAATATTAAGTGATGAGATGTTTCTGTGATGGAACTGTGAATATTTGTTATGCTATAGTTTTAAGACAATTATTCGCACCAGTGATTGGCTTCTGAATTAACACGCCTGTGCTGTTGGTAGTGTGCGAAATCATTCTTATTAACGTAAGAAAAGGCCTCCAGTTTGTATACAAAGAAAATAATTATTTTTATTTTAACTATATATCACATTATTTTTATCAAATTAATAATTACTGCAACTTAGCCCGTCAGTTGAATCGTACACAATTTCCTTAATCAACTATGCCTAATTCCCTTAAAATGGCATTTATCCTATTTCCCAAGCTTGTATAGTATTTCATTTTTATCACAAAGTGTTTGGCCTGTTTCAAATCGTTTTCCTTAAAGCATTCATCAATATTTTTTGTGATAATCTCCAGCTGATTTCTGTTTTTAATATTCAGTTCCTTTAGCTTTTCCACGTTGGTTGTGTTTTCCAGTTCTTCGTTCAATTCCATCATTTCCATTAAAAATTCCGGATCGTTCACAGCATTTTCCTTTTCATTCTGCTGGTCACCTCTCAATTCCAGTAAATGTTCAGCTCTTGTTAAGGGAAATTGCAGATTGTTGTAGGCTTTATTTACTAATGATGAGAATGACTCAGAGATTTCCTTTTCTTCAGTAGTTTTCTGAGTGAACTTATCCGGATGCAACTGAGCTTGAAGCCTTCTGTACTGCATATGCAATTCCTTAGCATCAATATCAAATTTCTCGGCTAAATTAAATATCCTGAAGAAATTTTTGGTTTCCAATGGAGTTTGTAGTACTTTGCACTGATCACAAAATAATCCTGCTACACTTTTCCGTTCTACACCACATTTCCAACAAGTATTCGGATGAAATCGTTGGGAGACAAAACTTTTATGCAAAACTGCGCTTCGCAAGTTTGTTTTAAGACGGGAATTGAAATTATGATAATTTCGTTCAAGCTTAACGAGAGTCACACTTGAAAATTGTTTGATGCGGTTTAAAACCAGCATAATTCTATAAAAAAACTATTTTGGTGATTCTTTGGTAAATACAACTGAAGTTTGAACAGTGAGGTTAATGTTGAAATGACACGGAGATTGACATTATGCGTTTGTATGATTAGATAAGGAAAGACAATGAAAGTGAAAGAGTAAAGATGTATATTTTGTTAAATACGTTCTATTTTGGTCGAGGTTAAATTGATTTTATTTAAATTTTCAAGAGGCGTTTATTTTGGTATTTTTTTTGCTTATTTAATTGCAACTATTCACATTATTCAGGCCACTGTTCAAATAATTTGATCTAGTTTTATTGCAAAAAATCAAAACGTTAATTAACAATAATAATATAATGAGGATATATTTACTTCAAAAATGTTCCGATTCCTTTTTGAAATAATCAATTTCAATTCGTTTCACCAAATCAATGAGAGGTGGATACCTACGTACAATTTTAGCAAGATCCTTCCTAGTCAACGGAGTGGTTAAAATAGTAAATAAGTGGCCAAACACCAATGCGTCCAGTTCCGTGGGTCTAGAAATCGTTATGAGCTAATCAATCCTCACAACCATAAGAAATTAATCTTACCCTTCGGCAAAAAAGTATGGTTTGTTATCCAAACGAACGTTTAGAGCTTCACAGCAACTTTCAACTTCTTGATGTACTTCTTCTATGGTTTTGTGATACCAGTCGAGTACTTTCAGTTTTTTGATCACTTGGTGTTTTTTCTCGATGTTTTTAATGTGATTTAAAGGCCAGGGGTATACTGAGCCATTACGAACGCTCGTCACTTCGTTATAGGTTTCGAGGTCGTTCCAGCAATAGTAAAGCTAAAAAAATGTTACGTTCCCTGAGTTATATTTAATTGTAGAGGAAATTCACAGTAACAAGACAGGGAAGTAAAAGCTCACAAAGGAATGATAAAAGTAAATCATTCAAAGTTAGAAGCACATAATTTAAAACAACTGGTATGAGGTGCAATAGTAGTAGGCAAAGTTAGAATGCGCCAATGGTAACCAATTTTCTACGTTTCAAAAGTCCAATTTCATTTGAAATGCGAAAAATAAGCAGCGTTCGAAAAGCTCTAGTTTTATTACATAATGATACTCGAAAAATTACCAATCCAGGGTGTTGAAATTTTATTTAAACAATGTCAAATGTTAAATTTCTTTTAAAACGAATGGAGATATTTTATTTAATTTTTAGTTTTTTTGTGAAAATAACCGCGTCAACCGTAAATATTACCTCTGCAACTTCAATTACATTCTTGATCAACGACATATAAGCCCTTAGATCCGACTTTTGTTCATTGTCCAGCTTATCAGTCAAGGAAATATCCTTTCCATTAACGAATTGTACAATTCCTTCCAATTCAGCGGTAACAAATCTTCCCACTTTAATAAATGGGACTTTGCCGGTAGGCGACATGGCTTCGGCATTGGCGCGGGGCTCAACTTGGAAGTCAAGATTGCACATTTTCAAAAACGCCTGAACGGCCAGACAGTTTGCGTTGTCTGGCAAAAGAATCTGTTCCACTTCATATGGCTGGAATAACTTTACATCTTTCGGCCATGGTTCTTGAGCTGAAAGCATAGTAATCTATGTGTGGTGGTTAACTAGCCGGAAAGTAAGGATTTCTTGAACTTTATGAATTAGAACAAAATGTCATAGTTTGCTGCATGAAAGGACAAATAGGTCTCAACTTCTTTTGGGTACTTAGGGCTCATTGTGCTGAGAAATTGATTTAAAACGTTTGTGTTTAATTCGTTATTTTAAACAAATAATTAGTACTTTATGCTTTGCATACTTGTGGTCAAGCAAATAAATCTGATCTAATGCATTGGAAAATAGGAAATAAAATATTATGTTTACCTCCCAATTCGATGGATATTCTGTCGATTAACGGAGACGGCATTCTTAATTTGCAATAGGAATTTGAAACTCAAATATATAAAAATTCAAGTCAAACATAAACAAACGTCATTATATAATCAACAGTAAAAGGACATAACCAAATTCCTCTTTCTTAATAAATTTCTGTGAGGGCAAAAGAGACATCATTAAGGTGCATGCTTCTCTCTTCAAAACATGTGCGTTTTATGGCGTTATGATCGCTTAAATTCAAAATATTTGCTTCATATGATGCATATTTTTGGACAAATTTGGATAATTTTCTAGTTTATCAGGCCTTCGAGTTCAATATGCTCATTTTATAGATAATCTCTTTACTAACGAGGTTTCTGAGTAATGTTTTGCGGGAAAATGCGTTTTTCTTAAACTTTTGACTAATTGAAATCCACTACGTTTCCATATAATATACTTATATAGTTCTAATTTGGTTGACTTGCCAAATTTTTAAAAGGAAAAAGTTCAAAATAACAAATAAACTACAATGAGTGTGGATAAGCGCTCCGTAACCAGCAACGCGCTTTGTCTAACATCAGTGTCCCAAAGCAGCAGCAGACGACAGACTTGGCAGCATTGCTAAAATTGTAGGGACTTTTGCTTCGCATTTGACAGTAGTGACTGACTGTCGTTCTAGAGCTCAGTATTCACATTTCACTCTCTTTCAGGAAACAAAAATGTCGAAGAGAGGTAAGTTTTGCAAGTTGTCTAAACGAATCTTAAAATATCTTGTTAATCCTTAAAGAAAATAATAAATAACTCAAATTTTGTTGTAAAGAACTAAAAGCCCTGTCACTGAGTTTTATAGTTTGAGTTGTATGATTTTTGGAATGTTTGTTATGACTGTTTCTTTTTTCAGGACGTGGTGGTTCCGCAGGAGCAAAGTTCCGAATTTCCCTGGCTTTGCCAGTAGGAGCTGTAATTAATTGCGCCGATAACACTGGTAAGTCTTTCCATTCACAATTCGATTTCGCTTTTGTCGGCTTCCAAGTTCCATGTTGACAAAATAATGTGTGTTTAATTTTGTAAGTCACTATTAGGAACTGCTTACAAAAGGCGGTCAGCCCCCACACCATGTGGGCCACATGTAAGCAGATTTGAGTCAACTCAAGAGTGCAAGCCTCAAACACACCTGTTAAACATGTGTCCATTTGTTCTTAACCCCCCAAATTCCGTCTATTACTAAATGTAAAATAGAAATATTAGTCTGGACTGAAAAGTGGTAGTGGTAATTTCATAATTTGAAACACAATTAAGCCCACAATAAGGAAACATTGGTTGAGAATTTTCACTTTCGTAGAGGACATAAAGTCTTGACGTTTCGCTAGCTCATAGGGCTAGCATCTTCAGAACAAGTTGCTCCGGTTTCTGACACTATACCAAACTCTACAGTTATTAGGGAAGCTATGAATGACTAAGTGTTTTTCTCAACATGCACTTTTGTCTGTCTATAATTTTTTCCATGTGGTTGAAATGAAATGCCAAACACATACACAAGTACTAAACTACACTTTCAGTTCTGAAACCAATTTACTTAAATGTTGGGCAATTTTCTCGTTTAAGATCCCATTGGGTTCGAAGTTAAGCATATGCTAACCAGATTGTCCCTTTACCAACAATTTTTCTGGGATGTGTTTGTCTTGTCTTAACTAGGAAACCACATTTTTTTCTGACCAGCATCAATTCACCAAATTAAGTAATTCATATTTGTTTCAGGTGCCAAAAATTTATATGTAATCGCCGTTCAGGGAATTGGTGGTCGATTGAATCGACTACCAGCGGCTGGTTCAGGTGACATGATCGTAGCCACCGTGAAGAAGGGAAAGCCAGAACTGCGGAAAAAAGTTATGCCTGCAGTCGTTATCAGGCAGCGCAAGCCATTCCGCAGGAAGGATGGCGTTTTCATTTACTTCGAGGATAACGCTGGGGTGATAGTTAATGCAAAGGGCGAGATGAAAGGATCAGCTATCACAGGACCAGTCGCTAAAGAATGCGCAGATCTTTGGCCTAGGATAGCGTCAAATGCTAGTAGCATTGCTTAAGGCGCTTGTAAATGAAAAATTGTTACATGCAGTTATTTAAATTAATAAAAGCGGTAACTATTTTTTTGTCTAATTCTGACTGATTCTGTTTCCTTTAATTTGCTGAAGGCGCTTTTCACCAAGAGAGGCGACGAATGTGAAATATTTGATCATTGATTTTACAATTCGTGAGTTTCTGGTTTTTAGGCCGTAGTAAAATAGAATTTCTTCCTTTTTACGACGGCCTAAAAACCCAAAAAAACTCACCAGTTTCAAGGAATGGCCTCGAAAGACTAACTATTGATTTTACAGTTTGTTCGTGCGGAATTCCTGCAATGTGCGAATCTTTTACTGATTTAACTGCTGTAATCTCAGTAGGAAATTCTGATGATTAAAACAATCCTAGAAAAAGGTAATTGATCTGAAAATATTCTTACCAATTAAAAGTTTAAACTATTGAGACGAAATTGTATTTTATTCATTCCAATGTATTCCTGGGTTTCAGTCAATTTTATTGTTTATTATTTAAAATGTTACAAATACGTTTCGGTGTCTTTATCCACCATCATCAGTTTGTGTACTGTGTCACAAGTGACCAGTCAAATGTGAAGTTGGCAGCAACTATATACACAAACTGATGATGGTGCATAAAGACACCGAAACGTATTTGTAACATTTTAAATAATAATAAAATTGACTGAAACACAGGAATACATTGGAATGAATTAAAGTACAGTCAGGAAAATATACGAAATTGTATTTTATTGATGTAAAATTTTAAATTGCCCTGCAAGCAAACGCCCCGATGTTTATCTACCAACTGAGTGTTAAAATATTTTCAAATCCACAAATCACATCTTACGCTTATGTCTTATTAGAAATAATCGAACGATGTTCAATTTTTTTCGTAGTGGCCTTTGAGTAAGTTGTAAGTTCTGATTTAGGGAACAAACGATCATAATTTGCGCAAACACTCTGTATAACCAGTTTTTTCATAATACCAGAAAGTGCAATAATTTCTTCATCATAGTAATGGCTCAAATGCTTTCAATATTTCAAACTACTTTTTTATTCATTAATTTTTTTTGGACAATGAGCAAACTTCTTAAAATTAGCTTTTTCAAAAACTAAAAATTCAAAATTAATGCGAGTCTTCCGAACCGCACTTATTCGTTGGCTCGCATCTAGAGAACCGGTTGAGCTACGAAGTTCTAGTTTTCATTGCCAGATAGAGCTTTAAATTTAGTACGTTTTATACCAAACATCATTTCAGAAATGTTTCTGGTTTCCACTCAAATTGCGAAAATTTTGTCTTAAAATTTAAAGAAAATTTTAGGTGAATGCGAGTCTTTTGAACCGCTCTTATTTGTTGGCTCGTATTTAGAGAACCGGTTGAGCTGCGAAGCTCTGGTTTTCATTGCCAGATAGAGCGTTAAATTGTGTAGTCTTCTATAGCAAAAATCATTGAATTGTTTTTAGTTTTCACGTAAAATGCGAAAATTCAAGATTAATGCGAGTCCTCAAAGTTTTTGACCCGTATTTAGGGAATCGGCTTCTCTCGAAAAAAAACTAGTAATTTTGCAATTGAGTGCGGGATGATCTTAAACGAAAAAAATATTTTTTATGAAATTGACGAGTGTTCTTTTTTAAGTTTTATTAAGCATTTAAGCAAGTCCTGTAGATTAACTAGATATTCACATTTTACCCAAAAAATATGCAGTTTATTTTTCTTCTTTAACTGTAACGTTAACTTTTCTGAAGCACCTTTAAAGTTGTTGATTTAATTTTGGTCCACGTTTCAAAATGTATTTTATTTGTGCAGATAACATAATGACGGTACAAGAGTAAACTGATTCTATTTTTTTTAAAGACTAGTTTAAAAAAACCAACAGTCAAGTCCTTAAAGAAAAAATAAATACTTGCTTAACGTTTTCCAATATGTTTGCTTGCATTGATAAATCGAACAATACGTTTGTTATTTTTCAAATTTTTGTAATTTTTATTCATGTTTATTTGTTTTTTGTACATGTTTCTAAATTACTATTGAGAGAGATATGCTATTTCAAATTCAACTTTTGTATTACTTTATTACGGAATTTAGTTCCTTTTACAAATGGAATTATCTTTCATCAAAACGTAATAAGTTATCAAGTTATGGTATATTATAGAAGTATGTAAGTTGAAAGGCACAAATGTTTAATTTCTCCAGGCGAATTCTTCAGTTCAAGTAGATCAATCCCTGGACTCTAGTATGGGATTAATATTCTACCTTGTTCACCCCCCACAAACCACAAATGGAACAATAAAACACACAAAATGTATAAATAATGTATATACTTCGATGTTGTTACAGTTGGAGTTACAAATTTAAGTAAAGCGCCGTTAAGTATAAAATCGTTTCTCTCTTAACATTAGAGTGATGATCGAGAACCAGAGCTGCATTTTCCGATAGTGCATATTTACATTGTTAGTGATTAAACAATGCCGCTGTGATTCAAGATCTAAAATGCATTTGAAATGTGATCACATGGACAAACATTTTCAAATCCATTTGCGGTTAAAAGTACTGTTCATTTCAACCAAAGACCAAACCGGATTACTTTTGTCTTCTCTGGAACTGCTAAAGTTTAGCTACAGGAAGAAGTCGGGATTGATCTTAGGTTGATACATCCTTATGTTATATCATAAATATACCATCACCGAACCCTGTTAAATACCAGAGTATTATTGCAGAAAACTCCTGAAGTCTACTTAAGCTAATCAGTGGTAAGAAAATTGGTTTTTCATGTGGATTTTCTCTAAACAGCAACGTGACAATTTTCTTACCTAGAAATAACAGGAAACATTAAAATAGTTAGGTTGATATATGAGCACTTCGACTGGAAAGCCTTGGATGGCACTTTTCTATCTAAGGATGATTAGTATTTGCTAAAGTAATTTTGCAAACTTCATTGATCAAGAAAGAAGGTGGTTGATTTTTCGAATATGGCAAGTATGAAGTAAACGCCCTTATCAACACAAATGAAATAGGAGCAACACTATTTTCTTGACGATCTTCTAGCTGCTATGACTGTAAGCGGTGTTAGTGTATGGTCCACTGTAAATGGAACTTCCAGGATTCGACACAGTTTTCTTTCGTCGTCTCGCCAAAAGACACAAAATAGCGGCCACCACGCACAGCATGAGAATTAAACCGGCGATGCAAATTCCAATTGCAAAACTTCTTTGGGATATGCAGATTGCATCATCGGGATACTAAAAAAAAAATTGAATTATTCAGGATTCCAGAATATTTTCTAATCTGTTGATTTCCACTATCTGAGCAAACACTAGATAATTTAAAGCACCAGCGTGTAACAAAGAAAATCGCTTTGGAAGAAAACTTTAATAATAGAGTTAGAGATATTTTTTAAACTTAAATTAACTACTGTGTATATTTTCCTGACTGTATTTCAAGTTAATCCAAAAAAAAATTCCTGGGTTCCAGTCAATTTTTTTGTTTATTATTTAAAATGTCACAAATACGTTTCGGTGTCTTTCTCCACCATCATCAGTTTGTCTAAAATACACATTTACAGTCGTCATTAATTTAAATAAATTTTTTTATCAAAATTCACATATTAAAATACAAATCACACATATTAAAAAGTACATTAAAAACAATAGGTTTTCAGGTGATGAGTCAGGACAATCATGTCTGGGAAAAGACTAGAATCTATTGTTCAGAGATTCAAATTTAACTTACATGTATAGCTGTTTCTACCTTCACATTAGACTGGCTATTGAAATCCATACTTTGTTCGATATCGAGCGAGAGAATAAAGAAACTGTTCATATTTTGCTTTTTCTTTGCATTCTAGGAATATCAATTGCTCTGCAATTCTTCAATGTCAGGTGTTTATATTTCATTTACTTGGTCCAATCAGTGTATGCATGCGCTTATTTAATTAGAGTGTGAAATACAGAGCTAAGATTGTCTGTGTCTGATCTAAAATTAATTGCATTCTGATGTTTTTTAATCTGTATCATTTCATGGATTCTTCTCTTATTATAATTGTCTTCATTGATTAATATTTTTGTGTTATCAAAATCAAAAGTATGTAACTTTTGTTGTGCATGTTGTGCTAATGCTGTTCCATTTTCGTTAACCTTTCTTAAGCTATATTTATGTTCGTATATTCTTTTCTTTAAATATTGTCCTGTTTGACCTATGTATGTGTTGATTTCACCTTCTTTTTTCTTATTGAGATTATTTATGTTGTTCCATTTATTTGAATTGTAGATTTTATTTATTCTTCATTTTATAATTGGATCGAAGAATGATTTGGGATAGTTGTTCATTATAAGTATCTTTTTTATTTTTTCAAGAGTCTTTGTTCTATACTCATAATGTGCCAATTTAATCGCTCGATCAGTAAGACCTGTTACAACACTTTTTTATATTGTAGAGGTGCATATGATTGGTAATTCAAGTATCTACCAGACCATACATCCTCTGTGTACCAGTTTGTTTTTATTACCCCATTAACGTCATATATAACCGTCATATCCAAAAAATTTAATGATTTGTTTTTGCCTTCCTCAATGGTGAATTTAATGGTCTCATGGAATGCATTAAACTTATCTAGTGTGTATTGAACTTTTTGGTTTCGCAGGCACATTATGCAGTCATCTACGTATCTTTTAAAAAATCCACACTTAAAATTCAAATCAGGTATTAGATTTTCTTCCAGACTTTCCATTACAAGGTTTGCAATTGTTGCAGCTATGGGAGACCCCATAGCTACACCATATATTTGTGAATAGAAATTGCCCTCGTACTGGAAGTAAGTGGACTTAAGGCACAGCTCTACCGTCCCAATAAATTCATTTTCGGGTAATGAAGTGTGTTCCTTTATTTCAGACCATTTATTTCTTATGCACTGTATTGAGTAATCTACCGGGATGTTTGTGTATAACGATACCACATCAAGTGATATTAGGCGATGGTTCTCAGGTATTTTCTGTTTTTTTATAGATTCGCAGAAACTTCATGAGTCCCTAATGTGATATTGTGACCTTCCCAATATATTACTCAACACAGCTGACAGATATTTAGATAATTGGTAAGTTGGGTCATTTATGTTGCTAACTATCGGTCTCAATGGGTTAAAGAATTAACTATACTTTCGGTTAACTTAGTGTAGCAAAAATAAACAAAGATTTTCTTTAAGCAATTTTCCAGTTTTTTATTCGCTTTTGTTCAGTTGCAGCACCAATTTCCAATTAATACAGAAAAAAACCATCAAAGAAATGCATTGAGGATTCTTAAGCTGTTCGATGATGGGCAAGAAATTTATCTGCACGGTTCATTTGCTATAGTTTAACAAGAAATTCATGCAAACCGACATTTCAATGGTACAGTTACGTTTCTTTTTATACCATTCTGGGTACTGAAAACTTTACGTCATCGTGGTCATCCGGAGACAAATAGCTCGTCATCTTCAATGTTCGCATTTACCGTTAAGTAACAAATTCATAACTGAGATTCATTTTAAAGCATTGCTGTATAGCAACAGGAGCTTTAGTGATTATTGTACGTTGGTTGATTTTTCAATGTTCATTAGCTCTAACTGGATTTTCTTTATTGTATATGTGATATTATTTTCTGTACTTAAATTTAGTGAATTAGCATGAAACTCTTCTAAGAAATCGACAGTTTACTGTATGATTCGTACGAGGAGAAGAAAGGAAGTCACATTTTAAACCCTTTTACGATGAATACTAAGTAGGCACATTCATAGCGAAGGAAAGATGTTCAGTTAGAGTCGCCAACCGTAAAAACACAATGCATGCATTCAACAAGAACGCATCCGTTCATTCTTATTTAAAAATCATTATTTAATAGTAACGAATCACGTGTAATGAATATGAAATACGAGATGAGTAATTTCGTATCTTAGTGCCGTATGCATTTTTAATTTATTATAGTTGTTTGCGTGTGGAAAACCATTGAAATTAATATCTATCTATTCACTTGATTAATGCTCTATTATCATTATTGTTATTATATTTATCATTATCGTTATGTTATTATTAGCGTACGGTATTTACGCTTCTATGAATTTGTCGAAAGTAGTGAATTTTAAAACTCTGTGTGTACGAAAAAAACAATTTTATTACAACTTTTAATTCTATTTTACGAAAAATCTGTTTCCCCCTTTTCCCATTCTACATTCATTATCTTGTCTTTTAATTTTGTTACAATGAACCTCAGTATTAGATTTGCCTTAAATGCTGAAATATATTCATATAAACGTCTAGCTAATTGCTGTTATCGTTGTACGTTTTTATATACAAAACTGCAAGTTTTAAGCAAAAAAACGTTGATATAAATGTATAGATTTCGAACTTATCAGTTCTAATCGGCGGGATTGACCTGAAAATAACACTCCCGAAATCTGCACTTTATTTCGCCCTTGTTGATTGATTCCCGACGTTTCGAAAGCACGAGTGGATTGCAACTTCAGAGATGGTTTGCTCGGTGTTGCAACCACCTCTGAAGATCGTCGGGAAGAAATTCATACATGGGTAATATGAAGTGCACATTTCGGGAGTGTTATTTTCAGGCTAAACTCAGCTGGTAAAAGCTGATATGTTCGAAACCGGTGGTGGTAGTGCCTGATATAAGCCGGTCTCGAACTCTCGACTGCCCATAGTTTGCCATGTAGGTAACTATTATCAGAAGAAAGGTGTAAAAAAGCACCTTTAGTCCGAGCGAAATCTTATTTTCAACATCCATTTTTTAAATAAAAAATCAATCTTTTTATCGCAATTTTTTTTAAATCACTTTTTGTCCGATTGAAATCTTATTTTAAACATTTAATGTGTTGAATAAAAATCACTCTTTAGCATAAAAGTCGGTTTTTATAAACCGTATATATTCCGTTCGTATATGTCCGAATTTCCATCGTTTTTCGTTTTTGGAAAAATTGGTCTTTAGCGATTTTTTCCGATACCTGCTTTAAAAAAAATTCAAACGACGGAAATTTCTTATGGAGGAGCATGAAACGGAGAAAAAATATTGCACTTTTGTCTTAGTGAGACTTTTCGGCAAACATTTCCACAATTTAATATTTTTCGAGTCAAATTGAGTTCCAGTTTTGTCTAACTTTCAATTAAAACTGTTGAGTTTTGGAGAAAAATTCAACATTTTACCATAAATCTATTGTGGATAATGTCGTTTTTACGAATTTATTTATTTATTTGTATTTTTCATTAATTCATTAATAAGATAGGAAACGTTTACATCTCAATATCAAGGGTTTCATAAAACCAAACAAAGCAATTTACAGAATATAAATATAAATATATATAAAAAAAGTAAAAAGCTATAATGATTAATTCTATCAGAATTTTATGTATTTGCCTTTTTAGTCAAGTTTGATTTAACTCTCATTAGTATAACGCAACTTTCCAAATGGTGATCTGTTTTTGTTTTCAAAGAACAATCAATCATCGCAGTTTTTTTCTTTTACATAGACATACAGGCAATAATAAATGGCAAGTAAATAAATGTAGGAAAAAACAAATTTTCTAAATAAAAAAACGCCATGAAAGCTACGAACCTTTTCGCTGAAGACAGAGTCATCATCTTGGCCAGCTTTGGCGAGGTCGTTAGCTTCATTTACATAGAGGCCGCTGTATACTTCAATGGTAGCTGGGGTACCTTCCGAGTCAGCGTTTTCCGCTACTGCTTGACGTCGAGGTCGGGTTCCGTACGAACCTCCACAAACTGGAGGCTGAAAAATCAAAGACAAAACTTTTCTGAAAACCAATTCGAAAATCGCATCAGAAGAGACGAGAAGAAAACGCTGATAACATTAGAACGGAACCTTCCTCCAAGTTCACAAACACCTCAATGTATATCTACCTTCAAAGAAGCAATCTTTGAAAGAAGATTCTTCTTTGAAGAAGTAAGAAGAACCGATGAAGATCGTTTTAAATTGATCTGCAATGACGACTTTTAGTGATTTTTGAGTGTATGGAATAATTATTAATAAAAGTACCCAAAGTCTCATATACAGGGTGTATCAATATTGAATAATCTGCAAATGTTCTATGGTAAATTAGTACTGTGATCTGTTTGAATTGTTATACAGTGAGCCCCAGAGGTAATGTTTAAATTTATTTAAAAATCATCGGATTGTTTTTTGGAAAAAACGCTCGAACTAGTCAATTTTAATTTTTAAATGCGATTTTTTTTGCCAACTTTATTTATACAGGGTGGTCCAAAATTAAGTTACGACCATCAAGTTTATTTTTAAATGGGAGCACCTGCTTTTTATTAGAATCTTGAATGCTTTATTGAATTCTATCATTCTAATAATAGTATGATTCTATTTTTATTATTGGACCTACCAATAATAAAAAGCGACGATTTTTTCCAAATTTCTGTAGTCCTGCAAAGGACCGATTTATTTTAAGAAACAAAACATACAACGAACGTCGTAACTTGTTTTTGGAACACGCTGTATAAATAAATTAAAACAATTACAAATAAAAATTGATGGGTTCGAGGTTTTTTACAAAAAACACATCGCTGAATTTTAAATAAATGCAGACATTATTTCTCGGACTCACTGTATGTTTTAGAAGGATAATACTGATTAATTATTCACTAAATTAAAAGTTGAACTTAAAAGCAAATTTCAAGAAATTTCATGGCAAACTTAAGGTTGGGTTTCGAAATCACTTCTCTTTGGCAACGCTAATAATAACGAGAATCAGTTGTAACCCAAAGTTCCCAGTGTGATTCATTCATGATTAGAATTGATGAATCAGAATTTAAAAATGATTAAAAATGGTGAAATCAACTTGAGATTGATGGGCAGCAAAAGCAAGAAATGTGAGAATACTTATCCAGACTGAAACTGATGAGTTTTTCACGTTCACTCACTCACAGTAAAAGCCTGTCCCTTTCGACTTATCCATACTATTTCAAATTTGCCAAAAACCCCGGCTCTTTGTCCTTCTTTTTCCACAATCTTGCGATTCATCTGTTTGTTCCTGTTTGTATGTTTGAACTTTCGGCATTGTTGTTAATCCTTTCAAGTGCAAATCGATGCCCAAAGAAAGCACAAAACTTGCACCGTTATAATTTACAAAGGTCTTATAGACAAACAAAAAGAAGGATTGGCTTTGTGTTTGGATGGAAGTATTCATAAAGGAATGGGCCCGGCCTTACCTTTCGGGTCACAACTGGTTGGAGATGTGCACTCGCAGTCGACAAATTAACGAAAAAAATCCAAATCCGTTAGCCGAAGATCAGGGAGGTTAACCGAGCTATTTGTGCGCGTAAAAGGAGTGTTTTATCGACCAATCAAAGCTTGATTACGTTCATGAATATTGTCTTAGCAGCTTATTGAAAATATTCAATTATCACCAATCAAGGTAGTAGTAAGTAAGTAGTTGCTTACCTTAGTTTCACATCCGTTATTCGCTTTCAGGCATAGCTTGACGTTGCATTGATAGTAAACGGAGGCAATATAAGGAAACTTGTGCGCCTTAAAATGAACCTCTGCGCGATTATTGTCTTCGGAATACTTGAACATTCCCATTATCTCCTGATCGGTTGGGCAGCCTTCTGAGTCGATCAGCTTCTGTTCGCCCCAACCAAGACCGTCTGAAAAAAGTGAAAAACGTTTAGATAATTTTCCTGAGAAAAAGAAGAAAATGTTTTTGAACCTTAAGCAGAATGTTGATTTCAGTTTTAGTTTAAAGGAAAATAATCAGGAAGGCGACTTAGAATCGAATATTTCTTTAGATATACAGAGTGTCCCATTACACATTTTTAAAGCGGTTATAAATTAAATTGGTCGTTCAAAAATGTTCTGTGCGATTTTTGTTTAATTTTGAATAACTTAAAAGTTCATTAATTTTAATCGAGGAGCATTAAAAAAGCATCTTTTTCAAAAAAATTGCTTTTTTGATTGATAATTTTAATCGTTTTATCATTCTGTAAAAATTTTCATGCTTTTTGTTCTATATTGAGCTTAGATTTTGTTTGATTTGGAAAGATTCTCTTAAATTATTTTGATTTTATGCGAAACTGTTCTTGTTTTTTGTATACTAGAAATGGACAAGCTTTAAAACGTTTTTGTGATGAAACCTTTATAAAGAACAAGTTTTTCGACATCAGTTAATATATTATTAGATAAATTTATAATTGTTTCTGCCAGAAAGTTTTTTATATTCAAGATTTTTTATTGACTTTTTCTTAAAGCAATTTTTTAAATTTAGTGTTTTGAATTTGTTTTTGAATAATAAAATTTCTTTTATAGGTATTATTAACTGAACTATTTAAATGATTAAAGTCGAAAAAAGCGAATTTATTTCGTAAATTTTCTTTTATACGTAAATGACCTAAGGAGATTAATGAGAATGCAGTTGATCCAAGGGATATTAGGATCTTACCAAATCTATCCATCACCAAAAGAGGTGTTTTTCCACCTCCAAAATACAGTTCGACGGGATTACCAACTTATGTTCAAATACTTACCTATTATTCGTATAAAATATGATTTAATGTTGTTTTTTAAGTGTTTATAAAGATAAATCTACTTTGCTTAAGTTGCAGTAAACTTTTCTAGTTTTTTTAATACTAGATAAGTTCGTACCTTCAAGAGATTCACCGGAAAAATCATAATTTCATGCAAATGATAAAAATATGGCGATCGATTTTACTCCCCAAATTTTCATTTTTAATGGGACAAGTGCACAATGAGAAAAAATGTGTATAGTTTCTTTACAGTTGTATTCTGCGCTCTTTTATCAGCGGCAATATGTTGCCTTATGGTTGATGCTCGTGCAACAGGATCAGCAGAAGAATATTCTATTGCTGCATACTTCAATTTCAGCATTAATTTGTATTGTTCACAAATGAGGCTGCGCTTACCCTAGCTTACCTTATTATTTTTTTAAAGTGAACCACTGTATCCTGTATCTTCATTAAACTATTGCCCGATTTCAAAGAATTAATCAGGATAAATAATGGTTTTAGCTAGAATGTAGACTTTAGAAGTCTAAACCAGTTAGAATGGAAATGGCCAATCTGATGTTCAACTAATAATTTTTTTTGGAAAATTTGAAGGGTTTTTCTACTACCTTTAACTACACAGTCTGCCACTTGAATTCCGTAGAGGTCCTGAGAATCAATCGAAACGACTAGACTGAGAGGATCGCCGATTTTTACATTTTCTGCAACAAGATGATCGGATGGCTCGCCCGTGTAAATCTTCATGCTGCATCCGGGCATTGCTGCCATTGCTGTTACATGATCTTCCGGAGACGTTGTAGGACTGAAACGAAATAAAAAGCAATATTTTCGCTGTTATTTTAATGAGTTTTAATCGGCTCACTCCATTTTTAAGGCCTCATTATAAGCGGTGTTGTTTCTGGTCGTATACCGGCATCTGATGTGGAATCCTTTGCCTTGGTTGGTCACCAATTTCAAATGTGGCTGAACGACTATTGTATTGAAATATTCAATGCCGCCATCATCCTGAAACAATAAGACACACACTCAGTTTCCGAATAGTTAGTTGCCTTTGTTCTAGTAGTTTCTAGTTTATTTGCAATTTAGATTTTTCCTAAGTATAATGTGAGTAGTTGATGTCGTTTCAGTCCAGCTGAATACCATTCTCACTGGTCTATTCAACCGTTTTCCATCATAGGTATTTTTGCTGATGATCGTCAATCTCTCTTAATTTTTTTCATACGATGGAATCACTTTAGGTCATTTTTCATTTCATTTCAAGAGAAATCTGCTTTTTATAAACTGATTTAATCTTTAATTCATTGAAGTAGTTTCATTTCAATTACCCAGTTAGGTACTCTAGTTTTATAGATAGACAGAGGCCTATCGAATGACTTAATATATGAAATAGATCGATGCCTGAAAACATGCAAATTTCATAAAAACGTGACGAGTTAGGTCCTTATAGGAAGCTTAAATTGTATTCATCAGGTAATTAAATTTTGTATCTGCTCTTGGTATACAATACAGGGTGTTGCAGTTAATTTAAGCAAGGTATTTCCGTTCAAAACTTGCAATTGTTTGATCAAAAATTTGGGTCACCCTCTATGTGTCGATCTAATTTTTCATTAATTTGCCACTAAACTGCATATGAAATTCTAAATAAGTATTGAGAATTAAAGCTTTGGAATAAAGATCCTCATTTTTACAGAACATCAAATATCTCAGAAACCGTAAGCTAAAAGCAAGATAATCCTTTATAGATTGCACATTTATTTTCATCGTAGACACTAATAGCACAATAATAGGCAGGATATTCCATTTTAAAAATGCAACTTTGGGTTGAGTCTTTTAATTAGGACACTCACATTACAAAATAATTTTAATTTATACTCCCGGTAGGCCTCTACCTACTTATCCAGAAAATGATAATCTTTAAAAATCGACCAGTTCAGCCACAATCTTCCCTGTCGTATAACCTGAATAACCCTGTGCACATACATACAAAAATTGCCTGCTGGCGAAGAGTTAAACCACAAAAATCATCAACTGTGAAAGGAAACAAACAGTAACAAACAATTTCCAATTAAAACTTATTGTTTTCTCTGGCAAACTTGGAAAGTTACAGTGACTCGACATACGAGTTTAATTCGTTCCGTAACCTTGTTCGTATCTCAAAGCAATTTTCCCCATCGAAATTAATTGAAATTACATTAATCCGTTCCAGCTCCCAAGTGTTATTGAATAAGAGAAATGTATTTACAAGAAGAAACATTTATTTATAAATAACAAATACATATTATATAAAAACATAATAAAATTAAAAGTAAAGTGCTTACAGAAGCGCTTAATTTTCCTCATTGGTCTTCGCTTTGCTCATTTTCACCTGCAGATCGTTTAAAAAAACTGTCCAAAGGAGGTTTGTTTCTTCGGCCCTTTCAGGATGTTGCGGAAATGACTTAGGCAAGTTTCGTTGAACAACTCGGATGCACGACCAGCTGCAACTTTTTCGGGGTGATTTTTATCCACGAACTCTACAACTTTCTCTCGCATTCCCAATATATCCTTTATATCTCTTATAGATATAACCTCCTCCATCTCTGGCTCCTCTTCAAAACTAATTTTTCGTTGAACCACCCTATGCTGCTGCGAATGTATATCGTGTAACTCCTCGGTTGTCAGCTCCTGAGACTGTTCCTCGACGAGTTCGTTCACATCTCTCTCATCCACCTCCAGACCCATGGATTTTCCCAGAGAAACAATCTCCTCTACCACTGACACCTCGGGTTCCAATCCTTCGTAGGTCCTTTCAGCTACAGTCTCAGGCCACAGCTTCTTCCATGTCCTCGTTGTAACACCCAGCCAGGCCTGATCAATAATTCTTAGGCATATCACGATGTTAAAGTGGTCCTTCCAGAACTCTCGAAGGGTAAGGTTTATGTTCTCCGTCACCTCAAATGTGCTTGCTGTACAACTTCTTAAAATAGAAATCACCTGCTGATCCAGGGGCTGCAGGACACCACTCCTGGTGTTGGATGGTAGGTAGAGAACCTTTATAAACTTTAACTCTTCGAGTAAATCATCTTCGAGATTTGGTGGATGAGCAGGGGCATTGTCGAGGACGAGAAGGGCTTGCATGGGTAGGTTGTTTTCCTGTAGATATTTTTTTTCCGAAGGGATTTTCCGATTGTTATACTAGCAGAGGCTTGATTTAGCAGTCGCTACTCGTATTGGCGCAAAGAGCTAGAGTTAATATTCATGGGTTTGTGATCTGGCATCGTCTTCTCCTTTGCCGTTATGTAAGTCCTATTCAGCATCCTTCTCTGGAAAAGCCCTGTCTCGTCACAGTTGAAGACTTGCTGGGGGATGTATCCTTTAGCTTCTATCAGCTATCAATTCGGAAAACGTTTTGATGTAAACCTCAGCTGCCTTCACATCCGAACTTGCTGCCTCACTATGTGTGACGATGGAGCGGATGCCGGTTCTTTTCCTAAAGTTGTCAAACCAGCCCCGACTGGCGTTAAACGAGTCTTCCGATTCCTCGTTTGTGGAATTGTGTGGGATCTGCTTCAGCAATCACCGTTAATCGCTCGTGCCTTCTCACATATGATGCTTTGTGTTAAGGTTCCTCCTTGAAGCTGCTTCTCTGTCACCCACACCATCAGTCTCCATATTTTCATGGAGAGAGGTCCGGAGCTTAGAAATTATTGTAACGCCCTTAGCTGGGGATATACCCTTTATCAACTCCTTCTGTTTAAGCACAGTACATATCATTGATGTGCTATTCCCGTACATCCTGGCCAAATCAATTACTCGCACACCTTGCTCATGTTTCCTATGATTTAAGGCTTTAATTCAATAGACATCATCTTCTTCTTCGGAGCCATGGTTTTAAAATTAAATGTGATAATGTTTTGTAAATGTACAAAAAGCAAAACACGCGAACTGAACTTATCAAAAATGCCTCGAAAACGAGGGAAACAAACACAGAGTGAGTGAACTAATCTGAGGTGGGAGAAACTGTTAGACTGTAGTGTGCGATTCCTAGTATTTCAAATCTTGCTCTCATGTCAAAGCAAAATCTATCGCTCGCTCGGCGTCTCGTATCTCAAAATACTCGTATATCGAGGTACCGCTATATTTTAAGCAAAAATGAAATATTCAGTATCTTCAAAGCCGTCAAAGGATAGTAGGTACTAGTAGTAAAAAAATTCGGTAACAACGAGAGAAAAGAATCAGTTTCAGACAAATTACTGACACTAAACTGGCTCGTAAGTGAATGTTACGAATTCGATGTGATTTTTTAATTATTTCTAAAGAAATCGCTGACTAGTTGTGTTGATTTCTTACGAAAACATTTCCTACTAGTTGCTGATATACTTAAGCATGGACTCCAGCCTATTATTTCAATCGTAGGGGTGCCTGAGATTAACACATCTCCAAATCTATCATCCGACTGCTCCGACTAAGTTTTTTCAGTTTATTAGCTGATCAACTCTTCATATTATTGGCCAAGATTCGGTCAGATTTTTGCTAAAACCTGTCTTTTTCTAAACAATCTGTTACTTTAATTCCACATCATCTCGCATGCGACTTTGAGCAAACCAGTCATTTCCATACCTGTTTGGCAAAAAGTATTAAAACGAACCTTGTCGTTATATTTTTCGAACATCTGCCTTCTAACCTTTTATAATTGTTACGTGCATAAAATTTAGTTGCTCCGAGGCTTTATTGGAACTTGAGGAATTCGCAACAGATCCAGTTAGATATGAATATTCAGCATGTGTGTCAGCAATTGATTTTCGAGCAATAAAACATAAGTACAAGTATTCTGATATGATAAAGATGCACGCAAGAGTAGGATCTCAAACCATTTTGCAGATAAATGATAATCATAAATCTGCATGCAATTGGTGCTTAGAGATTCCCACATAATTCCACTGATTAGCTTAATTTTTCCCGATTAGAACCGTTAAGGCCGATAGAGAAAAATAAGCAAAGTTCCCACATTAGGAATGTATTAGCAATTAGGAGCTAAAGGAAGTATACGGTTATAATAGCCATAACTAAGACTAGGTATCTATACTTATAGGTTCGGTTCGAGTAGAACAGCAGTATAATCGTTAAAGTAATGAATCAGGCACAAGTGGAGCCCGTATATGTTTTCAATATACTACGAATAATCCCAATAATTTTCTTTACGTATAATAACGGGAAAACGGGCGAATGTAGGAGAAGTAGATGAAGTTTGTGTCTAATCAGCGAGTTTATTTATTTGTACTTTAAGGTGATAAATAAAATAAAGCTAAACAGTTATTTCGGGTTTACCTAATTTTTGATGATGGATAGATTTTCAGTTTGAGCGAATCCACTCAATATAAGTATTTCTTAAAAACAATGTTGTTTCTGAGACACAATTGAGAGAAAATATCCAACCTAAATAAAGTCATTTTTTAATTTATTTCTTCACAGTCACCCATAAAACCCCCGGATTTAACTACCCGATGGAAGTGAGGAATCTGGTTAAAAATAAAAGGTGACTTTGACGAAATTGGCAAGCAACCAAAAATCCTGCGATAAAAACCAAGTTAAACTCCGAATCTCAAAAATTTAAAGACTAAGATTCAGTAGCTAAAAGAAAATTCTGCAAACTCGTTCTTAGAAAAGCTGACAGCGGATAAAAGTGTAAATTACTCTCTGTGGAAAACTAAGAAAAAACTGTGAAGGAAAATCACTCCGGTACCACCAATCCTGAAAGGAGACAACGAATATGCCAAACTAATCAGGAAGAAGCTGATACTTTCGCTACTCACCTGCAAAATATCTTCAATCCGAATGAAGCGGCAATGGATTCAAATGAGTGTCCTCCACAAATAGAAAATAATTGGCCCAAAACAATCCAAAAAGTTACCTTAAAAGAGCTCAAACGAGAGCTGAAATTCAACCTCAATCCGAAAAAATCGCCAGGGTACCATATCATCACTGGACTAGTGTTAAAGAAGCTACCTACGAAAGGACTAAAAATTGTGCTACTGTTGGTCATCGCAACATTTAGGCTGATGCATGTCCCGGCTCATTGAAAAATCGCAATGATAACGATTTTAAAACCTGGAAAAAAAAGCTACAGAAATGAAATGCTGCAGACCGATTTCCTTGCTGCCTATCATGTCAAAACTGTTAGAAAAAATATTCCTCAAACGATTGAAACCCATTATCGAAGAAAAGAATCTACTACCGAATCACCAGTTAGGATTTAGGCAGAGACATTTAACAATAGAACAAGTTCATCGTCTGATCGTTATCATAGGGAAAGCTCTGGAAGGAGAAGAGGTGTGTTGAGTGATCTTTCTGGATGTATCGCAAGCATTCGATAAAGTCTGGCATGAAGGCTTACTCTGCAAACTTAACAAATTCTTGCCAGTGCAATTCGTCAACTTGTTAAAATATTATATAACAGACAGAATGTTCCGCGTGAATCACGAATCAGAGTATGCGGACTTCAAAGATATTTGAGCTGGAGTACCTTAAGGGTACTGGGCCCAATCCTATATCTTCTGTTCACTAGTGACCTACCGCAAACCACAAACGTCGTAACGGCAACATTCGCGGATGACACGGCTAAAACTGATGAAGAATCTTCGTTGCTTCTACAAAGATCCAATGACTTGGTTGAAAATTGGACGAAGAGATGGCGGATAAAACTCAACGATCAGAAGGCAGTACATGTGAACTACACCAGCAAAAGAATTTCGAATTCAAAGAGGTTAACAAAAAATGGAACTATAATCCCTTACGAAAACACAGCAAAATATCTTGGCATGAACCTTGACGCAAAGGCTAAATGGGTCGAGCACACCAAAATCAAACTTGCAGAGATGCAGATCCGCTTCAGACAGCTCTACTGGATACTTGGTCGAAAATCAGGGAGTTCCATCTCCAGCAAGCTATTAGTTTACAAGCAAATTCTTAAACCTATTTGGATGTATGTGCTAGCCGTTGTCTTATTTTGAAAATACAACGATTTCAGAACAAAGTACTACTATTGCAAACGCTCCTTGGTACGTCCGCGACAGCGACCTTCATCATGACCTTGGTGCACCTCTGGTTGAAGAGGTCATAAAACATATTGCAACAAAACACAGAAATCGTCTCATACAGCACGAAAAGCCAGAAGCACTGAAATTACTTGACAACAGCCAGATTTCAAGACGCCTCAAAAGGACCAAGCCCTTTGAACTCGTCGCATGACAGGGCTAACGAGAAAGCTCCATAACTCACCCCTCGGTTAACTCATCAACACCATGACGAAGTGCAAAGTAAATGAATGGATTCTTTATAAATTAATTATGTAAACATTATCAGATGTAAATCAATGGTTGGTCAGCAATGACCAGTTTTAATAAAACTTTACAAAAAAATTTCTTCCGCCGTTTTTTATTTCTTACGCCGTCTTCATATACTTTCTCCTGTTTCCTTTCGTTTTTATCGCACTCATTTTTCATAATTAAAGAGAACTTAATTTGAGCTGGTGTTTACTGACTGTATATATTCCTTGATTTAAACCCTCGTTTGTCAAGGGAAAACCGCAAAGCCTGAGTTATTTTCATATTTTTTGTGTGATTCTGATGAATCTCAAGCCACTGGAATGTTTATTTAATTTTTAATTACTCCTGAAACTTTATTTATACTGTTTCCAAGCCGTTCCTTTATAAAACCAAAAAATTGGGTTTGCTCCTTTCCGCTTAAAACCTATAGGTTTTACTTGATTTAACGATTAAATTAAATACAAATCTTCAAAAAAAATTATGCAGTCCAATTAAAGTAGGTATTTTTTAATATCAAAACGCCAATATAACACAAAATATTTGGCATTCGAGTTGTAATAAATAACAAAAAACTACCAGCAAAGTGCAAATCACGAAATAAAAGTAGACCAGTAGAACAACCTACCGACTCACGCTACAACTGAATTATTATTTAATCTGGGCCACACGATCCTGCACTGTGCGCTCCTTTAAACACCCGCGCCACACACCGCTTTCCCCTTATCCTGCTAAAGCAAAGCCGTGCTTTGAGTGGATATTTCCTTGCATTTAGCCTGCGCTATTGAGTACCAGGATAGTATCGGTTGTTTGTCGGTATCGCATTTTCATGCGACTTTCTAGTTTATTTTAAAAACTAAATTAAATAAATTAATTAACTAAATTAAAAACTAATAAAATTTTTTAAAATTTTTATCATAATACAGAGAGTGTGCGAGATTTCGTTTTAGTCTATCGCTGAATTGTTCGCAATTATTAACTGTGTATTGTGAATTTTTAAATATTTATATGAAGAAATGATAAAATAAAAATGATGTAAGAAGAGAAAATAGTTCGAAACGTAAATTTAATAGCGACATTTAGGGTCCTGGGAAACTTTTGCTCTGACATAGACAAAAACTTGTTTTTGTACCCCAAATTTTGATATCGGTGCTATTGAAACTTTTCTGCTTCAGAAAATGAAATGTCTTTTTATTAAGATCACTCATCACACATTGCGAATTTAGTCAAAAACCTTTAGTCTTAAGAGCATTGTCTGTCATCAAAACTGCGTAACTTTTGTTCATTACAACAACCAGTTAAGCTCTGATTGAAACCTGATTGGTATCAGATATACTTCTTTCATAATTAACTAAGTCCGGTTTTGACTAAATTCGAAATGGGGACCAACCCATGTTATTTAACTTGAACTGGTCGCAAATTGCCATTCACTTCTGAAGTGAGGGAATGTAAAGAAATTTCATTAATATTTCCACACTCTTAATTCTCTAAGGTCTATTTAAAAAGCTATAAGCTAATATTAATGTTTTTACACACTTTGGATATAACAATAGGCTTATTCATTGGCTGGATGCTTATGAAATTCTGTTAATAGGAGAGAATGAAGAAAATGCGATGCAAATATCACCGAAGCAAATTTTACTTTACTAATATATCCAACAAAACAGTTATAAATACATATAATTGGAGTCTAATTTGAAACCTTCTTCCCATTAACTCAGCTGGAAATGGAAAAAAATCACTCCACCATATAGATGACCTTTAGAAGCAACATCTCATCATCCGAGACATTAATGCCTAGTTTAATGAGCCAACAAGGAAGCCATTATAGGTACATACAATGTATGATAACATTAATTATCGTTTACCAAACACATCATTCTTTAGGTGTAAAAATACCAAAAACCTTATGATCGATTTGCACGTTTCTGACGACCTTCAATGATTGTTCGAAAGTTAAATTGTCTGATAAATAAAATCAGCAAAATCCATCGACGTTTTGTCGTCTCCCTTCCCACATACGAGACACAATTTTGCGGCTTGGTTGAATGCTCTTTGTTCAAGTTTCCTTTTTGGAAAGGACACTTGAGGTTTTTACGCTTTGAGTGGGCCTGTAAACCCACCAAGTAGGAAATCGAATGAACTGACTTCAATTTTTCGCAATCAATTTTTACATGTTGTACATAAGTGGAGAAACGTAGATGAATATGGAGAAATAGATGATAAAGTTGAGGGCGAAATGTTGATTGGGATTTTGCTGGTTCTCATAGGGAAAGGCAAAGGAAATAACATTGTCCCAAATGACTATTTGAAGCACAAAAGTGTGCAGATGATGATCTTTCCTTATGTTTTCCGCACTGTTCGTGCAGCAGATGAGTATCGATGTCGATTTTTTTATCGAATAATCAAGCATTTCAAAGTGTTTTTGGACGTTTCCAAGTGCAATTTCAGAAAAACACCATGAGTTCGGTTTGGAGCATGAAGAAGATATTCCGGATGTTGTAGACAATTACCCAAAGATGTATCTCAATCTGATTTCCAATCTAATCTAATTCTACAAACAAGGTTTGGAGGACCAATACGAAATCTCCCAAAAGGCGATTTTCCTTTAAGTGTGGAATTTCGGCAAAGAAATCGTGAATCAGACGATTTTAGCTCACTTTACTACAGACGGAATTAAAAATTGTGTAATATGATAATATCATCATCGATATCATCGATCAATCAATAATCATCGAGACATCAATAATCATCGATAATTGGAGAAAAATTTTCAAGCTACGCAAAACACAACTTTCATCCTTAATTCTGCATTAACCTATGGTCTGGAAGTTTGAATGTTTATTGTTCAGCCTCTTTAATCGAGATGGTTATTTACCTTTTATATAAGATCATTAATTAGAAATATTGAACGAAGTTTGTTTGGATATTCCGCCTCACTTTTGCCCACCGAGATCACCAGATTTCAGTCTTCTAGATTTTTGTCTCTGGGAATGGATGAAGTCGAGTTTTGGGCGAAGCATCGTTTGATGAAGGTACAAAAAAGTGTATTGAAAATATTATCCCCCAGATAATATTTTCCAAAAATTATGATAAATTAATGCCACACACAATAAACAAACCGTTTATAATTATTTGTTTTGTTAGTTTTGCATTTTTTTGCTAGGTTTTAAGTCAAAATCAATGAAATTATCTCCGAACCAAACAAAACTCGTCATCTTCCTACATTAAAAATAAGCGGCGTATAAGGCAGGGTCTACCTAAGCCTTACTGACGAGTCCAATAGGTAGACCCGGGACGAAACGCAGGGCTCATCACATAACACCATAATTAGTGACAATAAAATTGACTGAAAACCCAGGAATACATTGGAATGAATTAAAAATAAGGATTATTATGCCAACTAAAAACGAACAAACGAAAGATGTTATTAACTTTTATATATTTAAGACGCTTTAATGTATGGGCCTTAATAAACAAATGAGTAAGACATGGTTGTTTTCGCTACACAAGGTTTATTTGCTATTTGCACTCGGAAACATAAAACTAATAATCCTTTGTTAATTAAGGCCATGGTAATCGTGTCTTATGACCTAAGCCTTTAAAGTAGCTAAGGCTTTTGACGTAAAACCACATCATGTTTTAAAATAGCTGAAGGGCAAAAGAGCTTCATAAAATTTAGGTAGCTTGTAATAGTTTAACTAACTTTAACTTGCATATTGTTTAATTTTGTGATTTTAATGCTACTATAATCTGCTGTTTTGGTTCTTTTAACTTGATTTGCATGTTTGTTGTCTGTACAGGGTGGACCAATTGCCAGCAAACACAAGTGGTCCGTGGGACGTCCTATTTTGATCCCCGTTATCCCGCATGGGATGATCCTTGGTAGGATATCCCTAGGCCGTCCCTTGTATGGCACAAATATCTCATGCAGATCCTATGCGAGTCGTCTCACAAACGTTATATTTTTTGCTCCCAGGGACATAATGAACAGGACGTATATGTAGTAATAGTAAATAGCACGCTCGAAAAAAGTTATACACTTTATTACACACTTAATAAAAGTATGTATATACCATAAAACCGAAATATAAAAAATGGAATTTTTTATATTTTAAAAATAAGTTTAGTTTGTAATACGTAAAAGTTTTTTGTTTGTTTTGAAGTATAGGTTATTGGTTCAGTATCTTGTTTCTTTTAAATTGCTTCCACCCCAAATTTTCCAATAATTTGACGGTTGACTATTAACCTAAGAACGTGTCATAGATGTTCTCTAAACAATCCGTCTATAATCCCAGTGATGTCCCAAACAACCTTTACAGGATCATCCCATACATGGCCTGAACAGTCCCAAAAGTATGTCCCATGGACGTCTCACGTAAGTATGGGGACGTAGCAGGACATCCGAGGGACCTAGGCCTCGCCTAGCCACTATGGACAGGGTGGGTCAAATTGGACACTTTTAAATGGAAACTCCTATTTCTATACCAGATAGACAAAAACTGATGTCGGTGTCTGAACCTCGATTTTTATGACAAAATAAATGACGAAAACCGTATGTCAATATCTCTAACAGTTTTAGAGATACAGGATCTTTCCAGAAATATGCACTTTGGCTCTCTAACTATTTCCTGTGATTTTTTAACTTTCTTTGGGAACATTTCCAAAGCACTTTTTCACGAAGTATTCTATAATGTAAGGAAATATTTTCCAAGTTAATTTAGTAAAAAAAAAGATATTTTTAAATGGGACACACGGTCTATCTTGTTACATTGAACTTACGCTTGAAAGTACCTTTCTAAAAATATAGCACATTCTATGTTTTGCTTAAGCATTCTATGAAATATAGAGATTTAAAGTTAAAGTCTGGTCTAGAGTGTGCAGGAAATTAAAGAATTAGATTTTTCAATCTCCCCCAAAGGTAAAAGTCCATGGGTGTTAAGTCCGGTGACCTTGCCGGCCAGAGAATAGCACATTTTTAACTATTGGAGCGTTATGGGGTGGTGCCCCGTCTTGCTGGAAAATATGTTCTCCCGTTCTGTAAGCGGCAGTTTAACAACAAAGGGTTCTACCTGTTGTCTTAAAATATCTAAATACGTTTGTGATGTTGGAATGCCATCAAAAACCAATGGACCGAAAAGCCTACCTCTGAAAACACCTGCCCACACACTACATTATTGGATACTACGTGAAACAGTGCTTTGGAAATGTTTCCGTAGAAAGTTTAAAAAAAGCACAGAAAAAGAGTTAGAGAGCCTTTCCCAAAGTGTAGATTTCTGGAAAAGACCCTGTATCTCTGAAACGGGTAAAGATGTTGACATACGGTTTTTGTCATTAACTTTCTCATAAAAATCGAGGCTCAGACACCGACGTCAGTTTTCGTGCATGTGCTATAGAAATAGGAGTTTCCATTCAAAAGTGTCCAATTTCGCCCACTCTGCACACTTAGATCTCTCCGGTTTTTGCAACAAAAAATTGTTTGCAACTGTTGAAGTATTCTTATGAAATAACTTTCGTACTTGATTATAAATTAGTAATATGTAAAAACGAGACAAATGACGATGAAGTTCCTAATAAATACCATGTAATAAAATAGTCAAAAATCATCTAAAATATAGTAGTTAGATACTGATCTTATAAAAATTCGCATGTACACATATGACTTTTAAATTATTGTGTAATTCGCTTAAAATAAATTTGGTAACCATCGTTTGGGTGATTGCAAAAAAGCTAGCGAATTAATTGTGTTGGTAACCTTAATCTATCAAGTTAGAATAATTGCAAGAATTCGTCCAACATGAAGAGTAAAGGCTATATATATAAGCAACATGAGGAGCACGATACTATCAATAACACAGCAAAAGACATATTTTTAGAATAATGATATTGATAAGTGTAAGGTAGATTTACGAATAAGTTAGCTAGCACGATAATAAGAAGAGAACACAAATAAAATAAATGAACATAGAAGAAGGCTCAAATTAATACCATTTTAGAACACGTTATTCATACTCCCCCGATTAATTTATAGAAAAATATAAAAAAATTTTAAAGGCTTAAAGGAAATGAAAAACGTTATTTTATTGCAGAGGCAAACATGGACACAACGCTCAACTTTGGACACTATACAACACGTACCAAATTGTTTTTGAAGTATGTTAATTAATATAACATTTTTGTTTTTAAAGAAAGTGAATTTTGTTTCTGGGGACTATTGAATCCCTGACTCACCCCGTATGTTATAGATAGTTGTTGAAAAAATATTAGGTGAATTAGCTTAGAAGCACAGAAAAATTCCTGGCTAAGTCATCTTAATATGAAGCTAGGAAAAAATCGTTTATGTGGAAGAAGGTGTGTTTGCATGAATTGTTACCATCAAGGTTTCATGTGGGAGTGAGCAAAGGTTAATGTCAAATTGTTCTTTCTGAGCTTGAAAGCTCATTCCGATAAATATCGCAAACATGTTTCCCATTTGTCTTTCTCTTTGCCAACTTTTAAGCACGAAATAAGTGAAAATAATCTCGTCCAACTAAGTAGCTAATGTGGTATATAAAGTGATGTTCATCGCCTACATGCATATTGCAAAATACAAGGTGACATAATGCGTCACCTTTTTAATTCTAATCGAATAGGTGTTTACCACTTTCGATTTTGTGCAATTTTCAACTTTGCAAGGAAATGGAATGTCAATTAGTATGATATGTGGATTATTAATTCTATTTAGAATATGGGCAATGATAAATATTTTTTTGCGTGTGTTGAAGATTTCACTTATTCATCGATTCTCTCACAAGAGAATATAAAAAAACATTTAGACGCCTTTGTCTCAAGTGAAAAAACTCAAGTGATTCCTCGTGTTAAAATTTTTCATTTTTTTTAAAAAGTAATTAAATGAATAAAAAAAAATTTTAGTGAAAATGTTTGCTCGATGTTAATGCTGTGTCCATATCATAAATTTTTAGTTGATTATGCTGAAATGAACACAATTATACTTTATGGTCTTCAGTAACAAAATTCGACATTTTTGCATCTTTTTTTTGTTTTTCTGCAAAACCTGTTTAGTTGAAAATTTCTAACTCAAAAATATTTCAGAATAGACTTATACTCTTATACGATCTTTTAAATTACGATTTTAAATCACGATTTTTTAAATTATCAACAGTATTTCAGATACTGAATTCCATCCAGACAACTCGCTTGATCAGTCAGTTCTTTATTAACATAAAGTTTCTTCAAGCGTTTTCTAAACAAAAAAAGCCAGCCAACAAATGACTGTGTTTAGACGTTTTCCTGATCCATCTTGCCTGGAACTGGAAGAACGCCGTTGTATAATAATAAGGCATTGCCTCTTCACAACGTGTGCACGAAGAATTTCTCGACTATCAGACAGCCGGATCTTCGGAGCGTGAGCGTCCTTCCATTTTAAAAAGAAACCTCGAAGAATTTTGAAGCAAGTTATGTTGCAAAACCGGTCTGAACTTCGGTGCAATGTTCCCCTGTGTTCTTGAATCTGATACCGAAAGGTCTTATACGATTGTTCCGATTATGGCCGACCGAGTGGCATGAGTATAACTCTGCATGTTCTTAAATCTGCAAATTATGCAACAATTATAATTAAACACGCATTTTTTCTTAGTTAAGTGTTTCTTTTCTTTATTATTAAAGGATGTATGTAGTCGAGGCAATAATTATACAAGTTCATTTTTATTTGTATTTTTTTATATATCTATAATTAATTGTTTCTTTGATTCTAGCTGGCAGAGACCAAATATATGCCTTCACACATCTGTAATGGGGCTCTTTTTTGCAAAAAACAGTATTATGCATATGAAAATGTAGGTTAGCTCTGCGTCTGATCACCTTTGTTACATTGAGATCATACAGTGTGATTAGTAAGGAATAAGTTGTGATGAGTCTTGCTGATTTATGTCCGTCTAGAAAAATATCAGAACTTTGAATAAAAAGCTGTTATTTGACCAACAAGCAGTAAAAAGTCTCCGACTGCCTCACCTTCAATTTGCTTAAAATAACCATCGGTGAAACTTAATATTTGCTAATCAATAAAGCAATATCAATATTTGAGTTTTTTTAAACACAAGGTTTCACTCACATGTTTGTCTTTTCTTCGGTTGATGAACAAGAACACATTCTAAATATTGTTTAACATTATTTGCCATATTTCCAACGTTTACGCTGATTCTGTTATTGTTTCTCTTTATACCATAGGTAATTTTTTTTAAACTAAAAGGAAATGGTGTAAAGCATGGGCGCTAAATAGGAATTTTTTGTCTTATGCGAATTTAATAGCTGAATTACTGAACAACATTATCCGTTAATCCAACCAATTATTTAAATCAAGAAAAAGTTTGATAATATGTGGAATACAACGGTAATATTAGAAAATAAATATAGTAGTAGTATACATCTTTATTTCTAAAAAAGGTTATCGACCTATCGGTCTTTCTGCCCTTGTTTAATACATGTAGTCTTAATCTAAATAAAAAAGAAATATGAAAATTCTCTTATTCTAGGTTAACAATATTATTAAATAAAATTCCAATGACAAGAAAAAATTATTTTATTGTCCACTAGTCAGTTGCGTTTGTAAGTGTTCGAGTAGCGTTGATGTAGGGAAACGGAAGCGGGATTGTCTGGTTGGTCTTGTAAGACAAAGGGGATTCAGAATGGTCCAGTTGTAGGGGTTGTTTGTCCATTTTGTCTGTAGATGTATGAGTCTTTCCGAGATCTTTGTCATGTTTGTGCGTTCGTATAGTAGTTGGGTGGGGGGGTTGTGTAGTGGGTTTTGGGGGTGTCTTATTCGTGTTATTAGTCTTAGTGCAATTTGTTCTGTTGTTTGTGTATAACGTTTTGTCCTTTCTGTTCCGTTGGTCATGAGTATATGTCCAAAGTCTAGCAAGGGTCTACAAATAGCTTTATATATTTTGGTGGCGGTGTTTGTGCTAATTCCTCTGTCTTTGTAGATTAGTGATCGGAAGTGTTTTGTTCTCTTTATTGTTTCTGCCCTGATGTTTCGTATGTGTTTGGTGAATTTAAGTTTGTGGTCAATTGTGATTCCAAGGTATTTTACGTCGTTTTTTGGTTGTGTCGTTTGGCCGTCTGCAGTTATTGTAGGAGAGTCAGTGTTGAGTCTGTGGTTTGTGAGCAGAAGTTGGTTTTTTGACGCGTTTGGTGTTAGGCTCCATTTATAAAACCATGTCATTGTGTTGTTTGTTAGTGTTTGGAGTCTTTGAGCTGCTCTCTCAATAGTTTTGTCATGTACAATAAGTGCCGTGTCGTCTGCGTATTGTAATATGTATGCCGATCTGTCGATTTGATTTTTGTCTGGTAAGTTGTAATTGTATATGCCATGGCAGTATATATTGTAGAGAAACGGTGAGAGCGGGGATCCTTGAGGGAGCCCTTGTTCAGGGGAAAAAGAAATGAAGAAGTGTTTTGTCAATTCGTACTTGTAGTTGTCTGTTTTCTAGTAAGTTCTTTATGGTGTGTAGTAGATATGTTGGTGTGTGTAGTTTGTATAGTAAGCCTCTATGCCAGACACTATCAAAAGCCTTGTTAATGTCCATAAACAGGCAAGCTGTCTTTCTGTCAGTTAGGTGGGTAGTTTGTATATTGTTGGCCAAAATAAAGAGCGGATGAACAGTCGAGTGATGCTGTTTGAAACCAAATTGGTAGGTAGGTATATATTTTCCAATCACTTTTTCAAGCCGCTGCTTCATTATGTATTCAAAAATTTTGCTTAGTACTGGAAGTAGTGTAATTGGTCTGTAGTTGCTCGGTAAATAAATATATTAAAGTGATAATGTAATAAAGGGAATCTCGCACGTGGTACCAATATTTCATTCAACACCCATAAACCTGGCATGAACATCGTTTACACACTCAAGCCAACGCTCTGATCTGAAGGGGATTTTCGTCAGGATATATTTTACTCAACCCAAATTTTTTGGCTTGCGCATACTTCAAACCAGCGTTTACACACAACGATTTGCTTGTGCGATCGGGCTTGTGGAAGCCAGTTTGTGCAAATGGCTTGAGCGTGTAAACGGCTCTTTAGGCTTTTGCGACCCCATCAATCGTTGCCTAAACACGCATAAAACTTAGAAATGAACGCCTTTAATTTGGCCGAATTTCACTCAAATCCAGGCCAGTGTGGATTTTTTATCGATTTTTCAAACTTAAGTCTGAAAAGTGCGGACCTCGAATCAAGCAACCAGACAGGAAAAAAATTCTAATTTTGAAAACTGTGGAAATTTAGATTTGCAATTTATATAAACCATTAATAGGTCGTAAAGCAATAAGAGTACCGAATTTTACCCAAATTGAGGCCTGCGTGAATTTTTGATCAAGTCTCAAAGAGCCCCAAAAGTGCGATTCTCGAAGTAAGCAACCAGTGGGGGAAAAAATATAACTTCAAAAAAAGTACAAATCCGGAGCTGCAAATCCTACAATCGGTCGAAAAGTATTTAAGCTTCAACCGCGACGAACTGCACGCAAATTCAGTAGCGCGTTGATTTTTAATCGGCTTTGAAACTTGAGTCTGAAAAGTGCGATTATCAAAGGAAGACGGAAAAACATTATAATTTCAAAAGTTGTAGAAATTTCGATCTGAAATTTTTAAAATCCATTATTAAGTCATAAAGTCCATTATTAAGTCATTAAGCTTCAAGAGTCCCAAATTTAACCCAAATTCAAAGTTGCATCAATTTTTGATCAAGTCTGAAAGTTGAGCCTGAAATGTGCGATTCTCGAAGTAAGAAACCAGAGGGTAAAAAAAAACAATTTCAAAAAAAGTACAATCCCGGACCTGCAAACCCTACAAACAGTTGATAAGTCTTCAAGCTTCAACAGCACCGAACTTCACGCAAACTTAGTATTGCGATGATTTTAAATCGGCTTTCAAACTTAAGTCTGAAAACTGCGATTCTCAAAGCAAGCAGTCAGTCGGAAAAGAAATTGTAATTTTAAAAACTGTAGAATTTTCGATCTGTAATTTTTACAAACCATTATACAGTCATAAAGCTACACGAGTACAGAATTTTACATAAATTGAATTATTAGTAAATTTTCGATCAAGTCTCAAAGTTGAGCCTCAAAAGTGCGATTCTCGAAGTAAGCAACCAGTGGGTACAAAAAAATAATTTAAAAAAAGTACAAATCCGGACCTGCAAACCCTACGAACAGTTAAGAAGTCTTCAAGCTTCAACAGCACCGAACTTCACGCAAACTTAGTATTGCGATGATTTTAAATCGGCTTTCAAACTTAAGTCTGAAAATTGCGATTCTCAAAGCAAGCAACGAGACGGGAAAAAATTATAATTTAAAAAACTGTATAAATTTCGACCTGTAATTTTTACAAACCATTAATAGATCGTGAAGATAGTTGAGTACCAAATTTTACCCAAATTCAGGCATGCGATGCGTGAATTTTTGATCAAGTCTGAAAGTTGAGCCCCAAAAGTGCGATTTTAGAAGTAAGCAACCAGTGGGTAAAAAATACAATTTCAAAAAAGTTCAAATCCGGACCAGCAAACCCTACGAACGATTGAGAAGTATTTAAGCTTCAACCGCACCGAACTTCACTAAAATTCAGTATTGCGTTGATTTTTAATCGCCTTTCAAATTTGAGTCTGAAAAGTGCGATTCTCAAAGCAAACAACGAGACGGGAAAAAAATCATAATATCAAAAGTTGTCGAAATTTCGAACTGAAATTTTTACAATCCATTATAAAGTCGAAAAAAGCACAAATTCGAACCTGTAAACCTTACAAACGGTTAATTAGCCTTTAAGCTTCAGCAGAATCGAACTGCACTCAAATTCACGTCTGCTTTGTTTTTTAATCGGCTTTCAATCAGCCTGAAAAGTGCGGTTCTAAAAGCAAGCAACCAGACAGGGTAAAAACTTTAATTTTGAAATCTGATGAAGATTCGATCTGAAATGTTTACAACGCATTACTAAGTCGTAAAGCTACAAGAGTACCAAATTTAACCCGAATTCAAGGTTGCATTAATTTTTGGTCAACTCTCAAAGTTGAGCCCTAAAAGTGCGATTCTCGAACTAAGCAACCAGTTGGTAAAAAAATTATAATTTCAAAAAAGTACAAAACCGAATCTGAAAAGGCTTCAAACGGTTGATAAGTCTTTAAGCTTCAACAGTATGGAGCTTCAACTGTCAATAAATATACGGAAATGAATTCCGTGTTGATATTTAATCGGCTTTCAAACTTGAGTTTGAAAATGCGGTTCTCGAACCAAGCAACCAGTCGAAAAAAATGTTAATGTGAAAACAGGGGAAATCCAGATCTTCAAATTTGACAGGCCGTTAATAAGTCATCAAGCTACAATCACACCGAATTTAACAGAAATCCAAAGCTACATTGAGTATTTATCAAAACTTAAGTCGGAAAAGTCCGATATTACACCAGTAAAGTAGCTGGGAGACTCTTCAGACTTCATTTCACGTTTACTCAATTTATGTACAAAACTATTCGCCAGACACTATCAAAGGGCCTTCAGCATATCGACAAACCCTAACTTCGACAATGACAACTGGAACTTGATCAACGACTGGTACTTGAACTATTTTAACAACTCACCAAACTATGCCTGCACACTGATCACAGACACAGAGTACGATGAAGCCCTAGCGCACATCAAGAACACTGCACCGGGGAAGGATAAAATTAAGGCAAAAGTCTTGAAAAGCCTAACTCAAGAAACACACAAACTGATCCTAACTGAATTGAACAACTGCATCACAAATGGCAGAATCCCAGAAACATGGAAAAACGGCTTAATAATCCCTATACCCAAAAATGGACTGGACAATACACAACCGAGCAACTACAGACCAATTACACTGCTTCCAGTACTGGGCAAGATTTTTGAATGCATAATGAAGCAGCGGCTTGAAAAAGTGATTGGAAAGTATATACCTACCTACCAATTTGGTTTCAAACAGCATCACTCGACTGTTCATCCGCTTTTTATTTTGGCCAACAATATACAAACTACCCACCTAACTGACAGAAAGACATCTTGCCTGTTTATGGACATTAACAAGGCTTTTGACAGTGTCTGGCATAGAGGCTTACTATACAAACTATACAAACTACACACACCAACATATCTACTACACACCATAAAGAACTTACTAGAAAACAGACAACTACAAGTACGAATTGACAAAACACTGTCATTTTCTTTTTCCCCTGAACAAGGTCTCCCTCAAGGATCCCCGCTCTCACCGTTTCTCTACAATATACTACTGCCATGACATATACAATTACAACATACCAGACAAAAATCAAATCGACAGATCGGCATACATATTACAATACGCAGACGACACGGCACTTATTGTACATGACAAAACTACTGAGAGAGCAGCGCAAAGACTCCAAACACTAACAAACAACACAATGACATGGTTTTATAAATGGAGACTAACACCAAACGCGTCAAAAAACCAACTTCTGCTCACAAACCACAGACTCAACGCTGACTCCCCTACAATAACTGCAGACGGCCAAACGACACAACCAAAAAACGACGTAAAATACCTTGGAATCACAATTGACCACAAACTTAAATTCACTAAACACATACGAAACATCAGGGCCGAAGCAATAAAGAGAATAAAACACTTCCGATCACTAACCTACAAAGACAGAGGAATTAGCACAAACACCGCAACCAAAATATATAAAGCTATTTGTAGACCCTTGCTAGACTTTGGACATATACTCATGACCAACGGAACAGAAAGGACAAAACGTTATACACAAACAACAGAACAAATTGCACTAAGACTAATAACACGAATAAGACACCCCCAAAACCCACTACACAACCTCCCCCACCCAACTACTATACGAACGCACAAACATGACAAAGATCTCGGAAAGACTCATACAGCTACAGACAAAATGGACAAACAACCCCTACAACTGGACCATACTGAATCCTCTTTGTCTTACAAGACCAACCAGACAATCCCGCTTCCGTTTCCCTACATTAACGCTACTCGAACACTTACAAACGCTACGGACTAGTGGACAATAAAATAATTTCTTCTTGCCACTGAAATTTTATTTATTTAATAGTATTGTTAACCTAGAATAAGAGAATTTTCATATTTGTTTTTCATTTAGATTAAGACTGCATGTATTAAACAAGGGTAGAAAGACCGATAGGTCGATAGCCTTTTTTAGAAATAAAGATGTTTACTACTACTGTACAAAACTTTCAATTCGTTGGCTCTCTAAAAGCCCGAAAAACTAATCAGTTTGAAATGTGTAAATTATATAAAATGATTAAATCAATTTTATTCATGATCAGATGAAGATCAAACAGCTAATAAAAAAAAAACTAATGATTTACTATTTGCTTTTAGCACATATAAGAAATACATCTCTTAACGAACAATGCCGCTTATGGTGGAAGGCTGCTCTCAAAATTTTGTTTGTATGTTGTACAAATGTTTTAGTAGATACAATTTCCGTCTTTTTTTTATTCCGCAAATTATTTTTAGCAACCTTCTCAGTCATTTATACATATACTCGATGAAGTCATCAATTGTTGGAACAGCCTTGCTTCAAGGTAAAATAGCATCATTTCATTCGTGGTGAATTTGATCATCGGATCTTGTTAACGTTAATACATAGAACAATTTATTATGGATCTATGTTAATTGATTTGGTTGATGCATAAAAACATTAGGCTGTTCTTCGTAAGAATCTTGGTAAAAATCCCCACAGGAAATGATTAGTTATTCCTTATCACTGTTATTAGTTGGAATTAGTAGTAAAGTCCATCAAGCTTCACATCTGATATAATACAGCAATACAGATTAATAGATATACCATCATGCTAATTGAAAATTTGTAATTAAATGATACGTGCGGCAATTATCTACGTTATTGAAGACTTGAGGTTCTTGTAAGTAGGTTTTATTTTATAAAACCTCATTTAATGAAGAAAAAAATGCAAATTATTTTAAGTAGATGTGGCAGAAATTGCGTAATTTTCTTGTAGAATTGCCTATTAAACCAGAACGCTATAATATATAAGTTTCAATACAGAATCAGAAGTTCACATGGTGTAAATGTAATGTAAGTAATTGTAAGTAAAAATCCTCAATAAATTAATATAAAATTAAACAAGACAATAACATATACATATATGGACTAAAACAATGAAAATAGGTAAAGTTAATTTGGGTTTTCATGGGTCATTGGAAAGTAAGAAATTATTTAAATCTAATAACCCAGAAGCATCAAATCTTGATCGAGAACGGACGAAAAATAGTGTCAAGTAGTTTTGAATAAAGAACACATTTAGAAAACATTCTATGCCAAACTGCAAATTTCTTCAAGCTTTTCGATACTCAAATTTGAATTGCCCCGCATAAAAATCTGTTATACGGGAATTGAAACTGTTATAACGGGTCCTAACAAACCGATATCAGGCTAAGTATATTTTAATTAATACATACGTCAAAAGACCAGTATGCTACGCTAGTTTAAACATAAATCCAATTAAGCGAGTGTTCTTTTTTTACCAAGGAAAATTGATCCCGTAGCAGAACACTCGGGATCATTAAACTAATTTGTTTTCGTAGATAGATGAGTGGTTAGGAACCGTTAGAGCTCAGAAAAAATCTACGCTTAATAGAGGTAACACAAATCATATCTGCGGGTATGAAAATTAACTAGTTAGGCATATTTCCTTTGAGGCGTTTCAATTGTAAGCAAGAGTAATATACTTAAGCTAATCTTTCTGGAATTTAAAGTTTTCCGTAATGTCATTACTAATAAACTGTTGGAAAAGACGTGTAAGTTATTTATTCAGGATACTGCAGGTAGATGAGTTATACGACTAATTTCAAGCAAAATGTAGTGGCTAAAAAGTGAGTTATATTTTTGCTGCCAGAAGACTTGGTAATTTAATAGCTTTGGAAACTTAACTAGCCTTTAATTTGTATGGAAAGAATAAATTCAAGATGCACATTTTATAACTTCCGGGGCGATTTTTTGCTTGAAATTTTAAGAAAAATGTTGATTTACTGAAACACTAAATGACGAAATGTTGAGTAACTCCTGAGCTTAACGTAACTAATTAGCAACAGTCTTCTGAGCTGTTTATCTATTTAGAATAGTAAAAGTATTCGCAAACAACCGACGATCACTTTTTCCGGAACTATATAAGCTAAAAATTTCAATTTGAAAGCCCGCATAAACATTGGTTCGGCTAATTAAGTGTTTTTTCATGTGAATAGTAATAAGGCAGGTGAATTGTTGAAGAAGGAACTAAACTGGTTTGATGATGCAACCTTTTGTTTTAACGAAAAACCACTTCCTTTGAATTTTACAAGGTTTTTCAATTATATGCAATTTTTCTGTCAAGTCTGCTTCTGGCTATTTTTTAATTTATCATCCACTTCTTCAATAAGGAGGGAAATAACGGCTATATTTTGCTAGCGTTATAATATGCTAAAGCTCGTTTGAACACTTTCTTATTTATTTATTAGTCTTTATTTAAAGTAGAACAAGCACTTAGTCGGTAACAACGTTCAAGACTACGTCGGGCATTTATTAGGGTTAAATGCATTTTTTTTCGAAACCGTTAGAGATCAGGATACAATTTCCATACATAAAAAGTGCTTAGAATCTTGCGGGGAACTTACATTTATAGTAATATCCAGGGCGTCTTATACAATTTAATATAATATATTATTGTACTTTAAAATACAGATCATTGATAAAGGTCATTGTATTCCTCGAGAAAAGTACAAATCCGGATCTGTAAAACCTTGTAAAGGGTAATAGAATAGGCCTTTAAGCTCCAGCAGTACCGAACTTCACTCAAATTCACGCCTGCTTTGTTTTATAATCGGCTTTCAAACTGGAGCTTGAAAAGTGCGGTTCTAAAAGCAAGCGACCAGACAGGGTAAAACATTTAATTTTGAAATCTGATGAAGTTTCGATCTGCAATTTTTCCAACGCATCAGTATGTCATGAAGCTACAGTAGGACCGAACTTAACTCAAATCCAGGTGTGCGTTAATTTTTGATCAACCCTCAAAGCTGAGCCCTAAAAGTGCGATTCTCAAAGTAAACAACCAGTGGGAAAAAAATTCTAATTCCGAAAAAAGCACAAACAGTTAATAGAATAGGCCTTTAAACTTCAGCAGTACCGAACTGCACTCAAATTCACGCCTGCTTTGATTTTTAATCGGCTTTCAAACTGGAGCTTGAAAAGTGCGGTTCTAAAAGCAAGCGACCAGACAGGGTAAAAAATTTAATTTTGAAATCTGAAAAAGTTTCGATCTGCAATTTTTCCAACGCATTAATAAGTCATGAAGCTACAGCAGGACCGAACTTCACTCAAATCCAGGTGTGCGTTAATTTTTGATCAACTCTCAAAGTTGAGCCCTAAAAGAGCGATTCTCCAAGTAAGCAACCAAAAATTATATTTTAAAAAAAGGTACAAATCTGGATCTTCAGACACTATTAACAGTTGACATATCTTCAAGCTTCAATATAATCGAACTTCATGCACATTCAGGCCTGCCTTGCTATTTAATCGTCTTTCAAAGTTGAGCTTGAAAAGTGCGGACCTCGGAACAAGCAACTAGTTGGGAAAAAGGTTATACATTCGAAAGCAATAGAAGTCTCGATCTGCAATTTCTATCAGCCATTAATAAGTCATAAATTTACAAGACTGCTGATTTTCACGCACATTCAGACTAGAGTTAATTTTGGCTTGACTGTCAAACTTGAGCCCTAAAAGTGCGATTCTCGAAATAAGAAACCAATTCGTAAAAAAAATATAATTTCGACAAAAACATAAATTTGGATCTGCAAACATTGCGAACGGTTTACAAGTCTTCAAGCTTCAACATCAACGAACTTCATGCAAATTCAGATATGCGTTGATTTTTGATCGACTTTCAAACATGAGTCTGAAAAGTGCGCATCTTAATATATTCGGATTAATATTTCAGGAATATATTCGGACTGATATTTCCAAAACTGTTTGAGATCGGGATAGAACGTTGTACATAACTACAGAATATTTAGGGAAACTCAAATTTAAAGTAATATACATGGCGTTTAGTATCATTTAATATAATAGAGCTCATTGGAAAACCTCATTGCATGCTTCTTTGCGATGAAAATGGAATCGATAAACGATTTAATTTTTTTCTGTCAAAAGTGAACTTCTTAAATGTGTGTGTGCTTAATAGTTGCCACCCCAGAAGCTCAAAAGAAGTCTCCAAAACCTTCGAAAATTCTCAAAAAATCTCCAAAAATTCGAAAAGTCGAAATTGGGTTATATTTTCGGTTACTGAGATCGGAAGAAAACTACAATCATAACCACCAACAAAAATATATTATAAAACTGCATATTATATCCAAAGTGTAACAGTCATACGGGGTATTAAAACAGCAGCAAATTGCAATTGGCCTTTTAAGATCATCAATATCAGTAGGTTGTGTCTTATAAACAATGGACTTTAGATGTCTCCAAAGAAAGAAGTCTAAAGGTGTTAAATCAGGTGATCTTGGAGGCCATTCAATTGGTCCCCTTCTGCCAATTCATCTTATTCGGGAATCTCTCGTTTAACCAATGTCGGACCGGAAGAAAATAATGAGGTGGAACACCGTCCTGCTGGAATGTTAACCAATCCTTTTGTCAAACTGAATTTCTAGCTCATGTGTGATAAGAGATCATCTTAACGTACAGATCACCTGTCAAGTTTCCTTCAAGAAATAAAGGACCAATAATGGCATTTCCAAGAATACCAGTCGAAACATTCACGTTTTGAGGATATTGTGTATGTCCTCCTCGAAAAATATGCGGGTTTTCGTCACTCCTATATCTACAATTTTGTTTGTTAACATTTCCATTTAAGACAAAATGAACATTCATGACGTTGACTTGACGACTCATGAATTTACAGAACTCTAATCTTCTATCGGGTTGTAGGGTTAGTGTTGTAGAGGAAGTACCTTTCACCAAGAACGGTCGTCACAAACGTCTATGACGGAAGTTAGTAGGCGGTGACTGGTCCTCACAAGACTACCAATTCTCAGTTGTGGCTCCCTGCGCCGCACCCCGGGCAACTGCATCGGCCTGCAGGCTAAACCAAGTGAGGATAGTCAGATATGACGAACTGAGTAGCGTCTGACCCAGAATGGGCGGCTGAAATTAAATCAAGGGAGGCAACGTGAAACCACCTTGATCATCTTTTCTCAGGAAATCACTATGGCGATTTCAAAAACATAAACAAGACGGCCCCTAGTCCCGGGCAGCCCTTGAATGGGCAAGGGGTGCTAAGAATCCCCCGACTCAAAATAGTGAAATCAAGATTGCGTATTGGTACATGGAACGTGAGAACCCTGTTGCATGCTGGGAAGTTCGATAATTTGGTTTAGGAAATGAAGAGAATGAATATACACATAATGGGTATGAGTGAACACCGTTGGCCAGGCTGGGGATCATGTCAACATGAGCACGGCACACTAAATTACTCAGGTAGTGATGACAACGACTAAAATAATCGCGGAGGCGTTGGGATCTTTGTTGCATCAGAATATACAAAATATGTCAAGAAATTTCTACCAATATCCAACCGGATATGCTTACTACAAGTGGTCTGCAAACCATTCAATATCAATCTTATTCAGGTTTATGCCCCAACTGCTGAGAAGAGGTATAATATGGAAGCGGAAAAGTTGTAAGAGCTGATTGATTCCACAGTGAAGACGTTTAAGAGCGATAGTGTTATCGCTTAACTTAAGTTAAAACTTGGGAGATTTTAAAGCCAAAATTGGTCAAGGACAACGCACCGATATAGTTGGCAGTTTTGGGCTTGGTAGCTCCAACGAAAGAGGTGACATACCCTACGAGTTTTGTCAGGACTCAGGGACGATAATTGCTAACAGGTTTTTCGATCTACCCAAACGAAGACTTTATACTTGGCAAGCCCCACGCAGTGATCTAAATAACTCAACACCAATTAGAAATCAGATCGACTACCTACGGATTAATAGGCGTTTTAAAAATATAATAAAAATGCCAAAACTTACCCTGGGGCTTACATTGGCTCGGACTATAATCCCCTTGTGGCTGAACCGTCATTAAACTTAAAAGCTAAAATCAAACACACCCAGCTAGAGCAGTTGATGTAACGAGACTAAATGAAGTCAGACATATTGTTCCGGAGAAATAAATAACAGGTTGACAAGTCTGCAGGAGAACCAGCTCCAAGATATAGAGACTCTTTGGAATAACATCAAGAATATCATTGTGGATACGTGTAAATTACATCTCCGCGAGACCTTTAAAGCCAAAAACAAGTGTATGACCGGTCACATTCTAACCCTCATGGAGCAGCGAAGACTGGCGAAGAACAAACCTGACAAATATAAAAAATGCAAATGGTCATAAGAAGGGGTTAGAGAAGTGAGATTAAAGAAGCCAAGCAAAGATGGATCGAGGGAATGTGCAGAAATAGAAGACCTCTGCTACAAACATGATACTTTTAATATGTACAGAAAAGTAAAGGAAGTAGCTGGAGTTCACAGGAAGAGAACGACTATGTCACTTATAAATGATCGTAACCAACTAATTTTGGAGGAACAAGAATTAAAAAACACATGGACCAGTCATACATATAGAGGCCAACTAGAGATCATAGATCTGATGATGGTATACGTGCATGAGAGCATGGGACCAACTATTCTTAAACGCGAGATGATGCATGCATTCTCTATAGAAAAAAATAGGAAAGCATCTGGCCCTGTCGAGATTCCCACCGAGGCTCTAAAGCTCATTACAGAGGAAATTATTGGCTTGGTAGTTAGACTGTATAATAGTATCTATGAGACAGGTGAAATTCCATCTGACTGGTTATCATCAACCTTTATTGCTCTACCTAAAAAACATCAGCCAAAAAAATGTGGCGATTATCGCCTAATCAGCCTCATGTCCCACATGCTCAAAGCATTCCTAGATCTTGATGAGCATTCCTAGGTCTCAGTTCGGATTCAGAAACGCTTTCGGAATGCTTGAAGCACTTTTCGGAATGAACCATCTCCTCCAGAAATGCCGTGATCAACGAAAATATGTTTTTGCATGCTTTATCGATTACGAAAAAGCCTTTGACCTCATACAGCATGATAAACTTATTGATATACTACAGGGGCTTGGAATAGATGATACAGATATCCGCATAATTAAAAATCTATACTGGAATCAGACAGCACAGGTAAAAATAGGCAATATTAAAACAGACCATATTTAAATACAACCTGGAGAAAGACAGGGTTGCATACTGTCGCCCTTACTCTTCAACTTATACTCTGATCGAATATTTAAGGAAGCACTGGAAGGAATATCACACCTCGGCATCAAAATAAATGGAGAGCCAATAAGAACAATCAGATATGCTGATGATACAGTGATTTTAGCAAACACAATCGAGGGACTACAGTTACTTATAAACAAAATCGGTGACGTGGGAGAGACACAAGGTCTAAAAATTAATATAGGAAAGACCAAATTTATGATATTCAGCAGGCATCCCCACAATGGCACTGCCCTGGAACTTAATGGAAGCCAAATTGAACGTGTCTCTAGGTTCAAATACCTTGGTAGTATTATTACAGAGGATCTAAACCCGGACTGCGAGATCAAGTGCCGTATAGAGATTGCTCGGGCAACTTTTAATAATATGAGATCCCTTCTTTGCAATGACAACCTGAATCTGAAGTTGAGACAACGCATGGTTGAATGTTATGTATGGTCGGTATTGCTGTACGGAGTAGAGACGTGGACTCTGAAGGTCAGGACGATGAACCAACTGGAGGCATTCGAAATGTGGCTTCACAGAAGAATGATTCGTATTCCCTGGACACCACATGTCACAAACGGAAATGTACTATAAAGAGCAAACATTGAAAAACAACTCTTGACGACCGTAAAATGCCGAAAGACGGCATATCTTGGACATATTTTGTGAGGTGATAAATATCGTCTATTACAGCTCATACTAACCGAACCAGTTTCGGAGAACTTTTTTATCAAATCCAGCACATATCTGTGATTTACTTCATGATTCCGATTTATTTTATTGAAAATCAACGGCGTCTTTCGTGCGCATTTTCTAACTAAAATCATTTTCCTTGAAGAGAATATACCATTCTCACCCTTTATGCACTTACATCTTTTAAATTTTCTGACCATGGTTTTTGGTGAAAAAACAACGAATTTTTAGAATTTTTTGATAGAATTTAAAAGCTTTTGTGGAATTTCAGCGATAAGATATTGAATGAACGCATATTTACGAGGTACTCGTAGAACCATCGAAATGTTATTTACAAATAATTATTTTAAAATAAAGTTTGAAACGGTGCCACCCATGGGAGTAGCGAGGATGAGGCAGGGGAGGGTCATGCCACTGAAAAGAGAATTGAAGGCCCTTTAAAACGATCTGCCACTTGACCTCCATTGCCATTTAAGATTCTAAGTGTGACATCTACCCCTCCTAGGTGGTTGAAACCAGAAGGCTAAAAATATTAATTTAAAGTGCCCCTTTACAAAGAAAGATATTAAGGGTGGGAAGTTTTCAAATTGACACCCCGTATGTACTGGTTCCAGCAAATAAGGAACCTCGAATTAAACCATTGAATTGATCGACCACCGTTAAACTTAATACGCAAATTGATCTTTCCATTTCTTATTCGTTCGCAAAAAAAATGACTTAACTGACCGTACAAAGTACCATAACCTACTTTACTTCTGTCTGCAACAACAGTGCCAATGCAGACAAATATTAAGCCGCTTAATTTCACTTTCTTATAAGGTCAGTTCGAATTATGTAACCGAGCGTTCGTAATATGTATTTAATAATTCCACTTGAAACTGTCCCAGTCAATAAATTTTGCTATAGCAGGGAAATTATTTGTGTTTTTATTCCAAACAGGAGAAAGTGATAGTAGACTAGTTGGTTAATCGTGTAATCTTAATTATCTCGCAATTAACAGTTCCGCATAAGACTTCCGAAATTATTCAAGTCCTTAATGTGTAGGTATAGGAGAATTGTTTGAAATCCATTTTCCATATTCTATACCCCAAATATTTGGACCTTCTTCACACATAGACATTAGATTTAAAGAAATATTTTTACACTTTTTCATGTGCGGTTGACACGCTGTATTTTAATGAATCATTAAACGATTTACTATTTTTTCCTTCGAAGGCCCCCTATTGGGAATTCAATTGTGCAATACTTGTGTTGGGTGCAATTTATACAAGAAAAACCCAAAACAATCCAAGTAAACATGCGGTTAGGCTTCATTGGAGCTGTTGTTTCTGCGGATATTCGCTGAAGCATTTGCTTTAAAAATTGCCCTGTTCATTAAGTGTAAAATAATATAGTCAGAATGTTATTCCGCATTAATATTAAAAAAAAAGTCAAGGACATTAGAAAATCTCTTTGATCCATCTTCACCTTTAATTCAATGCAACGAATAAATAATATCACGCCTACTTTTACGCAATAATACACAAACTGAAGCCTACATTCCCATTTGATTTAGAGATTCTCATATAAGGTTTGATGAAATAGTGATTAAAACTGTCTGTGCACAGTGCCGACAAATTGTTGCTAAAAGTTAACTCAACTCAACTCAACATATGGTCAGTGCTTTGCCATCGTTTTACGCAACTTACAATTTAATAAATTGCTATATAAATTTATGATAAATCTGTGTTTTTTTCACTATCATAAAGTGCAATAATAATCGATTTTCCTTGTAATCAACGCAGACCTTAAATCATTCGATACTTAAATAGAATAAATAATAATCAATTCATATAATAAATTAATGTTACGTTATAGTTTAGCTAATATGCCTATTATAGTTGTCGTTTTAAAGACATTCAAGGTTCTGTCCTATTTTTTTATTATTATTTTACATTGTACTATAACGACATGGTAATACATAGTTCACTATGGTATTGTGGCGATGAAGCTTTACGAATTGAAAATCCTCATTGATATTCTACTCGATTGCAATCGATTTCATTAGGAATGGTTTAAAATTATTTTATTTAGTTTTTATGTGTTTTATATTATAGTAGTAGTAAACATCTTTATTTCTAAAAAAGGCTATCGACCTATCGGTTTTTCTGCCCTTGTTTAGTACATATAGTCTTAATCTAAATAAAAAAAACAAATATAAAAATTTTCTTATTCTGGATTAACAATTTAATTCAATAAACTTTCTAATTCTAATGACAAAAAAAAATATTTTATTGTCCAGTGGTCAGTTGCGTTTGTAAGTGTTCGAGTAGCGTTGATGTAGGGAAACGGAAGCGGGATTGTCTGGTTGGTCTTGTAAGACAAAGGGGATTCAGTATGGTCTAGTTGTTGAGGGTATATTATATTTTTTAACCAATTTATAAACAGTATTTGTTGTATAACTCAAGTTATACAAGGGTGATTCAAAAGTAGTTTGACAAGCTTTAGGAGGCTGCTAGCATTATATTAAGATGAAAAGTTTTAATAAATTAGGATCTTTAAAGGCAATGCATGCAAATTTAATAATATATGTATTCGAAACCGCTTGAGATACTTCAATGAAACTTCACAGAGGTCAATAACTATATAACGGCCATGTTTCTATTGAATGAAATATTTTTAGGTCCGCCAGTGGCGCGTCTACCGACATGACATTCAATAGATTTAAGAAAAAAATGATGTGCTACTGATTTAATGAAAAATCTATTCTACTTTAGCATTGGTTGTTCAATCCCAAGCAGAAAAGTTCTCTTGGATTTTCTTTGTACAGTGCATCATTTTCGAGTAAAAAAATAATTTATTTCAGTTATTTTAATTCAGACTTTGAAATTAATGCAAATTTTAATGAATTAATTAAAATAATTTGCTAACAATAATATTTAAAGTAAAATACAACTGTGACTAACTCTTTATTAAAATAAATAGTCAACATGTTTACAAATATGTCGACAAAGTCTAAACTAAAATAACTGTTTCAATACAATTTTGAATTTTTTTTCAAAAATGATGCATCGTAGGAAGAAAAATGAAGAGAACTTTTTTGTTTCGGATTCAACAAGCAATGAAAATCTAAAATAAATTGTTTGACAAATGAGTGGCGCACCGTTTTTCTCTGCAAAAATATTGAATGTCATGTCGGTTTGCCCGCGACTCGTGAATGAAAAAAATGTTTCGTTGTAGAATCATGTCCACTTAATAGCTATTGAAATTTGCAAAACTTCATTAAAATATCTCAAGCGGTTTCGGAAATATAGAACCCTGTTTTTTCGAAACAACGTCTTTGAGGGCCTCATTTATGAAAACTTTTCGTCTTAAAATCATATCAGTAATCACCTCCAGAGATTTGTAAAAGTACTATTAAATCAACCTGTAAATGAGAAGCTGTTCGATTTCTTGCATTGATAAATTTATAAAATATATTGTTTAAGCAAACTTTCCTTCAAAAAGAATATATATAGTTGCAGTTAGCACATGTATAATATACGTACAATGAATAGAACGTAAATTATTAAAAATTTAAGAAGTTTTGATTTCGAAGTTCGAACTTTCTCAATGGTCAAATAAAAAAATTGCGAATGTTTGTGCTTCCTTAAAGTTTTTCCTTAAAACCTGCCATTTTTGATAAATTTTAGTAGTAGTAAACATCTTTATTTCTTAGAAAAGGCTATCGACATATCGGTCTTTCTGCCCTTGGTTGATTACAAAGTTTTGTATGGAAACTTAATGTTTAATGTATATAATATAATTAACAAACATTTACACAAGCTATGTCTGGAGATGCTCCAATAGGGTTGAGGTTGGGAAGAGGAAACGCGCTTGTCTGGTCGGTCTTGTTAAACAGAGGGAGTCCAGGAAGGTGGGATTGTGAGGGTTGTGTTTCCATCTTGATTTCAAGACGAGTATTCTTTCCGAGATCCTTGTCAAGTTTGTGCGTTCGTAGAGTAGTCGGTTTGGTGGAATGTGTAATGGGTTTGCTGGGCGTCGGATCTTCGTTATCAGTCTCAGTGCTCTCTGTTCTGTTGTCTGTAAATGCCGTTTAGTTTTGTCAGTAGCATTGGCGAACTAAAGATGAGCGTAGTCTATTAGAGGTCTGCAGATCGCTTTATATATGATATTGCTGTCATGGTTCTGATACCCTTGTTTTTGTAAGCAAGTGTGCGGAAGTGTTTTGCTGTCTTGGTTAGATCTGTTCTGATGTTTTGTACGTGTTTTGAGAATTTTAGTTTATTGTCCATTGTTTCCTAGGTATTTCACATTGTCGGTGGGTTTGGTTATTTGACCGTCCGTGGTGATGTTTGGAGAGTCTGGTTTTATTCGGTGGTTTGAGAGGAGCAGTCGGTTTTTTGATGCATTTGGTGTGAGTCTCCATTTGTAGAACCATGCTGTTATTGTGTCTGTTAGTGTCTGGAGTTTGTCCACTGCTCTGGCGGTCGTTCTGTCATGCGCGATAAGGGTAGTGTCGTCAGCGTATTGCAGTAAGTAAAGCGTTTTGGACTATACCGTCTTTGTCTTGTCTGTTGTGGTTGTATATGTCATGGCAATATATGTTGTAAAGCAGGGGTGAGAGTGGTGAACCCTGAGGTAAGCCTTGCTCAGGTGAAAAGGGGATAGAGTAGTCGTCGTTGATTCGTACCTCCAGTTGTCTGTCTTCGAGTAGTTGTTTAATAATATGTATTAAGTAGTTTGGATTGCCAAGTTTGTGTAGTTTGTACAGTAAGCCCTCGATCCAAACACTGTCAAAGGCCTTATTTATGTCTAAAAACAGGCTGGCGGGCTGGGAGATAAATTTTAATTCCATAACATTTTAAATAATAAACAATAAAATTGACTGAAACCCAGGAATACATTGGAATAAAGTACAGTCAGGAATATATACGAAACGATAAATTTTAATTAAGTGAACAAACCACAATATAGAACCGTTTGGTTGTAACCAAATGCGCATTTTATAAAAGTAGTAGTATCTTAGAAGTAGTATCTTAGAAGGATCATTTGAAAATATTGCCATAATGAAGTTATTTTACCGATAGTAAATCAATGCACTGAAATCGCATATACTTTTATTTTAAAGTAATTCTGTACATAAAAACCAAAGGGAGTTAAGTTTAGAAATCCGGGCAGTCATCAATATGGATTCACAAACGTAGCTCAAACTCTAAAGTTTGCTTGAGATAAAATAAGAGAAATATTCAGAAGAAACCGGGTCGCTTCACAGTAGAGTATAGAATAGATTAACCCAGTAAATACACACAAATAAAAAACGTTTTTTCAAAGTTTCAAAAAAAAGAGTTCAACTAAGTATTTTTTTCTAATAGCTATCTAATATTTCCAATTAGAAAGTGAAAATAGATTCTTTCGAGAAAAAAGAAACGATTCCATAAAAAAATTTCAAATTAGAAACTATTTCTCGAATTTAAATTAGAATCTTTAATAATTAAACTTACCAGCTCTGTGCTCATGGTGTTACATCCTCTAAGTGGCAGGGTGTAAGTGATAGGAGCCTTCCGTTGTACCCATTCGCTAAGACAGTGCGTATTTTTCGATAATCCTCTCGGATAAATCATGCCATTGAATCTACCAGTTCTTGTGCCTATATTCACTACGATGTCGTCACTGTTGCAGTCTACACGAACATCCGCATCATTGATTTCAGTCGCGTATGATCCTTCATCTTCAACTACAAAAAAGAACAAAAATTATGGAACTAATTTAGAAAATATGAGAAAATAGTGCAAAAAAACACATACAAATGAAAAACCAAAACACAGTTAAATTTATAACTGGAACAAAAGTAGATACTAATCGAATAAACAATTGGACTAATAAATTAAACAGAAAATGAAACCAATAGTTAGGTAACGTTATATTTAAATAATAATAGCGAAAGTACAAGCGACGTACTCGAATAACGTAAATTAGTATTAGTGTTAGTAACAACAGGTTATATATTAATTGGTTCTCATGCTAGAAATGCTTGTATTATACAGAATATTGAAGAATCCATGCAAAAAGGCAACGCTTTTGAGACTCTTTGCCATTTGCGGTTGTCTTTTCAATTTTTCTCTAGTATTTGTATGCCTTAAGTCAGATAAAGTTCAGTAAGTCGATTGCGAGATATCTCAACTTCACCTTCAAGTTCCTTATGTACAGAAGTAAATAAACGATTTGACGAAGGCTAATATGGATTTTAAGAAAACTTCCTGTGGGTTTGTTCTTATGCAAAGCTCATATCAACTCTTGAGTGTCTTGATACAAAAACTTGCAGAACTTTTGCCTTGCTGGAATCAGTTGATTTTTGTTTCAATTAAACATCAATCCTTTTCCGATATTTCCCTGCTCTTGACAGGAAACAAAGTTCAGAGACTGGCGTGTCTGGGAATAACTGGAGCAATGTCAACAACGCCGACGGCCGCTATGGAGACACTTCTGAGGCTGGAGCATTTGCATTTATCCATCGAAGCTGAGGCCCTAAGAAGCGCTTACCGTATGGGTGACGGTGCCTTCAGGAAAGGGACGGAATTGGGACACAGCGCGATCTTCAGAAAGCTGAAAACAGTCGAACCCATGGGATTGAAAGCTGATCGAATTAAAACTCTAAGCATTTCGGCACCTGTCAGAACTTATGTTCTGGATGAGGGGCGAGATGGTGGAGCGACTTCATCAGCTATCACAGGGGACTCCGTATGGTATACGGAGGCACAAAAACAGCATCGGGCACAGTCGCTGGGATAGTCGAAAGAGGAAGAACCGGGGATAGGATTACCTTAAACCTGGGTACAATCACGACCGCTTTTCCACCAAGCATACTAGCAATAACAAATTGCGCCTGGATAATTAGGGAAAGAGCCTACACACGTAAGCATATTACCATCATAATCAGAGATGAAGCCACAATAAAGGCACTTGAATCGTACACAATCAGGTCCCAATGTGTGCTAGATTGTGTAAAAGAACTTATGACCCTGGCTGGGAACTCAAACAGAGTAAAACTCACTTGGGCAGCTGGGACAAACAGGAGCAAAGGAAACGAGATTTCTGCGGAACTTGCTAAGGCAGGGGCCGAGCAACCACTGACCAACCAAGAACCTGCTTGTGGTATATCTGATGCCCAAGTTAGGGCGGGAGTTGGGCAATGGATCTTGGAAGAACATAAAAAGTACTGGGAGGAGACACCGCGACTCCTTAACGCAAGGCAGTTGCTGGGACCTCCACAACCAGTGCGTAAAAACGAACTCCTAGATCTCAACAGGAAAAAAGTAAGGAAGATATTGGCCTTTTTAACAGGGCACGCCCCCTGCAAAAATACCTCTTCAGGATGGGACTGAGTGATCAACCGACCTGCAGGGGGTGAGAATTAGAGGACGAAACTACTCTACATATTATGTGCCACTGCACGTCAAATGCAACAGGTAGACGAAGACTCCCGGGAGGAGATGAAGTTCTACCAGACCAGATCATGCGTACCCCCCGCAAGATTCTTCTGGAATTCATTGAATACATAGGGATAATGAGGGAGTGAAATAATAAGACACAATAGGTCATAAATGACCGCGGTGCTAGACCAAACACCACTTCGGAGATAAGGAAGGGTTTTAGTGGGTAAACAGCTAAGCTGGAGTCCCACACAGTACAGAGCGCCAGAACATCAGCTCTGGGTGTGCGTAAGAGAGCATTTCCCAAACCTCACCGGAAAAAAACCACTGGGGGAATAAATATTTAGCTTAATCCAAAACATTGATAGTTGACGGGTTTCTGTACAAAAGTGCAAAAGTGATCTGTTAATGGTGAACATTTCAATAAGAAGCGTCAAAGGTGTCCTTTAAATAAAACACAGTTATAAGTTTCACGTTTCTTTATTTAACTTTGAAGATTGAAAAAATACTCTCTTTTTCTTTAAGAAAAAGGGTCTTTCGTCCCTTGAACCAATCATAAGCAGAATAAATCGTAAGTCTAAAACGGATTCTGCTAGTGACAATACATAAAACCTTGAAGCATGGCTCTTCTTTGGCTACTTTTGAATATATTTGCTTGAATAAAACGCAATTATATACAGGTTCTTTTGATTGTGGTTTATACGCAACTGGAAATCCTCGTTAAGTGAACGAACCGGTCGCAACTGCACCCAAATGAGTACTACTAAAAGGCAATAGCCTATTCTTCAGGAATTCTTACAGGAAGTACTACCAACTAGGACTGCTAATAATACCTGACTGATATTTAAATTAATTGGAATTACTTGTAACGGAAGAGCCATTTGTCACGGCAGAGAACAACAGAAATAAAATTTGGACAAAGGTTTTTTTATTTGTTTAACTTTTAACATGTTTATATTAAATAAATCTAGGACAAAGTTGGCCTTCCAGTTGGTCAAACCTTATCTGTGTCCCATCGTTTGTCTGGTTGACTAGTTCTGAGAGTGACGAAATATTTCTATTGTTAAACAACGGGGTTCTAAAAACAGTTTATTCTGCATTTATTTAAACTTAAAGGCCATAGTTCTGGTAAAAAGCGGTATAGAACACTTTCAAATAAAATCGTTGAGTGACAATTGATTTGCTACAAAGTGACGAAAATGACGAAAATAAAGTCAGATTGGAATTTTCAACTCCAGATAGTGAAGAAAATTATTATTGATCATCAAAGATTTTTCATTGCCACAAGATCAAATACATTGGGAATATTAGAAGAGCAAATGAAGAAATGTTCACATTTCATGGTCTTCCATCAAGTGCAAATAGATATATTAAATTAGCACAATATAACTGTTTCTGCATGTATTTAATTGATATTCATTGCTGAGCACAAGTATTCTTCAGCGTCTCTGCTTGATGATCGTTTCTATTTTCCGCTGGTTCCATTTTAAAAACAAGCTTATTTCCTAAATGAAAGGAACTGCTGTAAATGTTCTAAAACGTCTCAAATCGGCTAAATATTACGTTTTAGAAGCATAGAAATCACCCAGCGTTTTTCCTTGGTCAGAAAACACAATTTTTTCGTGTCGTGAACCCAATCAATTAAAAACGAGCTTAATTCCTCAATAACTCTGCCGTAGACGGTCCCAAATCCATTTGAGAAAAGAAGAGGGTTGAGTATGGGGCTAACCACCCCACGTTGCAAAAAAGTATTGGTTATGAAGAAGTAACAGAAGCCTCTGATCAGGACGGATACACGACGACGAATAACGCAAGGAACAAGGAAAGAACAAATGAATAATGGAATATGGAACGTGCTCAGTTTATATCGACCGGGTGCAGCAATAAAAGCGATCAAAGAAATGGAAATAATGAATATGGATATCACCGCTCTGCAAGAAATACGGTGGCGTGGAGTGGGTCTACTAACTTTGGGAATTCAGTACTTTTCTATAGCGGCAGTGAACAAAACGCCTACGCCTTCGGAACAAGTTTTGCACTCAAGAAATCTCTGCTGAACTCAGTTTTAAGGTTGGAGCCACTGGGCGACAGGATGTGCTATATTAGGATAAAAGGCACTTTCTACAACTACTCGCTTATATCGGTGCATGCACCAACGGAAGATTTGTGTTACGACACTTTGGAGAGGAAACTAGCCCAACTTGCCAAACAAGACATGACATCTCATACTGGGAGATTTCAATGCGAAATTTGGACAAGAAGAGGCGCTAAAACCTCATGTGCGCATGTGAGCTTGCATAATGCTTACAACGACAAAGGTCTAAGAGTGGCAAATCTTGCAGCATCAAGTAATATGTTAATAAAGTCCACTATGTTTGAACACAAAGATTTACACAAAATGACATGGGTATCTAATGATGGTGTAACCAGGAACCAAATAGATCACGTTATAATTGATGCAAGGACACGGACGTAATGTACTAGACGTAAGAAGCTGCAGGGGGGCAGATGCCGATTCAGAGTATTTTCTGGTCAAAGCCAAGATGAAATTCAGAATATCTACAGCAAAGAACAAGCGAACCAATCGTCTCTCTCCTCAGTGGCATACAGAAAAGCTTCAGCAGACAGAGATAAGAGCACAGTATCAGAAAGAACTAGAACGACTTTCCAGAGAAAATACTAACACCACATACAATACTGAAATGGATACGCATTGGAAGTTTATATCTGGAACAATTACAGAAGCAGCTAGAAAGGTGATAGGGGAGAAACCCAGGAGACAACACAAAAACCACTGGTATGATCAAGATTGTGAAGATGCAATGGAGAAGAGAAATACTGCTAGACTCAAAATGCTAAAAAGTCCCACAGACGAGAACAGGGAAAGACTAAGAACCCTAGGAAAGAAACAGTTAAGAAGGAAAAAGAGAGAATGGCAAGACAGAGAATTAATTGCAGTAGAAGAAGAAGGAAAAAATAACAGAAGAACATTCTACCAAAAACTACGCTCCACAAAAGCAAGATTCAGACCCAAGACCTACAATATCTTAAAGAAGGAAAATGGAGACCTAATAACTGACAAAGTAGAAATATTGCAAACGTGGAAAAACTGCTTCCATCATCTGCTTAATAGAGGAACTGGTGAAGAGGAGAAAGCACTGGATCTGCTGGCTGCGGAACAATCCATTGATATATCTTCTAAAGAGAAAATTAAAAAAGCAACAAAGAAATTAAAAAATAATAAAGCCCCTGGCGGAGAACTAATCACAGCAGAACTTCTTAAATACGGTGGCGATACTATCATAACAGCTGCAAAACCTCACTAAAACCATGTGGAAAAATTAACTATCCCTGATGACTGGAAGTAGAGTATTATGATACCGATCCACAAAAAAGGCGATAGGACCGTCTGCAAAAATTACAGAGGGATAGCATTAATCAATGCAGCCTATAAAGTCCTATCGAACGTAATTCTTTTAAGACTAACCTCCTTCACCGAAAAAATATTGGGAGACTACCAGTGCGGTTTCAGAGCAAATAGGTCAACAACGGACCAGCTGTTTACCGTTAGGCAATTGCTAGAGAAGAGTTGGGAATTCAATCAAGACCTCCACTAGTTATTTATAGATTTCCAGAAGGCATAAGACAGCTTCTTAAAAAGGGTCAAAATATGGCATGCAATGGCTAAGTTTGGCATCCCACCTAAGCTGATCAGAGTAACCAGAGCTTATGCTGAGGGTTCTAGGTGCAGAGTAAAGGTTGGTGATGTCCTCTCCGATGTGTTTCAGGTGAACACAGGTATTAAACAGGAAGACGCACTATCACCCACGTTTTTTACTATCGGATTGGAGAAAGTAGTAAGAGAAGCCAAAATCGAAATCCAGCCAATCGTGGCCAATGGATCAAATTTGCTGCTGGCATATGCCGACGATATATACCCGGTGAGCATACGCGTCATAAAAGCAAAAGAACTAGTTTACAAAATCGAAGAAGAAACGGCATATATGGGTCTTAAAGTCAACGAGGCCAAAACAAAATACATGCATGTCTCAAGACCAGGCAGAGCTAGAGTAGGACAAAATGTGACCATGGACACATACAACTTTTAAAACGTAAAACAATTCAAATACTTAGGGTCAAGAATCACATCCGACAACGGCATGATTGAAGAAATCAGAGAACGCCTAAAGTCAGCCAACAGGTGCTTATACGCCCTAAAGGATATACTAGAGTCCAAATACGTGACTAGGAGAACGAAAATCAAAACGTACCAGACCATGATACGCCCCGTGGTAATGTACGGCTGCGAAACCTGGATACTTACGGTGCGAAATGAGGAACTCATTCCAAGATTCGAGAGAAAAGTGCTGAGGAAAATTTTCAGACCCACCAAAAACAAGGGTACGCAAAGCTACCGAAACAAAACAAATGCAGAACTAAAACAAATATACAATCAACCAGAACTGATTAACCTCATAAAGGCACAAAGGTTGAGATGGGCAGGGCAAGTGCGAAGACAGCCAGAGGATAGAATGGTCCGCTTAATATGGGGCAGAGCAACAGAAGGAAGACGACCACTTGGAAGACCCAGATTAAGGTGGCGTGATAATATAGCATCGGACCTCCAGAAAATGGGCATCGGGAATGGTCTAGAAGTCATGGAAGACCGAGGCAGATGGAGGTAAATTGTTGCCTCAGCCAAGGCCCATCAGGCGCTGTAGCGTTCCGGAGTAGTAGTATCTAGTAGTAGTTATTTCCTCAATGAAAGGAACTGACGAGCTGTAAATGCTCTAAAACGTATCAAATCGGCTAAATATTAAGTTTTGGAAGCATAAAAATCACCCAGCGTTTTTCGTTGGCCAGAAAACACAAATGTTCGTGTTGTGAACCCAAGCTATTAAAGGACCATTTATTCGTTTTGCTTATTTCTTTACTGTGTCTTCCATGTCTCTATTTAGTTTTTTTCAGGTGTTTGTGTTAAAATCGAATATCTACTCAGTATTTTCTTTAATATCAAAAACTTATCAGTGCTTTCCATGTAGAATGAGATTGTTTCTACACTCAAATGTCAAATAATATTCGATGTATCCTATAAAAAATATATTTTTGGAAACATCTTGTGAATGCGATACTCGATTATTTTTCCGTTTTTACCATCATAATTAGTGCAAAAAAATAGAAAGCTTCCCAATTCAATCTATGATTTATCTAATAAGAAAGTTACCAATTGCGGCGATTTAGTTAGAAAAATTCTGTATTTGCTAAATATATTCAAAGCAACAAAAGAGCTCTGAAAATCTAAATTCCCAGCGTTGTCTTTGGTGGCAATAATTGTAACAGTATGTTTTTAATATTCCAAATTCGTTCAGTGTGTGTCTATGCACATAATAAGTGAAGTTACGTTAGGCGTGTCCCATACTTGGTTCTAACATTATGAAATATAGCTGAAAGGCCATCGTTACTGTCGGCTTTGAATCGATGGATTTGGCAAAATAATTGGCAATTTTTATTATTCATTTTAGTGAGGGTTTTAACTTGGTTTTTACTTCTAATCAAATGCGTCTCCACCTTAAGATTTTAATGCGAAAAATTCTATTTAATAGTGGTTTTTTACAATCGTGAATTTTCGTCCTTTTGTCAATTACACCACTTGAACATTTACCATTTACACAAAAAAAACTTTCAATACTCATTAACATGTCAGCATTGATATTTCCGAACAATTTAAGCATGAAGTTTAAATTCCAATGGGTGGCCAATTACTGGCTGGTTTGGTCGTAAACATTATGAAACACTTTGAAACAATTAGACCGACGAATGTAATCGACATCTAGAGATCAATGATTAGGAATAAAAAGTGTTCAAAATTAGCTACGTTTTAACGTAAGAATTGTTTGTTTTGATGTTATTTACGGTTTGAGCAAGAAGAATGCTCTTCTCATGCTTTACAGAGAGGCGATGACCCCTTTTCACTTTCTTTTGTTTGTAACAAGCAAGTAGAAGTCTGTAGTTGATGTAGAGTACGTGCTCATAGATCGGTGGGAAAATTTTATAAAACGGATATAGGAAATGTTTCCAAGAATGTAAATAATTAAAAAAACACAGATAAATGGTTGATGAATTCACTGACTTTAACTGAAATAGGGCGGATATCTGGAAATCAAACAGATTTAAGCTAATTTAAAAAAATGAGGTGTCTAATTAGTTTAAAAGTTAATCGTCCCTCTTTGGAAACAACAACCTTTTTGACTAATTCAATAATTTTTATTCATTCCAATGTATTCCTGGGTTTCAGTCAATTTCATTGTCACTAATTATGGTGTTATGTGATGAGCCCTGCGTTTCGTCCCGGGTCATAATAATAGTCACCATAATTAGTGACAATGAAATTGACTGAAACCCAGGAATACATTGGAATGAATTAAAGTACAGTCAGGAAAAGAATATACAAAACGAATAATTTTTATATCAGGAAAATAATTTAAAAAAGAAAGAAAAGAAAAGTATATTTTCTGCCATGCCAACAGTTACCATAAAAGACTAAAAAGTCAAACCAAAACTAAAAATATAGTTTTTTTCTCGAAATTTCTGTGGTTTTTTGGACCGATATATTAAAGAAACCATATCGACAAATCCAATTAAATGTTCAAATAGTTGACCATTACTTCCTCACAATAAGCGAATCCAATTTCAAATTATCGTAACACTTTACTTAACATTCTTGGCTGGATTTACTGTTCTTTTTCAGCTCTAATTCTATTTTTCAAATCTTCAATAATGTTTGCTTTATTATCGGGTTTCGGAAAAAAAATTCGATGGAGTTAGGTTTGGAGAATTAACTGGCCATTCGGTTAGAAAAGTTCACAAAATGCTTCTGAACCTCTCCAAATATGTGTCTATATGTATTTAGTATGCATATACAGGGTGTTTGAGTTCAGCATAAAGCAGATATCGCCGGTTAAAGATCAAAACTGTGCCAAAACCGCTAAAAATTGGCCATTATTTGTTGGTATTTCGGATAAGAAAGGTTTATTCTTGAACTTTTTCGGCTCTAATTCTATTTTGGAAATCTTCAATAATTTTTGCTTTATCATCGGGTTTCGGAAAAAAATTCGATGTAGTTAGGTTTAGAGAATTAACTGACCATTCGGTAAGAAAAGTTCACAAAATTCTTCTGAACCTCTCCAAATATCTGTCTATATGTATTTAATATGCATATACAGAGTGTTTGAGTTCAACATAAGGCAGATATAGCCGGTTAAAGATCAAAACTGTGTCAAGACCGTTAAAAATTGGCCATTATTTTTTGGTATTTCGGATAAGAAAGGTTTATTCCTGAACTTTTTCAGCTATAATTCTATTTTTGAAATCTTCAATAATTTTTGCTTTATCATCGGGTTTCGGAAAAAAATTCGATGGTGTTAGGTTTGAAGAATTTACTGCTCATTCGGTAAGGCAAGTTCACAAAATGCTTCTGAACTGCTCTAAATATGTGTCGATCAGTATTTAGTATGTATATACAGGGTGTTTAAGTTCAGCATAAGGCAGATATAGCCGGTTAAAGATCAAAACTGTGCAAAAATCGCTAAAAATTGGCCATTATTTTTGATTATTTTGAATAAGAAGGTTTTAGTCCCGAGCTGCTTGAATTCCTCCCTTTTTTACGTTGAAACCGGTGAATAATTTGAGGCCGTTGGAGCCATTTGACTTTGTTTCGAAAAACATTTTCACCATTTTTTTCCAAAACCTACTTTTCCCATGTGGGATTTTTTGAGTTTAATGTTAGTTTTCCACCCAAAAAGCTCTCTAAGATGGACATAAGGAGTGTTTGAGTCCAAAATAGGGCAGCTAACGTCGGTTATAGATGCAAACCGCTTAAAAAACGTCAAATTTTGACCATAATTTTCGACTATTTCGGATAAGAAAGCATGTCTATTCTAGAACTTCTTGAATTCCTCCTTTTTTGCAATGAAATCGGTATGTAATTTGAGACTGTTTGAGCGATTTAAGTTTTTTTCGAAAAAATTCGTAAACACTTTCACTATTTTCCTTTCAAAAATTAACTTTTTTCTTGTGCAACAAAAGTTTAATGGACCCTACCAGCTCTCTAAAATTTCTCAAAGGCTGTTTGAGTCCAAAATAGGACAAAAACTGTCGGTTAAAGCTGGAAACCGCTATTTAGGATCAGAAAGCTCCAGCATGTCCATTCCTGAGCTCCTTTATTTACTTATTTTTTTGCAACGAAACCGGTATATAATTTGAGGCCGCTATTATTATAAGCAATTTGAGTTATTTCGGTAAAATCATGAACAGGTTTCCCTTGGGGCTTTTCCATCCGGTTTTCTTGAGCTCAATTAGCAGTTTGTGACCTAAGAAGCTCTCTAAGATGCATATACAGGGTGTTCGAGTCAATTTAGCAGATATCTAGGGTTAACAATCCATGTCGCTGTATAAAATACATCCTACTTTTCACCTACTTGGGATCAGAAATCTCTAGCATGTCCTTTCTGATCTATCTATTTAGGAGAACCATCTGGAATCTGACTATCGGTTTTACATATTTTTTTAAGTTATCCTGAACAAATCAGATTCTAGCAAGATTTGTTAATATTTAAACAAAATACTTACGCAACTGTGAAGGCAAATTGGCAGACTTTGCAGAGGAAACCTGGAAAGTACGACAATTTATTACCAAATGCAGATGAAGAAGTAATATTAAATATCACTTAGGTAGGTTAATGGGTAAAGTCTTAAATAAAGACATTTATGGTAATTTTTAGAGGTTGTCCCTAGACAATAAAAACAAGCACTTGCTCTGGCGTTTTCAGTATAAATTACACGTTTTACCATTGATACAAAAAGCGGATATGATTGCAAAAACATATTACTTAACGTTGCTTTACATTCTACATATCAGACTATTTTATTGGCTCTGATAGAATATTTTTTTTATTTTTGTCATTGATTTTATATTTTCAACACAGTGCAATGTCCTCAAAACTCGGCTAAATACAAAAACATAAACAAATAGGAGCAAAAGAATTATAGATAGTTGAAGCTACTTTATTGAAGAGAATTTCAACTGTTTCATTCTTATTTTTTTTCCCAAAATTGGTCGCAAATTGAAGAGGTAATTGAATTTTTTCAATGCAAACGCTTATTGACGCGTATGAGAAAAAGTTTTGGGAAAAATTGCAGTAAATTCAGTTCATGAAATCAGCCAAATTGGCTGAAACAATAAATTAATGAAGAACGAATCAAAGCGATCCTGCTTGCAAAAGTTCAGCCCACATTTTGTGAATTTACCGTACTCAAGGTAATCAGGATTCGTTACGTCAGAAATTAAGCGTCTGTAGAATAACATGGGACTGACCAAGGTTGTCTCCATATTAGTGATATTTTAAGCGAAAATACATGTGAAGGAAACAATGGCTTTGGCTGTTTATCTCCTCACGGACCGACCCACGAAAAATCCGAATTGTAATTGTGGCCATTCGTCTTCGCTGTTTGAAATGGATTTTGCTAAACCTCTTAAAAACGTTACTCAACATTGAATTCTGACCTTTGCCTGTCCATTAATGGACACGTTAACTCTTACTTTTCGAAGTTATAAAACGGTTCGTCATTTCAATGTGGGATTAATTTTGGTTAAAGATTCTGAAAGTAAAACTCGACTTCTTAGGTGGATGTGGTTGAGGATCTATATTTTTCTTCAGTAGGCAGTAGAAAGTAAATGTGTAAACACATGGAAAAAGTATTTGTAGCCAAAAGCAAATAAGCCAGTTTTTATAGGAAATTGTTGCTTTTTAAAAAAGTTTTCGTAAAAATCTTTGGAAAGGGACTAAGTTGAATGTTTTCTAGAAAAAAAATGTAAATACATCTGGTGTACGAAAAATAAACCGTCTCAACTAACACACACTGTATTTTTCAAATAACTAAACTCAGATCGTTTCATGAAGCATAATTTTTTATTTGTGTAATAAGAAGTACTTACCAGAAATAACACGAAGAAAACTAGTGGAAACGTTGTTATTGATAACGCTTTAGGCAGGAGGCGATTCAGTCTTACGATACCCTGAAAATAGAGATTTTCAATTAATTCATACAATTAATGCATCGAAAAAATACATTAAAGATCAAACAAGAAATCTAAGAGAAACTAAGTCAAATAGCAGCCTTTCAAAAGAAAACGAATATAACATTCTACTCGTTATAAAAGTGTAATTATTTGGACAGAAAGCAGCCAAATCCACGATTTCCAAGGAAAAACCATTCTTTATACGCACTAATTTTATTATAATTATTTGCTATTCGTTAATAACTTCAAATACATGATTTTTTAAGCTTTCTATCCGAACTATGCAAGAAATCCATACAGGTCTTACAACCTAATTTAGATGTAATCATTTTACAAATTATTGCTATACATTATTGCATGACACACTCCACCGACATTTTTGATGCCCGAGAACCAAGACTCAACACCAGAAGTTTTACTACATTCAATAAACCTTACAAACAACATAGACACGTTAAGATTGACCAACGAACTCGAACTACTCCATTTGGCTATGACTTTTAACTTCAACTCACAACAGACTCTTCCTACTATATCCACAGCAAAACCCAGCCCCAAAAAACTCAACTTAAACAAGACCGACTTGGATAAGGTTAAATTACACGCACCTGACCATCGGGACCTGACATAAAGACCAACCCGGGACTCATCTCAATCGATGATCTGCAAGATCAACTTTCACATAACATAACAAAATTCGCATCACAAATTAAAAGTACGTTTTATTAGCATACTCTTCCCATGTTTATACTAAAGCAAATAAAACATTTTTACTACTACTACTAATATTGCATGTGAGTCATTCAGGTCTAGAACTGTTCTAGAATGATAAACCTTCCAAGTTTTATGTTGTAGAACAGTTCTAAACCCGATTACATTCTTTGCTGGTCATTTAACAATTGGCTTCCGCAATATTTCACTCTCAGTTGCCAAACGATTGAATTACAAAGAAACTGCAGTAAAAAACGCGAAGTCAATGTCCATATGAAGAAATCATCTTCAATTTAGATCTACTTATCTTCTTTGGATTAATTAAGAGTTACACCATATAAAAAACATGAATTCCTACTGAATTATTGGTACTTTTTCTCATTTCTCAGCGTCCATAAACTTTGGCAAAACGAAAGGTCCACACCGATTTCCCCCAGGGCAATTAACCATATCAAATTGACTTCCTACTATTCTAGTCTATTAAATCCGCCCTATAGGCAAAGAAAAAGAAAGTGTTCGCGCGTTCTAAATCAACTGGGTCAGGCCAAACCACAGCCTTGATGAAAGCAAAAGAAGCAGACAACAATTGCGTTCTATTGCATAATTGAAGAATATTGTCAAAAACAATTAAATGATGACTGCCGTTTACTTCTGGATATGGTGATTGGCTTATTTTGGACAATATTAAAATTGAAATTATTCCGATTGATAAGCGTGAAACAATGAACATTGTAAGGACAAAACAATTCTCATTATCAATTAATTTATAGAATGCTATTGTGATAAGACGTAATTATTCTGGAATTGTATTTATCGAACTTATGCAGTCAAATAAACACGCTGATTCAGGATGAAATGAAATTAAAAAAATGTCAAAAAATATTACAAAACCGACGAATTAAAACCACTAATTATAAACATAACAATAATTAATTACAAATTTTGTAGCCCAGTTTAAACGGAATTAATTTTCATAGGTAAAAGAGCATAAAAATAAAGTAGGCTTTTATCCAACAGAGATACAGGGTGTCAACATTTGAAAAATAAAATTGTTTTTTTATGATAATTTTCAAACCATTCATTTAATTTACATGAAATTTTGTACACCTCGTTCTGAAGCAGGTAGTTGAACATAATGTTTGAAATAGTTTTTTAGTTCAACATCAGTAGCGCGTTAACTGGGGGAGCTCTTTCTTTATTTGCTACCTGTAAAGCCCCTAAATATTTTCAAAAAAAAAATTTAATTTCTGATCATTTCAATAAACTGAACTTCATTCGTTAATAAAATGCACTTAACCAATCGTCTGTTTTCAACAAATCCATTGACAAACTTGTACTCTTTCATTAGAAAGAGAATCATTTGCTTCTTTGGTAGAATAGAATAGAATAGAATAAAAAATTCGAGCATGTTTAAGTCAAGTGGTCATGCAGGCTAAGCAACCAACGTTCTCTTCTAAGCCTACGAACGTGTGTGCGTGTGTTTCTTTCTAACTGAAACTATCTCTTAAGGAGATGAAATAAGATAATGAGCACATTGTTAATTAATCATTGTTAATTGTGTAGGAAGAAGTTACTTCCTTCCTTAGCCTTAGACACAATGAAATTGGCTAATTTTTCATATACATATTCGAATGATATATATTAACAAAAAATATTAACAAAAAAAACCAAACAAAGGAAACACCTTTTACACTGTATCAGTTAAGGAGTTAACATTTAACATTTATAGAGAATCACCTGAAACTATCCATCCAAGATACTTATTTTAAAAAAATAAACTTTAAAGTTAACTCGTCGGCCATCCCTATTTTATCTTCAACTTGCACTTCAAGCTTTCACAAAAAATGTGAACAAAAGGACACAAAAAAATTCATAGGAAATCACCCAGAAACCCTTGTAAGGTTTGTGCAAATAACTCGAAAACGAAGGCAGATACGAAAAAACTTCAAGAGATAAAAAAAATCTTAAATTGAACAAAAAATTTAAAAATTTGTTCGGTGTTAATCAGTGGCGCATCACAAAAAAGTTCGGGGGGTAAAAGGGGGGTATGTCTCTAGAAAAAAAACACCTTGTAGATTTTCGCAACCAGTTGCCTTATCTACGGGTAGAGGGTCAAAACAGTAGCCTACGTTAAAATTTTGAAATTGATAAACTGTAAGAATTAAAGAGAAAATATGAATAATTTTTAAAAAGTTTAACACCCTGTACCTCGTTAACTATGGGCCTGAGAAAAAAACTTAAATGGAAACTCGACTTGTTTTGAGGTCCTCTACACGCTCCTGCTCTGTGTCCATAAGGTTGTGAATCACCCTGTATATTGAATGATACACAGTGTATAATTATGCCCACATTGAAGGAATACGAAGTTTAGTATGTGTTTGTTACTAGCATGCGAAGAGAGATCTGTGGGAAAAATAACTCTCGCTTTTTTTCACACAATGAAATAAGCGTGTTAAGAAGTTTTGCTAATTGTAGGAAATCGCATTTGTGATTGTGTCATTCTGCTATTCTACTATGAATATGGAGTAACTTGCTTAGTTTCACTCAAAAAACCAGATTATCAATGATCTATTAAGAATTGAGTATATTAGGTTCATATAGAAAAACATTTAATGTAAGTACATTTAATGGTAGTCCAGCGTTTGTTGGATACATTTTTGAACTTCAATCAAGAAACTACTCAGTTCTGCGGGTTTGCGAAAAGGATTTAATTCATCAACTTTTTATAAAAATTGCTAGAAAAGCTATGCAAATTATGTGTACTTTGTTGTCACTCAAAGAAAAACAACCAAGGAAAGAAGCTATCAAAATCTCATGCAAGTTGGTGCCAAAAAACTTACAGAAGTGTATGAGTAGTAGTGTAAACATCTTTATTTCTAAAAAAGGCTATCGCCCTATCGGTCTTTCTGCCCTTGTTTAGTACATGCAGTCTTAATTTAAATAAATAAATGAAGGTAAAAATTATCTTATTCTAGGTTAATAATTGAATAATTTTAATTCTGTCAAACAGAGATCTTAGATGTATTATCCTGTAGTTAGTTACTATTGTAAGCGTTCGAGTAGCGTTGATGTAGGCAAACGGAAGCGGGATTGTCTGGTTGGTCTTGTAAGACAATGGGGATTCAATATGGTCCAGTTGTAGGGGTTGTTTGTCACTTTTGTCTGTAAATGTATGAGTCTTTCCGAAATCTTTGTCATGTTTGTGCGTCCGTATAGTAGTTGGGTGAAGGGGTTGTGTAGTGGGTTTTGGGGGTGTCTAATTCGTGTTATTAGTCTTAGTGCAATTTGTTCTGTTATTTGTATATAACGTTTTGTCCTTTCTGTTCCGTTGGTCATGAGTATATGTCCATAGTCTAGCAAGGGTCTACAAATAGCTTTATATATTTTGGTGGCGGTATTTGTGCTAATTCCTTTGTCTTTGTAGGTTATTGATCGGAAGTGTTTTGTTCTCTTTATTGTTTCTGTCCTGATGTTTCGTATGTGTTTAGTGAATTTAAGTTTGTGGTCAATTGTGATTCCAAGGTATTTTACGTGGTTTTTGGGTTGTATCGTTTGACCGTCTGCAGTTATTGCAGGGGAGTCAGCGTTGAGTCTGTGGTTTGTGAGCAGAAGTTGGTTTTTTGAAGGGTTTGGTGTTAGTTTCCATTTATAAAACCATGTCATTGTGTTGTTTGTTAGTGTTTGGAGTCTTTGAGCTGTTCTCTCTAAGTAGTTTTGTCATGTACAATAAGTGCCGTGGAAGTGTATGATTTTCATAAAATTCTTGTTATTTCACATGTTTAGGTTTTGTCTCGTTTCAATGTGAGCAACTCATGCAAATAAATTCGTCTTCGTCTTTAAACATTTTAATTTAAGGATTTGAAAATCTTGAGACTACACCCTTAAGCAGATAATATACGTTTCTCTGTAAGTTTTTGCTTTTGTTTCAATTTTGAATTTCAATCTTCTTTGAAAATATACTGATAAATTTGTTTGGTTTAAAATACATTGAAATGTTTTATTTTTTCCTTGAAACGTATAAAAGTCGTACATTTTCTTAATGCCGTTTTACGTGGCCAAATGTGGCACAAATATATACTTTATGCAGGTAAAATCCCAGTTTCACTTATGAAAAGAGTTCTGAGTATGGCGAACTTACAGCTGAAGAATCACATTAATGCCTTAAATGTGAAAAAAATTACGTTTTAGATGTGTTTCTTGAAACTACAAAACACCCATAATTGAAAAAATATCAATACGTGTGTTGGTGTGAAATTTAGTGAAATTACAAAGAAAATAGTTATGAAATTGTTTTTTAATTCATTTAACACTATTAAAGCCCAAGGAGTTTAATGCACGCTTTTAGGAAAAAATAACAGTTTTACGGTCTCACCTCTAAAAAATTCAGTTGTAATTTAGTGAATAAATGCAAACTTTCCCATTTAATATGGTATCAGCTTTTAATATGAATATAAAGAGCTCAATTAGGTTGAATTATTCAATTTTTTTTAACTTTTATTACATTTTGCTCATTTCTTAACATTTTTTACTTTTTCCCTGGTTTTCAAAAGTGTTAGACTTCCAGCGCTTTTACTTGAAACTGATGAGCTTCTTTCTGACGTTTTGTAAACGCGAGTGGCCTGCATCTTCAGAGCTGTTTCGCTTGAAAGCTTACACACAGAGCCTTTTTATATTTTTTATTCGAAATGGAGCAGTTTTTTGTGCCCTTAAGCGAAAAAACTACTCTCTTTCTAATAAAATATATAAAAATAAATTTTGAAAATTTTCAAACGAATGCAACACCTCTGAAGATGGAAACCATTCATGCTTCGAAACATCAGGAATTTTTTTTTTCTCAAGAAGTAAAAAAACTCACCAGTTTGAGCTAGATTTGATATAAAAGATAAAGTTTATTGAAAAAAATGATTAAATAAAGGTAAATTAATTTAACTTTCAGTCTTGAATTCGGGGAAAAGTGTCTTTAAGTAAGACATAAGATTAAATTATACAAAATCAATTGAAACATTCATATAGCTATACTTCAGTTGATTTTTTAAACAATTTTTGAACTAAATGAAGAAAAATGCAAAAACACAGAAATTATCCCTATTTAAAAGATCAAAACTCCATAAAAAATATTTTTAATAAGTAAAATAGTGACAAGATTTTAAATCATATTTGATATGTAAATTTTGTATGATGATGAAAAAAGTATGATGAACCAGAGATGCAACTACCTGTACAAACAGGCATATTCTAGCTTATTTGACAGAGAAAGGTCGAAAAGAGAAACATGGAAAGATGTGAATTGGGAAAAATATTTACACTTTTTGCGTTTTACTTTTGATTCGTGGTTCCTCCATCAACTTTTTTATTTTATGCTCGCGATTTTCTTTCGTACTGAAAGTAAAAATATATTTTTTTTTTTTAATTCCAATTTTTTATTAGACTTTAAAGCAATTTCTCCGTTTTAGCCAAAAATAAAAAAACGTTTATCACCAAAAAAGTGCTAAAGCTGCACTGGTTTGCCGCTAATAATTTTATTACCGTAAATTTATGTAAACCTGCTGCAAAATTTATTTAGCAAAAAAACTCTAATCGGTGCTAAATGCATGCACATTTAGACCACACTGTATATAAATTGCTCTGACTTTATCAGTGTTTTTAAGCGGTGTCAAGAATGATAACTGCAATCTATTACCTACTTGCACTTGCTGATAATTTTGTATTAATTAAGTTAAATACATGTTAATTTAAAGTACCTTTAACTAGCAGTAACTCACCTTCATTGTAAAATAAATACCCTAAGTATATCCTTAAATGAGACGATATTTCACTTTAAAACAAATAATAATATCACAGCAGGTAGGCGCATTCACTCGCACCGAACAAACATACGCACAGGTTGAAATTCTCGAAAAAATCCCGGTATCTTCGGATAATTTGTAAACCAGTTGTTCATATTAACCGAAAAAAAAAATGAGCGTTAATTTTGGATAATTTTCCTATCTTGGTAATGGGTTTGCGCGTACATTACATGCGACTCGGAATGGGTATTCAAAAAAAAATCGAAAGGAAGTGCTCCAACCCGCCACAGCCGACTTCTTGTTCGTTCGTTACTTCGACTGTTTGCCTTTGGTTTTGGTCGATTACCGTGTATCATTGGTCGAGGTTGAAAGCAAAAGCTGCGCCAACCATGGTTTACATGGGTTGCACATGGTTGCAAAGACTTCTACCATTTCCCAGAGACCCATTAAAGTAGCCATCAGATCGAAATTTGCTGATCTTCACAGGATTTTTTTCAAGTGGCTTTTTGAAGCAAACAGATGCAGTAATCAAATGAAAATTTAAAACATTCCACAAGTTTGGAATCAAACAGAAAATCGACAAATTTTCTTTCAGTTGAAAGTTAATGTTTTAAAATTAAGAAAGGATCTTTTTAGTATCTAAAAAGCGTTCACTTTTTCAACGCGTTTATATTACTGCATCTGTTGGGCGCTCCGCAATAAACCTCCATTTGCAGCTGTAAAATAAATGTCAAGCTAACTATTGGAAAAAGCAGAGAAAAATGCCGTAATTTTTCAGATTTAAAACTATCTGATTTGGGCGAATTAGCAAAAAAAATATTTTAAAATGGTTTACTTCCAAGAGCACTTTTGGCCATTTTTTAAATGTTTCCTTTAAATGATTGTTTCTTAAGTAATAAACCATATTTGTAAAATGAGTCAACGGCAAGCAAAAAATTATGGCATAAATAAGGCAAAAGTTAATTTTTAACAAGAATTTAGGAACAAACTCGTTTCAGAAAGTGTACCAATTTATAAATGATTTAAAATGTGCTTTTAATTGTGTTATTTTGAACATTTTATAAATGTTGTTACGAGTAGGTTCATTAAAAAAGAGCTTCATTAAAAAGTTTCATTACTCTGTCCGAACTTCTTCGGAGAAAATAACGGGAAATGCATTAATAAATCTTCCGAGAGCGATTGCTTGAAGATGTCTATTGAAATAGCATTTGCAGAAACGAAATTAAAAAAACCACTGACTATGAAAAATGTAAACTTAAAAATCTGATAAAAAGCCAGTTTCGCGCTGTATATTTCTGTGTATACACATACAGTAATAGATAAGAAAACTTCGTTAATTTATTAATACACTTTATAAGATATTTTCTGGCGAAAAGTTCTGTTGTTCATTTTTCGTTTATTTCAGTTCAGAGTTTTATGCTTCACTTTTAAATACCAAATGATACTTTTACTTAATGGCGATTTTATAGTCGATTCTTTGCTCAGAACCAACAATTTAAAATTCGATTTCCTACCTATTACTTTAAGGCAGCTAAAATATACAGCGATGACAAAAAAATTGGTTTCCAGGAACAAACTCAGTGAATCGAAACCCAACAATTTAGGCATTTTTACACGACTTAGGCGTTTTGCTTATTTCTGCAACAGCCATTCTCAGAGACTGTGCCTGAGGTAGAAGATCAAGTGAAGGTTTCACTAGATCGCTTATGCAAAGAAACAAGAAAGCACATTTTTTTTGGAAAAATTCTGCAAAATCTATCAAGATTTAAAATGAATCAACACATGCATTTCTTCTGAACTTGAACTATTGCTGGCAACGATGGCCGATTCTAGTGGGTGTTCCATTCTTAACTATAGAAATGACGTGATTGAAGCGGACCTATTAGCAAAGTCGAGTAGGTGCCAAAATGATTATATAAAGCTGTTAACTTTTACTCAGTGCCTGTTTAGTGGAAAAACACCTCTCTCTAGGTCGCTTCAATACATAAAAGGAAACTTTAAAAGCCGCCTATAATAAAAAACTCCGCTTATCAGTTTTTAAAACGTTCTAAAAAAAATTGAAGAATTCGGTTTATGAGGAAACTTTTCATTAAAATATTGAAATTTAAATGCTGATTATTTAAAATCCTTTTTATACTAAGTAGATTGTTTAATTTGCTGCATAAATTAAAATGCAAAAAACTTGAAACTATTCAAGAAACAAAGAGTGCAGGAGAAAATTTGCACAAAGAGTTTTTTGGGAAGAGAGATTAGAATCCGTTAATTTCCTTTTCATCATCCAGTGATAACAATTATTTACAATCAGATTATATTTTTCATAAAAAAATGTTTATACAGACGTTCCTTCGTGGGATATTTGTAACAATAAAAAAGATTTAAATTAAAAATTATAAGAACTTTAAGTCTCTTCTTTAAGATTTTTTTAAATTAAAATTTGTTAGTCCCACAAAAATGAATTTTTGAAGGTGAATTAATTTACAACTTTCAATTGTTTAAAATCCCAAACAAAATACTTTTTGCGGTAAAATATCCGAATAAATTTTATTATTGCACACAAACTTCCTATAGTTTTAAACTTCGTTTTTGAAAAAATTACAGGTTGGAACAGATATTTCTGACTCGATTTACTTGATTTTACTTACAGCTAATGAAGATTGACTATACTTTTAAAGTAGGTATAAAAGTTATATAAATCTATATGTATATTGTTTTTCTTCTATTTCCTGTTTCTGAAGAATTGCTTTATAAAAAAACATGCAGAATTTAGAAGTGCATTTCAGATCCTTCATTGCATAATTTTTGCACATGTGGGTCCATTCCACCATCGGGTTTTTTCAGAATTAGTTCTTGAACTTTGAACATTTTTTGTGCGGGTGTTTATTTTTACATCAGATTCTTCTAAAACGCGTCGCTGAGGAATGGCTTCAGTTATCGGAATGCCTCTTATCTCGATCGAAAGAGGAATCTTTAGTTCAAATGTAGTGTAATTTTGATTTTATTCGTCCTGTTGCTTCGTTTGCATTCAATTTTGTTAAATTTCAACATTTTTTGTGCGGGCTTTTATTTTTCCACCTAATTATTATGAAGCGAGTTGCTGAGAAGTCGCTTCAAATATTGGACTATCTCGACTTTTAACCCATACATGAATCTTTATTTGAAATAAAGTTTAATTAAATTTTTTTTTAAAGACTTTTTTGTGCATGTTTTTATTTCTGCACCTTGTCCTTTTGAAGTGCGTTTCTGAAGAATTGCTTAAAATATCGAAAGACGAGTTTCAGAAATCCATTCCAGAAGCTCCAATTTATGTGCTGAACAAGAGGTTTCATTCGAGTACTGGGTTTCTATATAATTTGTTATTAAACATTGAAAATTTTTTGTGCGCGTTTTTAATTTTATACCAGATTCCAGGTCAGATCGGACTGCCTCTTATCCCGACCAATACAGGAATCTTTCGTTTAAATGTGGTGAAATTTTGACTTTATTCGAGGTGCGACTTCTTTTGCAATTAATTTTGGAGGACTTGTACATTTTTTTATGCTGGTGGAAGTGCGTTTCTGAAGAAATGCTTTAAATTTCGAAATACGAATTTCAGAAATCCATTTCAGAAACTTCACTTCCTATGTGTTGTACATATGGTTCCATTCGACGATATGCTTCCTTCACAATCGTTAATTAATTAAAGGGTTTCGATTTTTGCTCCGTGTTCATCGAAAGCTCGTTTCTGAAAAACCCCCTCAAATAGCGGAATGCGGGTTTCAGAAATCGAATCTTGAACCTTGAGTTCATATGCAGGGTTCACATGCCTTTGGTTGAATGTTGGGTCCTCTCAAATTCAATTTTAAAAATTTCGATATTTTTGTGCATGTTTTCATTTTTGCACCACCATCTTCTAAACCTCGCTTTTAAAGAACCAATCGAGATTCCGATTTGTGGGTTTGTAAAATCCGTAGGCCTATAATCAGTTCATATGTCGGATAAACGTGGTCCCATTTAAGCAGCAGAATCCCTCAAAATAACTTCTTGAACTTTACACACTTTTTGTGTGTGGTTTCAATTTTGCACCATGTTTTCCAGATCTGATTTCTGCATGAGACAGCCCTATTTCTGCTCCATTACATCAAAAGAAGGATTAGTGGGTTAGATAAATAAACGACAATCTACAATTCTACTGTTTCGGTGCCGATCCGCCTCTTTTCCTCACACGTAGATGACTTACTTATAAGGCGCGTACGAGAGCTTGCCACACCGATGCCGCGCCAACCACGAGCATAGTTTGTCATATGTATATGGGTCGGATTCGTTTTCTTACTTTCTGTGGCGCGATCAAATGACCAAACCCGACGAGTGTGCAACGTAACGCGCTTGTTATGTACCAAATTTTCAAGTGTGGACATGGTGCGCGGTAAGCGCGTTGGAGGCGCGTTTTAAGGTCGCCGCAATCCATTGCTGGTTTTTCAACGGCAGATTAAAGCAGTGTGGATGGTTTGTACTTCGATACATTGAAAACATGCAGATTTGAGATTCTTGAGACAATACAAGCGAGACGCGCTTTTGGCGCGGGATAGTCGCGGTCGTGTTGAACGGGCGCGGTGTAAGGTGACAAGACGCACGCGATCCGCGTCCAAGCCGCGTAAACCTTGAGCTTGCCCATCATATTTATCGTGTCGATATGTTTTCTGTTGGAACTTTGAGGCTCAAACCAAAACACGATACACCCTTAATGTACCAAATCCTCAAGGGTGGACGTGGTAAACGAAAAGCGCGCTAGAAGTTCGATAATCCATCAATCCGATAAAATCCGACCGGGGATGGATTGCGGCAATCCTTCAGCGCGCCTCTTGCGCGCCTACTGACCACACTTGAGATTTTAGTGTCGTGCCTGTGTCAGGCCTGGACGCGCCACTAGTGAATGAATTAAAGCCCCCAAACTCAAACTCACAAGACCATTTCGGAGGTGGCTCGTCACAGGCTCGTTGTACTAAGAAAGCGGCTCGCGCGCCTTCTGTATCAACCCTGCCTAATTAAATGTCACAAGAAAATGTGCGGTTAGATATTTCCGTCAGTCATCATATATTCGCTGCTCGTAGTGAATGTTTTTGATATTTCAAACTGTTTTTTCAAATCGTTTTTAATTGAATTTTACAATGGGTTCGGTAAAAGAAGTCACCGATGAAGCCAATTTTCAGGCTGAACTTTCTAATGCGGGCACCAAGCTCGTCGTAGTGGATTTTACAGCCACTTGGTAAGTTTTACACCCCTTTCATGTTACAATCATGTATGAGGAGTTAAATTTCGATTCCATCCTAAGGTGTGGGCCCTGCCGAACAATAAGCCCAGTATTCGAGCAGTTGGCTGCCAAATTTCCACATGCTGTGTTTTTAAAAGTTGATGTTGATAAGTGTCAGGATGTTGCAGCTGCACAAGGAGTATCAGCAATGCCTACATTCATTTTCTTCAGAAATAAGGTCAGGACGATTGTTGCGTCCAAACGGTATCATTCGATTGTAATTTGACATGCAGGTTAAAGTAGCCCGAATGCAAGGCTCTGATCCAGCAGGACTAGAAAGTAAAGTTCAACAATACTCTAAGGCTTCAGATGGTGAGGAGGGCGAAGCCGTTGCCGGACAAGTAGGTGTGATAACCGCACGAATAAATCAAGTCAAATCAAATTTATGACAATTTTCAGATGGATTTATCCCCATTCATCACCAATTCTGAATGTGAATGCCTTAATGAAACAGACGATCATCCCCTTGCTCATGCTCTGACTGCTGGGGCTGGATTTCTGCAATCCGACTGTGATGGACAATTGATCATTTCCATTACTTTCAATCAGTCGGTGAAAATTCACAGCCTAAAGTTTAAAGCTCCTGCTGACGAGGGACCAAAACACGTGAGAATATTCATTAATCAACCTAGAACATTAGATTTCGATTTGGCGGACGGTTCTACCAGCGTTCAGGATTTGGTGTAAGTATTTTGAGTAAACTGTGAAATCAGCAGAGTTTATAATACATTTATTACAACAGGATACCTCAGGAAGACTTGGAAGGAAACCTTGTTAATCTGAGATTTGTTAAGTTCCAAAACGTCCAGAATATTCAGCTGTTTATCAAAGATAACCAATCAGGGAGCGATGTTACCCAGATTGACCATTTAGCGTTCATTGGATCTCCTATTAATACTACAAATATGGGAGACTTCAAGAGAGTAGCAGGAAAAAAAGGAGAGAGCCACTGAAAACACAATCGGATTCTAATGGAGTAAAACTTGAAAATTTTCCTATTTTGTATAGTTTCTATAAAGTTTAATAATAGCTTAAATGCGTAATTTTGTCGAGATGAAATAATTTTTTTAATCACTAAAAAGGACATTGTCGCCCTAATAAAGTTTATGTTAAATTATATTTTGTTTAATTATAGTCTCCAAAAAACCTCATGGTAAAATCAGCAGTTATTAACTGTTTGTTTCTGGAAAAAATTGCTTTCTATGTATATTTCATTGTTAGTTAAACACTCTGAAGTCTCCGCTACTTGATCCGCATACAGTGCGTCCCTCGAATTGAAATTCATGAAATCGCTGAAAGGAGAAGTTTGAAGCCCATTAATGCCAGTTTCAGAAGAAAATGTGGATCATAAAAACGCTTATAACAAAAAAAATTTTTTCACTTTAATTCAAAATTGAAATACACACATAATTCAGTTATGCTACCTTCGTTTTTGCCTTGTGTGCTTGAATTGTAACGATTTTATGGTTTCTGTCGTTCTGTTTTTAATAGCCCGAACCTGCTTTTTTACTTCATCGCTTTTATACTGAACATTTTGATCACTATTCCTTTCCTCCCCGTCAAACAGTGCGCTGATTTCCATCAGTCGATTATTCTTGGCCGATAATACAAAAGGTATCTTATTTTTGATATGATCTTTTGAACCAAGTATAGCTAGAATCCCGGTGCTGTCATAGTTTCTTTCTTTGGATTCCAGGATCCAAGCGGCGTTCCGAACTTCCATCTTAAACTTTTCCACCTCTTCGGTGCTCACATTTTTGCTAACGTTCAGCCCTTTTTCTATGGGATTTACAATGTACAACGGACTGTGCTCGGGCTTTGAAATCGCCACCGCTTCGTTTAAGCAGATCGCTTTGGCTCCGAAATCAAACTGTGCGTAGTATTCGAAAAATTCGTGCAGTAACACCTCGAGGGAACTGGTGTTTTTTGTCTGGAACTTCAGCTTGGTAATGTCTCGTAAAAAAGTGCAATCTATTCCATCTTCAGTTACATAATAGTCATTTGGCCCTGAAAGAAATCAAAAGTTTATCACTGATTAGTCAGTCAAGAGCATTTGTGTTCTACACTCAGTCTTATTTAATTGCGAAAGTAGAGTTTTGGTTTTATCGTTAACAAACTGTAGTTATTGTAGATTTTCTAGATATTCAGGAAAGTCAAAGACAAGTTTAATAATATACAATATGAAGTATTGGTTTGCCTTACCCGCTAATTTCGCCAGCTGATTCAGCGTTGGTAATATTGGGGGCGATTGCAACGGTTTTTGCAAAAAAGCTAAAACTAACAGTGTGAGAGAAAAGTTGGTTATCCATCTTCCCGGCGAGGAATTAGTCAGGTTTACCTCCTTGGCCCATTTTCTGATGGCGAAAACCAATGGTCTAACCCTGGGATCAATTTCTCCCATCATGTATAGGAAATCAGACATGTATATGCCAGTCCTACATTATAAATATCTGCTATATAGGAAATATATTTAAATTATCCACACGAAATGTTCAATTTAGTTATAGCCCTCTTTCAGGAGCGATAAGTTTGAAACGTTCGCATCTCGGAAAACTATCAAATTAGTCAAAAGAACTGAGATAAGGTTTTAATATAAATCGTAACATCTAAAGAGATAGAGCAAAATTTCAACAAATACTTGAGCATTTTCACTTATATCTCGGAAACGGTTATAAGTATTAGGAACTTTTCGATAAAGCCGCTCAAGATCTATATTTTGCCAATTTTAACAGAAATTCGCACGTCCAAAGAAATACACGCAAATTTAGAGTTAAATACTTACATATTCGACATAGATAGATCGCATTCAACGTTTGTCAGTTGTTGATAGTACTTAATAATTGGTACTCGGGCTTGCAAAATTCTTCGAACTTGAGCACACCCTGGCAAAAACAAGTGAAGTAAGTCTCCGATGGTTTCCATGTTCCTCTGGTTCGTTGATCGTTCAGATCCAGAAGCGGCTTTACAATGATAAATCAGTCTACTGTTATCATTTTCCTAAAATGCCATAAAACTTAACATAAACTCATTTTAATTCGTTCCAAGAGATGCAAAGGTTTAATTTACATTCTCATAGTAAATAAAAAATCCTGGGCAGAAAGACCGATAGGTCGATAGCCTTTTTTAGAAATAAAGATGTTTACTACTACTAAAAAATCCTGATTAAAAATTGCTTGTCTTATATGTGAAATATTACCCGATCCTGTGTAAGTCGAAGAACAATGTCCAAGTCGCATCCCATTTTCCCAAATCCATTAACAGACGATCCGAATGGAAAGGCGCATATCCTGGGAAACATTCCAGATATGGTCGTTTCCACCTGTTTTGCAGTTAAGAATCTTAGTCTATGTCCGACATCGTTTAACTTTGTTAAACTATGGAGTTTCTCAATTTGTTCTGAAACCTGACTGTATTATTAGTAAAACATTTCGCTTCAATACGCAAAACAATTACTGTATTGCAACGAAGTAATGCTGCTTTCAAATCGTCTTCATTTCTAACATCAGTCCCATTTTCTAGGGTCAATTTCGCCTGCGTGCTCTGCTTCAGTGTGCCAAGTTTCTTACTGGCAGCTCGAAACCATAAAAATTGCGACGATACTGGAACGGTGTGATTTTCTTGAATGTGACTACTTGATTTCAGAACGTTAGCGACGTCCGAATCCGATTCAAACTCAACAATTATAAAGTGCTATAAAAGAGAGCGGTTCTAGAAAAAAATGTGTTTGCAAGTGAAACTGCTATTACCATAGGCTCTGGCCCTTCAGTGTAATGAAACATGCATTTTACTTTGCCCATGGACTCACAGTAAGTAAAAAGCTGTTTGTAGGATTGAGCTGATTGCACTTGCACTAAAACGCTCCTAGAGGCTTCCATTCTTCTATTTTGCAGCATTTCCATGAACGGTGTAAACGTTCCCGTCAATTGTTCTGTAGCTACAAATGTAAAAGACACAAAATAAGTCAGGAAATGTATTTCTTAATCAAGAATGAAAATTTATCGGTGGCTAATAATATTAATAGGAGTTTTTCGGTGAAGGGTCCTTATCTTATCGGGGTTTCGGATTAATCATTACTTGGAGCACTGGTGCTAGAATCACGTCGAAATTTTTAGTTTCTTGCTAAGATTCTTTGATTTGTACGATTTTTGGGGTTGGCGCTCAAATTTTTTCTTGTTTTTTAACTTTGTTAGCACCAGATTTATAAGATTGTGCACCACCAAAGTATTAAACCAAGCGCCGCTACCACCAGAATGTCTAGAATGTTATAGCTCTGCATTTATGGTCAATTTTATGGTTGGACTGATGAAATTCAAATTACTGCAACAATCATTGAGTGTTCTCTCGTAATTAAAAAAGTGTCGCCTGAGTATCTAAGCCAAATCTTTGCTTTTCACTGCAATTGTTGCATTGCAAACTGTTAACAGCGTATGTTTCGAACCATTTCATGTACATGATCGACCACCACTGGTGACACAGATGAACCCCAGTAAGGGGCCACTCTGTTGAAAGTACGGATTATACTGGCAGCGCTCCAATAGTTTCGCACACAGCAATGCCATTGCCTTCCAAGTGTAGCAACACTTACCTAATTGTTAGTGACTTATATAAAAGTAAAATTCAAAAATAGAAATGTAAACTCGAAAAAATCACCTGCTTGACAGTACTGTTTCATTTCACAAAATCTAGAAGTTTTTGAGAAAGGGCCCCGCACGCCCAGGCTCCTTTTAAAGGACCCCATAAGCCTGCATAGGAAAACCATGACGGCAACGCTTCATATAATAAAATAGACGATTAGTTTGTACTCAGGCAAGAAGCAATAGCTAGTTCCTCAGTTAAAACGCGGTTCATTGTAAATGCATTGCCTCAAAAAAACGAAAAATTGCTAGAAAACCGTAAGATACATTTTATTTGAGGTTATGTATGTCTTAGTCAAATTATTTGCACTATTTGTAAATGGAAGGGGCCGGAAAAGCCTTGTAGATTTGAACTACTTGAACTAAACCCAATCTTTTAACCAATCGGATGATTCTTTTGGTCACGTGATCGCGCTGACGATTGTCAATTAGTTAGGTGGGGAGAAGTCTGTCAATTTCAATAAAATTGTTTATGTTAAAAGTTGTGTAGTTTGGTGACAGTTTGTGAATAATCTAGCTCATAATTTTTCAGTTAACACGGCAAAATATGCAATTTAAACCTCCGGAAAGTGTCTCCTTCATTCATATTTCATAGGTTGAACGTCGCGTTAAATTTAAAGAAATGGCCTCGGGCGATAACATAGAGAGTATCGAAGTTCTGAGCTCAAATTTAGCTCTGAACATGAACAACTCCAAGGAACCCCCCGGAATATACGAGCCTGGAGCGTCTGGCGAAGCTGATGGTAATTAAATTTCCTAATATTTTGCTAATTAGAATGTACCGAAACCAACACCCCAATAGGTTAGCTGATTTTGAGGTCAAATTTTATAGGAATTCACTTAAACACCTTGAAAGTTTTGCTTGGAATTCAGTGTCTTCCTGTTTCGATTAGTTCACATTATCTCAGCGCACAAACAGTATTTTATTATTCAGTGGACTTTTCACATGACTTTCATTCTGATATCATGTATCATTGACCCCAAATCACTTCTTGTAATTGCATAAAGGCAATTTTCCCATTACTCACTACTTTAATATTGTTGAGGATTTATTCGAATTGTATTTCTTTTTCAGACAAGGACAATATCTCAGTGTTGAATAAGAGCATCCAAGATGTAAGTAGAAAAATTTCGTTGCATCAGCGCACTTAAAACTGGTTAAACATTCGGTTTCATCAACTTAATTGAATTGAAAAGTATACATTTAGTGAGAGTAGAGTTTTTAACTGTTCCGTTCAAAGTCACAAGGTTAAAGCAATTAGTGTGTTAACACTGTAAAAACCCGACATCTTCAGCCTACATTTTTCATATTTGGATGACACAAATGAAGACTAAAAGTTTTATCTAATCCGGAAATTTTATCAAATTTCGATAAATAACCATCATTAACACTGTCTACATATAGATACATTGTTTCGCATTTTTGATATGTAAAAATATATCAGATTATCACAACTTTTCGCAATAATATTTCGCCTTCAATGAATCTAAGATAGATCAGGTCAATAAAATGGCACGTTTCTATCGTACTGTGGTTTCTACGCGGTGCTTCCACAGCAGTTTGAGCATAAATATATATGAATAGGAATTACGGTGTTACAGTATGATTTTTAAGACAATATCACTAAAAATCCGGCTCAGAATTGTTGCTTGCCAAGTAAACAGTTGATTCTGATAAAACCGTATGAATCAAAGCGTTCGTTTTACAATTATTAATAAGCTGGCCTCAAAAAGATCTAGGTAGATAGCTTTTACTACATCCGAACAAGTAAGTTAACAGCTCAACAGTCCAGTTAGGATTTAACAATCATTTTGGTTTTCTGAGTGTAGTTCTGTATGCATGTGAGATGGGCGCGATATCAAGATTGTGAGCGCATTTTGTTCAACTATCCAGCTGAAATTGTCATTTATCTTTGGTTGAGCCCGGGAAAGAATCGATGTAACGCTCAAATCGCATCAGAGCTTTCCATCCTTCAGAGGCTTCAAATTTTACAGTTTTTCTGCCCCAATTCAAATTGAAATCTGTTAAAGTATCGCATTCAACATAAGAGCAGTTTCTGAGCTATATTTTGCTACAAGGTTTGTAAACTTTACAAAACCAAGAAGCAAAAGTGTCTGTTGAAGTTTAAAATGTCGTCTTGCTCATAATCGATTGAAAATAGACAATTAGTTAGTCATTAGGAATTTTTATCTTATCTTATGTTAATTATTATATCTTAATTAAAATCTTAATTTGCTTTCTTTTAAATAATTTTTTTAATCACTAAAAAGGACATTGTCGCGTAAAAAGGACATTAAACATTCTGAAGTTTCCGCATACAGTGCGTCCCTTGAATTGAAATTCATGAAATCGCTGAAATGAGAAGTTTGAAGCCCAGTAATGACAGTTTCAGAAGAAAGTGTGGATCATAAAACCGCTTATAACAAAAAAATGTTCACTTTAATTCAAAATTGAAATACACACAAAATTCAGTTCTGCTACCTTCTTTTTAGCCTTGTGTGCTTGAATTGTAACGATTTTATGGTTTCTGTCGTTTTGTTTTTAATTGCCCGAACCTGCTTTTTTACTTCATCGTTTTTATACTGAACATTTAAATCACTATTCCTTTCCTCTCCGTCAAACAGTGCGCTGATTTCCATCAGTCGATTATTCTTGGCCGATAATACAAAAGGTATCTTATTTTTCATATAATCTTTTGAACCAAGTATAGCTAGAATCCCGGTGCTGTCATAGTTTCTTTCTTTGGATTCCAGGATCCAAGCGGCGTTCCGAACTTGCAACTTAAACTTTTCCACCTCTTCGGTGCTCACATTTTTGCTAACGTTCAGCCTTTTTCTATGGGATTTACAATGTACAACGTACGGACTGTGCTCGGGCTTTGAAATCGCCACAGCTTCGTTTAAGCAGATCGCTTTGGCTCCGAAATCAAACTGTGCGTAGTATCGCATTCAACATAAGAGTAGTTTCTGAGCTATATTTTGGAACAAGGTTTGTAAACTTTACAAAAACCAAGAAGCAAAAGGGTCTGTTGAAGATTAAAATCTTGCTCTTAATCATAATCTTGATCATAATCGATGGAAAATAGACAATTAGTTCGTCATTAGGAATTTATTTCACTCCAATACATTCCTGGGTTTCAGTCAATTTTATTGTTTATTATTTAAAATGTTACATATACGTTTCGGTGTCTGATTGTGTTTCGGTGATGTGTGTGATTTGTATTTTAATATGTGTAATTTGGTGAAAGTTTTCTATTTAAATTGATGATAACTGTAAATGTAAAAATATATATTTTAGACAAACTGATGATGGTGGAGAAAGACACCGAAACGTATTTGTAACATTTTAAATAATAAACAATAAAATTGACTGAAACCCAGGAATGTATTGGAGTGAATTGAAGTACAGTCAGGAAAATATACGAAAAAATTAGGAATTTATCTTATGTTATGTTAATTATTATATTTTAATTAAAATCTTAATTTGTTTTCTTTCTTTAAAGATTCTAAAGAGAAAGCAGCTAAAGTGTCTGTCCAATTTAAAAAGCAGATTCTAGAAGGTCTCTTCAAGCAGATTGTATAGTTTGAAACTTTTAAAAATATCTAAAGAATCATGCTAATCTTCGACAGGGCGTTTATGAGCTATCTTCTACTCATTAGGGCTGAACTCAAACTCAACCTTCAAAGATATAGACCCAGAATGTTTTTATTTATATATTGGAAACGGTTAAATTTTAAGGCGCCCTCAAAATTTAAATGCTTATGTCTCTGAAACCTTTATTACACCCGTATACCGACCAATAGATCTTTTTAATATAACGCCCCTAGTTCTGAACTGAATTCGTAATTAGGTTTTATGATAAATTTCAAATCATTAAAAAGTTGGAAGCGAAAATTTGAGAAATTCAATGGCCTGTTTGAAATATCTAATCAGTAGTAATGACCATTTGGATAGAACGTTTAGAGAACTCACCCTGAAGGAAAGTTAAAACGAAAAATGTTTAATATGAGGCGCTGAACGTTTAAAATCTGAATAATCAATAGAAGAACTGTCTTTGTCTCATTAAATTTGATCAGAATTTTCTAGACTGTAATGAGATTTAACGAAAATTCAAAAACCTATAGAAAATTTTATGTTAATATTCATCGAGTGTTTCTTATATTTAAAAAACTGTAAAGTGGCGTTCGTAAACAATGGAAACGACGGCCTGTTATTTCTTCCTACTCGTCTTAAGTTTAATGCTTCACGTTTTAAATTAGTTGAGGAACGTTGCACACAATAACAATTATTAATAATTATGACATCAAAGTAATGAAATTCATCAGACTGCTTGTTCATAGCGGTAGCAATTTTAGTCAATTGGTATTACATTTTCCATTATTGAATAAGCTACTTTGTTTTAAGGAAAACTCGGATAAGGACAAAAGTATTTCGGGGCATTTAGCTCCCTTTTGAACTGAACATATTCGAATCTAGTGTTTTTTTTTGTCTTTTCTTTAAGGCAGCAATTTTTTTACTTATTACATTTCTTATTAATCACAATTCTTTCTACAATCTCTTTTTGTGCCAAGAACAATAGAAAAAAGATAATCCTACTTTTTATACTACCTACTCCCTACTAACGGTTTTTGTTCTTAAATGAAGTTCGAATGTCTTTATTTGCTTTTTGAAATATTTTTCTCGTATTCCCCAACTTTGTCATCTTATTTTTTTGATTGAGTTGCTACTTATAATTTATCTACCTGGAATATCTATCTAATCTTGACTTGGCCGGGTTTTATTTTCAGTAAATAGTATTTGTTTGGTATTTGTGTTATAGTTAATTTATAGTTTATAATTGATTTATGTTAAGTTTTCAATTCCCACCCATATTTATGTATGTATTTTTTGCAACCGAACTCAAATTGACTCAAAACTACTCAAGTTCCTTAAATTCATTTATCTTCGTTTGGATGAAGTCAATTGTCTACATCTTTTTTAAATAAAATTTAAAAAGTCTACATTCTTGCGACCGTAAACAGCTCAGAATTCTTTAATTGTGTAGAGAAGATGAAATTTAAAAAAAGTTGGTAGTACATATTTTGCTTAACTAGCCAAACACATTTACGAGAAAAAAACAGCTAAGAAAGCACATTATGAAAATGAAACCCATTGTCAATGGAATAAAATTATAGTCACATTTCTCGATTTCTTTTTGATCTATACTTATTAAGTTCAGTTTTCTCCGCTGGGCTTTATTTGAAGTTTTTCGCATATTTTAAATTAATTCCGATCGCAATGTGAGCTTGGGTTTTACACGTATGATTGATTAATAAATTATTGCTTGTTTTATTAGGGAGGTGAGCCCAAGTCCATATCAAATGCCGCCAGAACGCGAGCCGAAAGGGAGAAGGACAGGGAGAGAAAAATCGGACACAGGAGGGTGGGAGTTGGTGGTGAAATTACATACAAAAAGATTCAAACGACTACCATTATGGGATCCATTCAACTTGGTAAGATTGCGTATTTTTATGTTAGATTTATTTTAAATTTACCTCGTTTCATACATCAAGCCATAACAGATGTACTGGGTGGTACCACCCTACTTAAGCCTCATTTTCATCGTTTTATTATAATTATCCGTATTTAATTAGGTATTTATGGGTGCTATGTACACTTGGCAGATAATTAACAGGTGTTCCAAGTGTTCGTTAAATAATTTGGTTTGATAAGGGATTTTATCGGTTTTTAATGAATTGACGTGAATTTATGATGAATTATCGAAAATAATGGAATTATTCAACGTATTTCTTGTAATACTCAAGTCAGAATATCGTTTTATTATCAATTCTATGGTATGTCTCCGTAAGTTGGAACCATATGGTTTTTTTATTTAGGAAAAAGTTTTTCTTTATAAAAAGTCCTGCGTGATCTAAAACTTAAATGGCCTCTCTTCTTCTCCTCCAGTTCTCTCAGTTTTGTGCTGTTCTCGTCCATCCAAATCCTGCCACTCGTTTTATGTCGTCATACCATCGCATAATTGGTCTTCCTCTTCCTCTCTTTCCTTCCCATGGTCTCCAGTGTATTATTCGGCTATTCCATTTATCATCTGTAAGGCGGGCTATATGTCCTTCAAAATTCCAGTTCAGGCTTGTGACTCTCTCCACTATATCTACGACCTTTGTTCTCTGTCTAATCCATTCGTTTCTCTTTCTGTCTCTTAGTGTTACGCCTATCACAACTCTTTCCATGGCTCTTTGTGTTGTCCTCAATTTATTCACCATTGTCTTTGTGAGAGTCCAGGTCTGTGCTCCATATGTTCTTGTTCTAAAGTATTGCGGAATCTTTATATGCTTAAGTATATGGCTTAATTTGCCAAATCCCGCCCATCCTAGTCTCCGTCTCCTTCCAATCTCTATCTCCTTGTTACCCTTTCCCATCTCTATTTGTTGTCCCAGATATATATAGTCTTGAACATTTTCCAATATGTGCCCGTTGACTGTTATTTGTACTTGGTCCCGGCTCATTATCTTTGTTTTCTTTTATTAATTTTTAGACCGATATTTGAAGATCCTCTGTCTAGTTCGGAAAGCATTTTTTCAAGGTCCGCTGTGTTGTCGGCGTATAGAACAATATCGTCTGCAAATCTTAAGTGTGATATTTTGGTTCCACTTATGTTCAGTCCCATATTTCCCCATTCAAGTTTTTTGAAAATTGCTTCCAGAGCTAAGGTAAAGAGTTTTGAGGATATTGTATCTCCTTGTCTGATACCTCTTTTGATTTCAATGTTGTCTGTTTCTTCGGATAGCCTGATTTTTGCATTTGCTCTTGGATATATATTTTTAAGAAGGTTCTTGTACCGATGATCTATTCGCGCTTTGTCTAGTTCTTCCAATATTGCCCAATGCAACTATCAGATATAAATTTTTTTCAGTCGTATTACGAGGTTTTCCGTTATTTCTGTCAATATCGAAAAAAAACTAAAATCCACGCTTGAATATGCAAATAGACCTATTTAAGATAAATAATGAATTCGTTTTGTTGCTTTTTACTAATTTTTGAACATTATTAATTAATTAAATTTAATTATAATTTTATGTCAGACCATCCTAGATTGCATGTCCTACAGTTAAATTAGCATTGATATTGCAGATATACGTTTCGAAAAAGGATAAATAATTTTTTCATTACAAATGGATGTACCTAATTGCACATTTAAATGTGGCTTTTAGTTTTGACCAACTTTTTTTAATAACAATGTTTGATATTGTCAAAAATAAAGGTACTTTACTCTTGGACAAAATTAATATTTTTGGACAAAGCTCGTATACGCCTGAAAAAACAAATATTTGATAGTTGCATTTTAGGTTTTAGAGCATGCAGAACTTTTGATGAAGAATAACTTTTTTCCTAAATATAATAATAAAAAAGTTTCCATGTGATTGCAACTTGAGACATACTGTATATAAAAATATACGCAACAATACATAAACACATAATTACATAATATTATATAAATGAGGTTTTATGAAATTTTACAGTCGCCTTTCGATAGTTCAGACTTGTTTGGGTTTCCCACATTTAAATGATTTTATATTACCATACCATCAATGAATTAAGAGTGGTATCTATTGGATTTAACATTTTAATTTTCTCAAATTATGTTAAAAATTGACTGAAAATATACATTTTACAGCATTTATCAGCAAGACATTTTACCAATTCCTAGTAATATTTTACCAATTCTCTAAAGACTCCTTTACTGGACAGTTTTCTTTTTAAAGCGTGTGTTGGAGCTTCCTAAAATGCAATAGCAAAAATATCAGTTTTAGAAAGATTTTCAAAATACATTTCAAATTAGTAGGTGCGTTTAGGAATCATTTGTGTGTATGGCGGTTTTTTTATTGAAAGTCATTAACAGTTATCAAGTTTTCTTTCGATATTTTCTTCGTTTTGTTGTTCAAATTTTATGATTTGGAAATGTCATCTAGTTGAGTCAGCAACTATTGCCTTATCTGTAGTAAAAACGTTGTGTCACAGTCTGGTGAGAACAGACTTCATTCTGCGATAAAACCTTGCATTCTTGAGTTTGAACAATGACTTTGCCACTAAATTACTGTAGAATGTGCAATATGGTCGTTAACATTTTCACATGCTGATGGCATAAACTTGATATGTTCTATAAAATCAAATATAAGTCCTGAGAGATGAGTAAGAAGTGAATTCAATACTCTATAGTGCATCTTCTGCATCAAACCCAATAAATTACACCGAGATTAGATTCCTTAATGATTAAGTGTTTGTTGTTTCTGATAAATCTTGTGTTCACATAAGCTTAACTCTAAATAAGTAATCGAAGTGATACAGTCATGAGCTAGATTGCAAAAGCGCATCATTGTTATCTGTGGGTTCAGAAAAACTTTCTCCTTTCCATTGCAGAAATTATTATAAGCCCCCGGACTATCCTGAAACATTTTACTTGTGTGCAGACACATGTCTAAAGACTACAGGGCGAAGAGGCGGGGCTTATTAGGGACCTATCAGAAATGTCTTAATAGTCCGGGGTTATATGTGGCGGCAGTAACTTATTTGTACTATTCACTATAAAATACTTTGTCCCGCATTATTCAAGTTTAATTACGTGTTGCAAAAAAGGTGTTCGTTATTATTGGCATTACCTCGACTGGTTCAAGGTGAAGATTTCCGCACATGCAAAAAACCTTAGATATATTAGCAGTGAAGGCAACATTTCAGCTTTGTCTATTAAACTATTTCGGGCTTCATTGGGGGGTATTGGCTTCGCATTCAGTTCGACTGCGATATTAACACCAACTCTTATCGCAATTAGTGATAGAAAATTGCTACATCAGATAACCGTCTAAATAATGTCGGAGTGTCAGCTTAGTGGATTTTATCTATTTACACGTTTGGTTACTCTAACGCTGATACGGTGCCTAACCCCGATTCAGTGAAAGACTTGTTATTCTAAATGCAGAATGTATCTCGAATCTGGATATTTTCACGGGAGTTTCTCCTGCATCAGTTTCGTCAAACATCAATCCCATTTAAACAAAAAGATTCAAACAGGTGTGTTTCTAATAGTTAGTGTTTATGTTAATTTTCTCTAGTTCAGCCTAATGGAAGGATGATTCTTAGTTTGGAAATGAATCATTGAGGTGAAGTTCACGGTAACACTTATTATGTTGAAGCATTGATTTTAATTAGTGTTGCCGGGCGAAAAAATCTGTTTACTAGTGTTATCCATAGGACAAGTTATTAATAATAATTTAATATTGAGGAGAATCAATCGATATTGAGTTGGGGAATGCGTCAGGGAACTACACAGATTGATATTTTTTTCCAAAAATCATTGTGGATGTTCCAATACTTATAAATCCATAACATTTACCAACAAGCCTAATAAACATTTTAAAACGGTCGACAACTTTCTCAAAAATATACAGAATAGAAAATAGCTTACATTCGGGAGTCATCGTTATTCTTTACCCATTCAACTCATCAATTAATGATGGCTGTAATGTTAATATATTATTAAATTTTTGACCTAGAAACATTTTTATAGATACTTATTGAAACATATTTCCAGCTAAATCAATAAAAATCATACTTCCAAGACATGCTAAACAATTAGATCGACAACATTACGAAACTGTTTGCTCATTAATTTGCTTCATTCAAATTTATTATTTGATGACGCACGATCAGGATTAGCACATGGAAAACTCACAGACAATTTATATTATGAGGAGATTTTGTTAGATTTGGAAGCTTGTCGTAATTAATTATTTTGATCATGACATAAGTATCTATTCATTCCAAAAACTATTCGTCAAAGACGCAAAATCCAGAAATTAAAATATTTCTAGGGCGAATATCAAATCAAAGCGAGTCTTTTCCTTTCCTCGACATCCACCGCTTGGTTCACTGTATATGTATTTGTTTAATAAATTGGATTGGAAGGACCTTCCACCCGCTCTCTTTGTTTACCGACAAAGATCCTGAAAAGTTCGATGTTTTCAGGCTACCATTCTGCACATTTAGTACGTGCACGGCCTTTATTTTATCATGGTTTGTTTAGTTAGTAGCTCACTGTACTAGTATTGGTGGATCAGGATATTTTAATCTTGAGAGTTACGAGATGAGCGAAATTTTCAATTTGTTATTAAGATAATTTAATTTGTGCGGTTTTTGGGTAAGGCTCCCAAAAACATTTTCGTCGCCGCCGATTTTCTAAGACCCCTAAAGTATTCAACCACACTGCTTTTAAGTTTGTAAATTTTTTCCTCTAATTTTTTAGAAGTTAGAAAATTCTGATTAAAGAACGTAATTATTAGTGAATCACGTTTTTTCTGATAATTGATCTAAAAGCTCAGTAGGGCTGAACAGATTTTTTCAACATTTCCGCCGCTAGACAACTATAAAATTTCGCTCTCTCTTAAACTTACACATTTATGCTTCCAACTTTTCAAAGGTTAGCAATTTCCAATAAAATCTACTTTGGATTTTTAATTTTTCATTCATGAACAAATCTTTATATGTTCATCGCGTACAAGAATAATGCTGTTTAGTTATTTGAAAGTGCTTTTCGTTAACAGGGATTAATTAAATAAATTAATCAATATTCTGCTTCGAACTCTTGCTTAAATGTTTTTGAATTATCAACAATAAAGCAGAGCGAATGTTCTGTGTCTTCTTTCTGACCGCTCTACTTTCTCCTATGCAATTTCATGTATGCGAAACATGTATTTGAAGTGCTAATTGAAAGTGAAATTCAATTAAGATCAATGTTTGCTTGCAAAATTAGGGTATTTTAATGCGTCTGTTTAATTTCATGTTGATGCAACGTTTACACATTTACCAGTTTTATGATGTTTCATATTTTTATTCTACAATTAAATGCTTCGAGATGATTTCGATTATGATGTCATATTTGGCTTTTACGAATGATTTAGAATGAAAACTCGTACCATTAGAAAGAACAAAATTTTTCAAAAAAACACCCTTCAATATGGGGCTTATTTTATGTTGAATTTGTCCTAAAAAGCTGAACATGCAATCAGAATCCTGGGAGGACGTTGAAGCGAGTTGCTTGCAAAATGTTGCACTGAATGTCGCTATCTGGCTGATATCTTCTTCTTAGAGTGCCTATCCGTTCCGGATGTTGGCTATCATGTTGGCAATTCGAACTTTGTTAACAGCGGCGCGGAACAGCTGAGAGGTTGATTGGTTGAACCACATTCTTAAATTTTTCAACCACGATATTCTCCTTCTGCCCACTCCTTTAGCTCCATATACCTTGCCTTGTAGGATCTTCTGCAAAAGGACATATCTGCTCTCATTGCGCATTATATGTCCCAGATATTGTGACTTTCGAGTCTTAACTGTATTCAGGACTTCTTTTTCCTTTCCCATCCTTCTCAGCACCTCCGTATTGGTCATTCTCTCTGTGCAAGGTATTCGTTGGATTCTTCGGTAAAGTCACATTTCAAATGCCTCGAGTTTTTTGGAGGAGGCCTCCGTAAGCGTCCACGATTCGACCCCATAAGAAAGGGTCGAAAACACGTAGCATCGCAATAGGCGAATTTTCGTTGCCAGCTGTAAGTCGCCGCTGGTAAAGACTTTTCTGATTTCCACAGAATGGTCTCAGTTATCAGTTACGTTCGTGCCCAAGTATGTGTATTTGTTGACTTTCTCTAAAGGAGCTCCGTCTACCAATAAAGTACCGCGGGTGTTTTGTTTTTTACTGATTATCATGAACTTTGTTTTGTTGGTGTTTATTTCCAAACCATATTGTCGACTGTCTGATGTAACACTGTCCATTAGGAGTTGCAAGGAAGCTAGGTTGTCCGCAAAAATAACGGTATCATCCGCATACCTTAGGTTATTCAATCATTCTCCATTTAGCAGGATTTCGGCCTCAGTATCCTGCCGGGCTTCTCTGAAGATGCGTTCCGAGTACAGATTGAAAATTACAGGAGACAGTATGACCCGGGCAATATTTGTATCTCCTCCGTTGTCTCTCTGTCTACCCTGACACAAGCCCTCTGAGTAGAGTAGATCCAGTAGAGACTTCTGATGATTTTAAGATCCTTTCCATCCAGGTCAGCTATTTGCAGAACTTCCATCATTTTCGTATGTCGCACTTGGTCAAACGCCTTCCTGTAATCCACGAAACATGCGTATACATCGCAGTTTACATCCCTGTAGCGCTGAAACAGCACCTGGATCGAAAATAGAGCCTCTCTAATCCCTACAGCCCTTCTAAAACCGAATTGGTTCTCAGACATCTGTTCCTCACACAGTTTACATATTCTACTGTGAATTATCTTCAGGAATATCTTCAGTAGATGGCCTGTCTTTGTCCAAAATTTGAATGTTTTCCTAAAGTATAAATAATTAAACTTTCCTTCGAATGACTATGCATTACAGGGTGTTGTTGTTTGTGTGGTCCAAATAAACGTTGCGTGCTCGATGTGTAATCGCGCGTGTTTTAATACGGTCTTATCGCATCGCTTAAATAATTATTCAGCCATTTATTCGCACGAAATATTATCTGATACTAACAAGGAACACATTAGGTTAAGGTCACCTATATCAAGAGCCTTGCACTAGCAGTAGTTTATTCAGTTCCGGTTTCATAAAGTTCAATGTCTTTTGAGAAAATACAGGTAGTTGAGGTATAGGTGGGGTTTATTAATTGTTCTATTGAAACTAAATTCTTTGGCCCGGGATTAGTTGGCTAAATTTACAATTAGAATAAAAATCCGATTTAAAAGCGAAAATAATTTTATGACTATCATTTATGGTTCAAATATATGCCGCCCACTTTGGTTGAAGTGCATAAATCACCTGACTTGTCTGGAATTTATCATTAACTTAAACATTTTTTAAATATTTGTCGTGGTTAATGTCTACGTACCTTTTTTATTAAGCGGCAATTACATTGATTGTTATTAAGGGAAATTTTTCACATTAAATTATTATAAATCAAATATGTAACAACTCATTATTTTAGGGATTCAACATGCAGTGGGCGGCTTGGCTTCGAAGCCGGAAAGGGATCTGTTGATGCAAGACTTTATGACCGTTGAGACTACAAATTTTCCAAGCGAAGGTTCAAATCACACGCCAGCTCACCATTACTCTGACTTTAAATATAAGAACTACGCGCCCATTGCTTTCAGATATTTCAGAGATTTGTTTGGGATTCAACCGGACGACTTTCTGGTAATTCCTCTAAAAATACCACTTTTTTTCTCTCAGTTTCATTCTGCAAATGTATTTTTTTATGTTGTAGATGTCAATGTGCGATACTCCATTAAGAGAACTATCTAATCCTGGTGCGAGTGGATCGATTTTTTATTTGACTAGTGACGATGAGTTTATTATCAAGACTGTTCAACACAAAGAGGGTGAATTTCTCCAAAAACTACTACCAGGTACCTGCCATTGGCTCATACACTGTCCACCTATCTGAGTCCTAAATCCGCTTTATTCGCCACTAATTTAAAATTTATTTCCAGGCTATTATATGAATCTTAACCAGAATCCCCGAACTCTACTTCCAAAGTTTTTCGGCTTGTACTGTTACCAGTGCAATAGTAAAAACGTAAGACTTGTAATTATGAACAACTTGTTACCTAGTAATGTAGTCATGCACCAAAAGTACGATCTTAAAGGAAGCACCTACAAAAGAAAGGTAAGTGATTTGAACGAAGAAAATGCCATCAATCACAGGCGTGAATGTATTTGTAGGCGTCGAAAGCCGAAAGACAGAAACGCTCGCCCACCTACAAGGATTTAGATTTTATGGAACACCATTCGGAGGGTATATTTATGGAGTCGGACACCTACAATGCCTTAATCAAAACCATACAACGAGACTGTAGGGTGTTAGAAAGTTTTAAAATTATGGACTATAGCTTACTGTTAGCAATACACAATTTGGATCAAGCCCAAAGGGAAAAACTAGTAAGTAGTTGACAACCGATTCTTTGCCCATCTACACTGTGAAATTCACCCACTAGGAAAAGAAATCTCAAACGAATCTTCAACACCTACAACAGGATGGAGATAACGGTGGTCCCAGCAGCTTAATGGTGCAAGAGGAACGGGATAGAGAGAAAGAGGACCGGATAGGAGCGGCCGCCCTAAATAGGAGTCGCTCGATAAACAGACAGCGATTGGTTGCGCATTCTACAGCAATGGAAAGTATACAAGCCGAATCTGAACCTATAGATGAGGATGATGATACGCCGTAAGTATCTCAGTGCCGATTAAATAAATGGCACTGATTCGTTTTCCAAACTTTAGTGTTGGTGGGATTCCCGCACGAAACGACAAAGGCGAACGACTGCTTCTATTTATTGGTATAATAGATATTTTACAAAGTTATAGGCTAAAGAAAAAGTTGGAGCATACTTGGAAATCTATGATTCATGACGGGGTAAGCAGGAAATGCAATTAGCTAATTAGTTTGATAAGCAACGATTTTCCTTTAGATTTACTGTTACAATACAGCGGGTTAAACGACATTCTAATTATACATGCACGATTTAAACACAGGCTCATTGGAAGCAGAAAACTGTTGTTTTATAAAGGGTGTTCCAATAAGAACGACGGATTTAAATTTTAAATAAAACATATTTGTGGCATAAGTTTGAAACATTTATTGAAAAATGAAGTGCACATCATGAGATTATGAATGGAATAAGACATCGGGCAAATGACCGCCTCGGCTTTGCTGGCACAGACGTGCTCTTTTCATGAAATTTTCAAGGACTGTTGCGCAGAAATGTTGCGGTATTTCAGATACAGCGTTGAATTTCATCTTTAAAGGCTTCAATCGTTGTTGGTTTATTCACATAAACTTGTGACTTTAAAAAACCCCAAAGAAAAAACTCCAAAGGTGTTAAATCGCATGATCTGGGCGGCCAATGCCGATCTCCAAAACGAGAAATAACACGACCAGGAAATGACTCGTGCAGTAATTGAACAGTTTCTCTGGCTGTATGGCATGTTGCACCGTCCTGTTGAAACCACATGCTGTTGAGATCCATATTTTGCAATTTTGGCACAAACAAGTTAGTTAACATTTAACGACAATGAACACCACTCACGGTTAATGTTTGACCAACTGCATTTTCGAAGAAAAATGGTCCCATGATGCCTCCACCCCACAATGCATACCAAACAGTGACTCTTTTTCGATGCATCTGTTTCTGAACGGTCACTCGTCGATTTTCGGAACCCCAAATGCAACAATTTTGTCGATTAACAAAGATATCAAGATGAAACCCCGTCAGTAAAGATGATTTTCGTTGAAAAATCCCCGTCCAATTGGCGTTGTTCCAAAATCCAATCAACAAAAACTCTTCGTTGCCCATGGTCTTCCGGCTTTAGCTCTTGAGCCAATGCAACTTTGTACGCATGATACGATCTCCGATGGCCCATAATTGAACGCATTTTGCGAACTGTGGCTGCAAAACCTCCACCACTTTGATAATAATTTTTCACAATGAGAATTCGTTGTTGTGTATGAATCGCTCCATTTTACTTAACCTCCTTCTGTCTACTAACGAACTGCATTTTTTTAATGTCAAATCATGACATTACAAATGGCGCGTAATTCAAAACCGTCGTTCTTATAGGAACACCCTTTACTTTGATTTCATTTTAAAAATCTGTTATTTCTGTCTTCCTATTATGCCTATTTTCAATTAAACTACTGCTAGTCTAATTATATTTTATTTAAAAAAATAATAAATTAAGTAAGATTAATTAATATATTTATTATTTTGCAGGATACCGTTTCAGTTCACAGACCAAGTTTTTATGCTCAGCGTTTTCAAAAATTCATGGCTGAAAAGGTTTTTAAGAAAATCCCATCTCGTAAGTATGCATTTTACCTAAACTCCTTATTCGTACTTACTTAATTGCAATGGGTGTACTGTAATGAGTATCTAAATGTTTGATGGGAAGCATTAAACTTTAATTTAAAAAAATTATTTAGGCGGATTTATTAGATTTCTTAACTCTTAACTAAAAAGGATTTTTCAGTTTGTTCCAAGTTTAAGTGCAAGTCACGGGAGAACGATCATATTTGTAAATTTTGCTGCAAAGGAAAATTGGGAATATGAGCTTTAATCTTATAAAAAATTAATTATTGAATATTATGTTGAAAGCGAAGATTTCATTATGAAATTGAGCCAATCGTTTGAAGATTTTTCAACTTACTTTTTATATGTAGGTTGACTAATTTTGATGCATTTCGTTTGTTTTATTTTAACGCTAAATGTAGATACTTATGAGGACAATTTACATGTTACTAATACTCAATGTTTACTAATACTTAACACAAAAATTAATTCATCATCTTATTGAAAGCGGACTTTTTGTTGTTTGTTTTTCAAAAACACACAAGCCGTGTAAAAAGTACACAAATATCTCCATGTTTTTTCCATTTTCTATCTTAAGTTGGTAAAGAAATGTATAAATTGATGGCCTTTCGCGTTTCAGTTGATAAAATTTTAGTTTTTCATATTGAATATAATGCAATTATTGGCGTCAACAATCTCATTGTGTTTTTTTTTTCTCAGTTTATTTTTGTAAACTATTACTTAATTCAGCTCACAATAAGTTAAAGTTTTATGTTTCCTGATATGCCACCCATATATGTAATAGTTAGATTCAATGTATCTGAGTGTGTCATAAAAATATTGAAAAAATGCTCAATTTGAATGTACTGCTTTCAACAGTTCAATTTATCGTATGGTTTTGAAATCCACATGGGTTTTTCAATTTTTACCAACAAAAAATGTGAAAATGTATTTCCTCTAATTATCCGTGTTGTTAACTTCAATAATTCACACATAGTTCAATCTGATTTTGCTCTTGTACTGTTTTTTATTCATTAATTGGAATCTTAAGAAATTTATTTTTATGGCATATTTAATAATTTCTCAGTATATTGTTTCTGTTTGTCTCAGTTTCTTCTTTTTTTGAATTAACTGTTATTAGCTAATGAATTTTCTAATAAATTTTTCCATTAAAATCCATCCCTACCTAAACTTGCAATTTTAACTTCCCTACTTTGTTCAGGCAAACCATTCAGTAGACTAATTTATGGAGACTTTTTTGTTTAAAATCCGCCTTGATATTGCCAAATTTGAAAAGCAATTTTGTGGCCCCATATAGTTGTTATATGACCCTATCCTTAATGTGATAGTATTGTGGTACTGGGTAGATAGATATCTGATTTTTGTGTGTGTTTTCAATGCTTCGTTGTAGTGGACATGCCTGAAATTAAGGGCAACCATCGTAAATTCCGCACCCTGGTAACGAGCTACATAGGTAAAGTTGGTTTCACACATTTGTTATTCACGTTTTGTTCAGTTTTCGCACGATTCTGTTTATTTTCTTGAGACCTGGTTGGGCAGGACTATTAGGACTATTTTGATATCATTACTGCTGGATTTGTCTTGCTTTTGCTTGCGATTTAAAACCAATATTTTAACAAAATTAATTGCGCCAGTATCGCAAATATTCGATAAATGTATCGAAAGAATATTGTTAAAGTTTGTACAAATTTGTCCACCAATCACAAAATGCAAGTACTACATGTGTAGATGGTTTGAAAGCCTATAATTCCCCATTTTGTTACAGCCTTAGAATTGCTCAGAACCATCCGCAATTCATCAAATCGATTCCGTCTTCAATCTTAAGTTTTATGTCGTAAATTTAAGTAAAATTTGCATCATTTTCCAAGGGAATTATAGGTTTGTCTGTCTTGTTATTCCATCAATGTACATTTTCTCCCTTATATGTGCGTTTCAAGGCTTTTACAGGTCATTGGAGTGACGGCTTATTTTGCTAATATATCGCTTTTTTTCTATTTTGTAAAGGATTCAATTTTTCATGTTTATTTATTAATTTGCTCTTGTTACAGCTCTTAAGCATTCTCCTTCGAAAAGAAAATCGTTGTCAAAACCTTTGAGGCATGAAGAGTTGCTCGAGAACAGTAAGTACCGCTCTTTATAGTTTTGTTCAGATTTAAGCACAGTTTTTTCGACTACTTTTTGAGATTTTTAGTCATTTGTTAAATTGTTACACTTGTCGCTGTTGATCCCGATTGTCGTAACTTGTCCTCCTCAAACTTTAATTCTAAAAGTAATAATAGAAATATTTAAAATAAGTGAATTCGGTTAAGACATGTACAATTGTCGTCCGAACATTGAACTGCCAATAACCACTATTTTTTTGTAGTTTTTATACCAAAATATTTATGATCTTCCGCTTTTCAAGTAAAATTACATTTCACAATCGCAAGCTCTGAATGCTTTTTGCTATTTTTACCAGCAAAAGTGTATGTTCATATTTACTTTATAGTTGCTAAACTATTTGAATCAGACGGTGTATATTATAATACAGGGTGTTTTTCGCTGAACTGCATTGAGGGAGGATTAAGAATCTCCCAATAAATATTATTAATGCTGTGTTGGGCTAAGCATACATTTTGCGTTTTCAAATGCACCCTGTATCGTATGTATTTCAATTAGTTTTTAAGTCTAATAAAAAAACTTTCACAGGTTTTCCCTTAAAGCCCTAATTAACTGTTTTTGAAATATTGATGATTTTACTGAGATTTTAAAGTTTTTCTAGAAAAAAAATTAGATAAAAGGCGTATGAGTCAACAATTGTTTTTCAGTCCAAAAAAAGAGTGATAATATTCGCTTGCTCCATAATAAAATTATATAAAATAGTAACTTTTCTTTCGGTTCTCAATGCAAGCGAAGCGACATTAACATGAAAATATGCTCCTTCGATCCGTCCATCGGCTTTAGTCTGCAGTAAAAAAACCTAAAAAGTTATATCAATTGGATGCTCGTTGCAGTAGATTGAGAAACACCCTGTAAAAGCATCTCCTTCTGTGCATTGTTGAATGGTTGAGTTCTTTTCATTTCTTTATGAGCCCATAAACATTCAGTGTGCTCATGCATTATGTTTCTTTTTCATGCTGCTTACTTGGATTGTTATTTCCCTCCTTCCATTTTCTATACGTAATTCTTAGCGAGTCCCACAGAGCCCGTGCCGAGCACAAAAAGTGCCCCACCTTCGTATCAGCCCCCCATTACTACGACTTCTGCATCAACAGCGCCGATGTCTCCAGCTTATTCTTCTTCCTCCACTGCGTTGACTTCGCCGCCGGCGATTTTTCCCGCAGTCTTAGTCGGGTCGAAGCAAAAGGTTCCGCCACCGGTACCCCCACGGGGTACCCCCAAACCTAAGCGAGTCGACTTGGGCGGAAAAGGTGTGAGGGTTTGCCTGCCGAAAGCGGGCGTTTTTGAGCTGGATGTGCGTTCAGTGCCGCCTCAAAACCGATCTAGCCTTTTAGCACCTTTGATTGGTAGTTCATGTGTTGTGCCATCGCCAACCCTTACCAAGGGCCACGTTCGTAGAGTAGTGGCTCAGTTTAATCTGGGTTCTAGTCTTGCTTGTAGTAGTAACACTATAGAACATGCAGCACTTAGTGGCGATTGTTTAGATATGCGATCCTCTCGTGCGCCCAAACATGTTTTGAAATACGATGAAATCATCACACTTAGTAGTGTTAGTAGTACATTTGAAAAATTTGTCTGAATCAGTTCTCTGCACCCGCAATAAGGGTTTAGAGTTTAATTGGAAATTCCTTGCATGGGCACGACTTAGTGACTATTCTTCTGTTCTTTTCACCAGGTCCATATTCTTATAGGCTACACTCCCAAAGAAGACTAAGCTTTCTTGCTTGCACAGTTACTTGACTGATGTGTTTGTAGTGTTTGTGTTTTGTTTGTTGAGTTTGCATTCTTTGTATTGTTACGCGATAATTCTTCACCCTGTTTCAATAACGGCATGTTGTTAAGTCCTAGTTTTCCATTTCCACTGTTTTCTGTTGGGAATTAAATAATACTCATCGTATAATAGTTGATGGTTCAAGAGCGCATTTAAATTGACATTGGTTCCATGGAGAATCTGGAAAGTGTGCTAGACAATATTGCCAGATTTGCATAATTATATTTATTAAAATTAACAGGACACGAAAATAATGAAGAAAACAAAAAATGTAACTAGTTACCGATGGTTTGAGTCGAAAAATTAGAAACAATTTATCAAATAACGCGGTGGAAATGGATGCAAATGTTTATCTACATCATTCATTGTCTACCAATAAATCTAACTCAAGAACTGTTGGTCTGTTTATGACAACTAACAGAATGCCCTATTGGATACAGTCGTCTTTCATTCAAATTGAAATTTAACTAAACCCCTACCAGCTAATACAGTCAACCTCTATGTGTGTGCAATCTAACACCAACATTAGTGGCTAGACTGTAGTGCAGCGCTTGTATGTGCAGGTGTAGTACCCAGTTGCTGCAGCACCCCACCGCCAACTTATTCCGAAGGATTCGATCGAAGTGACGCTGGTTCCACTGTTGGCTCGGTATCGGGACATGCCTCTTCAGCTAGAGGTTCCAGACATCATACTGGGCACCATCACAGCTCCCATCATGTTGTGAAGAACTACAAGGATGATTCAGTGAGGTAAACATTTGATTATTCTGAGTAGTGATAAGGGTATTGATTAATTATTTGTGGATTTTTATTAAATAAAAAAAAAGAAGGAAACGGGTGTGTACTGGATAATACACTGCCGTTTGTATTAAAATGTCTATGTAATTCAAGGATATATAAAATAACCCTTGAATTTGGGTTATTGTCAAGCGCTTTCGACAATTACGCCATCATCAAGGCCGCTAAGAAACAACAAAGTAACAGTTAGTACCCTAGGGATTTCGTGCAAAGGGAAAAGAAAGAAAAATATAGGAAAACTTACTCGTCAAAACACAAGCAAACATCTCCAAGAGTACCGAACAAAACATTGGTCAAAGTGGTTAAAATAGTAGAAACAAACTGACGACAAAACCCTGACATTCATCTGACCAGTCTGATACGGATTGAACACGAAAGATTATTGGCTTTTGCGCAAAACTTATTTCTATTGGCAGGAAGGAGATTCACCTTTTCCTAATCCGTGCGAAATACTGATAAAATTCTGGTGTAGTTAAAAAACTAAATGATTCGCCGACTGGCTTGGGTCGGAGAAAGAATTAACATTGCCATACCGAGTGAAAGGCAATTATTGGCAGATAAAACTTAGAATAAAAGATAAAACGATATAAATTAATTAAAATGGAAAACTAAGGTTAACAGATAAACAAATATAGAATAAAATAAAGTTAAGTGTTGGGAAAGTCACAGAGTTAAATCTGAATAATCCTATAAAAATCGCAGTTCAAGTTAACTTGTGTATTCAAGCATGAATGTATTTTATTAAATCATTGAACGAGGCATCAAAAGGGTGTTCCAATAAGGACGATATGTTTTCAACAGGAAGAAAAACATAAAATGAGTACAAGTTGTGCCATTTATGTTCGCTGCAGGAGCTGATTCGATGACTTTCTCCAATAAATCGGCCCCAATATCTGCAATGCACCGTTTAATATTTAATTTCAACACGTTAATAGTTCGAGGTTTGTTCGCATAGACCAACGACTTCAAATATCCCTGGTGTCTTAATCTAGTGGGGTTAAATCGCAACTTCTTGGAGGTCAATTAGCAGTTGCATTTCTGAAGATTATTGATTCACCATCTTGTTGATACAATTTTTCTAACTCAATTAGAGTCATAAAAAAATTGTTAATATCGATCGAGGGCTCATCATTCACAGTCACCAAAAAACAAGCTCATTTTGAAAAAAATATGGTCCAATAATGCTTCCACTCCACAAATCACAACAAATAGTCACCTTTTCTGGATGCAAAGGCCTTCTCATGACTCCTGTGGATTATTTTCACACCAAGAACGACAATTTTGTCTCTTCACTAAACTATATAACTAAAAATGTGCTTGATGCGAAAAGATTTTTTTTTTCTGGGCCAATTTCAAACTAGATCTGCAAACAAACGACGCTTTTAACGGTTCTTCGGTTCTTGAGTCAATACAAACTTGTAAGAATGTAAACCAAAGTTTTTTCGACGACATACGACAAGTTCTTCACTGTGAAATGTCATGAAATCGATAAATTTGCTTTCAGTTCGGCAGCAGCAAAGAAAAGCACGGCTAAAAAGTGCGAGGAATACCGAACTATTAGCCTGATAAACCATATGTTGAAGATATTTATGAAAATCATTAATGGTCGGATATATGCGAAGTGTGAGGATTATCTAAGTGAAACGCAATTTGGATTCCGTAATGCCTCCGTTCGGTGGCATTACAATTTCGGTTCCGGAATGGCCTCGGTACGAGGGAAGAACTTTTTGGCATTAATTCCTTGCCCAAAGAAGCCATGATATGTCAGCTGATATTTATGCCTGCTTCATAGACTTTCAAAAGGCATGTCGACCTTGTTAAACATGAGGTCCTGGTGGATACTCTCAAGTTGATTGGACGGGACGGAACGGATATCAGAGTAATGGCAAACTTATAATGGAATCAGACGTCGATAGTCAGAGTGGAGGGAACCACCACGCCAGAAGTAACCATCAAGCGTGGCGTAAGGCAAGGATGCATCCTATCTCCGTTGCTCTTCAATGTGTACTCAGAAATAATTTTCAAGGATACACTTTCGGAGGCAGCAGTGGGCATTGTCATTAATGGCAAAGTGATAAATAACTTACGGTACGCGGATGACACGGTTCTGTTGGCCTCTAGCTCAGAAGATCTACAGCGGAGTTTTGAACAGTGTGGTAGTAAAGTGCGACGCAGCTGGCTTAGAACTAAACATTAAAAAGACCAAAATTTTAGTAATCAGTAAACAGCAGAATATCAGAGCTGATATCAGAGTCAAAGGCATGAGCTTGGAACAAGTTCATCAGTTCAGATACCTAGGCAGTGTTATAACAGAAAATTCAGATAGCCACACAGAAGTAAGATCAAGGTTAGAACAATCACGAACAGCTTACCGAGCTGCTCAGAGAAAATGAGCTACGTTCTAGGATGCAGGGATCTAAAATTATCCCTACGAATCCGACTACTGAGATGCTACGTATTCTCTACACTACTGTACGGAGTTGAGGCTTGGAACATCAACAAAAACGAAGAAAGTCGGCTTGAAGCGTTCGAGATGTGGGCCTACAGGAGATTGCTAAGAGTCTCGTGGTCTGAAAGAATCACCAAAGTGGCAAAACTACAGCGCTTAAATAAGACCACTGAGATCCTCTCCACTATAAAAAAAGAGGAAACTAGAGTCTTTCGGCCATGTCATGAGAGGAGAAAAATACTGTCTCTTACAAAACATCATGCAGAGTAAAATACATGGCAGCCGTGGACCAGGCAGGAGAAAAACATCATGGCTGAGGAATCTGCGCGACTGGTACAAAACGAGTTCACACACACTTTTTAGAGCCGCCGTGGACAAAGTACAGCTAGAGTTGTTGGTAACCAACGTTCTGAAAGGACATGATAGATAAGAAGAAGAAGCAGCACTGGCTTTTACAGATTTAATAGTTTCTTTACTTCTTGCAGTAGGATGTTGTATTAGTGGACTATTTCGTGTAAAGTATAATCACGTTCAATTTTATCAACGATTCGACGAATAGCAAGCACAGAATGATAAAATTTGTGGATACTTTCCAAGCGCTTTACAAAAGTGTAATTGGCTCTGATGATATTGCGGCATATACTGAACACAAATGTTATTGCATCACAATTCTACCAATTGAATCCCTATCCCTATTGGGAAACCCTTTTTAAAGATCGATGCATAATAGTTTTTGGTGTAAATCTATACAATCTTGTCTAATCTGCGTTTAAAAGCCAATTTACTAGATAAGCTAAAGAATGTTGATAATGAATCAAAACAAGCTTTAAGTAATTGTGTTTTTTAGAAGCTGGCGATTTTTGTTTCAATTCACCGCATCTCCTAGATAGCCCCAAATAGCCGCAAAGGTTTTAGTCAATAGGTCACAAATCCGGTCTGGTAGCGGGCCATTTTGTGGACTTATCTAATAATGATAATTAAAGGTCGTAGCAAGTACATAATTGATTCAACATACAGTTCACAATCTAACCAACTAAGGCAAGGGAACGAAAAATTGCGTATCTAAAAAGCGAACAAAAAGTTAAATGTGAAATGTATTGATTGTATGTATTTATCTGTTGTAGCACTGTAGTTGCATGAGACTGACACGCACTGACTGTTTCGATTTATTACACATTTTCAGTTATGTTTCCAGTATAACTGATATTAAGTTGGTATCCCGAGCTGAGACAAAATCGTCGCTGAGTGTCGAATCTGGTGGAAGTTCCACGGCTGGAGGTCATTCTTCGTCTGGAGGTCACTCGTCTCGGACCGGATTGGCTTGGACGCCTCCGACGTCCGTCGAGGGATCGACGCCCACCTGGACCGAAGGTACACCTTCATTTACCGAATCGTCAAGTAGCGGGGATATGGGTGAGTGCCGGTGCTTTCTGGCTGGAGCTTGCACTCGTGCTTCTCTATATGTTTGTAGGCCTAATAATAACCGATTAGTAGAGATGTTGAGTTACTTTTCTCACTTGATGTTGAATCGATTAGTAGAGATGTTGAGTTACTTCTTTGAGTATTCTTTACTCTCAAATGTTGCAATCGTTTAATTTCTTATTTTAAATAATTTAAACGTTAATTTTCCAGTTGTGTAGTACAACAACAATCAAAACCGAAAGTAACTTATTTAAAAAGTAAATGAACGTCAAAGTTTGTAATTAATCTTCATTGCTTATAGTTTTTTTCAGCATCTCTACTGATCAGTTCAAACAAAGAGCTCCAGATCAAGTTCTTGGACTCTTGATAGTTTTATGAATTGAGAACTGAATAAGCTTTTGCCAATATTCATGTTAACTAACTAAAATTATTTTTTTATTGTGGCTAAACTAAACTATTAGATAGCGAAAGCTGCATGTTTTACTGGACTGTGTAGGGGCTTTGCAACTCTATTACTGTTCCATACATTATTGAAATTGGGCGAAAAAATATATAATTTCGGGTTCAATTTCAACTGATTGTTTTTAAGCAAACGAAAACACTTGTCTTATACACATCGTACGATTGCTATTTGGCTGTTTTAAATTGCACATTTACATGCTCTGTTTCTGGAAACTTATTGATGAAATATTACTTATGATAAATGTCCGCAGGTTGTCCAACGACTCCACTAAGACCCGGATCGGGAGCATCGTCCCACAAACATCACAAGAAGACCGTGGAACATGCAATCAACTGCCTTACAACTGAAATGGTAAGTCTCAAGCGCTAGTTTTTCCAGTTGTTTTAACCATTTGCATTGTGATATCCGCTCTTAATATATGGAGACTTTCATGTGTGTTTGGTCTTAGCTCTCTATATCGAGCGTTAATGAGATAAGTCACTATTGATCACAGATCAATACAACACAATTCATCAATCAATTGAAATTAGTTGTTTTAACATATAAACCAGTTGTAAAAGTTATTGTTTTTTTACTCGCACGAAAGGCTGAGTAACTGTGAAAAACAGCGAGATGGACGAAAGCGGTTTTTCGATGAAACAAACACAATTTCAAAAGAGTTTCCGTTGGAAATCGAAAAAAATTTAGACCGACCACATGCGGAGTTGATTAACTCCAGTTCGCTATTAAAATGCAAATTGTTCAATCGACTTTATTTGTTATCATCGAGTTTCACTGCACCGTTATAGGGTTTTGTGAAAATCAGTTGTTATTACACGTTAAGTAGTTTCACTAAGATCTTGCCGACAGATCATACACAACTTAATATCAATTATCCAAATTTTATTTAAAGTTTGTTATGTTTTTTACTGGCGAGAGGTTAACTTACTCAACCTCGCATTCATTCAAATTTTAATCATTTTTATAACATAACGTGTTTTCGGGATATCTTAATTTGACTCCAGTGTGTTTGCAGCGTAGTTGTAGACTATTTTATATCACCCTATGCATGCTTTTCTCTAGCATTTATTTTTAGTAGCGCATTTTTACTATATTACGGCTTTTATAGGCCCTAACTAGCTACACATTTTTCTGAAAAATCGAAAAGTTGCTGGTTAATAGAGCATTTGTAACAATATAGAATTTCGTTCCTAATTCTCAAACTAACAATCGATGAATTACAGCAAAAAAAACAATATTGAATCGGCAGACGCATTTGCTTGAAATATTTTCTATTGATAACCTTCTTGCTTATTTAGATATAATTTTAATTTGTCATCCTACTTCTCAACGTTTGTTAGCATGCCTTTTGTAAAACCTATGTTTTGCCTTTGTAGCATCTGTTTTAACTATTACATTGTTTCAAAATTTCACGAGGAAAAAATCACCAAAAGACTAAACTTGCTTAAAATTAAAAATACAAAAAAATTGGGACAAACGAAAAGAAAACATTGTTGAATAATTTTTCAAGAACGAACAAAAGGAAACTTGTGATTAAACCGAAATACATTGATGCTGTTGAAACATTGTAAAATGCAGTTTGATGTGTGTGTTTCCAATGTGAAAAACCGCTAGTTTCAAGATTGCGGTAAATTTCGAATAAAACTAATTAATATAACATGGAAATAATTTTACAATCGGTATGGAACGTTTGTAAATAAAAAGATATAAACCGTCGATCGTAGACGGTAGATATTTTCGATTGGAGAACATTATCGGAAAGTTTTTGTGTTTGCATTCGCATCAGAGCAAAAAACCGCTTGTTAGTATAGCAATGTGTGGCATCTGATTATTTAAGAGAGTGTTGGAAATCTAAACATTCATTTTGGCTGTTATTATTGTAGCTTCTATGACTACATTGTTTGTAAATATTGTCCGGTTTTTAACTCTGATTTATCACTCGTTCCAATTGATCATCTAATCAATTTTATACCTTTTTATTAATGGAGTTTTGCAACATGTGCGCTATTCCATAACCAATAAGCAAAGCCAATATTTCCAATTTTTATTTAATTCAAAATTTTTTAATCTGTTTTCTTGATCGGATTTTGACTCATACCTAATACACAGTAGTAAATTGCTCACGAGTTTTGGAAAAACTGTACAGAAACTATACGTTCTAAACACAGTTCAAAAATATCTAAATCTAGTATATTCAAAGCCATAAATAGCGACCTTTTGCTTATCCACCCTGCTTAAAAGCATCATAAAACTGAATTTATAAGCTCTGCAGTTGGTGCCGTTTCCTTCGTGCAGTTGCCATGGCGATCTTGCTAAAAACGTAGACACAACACGGCCTCGTTTTGACAAATGTCACTGTCAATCACTCACGTGATATGAAACTCTTTCTCTCATTGGTTAAATCGCCAACTGCACGAACGACTGCGATAAAATTTGTTTAATTACCAACGTCATTCTCAAAGTGCGGCAACGAACGAACGAGGAACGGCACCAACTGCAGAGTTTATAAATCCAGCTTAAAGTCTGAATTATCTCGCATAGATTACTATACCAACAAGAATAGGAAAGTTTCTGTGAATATCTTGACTTGATTATTCGATCGAATCCGTTTGCCTTTAATGCAAAATAATATTTTATTCGTAACAGGAAATCGAACCAGCTATTTTTCGTCGCTATTTATATTAAGTTTCATTCAGTAATTTTCTTTTAATCTCACAGTCGTTTTCCATTTATATTAAGTAGTAAGCCAAAATAACTCGCAACTGTGCTGTGGTGTTCTTTATTTTCGTTGATTTGTGCTTTTACTAACTCATCAAGTTTCTTTATGTATGTACATTCCAATATACTCACAGTTCAGTGTGTAAATCAAAGCAAGCTAACTGAAAATTGTTTTGAACCAATTAGGAACACTTGAGAAACCGGGTAGATCTGGACTACGACTGACAATGACAGAATTATCTGTAAATTGCAGATACTTGGTGTAATAGCAAACTGATTGGTTGTCTACATCATTTCTCATCAGTTCATCATGCCTATCTAACTAACTGTGTACTTGTGATACGTTTTTGTGCATTTGGAATAACTTGCAGCTAATATGCTAACTCAACTCAAAATACTTATGTCAACTAAACGTGCAAAATAGATATCTGTCCAAACATTGTAATGTTATTTTGTTTTGCATCATTTCAATGTTTAGATCTATTGCTTGCTATGCCTTTTTTAGTTGGTTTAATTGCAGTAATTAATCTTATTCTTTTTAGTATGAAAACCGCTCAATACTCATAATAAGGAAGTATTAAAGCTCAGTTATCCAAACGCGCAAGTATTACAAGGAAGTTACGGATTTTCTAAATGATACCTACTTGTCATGCAGGCTCACAGTATATTCTATTCTAGACCATTCGTACTAAATAGGTATGATTTCTAAAATCTGAGTATTAAATACACTAAAATGCATTAATTGAGACCTGTATCAATCACACACTTCTTATGTATACATTCCATAAACCTACTATTAGTTAAAATTAAATGTATGATATGTATAAATCAATCTGGATGTATTTATCTTTGTTAAATAGCGAATTGTAGAACGTGTCCCGCAAAGTGATTGATTAGTTTAACCTACCTCTAGTTAAACACACAATATTTATATCTGGTTATTCGATTTTTGCTGTAAAGACAACTCTTGAACTAAAACTTAATATTTAAAGTCGATAACAATGGTTCAATGTCGGGTCGGAAACTTATCGAGTGCATACTCAAATGTTTGACTTTTGAATAGTTGCAATCGTATGGGAAGTTAAGACTTTGGGTATGCAAAACATGGATACACATTTTGAGAATTAACGTCTGGCTTTAATCCGGTGAAATTTTACTTTAAACTCATCGTTTATCCAGCTGAAGATGAATAACAAAGTGTGTATCTGATATGAAATTTGGCAATAATTGTAGATGTAAATTGGTTATTGGTGTTTGTAGCTGTAAAACTGCAAATGTTTTCTTAAGATATCAGCCGGTGATTTATTAGATCTTTGGTTTCTTGTGCAAGACTCTTAGAAGGAGATTAATGCGTTGAGATTTTGTGAGAATAATGCCACTGAATCATGGCATTATAGATTAACTTTTTATATGTTAACTGACTGACTTTAGGTAAATGTTCTGTATTTATAAATATAAATGATGTTTTTACGGGATTTGTTTGATGTCAGATATCGCTATGGGGGTTCTTAATGTTCACTTCATGCACATGTGGGTGCAAACCATTATTATCGATAATTCAATAATAATGGCAAGGTGAAGAATCAGTAATTACATTTTACCACCTGATGTCTGACGACTCCTTTCTTAGTCATCTTATATTTTTTTATAATCTGGCACACATCAGCATCCATAAAAAAAAGTATTGTTAAATAATCAATGTATTGTAAAAATATATCTCAGGTATATATTTGTGCATATTTACTATACAGTTACAAATTGTAAATGAAGTAGCAAATAAGAATGAAAATTGTAAAGGATGAACATTATCCCATAACGCTTTTTAACTTAAGTAATCAAATCTTTAGTCAAAGTCTGTTAAATTCGGCTTTTTAGATTGATGGTATTTAAAAGAAAATGATCTGAAATCGATGCCAGAGATTTGATTTCCTAAGTGTTGACAACTTATTAAACGCTTAGGGTATTAGTCGCATATGTTTTTTTGATAAATTGATTGTTATGTATATAATACAAAAAATATTAGAAACATTTTGACATCTTTATTGCTCTGCTTAATCAGCCTTCGAAATATACTCATTTTAACGCACTTATTCAAGGAATTTTATTTTACACTCTTGTGACACATCGATTGAAATTTTGTGGTTTTTTTCAAATGAATGCACCAACAAGTATGTTATTTAATTTTTAAATCGCAGAAAGCTTCACACAATTCTGCAAAGTTTAGCTAAAATTTATATTTATTGATTGAAATCGAGGTCCGTGATGTATATTGTAAACAAGCTTTTGAAAATTTAATAGATTTGCTTAGATAACACACACAGAAAGTAACACATTGAACTTAATACTTAAAGTGGAATGTCGAGTTTTTGGAAACTGATTGTAGACAATGATTAATTCAACAAGGTTGCAACTCGGAAGCTTATTATTTCCAAAAAACATGTTCTGGAACTCAAAAAAACGCAATCTGTAGGTTAAAAAGTAGCGGTATTTTCGTAATTTAAATGGTGAGAATAGCTGGATTTCTGTTAATATGAATTCTACTTAGAGGTAAAGCATGCATGGGTGATTCAAAAACTATCTATGCATAAACAGTTAAATAGTAATATTAATACCACTTGTTTTAGACGCATCTATAAATCATCCATTAGAATTGCATCCGACATGAAAAACATTCTTGAGGAAAATGGAATGTGATCACTTTATATTTATGCCGTTACCTGTTTCCAAAGAAGATTTCCAAAAATAGATGTAAAATACGTTTGGCCTGTTTCAAAAATTATTGTCTTAGTAGGTAAGTCTATATTGGCGTGAAGCGGATGTTTGCAAAATCGAATCTTGTCCTAACTGTTGGAGAAGACTAGATAATATTCTTTCGGGGTCTGCAATCAAGTTTTTAGATTATTAAACAATGCTTTTTTTATATAATTTATTATTGTTGATCAAATTCACTTGGAAACACTATTATGAATGACTTAAAATTCTACCATTTTTTTCCGTGAAATTTTGATTTGTTTCAATCCTGTGATAGAGAGTAGCATTTATTTGGTTTGGATCTGACAAGTTTTTACTAGACCTGGTTTATACGAGTCTATTAAATATATTTCAGTGATATATTTAAAGTTAGGCGGGTTTCACAATCTGAAGAGGGCTTTTATTTGTTATGAAGTAATAAGTATTAAGCCCTAATTTTGAATGTTCAGGCTAAAGTAGGTACAACCCTCACCATTAAGAAATTTTCCTGTATTTCATAGTTAGAAAAATGTAATCAGTATCAGTGTGGCTTAAGTTTTAATCTCAAGTCTTAGCTACTTATATTTCATTTTAGAAACTAACTCGAGATTATTTTATATTAGGTATTAATTAGTACAAACTGAAATTGTCTTGTATTATCTTAATTTGCAGATTTATATTTATTAAATTTTATAAATACATATTGTTAAAATATATTTAGTTTTATTTATTGTCCATGAAGCAATGTGAAAAAGTGTATGTTGTGTTTATAAGCAAAATTCTTATCAAGATGGGTTTAATAGTATATTACGGTACAAGAGGTGAAAGTCGAAGTTCCGCCACTGCTTGAAGTCATGCACGCAGTAGCGGGCCTGCGACTTTCATCTGGCGTACCGAATACTATTTTTCTTGATCCTCGCTGGAAACTAGCCGGGAAAATTATAGTTTTGAAATAAACGCTTTGAAAATTTTGTCAAAACAGTCAGCTGATAGTCAAGTTTCCAGCGTGCGTGGCGAAAGTTATTACTTTCCACACGGGATGAAGAAAAATTTGTTCGGCGCGTTGATTTCCATGCTCACCGTTGCTAGTTACCGAGTCAGAAAGATGCGTGGGGAAAGCTATTGTAATGGGTAAAAGTGATGCTTTCGCCATCGAAAACAGTGGCGAAATTACGTACTTTCCACCAGGAGATCAAGAAAAAACACGCTTAATCTCTGATTTTTGTCTATTAAGTTTGTGTAAGCTGTTGATTCAATGTAAAAAATGCAAAAGTGATCAACGCTTGATATACAGAGAGCTTTTAAATTTAGTCCACTTCTTGCGGAAACACTTGTTTTTTACACATTTTCCGAGAAATAGAAGAACACATATAAAAACGCAAAAGTTAACATATCTTGTATCTCGAAAACAATTGACGATATCTAAAGAGTGAAAAGACAATTCGACAGAGCTTTTACCTAACCACTCACACCCACCACTAAATTTTCACTCATATCTCGAGAACGGCTAGACTTATAGGAGTTATGAATATGATCTTTCTGATAAGCGTTTTATCAGAAATTCTCAACAACTGAGAAGATAAAAGCGAAAATATGTGATAAAATGAAGACTTAAAGAAGCCTATATCTCCGTAATGATTCGAAATATTTAAAAACTGATCAGAACCCCTTTGAAAGAGAGTTGAAGGTCAGACTAGGGGTTCTCTCCTTAGAGGCGTTTGATAATCCTTAAATATCGTATCTCTGAAACGCTTGAAAATATCGGACCTTTTAGATAGCCCGTCCCAAGACCGACCTTTTATCAATAGGTTTCGAAGAAGACCCATGACAATAAAGAGATGTTAAAGTTGAAATTTTTTTAAATTATAGGAATTTTCGCTTAAGTTAAAAGCACACTTTATTTTGCGAAAACTAGTTGAAAATCGAATCATTTAGGTTCTTTTGGATAGCCATTATACATTTCTAACCTCTAAAGGGATAGAAGCAAAATGTATTTGTAACTTACAAATAACCTTTCTCCGAAAATAATAATATACATATAAATCGAATAATCACAACCAAAATTCTCATAATCAAATCTGTTGAAATTGTAAATAATCAGACGTGCACTAAATAAAAATTAATTTTTATTTATTACCTAATTAATTTATGAAGATTCACCGGCTAAAGCGCAAGCCCACACATCTCTATCCATTCAAGTTGCGGTAGTTCATTCCACCAGAGCAAAATTCAAATTCGATTTGGGGTTATGTTTATTTTAGACACTGTTTGAAATGGAACGAAGTATTAGCAGTTTGAATTTGCCTAAAAATAAAATAAATCGACTGCAAAGTATGGGCAAAAAATATTGCAGCGACCTGACTGAAACCATGTTGAGTTCTCTATTAATCGAGCTACCAAAATCACCGAAAACTGTAACAGCACTGGATTTATTACAATCGGAATTCCTTGGGGCTCATATTTTAAGTTTAAATAGTGAATTGGACAAGGTTTTAGACGGTGAAATTACTCCAGGACGAATCACCGAATTGAGTGGATTTCCTGGATCAGGCAGAACTCAAATTTGGTAAGAACAGTTACTTTGAAAATCCATTAAATTGATACTTTGTCAACGATTTTAATGCGTATATTTAAATAGATTTTAACTAGTTTATATGGTAAGTTTTCAGATATGTGTAACCACTCAGCTACCGAAAGCCATCGGAGGTCTGGAAGGCCAAGTGATTTATCTAAATACCAACAAAAACTTCTGTTCGACACGTTTAAAAGAAATAGCCGGCAAGCTTATTAAACTCTATGGTCCATTAATACAACAGAAAACTGAAGAAGACATATTAAGCAATGTTTTCGTCTTCAATGTGAACGATGTATGTGAATTGTTTGCCACCACTATATTTTTAGGAGAATTTTTGAAAACGAAAAGTGTGAGTTGTGTTGCACCAATTATACTTTGTTTCTGAATTTTACGGAACTTTTCTAGGTAAAACTAGTAATTATTGATAGTATTGCACATCCATTAAGAGCTGCTAATTCTAGTGAAAGGATAACTGTAACGTACAAACTTCTTGATGACTTCCAAAAGTTATCTAGAACTTTCAATTTTGCAGTGAGTAGACAAATCAATGGACACTTTTTTCCTACTTAATTCTGTTTCAGGTAGTCATCACGAACGACTTTACAACCAGAGTGAAAAACAACGAGTCTTATTATACACCTTCATTTGGGGATGGATTTTTTGAGCGAATAAACTCCAGGATATGTTTATCAAAGCACGGAAACATTCACACGGCAGAACTGGTAAAAAGTGTTGTGAAAAGTGAGTTAAAAGTACATTTTTGTATTTTATAAAAACGTAATTGAAAAAAAATTACTTTGGTGTGTGTTTTTAAATACCCTGTGGAGCAAGTGGCACGCTTATTCGGGGTTTTTTGTCCAACATTTTAAAGCCCTGTTTAAATATCTGAATTTCTTTGTTAAATCATGTGGATAGATATCTCAATTTTTTATGAAAATACACAGATTGAAGCACAGCACTGCAATGTTTTAAGGCGTCCTTAACTTGATAGGCATAGAGGCTCAATAGGATTAAGATCAATTTGGTTTACAAATACTACACAGTCGCGCTCGTGCATTAACATAAATTCTGATCTAATGAAATGAGCGAACAGAAATACCACATTTTAACGATTTTCTACCTTTATCTTATTGGAACTGAATTCGTACTAAGGTACAATAAATCATTTTGTTATCTAATTGTTGTAGATGTATGTATATAACCACAGGATTGGTAATTATAGACACTTTGAGGGGAGTTTTACTATAACCTGGTCGCATTCGCCAAAAAAGCAGGAATGCGATCGATAATAAATACGTGATAATAAATAAAAGCCCATTGTGTGTTTGAATCGGTTTGAGATGAAATAAAATATTTAATGAATACATTTCCTGAACTAATTCAAAAAGCAGAACATCGATTATCAATGTATCTTTGTCGCATTAAAGAAAACGTTTATATAAGCAAATATTTTTTGCTAAAACCCTTCAATACAGGGTGATTCAAAAACAACGTTATTCATCTGAAGAAGTTGCAGAACCCTCTAAAGGAAAGAAAATTTTTTCTTCGCTCAAAACGGCGAATGTAGCCCAAGATACAATGTTACGAAAAAGGCTTAAAAGTCCACAATTGAAATGAATGCGACCTCTTGTAGCGTTTTAAATGCATAATAACTGTTTTAAAATGAGTGATTGCCTACCTGCTCCTGAATTTCCTTAAACCCAAGTCTAACCGTTTTATCAGGTGATCACTGGAATAGTACATTATATACCTAGGTCGAGAAGTGAGCTATTATATACCGATCACGTGGTAGGTATAAATAGCCTTCTCGATCGAAATATATATATAATTGTTTTTCCTACTAACGCGTATAGTTGCCTAAATTGATGTAATTAGATCTTGAATTTCCCATAAATTTTCTGAAGTCGCAATATTTGATAGCCTGCCGCTCAGTTGTCAAACTGCCCTAATATAATTTATCGGCCTCCAGAAAACAGATAAAAGTTCTATGAAAAACTTCTGGAAAACGCGAAAAATTGGTGAATCTTAAAGTTACAGTGATTTAGAAGTGGAAATGGATGGAATCTCACTTGAACTTAGAGGTTGAGCAAATTAAACAAAATGAGAAACTTAAACATCTTTCATTATTTACCTAGGGAGAGAAATACGACTTCTCACTAGGAAAATGGAGTAAATGGTGACTTCTCAGGTTAGTAGTATAGAAAATGTACTTACGTACAATACTGTGATTTTTAACTTTAATATTTAGTAAATTAACTTTTCGGCAAATATTGAATTGACAATTTATCAGATCAATTGCATAATGTCAGTTCAAGTTTATTCACCTCTTTGCCCTGCGGCTGGAGGATTAAAAAATCTTCACGAAGAAGACCCTGGGTACTGTTGGATTCTTACCAACTAAAAAACCCCCATTTTTGTAAAGGAAACTCCTGAAAACTTGTAGTCCTCTCTAAGAATTTGTCAGCTCCGGCATCCGGATGCCATAGCATCGCATTCTCTCCACGCTAGCTGCTTGCTAGCATGGGCATCTTATTAATTTAACCCGTTACACTTATACACGAATTGCTACTTATCTATCTTAGACTACATACACTATAACGTTACTTACACACTTACAGCTTACGCTGTTTTCTTCCTGTTGCCCTAGTGGGCCCCAGATCCTCATGTGTGTAGTTCACTACATTTCGCAGTTGTTCGTTGGAGTGCCTTCCAGCTTTCTCGAAGTCCGCTGCCGCTTCCTTGTGAGAATCTCTCGTAGCGGCTCCCACTCCAGGTCCCTATAGATTTGGAGAGTTCCTAACAAACCAGGGCGCATCTATGGCCATCCGCAGAAGTTTGTTTCTGTGGCCTGAAGTCTATCCAGGTGACACTAGGTTGTATATCCCCACGCGGTGGAGGCATACGCCAGTGTCGGTCTGATTGTGGTCTTGATGAGGAGTAGCTTGTTCCTAATACTCATATCTGTCTTCTTCGATTGAGGAGTGGGTACAACTTGGTAGTTGTTGCCTTAACCTTGTCGGTGGCTGCTTTGATATGATTCTTCCAGGTCAGCTGCTTATCTAAAACAACACCCAGATATTTAATTTCACTTCCCCATTCGATATTTTCTCCCTCTATGGTAATGTTGCCATCGACCTTATCCTGCTTCCTGCCAATAAGTATGGCCTGGCTCTTCTCTGCATTTATCTTCATCTTCCACTTGATGAACCACTGTTGTAATTCGTCAATTGCAAGCTGGAGCTGTTGCCTGTTGCAGTCCTTGTGCCATGAAGATGACAGAAGGGCCGTATTATCTGCAAAGAGAGCCAGGCTCGTGTTGGCAGGTCTTGGGATGTCGCTTGTGAAGATGTTGTATAGCAGTGGTGACAGTACTGCTCCTTGCGGTACTCCTGCCTCAGTGCTTCTGGTTTCTGACCGGTGAGTTTTAACTTTGACGCTGAAGCTCCTTCTGCAAATGTAACTGTCGATTAGCTGGCAGAGTTTCTTGTTAATACCTTTTTCCATCATCTTGTAGATGAGACCGTCTCTCCACACTCTGTCGAACGCTCTTTCGACGTCCAGTGTGAGGATTCCAGTCGTTCGGTACTGGTTCATTTCTTTAGTGCACCTTTCTACTATCCTCAGCAGTTAGAGTTTCGTGGAATGCTTTCCTTGGAATCAAAACTGTTCTGGCGGAAGCACGTCAAGCTCGCTCGTTTCCTCCTTGAGTCTCTTCAGAATAACCTTTTCGGCTATTTTACTGAGAGCGGACAACAGGCTGATGGGCCTGTAGTTTTAGGGGAAAGTTCTGTTTTTTTTTTGGCTTTGGAAGCATGATGACTTCCGAGTGCTTCCAGATGCTTGGGAAATGACCAGTCCTGAAAATGGCATTAATCAAGTTAGTTACAGCTCCCAGTCCTTTTCTCGGCAGGTTCTTCAGCATTTTGTTGGTGATTTCATCGCTCCCAGAGGCTTTCTTAGCTTTGGTTCTTCTGATGATGGCTGCAACTTCTGCTGGCGAAGTTGGAGGGATGTCGCTGCCTGGCTTTTCACTTCGAATAATCCTGACTGCCCTTCTGACAGTTGCTTTGTGGTGTAAGTCATCGTTTGGGTGGTGGTTTACCCTGGCCTCACTCTCGATTGCTTCCGCAAACGCTTTAGCTTTGCCGCCATCTGTAAATACCAGACCTTGAGTTCCGTGGAGAGCTGTAATCATGGTATCTTCTCTTCTTAGGGCCTTTTGCATACTCCATATGCTTTGGTCCTCAGGATTCAGCTCTCTCAAACGGTTTTCCCATTTCCGGTTCTTATGGTTCCGTAAGGCTTCTTTCAGCAATTGCCCTTGTCGGTTAAGGGCGATTCTGTTTTCTTCTGTAGGGTGCCTGTGGAATGTCCTGCGTAGCCTTCTATGGTTGGTGATTTTTCTGCGGATGGAAACCGGGAGTACTTCATGAATTACCGGCAATTCCGTAGTCACCGAGCTTCTGTCGTGTACTTGTTGGATGGCTGCTTCCAGCCTTTTTGCTGCTTGCTCCACACCCTCTTCATCCTCTACCTGCGGAATTTCGATTAGTGAGTGTGTAAGCTCTTTGAACTTTACCCAGTTTGTTGTGGTTCTAGTCGTGCGCAGTGGTATCCTTTCTTCGTGACCGCAACACAGCAAAATTGGGTTGTGATCGGAGGTTCCCTCTTCTATAGTCTTGATGCTGACCGGTTGGATCATTTTCTTGATGATGGCGACATCCAACACTTCAGGAGCCCCCTATCCTGTCGGGATCTCTGGGGCCAGGATTACTCCTTGAGGATGACCGGAACCTTCCTCTTGGGCTACATGGGGCCTCCAGCTGGCTGGGTGCCCTTGGGTGTCACATAGCGTGCACTTACAATTGCGGACTTCCCCTTCTCGTGGTTGGGGTAGCTGGCAATTTACGCTTCTGTGGCCTTCACCACATTTCACGCATCTCACCGGCTGGGTGCAATGGCGCTGGGAGTGTCCGTATTGCTGACACCTGAAACATTGTCCAGGATCTTTGGACTTACGTTTTGCTTCCAGCTTGACCGAGAGGTTGAACAGCCTGGATATATTCCAGATGTCCTTTTTGGCTGTCTTCACCAGAACCAAGGACAGTCTCTCCTTAGACCTCCGGCTGACCATCTGGAACGCTTCCGCGTCCCTGATACCCAGCTCCTTGAGCTCCTGCTCAGTCTCGCTGGCCTCGATGTCCAGTGGCAATCCCCTGATGACCACTTCGATCTTCTTTTCCTCCGGCAGCATGTATGTATAGTACGACCGCTGAAGCGTTTGCAGGAGGCTGATGGCTTTTCTGAAATCAGCCGCTGTTTTAGTGGTGACCGCAACACCGGTTTTCTTGGTTGCGGCCCTGATCACTTCGATGCCTTCTGCAGTGAAGGCACCGTTTAGCTGTCTTCAGCTTGTTTGGCCCTGAATATTTATGGGTGGGATTTTATCACCCTGTCAGGAACCGGGATGTCGATCTCCATCCCCGTGACTTCTATAATGATGGTTTCCGCATCATCATTTTGCCTGGGGCGGCTAGTGGAGGGCTGTGCAGTGCTGGCATAACCAACCCAGACTTTTTGGGGGGAACCCGCACTGTTTTGGGTGCCATAGTCTTGCGGGGCTCCGAGGGTTTCGGTGGCCCCTTAACTGCTGCACTAAAACTGGCAGGATTCCCCTTCGTTGTCTTTGATGGGGAGTCGAGGCTGCCAGCCAGCATCGCAGTTAGCGGCTTCAGGTTGGCCTCTAGCCTGCGGATGTCTCTCCGCAGCTCCTCGTTTTCCTGCCGCAACTTTTCCATGGCGGTTTTTGGCGCCATTTTTGGTCGCACTCGCAGGGAAACACGATCACAGATCATGGAGGTTTTTTGTGTGCATGTGAATTTAAAAATACACGTGGTGGTTGCTTGGCGTGTGGGTTTCGGCTCTCGCAGCGGGTGGGCTTGCCTTGCCTTAGGAAATGAGAGAAAATGATAGAATAAATTAATGAATATTTAAAGAAGCCAGAAAACTGTCAAAATATTGTCATCTTTTTTTTATATTGATTTAAATTATTTATCTCAATCGCAGACATTGAAAATTAATAGCCGTTCAAAATAACTTTCTGTTCGAAATTTTCGTCGTTTTGCCCACATTAGACTCCATATTGAAAATGCTGTCTGCTTTTACGAGGTGGTGGGGAAGATCTGAAATCTGAAGTAAACGCACTAAAAAATTTGGTTGGAATAACATAAACAGCTAGATAAACAAATGTAAAATAACAAAAAACCTTAATTTATAATTTAATTGGAAGGAACATAAGTGTTTGCAATGATTCCGTTTAAGTTCCTAATTGTACTTGCAATCTCAGTTACTCTAGTCAAGGGAGAAGAAGTGTGTTACAGAGAAACGTGCCAAAAAACTGCAAATAATTATCGGTAACACGTTAAAACTTATCTAATGCGCAAGGAAATAGTAACATAATAATGGCCACACTTACCAAAGCCATAAAAGATCAAATGATGACTATCCAAGCTTCCAAGCAAGAGAATTAACAACTGATAAATTCCAGGTTTCTTTTCTATGATGTGAATCCATCAGAAGGTTTTAATCTCCGTCGAGATGTATACATGCGAATGGCAGTTTTAGCCAACAAACTAAAAAACTGCCAGGATCCAAACTTGAACAGTTTTCTGTTAGTTTTACCGCCCTGGTCCCATTTAATGCACTGGCCTTACAGTGAAGAGCCAGAGCACATTCCCTGGTCAGTGTTTTTCGACATTAACAGTCTGAATAAGTTCGCACCCGTAATTGAGCTCCATCAATACTTTGCTTGTAAGTTTCCTATCATTGCTTGCTTATTGATCTTAAAATTTGAATTTTCTTTTAACAATATTATTTTCTTTGCTTACACACATTCAGTATTTTTTAATTGAACTGTCCTTTGTATTTTTAAGTGTTCCCGTTCTATATCGATATTCAGTGTTTTTCTATCTGGCCCTTAGGACCTGGTTTATTACCAAAAATGTGTTTTTTTATTTCTATTGTTGTGTACTCGCTAACAAATAGAAAGTCAATTGATTGTATTAAATCAATTGATCAAATATCAATAAAATGTATTAAACACAGCTTTAATCGCAACTAAAACATCGCTTAGTGCGAAAACATCGTTTTTTAAATTGCAAGTCCTTGCAGTGTTGAAGAAACAGAAGTACACGAAATGTATATTGGATGAAGTCTATGTTCTTCAACACTTTGAAGATATGTTTGAGAGTGGAAACTTTGAGGAAAAATGGCTTATCGAAAAATGTCAGAAACCTCCAAAAATAAAATTTTTCTACTATGCGAATATTACTGCCAGTAATGTTAAATGTTTATCTTTTCATGGTCCTGCAACTAAGCTTGCTGAACTCTTCAAACTAGAAAAATCCAGGTAAACTATACTCTTAACACTTTTTTATTCGAAAATATGTAAAATCTTTCTGTAAATCCTAAAATACTTGAAATATGGAGATTTCTTGGAGATACGGTCTTGGCAGTGGTGAAGAAAAAAACTTTTTCAGCTTACCGAGCTTTCGGCGGTTTATTACCAATTTCAAATTTCAAAATCCAATTAACATGAGTCAAAGTAAACGAGGTACAAAAACTTACAATTCATATACAGGGTACTTACTGCTAATTGTTCATGATAAATTAGGAAACCTCTAGAATCCTATCATTACTACAATCTGATGAAACATCCAATTTTCATGGTTTTCATCGTATGACAGGGGTAGAACTATTTTATTAATATTGTTCACCTGAGTCACATTGCTGGGTTATAAGTTGTCATGGATTAAAAGTGTTTCACAATTACATTTTACGGAGAGACGAATTACTATAACTGCACACTAAATGATGAGCTGAAGGCCCTGTACATCCAAATTATTTATTTTCATATTTCCTATGTTAATCGCAAACACTATCAGTTCGGGATTCCTCCAACATTCACCCTTTCTTATGTTTAATTTTTGCGTTAAATATGACCTAATCAGGGCACCCGTTACAAACATTGTAACGAAATTCTTCAACAGCAATAGTGGGGATGGGTACCTTCAGATGGGTAAAGATCTCATAATAACAAGAGCGGACAAAGGAATTGTCACAGTAATCATTAGCAAGAGCCAATACCAGGAGAGGTCTTTGCAAATTCTCTCGGACGACTCTCACTACAGGTTGCTTGATTCGGATACAACCAACAAATATCAGACAAAATGCAACAAATTTATATTCAGATTCAAAAACCAAGGCCTAATATCAGAGGCAGAAGCAACTAAGCTTAAAATTTACAATCATTGCTCACCAAAATTCGATCTCCCTAAAATACACAAACCGGAACTAGCCCTCAGACCCACTGTGTCATCTATTAATGCACCTAACAGCAGAATAGCATTCTTTCTCACCATCCTCACACAAGCGTAAAACAAGAACAACTCTTACTACATAAAAGATAGTTTTGAATTCGCAGATTTTACAAAAGGCGTTATGTTGCCCCCAAATTATGGGCTGGTTAACTTTGATGTAGTGTCGTTATACAGTGTGTCCAGTATAAAATGATGTACATGGGGATATTAGAAACCGTTAGAGTTACAAAGTGGACCAAATGAGGAAAAAGTTGCGCAATCAAGCGCCTATAAATAATCTGTCATCAACTTCTTTGAACTCGGAATAGCAACGGATATACAGGGAAAAAAATAAAAAAGTGCGTTTTATAAAATCCTTTATATCATGTTTATTATAAAAGATACAATAACGAAATTTTCAGGGTGGGGGTAAGAAATGAGCGTGAATTTGAAAATAAAGTAAAAAATAATCTAGGCCCACTATGTTCAATGAGGCCGAAGTTAACTTTTGTTTTTCTTATGGGCGCCATATTGAATTTCTGCATTTTTAAATTCCCCTTTAAATATGCTCTTCACCCATGTATAACATGTTTATGTTCGATCAAGATAAATAATTAAAATTAACAAAATTACGATTTAATGGTAGTAGGCATTGATATTTCTATTAATTATTACTTTAAATTATTATTGATCATACATCGAACACTGCAAAAGAACAAGAAACATTTTTGGATTAAAGTAGGTGTTCAAATAAGCCACCGTTTTCTCGCACGCACAACGTACATCGTCTCATTACTGCTTCACAGGATTTTCTGATCATTTCTGGGGTAATTCTGTTAACAGTTTCTATAACAGCGTGTCTCAGCTCCTCTTCGGTTTCGTATGTCCTACAGTATACCACATTTTTGAGGAAACCCCATGCAAAAAAATCAAGCGGTGTTATGTCAGGGGATCTCGCAGGCCATCTTACTGGTCCCAGGTTGCCTATCGACTTGTTGGGAAATTCGTGATTTAAAAATTCTGTGATAATACGTCCATTATGTGGCGGTGCGCCGTCTTGTTGGAAATACAAGTTTTGCCGGGTAGCTACTGGAACATCTATAAGTGCTTCCGCTACGTTAGTTTGTAAGAGGTTCAAATATCTCTCGGAATTTAAATTCTCATTAAAAAAAATGGTCCAATCACGTGGGTACCCACAATACCTATACAATAATATGAAATATCAATGCCTACTACCATAAAATCTTAATTTTGTTAATTTTAATTATTTATCTTGACCGAACATAAACATGTTATACATGGTTGAAGAGCATATTTAAAGGGGAATTTAAAAATGCAGAAATTCAATATGGCGCCCATAAGAAAAACAAAAGTTGACTTCGGCCTCATTGAACATAGTGGGCCTAGATTATTTTTTACTTTATTTTCAAATTCACGCTCATTTCTTACCCCCACCCTGAAAATTTCGTTATTGTATCTTTTATAATAAACATGATATAAAGGATTTTATAAAACGCACTTTTTTCTTTTTTTCCCTGTATATCCGTTGCTATTCCGAGTTCAAAGAAGTTGATGACAGATTATTTATAGGCACTTGATTGCGCAACGTTTTCCCCATTTGGTCCACGTTGTATCTTTAACGGTTTCCAATATCCCCATGTACATCATTTTATACTGGACACACTGTATAGCATCCACAGACATTGGAATAAAATTAAACACCACACCAATCTCTACAAGGCTAACATCCTGGAAATGCTGGAACTAACAATGTTGGAACACCACTTATTGCGCATTCCAAGGCCATTTCTATAAGCTGGAGTTTGGCACTCCAATGGGAGCAACACTCTCCTCCATTTTATCCCAATACATAACGGACGATTTCTTAGACGATCGGTTGAGTATATTGAATTTCCAGGCTCCTTTTCTTAAAAAGTATGTAGACGACATCATTACAACGGTACCTAAATACAAAATGGATGAAGATCTGATTACACTTAATCAATATAACCGCCACATACAATTTACAGTTGAAAAAGAGTCAAACAACAGCGCTCCCTTTCTAGACACCTTAAAAATTAGAACTCCCACACAAGAAATCATCCTAGATTGGTATAGCAAGCCAACTAACTCTGAAAGGTACCTAAATTACTTATCAAATCACAGCCAAAAAACCAAAATCAACCTAGTGAAAGGATTGAAAACCAGGATAGAGTTGATTTCACATGAATCCTTAAAACAAAAAACCTTAAAAAATTAAGAACCATCCTTAAGTTCAACTCCTACCCGGTCAAGCTTCTTAACAAAATAATTTTCAACACGTACCAAAGTACCATCAACCCTGACATAATGGCACCAGGGAACCTTAATCCCATCGAAACATCGCTGCAAATGGCCGTCACAAATATGGACACACCTCCCGTGGACACTCAGATTCATAAGTCGACGTCATATTTCTCTTTCCCTCAGATACCAGAAATCTCTAGCAAACTGGTAAAACTTTTTAAAGACATTCTCTCGGTGAAGCTGGCATTCAGGAATATAATGTCGGTAGGTGATCTTAACACCCGTCTAAAAGATAGGGACCACCTATTGAAGCGATCAGGGGTAGTCTATAGAATACCTTGTGGAGCATGCGACGGTGTGTAAATAGGGCAGACCAGAAACATCCTCAAGAACAGGATTGCTCAACACAAGAGTGATTGCAGACTGGGGAAAAAAACCAGTGCACTCGCACAACATTGCACTGAGTTAGGTCACATAATGGACTTCAACGGGGTAAAAGTGTTGGATGGCGAATCGAGCTATTATAAGAGAGTCTTCCTTGAAATGATAGAGATTTCCGTAGAAGAGAAATCGGTTAACAAAAGAACAGATATTGATGATTTTAGCTCTATTTATGCCAACCTAATAGATGTTTGTTAGGCGGAAAGTTCGAGAAGTAATCATTAACAAGATTGCAGGATACACTAGTGCAGGATTCTATTTACACTTTGGTTCCCATAACTTATATCATATCATTCATACATTTCTCTTTCCCTAGTTTACGCCATAAAACTATTCACAACAATAAAATAAAATAAGTCTTCCATAGAAACCAAAACAAAGGGAAAACCATTCATTACTTTATCAGCCAGCAAGCACCCAAAGAATTCAGAATAAAACATATTTAGGGTGAATGTTGGAGGAATCCCGAACTGATAGCGTTTGCGATTACCATCCAGTGGCAACTTATAATTCAGCAATGTGATGAGGTGAACAATATTTAAAAATAGTTCTACCCCTGTAATACGATGAAAACCATGAAAATTGGATGTCTCATCAGACTGTAATAATGATAGGATTCTGGAGGGTTCCTAATGTATCATGAGGAACAATTAGCACCCAAGCTCGGTAAGCTAAAAAAGTTCTTTCTTCACCACTGCCTAGACCGTATCGCCAAGAAATCTCCATATTTCAACATCGGTCAATAATAAAAGATATCACTTAAATCCTAAAATGTTCGACATTATTAGTGCATGTTTCAACAATATTAATTGTTGAAGCCTCAGAACGACTAATTAATTACACATTTTTACTCGATAATGAGCGATTGCATGTTTCGTGAGATACCAATTGTCTTTATGGCCACTCTATGAGAAGCCCTCGCATTATTCTAAGCATAGATGAATAATTAATCAATCAAACGCTCACATTCTTTTTAGTAAATACTGAATCAAATCACTTTTACTTAACAAATATTTTACTGATACAAAATTGAACTCACTCTAAACAGTTGTAGTTCTTTGAACTCTATTTTTGCAGCTCGAATTCTCACATTTTTACTTGCGTTTCAGAAGGCTCTTACTGGAGCTATTTAAATAAATCACCATCATGTTCCGTGTTAATGTAATTTACATTTCTTAACTGGAAGTGGCTTTGTAATAATATTTGAACACTGCGTTTATTTCATTTTAGAACCATTATGCTGGAGCGTGCCGAAGTAGCTCTTCATGATACTTTCGGGAATGACTTGTACTGGAAAGCAAGGAGAAGTATGCGATTCAATAGGGAATTGAGAAAAATTGCTAACGATTTTCGAATTATGAAATTGGATTCGAATGATGAAGATGACAATACCGCTTTACCCCCTGATTGGAGAGATGAAAAGGTAACAATTACGTTTTTATTGAAACAATCCCATAACACCTAGGAGACAATACGGGATCAAAGAATTGCACAATAAAGGAATTATAATGTTCATTTTCCAGTAGAAACAAAACTCGATCGAGTATGATTAAACTTTCCACAACTGGCGCCAACATGGCTCTGATTAAGTAAAACAAATCCATCTCATCACTTCTATGTTCGAACTCAGCAAGAAGTGCATCAATATAGCTTTCAGATGCTTCTAGAGGCATTTCAAGTCTTTTGGAAGCTTTTTGTACATAATCCAGAAACAGGGGAATGGGCTTTCTAAACCTGCCTACTTGCTTTTCCTTAAAACATTCCGCCTGTGAATGCTGATTCTTGATAATTTCAAACAATGCTCTATAAAATATTGTCCTGTTGGGTTTGTCTTTGCTGTATAAAATTCTTTCAATGGATTGAGCTGCCACCATCCGTGCCCCTCTTCCAATAGAGCATTCTTTGTTTTTCAAAAAGGCACTGAGTGGAAATCCGATTTTATTACTCGGAGCTTCCGTGAATTCTTCTGTTAAATGGTGATAGCAACAGCCGACGTTGCAAATTGTTCGAATTGCATCGCATTCATTGTAGATTTTCAAGCAAGTCGGTGTTAGATTGCCACATGTGTGCAGCCCAATTAATCCAATTTGGTCTGATTTTTGCAAAAATATGTTTGAAATCAGTTCTGGAAAATCCACCTTTTCATCCACAAATTTCGTGATTTGTTTATAGCAATTTATGCTGGTCTCTCTTGTTTTGACGTTCGTCACTACACCATTCCAAACTTTTGATAATTTATTGGCTCTATCGACGGCCCCATTTGTGTTTATTTCTGAAGCGTCTACTCCTAAGACCGGAATTTGGTAATGCAAAGCCAGCATTGAGCTGAGATAACCTTTTCCATCTCCTATATCGATTAAATGAGAGGTACGAGATAGATCCCTTATGGCAGCGACTGCGCCACTTAATATTTCCACTTCATGAGATTTTTTCGACTTCATAAAAATATCGAGTTTTAACGACGAAGCTTCCTGGCCACCCAACTCGTGTAGTTTGTTCTTGAATTGCGCTAAAGACATGCAAACTGCGGTGTTTTTCAATGTCAGTGCTCTACTCTTCTGGATATACATATTTAATGCCGGTAGATGTTCAGTTTGCTGAGTGTAAATGGCTCTGATAGTCTCTTGATAGCCGTAGTTTGACGATTCATCTTTTATTTGTTGTGGAATATGTGTGGCAAAGGCATTTCTGGTGAAATAGTCAACCATATGCACGTTTGCTAATGCGAGGTGGGGTTCCAGATGCTTCAAAGTTAACTCAATTTGATGCTTTACCGTTGATATGTTCATAATGCTCAAAATTGAATGCTTTCCTTCTTGAAATTTATCTTAATTTTCAGTTGGGTTGTAATTTTTTTGTAGAGTCCTCGAAGTTTTTCAAACGCCTCAAATATATCTGTACTCTCACAATTAATGCGCGGAAACTCACAACAGCCGCGGCTGAGGGTTTCTAGGTTTTTGAGAATCTTTTCAGGGGGATTTTCGTTCAAATAGTGTTGCGAAAATGCCTGGTAGTAACCTAGTTCTGAGCCTATTTCCGCTCCTCTGTGATAGCCTAAATGGTATCCATCCACACTGTCCTGGGTGGAACCGGCCGCGAATCCTTGCTCGTACCCCTTTTCTACGATTTTCTCCTCACTGAATAGAATATCGGCAAATACATCGTTAATATCCACTTCTTGATTTTTGCCTGGAATAAAGAAGCTAAAACTTGGAAGCTGTTCTAATAACTATGAAAGATCTTACCTGAGATAGTATTAGGCATTATAGAAATAATATATATTGTGCTTTGCTGCTCGGAACATTTCTATGTTTGTCAGAGGTTATGTTAGATAAGGATCTTCTTGGTTTAACGAGCTTCTGCTCGATGTGTATGAGGATTGCTCATTTGTGTCGAGGACAAAGAGTATTTTTGTTGTTTTTTTAGTTAAATAAATAAAATATTTTCAGACCCATAGTATTAAAAATATATTTGACAATCAGCTCTTTAAGTTGCTACATTTCAAGTTTATTTTTTAATATATTTTTCATAATTTTACGGCTTAAATTTAATACACAAATGGGTCAAATTATACAATAAAGGAATACATAATGCAGATTGCATTTTGACCAGTGAAAATATATTTTAACACAAAAAATTGGTTGAAAAATCATTACTCCTGGATTCAAAAAAAAACCCATATATTGGTTTGGAACTGTTGGTTTTAAACCATTTTTTTACATATTTCGTTTTATCTTGGCTGAAACTCGCATCACTGTTGAAGTCAAGAGTTTATTCTCTAAACTCTAAGATAATCTAAAATTTTGATAAAAGCGAAGAATTTTGAACCATTTACAACGATGGACAGTCATAAAGATAGGAGAATACAAGCTTAATAATAAAATCAGACAAAAGACGTACTTTTGCTGTACAAATTGCCTTTTTAGGCAAAGAGAAACGCAAAAGGTGGACCCTATCTAGCCGTTCATATGAGAAGACGCGACTTTCTTAGAGGTAGAGCAGACAAAGTTCCAGATTTGCTAAATGTAGCAAAACAGATATCGAAGAAACTAACTGAGTTAAAGCTTGTCAAAGTATTTATTGCAACAGATGCTCCTCGAATAGGTAAAAGAACTTCGAAAAGTCGGAAACTGCGACTTTAGTCGGCTCTTTTTCAGAGTTTGAAGAGCTGGATAAGGCTCTTAGTCCCAAATATGAAGTATACAAGTATCAAGCTTCGAAACATGTGGAAAGCAAATATTCAGCTGGAGGAATTGCGATCATTGATCAAATAATTTGCTCTTATGCCAGCTATTTCATTGGAACGAGCGATAGTACGTTTTCGTTTAGGATACAGGAGGAGAGAGAAATTTTGGGGTTTCCTACTAAATCTACGTTCAATGTTTTATGCAAAAACAATACTAACTGTGAGAAACCATCAGTGTGGAAAATTGTATATTAACTGACTTGACTACAACAAAGATAAAATAAAATAATGGTTATAACATGCAAAATATACAAATAAAATTGCCTAAATATAAATATTGCGTTTGAATCCATTTAGGACAGGCAATTTATTAAAATTTTTAGATACTATTTAAGCTATAAATCTGATTATACCACTTCCTTGCTATAATTGCGTTTCCTTAATTTCTGTAGACCTTCTGCTTCATGTATGTACAATTGGTAAGGTGTGAATTCGATTTCAATAGATGTTGTATTTAAAATTTATTAAATGCTACTTCAAAACCTGCCTTTCCAACTATTTAAATTTCTATACCTTTATATATCTGATCATCGTCTGTCGATTCCGAACGTACCTTAATGTGTTCTAAGCTATTATTAAAATGCTTTGTGATTTGCTCGGTTTCATCGGAACTTTCCAAGTTGGGAAGCTCCTCCTTAATTTTCTTTATCACCTGATAAAAACACACAAAAGAAAATGTAATACGTTAAATGTGCTTTAAAACCAATTACTTCTTACCTGGTTTAAAACCTCTATGTTCACTTGATCGTTGCCTTTTTCCAAAAAGTAGATATAATGATTGAGCAGTTCAACGAATAATTGCACTTGAACGCTCACATCCATACATTGCTTGGCAATTCTCAATCCTTTCTTCAGGTATTCCACCACCCTAAGAACATTCAAATTTTGAATTTTTTCTGCATTTTTACACATTCACTTCAATCTGCCTATCTGCATTTCATTCACCTTTTACCATCATGGACTTCCTCTTTGTTGCTGGCTAAACTTTTGCCGCTCCAAAACAAATGGCTGCACGTCGCAACTCCTCTACACTGATCAGGTTTCTTTAACAGCTTGCTGGCAGCTGAAAATATATGTTTTAAACGTGTTTAAGCCAGATAGCCTTGCTTAACTTACCAAGAGCGCACTGGGTTCGAAGGGGATCTGAATTTTCGTCGGAAAAGCAACTAATTTGTTCTACTGTACCGACGATCAGAGTAATGGCGGCTAATTGAGCTTTCGAGTCGGAAATTTCATCTTCGTACAGAGAAAAGGCCTGCGACATGAACTCGTACGCTACAGTTTCATGATTTTCAAAGCCTGGAATTTTTTACATGGAAATAATACTTTCTATAAGCAGCTTTTAGATTGTCAAAGTTTTTACCTATTTGATCGATAGCTAAAGCGCCCTGTAAGAAGAGCCTCAGTGGCAATTCAGCCAATTCGGCCTTAACTAGAGCAGTGATAGTTTGATGACAAAATTGGAATAACTTGGTACATTTCTTATCCCAATTGTTTTCCTTTAAAGCTTTGTATTGAAATGCCAACTGGCACGCCTGGAAAACTAACGGGGGAAGTGTGTATTTGATGCGCAACGGACCTCCGGTTCCTAGAATCTAAAATTAACAGAATCCCAATAGTGGATTAGCTAATGATCAAAATTGCCTACTGATTATACCTTTCTTGCCATCGTCAAAATATGATACTGCTCATCAGGGACGCTTGATTTCATTTGATGAATGAATCGGGCTAACAAACATTGCTCTTCGGCGAGTTCCTCTAAATCGACATTACCAACTGGATTTTCACCTTTGTCAGAAACCAAAGTCGAGAGCAGAGTTAGAGCCTGTTCAGTCTCCTCATGAGATGGAATGACCGTTTCATTTTCAAGCGCGTTGTTCAGTATGTAAATGCTCAAAGACTTGCGGCCAATGTAATCAAGGTGTTGCATAAGACCTAATAAAACAGAATACTGGATATTTAATACCCTGCCACCAGCAAACCAGACACAACGCACCTGCATAATGTTTCAGCTTGAGAACCATTAGAAGATCATTGTAAGTGTCCAAAGGAATTTTTAATAGTTTTTGCAGTTCCTTTGCCACTGAAGTGTGATGCTCAAGACGGTCTAAACCGAGCCGTTGAAACATCTAAAAATTGTTTGTAAAAGTCTTCACTTATGTTTTATGAGGATGTAAACACTAACATTCGAGAAAAGACGCATACATTATTATTATAAAGGCCTTTATATTAATAAGGCAGAAGTTACCTCGACACTGGACAGCATAACTTTATCAATGTAATCAATCCTATCTGGGTAGCATTTTAAGGCCAAATTGATGAGTGCTACCTGTAGGGACACCATATCTTCTGGAGGCAAATATTGCCTATTGCTAATAATAGATGAAATCTGAACGGAGAACACCTCAAACAGTTGTACTTCTTGCAAAATGTTGACACCTAAATTCAAAAAATACTAAAGAAACCGGAAACTTGCTCATATAAGGATGGTTTGAATGAAAACGTTTTTTGTACTTCTCGACTGCAGGCGAAATAATTTGAAATGATTATGTATTATTAATGTGCTTTTACCAATCAAACTTGAGTAAACAGAGTGTCTTAAAGCCAAAAAAACACACTTTTTTACGAGTGAAATTATCTCTTAACAAAATAATTTTACTTTTACAAAAAAAAAAACATATTTGCAATTTGACCAGACTTCCTGACAATATTTTTTTGGCCAAACGTGTGCATTTTAAGCAAACATTGCTCAACCGCTAAAACTCTTTGTTATGCGAAGGGTTTTTTTTTAAGGATAATTCTAATACCTTCACTTCCATGACTGTCGGTTCTCTGACTGAAAGCAGCCAGTCTTTCCATAAGACTAATAACGATATTTTTCACATTAACACCCTGCTCCAGTTCGGCACAAGACTTTAAAAACGGTGTAAGTGTTTGAATGTGAAACTCATCGGGAAAAACTTGAATGATGCATTCCATCAGATATTCTTGAGCTATCGCATCCCGACAGCTAACGACCTAAATAATTAAGGAAATATGAATGAGAATTGAGTTTAACGAGTACCTTTATCATCATACCTGTTCCAAGATTCCTGGCAACACCAATTTTTGGTATTTGTCTAGTGTAACCGATTCCAACTGACTCAGTCTTACCAGGTTGGTTCCAACTAAAATTCTCAGCTCTTCTCGTTCCTTTTCTCGGTGTCGCCGCTCCCTAGAATGTCCTTGATGTTGCATTCTCACCTGAAACAGAACGTAAAATCAATTAGTGCTTATGAATTCACAAATCCTAGTAAAAATTGAGGCTTAATCCACAATAAATTACACACTTTAATACACGATTGGTTAATCATTTAATCCAGTTTTAGGTTTATTAGTTCTTAATTACTTTCACTTACCCATAACTTATTCATTTCTGCAAAATTCATCAGGACAAAATCTATGGAATCTTTAACCGTTCCTTCGGGCGAGTCTACATCAATTTCAGACGCATCAGGAAGAACGTTTCTGGTGCATTGAAGAAGGTAGTTTCTGAGAAACAAACCTCTTAATGGATGTTGAACCCCTTTAAAGAAAAAAGTACGTAGCAAGATGATTGGATTAGTGCAATTTAGTTTCAATTACCCCTGCACATTTCTACCAAGTCCTTCAGCAGATCTCGTCTTAAGCACGGATTGGTCTTGATGTAAACCAACCCAACAGTTATCAGCAAGTAGAGTCGTGGTACAATGTTGTTTGCATATTGTACAAATTGGTATAAATCAGGGATTTTTGTTCCCTTTTCAAACTCATCCACTAGGTATAGTTCGAGGTGACGCAGTTCGTCCGTAATTGCCATATCTACCAAAGTATTTAAAGAACTGTTTAAGAGTTATTGGATTTACATATTAATCATTTTCTATATCAAGATTTAGCTTTCTATTTTTCTGGGGATATAAACGTGCAACTGAAACCTTTAGTGTTAAAATATGAAAATTACAAATAAACTTGCGTGCATAGAAATCGGCCCACTGTAAACTTTTGACTTTAACTATATTTTTTTCAACTATTCATCAGATCAAAAAAAGAAATATGCTGTTTGAAAGACAATTTAATATGCTTTAATGTGAGTATAAATTTATCAAGAAGCCTTGTCGTTTATATGAGTAGCAAACGGTAAACAAATGAAACGTGTTTATGTGGTGATTAACGACAATAAAAAAATTGTCAAATATAAAAATTATTGCGTTTGCAACTGAAATTTGCATATTAATTCGTTTTTCATAATCTCAATAGTGTTTAAGTGTGTTAGTTTAATGCATAATACACAACAAAAAGCCGCCCAAGTTATTGCTTTAATCGAAAATGGACTTAGTCAGCGAGCTATTGCTAGACAATTGGATATGACACGCGCAGCGGTTCGAAGACTGTGCAAACGTTATGAGGAGACTGGATCCTTTCATAGGCGACCTGGAACAGGCAGAAGGCGATTTACAACCGCTCGTGATGACCGCTTCATTGTGTCAACAACATTAAGAAATCGTCACCTTAATGCCGTTCAAGTGCAACGACTGCTCCGTGAGGTGCGAGGTGTGGCTATTAGTCAGTGGACAGTAAGACGAAGATTGCAGGAAAATATCCGGACCCCTAAAACACCCGCGATTGCTCCAAAACTTACTCCAGCTCATCGGCAAGCACGCCTGCGTTTTGCACGGGATCACCTGAATTGGACGTTGGAACAATGGGGATCTGTTCTGTTCTAAGATGAGACCAGAATATGCCTCCATGGTAGCGACCGAAGAAGGAAAATGTACCGAAGACCAAGAGAGCGATTTGCAGATTGCTGCTTTGAAGAGCGGAGTGCTTATGGAGGTTGTTCCTGTATGATCTGGGGTGCAATTTCTATAGGAGCACAAACCGACTCTCAGTTCATTCGTAGGGGCGACCGTGTTCACGGAAGAAGAGGTTTAACGGCTGTTAGATATATCGAGGAGATTTTAGCAATGCATGTGGTACCTTACGTCGACTACATTGGAGACGAATTTAGCTTTATGCATGACAATGCCGGGCCGCACACCGCAAGAATCATGTAAGATTACATTGCAGAAGTCGGTTTTCGGGTTATGGAGTGGCCAGCATACAGTCCTGCCCTAAATCCGATCGAACACTTATGGGAGGAGCTAAAACGAAGAACTCGAGCTAGACTTCATACCCCAAACTCGATCCCAGAGCTTATTGTTGCAGTAGAAGAAGAGTGGTTTAACATCCCTCAAGAAACAATAGCAAACTTGATTAGATCTATGCCTAATCGTATGAGATAAGTTATTACGGAAAGAGGAGGTCATACCCATTATTAAAAATTAAGTGTTAAGTTTTAAATTGTCAATAACCCTATTTATGTTAATAATAAAAAAGCTTAATTTGCTTAATGCATTAATTTCACTATGTTAAACATAGGATACTCACAATAATTTATACTCACATTAAAGCATATTAAATTGTCTTTCAAACAGCATATTTCTTTTTTTGATCTGATGAATAGTTTTTAAAAAAATATAGTTAGTCAAAAGTTTACTGTAGGCCGATTTCTATGCACGCAAGTGTAGATTATGTATTACTAAAACAAAAAATTTATCTTCGCTGTAATTGTTATTTGGCTTCAAAATATTCCTGGGTTTCAGTCAATTTTATTGTTTATTATTTAAAATGTTGATGATAACTGTAAATATATATTTTAGACAAACTGATGATGGTGGAGAACGACACCGAAACGTATTTGTAACATTTTAAATAATAAACAATAAAATAGAAACAACTAGACACGTAAGTAAGTTAAATTTGAATCTCTAAACAATAGATTCTAGTCTTTTCCCAGACATGTTTGTCCTGACTCATCACCTGAAAACCAATGTTCTTGATGTACTTTTTAATATGTGTGTGATTTGTATTTTAATATGTGAATTTTGGTGAGAGTTTTTTATTTAAATTGATGATAACTGTAAATATATATTTTAGACAAATTGATGATGGTGGAGAAAGACACCGAAACGTATTTGTAACATTTTAAATAATAAACAATAAAATTGACTGAAACCCAGGAATATTTTGAAGTGAATTAAAGTACAGTCAGGAAAATATACGTAACGATATTGTTATTTGGTGCAATTATTTTCCCTGCACACTAAAATTTCATTTTCAACCAAATTTCTTTACTCAGCCCACGACAAATGCCAAAGCTCAGACTTTAGTAATAAAATTATAATAAATTCTCACAAGAATTGGCTGTTTGGTAAGTTGATGGTTTAGTAGTTTTTTCCATTTTAGAATTAATTTAGGGCTGAAAATTTTGTATTCAGAATGACTGTATATACAGAGTGTAATAAAAACATTATCATTCTAGGTTTTGTTAAAATAATTTCAATTTACACAAAGACAAAGTACTCTAATTAGTCTTTAAATACAAAACACGGAAACCATGAGACTGTTGTTAACCCCGAAAGTTTTTATATTTATATATATTTTATTAAAATCGATTGTATTTGGAAAATGTTTGGTACTTAGAAACAAATTCAAATTATGTTTATTACTTTGAACATTTGTAGGCAAATATTTATAGTTGAAATGTGTTAAAGAGGCTGACTTTTGCCACTTTATTTCAGTAGCAACTTTAGAACTGTTCCCTGTTTCCTTATGAGAGTATACGTTAGTTTAATGTTCCGAAAACATTCACACATTCAGGCTTTTTCAGAGACAGATTACAAACAAGTACATTGTGTACTTGAGCTGATGGTTTTGAGTTTAATTTGTGCTTAAGTTAGTGTCGTTAATAGTCCAAAGTTGTCTAAAAAAATATTAACCCTGAATTGTTAAGGCAGGCTTTGGCATGATGAAATAATAAAAAGCAATCATTCAAAGAGTATTTAGTGCACTCAAATGGCTTACACAGTTCATAGTAACTCTTTGGTGATAAAATCGATGTTCGCAGTTCTGCAAGCATCGCATGAGCATTTTTAAGGGCATCCTTTAGCTTGTTTTTATCGAGCGCTCTTTTCATGTGAAATGCTTGAGCTTTCACCACCCCCAACGCGTCATGGAGGTACTTTTCCTGCTCCTCGACAGGCGATATTTGAGGAGGCGTTGTCGGCTGCAAAATAGCAAAAACATTTACGAAAAACATAACTGATCATTTCCTTTCCATCAAGCAAAGTGTATTCTGCTAATGTTTTGGTCAACAATGGCGTAAAGTTGGTTTAGCAAGTTCCGGGAATGATAAGCAATTTGATGTTTCAAGCCAGATTATGCCAAAGTTGGGGGATTTTCGTACCATTTTACTCTTCAAACCACTTCCTTGGCTGTATATAAATACCAATAATTAATTATTTGGTTTGAACGTCACACATTAACAGAGCCCAACACCGGACAATCTATAACGTCAATGTCAAGTGTGAATTGATAGTTAAAAAGTCAGACAAAAGCGCAATTAGATACAGACGAAGCAAGGATGTCGTAAAATGAAAATTTTCCATTAATTTGGGGATTCTTGTTGTACAATTTCAAATATAATTTAGGTTTCAGCTGCTGTAAGACCAAATGTTGATGCTGAGCAGAAATTCTACGCTCAATCCTTCAGGGCTCTAATTTATTGTAAGAAAATGATCCAAATGACGAAAAAATTATCGGGATTTGACTGATCTGGACCGTATGATCTATATTTTGGCAACACTCATCAATGTCTTGAGGTTAAAAATGACAGATATAATTAAACTAATTTCTAAAAATATAAATCATCACAGTTTTTTCGTTAATTGCCACAATTTTCTGAGCCAGAAGGGAATATGCTCGCTATTGCCAGAGTGCCACTCGTGTTTAAATGGTTGTCTAAACGGAACGTTTCATAAAAGTATCGACGCAAGCTCCCCGGTCTATCGCCAGGTGTTTTTCTCAAATTCTTCATTGTTGGTGAAATCACAAAAAAAATGCGACGCTTAGCAAAAAGTATGGTCTAGTCGAGAATTCGCTATGAGGATTTAGCCAATGACTAAAATATTTGCTAGTTATACTATTTAACCGTTCTCGATTGTGTAGTAAATCATTTTTCACCCTCTACCTGTAAAAAATGGGTATTATTATTGCAAAGTTTCGGGTAAGTAGCAAATCAGTTAATTTTTTTATATTGACTAGAAGTTGGCTTTCTTTCCGGTATAGAAAAGTCGGAGCACTGCAGAAATGCTTACCAAATTGGACACGGAAATCGGTTCGATTGAAGAGTTCCAAACGAAGACTAGACATACACATAAGAAAATTGTCTTCAGATTCATCATTTTAGCCATCGGCATCTATGCATCTCTAGCGCTTTCGCTTTATTTTCAATTTTCCAAAATCTCGCAAAACCAAAAGATGCTCTGGACGATACCTTTTGTGACATCCCCAATTGTGTAAGTACTTCAACTACTTTTCTGTAGGGCAAAGCAAAACTACGCTTTCGGCATTTGTCTAGGTAAATGTTGGTGTCGATATGCAAATAATTTTTCAATCAGCAGAAGTACATGTTTTTTTTGCTTATAAATATCAACATTTATCAGCAAATAACATGGCAGAAATGTTTGGAAGCGACACGGTCAAAGTACAAAATCAAAAATCCCACTTTTTACTTTCAAATTTTGGAGCAGATTCATTGTGTTTCGGACAATGACATGGAACAATAACTCATAAAATTAATACAAATAAGCTTCCACTGGCTGTTTAGTTTACATTAGAAAAGGTACTTTTAGTGCAATCGCTTGGGTTAATTGCACTCAAAACATAGCAAACTTTTATATTTCTACACAAGCATTTCGTGTTAAATTGGCCCTGAATGTTAATATGTTTTATTCAAATCAAAGTCTGCCTTTTTCTACGTAAATTCTATACTGATTATTTTTTTGGTTTATTAATAAACACAAAACAAAATATCGCTTTTAGACCATTTAATGTAGACCTGAACGCCGAATGCGTTCCGTTCTGGACATTTTGCGATTACCAGGAAAATATTTTTAAAAATAAGTCGCTTGTTACCTTCTTTTGCACAATTAGTAAGCTATTTTTTTAATGCGTTTAGTCTATTGGGGATCAAACAGTTCCTAAGTTGGTACTACAATCGAAAAATAAGGAGAAATGAACGAAAATTAGTCTCTCTAAAGGAGCGGAAGAAGAAAATACTGGAAAATGTAATGGAAACGGAGACGTACAAAGTGGCGAAAGATATTTTGGATAAATTTGGAACTGAGCTGAAACTATCACTTCCTCCGCTACGAGGTCAAAACGCTACTCCTACCGCTGCATCAAGCCACAAAGAACCTCAATTTGGTAATCATTCTAAACATACGCTTATTAAATGAACGTCAATTAATTAAAATTCGTGATTATCTATCACTTAATTTATACGTGTTGCAGTGAAGCAAGCAAGCACTTGAGACTACTTTCTCATTTTTACACAGGAAATTTGCTAATATGGCCCAATTAGTAAATTATTTAATCAACTTCAGTCTAAGATAATTAGCCTGAGTCTAAGATAATTAGTTCTAAATTGCAATTTTTATAATGTCAATTTGTCATGATTAATTTGCCAATTTTTAATGTTGATTTACATTTTTAAGTTTAAAAAACCAAACATTATTTGCAAATATTTACTGTAAATTTTGTTGCAATCAAGATTGCTAATTAATGGCTAATTACTGTAATATCATATAGCTCAGCTAATAAGTGTCAAAACTTATTTTAGTAATGAGGCAAAGAAACATTGCTGCCTTAAATACGAGTACTTTAATCAGTGGACCTGCGGACACTTCTTTAGCTGTACGACAATTAGAGATTTCGACCCCAGTAACTAGAAGGTATGATTTTTATTAAAAATGTATTAACTGATTTTTGCATATTAATGTTTGTCCTCCTTGTTTGCTATTCTTAGAGCCATCAATTAACTATCCCATAAATAAATACGGGTTCAATATCCACATACGCTTATTTGTCTGTTTTATTATCATTTATTAGTTAGTTATCTCTTTATATCAGTCACAATGCCATTAAATCTTTAAAGCCACACTTTGTGGAAATACCTAATTAATTATATAAAGATATGCATTGTTCTAGAGCGATAAATACTGTGCCCAGAAACGCTTTAGGATTGAGGCGAACTAGTCCCGCATTACCCAGAGGAATCCTCCCGCTAGAACGATCGGTTTTGGATAAAATCGTGGAATATTTAGTGGGAGATGGACCGTCGAACCGATTTGCCTTAATTTGTAGTAAATGCAACAACCATAATGGTAAAAAATGTTTTTACATAATTTTTCACATTTTACATAATTTTTTCACGATGGTAGGGATGGCGCTGAAAGAGGAATTCGAATACCTGGCGTTCCGCTGCTGCTACTGCAACAATATGAATCCAGCTCGCAAAATGCGTCCGGCAGGTCCAGACGTTAATTTTCCTTTAATGATCAAATCAGCTGATGATGATAAACAGGATGAATCTTCCAATTCCGGCGGGAATTCAGAGAGTGATTCAGACTTAGAGGTGATTTAATATTTGGGTTTTTTTATTTAAATCTTACTCCATTATCAAGCTTGAAAGTTTTTACAAAACGAAGAGTTCAAGTCCTTAGTTAATTACACTACTAAGTGGTAAAATGCAGGCAATAAATTTAAATTAAATAAAAATTTAAAACAACTCAGTTAGATAATTTGATAATGAAAAAACTGTATTTGAAAGGACGGTAGAAGAGACGGGATTGATTAGACTTCAAAATGGAAGGTGGAGTGTGGATGACAAACTGCATAAAACGGAGAGAATTCTTCATTTGGAAATATGCGTCAGTAAACCAAACGCTCTGTACATAAAGTTGAAGACAAACAGGATAAAATGATCACTTGAATTATTTAATCTTGTTATACAGGATTGGCCAACGAAAAAATCACATCCCTGTCTATAAATTTAATCTCCAGGTAGATTTAGAATATATAAAGAGAAGAAGCGCTGTTGCCCATTAATTTTGATTTTAATAGTTAATAAGGGAACGTAATACAGAGTGTTTTATAAGCAAAATTTTGATTGATTGGACTTTTTCATTTTTAAATGGAATTTTACACAATTTTTTTAAATGGAATTTTCTGTATGTAAAGTAAATTGGGTGTATCATGATACAGATTCTTCAGACTTTTTCCTAGCGAAATCAATATCAATCGAAGATAAGTTCAGTAAACAATAAGTGCAATTTTCCAGTAAATCTTCACAAAACATTTTAGCAGAATATTTAATACTGTTTGAAGGAAAACAGACGCCATTTTCAGCACTCAATTCCACATTGAAGCATATTTCTTTGACTAAGACCTTACTTGAGCTATTTAATCTTAAAGAAATTATTAAAAGTGGCATTTTTTAATGAATCATCTTGTAGAATTAAGTATGGACAGCAGATATTGCAAATAGAACATAATGAAGACTATTAAAAGAAGTTTTACTCCAATATACTGCAAATTTCAGTCGGAAGCCCAAAATTACATACATTTTGCTCGTTTCCATTTAAAAACCAAAAGGATTTCGTAGTATCTTGTTTATGAAACATTCTGTATAATGTGGTTTTATGGGACAAGATGTATCTTTAGAAATATCTTGAGTCCTTGAGCGTTTTTTTAAATACATCAGGTGAGTCATAATTGGAGATGCTGTTTTCGTATACAAAATTCTTTTATTTCCTAAAGCACAAAATAATGCATATTAAAGCTAAACGATTCGGAATATCATATATTTTTTAAATTCTTCTCTGTTTTATTCAATCTGCCTGCAAAATATTCTCTTGCCATAACTAGCGTTTAATTTACCGTTTTAGCGTTGACAAAAAGGTATATTTTTTGAATACATGAATTTGTATTATATTTAATAATAGATTGCATTCGACGAAGTTATAACTTTTTTGTGTGGGTTATTTTAGCCCATAGTTGAAGAACCACGTAGTGACTCTCCTGATCTCGTTGAAACAACGGTTAAGAAAAAAGCGTCAGATTCAGAGCAACAGAACAGTGAACCTAAAAGCGCGAGCACTTCAATTGCACCTCAAACTGCTGCTGAAGTGATCGAAGTAAAGGAGAGCGGTGACGCTGGTGATACACTCAACGCTTCCAATAAGTAAACAAGACTGAACTCGTTATATATTTTGGTTGCATTTTCTTCGCAGCCAGATATTTGATTTGTTTATTTGGAAAGTATATAACGTAGTAATTTATTCAGGCGAATGAAATTTTTAAAGTTTTATTTCGATATTCAATAATGGGCCTACAAGTAGCATCGTCAAGCAATAAATATTTCTGCCAATTATGCTTAATTATAACTGTGTCTAAAAGTGATGTAACAATTGGCCCATTAGAGATTTTAGTTTTCAATAGGGTGTTTTAGTTTTAATTGTGTTTATGTTTTAATTTATTTCTTTTTGTGTGTGTCAGTTTTACTACCAAGCAATAGAGGGATCACGTGCAGGGCAGTCCGTACTTTATTCCCACTATGTTTTGGACAATGAAATGTCATTTGTTAATTTTTTATAAACCATTTTCAACAAAAAATCGCATTTGTTTTACTTTCTCGCTTGTGAAATCGAAACCATTGAAGCAATCTTAATGGTATATGGTACCATCTTACCAAATCTTATGGTAAGCTTTCGCACAAATCAAGTTTATATAAATAGCTACACGTATGTAACATTTGAGCTCTTAATGTTAGAAAATGGCCAAGGTGTGCATTGTTTAAGAAAACGTAAAGTTATCTGGTTTTTCCGAGTTTTCTCCGTTTCTAATTATCTGATCGGGTCGATCGACCTCTCATTCCCTTCGTAATTCAATGCTCCAGAATTCATACCATTAAGATTGCTTCAATGGTTTCGATTTCACAAGCGAGAAAGTAAAAAAATGCTATTTTTTGTTGAAAATTGTTTATAAAAAATTAACAAATGACATTTCGTTGTCCAAAACATACTGGGAATAAAGTACGGACTGGTTTTCAGATAGGATTTATGTCAAAAAACCTATTATTTTCATCTCTATTGCTTGGCCTATAAAGTGTGTATACTGTGATCAATCTCATTGCAACATCATGTCACAAAACGTGACGTCAGGCGCCAAATGAGCGACGTCTTTAATTAAGTCGTGTTTCTCAGGCACACTTGATGTGTTGTGAAAGCTCAGCGAACTATGGAAAAGGACTCCCATATTAACATACAATCTAGCAACACTGTATTAAAGGCTATATATTATTTTATTTCTTTAAAATATTTTCGATAATTGTATAAAGTGGCCCTTCGTCTTATATTGTATCAACATAGTCAGTTTTGTTTTATGAACCCACTTTTGGATGCCGGAACAAGTTCGTCTGAAAGTCGACACTTTAAAAGAAGCAAACGGTTTAAAATATTGATCTTAATAGGCAAACACGAAAAACATACATTGGAATTTCAGAAAATGATTAGTTTTATTTTGACTTGCAATTACATATTTAAAATATTTAGAAAATTGTATTTACAATTTTTGTTTAAATTGGAGTAATGAATGATGACAATTGATTGATTTGAATGGATTGAAATGCATTTTGAATTGTTAAATAACACTTGAGAAACCAAAGGAAGAAAACTAACGTTTGGTATAATTTTATTGAAATTTATTTAAAACCACATAAATAATTTTTTACGCACTGTCCAGAGAGCTACCATTGTAGCGCTCTAGGTTGTGTGGGACTCCAGCTTACCTGTTTACCCACTAAAACCCATTCCTCACCGTCACAAATGCCTAAAAAAATATAAACCAGTTAACCAAAAACGAATCAAACACCTCCTAATGTGAAATAAAAATAAACCAAAATCATAGTGACCTTCTAAAAAATTTGAAACTAATTAACTAAGTAACCTAAACGAAGCATACACCTCCTAATGTGAAATAAAAAGACATAATGACCTAAAAAAATTGAAACTAATTGACTAAGTAACCCAAACGAATCATGTCACTATCAGTTTTGTCCAAGTTCTAATTCTACATACACACACACACACATCAATAACGTACTAATGGTCCATAGAAAGTTCTTCGTCACTACTGTCACTATCTGTTTCGTGGATGTTCAACACAATAGGCAAAAAGTCCGATGCATCAATCTGCTTCTCTTGCTCCCAGGCTGTCTTTATAATATTGTTTGTACATTTGAAATAATTTTTCCACTTTTCGGGTGTAATCTAAAGAAAGATAATGCTATTTCCATGTATTAAATTATAAAATGGAAAAAATTGACCTGTTCTAATGCTTCTTGCCAGGTGGTAAGTACATTATCACTTGTAACTGTTTCGAAAGACGTTATTTTGGAGTCATAGTATCTCTTGGCTTCAGACCACACCATTTCAATTGGGTTGTACTGGCAGTGATATGGAGGAAGTCTCAAAACACGATGACCATGTTTTAATGCTAATTGATCTACTCTGCAAAATAAATAGATTTACATACATTATATCCTGCTAATTGATTCGATCCCTGATAGTTCCAGTATACCTATACTTTTTGAGAGGTAAATGTGGTTTTGTTAAGGTCCAAACGTAGTCTTTCATTGCCAAAGGTGGAAATGAAATATTCCTCTGACTTAACCATTCCATAAGCATTTTTTTTGACCAACTGGGATTGGGAATTTTTTCTACCAATCCAGAATGGTAAGGCGCATTATCCATTATGATTAGCGAGGGTTCTTCAAGGTTTGGCAATAATTGTTCTTCAAACCATTTCTCAAAATTTTCGCTGTTCATAGAATCATGATAGTGCCCTGTTTTGCTACCTGATTTGAAAATTAAGCTTGCATTTTCTATGAATCCCTCTGTGCTGCCTGCATGTAGAATTATGTATCTAACGCCTTCTCCACTTTTTTTTTCGCACTGTATTAAGGCTATCATCTTGCCAGCTTTTCCTAAATGCACCTTTACTAAATATCCAAGTCTCATCCAGCACAACGGGCTTCAAGAAAAAAGATGATGCTTCGTTAACAGCGAGCTCCCTTAGAAATTGAAGTCTTTTGTGTGCAACATATGGCATCTCCATTAAATATTTCCTGGGTAATTGTAAAGAACACGGGCTTCTTTTAAGACTGCAGCTTTACCGATTAAAAATATGCTCACCTTATAGAAAATCTAATAACAAACAACATTTGTCCTATAGAGTTTTCGAGAACATGCCGTTTTCCACCACTTTTCACCCTCTGAAATTCGCCAATTTCCAAAACAAAACAAAGGTCGCCATGATGACTCGCTCTTTGCGACGGCGTCTTAGTCGAAATTTTTGGCGCAGTTGCCAGTACTATCACTACCACTACCTTAAACACGGGGGTTCCCACGCGTTCAGTTTACCAGAAACAATCGATCGCATTTAAGTTTCAAGTTTTGTTTGAAGTTACTACTGTTATTACTACTAGTTTTTAATAGAAAAAAAACATTTTTGGACGATGGCCGGAATTGCAAGAAATACTGTGTGTAGCGTTGTGCGGTATAGTGACTGCCAATTAACTGAAACTGAATTCCAACAAATTGTGGTAGAGAGCGAATCTCTGTTAGACTTTTTTTATCGGCACGGAGTTTTGACTTGCCATTTTCGCTACTCCTGCGGGACTGTGCTGTGTTCGAAAAAAACTCCGCGATCGTTTAACTTTCGTTGCCAAAAGCGGAACCCCAGAGATGGCACGTCTTCCACGACAAAATTTTCAGTTCTTAAGGGAACTTTTTTCAAATTCAAAGCTTCCCCTGGGGCCAAGTGGCTCGGCTTGTAATGTTTTATTTGTGCCTTCTCCGCGATATGCTTTTGTTTCTAACGAAATGAAATTAAGTAAGGTGACCATTGCCGATTGGTTTTCCTTTATCAGGGAAGTTTTAATTTATTGGGCAGATGAAAATTCTTCTCAGATTGGCGGAGAAGGTGAATTCGTCGAAATAGACTAGGCCAAAGTGGGAAAAAGAAAATATAACAGAGGTCGTGTTATCCCAGGACAGTGGATTTTTGGGGGCATCCAACGAGGCAATGGGAACTTTTTTGTTGTTCCCGTTGAAAATCGAAATACGCAAACTCTCTTGGAGATTATTCGCGAAAAAATTAGGCCGGGAACAACAATTGTGAGTGATTGTTGGAGAGCCTATGACTGCCTTGGTGAGGAGGGCTATATCCATCTGAGCGTAAACCATTCCCTGAATTTCGTGGATCCAGAGACTGGTGCTCATACTCAGAATATTGAGCGACGGTGGAGGGAAGTGCGGAATTTGATTCCTAGGTTTGGCAGGAAAAAAGAACATTTTTACGGCTATTTATGTGAAGCATTGTTTATGATGCGTTACCCCAATCATACGCAACGATTTCATGCTTTTTGGGACACTGTCGCTCGGATGTATCCTCCAGTTAACCATTCATAAGCATTTTTCCTTCTGCAGCACCAATTTCTTTTCTATTTCTTTATCTTCATCCAATTTTACCTATGTTTTACCTTTATTTCTTTAAGTTCACTCATTTCAAGGTTGATTTTGCATTTCCTTTTATTTTATATCTTATTTGCGCCGTGTCTTTCCGAATAAATTATTTTTTTGGATTTTTGTTTCTATTGGAAATACCACATAAATCTTTTTGTTGCTCATATTATTAACACCGATTCGAAAGTTTTTTTGGAACACAGCGGGTGTTGTCCATTAGCACCATATTTAAGTTCTCTTCATCGGGTTAACAAATTTCACGCTGAAGTAATTTATGTTGCTAGATAAATCGAACGTGGGAAAAATAGTTAAGCTCAACCGAAATATACCCATAAATTTTAGAAAACACGTTCCTATAATAATGTAATAGTTTCTTCCGTGTTTTGGGATATTGCTTTCCTTCACTGACACTGCGCTTCTTTTCCCTCTAAGGACGTACTTCTGGTAAGTTGTTAATTTTTAATTTATTACATTTTTGGTTGAGATTTTGTACTTTAGTGGCAGTTTGGCAACGCAGCTTAGCAGCCTCGATTTATCGGCAGCGCGTAGGCAACGACTGCGCGAAGGCAGCGAAAAGAAGCCCGTGTTCTTTACAATTACCAGAAAAACATTGTCGATTGATTTTTTCGTAAAACTCTATTCATTCCTACTCGCAGCATCAATCAAACTTGACACTCAAATGTGTTTAAAAATGACGGTATCAACACTTCAACAGCAATTCAAGTGATTAAGAAGTGCAAACTAACTGACCTTACTTCGAATAATGCTTATTTAAGGCTGAAACGATAAGAGAGATACAAATCGACCGTTTTTTTCTGTACAATAACAGGGGAAGTCTAAATACGGAATTTTATGATGGAAACCACTTGCCCTACTTTCGATAATGCAGGATTACAAATCAGTGAACATGCAATAAATTACCCCACAGACGACCAAATGAACGAAGAAATATTTGAGACTAAAAGGAATCATACAGTAATAAGCCGATCACTTCCGTTAACCGAAAATGCAACGAATTCCCATCCTTTAATGTATTCACCTAGTTCTAATATGTCGCCTGATTTTCCCGATGTTATTCCCGAACAAGCCAAAAACAAGTACAAAGAAGCCAAGTTTCACCCCGAGGTCCAAACTGCAGCTCTCGATAACAGTACTGATTCCTGTGATTCATTTGAAAGGCAATTAAATTTGTCACTATCAGAATATGATGAAAAGTTACCTGGTAAGTGGTTTGCAACTGCAGATGTGTGAAAATTATTGAATCAGCTAAAGTAAGCTTTCGAGCGAAACACCTCTGAAGATCCACTTGTGTTTGGAAAACGTCAGGAAGAAATTACTTTTCAAATTGATGAGTTTTTCGGCATTTTAGGCTGTAGTGCTGACGCGCAAAAACAACACTTTCGCTCGAAAACTTACACAGAAATCAGTCCAGTGTTTTTCCAATTTATAGACATATTTTCCTAGTACCTAAAGTAATCAATTCAATGTCTAAGTTATTTGTTTTCAGATTTTCCTGAAAGCCCTTCGGCTTTAAAAAAGCTACTCAAGTATGAGTTACCTGTGGAAGCCTCTTATGAACCTACCAGTGATAATGAAAATGAAAAATCTATTTATGAAGCCCACTTAAGCTCTAATTTGCAGAACGTCTCTCTTACAATGACTGAAAGAGAAGGTAAGCATTTTACGGGGCAAGCACATGATCAATATGAATGGCGATAATATTTGGGTCAGAAGAAGACAATCTGACCTAACTTTTATTACGGAAAAAATGCTCTTCTGCTAGTGATGGAGAAAGTTACATAAGAACAAATTTATAGCGAGTTTCAGTAAAATCCATCGTATGATTCTCCCGATATTTCAAAAATCATAATGTTTTTGAACAACTTTGTCTACAATGATGCAGGAACGAAACCGTTTTTCTTAATAAAAATTAGGTCAGATTGTCTTCTTTTGCACCAAAGAATGTCGTAGTACCCTTTTGATCGTGTGCTTACGGGACACCCTGTACTTATACAGTGTGTCGCACTTAAGATGGAAACACCCCTGTATTTTATTTATTTTTGGAAGCAGGGTTTTCAGTTTCGGTACAGAAGTAGAACGTCATGAGCTTAATTGGTCAGGGTACCCATTTCTAACTTCAGATGAAAACCCAGCCTACTACGACTTTGCGAATAGGGGCAATTCGCTATATGTTGCGATGCGTTAGAGATATCGGAAAAAGTTGTTCAGAATGTTATTTTAACAGTAAATACCGAGTATCAAGTAAAAAGTCAAATTTCGGCGTTTTTTTTTAATTCTCACGCGAAGTCCGAAGTTTTCACTAAAGCAACGAAAAATGCAACAATACATGAATTATTCAACAAAATAAAAAAAGAAAAATTCAATAGAAAAACTAGTATTATCGAACGTGGTGTTCACCTTCAAGCCTGATGTTTCAATGCGTTTGCGATTGTTATTGGCAACTCTCATAAGTTCAGCTACATTTATTTCGCGGCAAGCTTGTCTTTTCTTTCACATTGTTCTTGTTCGCTTCGCTCACTTCGAGTTTGAGGCCTTACTTTGTAAACCTTATTCTTGATAGTACCTTAGAAATACAAATATATTGGCGTAAGGTCAGGAGAGCGACGGAGCCACTGTTCAAAAGGGCTATTTCTGCCAGTCAATTTTAATGGAAAGTATTGATTTAGCCAATCCCGGAACAACTGGGAGTTATGAAGAAATGCACCGTCTAGTTGGAAAAGCATTTCTTGTCGCACGTTGATAGGCAGATCCTCGATAATATCACATAATTCATTATTCAAAAAATTCTATTATTTAATAAATTTGCTTGAGCCCAAAGCAATATTCTAAGCGTTTCAAGTCATCATCTTCTCTCAACGTGTGCAGAAATTGTAATTTATGACGAACCAGGCATCTTCTAATTTTGTCTTTACTTACATTTAATTCAACAGCCCTCAGACGTAAACTCATTTGAGGATTGGCACGAACTGAAGCTATGATGGAATCATCATTATGTGTTCGATTCCGAAGTTGAGTGTGAAGCGGACTGTTCAACACACTTCCAGTTTGAGTGAAACGCAAATTCACCCCTGCTGCAGTGTTATGTCTAATATGATTTCTCTGTGGATGTCTCATATTGAATTCTACCGCAACTTGTCTGCTACTTCGAACTCCATCACCAATTAATCTAATTATTTCTATTTTCTCCCTTAAACTGAGATGTTTAATAAGCATTTTGTCATCGCACTGACGCATTTAATGACAAATTGACAATTAATTGAGGCGGCTAATTTGTTTCCATGGCTCTCTAGTGAATACTGATACAAAATTTCGGTGATACAAAAAAAACTTTTAAAAAATGCCAAATTCTGACTTGAAACTCGGTATTTTTCGTTAAAATAACATTCTGAACAACTTTTTCCGATATCTCTAACGCACCGCAAAGTATAGCGAATTGCCCATATTCGCAAAATCGTAGTAGGCTGGTTTTTTATCTGAAGGTAGAAATGGATACCCTAAACAATTAAGCTCATAACATTCTACCTCTGTTCCGAAACTGAAAATCCTGCTTCTAAAAATAAATAAAATACAGGGGTGTTTCCATTTTAAATGTTATTGTCTTTAATTTTTGGATTCCAAATATACTTTTTCTATTCTAAACTGTCATTATTTAATGGACAATTTTCGAAGAAAAACCTTGAGAAATTGCATAGGAAAATGGTTGGTAAATACTCATTCATCAAAACGGGAAGAAATTTTTGGCGAAGGGTTTTTCCTTATCACTTGAAAAAACCATTAAGCCGAGCCTACATTACAAAGAAACCTTGCATAACTTGTGTTGTATGTATGAATGAAATGTTGTTGGTTGTTATGATTTTTACTTCTAACTATAATTATTTTATCTCGGGCGTGAGTTAGAACAAGAGCTAGTACTTTGCGGCTAGTGAACAATTTTTGGAACGCTCAATGGACAATACAAAATTACGCACACTCAAATTCAACTGCACAACTGATGTATTTAAACAAGTTAACAATGTTACTGAGAGAAAGAAAATTACAAAATATATAAATTTACTTAGAGTGTATCACTCGGATATTTTTGGTAGCACCTTTAATCTATGGATACCTTGACTTCAATCAAGCCTGGATGGTGAAGGGGAAGGATCCTGAGGGGGACCGGCTGGAGTGATCACTCCAGTCAGTGGCCTCGCAGGTCTTCCAATGGGGATCGGTCGTGATCATAAATAAAAAAAATCCACAGTAAAGGGGTACCAAAATAAATAAGGAAATCACTCAGGTCCGACTGTGAATCGCAATTAAAATAAAAAACAAAATGAACTGAATGCAGTCGAACTTGAATGTTTCAGCACAAGCAGTTAACTATTAAACGTTAATAAGTCCAGTTATAAAAAAATAATGTGATAAAAAAACAAAAGTCTTCACCAAAAGTTGGGCGCCAGCATGCTTCCAAGTAGCATACAACTTCTACCAAAATGGAAAACACCAGAATCAGTCTCAACGTCAAAAATCCAACGGTCCGCTGAGGTTCCCCAAAAGAGCTGGTTTCTAATTGCTCCACTAGACTGTTATTATTTATCGGACAATTTTTGAAGAAAAAACTTTGAGAAATTGTATAGGAAAATGGTTGGCAATTATTCAATTTGATTTTAAAACGGGGGGAATTTTTGGCGAAGAGTTTTTCCTTGATATTTGCAAAAACCATGCAATCATAATTTGTGCTGGGGAAAATTGTTATATTATGTTTTATAAACCGATAAGTTATTTTATTAATTTCTTTAAAATATGTTTCGCAGTCGATAAACGATGTTGGTAAAAATTTTCTATATACATACGGCGGAAATAAGTCTTTGAATTCTAAATATTCGTACAAATATTTGCTGCAAATGCTTTGTTGTATATTTTTTTAGATCAACGCCTTTTTTCTTTATAATTGTTACCGTTTTTGGAAAGTTTAGTTCAGTTCGCTTTCCACCGGGCATGATACACGGTGACGAGACTCCCTACGAAAGACTTACTACTAAAATTCAAAATTGAAATTTGCAAATGTTTTATTTAGAAAGTTTTTTGAAGTTGATACTGTTAACGAGGAAAAGAACCGTTTTATGTAGAAAGGAAGAGATGATCAAATAATTGATCGAGTATTTTAAAATATATCGGTGTCGCGTCTAAAAAAATGTTAGTGGGACAAAAACTCAGTTAAAAAAATCGCGCTACAGATTTTCAGAACCATTTTCCCAATTATAGATCTTACATTTCAAACAGCAGCTAAATGTTAAAACTGCGAGTTATAAATGTGCTAATAGAACAAATAATCGTGTCTTCGGCGCCTCCCTAGCCGAAAAGCCCCCGGGCCAGACGGTATTCCTTATCTACGTATACAAATAGTCAACGCAGTCCTTAAATTGCAGCATTTCCCACAGGACTTGAACAGCAGCAGTTGCCTTGAAGAGGCAACAGCCGAGCTTCGAAGTTTGATCCCGGATGAGCAGTTTGGCTTTCGGCCAAGACATAACACAACGCTGCAGACTGCCTAGGATCGCAACGGATGCCTATGCCACATTTAATAAGCTTCAAAGTACGGTAATGCTGCTTCGCGAAATGGAAAGAGCCTTTGACACAGTTTGGCACACAGGCCTGCTGTACAAATTGTTTGCCGTGCATTCACTGCCACTCTACCGAGTTTCCCTTATAGCGTCTTACCTAAAAAACCGTACCTTCCAGGTGAAAGCGGAGAATTCCACTTCTGCCAAAAGACTCATCGCGGCAGGAGTACCACAAGGTACACATCAGACATTCCAAAACTTCTCACTACTATTTACACATCGTCTTTTTATGCTCAGGCTGCGGAATCTCGCATTGCACATCACCTGAGTTTATTGCCGCCGTATTTCGACAAATGGAAACTAAAAGTGAATCCCAGGAAGACTGAACTTCATTTCATCAAGCATGTTGACTATGCTGTACAAAAGACTTTCATGGCCCGAAGAAAGTTGTACTCTCTTCTGGCGCCAAATTCATTTCTGTCACCTCCAAACAAACTTCTGCTCTACACCTCCACCATAAGGCCCATACTGACCTACGGCTCCCCTATTTGGCACTCTGTCAGTGATTCCACGAGACGGCGTGTTAAAAGGATCCAAAATAGGTTCCTGAGAGGCGTCTCATCGGCTGACAGATACACCAGAATAACCGAACTGCCCAAAGCTACAGGGATGGCCTATATAGAAACCATCGCTGCTAAATTTTATCATAGCAGAGTGCAAGGCTCAGTCCTTACGCGAAATATCACCCAAGTTAGAGCCAACGATCGCCCAACCCATGGTCCCTTGTATAAGCGACTTACTATATTCTATGGGGATTTTGTCCCTGACAGTACCTGACGACAAACGAACATTGCCTGCAAAATGCAGACAGTCGTTTCTAGCAGGCTGCAAACGCACAAATCCAACATAACGTGACTCTGACCGGGTTCGTTCTGCCTCGTTCTGGTTGGTGTTGGCTGGTCCTTGCACCGATCGGGGCGGCGGCGGATCGATTTGACCATCTAGTTGAAACTGCCAGCTGTTAACGCCACGCCTAACAGTATTAAATTTAAAGGTCGAAGAAAAAGGGGTTTTTGGCTTCCCGTCAGGAAGACCTTTTTTTCTTAATGAATGCCACTCCAATAAAACCAAAACGCCACTTTAAGATCATCGCCTAACGTTGTCATGCGAACGATTAATTCCGCGAATATCCATGTTAGGGCTGTACCTAGGTAATGGATCAACGAGCGACCATTTGGACCATGGGCAAAGGAGCACCAAGGCCGAACACCTGGCTAGACACGGGGGGAGCTTTCGGGCTTTTTCTGTTAGTGTATTGTTCCATTTACCCATGCTTGTCAAAAATTGTGAATGTTTAAATAAATTTTATCTATCTATCTATGTGCTAATAAATCATTCGAATTTTTGCAAGTAATATTTAGAAAAACTCTGTATTTTCTTCATTGCTCTCTTATTGTCTTCAGGCAACTTAAACTTTCTGGCCCATAACAAACGCAGCAATAAATTGAGACATATCAAGTTTGTGCATAGGGAAAATCAGAAAAGTGATGTCTCTTCTATGGATAGTGACTCAGATGAGAGTCTCAAATCGGATATCTTTGAAGATGACGTTGAAAAGTTTACAGCTGATCTGGATGAAGGTATACATTCACTAATGCTGGCAGGTTTTCCGATTTTCTAAGCTATGTGGTGTTTTAGATAATAACACATCTGAACCGATAGAGCCGTTAAGTGCAGAGGAGGAAAGACGGCATGCTCGTAACTGGCAGCGGATGATTCTTCCTGGTGGTGAACATAGAACGATTGATATGCGCGTTATTGAGCCCTACAAAAGGGTTCTATCGCATGGCGGTTATCTTAGAGCGGGAGGACATACGGCGATTGTGGTATTTGCAGCATGTTACTTACCCGACAAGTCACGCGTTGATTATGATTATGTTATGGATAATCTGTTCCTGTAAGGTTTTTAACGTATTTATAATCAAAATATACGTTTTTTTGCGACTGAACCCTTCAGATATGTGTTGTGGACGTTAGAACGGCTGGTCACCGATGATTACGTAATGATTTATCTTCATGGAGCAGCCACTAAGTTGCCCTCGTTTTCTTGGCTGAAGAGATGCTATGAAATGGTCGGTAGAAAATTAAAGAAAAACTTGAGCCATCTTTACATCGTGCATCCAACGCTTTGGATCAAAACCATGCTGTATATGTCAAAACCTTTTGTAAGGTTTGTTTGTTCAGTGTTTAGTGGCTTTCTCCTGAATCATTCTACTTACATTTTTTTGCAGTTCCAAGTTTTATCGGAAAATTTCTTTCGTCGGAAGCCTCCGCGATCTGCTCACTAGGATTCCTTTGGAAACAGCCGCAATTCCCGATAAAGTCAAAGCTTTCGATAGTTTGCACGGGGCACAGTAATCTTGGATTCGATTATGAAGTTTATTTTCTTGAATGTTTCTACACATTTTTTAGATTAAACAAGATGATGAAGGAACTTAACTAGTCCAGTAGATCTGTCCACGTCAAGCTTTAAAGTGAGCATTCCAATTTTGTATGGTTTAGGTGCTTAAAGCTATTTTAATGGTTCCTGGTTTTTTTTATACATATAGTCAGAATTCAGTAGGAATTCGTTAAAATCTCCAAAAAATCTACTTAGCTTTTCACCAACTAAATAATGCAATAATGTTACTGACAATCTCATTCCTTGATGGTGGCAGCGCCAGATTTTTGCCCAAAAATTTGCCAATTTATTTCAGATGATTCTATGAAATTAATACACTCAAGTTATGTATTATGTTAATTGTTCAATTCCATATACATATTTCCAATTCCCTTGGGAGCAGGGCATTGATATTGACTTGCTGATTCACACTTGCTACCTTCACATTCCGCAAGCGATTTACAACCGCTCGTGATGAGCGCTTTATTGTGTCAACAACATTAAGAAATCATCATCTTAATGTCGTTCAAGTGCAACGACAGCTCCGTGAGGTGCGAGGAGTGGCTATTAGTCAGTGGACAGTAAGACGAAGACTGCAGGAAAATAACCTGACCCCTAAAACACCTGCGATTGGTCCAAAACTTATTCCAGCGCATCGGCAAGCACGCCTGCGTTTTGCACGGGATCATCTGAATTGGACGTTGGAACAATGGGGATCTGTTCTATTCTCAGATGAGACCAGAATATGCCTCCACGGTAGCGACCGAATAAGGAAAGTGTACCGAAGACCAAGAGAGCGATTTGCAGATTACTGCTTTGAAGAGCGGAGTGTTTATGGAGGTGGTTCCTGTATGATCTGGGGTGAAATTTCTATAGGAGCATGAACCGACGCTGAGTTCATTCGTAGGGGCGACCGTGTTCACGGAAGAAGAGGTTTAACGGCTGTTAGATATATCGAGGAGATTTTAGCAATTCATGTGGTACCTTAACTTACCTTTATGCATGACAATGCCAGGCCTCACACCGCAAGAATCGTGCAAGATTACATTACAGAAGTCGGTTTTCGCGTTATGGAGTGGCCAGCATATAGTCCTGACCTAAATCCGATAGAACACTTATGGGAGGAGCTAAAACGAAGAACTCGAGCTAGACTTCATACCCCAAACTCGATCGCAGAGCTTATTGTTGCAGTAAAAGAAGAGTGGTTTAACATCCCTCAGGAAACAATAGCAAACTTGATTAGATCTATGCCTAATCGTATGAGAGAAGTTATTAAGGAAAGAGGAGGTCATACCCATTATTAAAAAATTAATTGTTAAGTTTTAAATTGTCAATAACCCTATTTATGTTAATAACAAAAAAGCTTAATTTGCTTAATGCATTAATTTCACTATGTTAAACATAGGATACTCACAATAATTTATACTCACATTAAAGCATATTAAATTGTCTTTCAAAAAGCATATTTCTTTTTTTAGTCTGATGAATAGTTTTTAAAGAAAATATAGTTAAAATCAAAAGTTTACTGTGGGCCGATTTCTATGCACGCAAGTGTAGTATTTGTCAAAATTGTTAATAATTCCAAGCTTACATTCAACAAACAAACCTAAGCTTATTGTTAGTTAATTGTTTTTGATGCATTTTGCATCATGCGTACTGCATAGTAACGTGCAATATACAAAAAGTAGAAAATATACAACGAATGAGCTTCTAGGAACATTATTTGGAGCTGAAAATTTTGTATTAGATATTTATTTGTATCTTGTACTTTTCATTTGATTTGATAATTGTCTGTGGTATTTTTGCATTCATATTTATTTTATTGATTGTTTTTGTTGATTTCATATTGTGCGTATTTTATTAAACTATCAGGTGACATTTGTTTCCTAAAAACGAAGGTAAGTCCAGTAAATTAAAGGCAATATTTACTCAATTTATTTCAACACACTTTTAAAATTAAATTCTTATTCTAAGCGCCAAGCTTTTAAACCAAAATTCAGAACATCCTATTGCTTGCGAAATCTAACTCCCCGTGACAATTCCCTGTGGAAACTGTCGAGAAGTCTGCGAAAAGGCTATGAGCAAGTCCCCGCTCTTGAAAAAGAGGGGCGGAGTTATATTACCACCAGTGACAAGTGCGAGCTGCTCGCCGACTTTTTGGCAGAAGTACACAAGGTCCAACCAACCCTTCAGGATAACGAAATTGAAAGACAGACCGCTGTTTTTGTAGAACGGAAGTATCCTATACCACCCTCGATTTTGCATTCCTATATAACAACCCCGTCGGAGATACAATCGTGTCTTCGGCGCCTCCCTAGCCGAAAAGCCCCCGGGCCAGACGGCATCCCTTATCTACTCCTCAAAAACTTACCGCGGAAAACTATTGTGCTAATAGTACAAATAGTCAACGCAGTCCTTAAATTGCAGCACTTCCCACAGGACTGGAAAAACGCTGTAATAATCCCCATCTTAAAGCCGGGCAAAAACCCGACCGAACCCGCCTCTTATAGGCCAATTTCCCTGTTGAACACCCTCGGCAAATTAACCGAGAAGGTCATCCATTCGAGATTACAGGCAGCAGCCGAGCTTCGAAGTTTAATCCCGGATGAGCAGTTTGGCTTTCGACCAAGGCACAACACAACGCTGCAGACTGCTAGGATCGCAACGGATGCCTATGCAGCATTTAATAAGCTTCAAAGTACGGTCATGCTGCTTCTCGACATGCAAAGGGCCTTTGACACAGTCTGGCACACAGGCCTGCTGTACAAGTTGTTTGCAGTGCATTCACTGCCACTCTACCTAGTTTCCCTGATAGCGTCCTACCTAAAAAACCGTTCCATCCAGGTGAAAGTGGAGAATACCACTTCTGCCAAAAGACGCATCGCGGCAGGTGTACCACAAGGAACAGTGATTTCGCCGCTGCTGTATACATTGTACACAGCAGACATTCCAAAACTTCCCACTACAAAAATAGCACTATACGCTGATGATACGGCTATCTACGCATCGTCTTTTTATGCTCAGGCTGCGAAATCTCGCATTGCACATCACCTGAGTTTATTGACGCCGTATTTTGACAAATGGAAACTTAAAGTGAATCCCAGGAAGACGGAACTTATTATCTTTTCGCGCAAATTCACTAACAACAAAATCTTATCACCACTCGTGGTCCAAAATACTCCTATCAAACCAACAAAAGAGGTGAAATACCTGGGATTCAAACTAGACGTCCCGACTCCATTTCAATAAGCATGTTGACTATGCTGTACAAAAGACTGCCATGGCCCGAAGAAAGTTGTACTCTCTTCTGGCGCCAAATTCTTTCCTATCACCTCGAAATAAACTTCTGCTCTACACCTCCACTATAAGGCCCATACTGACCTACGGCTCCCCTGTCTGGCACTCTGTCTGTGATTCCACGAGACGACGTGTTCAAAGGACCCAAAATAGGTTCCTGAGAGGCGTCCTATCGGCTGACAGATACACCAGAATAACCGAAATGCACGAAGCTACAGGGATGGCCTATATAGCCGACTATATGGATACCATCGCTGAAAAATTTTATCATAGCGGAGTGCAAGGCTCAGTCCTCACGCGAAATATCACCCATGTAAGAGCAAACGATCGCCCAACCCATGGTCCCCTGTATAAGCGACTTCCCATATTTTATGAGGATTTTGTCCCTGACAGTACGTGACGACAAACAAACATTGCCTGCCAGTTGCAGACAGTCGTTTCTAGCAGGCTGGAAACGCACAAATCCAACATAACGTGACTTGACGGGTTCGTCCTGCCTCGTTCTGGCTGGTGTTGGCTGGTCCTTGCACCGGTCGGGGCGGGGGCGGATGGATTTGGTCATCTAGTTGAAACTGCCGGCGGTTAACGCCACGGCTGACAGTATCAAACTTAAAGGTCGAAGCAAAAGGGGTTTTTGGCTTCCCTTCAGGAAGACCTTTTTTCCTTAATGAATGCCCCTCGAATAAAACCAAAACCGCCACTTCAAGACTATCTCCTGACGTTGTCGTGCGTATGGCTAGCTCGGGAATGTCCATGTTAGGGCACTGCCCAGGTAATGGACGACTTAGCGCGCCTATTTAGATCATGGGCAAAGAGCAACCGGCCGAACATCTGGCCAGACATGGGACATTTTACTGACTTATGTTTTTTGTTTTAAACTTTGTTTGTGAATTTAGTAATGTGAATGTTTAATAAATTTTATCTATCTATCTAGCTATTTTTAACGTCCACACGTTATGCCAACTTAACAGTTCAGGATAACATTTTCGATAACGTAGCAGCACAACCGAGGTGTGCTGTATCTCCGAGTTAACGTATGCGTTCCCGACCCAGTTATCTGAGAAACGTTAAAAAGGAAAGAAATATTGGATGCATAAAGTGAGATGCCCATATACGAATAGTCTATAAGTTAGAGAGAGTAAGATTTGTATGAGGGTAACATCAAACCATCGAAGCTTCTAAAGATTCACATATGTCTCACATATGCACGTTTAGGCCCTTTCTTTCGGACAAATGGTCAAAATGGCTTTGACTTTCATTCGTTACTTTTCTTTACCTATGGCTCAAACGCTTTCATTGAAGCAGCCACAGAAAAGGCAAAAAAAACCACTCGTAAACAGTTTGAAAATTTAATTGAATATTTGGAGCAAAATAAAGTACTAGTGAGTGGCAAAACAAAGCCGAGTGAAGCAAAGACACAGCAAGAGCATTTACCAATTCTGCTAGTAAAGCTAACCTTATAAGACAACCAAATGACATATTTTTTATTTTAAATTGAAAACAGATTATAGCTAAAACACAAAACTACACTGTTAATTAATTAAACACAATTGTTTTATTTATTCCTTCGAGGTTAACTTCGAGCGACACACGTTAAGTTCGAAAACGGCATGACATTTGATGATGTTATTCTGAAGCGCTATTTCTAAATATAAAGTTCGTCGATAGCGTGCGCCTGTTATAATATAACGGTTTGACTGATACAGCACACGAGCTCCAGTCACATAATGTTTCTGACGGATAACATGCACGTTAAAGTTAACGTGTGTGATACAGCACAGGGCTGATTATCTCGATCGATCACCTGATGAATTGCCATTTCAAAGTATTATTTTACGTAACGTATGTTTAATTATCTGATTATCAAAATAGTTGTTGTTTATCTGTAACAAGTATAAACTAACGCCCCATATACATATATGTGCATACATATGTTAATTATTCCTGCCTCGAGTTAGGATCGCTACCTTGGAAAGGGAGTTATTAAAACAAATTTATTTTACTTTCGATTGATATGGATTCAGCTTCAAGATACAACTGACTGTTTATTACAGATTTGTTCGAATTTATATTATTTAAGTGCTGAGGTGTTACATACCATCAGTGAAACTACAGAACAATATTTATAACGTAAGAGTAATTAGATACTTCCTTACGCTGAGTACGTGAAATAAGATATCAAACTGTACGTGAAATGAGATATCATAACACCTCCGGCCTTAGATGAAATTATATCCTCAAAGTAATGTAATTTCATTTGAAAATTGAAGTTTCGAGAATTTCTCTTTTTTTTTTCGACTTGTTCTTAAGTTTCTTACAAATCAATTTATATATTATATAGCAGATAAATGCAAATAGGACGATGTATAATAGTATGGTCCATATGCTAGTACGGTTAACATATAGGGGTGTCTGCATCCCTTGGAGTTGGACTGCTTGGCTCTTTAACTGAGCTTGGATGTCTTCTGCTGATTTCTGGTTCATGGTATTCAATTTAAGGGTAGGTGGATTGAATACTGCTTGACATGCTCTGGTAGAGGTCCAGGTCAGATTGGGTAGGTTGATTTCTTGAAATTGTAGTTGCTTTAACTCAAAATTTTCAAATATTAATGAATGGCGTCTTGACGGCCTTGGCAGTTTGATTTGCCAATCACTTCTTCAGGTGCTGTGATTAACCATTTCCCATCGGCTACTTTGGTCGATTGGATTTCTTCAAGTTTAACTTCGAATGGGTGCCAAGTTGTGACATTTGATTGGAATTTGATCAGGTGGACACTGCAAGGTGGATGATTTTCTATCATCAGGCTGACTGTTCGTTTGCAAAGAAATTCATTAGTTTGTATTTCTAGACATTTTTCATTGTCAAATGAGCACTTTTTCTCACTTAGGGCCAGGTATGGTTTGAAGGGTTTGTTGACTAGAAAGGAATTGTTTTTGGGAATTTGAGAAGGAAACAATTTGTAATATTGGTATGTTTCCGCCTCGACTAATGGAAGTTCTAAAATAAAAATTACTTCAAATTCCTTTATGAAACTTTTAACTTTTATTAAGTTTTCTAGATTTGTTATTTATTGAGAGTTGATATCAATTGGTTAACGGGGTAGTCAATCTGTTCGTCTTGATTCGGGTTGCGGTTGAAAATATTACTATTCATTTGAGATCTCGCAAAATTACTGGAGTTTTGCATTTGCGGTCTTGGAACATTTCTGAATTTATTATTGGGGCATTAATTAAAAGATTCTTCAAATGATTGAATGATTTTAGAAATTCGGGTGAATGTGTGACTTTAGCTCCTTTCTTGAGACAAATTGTTAACGGTTTGGTGATTTTTGCAATAAATGAAGTTTTCTTCTTCTTGAGCGAAACTCATGGCTTCTTCAAGGGTTTTTGGGTTTTTAAGCCTTACTACTAGTTGCATGTGATAGCTTAGACCACTAGTAAATGTTCTGAGAATAAGGTTTTGATATTCTGATATTTTTAATAGTTTGATCTCCCGAGTTTCATTACTCATACCGATTTTTGAAAATAGGAGACTGCGTACGTCTTGTAAACGCAAGCCAAATTCTTGGGCTGTTTCGTTTTTCGAGGGTTTGAGGATGATTATATCTTGCACAACACAATCAATTGAACTTTGGTCTGCAAATGTGTCAATGATAGCTTGTTTAACAAGTTCCCATGATTGAAGTTCAACACGAGAAGCTATTAAATCAGCGGCTCTGCCTACTAATTTGCAAAGGATAGTGTCAAAAAGACAAGAATTTATATGTGCGTCCTCATTAGTTCTATCTCGATGGTTATTGAGAAAATTGTCGCAAGCATTTATAAATCTGTTGATTTGCTTGGCGTTGCCGTCAAATGGGGGAATGTTATCTGCTTGATATTTGATCAAAGCAAAATTAGGGTGTGCCATTGTCTTATTATTATTATTTTTTTTTTAAATTTTTTTTTTTTAAATTAGACTTAAAATTATGTTGAGCGAAAGAATGTTTTGCTGCTTGTGCAAACAAAAGCGGAAAAATTCGCAATATTCGAATTGTTCAAAAAAATGGAAATTGGAAAAGTGGACTTACAGTGATAGAAGTACCAATGTTGTTTTCATTTCTTTGATTCTTGTTTCTTTCTTAGTTGCTAGGGTCCAATAGGAAGGGCGATGCTTGTCTCTTCCCTGGCTAATTTATGAGAGGTGGGACGATGCTTGTTCCCTTCTTCTCGCACCAAAGTTGATCGGACGATGCTTGTTCCTCACGTTCTGGCCTTGAGTTGCCCTGTCGCTGCCAATCAATGAAATGTTCGGGTTTGTCACAAATCGTTGAAACGAACCGAATTTATCACGCACGATGCGGGATGACCGTTTTGAAAGTTCTTCCACGATGCTTACACGATGATCGTTTTTGATACTCACACGACGATCGTTTTGAAGAATTTCTTACGACTTTTCGTTGACAAATCTTACCGACTGCGCCAGTTAGAATCGCTACCTTGGAAAGGGAGTTATTAAAACAAATTTATTTTACTTTCGATTGATATGGATTCAGCTTCAAGATACAACTGCCTGTTTATTACAGATTTGTTCGAATTTATATTATTTAAGTGCTGAGGTGTTACATACCATCAGTGAAACTACAGAACAATATTTATAACGTAAGAGTAATTAGATACTTCCTTACGCTGAGTACGTGAAATAAGATATCAAACTGTACGTGAAATGAGATATCATAACAGGATAATCGGGGTTCTACTGTATATGTTTGAAATAGGCTTAGCTTTAATTTCGATGTTGAGTTGGGAGGGCGCTACCAGTTATAACTAACATTTGGAGTTTCAGTCACTGGTATAAGGTAGGGTCAATTACAGGCCAGAAGGTACCCTGGACTCTCTTCAAAGCGAATAAATCTTTCGCCTTTTACTAAAGATTTCCGTGGAGAGGGTTAATATAAATGGGTCTTTATGAATTTTTTCCCAAGCCTTGCTCTTCGGAGTGAGGCCTTAAAGTAATGAAATAAAAGTAGTGGTGGCAAGTCGGATCATTTCAAAGATCCGGATCTTCGGGTCCGGGTCATCGGAAAGATTCGGATCCCGTAGTCAGGTCTCTGGTCAACGCATCAGTACCAGAACCACCAGAACAATACCGCTATATTACGCATCGAAAGGCAAATGCGTGTCCATTGTATAATTTTTCTCATCTAAAGCTTACCTACTAGCATCTCCTTTAAAAGGCTTGAACCTTAAGACAAAGCCTGAGGGCTTAAGTACCAGTTCATCGGGTCCGATACTTTGTCTTGATAGAATTGACCAATATCAATATAACCAAGAAGGCAGGAATCCAAAGTGAAATACCTGCAGGAATGAAGACCCCCGCCCTCGGCGGATACCAAGCCACTTTTATTATACCATTCTGTTGCCAAACCCGAGACATGTACAGCAAGTGCGTTAATAACTTACATCAGTTGCACGAAAGACATCCGTGCACAGATTACTAAGCTACTAGTAACTTTTCGAAAAGGAACAACCTTATAACGACGTGACAATCCAGACGCTGAGTCGCTGGAGTATGAATTTTACTTGCGCCTCCTCCTCTAGGAAAATTACAATGTAGTACACCATTTTTGTACGAGATGGCCACAATCTTCAAAGCTGAAAGACACCTGTCATTGCCCCTCCATAGGCTGATCCCTTTGACAGCCCTTCATTACTGTTTTTTGTGCGCAGAGATTACCACGTTTGTGAAATCTTCCCAAACTATTTAACCGTTCGTAATAATTATGGGAAAAAAGGAAACATACCGAAAGTCGGTCGCGTTCGAGAAGCCCTAGCAAGTGGCTCAGGTCAGTTTTCGAAGAAATTAAAGTGCTTAGCAGGCGACGGGCCCAAACTGAAGGGCAATGACGGAAAAGATGCCGGCGTTTGTTCATCTTGCACGTAGGAGCCCAAAGTACCAGCAGTACTGCCAGAACTTCCAGTACTAAAAATCATGGTATGATATATAGGGAGCAAGACTCCAGACCTAATCTCGAACAAGCGATTAATAGTTCCTTCAGAAGGTAAGCGAAATCATTAGTTTCATACAATGACGACTCCAGGGGTGGACTATCGGGCTGTATGTCATAGTGACGACTCTAAACCTCGTATTCACCTGAATTGGCCTGGTGGTGAATGCATTCGTTTGCTCACCCTGAGATCCATGGTTCGATCCCTGGCCTAGGCATGAAAATTTTTCTTGTGCTTTTTACGCAGTCACCCCGTATTCACCTGAATTGGCGTGGTGGTGAATGCATTCGTTTGCTCACCCTGAGATCCGTGGTTCGATCCCTGGCCTAGACATTAAAATTTTTCTTGTGCTTTTTACGCGGTCACCTCGTGAAAAGCAATAATCGCCCGAGTATTGGCAAGCGTGTGGCACTTGGAGAAGAAACATGTTTGAAAATCATATTAATTCAATCCAGAAGAACCTGAATGTTACCTACGATCCGACGATTAAACGACGTAACATGTATATATAGATATATACATTTTTCAAAAGAGATAGACTTTCGAGGTCATTCCTTCAAACAAGTGGGTTTTTAGGACGTCGTTCGGTAGAATTTCTTCTTGACGTTTCGCAAGCACGTGCGGCTTGCATCTTCAGAAGTGGTTTGCTTGAACGCTTACACTGTTCTGATGAAAATAATAATAATATGAATATATTTTTTTGCCCGCCCCCAGATAAATATCCTGGGTTCGCCCCTGGTTGGATACCAGTAACACCCCCTGAGCTAGGATCACAGAACGAATTGAGCATATTCCTTGGAGCCTTACGAGTTTAAGGCCATGCATGCTGTAAGTCCTTACGAGTTTAAGGCCATGCTGTCTGTAAGTCCTTACGAGTTCAAGACAAGGCTATAAGTCCTTACGAGTTTAAGGCAATGGTGAAAGTCCTTACGAGTTTAAGGCCATGCTGCAAGCCCTTACGGGTCTAAGGGCATGCTGTAAGGCCTTACGAGTTTAAGGCCATGCTGTCTGTAAGTCCTTACGAGTTTAAGGCAAGGCTATAAGTCCTTACGAGTATAAGGCAATGGTGAAAGTCCTTACAAGTTTAAGGCCATGCTGCAAGCCCTTACGAGTTTAAGGGCATGCTGTAAGTCCTTACGGGTTTAAGGCCATGCTGTCTGTAAGTCCTTACGAGTTTAAGGTAAGGCTATAAGTCCTTACGAGTTTAAGGCAATGGTGACAGTCCTTACGAGTTTAAGGCCGTGCTGCAAGCCCTTACGAGTTTAAGGCAAGGCGGTAAGTTCTTACGACCTTACGAGTTTAAGGCGATGGTGAAAGTATTTTCGAGTTTAAGACCATGCGGTTTGTAAATCCGTGTAAGGTTAAGTCAAGGTTTAAGTCCTTGCAAGTTTAAGACAATAGTGAAAGTCCTTACGAGCTTAAGGCCATGCAGTTTGTAAGTCTGTATAAGTGTAAGGCTAGGCTGTAAGTCCTTACGAGTTTAAGACCCTGCTTAACTCCTGAATGCAAAACAAGTGTTCTCTTTATTTGCCATTCGTCAGACTTATGAGCTTATGGTTTGTAGGTACTGCCCAATTACAAGCAGACCGCCTTACCCGAAATCTGGGTTGAATTGTTCCAATGGCAGTGTTGGGAATATGGAGGACTGTAAACCAGCTCTCCATGGTCGGTAAAACAGGTGTCGCTATCAAAAGGACCATTGCAGTCGGTAAAGCAGTCTTCTTTAAACAAGAAGAACATATTAATGTCAAACCAGTGACACTAACTGTAATATTATTTTGTTGTTCTCTCATAAGGAGTCACATTCAACTATCAGACAAAGATAATGAGCTAGATTATGACAGCTTAGAAGTATGGAGCTCGGAAATTACCAGCGATTCATCTTCTGATAACATTCACCCGACAGTAACCAAGATAGGGGCAAGTATTCTAAAAGCCGGCAAGGATCCGGATCTTGTCAAGCCACTGTTAGCCAAATACCGGCCAGTAGCTCATAAACCACCGGTTGCTTCCCCGAGAGTCAATCCGGATATATTTTTGTCAATGACAAAACATAAGAAAATAGCTGATATACAGAGCTGCAAGGATGCTACTATACATTATACTATTGGCAAAGCGATCACCCCCCCTTTGGGGGGGGGGGGGGGCAAAACAAAACAAGGCCCTATTAGAAGTAACCATCAATGCCAGCCTAACCTCCGACCTGAGAATTCTTTCGTGAATTCAGGACTTCAGGGCTCCCACATTCCGTTTAAAACCAAACCAGTAGAAAGAGAAAACATCTACTGAGTCTCTAGATCTGGTATGAAGATGAAAAGACAATAATTAGCAACGATATTCCTAAAATATCCGAAAGCGGTGCAATTTCCATGTGTTCGAGTACAACAGGTCAATTTATTTCACGTATTGACCGTTAAAGAGCCGGGCGGCTCTAGTAGGCATAAGACATAAGACTGTCATTAAAACCATAATAGCTAACTGCTATATTGCAGCGATTGACCTGAAAGGCGCTTATCAGCTGATACCCATAACATTGCAAGACAGAAAATATTTAAGATTTCAATTTCTGGATACGTTATACAAGTTTAACTGCATGCCATTCGGGTTAAATACAGCACCATGCATTTTAAGAAGACTCGTTAAATTAATCATTTTTTGATTTTTTAACTATAGGGTCACTTATGGTGAATTCATTAGAAATTTATCAGAAACGGGACTGCTGCCTCGCAAGCTAGGTCTTTGTTATCAATATCAACATCTGAAAGCATTTTTATACCAAAACAAGCTTACAAATATCTTGAGTGCATAAATACATATATGACAGGATGAACAGGACTGTCAGTTTACCTGTAGAAAAGCAAGGTAAAGTAAAAAGCTTAGCCCTAAAATTTGAAGACCAAACAAATTGCAAAATCAGGGTTTTTTGCGGGTCTATTGGAAATCTTAGTTCCCATATGTTCAGCTACCCCCATATGGATGGGCGTATACAAATTAAAAAGCTTGCTCAAGAAATTTGGTAGTTCTGTGAAGAGGGACGATGTTGGATTTTTGCGTCTTATTTCAAATCGAGTGAAAACAAAGAAGCTGACCCTGAATCTAGGCGACTAGAACTCGAAATAGAATATGAATTAATAGAATATGCATCCCAAGAATCTGCAGATTACAGTCATATCCAAAAATTGACCTATTTGCAAGCAGAGGAATATCTCATTTTCATGTCCTGGTATAGGGATATTATGAGGTTGGGATTAATGAGAAACTGGGTGACCAGCCAAGCCATAGAAGTCATGTTATCGTCACTGGCAGATTCTTCACATAAGTAATACAAGCAGGGGTTTTAATGGGGGGAAATTTTGCGAGAAAAAAGGGAAAAATCAGCTGGTATACCGACTTTGTTGAAAAGTTCTCTGGTAGTTCTTGCCCTGCAATACCAAAAGAGGGCTTTCATGTGGTTCTTTAAACACATATGTCTCCGCTACATCTCTCATAAGCTCACCTATAATAGGTTCGGACTTTCGCATTGAGAGATTTTATAAAGGCGTGCTCAGACTAAAGCCACATATCCCACAATTCAGGCTCACAGGGGACTCCAACATAGCTCTGATTTCTTTAGCCAATTTCTCCCTAAGTACTAGCATCTCCTTATAAAGGCTTGAACCTTAAGACAAAGCTGAGGGCTTTTGTCTGAGTTAAGTACCAGTTCATCGGGTCCGATACTTTGTCTTGATAGAATTGCCCAATATCAATATAACCAAGAAGGCAGGAATCCAAAGTAAAATACCTGCAGGAATGAAGACCCCCGCCCTCGGCGGATACCAAGCCACTTTTATTATACCATTCTGTTGCCAAACCCGAGACATGTACAGCAAGTGCGTTAATAACTTACATCAGTTGCACGAAAGACATCCGTGCACAGATTACTAAGCTACTAGTAACTTTTCGAAAAGGAACAACCTTATAACGACGTGACAATCCAGACGCTGAGTCGCTGGAGTATGAATGTTCTCTAAGGAGTGGTCTAGACACAAAAGTTTTGTTCTGTCCACTCCACTAGCATGCTGCTACCTCGGCTGCCCACAGGAAAAGTATGGAAATACAGCGGGCTGAAGCCAACCTTCTAGTGTCTTGGCAACAATTTTACAACAGATGCAATTAATATTTGCTAGATAGCGTTGTCGCTCTAAGGAAGAGTGTAAGAGCAACAAATAATTCAATGTTGCAACTTGCTTTAAACATTTACATTGTAATTTTCCTAGAGGAGGAGGCGCAAGTAAAATTATTAGATTAAACGAACTTACCTAAGTGAAGTTCTATCTTAATTTTACGAAGCGCCTCCTCCTCTAGGGTCCCACCCTATCCCTTATATAAAAGGAACCCTTTTTTGAACTGTTGCCTGGTTGCAGTAGAACAGTTATCCCTTGTTAAGTTGCAACAACTAGCTTTCAATATAATGAAGGACGGTCAAAGGGACCAGCCTATGGAAGGGCAAATACAGGTTTCTTTTCTTTCAGCTTTAAAGATTGTGGGCATCTCGTAATGGTGTACTACATTGTAATTTTCCTAGAGGAGGAGGCGCTTCGTAAAATTAAGATAGAACTTCACTTAGGTAAGTTCGTTTAATCTAACAATTGCTTCTATCAAAATACTGAGTTATATTGTATGTTATAATAGACATGATTAGAAAAATGTTCTCGAAAAAAATTAAAATAGTTAAAAAAAGATACTTGCATTAAATAAAACGACGCAAAGTAAATACAAGTTTAATGCTTGTTTTAATATTATTTTCATAATTTTCACCTTGCAAGTTAACACTATTTATTGAAAATATGTATTTCTTCATATTTAACTACCAAATTTCTGAAAGCAAAAAATAGTAGTTTTAGTTACAAGAGCGACGAGTGCCGTTTTTCAAGCAACGACGGCAATTCGACTTGTATCAGATCCCTGGTGGGAAAAGTGGTTGTTTTTGATTAATTTTAACTTAATTTATTAAGTTTGTTTATGTTATTTTATATCGCATTTAATTAACTAATTTTGTTCAGAACGCCATTTCAAAAATAAGCTTGAAATTGCCTACTTGATTAAATGTCATCTGCAGCCTGTGCCTGTGATTGTCTCAGGGCGAATAGAAAAATAAAGCCATAAATTTGAATTGGGAAAAGGGGTGCAGACCTAGGTACGGCGGGCGCCGGAAGCCGCTATTTTATTGTTATCGTGTGATTTGAGTAAATATTTAAATTTCAATTTGTAGAGTAGTTTTTTCTATATACCAAAGTATCAAAATTGTCTAAAGTTTTCTTAATTAATTTATCGAGAAAAGGAATTTGGCTGTTTGGTAAAAAAATAACAATTAAATTCACAAGCTTCAATTTAATTGATATGTTAATTTAAATTTTTTATTCTTAAGAAATAATAAAAATGTTTCAAGTTTTTGTTCGCCATTACTAGAAATAAAAAATACATTGTTGAATTTAGTTGTTTATTTTTATTTCTGAATGGGAATACGTTTTATTACTTGTTTCTAAGTTCGGAATTATGTACTGTTTTAAGCTGTGTTGTAGTTTTTTGGACAAACTTTCTTATTCATAAGAACAAATATCGAATTGTCAATGCACATGATTTCCTTTGTTACGGCGTTTTATTATCACACTGAATTACATTATTAAAAGCGCATGTTATTTGTTTGTGCATATATGCACATTGACTCTAATAAGTAAGTATTAAATACTAGTAACAAATAAATTAATAAAAAAGAAACCAGATTTTACAAACGATTTCTTTGCAGACCCACGTTTCCCAAATTTTCCTTACGTTACGCGGAATGCAGAACCACACTTCGAGTGGATCCGAGATTCGGTTCGAGAACAGAACAATTTTGAAGAGCCGTCGGGCCCTGAAGTTCCGTCGGGACTTGAGGTTCCGTCTCGGTTCTACTGGCTCTTTTGACCCGTTGGCCCGAAACCCGGCTCTTTTGGCCCGTTGGCCCGAAACACAGCTCATTTGTCCCGTTGGCTCAGAAGACGGCTGTTTTGACCCGTTGGCCCGAAAGACGGATCTTTTGACCCGTTGGCCCGAAGCATGGTTCTTTTGGCCCGTGTTTCGAGCCCGAATCTCGGATCCACTCGGTCTCCACCAGTCTCGACTGATTCGACGATCGGGTTTGCCGATGATTCACGTCCGTTTTTATTAAATTGAATTCACTTTTCATTCAAATTCACATGTTAACTGATTTCTTCTACAGTTGAACGCTGCTGTCTTTATAGACATACAAAAGATCCGTTAAGACCAGAGACTCGTATTGGAAAATTTTGAGATTCAGACCCGTCGGGTCTTTTCAAAGATCCGGCTCCACCGAGCCGGGCCAGTTCCGACCCGCCCATCACTAAATAAAAGGTTTCCAATAATTAATTGGACAAGCAACAACTTAGTAAAGGAATGTTTCACAAAATGTAAGCATAAAAGTGATAAGTTACACACTTAATGTAATAAGACTTCTGAACTGTTCACATCGTGCTCCGCATTAAGTGTTCAAGAAAGCAATCTCTGTGAAACAGTGCTCTTGTGATTTGAGATTCTTGCCCAATTGCAGTGCTTTTCAGCGCATAAATTAGGCAATACATCTAAATCCAAAAATTGTTACAGGTTCGGAGGAAACCATGAACCTCACTTCAGAGGAAGTGGTGAAGAGGTTTGAGGCGCTGGAGGCCAAACTAGAGGCGACCCTGGCGGAGCTCAAAAGCTCCAATGAAAAGGTGGTGTACTGGATGGAAAGGGCCAACACCGCCGAAACCTCTCTGGAAGCCACCAGAAGAACTGCCATGGAGGAACGCACAACGTCGTCCAGCGAAAGCGAGGACTCAGCTCCTCCAACAGCCTCCAAGGGAGGAAGGGGCCCGGCAACGGACTCTTCCGAAGGCGAGGGCTTTATCAACCCAAATCGCCGTCGCAAGAGGAAGCGTATCGCACCCTTGTCCTCCAGTGATGACACAACAACTAATAACGCTAATACCAATCCTTTGTCCGCAGGTAAGCAGCAAAGGAAGGACCCCAGGAAGGCCAACAAAACAGAAGAGCCAGCAGCCCAGCCCAGCAGCAGGAAATCCCAGATGCCAAGAAAAAGCAGGCCACCCCTGCCGCCCAGCAGCAACCGCAAAGGAGGAGTAAAATCCCTCCTATCGTCCTCCGGGAGAAATCAGTTATGTCAGGAGTCCGTTATGACGACATCACGAGGATCCTCAACAAGAGGATCAACTATGGTTGTGGCGTGACTACAAAGGAGGGAGTCAGAACTCACCCTCCCACCATCGAAGACTACAGAGCCATGGTGCGAGTACTGGACGCCCACAAGTTTCAGTACCACACCTACCAACTCGAGGACGAGAAACAACTAAGAGTGGTCATCCGAGGAGTCGTAGAAACCTGGCCGGAAAGCAAGGTAAGAGAGGAACTTGCTGCCCAATGCTTCCACCCCACCAGCATCATCAGGTGGAAGAAAAACGGCGAACCAATCGCGGTAGTCCTGGTGCTACTGCCAAAGACGGAGAAGTCCATCTTCGAGGTTAGGAGCCTCGGAAACCTGCGCGTCCGAGTGGAATCCCAGCACGCAAAAAGCCAGACCACTTAGTGCTTTAGGTGTCAGCTGTTCGGACACGGACAATCAAAGTGCACCGCAGAGGCCAAGTGTGTTAAGTGCGCAGGTAAGCACGAAACGAGGGAATGTCTACTCCGTCGGGAAAAGGCTGCAAAGTGCGTCAACTGCGGAGGCGCCCATCCAGCCTCATACTCAGGATGCCCTGCGAAGCCTGCACCCAAACCCAGCAAGCAGCCACCAACGACAGCTCGCAGGACAGCCCCAACTGTCACGCCACAACCCCCAAAGAGGAACATCAGCTACAGCGCAGCGGTAACGAGAAGCCTGCCGCCCCAGCAACCCACTCAACGTCAACAAAGTGGGAAAACAGGCCATGAACAGCTGGCACAAACCATCCAGGCCATGCAAACCCAGATGCAGACTTTCATGGCCACGATGCAAGCCCAGATGCTAGCACTAATGAGCAGTCATGTCTAGACTGCTCAGGCCTAAATCTCTGTGTGTCGTCTCCTGGAACGCCAATGGAGTAAGAAAAAGGAAAGAAGAACTCCAAGACTTCCTGGAGAAGTACAACGTGGATGTGTGCCTGATCCAGGAAACACTACTGAAGTCTGGAGAAAGGTTCACACTCAAGAACCACAAGATACACAGAGATGACAGGCCCACCAGGGGCGGCGGCACTTTGGTCGCAGTGAAGAGGTCCATTCAACACCATCAGATCGTCAAACCGGCGAAACTGGAGGAATCCATGGTGGCCATCCAAATGGAAAGGATCGAGATCAGAGTCGGGTCCGTATACGTCAGTCCAAGCGCTACGTTGTGTCCCGAGGATGTTCAAAATCTCTTCCCGGATGACCGGCCAACAATACATGGCGGGGACTTCAATGCCAAAAACATCAATTGGGGATGCTGCTACAACAACTCTAGAGGCAACATGTTATCAAATGAAGCCAGCAAAGCAATGTTCGAGATCGCTGCACCTCTAGAGCCAACACACATCACCCTCAATGGCAGAGATGACATCCTGGACATATTCCTGTACAAAAACGCAGGAAGACTGTCCACCCCCGAAGTACTTCAGGAACGTTCGTCGGACCATTTGCCGATACTACTACAGATTGGACCAAATCAAGTCAAAGATATCACTGCGACCAAAAGGACCACCAACTGGCAGACTTTCCAGCACATATTGGAAAGCACCAGCAGGATCCAGCCGCCCACAACAGAGGTAGACCTGGACCAGGCAGTCGAAAAGCTCACCAGGGAAATCCAAGACGCCCTGGCAGCCTCAACAAGTCGTAGCAGTCAACCAAGAAGACAAAATACCTCCCTGGTTAAAAGCCAAAATCAGGGAGAAAAACCGACTACGACAGAGAGCCATGCGGACACAGGACCCACACCTAAAAAGACATGTCAACCGTCTCCAGGCTGCGATCCAGAGAGACATCAAAGGAGTTCGATCGCAGCACTGGGATGCCCGCATGGACGAAGTAGAGGCTGATGAGTTCAACACTGAGCTTTGGAAAATGGCCAGGAACCTCAACCATGGACCAAGGCAGCCAATACCACCCATCCAGGATAACGGAAAAACCACTGAGGACCCCAGAGAGAAACTGGAGCTCTTTGCAAATCATCTAGAGCTCCAGTGCAAAGTAAACCTGGTTGATCACCCAGACCAAGAAGACCAAGTGGAAAACATAGTAGCCGCCCACTTCCAAAACTGGCAGACAACAACACAAGTCAAGAAAGTCACCAGTGAGATCATCCAGGACATCATCAAGAGGGCAGGAAAGGGAAAGGCCCCTGGACATGATGGAATCTCAAATGAGGTTCTCAAGAAATTCCCGAAAACAACAATTGAGGACCTCACCACAGTGGCAAATGCAACACTGGACCTTCAATACTTCCCTACCACATGGAAGAAGGCAATAGTGGTATTGGTGCCCAAAAGGAGAGCAAGCCGGAAGCTGCTTACGTCATACAGGCCCATCAGCTTACTACCCATGATGGGCAAAATTATGGAAAGATGTATCCTGAACCACATCCAGGATACAATAGAAGACAAGAAGGTGCTGCTAGATGAGCAACATGGATTCAGGCCGGGTCATGGCACCACCACACTCACGACCCGGCTCACAACAAGGATCCAGCAAAAGTTAAACCGCCGAGATGGTCTAGGAGCTGTCTTCCTAGACATGTCAAAGACGTTTGACAAAGTTTGCCACCAGGCCCTGCTAGCCAAGATGATCAAAGCTGGCTTTCCGGGACACCAAACCAAGCTCTTCAGCAGCTACCTATCTGGACGCAGCTTCCAGGTTAAAATAGATGGTCAGCTCTCAGACAGCAAACCGGTGATGTCAGGAGTACCCCAAGGATCAGTGCTGGGCCGCACCCTATTCAACATCTACATGGCAGCCTTCCCCACCACCAAGACAACAGAGTGCTACATCTACGCAGATGATGTAGCACTCACTGCCACAGGGACGGCCCCTACATGAAGAAGAGACTCCAAAGACATCTCGGCCAGGTCCAGAAATGGAGCAGGAAATGGAAAATGGAGTTCAATCCGGTGAAGACGCAGACCATACACTTCACCACGAGACGACTCCAGAACCCGCCAGGCCAGCTGGAGCTTGAAGGACAGCGGCTACCATGGAAGTCCAAGATAACCTATCTTGGACTTATCTATGACAAGCGGCTGGTCTGGCACGAACAGATGACAGCCATTATATCGAAGGCAAGATACCTGCTCCAGGCCTACTACCCGCTGCTGACAGGTAAGCTCTTCCTAAGAACAAAGGTCCGAGCTTACAAGCAGTTAATCAGACCTGTACTGACCTATGGATCACCAGCGTGGTCCACGGCCAGCACCAGCCAGAAACTCAAGCTGGCAAGGATCCAGAACAGGATACTGAGGACAGCAGCCAAGGCCCCGTACTTTGTGAGGAACACAACCCTCCAAAGGGACCTGAAGACAGAAGACCTGCTGGACCACATCCAGGGCTTAACATCAAAGTTCCTGGACAGGGCGCGGCAAAGCAAGAATCCCACAGTCAGGGATTCTTGCACAAAGAAGTTCCAGTGTGACCGCAGACTGCTCCCTGCGGACACAGTTTAAGAAGAAGACGAGGACCACACGCGAAGACCAGTTCCAGCACCACAGCGAGGACCATGGACTAGCATTAAGTTAGTTAGGAAGCAAGAGATGATGTAAGATTAGGTTAAGTTAGGCTAAGCCAGTACAAGAAGAAGACGAGGACCACACGCGATGACCAGTTCCAGCACCACAACGAGGACCATGGACTAGCATTAAGTTAGTTAGGAAGCAAGAGAAGTTGTAAGATTAGGTTAGTTAGGTTAAGTTAGGTTAAGCTATGCTAAGGTAGAATAGTACAACTGATGTTAGATATAATTGCTAAATGATGTTAACATTAAGGAGCCGTAGAATAAGAGCAATTGAAAGATGGAAAAGTCTTAATTGAAATAAATATGTTCAAATGCAAAAAGTAGTTGAACCAGTTTTAGTCGGAAAGCACGGTAGATCACTTCGCCCACTGCCTCATCGCCTTTGATACTGTCCACCGCAGTTGTGGACGAAACGTCAGGAAGAAATTCCCATGGACCACGGCTTCAAAGCCCGAAAAACATTTCTATATGTGATTTGACCGGCCGTGAAAGCCTTCACACTCTAAAGATGTTAGATTTAAGTACCCGTAGATAAGTTAGCAGTAAGAAATTTTGTTAAATTTGGCTGAAGTGAATTATGTTCAAAGAGGCAAGGGGATGCATCTGCACCAATCACAAACGCAAATAAAAACACCCGTAAAATTACCATAAGCCAAAAGGCACCCGGAAAGAGCAAAAATTCGAAAGAACTAGCTCTCGCGAAAAATCAACAACGATAACCCGTATACGGCGTATAAGGCAGGGCCTACCTAAGCCTTACTGACGAGTCCAATAGGTAGGCCCGGGACGAAACGCATGGCTCATCACATCCGCCATAGATCTTTTGCAGATTATTTCATTGTATACATAACTTAGTTTCTATTTCTACACGATTTCTCATTGTAACAATTAAGCGGAAATGCTCAAATAGCGTCCAAAATCCAATACAAAGACAACAACCTAAGGTTAATTTAATTCTGTAAAGTTAGGTTAGACCCTTTTAATATACAGGGTGATTCAAAAGTGGCGTCATTCCTCTGGGGGTGTTTTGGGAGTACAGGAAAAATAGTAAAAAAAATAATTCTTATCAAAAACTGAGATATTTGCCAAAAACTAGATCAGAATTACGGCAACGATGCTTTTCAAGGAGATCTGCCTAATTAACATTACGTAAATACCTGTTACTTCTTAATTATTGAAAATTGTAGTAACCATGGATAAACACAAAACAAAGAACGAGAAAGCAATAGAAATATTTTGAGGTTAGGATAACCCTGTCAATTTCCCGTCAGTGCTGCGATCTTTTTGGGGCATATGAGTTGATATACCTAAACTCGCCATACATGTAAACAAACATCTCCTGTGTAAGGTTATGTATCAATGATTAATATTAATCAAATAAAATACAATTAAGTTGTTAAATCACAAGAGGTTGACGAAGTTCTGCTCGTTTAACTCCAGACATGTTTGTGTGTCCTTGTGTCCTGTGTATCTTACATACATGGTAGGAATGAGGCCCTTCCTCTGGGGAGTTATAGGGACAATTATCGGGTGCCTGGGAAAGTGTCAGCGGTTGTGCAATGCTCCGAACACTCCTGGAAGGCTCTGCTGCAATTATCTCCAATACTTGTGCCTCTGTGTCTGGAACCCGAGCAACTCTAGATCGTCCACAATCTGCGTCAATTCCTGGAGCCAATCGTCCAGTGTCTCTAGCCCTTTGCTGGTGTAAGGTCTTACACCTTCTGCTATGTTAGTGTAGCATTTCCCCATAACTAATCACATATCCGCAAATTCGATATTCGTGTACATTTTGTGAAAGGAGCTTCAAAGTAAGTCACAGATTGACAAATGCTTGTTATTATTGACAAAGGCTATCTACCTGTAACTATCTGTTAATGACAAAAAACATCATTGCCGCTTTGACTTTTCATCAAAAAATTGTAGAAGTGGTCTTTATTAATATCAAAAATTTTCGTAATTTGAATCAAAGATCGTAATTTTTCTTTTCGAATGGTTAAGTATTCCAAAAAGACTACCAAGCAAACATGGAACTATTTTAAAATAATACTTAATAACAAAGTTGAAATTCGATTTTCAACTGTTAATATCTTCTAGAAAATTTCGAAAAAAATGTTTTCAATATTTTTCTCGTACTCTCCAAGTGAGCCCCTATAACCCCTTAAAAGGAATGACGCCAATTTTGAATCACCCTGTAGAAAGAAGTGAACTTGACATCCCAATAACTATCATTTCGTTAGAAATAAAGCTAATGCAGTATTAAAATAAGGATTAACCTTATGACTGAATTTGTAATTTCCAATAACTCTCTAATGTTGCGATTCATGCATGTTATGAATAATCGAGATGGTTTAGATTCATAAGTTGTAACGTTTTTGGAGCTTCCTCTCCCATGGGAAGGCAAACATGCAACGTTTTGAATTTTATATACATAAAAAGGTGTTGTTGCAAAGTAGTAAATGAATTAATTGTACGTTAGTCCGGTTTTCAAAAGTTTTCCGTTACCGTTTCAAACTTGAAAATGAATATTTTCAAGTTTGAAAGGCGTTGTATACTTCCTAAATATGACGAGAAGTGTTCTTAAAATGTGTCGGTTTCGTCTTAATTAACCTAACTAGGAGGTTCTTGTTAATTTTTAGAAGCTTTTAATGTAGATTTTTATTTCGTCCGACATTCAAAAATTGAAATCGCAATTTCGACATGAAATATTGTCTAATCAATTATAATAATAACAATGATTATTTATTCGTTCATGACCCTGTAAAAATTGCAAATAATTTACAAAAGAAAACATCATCATCGTATGTCTGACTTGCTTTGAAGTGATCAAGACGTGCAATTTTATAGTTACACTGTTCGAACGCGAAAAAGTGCTCTGCCCGTATTTACGTGCTCCATTGATCTGTGACTGCTACATAATTATTATTTGTGCTACATAAAACACCACAATAGTGCGATGGCGCAAAAATGGACAGCCAATAGCTGTAGTTTTGGTGCTGCTGCTCAAAACGGAAAAAAACCATTTTTGATATGAGGGCACTTGGAAACCTGCGCGTCAGAGTTGAGTCGCAGCACGCCAAAAGCCAGACGACCCAGTGCTACAGATGCCAGCTTTTTGGACATGGGCAGTCCAAATGTACAGCTGTCGCCAAATGTGTAAAGTGCGCAGAAGCACATGAATCCCGGGAATTCCAGATTCGCAGGAAAAACGCAGCAAAATGCGCCAACTGTGAAGGAGCCCACCCAGCCTCTTACTCAAGATGCCCTGCGAAGCCTGCACAGAAGCAACAGATAAGACGAGAAACTCCTGCACCTCGCAGGGCCAGTCCACTTGCCACACCAAGCTGCCAGCAGAACCGGAAGCTACAGTGCTGCAGCAAAAAAGAATTTGCCGTCCCACAACAAGCTTCCTCAACATCGACTGGTGTGAAAACAGGCCATGAACAATTGGCGCAAACCATTCAAGCCATGTAAGACCAGATGCAGACGTTCATGGCCACCATGCAGGCCAGGCGTAGGTGATTGCACTGATGCGCAGCCATGTCTAGGATGCAAAGACCTAAATCTCTGTGTATCATGCCTTGGAAGGCCAATGGAGTCAAGAGAAAGAAGATAGAGCTCCAAGACTAGAAACGCTTCTGAAACCTGGAGATAGGTTCACAGAGATGATATGATGAAGGGTGGAGATACACTAGTCGCAGTGAAAAGGTCCATCCAGCACCACGAGATCGTCAAACCATCGACACGTCTAGAGAATCCATGGTTGCTGTCTAAATGGAAAAGTTGGAGATCAGAGTCGGGTCCGTATACGTCAGTTCAAGCGCTACGTTGAGTCTCGAGGATGTTCTAAGGGTTTTTCTACATGACAGGCCAACAATACATGGCGGGGACTTCAATGCCAAAAACACCAACTGGGCATGCATCTACAATATTCCTAGAGGCATCATGCTATCAAACGAAGCCAGAAATGCAATGTTTGAGATGGCCGCACCTCTAGAGCCAACCCACATCACCCAAAATGGCAGATATGACATCCTGGACATATTCCTGTACAAGAACGCAGGAAGATTGTCCAGCCCCGAAGTACTTCAGGAACTGTCTTCGAACCATTTGCCGATTCTCATGCAAATTGGATCAAACAATGTCAACAGTTCCACTGCGACTAGAAGGATCACCAACTGCCAGGCTTTCCAGAGAACATTGAAAAGTACCAGCAGGATCCATCAGTCCACAACAAAGGAACACCTGGACCAGGCAGCCGAAAGACTCACCAGAGATATCAACAACGTCCTGGCAGCCTCAACAAGTCTATCCGTAGTTCCGATAGCCCAAATGGACAAAATTCCTCCCTGGTTAAAAGCCGAAATCAGGGAGAAAAACAGGATAAGACACAGAGCCATGCGAACGCAAGACCCACACCTGAAGAGGCAAGCCAACCGCGTCCAGAACGCGATCGAGGAAGACAAAAAAACCCTTTGATCGCAACTCTGGACAGGTCGCATGGACGAAATAGAGGCTGATGAGTCAGGAAGAGAACTCTGGAAGCTGGCCAGGTGCCTCACCGCAGGACCAAGGAACCCAATGCCGCCAATCCAAGAAAACGCTGTGGATCCCAAGGAAAAAGCTTAGCTCTTTGCCACCCACCTAGAGCTTCTGATTCTTCTAGCTTATATAGTGAATCTTTATCATTCTAGTTCTGCAGTTGCCACAGATGGCGGCGCTTGTTATATCTGTTCTATGAACGACTGCGAGCTTTGTTCAAAAAACAGCGTTAGATACCTAAAAGGCATACTTACCTGGCGTAGGGGTTTACCGTGATCAATAAGGCGGTTCCCCCGGGGTGAGGCCCTTCCATTGCACCACGGTTGGGCTGACCCCTGCGATTATTCCTAATGCGAATAACTCGGGCGCGTAATTTTTGGTAGTCGGGACTGCGTACGCGCTGTCCCGGATTAAATAATTCAAAATAATGGTATTCACTTGCAGCTGAACGGATAAAAATATTCGATATAAGTTAATTTTACTTGCGCTTCCTCTAGGAAAATTACAATGTAGTACACCATTTTTGTACGAGATGGCCACAATCTTCAAAGCTGAAAGACACCTGTCATTGTCATTGCCCCTCCATAGGCTGGTCCCTTTGACCGCCCTTCATTATATTGAAAGCTAGTTGTTGCAACTTAACAAGGGATAACTGTTCTACTGCAACCAGGCAACAGTTCAAAAAAGGGTTCCTTTATATAAGGGATAGGGTGGGACCCTAGAGGAGGAGGCGCTTCGTAAAATTAAGATAGAACTTCACTTAGGTAAGTTCGTTTAATCTAATAATTTTACTTGCGCCTCCTCCTCTAGGAAAATTACAATGTAAATGTTTAAAGCAAGTTGCAACATTGAATTATTTGTTGCTCTTACACTCTTCCTTAGAGCGACAACGCTATCTAGCAAATATTAATTGCATCTGTTGTAAAAATGTCTGTTGTTGCCAAGACACTAGAAGGTTGGCTTCAGCCCGCTGTATTTCCATACTTTTCCTGTGGGCAGCCGAGGTAGCAGCATGCTAGTGGAGTGGACAGAACAAAACTTTTGTGTCTAGACCACTCCTTAGAGAACATTAGTAGATTAAACGAACTTACCTAAGTGAAGTTCTATCTTAATTTTACGAAGCGCCTCCTCCTCTAGGAAAATTACAATGTAGTACACCATTTTTGTACGAGATGGCCACAATCTTCAAAGCTGAAAGACACCTGTCATTGCCCCTCCATAGGCTGGTCCCTTTGACAGCCCTTCATTATATTGAAAGCTAGTTGTTGCAACTTAACAAGGGGATAAACTGTTCTACTGCAACCAGGTAACAGTTCAAAAAAGGGTTCCTTTTATGTAAGGGATAGGGTGGGACCCTAGAGGAGGAGGCGCTTCGTAAAATTAAGATAGAACTTCACTTAGGTAAGTTCGTTTAATCTACTAATTTTACTTGCGCCTCCTCCTCTAGGAAAATTACAATGTAGATGTTTAAAGCAAGTTGCAACATTGAATTATTTGTTGCTCTTACACTCTTCCTTAGAGCGACAACGCTATCTAGCAAATATTAATTGCATCTGTTGTAAAAATGCATTGTCTGTTGTAAAATTGTTGCCAAGACACTAGAAGGTTGGCTTCAGCCCGCTGTATTTCCATACTTTTCCTGTGGGCAGCCGAGGTAGCAGCATGCTAGTGGAGTGGACAGAACAAAACTTTTGTGTCTAGACCACTCCTTAGAGAACATTCATACTCCAGCGACTCAGCGTCTGGATTGTCACGGCGTTATAAGGTTGTTCCTTTTCGAAAAGTTACTAGTAGCTTAGTAATCTGTGCACGGATGTCTTTCGTGCAACTGATGTAAGTTATTAACGCACTTGCTGTACATGTCTCGGGTTTGGCAACAGAATGGTATAATAAAAGTGGCTTGGTATCCGCCGAGGGCGGGGGTCTTCATTCCTGCAGGTATTTTACTTTGGATTCCTGCCTTCTTGGTTATATTGATATTGGGCAATTCTATCAAGACAAAGTATCGGACCCGATGAACTGGTACTTAACTCAGACAAAAGCCCTCAGCTTTGTCTTAAGGTTCAAGCCTTTATAAGGAGATGCTAGTACTTAGGGAGAAATTGGCTAAAGAAATCAGAGCTATGTTGGAGTCCCCTGTGAGCCTGAATTGTGGGATATGTGGCTTTAGTCTGAGCACGCCTTTATAAAATCTCTCAATGCGAAAGTCCGAACCTATTATAGGTGAGCTTATGAGAGATGTAGCGGAGACATATGTGTTTAAAGAACCACATGAAAGCCCTCTTTTGGTATTGCAGGGCAAGAACTACCAGAGAACTTTTCAACAAAGTCGGTATACCAGCTGATTTTTCCCTTTTTTCTCGCAAATTTCCCCCATTAAAACCCCAGCTTGTATTACTTATGTGAAGAATCTGCCAATGACGATAACATGACTTCTATGGCTTGGCTGGTCACCCAGTTTCTCATTAATCCCAACCTCATAATATCCCTATACCAGGACATGAAAATGAGATATTCCTCTGCTTGCAAATAGGTCAATTTTTGGATATGACTGTAACCTGCAGATTCTTGGGATGCGTATTCTAGTAATTCGTATTCTATTTCGAGTTCTAGTCGCGCGGGTTCTAGTCGTTCTAGGTCAGCTTCTTTGTTTTCACTCGATTTGAAATAAGACGCAAAAATCCAACATCGTCCCTCTTCACAGAACTACCAAATTTCTTGAGCAAGCTTTTTAATTTGTATACGCCCATCCATATGGGGGTAGCCGAACATATGGGAACTAAGATTTCCAATAGACCCGCAAAAAACCCTGATTTTGCAATTTGTTTGGTCTTCAAATTTTAGGGCTAAGCTTTTTACTTTACCTTGCTTTTCTACAGGTAAACTGACAGTCCTGTTCATCCTGTCATATATGTATTTATGCACTCAAGATATTTGTAAGCTTGTTTTGGTATAAAAATGCTTTCAGATGTTGATATTGATAACAAAGACCTAGCTTGCGAGGCAGCAGTCCCGTTTCTGATAAATTTCTAATGAATTCACCATAAGTGACCCTATAGTTAAAAAATCAAAAAATGATTAATTTAACGAGTCTTCTTAAAATGCATGGTGCTGTATTTAACCCGAATGGCATGCAGTTATACTTGTATAACGTATCCAGAAACTGAAATCTTAAATATTTTCTGTCTTGCAATGCTATGGGTATCAGCTGATAGGCGCCGTTTAGATCTGCAATTTAGCAGTTAGCTATTATGGTTTTAATGACAGTCTTATGTCTTATGCCTACTAGAGCCGCCCGGCTCTTTAACGGTCAATACGTGAAATAAATTGACCTGTTGTACTCGAACACATGGAAATTGCACCGCTTTCGGATATTTTAGGAATATCGTTGCTAATTATTGTCTTTTCATCTTCATACCAGATCTAGAGACTCAGTAGATGTTTTCTCTTTCTACTGGTTTGGTTTTAAACGGAATGTGGGAGCCCTGAAGTCCTGAATTCACGAAAGAATTCTCAGGTCGGAGGTTAGGCTGGCATTGATGGTTACTTCTAATAGGGCCTTGTTTTGTTTTGCCCCCCCCCCCCCCCCCCCCAAAGGGGGGGTGATCGCTTTGCCAATAGTATAATGTATAGTAGCATCCTTGCAGCTCTGTATATCAGCTATTTTCTTGTGTTTTGTCATTGACAAAAATATATCCGGATTGACTCTCGGGGAAGCAACCGGTGGTTTATGAGCTACTGGCCGGTATTTGGCTAACAGTGGCTTGACAAGATCCGGATCCTTGCCGGCTTTTAGAATACTTGCCCCTATCTTGGTTACTGTCGGGTGAATGTTATCAGAAGATGAATCGCTGGTAATTTCCGAGCTCCATACTTCTAAGCTGTCATAATCTAACTCATTATCTCTGTCTGATAGTTGAATGTGACTCCTTATGAGAGAAAAACAAAATAATATTACAGTTAGTGTCGCTGGTTTGACATTAATATGTTCTTCTTGTTTAAAGAAGACTGCTTTACCGACTGCAATGGTCTTTTTGATAGCGACACCTGTTTTACCGACCATGGAGAGCTGGTTTACAGTCCTCCATATTCCCAACACTGCCATTGGAACAATTCAACCAAGATTTCGGGAAAGGCGGTCTGCTTGTAATTGGGCAGTACCTACAAACCATAAGCTCATAAGTCTGACGAATGGCAAATAAAGAGAACACTTGTTTTGCATTCAGGAGTTAAGCAGGGTCTTTAACTCGTAAGGACTTACAGCCTAGCTTTACACTTATGCAGACTTACAAACTGCATGGCCTTAAGCTCGTAAGGACTTTCACTATTGTCTTAAACTTGCAAGGACTTAAACCTTGACTTAACCTTACACGGATTTACAAACCGCATGGTCTTAAACTCGAAAATACTTTCACCATCGCCTTAAACTCGTAAGGTCGTAAGAACTTACCGCCTTGCCTTAAACTCGTAAGAGCTTGCAGCACGGCCTTAAACTCGTAAGGACTGTCACCATTGCCTTAAACTCGTAAGGACTTATAGCCTTACCTTAAACTCGTAAGGACTTACAGACAGCATGGCCTTAAACCCGTAAGGACTTACAGCATGCCCTTAAACTCGTAAGGGATTGCAGCATGGCCTTAAACTTGTAAGGACTTTCACCATTGCCTTAAACTCGTAAAGACTTATAGCCTTGCCTTAAACTCGTAAGGACTTACAGACAGCATGGCCTTAAACTCGTAAGGCCTTACAGCATGCCCTTAGACCCGTAAGGGCTTGCAGCATGGCCTTAAACTCGTAAGGACTTTCACCATTGCCTTAAACTCGTAAGGACTTATAGCCTTGTCTTAAACTCGTAAGGACTTACAGACAGCATGGCCTTAAACTCGTAAGGACTTACAGCATGCATGGCCTTAAACTCGTAAGGCTCCAAGGAATATGCTCAATTCGTTCTGTGATCCTAGCTCAGGGGGTGTTACTGGTATCCAACCAGGGGCGAACCCAGGATATTTATCTGGGGGCGGGCAAAAAAAATATATTCATATTATTATGATTTTCATCAGAACAGCGTAAGCGTTCAAGCAAACCACTTCTGAAGATGCAAGCCGCACGTGCTTGCGAAACGTTAAGAAGAAATTCTACCGAGCGACGTCCTAAAAACCCGAAAAACCCACTTGTTTCAAGGAATGACCTCGAAAGTCTATCTCTTTTGAAAAAAAAAATATATAGATATACATGTTACGTCGTTTAATCGTCGGATCGTAGGTAACATTCAGGTTCTTCTGAATTGAATTAATATGATTTTCAAACATGTTTCTTCTCCAAGTGCCACACGCTTGCCAATACTCGTGCGATTATTGCTTTTCACGAGGTGACTGCGTGAAAAGAACAAGAAAAATTTTCATGCCTAGGCCAGGGATCGAAATATGGATCTCAGGGTGAGCAAACGAATGCATTCACCACCGCGCCAATTCAGGTGAATACGGGGTTTAGAGTCGTCACTATGACATACAGCCCGATAGTCCACCCCTGGAGTCGTCATTGTATCAAACTAATGATTTCGCTTACCTTCTGAAGGAACTATTAATCGCTTGTTCGAGATTAGGTCTGGAGTCTTGCTCCCTATATATCATACCATGATTTTTAGTACTGGAAGTTCTGGCAGTACTGCTGGTACTTTGGGCTCCTACGTGCAAGATGGACAAACGCCGCCATCTTTTCCGTCATTGCCCTTCAGTTTTAAGCACTTTAATTTCTTCGAAAACTGACCTGAGCCACTTGCTAGGGCTTCTCGAACGCGACCGACTTTCGGTATGTTTCCTTTTTTCCCATAATTATTACGAACGGTTAAATAGTTTGGGAAGATTTCTCTCTGCGCACAAAAAACAGTAATGAAGGTCAAAGGGACCAGCCTATGGAAGGGCAAAACAGGTTTCTTTTCTTTCAGCTTTAAAGATTGTGCCCATCTCGTACAAAAATGGTGTACTACATTGTAACTTTCCTAGAGGAAGCGCAAGTAAAATTAACTTAGATCGAATATTTTTATCCGTTCAGCTGCAAGTGAATACCATTATTTTGAATTATTTAATCCGGGACAGCGCGTACGCAGTCCCGACTACCAAAAATTACGCGCCCGAGTTATTCGCATTAGGAATAATCGCAGGGGTCAGCCCAACCGTGGTGCAATGGAAGGGCCTCACCCCGGGGGAACCGCCTTATTGATCACGGTAAACCCCTACGCCAGGTAAGTATGCTTTCTCGGTATCAACGCTGTTCTTTAAACAAAGCTCGCAGTCTTTCATCGAACAGATATAACAAGCGCCGCCATCTGCGGCAACTTCAGAACTAGAATGATAAAGATTCACTAACCTTGAATCAACCAGCTGTTGCAGTAATGATGCTTCTGTTATGATATCTCATTTCACGTACAGTTTGATATCTTATTTCACGTACTCAGCGTAAGGAAGTATCTAATTACTCTTACGTTATAAATATTGTTCTGTAGTTTCACTGATGGTATGTAACACCTCAGCACTTAAATAATATAAAATCGAACAAATCTGTAATAAACAGTTAGTTGTATCTTGAAGCTGAATCCATATCAATCGAAAGTAAAATAAATTTGTTTTAAAAACTCCCTTTCCAAGGTAGCGATTCTAACTGGCGCAGTCGGTAGGATTTGTCAACGAAAAGTCGTAAGAAATTCTTCAAAACGATCGTCGTGTGAGTATCAAAAACGATCATCGTGTAAGCATCGTGGAAGAACTTTCAAAACGGTCATCCCGCATCGTGCGTGATAAATTCGGTTCGTTTCAACGATTTGTGACAAACCCGAACATTTCATTGATTGGCAGCGACAGGGCAACTCAAGGCCAGAACGTGAGGAACAAGCATCGTCCGATCAACTTTGGTGCGAGAAGAAGGGAACAAGCATCGTCCCACCTCTCATAGATTAGCCAGGGAAGAGACAAGCATCGCCCTTCCTATTGGACCCTAGCAACTAAGGAAGAAACAAGAATCAAAGAAATGAAAACAAAATTGGTACTTCTATCACTGTAAGTCCACTTTTCCAATTTCCATTTTTTTGAACAATTCGAATATTGCGAATTTTTCCGCTTTTGTTTGCACAAGCAGCAAAACATTCTTTCGCTCAACATAATTTTAAGTCTAATTTAAGAAAAAAAAATAAAAAATAAAAAAAAAATAAGACAATGGAACACCCTAATTTTGTTTTGATCAAATATCAAGCAGATAACATTCCCCCATTAGACGACATAATAATTTTCTCTACCTCTTTACAAGAACATATCGAGAGACTAAAATCTGTTTTTGAAAGGTTAAGACAGTCAAATTTCAAAGTCCAACTTGACAAAAGTGAATTCTTACACCATGAAGTTGCTTACTTAGGTCACAAAATAACAAATAAAGGAGTTAGTCCTAATCCAGATAAAATTAATGCAGTAAAACACTTTCCAATACCCCAAACACAGAAAGAAATAAAATCATTTTTAGGTTTAGCTGGTTACTACCGCAAATTTATTAAAGACTTTGCAAAAATCACCAAACCGTTAACAATTTGTCTCAAGAAAGGAGCTAAAGTCACACATTCACCCGAATTTCTAAAATCAATCAATCTATGACACTTTAGCAAAAATAGAGGTTGCCATAACGTTCTCAAAAATCAAAATTCTTCATAATTCAATAATTAGTCCAACCGAACTTCTAAGAGAAATCAACCAACTACATCCCCAACTACACAATGACAAGTTACCAATTGATATCAACTCTCATCAAATAACAAATCTAGAAAACTTAATAAAAGTTAAAAGTTTCATAAAGGAATTTGAAGTAATTTTTATTTTAGAACTTCCATTAGTCGAGGCGGAAACATACCAATATTACAAATTGTTTCCTTCTCAAATTCCCAAAAACAATTCCTTTCTAGTCAACAAACCCTTCAAACCATACCTGGCCCTAAGTGAGAAAAAGTGCTCATTTGACAATGAAAAATGTCTAGAAATACAAACTAATAAATTTCTTTGCAAACGAACAGTCAGCCAGATGATAGAAAATCATCCACCTTGCAGTGTCCAACTGATCAAATTCCAATCAAATGTCACAACTTGGCAGCCATTCGAAGTTAAACTTGAAGAAATCCAATCGACCAAAGTAGCCGATGGGAAATGATTAATCACAGCACCTGAAGAAGTGATTGGCAAATCAAACTGCCAAGGCTGTCAAGACGCCATTCATTAATATTTGAAAATTTTGAGTTAAAGCAACTACAATTTCAAGAAATCAACCTACCCAATCTGACCTGGACCTCTACCAGAGCATGTCAAGCAGTATTCAATCCACCTACCCTTAAATTGAATACCATGAACCAGAAATGAGCAGAAGACATCCAAGCTCAGTTAAAGAGCCAAGCAGTCCAACTCCAAGGGATGCAGACACCCCTATATGTTAACCGTACTAGCATATGGACCATACTATTATACATCGTCCTATTTGCATTTATCTGCTATATAATATATAAATTGATTTGTAAGAAACTTAAGAACAAGTCGAAAAAAAAAAAAGAAATTATCGAAACTTCAATTTTCAAATGAAATTACATTACTTTGAGGATATAATTTCATCTAAGGCCGGAGGTGTTATGATATCTCATTTCACGTACAGTTTGATATCTTATTTCACGTACTCAGCGTAAGGAAATATCTAATTACTCTTACGTTATAAATATTGTTCTGTAGTTTCACTGATGGTATGTAACACCTCAGCATTTAAATAATATAAATTCGAACAAATCTGTAATAAACAGTTAGTTGTATCTTGAAGCTGAATCCATATCAATCGAAAGTAAAATAAATTTGTTTTAAAAAACTCCCTTTCCAAGGTAGCGATTCTAACTGTACTCAGCGTAAGGAAGTATCTAATTACTCTTACGTGTTATGATCTCTCATTTCACGTACAGAGTTAGAATCGCTACCTTGGAAAGGGAGTTTTTAAAACAAATTTATTTTACTTTCGATTGATATGGATTCAGCTTCAAGATACAACTGCCTGTTTATTACAGATTTGTTCGAATTTATATTATTTAAGTGCTGAGGTGTTACATACCATCAGTGAAACTACAGAACAATATTTATAACGTAAGAGTAATTAGATACTTCCTTACGCTGAGTACGTGAAATAAGATATCAAACTGTACGTGAAATGAGATATCATAACACCTCCGGCCTTAGATGAAATTATATCCTCAAAGTAATGTAATTTCATTTGAAAATTGAAGTTTCGAGAATTTCTCTTTTTTTTTTTCGACTTGTTCTTAAGTTTCTTACAAATCAATTTATATATTATATAGCAGATAAATGCAAATAGGACGATGTATAATAGTATGGTCCATATGCTAGTACGGTTAACATATAGGGGTGTCTGCATCCCTTGGAGTTGGACTGCTTGGCTCTTTAACTGAGCTTGGATGTCTTCTGCTGATTTCTGGTTCATGGTATTCAATTTAAGGGTAGGTGGATTGAATACTGCTTGACATGCTCTGGTAGAGGTCCAGGTCAGATTGGGTAGGTTGATTTCTTGAAATTGTAGTTGCTTTAACTCAAAATTTTCAAATATTAATGAATGGCGTCTTGACGGCCTTGGCAGTTTGATTTGCCAATCACTTCTTCAGGTGCTGTGATTAACCATTTCCCATCGGCTACTTTGGTCGATTGGATTTCTTCAAGTTTAACTTCGAATGGATGCCAAGTTGTGACATTTGATTGGAATTTGATCAGTTGGACAGTGCAAGGCGGATGATTTTCTATCATCTGGCTGACTGTTCGTTTGCAAAGAAATTCATTAGTTTGTATTTCTAGACATTTTTCATTGTCAAATGAGCACTTTTTCTCACTTAGGGCCAGATATGGTTTGAAGGGTTTGTTGACTAGAAAGGAATTGTTTTTGGGAATTTGAGAAGGAAACAATTTGTAATATTGGTATGTTTCCGCCTCGACTAATGGAAGTTCTAAAATTAAAATTACTTCAAATTCCTTTATGAAACTTTCAACTTTTATTAAGTTTTTTAGATTTGTTATTTGTTGAGAGTTGATATCAATTGGTAACTTGTTGTGTAATTGGGGATGTAGTTGGTTGATTTCTCTTAGAAGTTCGGTTGGACTAATTATTGAATTATGAAGAATATTGATTTTTGAGAACGTTATGGCAACTTCTATTTTTGCTAAAGTATCATAGATTGATTGATTTTAGAAATTCGGGTGAATGTGTGACTTTAGCTCCTTTCTTGAGACAAATTGTTAACGGTTTGGTGATTTTTGCAAAGTCTTTAATAAATTTGCGGTAGTAACCAGATAAACCTAAAAATGATTTTATTTCTTTCTGTGTTTGGGGTATTGGAAAGTGTTTTACTGCATTAATTTTATCTGGATTAGGACTAACTCCTTTATTTGTTATTTTGTGACCTCAGTAAGCAACTTCATGGTGTAAGAATTCACTTTTGTCAAGTTGGACTTTGAAATTTGACTGTCTTAACCTTTCAAAAACAGATTTTAGTCTCTCGATATTTTCTTGTAAAGAGGTAGAGAAAATTATTATGTCGTCTAATGGGGGAATGTTATCTGTTTGATATTTGATCAAAACAAAATTAGGGTGTGCCATTGTCTTATTATTATTTTTTTTTTTAAATTTTTTTTTTTTCTTAATTAAAACTTAAAATTATGTTGAGCGAAAGAATGTTTTGCTGCTTAGTGCAAACAAAAGCGGAAAAATTCGCAATATTCGAATTGTTCAAAAAAATGGAAATTGGAAAAGTGGACTTACAGTGATAGAAGTACCAATGTTGTTTTCATTTCTTTGATTCTTGTTTCTTCCTTAGTTGCTAGGGTCCAATAGGAAGGGCGATGCTTGTCTCTTCCCTGGCTAATCTATGAGAGGTGGGACGATGCTTGTTCCCTTCTTCTCGCACCAAAGTTGATCGGACGATGCTTGTTCCTCACTTTCTGGCCTTGAGTTGCCCTGTCGCTGCCAATCAATGAAATGTTCGGGTTTGTCGCAAATCGTTGAAACGAACCGAATTTATCACGCACGATGTGGGATGACCGTTTTGAAAGTTCTTCCACGATGCTTACACGATGATCGTTTTTGATACTCACACGACGATCGTTTTGAAGAATTTCTTACGACTTTTCGTTGACAAATCCTACCGACTGCGCCAGTTAGAATCGCTACCTTGGAAAGGGAGTTTTTAAAACAAATTTATTTTACTTTCGATTGATATGGATTCAGCTTCAAGATACAACTGCCTGTTTATTACAGATTTGTTCGAATTTATATTATTTAAGTGCTGAGGTGTTACATACCATCAGTGAAACTACAGAACAATATTTATAACGTAAGAGTAATTAGATACTTCCTTACGCTGAGTACGTGAAATAAGATATCAAACTGTACGTGAAATGAGATATCATAACAACAGTTATATCTTATTTCACGTACTCAGCGTAAGGAAGTATCTAATTATTAAAGTTAAACGTTATAAATATTGTTCTGTAGTTTCACTGATGGTATGTAACACCTCAGCACTTAAATAATATAAATTCGAACAAATCTGTAATAAACAGCAGTTGTATCTTGAAGCTGAATCCATATCAATCGAAAGTAAAATAAATTTGTTTTAAAAACTCCCTTTCCAAGGTAGCGATTCTAACTGGCGCAGTCGGTAGGATTTGTCAACGAAAAGTCGTAAGAAATTCTTCAAAACGATCGTCGTGTGAGTATCAAAAACGATCATCGTGTAAGCATCGTGGAAGAACTTTCAAAACGGTCATCCCGCATCGTGCGTGATAAATTCGGTTCGTTTCAACGATTAGCGACAAACCCGAACATTTCATTGATTGGCAGCGACAGGGCAACTCAAGGCCAGAACGTCAGGAACAAGCATCGTCCGATCAACTTTGGTGCGAGAAGAAGGGAACAAGCATCGTCCCACCTCTCATAGATTAGCCAGGGAAGAGACAAGCATCGCCCTTCCTATTGGACCCTAGCAACTAAGGAAGAAACAAGAATCAAAGAAATGAAAACAACATTGGTACTTCTATCACTGTAAGTCCACTTTTCCAATTTCCATTTTTATGAACAATTCGAATATTGCGAATTTTTCCGCTTTTGTTTGCACAAGCAGCAAAACATTCTTTCGCTCAACATAATTTTAAGTCTAATTTAAAAAAAATATATATAAAAAAAAATAATAATAAGACAATGGCACACCCTAATTTTGCTTTGATCAAATATCAAGCAGATAACATTACCCCATTTGACGGCAACGCCAAGCAAATCAACAGATTTATAAATGCTTGCGACAATTTTCTCAATAACCATCGAGATAGAACTAATGAGGACGCACATATAAATTCTTGTCTTTTTGACACTATCCTTTGCAAATTAGTAGGCAGAGCCTCTGATTTAATAGCTTCTCGTGTTGAACTCCAATCATGGAAACTTGTTAAACAAGCTATCATTGACACATTTGCAGACCAAAGATCAATTGATTGTGTAGTGCAAGATATAATCACCCTCAAACCCTCGAAAAACGAAACAGCCCAAGAATTTGGCTTGCGTTTACAAGACGTACGCAGTCTCCTATTTTCAAAAATCAATATGAGTAATGAAACTCGGGAGATCAAACTATTAAAAATATCAGAATATCAAAACCTTATTCTCAGAACATTTACTAGTGGTCTAAGCTATCACATGCAACTAGTAGTAAGGCTTAAAAACCCAAAAACCCTTGAAGAAGCCATGAGTTTCGCTCAAGAAGAAGAAAACTTCATTTATTACAAAAATCGAGTCAATAATGAAAATAAAACGGTAATTAATCTTCCAAATCAATTACCAAAACCAAATCCATTTTCTCCAAGCTTTGGAAATACACAGAGACAAACATTACCCATTTTTAGACCAAGCTTTCAAAATAATCGACCCATGTTTTTCCGTGCAAATCCAAACCCTTTCAGACCCAATAATAATTTCAGAAATTTTCCAAGACCGCAAATGCACAATTCCAGTAATTTTGCGAGACCTCAAATGAATAGTAATATTTTCAACCGCAACCCGAATCAAAACAATAATCATCACAATCCTTATCAGAGTAATAAACGCCCACGCGAAAGCTCAACCTTGTCTAGGTTACCTCCACCTGAACCTATGGATACTTCGTCAATGAATACGTTTATTAATAACCATAATCGTCAGCAAATTCCAAACTTTCTAACACAGGCTATAGAACTCGATGATTCTACTAATCAAGACGAACAGATTGACTACCCCGTTAACCAATTTGATGACTATCAATATTACTGTTCACAAAATGAACAAGACTACCCAGAAAACCCAAATACCCACTATGAATACTATCTCAATGAGGATTTCTATGAAAACCAACCAATTTCAGACTCACATGATTTTAATCAACCAAATGTCGATAATTGTGAAAATTTTCAGAAACCCCAGATTTCACCCCAGAAAACGTAATATTGATCAACAATCTTTCAATGAACAAATTACCTGTCCTACACATTCCAGAAATTAACGCAAACTTTCTGATTGACACAGGTAGCGGCAGAAGTTTTCTAAAACCTGATTTAGCTTACCAAATTTCCCCAAACACTATCGGTTCAGAACTATTCTTTGTCAAAACGGCACACGCCACTTCAATGCATAACGAAGTAACGCATTTACCTATCTTCGAATCTTTTCATTTTCCCGGACATCACAAATTCTATCTTTTTGATTTTTCACCAAGATTCGATGGCCTTTTAGGAATCGACTTTCTTACTAGTATTGGTGCTAGTATCAATTTAAAAGATTTCTGTTTACAAACCGAAAACGTCACACTACCCTTATATTATCAAACAATGCCAACTGAACGTAATCAGCCGGATAAGTTCAAAAATATTGATTTAACAATACCACCGCGAACATCTCAAAGAGTGAAAGTTCCCGCCAACAAACGAAACGGTCAATACCTCTTAGAATATAAAAATTTCGGTAAAATGGAAATGCCAGCAGCATTAGTAGAAGTCAATAACTACCGTGCAAACACAGTAATAACGAACTCCTCTGAAAATCCCGTGAAAATCCAAATTTCTTCCCCATTAAATGTAGAGCCAATTGAAGAAACCGAAAATTACTTTTAGATCAACACCCCCGAACATCTTTCAATAACCTGACAGAAATTGACAATCTTCAAAAAGCAAATCTCAAAAATCTCCGTTTAAAACATTGTAACGAAGAGGAATACAAAGCTATTCGGAAACTATGTTTTGAATATAGGGATATTTTCTATTGTGAAAACACACCACTGACTTTCACAAATCAAGTCAAACATAAAATAAATTTAACGGATGAAACACCAATTTTCACGAAAAGTTATCGTTATCCATTCATACATCAAACAGAAGTAAATTCACAAATTTCCAAAATGTTCGAAAACGGCATAATTCAAGAATCCACTTCTCCATGGAGTAGTCCAATTTGGGTTGTACCAAAAAAATTAGACGCTTCAGGAAAGAAAAAATGGCGAATCGTGATTGATTATAGAAAACTAAATGACAAAACTATTAACGATAAATTTCCCTTGCCAAACATCAGCGACATACTTGATAAATTAGGTAAAGCACAATACTTTACTACCCTCGATCTAGCGAACGGTTTCCACCAAATAGAAATGGAACCTTCAGATATTCAAAAAACAGCTTTCTCTACTGATACAGGACATTACGAGTTCACTCGAATGCCTTTTGGTTTAAAAAATGCCCCATCTACATTTCAACGCGTAATGAACAATGTCTTAAGAGGAATTCAAAATGAATTTTGTTTAGTTTACTTAGACGACATAATAATTTTCTCTACCTCTTTACAAGAACATATCGAGAGACTAAAATCTGTTTTTGAAAGGTTAAGACAGTCAAATTTCAAAGTCCAACTTGACAAAAGTGAATTCTTACACCATGAAGTTGCTTACTTAGGTCACAAAATAACAAATAAAGGAGTTAGTCCTAATCCAGATAAAATTAATGCAGTAAAACACTTTCCAATACCCCAAACACAGAAAGAAATAAAATCATTTTTAGGTTTAGCTGGTTACTACCGCAAATTTATTAAAGACTTTGCAAAAATCACCAAACCGTTAACAATTTGTCTCAAGAAAGGAGCTAAAGTCACACATTCACCCGAATTTCTAAAATCAATCAATCTATGATACTTTAGCAAAAATAGAAGTTGCCATAACGTTCTCAAAAATCAATATTCTTCATAATTCAATAATTAGTCCAACCGAACTTCTAAGAGAAATCAACCAACTACATCCCCAAACTACACAATGACAAGTAACCAATTGATATCAACTCTCAACAAATAACAAATCTAGAAAACTTAATAAAAGTTAAAAGTTTCATAAAGGAATTTGAAGTAATTTTTATTTTAGAACTTCCATTAGTCGAGGCGGAAACATACCAATATTACAAATTGTTTCCTTCTCAAATTCCCAAAAACAATTCCTTTCTAGTCAACAAACCCTTCAAACCATACCTGGCCCTAAGTGAGAAAGAGTGCTCATTTGACAATGAAAAATGTCTAGAAATACAAAATAATGAATTTCTTTGCAAACGAACAGTCAGCCAGATGATAGAAAATCATCCACCTTGCAGTGTCCAACTGATCAAATTCTAATCAAATGTCACAACTTGGCACCCATTCGAAGTTAAACTTGAAGAAATCCAATCGACCAAAGTAGCCGATGGGAAATGGTTAATCACAGCACCTGAACAAGTGATTGGCAAATCAAACTGCCAAGGCCGTCAAGACGCCATTCATTAATATTTGAAAATTTTGAGTTAAAGCAACTACAATTTCAAGAAATCAACCTACCCAATCTGACCTGGACCTCTACCAGAGCCTGTCAAGCAGTATTCAATCCACCTACCCTTAAATTGAATACCATGAACCAGAAATCATCCAAGCTCAGTTAAAGAGCCAAGCAGTCCAACTCCAAGGGATGCAGACACCCCTATATGTTAACCGTACTAGCATATGGACCATACTATTATACATCGTCCTATTTGCATTTATCTGCTATATAATATATAAATTGATTTGTAAGAAACTTAAGAACAAGTCGAAAAAAAAAAGAAATTATCGAAACTTCAATTTCAAATGAAATTACATTACTTTGAGGATATAATTTCATCTAAGGCCGGAGGTGTTATGATATCTCATTTCACGTACTGTTATGATATCTTATTTCACGTACTCAGCGTAAGGAAGTATCTAATTACTCTTACTGAGGTGTATGTAACACCTCAGCACTTAAATAATATAAATTCGAACAAATATGTAATAAACAGTCAGTTGTATCTTGAAGCTGAATCCATATCAATCGAAAGTAAAATAAATTTGTTTTAAAAACTCCCTTTCCAAGGTAGCGATTCTAACTCCATGGAAGTATTAAATCACACCAATGTATTTGAAGTTAATGTTATATCGAAATAAGTAATTGTTATAGAACTATTTTAATGCTTGAACCTAGGGTTGCCAGACCTCCTATTTTTAATATGAGTCTCATATTTTGAAACTCTTTCTTATATCTCATATTAGCATGTGTAATATGAGACTTTTTCTCACATATTTTCATTATCGTACGAGGGACTTGTAGTATTTTGTATAATTGTATTTTGTTAAATATTTTTTATATTTAACATATTATTAACTCATTATTATTGGGCTTAAAATGTGTCTTCCTTTAGTTTTTTTAGTGCTAGTCTCAATTCGCAGTATGTGATTTTCATGTGTAACTAATATTATAATAGAACAAAAAGTTTGTGTATTAATATTTATTGATTTTTTAGTAGTTTAGCTTTTTTAAACCATGTAAAATATTCTCATATATTTTTTTCCAATCTCATACAGTCTATCCTATTTGTACGAATTATAAATCTGGTAACCCTACTTGAACCTGTTGATTCGACATACTTTCTCAAAGTGTTTTACTTCATTACTCAAAAATGAAAAAATAATTGATAGTAATGAAAATAGTGATTATACTATTTTTATGTATATTGCCGTGAAATCGTAGCTCATGTTACTACACATTATTAAGAATTATTTATTTATATTTCCAATAGAATTTGCAAGACAATATTTTGAAACTTTAGTTTATGGTCCAAAAGAAATAAGGAACATAAAACCAATTTAAACAAGTAATTTAAATTATTACTTCTCGATCTCTAGAACCTCTAGAAGTGGAAGATCAGTCTGTTGTGAGCTTCAGAAAAGAAACTATTCCAAGAACCCATTCGGTGTAAGATTGAAATAGATGGCCGTGATAGATAGTGAGCAGCAATTGCTATATCTTGGTATGGATATAGTCGCAAGAGCTAATAAAGTAGCAGGATGCCTTAATACAATTATAGGGCGAAATAAACATCTCAGACAAGAAACAAAATCAAGAATATAAAAGGCAACATTAAGACCCTATGAGCTACACATCCGAAGTACACAACCAGTGAGTCAACAATCAATGGGAGTGACATAACTAGTGCGTAAAAGGAAGAAAACAAGAATTTCACCAATAGGAAGACAGCATAGGACGCCCAAGGAAACGCTGAAGCGATCACATCGAAAAACGAGGCAATTAAACCGAAGAAGGAACAGACCTGAGGAGCCTATGACTAAAGAAGGAAGAAGATTAATGTTCAACTAATAATCAAAATGCCGCAAAGACTACTCAGTGAGATACACAGTTAAAATCGCCACCTTGATAAGGAAGTTTTTAAAACAAATTTATTTTACTTTCTATTGATATGGATTTTAGCTTCAAGATACAACTGCGCGTTTATTACAGATTTGTTCGAATATATATTCTTTAAGTGCTGAGGTGTTACATGCCATTAGGGAAACTACAGAACAATATGTATAACGTAAGAGTAATTAGATACTTCCTTACGCTGAGTACGTGAAATAGGATATCATAACTACACTCACCTTATTAGCATTAAAACAGAATAAAAATACATTGTGTATACTTTCCTGACTGTATTTCAATTTAATTGAAAAGAAATTATTGGGTTCCAGTCAATATTATTGTTTATTAGTCAAAACATTTTACAAATACGTTTCGGTGCCTTTCTCCACCATCATCAGTTTGTCTAAAATACACATTCACAGTCGTCATTAATTTAAAAGAAAAGCTCTGCTAAAATATACATACTAAAATACAAACATATTAAAAAGTATATTAAAAACATAGGATTACAGGTGATGAGTCAGGACAATCATGTTCGGGAAAAGACTAGAATCTATTGTTTAGAGATTTAAATTTTACTCACAAGTATGGCTGTTTCCACCTTCACATTTGACAAGCTATTGAAATCCTTACTTTGTTCAATATCGAGCGAGAGAATAAAGAAACTGTTTATATTTGGCTTTTTCTTTGCATTCTAAGCATATCAATTGCTCTACAATTCTTCAATATCAGGTGTTTATATTTGATGTAGTTGGTTTAATTAGTGTATGTATGTGTTCATTTAATTAGTGTATGATATACAGAGTAAGATTGTCTGTGTCTGATCTAAAATTCATTGCATTCTGATGTTTTTTAATTTGTATCATTTCATGGATTCTTCTCTTATTATAATTGTCTTCATTGATTAATATTTTTGTGCTATCAAAATCAAAACTATGTAACTTTTGTTGTGCATGTTGTGTAATGCTTTTCCATTTTCGTCAGCTTAAGCTATATTATATTATTTTCTTTAAATATTGTCCTGTTTGACCTATGTATGTGTTGTCACAGTTCAAACAGTCAATCTTGTATATTACATTAAGTATTTTTGCATTTGAACATATTTATTTCAATTAAGACTTTTTCATCTTTCAATTCCTCTTATTCTACGGCTCCTTAATGTTAACATCATTCATTATTAGCAATTATATCTAACATCAGTTGTACTATTCTACCTTAGCCTAGCTTAACCTAACTTAACCTAACTAACCTAATCTTACAACTTCTCTTGCTTCCTAACTAACTTAATGCTAGTCCATGGTCCTCGTTGTGGTGCTGGAACTGGTCATTGCGTGTGGTCCTCGTCTTCTTCTTAAACTGTGTCCGCAGGGAGCAGTCTGCGGTCACACTGGAACTTCTTTGTGCAAGAATCCCTGAATGTGGGATTCTTGCTTTGCCGGGCCCTGTTCAGGAACTTTGATGTTAAGCCCTGGATGTGGTCCAGCAGGTCTTCTGTCTTCAGGTCCCTTTGGAGGGTTGTGTTCCTCACAAAGTACGGGGCCTTGGCTGCTGTGCTCAGTATCCTGTTCTGGATCCTTGCCAGATTGAGTTTCTGGCTGGTGCTGGCCGTGGACCACGCTGGTGATCCATAGGTCAGTACAGGTCTGATTAACTGCTTGTAAGCTCGGACCTTTGTTCTTAGGAAGAGCTTACCTGTCAGCAGCGGGTAGTAGGCCTGGAGCAGGTATCTTGCCTTCGATATAGTGGCTGTCATCTGTTCGTGCCAGACCAGCCGCTTGTCATAGATAAGTCCAAGATAGGTTATCTTGGACTTCCATGGTAGCCGCTGTCCTTCAAGCTCCAGCTGGCCTGGCGGGTTCTGGAGTCGTCTCGTGGTGAAGTGTATAGTCTGCGTCTTCACCGGATTGAACTCCATTTTCCATTTCCTGCTCCATTTCTGGACCTGGCCGAGATGTCTTTGGAGTTTCTCCTTCATGTAGGGGCCGTTCCCTGTGGCAGTGAGTGCTACATCATCTGCGTAGATGTAGCACTCTGTTGTCTTGGTGGTGGGGAAGTCTGCCATGTAGATGTTGAATAGGGTGGGGCCCAGCACTGATCCTTGGGGTACTCCTGACATCACCGGTTTGCTGTCTGAGAGCTGACCATCTATTTTAACCTGGAAGCTGCGTCCAGATAGGTAGCTGCTGATGAGCTTGGTTTGGTGTCCCAGAAAGCCAGCTTTGATCATCTTGGCTAGCAGGGCCTGGTGCCAAACTTTGTCAAACGCCTTTGACATGTCTAGGAAAACAGCTCCTAGACCATCTCGGCGGTTTAACTTTTGCTGGATCCTTGTTGTGAGCCGGGTCGTGAGTGTGGTGGTGCCATGACCCGGCCTGAATCCATGTTGCTCATCTAGCAGCACCTTCTTGTCTTCTATTGTATCCTGGATGTGGTTCAGGATACATCTTTCCATTGATTTTAATGTACTTTTTAATATGTGTGTGATTTGTATTTTAGAATGTGAATTTTGATAAACATTTTTAATTTTTTTAAAATTAATGATGAATGTGAATTTTTTTTTTTTGACAAACTGATGATGTTGGAGAAAGACACCGAAACGTATTTGTGACATTTTAAATAATAAACAATAAAATTGACTGAAACCCAGGAATTTTTTTTGGATTAAATTGAAATACAGTCAGAAAAATATACACACAAGTAAATAAGCTTTGTCACTGAGAAATAATAAACTGTGTTTTTGAAGTTATAGCATATTATTGGACGGGGTAAATCCATTGGAATGTGGTGACGACGCCACCGTTACGTCTGGGCCCCAGCATGCGGTCTCCTGCTTTTTCTCTCGCACCCATACGGCGACCCAGCTGAGACCAACGACTAGTAATATAATATATATAAAATATATTATAAATAGACACCCCAAGCCATTCATACATTTTCCGATTTTCAGTCACAGGGCCGCACCAGCCGTTGCCCAGTGCGCCGTAAACAAACAAGTACTCGCTAAACACGCGGTTTCGAAAACTCGGCTGCGTCTCGATAGAGACACAGTCCCATTTAAAAATTTTTTATAGTGACCAAAAACCCGGCAAAACCTCCTTGCTCCTGCAAAAAGCCCACAAAAGGGCTTCAAACAAATCCACGTGTGACCGCACGTGGCGGACGCCAGAAAAATGGCTGACCCGCGAATTTCGTGCATCGAGCCAATTAAAGCTATGGACTCAAAAGTGCAAGGTGAATGTGGAAGTGAAACCAAAACTAGTGCTCAAAGACAGGAAAAGCCAGTGCCCCCGAGGCCCCAGGTAAGTACCTCTGAACTCAAAGCACGCATACCAAAAGACATTTTATTCACTACTAAGGCTTCACCAGATACTACCTGCGGTAGACAACATCTATCTAACGAAAATGAAAGGCTAAATAAATCAAATTCATCACTTCTTCGACAGCTAGAAATAGCAAATAAAAAAATAAACGAACTGATTAAATACGCTGAAATATTTTTAAATCAAAACCCCACCGCTGAAGCCCCCAACGCCCCTCAAATAGCCACTAAGCCCCAAATAAACAATTTCTCGCCCCTAAAACCTACAACTCAAGCTTGGAATCTGCCCAAAACCTCATATAAAACGCTGTCTAAACATCTAAAAGCGGAAGAGGCAATCAGCCCTGTGCTGTATCATCAATGCTATTTTTAACGTCCACAAGTTATGGCAACTTAACAGTTCAAGATAACATTTTCGATAACGTAGCAGCACAACCGAGGTGTGCTGTATCTCCGAGTTACCGTATGCGTTCCCGACCCAGTTATCAGACAAACGTTAAAAAGGAAAAAAATATTGGATGCATAAAGTGAGATGCCCATATACGGATAGTCTATAAGTTAGAGAGAGTCAGATTTGTATGAGGGTAACATCAAACCATCGAAGCTTCTAAAGCTTCACATATGCACGTTCAAAATGACTTTCAATTTCATTCGTTTTCAATGGAGCATCCACAGAAAAGGCAAAAAAACACTCATAAACAGTTGGAAAGTTTAATTTCTATAAAAGTTACATCTTTGGTAGAATTTTGAATGTTGACTAAAATAAGTAGAAAACTTACCTTTCAAGAGCATTTACCAATTCTACTAGTAAAGCTAACCTTATAAGACCACCAAATGACATATTTTTATTATAAATTGAAAACAGATTCTAGCTAAAACACAAAACTACACTGTTAATTAATTAAACACAATTGTTTTATTTATTCCTTCGAAGTTAACTTCGAGCGACACACGTTAAGTTCGAAAACGGCATGACATTTGATGATGTTATTCTGAAGCACTATTTCTAAATATAACGTTCGTCGATAGCGTGCGCCTGTTATAATATAACGGTTTGACTGATACAACACACGAGTTCCAGTCACATAACGTTTTTGACGGATAACATGCACGTTAAAGTTAACGTGAATGATACAGCACAGGGCTGAATATCTCTCCCAATAATTCCAACAATTACGGAAAACGTAAGCAATCCGTCCACACAAACTCAAACAAATCCTCACACCTAAACTTCAAAGCCCAAATCAGGCACGGTTCCAATAAACATCAGGAACCCAGCCGATTGTGTCAAAGTCCAAAAAATTCTCCATCAAAACAACATAAAAATACAACAACCGAAAAATCAACAATCGGGAATCTCCTTTGCTCCGAATTCAACTGACGAGCATAGGCAAATTACAACTCTCTTAAAAGAAAATAAAATAAAATATTATACTTTTACATTGCAAGAGGACAAAAAATTAGCGTTCATCATAAAAGGTCTGGACTCGCACATGGACATCCAAGGCATTGAGGAAGAAATCAAATATTTAGGATTTCATCCAACCCAAGCCCACTTTTACCGGCTTGGAAACTACAAAAAAGTTTCCAATATGGTAAAAGTACTCCTTCTCCACTCAGAAGCAAACTTCCAGGAAACCAAACACCTATTAAACTTGCCAGTCCTCATAGAACCTCAAAGAAATTCAAATACCTTTAATATAAAGCACATACCGCAGTGCAAAAATTGCCAAAAATTCGGCCACTCCCTTTCGAACTGCGGCGCAAAACCCATCTGCCACAGATGCGCGGAGCCACATTTTTACAAGGAATGCCAAAAATCCCGGGACACGCCAGCCAAATGTAGCAACTGCGGAGGACCCCACCCCGCAAGCTATTTCCAATGCCCTAAAAACCCAAATTTCAAACAGCAAGCTGAGACAAAGTGAAGACCAAATCTCTTCAACAACACAGTGCAACCGGGCACCACATTTGCCAATAAAGTGGCAATTACGGCCGCTTCTACCGCCCCACCAACCCCCCCAATCCCAGTAAACCAACTCAAAACTAAAAGCCCAACAACCCAAACCGCCATCCAAACCCCCACAGCCCAAACACCTCCTCAATCCAAAAACTCCGAACAAACTTCCTTAAGCTCCCAAATCCTGCAACTGTTGCTACTGTCCGACAAAGAGATCGAGGCCAAAATCGCCAAAATTGCGGCCCTGATCTCCCAAAACCCAATCCTCAAAATGCTATGCTGAAACGTAGCATTAATCCCTCAGGTGTTCATATCGTGTCATGGAATGTCTCATCTTTATACCCCAAAAATTATGAATTTGAGGCATACCTATACGAAAACGATGTAGACATCGCTCTCATCCAAGAAACCTTCCTTGTCCCACAAGCTCCCCTCCATTTTAACGACTATCTAACCTTCCAGACAGATGGAACCTCCCGAGGGGGAGGCACCTCAATTGTCATTAAAAAATCTATAGAACATAGTCAACTCCCTTTCAACTCCATTCCCCCCTTTCAACTCCATAATTGAATCTACGGCCATAAGCCTCCATATGAAAAACGCAAACATACAAATAATCTCCGCGTATAAATCCACCACTATGGAGGATTACAAAATTTTCTTCCCCTATGGACAATCCACCCTTACAGCAGGGGACCTAAACAGTAAAAACTCCTCATCGGGCTGTAAAAGGACAAACCCAGAGGGAAGAAAACTCTTAAAAATCGCGGAGCAATTAGACTTGCAAATACACGCTCCGGAAGAACCCACCCAGTTCCATCTACAAACGCCAGATATCCTGGATATAGCAGTTTCCAAAAATCTCGCTCTTGATTTGGCAATTGTAAACTCAGACTCCCTTAGTTCAGACCACAACCCAATCAGAATCCTACTAAACGAACACTACATACACAACCCTCTACAACCACTAACATACATGGATTGGGACGCCCTATCACACTAGCCTAACGAAATTACAATCCCAAATTCCCAAATAACAACCCCCACGAACTTAACTCTCTCACAAACTCCCTCACCGAAAAAATCACCAAGGCTATGAAAAAATCAACGGTGCTCAAACCAAACACAAACAAAAACCCTTTCGGCTTTCCAATCCACATCAAAAATCAAATAAAACTGCGAAATCGCCTTAAGCGATTAGCTAAACAAAATTCTAACCCTTATCATAACTCACAGGCAAATAAATTAACAAACCAAATCAAAAAACAAATAGCGGAAATCAAAAATAATAACTGGCAAACGTTTCTGGAAAACCTAGAGCCCGGTGAAATTTCGGTATGGAAAATGTCCCCCCATTCACGGCAACAACGGACTGGTCTACACCGACAAGGAAAAAGCGAAAGCTTTTGCCGCCTTGCTGGAAAACCAGTTCAGAGTTGACTACACACTAGGCGACGACATGGACTTTGAGAAACAAATTAAAAAACTAGGAGGATCCATAAAATCCAGGCCACTAACAGAACGTCGAAAATAACGTCACTAAAACCAAAAACAGCGCCAGGCATTGACAAAATCTCAAACAGGGTAATTAAAATGCCCCCTGAAACACTTCTGCTACTACTAATAACGATAATAAATAGTACTTTCGAACTTAGGAAGTTCCCGACCAGCTGGAAAACAGCGGCAGTGATCCTTATCCCAAAACCGGGCAAAAACAAAACTTTCCCCCAAAATTGGCGCCCAATAAGCCTTCTACCCACTTTCGCCAAAATAACAGAATAACCTTTTCAAGGAAAGACTACTAGAAAAACTCTCGGAAAACGCCAAAATCCCAAACGAGCAATTTGGCTTCATGAGAAATCATGATGACGAAATGCAAGTGGCCAGACTTGTGGAGGACGCAAAACTAGGTGTTCGGAAAAAAGCCTCCACGGGGGTTATTCTCCTAGATATAGAAAAGGCGTTCGACAAAGTCTGGCACAAAGGACTTACTTGGAAAATGGAGAAATACTGCAAACTGCCAACCTCCTATGTGCAGTTTGTGGCAAATTTCCTCAAGAACCGAAAATTCCGAGTACAATTAAATAACAAACTGTCCTCGCAAAGAAAGGCGGAAGCGGGAGTACCGCAAGGATCCCCCCTTTCCTCAATCCTCTATAATATATATACAGCCGACATCCCTAAAGATCCAGCCGCTAAAATCGCCCTTTACGCCGACAATACTTACCTCTACAACACCAACAAAAACCCTGCATACATACACGCAAAACTACAAAAACTGCTAAACGAACTGGCAAACTGGACTAGCACCTGGAAAATAAACATTAACACAGAGAAAACAAAAGCCCTAATGATCACAAACAAACAAACCATCAAACTGAACTCTTAGCCCTACCCAACAAAGACATAACCTGGTCAAAACAGTTAAAATACCTTGGAATTACACTCGACAAAAAACTGTCTTTCGCCGAAGAAAAGCCGCCCTCTTCCTTCTTCTCAAACGTACTAGCAAGCTATCCCTGAAGAACAAAATCCTACTCTACAAACAAATATTCAGACCCCAAATCCTCCATGGCGCTTCCGCCTTTATACAAGCAAGCAAGTCCAATATCTCCCAAAACCAAATCTTCCAGAACAAATTCCTTAGATCCATAGCAAAAGCCCCCTGGGACGTTCGAAACACGGCAATACATGAGGACCTGAAAATGGACACCATCAGGCAATTCCTCACAAAAAAGCACAGCAAATTCAAAACAAAAGTCCAAAACCACCCCAACCCAGTGGTAAAGTCCTCATTTGAAACAAATCATGGCGAATATCGAGGAAATCGGGCCCAAACCTCCATTAAGGCTCCCGTGGAATGGGATCTCCCAACTTAAAACCCCTAAGCTAATCATCCCACCTTCCCCCCTTTCCCCTCACCCAACCCTTGACCGCTTCAGCGTTGGTTTTTTTGTTTTTTTTCTCTTCTCTTTCTCTCATAAAAACTGCAGAGGTACAAGGGCTAGGGGGTGCAATTTGCACCAATCAAAATTAGAATTCAAATCAAGCCAATCATTCCATCAAGTCAACAAGGCACCCAGAAGGAGCCAAAGTTCGTAAGAACTCGCTGTAGAATAAAAATCCACACACACAAGTCATTCATAAATGCTTTAGCATCTATGGGCGAGGGTCTAGAGCGGCAAGGAAAACTGTTAAAACTGACCGCCGTTTCTTGTGGTTGAAGGGCATAGGTGGAACATAGAGAAAACTATGCAATTGGGTGATTACTTTGGAGACTATTTTGAAGTGATAACTTCTTATGGCAGTTCTCTCTCGCACGCACACCGCCGTCCGCAAACATTTTCGTACCATTAGGCCAGTAGTGTGAATATAATAGTGTGTAGTCTGTGGGTCGTTCATCTGTATATAATAGTATGTAGTCTGTGGGCCGGTGTCCTTTGGATGCATTTTCGTGCGAACTGCGTTCGTCAGAAATCGGACGAATGATTTCGTGTTTTTTCGCATATTTGGGTATCGTCCACGGGAAGAAATTTTTTACCGTATGAATAGGTCATGTGTTGTTATGTAGCAATTAAGCACATTTATACAGGGTAATGATATAATAATCAGCGTAATTATGCAACTGTTAATCATAATGGATGATTTTCTTTTGGAAAATGGTTATCTTGTGAAAAGACGATTACAGTTAAAAAGAAAAAACTATTGGGTTGTTGATACATTAGCAAAACGAAAAGAATTTGGAGAATTCCATCAGTTATGTGAAGATTTAAAAACTAATCAGAAAGGCTTATTAGTTTTTCAACATTCATTTCAGCTCGGTGTGTCACAAAAATATTCGTTATTTAGTCAGAAACACGCGAACAAATCCCAATTTTTTCGGATAGTTCGCACATTGCAATGGTTCTTCCGAATTCGTACAAATGACTTCAGATCTAGTGGACGAGTTCCAGTACGTTGTAATGCAATAGGATTATCCGCTCCTTTTCGCACGATTTCTGACGAACGCAGTTCAGACGAAAACGCATCCAAAGGACCACCGACCTTCAAAGGTTCCAGTTTACTAGGCCAAAACTACCACAAATTACTATTCATTCTAAGTGGAGATTTTAATGTTGATTTTTCTTCTGATAGAGCGCAAAATTTAATGTCTTTTCTTGAATCAAAGTTACAATTGAGAAGATAAATAATAAACGCACACCTCTTTTTTTACTTAGTTTCCAGCTAGTAAGTATTTTTTATTGGGCATTGCAATCAATCAATTGGCGAAAATGCCATTTCAGCCAAGCAATGCAAGAAATGCGGGGATAAAATATGCAAAAAGCCAGTAATATTCATCCATAGGAAATAGTAGTTTTCGATACAAGGGCGAAAAGTGTCGTTTTTCGAACGACGACGGCATTTGACGAGGCCATTTCTCAAATGTCCCGTTTTGACGCTTGTAATTTTTCAAAAGTGAAACAATAAGCGTCGAAAATGTTTTGATCACCACCAAAAGTTAGAGATACCGCAAATGTTGGTTCAACTTCCAACCTTGAAACAGCTGCTTTTACTGTATGGTGTTTGTATAATATATATATATATATATATATATATATGTATATATATATATATATATATATATATATATGTGTTTGTACACTTTACATGACATTTGCGCTATTTAAAAAGACCGTGTTTTGCGTGTGGCAGCATCGGAGTACGCAGAAAAATAGGCCATTAACAAGACTTTGAGACTGAACTTTAACAAAGTTATAATTTACAAATTGCAAGTAAACTTTAAATTAGGATCAATAGTTGTCGATAAACCTACGTAATTCATGAAAAAAGAAGCATGTCCGTTACTTTTTAATAAAAAATACTTTATAAAATATGACAGTGACACGTTTAATTTGTCACATTTACTTTTGTGCACACTGTGCGTAAAAGTCCGTGCGTAAAAGTAAAACAAATGAATACTAAAGAAAAGTGCTTCTTTATGGCCATCGCTTCTGATCGGAAAATGGCAGTTTTTGATTCACTCGAACAAAATAGTAGTTTTCGATACAAGGGCGAAAAGTGTCGTTTTTCGAACGACAACGGCATTTGACACCCGAGACGAAGTCGAGGGTGTCAATCCGTCAGGAGTTCGAAAAACGGATTTTCGCCCTCGTATCGAACAATATTTTTTGTTCGAATGAAATGCAACACGAATAATAAGTTATAATAAATAAGAACAGCCAAAAATAAAAGGTATCGGTTTCATATTTTAAATTTGATGTCAATTCCATTTCTCAAATATCACGTTTTGACGCTTGTAAATTTTCAAAAGCGTACTTTTGTAAGCATATACAAGTGAAACAATGAGTGCCGAAAATTCAACGTCCTGTACACCACCAGAAGTTAGAGATGCCGCAAATGTTGGTTCAACTTGAAATACTTACTGACTTTCAGATTCAACTTGAAACAAAGTTACAATTTACAAATTGCAAGTAAACTTTAAATTAGGATTAATAGTTGTCGATAAACATACGTAATTCATTACAAAATCAGCATGTACATTACTTTTTAATAAAAATACTTTAAAAATATGACAGTGACACGTTCAATTTGTCACATTTACTTTTGCGCACACTGTGCGTAAAAGTGAAACAAATGAATACGAATTAAAAGTGCTTCTTTATGGCCATCGCTTCTGATCGGAAAATGGCAGTTTTTGATTCACTCAAACAAAAAAGATGTTTGAGTACACATGCCTTGAGCAAGCACGCATAGCACAGGCACATGACGCAGGTGATAAGGCCATCACTGGCCTTTCATAACGGCGAAAAACGTGGTTTGTTAACTGTTAATGTTCATATTTTTATATCATTATCATATTATTAATGCACTAGGAGCCTTTGTAGATTTTTTGTATTAAGAAAAACATTGTCGATTGATTTTTTCGTAAAACTCTATTCATTCCTACTCGCAGCATCAATCAAACTTGACACTCAAATGTGTTTAAAAATGACGGTATCAACACTTCAACAGCAATTCAAGTGATTATGAAGTGCAAACTAACTGACCTTACTTCGAATAATGCTTATTTAAGGCTGAAACGATAAGAGAGATACAAATCGACCGTTTTTTTCTGTACAATAACAGGGGAAGTCTAAATACGGAATTTTATGATGGAAACCACTTGCCCTACTTTCGATAATGCAGGATTACAAATCAGTGAACATGCAATAAATTACCCCACAGACGACCAAATGAACGAAGAAATATTTGAGACTAAAAGGAATGATACAGTAATAAGCCGAACACTTCCGTTAACCGAAAATGCAACGAATTCCCATCCCTTAATGTATTCACCTAGTTCTAATATGTCGCCTGATTTTCCCGATGTTATTCCCGAACAGGCCAAGAACAAGTACAAAGAAGCCAAGTTTCACCCCGAGGTCCAAACTGCAGCTCTCGATAACAGTACTGATTCCTGCGATTCATTTGAAAGGCAATTAAATTTGTCACTATCAGAATATGATGAAAAGTTACCTGGTAAGTGGTTTGCAACTACAGATGTGTGAAAATTAATGAATCAGCTAAAGTAAGCTTTCTAGCGAAACACCTCTGAAGATCCACTTGTGTTTGGAAAACGTCAGGAAGAAATTACTTTTCAAATTGATGAGTTTTTAGGCTGTAGTGCTGACGCGCAAAAACAACACTTTCGCTCGAAAACTTACACAGAAATCAGTCCAGTGTTTTTCCAATTTATAGACATATTTTCCTAGTACCTAAAAGTAATCAATTCAATGTCTAAGTTATTTGTTTTCAGATTTTCCAAAAAGCCCTTCGGCTTTAAAAAAGCTACTCAAGTATGAGTTACCTGTGGAAGCCTCTTATGAACCTACCAGTGATAATGAAAATGAAAAATCTATTTATGAAGCCCACTTAAGCTCTAATTTGCAGAACGTCTCTCTTACAATGACTGAAAAAGAAGGTAAGCATTTTACGGGGCAAGCACATGATCAATATGAATGGCGATAATATTTGGCTCAGAAGAACACAATCTGACCCAACTTTTATTAAGAAAAAAATGCTCTTCTGCTATTTATGGACAAAGTTACATAAGAACAAATTTATAGCGAGTTTCAGTAAAATCCATCGTATGATTCTCCCGATATTTCAAAAACCATAATGTTTTTGAACAACTTTGACTACAATGGTGCAGGAACGAAACCGTTTTTCTTAATAAAAATTAGGTCAGATTGTCTTCTTTTGAACCAAAGAATGTCGCAGTACCCATTTGATCGTGTGCTTACGAGACACCCTGTAGTTATACAGTGTGTCGCACTTAAGATGGAAACACCCCTGTGTTTTATTCATTTTTGGAAGCAGGTTTTTCAGTCATAGAACGTCATGAGCTTAATTGGTCAGGGTACCCATTTCTAACTTCAGATGAAAACCCAGCCTACTACGACTTTGCGAATAGGGGCAATTCGCTATATTTTGCGATGCGTTGGAGATATCGGAAAAAATTACTAGAAAAAGTTGTTCAGAATGTTATTTTTCTGAATGTTGTATTCAGAATGTGGTAACAGCTCTTACTGATAGAGCGATAAAATTCCATTCCAATTAAATTCCAAAATTAAAATTCCAAATTAAAATTCCGTTAAAATAACGGAAAATACCGAGTTTCAAGTAGAAAATAAAATTTTAGCGTTTTCTTTTTAATTTTCACGCGAAGTCCGAAGTTTTCACTAAAGCAACGAAAAATGCAACAATACATGAATTATTCAACAAAATAAAAAAGAAACAGAAAAATTCAATCGAAAAACCAGTATTATCGTACGTGGTCTGCTTCAACTAGTCCATCTTCAAGCCTGATGCACTTTTCAATGCTTTTGCGATTGCTATTGACAACTCTCATAAGTTCAGCTACATTTATTTCGCGGCAGGCTTGTCTTTTCTCTCACATAGTTCTTCTCGAGTTTGAGGCCTTACTTTGTAAACCTTTTTCTTGGTAGTACCCTAGAAATAGAAATCTATTGCCGTAAGGTCAGGAGAGCGAGGGGGCCACTGATCAAAAGGGCTGTTTCTGCCAATCCATCTTAATGGAAAGTACCGGTTAAGCCAATCCCGGACGAACCGGGAGTTATGAATAGATGCACAGTCTAGTTGGGAAAGCATTTGTTGTCGCACGTTGATAGGCAGATCCTCGATAATATCCCATAATTCATTATTAAAAAAATTAAGCGATCGCTCAGCATTTAAGGTAGTGTAGAAAAAAAATGGACCAATTATTCTGCAACCTAAACTTCCACACCACACATTAACTTTTTGTGAATATTAGCTTTTGCAGTTAATAACCTAATGAGGATTGTCTGTAGACCAGTATCTGCAGTTTTGAGAAGGTACTATACCATTGGTAGTGAACGTAGCCTCTTCAGTAAACATAATTTTGCTTAAAAAAGTTCTATCATTTAAAAAATTTCCCTGGGCCCAAAAGCAATATTCTAAGCGTTTCAAGTCATCACCTTCTCTCAACGTGTGCAGAAATTTTGGTTTGAAAGGCTTTATTTTATGACGAACCAGGAATCTTCTAATTTTGTCTTTACTTACATTTAATTCAACAGCCCTCAGACGTAAACTCATTTGAGGATTGGCACGAACTGAAGCTATGATGGAATCATCATTATGTGTTCGATTCCGAAGTTGAGCGTGAAGCGGACTGTTCAACACACTTCCAGTTTGAGTGAAACGAAAATTGACCCCTGCTGCAGTGTTATGTCTAATATGAATTCTCTGTGGATGTCTCATATTGAATTCTTCCGCAACTTGTCTGCTATTTCGAACTCCATCACCAAATAATCTAATTATTTCTATTTTCTCCCTTAAACTGAGATGTTTAATAGGCATTTTGTCATCGCACTGACGCATTTAATGCCAAATTGACAATTAATTGAGGCGGCTAATTTGTTTCCATGGCTCTCTAGCGAATACTGATACAAAATTTCGGTGAAATAACATTCAGAACAACTTTTTCCGATATCTCTAACGCACTGCAAAGTATAGCGAATTGCCCCTATTCGCAAAGTCATAGTAGGCTGGTTTTTTATCTGAAGGTAGAAATGGATACCCTAAACAATTAAGCTCATAACATTCTACCTCTGTTCCGAAACTGAAAATCCTGCTTCTAAAAATAAATAAAATACAGGGGTGTTTCCATCTTAAATGTTATTGTCTTTAATTTTTGGGTTCCAAATATACTTTTTCTATTCTAAACTGTCATTATTTAATGGACAATTTTCGAAGAAAAACCTTGAGAAATTGCATAGGAAAATGGTTGGTAAATACTCATTCATTCGATTTTAGAACGGGAGGAAATTTTTGGCGAAGGGTTGCTCCTTGACTCTTGAAAAAACCACTAAGCCGAGCCTACATTACAAAAAAACCTTGCATAACTTGTGTTGTATGTATGAATCAAATGTTATTGTTTTTAATTTTTGGTGCCCAATTTTACTTTTTCTACTCTATTGTTATTATTTAACGGACAATTTTTGAAGAAAAAACCTTGAGAAGTTGCATAGGAAAATGGTTGGCAATTATTCAATTCGATTTTAAAACGGGGGAAATTTTTGGGGAAGAGTTTTTCCTTGATATTTCAAAAAACCATGCAACGTTGCATAATTTGTGCTGGGGCAAATTATTAGATTTTATTAATTTCTTAAAAATATGTTTCGCAGTCGATACACGATGTTAAAAATGTTCTATATACATACGACGGAAATAAGTCTTTGGCTTCTAAATATTCGTATAAATATTTGCTGCAAATGCTTTGTTGTATATTTTTTTAGATCAACGCCTTTTTTCTTTATAATTGTTACCGTTTTTTTGGAAAATCAGTTCAGTTCGCTTTACACCGGGCATGATATTGTTGTGCCGCGTGGCGAATCAAGCGATTTTATTTTTATTGTTTTGTCCACCATAAACATCCCTCGCATTCACCCTTAAACGAATTGTGCGCGGGGCGACAAGTGCGTCTGGGGTCAAGGGTGGTGCGGAGGGGCATGAATGTGCTGCCTTTCGGCGACCTACCTACCTTTCGCCTTTAGGCCCATTGATCTCCATCCGTTAGGACACTACCGTCTCAAAAAACCACTATCACGGAAGCCCATCTCCGTTCCTTGGACCATCCACCCAACCAATTAGCAGGGAGGATGGGGAGCACCAGTCAGCCCTGAGTTTTCCCATCCACGATCTTTCTACCTTCTGGCTTTTACATCTCCGTCAATTCCTATCAATATGGGGCGGTGTGGCAGGCAATCCTTGCTCTCACATCAACCCAAAATCCAAATCACTTGACTTTCCAAACAGCCATTTAAAAACGCCTTTCCATTTAATACCCTCGACACCGTTTCCAATCAGACCCTTAAATTCGATCCCGTAATGCAATACCCTGACAATCCATACGGAGATGGGCGGTACTTGCCCATCCCACTCAATCCCAAACAATTCCGTTCTTCTCCACTCCAACCGTTTTTACGGATGTGGGCGACAGCCTTCCTGGCTCAAACCACTACCGCAATTCCGTCGGACTTGTCAGCCGCTTAGCCGACCATACTGCTCCCAAGTCTTACGCACAGTCTCCCAGGGAATACCACGAGGAGGTGGACTGACTTATTCCGCAAATGCGGAGGGGCATGAATGTTTTGCCTCGCGGCGACCTGTCTAGCTTTCGCCTTTAGGTCAATTTATCTCCAAGCCGTTAGGACACTACTGTCTCAAAAAACCACTATCACGGAAGCCCATCTCCGTTCTTTGGACCATCCACCCAACCAATTAGCGGGGAGGATGGGGAGCAGCAGTCAGCCCTGAGTTTTCCCGTCCACGATCTTTCTACCTTCTGGCTTTTACATCTCTGACAATTCCTATCAATATGGGGGGGCGGCGGCAGGCGTGCTCGATGTCAGACAAGTCCTTGCTCTCACATCATCCCAAAATCCAAATCACTTGACTCTCAAACAGTCCATTTACGTTACTCCCCTTACTGCTCACCTTTCCATCTTGTCCCTCTATACCATTTCCAATCGTTCCCTTAATTCTCTATCCCAACATGCAAAATCCCTTACTGACCGTCGGAGATGAGCGGTACCTTACTCATCCCCTCTCGTCCCAAACTACTCCAACTCTCTCTCCCAACCGTTTCTGCGGATGTGGCCGACAGCCTTCCTGGCTCATTCCACTACCGCAATCCCGTCGGACTTGTCAGCCGCTTAGCCGACCATGCTGCTCGTGAGTCTTATGCACAGTCTCCCAGGGAATACCACTAGGAGGTGAACTGACTTATAGCTATTTCATCGGGTATCAAGGTGCAAGTTCCTTGATTTTAATTAGAAACCAAGGTAATTTGAACTCTCACAAAATGTTTCGCGATCTGGCCCAGACGCGCGCATTAGCCATCACAGCCACAGTGTAATGTAAAATGCGATCCCCACTACTTACCTCTCCTCCGCCGCATAAACGTGCATATGGTTCGACCGTCGCCCGCTAGTTTCGTCATGATCGAATCCGGTACGATTTTTTTAAATTGCATCGGCGATCTCTCAACTAATCTCTGGTATTACCCATAATAAGTATCTGGCATCCCGTCACGTGGCAAACCACCACGTACTTACTGTGTAGTGCGTTGGACTGTGGTTTTTTTTTTTGCTCATTCACCAATTGTCCAATATGCAGGGACAGGGTCGCGATTCCCATTCCGGCAGAGAAACTCCGGAAATACCCTCCGCTCGCAACTCAAGCGAATGGAGGGGGGATCTGCGCCACAATACACGGTGACGAGACTCCCTACTACAAATTTACTACTAAAATGCAAAATTAATATTTGCGAATGTTTTATTTAGAAACTTTTTTTAAAGTTGATACTGTTAACGAGGAAAAGAACGGTTTTATGTAGAATGGAAGAGATGATCAAAGAATTGATGGAGTATTTTAAAATATATCGCTGTCGCACCTAGAAAAATGTTAGTGGGACAACTACTCACTTAAAAAAATCGCCCTACAGATTTTCAGAACCATTTTCCCAATTATAGATCTTACATTTCAAAAAGCAGCTAAATGTTAAAACTAATAGTTATAAAACAAAAACTTGAATGGGTACGAATTATCACACAAAATGTGCTAATAGTACAAATAATCGTGTCTTCGGCGCCTCCCTAGCCCAAAATCCCCCGGGCCAGATGGCATTTCTTAACTACGTATACAAATAGTCAACGCAGTCCTCAAATTTCAGCATTTCCCACAGGACTGGAAGAACGCTGTAATCACTCCTATCTTAAAGTCGGGTAAAAACCCAACTGATCCCGCCTCTTATAGGTGAACGCCTGAACGCCCTCGACAAATTAACCGAGAAGGTTATCCTATCGAGCCTACAGGCAGCAGCCGAGCTTCAAAGTTTAATACGGATGAGCAGTTTGGCTTTCGAACAAGACATAACACATCGCTGCAGACTGCTAGGATCGTAACGGATGCCTATGCAGCACTTAATAAGCTTCAAAGTACGGTAATGCTACTTCTCGATATAGAAAGAGTCTTTGACACCGTTTGGCACACAGGCCTGCTATACAAGTTGTTTGCCGTGCATTCACTGCCACTCTACCTAGTTTCCCTTATAGCGTCTTACCTAAAAAACCGTACCATCCAGCTGAAAGTGGAGAATTCCACTTCTGCCAAAAGACGCATCGCGGCAGGAGTACCACAAGGTACACATCAGACATTCCAAAACTTCTCACTACAAAAATAGCACAATACGCTGATGATACAGCTATTTACACATCGTCTTTTTATGCTCAGGCTGCGGAATCTCGCATTGCACATCACCTGAGTTTATGGACGCCGTATTTCGATAAATGGAAACTTGTGAATCCCAGGAAGACTGAACTTATCATCTTTTCGCGCAAATTCATTAACAATAAAATCCAATCGCCACTCTTGGTCCAAAATACTCCAATCAAGCCAGTGAAAGAGGTGAAATACCTGGGATTCAAACTAGACGCCCGACTTCGTTTCAACAAGCATGTTGACTATGCTGTACAAAAGACTCATGCCCGAAGAAAGTTATACTCTCTTCTGGCGCCAAATTCATTTCTATCACCTCAAAACAAACTTCTGCTCTATACGTCCACCATAAGGCACATCTATCTGGCCTATCTGGCACAGTGATTCCACGAGTCGGCGTGTTAAAAGGATCCAAAATAGGTTCCTGAGAGGCGTCTTATCGGCTGACAGATACACCAGACTGGCACAGATTTTTGGCTTCCCGGCAGGAAGACCTTTTTTCCGTAATGAATGCCCCTCCAATAAAACCAAACCGCCACTTTAAGATCATCGCCTAACGTTGTCATGCTAACGACTATTTCCGCGAATATCCATGTTAGGGCTGCACACAGGTAATAGTTCAACGAGCGGCCATGGGCAAACGAGCACCAAGGCCGAACACGGGGGGAGCTTTCGGGCTTTTTCTGTTAGTGTATTGTTCCATTTACCCATGCTTGTCAAAAATTGCGAATGTTTAAATAAATTTTATCTATCTATCTATGTGCTAATAAATCATTCGAATTTTTGCAAGTAATATTTAGAAATACTCTCTCTTTTCTTCATTGTTATCTTATTGTCTTCAGGCAACTTAAACTTTCTGGCCCATAACAAACGCAGCAATAAATTGAGACATATCAAGTTTGTGCATAGGGAAAATCAGAAAAGCGATGTCTCTTCTATGGATAGTGACTCAGATGAGAGTCTCAAATCGGATATCTTTGAAGATGACGTTGAAAAGTTTACAGCTGATCTGGATGAAGGTATACATTCACTAATGCTGGCAGGTTTTCCGATTTTCTGAGCTATTTGGTGTTTTAGATAATAACACATCTGAACCGATAGAGCCGTTAAGTGCAGAGGAGGAAAGACGGCATGCTCGCAACTGGCAGCGTATGATTCTTCCTGGTGGCGAACACAGAACGATTGATATGCGCGTTATTGAGCCCTACAAAAGGGTTCTATCGCATGGCGGTTATCTTAGAGCGGGAGGACACACGGCGATTGTGGTATTTGCGGCATGTTACTTACCTGACAAGTCACGCGTCGATTATGATTATGTTATGGATAATCTGTTCCTGTAAGGTTTTTAGCGTATTTATTATCAAAATGTATGTTTTTTTGCGACTAAACCCTTCAGATATGTGTTGTGGACGTTAGAACGGCTGGTCACCGATGATTACGTAATGATTTATCTTCATGGAGCAGCCACTAAGTTGCCCTCGTTTTCTTGGCTGAAGAGATGCTATGAAATGGTCGGTAGAAAATTGAAGAAAAACTTGAGCCATCTTTACATCGTGCATCCAACGCTTTGGATCAAAACCATGCTGTATATGTCAAAGCCCTTTATAAGGTTTGTTTGTACAGTGGTTAGTGGCTTTCTCCTTAATCATTCTACTTACATTTTTTTGCAGTTCCAAGTTTTATCGGAAAATTTCTTTCGTCGGAAGCCTCCGAGATCTGCTCACTAGGATTCCTTTGGAAGCAGCCGCAATTCCCGATAAAGTCAAAGCTTTCGATAGTTTGCACGGGGCACAGTAATGTTGGATTCGATTATGAAGTTTATTTTCTGGAATGTTTCTACACATTTTTTAGACTAAACAAGAGGATGAGGGATACTTAACTAGTCTAGTAGATCTGTCTACGTCAAGCTTTAAAGTGAGCATTCCAATTTTGTATGGTTTAGGTGCTTAAAGCTATTTTAATTGTTCCTAGTTTTTTTATACCGATAGTCAGAATTCAGCAGGAATTCGTTAAAATCTGTAAAAAATCTACTTAGCTTTTAACCAACTAAATAATGCAATAATATTACTGACCATCTATTCCTTGATGGTGCCAGAGCCAGATTTTTGCCCAAAAATTTGCCAATTTATTTCAGATGATTCTATGACATTAATACACGCGAGTTATGTATTATGTTAATTGTTCAATTCCATATTTCCAATTCCCTTGGGAGCAGGGCTTTGATATTGACTTGCTGATTAATTTGATCGGTACATAAAATATAGTATTGGTCAAATTTGTTAATATTTCCAAGCTTACATTCAACAAGCAAACCTAAGCTTATTGTTAGTTAATTGTTTTTGATGCGTTTTTCTGCATAGTAACGTGCAATATACAAAAAGTAGAAAATATACAACGAATGAGTTTCTAGGAACATTATTTGGAGCTGAAAATTTTGTATTAGATATTTATTTGTATCTTGTAGTTTTCATTTAATTTAATAATTGTCTGTGGTATTTTTACATTCCTCAAATATTTTTGATGGGCACGGCTGGGATTTGAATTTGTCGGTCCGTTCGCTCGGCCACCATGCCGGCAATATTAAAGTTATTATTTCGTATTGTGCGTATTTTAATAAACCATCAAGTGACATTTGTTTCCCAAAATCGAAAGTAAGTCCAGTAAATTAAAGGCAAGATTTACTCAATTTATTTCAACACATTTTTAAAATTAAATTCTTATTCTAAACGCCAAGCTTTTAAACCGAAATTCAGAACGTCTCATTGCTTTGTATGTTACTGATACATCTTTATAAAATAAATTTTCATAAACCTGTTCATTGCTATTAGATAAGAAATAGTAAATTGATTCTTGTTATGGAGCCTTGCAAGTTTAGAGATAATTATTTGTTAAATTGTAAATGAAAGGCACACAGTAAATCACTTTGCAAATATCTTAGGTAAAATCAAAGATTGATCAAAGAAATTAGAACCGGAAAAGAATCTACTTATTAGTAAGAAATGGCAAGAACTTTTAGACATGAAATTGTATGCAATATGCACATGAATGCAATTTTGAAAGAGAAAAGTGACAACGTTTAATAACATCAAACATCATTTGATACAAATTTTCCATGAGCTGTATATAAAGTAATAAAAATAATATTTCAAAATATTTAAAACTATCTAAATAACTTGATATTAAGTACTATACAGCAGTACAAATACTGATATAAATATTGGGAGTAAAACCATGCAGCTGGCAGTGAAATTATCACTAACATGTTTTCGACGTTCCTTTTGCGACATCAATGCTACAAGATTTTTTAAATCTAAGATATTCCTTGAGTAACTCCTAGAAAATAGATAAAGAAAATTTAAATAGATTGTGTGAATTCAAAACGTTTCTTACGTTTGGTAGTGGGTGCCTAATATGCGTTTTAGAAAATTTCTTGATAATGTCCCCAAACTGGTTGTAGAGATCCAGAAGCTGGCTAAGAGAAAATCCTTCTGTGCCTTTAACGATTTGATCTAGCAGCTTTTCTAAGTCGGTTTCGGAGCATTCGATTTGTTTGGACTTTCCGGTTCCTGAAAACACAATTGCCGCTTTAAATTTATCTTCCAGGCAAAACTTCGTTACATGTTGATTATACTTGGGCCTTCATGTGTACTCACCGCTTTCATGCAAGGCCTGATCGATTTCATCAAAATATAAAGGAATATCCAGTAATTCTGAGGGGCTAAGCAAATCGTTGGAGATCTTATCTGCTGACCTGAAAACGAATGTTTTGCCAAATTAACTGAAAAACTGCAATAAAAGCAAACGTTTTTAATCCGACTATTTACTAACCGTGTTATATGTGATGATGAAACTTCTTTGTGATTATCACAGTTATTGCTTAAGGTAGTATTAATATCGACAGATTTGCAAGAATCATTTCCAACGGGGGTTGGTATCTCTATGGTGCTACTATCCGGATCGTTTTTGGATTCATCACTAGATATCTTCTCTTTCTAAAGCCAGATCAATGTATTAAACTTGTTCGGTGAAACTCTAGTATTGGAGTAATGAAATGGTTAAAATGCATCAAGTATTATTATGTTTAGACATGAAAAGTCGAGTTCGAAAGTGGACTAAAACTTTATATTTCTCAAGGCTGGATGGACCCGATTAAAGGGTCGAAACGTCGGCCCTTTTTGGAAAATAAAACTAGTTTTAATTCATTCCCAAACCCACTCAGACTTATTAAGTTTTTGGGGCGCTGCCAGATATGTTTAGACATAAAAATAATGTAAAAAAGACTGAACAAGAACAGTTAGTAACACATACAACAGTAAATAAGTGAAATTACTTGATCTAAATAGGGTTCTTCTAAAATATTAATACACAATTAAATTCATTTATTAAGCTACTTACAGATTTGTTAGTCGATATGTCCAGTTTTTGTCTCTTCGGTTTCCTTTTTAAGTATCCATTCTGCCAGTTATATCTAATCTTGCGTTTCTTTATGCGAGATATTGTATTTCGTGACCTATCTGGAGTATCTTGCGAATCAACATCGCCTTTTCCTTCTATATCTAGATTAAGTTGTTGGACATCTAATAGCATTTCGGGAAATTAAAATTTTATTAAATGCTAGGTTCGAAGTAACTGTACTTACTTGGTGTAATCATGTATGAGGGTAAATATTTCGCAGTGCAAGCCTTCCTTTGCTTCCGTTGCTTTTTAATACCTTGACATTTATCCTCAAAATCGCTGTCCATTTCAGTCTTAATCAACGTATAGGCATAATCGCGCAACGAGCAAGCTCGATGTCTGATTTGCTTATCCGCAGAGCTCCTGGAACATTTACTTAAATTCAATTAATGATCAGTAATAAAACAATCTGTATACATACTTAGCCGGGTTGTATTCTAGAGCATTCTCACAAATTAAATCGATATCCTGCAAAAAGTCTTTGGCACATTCATAGAGATGAAAATCAACTTTGGTCATCATCGTTTCCAAATCCATCGGTTGCTTTATAATTTCTGTATAATCAGGTACTTCTTCGGTGTCGACGGGTTTGGTAAACATAAAAAATCTAAAAAAAAAAAACCATTTCAATCGCGACCAAACCTAAACAACGGTACTGTGATACGTACAATTTATTATTGGCGAGCTTTTTGCACATATCTCGCAAAAATATTCTCAATTCCCTTAATGTGTGCTCTTCAGTCTCATAAAGTTTTTGAGCTTGCTCCTCAGTTAGCGGTATAGGCGGCGGAGTATCTTCTCGAGGTAGCGACGGAGGAGTTACTGGACGGTCTCTGGCCTCTCTTATAGGTCTCAAACAGATATCGATTATATTTCTGAAAAACTGACGACGAGCTTCAGCCTTCGGGGCAGACACTTCTTGAATTTCCTTCCGGTAATGTGAAAATAGCTCTCGAATCTGAAAACCGCGTTTAGGGTTGTTATGCTGTTACAAGTACATAATATGGAAACCAAACAGCAGCCTACTTGTACTCTCTTCTAAATCATAAAAAAGCTTTCACTCAAAAATAAATTTCTACTTTACAAGCAGGTCATCAGATCTAAAATTTGTTATGGCGATCCAATTATCAGTCAAACATCCAAAACAAACAAAAAAGTAACGAATATTCAAATCTCACACCACTAGTACATACCTCTTTGGGAAGTTGGTTGTAGGACACGTCTGCTGCAGCCAAAATCAAGATAGGAACATTCGGGTCGATTTCTTTCAATTGGGACAAGTAGATTGCTTTAACAGTATCAGAGGCCAGTTTCCACCAGCGATCTATATTTGGAATATATATTATGCTTGGAACATTCTTTCTTGCTTCATTGAATATCTGCAATATCAATTATAGAATGGACTTTATTTCTGTTGTGCCACACTTTGATATTGTCGGAGACATAAAAATGACTTAAAAACTCACCTGAATACAAGCTTCTTCAGGCAATCTGCCTGGCTCGCGATACAGCGTGGCCAAGTCCAACAAATAGGAGTGAATATGCTCCATCCTAAACAGCAAAGCTGGGCCGATGTGATTCGATTGACCGTGCTGAGGACCATCTCCAGCAAGCAGTAATTGCGCCGGTCTCAAGCTTGCCGAAAGTTTCACTCTAATTATACAATAAATCAACTCATAAAAAAACTAATGCCTCAAGCGCATCAAACCAGTTTATCTACTCAAGTAACTAGGCCCTAAGACGTTATTATGTTGAAAAATCCCATTTGATGGGAAAATATTTACCGTAAAATTAAACACTTTAAACCTTAGCACTTACTTTGCTAATGAAGAGTTCAAGCCGTGTGGGAAAGTTTGCTCTAAAGTATCTAATGCGTTTTTAATTACTTGTCCGAGCAATGGTTCCAAAATATTAAGTAATTTTTTCCCCAAACCTGAGGCTACTCTATGTGAGGCCGGAACCAACATCGACTTTGCCCTCAAAAAATCCACCTTGTTCACCTGAATTCAAAAAACTTGTTTGTTGCCATTTCCATTCTTCCAGCGAATCACGGTTTTCCTCTTACTTTAACGCTTTCAGGTTGCAGTAACAATCTGTGGTCAGAATTGTAGACTTGTGGATATGTTCGTCTGAAACTCTGAATAACGGCTTCGGAACAGAGCGCTCTTAAGTCCGATCCACAGTAACCAACAGTGTTTTCTGCCAAAATCCCTAACAGCTCCTCACTGGGCGGTTGCGACCACTTAGCAACATGAACTTTCAAAATATCTTCTCTTTCCTGAAACCCAATACTGTATAGCTACTATATTAGCGTTTCAAACAAGCAAACATACTATTTTCGATGGTAAAGGAAAAAACAACTCGCGATCGAATCTGCCGGGTCTTCTCAAAGCCGGATCGATGGCATCTATTCGATTTGTAGCCCCAATAACAATCACTTCGCCCCTATCGCTTAAGCCATCCATCAGGGCTAAAAGTGTGGAAACAATACTCGCGTGCACTTGGTCTTGTCTTGAAGACCTTACTGGAGCCAAGCCGTCTAGCTCGTCGAAGAATATAATGGAAGGCTTCATTTCGGCTGCCTGCAACAATTTACATAGAACAATAATTAATAAAAAATTTGGGCCTATGAAATTTAAATATACCTGCTCGAAAAGTGTCCGTAATTGTTTCTCAGATTCCCCAAGCCATTTGCTCAACAACTCACCACCCTTCATCATAAAGAACGACACTTTGCGGTTTCCAAAGCTGCTTTCATTTGCCAGCGCTCTGGCAATCAAAGTTTTGCCGGTACCTGGTGGACCATGGAATAGTACGCCCCTGGGAGGTTGAACCTATCAAGATGTTCATAAAAATATAGTAGCGACAAATTTTGCAGAAATCCATAAAAGGATCAAAATTTGTTTTCAACTGACCTGAAATTGTTTGAACACTTCTGGATACATCATTGGAAGCAAAATCATTTCCTTCAAGCACTGGATGTGGCTCTGCAAGCCTCCGATGCTGCTAAATCGCACAGATTGGTCCAGCATCTCCGGTTTAATCGGTTCAATGTTCCTACGACCACCACCTCCTGTTTTCAGCATTTCTTTCTTCGTATGTTGGCTTTTTGGAGTTTTTCTATTCGAAATAATTTACTATAAGTTTGAAGAATTTACGCCAGAACCCCCACCTGAACCGTTCTTCCGAACTCGACGAAGAATCAGAGCTTGATGAACTTTTCCTGCGGCGTCTGGTGAAAATTCTTCTGCTTCTCCTTTCACGTAACACATAAGTTTGCACTAGAAATGAACATGTTTCCAGCACAATCTTTTATCAAAATCATATTTTCAAAAAGATAAACTTTTCAACTGACGAAAAAAGATATTTATATGCTTCATAAAGCCAGGGAGAACAATATATATATAAGGTTTCACTCAAAAGTCACTTACTTGTTTTGGGCGCATCTTTTAGTGGTCTATTTCTCAATGAGTATTTCCGCCCGCCTTCGTCTTCCTCAGTCTCTAAGCTCTCCGATTCCGTCTCTTTATCTCTCTCATGATCTATGTTTTGCCGAATACGAAGTCTGCTTTGTCTAGTGTTTCTCCTAGCCGTAGCCCTTTCTTTTGTCGCCTGTTCTTCGCTACCGGATCTTTGTTGTGCAATATTCTCTTCCAAACCAAGTTCCTTAACTGAAAATGAGTATAAAGACATAGTTCTATATATAATTTTATCCCTTGGTGTCTACTGTCTACCTTCTTCCTGTTTGATATCATCGACTTCCAAGTTTTTGCTCGACTTGCTGTCTTCATCTGTAATTCGCTCAGTTTTAGAGCTTCTGGTTTTTAAGGGTTTTTCGTCTTCCTTATTTTCCTTGTTGTTTGAGTCGCTGTTAGTAAGTTCAGTATGGACCATTCTCACCACATGTCTTCCAGATCGACGCGTCCTACGGGCAATTTTCGGGCTATTACCATATTCTTCGTAGTAATATGCAGGTTTTCTCATTCTTCGGGAATGTCGAGTAGCTCTTTGCGTCTGAATAATAAAACAATGGAACAATAAAATAAGACTATGATGATTTTATTTTACCTCTACATTTTCATCAGGCACATCGCGGCTATCTTCTTCCGAATATTCCACATTCATATTCGGATATCCTACTTTATGCATTTGGCTATCTGCAAGCCAACTGCCTTCTATATTTCTGGGTCTTCTAGTGGAACTCGGCAAAGCAACTGTTGGATACGTATAAAGAAATATAAATCCCCAAAGTTCTCATTCATTAATCAATTGAATTTAGAAATGTGCTATTCACTCAACCAACAAAGCACAACGAAATAACAGAGTTTTACTACTTTGTCCAGTAGCAGCCGAGTGTTTCATTGATACTTACTATCACTATCTGTATCTAGATGGCTTGCAGAATGATCGGCATAGCATTTTTGTCGAAGTGGTCGCAAAGATAGGGCGGAACGTCGAAGCATACGGGTCTTTTTTGTTAGTCGATTTTGCCGATGTGTTCTAATCAACACACATAAGAGCTATGAAGTAATGTAATATTTAATGTTGTTTTCAAAGAATTATCACCTTGGATTTTTGTAATATTCTCCTTCAGAAAAATTAGTGTTTTCTAATAACTCATCTTCCATCTTCCTACTGGCATATACTGCCAATCTTCTTCGCTCTAATGATATTTGTTTATGAGTGTTCCTTGTGGATCCAGTTGCTAAATACATATGCAAGTTAATCGTAAAGTAGACTTTTTACGGCTTTGAATCATATTCAGCCCTGTACATTTCTTACTGTTAAATTTTGTTTCAAACTCTCGCTGTATAGTAACGACCTTTGTGGAGACTTTTGGCTCTACAGGCTTCTTTTTCAGCTGACTTTGCGGCTTTACCAACGGGCTATTTGAAGATGTTTCATCATCACTATTGCTTTGGTCTGAATCACTGTCTTTTTCTTTCGCACTAGACGAACCCGAATCTTGATCTTCTACTAGTTTGGTCGATCCCTATAGGTTGCAAAAGTCAGTTTGTTCAATTTACAAAACATGTTATGAAATGTTTTCCTTTACAACACATTAACATTCTGTTACATAACTAATAAATTCATTTTATGAGGTCTTTCTCGCCTGAACAAGTTTTCCGAGCTTATAAGCCGTGGGCCATTGGAATGGCGGACGTTTCGTTTACCACTGCGGTGAACATTATCGAAGGCGAATGGAACAAAAATGGAAGTCGAAGCAAACTTTGTCTATTGACTACTGTGGCCTGTACTTCAATATCGGGTCTGGATGTTGAAGGGCCAAACCGCGCAAATCTAAGTAAAGTTCCTAAATTCATAACAATTAAACCGCTTCTTCAAATCGAACAAAATTCACATTATCATGGCGAGCCGCGCCAAACCAGGTAAACTTTTTAAATTAATAACAATTATACGCCTGGTTGAAATGCAACCAAATTCCTCTCTCGTCTTAACTGATGCTTCTTCTATCGACCGCGAAAACACTAAAACAGTAGAGGAAAACTCTAACAAATCCTATTAAATTTCCTTAACTGATACCAACTCAACATTTAGCCGAAATTGGATCAAATTCATCCGGTACTTTTACTGGAGCTTATTTGGTCAAATGCTGAAAACTGCCTCTTGTTTTGAACCCGGAAAAGAAGCCGGTGCAAGAAGGGTCAAACCGTTAAATATAAGTGTATTCAGCTTATAAGCCCGGAAAACTTTTCAACCGACAGAATCACTTTAATTATACATCCAGTATGGCATAGGGAAGTTGTGCAATAGTGAATGTTATCAAAATCAACAATTAAACAAAATATTACTTATCAGAGAGATTGTTGGAAATTTAATTAAATATTGGTGATAATTCTTGGTGGCGACAACTTACTTCTGGCCATTTTAAAATTACGCAATAATGAATCAAGTAAAGAGAAAACACTCAGTTTAGGACACACCAATCGGGTTTTCGGCAACTATTTTTAATTCATTCGCAATAATATTTTACTGATATTAAACTACAATATTTTCCACCAGTTAGAGAATAGGATGTCACCTACCCTTGTTCGGTGATGGTGACCAGAGTGTGACTCCGAACGACGAGTGTTCACCATTTTTTATCCAATGGCTGCTATCGACATTAAAGTATTATTTAAATTGATTATCCAATGCTTAAGAAAGTGTGCATGTTAATAAAAGCCGTGGATCATAGCGCTTGAGTGAAAAAATTACGAAAAAAAAAGTAACGTGTGAAAATTAGTAGTGAGAAGATGTGAAAATAGCAATAAGAAATTTTTTTCCTTGCTTACATTGTGCCTGTGCTAAGGAAAGCAACGTTTTTTCAGGAATTCTGTTGAGACAAAGTCAAGTTTTCAAGAAATCCTCAAACCAAACTTCAATAGAAACCTTTCGTGAGTCAAAATGCTTGAAATATTTATAAGAAATGATTGTATTCTTAAAGGGATTGTTTGGCCCTCATTGTCTGTCGATTTCTTGGGCGATAATAACACCCGACTACACATACAGGTTTATTTGTTAAAGAATAGTTCAGAATGTGTTAATGGATTGATGATTTCGATCAGTCTTCTGAGAATTCAAAAAGAGGTACTGCGCTTTTCTAAATTTTTGTTGAAATTAAATAATGCAACTGAACCACTCAAAAGCAAAGAACACATATTATTTTGACTAATGCTTTAGACTCCTCTTAAGTGGTTATCCAAAAAAATAATTCAGAAACAACATTCCCAATGGATTTATTACCTTAATGCCCTGTGAATAGTGTTGTTAAAATTATTTAGTAACTGGAAAATCTCCTTACAACAGAACAAAGAATGAGCAGCAACCTCTTCACGATACAATCATAAAAATCAATAAGCCCAGACAATCAATGCAGCGAAAAACTTCTAGTCCTGGATTTTAAATATGTGTTTTAGTTATGCAATGCGATTACAATAAGAAAGTGCATTTATTCAAGGCAGAAAATCCATTCATAGCTGCAAGGCCAAACCTAAATGCATGCACTACTCTACGCCATTGCAGTTCTGAAATGAGAACGCTGACTGGGCTAGGTATTACTTAATCTGGTATGTTTTAAGCCGTGGCTCCTTGACTTGTAGCAATTTAGATTATTAGACAGTGAAAAGACAGAGAGGTGGTAAATTAAACAACAGAAAGCGGTTTGTTTAACTATTTCCGAACAGCAATACCCAAAACAATAGCGTGATAGGGAAGGAAAAATCCACCGATTACTACTGAGACTTCAGGATTATTCCACTGGACGAAAACAAGAATTACATTTAAAGAACTGTACTTACCAACTAGACACAGATGTTGTTCCCTTTTTGTTAGAAAAACGGTTTAATCACAGGCAAAACATAAAACTCACAACTGAAAAATCACATTTATTTTCCCTAGTTGGGATTGTCACTGGTCATTGTCACCGTGTGTCGCGATGTTGCCGTAGCTGCGCAGATTCAAACCGATTAATTAGTGTTGCTCATCCTTATCGACGGTTTCTTTTTTAATAAAGGCTCCTTTTGTATTTAAAAATCTTCTATTAGGTTTCCTGTGTAATCGTAAGTATCGTATGTGAAGAATCAAGCTCAAAATATAATTTTCATATTGTCAAATAATTGTTTAGTTTCCTGGGTGTGGTCTTCTGTGACGTCACAACTCATTTCTTTTTTTTTCTAGTTTTTCGAGCAAACCACCTCTGAAGATATAAGTTACCCTTGTATGCAAAACGTCAGAAAGATAATCTTTTCAAATCAAAGAATATGTATATTTCCACGACGGTCTAAAAGCTCGAGAAATTTACCAGTTTCAGGCAATAATCACCAATAACAAATTGTTTTTTGCTCCCGATTAATGATTGTTAAATAACAATTTTTAAAATTTAAAAAACTAATTAGAACGTGTTGAAATAAACGACCTTCCACTTTTCTTAATTTCAAAGTTTCCTGGGTTTCAGTCAATTTTATTGTTTATTATTTAAAATGTACATACATAAATGTATTATTTAAAATGTACAATAAACAATAAAATTGACTGAAACCCAGGAAATTTTGAAATAAATTGAAGTACAGTCAGGAAAATATACACAACATTTTAAATAATAAACAATAAAATTGACTGAAACCCAGGAAATTTTGAAATAAATTGAAGTACAGTCAGGAAAATATACACAACATTTTAAATAATAAACAATAAAATTGACTGAAACCCAGGAAATTTTGAAATAAATTGAAGTACAGTCAGGAAAATATACACAACATTTTAAATAATAAACAATAAAATTGACTGAAACCCAGGAAATTTTGAAATAAATTGAAGTACAGTCAGGAAAATATACCCTTTTCTTAATGGAGCTTGAATTAAGTTAATTTCAAACCGTTTTTTCTGGATAGTTTATTAATAAAGTTTACGGTTTATTCCGTCGATGAAAGGTAGTTTTATAGGAAATAATTATGATTAGAAGTCGTTTCATTTCATACTAATTTCTGTTGTGAGTAATCAAAATCATTTTTTAAATTATGGGCTCAGTACCAGGGACCCGGATCGGAACCGATATGGACCCAAAACCGGAACGGAACCGATCTTTTTTTTGGACCGGAACCAAAACAGAACCCATATTTTATATTAAGTCATTGTTAGGTGCTGAACCAGAACCGCAATATTTTATTTCGGTTTTTTTTCGGTTCTGCTTGTAACGTTTGAAAGAAATTACTGTAAATTTTACAAACAAATTAAATTATTTATTTTCCTCCTGCAAATCAATATAAAAATACGTTTCTATGTTCTGGTGAGTCGCAGTGTCACTGTTAATGTGCCGATAAAGGGTCTGCACTTCTTTTAGTTAGTTCCTGGAATCGTTTTAATAGTCGGCGCCGCGACGCCGTCAAAGGGAGAAAATATAAGCGCTATTCTTTGCGGCTAGTTGTCCCAAATGACAAGATCTTGTATAAATCACAAAATAACAATTTTTTGGGATAAGGTACTTTTAGATCACAATCAAGTAGAAAAAGCAAAAGCACATTTAAAGTCGTTATTGACTAGACTGATGTTCTTAAAAGAGTGCAATTCTTCTAATTCTAAATCTGACCCTGACCAACACGATATGGAAACGGAATCATCTAGTTCTTCATCAAGCGATGAAATGGAATCCTTTTTGAGACATAAAGATTCAGAGCAAAAATTTTTAAAAGAAATTAATCAGCACGAATTTTCTTCACAAGGTTCATTTGTAGCCCTTAACAAAATTGAAAATATTTTAAATTCCTAACAAGTGGAACAAAGCCGCATTCACTTACCGAAAAATGAAACGATTTTTGATTTCTAGAAGAAAAAGAATGAGCTTAATCCCGAGTTATACATGCTTGCTCAAGTATTGTTAAGCGTACCGGCAACTCAAGGTAGTGTTGAGAGGTTATTCGCAGGACTCAAATTTTTGTTGCCGCCTTCGAGGTCAAATATTAAAGAAAAAATTTTAGAGGAACAATTATTTGTGAGGACCAACCGATTTTTCATTCGTAAAGAACAAACATCGTACGTTTATACACTATTTTTAAAATTCTTTTTTCAGTTGAATTATTTTAGTTCTTCGATCACCAACAACGAAACATTTGAAATTGGAATTTTGGACAAAAGCAACTCCTCAAAAGATGGTGAAGAGTGTGAAGACATGAACCAGGAAGAACAATCTTTAAATGGAAATAAGAGTGAAAGAAGAACGCGCTAAAGCCAGAAAATTCATTAACAAATCACTTTTCAAAAATACGATTAAATAAATTTTTGTATCTAATATTGTCTGGGGTTGCTAGTCCTCCTACCCCCTACCATACAACCAGAGATTAGTTGTCAGTTGTTGTAGTCAACTAATCATTGGTACAATTTGCGTTTTTTTCGTGAAAGTATGCATTTTAAATTTAAAACCTAAATTTAAATTATAATAAAATGTAATATAAGAAGCTTATAATTAATGAAAAAAAATTAAGTGGCTAAAATTTATTATGTCCAAAAATCCATTTTATATATTTGTTATATAATAGGAAATAGTTTTGAGTCATAAAGGACGTGTTTTAAAGCGTTGTTGCGGAAAAAAATAATTTATCAAATAAAAACACTTTTTTTCTTAAAATAAAAAAAATTATTTGATAAATGCAACATCTTGGCAACGTTGTAGCAAACATTCCACGAGTCACTAGCGAAAATCAGCTGCTACTTAATGACAACACTAAACATTTTTGCATTGTTTTCAAATGCATTATTGCCCCTTAGACCAAGAAACTAAGACTATTGTGAGAAATTAATCTCAAGAACAGGCGAAATCTGATATCGGATGATAAATGCTATTAATTACTTATCAACAGGGAGATGAGACCGAAATTAACCGATTTTTAATTGTCTGATTCTAAACCCTTTTATGCTTTGATTGCAAGTAGATAGCTGGCCTTTGAATATAATTATAAACCTTTAAAATTGTTTTAATGATTGGAAATAGCCTACTTTTGCATAGTCATTGCATTGTTGCTCGGGACAAGTACTGAGCGTATTCCAACTGAGTGAGATGCTTACAATCAACCAGTTTATTCAATTCATCAAAGACAACACAAGTAAGTAAGTGTAATGACCCATACAAATAAACAAAGTAAATAGATTTGTTGTATTTCAGTTGACTATGTCGATTTTGACTATTCCCTATGGTTAACCTGGTGCTTAACACCCTTAGTGGTTACATTCCTGCTGCCTGTAGTAATCGCTCTATTGCTCTATCTAAGCGCATTCACATTGTACATTTATAAACTGCATTGGGGCCGGCTGCGAACCGCTTTAATCACTGGCGATAAATGGGAGGCCGCTCGAAAAGTTGTGGCAATTATTTGGGATGCACATGGGTGGATTTGGCATGGTAAGTATCAGCATATCACTAAGAAACACTGTATTATTGCTGGACTTAATTTGTATGTGCTTTCATTTTAGGATACGAAATTAGGGGTCTCGAAAATTTGCCAGTAAATGGACCAGCGCTCCTTATTTATTACCATGGAGCGATGCCAGTGGATATTTACTATTTCTTAGCGAAAGTTTACCTTTCGAGGAACAGGATCGTTCATACTGTGGCTGATCACTTTCTATTTAAAATACCAGGTTAGTTTCAATTGTATTTATACCAGACAAAACTCAGTTACCCCGGTTTAGGTTTCAGTATACTTTCCGATTGTATGAAAGTGATACCGGGAACTGTCCAGTCTTGTTCCAAGCTGTTGAAAGAAGGCAATTACTTAGCTATCGCTCCTGGTGGCGTATATGAGGCGCAATTTAGTCTCAATTATAGCTTAATGTGGAAGCGACGTTTGGGCTTTGCCAAAGCGGCTTTAGAGTCTAAAGTTGTAAGTAAAACTATGCTTACAAGCCGTTTTTTGTTTGCATGCATTTTGGTTTTAAGCCGGTGATTCCAATATTTACTGAAAACTCGCGGGAAGCGTTTCGCACCTTGCATTTAGGGCGCAGGTTGTTTTTAAAACTATACACCTGGACTAAATTACCATTCGCCCCAATTTACGGCGGATTTCCAGTCAAGATGGTAACACATATAGGACGGCCTATTTACTACGAGCCTGATCTATCCCCGGAAGATTTACAGATGAAGGCAAGTATATTTCATACAGTCTGGTTAATTAAACAAATAATTTGCGTTGATTGTTTCCAGGTAGCCGCTTCACTGGACGAACTGATCAAGACTCACCAAAGGATACCGGGCAATATTTTATTATCCATTCTAGATAGAATACCATATCTTAGAAAACGCCTTAAATCAGGTCCAGTGCATCGTGTTGTTTGAATTAATGGAGTTATACCAAGGTGTGCTTTAGGGTACATGTACGGGGTTTTTCCTTATACGTAATTTACAGAAATGCTTTAATGATCAACTATTTTGTATACCGTATTTTGGGTGAGATGCAAACGGAACTTATGTGACGTGTATTTATTTTAATTGACCTTTTACTTTATCCGATAATTTCCCAGACAGTTTATTTTTTGTCTGTTTAAAACAAGGAATTTATAAAGATAAATAGACATCTTTATTGTTTACTTTTTTTCTAACCGATTAATATAAACTTGCGTGCATAGAAATCGGCCCACAGTAAACTTTTGACTTTAAATATATATATTTTTTAAACTATTCATCAGATCAAAAAAAGAAATATGCTGTTTGAAAGGTAATTAAATCTGCTTTAATGTGAGTATAAATTTATCAAGAAGGCTTGTCGTTTATATGCGTAGCAACCGGTAAACAAATGAAACGTGTTTATGTGGTGATTGTAACAAAAATAAAAAAATTGTCAAATATTAAAATTATTGCGTTTGCAACTGAAATTTGCATATTAATTCGTTTTTCATAAACTCAATAGTGTTTAAGTGTGTTAGATTAATGCATACTTCAACACAAAAAGCCGCCCAAGTTATTCCTTTATCGAAAATGGACTTAGTCAGCGAGCTGTTGCTAGACAATTGGATACGACACGCGCAGCGCTTCGAAGAGTGTGCAAACGTTTTGAGGAGACTGGATCCTTTCATAGGCGACCTGGAATAGGCAGAAGGCGATTTACAACCGCTCGTGATGACCGATTTATTGTGTCAACAACATTAAGAAATCGTCACCTTAATGCCGTTCAAGTGCAACGACAGCTCCGTGAGGTGCGAGGAGTGGCTATTAGTCAGTGGACGGTAAGACCAAGACTGCAGGAAAATAACCTGACCCCTAAAACACCTGCGATTGGTCCAAAACTTACTCCAGCTCATCGGCAAGTACGAGTGCGTTTTGCACGGGATCATCTGAATTGGACGTTGGAACAATGGGGATCTGTTCTGCTCTCAGATTAGACTAGAATATGCCTCCATGGTAGCGACCGAAGAAGGAAAGTGTACCGACCAAGAGAGCGAGTCGCAGATTGCTGCTTTGAAGAGCGGAGTGCTTATGGAGGTGGTTCCTGTATGATCTAGGGTGCAATTTCTATAGGAGCACGAACCGACCCTGAGTTCATTCGTAGGGGCGACCGTGTTCACGGAAGAAGAGGTTTATCGGCTGTTGGATATATCGAGGAGATTTTAGCAATTCATGTGGTACCTTACGTCGACTACATTGGAAACGAATTTACCTTTATGCATGATAATGCCAGGCCGCACACCGCAAGAATCGTGCTAGATTCCATTGCAGACGTTGGTTTTCGGGTTATGGAGTGGCCAGCATACAGTCCTGACCTAAATCCGATCGAACACTTATGGAATGAGCTGAAACGAAGCATTCGAGCTAGACTTTATACCCCAAACTCGATCCCAGAGCTTATTGTTGCAGTAGAAGAAGAGTGGTTTAACATCCCTCAAGAAACAATAGCAAACTTGATTAGATCTATGCCTAATCGTATGAGAGAAGTTATTAGGGAAAGAGGAGGTCATACCCATTATTAAAAAATTAAGTGTTAAGTTTTAAATTGTCAATAACCCTATTTATGTTAATAATAAAAAAGCTTAATTTGCTTAATACATTAATTTCACTATGTTAAACATAGGATACCCACAATAATTTATAGTCACATTAAAGCATATTTAATTTTCTTTCAAACAGCATATTCCTTTTTTTGATCTGATGAATAGTTTAAAAAAAATATAGTTACAGTCAAAAGTTTACCGTGGACCGATTTCTATGCACGCAAGTGTAGGTATTTCCACGGTTTTATGCGATATTTATTTGAAACGGTTTTTTTGCGATTTCAATCAACTGGAAACTAGCGTTGTCTGTTTATTTTGTTATAGTTTTAATTTTCTATTGAAGAAAGTAGTAACTTCAGATTACTATCACAGTGCGATGCAGCTAGAACTCGTCAAAATAGGATGATAAGGTTTCTTACTCGGATATGAGTATTTAGAGACGATAATTCAGAGTTTTAGCGAGAAAATTTCAAAATTTGTCCTTTAATAATTAATTTTTTTTAGTTTCTTAGACCCACGTGCGAGAATCAATAAATTTGGTACACCGAATTGATTCGCTTCCGTTTTTATTTTTTTTGAAAGCTTTATAATTTCAATAGAAAGCTTTATTTTGATATTTTTTTGGACCTTATTTCTTGGGATTTACTCGATGTTTTTCAGAGAAAAGCCAATTCATATATCAGTTCATATGAAATTCTATAAGAGGATTTCACTAGACAAACTGTTTTAGTTTTGGATTATTTTGCTTAATCAGTTGGCAGATTTGCAACTTTTGAGCTTTCGTTGAAAACGTATTTTATATCTATCCAGAATTTCAAGCCATTCTTCAAAATTGATTTTCACAAAAGCGCATATAAACAATATGTTTCCAAGTTAATTCGGCGTTTAAAGTTGAGGGGCTCCGAAGAAAGCCGGTTAAAACCTCAGCACTGTTCAATTTCTCGTGCCCGAAAACTTTGAAGTACCAAATTTCGTCTTTGAACAAGGTTCTAAAGAACAAGCAAACGGCTTTTCTTAAAGGCAAACTTCTTAGGTTTATTCCGTGGAAAAATTGGCAGTGACTAAAAATGCTGAGATCCAAAACATTTTTAAAGAATCTACTGCCAACAAACAAATTTCTGTTTTCAAAAAAACTTCCATTCGTGAAAAAATATAAGATACTGTGTTAGGTGATTAAGTTCACAATGTTGAGATGCGGACATCCAATTAAGATTTACTGGCCTCATTAAAATGGCTTAATTAGAATGGCTAAATTCATGTGAAATCCGTGTTGAACTTTGTTAATCTTCATGAACCCGTAAAATCGCCTGAAATCAAAAAAAAATTGGAATTGTATTTGAGTCAAGATTTTGATCATTAGACAATGTTCTCTCATTTTACTAGTAGTAAACATCTTTATTTCTAAAAAAGGCTATCGACCTATCGGTCTTTCTGCCCTCTCTCATTTTATTTAAAGTAAAAAACCAAATCAGCGGAATTGAAATGTTCCTTCAGTATTTATGGCAATAAATAGTAATTTAAAACAAACGAAATTCCTGGGTTCCAGTCAACTTTATTGTTTATTATTTAATCATATTATAAACAATAAAATTGACTGGAACCCAGGAATTTCGTTTGAATTAAATTGAAATACAGTCAGGAAAATATACACAGTAATTCAAAATTAAATATTTTTTTATTTTATATTTATTATACTGTTACATATTACAGATTGGTCAAAGAATGAAAGTTTTTTAATATTACAAAAAAGCTCCACATAGAGCAATAATCGAAATTGTAATAATAATAACTGCAAAAACTATCATCTGTTGAACATTTCGCGTAAAAAGTTACAAAACTTAATATGTATAATGTTATTAAATACTTTTATTGTCACCGGATTAATTTAGTTAGCCTCTCCTAGTTGGACACCTTTACAAAGTTCTGTTCATCCAGGATTTTATACTGATCTTCCCTAAAGTTCAGTAGATCATCATAGAGCCGCTTCACACTTAAATCCCTCAGTTTGACCAGTACTGGGGGAATTGGAGCAGTGTTCGCATCATGAGCCAGCTCATTGTAATAAGACTGTTGATCCGGACCCATCATGTGCATTTGGCGCTTCGTGTATCCCTTTGCTTTACGATTTTCCATATCCTGTTGAGTAGTGCACCCGCATTTCTTCCACCGATGGCAGACTCATCAACCCGTTTAGGTACTTACAGTAATACCGGGCCTGGAACCCAGATTGATTTAAAAACATCTAGATATTAATATAATCCAGCGAAGCCATTTACCTGTAGATCAAACATCTGGAAAGTACAGACGTTGAAGGGTATTCCAATGAAACACATGGTGGGCTTGTCGATGTGAATCATGTGCTTATAGAGGGGTTGAATGTGATTGTCATCGATGGAGATTTCGCAGGAATCGTGCAGGAATGGAAAGCTGTATCTGTACCCGGTACAGAAGAGTATGGCGTCGAAGCCACAACAAGTACCGTCGATAAACTCCACCTGCGGATCAACACAATTGTGTTTTTATTTATTTATTTCCATTTTCTTCTACCTAAAAAAAATGTTTTTGTTTTGCCTGCAACTTACAGTTAAGCCGCGTTCAGACTTGTTATATGTTGTGTTCAGATGTTTATATGTTGGAATGGAATTGGTACTGTATAAAGTGGGTGAAAACAAAATAAGCAAACTTTTTGCTGTATATCGGATTGCAATAATGAAAAGAGGAAAATATACGACAGCAATAATACAACATTAATAACTGGAATTAGTTAAGTTAAAAATTCGAGAAAGCGAGCAATATCCCCGGCAGTCTAATCTAAATCGAGGGTTTTCTCTATTATACATATTCCCTCATATATTTTTATTTTCCAAACCTGAAAATACACATGAGCGTTCGGTAAACCGATGTATCTTTTGTTGCAAGTAATTTTGGATTCACGTGCTTAGATTCCGATTTGGAAGCCTCCAAGATAAAATACTTTTTAATTTATCAAAATTAAAAAAACCGCGTGGTTAATTTTTATGAAATTTTACATATTTTTGCAGCACAAAAAATATATATATTTATTGTCATTAGCACGTCTCTACATCATTTTAAAGCAAAAAATAATACTTAGTTTTTAAGCTTCGGTTCAATTTCAGTCACACTAGAAAAAGTTTGCTGACTTTATTTTATAAAAAGGACCGTTCTGGAAGAAAACTTAAAAGGTACCGATTTCATTAAAAAAATTATTACTATTAATCTTAGATAGAGTTTGATGTAAGTAGGTACAGATTTCGAGATGTACTAATCTCAGGCACCTCCAGAACCGGTTTCGACCCCATTAGCTCACATGCGCTGGGTTTAGTCTGAAACTAACACTCCTGAAACCTGTACTTTATTTGCCATGTATTTTACATCCGCGCGAATGTAACATAATATTATATTAATTTCTACGCGGTTTTGCCAAAAATCAGATTTTTGGCTCAAAATTGACGCCGCCTTCTTGGCCATATCTCAAAAAACGGTTTGAACTAAGACGTTCGTTTTTCTTCCACGGCATACAGAATTAAAAATTCCATTTACTGAGTGAAACCTGCGTTAGGAAATAGCCGCAGTTTCCACCAAAAGAGAAAATTGAGTGCCAAACACAATGCCACCTTTTTGTTCATATCCCAGCCAACAATTCAGTTGGTGCGCTGATTTTCACACTTCTGATAGAGAATTAATTTAGTTAAGAAATGAACATAACGGATTTCCGACTTGAAATATCACTAAGCAAAATTGGCAGTTGTTAGCGAAAAACTTTTTACTTTTCGCGGTTCTGGCACAATTGGGACATTTGGGCTTTTTGGTCATATAACTCAAAAACCGTTTCAGATAGAGCACTTCTTTTCCACTACTGGATAGATAAAATAAATGAAATAGTACGCATTAAGTAAGTGAAATTTGTGTTAGGAAATTGTGCCAGTTTTACATTTAGGCACAAGACAAGGTTATAGTTTCAAACAAGGCGCCACCTTTTTGCACTAATCACAAATGGGCATTTTTCACATATTAAGCGCAATTTCAACGTTTTTTTGTTAAAATTGGGTCATCGGCTCAAATATGTAACTCAAAAATCATTTGAGCTACAGCACTCGTTTTTCCACCACTGGACCAATAGGACCATAATTACTGTGTCACTCCCAAAAAGCTTGGGTCATATTATACGTGGTACATCGTGAGCGCGTCGCGATTGTGTCACGTTTGCGGCGCGCTAAGTTTGAACCCGGCATTAGTCAATTGTGTAATGATAGATGGGGAGACAAAACGCTGCGCCAATCGCTCCCTTAAAATATTTTTAAAATCCATATTTTTCTGATTTCAGTGCGGAAAATTGCTGATTTTCCTAAATTGTAAATTTTCCTCCATCGTATTGTGGTATTTTCCCGACCGATAATGCAGATTTAACAACAAAACGCATTTTTTAAAGATGAACCTTTTTTTGACGTTTCCTAACAACTTTGATCTGACATTTGTCATACCACCGGCCAATATTTATGACATTAAGTTGTGCGGGTTTGAAGTGTTGAAGACATTTTGGAGTTTTCTTCAGAGTTTTGCGGACTTTGTCACAATGGAATGGACTGTTTGAACACAGAAATGGACTACTCAATCATAGGAAGTTGGACAGAATTCGTTCTTTCCATGTACAAGGTAAACTTGATGTCTTATAAGGTGTATGTAAACGAACACAAATTATCAAGGCGAAAAATACATCCAGCGCGTAAATTAGTGTTTATTTTTTTGTGCCTTGATTTAATTATAAACTCACGAAATCTAGGGCACATAAACTTCTTATAAAAAATTTCTCAAAATTCAATCCAGAGGATTTCAACCTCATTGACCCCTTTTTAAGAGTAATTTAGTGCTGATTTTTAAATCAACTTATTTCTAATCTAATTATTTGATTGGATGTAATTTACCTTGTCGAAGTCCAGAATACGTTTAATGTCGGGCCTAATTTCCACATTGGCTGGATACTGGGTTTTAATGGGTTCAACTACTCGGTGACTGAGCACTACCTGCAAGGAAACAGTATTTTATTAATAGTTTTTTAAATTTCATCACCACGAAGTAAAAGCAAAACTCCTAAATCAAAAAATTACTTTGAAGGCCATCAATTTCATAAGGAAGCCAGATCAGAAAAAAATTATATGAAGTACTACTGGCTTTATTTTCAGGTGTTCTGTACACATTATCATAATTGACCAACAATTTCGGGACACCCTGTATCTATAGGGGCGGGTTATTAATAAGATTCTTAACTTACATAATCGGCTACTGAAGAAATGTGAAGAGTCAAATCAAGTCCTGATGGTCCCGCTCCCACTACAAGCACTTTTTGGCCTCTGAACCGTTCTGGGTCCCTATAATTGTGACTGTGCTCTATGGTGCCGGCAAAAAGCTCTTGGCCTGCAATTATTGATCATTTGAAGACTCTGACGCTTAAAAAAATGTTCATAATAACCCACCTGGTATGCTGGGCGTTATTGGGTCATTATAGTGACCATTGCAGATCATTACAGAATCATAGAAGTTGACGAATACTTGTCCAGTCGGTTTGTCCACGCAAGTTACTTTCCATTGATTGTCTATGGAGCGCACATCCATTACCATCGTGTTACACTAGTGAGATAAAAACAAAAAATACAGTTGGGCAAATTATTGTTGATTCATCGAATTGTACACCGTTTAAAGTATTTCAAACGATTGTGTTGCTATTGGGGTGTTTTTCTCTTCCAGTTTCTTCAACGTGAATTTTTTACAAAATGTTGTTAATTCGGAATGTCCTTTTAAAGGATATCTTATTCCTACCTCACAACCTTCCTTACACGCCAGTTTTTAAATTGGAAACGCTTATAAAACATTTAATGAATACCTTGATATATTTCTTCAACCCAAAGTTTTCGGCATAGAGATTGAGAAAATCGAGTATTTCCGCTTGGGTTAAGTAGGATTTTTTCTGTTCCGGTATGGGAAAGTCCGGATAACCCATCACTTCCTTCGGCAAGTTGGTTCTGAAAGTAAAGAATCAAAATAAAATATCCATAAGATAGAAGATAGAATAGTTTTGACCGAGTTTACGCACCGCGATTTAGGCCAGAAATAATAGAAATATGAGATTTACATATGAATTTTTTGACCTTTATTTATCGTTACCCTGTATATTTTCATCTTCTTCTTAGTCTAACATCGTGATCGATGTGTAGTGATAAAAGATACTAACACCACATACAATACTGATATGGATACGCATTGGAAGTTTATATCTGGAACAATAACTGCAGCAGTTAGAAAGGTGGTAGGGGAGAATCCCAGGAGACAACACAAAAACCACTGGTGTGATCAAGATTGTGAAGATGCTATGGAGAAGAGAAATACTGCTAGACTCAAAATGCTAAAACAGGGAAAGATACAAACGACTAAGAATATTAGGAAAGAAACTGTTAAGAAGAAAAAAGAGAGAATGAGAAGACAGAGAATTAATTGCACTAGAAGAAGAAGAAAAAAATAACACAAGAACATTCTACCAAAAACTATGCTCGACAAAAGCAGGATTCAGATCCAAGACTGACAATATCTTAAAGAAGGAAAATGGAGATCTAATAACTGACAAAGTAGAAATATTGCAAACGTGGAAAAACTCCTAAGCGCCATAAAAGCAAAAGAAATATTTTACAAAATCGAAGATGAAGCGGCATATATGGGGCTTAAAGTCAACGAGGCCAAAACAAAATTCATGCATGTCTCAAGACCAGGCAGAGCTAGGGTAGGACAAAATATGACCATGGATACATATAACTTTGAAAAGATAAAACAATTCAATTACTTAGGGTCAACAATCACATCCGAGAAGGACATGAGTGAAGAAATCAGAGAACGCCTAAAGTCAGCCAACAGGTGCTTATACGCCCTAAAGGTATACTAGAGTCCAAATACGTGACTAGGAGAACGAAAATCAAAACATACCAGACCATGATAAGACCCGTGGTAATGTACGGCTGCGAAACCTGGACTCTGACGGTGCGAAATAAGGAAGTCATTCTAAGATTCGAGAGAAGAGTGATGAGGAAAATTTTCGGACCCACCAAAAGCCAGGATACGCAAAGCTACCAAATCAAAACAAATGCAGAACTAAAACAAATATATAATCAACCAGAACTGATAAAGGCACAAAGGTTGAGATGGACAGGGTACGTACGAAGACAGCCAGAGGATAGAATGGTCCGCTTAATATGGGACAGAGCACCAGAAGGAAGACGACCACTTGGAAGACGGAGTTTAAGGTGGCGTGATAATATAACATCGGACCTCCGGAAAATGGGCATCGGGAATGGTCTAGAAGTTATGGAAGACCGAGACAGATGGAGGCAATTTGTTGCCTCAGCCAAGGCCAATCAGGGGCTGTAGCGCTCCGGAGTAGTAGTAGTACCAGAAATTAGTAGAACTTAGTTCAACTAATCTCTGGTAGTACACAAGGAAATGTCATTAAGCAAAATTCAAACAGAACTTGAAGAGCTCGGCTACACTTCTTCTTAGTCTAACATCGTGATCGATGTGTAGTGATGATGAGAGACTTTACTCTTCGTCCATATCATCGATGACTCTGTGTACGATACGTCGCCATCCTTGCCGGTTGTCCGTTTCGCGTGTTGCAGTTTCCAGCCTCATGTTTGTGAGGTTGGAAATCATATCGGTCCTTCTGGTCGGCGAACGTCCGCGTTTACGCTGTCCCGTTGATCTTCCTTGAACAACTAGTTTCTCGATATTATTATTTCTATTGATGTGGCCAAAAAATTTTAAGATCCGGCCATATTTCAGGGAAGACAGTCGCTGTTGTGGACGGATTTAATTTAGGATTGAGACATTGGTCCTTCTAGCCGTCCAAGGTATCCGTAACATCCTACACCAACACCACATCTCAAGGGCGTCTATGCGTCTTCTGTCAGCGGCACGTATCACCCATGTCTCTGATCCGTAGGAAAAAACAGGAAACACCAATGTTTTTACCAGCTGGATTTTCGTGGTTTTTGTAAGGTTTCTATCCCTCCACGCTTTGTTAGTTGAGTCATTGCGACTTTTGCCAACTGAATACGCCTTCGAATCTCAGGTTCACAGCTGCCCGAGCTGTGCAAGGTAGAGCCAAGGTATGTGAACTGCTGCACAACTTCGCATTTGTCAATCCTTACAGGCTGCCTCCCATTCTCACTCTCGCGATCAATTATCATGACTTTGGTCTTGCTATAGTTTACTTTAAGACCGTAATCTCCACTTACATTTTCAAGTATATTCAACACTTCAGAAGTTCTTCCTCGTTTTCCGCTATGAGAACAGTGTCGTCAGCGAACCGAAGATTGGAGATCTTTTTCCCCCTATCTTGATTCCTCCATTTCAGTTTTCCAAAACTAAGCGCATTATGAATTCGCTATATATATTGTACAGAAGGGGAGAGAATACGCATCCCTGTCTAACACCTTTGCGAATCTTGCATTTCTCGGAGACAGTATTTTCAATCTGAACAACGGCAGTACTGTCCTCATATAGCTGGGGAATAAGTCAGTCCACCTCCACGTGGTATTCCCTGGGAGACCGTGCATAAGACTTACGAGCAGCATGGTCGGCCAAGCGGCTGACCAGTCAGACGGGATTGCGGTAGTGGAATGAGCCAGAAAGGCTGTCGCCCACATCCGCAGAAACGGTGGGAGTGAGAGTTGGAGTTGTTGGGATAGAGGGGATGAGTAAGGTACCGCTCATCTCCGACGGACATTAAGGGGTTTGCATATCGGGTCAGTGAATTAAGGGAACGATTGGAAATGGTATAGAGGGACAAGATGAAAAGGTGTAGCATTAAGGGGAGTAAAGTAAATGGACCGCTTTTTGGGTCAAGAATTTTGGATTTCGGGAAGTAGTGAGAGCAAGGACTTGTTCGACCTCGAGCACGCCTGCCGCCCCTCCCCCCCCATAGATACAGGAATTGTCGGAGATGTAAAAGCCAGAAGGTAGAAAGATCGTGGATGGGAAAACTCAGGGCTAACTGGTGCTCCCCATCCTCCCCGCTAATTGCTTGGGTGGATGGTCCAAGGAACGGAGATGAGCTTCCGTGATAGTGTTTTTTCAAGGTAGTAGTGTCCTAACGGATGGAAATTTATGGACCTAATGGCGAGAGCTGGGCAGGTCGCCGAAAGGCAAAGCATACATGTCCTCAAATAGCTGCTTAATGAGAGTAATCAGATGTCTTGGTACGCCCATCCTTTGAAACACTCTCCACAGTTGTGACCACTTTACATTATCAAAGGCCTTCTCGTAGTCAACGAAATATAGGTACATAGGAGTGTAGTATTATCGAGCTTTCTCTATGAGTTGTCTGATGTTTAGAATTTGTTCTCGAGTTGCTCGACCTTTCACAAAACCCGCCTGCTCAGGAGCAATTAGCCTAGAGATGAATGATTCCAGCCTTGCTTGTAGTATATACAGCATTATTTTGCTTACATGTGTTATTAGGGAGATTAGGCGGTAGTTGTTGCAGGAGGTTGTTGAGCGTTTTTTGTGTATGGGTATTATCTCGTATGTAGACCAATCCTCGGGTCATGTGCAGGTTTCACATATTCTTTGACATAGTTGGTGTATGATATTCTGACCCTTTTCATCTAATGGTTTTAATACTTCCGCCGATATCCTATCTTTTCCCACCGCTTTATCATCCTTAAGCTTCTTAATAGCGGCATGAACTTCCTCTTTTAGGATGTCTGGTTCTTCCTCATATTCACGAAGTTCTATGTCAACAGCGTTATCGTCAAAGTAGAGGTCTTCAGAGTAATTCCGCCATATCTTGATTATCTGGTCAAATTCGTTGATCAGGTTGTTATATTTATCTTTAAATGCCCAATTTCGTGGTTTAAATTGTCTAGTAATACGGCGGATCTGTGTAAACAGGTCCTTGGTATTGTTATGGTCAGGATATTTTTGTAGTTCTGCACATATTTTCATAAAGTGTGTATTTTTATTTCTCCGGGAGCTTTTCTGGATTTCTCTGTTTAGGACTCTGTAACGTTCCCAATCGTTGCTGTTGCTCATGCCTGCGTGTTTATATGTCTTCTGCTCGAAATGAGATTCAACGTTTCAGCTCACAACCACGGTTGTTGTTTTTTAATTTGTGTTTTCGATGACACTTCATTAAGTTGTGATGAACTTCGTCCACCGACTCACAGGTAGCAGCATCATCAACTCAGGTTGCCAACATCTCACCGCACAAGAGCTACCGCCTTCTCGGTTGAAATGTATCTAACAATGAACAACCCACAGTCCGGCGTCTAAGGCAGGGTCTACCTAAGCCTTACTGACGAGTACAATAGGTAGGCCCGGGGCGAAACGCAACATGGTGCTCCATTGCACTATAATTGGTGACCTCGACGTGATTTCACTGTTCTGTTTGTCCTCCTCCAGTCGTCTTATTGTCTCCATGAGTTCGCTATGATAGTAGTCTCTAGCCAGGCTCTTTTCGCTTTCCAGGTTCTGCACTGCAGCCTGCTTGCTCTCGTGTTGGTTGTTGATGTTCTCCAAGCGCAGTTGTCTTAAAATGCCCGCCACTTCTGTCCTGACGCGCCGCTGGTCCTCCAGGTTTTGTAGCGGAATCGTGTAGTCCAGCGATTTACCAGTCTTGACCTCGGATAGCTGAGTCTCCACCTGCTGGATTCGCTCACGATACATCTGCTCCCTAAGTAGGCCAATCTGGCTTTCCAGGTCTTGGACGTGCTGGATCAGCTCCGTACGTCGCGATTCGCACTCGCCTTCATCCATGTCCGAGCTGTCCTCCGAGTTGGGCTCATCTTCAGAGGAGTCCCGGTTGGCCTCATTTTCTGGACTGGAAAAGACTGTTCATTGTCACTCATTTCTCCCGAACACGGTATCACTGGCTGGTTATATTAGGGCCATTTCTAGCTGGCAACAATCATTGCAGATTTGGATGGTAGTTTGCCAATAAACAATAAGGCAGGGTGTACCTAAGCCTTACTGACGAGTCCAACAGGTAGGCCCGGGACGAAACGCAACATGGTGCTCCATAGCAGCCTAAAGTGTTTTATTTATGGAGTCTTTGAGGGCTCGCCATATGTCATTTGGATTCATGTTGGTGGGCTGTGCCACAGTCAGCGGATGGAAGAGTTTTCGCGGTTGTGATGGAAGATCGTCAGCGTTGTCGGATTAGAACATTGTCGATCTGGTTCTTGTATTTTCCATCAGGTGAACGCCATGTGTATAGTCTGCGTTTGTGTTGCGTAAAATCGGTATTGGCAATTGTAAATTTGTTGTCTATACTGAATTGTATCAGACGTTCTCCCCTTTCATTGCATGCTCCCATTCCATGTCTTCCCACCACAGTTCTGATGTGGTTGTCCGCAATAGTGCTTCCAACTTTTGCATTGTAGTCTCCCATTAGGATTAAGTATATTTTTATACCGAGATTGAAATAGCAGAAAAAACAATAACAATTGATTTAAGCACATCAAACCGGAGATGCAGGTTGATACAGTTCTATTATTAAAAAATACATTTTTAAAACATTATTTTAATCTTAATAAAAATAGAGCACTTTTTGTAGTACTGAGGAAAGGACGATATGCACCTTTCACACAAACATTTATTTTAGATCGGAATGAATTTCGATTAGTAAACTGTTTAATGTTTCCAATACATGACGAGTTAAATAAATTAAATTTAAATTGTTATCCAATATCCAACATCATTCAGCTCTTGTACAAATTTAAATATATTTTTTTTAATTTTATTATTTATTTTTAAAGGTTCACAACTCGTTACATAGCAATTATCTTTGTTTGAATAGTAAATATTTAATGTACTTGCGGGCGTTTTGGATAAAACAAGTCGAGTATATTTTCAAGATGTTCGGCGGCCTTTTTCAAAGACTAATTATCTATAAAAATTCAACAGTCTCATTTATTTTTAATTACACATATTCTAATCCGAAGTGGCTTTGTTGTAATGTAAAATATTATTTGCTAAATTCTTATCGGCAGACATGTTTTCCGAATGGTATTATTTGTGCATTTTTTGACTTTAAACTCATTACACAATTATGGTTCGAGCGTTGGAGTTAAACAGTTGTTATGTAAATTTGTGGATTAATGTTGAAATAAGTCAAAACGCTCGATTTAAAATACTTGATTTGATTAAGTCACTAATAAATTAGCTGAGCAATAAGTCCATGACTTTTATGATAGGAAATTAAGAGCAGCAAAGTATAAATAAATAAATAACTCTTAATTTGGCAACTAAATTATTTTCAGTCTCAAAATCATGTAATAAATTTGCAAGCTGGTTAAAGACCCGATCCTTTCCAAGATAAATAAAAGTCTCAGAGTATTCGGTTTATTTTTGCTTCATTTATTATCAGCAGGGTATTTTTATACTTCAATCATCTTTCAGAATACATATGACCAGTGTGCATGAATCAAATTAAAGCGACAAATATGAATTGCTGCACATTAGGAAACTTACGAGACTTTCTCCCCTTTTCCAAAATTCATATTAAATTAGTGGAAACTATTATGTTGGAATGTAGAACTTCATTCAAGGCTGTAAGAAAATGTAGCCAAATACACGCGCTTGTTTTATGAACGATGAAAATCGATGTCTCAACGTAAATAAATGTGTACTTGAAGTTGAAAATAAGAGTTTTAAATTTACTCTAGCTGCTAGGGCATTGCGCCAACAGAAAGTGCAATTTTCGCTTTTCAAATTTCCGTTCAAAGTAGCGTTTTATAAATAATCTGGAATTAAGTTTTTTCGGCCAGAAAACGTATATATTCGTTTCGTGAATCAATTTTTTGAAAACAAGCATATTTCCTAAACGAAAGGAAGTGAAAGTCTGCAAATGCTCTTAAACGTCTCAAATGCATGCAAATTTGAAGCTTCAGAAGCTTCGAAAACACCTAGCCTTCTTCTTTGGCCAGAAAAGTTTCGTATTATTTTAATTTTCTGCTTTTAATTAACAGCAGACATTGTTAATTAACGTTTAATATTTTCGAGGCACATAATTTTAATGGAAAGAATAAATTAAATTTGATTAAAAATTGTTTATTAAAATTAGTTTAAGAAATATTGATCACTTTCAGGATTTGAAACTATGAAACGAGGATAAAACGTTTTTCTTAATGAGTTTGAATTTTTTTTATTTCATCATGCAGCTAAGGTCGTTTTTCAAGCTAAATGTGAGTCACATTTTCAATTTTACCGCTAAAACCCCGCACGATTAATACCATATTTCATACAATTTTTACGGTTTTCCTAAAAAGCCAACGGCCATGCACTTACCTCAATCCTTTGTACATTGCTGAATAAACGGGATATCCATATCGGTCCTTTCCAACATCGTCAGTGTAAACCCATGTGCCTCCAAGTTGGGCACCCATTTCAAAGACATCCAGATCGAATCCATAACTGGACACGTGTCTGGCAGCTGCTAGTCCAGCAGCTCCAGCTCCAATAATCCCGACGCGCATTTTCGAAAAAATGTTTGAAAAAAAATCAACGAAACAAAGTCTTAACAAATTCAACTCAAGTCGGTATTGCGATGAGCGCTCAGCGAAAGTCACTGATTGAATGAGTAGAGCAACACAGTGGCGTATTGGGTTTTATTTAATGGGGAGGTGATTAGCTGTTGGTATGTATAATGATAAAGCCAAGAAGTAATAGGAATGCTGATAAACAATGTGATTTGCTTATTAGAAATAATTAATTCCGCTTGACATGTTTAAGAAAATATGTACCAAAAAGAATAGGAATTTTGCTTGATAAATTATGATAGCATTTTTAAAGCCAGTTGGGAATATACCAGAAGACCTAAATGTATTTATTTCAGCTGTAAAAGACGCGGTGGCGCTTCTAAAATTTACCCAGTTTTTATGTAAATATAAAAAACCGCAAGTTTGAATTGTTGTTGAAGATTATCTATTCACTTAAAGTTGTGCAAAATCTTGACCTAAAAGTGCATGGCAATGCTCTACAGTTCAACTTCTCTTCATCATGTTTTGCTTTAGGGTTGCCAACCTTGCAATTCCATCTAAGGGACCTTTCTCGATAATTAATTCATTTTGTTCAATGAATGTCGCTTTCTGTATACCTTTTTTTCTTCCTATAGTTTTTGCAGTTTGCAGCTATGTAACATACGAAACAATGTAACAATTTTAATTACTTATTAGATTTACCGAAAATTCCTTAGACGTTTACGCAAAAAATATTAATAATTCTTGACAAGAACGTATATTTTCCTATACGAAATATATCAGGTTTTATTTGAGATATGGCTTTTGACCCTTAAACATCATCAGCTTAAATTAAAATTAAACCGCCGGTCTGTCTGTAATAACCACTATAATCACTAAATCTAATTGCAAACTTTCCCATCAACAAAAACTATTATTAATATTTTAATTTATGGCTTGAATCAAGGTTCTGCGAAAGTCTGTTTTATCAAAAAAATTGATAAAAATATTTTCAGTTTTGAGTGTAGCAACCTTCAAGAAAGTAAAAATAATCAGCGTTAAAGCGTTGCTTGTTTCCGATTTTCCGGGTTCCTTGAAAAATGTTTACAGATGCTAAATTGTTGAGTATTTAAAGATTTACTTGCCGTGCAGCATCAGACATACGCAAATTAATTTTACTTATTTATCAGATCATTTATTTTAAGGTGATTGCCAAGAATGAGCTTTTAGTATATACCTGTATATCTATTCTATTATTACATTTTGCATTTTGTTTTACTATTTATTACAAATCTTTGAGATTATGTAAACCAACTGTTTACAGTTTAATGTTATATTTCATCATCTATTTACGGTTTTATATGGAGGATCAATCAAGCCTGGAACACTAGGAATGTATTAAAAACCGCAATATTTCTAGAAATTTGGATGAAAAGCGGGACAGGTTGAAAAAATTATTTTAAGTTTTTATTAATTTTTTCAAAAAATGTATAAAATTTAAATAAGCACTGTTTAAATGTACGTAATGGCGCCATTTCAAAAAATGTGTTTTATGGCCAGTTTGAATATATTTAACAAAATAATGAGAGCATCTTTAAATTAATTTTTTCAATGCTTTTAACTCTCGTTTGAAATAAAACTGATCAGATTATATAAATATGTGTTAAACATTAGAGTTCGAGTACATATGAAAGATGATATTTTTAAGTTTGATTAAGTATATGTTAAGTACGCAATTCCGTACGGATATTTTGTCTGTGATTTAATTGTAATTAACTCGATTTACATAAAATTCCAATAATAACCGCGTTTATTTTTTAGACAGGTGTTTTACTATGCTCAGACTACGAAAGTTGCATCATGTAAACATATACACACGTTCAGATCTGATGCAACAAATCGCAAAACTACTCGAGCATATTTTGAGTTTGAGTGTCGTATTTATGGAACTGTCTTATGTAGGTTTCGTGTGTATGTGTAATAAATACTTTCGGGTCACTGATTGAACTTGCCATTATTGATCACTGCCCTTGGAACTATGTGGATCCGGTCCAAATCACTGAAGAAACTAGAAAACATTTTTTGGATTTTGTATAGACACATATCTAGTTACTAGAATCTAGTAAGAAGTAACATTTTCGAGTTAAAACAAGCTAAAATAGAGAGAATGCAGGAAAAGCTTATATTTGCAAAAATCTAAAACCATACGATTGAGTTGAGTCCAAGAAGGAATAATCGAGTTCAACTTAAGAGCGGTTGAAGAACATTTTATCTATGTAATAATGTTAAATTCTTCATATTTGATGAATTTCTTAAATAAAAACTTTGTTGCAATTTTTGAAATACATAAAAAAATTTATCTCTATTCAGCAATTCAATCAGAAAATTGTATATTTTGTAGCTAATTTCAGTAAGTAATTTGTTATAAACTTTATGACCGAAGCAAAGCGAAAAAATATACAGACACTTTTTGAAAACTCATCAAATGCAAAACAAACCGTTTGTTTGTTCTAATTACTTTTTTGCAAAATTCTGCAGCAAAGAGGATTGTAAAATTGTAACGGGAACTTTTACAAAATAAATTTGAAAACACATGATTTCTGAAGAAAATTTGAAAATTTTTCAACAATTTTTTAATAATTTCTGGAAAGTTTGTTCAAACATATAATCTAGCTAAACTAAAGAGTAAAAAGCCAACTGGATCTTACTTGAAAACGAGCATTTTATACGTTTTACTAAATTTTATTTTATATAGGACAGAGTGGGCGACCATAAGAATAAAAAAGTCAAAGTGGCTTTTTTTCCAAATACTTTACATGAACGTCCAGAAAAGTTGATTAGCTGGTCTGAATTGTATTTATTTAAGTATGCAACGGTTGAAAGCACACAATTACTGTAAATTTAAAGATATTTTATTGTTTAATTGTTTTGACGATGTCTCATCGTGGCCCGAGACCCGGCCACTGTGAAACATAAGTACATAATCAACAAAAAAACCGATAAGTGAAACTAAAAAAAAACCTTTATTTCCACCACAAGATTGACAAATATTGCAATTTTAGCCTTAAAAATTAAATTAATTAGCCAAATTAAACTAAAAAAAATATTACCAGAAAAAAATGACAACTTTTGAAATTTTAGTCTTAGGAATTATAATAGGACAGAAATATTTTTGTTGTACCTAAAACACGAAGGTAAAATCATTTTTATGTCTGTTAAGGGAACAGTTCCAATATGAGGTTGATCAGGGAATACAAAATGACCGCTGAAATTCCCCAACTTCCTTAAAAAATTATCTTCAACTTCTTCGGATGTCGCCACAAGTAATAATTTTCCCTACGAAGAAAACCTTTCTATTCTTTAAATTATTAAACTCATCTAACACAAAATCATCTTCTTTGGGTTCTAATTCCTCGAAGGAAGTTGGATCAGGTTCAGGTATCCAATCAGAATCGTCGTCTAAATTCGCGAATGGGACATCTTCTTCTCCGTCGTCATCGGAAGACGTCTCCTCTGTTAACATTTTAAATTTTTTTAAAAAACGTTTGTTTTCGCTAATTATGAAACTTTAACGATATAATTCGTTTTTAAAAAGTTTTTATTATTACAACGACAATTTATTTAGCTACTTAATTCCACAACGTGGTTACAAAGAATGAGTTCTCATGCAAAAACAGTCAAATGAGGAAAACACTTCTGCTGACTCGTGGAATGTTGGAGTATGGTGGTTTCCTAGTATTGTAGTTGCAGAGTCAGGTGGGTATGGCTATGTAACTTCTCCCTCCTCAGGATTCGAAAATAACGGACTGTTTTTTCGAAGCGGTAGTTGCTGAGTAATCATCTGGTACTTGAAGATCCGTAGATTTATGGAAAGCATTTCGGGTCGATAGCCAAAAGATTTTGACTCGGTTCCATTGGCTCGTCAATAGGAGAATCAGAAGAAATGTGCAGACTCCCACAATACCAAAGAAGGTGTATTCTTGGTGTTTTGACTTCTGGTTTAAAGTCACTGGTAAAAGTTGATTGGCTATTTCCTTCAAATGATAAATTTCATCTAGATTAATTTTGGAAATGTTTGGTGCGTCCAAGAACTTCGTAGTAATTGTTTGAGGTAGTGTGATTTTCGGCAATATAAATGGTTTTCCTTTTTGTATGTTGATGTTATTGATGAATTTCTTTTCATTAATTTGAATTTCGCAATTTTTCGGGATCTTGACAAGGGTTGATGTTTCAAGTAGGTGATACTGATCGGTACCACATTTGGATATTAACTTTGCAGGTTCTGTTAACAGTACGAGGACCAATTCTTCCGTTACTTGTTCAACTATTGGCTCTACTAACTTAATGTTGAAGGTTGGGCAATTATGTATTGTCTTGCCTTTTAAAAGTTCATTGGTACAATCATCTTGTGGGTGAAACTCTTCGTTGCAGTAATATGTGTCTTCTATTTTTGAGCAAGGCTGACTGGTGTGCTGGTTTCTAACTTCTTCTTGTGCGAGGTAAGGGTATTGGGGAATGAATATAGTTCGATTTAGGATAATAGGGTATAGGTGAAAAAAACATTAGATCTTCTGGCCTTAGTATAGGTACGTGTATCGCAAAAATTATTTTCGTGTGAGAGAAACTAACCTGAGTTCCAAAAAATTGATAATACGAGAGTATATTTTGAAATTTTGGGATTGCTGCAACTTTGTACATGTTTTCTAAATATTTTAGCATAATTGTTAATTCGTTAGTGGACAAAATACTGTTATGCAGCGCATTTAGCTTGGAAAACATTATTGCATCCTCTAAATTATCCAAAAACATAATTAAGTTTTGACAATCTAGGTTTAATTGCGTTATTGACCCATGAAACCCAAGATAATTCTGAACATTGGATATCGTTTGTTGCATTAGTTGCTGAAAGGACCTTATACTTAATCTAAGTTTGTCCTGATTTTCGTTAAGGGTAGTTATGGTCTTATTGTAATGAGTGATTAAACCTTTGGATAGCGACATCTGAAGTTTTAGTTCATCGTTAACGCTTGTTTGACTACTCTCTAAAGTAGCAATTGCTTCATTGTAATGTTGACCGTCTTCAGCGTCAAGTGTACCAAAAAGCCATTTATTAATTTGCCCTACTATATTCAAAAGGCCTCGTTTCTTTCGATTATTTGGTATTAAATTTTGAAGTTTACCTGATGCGATGTGAATTAAGTTGTCCGTTCTTATTAGTAAATTTTCTGATAACTGATGATATGATATACCGTTATTACCGTTATGTGACTTTAAGTAGCCTTTAAGTATTAGAAAATTGCTTTTTAAATTTTCCATTTGCGTAATTATCTCAATTAAATCTATATAGTGTAGAAATGTATGTTTACTATAGACTAGCTTAGCATTACCTAGCTTAATCGGAAGTATTGGATTATTTAAGGGGTTTTGAATTTCAACGGTGGCAAATCCGTAGCGTGCACAGGTGACCATTGACGGAATGATCAGGTCGTTCATCTTCTGGGTATTTATAATAATATCCCCGTCGTTAACATTAACTGGTAATTTCTTCTTAATTTTACTGCATGGGTTTACCGAGAATGTAAAACTAGCTTCTGCAGGTGTTCTGTACTTAAAGGGAATTTCGATGTTTGCTCCAATCAATCGCTTGTTAATTAAATCAATGTTAAGATTCATATTTATAAGATCATTGAGTCCTAGAACGCCATCAAAATAATCATGAAAATCAAATAAAATAAAGCTGATTTCGTAGTCGAGACCAACTTCTGCGAGCGCGGAAATATTAGCTTGAAACTGCGTGCTTTCGCTACCTATGGCTGTTTTAATAGTATTGGTTGACCGAAATATACAGTGTGGAAAATAAGTCTCGGCAATGGTGGGTCTTAAAATTGATCGAAAACTGCCAGTGTCAATTAAAAGCTTGATGTTAAGACTGCTAATTTCAATGTATGGAAGGGCATTGTAAGAAGAAATGTTAATTTCTATTAGCTGTGTTCTTTCGTTGGGCTGGGGTCGCAAAAATTTCCATTTTCTTCGAGGACAGTATTTTGGGAAGTTCGAGGGTCTTGAAGCTCCTGGAAGTTGATTTGGTCTTCAAATTGATCAGAGTATGTTTCTGTTGACTGAGGGTAGTCAAGGTATTCTTGGTTATAAAAATATTCAAAATTTTGACAATACGGGTTTGTAGAATGATCTTCGTATTCGTTCGAATATAGTTCTTCAACTATCATTGGCTGTGGTGTTTGATAAAATGGTCTTTGGAAGTTATTATATTGAGAATTTAATCTATGTTTTCTGGTGGGGGTAAGAGAATTTCTGGAAATTCCTGACATGGGTGTAGGCCTTGGAAATTGATTTGGAGAGTTCTGATTGGGTCTGAATACATTTCTGGGCGGACCAAAAACATCTCTATTTGTGGGCCATTGTCTAGGGGGTGTTGGTCTACTTTGAATATTTACCGGTTGAGAGGGAAATGTCGGTTTAGTAGACGTGATTGAATTAGTGTGTTGATTAAGTTGAAAACCATTTGATTGGTTGTTGGCTTGATATTGATTATATTGCGGTTGGCTGTTACTAAACTGTGGGGTGGGGAAAAAGCTTTGCGCGTTTGGAAAATGTTGACGATAATAATTTTGGTTAAATCCAGGCTTAGTGAAACTTGGATTAAATTTTTGGGATTTTTCACTATTACGTAAAGTTCCATAAAGTCGCTCAAAATTCTCAAACTCTAAAACATAGGCCATCGCATCCTCAAGGGATTCTGGTCTTTTCAGATGCATATTATTTTTCAATGTGCCTGAGCATCCTGCGATAAACGTATTTAATGAAGTTTTCTCAAAATGATTAATGTTGCAAACTTTATCGCTAGTAGACATTTGGGTATCGTTACTGACACGCTGGACTACATTACTCCTAAGCAATTGCAACCTAGTACCAAAACTTATTAAATCTTCATTTCTATGTGGGCGGGTCCTTGTAAGTTCCTGAATTAAACAATCTACATCTCTTCGGTCAGAGAAGCACTGAATCAAAGCGGTTTTGAGATTATCCCAACTAAGAAGTTCTGATCGATTGCCAACCATAGTTTCGGCTTTTCCGATCAGTTTCTCATTAATACAATCCAAAATATGCTTGTTTAAATCAGCATCGTTTAGTGGTAGATATGTACTTATTAGGTTCTCGCACCTACTTAAAAATTTATTCAGGTAATTACTGTCACCGTCAAAAGATTTAATATTATCTAACTTTGATTTGAATAAACTCCAATTCATATTATTTTGGTTTGCAGTAGTCATTTTAACGCTGGTACTTACTGGTTTGCTAAGACGAATATTTTCTAATTGTTGGACAATATCGTCTACTTCACTCATAAATAAGCATAAACTTTATATTTCACTTTAAAAAATTACTATTTTTATGCTTTCTATTTTCTTAATTGAGAGAGAGAAAAAAAAATCAAACTAAACTATGTCTTCAATAGACTGACCTAACTTTAATTGTGTGTATGCGATACACGGCCCTATTACTATTCCTAATGAAATCTTTATACGGAAGATAGATTAGGATTGAAAGGAAAATGCACTTACGTTGATTCTTCCTTCCCGATTCTTTGGTGGAGTAGCCTTTGCCGTTGGTTCTAGAGATTGTGCTGAAGAGTTGAAGAACCCAAATAGCCGGAATCTTGGATACTGCTACTGCACAATCCTACCGACTGCGCCAATTATGAAACTTTAACGATATAATTCGTTTTTAAAAAGTTTTTATTATTACAACGACAATTTATTTAGCTACTTAATTCCACAACGTGGTTACAAAGAATGAGTTCTCATGCAAAAACAGTCAAATGAGGAAAACACTTCTGCTGACTCGTGGAATGTTGGAGTATGGTGGTTTCCTAGTATTGTAGTTGCAGAGTCAGGTGGGTATGGCTATGTAACTCGCTGCTTCTTTTTTGGATATTTCTATCTTTTTCTCCTTTTTCTTTGCATCTCATTTCAATTCTCTCTTTTTCTGGAGTATCCGTAGGGATGATATTTGTTACTTTTTTCTTTGACTATTGGATAGTTTGCTTTTGAATAGTTGATGACAGTTTTACTCCCACTAAAATTTCTTGGAATGCTCATCGTTTCATATTTTCTTCTGGGAATGTACCCTTCTGGGACTTGCTTTTGCGACCCTTTAACATCTAAAGATACAAAATGACACAATTAATTATTAAAAGCTTAAAAGTTTCTCCATAAGACAGTGTCTCTAGTTGGCCCCAACAAAGTGTCTCATGGTAACCCATTTACACGTGATAACTTTTATAAAAATTATGGGTAAATTCCATTTAAAATCACAAAGTTTCTTTATACAATTAAAAACCACTTACAATATTATATATACCACTTACAAAATTATATCTACAACTTAAATTTCTTACCTTTACCTATATGTTTTCAACACGTGAAAAAAAAACGTTTTCGTTCAGATGCATCGTTGTCAAAATCTCAGTCAAGACTGATTTCGAAGCAAGACTGTGCTAGTAATACCCAAACGGGGTAAAAGATGTTTCCGCTTATTGTAAAAGCAAATATTGCAGTCTCATGGTGGCCCTAGTCTCGTGATGACCCACTCTCCCCTACTTTTTCATTTCGTGGTTGGTAGAATTTTGGGCCACCCTGTATATTGGTAAGTGCAAAATGAATGAATATTTTTCGTTTCAATTCCAGTTCTCGAATGCGCCTTTAAAAAAATCATTAGTTAATAGACAATCGCTTAGCATTTATCAATAATCTCAATTAGTTTGTTAAGTGTGTTATCAATGGTGTGCTAGAAATGTTTTAAATTTCTGGACCAATCCGGATTGAAGCGATTCTACAGGTCACGGAATCATCAATCGGATTTGGTTCAATAGTGGAATGGCAAGAAATAAATATTTACATTTTTACACACTTTGAGTCCCAAGTTTTTTAAAAACGTATTTTTTTATATACCGAAAATAAACCGAGATTAATCTTTTCAGTTCTTAATTTAAGCAAAAAATTGATTGAAAAAGAACAGAGTATTATGGTTGTAAAAAATGAAATCCGAAGACATCACGAAGATAAATAATTTCGAAACGAATTTCTCAAATACGCATTTTTGACGATAAACTATTCAAAGTTCTACAAAACTATGTCAATTCGTGAATGGAAATATAATGATTACATTATGCGCAAATAGCGGCTATTAAGGTTGAGAATGACCCCAAATTCCGTAATATTTGTAGCAAAATTGTGGAGTGTTAGATCCATGAGAATTGCGTTATGTTGTATTGCTTAATAATAAAGCAACTTAAATTTGCTTTTTTCGAAATATAAAAATATTCATCCAGTTTGTTCAAGGTTTATTCCATTGTTGGACACTTATCAACGCATATCGAGAGAGGATAATTTAATTTAGGAACAAATTACAGTGATTAAAATGTTTTTGTTTTTACTATTCTAGGTAGCATTTTTATGCCGTGTATTCACTCAGTTATTTTAATTATATTATTAGTTATCTATTTTGTCGCAGATTTTGATTATTCTGTTTCTTTTCGCAATTTTAAGCTATTGCATGTTTTACAGACAATGACGCCGATATAAAGTTTACAGATGATGAAAATATTTGCAAGATCGTTGCAAACATGAATGTGGACGATCTTGAACCTGTTTTGCTGATCTTTTTCAGAAGGGCAATAAATAAGGAAGCCGGCGATAAATAGCCATATAAATTATAAGTGGTTTGTCATTAGAGCCTTGACGACTTATTTGTATTGATGAACTCATTAACATCAGAAGTCCCATTTTTGTGCAACAACTATTTCAATTATTCATTTATGCTTTTGCCATACTAAGCCATTTTGTCCATTTTTTTAACAATTTATGATAGAAAATTATGGAATTCGAATTACCATTGAAATTTCGGTAAAATTTCGGATTAGTGGAAACAGTCAGTTAGGTGATTTGTATAATCGAGTTGCAATGCTAATTAATGGTGAAATTGTCGATGGGCCTTGATGTTTTAACAGATAAAAACTACAAACGCAAAATAAAACTGCATTTGAAACGCACCCAAAATCAGATCCAGTCTATTCAAATTCATCTTGTAAATGGTTGAAAATACCGGTTAAACTGACTTGAAAAAAATCAACATTTAGTGGCCAATTTTATGCAAAAATTTTGCAAACATTTCTCGTATTCTCTTGAATTTTTTTTGTAATAATTTTCTTCGATATATTATTTTTATTGACATCCCACGAACTGTACAATCTATCTACAGATATTAATGTGCATGAGTCTGTCCACTAACAGATCACATTATAATTTATTTAATACCAAACGCTAAATACTTATGACTAATGGGGTTTTATATCTACAATTTATTATACAGGGTTATTCACGCTATACGGCGCGGCGCGGAAGTTTGCGGCTGAACCGTTTGATTGTTAAAAAGTATTAATTGATGAACCCACAGACGTCTACCGGGCGCACATTTTAAAAATATTTTTGTAATGTACAGGGTGTCCCAAAAGCCCTAAAAGTATCAAAGTTGTGTTTTTTTTTAATGGAATACCCTGTATATTATTGCATTTTTGGATTCTCTGAGCAAAATAAGTGTCTGTTTTAATGAGGTTTATAATACCTAAATCTTAAGGCTTTTTAAATAATACGAATTTAATCAAAATCTAATCTAATTTTCAGGTGTCAAATACTTTAGTATTTAATATATAAGTATTTAAGTTATGTGAGCGTAATTTATAGTGAAGTGTAACAAGAAATCATATGTTATATCCCAATGATAATAAACTTACAATGTTATACAGGGTGTCCACAAATTTAAACTAATCAAATAAGAACTTTAAGCGGCTATAACTTGATTAATTTAAATACAACCCCATATTTTTTAACTTACCAGGAAATATCAAAAGAGATAGACTTTCAAGGCCATTCCTTGAAACAAGTGGGTTTTTCGGGTTTTTAGGCCGTCGTTCGGTAGAATTTCTTCTTGATGTTTCGCAAGCACGTACGGCTTGCATCTTCAGAAGTGGTTTGCTTGAACGCTTACACTGTTCTGATGGATGTAATGATGGATGGTTAAAAACAAAGGAAATGCAATTTTTAATTACCTATAGAATGGTATTAGGTATTGGGTATTATTTTTATTAAATACGCCAAATAAATGTTCTGTGCACCATTTGGTGTTGTTTAATTTAAGGTTCCAATGTATCTAAGTTGCCTATGGCATTTGCACATGTCAAATCATTTACTTTATTTGTCAGTTCTGCAAAGACTCTTTTTGCTAGCTAGAGTGGTATTGTTTTTTGTAATTGTAGACGTGTTGGTCGTTATTTCAATATTATTATTGTGTTGCTAGTGAAAATGAAGAATTATCCAAAAGAAGAGCGTATTGACATGATTTTCACCCTTGGAGAATGTCATAAAAATTTTTATTGGCCTCTAGAGTTTATGCTCAAAAGTTTCCTGAAAGAAATCATTCTAAACCACCTTAGCGTTCTCAAGCGCTTATGACAGCAGTTTGAGGAAAGTGGGAGTGTCAATTATAAAAAACCCATTGCAAGGAATTCTGTCACTGAAGATGCAGAAAATATTTTCACGGTAATTGGTTCAGTTATCGAAAATCCCAATATTAGTCAAATTCTAATATCCAAAAGTACTAACATTAGTCAATCAAATATTTCCAGAATTATTAAAAAGCACAACTTTTATTCTTATAAAATTCAGCTTTGCCAAGAACTTTAGGGAAATTATTTTGAAAACTAACTGAGGTTTGCATGTGGCTGTTAGATAAAGTGGCAGAAAATGAATTTTTTTTTCGATAATGTGTTATTTAGTGATGAATGTACTTTCCATAACAATGGTCTCGTGAATAGACACAACTTTCGTAATTATTCTGGTACGAATCCGCACGAATACAGGGACATGAAAAATCAAAATAGGTGGTCAGTTAATGTGTGGGGTGGAATACTGGGCCCATATTTATTTGGACCCGATTTTTTTGAAGGACATCTCAATGGTTTGATGTTTCTCCAGTTTCTAATAAGCCACCTTTCAATATTATTAGGAGAAGTCCCTTTAAATATTAGAACCAACATGTGGTTTCAATTGGATGCAGGTCCGCTTCATGATCATTGCGAAGTTCGGAAATTTTTAAATGCCAACTTTTAAAACAGGTGGATTGGCAGAAATGGATTTCAAAATTGGCCCCCCAGATCTCCGGACTTAACTCCACTAGATTTCTTTTTGTGGGGGTACATAAAAGGAATTGTCTACCATACACTTCCGAGAACTTCACACGATTTGAAAATACGCATAAGAGACGCTTTTAAAACTGTAACTCCGCAAATGTTGTCCAGAGTTAGCAGTGATTTTGAAAAAAGAATTTACAAGTGTCTGGAAATGAACGGTCAACATTTCGAACATTTGTTATAAATAATTTGCCTTTCTTTTATGTTATTGTTGATATGTTATTTAGAGCTTTTAAATTTTAAAAGGTATTTAAATTAATCAAGTTATATTCGCTTAAAGTTCTTATTTGATTAGTTTAAATTTGTGGACACCCTGTATAAGATTGTAAGTTTATTATCATTGGGATATAAAATATGATTTCTTGTTACACATTACTACAAATTACGCTTACATAACTTACATAATTCTAAAGTATTTGACGCTTGAAAATTATATTACATTTTGATAAAATTCGGATTATTAAAAAAACGTAAGATTTAGGTATTATAAACCTTATTAAAACAAACATTTGTTTTGGTCAGAGAATCTAAAAATGCAATAATATACAGTGTGTCCAGTATAAAATGATGTACATGGGGATATTGGAAACCGTTAGAGTTACAGGGTGGACCAAATGGGGAAAAAGTTGCGCAATCAAGTGCCTATAAATAATCTGTCTTCAACTTCTTAGAACTCGGAATAGTAACGGATATACAGGGAAAAAAAGAAAAAAGTGCGTTTTATAAAATCCTTTATATCGTGTTTATTATAAAAGATACAATAACGAAATTTTCAGGGTGGGGGTAAGAAATGAGCGTGAATTTGAAAATAAAGTAAAAAATAATCTAGGCCCACTATGTTCAATGAGGCCGAAGTCAACTTTTGTTTTTCTTATGGGCGCCATATTGAATTTCTGCATTTTTAAATTCCCCTTTAAATATGCAGGGCAGAAAGACCGATAGGTCGATAGCCTTTTTTTAGAAATAAAGATGTTTACTACTACTATGCTCTTCAACCATGTATAACATGTTTATGTTCGATCAAGATAAATAATTAAAATTAACAAAATTACGATTTAGTGGTAGTAGGCATTGATATTTCTATTAATTATTACTTTAAATTATTATTGTTCATACATCGAACACCGCAAAAGAACAAGTAACATTTTAGGATTAAAGTAGGTGTTCAAATAAGCCACCGTTTTCTCGCACGCACAACGTACATCGTCTCATTACTGCTTCACAGGATTTTCTGATCATTTCTGGGGTAATTCTGTTAACAGCATTGCCCCATGCAAAAAAATCAAGCGGTGTTGTGTCAGGGGATCTCGCAGGCCATCTTACTGGTCCCAGGTTGCTATCCACTTATTGGGAAATTCGTGATTTAAAAATTCTGTGATAATACGTGCATTATGTGGCGGCGCGCCGTCTTGTTGGAAATACAAGTTTTGCAGGGTAGCTACTGGAACATCCATAAGTGCTTCCGCTACGTTAGTTTGTAAGAGGTTCATATATCTCTCGGAATTTAAGTTCTCATAAAAAAAAATGGTCCAATCACGTGGGTACCCACAATACCTAACCAGACGTTAAATCCAATCCTAACTTGGTGCCTAACTTGACGAACTAGCCGTGGATTTTCATCTGACCAAAAAACGGTATTTTTACGATTAAATAGTCCACATTTAGTAAATTGCCTCTCATCTGACCAAAGGACTTTTAAGGAAAAGTTTGGTATATCGTTATTTCTTTGAATAAACCACTGACAAAATGCCATTCTTCTAATCGCATTGCCATTCTGAGTCCCTGGCAGGACCGTTCACGATAGGGGTGATATTTATAACGCTTTAAAATACTATTCGCCGTTGACCGCGCAACACCTGTTGGGGCTTCAATTTGTTGTAAAGACGTACGAGGTGTCTCAACCACGCTTTGCATTACCAAATTTTCTTTATTTTCGTCTGGAAGTTTGTTTTTCTTTACCTTAGCAAAACTCTCGTAAGCTACAAGGTTGTCTTTCAGACGCCTAAACATAGTTCTACCAGGTTATCGCCTTTCTGGATATTTATTTAAATAAATTTCTTCAGCTTTCGCTTCATTTTCATTCATTTTTCTTCATTCATAATTTGAAAAGTGATTCATTTTGAAACACACAATTAATTACAAACACTTGACACTGACAATAAATTCTACTTTGACAGTTATCTAGGTAATTAAAACACACAACAAACGTCACTATGGGGAAATTGAGGAGAAATATCAATGCCTACTACCATAAAATCTTAATTTTGTTAATTTTAATTATTTATCTTGACCGAACATAAACATGTTATACATGGTTGAAGAGCATATTTAAAGGGGAATCTAAAAATGCAGAAATTCAATATGGCGCCCATAAGAAAAACAAAAGTTGACTTCGGCCTCATTGAACATAGTGGGCCTAGATTATTTTTTACTTAATTTTCAAATTCACGCTCATTTCTTACCCCCACCCTGAAAATTTCGTTATTGTATCTTTTATAATAAACACGATATAAAGGATTTTATAAAACGCACTTTTTTCTTTTTTTCCCTGTATATCCGTTGCTATTCCGAGTTCGAAGAAGTTGATGATAGATTATTTATAGGCACTTGATTGCGCAACTTTTTCCCCATTTGGTCCACTCTGTATCTTTAACGGTTTCCAATATCCCCATGTACATCATTTTATACTGGACACACTGTATAGGGTATTTCATTTAAAAAAACACAACTTTGATACTTTTAGGGCTTTTGGGACACCCTGTACATTACAAAAATATTTTTAAAATGTGCACCCGGTAGGCGTCTGTGGATTCATCAAATAATACTTTGTAAAAATCAAACGATTTTCCCGCAAACCTCCTTGCCGTATAGCGTGAATCACCCTGTATAGTTGGCAAGTCTGTGGGCTTTAAATGTTGATAGTAAGTAAGTTCATTTGGGTCAACACTTATTCTTTCATAATACCTGGTACTGTATCGGTTTATTTCAGTTTTGAAAATCAACTGATTCCATTTAGAGGTCTCGTTGGACTGTAGTGTTTGGTACGTACTAGCAGAGATTAGTCAACTAATCTCTGGTACTAGGGAGTATTAATTATGTTTCGTAGCACTTTGGATTGGAACCTCTGTATGATCGCTATAATGGTAATAATAGCTGTATGATAGCTGTACGTTGGTGTTAGAGGCTGAGCCCCAGAGCTGAATTTCGTAGGTCCATATTGGCTTAATAATGGTCTTGTATAGTAATAGTTTGTTTTCTGATGAGAGCTGCGAATTGCGACCCATTAACCAGTACATCTTACTGTACTTTACGCCTAGTTGTTTGCGTTTACTCCATATCTGCTTCTTCCAAGTCAGTCGCTTGACTAGATGTACTCCAAGATATTTGACATCTTCAGATTCTGTAAGTTGGATGTTGTTTGGAGAGACAGGTGGACAAGTATCTCGCCGAAGAGTAAAGGTAACCAGCATTGACTTGCTTTCGTTAGCTTTTATGCGCCATTTCTCAATTTTTGCAAGGTGCGTCTGTAGATGGATTGATGCTAGGACAGGGTTTTGATGAGATGCAAGTATTGCAGCATCATCAGCAAATGTAGCTGTCATGGTACTTGTTGTCGTAGGCAGATCTTCGCTGTAGAGGAGGTACAGGCAGGAAGCTACCTTGTGCGATTCCTGACTTGATGGCGTAGAGCGGCGACAGTTCATCATTGAATTTCACTCATTGATCATTCATAAGATTGCAAGATTAGGTAGTAGTTATATGGCAGTTTATATATTACTATAATATTTATTATAGTAATCTTGGATGCCAGACTTCGTCAAATGCTTGTCTGATGTCGAGAAATGCCGCTGAACAGTACCACTTCTTTTCCAAGTCTTCGTTAATTCTCTCTACTACTCTGTGCACCTGCTCAACAGTTGCATGCTGGCATCTGAATCCAAATCGATGATTGGGAATTAGCTTTTTGGTTTCTATAATAGGTTTTAGTTTCGTTAGGAGGAGCTTTTCAAAGATTTTAGAGATCATTGAAAGCAGGCTAATGAGTCTATACGATTTAAGTTCCGTGGGTGGTTTTCCAGGTTTGGACAGCATTTTAATTTGTGCTACCTTCTATTGCAGGGGGAAGTATCCTAACCTTAAGATAGCGTTGTATAGCTAGCTAGCTTTTTATGACAATTGCATAAGTATTTTTCCTGTGAGCAGGGCGCATCCAGGTGCCTTGCTTGAGCTGCTGTAAAGTTTTTTATTGGTGGTTCTAACTGACCTGAGTGGCTTAGAAGTTCTTCGATATTTGGACAAGAAAAATAAAACACCCTTGAAATGAACTCGCCCACTGCATTGTAGAACAAGATAATGAATATTTTATATACTTTTTACTTATTTAATTCCATTCAAATATTAACCACGTGAACTAAACTTTGTAATATTCAGCACAAGAAAATATTTATATGTATATAAAAAGAAAATCAAACAGCTTTAACAATAATTTAAAAAATGATTGCGCCCTCAGCTGTTTAGTTTTTAAATTTTTGTCTTGTTTTCATTCATCTCCCTGTATGTAATTACGATGTATTTCATACTGTTCCCTTTAATTCAAGTCGGTTTATTGAAGAACTTTCACCATTTGGTAGAGATGCGGTTACATTTTGCACTTGTCCAGAGTAAAAACTTGGTTGATAATCACCTATTGCCTGTCTGAATGAAAAGCTAACTTAGCTGATCCGACGGAATGCAAGATTTTTAGAAAAAATCGTTCAGTTTTTTTTATGAAAATTTATTTAAAATACATTACATATCTTCCTTGACGAACAGTTACATTTCTTCGGGTAGATACCAGTCGATTGGTTCTTTGCCTTGCTCTATTAGCAATGAATTTGCTGTAGAAAAATGCCGACACCCTAAAAATCCGCGATGGGCGGATAATGGTGAAGGATGTGGCGCCTTGAGGACATGGTGTTTCTTCGGGTCGATTATCGCTGTTTTTTTGTGAGCATCGGAGCCCCATAGTAGGAACACTATCCCCTCACCATGCAAACTGAGCACTTTGATAACCTTATCCGTGAACTTCTCCCAACCCCGATTGGCGTGAGACTTCGCCTTGCCCTTCTGTACCGTTAGAACCGTGTTGAGTAACAGGACTCCCTGTTCCGACCATTTTTTCAGATATCCGTGCTTTGGTATCGTAAAATTGCTAATGGCTGGATCACTCTCTAGTTCTTTGAAAATATTCTTCAAGGAGGGCGGGATTTTCTCGCCTGGTTTAACAGAAAATGAGAGACCGTGTGCCTGATTGGGGCCATGATAGGGATCCTGACCGAGAATTACGACTTTAACCGCTTTCAGTTCGGTGCAAAAGGCATTGAAAACGTCTTCGTCTGGTGGATAGATGGTAATTCCGGCCGCACGTTCTTTGGCCACAAACTCCAAAACGTTGTTAAAGTAGGGCTGGTTTTCTTCGTCTGTGAGTTCTTTCCAAGTTAGAGCTTGCGTCATTTTAAATCAATGGTCATCTACTTCCTAAAAAGGTGTTCAATGGAAATGAAAATGTTCAATCCGTATGGAAACTCATCACGTCTGACTACGCCGCACCTTTTATTACGCTATTACGCTTGTAGCGCAACGGAAGTTGCTGTTTAGTTGCTAGTTCGTGCTCAAGATAAAAATACTTATGACAAAGATATTCTAATGACTGATGAATCCTTATTTACCTCGGTTCGGTAAGTACCCGAAAAAGAATGCAGTGTTGGCACAAATTGAAACACTGACAATGTTGCCTACATATACATGTTGCAAAATAATATTTTTCTCAGCACTAAATAATCGCAAATGAAAACTATGTTATTTCAACCATTTTCAACACCTGCTAAATGATCCAAATATACGGATCTTTTCTCAGAAAATTCGCTTGTGAGACAACTAGGCTTTACAAGAAGGAAATATATTGCGACTTCATTTATTCCATTCATTACAATAACGCAACAGGCATGTGTCTCTACTTGTTCTTATCTATGCGTAAGGCGTAATGTATAAATGAGTTTACTGCAACATAAATTGTGAGTTACTGCGCCGGTGCGTTCGGTTGGCGCACCAAGCCATTCTGCCGGCTCTTGAAAATTCACTGAGTTACCCGTCTCTAATTATAACGACTGTTCTTAATGGTGTTTTTTTTGTTGAAATGCGGTTTTCGACCACTTTTCACTCATTGAAATTAATTAATTCATTTCCATAACATAACAAAGGACGCCATCCTACATAGTTTTCAATTCTTACACTTCCCAGCATATATACCGATGCTGCACGAGTAAAAGTGAATACTTTATCAATGTTGTGTTGCCAAATTTCCGTTTTGGGGAAATAGCTCCGTAACATTATTTAAAACACCAGCTATTACCTAATACTAATCGAAACTAAGCAAAACAGACAAATTACAAAAAAAAGACAAATAAAATTAAGGGTTGACAGATGAATTGCATTATTTTAATGACTGAAAAGTGGTTGAAAACATATTTGCGCAAAAAACACCACTTAGAAAGTGTTGGTATAGAGATTTTCTAAAAGGAGAGCATATTGTTAACTTCGAACGCGAAGGTTTGATAAATTCGAAAACGAGTCTTCAATTTTTCAAATTATACTATTGTGGAGCATCCTGTATTATAAATACTATTAATTTTTAAGTTTTCAGTTTTCAATCGGCATTGGAAAGATTAACGCAAATAATCTATTCTATTCACTAAAGGCAGAACTAGAAATTTAAAAATGATAAAAAGTGACGGTTATTTTCAACCAAGTTGGAAAATAGACAGTAGGAAAACGTCAATTTACAATCTTCATAAGTAACGGACTAACTTTCTTCAGTTCAATAACAGAAGATACAGTTGGTTAATGGAAGTATTAACTATTATAGACATCTTGTACTTGCCTTATATCTTCAGTACTTTGCGTTAACAATATTCTATCACCTGTTAGTGAAACTTTGTGGGTTTTTCACTGTCAACATTCAACTTTCTGAAAAAAGAACACAGTAAGCCGTGCAGATAGTCAAAGAACATGTGATTTTCTTAGGTTATAGTCTTAATGCCGTCGAGTACTTCACGAGTCAGTCAGTAGCTATTATTTCGTTGAAACTGTTCGTTTGTTCTAAAACTGAAAAATTTGCCTGTTTGAGGCAGTTTATCATTTATTTTCGTTTGGTTCGTTCTGTTGGTTTGTTTTCGATTTTTTGTGTAGGGTTTATTTTATTTTATGTTAATTATCTAATACCTATCCGACAGGCTAATTCAGAATAATTAAATTGGACGTTAGAAAAAAGACACGAGAAATAAAATAGGGCTATGCTTCAAATTTTTATTAAGCAATATAAAATCACATTGTTTATTTTGCATTTACGATAAATCCTCTATCATCACTTTCTTGTCTCCAGTTAGAATCGCTACCTTGGAAAGGGAGTTTTTAAAACAAATTTATTTTACTTTCGATTGATATGGATTCAGCTTCAAGATACAACTGCTGTTTATTACAGATTTGTTCGAATTTATATTATTTAAGTGCTGAGGTGTTACATACCATCAGTGAAACTACAGAACAATATTTATAACGTAAGAGTAATTAGATACTTCCTTACGCTGAGTACGTGAAATAAGATATCAAACTGTACGTGAAATGAGATATCATAACACCTCCGGCCTTAGATGAAATTATATCCTCAAAGTAATGTAATTTCATTTGAAAATTGAAGTTTCGATAATTTCGTTTTTTTTTGGCTTGTTCTTAAGTTTCTTACAAATCAATTTATATATTATATAGCAGATAAATGCAAATAGGACGATGTATAATAGTTTGGTCCATAGCTAGTACGGTTAACATATAGGGGTGTCTGCATCCCTTGGAGTTGGACTGCTTGGCTCTTTAACTGAGCTTGGATGTCTTCTGCTGATTTCTGGTTCATGGTATTCAATTTAAGGGTAGGTGGATTGAATACTGCTTGACATGCTCTGGTAGAGGTCCAGGTCAGATTGGGTAGGTTGATTTCTTGAAATTGTAGTTGCTTTAACTCAAAATTTTCAAATATTAATGAATGGCGTCTTGACGGCCTTGGCAGTTTGATTTGCCAATCACTTCTTCAGGTGCTGTGATTAACCATTTCCCATCGGCTACTTTGGTCGATTGGATTTCTTCAAGTTTAACTTCGAATGGGTGCCAAGTTGTGACATTTGATTGGAATTTGATCAGTTGGACACTGCAAGGTGGATGATTTTCTATCATCTGGCTGACTGTTCGTTTGCAAAGAAATTCATTATTTTGTATTTCTAGACATTTTTCATTGTCAAATGAGCACTTTTTCTCACTTAGGGCCAGGTATGGTTTGAAGGGTTTGTTGACTAGAAAGGAATTGTTTTTGGGAATTTGAGAAGGAAACAATTTGTAATATTGGTATGTTTCCGCCTCGACTAATGGAAGTTCTAAAATTAAAATTACTTCAAATTCCTTTATGAAACTTTTAACTTTTATTAAGTTTTCTGGATTTGTTATTTGTTGAGAGTTGATATCAATTGGTTAACGGGGTAGTCAATCTGTTCGTCTTGATTCGGGTTGCGGTTGAAAATATTACTACTCATTTGAGATCTCGCAAAATTACTGGAGTTTTGCATTTGCGGTCTTGGAAAATTTCTGAAATTATTATTGGGGGCATTAATTAAAAGATTCTTCAAATGATTGAATGATTTTAGAAATTCGGGTGAATGTGTGACTTTAGCTCCTTTCTTGAGACAAATTGTTAACGGTTTGGTGATTTTTGCAATAAATGAAGTTTTCTTCTTCTTGAGCGAAACTCATGGCTTCTTCAAGGGTTTTTGGGTTTTTAAGCCTTACTACTAGTTGCATGTGATAGCTTAGACCACTAGTAAATGTTCTGAGAATAAGGTTTTGATATTCTGATATTTTTAATAGTTTGATCTCCCGAGTTTCATTACTCATACCGATTTTTGAAAATAGGAGACTGCGTACGTCTTGTAAACGCAAGCCAAATTCTTGGGCTGTTTCGTTTTTCGAGGGTTTGAGGGTGATTATATCTTGCACAACACAATCAATTGATCTTTGGTCTGCAAATGTGTCAATGATAGCTTGTTTAACAAGTTCCCATGATTGAAGTTCAACACGAGAAGCTATTAAATCAGCGGCTCTGCCTACTAATTTGCAAAGGATAGTGTCAAAAAGACAAGAATTTATATGTGCGTCCTCATTAGTTCTATCTCGATGGTTATTGAGAAAATTGTCGCAAGCATTTATAAATCTGTTGATTTGCTTGGCGTTGCCGTCAAATGGGGGAATGTTATCTGCTTGATATTTGATCAAAGCAAAATTAGGGTGTGCCATTGTCTTATTATTATTTTTTTTTTTTTTTACTTTTTATTATTATTTTTTTTTTTTAAATTAAAACTTAAAATTATGTTGAGCGAAAGAATGTTTTGCTGCTTGTGCAAACAAAAGCGGAAAAATTCGCAATATTCGAATTGTTCAAAAAAATGGAAATTGGAAAAGTGGACTTACAGTGATAGAAGTACCAATGTTATTTTCATTTCTTTGATTCTTGTTTCTTCCTTAGTTGCTAGGGTCCAATAGGAAGGGCGATGCTTGTCTCTTCCCTGGCTAATTTATGAGAGGTGGGACGATGCTTGTTCCCTTCTTCTCGCACCAAAGTTGATCGGACGATGCTTGTTCCTCACTTTCTGGCCATGAGTTGCCCTGTCGCTGCCAATCAATGAAATGTTCGGGTTTGTCGCAAATCGTTGAAACGAACCGAATTTATCACGCACGATGCGGGATGACCGTTTTGAAAGTTCTTCCACGATGCTTACACGATGATCCTTTTGATACTCACACGACGATCGTTTTGAAGAATTTCTTACGACTTTTCGTTGACAAATCTTACCGACTGTGCCAGTTAGAATCGCTACCTTGGAAAGGGAGTTTTTAAAACAAATTTATTTTACTTTCGATTGATATGGATTCAGCTTCAAGATACAACTGCTGTTTATTACAGATTTGTTCGAATTTATATTATTTAAGTGCTGAGGTGTTACATACCATCAGTGAAACTACAGAACAATATTTATAACGTAAGAGTAATTAGATACTTCCTTACGCTGAGTACGTGAAATAAGATATCAAACTGTACGTGAAATGAGATATCATAACACTCCTAATTCTTATCTGTTCATTGAAAACGGCAAACTAAGCAACATTTTTGTAAATACAGATAAATTATGCTTTACGTACAAACCTAGTAACAATGATACATCAAACGTTGTAAATCCATGGTTTTCTTAAATGTTTTACTTAATTTCAGTAAATTCTTCGTCGTTCAATATTCTATATCTTTTATCAACATTTCGATTATTGCTCAACTCCTCGTAGAGCCTATGAATTACCGGTCTAACTTTTCTGATTTTCACTGTATTTGCCAAATCTTCGAAATAAGTTCGATGTAGAGGCATCCCAATAAGGTGGACATGATGGGGTGGTACTGCTTTTAGATGGACGTCCTTTAGTATATCTGCCACCATTTCTTCTCGGAAAAAGCGAGATGGATTTTTGATAAATTCAAGAAAGAATCGCACCTAAAACGTTTAAAGACCAACCTGTTAAGCTTTTAAAGATACCTAAAGGGAATTTATACTTGAATATCGAATGTTGGAAACGGGCACACTTTGAAAGTGATCCCAATAAATCCCATTGTGGGATGATCCACGTTGACAATGTGTTTGTAGAGGTATTTTACCCAATTATCTTCTACTCGAATATCGCATTCGGGAGTAAGGAATGGGTAAGAATATTGATACCCTAAAAATCGAAATAAAAAGCAATAAAATTTAATAAAATTTAATAACGTTTTCAAATAACCTATATTTCAGTAGTAGAAAGAAAATTAAATTCACAGTTAGGGCATTTATCCCATGCTCGCTCTCTATCTCATCTTTCCCTCAACTTGATCTTTTTCAAAATGTTTCGCTTCTGTGTAACTCATACCTCATTAAGCCTTTTAAGTATTTTTTTTTTTAGTTGATTATTTTTAAATTTCAATATTAAACTAAAGGCTTAACCGAAAGTAAGTCGAAAAGTATATACTTCCTTTCCAACTAAAATACAAAATACATCACGTTGTATTCATTACCGGCCGCCTGCATTTGAGTGTTTCTTCATCTGGTCGACTACATCTCAAATACGAGGGAACGGCGTTAAATAAATTAAGCATTCGCTTGAGCATATTTCACAGTGATTTTGGCAGAACGCTATTTTTATATGCACGTTTAGACCAACAATGTAAATCTGTTTAAGCCAGACGTACCTTATCAATGTCCGCAGGATTAAAGGTTTTTAAAAATTAACGTTTTACCTGTGCAATAAATAACATGGTCTATTTCCTCTTCAGTTCCATCCGTAAATTTTACTTTATCCGATTCAAAGCTTTCAACAAGGGGTTTATGGATCACGTAGTTTGGAGCTTTGAAGAAAAATGTCCCTCCGTAACTAATGAAAACCTTAAACAGTGCATTTCTGCTTAATATTAAAATGCAAATTTATTTTATTTTCAGTAAATCATTTCATTGTGATAAACCATCGTTGATAGACAATTTTCAATGAACATTGTAGAAGCACAATGGGTTATTGCAAATAATAGTACACTTTTTATACTTTTTACTTTGGCAAGTTTTCAATTCAAATAGTTCTTTTTCATTATTTTTGACGATTGAGTAACTCTTACTTTGTCCGCAACTTTGCCCACAAGTCTGGCTATATCAATGCCTGAAGGTCCTGCTCCAATGACAAGGACTTTTTTGCCTTCGTATGCATCCGGTTTTCTATAGTTGTGGCTGTGGATTGCTTTGGAACCTAACAGTTTCATTCCTGCGATCTGAGGCAATTTTGGAACTGAGTAGTTGCCGATACAAATCATAATAGCGTCAAATGTATGGTCCGTGATTTCCTTCGTCTTGAGATTTTCTTCCTTGAACGCCCATTTATTATTTGGGAGCGGATCTACTCTGATAACGTGATGTAAAAACTGCAATATACGTATAATAAAATAGTTTATTAATTATTAAACCATAGGAATACTTTAATGTGCGGGTGTAAGTTGTAGTGTTCAGCAAATCGTTCTATGTAGTTTAAAACAGTCTTCTGATCAATGAAGGATTTATCTACGTCGGTGTAAGGAAAATCTTCATATTCCATTAACTCCTTTGGAAGATTGGTCCTGAAACACCATTAAATGTGTAGCTGGAGTTGACTATCTTTAATTACCTACTTTTATTATATTATCGACATTTTTATTTAGCCTTAAAATACCTCAAATCTATTAATATGTTATTTGTTTTGCATAAGATGTTGCATTGCTTATAACACGATTAATACTGTATTGTTTGTTTATGTTTGATAATGATTTTATGGTTAACTCACTGGTAAAACCGCAATTAATTTTACAGTTTTCCAGTTTCATAAAATAGGCTTAAGTTACATCGGAAAAAATAAAATGCGTGACTTGACTGTTGCAAACAAATCCACTTGTGTTTGACCACTGGAGAAAATTAATGTTTTTTTTTGTATGACTCGCAGGTAAATTATATGACAACAATTTTATATGAATAAACAAACAAAATTAAAAGTCTTAATAAGCAGACGCTCAAAAGTTCGTTTGCTTTGTTCGCAGTTTAAAAAAAAATTGATATCAAGTTGGTTTTTGGGAGAAAAACTCTTGAGGTTTTCGCAGTTCAGCGGTCTGTAAGGTAAACTTGTTGAGAGTTGCCTGCCACTGATCCAAAACAGAATTTCATCAAATTTTTAATTTTTATTGGTGAATTTTGGACAGCTTTACATTTATTATGCAGAAGATAACATATTTTAGTTTCTTACTTAAAAATAAAACAATTTGTGTCTCAAAGATGGTAGACACTGTTTAGATGAAATAATCTTATCAGACTGGAATTGTCTTAAAAATATGTTGAATAATAACTATCGCGTTCAAGCAGATAACGATGAAGAAATCTTACATTTCCTTATTTTCACACTATAAAATATGTAGTCTTTTAACAATAGAGTGTTCAAACATTACGTGCACAAAAACGGGGCAAACTACTCCGATAATTCGCCACAATCCTATGATTTAAAAATTTCAAAATTTTCCGAACTAAATTTTACGAGATATTTTATTGCTTCATCTGAAAAATTATGTCGCATGTAGACTTATTTTGGAAATAGATTTTCAATTTATTATTACTACTATTATCATTGTAAATACTTTCAGTTTACTTTACAATATCAATAATCTAACGTTTTTTTTAAGAAAATTAAAAGCGCAAATAGTGTTTTATAGTTAGTGTTATCTATTTGGTTTAGCGGTTCTTCATTTGGCTTATTCCGATAGATGCAAATTAACTGAAATTATTTATAAAACAAGTACCTTTCCTACATAAATAAAGTATTGATATAAAAATTTGGCCCAAACTGGATTCAGTACGAAACATTTTTTAAGTTTCCCTGGAAAATGTTGCTTAAACGAATTTGACTCACATCAATCCTTGATACATCGAAGAATGTACGGGTAATCCATAGCTGTCCACATCTAGATCATCAGTATAATTCCAGGTTCCTCCAATTTTGTCAGTTTTCTCGAAAACAACACACTCATGGCCCTGTTGTAGGGAATGCCGAAGAGCGGCCAGTCCAGCCGCTCCAGCGCCCACAATTCCAATTTTCATTCTGTTTAATGCCTGTGAAAGAACCAAGAAAAGTATTGCTTGTGCCGAGAAAATTCAACTTAAAAAAAGTGTCACATTCCTTGATGGTCCCGTGAAACTCACTGCTATAAATTGTGCGGATTTGACTTTTATACGAGCAACTCTGTTATCACTAAACGTAATAGATAACAGAACAGCAATGACTTTCCAAGTATTGTGTATACTTTCCCGACTGTATTTCAATTTAATTCAAAAGAAGTTCCTGGGTTCCAGTCAATATTATTGTTTATTAGTCAAAACATTTTACAAATACGTTTCGGTGTCTTTCTCCACCATCATCAGTTTGTATGTATGGCTGTTTCTACCTTCACATTTGGCCAACTATTCCTGGATCCCAGGAATTTCTTTTGAATTTCCAAGTATTTCACGGGAAATTGAAGAGGAAACAGAACTAAGAACTCCAAACTTATAAATAAATATTTTTATTATTTAACTTTAGAACATTTCAACCAATCAAATATACACTTTAAAGAAGGGAAAAGGAACATTTGCTTCTTCCACCGTTTTCAATATTGAATTGCAAGATTTTTATATGTTTTTTAAATTTGACTTTTTTTCGATCAGTGGCAGATTTTGTTCAACTTCCAGTTGAACATTCGCTCGTTATCAATGCCAAAGGTCTGCAAAAGTGGTTGAAAATTAAAAATTAATGTTCCAAGTCCATATAACAAAGTCTCAGTCGAAATTTGCCCACTTTGCAGAGAGAATTGGGCTCACTTGAAGCCTACCCTAAAAATATGTTTTTTATGTTTATGTTTATGCGTTCACTGCTCCTGGATTAATACTGTATTTGCTGTGTTGTGTAACTGCTATGATATGGGCTTTTACACGTTTTGTTTACTGAGCGCCCTAAGTCAATTACCTCAAATAGAAATGTTATCAGCCACGCATAAACTATCTGGAATTGTGGATAAACGGTTGATTGAAAACAACAAAAATATGTGTTGTTTGTGGAATGAATGGGAATATGATGTTTGATCAGTCGATGGTTGAACAGACACAAACAAGCAACAGCAGGTATATTTAACTTATCATCAACAACAAAACCGTTGTCTAGTTGAAGGTTTGGATAGGGTTATCCGGGTTTGACTCGTATATTGGACGATAAAGGTTTATTTAATTATTGACATTCATTCCAATGTATTCCTGGGTTTCAGTCAATTTTATTGTTTATTATTTAAAATGTTACAAATACGTTTCGGTGTCTTTATCCACCATCATCAGTTTGCCTAAAATATATATTTACAGTTATCATCAAATTAAATAGAAAACTTTCACCAAAATTCACATATTAAAATACAAATCACACACATATTAAAAAGTACATCCAGAACATTGGTTTTCAGGTGATGAGTCAGGACAAACATGTCTGGGAAAAGACTAGAATCTATTGCTTTAGAGATCTAAATTCAACTTACGTATATAGTTGCCTTCAACCTCACATTTGAATGGTCACTGAATTTTCCATATTTTATTCGATATCAAGCGAGCGAAACAAAAAAACTGTTTATCTTTCGTCTTTTCTTTGCATTCTAGGAATTGCTTGGCAATTTTTCAATATCAGATGTTTACATTTCATTTACCTGGTCCAATCAGTTCATACATGCGATCATCTAATTAGCGTATGATACACAGAGCTAAGATTGTCTGTATCTGATCTGAAATTTATTGCATTCTGATGTTTCTTAATTTGCATCATTTCATGGATTCTTCTCTTATTATAGTTGTCCTCATTGATCAATATTTGTGTGTTATCAAAATCATGCAACTTTTGTTGTGCATGTTGTGCTAATGCTGTTGCATTTTCGTTAACCTTTCTTAAGCTATACTTATGTTCGTATACTCTTTTCTTTAAATATTGCCCTGTTTGTCCTATGTATGTGTTGTCACAGTTCAAACAGTCAATCTTGTATATTACGTTAGGTGTGTCCAACTTATCGCTTCTAGGCTTAAATTTTGTAAAACACTCTTTTGCCAAGTTGTTTTTGTTTTTTCCGCTTTAGTAATATTATGCGGTTTTAAAACATTTTTTATTTTTGTGTTGATTTCTGGTATGTGCGGTAATGATACATACTTGATTTCACCCTCTTTTTTGTTTTTTATATTATTTATGTTGTTCCATTTATTTGCATTGTATATTTTATTGATTCTTTGTTTTATAATTGGTTCGAAGAATTCTTTGGGATAGTTGTTCATTATTAGTATTTTTATTTTTTCAAGATTTTTTTGTCTGCATCCACAATGTGCTAATTTTATCGCTCTATCAGTAAGAGCTGTTACCACACTTTTTTTATACTGTATAGGTGCATATGATTGGTAATTCAAGTATCTACCAGACCACACATCCTTTGTGTACCAGTTTGTTTTTATTTCCCCATTATTGTCATACATAACCGTCATATCCAAAAAGTTTAATGATTTGTTTTTGTCCTCCTCAATGGTGAATTTAATGGTTTCATGGAATGCATTAAACTTATCTAGTGTGTATTGAACTTTTTGGTTTGGCAGGCACATTATGCAGTCATCCACGTATCTTTTAAAAAATCCACATTTAAAGTCTAAATCAGGTATTAGTTTTTCTTCCAGACTTTCCACTACAAGGTTTGCAATTGTTGCAGCTATGGGGGACCCCATAGCTACTCCATATATTTGCGAATAGAAATTGTCCTCGTACCAAAAAGTTCAATACACACTAGATAGGTTTAATGCATTCCATGAAACCATTAAATTCACCATTGAGGAGGACAAAAACAAATCATTAAACTTTTTGGATATGACGGTTATGTATGACAATAATGGGGAAATAAAAACAAACTGGTACACAAAGGATGTGTGGTCTGGTAGATACTTGAATTACCAATCATATGCACCTATACAGTATAAAAAAAGTGTGGTAACACCTCTTACTGATAGAGCGATAAAATTAGCACATTGTGGATACAGACGAAAAAATTTAAAAAAAATAAAAAAGGTACTAATAATGAACAACTATCCCAAAGAATTCTTCGAACCAATTATAAAACAAAGAATCAATAAAATATACAATTCAAATAAATGGAACAACATAAATAATATAAAAAAGAAAAAAGAGGGTGAAATCAAGTATGTATCATTACCGCACATACCAGAAATCAACACAAAAATAAAAAATGTTTTAAAACCGCATAATATTATTATAGCGGAAAAAAACTAAAAACAACTTGGCAAAAGAGTGTTTTACAAAATTTAAGCCTAGAAGCGATAAGTTGGACACACCTAACGTAATATACAAGATTGACTGTTTGAACTGTGACAACACATACATAGGACAAACAGGGCAATATTTAAAGAAAAGAATATACGAACATAAGTATAGCTTAAGAAAGGTTAACGAGAATGCAACAGCATTAGCACAACATGCACAACAAAAGTTGCATGATTTTGATTTCGATAACACACAAATATTGATCAATGAGGACAACTATAATAAGAGAAGAATCCATGAAATGATACAAATTAAGAAACATCAGAATGCAATAAATTTCAGATCAGATACAGACAATCTTAGCTCTGTGTATCATACGCTAATTAGATGATCGCATGTATGAACTGATTGGACCAGGTAAATGAAATGTAAACATCTGATATTGAAGAATTGCCAAGCAATTCCTAGAATGCAAAGAAAAGACGAAAGATAAACAGTTTTTTTGTTTCGCTCGCTTGATATCGAATAAAATATGGAAAATTCAGTGACCAGTCAAATGTCAGGTTGAAGGCAACTATATACGTAAGTTGAATTTAGATCTCTAAAGCAATAGATTCTAGTCTTTTCCCAGACATGTTTGTCCTGACTCATCACCTGAAAACCAATGTTCTGGATGCACTTTTTAATATGTGTGTGATTTGTATTTTAACATGTGAATTTTGGTGAAAGTTTTCTATTTAATTTGATGATAACTGTAAATATATATTTTAGACAAACTGATGATGGTGGATAAAGACACCGAAACGTATTTGTAACATTTTAAATAATAAACAATAAAATTGACTGAAACCCAGGAATACATTGGAATGAATTAAAGTACAGTCAGGACAATATACGAAACGAATTATTGACATTATCATTAACAGAAGTTTTGCCATAAATCACTCGATGTCAGACTAAGTGATCTAAAACGATACCTGTAGAATATACTTTATACTTACATATACTTTTATACGACACTCAAAATAATTTAGAACGGTGTACTTATTAATTTTTTAAAACAGGCTGTTTTGATCATAAAATTGTGAGATTTTGCTTGATGGAAAAAATTGTTTGTGCTTAGGTATTAAAGAACAAACGCTTCTGCTTTGTGAAAATCTTATAATAGCTCTTTATTGCGATTCGAAAAAGCAAAACTTTAAATTGCGAGATTTTCGGTATGGAAACAGGACGAACTAGGAGGTCTACTATATTTATTCGCAAATGAGCGTGCAAATTATTTTCTAGATTACTTAACTATATTACGATTAATTTCGTTTTTAGGTTATTAAAACACTAAAAACGAAATTAATCGTATGCAAAAAGAAAAACTCATTCTGTCAAACAGTACTAAAAGGTGGATAAACCTAGAATGCTGACTCAAATCACATAATAACATTTTTATAAGCTGGCGACAATAAATACGTAACAACTACGTGTAGATATTCAGTTTTATCTATTGGGATTTATTTTATTCGTTTTCCTATAGCGGAACTGATGATTAACGATACTTGGTAAACATATATGTTTGTAACTTTTTTGGCAACGAAGGTCGGGATGTCATGTTAATCCAGGACATTTCGCCGCAACAATTAAAACATGCTTTGATCCCGCTGAAAAATGTTTTTAAGTTGCTTAAACAGTATACGTTAATATGTGCTTTATTTGCATAGATAAATAAATGGATATTCAAAAGTTACTGAAAAATAACGTAGCTGCTGATGCAACAAAATTTCATCAGAATGTAATTGGCTGCGTAAAAGGGATTTTCAAACTTAATATCCTGAGCTGACATTATTGGAATGATTCCGTTCATGTGATGTGATCTATTACTTTGAATTAGTCAATTTCGATAAATTTATTTGGAATATCAGAAAAATTTATTGTACGCACTTGTTTTGAGATCTTAAGCATGTGGCTCTTGGTAAAACTTCTACAAGTGTTTCTTGTTAATTTATTAACATCATTTGCTGCTTTCAAATGATTTAGCCAAAAAAACAACTATTTTCCATGGGACGTTATTTTTAATACCATACTGTAAACTAGTAAACTTTTTTAAATTGTATCAGTGACAAAATATCGGCAGAAGAACAGGATGTTCAATTCAGATAGCACAGAGATGTAAAGGCGATAATAACAAAATATTTTAATTTACTTGTTTTAAATTTTATGATCCTAAATGGATCAACTTTTTCTTTAGAGTAATAAACCAAGAGAATTATTTTTGCGTAAATTCATTGGCGATTCAGTATTTGCCATCAAAATGTTAGTTTTTTCAGTAGCATATTAGTTAGGGAGAAAACCGTTTACGATACCTCAAAGTCTTCACCAGTGACACGTCCAATAAATTCGAGTAGGGTGCGAAAAAGAAGGTGGTAATGTGTGTACAAAAGATCATCCATATAGATTAAAAGCTTCCTAACACATTAGTAAAAATAAATTAAATTTTTGACACCGTGTATCTCGAAAACGAAAGCGCGGAGAGAAAAGCAGAAGAGGAAAAAAGCGTAAATTTTTTCGCTGCGGAATCTACAGTGTTCCATTGCCACACTTATTGAAGATCAGTCTGCATATGTATCAAAAACAATTTTTCGATCTGGATGTGCAATCGGAAGAAGACGTTCCCGTACAATTGATGACTCTTCAATCGATATATTTGTATTATATTTGCTCTTCACTGTACCTTATGAATTTTAACATTCAACCGTTATTATTAACGTTTCTGATCGGTTGACCGGCTTACCGTCATAGTCCATGACAGAATCTAACTACTGATTGCAGTTTCAAAAGATTAACTTTTGCTCCTTTTGTTATTATTATTTAATACGCAGCAACGTTCTGATTAAACCTCTGTTTCTTAGCGCCTACAATATAGCTCATATCTGATATCCGCTACTACTGTTGTTCGCCTCTTCACACGAAGATGTCCGATAGCAAATTGTATGTAGGTACAGTTAAAAATCGAAGGTATTAGCAAGACACTTAAGTTGGTAACGGTAAACAGGGGAATAAATTCGCCTGGAACGGCATTGTATCTGAGTCGTGTACTTCAGAATACGAAATTAATTCAAGAAAACGTTCAGAGCGCCTTGTTTCCGAGTTCGTATTTCAAATTATCACCACATCGGACATGAACAACACCTGCTTGCCATGCGAGGTGTGAACGTGCCTCCTTTGCTCGTTCTTTGCATGTCCGGGGGTACCATCTGATAACTCTTGTAAACGTACTGCTTTGGAATGTACCATCTTGTGAACTAGTAAACGACTTATCGTGGACTGGCACTTGAACTTTACAATTGGATTTAACAAAAAAAAAACTAGGTAATGACAGGATAATAAAACACAAAGTTAAGACAAATATATAATAAACGCATAAATGCGTATAAATAAATATACATCAAAATCAGTCAGAAACGGTATACTTGGAAGTGGTTAATAAATGAGCCAGACCATACAAGCCCAGCAAAATGGTAACAAATCCTTCCATGATTATAAAATGGGAGAGACTTGAGCCTATGTCCATCCACGAGCCAACGTTGGTAATGAAATATAAAAACTGCAAAACCATGAGATCGGAAAATACCAGAATAATGCAAAACATCTGCAAAATGTTTTCCTTGCCAATGGCATTAATAGCCCTGAACACGCAACAAGTGAACAGGAAAGGTACTATGATTTTCATTATGATCAACCCCATCATCTTAAAGGGGCTGAATACTGTCAAAAAGGTTCGCACCCACATGGGATCGAAAGAGTTCAAGCTTGCAATATTCCCAGTACCAAAAAAGCCCAGAAAAATAAATACCATGAAAAGGAAAGCTCTGCGAAACATGTCTGAAGTGACTCGTTCTTTACTTCGATATTCAGAAAAACTCACATAATAAAGTAAATTTTCGGAATCATTGGCATTGAAAAACCTGCTTTCAATGAGCAACCAGTTGCAGAGAATGGCAACATGTATGGCTAAGAAAAATGCTTCAAAGTTGGTAGACACCAGCAAGTAAAAGGGAGCAAACCCGAAAAACGTTGCAATCAACCGCACTCCAATAAAAGTGCTGGTAAATGGAATCAGGGAAATTGGCAAGATGGATAAAACCCACGAAAAATGTTTAATTGGTGAATTAAGTCCCACTAATTCATATTCCAGGGAAATACTGTAAATACTGGCGACGACAACACATAATAATTGCAAGAAAAATATTCCATAGCGGATATTGATATTCCGGAACTGATGTTGCACTTTGAGCCTGAAGTACATTTCGTAGAACAACAAGACCCAAGAAGCCGTCCCCAAGATGTACATTGGAATACTGAAGCTGGTTTTCATTACGGGAAGTAGAGGAAATATTGCCAGAAGCCCGCATAGACTTAGCCAAAGAACTTTGTCTCGTCGGCTAGCAAACTTTCCAAAAGACAATATCCAGAATCCAATCAGAATGGCCAACACAGAAAAGGAGTATCTTTTGAAGAATCCATAGACCATTAGCTCGATCCCAATAACATAAACTGAAAGAGTGAAAAAGTTAGTGGTTTTAAACTGCTTAAAAATGCGCAGTACTTTGCGAAGATCCAGAAGCAAGGTGAATACCACAAACGGAAAGGAGAAATAAATATAGTACGATAAAGGATATTTTTGTGCGTAGCACAATGCTATAGGAACCAGATTCAAAAGTGTCGCAAAGCTTCGGTTAATTTGCAAATCCCTTTGAAGGGCTTGTTTATCTAAGACACATGTCCCCAGAAATAGGATCCATCCAATAAATCCCAGCGAAACAGAAACCAGCAATGGGTACTGATAGTAGTTATGGTAGTAATCCAATCCGGGTATTAGAACATCTAGGAACTGTCTGCATTCATTTATTACCAACTGGAATTTGTCACTCTTGAGTAGTCCTGTTAAAAACGCCAACTTTTCCTCTATCACCTCGGAAGTCAGTCCTTTGTATGGTAAAAACACTAAGGCGTTGGCTTCAGTGCGCATCCTTTTGATGTTGAACAATTCCAGCAGTTGGAGCATATTAGAAAATTGAACTTCCGCTAAAGATTGAATCGGTAAATCCAGATAGTCAAGTGGAATCTCCCCTAACGAGTTGCTAGGGATGTTGATACCAATTAATGAGGCTAAAAATGGAGCTATGTCGATTTGTTTCACATCGCGCCTCTTGACGTTTCTGTTTATTCCTGCGCCCCAAGCTACAAAGATAGTTTCAGTTTCATGTACAGATCCTGTCCCATGTGATCCCCAGTCCGTCATTCCATGATCAGCCGTGAACACAAAGGCAGTTTCATTATCGTTGAAAACAGTAGTAAATAACTCGAATATATTTTTGACTTTTTCGTCCACAAACTGGATGTTTTCAACGTATTCTTTGGAATGAGGCTTGAAACCATGTCCGGCCGTATCAATACCGAGTAAATGTAAAAAAAATACGTTTCCACCAGCCTCGAAGAAACCACAATCCGCGGTTTGGTTTTCGCACTTTTTGGATTTCCAGTCCAAGAATTTTTCCACTTCATTGAACACCCATAAGTCCAGAGCTCTGGAGTCTTTTTCTCCAAAATCCTCCAAGTCCGCACTATAACTGCTCATGTGAATATGGCTTAGATTATCGTGTTTGAAGACATTTAAGATATCTGGACTGCCCCAACACCAAGCATTCGAGCTTTGGTTAATGACGGAATCGAAATTCACAGGATTCGCTTTCCAACCCTTTAAAATGGCGCTGGGGTCTTCATAAATTCCGGCTAGTAGCGCCACATGACCAGGACGTGATTCAGTGGGCACTCTAGTATGGGCTACGCCCCATGAGCCCTTACTTTCCAGAACAGTTTTGAGAAAAGGAATTCTTTTCATGTTCTTATCCAAGACTGCTTCAGCCCTTAAACCATCCGCCACAAAAATAACGATTCTTTTAGCAGGCGGGTTTCGAGTCGATCTAATGAACCTCATGCCATGATCTAAAGGGCTTGAAAAATATATGTCGAAGACCGCGAAAAGCAGCAGGGCATGAACGGCCAGCCCAAAAATAACAATTTGGTATTTCTTCGATTTGTTGGTGTGCCGGTCTTCATCGTGTCCCATTTCAAGTTCCCTCGCTGGAACAAATAAAACTGGGTAAAGCTCCAAATGGCAGACGTATCAGTTGATTAATGTTTTGTCAAGTTGTAGGTATAAAATCAGGTGAAACTGCTCATTCCGACTGTCTCTATTAAGGTAGTTTTGAGTCCCAGACTCGGAAATTTTTGGTGGCACATGTAGCACACTTAATACAACGCAATACACACGTCTTTAATTATAACTTTTGCTTAACAGATTCGTAAATTGTGGAAAATATACAGCAAATAAAGCAAGATTTTGCTGTATTAATTTTCAATGTTGACTTAGACGTTTTGAAAAAATAGCGCCAAGCATTTTGAATCGCGCTGAAAAAAAACTTTGTTTTCTATACAAAGCTTTGCAGCAAAATGACAAAAACTGCAAAAATTTTGAAATTTTTAGTCGAAGTAGATCAGCAATTCATCTATTAAATTTAGTTAACTTCAAGGTTGATTAACAAATTCTTTAAAAATGCTTACCACACTTTGCTTTTTGAGAAAACCGTGACATTATTTGATCTGTTTTTGATACATTACTTGTCCAATCTGCTCAAGAGCTCAATATTTATTCTTGTATTTTTCACCGAATAGAGAGTCACATTTGCTGTTTTAACCGAGTTAATTCCATAGAGTAAGTAAAATATAAAATTATTCAATTTAGAAAAATTATTTTATTTTCTCTATGGTTAATTCGAATACTATCTCTAGTCAATTTGGTTTATACAATTTTAAAAAATCGTGGCACAATTTGCTCTATGTAGATATTCAGTGTTTTATTCAAAAATTATCGAAAAAAAATCAGATAAACTGTCCAAAATTTAAAATTCTTCGCACGAATGAAGCAAAAATGTATCCATTTATCAACTGCACTTGATACCTTTGTGGCCCAATCTGCTCTAAGAACACGATATGTAAGAGATCAATTCTTGAGTTTTTTCGAAAAATGGTCAATAATTGCTAGAACCAATATCTTGTTTTAAATTGCGCAAATTTCAATTAATTCCAATCCAACCTCTTACGTATATTTAAAAAAATAACTGTAATTCTTCAAAAATCTCAAATAGCGTGCTGCACCTAATGTTGCTGGTACCTAATTTAAATATTGACTGATGAATTATTATGGAATTCCGTTTTATCTTCTCAGATCTATAGTCTGTAGTTCCAAGTCGAAATCCCTGAGGGCAGCACCACGTCTTTGTATCATATAATAGAGTAATAACCAATCGGCGTTTGAGAGTTGCGAGTTATATGCCCTTTAAACAACCTCACATCTTAAATAACGCTCTAAATGGAGTAGTTGAAGCAAAAGAAATTGTGCCAAAGACGCAAACTAAGTTTGCTTAAAAAACACTTACAAGGTTTTCAAATTTGGGAACGCAGCACTTTACTTTTAAACCGACTGTTAGGACATAAACGATACTAGTTTCTGTTTAAGCGATATGTTCTACACTAGAAATATGAATGTCTGAAGGTCGAACATGTATTCCTTAGTCCCATTACATTAAGTTTTGCAAAAAATCAGAGCTCTTTTCTGCTACTCGGATAGATTGAGGTTCGAAACCGCAACATTCGCACTCAGCTGATCGACGCCACTAACTACAGGCAACGTTGCCAGTAACAACCTGCTGTCTTTTAAAGTGCCTTTGGGTTATTTTATTAGTTAGTGTTGGAGTTCCTGTAGCTTGAAACATCTGTAGCTGCTGTAGCTTCTAAATATTCAAGTGTTTATTGTCTTAATGTGACTTATATCGTGCATCTACACATTTATTAGAGCTATTAGGTTCCCATTTGCGTTTCTGTCAACCTTTCAAATGTTCTCCTCAGAACTTAGTTGTGCTGAAAGGGGCTTTTTTGGAAAACCCTTATATTGGAGCATACCATATCAATGCATTAAAATACTTTTGTGCAGCACGACAACACTGTCATCGAGCAAGATTCGTTAAAGATGTATTTTCTTGAAGCCTTGAAGCGTTCATTGAAACTTATTTGCTGAGGTATAGTTTTCAATACTGCTGCTAAATTAAGTAAGGATCTTTATAAATAGTTAGTGCTTACCAAAATTTGCTTGTCACAATAGAACTCCTACATCCCAGTTAACCTCACAAACATATAGAAATGTACTGATTCGATGGTAGTAGATTACACTGAATACACGTAAGAACAATATAATTTACCCAAATAAACGAGTTTCACTTTAATGATTACTTATAAGCCCCCAAAACTCGTAAAATCCGGGAATGATGTACATAAAGTGATCGATGGAACTTTCTGATGTTCAATAAATTATCTACCTCAATTGCCTCTAATGAGTATAATAACTTTAACTTTAATGATACATGCCCACTGAATAGTGGACATGGGGGGCAGTCGCCTCAGTGGCAAGAACTTCGATTCGAAGGCGTTTTAATAATAAAAATAGGAGTTTTAACCTAAAGTTGAAATAAATTCGCCCCTGGAGCAGAAATTTTAACAGCTGACGACATCAAGGAAAATATAAAATCGATTTTTCAAATGTTTTTCTTGATAACAGTTTGAAGATGGGCTACTTGTTAACCAGTTGTTCATCTTTGTCCATCGAAAAACTTTCCTATAACATCAAGAAAAGATCTAAAAATTCTTGTCGACAATGAAAACTGATGTTGTGAAGTGAGGTTATAAAATTAAGATGAGATGTTCTGTGCTAAATAACAAAAAGAAAGTAATCGAAGAGAGTGTTAAACAATGGTATTTGGTTGATAATAATGATAACTTGGATTCTATTTCTACAGAAACGCGGACTTTATATTGCGGAAGGAAGTTACTCAAACACTACATAAGAAAAATGAAACACAAAGGAAATGATATTAAACGGATTGTCCAATTTACTAGACGAGATGAGTTGCGCTTCCAATTTAAATGCTTTCTGGAATCTGCTATTTAAATTGCATCAAACCAATCAAACCATTTGTTTCATCTGGAGAAGAGAATCAATATTTTTCGTAGAATTATCAATAACTCTGGATGCTTCTATTTTCCGAAACGGAGATTTATTTGGTTCAAGTTTAGGTGATGTTAAAAGGCTTCTACATGAACTCGACAAAAACTGAGCAACTGTAGAAATAAGTGAAAATGAAGGTTTACAAAGCTGATAAAAACAGTTTAACGGTTTACTCGGCTTTGATGGTGACCGCAAAAAAATATTTTCTGGATATGGAATAGAAGAAATAATTTTGCGATAGAAAAGTGAACCCTGAGACGAACCATCAGGAGCTGAAAGAGTAGGACAACTGATAGAAATAGATAAAGATTTTGAAAATGGAAGGGAATAGAAAAATCGTCAGAAAACGAATATCAACAAAAGATGAAGATGATTTACAGGAAAAAAATCGTTGATTGTCGTTGACAGAATTATATGACTATTGTGCAAACTTTTTAGATTTGCAAAATCAAGAATTGCAAATCAGTTTTTTCATTAGAGCTACCATTGGAAATAATGAAAAAATCAAAATGGAAAAGGAAGTTACTTTGGCCCCAACCTGTTTTTCAAAAATGGCATCTTCCAAGAGATGGTCGGTTAAGAAAGTTTGCAACTTTCTAAAGAGCTTGTTATTTGGTCAAAAATAAATTATAGTGGATATTTCGTAAAAATAGGAGGATGCAGTAGAAGCAAATGACATTATCAGAATCTTACAGAATCCACCAGAAAAGAGACGATTTTTCACCTTCAAAATAAAATTTGACTGGATTACCCACTTATTTTGAAGTACATACATACTTATTCATATAAAATATGATTTAATGTAGTTTTACAAATTTTTATTATGAGAAATCTACCTTGCGTAACTTGAATAAACCTTTATATGTTTTAACCGTGGAAAAATTCGTACCTCCAAAAGTTCCGAGAAAATTTGGGTAAAAAGACCAAAAATTGCTTTATCCGCAATAATAATACTCTTACGAGGCACAGAAGTTCGAAACTTGCATGCAAAAGTCTCAGCAGATTTTTGTTTGTACTTCAGAGGATGAAAGAGTTTTACATCATGGGAAAATGGAATAAAAAATGAACATGGGTCCTGAATGAATCAAGAAGCTGAAGAAACAAGGGATGTGAATAGAAAAGCTTCCAAAAAAAAACGAACGAAATTGATTTAAAATGGTACAGTGTAAAAATTGACAAAACACATGGTATGAGATTTTCGTTGAACCGAATAATGTTGAGTTTTTCAACAGGCACAGGTATACGCACTAAAAGTTGACAAGAACTTATTAACAGCTATGCGGATTTTGTGAAATTATTTAAAATTTTTGACTATTGCGAGAATTTCATTTCTGTTCGATGCTGTTTCGCATTTTTTGTTTTTCAATTTTATAATTTTTTTTTTGCCATTGTTTAACTTCCGTCTGAGAATAGTCAAGCTTTTGTTTTGTTCGATTGTTTGCTGTATGTGCTCTTTATGTCTTTCCTGATATTTCGGGAGATCTCTTTGTTTATAACTCTTATTTCTTTAGGTACTGGGTTGTTGCGATTCAATTCTCTTCGTTGCTCTATTAGTTTTCGGTGTGGGGGCGGATTTTGTTCTCTTTTTCATGTCTTGGGCAGAGCTCGTTTGTTGCTTTTATTAGTGCTTCTGTTAATGTTTTATTTAACTCGTTGATGTCTGCCGTCTCTGTATTTTCTAGTGCTTTTGTTCCAGTCTTTTCGAACTTTGTTGGGTTTTCTCGGTCCAGCCATTTCCTCCTTATTTTGGTTTTTATCATTCGCGTCCTTTGCTTTTTGATGTTTGCATTTACTAAAACTCTCACCATCCTGTGATCGCTGCCGATAGATAGTTGATTCAGCACTGTGACGTTGCTGACAGGTGATTTTGTGTCAGTTGTGACGAAGTCTATCTCATTCCTTGTTTTTCCCTCTAGGCTTGCCCAAGTCTATCTTCTGTTTGGTTTTTTATGAAAGAAGCTGTTCATTAGGTATAAGTTGTTCTCTGAAAGAAAGTTTACCAGATTTTCTCCGCGTTGTCTCCACACAGTATAGTGAAATGTGTCTTTGATTCGTGTAATGCAGTTTTGACTTCATCATAGAAACTGTCAACTTCTTCGTCTGGGTGGTCTAGGCGTCTGGGCGTTTTCATCTATTGTGGGTGCGTTGGCTACTATTACTTTCAATTTATATCTGCTGTTTAGTTTTCAACTCAAATATGCGACTCGGCTAGATACTCCTTTAATGACTTCGATATTCTCTTTATGTTTTTTGTTGATCATTAGCACTAGGCCTCCGACGCATTTATTTTGTTCTCCACAGTGGTACAATGCGTGTCCGGATTTCAGTGATGTCCAACCTTCACCTCTTTGTCCGATCTCGCGTTACCCTCTGATGTCCCAGCTGATTTTCTTTAGCTCCTCCTCTATTTCAAGTATCTTGTCTTCCGATGGTAATGTCTTGTGTTGTAGGTTGCAATTCTTAATTTGTTTTTCTGGGCTGTTTGGGTACTTTTGTTAGTTTTGTAGGATGTTGTTTTGGCGTTGACCAATTTTTGTCCCCCCCAGAATCCTTGGGACGAATCGACAAATCGATGTGAGATTGCGGACGACTCACCCTACTCACCTGGGGTATAACCACTGTTTTTGAACTCGTCATGTGAAGGGTTTTAGCCGTTAAAACGGGGGGGAAAACGTTAAAAAGGGTATGGAGGGAGATAAGGGTATAACTGGGAGTGATTTAGGTTTGGACATGGTTTCCTCTGGGTTGAGAAAGTTTAGAAAATCCAGATTCTGCCGACATCGCAGTATCTACCCGCTACCATCACCTTTGGTTCTTAAGTTCTTAACAATCAGGAATAATTTCGATTAATGTACAATTGTATATTCTTTTTTCCTGACTGTACTTTAATTCATTGCAATGTATTCCTGGGTTTTCAGTCAATTTTATTGTCACTAATTATGGTGTTATGTGATGAGCCCTGCGTTTCGTCCCGGGTCTACCTATTGGACTCGTCAGTAAGGCTTAGGTAGACCCTGCCTTATACGCCGGACATCGGTTATACGCGTTCGGGCGTAAATGAACCGAGCCGGTGTAGATCTTGTGCGGTGAGATGTTGGCAACCCGTGTTGCCGATGCTGCCACTCGTTCCATTCTGCTTTTTTTCCCAAGCATCTATCTTTGTATATTCTTTTTTCCTGACTGTACTTTAATTCATTCCAATGTATTCCTGGGTTTTCAGTCAATTTTATTGTCACTAATTATGGTGTTATGTGATGAGCCCTGCGTTTCGTCCCGGGTCTACGTATTGGACTCGTCAGTAGTCTGACTGAAAACCCAGGAATACATTGGAATGAATTAATGTACAATGTGGACTGCACTAATTGGATTGTATTCTCATAAGAGAGTAGAAAAAGAGATACATTCATTCTGAAACGCAAAGGCGAATATGAAAGTTAGATAACTGATATAAGGATATATAGGTAGCATAAGGTACCATATATATGTATATATAGTATAAGATACCATCGGTTCTGAGAACTTCAATTTGGTGAATTGGCAATATCGGCTGGTACCTCGGTCCATTTTGCAATCGATATTGAACCGACAGGTAACTACTTTGACAGGAATTTTTCCTCAACAAGTTCACGATGCCATAATTATTACCTTCTAAAATCACGTAGTTCTCCAATGGCTCACCCGAGAGGTAAGTTCACGACAATCGTGATCCAGCTAATAATTAAAACAAATGTAATTATGGCGGCTGTCCGCTTTTCGGTACCGCAATCTGTTCGAGTAATGACCGCTTTTCCTTTTTATAGGACACTGTGTTGTCTAAAGCAATCACTTCGGATAAATTATGTCCTGATGAATTGGGAGTAATTGGTTCTTTGGTTTACCTTGTGCAACGGTTTTCTTTGTCAATTGGCAATTAGTGGAGTACTTTATAAGAGTGCCAAATCAATCGCAAGTTTAGCAGTTTGAGTACGTTGGGAACTATCATTTACTTATCTTTAGAAGAATTTTCTTCAAAACTCTAAAACACTTCCAGTTCTACCATTAGTAGATAAAGCTGAGACTGTGAATCCTTCGTCTAAAGTTACCAATCGTAAAGCAAAGCGGATAGGAAAAAAGTTAACTTCAATCGGCAGTAAAACATGTGGAATCCGGAAACTCCGACATTACATTGAAATATACACTGGTGATTATTGAAATATTGGTACCTATCTTAAAGTACGGTCACGCCGGTCGGCGGTAAATTTTTCCCATTTCGAGCTAGGTGGGAAATTGCCTTTATAACAGAGAGTTATGGTTATTATGCTGGTATATTTTGCTAATCGTCGCCACCATGAATCTGTAATGGATGTCCATTAAGCGACCCATAAATCGTATCGTGATTTACAGATTCAGTCAAGGATATCATGTTTAATTAAACGATATTCCAGCTTTATTTTCCAATAAATGATTATCATTACCCATGAGCACCATTCGCTCCAAAACTATAATTGGTGCCACTTTTGAGTCTTTCAAAAAATCGCACACCATTAAGCATCCCAAACACATCGCATAGATGGAGGATGCCATTTTGAAAAGGCATTGTATTCCGTCAGAGGAACTTAGAAAGCAGAAGTAAGATACAATCGGTCCTGATAAGCACCACCCATTGTTCACAGCGGTACCACCGTAAAGAGGTTCCAATCCTTTCACGCTGCATCGTGTTTAGGCGTGACGGCAAATGCGCTGTTTGCATTTATTGTTACAATTTAAACACAATCTATTCTAGAGATAGAGCCAATTTGCATGCGAGGAGTACGGAATCTATTCGTAACTAGGTGATGCGATTCGATTAATTCACTTAATTCGGCTTCGCAGGTTTGAAAAAAAACCTTTACCATCGGATGAAAACTGTTCTGGTTTCTCTTTAAACTCAGGTTGGACATAGTGCATTAAAATGCAGGATTTTTTCTCAGTTTACCACCCCATTAAAGGGGTTATTGAAAAGCTATGAACATTTTGTGGATACGGAAAAGGCAAAAAAAGAGCCAACTTTTCATAACGGAGTTCTTGTATATTATAACATGTTTAAAACCCGCTAAAGATTTTGAAAAATCGTTTTTAAGTCGTAAGTTTTAAGAAAAAGATTCAACAGTCGATCTCTACACCATTGCAGTTGAAGACATGTTTGGCAAATTTATTGAAAAAATCGAGATCAAATTGACTGCTCTGAGCGATTAAAATTCCTATGTGGTTGCATTGTTCGATTAAAGTTAAATTTGTTGTTTTAAATACATTTTGCTTTCATTTAATGTTTTTTTACGTTTTGTAAATAATATTTTTAATTTGTAAAACAAATATACGGTATTCTGCTGCTGTTCTCAAAAAGTTGGAATAACCTCTGAAAATAAATATTCATTCAAACTCTTATCTTTTCACTGTTTTTCGTTTTCGTTCAACTTTTTTCAACTTCGTTCGTTCAACGTTTTCATTTAATGTTATTCATTTTTTTCTTGTTTTCCTCTTTATGTTTTATCTCTTTTAACAACTCGCGTGTCAATTCTTTTAAAGTGCCAATCTATACAACTGTTATTTGATTTTTCACTGCAGAAATTCGTGTAACAGTTTGTTCTTGCTTCTTCTTTTCAGTTATGAGATGAAAATTTTGGGATAAAGATTTTTAGCTATTTTCTTGCTAGTTGCAAGGTTTTTTTCGTTAAAGGCCATAGAATTGACGCAGCTGAAAATCTTGGACGTTTTCTCTGAAGAATATACATTATATAGGGTGATTCAAAAGTAGCGTCATTCCTCTGGGGGTGTTGTCTGGGGTGGTTTTGGGAGTACAGGAAAATAGTAAAAAAAATAAATTATCAAAAACTGAGATATTTGCCAAAAACTAGATCAGAATTACGGCAACGATGCTTTTCAAGGTAATCTGCCTAATTAACATTACGTAAATACCTGCAATTCTTAATTATTGAAAATTGTAGTAACCATGGATAAACACAAAACAAAGAAAGAGAAAGCAATTGAAATATTTTGAGGTTAGGGTAACCCTGTCAATTTGCTGTCAGTGCTGCCATCCTTTTTGGGGCAGATGAGTGATATTCCTAAACTCGCCTCACATGTAAACAAACATCTCCTGTGTAAGGTTATGTATCAATGATTAATATTAATCAAATAAAATACAATTAAGTTGTTAAATCACAAGAGGTTGACGAAGTTCTGCCCGTTTAACTCCAGACATGTTTGTTCCTCAATCACTTTATTGTACACTCTTCTCCGCAGTTTCGGATCACCTTTTGATCAGCTTCTCGTATTTGGTTAATTAACTCCTGCTCAATTTGTACCGGTGTTCGGAAAATCAGAGATTTAATGTGTCCTTGCATCCTGTGTATCTTACATACATGATAGGAATGTGGCCGTTCCTCTGGGGAGTTATAGGAACAATTATCCGGTGCCTGGGAAAGTGTCAGTGGTTGTGCGATGCTCCGAGCACTCCTGGAAGGCTCTGCTGCAATTATCTCCAATACCTGTGTCTGTGTGTCTGGAACCCGAGCACCTCTAGATCGTCCACAATCTGTGTCAATTCCTGGAGCCAATCGTTCAGTGTCTCTAGCCCTTTCCTGGTGTAAGTTCTTACACCTTCTGCTATGTTACTGTGGCATTTTCACATAACTAATCGCATATCCGCAAATTCGATGTTGGTGTACATTTTGTGAAAGGAGCTTCAAAGTAAGTCACAGATTGACAAATACTTGTTATTATTGACAGGCTATCTACCTGTAATTATCTGTGAATGACAAAAAACATCATTGCCGCTTTGACTTTTCATCAAAAAATTGTAGAAGAAGTCTTTTTTGATATCAAAAATTTTCGTAATTTGAAGCAAAGACCGTAATTTTTTTTTTCGAATGGTTAAGTATTCCAAAAGGCTACCAAGCAAACATTGGAATATTTTAAAATAATACTTAATAACAAAGTTGAAATTCGAATTTCAACTGTTAATATCTTCTAGAAATTTTCGAAAAAATTTTTTTCAATATTTTTCTCGTACTCTCCAAGTAAACCCATATAACCCCTTGAAAGGAATGGCGCCACTTTTGAATCACCCTGAATATTACGTAGAAAGTTTCTAAATTTATTTATTAACCTACATTCGAATACTTTATTTTATTATTTATATGGATTAATTAGTTAATCTTAGGCTAGAAAAAAAATATTACAACATCCAACAACACCTAATATGGAAGAATACCTATGGACATCAAAGAACAGCAGCAAGCAGAATCATGAAACGGTAAAAGAGGGAATATAAGCAGTAATAATACAATAAGGGGAATGGAAGAAAATAGACAGAATAACAGAACAAAATAATTTTTTAGCGAAATCTCAAAACAGAAAGCAGGATACCAACCCAGAGAAGAGAATTTTCTCACCAAAAAGAGTGGAAAACTCATAACCAACGAAAAGGAGATTCTAAATACCTGAAAGAAATACATCTGTGAACTGGTCAAGGATGAGGAAAATACAAAGTCGCCTCCAACGAATACATCAACGGCCGAAATAGAAATACAGCCATCGTCATACGAAGAAACAGTGAAGGCAATAAAGAAATTGAAAAATAACAAAGCTTCAGGCAGCGACGGCATACCTACCGAATGCATAAAATCTGGCTGAGAAATACTCCTCCATAAGGCCATACATAAGCTTATACAAATCATCTGGAGGACAGAGGCCCTACCGCATGGGTAGGAAGAAGGGGTAATCGTCCCCATGCATAAAAAAGGAAACAGAAAGAAATGCACAAACTATCGTGGAATAACTCTTCTGAATACATGCTATAAGATACTCTCCAATATCCTGCTGGAGAGAATGAAACCATATACCGAATAGATTGTTGGGGACTACTAATGTGGTTTTAGATCAATTAGGTCCACCGTAGACCAGATTTTTACCATTAGACAAATAATGGAGAAATGCCGGGACTTCGATATAGAACTCCACCAAATGCTTATTGATTTCAAACAGGCATTCGACAGAGTAGGTAGATCAAAGTTGTGGCAAGTAATGTAAGAACTTGAATTCCCCAAAAAACTCATATCGCTGACAAAAGTATGTATGGAGGATACGCGATGTAAAGTTAGAATGGGACAGAGTTTCTCCGACTCCTTCAGTATCAATAATAGTCTCAAGCAAGGTGACGCCCTCTCACCTCAACTCTTTAACATAGCATTGGAATATGTTGGCTTTTGCAGGCGATGTCGATGTTATTGGCAATAGCAGGATCAACCTCAAACGCTCCTTCATAAAGTTCGAAAAGGAAGCAGAAAGAATAGACCCCAAAATAAAAGAGGACAAGACCAAGTATATGTACCTCAGTAGAAATAATCGGACAAGACAGACAAAACGGACAAGACAATTTAAATATCTGGGTACAAGTATTATTGAAAACAACGACATCACAGAAGAGATAAATAACAGGATACCGTCTGCAAACAGATGCATTTTTGCTCTTGAAAACCTAATAAATTCTAGAATACTTACCAGGAAAACTAAGTTGAACATATACAAAACAATTATAAGGCCTGTCGTAATATATGGATGTGAGACCTGGACACTAACGGTTGCAAGCGAAGAACGACTTAAGGTATTTGAAAGGAAAGTGCTAAGAAAAATATAGAATAAAAACCAAGCCTAATAAACGAAATAAAGACCAGGAGACTACAGTGGGCAGGACACGTTAAAAGAATGCCAGATGATAGAATGGTAAAACTGGTGTAGGAGGAGGCTCCAGGGGGAAAACGTCCATTAGGTCGGCCCCGCCTCAGATGGGGAGTTAATATGGAGATGGAGTGAGGAGATGGAGAGATAATTGAAAATCGAAGATGGCCCCGATCCGATGCTTGATAGAGAAGGATGAGGACGTGATGATGATGAATTAATTAATCTTCCAAAGTTAAAATTTGCTGAAATATTTTTCCCCTTTTAACTCAAAATTATCATCTAATGACTAAGAAACAAAGTTAAACTGATACTAAATCAAATATCTGAAGTATAGTTTATCTGATTGATTGAATCTGAAATTTAATGCCAAAACGCCATAAATGCCATAAAAGCAGTAAATTTCATGCCAAAACTGAACGTCGCAACAACTCTACACATACAAACTGATTATGGTGGAGAAAGACACCGAAACGTATTATTAATGAACTGAAATAATAAATAATATGAATGACTGAATACCAGGATTTTATTTTGAATTGGAATTGAAATACAGTCAGGAAAATGTACACAAAGCACTGACAAAGTGACAAAGTTATCTTAACCTCAAAATATTTCTTTTACTTTCCCTTTCTTTGTTTTGTGTTTACCCATGGTTACTAAATTTTTCAATAATTAAGAAGCAACAGGTATTTACGTAATGTTAATGAGGCCTTGAAAACGTAATTCCTTGAAAAACATTGTTGCCATCCTTCTGATCTAGTTTTAGCAAATATCTCATTTTTTATTAACAATTAATTTTTTTTACTATTTTTCCTGTACTCCAGAAACACCCTCAGTGGAATGACGCAATTTTGAATCACCCTATATAAACCCAATTTTTTTTGTATTCTTTAAAAACGCGTATTAAGTCAGTTAGTAGTTCATTAGTAGTAGTTATTTATGACTGAAAATTAATTGAATTAAGTTATTTGCGAATAATTAACTAAACTAATTGCACATCACAGTATTTTAAACGGAATCTACAATATTAGCAGGAGAAAAAACAGCATAAATAATAGTGTGTGGTCGACATTCACTGTATTCTTGCAGACAGCGGATGTCGCAACGGCTTACCACCTGGGTACTGCCATTAATCTGAATCCACCGAGAAATTCTAAAGTTACAGTACTGTGGAACACGCTTGATTCGTATTCCATAAAAATGGAAACTTGTTAACGTTTAAATGAACGCAATTTTCATTTCACACAGAACCTAGCTTGGATGAGTGAAGTAAACAAAATTGAGTAGAAATGAAAGATGAATCAATTCAGTAGCATGAAAACTGAAATATTTTGAAACACCGAATTACAAAAAAGTCGAATTTGAATCTTCAACTGTCGACACATATGCTTTCCCACTAAACTAATAACGCCGAATTTTGAATCACCTCGTAAATTACCTTAGTGGTTTTATCCAAAGACGTTTTAACAATTTCGTAATAATATCCTGCTCTAATGGATTCTGGAGTGAATATCGCGTCGGAGTTTAGCCTAGAAATCAGAAAAAATGTCGAACAATCGGCTGTACAAAGAGAACGGTTTTCTGTTTTTGCAAGCAACATATTTCATGGGCTTTTCTGGTAGTTTTTACCATCACGATCAATGTGTACTGCTCCAGTTGCGGAATCTGTATACAATCTTGTTGATTTATGTTGACTGGGGAGGTAATAACTGAGCCTGCCCCGTAAGTATCAATTTTCAGTGGCGTCTCTTCAAAGGAATTATACGATAACAGGAAAAATATTAATTTACTCTAGGAACTCTTGGGTAAAAGAAATTCGTTTCCATTGAATATAGAATTAGGATTACATAATTTTTCAACACATCACCTGCTGAGTTTCATCGCCCATTGCTATCCATTTGACTTTCGTGGTAACTTTTTTAGCTCTTCTAATAACTGGTTTTATTGACTACTGTCTACATTACTTTTTAAGACTGCTGAAAAAAGAATTTTAATTGTTAGCTAGGAAAAAAAACATATTTTTGACAACCTGAGAAGGCAAAAAAACTTTTCTGTTTTGAAAATTTCGTCTGTAGTTACCTGTCTTTAATTCAATTTATTTTAATTTAGACCCGCAGTTTTTAGCTAGGCATATGCCGCCCCTGTTTAGTTCTACTCCTTGATGTCCTTTTATGTGTTTCATATATTAAACGTTAACAGACAAATACAATAAATAGCCCATATAGTTAACAAATAGCAAACGGTTTGCATGTTACGAACGGTAAATGTTGTATATTTGATTTATATGTGTTACACCGCACATTATTTGGTACGATTGTTGTATCCATGCAGATTGAAACGTTTTCCGTACCATGGTTGAGCAGATTGCTCATGTTTTCGGACTGTAATAGAGAAAAATTGAGACAATTGCCCAAAAACCGCAAATTATGGTTGCTCAAAATTGGTTTATGGAAGGTGTCGAGTTGATTTATTGGAAAAGTAGAATTTAATTATAAAGGGCTCATAAAATAAACCGCATCATCAGGTTCCTGCATGCGGCATGGAAGCTTTTATGGCTTTTCGTAGATGCGAGCATTGATTGATTTAAGGAAAAGTTAAAGGCGGCAACAAGTAGAAATTTGATTTTATGTGCGATTTCAATTTATGGGAATTATCCGAGCTGGCGAGGTTCGAAGAGCATGTCAATTGCACTTAATGATAAAATTAATTGATTGAAGTTATATTGAGAAATTTATCTTTAACTGATTGTTTCATCTTTATGGTAGTAGTGTGATGAAGTGTTGCAACATACCAAATTTTTTTTAACAGAAAATTTCCCACTGATAGCTTTGACATTTTCCAGACAATTGCTCTTCTTCTTCTTCAAGTAGCACTACAACCCTATGTGGGTCTTGGCTGCAAGTACAATTTGCCTCCATCGACTTCTATCTTGCATTGTTTCCTGTGCATTTTCAATGCCCATCTTCCGCATATCCGATAGAACATTGTCCCTCCATCTCGTTTTAGGTCTTCCCGGTGGTCTTCTGCTTGTCGGTGCTTCCTGCCATGCAATTTTCAGCATTCTGTCATCCGGTGCTCTGTATATGTCTCCTGCTCATCTCAGTCTTTGTAACTTTGCTTCTCTCACAATATCTCCCTGGTACAATTGTTCTAACTCCGCGTTTGTTTGTGAACTAGGATCCTGGGTTGGTCCATATATTTTTATAAGTATTTTTCGCGCGAATCTTCGCAGGATGACTTCATTTGCTTTGGTTAGGATCCACGCTTCACATCTGTACATGACTACCGGTCTTATAGTAGCATGGTACAATTTTAGTTTTGAGAATCGCGACATTATTCTCGATTGGAACAGTTCTCTTAGTGCATAATAGCATCTATTACCGCTCTGTATGCGGGCCTTCATTTCTTTATTCATGTTGTTGTCTGCTGTGATGACTACGCCGAGGTATTTGAATTCAGACCCGTTCAAAATTGTACTTGTCAATGGTTACATTTTGCCCTAGTCGATCTCTTCCCTGTCTCCGGGAATTAAACATGTATTTTGTTTGGTCTTCATTAATACGTAATTCTACTGTGTCTGTCCCCTTTTCAATTTTTCCAAACAACTCTTTGATTTCAATGGTTGTTTTACTGACAAGAACTATATCATCTGCAAATGCCAGTATCAGGTTTGGTCCACTGCTTAAAATACTTCTACGTCAATGTTAGCTCGTCTGATCTCGTGCGTCCAAAACGATATTGAACAGTATTGGAGACAAACTATCACTCTGTTTCAGGCCGTTGTCCACCACAACGTTTTCTGACATGTTGTTCTCAACTTTAATACAGCACCGGCTATCCTCCATGCAGAATTCCATATTCTGACATGGCTGCCCATACATGGTCTATTAACACGCTATCATAGGCTTGGTGGAAGTCGATAAATAGTTGGTGGAGGTCCTTAACAAATTCCCAGTGTTTTTCGAGGACTTGGCGAATAGTGAAGGTTTGATCCATCGTTGACCTACCCGGTCTAAAGCCGCACTGATAATCACCTATTGATTCTTCCGCATGGTGTTATGCTGATTAGAATCACGTATGCAATGCACAAGAGATATCTCTCTGTAGTTTTTGCATACCCGATAGCTTCCTTTTTTATGTAAGGGTATAATAACACTCTGTTTCCAGCTTTGCGGTAATGTTTCGCTGTCCCATATTAGTACGATTAAGTCATGCATCTTTTGATTGAATACTGGACCTACCATTTTCAGTCATTCAGAGGGGATAGCATCATTTCCTGGCGCTTTGTTGTTTTTTGGGCGTTGTTTGGCCTTCGTCACTTCTTCTAGTGTTGGTTTATCGGTTTCAATTACGGCGGTTAAATACACCGGTATATTTGTTGTGTCGTCCTTTGTTACATTCAGGAGTTTTTGAAAATGCTCTTTCCATGTTTTTAATACCTCTGAAATTCCAGTGATGAGTTCACCATTATCTTTCCGTATTATATTACTTGTTTGCGGTTTAAAGCACATTTTAATTCGAGATGTTTCTTTAAAGAATGTCTTGCTGTTGTAATGTCTTCCACTTTCTTCGATGCCTTGTATTTGTTTCTTCTGATGTTCTCTCTTTTTTTTCCTAATGAGCTTTCTTGCTCTACGTCTTGCATTGTTAAAGTTATCTCTGTTGTCGTGTGAAGGGTCCTGGAGCATTTGAGTCCTAGCGCGGTGTCTTTGGTTCTGTACGTTCTCACAGTCCGTATCGTAACAGTTATTTTTCTTTGTCCTTTCGCGCTTTCCGATAGTTGCTTCCATTTTTCCAGAATAATCTTCTGTATAACATTCCACATGGTGTTGGCGTCACTCTTACCCGTTTTTGTTATATCCCACATTTTAGTTGCAATTTTAGATTTGTAGTTAGCGAAGTTTTCCTCTTCCTTAAGTTTATCCGTGTCCCATTTAGCTGTCTTATTTGCTTGTTGTGGACCTGTCTTCTGTTTCTTGATCCTTATTCTTGTTTTGGCACATACCAGAATATGGTCCGAGTCGGCCTCAGCTCCTCTTTTACTTCTAACGTCTATGATGTTATGTGAGTTCCTGGAATCCATTAGGATGTGATCTATTTGGTTTCTTGTGATACCATAATTGGATACCCACGTCTGCTTATGTATATCTCTGTGATCAAACATAGTAGATTTGACCATGATATTGTTGAGTCCTGCTAGATTTGCTACCCGTAGTCCGTTGTTGTTGCTTACATCGTGTAGGCTATGTCGTCCAACATGTGGTCTTAACCAGTCTTCTCTACCCAGTTTTGCGTTAAAGTCGCCCAGTACTAAATAACATATCCTGCTTGGGGATCGAGTCGACAAATCTGGTGAGTTGGTCATAGAAAGTGTCCTTGTCATCATCGTTCTTCTCTTCCGTTGGTGCTTGTACCGATATTAGTGTGTAGCTGTACCATGGACCTCTAAGTCTAATGTGACATAATATTTCATTAATGGATACAAGGTCCATTACTGCGTCCCACAAGTCTTCCTGTATTACAAAGGCAGTTCCGAACTGATGGGGGCTATCTTTGTTGCCACTGTAAAATACCACCGACTTACTAATTGTTATATTACCCGAACCTGGCCACTTGATTTCCTGGATAGCCGTAATATCCATTCCATACTTTTCCAGCTGTGATATAGTTCTCTTGGCTGCTTGGGTCTTGGCTACCGAAGACAATTGCTCGGTTTGTTTAATTGGCAATTGAAGCGCGTTGATGGTGTAAACTAAACATGTAATTTTACTCAAATAATTGACGGAAACACGGTAATAATATTTATAATGTTTGTCTTCATATTCATTACATATTCGGTGCACTGTATTAGATACGCATTTAAATAAGACTATTTCCACATGGAAGAGGTACCATCTATAATCAACCGTCTGTTTTAATAAAACTACAAATTTTTGTAACAGTTTCAATTAACTTGTAACCTGTGCAGTGAAATAATTTTGATGCACATCTCGCATCTGAGTTTCTCGCTTATATAAAGTCCGCCATTACAGTTACTTCGGTTAGTAAATCCAGATTGACGGCATCTAATAGTGAAGTAGTTGAGAGCAGACCGAAGCGCATGCAAGGGTCAAAGGGGTCGTCAAGAACGGTTTCGTACTGAGAGTCACTTCCGTGCTAGCCTGCCACTTTATTCGCGATTTTCTCAGTGAATTCATATGCCGTTTTTTACATATTCCCGATGCTGGAATATTAAATAGTGTGAGTGAAGTTTGCAACATTTAATGAGTTTTGGGGCTATTACGTTTAGCAGCACGAATTTAATTAGTTAGTTGCCTGAAAAACCCCAGATGCTTATTAACGCTGCAAATCGAAATTTGCCTTTTTCTAATGTTTTCTTTGAACTCACAGTCTCTTCAGGTGGCCTGAAATAGAAGAAAGTTCACCTGTTTCGATTTTAAGCACGATCGGTGTCCAGGAAGAATATTTTCCGGATGAAAATCCTGACTCGATTTTTAACATGTTTTTGTCGAGTTCGACTTCTTCAATTTTACAAGTGAAAGCTTCAAAAAAGTCGAAGAAACGTGGATTGTCACTCACTTTGGGGTCTGTTATTGACAAAGTAAAATTCCTTGTATTTTTATACAAATTATATTTAATTAGTTAGTTAGTCGTTTAAAATTATAATTATTCCACAATTTTCCTTTTTATTTACTAAACTATTTCACGTTTCCTAAATGCTTTCCTTTGCGAATAAGCTAATAGAACAGTCGCTTTTGCGTAAATACTTAATTATATAGTTTCTTTTATTAGTCTGAGGAATCTAACAAAAGATTACAAACAAAATAAACTTAGCCACCTGTTTGCTAAACATAATGATAGCTTAAAATAGCAAATTGCAAGCAAGTGGGACGATATAAGGCGGAGCTACAAATAATCACGAATAATGTCTTAAACAGTTCTGCTCGCTATTGGTTCTACCATTATTATGCAATAGAAACCGAGCAGATTTGTGCGAGGTGTTATGGAATGGACGAACAATGATTGCATTCACTTTGCCGATTTAAATTGAAATTTCCCGAGATTTTCTAGCGGGTTTGAACTCAATGGTTTGCCATCTATCGAGTGCTAGTTCCATGAGAAATGCTAGTATGGCCAGAAAATATCCACCTGCAACAATTGATAAACTTGGCAAAAGTTGCTCCAATTTCACCACGAAACTGCGTTTGTCTTCTTCTACGTAGAATTTGAGAGCGTAAAAGTACTGGTATAGTTTAGTGAATTTTGCCAAAATTCCGATCTCCAGCAGGTGGTCGATCCATTCATTATACTGTCGAGTAAAATAGGAATTTTTGGGCATTGCTAGATTTTGCTTCATGCCATACACTTCAAATACACTGAATGATCTTAGGATATTTGGCCGCATTATTATGTAACCTGCAAAAAGAACAGGCTAACGGTGTTTCTCTCAAGTATTTGGGAATTTAAATAAATCCTTATGATTTGACCACTTGCACTTCTGATCTCGTTTTTTTGGGAAGTACATTTTAATATGAGACCGATTCGGGGTTTGTTGAAGTTTATCTTTTTTTTTCGAGTGATTTCTCCATTTTGTTACTAGTTTGAGGTAAGTAATCGAGATAATCGCGATTCAGTTTAGGAAAAATTCGAAAAAACAAATTTTTGTCAATATTTTTGTTCAACCTCCATGGTTTTGGACATTCGTTATCAAAATGTTTTACAGAAATGTTACAATGTCTGGTGCTGCAGGCGGAAAAGAGGAATAAAACATATTTAATTCCGCTTTTTTGTAAATTGCATTTAAACATACTTAATACTTATTTATCGGGCCTTTACTGAGCAATTTTAGGAAGTTTTTATTCTCCATTTCGAGTAGTTGTTGAAAAATCAGTTCCTCAGTTACCTTGTGGCAAAGTGTTGAGAAATAGTGTAAAATTCCTTCGAATTTACTCGAAGAGATTTATTTTAATGACTAGAAAGAATTAATAAAGTTATAGCTGTTTTACCTGTATCAACAATGGTAGCAAAATCTTTCTTTTCCACTGCCATGTTTCCAGCTTGTAAAGGATACGGGGCACCTTCTAGCGCTTGAATTCGTTTGTAAATTTCATTATCTCTCTCGTGGAATCCTATACGAAATAAGAATGCTACGCCAGAAATCGTTTTGATTGGGATGTTCGAATTGAGCAGATCGTCATTGTTTTCGATTGGCTTTCCGTAGATCGTACCGCTCAGCTCACTTACAATGCTGCCTTGGATAAATGTGGAAATTGTCATAGATTGTAATAAAAATGCCCCTGAAAATTATAATATCCTGTTTAGTTCAGTAGAAGAAAATGATTTTTTATTTCAAGAGTTGGATAGATTAAATAGTTTTATATTGATTCTTTCTTGGCTTTTGCCCGTACGACTGGGCAATTTACAAAAAGTTCAAAATCGTGTTCTATCACGTGTTCATTTTTCCATCTTCTAAAGTTCTTCAAAAGTCAACCAGTATTCAACATGTAACACTTTCGTCTTAGCATTTCAACGTTAAGCTCTATAATTATAGTTCATATCAATCATTGTGGAACTATGATATCAGTTGATCATAGTTCAATTAATTAAACATTTACGTTTAACATTAACAATTTACGGTCTTTTTCTTCGGCCACAAAACCCAGTCCAGGAATGGTGTCACCGTTATACTGGACAGAACCATGTCAAGCTGCGTTCTTGGCTATTCCGCCGTTAGTGACAGAATAATGAACTGAAGCTGAACACAAAACCGTTCATTCTGAATCTCATACAGGTGTATGCCCCCACTGCCAATGCTGATGAAGAGACAATTGAGATATTTTATGGTGATTTGGATTCTGAAATACAACCCAAACCGAATCGGGAGATGGTATTGATATCTGGAGATTTCGAGACTAATTCAATTCTGTTTGGAAAATGAATTAACACTCTCAAATACGACATTTCAACATCATAAACGTCGCCAATATACCTGGACCTCACTCAACGGTCAATATCGTATTGGATTGACTACTTTCTGATGAGCTCCAAATGGAGATCATCAATGAAAAACGCAAAAACGTACCCAGACCCCAAATGCGGTACAGATCACCAATTGCTCTTCGCCGACTACTGCCTAAAAATTGAAAGGTGTAAAATACAGAGAGGCTATAACAAATTACAATTAAACGAACCAGATGAATTTCTTGAAGAAATAACTGGTAACAACCGCACTCATAGTTATTCCAGTACCTCGACGTCTAACAATATCTGGCTAAGTACCAAGGAACTCATAGAAGACTCTGTTAATACACCCACCAGCAAAAATTAAGAAAGTTATTGCTATCTGACTACACCTTACTTATAATTGAAGAGAGACGGGATCCTAAAACTGAAGGAAGTAATCCCCTGAAAAGCGATTGATATTGAAACAATTGAACAAAAAGATCCAGATAGAATGCCGTCGAGATAAAAATAAGTACTATCAAGAACTATGCTCAGAAGTACAGCGTCACTCTGATCATAACAACTCGAAAGACCTCTTCAAAACAATTAAGACCATTACGCACGAATTTGCGGCCCGCTCTTGGGCTATTCAGCATAATGGCTTAAAAATTGACTCGATTGCCGAAGTCCTCGACATCTGGAAAGGATTTGTAGGACTGAGAGGATTTGTATCGTGGAAACATAGTTTCTCAGGAAGTCTCTGCTTCTTTTCCTTTTGAAAAAGAACCCAACATTCTTAGATCGGAGGTAGTTAGGGTCATTCACTCACTGAAAAACTCCAAGTCACCCAGAGTGGATCAAATTCTAGCTGAGATCCTGAAATATATGGGAGAAGTGGCCGTCATAAGGACCCATGATTTTTGTAATAACATCTGGGGTACCGGTCAGTGGCCCTCTGATTGGACTCGATCGGTCTTTACCCCACTGCACAAAAAAGGATCCAAATACAATTGCGACAACTACCGCCTTAATGCATTGATGTCCTACGCGAGCAAGATTATGCTCAAAAATTTTCACGAGAGATTGAAGAACTATCTCGATAGGCAAATCCCTCCTAATCAGGATTTGTCAAAGGCACCCTCGAGCCGATCTTAAATATTCGCCTTATTACTGAAAAAGCCAGAGACTTCTACGTTCCAGTATATCTTTGTTTTCTGGATTATAGCAAAGCATTTGACAGCTTATCGTGGCCAAAGCTGTGGGAGACATCCGTAGGAAAATGGGCGCTATCTACCACCTTATCTCGCTTTTAAAAAGTTTATGCAAAAAAAGCTGTGGCGTGGTTAGAGTTAACAACCATCTTTCAGATGCATTTGGTGCGATAGAAAAGTCGACGGAATATAACTTTCCAATACAAATGGCATTCGTGGACTACGAGAAGGCTTTTGACTCCGTGGAACGTTGGGCAATATTTGAAGAACTAGACAAAGTGCGAATGGACCATCGGTACAAGAATCTTCATAAAAATATATATTAAAGAGCAAATGCAAAAATCAGGCTACACGAAGAAACAGACTACATTGAAATCAAAAGAGGTATGAGACAAGGAGATACAATATCCCCAAACCTCTTTACCTTAGCTCTGGACGGGATTTTCAGAAAACTTGTATGGGGAAATATGGAACTGAACATAAGTGGAACCAAAATATCACACTTAAGATTTGCAGACGATATTGTTCTATTCGCCGACAACACAGAAGACCTTGAAAAAATGCTTTCCGAACTAAAATCGGTCTAAAAATGAATAAAACGAAAACAAAGATAATGAGCCAGGACAAAGTACAAATAACAGTCAACGGGCACACATTGGAAAATGTTAAAGACTATATATATCTGGGACAGCAAATAGATATGGGAAAGGGTAACAAGGATATAGAGATTGAAAGGCGGAGGAGAATAAGATGGGTTGCATTTGGCAAATTAAGCCATATACTAAAGGATAGGAAGATACCGCAATACCTTAGAACAAAAATATTTGAACAGTGTGTAATACCGGTGATAACATATGGATCACAGACCTGGACTCTCACAAAGACAATGGTGAATAAATTGAGGACAACACAAAGAGCCATAGAAACAGTTATGATAGGAGTAAAACTAAGAGACAGAAAGAGAAACGAATGGATTAGACAGAGAACAAAGGTCGTAGATATAGTGGAGAGAGTCACAAGCCTGATGTGGAATTTTGCAGGACATACTGCCCGCCTTACAGACGACAGATAGAATAACCGAATAATACGCTGGAGATCATGGGAAGGAAAGAGAGGAAGAGGAAGACCAATTATGCGATGGTATGACGACATAAAACGAGTGGCAGAAACGAGAAACAGAGAGAACTGGAGGAGAGGAAGGGAGACCTATGCTCAATACTGGGCGCAATAAAAGGCTTGATGATGATGATGATGATGATGAAGGGTGTCCGGCAGGGATGTATTCTGTCCCCGATCCTCTTTAACATCCATGGGGGTATATGATGACAAAGGTCCTGGAAGGTTGGGATGGCGGAATTTCTGTGGGCGGTGTGGGAATTTCTGACTTGCGGCACGCTGTTAATACAACGCTTCTGGCAATCTCTGAAGAACAAATAGTCCGTCTACTGAACAAACTTGAGAAAGTGAGTGAGGAGCATCGGCTCTATATCAATAAGAAAAAAACAAAATTAATGATGATTGATCGTGCTCGGAACAATAGTCCAGAAACCCTGTGTATCGCAGGTTATGATGTGGTGGACCACTTTACCTATCTGGGGTCTACAGTGTCAAACAAAGGTGGTTGTGATGACGAGGTAACTCGTCGAATGCAAATAGGAAGATCAGCAATGGCAAAACTAAAGAAGTTATGGCAGGACAACAGCTTAACCATCAATACAAAAAAGTTAATCGGCACTACTCTGGTTTTTCCTATCATGTTATATGCAGCCGAAACTTGGACCCTCAAGCAGAACATCCTCAAAAAAATAGACGCCTTTGAGCTGTGGTGCTGGAGAAGAATGCTCTAAATTCTTTGTACGGCGCATCGGACTAACATCTCCGTACTTCGTGAAGTCCAAGCGGGACAACGTCTCCCCAGCATAGTGCACGGGAGAATTGTTAAATATTTCGGCCACCTGACGAGATCTAACATTGGTCTAGAGAGGATATGCATACAGGGGAGAGTGGACAGATCACGTAGGCATGGCAGATCACCAGCCAGATGGACAGACCGGACTCGAGCTGGTCTGGGCACACGTCTACAGCAGGCATCATCAAATGCTCGTCATCGCTTCAGATGGCGAAAACTGGCTCGCGGTATCCAGGCTGTGGGAGTCTGGTGTTATTAGATAGGAGTCTGGGGTCACGACTATTCCGCCAGGAAGAAAACGAAGAAGAAGAAGATACATATTTTTGATCATTTTATTGCTTTGCTTGATTATTTAAACTCTCGCTTGCAAATACGGCTAGTTTTCCCGAAAAATACCAATAAATTTTTGCACCTGTTTTGCATTAATATGTTAGACTAAGACTTACCTATGTACATTTGTAATGATCTCGTCTTCGGCAGTCGATGCATGGATGAAATACCGAGAATTGGCCCAGAAAATAGAAAGTAGGTTTTTATAATCGAGGAAAATAAATCGTGATCTACAGTGTTTTTCGCCATGTAATATAGCATGACCACCATCATTACTATGAGAGTAATGTAACCAATAAGTAAAGTGAGCAACTCTGGCCGTAGCATTTGCTCATTGAGCGAACTATACGGCATGGGAACTAGAAACAATAAACTGTTATCTATGAGAATTGGGGAAATATCAAATATCAATGAGACATGTATATTGACTGGGCCGACGAATAACTGCCCAAACTCGCCGTCCAGGTCTTCCAGTAATGTTGCAAAGTTATATGCCTCGGATAGTTCTTGCAAGTAAACTGGATCATATGGGCGATAAACGATTGGTCTGTTTCCGATGGAAGTTATGGCATCGAGAAACTCGACGAATATTCCCTGCCTGGAAGTGTTGACTTCATTAACGTATGGAGGCATAATAGTCCATAGGGCATATATTGGGCAACCAGCAAATTGTGATTTGAAGTTCCATTCATGAATAGTACTCAGCTCCAAACTCCCGTTTAAGGAGCTGATGAAGCTTGAGCTAATATTCGATCCGCAGTTCCAAATGTTCAAGTTGAACACGGTGGCGTCAGCTGCGGCTTCGTTATATGCAAGTACAAAAGAGAATGGTAGTTTAAACTTCCAAAGGGTTTGGGCAAAATCTTCAACCAATTCCTCTTCTCTTGTTAGGATAATATATCTAGAGACTCCAGGCAATCCCATTGAACTTTCTGATATGTTCCCAAATATTTCAGTTAAACTGTTGGAGGTGGACGCGAAAATGACAAAAGTGCGCGGTGTTTGCTCGAGGTTATCCAGAAAAGATTTTACCTCAGCACCATTAGTTCTAAACAGCAATTCTTCACTGGCGGATGTCAAATCGTCATGATAATCTGCAATTACTACGTTCGTATAGCTTTCGGCACAGTATTTTTTTAAAAACCTATGAAGGTTTACTTGGGGCACTGGTTTTGGGATATAATTTAGTTTGCTAGATGCTAATAGAGCGTTAGCCAACAGTAAGGAAATAGCTAAAACAGTCATGACTGAAGAAACCTTAATGTCAGCTGATGGAAACTCTAAAGAATCCACAGCTGAAGTATTATTTATTTCCAATTATGATGGCCTATCGCAAGGCAAATAGTCCAAATGTATTGATAATGATTTGTCAATATGGTTGGGCTGGAGTTTACGTATTTGCCACAGGAATGGAAATTAGGAATTTGATGTTTATCTGAAGGAAATTGCAGTGCAGACAACAATTTGAAGAGTGCCAATCAGGAATATTTTGTGTCCAAACAATGTGTTTGAGCAGTTTCTTGAAGCATTTGCAAGGAAGTGGGGAGTTTAATTATTTTATTTGATGCCTTAATTGATGCTTCAGTGCTGTTTAATTCAGCAAAATATGATCCAGGTCTAGTCCGAGGAATTTTACGTGATCAGAGGGCTGAATGGATTTTCCGGAAAGTCTCACTAATATTGATTCCATGTTATTTCGACGCTTTGAAAACATTATAAGTTCGGTTTTATTTATATTGAGATTATGGTTTCTGTTTGTGCACTACTCAATCATTTCCCGAGCTTCGCGCGTACATTCCTGTATGTCCACTCAGATACCATCACGGACTTATCGTCCGCATACTCATATACAGCCCCAGATGGATCCATTTGGTTATTCAATTTCAATTCTAATCGAACATTACACAGCCAAATTTGGCTTAACTTTGACACTGGATAAATTGTGGTTTCGATTTCAAGCGTTATTGAGCACCATTTGTTTTTTGTTAGACACTGTTTAGTAAAAATTAAGCACCTCAGATAAATTTTCTACAGGGTGACAAATGAAAAAATGCAAAATATCGGAAAATTCGGCATGCTCATACAGGATGATTCAAAATTGGCGTCATTCTTTTTAAGTGGTTATAGGGGCTCACTTGGAGAGTACGAGAAAAATATTGAAAAACTTTGAAAATCCAATTTCAACTTTGTTAGATTGGTAGCCTATTGGAATACTTCGAATGTAACCATTCGAAAAGAAAAAATTACGATCTTTGCATCAAAATACGAAAATTTTTCTATTTTAAAAAAGTACTCTTCTACAATTTTTTGATGAAAAGTCAAAGCGGCAATAATGTTTTTTTATCAATAATAACAAGCATTTGTCAAACAATGACATGCTTTGAAGTTCCTTTCACAAAATGTACACCAACATCGAATTTGCGGATATGCGATTAGTTATGTGGAAATGCCACAGTAACATCGCAGAAGGTGTAAGAACTTACACCAGCAAAGGGCTAGAGACACTGGAAGATTGGCCCCAGGAAGATAGTGGACGATAGTAGATGTTCGGGTTTCAGACACAGAGGCACAGGTATTGGAGATAATTGCAGCAGAGCCTTCCAGGAGTGCTCGGAGCATTGCACAACCACTGACACTTTCGCAGGTATCGGATAATTGTCCCGATAACTCCTGCGAGGAAGGGTTACATTCCTATCATGTATGTAAGATACACAGGACACAAGGACACATTAAATCTCTGATCTGCCAAACACCAGTACAAATTGAGCAGGAGTTAATTAACCGAATACGAGAAGCTGCTCCAAATGTGAGCCCAGACGGCTGCGAAGAGTGCACAACGTCCACCTGCTGCGATTTAACAACTTAATTATGTTTTATTTGATTAATATTAATCATTGATACATAACCTTACACAGGGGGTCTTTGTTAACATCTGTGGCGAGTTTACGTATATCACTCGTCTGCCCCAAAAAGGTTGGCAGCACTGACGGCAAAGTGACAACGTTATCCTAACCTCAAAATATTTATTTTACTTTCCCTTTCTTTGTTTTGTGTTTACCCATGGTTACTTACATGGTATTTACGTAATGTTAATGAGGCAGGGTAGCTTGAAAAACATTGTTGCCATCCTTCTGATCTAGTTTTTTGCAAATATCTCAGTTTTTAATAACAATTAATTTTTTTGACTATTTTTCCTGTACTCCTAAAATACCCCCAAACAACACCCCCAGAGGAATGACGCCAATTTTGAATCACCCTGTGGTTAGACAAAAAAAATATTTTTTGGATCTCAACCCCATAAGTTTAATGATAAACCAAATAGCTGAAAACGGTTTTTGAATTTTTCGACCATCTCTTTTGTTTACAGGGTGGTTTAAAAAATCAACTTTTTAGTCTTGCAGCAATAACTTTTCTGCTATTGGTCCGATTTTTACGATCTAGAGATCATGTTGAAGCTAAAACTTCATAGATAATTTAAGATAAAAATTGAACATACAGCTGAAGTGAAGCTCGCTTTCAAATAATAAAAGTCCACCGATGAGTCCCAAATTTTTAAAATCGGTTTAAGAGAAAAAGTCTATCACTACAAGACCAGAAATTTAATTTTTCTAAGACCACTCTGTAAATAAACTAGATGGCCTGTGGTGTTGAAATACAAAAACATGTATTTTTGTACGACTGGGACCACGTGAAACTTTCACTAATTTTGTAATATTTTATTTGTCACCCTGTAGAAGTTTATCGGAAGCACTAATTTATTGCACCAACATGCTAGAGCCTGTTTGTGTGTGTATACTTTTGTTTGCGGATTTTTTACTTATTTTCGTACAGGGTGTTTGGAAATTGGTGTCAATCCTCTTGCGGCTCCTTAGGAGATGCAGAAAAAAAATGTTTCTCAAGCCACATTTACTTTAAATGTTTCAACACTTCAACGAAGGTTTTTGCGAAAAAACTCGCTCTGCTCTTGATAAAATTCCCAATTTTTTACCGTTCAGGAAGCTTCTGGATAAAACAATTGTGAAACAGAGAAAACCATTCTTTTTTGTTCATAATTCATTCCAATGTATTCCTGGGTTTCAGTCAATTTTATTGTTTATTATTTAAAATGTTACAAATACGTTTCGGTGTCTTTATCCACCATCATCAGTTTGTCTAAAATATATATTTACAGTTATCATCAAATTAAATAGAAAACTTTCACCAAAATTCACATATTAAAATACAAATCACACACATATTAAAAAGTACATCCAGAACATTGGTTTTGAGGTGACGAGTCAGGACAAACATGTCTGGGAAAAGACTAGAATCTATTGTTTAGAGTTCTAAATTCAACTTACGTATATAGTTGCTACTAACTTCACATTTGACTGGTCACTGAATTTTCCATATTTTATTCGATATCAAGCGAGCGAAACAAAAAAAACTGTTTATCTTTCGTCTTTTCTTTGCATTCTAGGAATTGCTTGGCAATTTTTCAATATCAGATGTTTACATTTCATTTACCTGGTCCAATCAGTTCATACATGCGATCATCTAATTAGCGTATGATACACAGAGCTAAGATTGTCTGTATCTGATCTGAAATTTATTGCATTTTGATGTTTCTTAATTTGTATCATTTCATGGATTCTTCTCTTATTATAGTTGTCCTCATTGATCAATATTTGTGTGTTATCGAAATCAAAATCATGCAACTTTTGTTGTGCATGTTGTGCTAATGCTGTTGCATTTTCGTTAACCTTTCTTAAGCTATACTTATGTTCGTATATTCTTTTCTTTAAATATTGCCCTGTTTGTCCTATGTATGCGTTGTCACAGTTCAAACAGTCAATCTTGTATATTACGTTAGGTGTGTCCAACTTATCGCTTCTAGGCTTAAATTTTGTAAAACACTCTTTTGCCAAGTTGTTTTTAGTTTTTTCCGCTTTAGTAATATTATGCGGTTTTAAAACATTTTTTATTTTTGTGTTGATTTCTGGTATGTGTGGTAATGATACATACTTGATTTCACCCTCTTTTTTCTTTTTTATATTATTTATGTTGTTCCATTTATTTGCATTGTATATTTTATTGATTCTTTGTTTTATAATTGGTTCGAAGAATTCTTTAGGATAGTTGTTCATTATTAGTACCTTTTTTATTTTTTCAAGATTTTTTTGTCTGTATCCACAATGTGCTAATTTTATCGCTCTATCAGTAAGAGCTGTTACCACACTTTTTTATACTGTATAGGTGCATATGATTGGTAATTCAAGTATCTACCAGACCACACATCCTTTGTGTACCAGTTTGTTTTTATTTCCCCATTATTGTCATACATAACCGTCATATCCAAAAAGTTTAATGATTTGTTTTTGTCCTCCTCAATGGTGAATTAATGGTTTCATGGTATGCATTAAACTTATCTAGTGTGTATTGAACTTTGTTCATAATTCAGCTGACATTCGATATTTTAGACCGGCATCAACAGTGTTGCGTAGACAAATAAAAGTCCTAAATGATGGTGTTGATGATTTGAAAAATTGTTTAGTTAATGAAACGAAAACTACAAACTGAATGAACTTGAAAATCATTATTAGAAAAGATACTGAAAAGCTTAGAATTTCTTGAAAAAGAACGGTTATTATGGTCTAAACAATATTAAATAAATCTGCTTGAATCCAAAAGCATCTCTGTTTTCCAAACATGCAGTTTAAGTTACAGCGTTTTTTCATAAGTTGCTCATCAAGATGATAAGTCAAATGTTGTTTGTTGAATTTATGAAACGAAGATCTGCTTGTAGCAATATTGATTTTACCAATGTATTTATCCGCTGAGAAAATCCGAATGAATTGAATTAAAATTACGGCTCATACTTGAATCACCCTTAACAATAGATTATAGTACAATTGACTGTTCAAGTTCGGATTGCACGTAATGTTGTTCGATTGCAATGATAAATGGATATAATATTAAGTGATCGTGGCTAGTTTATTGATGAGGCAAAAGGAAGGATAACCGACGATGTCAAAATTTATTACGCTCGCAATCAGGTTGATCATTGGTGCTTTCCATTTCTGCAGATTACCAGTCATGTATGATCACTAAGGTCGGTTATTATACAATTCCATCACCTTTGATCTGCCAACTATGTGGGAGTGGTTGGGAACCTAGAAAAGGCTGGTAAATAATTCCGATAGTGTGGTAGCGAATATTATCGACTTACTGACCATAAAATCATTTTTCTATCAAGGAGATGGACGATTTATTATTGACTGCTAACGGACTGGCAAAGATCAATTAAAACATGGATGATTCATCATAGTTAATAACAATTTTACAACAGAAATGAGCAAATTACAGTTGCTCAAGTTGCCTACATATGTGGGAAGAGATTAAGCGCAGGCTCTTCATATGATTTGCATAAGAATTTGAATTTTTAGTCAGACTGCTTGGCACCTGAGAATGTGTGTTTGCAAGTGTTTGGTTGTTTATGATTTTCAATTTTCACTTTACGACATTTCAACTGGTTGGGAATTGAATGATGAAAAAAAATTGAATTGATTAATATTAATTACAAATGAAAATCTAGTTGTGAAACACTAAGACAGTTCGACTTGTCCTATAAACGTTGAAACACGGAACTTCATTGCACTTACTGTTCAAGTTTTGTTGGTAATGTTTATCCCTTATTACAACTTCTTCATTCGCAGATACCCCAACCTCGTTCAAACGAGGGCTCTATGAAATAAATGAAAAAAATGTGAACGTTTTAGCGTTTCAAAAAGAATGCGGGACATTTTATTAGCCCTGCATATCTGCATTTAACACATGAACAAGCTGTTCCTCTAGTTCCTCTATCCATATAGATATAATGAGACAAGAGAGCAAGCATTGAAACCTTGATTCAATAATCGCTTTATTACATTACTGCCATAAACTACTAATCATTAACTATTAATAGTACACTTTATTAATATAATGGATACTTTATTAGTTATTTTATTACCATAGAATAATTTCCCAGTTAAGATGTGATTAATGGCTCAAAGCGAATTACTCCAGAATTATTTTCCCATTGATTTGAAGGCAGATGCCCATATTGGATCGAATTCCGAAAAATCGTCCAAATCGCTTTCGTACCAAGAACTATTTTCATCGGCGTGCCTGCTTCGTGCTTTGTCTTCGTTCAACTGTATTTACGATACTTACCGGCTGTAGCTGAAGAAATTTAATTATATTAACCCGACTAAAATCCTCTTAATTAGAAAAGAGGAATTTGTACGAGGAAATTGCGAAACTTTTTACAATCGAGTTACGTGATTTTTAAGCTTCCACCGATTATTCACGTTTAAATTGCCCATCAGATGACTTATTTGAACTTTGAGTAATTGTGCGTCCAACTTTGATTAAGTTTGGAGTACATGCGTTTCCAGTTTCCGGAACTGTAGTGGAACTATACCGGGTGTCGCAATAAGGATGGCAAGCGGCTGTATCTGAAACTAGAAGAAAATAATTTGCTGGAAATTATTTTGAAATTTCTCAGATGACTGATGATTTTACATGATTTATACAGAAATTGATCAATCAAAAAATCATAAAAAACCGTAATACTTTCCTTAGGAACTTTTTTCTTTCTTCTATATGTGCCACATCAGAGTTATCCGACGTTGGCAATCATCATAGCCATGTCTTTTCGATCTTCTGCCCTGTGGAAAAGTTAACCTGCATTTCGTATGTCTGTCTAGGCTCGGATGTTTCTCAGCCAAGACATCTGTTTTCGGCCTATTCCCCGTCGACCTTCTATTTATCCGTTGAGGATGAGTCGTAAAATACGGCGTCGATCACCTCTTAATATATGACACAAATAAGCAATTTTTCCACGTTTGATAGTCCTGAATAGTTCCCTGTCTTTGCTCACTTTCCTCAGCACTTCCTCGTTTGTAAAATGTGTCCACGAGTGGATACACTCGCCTATGTATCCACATTTCCAACGCCCCTACGCGATTAATTGTTGATATTTTAAGCGTCCACGTCTCCACTACTACAACAGTACAGGCCAAACATAGCACTTGACCATCCTTTGTCTAATTTCTAAATTTAGATGGTGGTTGCAAACAAATTATTTCATCTTTAGAAAGGTTGTTTTAGCCATTGCAATTCTGCGCTTTATTTCTTTGTCTGGATCTAGTAGGTCTGTTATGATAGTTCCCAAGTATGTACATTTGTGGACGGTTTCAACCTGAACTCCACTCAACTCCAGTTTCGCACCTGGGTGAGGGTTACGACTACAGACCAAAAACTTGATTTCAAAATCCAAGAAGCATGCAAAAACGTCCTTTCTTTGATCACGGCACTTCTGTAGTAGGACGTTCAGCGCAAAAAGCGCCACCCTAGTTCCGAGTGCATTCCTATAACCGAACCGAGTTTCTTCCATGTTTTCTTCGCATTTGAGCCTAATTCTGCTGGGTATTATTCTTAAGAAAATTTTGAGGGTGTGGCTCATTAGACTAATCAGTCGGCATTCTGAGCATTTTCTTGCTTTATGTTTTCTGAGCATTGCAATAAATGTGGATTTTTTCTTCATCTATCAGTTTTAGTAGTAGTAAACATCTTTATTTCTAAAAAAGGCTATCGACCTATCGGTCTTTCTGCCCTTGTTTAATACATGCAGTCTTAATCTAAATAAAAAACAAATATGAAAATTCTCTTATTCTAGGTTAACAATACTATTAAATAAATAAGATTTCAGTGGCAAGAAGAAATTATTTTATTGTCCACTAGTCCGTTGCGATTGTAAGTGTTCGAGTAGCGTTAATGTAGGGAAACGGAAGCGGGATTGTCTGGTTGGTCTTGTAAGACAAAGGGGATTCAGTATGGTCCAGTTGTAGGGGTTGTTTGTCCATTTTGTCTGTAGCTGTATGAGTCTTTCCGAGATCTTTGTCATGTTTGTGCGTTCGTATAGTAGTTCGGTGGGGGGGTTGTGTAGTGGGTTTTGGGGGTGTCTTATTCGTGTTATTAGTCTCAGTGCAATTTGTTCTGTTGTTTGTGTATAACGTTTTGTCCTTTCTGTTCCGTTGGTCATGAGTATATGTCCAAAGTCTAGCAAGGGTCTACAAATAGCTTTATATATTTTGGTGGCGGTGTTTGTGCTAATTCCTCTGTCTTTGTAGGTTAGTGATCGGAAGTGTTTTGTTCTCTTTATTGTTTCTGCCCTGATGTTTCGTATGTGTTTAGTGAATTTAAGTTTGGGGCCGATTGTGATTCCAAGGTATTTTACGTCGTTTTTTGGTTGTGTCGTCTGCAGTTATTGTAGGGGAGTCAGCGTTGAGTCTGTGGTTTGTGAGCAGAAGTTGCTATCAGTTTTATTAACTCAGTGAATGTTTCATCCGGTCCAAGAGCTTTTCTGGTTTTTGCATCTTTTATAGCATGTTCTACTTCGGATCTCATGATATCTGGACCTTCTGTGCAGTGTTGATACAGTACCATATAGTTATATGGCCACTTCCGATGATTCATTTTAAAGTAATACATGTTAGTCATTATTGGTCACCTGCTTAGATCAGCAATATAAGAAACATAAATAAGTGCTTAGCTTAGCCTGTGCAGTCAGTTCGTCAGTTTGTCAGTTCGATTCTTAAGCTCAGTTGTAAAGTTCAATTGTAGTTTGTATTTTTTGGAATAAAAACATTTTTTTTAAGAAGAGTGTTAATTCCGAAATAAAATTATATCATTATATCTATCATCATTAAACAGCTCTGATATGTATGTTTGCCATTCTGTTTTGATGTCTTCTTAATCAACGATGATTTTGTTGTTATTGTCCACTAGTACAGGGAAACTCCTTTAAAATGCATGTTTGGCAGAACGTGAGTTTGATAATACATACCCTGGTTGAAGATTTTTTGAAAGACGAACAATTAAAAGCGGCTAACAAATCGGTTTCGTGAAACTGGTAGTGACCACGCCGTACGTGGACCTTCACGGAGAAAATAGGGAACGGACTGAGGGAAACGTTATTAATGTTTTAGCTTATGTACAAGTCAATCCGCAGTTAAGAACAAGACAAATTTCTTTACATCTTGGATTAACAAAAGACACCATTCATCGCATCTTAGCTGACAATAAGTTTCATCCATATCACGTTTCTCTGCTTCAAGCACTTTCCGAGATGGATTATGATGCACGATTAAATTTTTGTAACTGGTTAAAGCAAATGTGCACAGAAAATAATCAGTTTTTAGCGCGCATTTTGTGGACTGATAAAGCTACTTTTAGCAATACTGGATCAGCGAACTTACATAATGCGCATTATTGGTCAACCGAGAATCCCCACTAGTTGAGATAAGTTGATCGTCAAAATAGGTGGAAAGTGAATGTCTGGTGTGGCATTGTTGAAAGCAAAATAATAGGTCCTTTTGTTTTCAACGAGTGTCTTAATGGAGATAATTATTTACATTTTTTAACAAATGAACTTGTTTGGAATTGGAAATGAACTTGTGAATGGACTGTTAGAAAATGTCTCACTGGAGACAAGAAGAACGATGTGGTTTCAACAAGATGGATGTCCTGCTCACTATTCAAGAAATGTACGCTACCATCTTTAGGTAGAACTTTTTCCAATCGCTGGATACGAAGTAGTAGTCTAGTCCCATGGCCAGCAAGATCTCCAGATCTAACGGTGTTGGATTTTTATCTTTGGGGAAGATTAAAAGATATAGTTTACAAAACTGTTCCCACAACTCGAGCAAATATGATAGGTCGTATCACAGATGCCATCATGGCATTCCACCAGCCGAAATTGAATCTGCTGTATTTGGCACTAACCACAGGATAGATATGTGTGTGACGAATGACGGAAAACTTTTTGAACATTTATTATCTTAACGTTCATTATAGTGCTACAGCATAGTGTTATACCTATGTAAAGTTAATTTAATTAATTATTATTGTTTGTCAGTATTATTATTGTCAGCAGCACGTTTTTAAGATGAGTACCTACAGTTGTTTTGATGAAAAAAAAATTCATTTAAATAAATTCTAGAAATAAGTAATTTTGAAATGCGATTTTTGAGGTTTGTTTTATTTTTCCCGCTATTTCCAAACTTACTAGATGTATCACTTATCGGGACAGTTTCTGTATAAAATCGAATCTGTATCTGTATAAAATACCGTTTGTAATTACGCCATCTAGCGGTCATCTGAGATATTTGAAAATAATTTCCAGCAAACTATTTTCTTTAAGTTTGTTATAAAAAAATTTTTCCGAACACTGCAACTAATACTTTCCAAGATACAGCCGCTTACCATCCTTATTGCGACACCCTGTATATGTTTAGATGTTTGCTGTTTGGGGTGTGAAGTCTTCTTAAGTCATATTAACGTTTATTGCTTTACGTCTAGTCCCTAGTTTATGTTTTTTTTGAACTCGACCTGAAATACCCCATATAGTTTAGGCACAAATCGTCTAATTAGCAATTAGCAAATTTATGCGCGATATAGTTGATGATGCATAAAGCAGCACGGTAATAAAAATGGCACGACGGGAGTGCAGATCCCAAGTATTCGTGGAATCTTCGAATGGGTACGGGTACGTTCATCAGGGGTTTGACAATCCAAGGTCTACAGATTAAATCGAGAAACTCTTTTAATGATGTCGGCGAAACTATTGGATAATTATTGTTTTGTTATAAGCGTTAATCGTTTAAAATCGAATGAAAATTCAAGCAATGTAGCGGAAAGGATTTAGACTTTCCTTTGCGGGAAATTTTTCCGTTTAATTCTTTTTTCATTTTTAGTAGGTAGGTACTCTTTTGCAGTATTTGAATGCTTTAGACTAACTTTTTAAATATTCAACACCAGAGCTTCTTAACGAAAGTGTCCCCGTTTGGAATCAAATAGGTTCTTAACAACTGCAAAAAGTAAGTTGATATTACGATTCATTAGAAACGCAAATTCCATGCCATTCTGGCATTCTAAGTGAATAATTAAGAAATTATGCGACATATTACTGATCTTAATTGCGTTCAGGAAATAATTGAAGGGAATTAGACAAAGTTCCAAAGGCACTAGTCTGACAAGGATAGTAATTAGATAGACATGTAGGAAAGCAGGTTTTCCACTGATTTAAAGTGTATTGTCTGTTAGAGAGGCCAAGGCATGTACGCAAGACATCAGTCAAGAGAAGGTCGGACACATTGTGGCGCCTGAAATGCCTGTGCTATGAATATTGACTGCCTTTTACATCGTAATTGATTTCTAATGATTGTTCGGTCGCTAGAATTAGACAATATATTCTCATAAAGTGCTTCTGATAAAAAGAGCTCGTTATTTTTTCTCCGGCCTCCACAACAACAGAATTATACTATTTGATTGTTGCAAACGATCAGAGAATTACATGACTGTGCTTTTTGCTTAATTAGCTTGATTAACAGTAAGTTGAAATAAACCCAAGTAACTTTTTTTTTAAATCATAAACTTAGGGTTTTACTAAGGCTTCCGATTCTATTATCCTTCCTTATGTTTCTGATCAATTAGTCTAGATTTGTTTTTGAGAGCAAAGTACAACTTACACAACTTGAATATAGATAGCTATTTATTTACTTCAGTTTTCCAGTAGCAAATCTGCATATTCGATATTGGTGTACATTTTGTGAAAGAAGCTTCAAACTAAGTCACAATTTGACAAATGCTTATTATTCTTGTCAAAAGCTATGATCTGTAACTAGACTAGGCATGGGTAACACTGAGTTGAGTTGCGCTTTTGAGTTGTTGCCGCTCTGTGAGTTGATGAGTTATAAGTCATCCCATCCCGTCTGACTGCGGCACTCCTTTTATTATGCTATTACGCTTGTGTCGGACTTCATCCACAAACTCACAGGTGGCAGCACCAACCCTGGTTGCAAAAATTGACCTCATTCATGATGGCAGACTTCGGATTGATAGTTCGTGAGGGCCTGGAAGTCGTCACATGATTCCTTCATTGTCGGCCGTGCAATTGTGGAATTTCGAAGCCACAGAGAGAGTCCCACGTTTTATTTTATTTTCAAACCCAATTCAAATCATTAGATGTTATAAATATATTATTATGGCTACTCCAGAATAGCCGGTCAAATGTGAAGGTAGAAACAGCTATACATACAAACTGATGATGGTGGAGAAAGGCACCGAAACGTATTTGTGACATTTTAAATAATAAACAATAAAATTGACTGAAACCCAGGAATTTTTTTGGATTAAATTGAAATACAGTCAGGAAAATATACACAGTTATCGGCAATGTACGAAATCCGGCAATGTGCGAAATGCCTAGGCACTACTTTGGGAAATCTGCAAATTGACTACGGTATTTCAGGCAATATGGCTTAAGGCCGCACGCGTTATTCAATCTGAGTGTCACATGTTTAATCTTTCCATTGACTAGACAATGTGCATAATACCGTATGCTGCGAAACTTTGCAGCTTACTTTTACAACCCAAGTTTGCTGTTTAGTTGCTAGTTCGTGCTCAAGATAAAGATACTTATCTGATGACTTATGACAAAGATATTCTAATGACTGATTAATTCTTATTTTTCTCGGATCGGTAAGTACCCGAACCGAATTTCGAATCGTATATCATAAAAAGAATGCAGTGTTGGCACAAATTGAAGCACTGACAATGTTTCCCACCTACATATGTTCCAAAATAATATTTTTTTCAAGTACGGCTAGCGTTGTTGGTAACCAACGTTCTCAAAGGACAGAAGAAGAAGTTTTATCAGGCCTAAAACTGCAAGTTTCACAAACAGTTATCAGCCTGAGAAATATATCATGTCAATAAAAGAAAACGTATGTATTCAGCAACAGGCCATCTAAAATCAAACCGTAAAACGTAGAACAGTATCTCAGTTTACCAGTATTCAGCTACAGTTCTAAGGGGAATGCGCTGTGAAAGCTCCTCAACTCAGAGTTACCCATGCCTACCTGTATCAATCTGTTGACAAAAAATATCGTTGCAGCTTTGAATTTTCATCAAAAATGACTGCGACTTTCTAACATCAAACTTTTCATAATTTGAAATGAAGATGGTAATTTTTGCTTATCGATTTATTAAGCATTTCAATAAGCTACCAATCAAACATGGATCCATTTTTGATAATAATATATATATAGATATATATATATATATATATATATATGATATATCTTATATATTATATATATATATATATATATATATGAAGATATATCTATATATATATATATATATATATATATATATATATAGATATATATATATATATATATATATATATATATATATATATATAAATATATACAATAAAAAATATATATAATAAAAAAAATAATAATAGAAAGTTGAAGTTTGATTTTCAACTGTTAATATCTTCTAGAAATTATCGAAAAACTTTTTTCTTTATTTAACTTTTTATAACTCCTTTAAAGGAATGACGCCAATTTTGAATCACTCTGTATATTTTTTTTATTGTTATTCACTTATTTGGTTAACAAACGATTTTAGCCATTTGTCTGTTTATTATGCGTGTTTTTCACATATTAGTTATTTATTTATATTATTAACTTTTAGATTCTCTTATAATTGTTGCCCTGCTTTGGCTTTCATAATCCTTTAACCTTTCAGAATAATTTGCATTTAATAATTTTCTACTCTTGGAATTTTAAAATGTCATAAGTTGTTATATTTTGCTTCATTGGGTTTTACTGTATCCTTATCATTGGTTTTTTCTGCTTTGCACTCTATAATTTCTCCTATTGTTGTCTTCCAGTAAGACGATAAAATGGGGTTGAAAAGATCCTAAACACTTTCCTCCTTTGAGTAACTCTTTCTCAAATCAATCAAATGCGAAAAAAACGTTAATGGAACAATCAAGTTTTGCGATGATAAGTGGAATTTGTCAATTTGGAAGAATGAACACTAATTATTGCCTAATTTGATTAAATTGGGCAATTAATTAATTTAATTAAATTAAATTAAATGGAAATAATTAATTGATTAATTCATTATTCACAGTATACACTTATAAGATATGATGTTCTAGAAATCCGATAATCAGTAACTACTGAACCATTCATTGTTCCATAATAATGATGTCTAACTTTGCTTTCATGTTCAGTTAACTGAAGAAATGGCTTGTGGAAGTTTGGCTAGACTGACTTATATATTTGCAGCCGGAAGACAACAGGAACACCAGCAGTAATAAAATATCATTAACAAGCTACTTGCGGTGTAAAAGTACAAAATGATTAAGCTTCCAGCCATTGCACCCATAATTAACATAAATCCGCGCTTAAGATCGAAGATCGAATCGTAACAAAATGTCCCAAAGAAGTAATTTATACGGATTTTTGGAACGCAAATAAAACAAATTTTTCCTACATTTAATTAGAAGGAATTCTTCAGCAGTATTTCGAGGATGTGAAGGCCATTTTTGCCTGAATCGGTAGGTAGATCTAGACGACTATCGACGGAATGAGTTCAAAGTGAAGGCGGCGATTGTCGTCTATTTAGGCAAATGTGTGTAGAATATTCTATCATCTTTCTTGTTTATCCAAATAAAAAGCCAATTCTGGACCCTTTTATATTTTTCAGTATACTACATTTAAGATTTTGTCGATTCAACGAACATTTTATAAAATATTGCATCACATATGTATGTGAAACGCGATAATTTCGAAATTCATCCATTAAAACTCTGGTGGGCATAAATTAAAAAAGTATATAGTAGTAGTAGTAAACATCTTTATTTCTAAAAAAGGCTATCGACCTATCGGTCTTTCTGCCCTTGTTTAATACATGCAGTCTTAATCTAGATAAAAAACCAATATGAAAATTCTCCTATTCTAGGTTAACAATAGTAGTAGTAAACATCTTTATTTCTAAAAAAGGCTATCGACCTATCGGTATTTCTGCCCTTGTTTAATACATGCAGTCCCAATCTAAATAAAAAACAAATATGAAAATTCTCCCATTCTAGGTTAACAATGTTATTAAATAAATGAGATTTCAGTGGCAAGAAGAAATTATTTTATTGTGCACTAGTCCGTTGCGTTTGTAAGTGTTCGAGTAGCGTTAATGTAGGGAAACGGAAGCGGGATTGTCTGGTTGGTCTTGTAAGACAAAGGGGATTCAGTATGGTCCAGTTGTAGGGGTTGTTTGTCCATTTTGTCTGTAGCTGTATGAGTCTTTCCGAGATCTTTGTCATGTTTGTGCGTTCGTATAGTAGTTGGGTGGGGGGGTTGTGTAGTGGGTTTTGGGGGTGTCTTATTCGTGTTATTAGTCTTAGTGCAATTTGCTCTGTTGTTTGTGTATAACGTTTTGTCCTTTCTGTTCCGTTGGTCATGAGTACATGTCCAAAGTCTAGCAAGGGTCTACAAATAGCTTTATATATTTTGGTGGCGGTGTTTGTGCTAATTCCTCTGTCTTTGTAGGTTAGTGATCGGAAGTGTTTTGTTCTCTTTATTGTTTCTGCCCTGATGTTTCGTATGTGTTTAGTGAATTTAAGTTTGTGGTCGATTGTGATTCCAAGGTATTTTACGTCGTTTTTTGGTTGTGTCGTTTGGCCGTCTGCTGTTATTGTAGGGGAATCAGCGTTGAGTCTGTGGTTTGTGAGCAGAAGTTGGTTTTTTGACGGGTTTGGTGTTAGTCTCCATTTATAAAACCATGTCATTGTGTTGTTTGTTAGTGTTTGGAGTCTTTGCGCTGCTCTCTCAGTAGTTTTGTCATGTACAATAAGTGCCGTGTCGTCTGCGTATTGTAATATGTATGCCGATCTGTCGATTTGATTTTTGTCTGGTAAGTTGTAATTGTATATGTCATGGCAGTATATATTGTAGAGAAACGGTGAGAGCGGGGATCCTTGAGGGAGCCCTTGTTCAGGGGAAAAAGAAAATGACAGTGTTTTGTCAATTCGTACTTGTAGTTGTCTGTTTTCTAGTAAGTTCTTTATGGTGTGTAGTAGATATGTTGGTGTGTGTAGTTTGTATAGTTTGTATAGTAAGCCTCTATGCCAGATACTGTCAAAAGCCTTGTTAATGTCCATAAACAGGCAAGCTGTCTTTCTGTCAGTTAGGTGGGTAGTTTGTATATTGTTGGCCAAAAAGTATATATTTTTCCGTCATAAAACAAATCCACAAGGAAATTAAATTGAGGTATTTGAGGATGATTTGACAAGCTTTTTCTTATTTTACTGAAACATATACCTTACAAACGATTGAAAATTGCTGCTTGATTTTAATAGAGCAAACCAAACTCTCTATCAACTCCACACTCAAATCAAAAACTGTTTCTGTGCCCTATAAAAACTCCGTGTGATACAAATGGGTTATTAATCCTTCCCCAATATGGTTAAATGTAGTTTGGGTTCTTGGGTTCTTTGGCATCGATACCAGCGCACATTCTTAATTCGGGAGTTGGATGTGGTTTAATCAAACGCAGGTTGAATAATTACTAATCCCATAATCTTGCAAACCGCGATCGGCGAAATGTTAGAGGACAAAGGATGTCGTTATATTTCGAAAAGTATTCATTAGAAACCGCAAATTTGCCGAGCGACTGCGAATTTTAATTGGAAATTTCATTCGATGGAATGGTATTATGAGATTGGGATTTTTTTTTGGGAGTTGTTTTAATTCTTTTAAAAGTCTGCTGGTTGATTGGTCAGTACATAGAAGTGAGTCTATCCATCTATCCAAATCAAATTCTATACCGCCAAAATCGTATAGAATTGGGGGCATTTAAAGCTTTTTTGCACAAAAATTGGATTTTTCAAAATGGATTATGACTCGGTGAATGCAGCATTATTGTATTAGATATTTTCAGTTTTTACACTAGGTTTCGTAGATGACCAGGTAGTATTTGCCCAGGATTCGTATGATATGGAATTTATGTTTCAAAGGTTATTCCAACTGGGGGTTAAAAATCAACACATGACCAGAAAATATGGTAACAAATTCCAGTGCTCATTGTCGTATCTTTGTATCGGACAATGAGAGGCTAATACAATGTTTAGGAAGGAAAACACTGTTGCAAGGGAACCTATTTAAATTTCAGTTTACACATTTTGAAAGCCCATTACATAAGACAAAGAGCAGAGGCACAAAAAATAATTCTGGAAAGGATAGAAAGGAGAGTATTAAGATGGTTTGGATGGTAAAGATTACCCTTGAAAATGTTTAAATGGAACCCACCAGAATGCAAAGATATCGAAGGTACTCTGACCACTCCATGTTACCGAAGGACTCCATAAGGCACTTTCAAAAGAACCACAGCAAAAAGTGGGCTCCCTGATAAAATCACAGGGATGGTCTACAACAACAGAAGAGGAAACCCTGGAGCTTATTCTCAAGACTCACTTTCCTGAATCAATACTGGGAACAGTCAGAGAATAGGAGATACTGATGGTTTTCGGGGCAGGACAGGGGACACCGAAAGAACACTGGACTCTTGCCTCAAGCATTGTAAACTAATCCAGTGAACAGATGGCTTAATGCCAGTTCTGCTACAGCAGGGAACCGATCTACTGGTGCCCCTCTTGTGCAAGTTGCTCCGGGTCAGCCTGGCCCTGACATACATACCAATGGAATGGAGAATGGCGAGAGTAGTATTTATTCCAAAACCCGGGCGTGCGACGTACGCCCAGATCACATCCTTTCGCCCGATCAGCCTAACATCGTTCTTACTTAAAACACTAGAGAAGCTGATCGACATGTTTCAGGTTCTTACCAGAAATCCTCTACACCACAACCAATATGCCTACCAAACGGAAAAATCCTGCGAATCTGCTATTCATGAATGCCTTGACAATACCTCAGTATAGTCAAGGCATTCATAGGTCTTCAGTCAATAGTCAGAGCGGTGAAATATCGTGGAGTGGAGCCTTCAAGATGTGAATGGATCCAAAAAATGCTGAGCTGCAGAACTGTTACCGTCGCACTCAATGAAGTCACCCTGGAACCGCGGGTTGCCGGCGGGTGTTCGCAGTGAGGAGTTTTGTCGCCTCTGCTGTGGATCCTGGTGGTGGACCGGCTCCTGTTGTCTCTTGAGGGAAGGGATTTCTATGCGCTGGGATATGCGGGTGATATCTCCATTGTGGTGCAGGGAAAGTTTGGAGACACTTTGTCATCACTGATGCAGCAGGCGCTAAACATCACCGAACAATGGTGTAACACGGAAGGGTTGAAAATCAGCCCATCCAAAACATCTATTATCGCTTGCACAAAGAAAAGAGATCTTAGAGCCCTTAGACTAATATCCATATATGGGAACACAATACATATGTAACCCTGAGGCCCTAAGAAGCGCTTTCCGTATGGGTGACGGTGTCCTCAGGAAAGCGACGGAATTGGGACACAGCGCGATCTTCAGAAAGCTGAAGACAGTCGAACTCATGGGATTGAAAGCTGATTGAATTAAAACTCTAAGCATTTCGGTACCTTTCAGAACTTATGTTCTGCATGAGGGGCGAGATGGTGGAGCTACTCCATTAGCTAGCACAGGGGACTCCTTATGGTATACGGAAGGCACAAAAACAGCATAGGGCACGGGCGTTGGTATAGTCGAAAGAGGAAGAACCGGGGAAAGGATTACCTTAAACCTGGGTATAATCACGACCGCTTTTCAAGCAAGTATACCAGCGATAACAAATTGCGCCCGGAAAATGAGGGAAATAGCCTACACACGTAAGCATATTACCATCGTAACCGGAGATGAAGTCACAATAAAGGCATTTGAATCGTACACAATCGTACACAAGTGTGCTCGATTATGTAAAAGAACTTACGACTCTGGCTGGGAACTCAAACAGAGTAAAATTCACTTGGCCAACTGGGACAAACAGTAGCAAGGGAAACGAGATTGCTGCGAAATTTGCGAAGGCAGGGGCCGAGCAACCACTGACCAACCAAGAACCTGCTTGTGGTATATCTCATGACCAAGTTAGGGCGGGAGTTGGGCAATGGATCTTGGAAGAACATAGAAAGTACTGGGAGGAGACACCGCGACTCCTTACCGCAAGCCATTTGGGACCTCAACAACCAGTGCCTAAAACCGAACTGCTAGATCTCAGCAGGCAAAAAATAAGGAGGATAGCGGCCGTTTTAAAAGGACACGCCCCCTGCAAAAACACCTCTTCAGGATGGGACTGAGCGATCAACCGACCTGCAGGGGGTGCGAATTAGAGGACGAAACTACTCTACATATTACGTGTCACTGCACGTCATATGCAACAGGTAGACGAAGACTCCTGGCAGGAGATGAAGTTCTACCAGACCAGATCATGCGTACCCCCTCAAGATTCTTCTGGAATTCATTGAAGACACAGGGATAATGAGGGAGTAAAATACGAAGGCACAATAGGACAGAAATGGTCGCGGTGCTAGGCCAAACACCACTTAGAGGTGAGGAAGGAGGAACCTCACACACGGAGGTGAGGAAGGGTTTTAGTGGGTAAACAGCTAAGCTGGAGTCCCACACAGCTCAGAGCGCCAGAATATCAGCTCTGGGTGTGCGAATGAGAGCATTTCCCAAGCCTCACCAGAAAAAAACCCCCAGAACGGGGGAAGCGAGGAAGACCCAGAAGATCATGGAATGAGGGCGTGAGAGAAGCAATGAAAGCCCGTGGTTTAGATCATGAAGGCGCCACAGATAGAGACCGATGGAGATTGGGAACGGGAAGACGGCGACTAGCTGTATAATTCCCGATAGATAGATATTTTCAGTGCATTTCACTCTCAAGCTGGTACTAAAAAATCAGTAAAAAATAATACGAACATTGCTTCATCTATTGATTTCAAACAACAAGTACCAGATAATTATAAGTAATGTCTGGTATAAAGTAATTATCGATTGGCTCTTCAGACCCAACTAAGATAAGAAGTGTTAAGACCTGCTCACACCCACTGGAAAATACTAAGACAAAACTCCTGAAAAGTGAAAATTGAGCTTTAATAAAATTGTTTTTACGACCTATTAAGGTGGGAAATGTAGCCATTCGATGCGTTCCAAGGGTCATTGAATTCCCATTTATTTCCAATATATTATAGCCGTCGCTACTGGTCACAAAATATTTTATTACAAAACTTATCTAAAGAAAAATTCTATGGTCTTTTAGTGGTAGTGACACGTTTTCTGTAGCTCCCATGGAAATATTCGAGCTGATGGTAAATTAAAGCATTTAAAAAAACTCTAGACAATTAAAGCCTCGCTTCTTTGGGGACTTTGATGCCCGTTAATGTGAAGAACATGATAATCCAATCAGAATGCTTTCATTAAACCATGGGCTTTACTTTTGTACTAATAAAACAAAGGACCTGGGTGTAATTTAATAGAAAGTTAAAATCACTGAAGCCGAAATGGTTTAGGTGTTATATGTTTTTGTCATGGCATCAACATGTCTAATTATTCCAAAGTGATTTTCGTTGAAGAATTGTTAATGAGGTAAAACGATCTAGCAAGTTAATGGCAATTTAATGTTTGAGGAAGAGCGTAGCCAGAAGGTCTTAAAGTGCTCGTTCAGGGATTGCGTATCTTGTCTTTTGATCTACATAATTTTTAAGAGTTGCGGTATTAGATTTACCTGGAATCCTCAACTAATTACGTGACGTTAGATTTAATTTTAGCTGGCAAATTGAATCCTCAATATCGGAAATATCTGTTCATGCAAAAAGGAATAGTGGATATACATCATTAATTCTGATGTATTCGCGATAAAGCATATTGCAAAGTGTATTCCCGCGTATAACACGATATCAGTGAGGCATTATATTACCGTCATAATTAAAGTTAACATTCCGGTAAAATATTTTCCACTTTTGCTTTTAGCTAAGGTAGTGGTCATTTTGAAAAAAAATCAGTTAATTAATCCATATCGGAGAAATAAAGTTTCTACACTCGGCTGGCCAAAGATTGTACTTAATTGCTTTATTTATTGCGGAGCTTACCGGCAGCTCTGCTAAAAGGAGCATCATTAGTTTGAAATAATGGTCTCAAAATCCAGTTTTGTACTTGCTTTTTCTTGTTTCCAAAATTAAATTGTCAGCCTGTTAACACTAACATGAAGCCGCAAAACAAAGCCGCAGTAATTGATTTTCAGATACATAGGGTTTTTTGTTTTAAGTGACTATTTATACCATAAATACTTTTTAACTGCCGAAATGCACATATTTTTTTTGTGATAAGCTTTCCCTTCAAAACGAGTAATTAATCACTTTAGGTTTAATAAGAGCTTGCTATTTATAAAGTCAATAACTCAATCGTGAGTTTTCCAGTGAGTTCTAAACTATTTATTTTGTTTAAGGTCTAGCAGTACCAGGAAGTAAAGTTGAAAATGAGCAATCTTCGGCTGATACTCGGATGGTAGTTTTGAGAAAAAATTATCTCGACGCGTCACGTATTGGTAAGTCAGTTTAAAATATTGCAGATTTTCATTTGTAAAGCAGTTGCTTCAAAAAGGAGTCTATGAATCTCACTCAGTTTGGATCCGATTTCCGAATATTTTTTTAAAGTACGCCAAGTATGGATGTGTTTTTCATGCACCTTAAAGTAGGATTTGCCAAAACTTCTTTGATCCTAATTTTTAAAGTTCTCCTCGATATTAACGGAAAATATGAATTTAAACACCGTAACTAATATCAAATGAAAAGTTTTAATTCTATTGCAATTTTGCAGCAGAGAGGCTAATACACTGTTTAGGGCGGAAATCACTGTTACAGTTTCATTCGAAATAACAAATATAGTCCTCTACACACCTGATTTTTTTAGATCAGCGTGAACACTTTTTGCTATACGGGGTGTCAATTGGAAAACTTCCCACCCTTAATATTTTTCTTGCAGTTAGAAATATGAAAAATCCGAAAGACACGTCAATTTTACTTATTTTTATTTGTAAATTAATATTTTTAGCCTTCTTGTTTCAACCCCCTAGGAGGTGTAGATATACCCCTTAGAATCTTAAACGGGAATGGCGGTCAAATGGCACATCGTTTTAAAGGGCCTTCAATTCTCTTTTCAGTGGTATCCTACTTTGTTCCTTTTTGTCCAGAGGTTTCCGACTAATTCCGTTGCAAAGTTGCAGAAACAATTTTCCCGCATTGCTATGTTGGTTGCCAGGTTAGTGTTTACCCAAAAATTATTCAATTCGCTCTCCTTGCAGTAGAAATGATTAGAAATGAATAACAGAAAGAAAACCTAGTTTAAACAATTGATATCTCATTTATTTATTATTTTACCTCGACGAAAATAACTTTTTATTTGCGGAAGAGAAATTTCTACAATAAAACAGATGGGATCTGCTTAAGCACTATCTTATTAGTTTGTTCAAAATGTTGTCCATTTTCCTGTAAACAATAATAGTCTGTTTTCGAACTCTTCCTAAACATTTCCGAAAACTTCACCGGGAATTGACCGGCGTTCTGCTGCAATTCGCCTTTCAAGATCATCAATATCAGCAGGTTGTGTCTTATAAACAATGGACTTTAGATGCCCCCAAAAAAAGAAGTCTAAGGGTGTTAAATCAGGTGATCTTGGATGCCATTCAATTGGTCCCCTTCTGCCAATCCATCTATTCGGGAATCTCTCGTTTAACCACTGTCGGACCGGAAGAAAATTATGAGGTGGAGCACCGTCCTGCTGGAAGGTTAACCAATCCTCCTGTAAAACTGAATTACCTTCTGCATCAATTTGAGTTTCTAGATCATGCGTGATAAAAGGATCAATAGTCTCTTCAAGCATCTTAACGTACAGATCACCTGTGAAGTTTCCTTCAATAAATAAAGGACCAATAATGGCATTTCTAAGAATACCAGCCCAAACATTAACTTTTTGAAGATATTGTGTATGTCTTTCTAGAAAAATATGCGGGTTTTCGTCACTCCAATATCGAAAATTTTGTTTGTTAACATTTCTATTTAGACAAAATGAACATTCTTCGCTGAAACAGATGTTCGGCAGAATATGGGGGATGGCGTTGACTTGACGACTCATGAATTCACAGAACTCTATTCTTCTATCAAAATCATCGTCATAACGTTCTTGAAGTATTTGCATTTTGTATGGACGGAGTTTATGCATTTTCAGTGCTTTTCTTACAGTCTCGTATGATATTCCTGTCTGTTCTGCTGCTGTCCGCATGGATTTGGTGGGCTCTGCAGAAAATAATCCCAAAACCTCATTTTAAGCTCCTTCATTCCATCACTCGTAGGTTGTTTCTTTTTCTATTACTTACCGAACCAGTTTTGGAGAACTTTTTTTCCAAATCCAGAACATCTGTGATGTTGACTTCATGATTTCGATTTCTTTCTTTGAAAACCACTGCCGTCTTTCGTGCGCACTTTCAAACCGCTCCATAAATGAAAATAATTTCAGTTCTTTCTTGAAGAGAATAAACCATTCTCAGACTTTATGCACTTAATAAAAGTTATCACAGAACAGCCCAAGAAGCAAAAGTAAATTAACAATAATATTCCTATTTTTGCACACAAGAAACTTGACAAACACCATCAACAACATAAACTTAACCAACGAACTTGGATCCGACCACCTGGCTATTACGTTTAACATAGACTTACAACATTCGCAACCTACCTCCAATACACCTCCTATAGAGAAAATCTTAAACCTAACAAAGACTGACATAGACAAAGTGAAACAACATATACATGACTACATTCAATCACAAGCACAGCACATTTCAATAGAAACCATACAACAACAACTTACACTAGCCATACGAAAATTTAGCCCGGAAATAAAAAATGCTTTCTACCGACATACACTGCCCAAGTACATATTGAGACTAATAAAACATAAGAGAGAACTGTACAGACTATATACAAACACTCAAAATAACGACCTAAAAAAGACACTGAACCAACTTAACAGAAACATTAAAACTCTGATTGGACAATACCGACAAGACAAATGGCTAGAAACATGTAAAGAAATACAGAAGGACAAAGGCAAAACATACTGGCGAAAAATTAAGAAACTGGCGCAATACAGGAAGACTGGCACTACTGACACAATTGATGAAAACGGAATAGAACGCTACACAGACAAACAGAAAGCGGACGCATTCGCCAGACACTATCAAAGGGCCTTCAGCACATCGACAAACCTTAACTTCGACAATGACAACTGGAACTTGATCAACGACTGGTACTTGAACTATTTTAACAGCTCACCAAACTGCACCTACAAACTGATCACAGACACAGAGTGCGATGCAGCCCTAGCGCACATCAAAAACACTGCACCGGGGAAAGATAAAATTAAGGCAAAACTCTTGAAAAGCCTAACTCAAGAAACACACAAACTGATCCTAACTGAATTGAACAACTGCATCACAAATGTCAGAATCCCAGAAACATGGAAAAACGGCTTAATAATCCCTATACCCAAAAATGGACTGGACAATACACAACCGAGCAACTACAGACCAATTACACTACTTCCAGTACTAAGCAAAATTTTTGAATATATAATGAAGCAGCGGCTTGAAAAAGTGATTGGAAAATATATACCTACCTACCAATTTGGTTTCAAACAGCATCACTCGACTGTTCATCCGCTCTTTATTTTGGCCAACAATATACAAACTACCCACCTAACTGACAGAAAGACATCTTGCCTGTTTATGGACATTAACAAGGCTTTTGATAGTGTCTGGCATAGAGGCTTACTATACAAACTACACACACCAACATATCTATTACACACCATAAAGAACTTACTAGAAAACAGACAACTACAAGTACGAATTGACAAAACACTGTCATTTTCTTTTTCCCCTGAACAAGGGCTCCCTCAAGGATCCCCGCTCTCACCGTTTCTCTACAATATATACTGCCATGACATATACAATTACAACTTACCAGACAAAAATCAAATCGACAGATCGGCATACATATTACAATACGCAGACGACACGGCACTTATTGTACATGACAAAACTACTGAGAGAGCAGCTCAAAGACTCCAAACACTAACAAACAACACAATGACATGGTTTTATAAATGGAGACTAACACCAAACGCGTCAAAAAACCAACTTCTGCTCACAAACCACAGACTCAACGCTGACTCCCCTACAATAACTGCAGACGGCCAAACGACACAACCAAAAAACGACGTAAAATACCTTGGAATCACAATTGATCACAAACTTAAATTCACTAAACACATACGAAACATCAGGGCAAAAACAATAAAGAGAACAAAACACTTCCGATCACTAACCTACAAAGACAGAGGAATTAGCACAAACACCGCCACCAAAATATATAAAGCTATTTGTAGACCCTTGCTAGACTTTGGACATATACTCATGACCAACGGAACAGAAAGGACACAACGTTATACACAAACAACAGAACAAATTGCACTAAGACTAATAACACGAATAAGACACTCCCAAAACCCACTACACAACCCCCCCACCCAACTACTATACGAACGCACAAACATGACAAAGATCTCGGAAAGACTCATACATCTACAGACAAAATGGACAAACAACCCCTACAACTGGACCATACTGAATCCCCTTTGTCTTACAAGACCAACCAGACAATCCCGCTTCCGTTTCCCTACATCAACGCTACTCGAAGACTTACAAACGCAACTGACTAGTGGACAATAAAATAATTTTTTCTTGTCATTGGAATTTTATTTAATAATATTGTTAACCTAGAATAAGAGAATTTTCATATTTGTTGTTTATTTAGATTAAGACTACATGTATTAAACAAGGGCAGAAAGACCGATAGGTCGATAGCCTTTTTTAGAAATATAGATGTTTAGTACTACTATTCCTATTTTGGCTACATCTTTTAAATTTTTGTGACCATGTTTTTTGGTAAAAAAAACAACCTATTTTTAGAATTTCTTGATAGAATTTAAAGGATTTTGTGGAATTTCAGCGATAAGACATCGAATCAACGCAAATTAACGAGTAACTCGTAGTTCCATTGAAATATTATTTGCAATTAATTATTTTCAAATAAAGTTTGAAATGGTGCCACCCACATGGGCGTAGCGAAGAAGAGGCAGGCGAGGGTCATGCCACTGAAAAGAGAATTGAAGGCCCTTTAAAACGATGTGCCACACATTCCCATTTAAGATTCTAAGGGTGATATGTACCCCTCCTAGGGGGTTGAAACTAGAAGGTTAACAATATTTATTTAAAGTGTCCCTCTTACAAATAAAATTGACGTCTTTCCAATTTTTCATATTTTTAACTGTAAGAGAGATATTAAGTGTGGGAAGTTTTCAAATTGAAACCCCGTATGTACAAGCCTGATAAACTTCTATATATTTCCTATATTTCTGTTATTTTCACGTTAATTGAATTCTACCATTATGTTCGTTGTTTCTTGCGCTGTACAATTTCGCCACATTTCTTCCAGGAAATAAATAAATTCGTAGAGTTTTTTTTGCGGTTGAAACGTTCACAATAAAGAGCTTTCATCAACGGTGGTCCCGAGGATGAATTGAGCAATTAATTCAGAACCAAGGAAATACAATTCAAGAGGAGCAATTCATTAAGAGGCAGAAGAACTGAAATCTGAAAGAACTCGGTCTGTTCTATTAATATTCAAGATGCGTCGTTACTAAAACACTAATAAAAAGTGGGCGATTATTGATGCGTGAACAAAGCCGCGGGATCTTCGACTCGGTTTGAGCGATTTACGGTTTTCGTTTACGAGACTCTGGTATTGGATGCTGTTGCATCGGCTTTTTTCCCGTGTGTGAAAAGTGCGGAATATTTCAATGTGAGCAAAATGCCTTCCTAGACGGACAATTTTTCAAACACTCATCAAAGAGAGTGTGGTGAGTTCAGGTCGGGAGATCTGGCCGGCCAAAGTACATTTGGTTTTGTGCGTTTGAATTAATAGAGGTTGATCATTATATCACGCCTCTGTTAGTGGAGACAAAATACGTTTTGGGGCAACTGCTTCCTTGAAACATTAAAATAAAAATGACCAAAATGTGCCAATATTCATGTGATGAGTTATTGAACCTTTGTCATTCTAACCCTCTTTTCTCAAGTACATAATAGTGATATCTCACAACTTTTTACAGTTTTCAGATAGTAACATTCTTTGTTGTTAAAATCACCTGCAAATATTGTACCAAATCTATATAATGATGTCCCCATTTGGTGTAAAAGCATCCTCATTCTCACCGGCAAAAAATGATCATCAATTGTATGTACAACTTCCGTCTACCGTTTGATCACGATTTCTAGATAGGATTGCAACCGTATAATATATAATAACATACATTGAAGTGAACCTATATTAAACCAGTGCCCGGTGAGATCCCAGTGTGATACGAATGTAAACTCTGCTTCTGTCACCTTACAACAACTGATCATTCGTTACCCAGATTGTTAACCTGAATATTATTAGTCTTAACTGCCTGCAGACTCGCAGATTAAGCCTTATAATTGAGGAAGTAGGAACAATACACGAACGTTTTCAAAACGGAATCGTCGGCTTTATGGCAACGTGAAACTCCTTTAGTACAATCAACCATTTTTGTTTGGTTCAGTGAATCGATGCTGAGCTTGAAAGTAGGTGTCCAATTAGGATACCAAAGCAGTGTTCTGAGAAAAGGCACAGGAAAAATGAGTGCAACTCTTTTGGTTTACGTTTTCAGTTTCAAATATTTTGAATTGATGGACTTATATACGAAAACAACAGACAAACAATTTTCCCAGGAAAGGATTTGGACATATTGCTCTCATTGAAACGTTTACAAACTTTCTAGATTTTTTGGGAACCAAGTGGTTTGAGCCAAGGACTTTACATCTGTCGTTTTTCCTAATATGATTTCATCATTTCAGCCTTTATATTTAAAGGCGTAATGTTTGCACCGCTATTTTTCAGCAATGATCTTTAGCTTCCATACCATTGAGTAACAATTAACCACCTTAGTAAGCATAACCACCATAGTAAACTTTTTGCAAAGTTTATATTAATATTAGTAACTTACTACTTTCGTTTTCGTGTACATTTTTGATCATCGTCCTACTGACCTTTTGATTTCTTTGCTTTAGCAGAATCTATGCAAATAAAATCCTCAATTTAAATGCAGGGACACAAAGTTCCATAGCAATTGAGATGTCGATGAAAATTTCTGCTAAGTGTTGAAATTAATAAGCAGGTAAACTGATAAAGTATATAGCCAATCTAACCGTGCAACAATATACAGGGTGTCTCATTTAAAATATCAAAGTTGTATGTACTTTCTGGTATAAGCGGCAACCTCGCATTGCTGACAATATTTTAGGCCGATAGAGCATATCCGATGACTTCGTTGTACAAATTTGTGGAAGCAAGAGTTCAAATGGAAATTACTAGAACCAATAAAAGTAAACACAGGTATAAGGCAAGGCGACTCCCTAAGCCCCACACGTTTCCACATAAACATGGATGAAATTATAAGAAAAATAAATACCATTAGAGGATATCAAATGGGAGATAAATAACTCAATATACTATGTTATGAGGATGACGCGGTGCTGATGGCTCAAAACGAGGACGACTTTCAAGGAATGTTAAACCAATTCAATAGAGCAGCCAAGCAATTTAACATGATAATATCAACGAATAAAACAAAGTGTCTGGTCATAAATAAGGAGCCGATAAGATGCAAACTGGAAATAGAAAGAAAAATCATAGGCATTAATATATCAAGCCACGCAGATCTAGAAAGAGAGGTTAGAGAACAAGTAATTAAAACCAACAAAGTAGCAGGATGCATTAATGACACTATCTGGAAGAATAAATACCTCCCGAGAGGTGTTCTTCTTCTTCTTCCCCTTTGTCAGCCATAATCTGTCCACTCCTCAACAAAGGCCTCTTTCATTTGTTTCCATGATGGTCTGTCTCTCGCTGTATGGTACCATCTTTATCCTGCTATTCTTTTAACATCATCCAACCATCTCCTCAGTGTGGCCTGCCGACACTCCTCCTTGTTTGCCGTGGTCTCCAGTGTACAAGCCTTGATACCCATCTATCCACACTTAGTCTGGCAACATGCCCAACCCATTGCAATTTAAGCTCAGCGATTCGCTGTATTATGTCCATTACCTTGGTTGGTCTTCTTATTTCTTCGTTACGGATTTTATCTCGTAAGCTAACGCCAAGCTTTGCCCGCTCCATGGCCCTTTGCCTTGTTCTAAGGTTATTGGTGTACTTCTTGGTTAAAGCCTTTGTCTCAAGACAAGAGAAGATGTGTTAAAGACCTTTCGCTTAGGGTTTATAGTGATGTCAGGGTTTTTAACTATATGACTCCGTTTACCAAATGCCATCTATGTCAGTCGTATTCTTCGCTTTATGCCTGCTGTTTGGTTTTCTTTTCCCATTTTAAAGACATGACCAATATATATAATTTCGTCAACAGTATCCAAAGTTATGCTTGTTATTCTTATGTTTTCCTCAGTCCTACTCAGTATTTTTGTTATTGATATATTCATTCTTAGTCCGACGTTATTTGCAGCTTCATTTAGTTGTTCTAGCATGTTCTTAAGCTCCTGGGTGTCTGAAGTAATAAGCACTATGTCATCGGCAAAGCGTAAATGGTTTAAAAAGGTACCATCAACGTTTACTCCCTTATTTTCCCACGGTAACTTTTTAAAAACGTCTTCCAAAGCCAACGTAAAAAGTTTGGGGGATATATTATCACCCTGGCGAACTCCCCTGTTAATTGGAATTTTTTCGGTTCTCAGGTCTTCCGTAAATTTTACAGGGAGAGTAGCTCTTCTGTATTTATTCTTAAGAAGGGTAGAATATCTTGAGTCAATCCTTGCTCTATCCATCGCACGCAAGACCGCCCATGTTTCAACGGAGTCAAATGCCTTATGAAAGTCTATAAAGGCGCAAAGAATTGGAATATTATACCCCGTTGTCTTCTCTATTAACATTTGAATGGTCTGCACGTGATCCACAGTGCTGTATCCCTTTCGAAATCCTGCCTGCTCCACTGGTTGATAGGCATCTAATCTACTTATCAGTCGGTTTGGACTTGTTAGTAGTATATAGAGGTGGGACAGAGGGCTGATGGGTCGATAATTTTCAATGTCCGTGATGTTGCCCTTTTGAAAAAGCAGAACAACCTCCGCGTTGTGCCATGTTTCAGGAATGTTGCCTTCAGATAAACATTTATTAAACAATACCTGTAGAATTTGTTCCATGAAGTCTCCGCCCATTTTTAGCATTTCACAGGTTACTCTGTCTTCACCAGGCGATTTACGGTTTTCCATTTGTCCTAGTGCCAACCTTATTTCCTCTTTGGTTATATCAGGAATTTCTTCTGAACTTAGACTGCAAATGGTAACTTTCTGAACATTAGGATCCAGCATAACGACGGTGTACAAACGAGAATAAAAGATTTCCACATGTTTAGAGATTTCGTCTCTTCCAGTCAACATACAGTCATACTCATCCTTCATTTTGAGAATTCTGCTTTTTCCAGACGAAAGTCTCGATCTAAGAACTTTCATGTTAGAGTTATCCTCAATTACGGTTTGAATTGTTCTGGTATTATAGGATCTTACATCTCTCCTCACTGCCCTCTGTATCCTCCCGTTGAGCTCGTGGTATTCTGCTGCATCTCTGGACGTTGTTTTCCTTTCTTTTATAAATTTTAGTGTGCTTGGCTTTAGCTTACTGTCTCTTGGTATTTTAACTCTGGAACAAATTTTCCTATTTATTGTGTGAATGTCTTTGCTCTGTGAGACCAGACACTGGAAGAACAGAAAATATGATGGAGACTACCGAAATGAGAATCCGAATAGAAGGTAAATCGCTTCGAGACAGAGTCAGAAGTGAAGTCATACGGGACGCATGCAAAGTCACAAAGATCAATGAGTGGGTAAAAACAAGAAGAACGGAATGGAGTAATCACATCTCTAGAATGGCTAGTAACAGGGTCATCAGAATTGCCAGAGACAAATCCCCAGCGGGCAGAAGATCAGTAGGACATCCAAGAAAAAGATGGAACGACAAGTTACTCGAGACGCACTGAAGGTGAACAGGCAAAGTTGCCTATGTAAAGAAGAAGGACAAGAACATTTGATGTTGAAATAACTGATGCTGATTGATGGGCAGCAAATGCCCAAATCAACGGATGTAAATTGAACTTAAGGGTGGTTGCTTATTAATGTCTTTCTGCAATCAATTAATATGCATTTCATGTTTTTCTATCACCATTTTGTTTAATGTGGTATAATATAAAGTGGTTATATAAGGCAAAATGGGGTACGATACTTAAACGCAGAAAAACTTATTGACAGTATTCAGATTCAACTCAGTGTTACCCATGCCTAATGAATGTCCTTCCTTGTATTCATTGTATCATGGCACACAACGATCGACTATCAACTACAAATGTTTGATTTGTGACAGAGGCCGTATAGATGTTGAACGTAGTATAGATGAAGCCAGTGGTATTGACAAAGAATGGGATACCCCGTTTTGCCCGCCTATCTCCTAATATCTAATTAATCTTGCACCATTAAAATTTGTTGATTGAAATCCACCTATCAAACAAATTGAGAAACTAATCACACATCCAACTTATTTTTACAACCACTCATATAATTCGCTTCAGTGATCGATTGTGCTTTTTTCGAACAAAGTACATGATTCGATTCCCATTTGAAATAAGCGAGTTTATGATGTTCCGTCCATATATTTTTTTGACTCAGTTCGACCTCAATGAAGCAGAAAATGGCAATTAAACATTTTAAATGCGCTATAAAAGTACTTATTACTTTTGTTAAGCGTAGCTGGGCGACAACTCCAATAAAACTTGAACATCATTTTTTAATTATAAACTTTAATTGAAGAGTTTTTTTATGGGTGATCAATAAACGTTCATTTATTTATATTCTGATTAACTGCCACTTGAATTATTTTTAGATTTAAATTGTTTCCAATATAAATATACTGACATTTTTGGCTCACTTATTTTACACCAAGTGACCAAAGATCGGGGAAGCTTGGGCTTTGAGAGTTAATTTCTAGATTTCCCCTCTCTCGCAATCAGTCCATAGCATCTCAACTTCTTCCTTTCTAATTTATTATAACAAATAATTGACAAATTATATCGGCAAGATCGAGTCACGCCGCAACGTTGTATATTGCATCGAACAGTCTCAATCTTCGACCCGAAGTAAACTGAGGAAACTGCGACCAATTAAAGCAATATTAATTGATACTTAGTCTAATGAGGCTCTTCGAATGTTTTGTTACACATCTAAAATGTGTTTAAATTGCTTCCATTCGGTTACATCTTTTGACTCTGGCCGCTTCAATCAATATCCTGCGGCAAACTGGAGCTTATCGATAACCATTTATACTTTTATGGTGCAAATAAGTTCTTCGAATTAGTGGTATGTTATTGGCTTAATTGGATCGCGATCAGATTTAGTGGGGTTTACTTAAAATGGCATTAATGCAAACTGATTGAAAATTCCGACTCATACATTATCAACGGAATTGCGCATTTCTTGTATTGCCTTTTTCCGTTTTAAACAATAAACTAAGGAAGCATAAATACAGAAACTGTTATTAAATTTATATATTTTACGCCTCAACTACCTGTGCCAATGGCATCCTTTATTAAAGCAGTCATGCAATTATTTTTGGGAATTATCACACGAGAATTTTACGCCCGGTTTTCTCTATATGCACATGTTTTCGGTGAAAAATCACGTAAATTAATCATTAAATGTAACTCATATTAAAGATGGTAAAAACATGATCCGGAAGTCATTTTTTCGGAAACTGCTTTGGTTGCCAAAAGCAATTAAAAAGAGAAGGACATTTGCATAATTTCTGATTCGGAAACACTTGAGGAAATCAGTAGATGTGGGCCATTTAATAATTGTATAACTTAATTGGATTTGTAGGGCATTAAAGTAACGGTTTGAGTTAAGTTGGGCATTATGTTTAAAATTGCTTGCAAAATTGGTTTGTTGGAAATAAGTCGGGTAATATTGCAGGCTCTTCTGGAGGATTGAGTTATTTTGAAAATTATTCTTGCTGAGTATTATTTAGTGGGCGAAAATTGCTTCTGCGATTCTTATAAAGCTGCAGTTTGGACTAAAGCAATTTGAATTTATAATTATCGGATTAACAACGACTAGATGTACGTAACACTAGATTCGAGTCATTTTTGCTAAGAAAGCAGTGACTAATTAAAAAACGACAGTTTTTACAAAAGGAAGTTTAGGTTTTCTTAAACTAACGTGTTAATTTAAATATTTTTTTGTGTATTTTATAAATTTTTAATATTATTGTAAGGTGCTAAAAATTATACTCTTTGATGATTTAAAATTGATCGAGTTGTTTTAAATTAAAATGGGGGTCGGCCTGCGGTAGAAACCTTTCGGCGCGAGCAATATTGTAAGTTAATAAACGATTGGGCAGAGAGAGCATCTTTGGGTCAAAGTAAAAGATTCACATAATTGGCGAATAACCCTGAAGCGAGTTTTGAGTCGATGAACCGCAGTTTAGTAACGAACAGAGTCGTATTTGTACATGTTACATGGATTTTGGTAAAGTTTAAATGCTCGCGCCAATTGCAAATCCTGCTAGTATCGACTAGCTACGGATAAACTAGGAAAAATATTGTTCATTCAGCACCGTATAATATATAATTGAATTTTGTGCCACAAGTTAATGTAAAAGTGAAAATTTTGTCAGCGAGACAACCAAATTAAATTGGAAGAGTTCTTCAGTCGAGAAAACATGGTTTACATTTATTTGTTATTTCAGCAATGGAGTATTACTGTTCAATGTTTCTATGAAAAACGGCGAAATAAATGTGTAAATGCTTGAACAAAATTTTCCTGAGATGCACTTCGATTGAATTCATTTAATTATGTGACAAGGTTTTTTAATTTTATATTAAATAAAATTACTTAAACTCACAACTTGATAAAATGCTTAACAAAGCTTCTACATAGAGTCACTTTGAATGTGACTACTTAATATTTTATTCTTATTATTTTGAATAGATTGGAGATTAACATGAAGATTTCTTCGTTTGTGTCAATCTAAGCGTCTGTTCCAAATTCAGTCTCTAAAATAGCTCAAGTTCGTCTCTGCGAAAAAGGGTAATCTCTTCATGGCTCTCATTCTTATTTTCAGACGATTCAGCCTTGCCCTCAGCGTCTTGTAGCACCTGTACTATCATGCAGTATCTGTTAATCAAATTAATTTCAGTGGCGGACCTGTCCTGTGGTACCTATCAAAAGCCATTAACCATCTTTACAGTAAATAAAGTTAGGCTTTCGAAGTCATTCCTTGAAACTGGTGAGTTTTTTCGGGTTTTTAGGCCGTCGTAAAATATAATTTCTTTCTGACGTTTCGCAAGCACGAGTGGCTTGCATCTTCAGAGGTGGTTTGCTTGAGAGCTTACACTGTACTGATGCAGTACAGTTGCATCAGTACGGTTGTGATAAGGTAGTTTGTGATGACGTGGCCTTTTGTTATGCTCCGGTGTAGTCGATTCTTCTTCTTGTCCTGTGCTGTTACTTTTCCTTACCGTTTTTGCGTTGGTGGTGCCGAAACCCATATCCGGTTTAGCGCCATTGAGTGTTCTTTTCTGTTAAAATTGTCGTTGTGCTTGTGTATTTCGATGGCTTCTCGTATTAGTCGGGGGCGATAGCCTGTTGTTGTGGCTAGGACTTTAGTTTCTGCAAATTTGATGCTGTGCACTCCCTCCCTGAAGGTATGTTCCGCCACTGCCGACTTTTCCACATGTCCCAATCTGCAATTTCGTCGATGTTTTTCGATCCCCGTCGTACCCGATCTCTTCGTGGTTCCTATGTAGAAGCTTCCACAGGAGCATGGGATTCGGTAGATCCTGCAGTGGCGAGGGAAGGTCTCTGTCCTTAACCGACCTTAGACATTCCTGGATCTTTGTCGTAGGCTTGTACTCCACACTGGGCGGAGGCACCGCGATTATTATCTAAAACTCCATTTATCACACCCTAATCCCCCCCTTTAACTCTATAATAGAATCAACTGCCATTAACCCCCACATGCAAAACTCCACAATCCAACTAATCTCTGCCTACAAACCTCCCAGGAAAATCACCACTCCTGCTGATTATGAAACCTTTTTTAACCCTAACTAACCACCCTCCTAGCTGGGGATCTTAACAGCAAACATTTTACATGGGGCTATAAAAAATCCAACAGCGAATGAAGCAAATTCCTAAAACTATCCGAAGGCCTAGACCTCCAAATCCACGCCCCCGATGAACCCACCCACTTTCACTATCAAAATCCTGATATCCAAATCGCTATCTCCAAAAATCTTGCTCTTAATTTGGCAATTTCAAACTCTGACTCTCTCAGTTCCGACCATAACCCAATTAAAATCCTACTTAACGAAAATTTCATACACAACCCTCTCCAACAACTAAGCTCCATTGACTGGGACTCCCTTACACACTACTTAAACGAAATTAATATTCCAGAGTCCCCAATAGCAAACGCCCTCGAACTCAACTCCCTTAATAACACCCTTACCGAAACAATCTCCGAGGCTATGCAAAAGCAACAAGTTTGAAAGCCAACTCTAACAAAAACCCTTTCGGCCTACCGCTTGAAATTAAAAATAAAATAAAACTGCGAAATCGCCTTAAGCGACTAGCTAAAAGAAACGCTGATTCTCTTCTCAACCGACAAGCAAACCAACTAACAAATGAAATTAAAAAACAAATTTCTGAAATTAAAAACTTAAACTGGCAAATTATCTGGAAAGCTTGGAGCCTGGTGAAATTTCGGTATGGAAACTCGCCAAAAAATTGCAAAGAAAATCCCACACTAACCTTCCCCTCATTAATAGCGACAATGGGCTGGTCTACAGCGACAAGGAAAAACGAAAGCTTTCGCCGACTCGCGGGAAAGCCAGTTCAAGGTTGACTATTCCCTATGTGATGACCTGAACTTCGACGAAGAAGTCAAAGATTAATACCGTGTCCTAAAAACAAAGACACTAACAGAAACAGACGAAACAATCTCCCCCGTCACTATGGACGAACTGAAGGCACAAATCAAAATTTTAAAACCCAAAACAGCTCCTGGCTTAGACAAAATTTCAAACAGGGTGATTAACATGTTTCCCAAAACTATCCTACTTACACTACTAACACTAATTAATAGTGCTTTTGCACTTAGAGAATTTTGGAACAGCTGCAGTAGTTCTTATCCCAAAACTCAATAAGAACAAATCCGCTCCCCAAAACTGGCGCCCCATTAGTCTTCTACCAACCTTCTCCAAATTTACAGAGAATTTCTTTAAAGAAAGACTCTTAGACAAATCTCCAACAACAATGGGATTCCTCACGATCAATTCGGTTTCATGAGAAATCACGATTCCGATATGCAAGTTGCCAGACTTGTGGAGGACGCCAAACTAGGACTCCAGGGAAAGGCCTCCACTGGGGTTATTCTCCTGGACATAGAAAAAGCGTTCGACAGGGTCTGACATGAAGGGCTAATCTGGAAACTGGACAGCTTCTGCAAACTGCCAATTTCTTTTGTGCAGTTTGTTGCAGGCTTTCTAGCAGACCGAAAATTCCAAGTTCGAATTAACAACATACTATCCTTCCCAAGAATCGCGGAAGCGAGAGTTCCGCAAGGATCCCCCTTTCCCCAATTCCATACAACATTTTCCCAACAACATACAGCCGATATCCCCAAAGATCCCGTTGCAAAAATCGACAATTGCCCATACTACAGTTACAGAAACCTCAATGACATACTCGCAAAAGTACAAAGAATACTTAACAAACTAACAAACTGGACAAACACTTGGAAAATTGAAATCAACCCCGAGAAGACTCAAACATTAATGATAACAACCAAAAAGACAAACAAACTCAAAAACATTTCTCTTAACAACAAAGTCATAGCCTGGTCCAACCGCATAAAATATTTAGGTATTACACTTGACAAAAAGCTAACGTTCACCCAACACATCAGTGACAAAATTGCCAAAGCAAGAGCGGGAAGAGCAGCCTTTTATCCCATCCTTAAGCAAACCAGCAAACTCTTACTTAAAAACAAGCTGCTAATTTACAAACAAGTCCTCTGACCTCAAATCCTATATGGTGCCTCAGCCTTCATCCAAACTAACAAAACAAACATTTCTAAAATCCAAACCTTCCAAAACCAAACCCTCAGATACTTTTCCAATGCCCAGATTGACCTCAAAACCGACACTATCTAAGAATTCCTTTCCAAAAAACACACCAAATTCAAAACCAAAGTCCTTAATCACCCAAATCCAGTAGTAAAATCCACTTTCTCCACCAACTCCGTCGAACCCATTCGGGGTCATAAATCCATCATAGCCCCCCCGGAATGGGAAAACTAACAGCCCAAAACCCCCCAAACAATAACCCCCTCATATCCCCCTCCCCCCAGCCCTTTGCCTCTTCCCCCCTCCCTCTCAACCTTTTGCCTCTTCCCCCCACCCCCCCGTTAAAGCGCAGAGGCACAAGGGCAACGGGGTGCATCTGCACCAATCTCAAACGCAAATAAAAACACCCGGAAAATTACCATAAGCCAAAAGGCACCCGGAAGGAGCAAATATTCGAAAGAACTAGCTCTCGCGAAAAATCAACAACAACAACAACAACAACATTGGAACCGCATCAGTACAATGTAAGCTCTCAAGCAAACCACCTCTGAAGATGCAAACCACTCGTGCTTGCGAAACGTCAGGAATAAATTTTATTTTACGACGTCCTAAAAACCAGAAAAACTCACTAGTATCTTTACAATGTTTTCAATTATTATTTCGGTTACTCAATTGTGAAGATCATAGGTCCGAAACAGGTCTTACGACTTACTCAACATCTTTCTAAAACAATAATATCCAGTAGGACATTGTTTACTTATAATGAATGTTTCACTCTCTATTAATAACTGCGGGTTATTTTTACTTTACAAACGTTCGGTCCAATTTTTGTTTAGGAGTTTCGATCGACATCTCTATATTTTCTATATTTTTCACAAACTCTGATTTAAAAAAATTGACTTTCACTATTCAGGTTCCAGCTCAAATTAAATATCATCATATTAGGATCAAATAATACATTAACGAAATAAATTTAAAACTAATATTTATATTTGCCAAACAACAGTATAATTCTTTAATAAGAAATCTTAAACCGTACTTGTTGTGGACGATGTTACCGGTTCGTTCTTGTTTTGTACACAAGTGGAGAAGTCATTGAAAATATGTACATTCTCTTCCTCCATCGCTTCAGTTGCATCCCGGCCACATTGAAATATTTCGAATCCTAAGGCTAAAAAGTCCATTATAGCTCTATTAGAGTCCGTTTTTATTTTGGCAGGAATCGATAGAGCAATTTGTTCCAAATCTATTACAACGCTTTTGATGCATTCGAAAGGAAACAATTTTCCTTTGCAGCCATCCAATTTGGCTTCATGTTCCGTGAAATTCACATTTATTTGCCGTAATTCTTCCAAAATGATTAACACATTTTCGCCAGTTACTGCAATTGAAGCGTCTATGCAAGACATGGAGGAATTAACGGCTCTTTCCTGGATATTTCCAGCTTCAACTTCAACCGTTTCAAGGCAGTTCAGAATATCCATATTGGCATTGGTAGATCGGTTTTTCACCGCTTCGATCAGCTTGTAGAGGAGTTCGGATTCTCTTTGAATTTGTCTTGCAGCAATCGCTAGAGCACTTTCCCTGAGATAGTCCAACTTTCCAATAATGGTCTGCAAAGTGGCTTCGGATTCTTCAAAGGCAAAATCGATAAACTTTGCTATGAATTGGAGTGCTTCCTTAGCTACTTCTATTATCGGATCCAGGGGTGTTGTTTGCTTTGAAAAAGCAAACTGAAAACAAAAATGATTCTTGATTTGTATGGGCAAAGTTTGGAAATATTTGCATTATTCGTAGAATTAGTTAAAGTTATAAATTTGTTACCTGAGTTGCACAACACCCAACTAAAAAAATAACAGCAAATTTTGGAAACATAGCTATTTGCGCTGAAAGCAGTGAAAGAATAAATCACTCAGTGATTGCAATGAGTTCTTATATACTTATATAATCTTCATAAGTGATCTAAATTTGACCAGATCTTAAATAGTTTTTAAATAAATAGTTTATTTCCAGAACTTTTAAATTGCTAAGTAAACTTCTAGGTTCAAACATTACAGTAAATAATAAGTCTTTGTGTTTATTTTATTTCGTAATCATGAAGAGTCTGATTTTCAAAAATGCCATTGTTTATGGCGCACTGTTTGTTAATGTGAAGTACTTACTATTGACAAAAAGTGGCATCAAATGCATTTTATAAAATTTGATTGGTTGGCAAACAGGACAGATTAATAAAATACTCATTTTCTGAAAAATCAATATTGTCTAGGTGCTTATTGTTTCAAAATGGTAAAGGATTAATCATCTTATTATGATTCCTTTGATGGAATGAAGCTTTCAATGAGAGGTGGATAAAAGCATTTTTACTGGGGTGTTTTCGAATATTTCTATTGATTTTCACAGTAAGATTTTGATTGTATATTCTAGGCATGGGTAACACTGAGTTGAGTTAAGCTTTTGAGTTGGTGCCGCTCTGTGATTGATGAGTTATATCTCATTCCGTCTGACTGCGCCGCACCTTTTATTACGCTATTACCTTTACGTGGCGGACCAAAACTAGCAGCAGCTCCTGACTCAGAGTCGGCGGCTGCAAACAGCGTCTGTTCTCCATGTTAGGAGCGGCTGATACAAAATATTCGCCAACCTGCTTGGCCAGCGTGGCGAACTATGGGTAAATATCCCCTTCAAATAGCGAAGTTTAAAACAAATGGATTTGTACCTCAGGTGGGTATGGTATGTATACCTAAATCCCACACCTCCCAGGAGGTCTGCCTCAAGGATTCTGGGGGAGGCAATAGTTCGAGTTCAAAACAAGAACACGCTGAAGGCAAAAAGCTTAATAAGAGAAAATCAACACTCAGACTGGGAAGTCTAAATGTCAGAACGTTAATGCACGAATCAAACCTGCTCCAATTAGAGGAAGAAATATCCCATATAAAATGGGATGTGATAGGAATGTGTGAATTAAGAAGAAAAGGAGAATAATGTTTTATTGTGGAATCGAGACACACCTTTTATCGTATTGGATCAGCAAATGCAAGTCAACGCGTCGTGGGATTCTTGGTCAACAAAGCCCTATCATCGAATATCGTACGTTTCAATTACGTTTCCGACAGAATTTGCTCGGCACTAATAAAAATTTCTAAACACTGCAAAATCAAAATTATACAGTGTTATGCCCCAACATCAAGTCACAACGACGATGAAATAGATTCAGAATACAATTATATGATAACATCAGAGAAATAATTAGCAAAAAAACAACATATACGTTCAGCATTGGAGACTTCAATGCAAAACTGGGGAAGAAACAAGAAACAACTGAAGAATATGTAGGATAATTTAGTTTCGATGGGAGAAATGTACGAGGTAAGAGACTGCTTGAGTTTATATCGGAACATCGATTCTACTCGATGCCGTCATTCTTTAATAAAAAGAAACAAAGAAAATGGACCTGGCGAAGTCCGGATGGTAATACAAAATGTGAAAGTGACTATTTTCTCTCCAGTAATAAATCAGTAGTGAAGGATCACCGAATGATAAGAGCCAAAATAGCTGTTAATACTAAGCTAGAATGGAGGAAGATGCTCAATCAAAAGAAACAAATTATAGATCCAAAAACGCTGAAGGGAAATTCGGAAAGATTAAGACTTAAAAAAATAAAAGAAATGGAGAAAACTCAGGACAAAAAGAACATCGACAAAATCAGCCAAGTACTAACATCGATATTCAATACAACATCAACAGATATAGCGGAGCAGAAAAGAGAAAAAATATGCATGCTTAGGGATGAAACAAAAAAATTATTGGAAAAAAAGAGACAACTATTAAAGGAGAAAAAAAATTGAAGAATTTAGAATTTTAGTATAAGAAACAAGAAGGATGGTGATGGATGATCTAAATGAACAATATGAAAACGAAGTTAAAAAACTACTAGAGAAAAATAAACGACTTAGAAGTCTCAGAAAGAACAACCATAAAAAACAGATAACAGCCCTTAAGGATCAAACGGGGAACGAAATAAGGGACAGAGAAGAAATAATACGAACTTAATGTTAATAACTGTAATTATTAAACAGGAAAGGAGATGAAACAAATTTAGAGAAGTACCGCCTGATATCATTATTATCGCAAGTATATAAGCTATTTACAAAAATTCTTACCAACAGACTGGGTTTTAGAAAACAGTATAGCATGTGTGACCATCTTTTGACAAAAACGATCCTAGTGGAAAAGCGATTCAATATAGTTTGGATATCAGGCGTTCGTAGATTTGCAAAAGGCCTTTGATAGCGTTGAACATTGGGCGATATTGCAATCGCTTGCAAATGCAACAATAGACAGCAGATACTCCAGCCTCATTAAACACATATACGAAAACGCCACCTCTACCATTCAGTTGAATAACATCACGTAACCTATCAAACGAGGCAAGGGGTATTGAATGGGACATAATTGGTCTTTCGGAATTCAGAAGAAACTCCTCCTTTCTGTCTGCCTGCTTGTCTTGCAATCTGGAAATGCTTTATTCTATTTTTCTTCTATTCTATTTATTCGGAAAGTAGCAAATGAAGTAGCGGAAAGAAAGCCAAGAAAAACAAACAAAATATCATGCGAAACCCCAAACTGAAATATCCCAAACTAAAGATGGAGAATGGATAGAAGGTGATTAAAGAAAACAAAAACCTTAAATGCCTGAGCAAGAAGCAAGGAAAACACTAAATAATAGCTCTGAAGGTCGAAAACAACGTGCAAACAAGAAACAGAGACAAAATTAAAGAAATAGTCCATAAGTTCTCTAAAGAGCTTTACTCACCAAGAACAGAAAGACCACCAGGAAACCAAAACAAAGGAAAATTAGGTAACGTTCGCTCTGAAGAGATACCAGAAATAAACGAGGAATAAATTATACATGCTATAAACTCAATGAAGAAAAACAAGGCACCAGGAGGAGATGATATAATCGCGGAAATGCTCAAGGAGGCACAAGAAATTGTCATACCGCAGCTAAAGCACCTTTTCAATCTCTGTATAGAGCAACAAACAATTCCCACGAATTGGAATGAAGTAATAATAGTTATATTGTTTAAAAAAGGAGAACAATGCTGGAAAACTATAGAATCATTAGCTAGCTGTCTCATATGTATAAGCTTTTTACTTGAATCATAATCAACAGAATTACAAATAAGCTGGATACCTACCAATCGGTAGAACAAGCTGCATTCCGCAAAGGATATAGCACTAATGACCAATTACTTACAGTAAAGATCATAATAGAAAAGTCGACCGTAGAACATTGGGCAATATTTGAAGAACTAGGCAAAGCGCGAATAGACCATCGGTACAAGAACCTTCTTAAATATATATCAAAGAGCAAATGCAAAAATCAGGCTACACGAAGAAACAGACAACATTGAAAGCAAAAGAGGTATCAGACAAGGAGACACAATATCCCCAAAACTCTTTACCTTAGCTCTGGAAGGAATTTTCAAAAAACTTGAATGGGGAAATATGGAACATAAGTGGAAATAAAATATCACACTTAAGATTTGCAGACGATAGTGTTCTATTCGCCGCCAACACAGCCGACCTTTAAAATTCTTTCCGAACTAGACAGAGAATCTTCAAAAATCGGACTGAAAATGAATAAAGCAAAAACAAACATAAGGGCCAAGACCAAGTACAAACCACAGTCAACGGGCACATACTGGAAAATGTTCAAGACTATATATATCTGGGACAGCAAATAGAGATGGGAAAGGGTAACAAGGATATAGAGATTGAAAGGAGAAGGAGACTAGGATGGGCGGCATTTGGCAAATTTAACCATATACTTAAGGATAGAAAGATACCGCAATACCTTACAACAAGAATATTTGAACAGTGTGTAATACCAGTGATAACATATGGAGCACAGACCTGGATTCTCACAAAGACAATGGTGAATAAATTGAGGACAACACAAAGAGCCATTGAAATAATTAGGATAACACTAAGAGGCAGAAAGAGAAACGAATGGATGAGACAGAGAACAAAGGTCGTAAATATAGTGGAGAGAGTTACAAGCCTGAAGTGAAATTTTGCAGGACATATAGGAATAGCCGAATAATACGCTGGAGACCATGGGAAGGAAAGAGAGGAAAAGGAAGACCAATTATGCGATGTTATGACGACAAAAAACGAGTGGCAGGATTTGGATGGACGAGAACAGCACAAAACAGAGAGAACTGGAGGAGAGGAAGGGAGGCCTATGCTCAATACTGGGCGCAATAAAAGGCTTGATGATGATGAACGTATCAAAATATAAAGAGATATAAGACAAGGGATAGGCTAACTCCAAAATTATTCACCTTGGCCTTAGAAGATGCTTTCAAGCAACTAAACTGGCAGGACAAGGGTATCTCAATAAATTAAACGAAGAGAAATTTAACGGAAGAGATTAAACCATATGAGGTATGTGGACGACATTGTTTTGAAATCGGTAAACAAAAAAGAGCTAGGAAAAATGTTGATGGAACTAGAGGAGAAGACGACAACAATCGGATTCCAGATGAACCTTTCAAAGGCAAAGGTAATATGTGAAGAAGACCCTCAAATCAAAATGCGAGACTAAAAAATAGAGAATGTATCAAACTATATATACCTAGGTCATGTACCTACTATCACTGAGAAGCGAAAATCAAACACAAGAGATAGAAAAAAGAAGAAGAGCCAGTCTTCTTCTTTTTTTCTTCTTCTTTGGGCAGCCTTTGGAAAACTAAAGAACACTCTCAAAAATAGAAAAACCCCAATACATCCATAATGAAGTCGACTATATAACCAATGTGTCCTACCACTACCCAAACTTGAACCATCACGAACAAATCGCTAGAAACATTCAGAATAACACAGCGTGCGATGGAAAGACAATTGCTTGGACTGTCACTACGCGATAGGTGGCGAAATGAACACATCAGACGTACAACCCAGGTTACAGATGTAGGTGAGAAAATAGCTGAGCTTAAATGGAGTGTCCCAGATCATGTGGCCAGAATACAGGAAGGACGACGGACAAAATACTTGCTACAGTGGAGACTCTACCAGGGAAAACGAACCAGAGGACGCTCGCGAATGAGCTGGACAGAGGATATAAAACTCACGGCAGGTTTGGCATCGATGAGGGAAGCACAGAACCGAAATAGATGGAAACATATGAAGGAGACTTAAACTCTACTAAAAATTTCTCAATCATCAGGTTATTGTCTTGATATTAGTGTTTTTTCAATCTTTGCTATAGTCAAATTCATTCCTAAAGGAATCATTCCAATTGCAAAATAAAACGTCCTTCCATAACAATAATTTAGCAAAACATTCCAATTTACATTAGACAATTATATCCCGGCACTTTTAATAAGCTAGCATGACAACCATCAACGTATCTATTCCATATTTGTCCAATTAGAGACATTTACCATGCATTTAAAAGAAAATAGACGAATGTACATAAAACACAGTATAAACAGCCGGCCTGGAATACTTCTACTGCCGATTCCTACCACTGATAAAGCTCCCAGCTGCACTTTGAACAAATTTAATAATTAAAATTAACATTTGATCTTATATACCAATCGTTTACACAGACATTTTGCATTTTCTAGTAGCGTGAATAGTTTTAACAACGATTGCATGCTCAAAGGCATGCTTTTGTTCATTCTTGTTCCCGTGACAAACATGAACGTACAAGTCTCATCCATTTTGCAGTTATATGTTTTTGTGTATTCAGCGGTTATCATAAAAGCCGACAATGTGACAAAAATAGCTTATCCTTTGGTGCAATTTCAAAATACTCAAAAACTTTGCGAAAAATGTCTGGAAACTGTTGTGACTAACTATCGGCTAACACCAGATGAAACTGTCATAAGCAACCTGAATGTGAGATATGCTTTCAGAGGAAATGTTGTAATAATAAATCTGGATTCTGGATGTCAGATTTTGAATCAGCCCAAATTACAACTATACGTTCTGGATATTAGTCACTTCCAAAAAATGAGAAACTTCCACAAGCGGCTGGAGCAACAGTGTTTCAACTCCAGAGCAAAGTATGTGTTTGTAACCGACTTTCAAAACACTGATGAGATTGAAGTTTTTTTGAAAGTCCTATCTCATTTCTACATTTGGAAAGTTGCTATTATTGACCTGGAATTGAACGTTTATACGTACTTCCCATATAGAAACGCGAATGTGAACAGTCCAGATCTAAAGGCAGTGAAAATCGGTCAGTGTCCTAAACTGTCAACGCACGCTAATTTTTTAAGCAGTAAGTACAGTGCTAGCACTGGCTTAGCTTTTTAAGCGAATTTAACATTTCCAGAACCACCGCATCCAGAAATGTGGAAAAACACTACTTTAAAAGTATATTTCAAACTGTTGAAGCCTTATTCGAATGAACTGAACACTGGTTCTGAACAACGCGTATTATCGGAAATTATAAAAAGTATGGACATGCAAGTGGTTTCTACTTTAGGATTTCATAAGTTTCAAGGGATTAAGAAAAATGGGACTTATCAAGATGAAGGTTTAAAACTGCTGTACCAAAAGAAGGTCCAAGCGGCAGCTGGTGGATATGAAGCAGAACCCAACCTGTGGAAGGATTTTGATGTTAGCCCCGTAATATTTATCGACAGTATCCGGTTATTCACTCCAAAATCTAGAGAAATTGGTCCTTGGATTAGGATGGTGTGCATATTTACTTCAAAGTCAATATTCACGCTAATAGGTGTTGCATTAGTTTGGTCGTTTTTCGTTAAAGTCGCATATGGCGGAGACACTTTCAATTTGCTATTCATTGTCATCACTCTTTACAATCAACAATCCGTTTACAATATAGGTCAATATAAATTTAGGATAACTCTCTACTTCACCATATTGGGATTCTTTTTCATCTCCTGTTCCGAAGTTGCTCTACTTAAGCAAATATTTTTCACTGTTTTGTACGAGCCAGAGCTGAACTCTGTCGAGGATGTATTAGGAAGAGGACTCCCGATACTTGCATCCTCTGAAATTCTTCAGAGCTTTAAGGAAAGCAATCGGAAATTGGACAGGGAGCTGTCAAAAAGAATGCTGCCCTGTGTGACAGATATTTCCAAATGCCTGAGGCGCGTTTGCATTGATCGTGATGCTATAATGATCGCTCCAGCCACACCAATGGTACAACAAGCTGTCGATGTTTGCTTCGATTCCCTAACGGGAGCCAAACTGTATCATTTAGGCGAAGAAATCGGACGCTCCTATCTTCAACTGTACTTCAGCAAAGGGTATCCCCCGCATAAAAGATTTTATGATGTTATCAATCGCTTTGTGTTATACGCGGGCATTGCAATGAAGGAAAAGGATCATACTTATCATCGATACCAGAAGATTCTAACAGCGATGCCTAAATTCAAATCAGATTCCATGCAATTGAAACACCTTCAACTGGTATTGGTGGTTTGGTTCATTGGAATGGTTCTTTCAATTTTCGTTTTTCTGGTTGAGGTTTTCGTATGGAGGAAAATGGTTGTGTCTAGTAGACATAAGTACCAATGTAGTTAGGGCGGAACTAACTCTCCAACGGCGGTACAATTTTTTTCGCCGGTTCCTTGTGTTTCAACTGATCTGATTCTGATGTCTAGTTGTATTTTTATTTAGTTTTGGTTTTTCAACTGAATCTTTTTCATCGTTTTCTGCTAAGATTTGTCTTCATTTTCTATGTGAGACGAGTGGAACTGCTGCTGTTCTAAAGTAAAATCGCATTTTACCGTTTTACAGCACCAATTTTAGTTGTTATTGTCGAGTTATAAAAGCATGGTTTGGCTAAGATTCTGTTTTGTCAATTTTGCGAAAACAGTTTACATCATTTTCCAAACCATTGTTGGGATATTCTTCAAATCCGGCTCGAAGGACCAACGATTGGGACGTAATCAATCGACTAAATTATCTTGTTTTCAACAAATTTAATGGATCAGAATTTGTAAAAAAAGGATTTTGGAAATATTATGATTCTATTGCTCTCTATTAGCTTACTTTTTCCACAGCGCCCTTGCTATCATTTTCTTGCGAGATTTGTCGTTATTTTCTTTGGATTTGAACTGTATTGCTGCCGTTCTAATGCAAATTCGCATTTGCACTGTTTTACAACACGAATTTTAGTTGTTATTGTGGTATTAGAAAGGCGTGGTTTGGCTATGATTCTGAGTTGTCAAAAGTAACATTTTTGAGTGGATTATTCATTTTGCTACTGCTAGTCTGAAAGAACATTAAGCTAGCTAATCTTCCGTAGAAACCGGGCTTTGATATCTCCATTTTCTAATGATGAACCTGAGTAAAACATTTAGAACCTTTTTGTTTCTGCCACTAATGCAGGATTCGAGTGAGCGATTTTTTTAAAAAGAAATTTGACTGCAGCAGACTAATTCCCAAAGCATAGTTGTTGAGATATTCTTCAAATCCGACTCGAAGGACCACGGATTTCGCCATAATCGATCGAATGCGTTTTGGTATTTTAAACAATTTTAATGAATGACAATTTGAAATAAAGATCCAGTGGCAGTATTTATTTTATTGCTCTTCTCTATTTCTAGGAATTAAATTTGCAAGGAGAACGAATGGTATTCTCATTGTTGCTGGGTTCATTGTATTTCAATTCATGTATTTCAACAATTGAATAAAAAAGTAGATGTGTAGTTGCATTTTTATTTACTTGTTGGTTTAGGTTCTTAACTGAATCATTTCCATCGTTATTTTCTGACTTTTGTCTTCTTTTTTCAACGAGTGGAACTGTATTGCTATTGTTTTAACGCAAATTCGCATTTCACAGTTTTGGAACGCCAATTTTAGTCGATATTGCGGCGTTATAAAGGCATCATTTGGTTACGATTTTAATTTGTCAAATTTGCATTAACATTTTTTAGTGCATTCTGTCGCTAGTCTTAAAGGACATTAAGTTAGGTAATTTTTCGGGAAAACCGAGCAAAAAATTAACAAACTTTTTGTTTCTGTGACTAATACAGTAATCTAATGACCGATTATTTAAAAATCGCAGCTGTTTTTCATCCACTATTTCCCAAAGAATTCTTCTTGAGATATTGACTAACTTTTTTTGTTTTAATTAATCTTAATGGATGGGAGTTTGAAAAAAAGATCCTGTGATTGACTGTTTAGATTAATTGAGAAATCGATTATTAATATAGAGTTAGTTACTCGTTCAATGAATGCTCTTCTGTGCTCAGAAAACGTTAACTGATTAAGATGCCCTTTGAATTTAACTGGAGTAGTAGTAGTAAACATCTTTATTTCTAAAAAAGGCTATCGACCCATCGGTCTTTCTGCCCTTGTTTAATACATGTAGTCTTAATCTAAATAAAAAACAAATATGAAAATTCTCTTATTCTAGGTTAACGATATTATTAAATAAAATTTCAGTGGCAAGAAGAAATTATTTAATTGTTCATTAGTCAGTTGCGTTTGTAAGTGTTCGAGTAGCGTTAATGTAGGGAAACGGAAGCGGGATTGTCTGGTTGGTCTTGTAAGGCAAAGGGGATTCAGTATGGTCCAGTTGTAGGGGTTGTTTGTCCATTTTGTCTGTAGCTGTATGAGTCTTTCCGAGATCTTTGTTATGTTTGTGCGTTCGTATAGTAGTTGGGTGGGGGGGTTGTGTAGTGGGTTTTGGGGGTGTCTTATTCGTGTTATTAGTCTTAGTGCAATTTGTTCTGTTGTTTGTGTATAACGTTTTGTCCTTTCTGTTCCGTTGGTCATGAGTATATGTCCAAAGTCTAGCAAGGGTCTACAAATAGCTTTATATATTTTGGTGGCGGTGTTTGTGCTGATTCCTCTGTCTTTGTAGGTTAGTGATCGGAAGTGTTTTGTTCTCTTTATTGTTTCTGCCCTGATGTTTCGTATGTGTTTAGTGAATTTAAGTTTGTGGTCAATTGTGATTCCAAGGTATTTTACGTCGTTTTTTGGTTGTGTCGTTTGGCCGTCTGCAGTTATTGTAGGGGAGTCAGCGTTGAGTCTGTGGTTTGTGAGCAGAAGTTGGTTTTTTGACGCGTTTGGTGTTAGTCTCCATTTATAAAACCATGTCATTGTGTTGTTTGTTAGTGTTTGGAGTCTTTGAGCTGCTCTCTCAGTAGTTTTGTCATGTACAATAAGTGCCGTGTCGTCTGCGTATTGTAATATGTATGCCGATCTGTCGATTTGATTTTTGTCTGGTAAGTTGTAATTGTATATGTCATGGCAGTATATATTGGAGAGAAACGGTGAGAGCGGGGATCCTTGAGGGAGCCCTTGTTCAGGGGAAAAAGAAAATGACAGTGTTTTGTCAATTCGTACTTGTAGTTGTCTGTTTTCTAGTAAGTTCTTTATGGTGTGTAGTAGATATGTTGGTGTGTGTAGTTTGTATAGTTTGTATAGTAAGCCTCTATGCCAGACACTATCAAAAGCTTTGTTAATGTCCATAAACAGACAAGCTGTCTTTCTGTCAGTTAGGTGGGTTGTTTGTATATTGTTAGTCAGAGTGAAGAGTGGGTGAATAGTCGAGTGCTGATGTTTGAATCCGAACTGATACGATGGTATGTACTTTCCGACCAGTTTTCCCAGTCGCTGCCTTATTATGTACTCAAAAACCTTGCTAAGTACTGGTAGCAGTGTAATTGGTCTGTAATTGCTCGGTTGTGTATTGTCCAGTCCATTTTTGGGTATAGGGATTATTAAGCCGTTTTTCCATGATTTTAGGATTCTGCCATTTGTGATGCAGTTGTTCAATTCAGTTAGGATCAGTTAATTTAACTGGATTAAAGAGCAAGAGCCAACTTAATCAGCGACTTTCTTTTAATGGATCGTTAAGGAATCCAATCGTCGCCGCAGCCATTCTCGAATTATAATCGAATCATAAAGAAACAATCAGGAGACCTTAGGGGTACTGAAAAAGCTGCCATGTTCCATTTACTGAGCGAGCACGTGATCCGAATTGATCGCTAAATAGGTCGTAAGCTTTTATGATCTCTTTAAACAATAGCGCACATAGTTGCCCCGAATTATAATATTTAATAGTGAAAAGGTGCGGTGATTTAGGAGGCTGAGCACGCAGAAAGCCTGTTGATATTCTGGGACGGTTTGAAAGAGAGTCTCGACGACCTGGGCGACCTGTGAAGCATTAAAATTCAATTCATGGCATTATCTGATCTTAACTGGAGCTGTTTGATCAGAATGTGTAAATATGAGATACTTCCTGTTTGGATAAGTTGACTGGTTGCATGTCAAAGGTGAAACAAACAAATAAAAGCTACAACCCCTCTCGTTCCTTCAATCAATTAATTCAAAGGATTTTGGTTTAAAAACCATAATTAGCTCAATTGCGGGGAGATTTTTCACATTTGCGACGTTTCCTATTGTAAATTCGGAAAAGTGCAACATCAGTACTCATTTCCTCACAGTTCAGTTAGGTTTCCACTTTTGAAACGCCAAATATTTTCTTAGCTTTTGATGGTGCATCTGCATCGATATCTCCTTATTAAAATCGCAATTTTCTTGAGGATAAACAATATTTTTGTCGAAGAAGAATAACCAGCATACAGAGTGATTCAAAACTGGCGTCATTTTTTCGTCATTCAACTATTCATCCAGGCAGATAATTACAGTGGTACCTCCACATACGAGTTCAATTCGTTCCGTAACCTTGCTCGTATGCCAAATTGCTCGTATCTCAAAGCAATTTTCCCCATTGAACTTAATTGAAATGCCATTAATCCGTCCCAGCTCCCAAAAAAACCACCTCGTTTGTTTTTGAATAAGAAAAATGTATTTACAAGAAGAAACATTTATTTATAAATAACAAATACATATTCTATAAAAACATAATTTAAAAAAAGTGCTTACAGTAGCGCTTAATTTTCCTCACTGGTCTTCACTTTGCTCATTTTCACCTGCAGATCGTTTAAAAAAACTGACCAAAGGAGGTTTATTTCTTCCTCCCTTTCAGGATATCGCGGAAATGATTTTGGCAAGTGTCCAATTTGGGGTGATTTTTATCCACGAGCTCCACAACTTTCTGCCACATTCCTAAGATCTCTTTTATATCTCTTGAAGAGATAACCTCCTCCATCTCTGGCTCCTCTTCAAAACTAATTTTTCGTTGAACCACCGTATGCTGCTGCGAATGTAAATCGTGTAACTCATCGGTTGTCAGCTCCTGAGACTGTTCCTCGACGAATGCGTGCACATGTCTCTCATCCACCTCCTGACCCATAGATTTTTCCAGAGAAACAATCTCCTCTACTACTGACGCTTCTGGTTCCAATCCTTCGAAGGCACTTTCAGCTATATCCGCAGGCCACAGCTTCTTCCATGCAGAGGTTAAGGTCCTGGTTGTAACACCCAGCCAGGCCTGCTCAACAATTCTTAGGCATCACGATGTTAAAGTGGTCCTTCCAGAACTCTCGAAGGGGTAAGGTTTGTGTTCTCCGTCACCTCAAAGCAGCCTCGAAAAATGTGCTTGGTGTACTACTTCTTAAAATTATAAATTACCTGCTGATCCCTGGGCTGCAGGATAGGAGTGGTGTTGGGTGGTAGATAACCTGCATAAACTTAAACTCTTCGAGTAAATCATCTTCGAGATTTGGTGGGTGAGCATTGTATAGAACGAGAAGGGCTTGCATGGGTAGGTTGTTTTTCTGTAGATATTTTTTACCAAAAGGGCCTACCACCAGGTTTATCTACTCCACAAAAAAATTCCTGGTGACCCACGCTTTCGGATTCGCCCTCCACATAACTTGCAGTTTTTCTTTTAAAATCTTATGTGATTTAAAGGCTCTGGGATTTTCCGAATAGTATACTAGTAGGGGCTTGATTTTGCAGTCGCCACTCGCATTGGCGCAAAGTGCTAGAGTTAATCTATCCTTCATGGGTCTGTGATCAAGCATCGTCTTCTCCTCTGCCGTTATGTAAGTCCTATTCGTCATCCTTTTCCAGAAAAGCCCTGTCTCGTCACAGTTGAAGACTTGCTGGGGGATGTATCCTTAAACCTCAGCTGCCTTCACATCCGAACTTGCTGCCTCACCATGCCTGACGACAGAGTGAATACCGGTCCTTTTCCTAAAGTTGACTGGCTTTAAACGAATCTTCAGATTCCTCGTTTGTGGAAGTGTGTGGGATCTTCTTCAGCAAATCACCGTAAATCGCTCGTGCCTTTTCACATATGATGCTTTGTGTTAAGGTTCCACCTTGAAGTTGCTTCTCTGTCACCCACACGATCAGTAGTTTCTCCATCTTTTCATGGAGAGAGGTCCGGAGCTTAGAAACGCTTTAATTCAATAGACATCATCTTCTTATGGTTATAAAAATAAATGTGATTATGTTTTGTAAATGTACAAAAAGCAAAAAACGCGAACCAAACTTATCAAAAATGCTTCGACAACGAGGGAAACAAGCCTCAGACTGAGGTCTAGTCTGAGGTGGGAGAAACTGTTAGACTGTAGTGTGCGATTCCTCGTATCTCGGATATTAAGGCACTCGTATATCGAGGTACCACTGTATTAATCTAGATAGATATTATTATTCGAAGGTATTGGATGTTAACGTTCGATATCGCTCTTCCTAATTTAAAATATATAACAACATAGAAAATCTTCTGGTTTTCCTTCCTTGGACAGACTCTGAGTTGATCAAATCTACAAGCATGTTGTGTTTTACACAAGATTTTATTATTTCGGAGAAGTAAAAGCTCTGAAGTTATTTTAGTTATTGCAGCTGAAGCAATAATTGAAGAAATACTACATCTTTGCTGTTCTACTAGCAAGCCTATTTTGCCCGAAACGTTTGCTTTAACAAAAAATCATTCGATCCAACCATTAATACGGAAAATGAGGAAGTTTGTTATGGAGATTCGGCATAAAAAAAGAGTAAGGGAGGAATCCAAAGGCGTTGAGTCATCTTTAGCAGAAGTGAGACTTGCGTGACATAACTAAACCCTCGATTGGAATGTTTGTAAAAAGATAAAGATAATCTAAGCGATCTCTCAATTCCGCATTGCGACAAATAAAATATGGCGTATCACAAAGGCCAGCGCCGCATCAGATCCATAATTCAGCAAATTCCAAATGGGCATTAAATTCTGTCTTCTTAGTAGCGGGAGGTCTAAATGAACTGCTCAAATATGGCTATTCATATTATTCCCTTACATGTTATTACCCGTTTAGAACATATAAAACGGGATATCTCTTGCGACGTTAAGGCTATCAAGATTTAGGAATATTTTCGATCGAGGTGGCTTGGCAAGTCAAGACGTAGCCGCCTCCTATGACGAGTTTGCAAATACACCTTTTGTTTGACCGTCATGAACGGACATCAGTGATGTTGTCTGGAAAATGCGTTATCAATCATCTGACGAGATGAATAATATATTGCGTTTGGCGTGGCTATTTTTTATGCTGTTCTGCATCGAGTGATATCTGAAAAGACAAATTTTTCAAATGAAGTGGTTTGCTTGCAGTCCGTGCGCACACCACAGTTTCGCTGAATTTCGCGAAGAATATTAAGCGCATTTGATCCGGTCGGATAACTCTTTCAAGGATTGCTTTCTACTATGAAATGGAATGTGGCATTGTTAAAACAAATAAATAATAGCAAAGGTCATGAACGACCATGACAAATTATGTCTCAACATTGATAAACATGGAAATCCGCAGAATGCAGTTGACATAATAATGTCAAGTTTAGGCATGTTACGTTGGGTATGTTCCATGAGTAATGGAATGCTATCGGCGTGGAAAAGTAACGATAACATTTTGCTAAAAGTGTGGGATTGGTATTTTAGGGTAACAATTGCTGATCCAAGCTCTAATTAAATCATGGAACTTTATCAATCAATGTTTATTTCTGCGCCTGATTTGAGTGTCGCTACCTTCTTGAACATCTGCTTTCCTGATGCAAAAGTGATTTTAGTCAAGACACACAACATACGTTACGTTCATTGCGATGAATCTGTATTTCTGCTCCTGATATTTCCTCATTGCTACCTCCTTCAAAATTCTGCTCTCCTGATGTTTGCATATTATTTTAGTCAAGACACACAAAACAGTTTTATCGTTACTTTAATCGCGATTAATGCCTATTTATGCTCCTGATTTTTCCTTGTCGCTACCTCATTGAATATTCTGCTCTCCTAATGTTTGCATAGGATTTTAGTCAAGACACACAAAATAGTTTTAGCGTTACTTTAATTTCGATTAATACCCATTTATGCTCATGATTTTTCCATGTCGCTTCCTCCTTGAATATTCTGCTCTCCTGATGTTTGCACATGATTTTCGTCAAGACACAAAATAGTTTAAGCGGCACTTTAATTGCGATTAATGCCTATTTCTGATCCTGCTTTTTCCTTGTTCCTTCTCTCCTGATGTTTGTTTGCATAAGATTTTAGTCAAGACACGCAAAATTGTTTTAGCGTTACTTTAATCGCGATTAATGCCTATTTATGCTCCTGATTTTTCCTTGTCGCTACCTCATTGAATATTCTGCTCTCCTAATGTTTGCATAGGATTTTAGTCAAGACACACAAAATAGTTTTACAGTGACTGTAATCGCGATTAATGCCTATTTTTGCTCATGATTTTTCCGTGTCGCTTCCTCCCTGAATATTCTGCTTTCATGATGTTTGCATATGATTTTCGTCAAGACACACAAAATACTTTTGGCGTTAATATAATTGCGATTAATGCTTATTTATGCTTATGATTTTTCCGTGTCGCTTCCTCGTTGAATATTCTGCTCTCCTGATGTTTGCATAGAATTTTAGTCAAGACACACAACATACTTTTAGCGTTACTTTAATTGCGAGTAATGCCTATTTCTTTCTGCTACTGCTTTTGTCCTTGTTCCTGCTCTCCTGATGTTTGTTTGCATAGGATTTTAGTCAAGACACGCGAAATAGTTTTAGCGAAATAGTCTTACTTTAATTGGGATTAATGCCTATTTCTGCTCCTGCTTTTTCCTTGTTCCTGCTCTCCTGATGTTTGTTTGCATAGGATTTTAGTCAAGACACACAAAATAGTTTTAGCGTTACTTTAATTTCGATTAATGCCTATTTATTTCTGCTCCCGCTATTTCCTTGTTGCTGCTCTCCTGATGTTTGTTTGCATAGGATTTTAGTCAAGACACGCAAAATAATTTTAGCGTTGCTTTAATTGCGATTAATGCCTATTGCTGCTCCTGCTTTTTCCTTGTACCTGGTCTCCTGATGTTTGTTTGCATAGGATTTTAGTCAAGACACACAAAATAGTTTTAGCGTTACTTTAATTGCGAGTAATGCCTAGTATGCCCATGAGTTTTCCTTGTTGCTTCTTCCTTCAATATTTTGCTCTCCTGATATTTGCATAGGATTTTAGTCAAGACACACAAATTAGTTTTAGAGTTACTTTAATTTCGATTAATGCCTATTTCTTTCTGCTGCTGCTTTTTCCTTGTTCCTGCTCTCCTGATGTTTGTTTGCATAGGATTTTAGTCAAGACACGCAAAATAGTTTTAGCGTCGCTTTAATTGCGATTAATGCCTATTTTTGCTCCTGCTTTTTCCTTGTACCTGCTCTCCTAATGTTTGTTTGCATAGGATTTTAGTCAAGACACCCAAAATAGTTTTAGCGTTACTTTAATTTCGATTAATGCCTATTTCTTTCTGCTCCCGATTTTTCCTTGTTCCTGCTCTCCTGATGTTTGTTTGCATAGGATTTTAGTCAAGACACGCAAAATAGTTTTAGCGTTGCTTTAATTGCGATTAATGCCTATTGCTGCTCCTGCTTTTGCCTTGTACCTGCTCTCCTGATGTTTGTTTGCATAGGATTTTAGTCAAGACACACAAAATAGTTTTAGCGTTACTTTAATTGCGATTATGCCTATTATGCTCATGAGTTTTCCTTGTCGCTTCTTCCTTCAATATTTAGCTCTCCTGATATTTGCATAGGATTTTAGTCAAAACACACAAAATAGTTTTAGCGTTACTTTAATTTCGATTAATGCCTATTTCTTTCTGCTGCCGCTTTTTCCTTGTTCCTGCTCTCCTGATGTTTGTTTGCATAGGATTTTAGTCAAGACACGCAAAATAGTTTTAGCGTCGCTTTAATTGCGATTAATGCCTATTTCTGCTCCTGCTTTTTCCTTGTACCTGCTCTCCTGATGTTTGTTTGCATAGGATTTTAGTCAAGACAAGCAAAATAGTTTTAGCGTTGCTTTAATTGTGATTACTGCCTATTTCAGCTCCTGCTTTTTCCTTGTACCTGCTCTACTGATGTTTGTTTGCATAGGATTTTAGTCAAGACACGCAAAATAGTTTTAGCATTATTTTAATTGGGATTAATGCCTATCTCTGCTCCTGATTTTTCCTTGTCGCTACCTTGAATATTCTGCTCTCCTGATGTTTGCATAGGATTTTAGTCAAGACACACAAAATAGTTTTAGCGTTACTTTAATAGCGATTAATGCCTATTTATACTCCTGATTTTTCCTTGTCGCTTCCTCCTTGAATATTCTGCTCTCCTTCTCCTTCTAATGCAAATGGTATTCCAGTCAAAACAAATAAAATAGTTTTTGCGTTTCGTCAATTGCGAAGAATATTTATTTCTGATCCTGATATTTGATTGTCGCTACCTCCTTGAATATTCTGCCCTCCTGATGCAATGGGATTTTAGTCAAGGCACACAAAATAGTTTTGTGTGTCTTGTCAAACGTAAATGTAAATACAAATTGGAAAATAAAGCACAAATTACTTCTGAAACTCACTGAAGATGAAATTTATATTAAAAATGGAAGCAACCAAGACAAGCTAAGTGATAATACCAAAGAATATTTGAAGGAGAATGGAGAATTCCTAATTTAAATACTTTTGCTCGAATATACCATAAAATTTCTATTGAAACCACATTGAAGCTATAGAAAAGTTAGAAATTCTTCTGCAGTTTGAAGGTAATTTAGTCCTTTATTTGATATTTGCATTAAATATTGAATTCCTTGGCAGTGTAATTTTTTAATGTCCGGAAATAATCCATTATATCTGTGCTTAAAACACTCGGCAAATATTGCTCTAAGGCGCAGAGAACTCGAAAAAAATATCAATACCATTCTTTTAAAGTTTACCTGTGCAACAATTAACTCAAGAAAATCTAGCAGCTTGTTTACGTTTTTGTTTGAAAATGATTGAACCTTTGGAGGAAGATGTACAATTTTTTTTATAAAATTATTTGAATGAACCTTTATTCTCAACCTCGGGCATTTTCAATAGAAAAATGTGCCTTGATTGTCAAAGTGCCAAAATTCCAAAGATTTTTGGGAAATAAAACACTCAGACCGCCATTGAAAAGGTTTCCAATGAAAAGCGTAAAGAACTACATTTGACACAAGAATACAATCCAGTGGTTTTAAATGCAATTATTTAAAAATCTTATCTGGTAAACAGCGGTGCATCGGGGGTGTTATAATTCTATCCAGATAACGCCATCTATGGTTATAATAATGTGCGATAAGATTACACGTTCACAGAAAATTAAGCAAAAACAATAAACAATCACATCGCAAACTGTGCAGATAAGAACGCCTGAAGGGCGCAACCGAGAGAACCACAGCTCGATGTATGGGATCTGAGACATTCCTAAATGAAATCTTCGCTGAACATCTCAGCCGGCTGGGTCAATTTAAGCGTCGCAAACTTTGTTTGGTGGATTGATATGAAGAAAGTATCCAAACATAATAAGCAATTATCGCAAGAAACATTTGACAAAAAACGGTGTTAAGGGAAGCCTCATGCTGCTAAATCCGACGATTACGTCGATATTTTGAACATACTTACAGACAAAGATTTATAGTAGTAAATTATCTGTTATTTTATTATTATGCCCTTTTTTATTATTTTTGTGGTAACTATTTCTTCCTACTTTTGAGGCAAATTTATCTTTCTGTAAGTAGTGTTTTAAATGCCATTGATTAATTTATGCCTTTTCATTTTATAAAGAATTTTATTCTAATCGTTCGTAATGGACGAGGGTTTTACAATTCGCCACACCTCAAGAATAAATATTTTTGTTTATTACTAATGACATTTTATATACCTATTTAATCTTGAAATTAAAAACTCGGCATATCTAAGATTCTAGGGAAACTCATCTTCAAGCACCACAGGCAGAGATTGTTTATAGTAGGAAATAAATTTTTTATTCTTATTGGTTCCCAATGTAAGATAAAAAATTAATGACCACCAGTGAAGGTTTTTAAAAAATGTCGTTTACAGTTGAATAACTCGACTGCAAAGTATATTCAAGGGAAAATATTTGTGAACATTCTAGACCGGTAACCCCGGGGGTGTTTCAATTGAAATTTGAAGGCTTAGCACATGTTTCGCTATCCCAGGAATTAAACATGTTTTTAGTCAAAGTTAACAGATGCGAATCTGAGATTTCGGGACAGCAATAGATCTTCTGTTTGAATTATTTATTGTGTTTAAGTTTTCACGAGCATTAGAAAGGCGGTTATAAAAGTTCCGACTTCGATTCTATTCCTGGTTCGGGTCCTGCTTAAGTACAAACAGGTGGGGAAGGTGTTTGTTCGGCTTTGGCTTTTGCCATTTTCACATCCATTTGAGAATTTTAGGTTTTTCAAATACAAATGCTTTCCATATGTTTCTTGGGCATAATAAGATAAAGCGGACAGATGAGTGCCTTACAAAAGAACCTAAGACTTTGGTTCTTTGATTTGGCCACATGTAAATCCATATTAATCACAGAATTTAAAATCACCCAAAATTTGCTTAGTTGGTATGCTTCCGTGTTTGATGTTGCTTTTTATATCAGCGAATTCGGTCCGCATAAATGGGAAGATTATGGTGTTGCAAGTCGATCAGCCCGCCCATACAAAATTGAACTTTATCCGAAAATAACGTTCACACAGGAAGTTGATTATCTTGGTTAAACTTCTCCAAGAGGCATGTACAATATTGCACTGTTGGTGATTACTTGGGGCCTAAACCCTGCACTTTTTGCACCTGTGTTTTCGATTGAGCAGTCTGTCTGTCTTCCATAAACGGTTAGCTTAATAGGCATTTTAAAATATAAATTACTTTTAAACACAATCTGGAGCTTTAATAGTAACATTGTCTTCGTTTGTAATTGTGTATTTGTAACTGCATGCAAAAAAACGATGTTGGAAAACCGTTGATTGTCTACTGATGCTGGAATTCGATTCGATTTTTACGATATATGGTACCTGCAGAGTAAACGGTTTTCTTGAGTAAAAAGTTTCTTAAAAATTTTTATGACAGGACGAATTGTTTTTAACCACTTTTGAAACTAACGTTATATTGTAATTTAGTATTAAGTTGGAAGCTAACTAAACCGCAATTTACGATTAGTTTTTAGCATTTCAAGTGTGCTTTTAAGCGCTATTTCCCGTGTTTGCATGCAGCAAAATTCATAAAATCAATATATTGAGAAAAGTACAAATTTAAAATTATATAAAAATATATCGTTTCGTATATTTTCCTGACTGTACCTTAATTCACTCCAATATATTCCTGGGTTTCAGTCAATTTTATTGTTTATTATTCCAATGTATTCCTGGGTTTCAGTCAATTTTATTGTTTATTATTTAAAATGTTACAAATACCTTTCGGTGTCTTTCTCCACCATCATCAGTTTGTCTAAAATATACATTTACCGTTATTATTAATTTATATAAAATTTTTCCATCAAAATTCACATATTAAAATACAAATCACACACAGATTAAAAAGTACGTCAAGAACATTGGTTTTCAGGTGATGAGTCAGGACAAACATATCTGGGAAAAGACTAGAATCTATTGTTTATAAAACAAAGAATTAATGATAAAACAAAGAATTAATGATGAACCAATTATAAAACAAAGAATTAATAAAATATACAATGCAAATAAATGGAACAACATAAATAATATAAAAAAGAAAAAAGAAGGTGAAATCAAGTATGTATCATTACCGCACATACCAGAAATCAACACAAAAATAAAAAATGTTTTAAAACCGCATAATATTACTATAGCGGAAAAAACTAATAACAACTTGGCAAGGGAGTGTTTTACAAAGTTTAAACCTAGAAGCGATAAGTTGGACACACCTAACGTAATATACAAGATTGACTGTATGAACTGTGACAAAGCATACATAGGTCAAACAGGGCAATATTTAAAGAAAAGAATATACAAACATAAGTATAGCTTAAAAAAGATTAACGAGAATGCAACAACAGGCACAACAGGCACAACAAAAGCACAACAGGCACAACAAAAGTTGCATGAATTTGATTTCGATAACACACAAATATTGATCAATGAGGACAACTATAACAAGAGAAGAATCCATGAAATGATACAAATTAAAAAACATCAAAATGCAATGAATTTCAGATCAGACACAGACAATCTTAGCTCTGTGTATCATTCACTAATTAGATGATCGCCTGTATGAGCTGATTGGACCAAGTAAATGAAATAAATACACCTGATATTGAAGAATTGCCAAGCAATTCCTAGAATGCAAAGAAAAGACGAAAGATAAACAGTTTTTTTTTGTTTCGCTCGCTTGATATCGAGTAAAATATGGAAAATTCAGTGACCAGTTGAATGTTAAGGTGTAAAGAACTATACACGTAAGTTGAAATTAAAATTTAAATCTCTAAACAATAGATTCTAATCTTTTCCCAGATATGTTTGTCCTGACTCATCACCTGAAAACCAATGTTCTTGACGTACTTTTTAATCTGTGTGTGATTTGTATTTTAATATGTGAATTTTGATGGAAAAATTTTATATAAATTAATAATAACGGTAAATGTATATTTTAGACAAACTGATGATGGTGGAGAAAGACACCGAAACGTATTTGTAACATTTTAAATAATAAACAATAAAATTGACTGAAACCCAGGAATATATTGGAATAAAAATATATGGAGTCTTGGAAAAGGTTCACCTAGAAATACTCAATTGCTTTAGAGCTGAATTACGAAAATCTGCTGACAAATAATGACTTTGAAGCTTTGGTTATTTTCATGCAGGAAATACACCAAAAACTGGAAAAATTAAACTAAAATCTGATATTCATCTATATTATCAGAAAATTAGTCAAATTTCTATTTGTGTGTGTTCAAATTTGACTCGAATTCTGGGTAGCTTCTACGTTAATTTTTCAAAGAAAATCACTTGTTGCATTGCAAATCGCCACAATTCTTTGTAAAGACACTGATTGTCTACAACAAGACTACATTCAGGCACAAATCGTACAATGCTCAAGTTTTTGAAAATAGCTCACGTATTTTGTGAAAAGAATCATCGCCAATGTTCTTGGTTCCAGACAACAATAAAGCGTTCGGTTATGTAAGTTAATTTTAGCTTCTTTATTTCTAATAGTCGATCAGGTAACATGGTTTTACTCAGATTGTGTCTTTATTAATATTCCAGTGGTATGGAATATTTTTGGTGCTGAATGCATGCGCTGTATAAATTAGCAGCTAAATCTGGAATCCAAGACAAATTGCCTTTGAAATCAGCCCCTTACTTTAGTAGTAAACTAGACGGAAGTCTACATAGAACATTTTTCCGTTTCAATGCGTAACATCCTTCTTGCAATATGGTAAGGGTTTCGCGGTTGAGCTACAAAGTCTGCTTTGGTTTACGTTTCTCAAGGTGTATTCATTTTACCGACAAAAGTGGTTAGTTAAGCACTAAAAATACTGTTCCATAAAGGAAATACACTTATTATTAGAAACACGTGTTCTTTGATTCAATGGATGGAAAGGAAATAGTTATTCAATGCACGCCAATGTCTTTGGTAATTTTCAAATTAATTTTGGATCATTTAGGACGAACGACAAAATAGAAACAATGCGAAATTCCGCACCGCACGTACAGTGTAAAATATGTACCGATTGTGCCAACGCCGGTAATTAGAGACGAAATTTTATTGCAAATCCCAAGCTCGCCACTATCTTGTATGGTAAAACAACTGGCGCATGTCGTAAAAGCCAGTTTTCATCACATAAAACTGCAAAGAAAACTGTCGTTTTTCGAATTTTGCATTTGGTTTAAATGTGGAACACAATGTGTATTTGAAGGTTTAGACAAGACGCGAAATTGGCGGTTTTTTTTAAGAACATTTGTTAATGGTGAGTATAACCGTTATACTGGGTAACTCAGAGAATTTTCAGGAGTTGGCGCAGTGTTGCGCCAACGCGTTTGCGTAAAAAAATCATAAAAAAAATAATTTATTTATTAAAATGTTAATCATAAAAAATGAGGTGGCCTTTTTTTCAGTGGTTTAGGAAAAATTATTCCAGTCTCAGATCTCGAAAAGCTTAAAAACCGTTTAAATTTAAATGAGTTCTAACTCATCAAGCAATGATTTATAGCTCACTAACTCATAGAGCAGCAACAACTCACAAGCGCAACTCAACACAGTATTACCCATCCCTAGTATATAGTATGAAATGAATTGGCTATTAAGGTAAATGATTATTTACAGACAAAGCCCGTCCACCGTTATTTTGAATTATGGTTTTACTAGCGCAAAATGCAATTATACAGGGTGAATAAAAAATGTATAATCACTACTTTTTTAAATGGGAATTGCCGTGTCTTATTTTATATTTTCAACAGTATTTAATTGCCGAGGAAATATTTTGGTTCGCTAAATCAGAGAATTGCAGATTAAAATCTGTATTGAAGAGCAGTAAATAACATTTTATAAGGTGAAAAAAAAGTTTACTGTTTAGTACATTCTGCTACATAAACTGCGCTGGTGAGTTACTGCGCCGGTGCATTGGAATGGAGCACCAAGCCCTTCCGCCAGAACTGCGCCGGCTCTTGAAAATTCACTGAGTTACCCATCCCTATTTTGAAATGCTTAAATTACTTAGAAAATCGTTGTTGGGTCAATCGCCTCAGACAAACCTGACTTTTTAACACTACGAATATTGGCCGGTTTGTCTTTTATACGACATATTTTAGGTTTCTTTTACGCTACATCGCAGCTAGCGTTCTTAGACTTATTGTTATCTAGAAAATCTTCTACTGTCGAGTTTGAAATCTACAGAAAACCCCCTTCAACAGATAGTGTAATTCCCTTGGAATCCAACTCTCGTTTTCCTCACAAGTTCGCTGCCTTCAATTCTTTGTTTTACCGACTTTTTAACATTTCACTGTCTAGAGCTGCATTTAACAGAGAACTGAACGTTATCAATTGTATCGGTTTAAACAATGTTTTCCTTTTGAAACAATTAATAAAATAGACTATAAATATATACTGAGGTGCAGACTAATAAAATCAATGCGGAAGATTGGAAATCATATTTTGAAAATCTATATAAAGAAAATGAGGAAATTGCACAACAATTAATAGAAGAAGACCAAGAAGATGGCAACGATATGGAATTGAGAGGCAATACGGTAGAATACATCTTGAAGCATCTTAAAAATCGAAAAAGCCCCATCATAACGTATGTAGCTGAAACCCGACCAGACAGATCCAGGACATTACAGGTGATGCGACCGGTCGAAATGAAAGTAATAAGTATCCACGGAAAAACACTACACGACAGAATTAGAAGCGAAGACCTCAGGCAATAAAGCGAGATACAGGTCATAGACGGGTGGGCAAGACAGAGAATAAAATATTGGAATAAACACGAAAACTGAATGGAAGACAGCATACTTCTGAAAATCTCAAAACCAAACAACCCTGTCGGAAAACGGAGTCCAGGCAGACCTCCAAAACGCCGGAGAGAGTGCTGGACATCAACGTCCGAAGAGGCATAATAGGTCAAAATAGGCATTAGCATACCTATATTAGAAAGGAAGACCAAGAAGAAAAAAACTCTCATGTCGTAGAGACCAATTCAGCTTTTGCTACGCATTTATTTTTATATGAAAACATAACTAATGAAAATGGCGGAAAACCGTAAAGCCCTGTATAGATGCCGAGCTGACACAAACCGAAGAAGCAATAGTTGAACTCGTAAACCAGTTTAGTTCGAAAATGAAAAGCTTGAGGCTTCACCACCACACAATAAGACCGCAATCTCTGCGCTTGCCACAGCAGCCAAAGGTAAAACGGAGCGTCAGCGGCAACAAGTGGTAGCCCCAGGCGCCAAACAACCGCAGCCTCAGGCGTGCCCCCTTGCAACCTCACAAAGAAGCCCCAAAGCTCTTCACCATTGGTCCAGCGGGATGCTGCGGCCCCGAGGAGCAGAGAGGGAGGCCCCGCGGCTGCGCCAACCATCAGTAGTTGTTTGTACGCTGAAGAGTTCGTGTCTTGCGTGCCACCCGATTCTCGACTTTCCGTTCCGACAAAGTTACGACGATAAATCGTCGACGTGACGTGCTTTTACCGCGACCGCTAGCCTTTCAACCAGAGCCACCAAGTAGCTGTTATTTACTAACTTTCCTCTTTCAATCAATCAATCATCAATCGACTTGCCACTCTGAACTTTCCTGGGAACATTTTCCGTAAAAGAGTGATCAACTGTGGATGTTCCGATGAGACTGAAGGGTTGATTGGTAACCAACCGCATGACGTCACTGGTGGACTTACAAGCGCTGACTTTGCCTGGTGACCTACAACTGGATGGTGGATGTTCTCAATGTTGTTGAATCCGCCCTGCGGATACTTTCTTAGTGATGATGTGCAGTGTGGTGTGGCGATTGTTGTGTAGGAGCATGACCCATGGATATTTTCTCTTGCTGTTCTTCCTGCTGCTGAGTGTTTTGCAGGTAAATTTTCATTAGTTTCCAGTTTGATTGCCAGCGCTGACACGCTCAACGGAAAAGAAACACGCGGGCAGGAGGCTGCGATAGCAGAAGGAAATGCAGAAGTGAAATTAATTAGTTTGCCAATCCCACGTTGCGGTCGCGTTTTATCGAAACGCGCCAAAACACCGGATTTGCCACATTATTCGACATCCGTAGCTACCTTGTTAATTGAACGCTCATGTAGCGAAGCTTAATCGAATAAGTTGGCCAATGGCAATTATGAAAACCCCAGCAAACCTGGGACTTAGCAAAGACAAGTCAATATGCAAAATGTAGATGAGAGAGTAATTTCCTTGAATTGTCCTCAAAGAGCTCCTTAGGCAGTAGATTTTGGACAACTTTGGAGCCTGATAATGAGATCCTGTCTCATGAACGATACTAAGTACCTGTTGCTCTATCGTATAAATATCGAATAAAATTCGAAGTCAAGTATGGGGTTATTTAATATGTAAACCGGGTTTCGCCCTTAATCATCATCATCATCAGACGTTGGATATCTATACAAAACAATAACAGTAATCACTCGCATATTACGTTAAAAACAAATCTTGGGTGATGTTCACAACACATTGACCTGATACGTACCTACCAACATTGACAAAATAAAATAAAACATTTATTTTTTAATTTTGGAATTTAGGTAAAAACTGTTGTAGAAAATTAACAATGAGACCTACATAGTTAAAAACGTCATTAACGCAGGTGATGTTTGAATTTTGTTTTGCTTTATTAATTTGCAAATTTTCCAAAAAGTCGAGTTTTTTTCCTTTTGGACTCTCGTGAAAAATGTCGATTTTTCTGGTGGATGATGTCCTGGAAATGAGTGGCCAGAGGCTAATAAATGGGCAACAAAAGCTGAATTGGTCTCTACCACATCGGATTTTTTATGTTTATTAAAACAATTAGCATGTTCACGACTCTACTGGACATTTTTCTCCCAGATTGACCAACATACACGGGGGTGACAAAAATATTATTTACAAATTGTAGGACGGAAGGAGTCAGATTATGCTCGCCTGTCCAGAATATGAAAATGTCGTCTACATATATTTTTTTAAATGTGATGTACTTATTTGAACTCACTTGACATCATTTTCAGTTTAAGGTTTTCCATAAAGATTTCACTTTAGGGTGGAGGTAAACAAGACCCCAGAGCTAGTCCTAATCGATCTTTATCTTTTCTGTTTATTGTATGACTAAAGTAAAATTTTAAGTGTGATTTTAAGCATGGTTGCTCCATGTCTTGATCCATAAAAATAGCAGGTGGAAGCGGAAGTATTTCCCCGAATTGAAGGTAGTGAATTTGGATAGTTGAAATCTAATATTTTTCTAATGAAATGAGAGTTTTTCAGTGGAGAAATTTACCGCTCGATGTCAATGCTTTTTAAGGTTGGTTGGGTTCGAGTAATTATTTTTCTCCTGTCCGTTCCCTATGGATTTACACATTTTTGATTGGTTGACAAAAAGTTTTTTAACAGCGGAAATAAACGAAAATGAGGTCAGAAAAATCGAAAAAACTTCACTTTTACGAGGAAACATTTGAAAATCTTTAAATCGGAAGATGTGTTTGAACTCCCAAGACAGGCCAAGAAAAGCGCAACTAAAAAGAAACTGGAAAACCGCCTAGTAAAAACAGACCAACATCTTTATTTATTTTATTTTAATTAAACATTTATATTGCAATTTAAAGTTCACTATAAAGAGAATTTGGCAAAATCCTACAAATTCGAGCCAAATGTTCAATATTTAAAACACTTTTAGCACAGTAGTTAAAAAACCGTTTACTAAATTCTGTAAATGTCTACTATAAAACTGGCGATCTTGTGCTACTGAAGTCCTCGTCTTCCATTTGAAATATTTTTGTCAACATAACTGCGTTTTCAGTTGAAAATTAATCTCATTTCTGATTTTATTTTTAATAATTTTATCCCTCGCTTAAAACGTTTATTGTCGAAAGAACAACTACTGATATGTTATGTATTTTCCTAAATAAATCGAAGTTATACAAAAAAGTGGTCAAAACAAATTAATTTATGTAAGTAATTAAACTATTAAAAGTTGCAATTTTATAAAAAATATGAAATATATGACTTATAACTGAACAAGGATTTTTTATAGTTATCTTTGAAATTCCGTACTTAAAGTATGAATTGGATTCAATTTTTTCAAGTCTCTATCTGTATAGATTTGAGCGGAAATAATAAACTACTGACTAGGTAATGGCAGGTTTTTTCATTCAAGCCAATCATAATATGTAACCATGATGGAAGAGAACATTATTACTTCGGATTGCCAGAAACAAGCCATAGAACATACCTGGTATATAAATTAGTATTCTGATTAAAAAATACCGTAATATTTCTGTGATAGATGGCCGCATAAGGAGCTCTCTCAAAGGTGACCAGTTTGCTTTGTTAACCTCGATTGGATTTCGGTTTTTTTTTCATGTAACATATCGATTAAGCTAAAATTTTGGTTTTTTAAGATTTGCAATGTTTTTCTTGGGGTTCTTTTTCAAAGTATGCGACTTTTTTGCAGTTACGTAAATTGATTATGGCTGTTGAACTTTGGAATGCAATATGTAGCGATGACAAAACAAAATATAAATAATTAGTTATTTACTTGTGAGAATGTCCAAGTAAGTATAATGTTAAAAATTGTTTTACTGATCTTCTACTGCTTGAAACATTAAAATTGTTTTGGTGTTGGTAAATATCAACAATAACCTTATACAATGTAATATAATAGATGGATACAATATAATAGGAACCACATTGTTAATATTCCAAGAAATTGTACAGAGCGTGATTGATACAAACAGGCCTGCTATTGAGCAGTGAAAAATTCGAGACCAAGTCTGGAAAACCTTCGCTTCAAACGTTTAATGGAAGGGTCAATAACTGATAATTATTGACAAAAAATGGCTATTATCAAAGTACTTGGATGTCGAATATCGGATATTTCATTTAAAAGCTAAGCTATAAATACACGGTTTTTACGCCCTAGAATTATTGATTTATTCTAATTTCTCAAGCATTATTTGTTTTTTTTTGACTTGATTAACTTTTACCTTTAACCGTTTGTTGTCCTTTTATTCTGCCACATTTTAGTTCCTAAACAGTTGAAGTATTTACATTTGTTTCAAAGGGCAAATTAATTCAGCAAATAAAGTATAAAAATACTACAAACATTGAGAATTGTAAACATTGAAAAATTAATATATTTTGCGTATTTTGAAATCATGTTTTTCGGTACTTTGTATGCGTTTTTACTCCTGCGAACTATAAAAAATGATAGCTAAACTCCTTGTTATAAGAGGACATAACGAAAGCCCTCCAGTATTCAATCATTCCCTGAAAGTAAATGGGTGTGTAAATCGGACTCATTCCAGCACATGAAATAATTGATCGTATCAAGGAAATATTTCAGTCGACCAATATATAAACAGGTCCTAAGCCGTTACAAGCAATTTCAACTAGCAGCATTTTTCCGCTTTGTCATAGAAGACGTTCACCTGATGTCGGCAAAGGTACGCGAGTATGTTTGACTTAACTTTGTAGTGTCTTCACACTGCTTTGCTAAATCCTCAATAAACGTAGCAATCACTTTTGTTGCGTATTCCCTAGTCCCTAAAGCTTTTCAAGTGGCTTTTATCGAATGTTTAAAGGAACAAAGTTGGACTTTTGGGGCAATTATTTGGAACTGGTGAGTTTTTTTTTCTTGACGTTTCGCAAGCACGAGTGGCTTGCAGCTTCAGAGGTGTGGCAACTCAGAAGGTAATTCCTTTACACGACGGCCCAAAATCCTGAAAAACTCACCAGTGTCATATAGACGAACATTATGTCTAAAAATCCTAGTTGAAAGTCAGTGTGTTCACCTATTGAACACAATACGTGTTATTAAAATATACACGTTTTCAGGACCTTTTAAGGTAGGGGAGGCCGGGGCTGCTTGTCGCAAAATGTACATAAACATTTTTTTAGGGTTCCTTTTTAATTTATAGGGATATCAGTAAATTGATATTGTATTTTCATATGTTATGAATACTATTTAGAACGCAATTGTAAAAAAATGTCTTGGATATAGAATTTTAGTGATTTTTGTACTGCTCGGGAAAATGAGCCAAGCTGCCCCACTGCGGGGCATATTGTCGTAATACCTGGGGTAACTTGTCGCCAAAATAATAAAATGAATGTGATTATTTTATAAAAATCTAGTGGTTTATTTATTTATAGTTTTAAAAATCATTCAACAAAAGACAGTTCTGAACATAAGGTCAATAAGCTTAGTAGGAACTTTCATGAGCCTAGAATTTGCAGCTGACGCATTGCCACCAGTATTTGAGGAACTGTAAGGTCCATGGCACAGGAATGTACAGAATGTTTCTTCATCATCACTTACCATTTCTTCGTCGATGAGATTTTATTTTTTAGCTGTTTTTCTTTGTTTGGTTACTTTTTTCTCGGTTTCACTTCCACAAAAATTTTTTTAACTTGTTTCTTAACGTTGGCAATTTTGAAGCTGCAATTTCATCTTTTATAGGGGTATCTGTCAAAATAGCAAACGTTCCCTTTTTCCCCCGTCGTTCTTTCGTTTTCGCTCACTAGCTTTTGGAAATGGACGAATATCTTCCGGTGATAATACGGTTATGGCAGACGTTGAGCAAGTCGCGGTGGTTTCGGAAACAGAATTTTTGGGTAAAATGGCTTTCAGAGCAGCGACTTCCGAAATAGTGGCTTTGAGAACAGTGACTCCTATGGCTTCTTGGTTTGACGATGAAGCAGATTTTTTTCGGTGTTATGCATTTCTTCTTGAATATCTTTTCTGGTGGTATTGGGAGATCTGTGTCGTAGCTTGGTAAGAAATCTGCTTCAGTGCAAATGTCTCTGTTCAACGGATAAATTCCAGCCAGGCCAACAGGCGTGATAGCATGTGGCAAAGAACTGGCGACAATTCCAGGAATATCATATCTAGATATAGTTGGCCCGGGATGATTTTTCATCCATGAGGCACAAGCAGAATTCACAAATTTTTTGAGAGGACCTATGAGTGGGAAATGATAGCTTTACAACCCCATTTTCTTTGGCAAAATCTAATGCTGGAATCGAAAGATGTGATTCGTGGTTATCCAACAAGAGTAGAACAGGCCTATATTTACTGCACTTGACATTGTTGACAAAATGCCTCATAAAAAAAATGAACTTTTCTTCCTTCATCCAACCAAAAGGATTTGCGCTTCCCATACATCCTTGAGGACCGTCGCGGATAAAATATTCTTTATAATGGACCCGAGGGAATAAAAACACAAAAAAGGAGGTACGCTATTACCACCCGCAGAGACTGCAATAGTCATCGTTACTAGGGTGCCACTCTCTGCCGAAATTAATGCTCCAATTTGTTTGAAGCCGCTTCTTGCAACAACTCTCTCTGGACGTTGCACGGTAATGATGCCTGTTTCATCCATGTTAAAAATATCGCTGGGCGGAAATGATGAGGATCCAAAATGGCACAGAGATTGTTAAAGAACAGCTCAACATTAGGCTTGTTAAAACTTGTCGCTCTAGATAAACTAGTCGCCTGTGGCGTTCGCATAGAGAGTCGTGGATGCCTTTTAAGGGAACCCGAAAACCAATCTGGACCAGCCGTGAAATTATCAATCCACTGCTAGACGCCGGACTGCTTTTGGAGTAAGACCGAAGTAAATATCTGACGCCTTCTTAAGATATTCTTCCAAGCGAGTTTGCTCTTCGCCAGTGAATACCATCCGTGTTTTTTTATAGCCAAACTGGACTTGTGATTGTCCGGCTGCAACCTCTGCGTCAGTGACTTTTTGCAAAACATTTCTAGGGCTTTGCAATGAACATCAAATTCCTCGGCCGCTTTTCTGATAGAAAGTGGAGGTTTTCTCAATTTAACTGCCCTCGCGGCTGGCATCATAGTCTGTGGGTGGGCAGGGCTCCGATCGGTTGTTCTTTTAAATTTTCTCGGTATTATAAATTATTTATCGTTATTTTTATTATTAATTTAAATCGGTATTATAAATTGCAGCGATGTTTTTAAATTTAAAAAATTAGAGATGGGGTAACTATATCGATTCAGAAAATATCAATTTCGAAAACCTGAGTACCTACCCTAGTTTTGGCTACATAACGATTACGATAACTTGCCCCTGCGACAACTAGCCCCGGTCTCCCCTATTCATTCATTGTCTGGTTCTTGATGGTTTTGTCTCTGCCAAGTTATCTGCATTAATATTCGACCTTCTTAGCATCTCCATAATTTATGATCCTTCCGAAATCGATAAAACAACTTCAGCTCTGCAATAGTCTGTAATTATTTCTAATTTAAACCGTTTCATTCCAACAGCAGGATTCTCATTTTCATGTTTTGGCAATAAATCTCGACTTCAATTAAATCATTTTTTCCTGCTACTCACCTGTGAGGTCAAATCGGTGTTTATAAATCTAAGTGTATGGCCAAAACCTTCAATCCAATGTGTACAGTTTTTTATTTAGAGTTTTGTAATTTGATGAAGTCTGTTAGTAAAGTGGACCAAATTTGAAAAATAGGAGTTTTAGATCTGAGTCGATTTCAAAATTTCGTTTCACATTATTAATTTTTTATTATTAATCTATTAATTTTTAATTAATAGATTATAGATAATATTTTAGATAAATAGATAAATTTTAATTTTTATTATTAATTTATTAAGGTTTTATTAATCCATCTGTTTTGTGGGCAAGTGAAAGAAAAATCCCGTTGTATGATTTGAAAATTTTTGAGCGGTTTTGTTTGGACAAAGTTCTATTCAATTTTGAATAGACAATATGTACGAACTATAATAATATAGTAATATTGAACTCTCATTGCATTTATGGTTCAAACAAACATTTTGCTGAAAATCAGCTTCCAATTTGTAGCACTTGTTTATCGCTTAGTTTGCTTATCTAAAAGCAATAAATCGTGATAAAATTATACTTTATAATCATTCGAAAAGGAAAACAATGAAACTAAACAGGTAATTAATATAATTTAATAATTCAGAAGACAAGTGGTAATTTTCTGCAATGACGGGCAATTTTCGAGCGGTCTGATATAAGATATGTGAGAAAGTTTTAATTTGCAGTCAATCATATTTGAAAAAAATCGACTTTTTAATTACTTTCATTATATTGTCATCAGATTTTATAAGAGTTAATTAAACTGCAGTCAGTGGTTTTTATTGCTAGTACAATTAAATTGTTTGTTGATAAATACGTCAACTAATCGGTAAGTTGAAAATTAAATCAATTAAAAAATTCAGTGTCCAATTCGACCATGATTTAAATGTTGGGGGTTCCCAAAACTGTTCGCAGCCCTGCAAATAAAACTACGATCGATCGATTTGACATTTAATTGGAAATATCGCGACACAAAACAAACTTTAGGAACAAACTTGGTCATTACATTAACTGGCTGGCGTAAATATGCTGCACCTTGCTTTGAGATATTATCGATAAGCGAGTCAATAAAGGAAAGCAACTTTTTTACCGATCGCATAAAACGGAACGGCCTGTTTAATAAGAAAATCGATCGTTTTTGGTCCATAAAAGCCGTTCTCGGTATGTTCGATCGCTCGAAGAACGACACGTTATGTAATCGTTGTTGAAATGTTAATGGTATCAATTAAAATTTTAATACAAAATTTTGTTTTTCCTCGCAACATTTGGCTCCCAGCAAAATTTTTACGATTTTGATAATGCATCCCGAACACGATTTTGCTGTGGCATCTCACCGCCTGAACGAAACCGAAAGAGGTGTTAGAAAATCAGTCTTTTATAATGGTTTGACTTTGACTCCCAGAGTGGTGTTTTATGGGCCTGTAATAAATTGTGTCAATGGATTAACATTTTATTGCGTACAGGTAAAGATTGCACTTCACACCTAGTGATTGTGCTAGGCCCAAACGCATGTGGGGATTTTGATTTGGGGAATCAATTAAGATGGATTTTTTTGGGGAGTTATGTTGTGGAAGATCATTTTCGACCTCCGATGTTGTAAATGTTCTGTGGTGAGGAGATATATGAATTTTTTTGAAGATCTTGAAACTGTTGGTTGGAGGCAAAGTTTACGCGTTTGAAGCATCCGGATTTTTGCGCTTCTCAACTCCAAAATGAAGTGTTTTGCTTCTAATTTTAATGGTTAATTTCAAAAGGCCGCACGCTGAACAGAATGAATGAATCATCTTATGAACATCTCAAGTGAGGAAACAGAAAAACTTGACCAATCTGGACGAGCCGAATTGATCATTTTCGATAGTTCAAAATTAGTCTCAGTCTATTTTGATTAGTTGCTTTGTTGCACTCAGAATGTGTGATTGCTAGTCTTATTTAAATGTTAAATTATATATTGTTAACTGCTGTGTTAAAGTAACGCCCTTTGAATTTCACGTTATATTTTATCGCTTTTGGAAGTTGAAAAAAGAAAATCCAGCCAGAAAAAATGCTGGAAAATATAAAACTTATTACAAATCCAAAATAATCATCCAAACATGTAGACAAGTGATGAACTGACGACCGTAAGGTGTTCATGGAATTGACGATGTAACATGCAAGAATGTTTTTTTTTTTGATGATCAATTTCTCCATGGCATTATTGGTAATTCGGTTACTATTCAGAACTCGCGTTGAATAATTTGCGTAATTTATAACGTAGAAGATATAAAAGTAGAAGAATACATTTAATTTGAGTTAAAAGAGACTAACTTTTGGCAGAACACTTTTTTCTTGTATAATTTCGTCTGGGAAAAGTACTAAAAAGGGATATTTTTATTTTTGCGCAGCTGTATTTTGTATATAAAACTAAGAAATGTTAATAATAAAACATTCATGCATAAATAATCGAATGTTATTTGTGTCTATGGCATAAACTTATACACTTTTTATATAAATTGAAAACAATCTAAGGAGAAACAACTAAAGCACCATTTGTCATCTAGAGTTCCATAGAAATGAAATTCGTACAGAAATTTTTGGACCGGCTTTGGGATGAATTACAATTAAAATTACCTAACACATTTCTTCAGAAAATGAAGCACGGGAACAATAATAATAGTAGTAGCAGTAAACACCTTTATTTCTTTATAGAAAAGGCTTTCGACCTATCGGTCTTTCTGCCCATATCAATAATAATATTTCTTGCATTAGTGTAATTTGCAGACTAGGCCCACATTCGTTCTGTCCTTAGATGTGCTCCCCCCTCGCACTAGGTTAGTCCCATTTTTCTCTAGAAAGAGTCGCTTCTTAGATGGTTCGCTCGTAATTCTACACAGCGAAAGGGGGAATATTTGGTTTTCATAGTGAAAGTTTACTCAGCTTTGGTGGATTTTTCTCGCAAAAGAAATATAGCTTTTCTTGCAAACATTCATTACTTCTGTTGGGAATTTATCAAAGATACATTGCAGAAAATCACTATCAAATAAAAGCCAGTTACATAATTCGTAATGGTGTTCAATCTTTCGACGGTATGCATTTCCCGCATGAGTATGTATTAAGTGATCAAAAAAACTCAATCTTTTCATGGGTTTGTGTGAATGATCGCGAAGCAAACACTGGTAGCAAGATGTTTGAATCTAACAAACTTGTCATTGTATATGTTGGGGCCATATAGATGGATAGACAAAGACATCACTCAGGAGCGGAGTGGCCGGTTGAAGAGTCGAACACAAATAGAGAGGCAACAATCACCATTATTGCCACAAAAACAGCCTTTTAAAATCGAATTCTCTCGGGGTCTAAAAGCATACGAGGTCACTTGTGCGGTTTTAATATTTATTTAAATTCCAGTTTGTGTACCACGGCGAAGTTCAAATACAGCTGTACCAGAGCCGTTCTTGGTTGCGTGATGTCGACCCAAGGCGTACATCGAAAAACAAGGTACTAAAATCACTGGCCTGTCGTTTCTTCAAGCGAGAGAGGTCGTACTGAGGAAAAAAACGACCAAAAACGAAGATATTCTCGCGTTAGAATGTTGAAGACGGGACTTTTTTTCGGAAGTTGCTTCACCACAAAAGGAGCCATCTGACATCCTTTTCCACGACTTTGCCTTCAATTTTTCTTACAGTTGCATCATTGATTTTCTTTGATATGTCTAATAAGTCATCACCGAATTTGGGGGCATCATTTGTTCTTAATGTCCAACGTTTCTACGTCTTCAAACACGTTGTTAATTTGGAACGAATTTCAGAATGATCGAAAATCGTCCATTAATAACTGTTTCTAGCACAGATTTCTAACTGTAATTCGGTAGAGAATCTTCCACTGTTTCCGCTCATAATGCGGAATCCGGTAGATACAACGGCGGGTTGTAGGTATAACAACGATTGAATAATTACAAATCCGCCAAGTGTCGAGATCTGAAACCGATATTACCTGTTTTGCTTTTTTTGTAATAATTTCTCACCGCGCTTGGGCATTTTTAAGATCTCTATCACACACAATATCACATAAGCACTAAAAAGAATATATTAATTTTAATTAACTAGTCATAACCGTACAAGTGTATTGAGCCAAATGCATTCCATAACCGTTTGTGTTTTTATCAGACGTTTCCCAGCTAATAAACTTTTTTTTTTCTAGTTTAGCAATTAGCATAAGAGTTTTTCTCATTAATTAACATTAATTTTATTCATTTGCATGATGGTTTTATTGTCGATTTGGAGTTCACTGAGGCACAGTTTATGCCCAAAAATAAAAAATGCGGTTGCATTTAATGCATACGCTGTATTCAAGCTAGACCGAAAAAGGGCAAAACATCCGGATGCCCTTATATAAATTGCTTTCAATTAAGTTCATTCCTTCGTAGGTTTTTCCTTGACGATTTCTCATAGGTAGCTATTTTTTGCATGGAAGGGGCCTGAATAAGTGCAGATGAATCAACGAGAAGCCATTTTAATATTGCTGGAGATGTTCAAGGATTTTTTTTGTCAATTGTAATTTTGAACGAAAAAAAGTTATTCGATGGTAAAATTTCATATTCCACATCAAATTTTTTTCAACGCCCTGCATCTCCAAAACGAGGCGATTTAGGGAAAATTTGTATGTCATGTAAGGACCTTATTATAACCTGGTCTTCCAGGTCAGTTCGGATTCCCGAAGTCGTCAAGATTAAACCTGAATCACCCTGTTTCGTCAATGAGACACATAAAAACAATTCTTCAGTCGCTTGTTTTAATCACTTTTATAGCGAGTTCCGTTTAGATTGTTAGATGTATGCCTTCCGGTTCTTTCGGGTGAATTGACCACGATATCGATCTGCTTACATCTCGGATTCAACACTTTGAAAAGCGTATCACGGATGGTTCAAAACGATAAATAGGCCCAGACAAAGGAATCAATACTCGGAAACCGTTTAATTCGCTTTTAAAAATGCTGTTACGTGTCGGTATGCCTCTTCGGATAGGTGTGCGGCGTTAAAAAGGCATAGATACAATTTAGAAGCCAATATAAGGCCGACTTTAAAATCAATTTTCGAGAATTAGTCATCAATAAAAATCACTTACCACGACCAGGAACGAAATGGTTGTTTTCGAGTCGATCCATTTCGATGCCCGACTCTGTGGTTTGATGATAGCTGATGGAAAGTTTATTGCTTGTATTGAAAAGCCAATTGAAGCTTTCAATGGCCACATCTCGGCCGATAAATTATGGCCGGTTAAATCAAATTTCGTTTCTTTCACTACCATCTTTTGACACACATCCGGTTGTCGTGTACGTAATATAAAACCGCAATTCACAAAAGCATAATTATGCATTTGAAGCAGAAGAAACAGCAAGAAATGCCTTTCGGAGGTTCATTGACGAAACCACCCATCTTAACATGAAAATCTCAAACACCTGAAAGGATTTTTACGGTTTAACTCGAGTTGTATCATCGTAACATTTCCTACAACACAGCCTGAAACCCGACTCCAATGTAGAATGTGATCTATAAGGGCTATCAAGTAACCGAAATGAATACCCCACCTTTGTTAGTAGGTATCCTTGTTTGAGTTACAGGTCACCAAGTAGCCATGCGTAGGGAAATCGGTTTAGTTTAAAAGTTTGAAAAAGAGTAAAAACATGGCGAAATTTTTGCCACTTTATTCTGTTAACGGACATCGACATTGATTTAGTCTGTCTGCAGAAGTGGATGGAATAGCTTCATTATTTACTACTTGAAATTTATTAGTTTTTTAATCAAATGCTTCACATTTTAAATTGTGTACAGGGTGGGCCAAATTGGACACTTTTAAATGGAAACTCTTATTTCTATAGCAGATGCACGAAAACTGATGTCGGTGGCTAAGCCTCGATTTTTATGAGAAAATTAATGACGAAAACCACATGTCAATATCTATACACGTTTCAGATATAGGGTCTTTTCCAGAAATGTGCACTTTTGGAAAGGCTCTCGAACTCTTTTCCTGTGATTTTTTTTTACTTTCTACGGAAACATTTCCAAAGCACTTTTTCACGTCCTCCTCTTCTCTCCTCTTCACCCTTAGTCGCCCAGTGCTGAACATAGGCCTCCTCCATCCTTTTCCATGTCGATTTGCTTTGAGCGGTGTGCATCTAGTTCTTCCCGGCTAGCAGCTGTAGGTCATCCCGCCATATCGCCTGGGGTCTGCCAACACTCCTTTTCGTCTCTCTGGGTCTCCACTGCATTATTTTCTTGGCCCATTTCACGTCATCTCGGACAACATGACTAATAACTACTACCACTAACTACGACTAAACTTTTTCACGTAGTATCCAGTAATGTAAGATTCATTTGCGATAAGCAAATACTTTCCGAGTTATTAACAAAAATTTTTTTTTATATGGGACACTCTGTATATTTTATCATATTTAACTTGCGCTTGAAATTACCTTTCCAAAAATATAGCACGTTCTTTGTTTTGCTCAATTATTCAATGAAATATAGAGGTTTAATTATTAATTTTTTCAAGTCTAGACTGCAAGTGCCCGCTTTGAACGAGTAGGCTTTGGTCCACGAGGCCAATTCCAATGTCAATAATGTCAGTTGTCAAACTTTTTCTTAATGCTTTTTATAGATCCTGCTTATTTCTGAGTTTTAGTGGAATTATCGAAATTAATCTGAAATGAAATATGAAAATTATGAAAAGGGGGATATGATAGTTTGCTTCATACAAACCGGGGAGAATGCTGAGGCGGTATGCAACTTGTACCAGGAACGGTATCCAGAGAGAAGACGACCATTCAGGGACATTTAGGCAAGATTGCAAAAATGTAAAATTATGGTCAATTTGAGAAGAAAACACCAAAAAGCTATAAATTAATTAGGGATGGAGAGTTAGAAGAAATAACATTATTAAGAACTGTTGAAAATAATCCCAAAACATCAACCCGAAATTTAACGGTGTCAACAGGTCTGCCAAGGACTACCGTTAGGCGAACTTTGAAAAAATGTAATTTCAACCCGTATATGACGAGAAAAGTTCATCATCTCATACCTGGAGATTTTGAACACCGAATGAACTTTTGCCGCTGGTTCCTGGAAAACTGCAACGAAGTGCGCGATTTTCCATTGAATTGTATTTGGTCAGACGAAGCATATGTAAGTAGTGCTGGTATTTTCTACCGCTACAACTCCTACACGTGGGCCCAACATAATCCTCATTCAGCTGCAGAGCACAGAAATCAAGGGAGATTTGGGTTAAATGTGTGGGCGGGTGTTTTCAGAGGTTGATTGGTTTTCGATGGCATTCTAACATCACAAAAGTATTTAGCGATTTCAAGACATCAAGTAGAACCCTTTGTTGAGGAACTACCACTTACGGATCTGGAGAACATATTTTTCCAGCAAGATGGGGCACCAGCCCATAAAAATTTTGTCGGGAGTTTTTTATCAACAAATGGATTGGCAACCAAGGTGCTCTGGCCGGCAAGGTCACCGGTCTTAAGACCCATGGACTTTTACCTTTGGGGGAGATTGAAAAACCTCATTTTTAAATTCCCTGCAAACTTTAAACCAGAGTTAGAAACATCAGTAATGCAAGGATTTGCATCTGTCCCCGTCCATTGAACTGATTAACTCCTCAAAAAATGTTCAGAAAAGGTGTCGTCTATGCATTGGGGAAAGCGGAGAAGACAATTCCAATTCGAATATCTATTGTAAGGATATGTTTTGTTCTTGTTGGCTGAATGTTATTGTTTTGTTTTCTAATAGTTATTTTGCATTTTATATGCTTATAAGAATATACTGCTGCAGTAACGGTATATACCATTTCTTAAACTGTCTTTTATTGCTAGGTCATAATTTGAAAATACTTTAAATCTCTATATTTCATAGAATGCATAAGCTAAACATAGAATGTGCTATGGTTTTGGAAAGGTACTTTCAAGCGCATTTTCAATATATCAAAATGTACAGAGTGTCTCATTTAAAAATATCTCTAAAAGAAAGTTTAGAAAATGGGAGGAAAAGAGTTAGAGAGCCTTTTTCTGGAAAAGACCCTGTGTATCTAATAAGAGATATTGGCATACGGTTTTCGTCATTAATTTTGTCATAAAAATCGAGGCTCGGACCCCGACATCAGTTTTTGCCTATCTGGTATAGAAATAGGAGAAATAGGACTTTTAAAAAGTGTCCAATTTGGCCCACCCTGTACATATAACTACAATTCTAAAGCATAACAATTGCGTACTAAATGTTTTATAAAAATCATTGTATAAAATTGAGAGTAATCAGTTACTGCTTGACAATAAAATTACATAAAAACCAAAAAAAAAATCTACATGAAAATTTTGTTAGCAGAATTTGAAAACACATACGAAATTCAGAAACCTAAAAAGAATTTTGTCTTTGGATTGATGAAATAAGGATTTGATGTCGCATTTGATGACAAATATACAAATGAAACTGATGAGTTTTTCGGGTTTTTAGGCCTTCGTAAAATAAAATTTATTCCTGACGTTTCGCAAGCACGAGTGGCTTGTATCTTCAGAGGTGGTTTGCTCGTGCTTGGGAAACGTCAAGAAGAAATTCTATTTTACGACGGCCTAAAAACCCGAAAAACTCACCAGTTTCAAGGAATGGCCTCGAAAGCCTAACTCTATGGATAAATATACAAATATTCAGAGTGTATTCTTCACTAAAAATATTTGACTAAAAAATTTCCCACTTCTACATTGAACAGTTTTTCCAAAAAGCAAAAAAATTAAGGGATATCATCATTTTGGCAGGAGAAGCTCCAATCGAACAAACTTATTCTAAGTACTCGGGTTAAAGTAACCTTCTAAATATTTGCCTAAAATATTTGCAACACCCTGTATAACGAAACATACGAGTTAATTGAGGCATTATTCACCTGCAGTTTATTGGATTTAGTCGAAAGTAGTTTGATCGAGAGGAATTTCACTAGTATGAAGTGAACACTTAACACAATTTTTATATTTTTGAGAGGAGACATGCAATGAAGCCATCCCTGAAATTCCACCTCACTTTAATGAAATCCAAACTAGTTTTTCTTGAAGTTCAGGTACACTTAGATCGAAGACATTTTCAGCCGGTATAATAAACAAAGAATAAAATTCCAACTAGGTGGATGTTTGCTAGAATAAGTAGTTGTTGTCTGCTGGCTGCTCAATTTCCAGCTACTTTATCTATTAATACTGGCGAGTTGCAATCGTACGAACTATCTGCACAAAGTTCGCACTGACTATGCTATTTTGTACACTCGTTTTATTTCAGCCAATTACACAGCCGGGATATTTAATAACACACCTATTATTTCGCATTTCACGAGAACAAAACCAATAGGTTTTTGCTGGGATTTTTTCCGAATCGGACCGGTTTTAAATAGAATAATGGAAACAATCGTCTGATGAACCGAAAGATGTCGCAGAAAATTTGTTGGTCTTCAACCCAGTTACGCTCTTAACAGTTTTCATTGCAATTCATGCTTTTTATTAGCAAGTTGCCATCATCATAAAATCGAGAAACCTTTATAACAATGCAAAATGCATCATTATCGTAAGTCTGTCATCTTTGTAATGAATACGAGTTCCACTGTAGAAAGTTTCAGAGCGGCATTACTCTGAAAGATCTGGGCATTGTTTTGGTGTTTCCGTGGCACTGCCATGCTGGACATACAAATGAAACTATTTTCTCTGTTCGACAAACGTTCTTAGGCAAAATAAGGAAGATCTCAGCGTTATCGACCACGTCGCATCTCATAACTCCATTGTTTTACTCCCGATGAATTAATACCTGCATTATTCTTGTCATCTTTCGAGCCCATCAATGGGTCGGACGCCGGTGTTCAATTGTTAGATAACTATTGTGGTTATCGATTTGTCTTGTTTGATAGCTTTCCTGTTGTATTGTGAGGAATTTCGGTATGAGAAAAAATATTATTGGCAACAGTCTCAGCCCAATGGCAGGCAACACGCAAAATTAAACACTGATGTAAGCAGATACAGATATCGAGATGTGTCACTCTCAGGCGCCCCCAGGACCGGTTTCTAACTATCGCCTGTCAGCTGGGTTTATTCTGAAAGCAACACTCTCGAAAGCTGTAATGGTATTTACAGTCTGATGATGCTAAAAGCTTAATTATTCTTCAAGGTTAGCCAAACTTTTCAAAATGAAGAGAAACAAATGAAATTGAGCAAAAGTTTAAAACTTTTGGGAACGTGCGATTTTGTCATTCTTCAGGTTTTACTTCTTGTTTGAAAAAAACCGTAATTTTTTTACAAACACTTGGCGCTGTGCATTCATGTTTCTGCATGGGTTCGGAGAGCCGAATATACAGGTTGTTTTCTAATAAAAGTGTATATTTTGCACAACTAAAAATCACACTACTTTGCTTGATAGACACCACACTGTAAAACATACTTGGGCTGATGAAATATTGTGCTTCAAAATGTGGTTTTAAAAATGAAAAATTGACAATAGTTTCCAAATTTGTGAACTGTTTTGATCACATTTGGCATATTTTGATGACTAGAGTCTTCTAATGTGAACCACTAATGAGTCTACTAATGAAAACGAAAAAATAAGTTATTTTTTTTATGCTTTTTGTAAATGTTTAATTAAATAGTAGTTTTCTCATCTTGAAGCGCATACAATCGCTGATCATAAAGAAATAACAGCTGATGATTTTCAGCTGTTATTAGAGAGTTATTGGACGGTCAATAAGGAGATGCAGTAATAAAGTTTGTGGTATTTTGACTCATACGCCGGCGCAATTGAGTCTAAAAATAAGGGACCCCTTAATAAGGATACTGTTCTGTGCTAATTGTGCAGCGATTCTGCACGTTTTATTTCTACCTTAAACTGGCAGTTGACATTTCTAATCTCTGTTTAGAGTATGTAGAGTATTTAGAGTCTGAGATTTTTTTTCAAAATGAACCATAATAAAAACCTATAAAAGCCTATGACTGCGACTTCTAGAATTTCCTCCATTGTAACATTAAGTGAAAATGCCGAAATAGCATCAAAAATCCAATAAAAAAGGTAAATAATACAAAGTCAACAACGTTAAATTCTGTAAGGTTAGGCACAGAGGTTATGTTAGAGTCTTTTAATACTGAAAGCAGTGAACTAGACATTCCAATCACTATCATTTCGTTAACGAAATAAAGCTAATGCAGTATTAAAATAAGGATTAACCTTATTACTGCATTACAGTATTTATAATTTCCAATAACTCTATTGTTCAAATGTGGAGACCTTAAGTATTGAATCTTTTCACGCCCTGTCCACAACGGGGAAATGTACTGTATAAAACTATAATTCGTCTGTTTTATTTTTTTTTCGTTTCATCGTCCTCATCATCAGCCAGTATAGGTCCACTCCTCAAGATATGCCTCTTCCATAAGTCTCCGCGTTTGTCGGCCTTGGGCTCTTTGCATCCAGTTTTTCCCCGCTTGACGCTGGATATCGTTGACGCATATTACGCTCCGTTTTGATGTTCGAGGTCTCCATTGCATGACCCTTTTTGTCCACTTTATGTCATCCCTAGCCCTCATCGCCATTTGTTTTTGGCAGTTTGCTCCATTACATCAATGACCCCTGTTCTCCTTCTGATTTCCTCATTTCGGATCTTATCCCTAATGCTCACGCCCAGCATTCCTCTTTCCATTGCTCTCTGGCACACTTGGAGGCGGTTTGCACTGCCCTTTGGTATTGTTGTAGTTTCGAGTACGTGGTACACTGGAAGTATGCAAGCATTATAGACTTGGCGCTTGAGGTTTATGGCGATTTTTGGTTCTTTAAGAATATGCCCTAGTTAGCCAAATGCAGCCTGAGACAGCCGAGAAATGCCAGATGGAGCGGAACGTTGTACTCATTACATCTTCAATCAGCGTACGGACAGTTTGGACGTGATGGGTGGTACTGAACCCGCTTCTAAATCTGGCTTGTTCTGCCGGTTGATAGAAGTCAAACTTGGCACTCAGACAATTCGTTATAATTTTTGTAAAAAGTTTCTAAAATATGGACAGCAGACTTATCGGACTGTAGTTGTTAATGTCTGTACAGTCGCCCTTTTTGTATAGTAGGATCATCTCTGCATTTCCCCAGTCATCAGGAATTTTCCCCTCTTCGAGTCACTTGTTTAAGAGAAGAAGTATTGTTTTCTCAAGTGCTACACCTCCCGGCTTTATCACCTTGCCCGTTATCCGCTCTTCTCCAGGACCTTTTCAGTTTTTCATTTGGTGTAAAGCTGCTCTTAATGTATCGGAATTTTTCGTTTATTCTCATAATAAATTTCAGTAGCATTCTTCCGCTCCGCTGCTCGCGGCCCCTTGATAAATAATGAATTTCTAAACAAGTTAACTACTATATTTAGGCCTGACGTCCAAATTTGCTAATTAATTAAGAAAACTGTTCCCTTTCAACTGTTGGGTTGGTTTTAATTAGGAAACCAACACCAATTACCATACAATTAGGCGTTTTTGGAATTAAACATCCAACAGCCGAATAGTTAACACGGCTATTGTTGAAATTCTCAACATGGTTTTCGTGCCAAAAACTTGTAATTTTATATTACAATTCAATGGGTGTGAGTTTTCACGTGCAATTGTTTAAAAACAACGTCTATAGGCAAATTTTCATCGTGAGCTACTCGGGTTGGGTTTGGCGGGCTTAGAAATTATTGTTGCGTGTTGCGTGTTGCATGATCCAAAAAGTCAGTTAATTATGATTATATGCATGGAACCTATAAACCCGCTACCATCATCTAAAGAGAAGGTACCAGATAGATGTTAAAGCAATATGCATTGAAGGTATCTCGGTTTCGGCGGCCTGAAATATTATTAAATTTTCTACAGGCGAAGAAGATTTCAGATAAACGATAATGTGATAAAGCATTCGAAAACAGTTTAGATTTGAAATTTAAACTAGACTGTTTTAAACTGAAAACTTGCTTAGATTTACCAACGGAATGATGTGTTGCACTTATCAAAAGAGTTTGGCTTTTGCGACCATTGCTTGAAACTGGTAAGTTTTTCAGGCTTTTAGCTCGTCGAGTCAAATAATTGAGAAAGAAATTTATTTCCACGGCAGTTTTAAAGCTCGAAAAATTCATTAGTTTTTGATTTGAGATTGCATCATTTCTTTATGGGAATTTTTAATTGCAAATTACTCTGTATGCAAATAATTAATTTGATTTTATAAATTGACCGTTTCCGATGAGGGTCAGGTATGAAATAGACCAATTTTCTTCTTCAAGATGAGTTTTTCGAGCAGCAAAGTAAATGCATCTAGAAATACTGTCAGTAAATGGTCTCATACATTCAAGAGCCGTAAGTGGCCAGATATTAGTGTTGGCGCTTAATTTATAATTAAATCTAAACTTTTTAACTGGCTCCTTTCCTAGAAATGCATTTTAATGGCGGTTAAACTCGGTTTTAAGGTGCATGAGCTTTCTGGCTGACATTCTTTCGAAAGCATGTCGTTTTTATCTCGAACGGAGATCATCATCAAGTCCGTTTATATGCGCCCAAGTGAATTATGCCCTCCACTAGAATAATTCTGAAAAATTCGAGACGGAACTGATTTAATTCTCCGTCGTTGCGGGCTGATTGAAAGGTTCCGAAATTTCAGTTTCGACTGAAACTCACTTGGCAAATGTATAAAAATTATCTGAAATTCTCTTCCGTTTCATGCAACTGTCGACGATACGTGTTCCCACGCGTGTGCGTTGATAAGTCCATTCAAAAGCTTTATTACCTTTGTGGTTTCACAGTTTACGATAATAATTTCATACACCGTATATTTATTTGTTGCCTTAAAGACACGTTTATTTATTAATACGCAGGTTTTATTATGACGGTGCTCATTATAAAGTTGTTTCGTATTATGATTCCAAGGGAAATGCTTAGGCAAAATGGTTTGTTCGGTACAACCAGCAACCAGCCTTTCGCATTTAATGATATTCATTATTCCGTTATTTATTTGGGAATGTGACTTAAGCAGTACAGAGAGTATTAGCTGCAATTAATGCTTGAGCTTAGTAATGACAACTTTGGCAAACTTCCGGTTTAAAAATTGCACTTTTAGTCTTACAGGTTTTTGCTCATGTTTTAATGGGTCATGCTGATGTGTTGAGAAAAAAGTCGAGTTTTTTTTATATTCTATTAATTCTAGTGATTTAGTGTGATTGTTATTGGGCGTGTATTAACTAGGATGGTTTTATTGCGTTTAGTTCAAAAAAGCTTTGACTTACCTTTGAATGTTCATGCAACGGTCTATTTAACAAAATTTTTAAAATAACATTGATAGTTGTTACATGTTAAGAGCGCTTTAAACAAACGCATTTTCTGCGTATACAGGATGTGCAGCGCTTACAGTCCAAGATTAAATTTGTATGTCATGTATAGGACGTAAATTGTTCGTTGTAAATCGCGGGTATTTCAGTTATTTTTGAAGATAGATACTGTGACCGATTTTTGTCAAACGAAAGATGTGGCCCCTCTATCTTGGTTTTGTAGATATCGGGTGTTTCTGAAAAGTCTGCTCTTTTCGGCACCACAAAATATATGTTTAGGCAAACAAATGTTTAGACTATTTGTAATTAACTGAATTTTTTTGTTTGTTTTCAGTGCACGCATGGCTCCGGCATTTTCGAGTTGCAAGTACTTGAGATGGCCAATCCCCGTAGCGAATTATCGACTGGACAATGTTGTGGGGGCGGGCAACGTTCCCCAATCACTAGCCGTTGTTCCACGCCGTGCCAGACTTTTTTCCGGTTGTGCCTGAAGGAATATCAGAGTAATGTGACCAGCACTGGATCCTGCTCCTTCGGGAATACGTCCAGCCAAGTGTTGGGACGCGACACCTTCACTCTTGCCGATCCAGAAAGAGGACGCCTGGTCCTGCCGTTTACGTTTCGATGGACGGTAAGTTTTCGCATTTTGGCCAAACCGGGCAATTAATCATTCTACGATACGGAATATTCGTTGATTTTTCCGCATTATCTCAGCTAACTATCGTGGCAACACCACCTGCAGTCTTCCGACCAAGCGACACTAAAATATCCACCTTTCACTGTGGTCATCTGCGGTCATGATAAATGTGCATCAGGTCGCAGCAGTATAGCACGTATATAACAATTAATTTCTTCCGAATCGCAAAAACTTAACTCGCAATTTCAACTTAAATGGTTAAAACGCCGAATAAAAAACGTTTTTAATTTATTATTTTATTCCTCTCCATGCGGAATACCTGTTTCGGTGGTTAATAGTTATTAATGTTTTTCTGGTTTAGCAAGCGTACGAGGATGAAGTGGAAAAAAAGGCAAAACAGCCGCTCTACAGGATTAAGCGCAGTGGTATATGACTATGACATTAAATATGGGCAAAAGTTATTGGTTTAAAATGCACATTAATCAGGCATCTTTGAAGATTCCTACATGCATTGCGCACAGATTAGCAATCGAAACTATTTACCGTGATTTATTAATTAATTATTTTTACTTGCAAATTTGCGATGCAGTTTGTCTTCGGATTCAGATTTACATGAAATCTAATCTTGATGGATTCTTTTATTAGTCGGTTTCGTTAAGGTGGCTGAAGATGAAAATCTCTGACTAGACTAGAAACTTCAGTTTCATTATCAGTTCCGCGTATTTCTTCACTCCATGTTTATAATTTCTTACTTTCATAGGAAGCCAATAATAACATTCCAAGGTTTCCAGAGAGTGGAACTGTGGGAAAAAATATATTTTGCACTATTTATCCTGTATTTTGTTTTTTCATCTCTAGTTGTCTAAATAAGAAATTTATTTTTGTGGCAAAAACTATAGTTAAGTCCAAACAGTTTTTCCTTGGGAGAAACATGGATTCCGGTGCCTAATTTTCAATTATTATGTTGAATTTTTCTTTATCAAGCTTGACTTCAATGTTTAAAAGCCATCGATTTTCATCTTTCATCGTATTCATTAGAAATTGATCGTTTTTAGTGCAAATAGATAAATTTCTCAAACGGAAGCATCATTAAACATTTTATTTTGTGGTATATTTGCATGAAGATATCTGTCTAAGATCATACTCGAAGCATCATTCTTCATTTTGAAGTCTCTCTTCAAATGTATCGCATATAATTATTTAAAAATCAGGTGTTTATTTTTCGAAAAATCACTCAAACCCGTCAATTTTTGTTTTTAATGGCCCATTTTCTGAACCAATTTTTATTTATAAACGGTGACCCAAAAAAAAGTTATGATATCAAGGCCTCCTTTTTGTAATTTTATTCAGTTCTCTACAAAATTGTAATCATTTTTTATGTTGCATACGCTATACTTATTTTTACCTGTTTTCGGGAAAACAGCCTGGAAGTCGTAAGCAAAATAGCCACTCAAATTTATGAACTATTTAAAGTTAAGACTAAAAGAGTAAAATGAAGTGCTCAAAATGCCATCCATTGGTTTCTTGACCCTAAGTTACCTTAACCTTAACTAAATAAAGTTACCTTGATGTCAAACATTTTTTTTGGTAAACCTGTATAAATAAAAATTAGTTCAGAAAAAGTTCGAAAAATCGACGGATCCGAGCTGTTATTCGAAAAATGAACACCTGATTTTTCAATAATTATATGCAATATACAGGGTGATTCAAAAGTGGCGTCATTCCTCTGGGGGTGTTTTGGGAGTACAGGAAAAATAGTAAAAAAAAAATAATTCTTACCAAAAACTGAGATATTTGCCAAAAACTAGATCAGAATTACGGCAACGATGCTTTTCAAGGTAATCTGCCTAATTAACATTACGTAAATACCTCTTACTTCTTAATTATTGAAAATTGTAGTAACGATGGATAAACACAAAACAAAGAAAGAGAAAGCAATAGAAATATTTTGAGGTTAGGATAACCCTGTCAATTTGCCGTCAGTGCTGTCATCCTTGTTGGGGCAGATGAGTGATATACCTAAACTCGTCTGACATGTAAACAAACACCTAATGTGTAAGGTTATGTATCAATGATTAATATTAATCAAATAAAATACAATTAAGTTATTAAATCACAAGAGGTTGACGAAGGTCTGCCCATTTAACTCCAGACATGTTTGTTCCCCAATCACCTTATTGTGCACTCTTCGACGCAGTCTGGGATCACCTTTTGATCAGCTTCTCGTATTCCGTTAATTAGCTCCTGCTCAATTTGTACCGGTGTTCGGAAGATCAGAGAGTTAATGTGTCCTTGTGTCCTGTGTATCTTTCATACATGGTAGGAGTGTGGCCCTTCCTCTGGGGAGTTATAGGGACAATTATCCGGTGCCTGAGAAAGTGTCAGTTGTTAAGCAATGCTTGGAGTACTCCTGGAAGCCTCAGCTGCAATTATCTCCAATACTTGTGCCTCTGTGTCTGGAACCCGAGTACCTCTAGATCGTCCACAATCTGCGTCAATTCCTGGAGCCAATCGTCCAGTGGCTCTAGCCCTTTGCTGGTGTAAGGTCTTACACCTTCTGCTACGCTAGTGTGGCATTTTCCCATAACTAATCACATATCCGCAAATTCCATGTTGGTGTACATTTTGTGAAAGGAGCTTCAAAGTAAGTCACAGATTGACAAATGCTTGTTATTATTGACAAAGGCTATCTACCTGTAACTATGTTAATAAGAGGTCTTTTTTAATCTCAAAAAAATTCGTAATTTGAAGCAAAGATCGTAATTTTTCTTTTCGAATGGCTAAGTCCAAAAGGCTACGAAACAAACATGGGACTATTTTAAAATAATACTAATAACAAAGTTGAAATTCGATTTTCAAGTGTTAATATCTTCTAGAAATTTTCGAAAAATATTTTTTCAATATTTTTCTCGTACTCTCCAAGTGAGCCCCTATAACCCCTTAAAAGGGGTACCACCCTGTATTTACTGCTCACTGTATAGGCACGAAATTTTTGCCGAAAAAACAAATTTGCAATAATTTTCACTCCTTGAAAAGCCTTTCCAAAGCAATGACGTCTTTTTTTGGTCACTCTGTATACATTCTGTTTGTTTGTGGAAGTTCAACATCACCATTCAAATTGTAATTTTTTTGTTTTCTATTGCATCTTGTCCAGTGTATTCGACAATTATTTTTCCTAACAATTTTTGTTTGACTGCGATTTAAATTTTTTCACTAGAAAGGGTTTTCGATCTGAAAATTGGGGCAGTTGGAAGGATGGCAGTAACATTTTGCATTGCCAAAACCTTGAACGGGAATATTTTTCTTCGGTGATTAAAGCCTGCAGCCATCAATCTCTATTAGAACCATCAGCTTTTTGGCAAAGATCGCATTTTTTCACCATCAAAAACAATTCCGTAGTTAATAAAGCATTGAAGCAATAAAAGTGATTAACCGCAAAGTATCTAACATCTCCACCATCACACGTGAGTATCATTTCTTCGGGATGACTTGACGCTTTAAAATCATGCGTTCGTTAACTTTACAAGCATGACAAGTTTATTTTTCGTGAGCTTAGAAGGAACCTTTATAAAAAATGACAAGCCAGCATCAGAGGTTTTCATGGAGCATTATTCCGGAGATACCGTTTGTTTAATTAGCTACTTCTTCATAGCACGATTCGGACGACTTCTAACAATAATCGTGTACACCCATACAATGATGTATGTCTATTTGGGTGCGGACTTTGAATGGATCAATCTCGTTCGAAACACCGTCTCACAAGGGAATATTTTAGAATTCACTTGGTTATTGATTATAAAACTTACTATATGTTGAACATGAACATTTGGGAGAAAGCACGGTTAACATCCTTTAAGCTTCCCGCAAATAAACAGTTTATTTTTCATTACTGCCATTAGCATGTTACCTCAATAAATGATTGTATTTAGCTAAATGACCGGCAGCAACAATCGCTTATATCGACGGATATAACAGTATTAAGCACTTGTCTCGGTCAAGCACATGTGCGTGAATTTGTTCAACTAGTTAACGATGAGTATAAGAAATATACTGATTTATTTTTGCAGTTATTCGAGCTTTCTAACTGCCAAGACGTAAAAAATAACTGTCTTGAAAGCTCAAAACCCGAAACAACCAAATACTTTTGTGGTATTTAGACGTTTCCATTCGTCGTCAATATAAAAGAGATCAAGAACATGGAATCTGCACGGTTCGGGTCAAATTAACCGATCATGTTTCTTGCAAATAAACCGTATCAAAGAGGATGACAAATCTAATTTGGACTTCACGGAATTAAAACGCAAGGTTACATTTTACAAGTGGATTCTCTCTTTTCAGTTGAAAAAAATTGCATTGAAGGTTGTATTCTTCGGCATTATGGGAGCTTGTCTAGCTTGAATTTTGCAGGGTCATTTTTTATCAACCGAAGATGAACGAACACTCTTTTCTGTGAGCAGGGAAATGTTCTTTCATAGATGGAAGACACAGTTTGGGTTGTTTCTTCCCCTCAAAAAATCGCCTCATTCAGTCACCAAAAGCTCAATAGAACTGATGAAAGTTCCGAAAACTTTCTTCGAAGCGATTTATTTACTGTAGGTTTTGGAGTTTCATTGGATTTGTTTGTTGATACATTTATAGTTTTTAATTTGTATTGGGTTTTTGATCAATTAGTTATCAAATTCCACCAATACTTCTATTTACTTCTTACGCCAACTTCAATAGGACCGTGGTGGAAGAGAATCCACCAAAATTATCCTATATGGCATCGGATTTTAATAAAATTTAGCTCTCTTTGGGTTTTCCCAACAGTTTCATTTCTTTATTTGAAACTAAGTAGGGCAGCATTATTTATGTGAAGAGCCCCAGTTTGGTTGCTTATAAGTCAGTAGTCCCAAGTGCAAATCGAGAATCAATAAACTGATAAGTCGCTTTGACCAAATCTGGATGTGTCGACCGTGAAGATGTTATCCTGCCCTTATATTTCGGTATTCGGCGCCTCTTCTAAATTCGGATTTTGTAAACGAAAAAGGAGAATTGGGTCGGCTCTTTTGGCCGCTTGAACCTTTCCGTTCTGTGACCAAACTGGTAAAAAAACGCATTTTCGATCCATTCACTCCTTAACTGTGAATTTTCGTTCCTAATAGAGGCCCATTTTTAGAGCACTAAAGGTTGGCTCATTATAGCACGTGTGAACCAAGCAATTTTTATGTTTTATTTAGTTAAATTTTGAGCAGCAGTTAAACGAATGACTAATACATAATTAAGTTATCTCATTCGTGCGGGCAATTGGTTATTTTAATTTTTGGTGAGAAAATACCAATGACAGGTTTTCTTAATAACTTTGAATTGGATTAATTAGTGCATCACATTCATTGCAGACATCTGCTTATTAAGGAATACTAATTGGTAACCTTCTTACAAGTTGAAGGCAGCTGAATAGTTGTTTACGTAAGGTGTTGTATTCTTCAGTTGGTCAAAGGTAGTCGTGCTTTCACCTACAATTTTTGTGCAAACTGTTTTCTATTTATTTGGTTTATTATACAAGAACATGCTCGACATGGATGATGTTATTCCATGTGTGTTGGTTTTTATTTGTATCATTTTTCCCAGATTCATTTGTTTACATTTTTCTTTGGGAGCAACAATGGTTCACATTATTTGGACATTTGCCAGCTCGGTAATCAATTTGATACAGAGGTTGTCTCAGAAATAAATGTCTTAAGTTCAGAGGAAAAAGTCCTTGCCCAAATATGAAAAACATTCAAATATACATGGGTAAAAAGCTTTTTCATTTTTCGCGTTTTCGAAATACAATAAAGTCAAAATTTGCTTTGAAAAATTCAAAATTATAAATTTCTGCAGAACTTATTTTTAATGAAACTTTGTGGGTAGTGAAGGCTGTAAGAGGTGTTTTTTTAGTATGTTTAGTATTTTTATAATTTTTTCAGTGGCTTGCATACCGCTGCCACGTTAATGGATATTTTTGAAGAAAAAAATAGCACGACACTGGTTTTTTGAAGAATAAAAACTACATCTTAATTGACTGTTCAATTCTGTAGAAAACGCACTCTGCTGAAGTCATGTACGCAGTGGCGGGCCTACCACTTTCATCTCGCGTACCGAATATTATTTTTCTTGAACCTCGGTGGAAACTAGCCGGGAAAAGTAAAAGGTTTTGAAAAAAACCGCTTTAAAAATGTTGTCAAAACAGTGCGTGGCGAAAGTTATTACTTTCCACACGGGATGAAGAAAATATTGGTCGGTGCGTTGATTTCGATGCCCGCTGTTGCTAGTTACCCAGTCAGCAAGGTGCGTGGCGAAAGCTATTGTTATGGGTAAAAGTGATGCTTTCGCCATCGAAAACAGTGACGAAAGTACGTATTTTATACCAGGGGATCAAGAAAATTATTATAGATGCCAAACAATATTATCATCTAAAAAGGCCCATTCTAAAAGTTGCATAGCATCAGCTAAAATATGTGTCACTTCTCGCGGTTGTTTTTCTTTTCCCATTTTTTCAATTATTTATAGGTGATGTTCATCATCTATTTGGAGATGGTGTAATTGATTTCGTGCTCGAATGTTCGCTAATTTTTATAAACTGCTGTTCTCCAACCCCCTTTCTTAGCGCAGAATGAATTGTCAGTTTTCTTGAGGCAGTAGCTAGACCTGATTTTTCTGCTTGTTTAAAAGTACACTGACTAATCGTATTCCTTCCACAAGGTATATTTTTCGATCATTCACTCGATTTCCATGCAGGGTGATAGTTCAAAAAAGACGGTTTATTTTGATATGGTGTTTATTCTGTATAAATTGGACAAATATGAGGACTAATTTGGTTACGAATTAACCACTCTCCTTGAGTCGTTGTTGTGCGTTTTCACCCTTTTTGACCCAGAAAAACGCTGTCTGGGGTGAAAGTACGCTTTGAAGAAGTGACTGTATGTTAGTTAAAAATAGAGAAACACTGTGATTTGCTTCGTATATATATTTGAATGAGAAGCTTGTGTAAAAGTATTGCTCCCATATGGAGGCAAAGAAACAATGTGTAATCTGCTTGAAGGTTACACAAGCTCTGATGAGAAAAATGAGCCACGAGGGTTCATTACATGCCTCTTCTCCCTCTTGTTTTTGGTAAATATTGCATTACATTCAATTCTTCCAGTTTTGCCGTCAACATTGTCAACTTTTTCTTTAAAATATGTTGTCAAAATTTTCCTCCAGGTCATGCTAATTCGTAGGATAGCACAAAGACTAGCTTCTCTTGCAAACCATCTGGAGTATCTTCATCGCAGCTATCGACAATGTTTTTAAATTCCTCATATTTTATGAAAATAGAGCTTCGTTTTCTTTTCTGCGGCTCTCGTTGTAGCTGCTTCAGTTTTGCGATTTTGGCTTTTCGAGTCAATTTACATTCAATGTCTTGAAAGGGATTAAATTGAATATCCTTTTTATCCACCAGTAATTTATCGGGGTTACATTCCAAATACTTTTTATAGGATATTCTTTATAATCCGGCCAATTCTTGAAGACTATTTGCAATTTGGTTCACCGCATTGTCTTTACTCAAGGTATACAGGGTTGCTCATTAGTGCGTCAAAGTGCGATATCTCAGTAAATATGAACTTTAGAGGAAAATGTCTCCCACGAAAGTTTTTCGTGTTTCTGAGATGCGGATTTTAAAATTTCCAGTATACGGGGTGCGTTATAAACGTGTGGTAGTAACTAACTATGGGTTTTTAAATGGAACTCCCCCTTTTTTTTGCGCTTTTCGGATTTAGCGTCAAATTCTAATGTAAATTTATTTCGAAAATTTTATCTGAAAAACTTACGGTTTTCTAATTATTCGGAAAAATATGAAAATTTTGACAGCTACTGGGTTCCACATAAATCGATGCTGTACCCTACCCGCTGCGAATTTGGAAAACTGTCTTCTGTGATTCTAAAAGGACCTAATAATCCACGTGCAGATTTGTTTTAATTCATAAAGAGATGTCCGTACACCGCTCAATTAGCCTCTAAACTAGCATGTTTTTAAACCTCAAAAAGTTGCTTTTTTTCAAATGGAACCCCCTAATTTTGGAATTTAACGTCTAATTTTAGGGCTAGTTTATGTAAGGTGTCCTAGTCCTAAAAATCACCCTTTCTAAGCTATTCGGACATATTTAGAAAATGATTTTATTTTTATTTTGATGAAATTAACAGGGTACATGTTGACGTGGGAACAAAAAACAAACGTTTGTTTTTTTTTTAATTGAAATTTGAAGATAGATGGATATGCCGTGGCGGTCCTGTTTCTTGGCCACCTAGATCGCCAGACTTAATAAATTTGGATTTTTTGGAAAAAACATTGTATATCAAACTGCTTCGACTACTGCAGAAGATATGGGACGACGAATAGTACATTCGTTTAGAAATTGTACAAGCATTGAGATGTTACGAGAAGTAAATAGGTTTTTTTTGGCAAGACTGCAGTTGTGTTCGTATCAAAATGAGGGACAGTTTGAGAACCTTTAATGAACACCGCATTTGTTTAAAAAGAATGTTTTATTTAATTATTTATATTTAATAATACATTTATAATATTAAGTTTTTTATTTAATGCATTTTTTGATGCTCGACATGTGCCCAGTTGACTTGATTCAAGCCAAAATTAAGCTATTTTCTAAATTTTGCCGAATAACTTAGAAACGATAAGTTTTAAGGTTACCACACCTTATATAAACTAGCTTTAAAATTTGACGGTAAATCCAAAAATTGCAAAAATATTGGGGGGTTCCATTTGAAATAACCAAGTTATTGAGTTTAACAAACATGCAATTTTGGATGATCATTGGGCGGTTTACTGGAAACTTATCGTAAATTAGCATACGTCAGCACGTAGCTTGTTTAGTCCTCTTGGAGGTCCACAAGACCGATTTCGAAATTCGTTGCGATTAGGGTACAGCGTCAATTTCTGTGGAACCCAGCACTGTAAAAATTTTCATATTTTTTCGAATAATTCGAAAACCGTAATTTTTTCAGGTAAAACATAGGTAAATAAACTTACATTAAAATTTGACGATAAATCCTAAAAGGGCCAAAAAAAAGGGGGGTTTCATTTAAAAAACCATATTTGGTAACTACCACACGTTTATGACGCAACCCTGTATATAACGCCTTTCTCCACAAAATACTGGAAACTGCTGCCAGATATATTTGTGATTGCTGATGAACTTCATGGGCACGGTCGCAGCAACCACTTCTTTTATTGTAGTGGTTTGAAGTTTAAATAACAAATATGATTTGAATAACTTAGGAATATCAGCACAATATAATTACACATTTCAAAGTTTCAGTTTAAGTGTTTTAAATGTATATTAAAAGGGTTTTCAAGGTAGTAGCTAAAACTGTGAGAATGTTCCAATAAGCGGTATGAATGAAGGTGTTGGTAGTAAATCGTACCTAAATGATTTGAGTTTGTTACCAAAGGCAAAAATTATGGAAGCAGATTTGCCACTTTCGCAGGTCGTGAATGAAACGACTTTGGTTGTATGACATCACGGGTGTAGTCGGTCACCGTGGGAACGTGCTGCCAAGCTCATTGCGTATGCTTCTCCATCACCGTTCACCGTCTTCGTCTTGAATTCGTTCCACGCCGAGTTGCTCGTCAAAATATCAAGCGATTTCGCTTAATAACGACTTCTTTGAAACTTATTCTATAAACATATTATGCCGTATTATCATCGTTCGTGTTCGCTTATTGTCAATAATTTGCAGCTGCCTTCGCGAAAAAAATCTCACTTTCAATTCATTTCAGACGCTCTTCCTCATTAAAATCTTCAAGTTGAATGTACGTACATGTAGTATGGTTGTTTCTAGTAAAACGCGACCATTCAACTAAAAGACTTTCGTTTCAGAGGAACACCGTGAGGACAATTCTATTGTCGACTTTCTGTCTCAAGATAATTTGTTGTCGTGCAAATATCGCAAGAAGTTTCTTCATATGCACAAATGAGTCTACAATAAGAAAAATACGGTCCTTAGGTGTTAACTACTGCAGTTTTGTTCCCGTTTCGAAATAAATAGGGGGGCAGAAAACGCCTTCCCGTTTCCAATGGATTGAATTCCAAATTTCCTCTTCACATTCTCGTATAGTTTGCCACAAGTTCCTCTGTATTTTGTTGTGTTGTTTGAACTTTTTTTGAAATACATTCTTTGCTGATACATGACTAAACTGCTGAAGCTGAAGCCGAAAATTCAACATTTTCACGTTCTTCCGTAGCATCTTGTAGCTTGTAGGCTCTGACTTTTATGGTCAAAGGCTTCAGCTTTTAGTCGTTTGTCATCGTAATTTTTACGAATCGACCAAAACATGACAAAAGAAGAAATCTATATTCATCTTATCATAATTATGCGATTTCAATAAAATGACCCGTAATATGCAACAATTTCTCTATCACTTTGTTCAACAGTTAAACTGAAGTCAACTGCATAATACTGTGAGGCCCAGAAGTAATGAATAAGTTCTGTTTTTTGGAAACAAGCTAGAAAATTTTTATTTGAAATGCATGAATCTTTTTATGATAAATTTATTTACACAGGGTGATCCAAAACTAAATTACGACCATCAGCTTTTTTTTCAAATGGAGCATCTGTTTTTTAGTTCAATTTTGAATTCTCCATTGAATATGGAATTTGAATTCTCCATTGAATTCTAAGTATGATTACCATGGTATGGTACCCTGTTCTATACCTGAACTCAACAGAACTCGAGGAATATACTAATAAGAGGACTTAAAAATGAATCGTATACAGGGCGATTAGTGAACAATAGGTGCATTCGTTTGCATACATCAGTTTATTTCTGGTAAGTCAAATTTTTTACTTTTGCGGTTTTCAAAATGGTGAAGTTAACGCTCCTCCCGTTATCGAACAAAATCGAAATTCTCTGCATTGTTGGGTTTGGTGATTTACACATGCGGAAATCTGTTGTTCACCGAATAGTTCGAACGCACAAATATCATGCCTACAAAGTTATTCCAGTCAAGAGTTATTTGAAGATGATTTCGATAGGCGAAATGTGTTTTGCGAAAGCATGCAGAATATGTGCAATGCAGCTAATAATTTAGTAAAAACTACAGGAAATCCGCATTGGATGATGAAGGATCACAGCCAGTACCACCAAAAAATTAATTTGTGGTGTAAAATGGTGCGTGGAAGAGTAATAGGACCATTTTTCTTTGAATAGTCTCTAACTGGACAAGAATATCTAGAATTTCTCCAACTTGACTAAATTCCAGCATTTCTGTTTTTATTCCCAAGTCCATTAGAGCCAGACTCTTATGACGAAGAACTGACGTTCCAGTAAGATGGTGCTCCTCCACACTATGCTGCGATTGTGGGTACATTTTTGGATGAAACCTTTCCCAATCAGTGAATAGGAACGAGAGGACCTATTGAATGGCCTCTCAGATCGCCCGACTTAACTCCGATATATTTCTTTTTGTGGAGTTACCTCAAATCGAAGTATTTGTCGGCAAACCAAACAATCTGCAGGAGTTGAAAGAGAAGATCCGAACAAAACTGCGTGTCATAAGTCCGGAAATAGTAAATGGCCGACATTTTGAACATTTAATTTGATTGTTGTTCTAAAGGGTGTTCCAATAAGAACGACGGATTTAAATTTTAAATAAAACATATACATTTGTGGCATAAGTTTGAAACATTTATTGAAAAATGAAGTACACATCATGAAGTTATGAATGGAATAAGACATCAGACAAATGACCGTCTCGGCTTTGCTGGCACAGACGTGCTCTTCATGAAATTTTCAAGGACTGTTGCGCATAAATATTGCGGTATTTCAGAGATACATCGTTGAATTTAATCTTTTAAGGCTTCAATCGTTGTTGGTTTGTACACATAAGCTTGTGACTTTAAAAAACCCCAAAGAAAAAAGTCCGAAGGCGTTAAATCGCATGATCTGGGCGGCCAATGCCGATCTCCAAAACGAGAAATAACACGACCAGAAAATGACTCGTGCAGTAATTCAAGAGTTTCTCTAGCTGTATGGCATGTTGCACCGTCCTGTTGAAACCACATGCTGTTGAGATCCATATTTTGCTTTTTTGACAGAAAAAAGTTAGTTAACATTTCACGATAACGAACACCACTCACGATTAATGCTTGACCAACTGCATTTTCGAAGAAAAATGGTCCGATGGCGCCTCCACACCAAGCACACCAACAATGCACACCAAACAGTGACTCTTTTTGGATGCATCTGGTTCTGAACGATAACTCGTGGATTTTCGGAATCCCAAATGCGACAATTTTGACGATTAATGAAGCCATCAAGATGAAAATGGGCCTCATCACAAAAGATGATTTTCGTTGAAAAATCACCGTCCAATTGTCGTTGTTCCAAAATCCAATCAACAAAGGCTCTTCGTTGCCCATGGTCTTCCGGCTTTAGCTCTTGAGCCAATTCAACTTTGTACGCATGATGCTTCAAATCTTTTGTTAAAATTCGATGCATAGTGGTTGTGGAAACACCAATTTCCTGGGCTCTTTCCTCAACATTTGCACGTACTGCTGCGATATTTTGAGTCGAGCGACCAGGACGAACGCGTGTTTCTGTTTTCACTCCATTAACAGACCCAGTTTGCTGAAATTTCGTCATTATTTTTCTCACAGTGGCTTCAGTTGGAGCATTCCGATGGCCCATAATAGTACGCATTTTGCGAACAGTGGCTGCAAAACTTCCAACACTTTGATAATAATTTTTCACAATGAGAATTCGTTGTTGTGTATTGAACCGCTTCATTTTACATAACCTCCTGCTGTCTACTAACGAACGGCCTTTTTTTAATGTCAAATCATGACACTACAAATGGCGCGCAATTCAAACCCGTCGTTGTTATTGGAACACCTATTATTTCTTGAAATAAATCTGTTATTTTCGAGACTAAAATTTGAAAGAAATCGTCTCTATTAATTATTGATTGGTCCCATCGTACATTTTTCGGAAACTATTGAGTTTAAGTACCATATTTAGAATTCCATCATACGTATAAGAATTCAATGGAAAATTAAAAATTGAAATAAAAGCAGGTGCTTCCATTAAAAAAAAAATAAGTAAAACTCATTTTTAGACCACCCTGAAATTTGTTATAAAAAAATTGCATTGACGGGTCCGAGCTTTTTAGCTTCGTAGCTGGGACTTACTGGATAATTATTTCCTGCTAGAGCCGTATCCAAAATCAGATTAGCTAACTGAGGTAATGTCCCAGATCATTTGTTGAGCGAATAACATATCTCGAAAGAAAATAATAGCCATTACCCAGGGTAAACGGATTGGCGGAGTCATACATCTTCATGAGATGCCTAGATGGAAATGAAGCAGATAAAAATATCCCAGAAGATATGTAGTTCATTTTAGTTAAACGTTGGATACAAAGGTCTAACTACCGAGCTAAGTGCGTGTTACGGTCGTCCTGAAGCGATTTAGTAGTGTCGTTAGGACTATATCGCTATACAATCTCGGTCGGAAGTTGCAGTCCGGTCTCGGAATAAATTAGTTTGCATTATAATCTAATAAAATGTTCTATTTTCTTTTCATTAAGCCTGCATACCATTTTTGGTTCGATCCGACATTCTATCCGTCGTACCGTATTAACGGACCATTATGCTTCATTCCAATGTTATTGTTAATAGCTTTATTGTTATTACATCTTCGTACGGTAAGGTAATAGATTATATTGCGTCCAAATTCAAATACAATGATACCAAAAATCTTAAGTACCTAAGTTTCTTTACCAAACATTTTTCCTGTCTCTTCTTCTAAGGTCCTGGGATTACTTTAATCAACAGCCTCATTTATTCAGTCGTTCTAAAAAGTTAGTTTTTCGCGGCTATTGCGTAAAACTCACCAATTTCATTCCCAAAAAGTTTTACTCTCTGGAGCCTTCTGATTTTTTGATGTTACAATGCAGCTAGTGGGTACATCCCACTAGCTAAATATTGTGGGTATTATCATTTCCCTAATTAACATTCCGTTGAATGCTAAAATAAACGCATTTTATAATTACGAAATAATGTTGCAGAACTTCGCAACACCTAAGTGTAAACAACCTGCCTCTTTGCTCTAATGATACAGGATGCCTTGGAATTACTAGCTTGTACGTTTTTCTAATTAATAACCCGTCATATTTCCGTGCTATGTAGATTCGTTGGGTCCGAGCGGATATAATGTATAATAACATTATAAAATGGTCATTTTGTGTTAAATGATTGGACCCATTAGAAGCACTCGGAGGTTTCATGGAATGTGAACAAAATCATTTTTTTGTGGAGTGTGGAAAATTAATATTTCAATTGCCATTAGTTGTTTAATTTGACTGCACGCTGAGAGACATGTCTCCACGACGCCAACAACTTTTATCAAACGATGTTATTACTCTTCTTAAGTTTTCTTAAGACCAGGTATATTTGCTTAATGGAAAATACCGGCTCTGGTGCGAAGAGTAATTGAAGAATTTCCGGACATGACACAGGAATTGAGGCCACCACTTCATCGATAAAAATGATTAAAAATTACATAGCGATGGCTATGAAGAAATTACAGCTATTCTCTTTTAATGGTTAGACTAACCATTGCCATTTGTCTTCAGCTTTTTTAAGAACTTCTCTGTGTTAATTGCACGAATTGAAAAATTAAGCAATTATCAACGATAAGTGTGCATAATCCAAAGTGTTGAATTACTTTTTTAGCCGGTTAATTTCATGGCATTTGCTGTACGGTTTTTCGAGAAATCGTTTTTAAAAATTGTGCCCAATTTATGCGATTGAAATTCCAAGTCCTCTCAATTTATGTCCATTTGCATTGGCCAAGGAAACCACAGACAGGTTAAGCGTTACTGAGTATAATCCGAATCGCAATTGAATATTTCTGCATGGTAATTTTCACTACTCACCGAATTCCTTTAAATCCCGTAACAAATTGCAGTGCGCAACTTTAGTATGCAGCTATTCAATAATTTAAATTGCTGCTATTCCTGCAGCTGATTGTTTATTAAAACGTGTATGGTTTCACATGTAATCAGACCAAAAGATTCGATTTTCCAATGTTATTTCTGAACGGGTTTTAACATTTGCCCGATTGCTCCAAGGACAAAATTCGACTGCGTGAATCAGCCGCGATGGTTCATTAAAGCCAGATCTTGATAATGCTGAAAAAGAAACCATGAAAACACAACTTTAATTAAAACGTTTTTCTGGGTGCCGGTTTCGACCGTGAAATTTGACAAAAAAATTGAAGGTGTTTCATTTTTAACCAGTTTGAACTTACTGTGTGCCTTCCGAACGTTCTTTCTAGTCTTTGTAATTTAGTAATATTTTTTTAGTCATTGAAATAATCCGCTGTTAAAGTGGCTTTAATTTCGATTCATAGTCACTAAATTCAATAAGAGGAGTGGTTGGTCTTTAGTCGGAAATTTCCGCGGTTTTTGGACTGAAAACTTATGCCATTAGCTGATACTGCAAAATCGCAGTCAATTTCCCTAAAACTAATCAAATTTTTGTAAGATTTTAATATTATTTACATTTACGTTTGCGGGAAACTTACATTCTGCCTGATCTTAATTTCCTGTTGTAGTTCACTTGATGAGTTCAGAAAATATTAATTACCCTTAAATACCCAAGCAGCACGAAACTTCCTAATTCCAATCCAGTTCAGAAAATTACGCGACGATCCGTACGGGTTTACTTTGAGAAGTTTGCAAGTGAAATCGTCTCATTAGGGTCGACAATTAGCGTTTACGTTGAATATGGTCCTCGACCTTTTGCAATATAATGCCCGGTTTACGACAATTAGCAGTTGAAACAGTATTTTAATTGCGAACAAAACGCGGGAGCCGTAGTTTCGGGTCGATTCATTTTAAAGGAAATGAGCCGACTTGGCCCCTACAAAAAATCCCATACCATTGAACTGTTAATGAAGAAAATAAACGAGTGGACCCTTTAAATTCTTCACTAACTAAAACCCGAGCTAAAACCGGACCTAATCCGTCTTACCTGAGCCTCTACTTTATGGTATGGAATGGTATGGTAAGCAGTCGGTTGTAGATCCTGCTCTGGTTGTCTATGTTGCTGACTGTGAATTTAAATGTGACTTTTTTTACGGGGACTCAGCTACTGTTTTTAGAATATCGATAGAAGCGATAGATTTACAACTTCATTGGTCTTGTGTAACATCAAAATTAAAAAAATGCCTCATTACAAATAAAATTTTGACTCACAGAATCTGAATTAGATCATTCTGAAAAAGCGATATTTTGATAAACGCTCTCTTCACTTGAAACACCATACTTTTTTATCTATATCTACAGTGTTTCAGACAATATTTCCACCATTCTCATCTTAATAAATGTAGAAAATTGCACTTGCTGCAGATTTACTACTGGCAAGTTTAAGTGTTCTGGTTTCCCCCTTTTAAATACAAGGAAAAGGAAAATAAACAAGCATTTTTACGACACGTTTAATGCTTTCTTCATTATGAAGTAGAAACTCCAAAAATTAGAAGTAATATTTGCCATTCAAATGTATTGAACAAAATAGGATAATCCCCGAAGAAAAAAGAGAATATAGACGACATTAAAAATAATTATTACGACGAAATTAAAAAAAATTGGCTCAAATGAGTTATGATGAGGAAAGAACTTTTCTTTCAGGAGACAGAAAAACGAACAAATTCGTTTATTAAAAAATATTATGTGAATACTCACAGTTGAAGATGAAGAAGCACGTGTAAAATTTTTGAAGAAATTTAATTTTTTATTTTTAATTCAATTCGTTAAAGTTCGGCATGAAAACAATCAGCAAATTGCTTGCTGTCCATTGCATGCAAAGTAAATATCCTTACTATTCTTGTGGGTTTTGTCCCCTTTGTTTAGTGGCGTGCTCAGACTTCTCTCATCATTTGTAGTTTTGAATCAATCAATCAGTGAACTAAGGAGCATCTGTAAGGCCATTAGAAGTATTTGTATTCCGAATTTCACTACAATCGGATGATGATGGACGGATGAAAAAAAAAATTTCAACTCGCTATATCTCCGAAACGGTGCGATTTAAGGAACTTTTTTATATCAGGTAGCGACATTATTCTAGCCTGTTCGATTGATTCCCGAAGTTATCAACCTTAAAACTGAATCACCCTGTATATGTGGAACAAGGAAGAACCATAAATGCATGTATTAGCAGAAGAACAATGCTGGATAACATTAAAGCTACTTCATCCTAGACCAACATTTATTCTTCCTTGCTTATTTGCGACCATTTGAATATGAACGAAATCACCTTCAAACGTCCAATTTAATCGGGTGTTTTTCGCAGCCCTCTTTACAATACTGAAATACAATTAATATCCACGGTTTTCATTCTTTTCCCACACAGGCTTTAGTCGACCGGCCGTTGTTGCACGTGGTCTTCGACTCGAAAAAAGGATTTGAAATGACCGTTTCCACAAGTTCAGACAATCGGTCGATCAAAGTAGCGTCTTTCCTTGAAGGAGCAAAGACAACTTCCAGACCAGCAATCAATAAATTAACCAGCCCCCTTTTATCTCTGAACTGTGCCCATTTACAATAGGACAAATCGACAGCATTTGTCCGGAGAGTATTGACTGTGAATCAATCAATGATCGAGACTGTCCGATTATCAGGTTCGCATCACGTGACGGAATGTCGTGGTCAATACCAGGAACGGAATACCCATGCAAACAACTCTTTCCTATTCCGAATGTGTTTATAAATAAATCCTTCCTTTAGGCTACTGGCTTGCATTCCGTGACAACGAGTACTTATTGTCCTCGGCATCTTTTTCATTTAATCATATATGAAACGGCTATTAGTTAAGGATCGTTGTAATTATGGTCGTTTCTGTCGCAAAAGTTGGAAGCAGTCATGTTATGATGAATCGAAGAAACGCCGTGGGCGAATCGGGATCAGCGAAAGGTTGTCATCGAGCTCTTTAGTTGGGTATATTAATTCTGTGTCTTGATTTTGGCCATTTGATCAAGATTAATTTATTAATTTGTGATGCGAATTTATTCGTTCAAGTTGATTCTTAGTTTCTAACCATTGAGATTTGCTCAACCCTTATTTCTTCTTTGTTTGTTGCATCGCACTTTACCTTTTCTTGTCCTTTGGGATATTTGCTGAAGCAATTTTAAGCCGTTGTTAAGTTGTTTTACATCCGGTCTCAGATCTCATCTGCAGTTTACTCAATTATTCGATGTAAAACATTTAAAAAAATCGTCAGCAGAACCTGAGATCCAATAAAAATTATACTTTCCCAACGCCCATTTTTTCAAGAATTATTTCTGCTCATTTTCTAGAAGCATAACAAATGTGAGAAGCATTTTTTAATCATTATAAAAGCCTTATTAAAAAGTCCAGAAATAAAGTTATATATTGTGGCAATTAATTTACTAATTGTGGAAATACCATCATTCAGTGCCTCAAGTATGTTAATAAATATTGCAAAACCCGACCACATTAAAAAAAATAGAAAACATTCCACTAACTGCTTCAATCATCTTCAAATTCGATTAAACGCTGCAGCATACCGGCATTGAAAAGCCTAATTAACCCAGGCAATTTATGTAAAATGGTGTACCGAATCAAGGTATAAATAAGCAGAAACCAAAGTTAATGAAAAGCGATATATATGTTTTGATAGTTTATATATACACTTTTAAAGCGTTTTTGCCCCCATGAGGTATGCGAGCCAGTTATAAAATCGGTGAATGATGATTGTGTTTTAAAAGACAACATGAGGTATCCTCACGGTTCTGTTTCAGTGCACTTTAGAGATCGTCAGATGATAATGAATTTTGATGATCTAATAAAAACGCCGTTTTTAGTGAAGTTGAACTAGAAAGATGTTGCAAAGATTGCGAGTTGCATTGGAAAGTTACATTATGCAATGGGGGAATAATAAATATATACTTAATTACTTATTGAGAACTGCTGTTACTGAAGAGTAAAATGTCCAATATGAAAATTAAATCGATTAAATTATCTAGCAGATAAAAGGGGTCAATTTTTAGTGGTATTTTATAGCAACTGGAATTAATATATTTTTAATTGCTGATACAAATTCTATGCCATAAAAACTAGTTTGAACATTAAAAACGTATCAGATTTGAATAAAACACCGCGTTTCTACCTTCCATAGTTGTTCGTTTCTGAAAGCAATTTTATTATTCATGTAAGTAAGTAATAAAAATTAATTAATTATAAAAATTACAAACGAACTAAAGCTCCCTCCAATCATGATACCTACTATAGCGATATAAAAGAATTATAGAAAAAATCAAGGAAGAATCCTTCCAAATGAAACTTACTGGTAAAAGTACTCCAAAAATTAACTGTACCAACTCTGACTGCTACAGAGAAATGGTAAAATTACTAGGAGAAGCAGGTTTCACAGTTACGAAAACAAACAAACAAGACCAATTAGGATAATGGCAAAAGTCTTGCATAGCTCCTGTAATCCAGAAAATATCAAAACACACTTATTAAAAAAAGGCTTTAAATTCATTTCAGGTCAATAACAAGATGTCATGGAAAGAAAAATATCCATTAAATATGTTCATGCTAACGATTGCCAATGAGGAAAACATAGATGAAAGTAAAGTAGAAATTGTACCACTACAAGCATCCCAATTCATTCCTCAATGTAAGAAATGTCAAGCGTTTGGACACAAACATTTTTTTTGCGAAAGAGCCAAGATGCGCAAAATATGCAGGCAAACACATAACAAGCGATTGCCGAAAACCTGAAAACCAAAAACTGAAATGCGTAAACTGTGGAGAAGAACACCCTGCCGACTATCGAGGATGTGTAGTCGCGAAAGAGTTATAAAAAATAAAGAACAAGAAAGCTATCAAAACTAGCCCAACAGATGTCATTAAAGAAAAAGTTGAACTAAAAGAACAAGGAAGAAAAGAAAGTCACAATCAGGATAAACCAACTTGTGACTCTATAGCTGAGATAGGGATAAAGAAACCAACACAGTCTCAGGGAAGTAATACTGACGAAATATTACAGTATATATTAAACAAAATCACTCGAATGGAAGATACAGTTTTGGGTGTAAACCAAAGAATTAAAAAACTTGAGGAAGATACTAAAAGAAATTTATACTGAAAATGTATTGTACAATTAAAATTATGAGTTGGAATGCAAATGGATTGCTAAAGCATCAACAAAAGCTTCAAGCAATCCCTGACATAAATAAGATCGAAGTGTGTTTAATATCAGAAACACATTTCACAAGGCAATCATTTATTCAATTTAAAGGATATAAAGTTTACCACGCAATTCATCCAGAAAACGCAGCTAAAGGAGGAAGTGTATCAAAGAAAATATTTGTCATTATGAAGAAAACAAATTTGAAGCAGAAGACAAGAATAGCAACATTGTTATTGAATAGTAACGTTGGCTAGTGTGTATAGTCCTCCATAGATCTCGATATTATTTTGATAATATTTATTATTAAGCACAAATCAAATAGTTTTTTTTGTTTGATAATTATCGGGTTTAAAGGCAAACATAGCATCGATATGCTCTATTTTTGAAGCCATGTTGGAATTCATTGGTATTATTTTCCGGTCTGTTGCAAATGCCGTTTTTCGTCATTTTGAAAAAGTGCACTATTGTTTCATTGTTACTGAAATAGGGTGATTAATGGGAAGGTTGTCACCTTTAGGAATTGATGCCTTGAAACCAGTGAGTCCTCACATCTGGCAACCAACTTCTTTCCAAAGTACAATGAATTTATTACTTTTCGGAAATTACTTCACAGATGTTCTTCAAAATTTTCAATGCTTTTGTTTGGGCTTGGGAAGATTTGCCATTCTCGATAATAGCGGAACACCCAGCGAGTTAAAGGAGGGTAAGCAAACTGAAGAACAGATTTGTACCAATCACTGATATAATCCTGTCTTAAATAGCCGATCAAAGTTATTTGAATAATGACTGATGCATTATCAGCATCAACATTTTTCGTTACTAATTCCGATTTATTCTCTGTAGATGAAGCTATAATAACTTTTCGGACTTAAATGGATTGGTCTTCACAAATAGTTCTAATTAGCTATACAAACGCAATAGCCAATAGATGGCCGTGTTAATTGAAATAGAACGAGACCACCACATACTGGGTATTTCGACTTGGTACCCTGAAATATATCCAAGAGGAATAAGAAAAATTAATCATTTTTCAACAACCTAATAAGAGAGAAGCTAGGTGGTATGAATTTAACTTAGTCATTAATTATCTTGTAACTGCTCGAGCGGATCAAATAGATGTTTTGATAAATGACAGAGTTAATTAGGGAATTTATTCAATAAATTTTTGATTAGGTTTGGTTTTTCAGGTAACTGAATTGACTCAAAATTCATAGGTTTTCAAATCGTTTCTAATTCTTCTAAATTTTTAAACAAATATTTTAAACTGTGCGTCAAAAAAAGGCACAAACATTCCAGCTCACTTGCTCATTCATACAGTTCAAAGACCCAGCAAGTCACAAGTATTTAATGTCCCAATAATAATTACACGGGTCTGCCAAGGAAAAAAAATAGTTCTCTTCATGGTTTTCATGCATGATAACATCATATTTGGTGCTCTGAAGACGGAATTTAAGATGCAAATAAATATAGCACAAAAACGATATTATCAAAGTAATTCAAAAGTGAAAAAAGACTACGGTCTAAGTTTTACAGCGAAAAATGCTAATTCTACAATCACAAGTAATAGAAATAGCAGTATATTTATCTCATTATGGTAGTATAATTCAAGTTATTTTGTAGTTTCTTTTTATTTTCATCGTTTCCATCGAAGTTTCTCGGTGATTCGACCAAGCATTGCTTCTGATCATTTTCCATTGTAGTTTGTGTTTCAATATGCATAATACCCTGATGAAACCTTTCGTCATGGTCCGTCATGAGCTCTCATATTTGCGGACCTAAAAAATACGTTTTTTCAATTTCACGCCACTGATTCGAGGAAATTTTGTTTAGAAATATTGAAAGCCTGCACCACCCTTGTTCATAGCTTTCACAAAGTTTTGTGTCCCAACTTTATATGAAGTGGTGGCAGAAAAATTTTGTCTCTCATGCGATACATTTTTAAGTCCAGGTGTCAAACTTTTTCTTTGTGGCCTAGTTTTCACTTTGTAATGTTTGTCTTTCGCGCGACTGTCCCACTCACATAAAAACAGCAAAACTTGGTGTATCCTCCTTGCAATCCAGTAAGTATAGCGACAACTTTTAAGGCAGCACAAATATTCCGTAGGTATTGAGAATATTTTATTTTTTCAAGTCATACCTCCAGATTTGCATAATTTTCTTTCATGTTTGTTGCATGTGCTAAAGGCACTGATGGGTATTCATTTCCATTGTGAAGTAAAACGGTATTCAAACTAATACTCGATGCATCAATAAAAAATCTCCATTAATCAGAATTTTCTGAAAAACTCAGTTCTTCAAGGAGCCTTGCAGCATCATTACAAATCATCATCAAACTATTCTTGTATTGTGCGAAAATATGATACTCTCGAACTTTTATCCAACAAATTCCACTGATCTAACAAGATCATTTAAATCATGTTCATGGTTGTTTAAGAAATTAAGATTCTTTTGATGAGCTTGTTGATCCAGATAAAGTGTTTGATGGTGAAGATGTACAGGTAGAAATGAAACTCGATTGAGGCTGTAGTCCAGAAGTATTTTTATTCTCCATCTTCTCGCTATTTTTTCAAGGTACTGGAGGTAAACTGCCTTCACCACAAGGAAGTGGTCTCTTCGCAGATGCGATGTTCGGATATACAATCTTGTTTTTATTTTTTGTCGAGAATCCTCGTGTTAATGTCATGCACAAGTAACAGTTATTTTCATGATTTTGAGGTTCACTCCACAGCATTGGCATCGTAAACGGCATAGTTTTGTGACTTCCTTCAAGCCAACCTGTCAACGTTCTTGAACAAGTGTTATGGCAAATTTTTAGTAACCAACTTTTATCCCTCATCAATTGAAAATCCAAAATAAAGCTGATAAGATTTTTTAACAAGATCTATTATCACATTTCGCTGTGCTTTTAGAGTAAACTCACCACAAATGTAGCAAAAACAGTCTGTAGAATTCTTACAAGTGCGCGACAAATGGAATTTATTTATTTCTAGTTTATTTTTAAATCCCTATTCATAAAAAATTGATAAACTACATATGAAAACATAAAATACTTAAAAATATATATATTTAATATAAATTTTGTGCAAAACTAACTAAAGTATTTGATATAGAACATAAACAATTAAAAGACAAATATTCAACTAACTGTTGTAAAGTCGCAGTGAATACCTACACAGGCGAATATGTACTACCATAGAACTAATTTTCGGCACTTTCCTTCCTTCTTGTAAGACTAGCAAAAACCTATTACGAAATAGGTTTTTGCTAGTACTAGGTGCATGCATAGTGGTTGTGGAAACACCAATTTCCTGAGCTGGTTGGGCTTTCCTTAACATTTGCACGTACTGCTGCGACATTTTATGTCGAGCGACCAGGACGAACGCGTGCTTCTGTTTTCACTTCATTATCAGACCCAGTTTGATGATATTCCTTCATTAGTTTTCTCACAGTGGCTTCAGTTGGAGCATTCCGATGGCCTATAATTGTACGCATTTTGCAAACTGCGGCTGCAAAACTTCCACCACTTTGATAATAATTTTTCACAATGAGAATTCGTTGTTGTGTATTGAACCGATCCATTTTACTTAACCTCCTGCTGTCTACTAACGAACGGCCTTTTTTTATGTCAAATCATGACACTACAAATGGCGCGCAATTCAAAACCGTCGTTCTTATTGGAACACCCTTTATATACATTGTTTATAATGTTAAAGCATAAAACGAATAAAAAAACCTTAATTTATGATATTTTGGAAAACAAATTATATCAAAAAATGTAGACGTGATAAAAAAAATTGGCCATCGGGAACAGATTCAGCGCACCCAAATCTTTATATTTGTGACATAATTTTTTAAAGGAGGATTTGTTGCAGACCAGTGTTATTATTTATTCAGCTAATTTAAATTTCCTTGTAAAACGTCGTCGTATAAGGGCAATACTTAAGAATACCAAGTTGTTGATGTTAAGTATCACATTAATTTTATACTTTCGGGGAATTAGGTGATTATTTATTAGCTTCGGAAGGAACATTTCCTTAGATGGTCACCTCTATTCAGCAATGATAAGTAAGGCTTGGACAAACTAGTGATTTAGTAAGGTATAAAACAATCAGTTTGAATTTGGGGTTTTCATGCGTTTTCTTATGTGTTCACAAATGGAATTTTCTTCCAAGTTTAATTAATTAACAATTAACTTTCTATTAATCTTTATCGTTCACGTTTCGTTTTCGCGAATTAATTGGCCATTTTTCACTACTTTTTGTATTCAACTAAGTTTATTCGTTTCCTTTTCTTTTCCATATATGTCTAAATACATAATTTGTTACTAAACTTATATTGAGGTAAGTTTCCGTGTTTTGCCTTTAAGTCTGCTTTACAGTTACCTTGACAGAACTTGAATTAAATCTCAGCGAGTGTACAATTACTGGTTGTAGCGACATATGTACGTGCTTGATTTACATAAAAAGTGGCAATATAAATATGAAATATGTATATAAGAATTATTAATTGATAGAACGCCTATGAGGAAATTTCCTGTTGATTGCACTGGCAATGAATTCTCTAATACCAGTCACAGTTATTTGAGGTGGGTTTCACATACAAACACCTCTTCAGCAAATATACCTCTTTCTTCATCAACTCTGATGGTTTCTGCCACACAAGTTCACAGAAATCACTTTTTAGTCAGGTCAGTTGTGAAGATTCACTATAAAAGGCAGCTGTTGAAAAAAAGGGGCAATTTTCTTTAGCCGAGGATTCTTTAAAACATTGATGCGGTCTACCTGAGCGGTATACATAATACGAAAAACAACTTCCTACAACGTCATATAAAGAGCGGAGCTCTAGTAAATGCAGATTACCATCGTTTTACGATCACACGATTTCAATGCCAATGATTTCTATATGGCTCACATCGACTGTTGAACATATTCCTCTTCTAGGACCGTGTTGCCGTATATCAGACAGTTACCAGCCATTTAAACCATTCAGGTCAACAATGATGTCGATGCTAAATAAGAACTTATGATAGATCGAATGGAATTGTTGGATGTTGCCTCTTTAGAGGCCGTTTCTTTGGCACGGCTTTTCACTTAAGTAGACTCATGCCAATAAATCTCTAACTATTCGGCCACTTTCATTTTGAGGATGATCAATTCCTCACTGATAAAATGCAGTAAATTTACGGTCATGAGAAATATGTTTACTAATGAAAGCCAATTAATAACCGGAACAATACATTTAATAAAAACATAATTAATGACTATCCAAACCTATGTATCACTCTTGCGCCTTATCGAGATTCCGAAGCAATTGGCCTTTAGAATCTTCGACGGTCTTAAATTGGTTCATAATTCATTTTCCTGTAAATCGCTTATGTTTGGGGCCCTAAACGTACAACTTTATGAATATTCTGGCAATTAATATTTGTTCTTTACATTAATAATGGCGTATTAATATTGTGTTGTGGTAGCGTAATTGGAATTTGGAAACATGAGGAATGTTCCACCTGAATACATGTTGTGTGTCACTTTTCTTATTTATTCAATTAAATTGTAGAAATGACTTTATACTATTTTCTAATATACAGTCGTTTTCACATATTTTACTTACTCCACATAATTTTTAGTATTCTTATTAAGGTAAGAATACCAAAGGTGGACATGTTAATGTGATAAAAATTAAAAAAAAATGTGATAAGCCCAGTAAACGTTACTAAAAATATTTTGAGCATGCTAATGCACAATCTCAAGGTCTGTTTTTACAAAAAAATATTCAGTTGTGAATATCAATAACTTCTAACGAAAAAATTTAAAAAATACGGAATCATTGCGGATATCCCTGTTATTGACATAGCATTTTCATGTCGGTCCACTAGTGGACCCACCAATAGTGAACACCACTTATAGCAGCATAAACCAACGTGATGGATGGATACAAAATAAACTTGATTCCAATGACATCAATAAAAACGTTATTTACAGTTTTTCTGTAATATTATTACCTTACATTTTTTCTTTAACTTTTAATTGATGTTTAAAAATATATCTAAATCGTTCCTCTTTCATTAATATTTCTGGGCTTGACACTCCGCCGAGAATTTGATTGAAAGGTATTTGAAACATCTTTTTCATCTACCATAAATTCCTTGTTAGACGTATCGACTCTCTTTAAACCCTTAACTTGTATTAAGTCATCAACTAATTCATCCAAATTTTCGCTAATACCAAATCACCCTCTTTTAAATTATCTTTATCAACATTTCTAATATCTTCCGTTTTTCCGTCATTAGGGTCACCATCATTAACTTCCTCCATTTCACAATCATTGACCTCATTCATGGAAATACTTGATTCACTGGATAACACTTTTTTATATGTGTTCTTTCCTTCTGTAACCGATTTTATTTTCTCTTCTGTAGCAAGTTTTTAGCTTCACGTCACTGCCTCCTTTTGTTTCTCTTGACGTGGATGGAAGACTTGGTGGCGTTTGAGAAACGTAGTACTAGGAATGAGGAGACTATACATGTTGATAAATCTGCTTTCTTGGTGTCACCTGCTTGTGCAATTCATCGGTGTTGCAGCTTTTCGGAGATGTATTTGGGTTGCCTGTTTGTGATGATTCTTGGACGTCGTTGATTTTTTCAGGATTTACTATCATGTTAGAGTTTTTCCACAGTTCTTATAAGGATTTATCTTCTATTGCTCCTACCCAATTTCCGGTTGTCTCTTTAAAAACCTGAATTCCTGAATCCAAGTTGTTTTTCTAAGAATTGAAATTGGAAAATTGAAAAATTGTTTGAAACATTATCATTTCTCCGAGTATTATTAGATTGAGATGGAAGCTTGACTTGAGTAGGGTTCCAAGGAACCAAACCACATTTCTTGAATCCACTTTCTATTATTTTTGAATTGTTCTTAGGGAAAGATTTGGATGTCTGCCACAAAATAAATGATACCATTTTCGACCGGGAGTTGTTTGTCCGCCAAATTTAATGTTATATTCAGTTGCGAGTTTTTAACGCTATACATAAGCGTTTCTTTAGAAACAGTAAAACCCGCTTTTGACACAGTAATGATCCAGTAAACTAACATGTTTTCTTGTTCGTCACTAAATGCGGTTGTAGGACCCATTTTAGTTTTAGCGGGTAGGTTTTCCTAGGCATAAGGGGAATACTATGTTTGAGAGATGCAGCTCGATAGGACACTCCATTTCTGACGTCCGATAAAGCATTTTCCATGTTTTCTTCCGAATATTTTAGAATTTTTCGAACCTTAACCATATCTAAAAAGAAACAAAAACGTCACCTAAAGTGGACAGTTTTCTGTACCCATAGTGGACATAGTATGTCCTCCATAGGTTCGTACTTTCGTATACCAAAGAATCTTGTAGCCACGGAACTTGTATTAAAAAGACATTGCATCCCCCCCAAAATGAAATAAAACCTACTTGTTCCTAGTGCCCTTATTTAGCCCTAAAATTCCTATTCAACAAGAATTCCACTAAAAAGTAAATAAAATGAGCTAAATTATTTTAGCTTCATATATCACATATTTTATTATTACTAAAATAAAGACTTTAAAAGGGCAAAAGTTAGTACTTACTTGTCGCGAACCAACTGACACCTTAAACTGTCACTGTTCGAATGAGGTTGTGTCTAAGGGCGCTGTAAGCAAGTCATCAAGGAAGTTGCAAGTGGTGCTAAACTGTTTAATTTGTGATGGAATGCTATGATCGACTTGTTTTAGAAGTTTGAAAATTGAGTGTCCAACATAGAGCCATGTTCATTATTGGTGACTTTACCTTATTTTTTTTTGTTTCAGGTAAGTTCATCTACTCCTTCTAAGGTTTGCTTTTCTTGCTCCATTAAATTGGAAGTTCATATGATTTGAAAATGTTTGGTAAGTGTTTAAGAAATTTAATTCTTTATTGATCTTCAGGTTGTTTACTTATAAAGTGGTCAACATACGTTCAGATTCTGTAAGAGAGTAGTCAGTCATATATCAAACTTCAGCAAAATAAAATCAAGCTTCTTCACATTATGGTTTTCGACTTTTTCACTGCTGTAGTTTTACACACATTTATTTAATGGTATATTTTATTGCCCAAAACTATGAATTCCTTTAAAAAAATTACTACAGTTTTGGTAAACTAAATTTTTTAAGGTTTGCTAAATAAAAATTCGAAGTAAATCATGAATAAAAAATATTATATAAAAAAATTATATATTTAAAAAATATTTACATACCTTCTATGTGATATTTTGCAAACTTCAGTTTTCGACTAGTTTTGTGTAAAAAAAATCAAACATGTTTTGAAGGAATCTTGATTACATACGTTTTCTTATGAAAGAAAATTATATTAAAACGTCCAAAAATTTGACTCTTTAGTACTTGTTGCATAATTCGAAATTCCAACGTATTTGGAATGCCTGCATGTTCTCAATAAACTACCTCATAACGATCAGAAATGTAAAATAGGTTTGCGTCATCGTCATCATTGACCCAGCAAAAGCACAACATGCATGTTCAATTAAACATTTCCAGGCGAGATTGTACATTTAAGTATCCACCTAAATTACGGAATATATCCGTGGTGCGGTACCAGTTTCCTCTCTAAACATAAACCTTAATCCGTACGGGTGAACATAAATTAGAAACTTATTAATTAGATGCAGGTGCACGGGGCCGTTTGTACGCTTTTTTGTATAATATTCCAAATGGCCTCAAGATATTCCTGGGTTACAACAAAATTGTTTACCAGATAGATACGATATAGTTTACCATCTTTCGAATTCCGTAGATGTTATAATTGTGGTGCTGGTGTTTAGGATTTTTCTCCTCGTTGTCTACTAACTGTTAATATGGTCATAGAATTTAACCCAGTAGATTACCGAAGAGGACTGAGCAAGAGAAACGAAATAAAAAACACACGTTTGTCGTATGTGGTTTATTAATTTCTTTTACTTTTTCTTGTCTATATTTGTTTTTGCATATTCTGCTCAAAAGTTTTTGAGTAGCCCAATAAATTTAATAAACAAGTCTGATAAAAATACAGTATAATAAATAGTAAAATATAATTTGTTTCTTGGTTGGTACAAGTCGCAACTTCTTGATTAATGTTCTTAACAATTTTTTTAAATTTCACTGGAAACTTAAATGAACGAATTATTTACGATCTAGTTGGAAATTTAATAATACTTAAAAATGTTTCATGTTGCAATAAATTCCTTGCAGGTCTTTTAATGTAATTTAATATTATAGTTTTTTTGTTATTGGTGCCAATTCAACAGCTTTAAAAGCTCAAAAATTTAGGATTTGGAAAACCACGATATAAAAGTTTCTTTTTCTCTTTGATTTACTCTTGTTTAATTTCGTAGCAAAATATGAACCCCAAAAACGAGTCCCAATTTAGTAAATTTTTATACAGTCTTTATTTATTAACTAATCGCGTTATTAGAAATGTATTGTTTCACATCACTCTATTAACAAAAATTTGAAAAACTAAAATTTATTCAGTGGTACCTCGACATACGAGTTTAATTCGTTCCGTAATTTTCCCCATTAAAATTAATTGAAATGCCATTAATCCGTTCCAGCTTCCCAAAAAACCACCTCAAGTGTTTTTGAGTAAGAAAAACGTATTTACAAGAAGAAACATTTATTTATAAATAAGAAATACATATTCTATAAAAATATAATTAGAGAGAAAGTGAAGTGCTTACAGAAGCGCTTAATTTCCGTCACTGGTCTTCGCTATTTTCGACATGCTTTGCTCATTTTCACCTTCAGGCCGTTTAAAAAAACTGTCCAAAGAGGTTTGTTTCTTCCGCCCTTTCAGGATTTTGCGGACATAAGTTTGGCAAGTTTCGTTGAACAACTCCGATGCACAACCAGTTGCAACTTTTTCGGGGTGATGTTTATCCACAAACTCTACAACTTTCTCCAAAATCCCCGAGATCTCCTTTATATCTCTTATAGAGATAACCCCCTCCATCTCTGGCTCCTCTTCAAAACTAATTTTTCGTTGAATCACCGTATGCTGCTGCGAATGTAGATCGTGTAACTCATCGGTTGTCAGCTCCTGACTGTTCCTCGACGAATGCGTTCACATCTCTCTCATCTACCTCCAGACCCATGGATTTTCCCAAAGAAACAGTCTACTCTACCACTAACACTTCGGGTTCCAGTCCTTCGAAGGCCCTTACAGCTTCCATGCTGAGGTTAAGGTCCTCGTTGTAACACCCAGCCAGACCTGATCAATAAGTCTTAGGCATATCACGATGTTAAAGTGGTCCTGTCAGAACTCTCGAAGGGTAAGGTTTGTATTACCCGTATCCTCAAACCAGTGCCAAAAATGTGCTTGATGTAAAACTTCTTAAAACTAGAAATCACCTGCTGATACATGGGCAGCAAGATAGGAGTTGTGTTGGGTGGTAGGTACAGAACCTTTATAAAATTGAACTCTTCGAGTAAATCAACTTCGGAGCTAGATTTTGCAGTCGCCACTCGCATTGGCGCAAAGTGCTAGAGTTAATCTATCCTTCATGGGTTTGTGACCTGGCATCGTCTTCTCCTCTGCCGTCATGTAAGTCCTATTCGGCATCCTTTTCCAGAAAAGCCCTGTCTCGTCCACAGTTGAAGACCTGCTGGGGATGTATCCTTTGGTTTCTATCAGTTCGGAAAACGTTTTGATGTAAACCTCAGCTGCCTTCTCATCCGAACTTGTTTCCTCACCATGCCTGACCGCGGCGTGAATGCCGGTTCTTTTCCTAAAGTTGTCAAACCAGCCCCGACTGGCTTTAAATGAATGTTGGGATTCCTCTTTTGTGGAGTGTGTGGGATCTGCTTCAGCAAATCACCGTAAATCGCTCGTGCCTTCTCATATATGATGCTTTGTGTTAAGGTTCTTTCTTGAAGCTGCTTCTCTCTCACCCACGCCATCAGCAGTTTCTCCATCTTTTCATGGAGAGAGGTCCGGAGCTTAGACATTATTGTAACGCCCTCAGCTGACGTTATACCCTTTGTCAACTCCTTCTGTCTAAGCACAGTGCATATCATTGATGTGCTACGCCCGTACATCCTCGCCAAGTCAGTTACTCGCACACCTTGCTCATGTTTTTCTATGATTTCACGCTTTAATTGAATGGACATCATCTTCTTCGTCGGACCCATGGTTATAGAAATAAATGCGATAATGTTTTGTAAATGTACAAGAAGCAAAAATCGCGAACCAAACTTATAAAAAATGCTTCGAAAACTAGGGAAACAAGCACTCAGACTAAGGTCTAGTCTGAGGTGGGAGAAACTGTTAGACTGTAGTGTGCGATTCCTCGTATCTCAAATCTTGCTCTCATCTCAAAGCAAAATGTATCGCTCGCACGGCGGCTCGCATCTCAAAACACTCGTATATTAAGGCACTCGTATATCGAGGTACCAATGTATTAATAAATAAAAAACTAATCTAATACATACAAAAAGACCTGTATCAAATCTAGAAGTGTCAGTATTTATGTATTTCATAAATCGCTTGTATGAAAGAAGATGTATTATTGTCTAAAAATGTCTTTTTATTATTTTTTTTTATGCCCTTTGTCAAGTCATTATATTGTTGATTTTGGTGTGTATTGCAACTCACATTATTAACTTGGGCTCGATTTAAAAGAGATTTAGAAACACCGTTTCAAAATCGTTTTACGATTTCTAATTTATTATTAGCATGATTTAGATATATTGAACATTTGACTAAAGTATGGAAATGTGTGAATATTGCGCTCCATTTGAAAAGATCAAGAGGTAATTATGTCTAGTTAATAATTTACAGTTAATTAATTATTGCTTTCAATCACAAGAAACGCTAATGAATAGCTTTGTAAGTTGATGTCTGTAAGGTTCGTATTATGTATGCTCATAGAACCATAGCATGGCGTTCCATCCTAGAATTCCACATAAAAGGAAAGTTTTTTAAGATATCACTCATCCATTACAGTTGTGTTACATTTTTTCTTCTTTTTCTTACTTACTTTTAGACTTTTAGTGTTATTTTGTACAAAAATTACTTATGCCATTGGACTTGCTCATTGAATGCTGGGTGGGACTTATTTGGCTTTAAATAAATATGAATTAACATAAGACCAATTGGATGTCTAAATCAGCTTGCACAACATCTTGTACCCACCACAAAATACTAAATCAACAGTTGACAATAGCCAATTGAAGTTGACTAGGCTGAAGGTTAACCGCTCCGATTGTCAACATGCATAAATTCAACATATATAAATCGCCGTAAACGATCGCATTTTTCTGAAAAACTTAATCGAAAGAATGTACAGTAGAAGGTTAATTCCCAGCAAAGGAAAAGCAGTAAAAATCAGTTAATTAATTATTATTGTTTCTCAATTATTGCACAATCGGTATGCGCTGACGGAATAACTGGATTCTGACCTGGACTAGTGCCAAGCCATCACTTGGCTTAATTAAAAAACTAGTGAAAATGCAAATGGGCTTTTGGCCTTAATATTGCTTATCGGAAAATCATTAAGTCCGAGTCTAAACACTTGAAAACTAGTTTGATTTTCTTTAAAAAATCTAATTCAGTCATGTGGACGGTTACAAACAGTGAAATTAAAATTGCTGACCTCGAAAATATACCGTTTTATTTGGGTTTTTTGGTTATTTTGGTATGCGTATTTTGAAGCGATATTTCCGGAAAATTCTGTTTACAATTAAAGTTTTATTAATAAGCGGTAGCGAGTGTGTTTTGAAAACTTACAATGGCGTTTAATCATTCACAAGGTAGAAAACCAGAGAGACTGTCCAAGTAATTTGTTTTTAACCAAGTATTTTGGCACTTTCACTTAGATCTATGGTAGGATGTTCAGGTTATCTAAATAAATGGATTGGAAGGCGAGGTTCCATTGAGTGGCCACCATGATTACCAGACCTAACCCAACGTGATTTTTTCCTTTGGGGGCTCCTAAAATCTGTTGGTTTTAAACTCAGCCGAACCGCCAAAAATTATTCCCAAAGCAATTAACAAATATCACATGTTTCTTATGCAAACGTTTCAAAATGTTTCGTAATTTTTGATCAATTCTTCATGTGTACTTCATTATCTTCTGCAGCTTTGATTTAGGCATACTTGTGACAAGGTGTGGCTTTCAAGATTATACGTTTCATCACGTCATTTTTTAATTATTGAATTCAATCAATTCATTTTTACTATGTCAGTCAAAAATTTCACTTCTTTGAAACGATTTTAAAGGAAGATATTCTACGGGGTTTTTGCCTTGATAAAACGTGCTTTTTCGTCGAATATCCGTCAATAATCAACGTCATCAGCATTAATTCAATAGCAAATTGCGCAAAACTTCCACATCTCTTAACTGTACAAAGTCATGCAGGAGCTTTAAACTAAAGCACAATTTCATACGTGTTTTTCGTGTAGTAAATCATACCAGCAGGCGAAAATTATCCTCCAAGAAACCAATTAATCATCCTAGTCTTTAGCTACAACAGAGAACATTGTGCTTTCATGGGCATGTTTACCGGTAAACGTAAAAATAGTCTTGTTTCACATTAATTGTTCCACGTTACATAAAAGAGCAATAAACTGAATGGATTGATGATTAGTTCTGGTTTTCTTGAAAATATCTTTCTATATTAGATAAATTCACACACAAAATAATATCGCATCTCAGCTGATGCACATCTCTAGATGTAGTAAACGGTACTTTTGTTGCGGCAATAAGCATTTAATAAACATTATAATTTGCACTAATGAAATGAAAGCGTTCCTCATTTGATTTTAAATGTATATATTTTTACGTTACTGTGGGAAAAGCGACGCCTAATAGATAGAGAAAATAAGCGCTTTAAATGATCTTAGAATAACGGCAATAAAGACAATAATTTAATGTCAAAAACGTTTATTGTGTTGTTTTCTTGTGAAATTTATTTTCTACTCGACTTCATTTGAGATTGTTTAATTGCGAAATCTTTTGGAACAATGTGTCTACTTAGCGGTTTCTACAATAGGCTAAATGTTCAAATAATCTTTCAAATGAAAGTGGGTAATTCTGTGCATGTCATTTATCAGTTTTTCCTCAGAGGTTACAATTGAAAAAATATATTATTAATCGTACATAAGTACATAAAAGTCTTCATTTGACTGGGAAAAAAACCCACATCATCTTATTACGGCTTTTGTTAAGTTTATAATGGGTTTTTCACCCGAAAACATCAGACGAAACGTTCGCATCCATCTTAATTTAATTGGGTGTAAATTAAAAGCTGTGACAAGCGGAGTTCAAGAATGTTCGTCATCTTGACAAGTTTTACCGCTACATCACGTATTTTTGGTAACCAACTCGAACATTTATTGTTTAGTTTTTATATTTCCTTCTCACTTTTTTCTCTTTCGAACGATAATTGTATCGATACGAGACTGGAAAGTGAAATGTTGTTTACTTGTGTTGTTCATTCATTATCATTTTTAACCAATTGTAGATTTTTAACAATTTATTTTTCTCAATGCACTTCTCGCAAAGCTTTTTTTCTCTGTAAAACACTTTTTAACTTTTCTATGAAAATTCGATTAGGATTCGTAAATCTTTCTGTTGAGTACTACTAATGTGTTTGTTTTTTATTACTTATTATTTATTTGAATATTTAATATCTTCACTCACATATATTTTTCTTTTTCAGTTTCTGTATTTTTCTGCTGACTTGATAAGCTTTGAAACATGAACGAAACTGTTATCTAGACCCTTTCCCACCACACAGACCTTTACTTTTACTAGCTTATTATCTGTTTATTTGTTTAAATTTAATTTAGTATTCATTGTGGTTTACGTGGATTCCAATTATTACTGTTGTATTTTCATTTATCTATTTGCTTACCTGCAAGCATTTTGCACAGCGACCTTGAAGAAATGTTTCATAACCATCTCTTCTCCAGATTTCGCACTGCAAGAATTATATTCAATTAATTAAATATTTAAAAATATTTTTTTAATTTTCAGTTTGTTTGCTTGGTAGTTTCTATGTTGTGATCATATTTGGTGTATATTTTACACTAGAGATGGGTAACTCAGTGAATTTTCAAGAGCCGGCGGAATGGCTTGGTGCGCCAACCCAACGCACCCGCGCAGTAACTCACCAGCGCAGATTATGTTGCAAGTAAACTCATTTATATATTACGCCGTAAGCCAGACGATCAATCGATAAATGTACTGTCGTATAGTCATGCGTCGTGGGCTTTGCTTTTACGCGGTGTAGCCGGCAGCGCGTTCCATCTGTTTTCTTTGGTTTTACTGAAGAGCCTGTTGCGTTGTTTTAATGAATGGAATAAATTAAGTCTGATTTTCCAAGAGAAATCTTTCGGAGAAAAGATCCGAATATTTGGATGATTTAGCAGGTGTCGGAAATCGTTGAAATAACATAGTTTTCTACTTAGGGCACTAAACAGTAAAATTTCCTTCTAAAACTAAACAGCTAACTTCCGTTGCAAGTCTAAACTGCAAAGTTTCGCAGCATCCGGTATTATGCACATTGTCTAGTCAATGGGAAGATTAAACATGTGACACTCAGATTGAAAACTTTTTACAGAGTTTTAACATCATTTGACCTAATCTACCTATGCCTAACATAAACATAACTTAAACCTAAACTACCTTATCTCTAGTCCGTGGTCCTCGTTGTGGTGCAGGAACTGGTCATCGCATTTGGTCCATGTCTTAGATTGTGTCCGCAGGGAGAGGTCTACGGACACGGTAGATCATCTTTTTGCAAGAAACCCTGGTGGGAGTCTTGCTTTGCTGGCTCCTATCCAGGAACTTTCATGTTAAGCCTTGGATGTGGTCCAGCAGGTCTTCTATTTGGAGGTCTCTTCTCCATGTTGTGTTTCTTACGAAATATGGGGCCTTTGATACTATCCTCAGTATTTTGTTCTGGAATACTGCCAGTTTCTGCTTCTGGGTGGCGCTGGCCGTGGACCATACAGGTGATCCATAGGTCAGCACCGGGCGTATCAAGTGTTTGTAAACTGTAACCTTTGTCCGCAGGAATAGCTTACTGTTCAGCAGAGGATAGTAGGCATGGGGCAGGTATCTTGCCTTTGCGATGATGGCTGCCATCTGGTCGTGCCATACTAGGCGCTTGTCATAGGTAAGTCCAAGATATGTAATCTTGGACCTCCATGGTAACTGTTGTCCATCAAGCTTTAGGCTGCTTGGTAGATTCTTCCTTTTGTTAGTGAAGACTATTGCTTGGGTCTGTCCCGGGTTGATCTGCATTTTCCAATCCCTGTTCCATTTCTGGACGTTGATGAGGTGTCTTTGGAGTCTGGATTTGACCTTTGGGCCCGATCCAATGGCAGTTAGAGCTACATCGTCTGCGTAGATGTAGCTCTCTGTGTCTTCTGCGGTTGGTATATCTGCCATAAATATGTTGAAAAGGGACGGGCCCAGTACTGATCCTTGTGGTACTCCTGATGTCATCGGTCTGGTTGTTGACAGCTGCTCATCGATTCGGACTTGGAAGCTGCGTCCAGGCAAGTAACTGCGGATGAGTTTGGTTTGGTAGCCCGAAAAGCCTGCTTTGATCATCTTGGCAATCAGAGCCTGGTGCCAAACTTTGTCAAACGCCTTGGACATGTCCAGGAAGACGGCTCCTAGACAACTTTTTCGGTGGTTTAACTGTTCGAGGATCCTTGTTGTTAGCCGGGCTGTGAGTGTGTTAGTGCCATGACCCGGCCTGAATGTATCCTGGATGTGGTTCCGGATATACCATTCCATAACTTTGTCCATCATTGGTAATACACTGATAGGCCTGTACGTCTTGAGCAGCTTCCTTTTTGCTCCTTTTTTGGGAACCAATATCACTATTGCCTTCTTCCAGGTGGTAGGAAAATGTTGAAGGTTCAAGATTGCATTTTGCAATCCGAGGTCTGCCATCTTGAATGAGGTTAATTGTAGACAACCAGGGTTGGTGCTGCCTTCTGTGAGTTTGTGGATGAAGTCCGCCACAACCGTAATAAAAGGTGCGGCACAGTCAGACGGGCTGAGTTATAACTCATCAACTCACAGAGCGGCGACAACTGAAAGGCGCAACTCAACTCAGTGTTATCCTATGCCTATTTTACACAACTAATCTCTGAAATTTCATTAGCAGCATTTAAATAATTGAACGGAAATGAAAAGACAGTTTTTAACCAGGGAAGAAACATGAGAGAATGTAAATACAATTTTCCATTTCCTGTTTACAAATTTGAATATGTCGCCGTTTCGTATCGGCATTTTAATTATTTTGTTGCCGAAAATTCAACCATTTTAATGCACTTTCGAGGTTAATTAAAAGTTATTGTCCCATCATCAGCGGATGTGCCCAATATCCTGGCTGCTTAATTTTTCACACTTTAATCGTCTGAGTATTGGGATACAGCTTATAAAGTTAATTGGCCAATAATGATAAATAAGTAGCAAATGGGAAATGTATATTAAGCAAATTATGTCATTGTTCAGTGGAAAACTATCAAGAACAAAGACCTGAAGAAATTGAATGCTTTTAGTGTGGTTTAGATGCTAAACTTTTTCTTCGTGCTTAGTTTTGGTTTTAAAGTGTATTTTTTATATATTCTTAAACAATTATTATAAATAAACGTAGATTTTCCGCCATTTGTTTAGTGTTGTTTTCGTGGCTGTTTGGCATTAGTAAAAGCTTTGTATATTTAATTTTTAACCGTAGTAAATTATGTCGGCAATTTGAATAAGAATGCAATAAGTTTTAAACCCGACACCTCAGGATCAAACCGTATACGCTGACATCATCAGTCAAGAAAAGTAAACTTTTAGACATTGTAAAGGAAAAGTTCGAAACTAGAAGTTGTAGCCGTCAAGTTTAACTGCCTATTAAATGTGATAAATGATTAAAACATCTTGTCGGGCCAAAATCCTCCAAATAAACTTGAGTTACATCAGTCTCGTATGGTTAAGTAGACCGTTGGGGATGCGTAAAGAAGTCATTCACGTGTGCAAAGTTTCACATTAATGTGACAAATATTTTCGGAAAAAAAAACGAATTTAACAGCGAAACCAAGTTGAAAAGTGTGTGTGAGACAACGGCGACATAATTTAAGATTAGCGATAAAAAGTTCCCGACGCAACACATGTTTCTGGTGAAATATGGTGTTGCGACAATCGTTCGGTGTCTGAAGAAATACGGAACAAGTTTAAGCTTGTTTGTCGATTTGCGACGATTTTTTTGCCTCGGCTCCCACGCAGCTTACGGTGGCTTAAGTAAATCTCCAGGGAATTTTGTAATGTGATAATAAATCAGCGATTTACATTTTCACCTCCTCTGCTCAAAAATAAACCGAAGTTTTTCTATTTTTGGATTTTTTTTTGTTAAGGTGAATAAACAGATTTTTCCTCTGTAATAAAAATTTATCCAATGTTTTATAAAAAGCCACGTTTGCTGGATATTAAAAATAGGTATATTTGAATAAAACTTTAATAGTAAAGTAAGCGTCTAAAATTAATTAAATTCGCTTTAAGCGCAAAAATAAAAATCGCTTAGAAATTGTCCGGCTTTTATGACCTGGCAATTTTAAGACAGTAAACCCGGGGATTCATCAACCGTAAAGTCAACAAAAAGTAATTAATTTCATAATTAGGGTGTTAATTAACGACAATGATGTGAAGTGACCTATTGACCGTTAAACGCGCATCGGCACAGGGGCAGATGTTATTTTCAGGTCTCTAAAATTATTTTTATTGTCCGCTCTCATGTTTAGAATGAATTAGACCGAATTCAGTCTCCCAGTTATATTTTTAATTCCTACCATGTCAATGACATATAAACGATTCCGTTGTCTGAATTTGCTTGAAGGTTAATAATTTGCGGTTTTTAGTACGGTTTTTGGCCTTTAGTAACGTTCCTTCTGCACGAAATACAATTTTCTTTTGCAAAATAGGACAAAATATTACTAAGTAAATTGTATTTTGTATGTTACACTTCTGAAATTTTTATCTTTTTCAACTGGCGCAATTTAAATAGTTTGGTAATTAGTTCATCAGGTAAAAAGTGTGCTTCTTGGGCAACTAATGATCGAATAATTTCCCACCAAATTATAAAACTGGCCGTGGTTTACGCTTATCGATAATGAAAAGGAAGCACGCATTAATTAGCCGGTAAATTGCGACAATTCACATTTCACACACGCATTTTTTTGCGAAAATCCCTACAAATCGAACGTTTCACAGTTAATTAAGTGCTGCCTTCACATAGTAAAAACGTACTCAACCAAACCTATTTTGCATAATCTGGCATTCACACAGTTAGTGGCTATATTTATGTCGACTGTCCTAACTACTACTATAAAAAGCAATTACGAAGGCGTATTGTTATTTTTATTGATATCGAATGAGTGCATATTGGTACTGGAGTATATTTGTCTTTGATTCAATTTAAATATGTTTTTATCTTTTTTAATATAAAAATATACAGCATTTTATTATTTACAGTATAATTTGAATATACTTTTAAATTGTAAAAGGTCTCAATGTCTTTTTTATATCTCCCAGAAATTATTGCTGTTTGCATCCCTATTATAATGCAGTTTGAAACCCCGTTTGAAGGTGTTTTGCTACTATAATAACAAATAACCATAAAAAAATTGATTGATACTAAGTAATCATTTTCTAATAGAATTTGTATGGACTGTGTCAATTTTTTTAAAATTTTTTCAAGACCTGAAAGCTTTCGGAATTTTACAGCTTTACTTCGCACATATCAAAGATGTTTATGATTTGAGTAACTAGCAAATTTTTTTGTATCTAGCAACTTAGTGGAAGCAAAAACGTTTACAAGCCCCTTAAAGACATCCACTTTGAGTGGCATTTAAGACGAGACAAAGTCATTCCTAATGCCAATTTGCGTGGATATTTTATTACCTTCTCATAGATTTAGAAAGCATAATAGAAGAAACGTTTCGATGTCCACTTAAGGACAAGCTATGACATGTTCGGGCAGACATTACAGGATGAGTAACACTGCCTTCGACTAATATAGCTTCTGATACTTAAACATACTTGTGGACCAGTTTGCACAGCATAACTGGCTCTTAATTGATAATTACTTATGCTTATGATCCAATTAATGGTTGTATTGGAACTACGTGCTTCTCAAAATGGAGAGTGTTTTAATTCATTCCCAGCTTCTTAATGAAGAACTCGCATTAACTGCCGCAATATTCAAAACATGTAGTTCCTATTCATTAAACGTGCAGATATGCAGTGTATGTATGTTTATCAACTATAAGTCGGTAGTAATGAAAATATATAAATATTATCGTTCATTGATGCTTGCTGGCACTGTAACTGATCTTTCAATAAATTCCAGTTTTAATGTAAGTTTATTGAAATTTTAGCATACGTATAAGTGTAATTACAAACGTTTGATTTTTGGAACTGGTGAGTTTTTCGGGTTTTTAGGCCGTGGTAAAATAGAATTTCTTTCTGACGTTTCGGAAGCACGAGTGGCTTGCATCTTCAGAGGTGGCTTGCGTGAGAGCTTACACTGTACTTATGCGGTTCCTATTTATGCACCGGTTGTGATAACGTGGCCTGTGTCATCGGCGTCGACGCATTATGTTGTTTGTTTTTATACTCCGGTGTAGTAGATCCTTCTTCTTGTTCTGTGCCGTTATTTTTCCTTGCCGTTTTTGCGTTGATGAGTGCCGGAAACTATCCGGTTTAGCGCAATTGCCTCTTCTTTTCTGTTAAAATTAACGCGGTGCTTCAGTATTTCAATGGCTTCTCGTATTAGTCGGAGGCGATAGCCATAGCCTCGGCCAAATTTGATGCTTTGCACTCCCTCGCTAAGACCGTGATCCGCCACAGCCGACTTTTCCACATGTCCCAATCTGCAATTTCGCCGATGTTCTTCGATCCTCTGCTTAACCGATCTCTTCGTGGTTCCTATGTAGACGCTTCCACAGGAGCATGGGATTCGGTAGATACCTGCGGTGGCGAGGGAAGGTCTTCTGTTCTTAACCGACCGACATTCCTGGATCTTTGTCGTGGGCTTGTAGATTGTTTTATGTCATGTTTTCCTAGGATCTTCCCAATTCTGTCCGTAACTGGGAATGAAAGGCAGACAGGCCCTTTGAGTGGTTTCACTCTTTTCGGCACGGTCTACCCTTGCTCTTCTTTTGATGTCAATATCAGAGTATTTGTTCTGAAGGAAAGCCCTTTCTAAATGTTGTAGTTCCGCTGATAGGTGCTGTGGTCCACATATTTTCCTGGCTCTATCCGTGAGAGTCTTGATGATTCCTTGTTTTTGACTCGGTTGATGGTTGGGTAGCCTGTGGAGGAATCTGTCCGTGTGGGTGGCTTTTCTATATACCCGATGGTCCAATTGGTTCCCGTTCCTAGATACCAAGACATCCAAGAAATCCAACTGTTGGTTTTGTTCAACTACCATGGTAAATTGTATCTCTGGATGTTGTTTGTTCAGGTGGTCGAGGAACTTGTACACGTTATCGTGTACATGTCTCCATTTCACGAACGTGTCATCGACATACCGATTCCAGATAGTCGGTTTAAAGGGTGCGGTTGTCAAAGCTGTTTCCTCTAATTTCTTCATGAAGACATTTGCTACAACCGGGCTGAGTGGGCTTCCCATGGCTACTCCTTCCTTTTGTTCGTAGAAGTCTCCATTCCACAGGAAGTAAGTGCTTTTTAGACAAGCTTTGAAGAGATTTGCGGTACTCTCGTCAAGTAGCTCCGACACTAGTTCTATCGATTCGACCACGGGTACTTTTGTGAACAGTGAAACGACATCGAAACTGACTAGCATGTCAGTTGGTTCCAGTCTTTGATTTTGTTAATAAACTGTTTAGAGTCTCTGATATAAGTTTCTGTGGATCTTATATGTGGCTGCAGAAGAGAGGCTAGATATTTTGTCACATCGTATGTTGGGGATCCCGGGGCACTGACAGTCGGTCTAAGTGGGACACCTTCCTTGTGAGTTTTAGGTAATCCATACAAACGTGGTGGAAGGGCTTCTTCCTACCTTTTCTGACCTTTGATCTGACCTAATGATCTTCATGACGGTCTTGTCTAATGACTACATTTTTATAAGGCCGTTGATGTTCCTGAGCTTGACCTGAGTCGGGTTCTTCTTGAGCTTTGTAAAGGTAGCTGGATTCAGTAGGTCTTGGATCTTCTGCTCATATTCGTTCCTTCTTATTTCTTTGAGAGCTTGTTGTTCTTCTCCCTTGAGGTCTACGACGGCCTAAAAACCCAAAAAGCTCACCAGTTTCAAGGAATGGTCTCGAAAGCTAACCCTATGTTTGATTTTTTGTTGTTATAATATAATAATATGGAGTTTTTTATTTTCAGGTAAGTTTCTGATAGCCATTATTGAAGTCATTTTCGCAGTAAGTAGTCTTTGCTTATTAACCAAATGTTAAATTTGTCTGCGATGATCCCAAAGGTGCAAAATGTGATCAACGCACAATATTTGCAGAATTTTTTTGATCGAAATTATTACCGGAATTGGGCAACTGCCAAAATAATCTAGAAAATATCTAGAAACTGTTAGAGGTTTTCATTAATCTTCCACATGAATATTCAAGTTTGAGATTTACAGCAAAGTTCCTAATTATTTTGAGCTTTTGCTCTTGGCCCGGAAAATATGTAACTCTTTAGTGATAATTTTGTTTTAATTATGTTAAACTTTTTAAAAAACTTTCCTGCCTTTACCACATTGAGTTTTGTAATTCGTTCTAACCGTCTCTTATTTTCCAACAAGTTTGCGCGTCGGTTGCAAATAAAATTTCTGACTAGTAAGCCGTAACGCAAGTGCGTCAAGCCAGGCTGTTACTTTAAATCAGTGATTTTACTTTAAGTCACTTTTGTCAACTTTGACGCCATAAAACACGTTCTCACACAGTTAAACTTAATGGACAAAGACAATGTATTCAAAACGCCTAACAGCAAGTTTCTCTAAATGCATACAATCATTAACGCGCTGCAGAGTTATAATAAAATTTTGCATGCATGTTGGGGCCGGTGACATAAAAATCACTAGTGCCATAAAGTGAAGATGGGGCCTCGTTATTTATTTTCACATATTTAACGGTACACCCGTGTGCAATATGTTTAATCGCTTGGGGACTGGAAGTAGGCCTAAGGCTTTGAACTTTGACTGCAAGCGTAAAAACGTCTTATAAAGTATTTATTAAAATTTAATCATAAGCCGATAAATGCTTTCGAAAATTTTAACTACTTGAGGTCATTTTCTCACCGAGGTCTTTGGTTTGGCGTCGGTTGCAGCTATGTAGGATTAATGCGGGTTGTGCTGTTTTATTTTCGATAAATCAGGCATACTTCCAACATGAGAATGTCCATGTATATTTGCACGTGAAAAAAATCCGAAAATAAATTCAGCATACAAATCATACTCGACGTGCATCAGATTGGCTCGCAACAAGACCCGTGATATAATGCATTCGACGTTTAATATTAACATTAAAATCCCTTGAACGAGAAAATCGCGATCTTATTGAAACATAGTGAGCGTTTAATATTGATGTTATTATCTAGGGCATGCCTTCAATCTTCTGGACGGGACCTCAAATATTTATGACTTTATAAGGGAAGCAATGGAAACGATATTTCCATATTTAATGTGTCTGGGCGATTTATTCCAATATTCTTGATCGTTCACATGCCAAGAAACTGAAGGATAATTTTCTATATTTAAGCATGTCGCGTAAAAAATTAGATTTCAATATATAATAATATAAATGGACGTTGGCTTCGATTACGATTCCATCATCTCCTGGGGCTTTATTGTTTTACATCTCTCTAAGGGCTGCTTTTACTTCTGCGGTTGTTATGTCTTCAGGCCCTTCATTCGTGATTTGTTGTACTTCCTCATGCTCTCTCTCCTGACTTTCTTCACTGAGATTCTTATAAAAGTTTTCAACAAGAGTGAGTATTTTGTGTTTGTTTGTTGTTTCCGTATTATCCTGTCTCTTAAGTTTTTGGATGACACTTCTATCTGTTCGGATGTGGTGGATTTCTAATCGAGCTTTTACTCTTTAGTGCTTGCAATTCTTTGCTTGGTTGTTTTATCTGGTTTTTGCATTTTGCTGCGATTTGCCCGTTAGCCCTGGGCGGAAGGGTTTGGAAAGCTTGAGGGATTTATTGTAGAATTTTTAGGATTGGGTTTTGTGAAACTAAAGCCTCGATTGATTTGATTTTGGCTTCAATCTCGGATATTGGTAGTAGCAGGAGTTGAAGCAGCTGCGGGTTGAGTTGTTCTGGGAGAGTGATTTGTTTTTGGGACGGTTTTTCCAGGTTTGGTTAGGTTTTTTCCAGAGTTGGTGAGTTTTCGGTTTTTTTAGCATAAGACATGCCGGGAGTGACGAGGTTGTTGAACGAAGCTTGCTTTCGCTTTGCTTCGTTTGTTGATTTTGAATTTGGGTTCTTGAGACAGTTGAAATATCTGGCTGCGTGTGGCCCTCCGCAATTACAGCATTTTGCTGGAATTGTGGTGGGTTTTTTGCAGTTTTTATAAAAGTGGTTTTGGCCACATCTGTGGCAATTGGGATTTGCGCCGCAATTGGACAGGGTATGGCCGAATTTTTGGCAGTTTTTACACTGCGGATGTGTTTAATGTTGTGGGGATTTGAATTCCTTTGGGGTTCGATTTGGAGTGCCAGATTTTGGAGGCGAGTGATTCCGAAGAAATTCGTTTGGTTTTTGGGTAAGGAGCACTTTTACCATGTTGGACACCTTTTTGGAGTGTCCGAGGCGGCAAAAGTGTGTTTGTTCTGGGGCGAAGCCCAGAGCGGTAATTTCACTGTTAATTTCCTCGATGTCCATGCGGGCATCGAGGCCTTTTATAATGCAAGACAGCTTCCTGTCTTCCTCGGTTGTGTGGGTGAAAACGGATATTTTCTTCAATTTTAGGAGGTTTATGATTGGTTTATGTTGATCCGAGTTGCAGGGAATGATGGAGATTCCTGCGGCGGATTTTTTGGGGTCGGTGAATGGGATGTTTTTTGCTACTAGCAGTTCCTGGGTTTTACGCGAGTCGGCCGGGTTAGTAATGGTAATCGGGACTTTGCCTGGTTTGGGTCTGTTCGGGATTTGGGATTTTGTGGGCGCTTTTGGAGGGTTTTGTGGGGGAGACTCATTGGTTTCGGGATCGCTTTTTTGTTGGGGCGCTTTTTGGGTTGTTTCTTTCGATTCAACCTGGGAGTTTTGAAAATTTTTGGACTTAAGGGCGTTGAGTTCTTCTTGAAGTTCTCGTACTTTTCAGTTGAGTAATTGGATATCCGCTCTTTGAAAGACGTTTTCTGCATTGAGGCGAAAAATCTCCGTGTCTCGGAGTCTTATTTCTTCGATTAGGTCTTCGGGCTCTGAGTCGGAGTCCCCATTGCCACTGATTGTTGAGGACACTGTCCTGAAGGACGTGTCTAGCTCTGGAGGGATAGATATGGGTTCGGGAGAGCTTGGGGTTGAGGGCTTTTGGGCTTTACGCTTACTTGTTTGCTCGTCCGTTGTGTTTGCTGCAGTTAGCTTCCTCTTTTGCCTATTTTTCTTCATTTTAGGACTTTTTGGCACTTCTACCTGTTGCCACTTGACGCCTCCACACTTTCATTCCTTTGCTCTCTTCAATGATCCTCTGTGTCCATTCTGTGTTGTATTGTATATCTTGTCTCACTATTGTCTTTGTTAAGTTGCTTTAGTGTGTGCCTATTTACTGGGTTTTCTTTATTTCGCATTTCTCGCATTTGTTTCATCATTTTCCTTGTTCTGTCACTCAACTTTTCGTTTCCAATATTAGGTTTTAAGCAGTGCCTCTCGCTGGCAACTTTTAAAGATTTCATAAATTTTTCACAAAAAAACACACACATTTCTATGATTAAATTTGCATGTAAACCTTGCGTGTGCAACTACGAAGCTGCTGCAAAGTAAAAATGCGAATTGTTTGTTAGCTACGCTAAAACATTGAATGATAAGAAGATCTGCAAAAGACTATTATTTTGCACTCTCAAACCGCAGGTATATACGTTGTCTTCACATGCAGATGTAGTTGGATAAAAATCAGGTTTTGTCAATGCAACCGAAAATCTCGACCCATTTTAATTGGATGAGAACAAAGCCGAAATCTTCTGCAACCGACGGGTGGTGTAAAATAGCGTTCGCGGCATCGTCACATGTGGTCCTGCACAAAACGTAACCATGCATTTTACATGAAATGTTTCAATGTGGCCAATCTCTAACAACGAAATATTACAGGTTGGCGGCTGACAAAGTGTAGGACATATTATTAAATTGTTTAATGACACCCGACCAGAAGTGGTGTAAGTTGGTCTTGAGCACGCCAATCAACTAATTTAACAACCGATCGGTTCACCGAGCATACCGTTTAATTAACTACAGATCGGCGAACTGAACGTTCATCCTGAGACTCGTTAGATGGTGGTACAAGTCGTTAATTACGTCTAATTAGAGCTTTAGAAATCGTTAAATAATTCAAAACAATTATTAATAAATCAAGAAAATGTTCGAAACGAGACTGAAGCTCTGTGGTTAACATGAACATGCAATGCACGGTTTCCACTTAGTTTCCTTATACGAACTGTATGGGCGAATTCAAACGAATTATCTCGTGTTTAGATCGAACCTATGGATTTATGTTTTCTAAATAAGAAAAACTGATAATTATGGGGAACGTTCCTTAGGCAACATGGGCAAATCGCTCTCAACCTTCAACTACAACGTATTTTGACTTTAATAAACATTTTTTTAATAAAATACTTTACTTCTGGCAATTTCATAAAATTTTTGTTCGCGTTTTTAATATTTAATGTAACACATGCACACTCATAATTCCATCAACTGAATTCAATTAACTCAACTTGAACCCACGAAAAAAAATGTTTTGGACATCGTCGGATGATTGATTATTTCCCAAACCAGTAATCAATGCCTTAAAACAAATTCTAACTTCAAGACCTTCATCCGGAAGAATCACATTAGCTATTTTCATGTTCATTCATTCAGTTTTATGGCGATCATGATTAAGACAACTAAACTGGATGTTTATTAAATATTCCAGTCTTCAATTATGACTTCATGCTTAGAAGAGGCATGCACAAGGTAATTGAAAAATCGGTTTGATTATTGCCTTTCGTTATGAGCCAGGAATCAACAGATCTTTTCTTATTGACGAAATCGGCCAATTCTTAAGGCTCGTAATGTTGATTTTGGAAGCGATGATGAATCTCCACGTTTTCCAAGGTTGGAATGGAACTTAGTACAGCATAAATCCCAAAAAATATAAATTGAAATAAACATTTATTTTGGAGTTTATAAAGCCAAATGTATTTCATCTATATTGCGATATGCTCCATACGTACTCTATTTGAATTATCTGAATGAATTCTCATATTGTTCTTGACATTATGATTTAATACATTTCAGTTTTCAGTATATTTTAAATTTCCAAAATTACAAAACAATACCCAAATACAAAAACTAGACATATACGTTTCTATGTGTTTTAAAATCATCACTGTGGACGTATATGGGTGGTTTCTACAAAACACGCTGTTCAATTTGAATCTTTAATTCCTTCGATTCATCCAGAGTAAGGTTTGACCCAAATAGTGATAAATCGAAATATCGCGTGTTTCGATACCATTTATTACAACACTCTAAGGGAATTACACAACTTAATTACTTTAAACATTTAAAAAAATATCCAGTATGTCAAATATTTCTAGTTCAAAGGTAAAAAAGGGTTTAAACCATTGCTGATACAGACGTTACAAGATCATAATTCGCCCCCTAGACCTCTATAAAATCTAGAGAAACTGTAACTGATCACGAATTTAAGGAGCTACTTTAAAAACATCCTGAAATTTCTTTAAGTAATTCCTTCAATTTGATATGATTATTGTTAGTTTTTACACCACATAAATATGAAAGGAGTATTTTGTGCATTCATGGTCGAGTTTACGCCGGTATGCATAGTCGATCTTCGGCACTTTGCCGGATATTGTTTCGGCGGATGGCCAAGCGTGCCGCCGGCGACGGGTTTTTTGATGTAGAGTTGTTCTTCGTTAGATGAAGTCGCTGGCGATTCTCCCATAGAATGAGCATGCGCAATAGCACTGTTCTGGTATCATCACGTCCACTTTTGCCAAAGGGTCGACACTTTTTCTAGTTAGTTTCTGGAATCGTTTTAAAAGTCGGCAGCGGGACGCCGTCAAAGGGAGAAAATATAAGCGCTTACATTGCGGATAGTTGCCTCAAGGGATAAGATATTGTATAAATCCCAAATTAACTATTTTTTCCAAGAAAAGACATACTAACTGTGACCACCGTTATTATCGTTGAGAAAAACAACCAATTGATTCCCAAACTTCTTTTCCAAACAATAAAAACTGTAATGCAATAATAACTTTGTTATTATTATTACTATTTCAACAAAACATCATACATACATGCTTGAATTTTTTTTCACCCGGTAGGTGCTGATAATAACATTCATTAAAAATATATATATACCAAAAAATAAGTATCAATTATTAAAGGAACAGGAAGGCCTCGGTTTGTGATTTCTTCCTGGTGATTGGTTAATGACAACAAAACATTTTGCATAATTTCCTTAGGCCGGTATGCATAGTCGATCTCTTACAATGCGCCGGCTATTCGCCGTTCGCTGGAGGCAATTTTGGTGGCACAGTCGATCGCTTAACCAGCTGGCGCCCGCACATTTTAAAGTTGTTGGGCGATGCGGTGGAAATATATCGGAGATGGTAGTCGGCATCTCCTAACGATCGATAAAGCTATTTTGTAAGCGAAAGTTCTCAACTTCTCGTATTTTCCATATCTCGAACATACCTGAAAATAATACAATTATTATTTGAATGTGATATCATGCTTTTTGATGTTCCCTTTACGTACCTTGGTGGTATGTTCAAATCTAAGGCCTAATTATCCCGATTAACACTGTACAATACATCGAGATCGTTATCCAAATTTTGAGAAAACAATAGTATTAAAAAAAAAACAGGAGAAGTTGAGAACTTTTGCTCTCAAAATAGCTTTGGCGATCTTTAAACATCAACATCTTTAAAATGCGCGTGCGTTAGATGCTCAAGCGATCGACTGTGCCTCCAGCGAAAGACAACTCGCCGGCGCATTGTAAGAGATCGACTATGCAGTTGCGAAATTAATTGTCAAGAGACAATTGCAGAATATATTTAATATTAAATGGACTAATTAAGTTCATTAACATTGACAATTTTCCTGGCTCCTGATCCAGTGCAGCGATTCATCAAAACTCAGTACTCTCCCACAATATCCATGCTTGAAGAAAAATCGGCAGTATTCCGATTCGAAATGGTCGGCCAGGAAATTATGAGCCCCATAAAAGGCGAATAGCATATTTGCACTCGCTTTTAAACTGCCTATTCATAAAATTATCATCAAAATAACTTGCATAATCTAGAAAGCATACGACAGCTTTTCTGCATGATAGAGCATAATTAAAGATCCCATAACGACAATTAAACGACCCCTTTTATGGACCTAATTTAATTTAATTGGACGCCGAATCAATAGAGAAACTGAAAGTGTCTCTTGTGTTAGTTTTCCTAGATGTGCCTTTAAAATTCAGCGAAGGTAACCAGCTACGTTCGATACCGAATTATCATTGGAAAAAAGCCATAAAAGCGTAATGTTTATATTATGCGCATCTATTGCCATTGCGAGACGCCAGTTAGAAAAAAATGAGCATTACCTTTGCACGTAATGGATCAAAAAGTATACCTGATTGTATCGGACGCGCTCTACTCAGAAGTACGTCGTAGATGATGAACAGCAAGCGAAAAATCTGATGAGTTTAATGCAAAATGATGAATGATGGATTTATTATTTTAAAGATACAAAGAAAAAACCGTTTACGGATCTGTTTTAGATCAGATTGTTTTGTTAGTTTTTTTTATATATACTGAACTGCACTTGAATTGATTCTTAGAAATGTTGGCAAACTGTGTAGGAAATGACGATTGGAAAACGTGAAAATTATAATACCATTAGGGAACGTTTTAAATAAATTGGCATTTCATACTCAATAAAAATAATTCCAATTGGCGAATTAAGACGATTACACATGGAGTGTAAATCACTACAAAATTCATTTCTGGCTTCGATTTGGAATTTTTTCAAGCTGCCCCAAATCATGAAACGAAAGAGCTTTTTTCCGTTCCATGTTTTGAGTGTTAATATAAATATTATACGCAGACGACACGGCACTTATTGTACATGACAAAACTACTGAGAGAGCAGCTCAAAGACTCCAAACACTAACAAACAACACAATGACATGGTTTTATAAATGGAGACTAACACCAAACGCGTCAAAAAACCAACTTCTGCTCACAAACCACAGACTCAACGCTGACTCCCCTACAATAACTGCAGACGGCCAAACCACAGAACCAAAAAACGACATAAAATACCTTGGAATCACAATTGACCACAAACTTAAATTCACTAAACACATACGAAACATCAGAGCAGAAACAATAAAGAGGACAAAACACTTCCAATCACTAACCTACAAAGACAGAGGAATTAGCACAAACACCGCCACCAAAATATATAAAGCTATTTGTAGACCCTTGCTAGACTATGGACATATACTCATGACCAACGGAACAGAAAGGACAAAACGTTATATACAAACAACAGAACAAATTGCACTAAGACTAATAACACGAATAAGACACCCCCAAAACCCACTACACAACCCCCCCACCCAACTACTATACGAACGCACAAACATGACAAAAATTTCGGAAAGACTCATACATCTACAGACAAAATGGACAAACAACCCCTATAACTGGACCATACTGAATCCCCTTTGTCTTACAAGACCAACCAGACAATCCCGCTTCCGTTTCCCTACATCAACGCTACTCGAACACTTACAAACGCAACTGACTACTGGACAATAAAATAATTTTTTCTTGTCATTAGAATTGGAAAGTTTATTTAATAATATTGTTAACCTAGAATAAGAGAATTTTCATATTTGTTTTTATTTAGATTAAGACTACATGTATTAAACAAGGGCAGAAAGACCGATAGGTCGATAGCCTTTTTTTTAGAAATAAAGAAGTTTACTACTACTATAAATATTAATTATCTGCTTCAGTTTATCCTTACTGACCAACTAGAAAAGAAATTTGTTATAAATACATTGTATAGTACTAGTACATAAAGTCCATAAAAATTCCTCAGTGCGCCGAATGGTACGGTAATTATTAATTCAAGTGGACAACAGTAATATGCGTTATCTACGATGTGACTTTTACACGGTTATGCCTAAATGTTAGGCATAATACTTCAAGTAACTTTATATCTTATCCGGGTTATCTTTTACATGATCGTATCTGAGCAAGTGTGCAAGCAAGATCATCACCACAGGTGTCCGACAATGCAACAATGAAAAATATCTATTACTGTACGGAGCTTTTCGATGTTATGAGCTTTATGCTGATTATGCCAATGGGGGAAATCAGTTTGGTTTGAAAATATGAAATATGGACTTATTACGGTTATGGGATAATTACGATAAAATCATTAAAAGAGTTAGAGATGCTAGAATTTTGCAGGAAATGTTGGAACGTCTAGAAATATGGCCGAGGAAAAACACATAAAACTTTTCTGGTACTTTTCAACAAACAGAGGGAAACTTCTAATCGGAAAACAAGAAAACGAAATGTTGCTCTTTAGAGTTACTCGTTTATTAAAATGTCCATAGTTAACTCCTTTATAATTTTTGTCAATATTTTAAATATACAATCTGGATGACATTAAAGAGGTGCCTCAAGTCTAAAGCTATTTTTAAATCTCCATATTAATTAAAAAAAAAACGGCTTTTATTATTCAAACTATTAGGACGACGTTGCTTACATTGGATTTTTAAACAAAAAGTTGAAAAATCGAAGCATTAAAAAATACTGAACCAAATCAAAACAACCATTCTCTTCAGTGTCGTTATTTATTTTATTTATCGTATGGAGATCTACAGCTTTACTTATAAATATGGCTAACGTATATCTGAAACATAGGCTATAGGTTATGAATCGACATTCAGGGAGGTCAAGCAATCCACGGCAGCAGGAGTGGCATTCAGAATCTCGTTCTATTCTCCTTCAAATCATCTTATTGGGCACTCGTGGATAGCCCACGAGCTAGCCCAAGGGCTTTGTTGGCCCAGTTTGATCTGGCGCTCCGCAGTGGCATTCCCGGGTGTGTTCGAGAGTCCCCACTTGTACAACTTGGACCTGCATTGGTGTGGCCAGTTCTAATGCAGTTAAGATTACACCATGCTTTCCTAGACATTTGCATTCCTGAGAGAGGAACGGTGGGATCGACATGATCCTTGTGGTCAAAATCATGATTGGATGTCCATCTGGTCCTCCAAGCTTCTCTGATACGAAATGGTTCATGATGGGTTATTACCTTATCTTGCAATGGGATTCCGGGACTTAAGACGGCGGCCTGGAGCATTATCCTATATCATGTGGATTGGCAGAGTTCTAGGGTGTTCAGGATCGTGTAGTTTGTTCCATTCGCGGGCAGCAGCTGGTTGTCTCCTCAGGTCTGATGGTGATAAATTCGTTAGGGCCTGAAGCCAAGGAACTGCAGTGGACTTGAGGGTTCCTGATATGATTCTCATAGTATCATTGAGTTGCACATCGACTTTGTTAGTGTGAGATCTCCTGTACCACTCTGGTGGGCTCCTGTACCACTAATTGAGCGCCGTTCGCAGTGTTTCTGCCTTTGCTCCCCAAGTAGTCCCATCCATGTTTCTGGTTATGTTGTTCCTGGTTTTTAGTGTTTGTCCAGTCATCTCTAGGTGACTTTTATATGTTAGGGGCCGGTCCAGTGTATCGCCAAGGTATTGGTGGTTATTGTGTTTTACTCTTTTTCCGCAGACTATGATATTCAGTTTTTTATTTGCAAGACGATTATTAAGATGGAATGCACATACCTCGGTTTTGCTGGGATTTGGGCATTGTCGCCACTGTTTGTAGAATGTCCCTAGAATTTCCAAGTCCGCCTTTATGGTTTCCTCGTCATCCTCAAGGTGCCTGCTTTGGGTGGCTATAGCGATGCCATCAGCAAAGCAGAACTTCTGGCAGTTGGTCACTGGTGTAATGATTAAAGAATATAGGGGCTAGTACTGAACCCTGGGGTAATCCATTTCTGATGGTAAATGACTTGCTGGTTGATTGTCCAAGAGTTACTTTGAAGTATCGGTTTCTTAAAATATTTCCCATACGTTTAGTTAACTTGGAGCAGGGTATTGTTTTCTTTAGTTTTAGTATTAGACCATCTAGCCATACGATGTCGTATGCAGCGGTCAGATCAACAAATGCTACTGACGTTTTTAGCCCCCCTTAGAATCTCGATTCGATGTATGACATTAGGGACACTTGCTCACAGCATGTTCGGTTGAATCTGAAACCAGCCTGGTCTGGCGGAATAATATCGTCTACAGTTTGATATATTCTATTGTATATTAGCCTCTCCATCAATTTATAACAAACAATGAGCAGTGCGATTGGACGATAGCTAGCTAGCTCGGTGTCGTTGAGGAGGGTGATCAATCTGAATCTAATTAGAACATTTTTTGTACCAATTTATTATTTGTTCTTCTATACTGTCCCACGGAAAGATGTTAAAGAAAAAAAAACAAGTGTTTTCAAATATATTTAATAATTGATTGGAAATGGAATATATGATTGATTTGAATCTCGAATTTTCTCAATTTCGTTGTATGCGTTGTAATTGTTGTATTTTGTTCTCTTTATTATATATTATGCAATGATTAAAATTAAACCTGCGTTTCTAAGAAATTATTGCTGTAAACCATACCTGAATAGATATGACCAACAATTCCATTTATGTTTGTCTTTTGTCACACTCTGTGAAAATTAAATGTATTTTTTCTATTTTTTGTTTGAAGAATGAGTTTTAAATACATTTTAATGTGGCCAAATAGTAACAAAAGTTGAAGCTTTCATTGTACAACCGGGCCTAAGTCAATTATTAAAAATTCTCTGTTTATGTAGACAAAAATGAATGTTTTTTGTCCCCTTTTCTCTGAATAGTTGATAAGATTTTTTTTGTATTTTAAATGCTCACGTAAACCATAGAACGGTAAATTTCCCGACTTCATATGAAATGCGCTATCTAAGCGCCCATATTAACCACACCCGCATAATTATTTTCAACGAGCATTATTCATGTCTTGCGTTCTGCCCTTGTAATTAGTGCGATATGATTACCGGTTGATTTATTTTTATTTATGTTTATGTTTGGTTGTGGATTGAAAAGGTTAATTTCCCAGTTGATATGTTAGCCGGTTACATCAAATGTAAAGGTCAGCCGCATTTATTTGATTCATCGCAATGGGCAGAGGACTCATGAAATTGATTTGTTATTTATTAGCTGATTGGGGGGGTTCTTTCAAGGAGCGAGACATTGGAAGCAGCTAATTCTAGCGGATGATTTGTTTTAAAAATGTGGACATGTATAGGATATACTTTGAATTAGATTGGGAACAAAGCTTGCAAAAAAACACAATTCCTCGATAATATCAAACCCATATTCCCCCCGTTTAATTACGTTAAAATATGGTCGGAGATCTCTTTATTTTAGTTTCAGGTTGATTACTTTTTAACCTCCCATAGCGAGCCCCGCAAAATATAGCCTAATTAGCAGGTATGCAACGATGTTGGCCGTCTTGTATCCAGGTGCCAATAGCGGAGCGGACCGGTCGAAATGCTCATATAGATTTACTGGTTTCATTATAAAATTATTCGGGACTAAAAATAACAAAGTTAGATTAAGATCGGTTCAGATATTTTAATTAAAAATGTTTTGCCGCAAAAACTTGTTTATGCCCAGTCTGGGTATTTGTCCCAGGACGGAAGAAAACGGGATACTGTTGGCTGGGAAATTTGCTGCTTTGAAACCACCAAAAGAAGACTTAGACACACTCTCTTTTAATTATTATTTCTAGTAGAGTCAAACATCCACGTCTGATTTCGATTTGTTGCAAAGTGCACTTCCTTGGTTTCTTTACAGTGAAAGAACTATTGAAACTGTATGGTTTTGAAATCTTAACAAACACGTTTAAAAGGAAAAATCAGTTTTATGTCAGATAAAAACATTTCAGAAAGCGTTAGGCTTGCAATTGCTGGAAACTGGTGAGTTTTCGGGCTTTTTGGCTGTCGTGGAAAATAATTTCTTCGAGCAAACAGTGGGGTCAACGTATACCCGTTTCAGTCGAAATTCTCGATTTTAGGTGCTGAAATAGCTATTATTTAAAAAATCTTAGATTCCTACGGTTTATGTTACGATTTAGGGCAGAAAGACCGATAGGTCGATAGCCTTTTTTTAGAAATAAAGATGTTTACTACTACTGTTACGATTTCAAGAATTTCCTCTAACCCTGTATAACATTTCCAGTATTAAAACATTTGGTTTCAACAAGGAATGCGAATGAGAACGTACACTCATATTCCGGGAGTTGACCTAAAATAAGAAAGTTATAATCAAGATCCGGAATACGCGGAATCAAGTAAATATTTTAGTAGAAATATTTCCCAAAAATTTTAGAAAGAAAAATTGCTTTGCTTAATTTGGTGTTTTTGCCATCGCTATTTATTTACAACGCAATATTTTTCTACAGGGTGAGTTTTTTTCGATGACCAGTACAGAGATCTTCGGAACTAGGGCAGTTACGAAGAAGGTGAAATGGACAAAGAATTGTAGTTTTGCATGCTCTACTCGAAACCAATTTTATTTTTCTAAAATTTGATAGCTGTCAAAAGATATTTGGGAAAAACTTACTTATGGGAAATTTTTAAATTACTCCTAGTTCCGTTGATATTAATTTGACCGGAAAACATTAAATAGAAAACTTGTAGGAAATTGAATTCCAAAGAAACTGGCCTAAAACATTTCTCCAAAATAACTGTCATTTTTGACATATGACACAAATTTGAGTTTTTTTTAATGGCAACCATACTTGATTATTAGGTTACCGAATAGAGCATTTTATTACGATTTCTGTGATATATCACACGTTAGGTTTTTTCGAAAATAAAGTGTCTGCGAATAATTTATACTTTTTCAATTTAGTTGATCGAAGTTAGCTAAGGAAAATAGTATAAGACATACAGCATTGTTTCCATAGTAACAAATAATAACAGTATGCTTCAGTATTTATTTTGACAACTACGTTAAAGTTGGCAATAACTTTATTAAGTATAATTAAGACGGCTGCTCATTTAAAGTGTTTATTATGAAAATCGAATCATACCAATAATAATTAAAATTTAACTCTAGAAACTTTAATTTTTATTGTAAAATATTTTCAAAAAGTCCACCATTATTATCAATGCAAACATTGCAACGCTTTAAAACTGAATAAGTTGCTTTTCTTGCGGAGCGACCATCAATACTTTCAAATGCTCTAACAACAGCTTCTTTAAGTGCATTTAAATTGGAATATTTGTTGTTGTAAACTGTGTTTTTTACGGCTCCCTACAAAAAGAAATTCAAAGGTGAAAGATCCGGTGATCGAGGTGGCCATAAAGCAGGGCCGTTTCGTCCAATCCAAGCCCCAGGAAATGTTACGTCCAGGTGATTCCGCACTTGGGAAAAAATATGCGGAGGAGCGCCATCATGTTGAAACCATTGCACATTACGCCATGTTTCTAAATCTAAGTCGTCCAACATAAAATGCAGGTTGTTCCGAAGGAATTGAAGATACGGACTCCCATTTAACGTGCCTTCAAAAGTAAATGATCTAAGAATTTTTGAACCTACCATTCCGCTCCAAACGTTAAACCCAAATTTAATTTGTAGTCTCCTTTGCTCAACGTGGTGGGGATTTGTTTGATTCCAAAGATGTTCATTGTGTCGATTAAACATACCACAATTGTAAATCGAGTTTCATCGGTCCACAATATTCTACAAGGGAATTGGATGTCTTGTTGGCATTTATTTCGGAACCATGTACAAAAATTCACACGCAACTCCTCATCCCCAGAATGTAAGGTTTGGGATACTGATAATTTATACGGATGGAATTTATGTTTTTTTAAAACTCTCTTCACGATGCTTTGGGAAGTCCTCGATTCTGCTGCGATCTCTCTGGTTGAAGTCTGTGGATTCTGGCTTACAAGGGCCAAGACATTAACCTCCACAGCTTCATTTATTACTTTATCTTCATTTCTTGGCTGCGTAAAACTTCCATAAGTGCCCAAATTTTCGTATAATAGCTTGAATGTTTTCAAGGACTGTTGCCAACGGTCAAAATACCTCTCAAAATAATAATCAGAGGCTCGTCCAGCATTTTGATCACATCTAATGTAGGTTTCAATCATGTCGCGCTTTTCTTGATTGGAATAATTCATTTTTACAATAAAACTTACTTAGATTTCTAAGTTGAATTTAAGCTTGGATGTCAAAAATTGAAAGGTGGTGTTATTATCTGTTGATATGGAAACAATGCTATGTCTTATACTATTTTCCATGGCTAACTTCGATCTCGAACTAAATTGAAAAAGTATAAATGCTTCGCAGACACGTTATTTTCGAAGAAAACCTAACGTGTGATATATCACAGAAATCGTAATAAAATGCTCTATTCGGTAACGTAATAATCAAGTATGGTTGCCATTAAAAAAAACTAAAATTTGTGTCATATGTCAAAAAATACAGTTATTTTGGAGAAGTGTCTTATGCCATTTTCTTTGGAATTCAATTTCCTACAAGTTTTCTATTTAATGCTTTCCTGTCAAATTAATATCAACGGAACTAGGAGTAATTTAAAAATTTACCATAAATTAGTTTTCCCCAAATATCTCTTGACAGCTGTCAAATTTTAGAAAAATAAAATTGGTTTCGAGTAGAGCATGCAAAACTACAATTCTTTGTCCATTTGCCCTTCTTCGTAACTCCTCTAGTTCCGAAGATCCCTATACTGGTCATCGAAAAAAACTCACCCTGTATATGTAAAGTTCAGTTCTGTCTAAATCTCCGTGCTCGTATAACTCGGTTAACCCTATATACACAATTTGATGAAAATTATAATATTCAAAACTGGCACACGAATATTTATATAAGAAGGAAGTCTTATTTTTGAATTTTGAAGTTTTACGAGCTATTAGGCCGTCGACCAAAATAATTTACATCTTCAGAGGTGGTTTTCAAAACCCGAAAAACTCCGCTAGCGTCCATATTTAAGTTCTTTAAATTTCCACTTTTTTGATAAATTTCTAAAGCCAATTTTACCATAGCGACTTAATAAGAAAATTGGAAAGACTTTGTAGTTTGAAAGTGTTTGAATTGACCATGTACAAGCAGTACCAACACGAATCTAAAATTAAGTTATTGGTTATTACTCATGTGTGCATACCTGGTTCAGTCAAAAGCAAACAGCGGCCAGAAAATGTACTCAAGCTGCAGAAATACCGAACCTGTCAAGTACCAGTGACCATTAATTTAAACAGAAAAAAAAACCCCAGAACCAGTTATACAAATCAATCCTAAATCCTTCTTTAAGTCAATATTGACCTATTGTGTTTTTATCTCGTTCAGATGCTTAAAAGTCACATCTACCTAAGCCGTTCCAGCGGGTATGTGATAAAAATCTGACGCATGTTCAGGTTCCCGATATACAGACCACGAAATTTTGAATGCCAAAGGCAGAAGTCATCAATTAAAATTAATTAATAGATACAGAAATTCAGCAGATAAGCTATCGATATTTTTCGAATGCGGCACTAGGGTTGACAATCTTTTGGGTCTGCGGGTTTTATCATCAGGTACCATTCGGGTTGGGAGTGGAATGGTTCAGGACATAACTCAAAAAGTACACATTTTGAATAATCATTCTATGGAAGACTGCATTGTTCAGTTAGTGCAGTCAGAACATGGTAATGGAAACTTCTATTACTCTTCTCTCTGACTCTTAAAGCACTGAAAAAATATATAGCTTTAATTTTTTGCGTTCTGAGGCTCTGTAGTTATTAAATGCTGGCATGTCCAGACTGACATAAATAATGTTGCCAAACTATTTTACGCCAACTTAAGCCTACGCAAAGCAATGAGAAGAATGCCCATTACCAAGTAGATTATTTCAAAGAAACATACGCCTCAGTAGCGTCTGTCCTTGGGTGATAAAAAATCAAATTGTTAATTATGAACTGAGGTTGTGCATTAAACTAGAAACCGTATAATTATATAGGAATTTTACTGGCTCTTGGGTTTAAAAAAAATCCGACATTTTCAACTCTTTTTTAACGAGTTCGGCAATTTAAAGCGGCTAGTGAGACAGAACGTCGTTGGTCATAAACGTGGATTTAGGGACTGTTGCTGTAATTGCAAGCTGACAACAGTGGTACCTACTGACGGTCAGCATTCTTAGTTATCTTGGCATCTACACTGTTGTACTTAATTGCGCATGCACTTCCTAGCATCGTTACTTAACTAGGCATAGGATTTTTGACATTAAACCTTCGGTAGCTATCGCACAATCAACGATTTGAACAGCCGATCTTGACCACAATGTGTCATACACCTAATTACCACTAAGCAGCATTATATCTTACCTTTGTGATCGGTACTATCGATCGGTTATCTTGACTACTACTTGAGAGTTCGGAGCATTCCAGGTGTGGATGAAGATACAGTTATTGATTCCAATCGTAATATCCACTGTGTTGGGAACGTATTTTTCAATTTGAACAGTAGGTACTGACTTAAAAAGTTTGTTGTTTTTCCCACATTTAATTTATTGTTGGTTATAATAGTTGAGTGAAGGAAATTGCCCGAGAGTCTGCCAACTTTCTTACTGGCTTTAGCGACAGAATTGGCTGCCAATTTAAGAATAGATAAGAAGCGGATAATTAATAAATGACCATTAACTTTTGCTCATCGCTCTTCAACAAAATATTTGTTGGAAGGTCGTTTTGCCTTTTTTCAAAACATTTTTGTTTGGGTATTTTGCTTCAAAATTTCTGTCTGTTAAAAAGACAGATTCCTCACGTTTTCTATAAGAGATTGATAAAGCGTGCTCTTATTTCACAATAAGGAACGAATTCTTTATCAAAAGGCAATCCAGAGCTATCGGCTTCAAGACACTTAGGCTGAAGCTGTAAGAGAAAATTTCGAATTAGCAAAAAAGTTAATTTAGAAAATGGTCTTGATGTGTCGGTCAATCGCAAATCTCCTATCGCGCTTCACACCTTTTTTCAGTAATATATTTACGGAAAATTTTGGATGATGGATGTATTTTTCAATTTATAGTTATGTGGAAAAAACTTTAGAATTTTTATCACATCTAAACAACAAAGAACCAGTAATGAAATTTACTAATGAAAAAGATCAAAACAGCCCAATTCTTTCTCTCGATATTCTAATTAAGAAAAATTTAGAGAATTTCGAAACTTGTGTATAGAAAACCTACTCATGCAAGTACATATTTAGCTTAAAATGGGCATTGTAACACGTCGATATGATGGAGCAAAAATAATTTGTAAAGAATCGAATATTTCAAAATGAAAACAATTCATAAAAAAAGTTTTACATTTCAATAATTACCCAAATGCCTATATTTTAATGAAATCAAAATGAACCCATTGCAAATCTTTTTATTCAATTTATTTCGGGAATTTCAGATGAAATTAAACTAGTGGGTGACAAATTCAATATTAGAACTATCTTCAAAACTAAAAATACAATTAGAAACAAAATTTCAAAAACAAAACTTCATGGCAAAATTGAACATAGAAAAAACGTAATTTGCAAAATTCCTTGCTAATGTGATAAATTTTATATAGAAATAATGCATTTGAGCGCCACCAAATTCAATGGGATTCTTGAAACAACTTTAGCAAAGGAACCATCAATGAAAAACAACTTAAAATTAGAAAAAGTGCATTTATTTTACTAAATCAAGATAATTGTGTTACCTCATGTTCATTTAATTTAAGGTTACTTAAATATGAGGTAATTTTAGTTACTTTTTTATTAAATAATGAGAAATTAGTCAAAAAAGTTGAAAAATGGAAAATTTGTTAAAACACGAAAACTCAAAAAAACTCAAAATATATACAAATTTGTATATATTTATTTAGCCTTGTTAAACATTTATTAAAATACTCTTTGTTAGGCATCTTTAGAAAGGGCTAGCAGATTTGCTGACGAAACCTCAAAACAACTTTCCTAAATTAATTTATTTACTAATTGGAATTTTCCCCTTACAGCTTGAGCGTAAGTGTGTCGTAGAATACCTTCTAGATAACAGCTTTTTTTAAGGACAAAAATGTTGAAGCGAAATACCCAAGAAAAACTTGAAAAATTGAATCCGCCTCAACCATATAGAACTTATCTTCATTTTGCTTGTTATTCTTGTGCCTCCGCTTTCTTCCTTCGAGTGATGTGAATTTCACTGCCTAATTACCGCCTAAGTACCTACTTTTCAATCTGTTAATTTCTTATTAATGGTTCCAAATTGCAAAACAGCTTAGACGACTACATTATTTAAGCATCTTGCGAAAATTTGCCTCAATTATGAAAACAGGACAGACACATTCGTACTAGCCACTGACTTCATAAAAATACTTATTGAATATTTGAATCTGCGTCAGACGACAATTTGTCTATCATTAGAACGCCCACGATTCTCGATTTAATGGTATGTATAATACATAAAGCCATGATACTTTCCAAATTAATCAATAAGCGGACGAAGAAAACGATTTTTTGAACCTCGTTCGATATTTTGCATGAAGAGATCGTAAAACACTTAGGTCAAAGGTACAGTTAGTTGGATGAGCCACTTTACTCCCAACGAGAAACCAAAGATGATACCTTCTATACTCTATTATATGCATTGACGTGGTATATGCGACTTTTAACAACGACGAACATTTGTTTTCATGGTGAATTTCTACTTAATGTACCATAAAGTCATGGTTTATAGGTTGAGTCGGATTTGCAAGCCATGTTCCTTGTAAAGGTCCAATAACTCACCGTTTCAGTTTACTTGCCAGTGATGTAGTTGGAAAAAATTACTATTTTTAGTTATGGAAAATCAACCAATTGCTTGATTAGATTTCACTTTTAGCAGAACTCATAACTTTAGCTATTATATCTGATGGATTTTCAGCTTTTCACTTTTTGAGTGTCATTGTGTTGCTTCCTCAATCGTTCGAAGGCATCCCAGTAAAACCAGGGCAAATTTCTCCAAACAATTTTTCGTCGAAGAATTCCGCTTCATTACAGCAGTTCGTTTCGAGCGATTTTGCTGAATTTCCATACCAAATTTGCGCAATGAACGTTGAATAGCCTAGTCAATAATTGACCGCCAGTCGGTACTCTCAGATCTATTGGACATTAGATCTAATTAAGAGTGGCGTGCACTTCCTTCTTCGCTTTGTTTCAATGCAACAGCGAGGCATGAATTGCATCAACACGCATATTTATCTTGGACGAATCAAGCTACCTGAAGTTAGCAGCTTTTCTCTTATTAATTAGAAACGAAAATGTCCATCTATGGCATTACGAAATTGCCATGTCGCCTTTGGGTCACGCAATGTTTATTTTCCTTCCTCGAAGGTGCCCAGGGTCATTATCCAGGGTTACATGGAATTTGAATCGATGTTTCTATGAAGCGAGTATTCAGTCTTGATTGTGCCTTTAACTGTGCTATTTTTCTTATTCTTTGCCTATTTTCGTTTTGTCTTTTCTTTACTTCCTTCTTCAATTGAGCAGTGGCTTCGGTCCAGTAAATTTAGTGCAACTGTTTAGTTTATTGAATTCTCATTGTAACAGCCACCGTCACCCATGTATGTTTATCCTGTTTCTCTTGCTCTTTTTGTGTTTTTTTTTCTAATCTAAATTTAGCTGTAAGATTTGACTGTTTTGCCTGCAATTCTGTTAAATTTATTTTTAAATAATTGGCTTGTAGATTACTATGTTAAATATTCCTACTCTCCAATTCTAATCGTTAACGAACTAAACCAAATACCACCTTTCCAAACTAGTTAATTTTAATTAAAAATTGTAACGCTTCACGCGGACTATTTATGTCAGAAATGCTTGAAAAAATTACTATTAACGACTACTAAATAGTTCGAAACTACCCAATCTAGATCACGAACATACTTTTCCTTAGTTCGAATTTGTTCATTTCTATTAGCTTATGTGCAAATTGATGGGCAATTAGTAGGTGTTAGCATATTTACAATGCGCAACAACCACGAGCGAAACCACCAATTTTGTGATAAAGAATTATGGTTTTTTGCAATCACATAAACGATTTTGCGATATTGGAAATGAAAGTAAATATCGGGGTTTCATGAGGAAATAGATGGAAATGAAAGGTACACATGTATTCGGTTAAAACACTTAATTAGTTTGAGTAGGCAATAACGGTTTTTGGTGGATAGATATGTGCCACCAAAAGAAGCAAAAATACGGAAAAAGTAAAGGAAAATTGTATTTCTAATAATTATTAATAAGTTTGTATATTTCGTTGAAAATGAGGAAGTCCTGAAAGTGCCAAAATGAACTTTTGGTTGAAGAAAAGAGCATACTGCAAAATCGCCTTTTTATTAATTTTTCAATTATATTAGTTTATTAAAGAAACGGTTCGTGACTAAACCGGGTGTTTTCTTTCTGTTTTTCATGCACATTACAGGTAAAAGTACACGATTTGAGTGTCCATATCAAGTAGAAAACAGTTGGAAGTCATCGAATCAATTCACTTAGATAGCCATATCTACTAAAAGGTACTAATTAGATAGATTCCAAATATGGACTCCTGACAGAAGGTGAAATTCGTGCCAATCAAACCTTTTAAGCGTTCTTTGACCTTCTGTTTCGTTTTTTTATGTGTTATGCCCTAATATTTCTTGGTTCCCATTAATTGTTAATTAAACGCGCGAGACTCTTCTTCGATGTTGCTGCTTTCTCCAAGATAAATTATCTTTGCAGTATTAGAAACACCCATGGATTTTGCAATGATTTATAAGATTACTAAATATCTTCCACTGTACTGAAGCAAATTTTTTCGGTGGTTGGGCAAGAAGCTGAACAGTTTTGTCGAAAAACCGGTTTCTTCTTTATCTTAACTGCTCAACGAAATGAACGTTATACAGCCAAATTTGCCCTAACTTTGGAAGTGGATTAATTCTGATTGTTTAAAGCGATTTGGTTTCTGATTGAAGCTTTGTTGAAATCCATTTGTTTTTGTTCGTTAAGGTTTTGGTAACTCAGATAAATTTTCTACACAGCGGCAAATAAAAAAATGCAAAATTTTGCAAAATTGGGCAAACTGCTAGTTGGACAAAAATGAGGTTTTTTGGATCTGGACACCAAAACTGTGACGATAAACTAAATAGTTCGAAGCAGTTTTTGAATTTTTCGGCCATTTCTTTTGTTTACAAGGTGATCTAAAAAAATCAGCTTTTTGGTCCTACAGCGATAACTTTTTTGCCCTTGGTTCGATTTTCACGACCTTGAGCTCAAGTTGAAGCTAAAACTTCACAGACAATTTAAGACAAAAATTCGACATACAGGGATTAGATGAAAAATGGCCCAAATCAGAATTGCCCCGGAAATCTGCGATTCTGAAAGATTTTGTTAGCCGCTTCAAGAGAAAAAAAATATCACTGCAATACCAAAAAGTCGTTTTTTTAAGACGACTCTGTAAATATACGAGATGAACGAAGAATTGAAAAACGTTTTTGGAAATACGAGGTCTATCTTAATGCCTGAGATGTTGAAATACAAACAACAAACTTTTTTTGTCCAACTGAGAGCATGTGGAACTTTTACCAATTTTGCATTGCTCCCGAACTAACCGAAAAAGGATTGCACTAAATAAGGCTTCAAACAGAAATAGAAGCGCTCGCAGCACTCACAATTTATCCAGTTGCAAAGTTGGTCCAAAATCTGTCAGTGTAACCGCTGATTTTGTTGAGCAGTTTAGTTTCAGAGAGTGCAACAGCTGCAAATAAAATCATTTGAGAGCAATTTAACAAAACTGCAGAAACTTTGTAGTTGAAAATGAAAAAGTCCTGGCAATTTTATGGCCCAAACAACGTTTATTATAAACTCACTCAAACATTTTGAACTTTTTGCATGCTTTACGCAGATAATGTGCTCTGTACAGGCCTGCAAATCTGCTGAGACACGACGCTGCCAAACATCAATGTAAAATCAATGAAACCCAATTTCAAGTACATCCCTTATTGAAATATATTTGTCTGACGGTTGTTAACGACAACAAAAGATCCTGCTTTTCACGCTCTTGTTCAAAATAGCGTATTAAATTTGCCACAAGTTTTTAGCGCGTCCATTTAATTGCTTCGGCATGATGTGGTCACATTAAACTGTTCAACATTTCAAGCACAGCGCTCTCAATACTGAACACAATCTCGATGGAAATCGAAGCAGGATTGAAGAATCTCAATTGCTGATTAGTTGATTCGTTCTGGAGAGGACAGAAAAAGGACTACAGACAATTGTAAAGCGCTACTAGCAGACCAAACACAATGAAAACGAATTTTCTATATTGAAACTTCCTAGTCTCTTCTGGTTTCGTTTATAATTTGCTACCATTTTACTTTCTTGCTGTTTCAGCTTCCTATATTACAGTCGCTAGTTCCGTTGAGGCAGTCAAATGCATTGAACTTGAGCCAAAACTACCGCAATTAATTAAAATATATAGCAGATACTTTAGGATACCTTAATATTGCAGTAGCAGCATGAATAGATTCGCATCTGCATTAATGAGATGTTGCCTTATTAGAAAAATCGCTTATGTTTGAAAGTGTTTTCAATTTAAACAAACATGTACGAGGCATTACTTAATTAAAATATCAATTGAGGCTTCTATTGAGCGCAGATGTTGAAAATTCGAAAATTTCCTTGAAAACTTCAATCGTTACATGATGCTTCCACAGATATAGTCAGTGGACGCCCAAATGGAGGTATTAGTGAAAAACCGAACCATCATATTGATTCCGTTCCGTTTCGGACCGAACAATATAATTATATAGAACACACCGGTATTTTAAGCTTATTAATAAATAATATGCCGCGACCCGTATCGATACGTAGCATAATAGTAGGATAGTCGGACTCTTGAAGCCCCCCATCAGATATTAATGTCGTGATAATATTGACCTTTGTCAAAAACTGAAATGTATAGCAAGCGCTCTTTTAATCTCCAATTAAAAGATAAGACCATCCAATTAGAATGGAGTTAAATTATTGCCACGATCAATAAAAAATAAATTAAAACATGGATCGATATACATATACACCTTTTTATTAAAGTCAAAGATGATCTGCTGTTTTTCTCAGTGTCTGCCAACACTTATCGATATCTACCGCAATAAAACCATGTTCTTGCCAGCAGAACATGATTTTTTTTTAAATATCTGTCTTAGTTTGTTTGTATTTGTAATTTTGTTGTTTTTATTTTTGCTTTTGTCATTGATGAATTAAAAGTCAAATAATAACTGCTCTTCTAGGCTGTGTTAAGTAGGCAATGGAAAAACAAATATTTCTTTTAGAGTTTTCCAAAACTATGGGAGGAAAAGTTGTTTTAACAGAATGTTTCTTAGTCCTCCGTATCTACAAAGGTTTATTAAAATAATTCCTCAATTTTTTACGATTTTGGCAAAATTGGTTCTAATATGACGCCGCCTTTTTGCTCATATCTCAAGAACAAATTAAGCGCTCGTGGGCGCTCGTTTCTACACCACTAGATAGAGAACTAAAATACCGAATTATGAAGTGAAATGTAGCTTGTAAAATATTGGCAGCTTTTTTATAAAATGCGAAATTTTAACATAATTTTTTGTATCACGCGCTGTTTTGACAAAATTGACCTATTGGCTCAGATATGACGCCGCTTGATTGGCCATAATTCAAGAACACTTTGAGCAAGCCTGAATTTTACCTTACGACTTCCTTAGGGGTTTCACCAACATACTATTATTACAGCATGAAAAATTTAAAACTGTAAGTAAACTGTGAAAAAACAATGTAACTAGAATTCTATTAAACAAAACACGAAATGTCTAACGTAGTCTTATTATAATTTTCTCCTCATTCGGCGCAATCGTTTTCGTCAAAAATAAGGCCAACGTCGTCTTCCGAGCCTAAGTCCAGATTGGCATCATGATCAGAAGAAGGGAATTCTTAGGATTTCCTTTAGAAAGTTGATTTCTTCTGTTGGATTGGTTTAGAGCTTAACTTTTTATCTTCCTCGCTTTGAAGTGGCCTTGGCCTGAACACTAGGAACGGGCCAAATTTGGTCTAAAAGTTTCTCCTTCTCCTTTCGCCTTCTCCAATAGTAGACTTTTCAGAAAGTTGTGGAGGATCCCAGTGTGAACATCCTGGTTCATCCCGAGAGTTGGTGGATTTGAAGCATCCATGTTTAAATATTCTGGAAATGGAGATCTCATATGTACCAGCGCAGGAGAATCTGAGCGCCTCCCGCACTTACCCTATTGAAGTTTTCACATGAAAGAATGGAAGAAGTGGAACTTTATAACGACGCAAATAACGGAATTGAAGAAAAATCGACCCAGATTAACATTAGAAGTGGAATACGCAGACGAGAGAAAATTGGATTTTGGAAAAAGGAACTCTACAAATTTCACCTGATCATTCTCTTTACAAGTTCCTTTCTTCCTCGGAGATCATAGCGTTACTTCTTCTTCCGCACTCGCATTATTACTACAACAAAGTATGTCTTTTATACTCAACCAGACATCAAAAGAAAATATGCTTGTCTAGCAAGCGGTCTAAATAACGAGGCAAATGCTTTTTCTTCCACCTTTTGCTTCAAAGGATTTGCTTTTACTTAGTACTTCGAGCAAATGCTCCATTTTTATTCATGAGACCCATTGCTGGGAAAATATTGGCAGTTTTCACCCCCAAAGCCAATTTCAACACCATTTTCAGTTTAACGCTGTTTACGCTTTTAAATCAATCCACATTTTCTTTTTAAACCGAGGTCAATTCTATAAAACCAACGATAACCGAAATATCATCATGTCATCTACCTACAATTTTTCAAAATGTCAATATCGATAAAAAATAAATTGTTCATAAGTCCATTCATCTACATCTTTCTCCGAGAACACAGCAAGTTATTACATCAGCAATAATGGGCACAACACGTTTCAGAACAACTAGTGAAAACATAAAACTCTGCTATTTACTCTCGTTTTCCCACCTGACACAAACCAGTCGAGTATATAATATCAAGTTCGCAGCCCTTTTTTTACAGTATCGCCTAAAGCATGTTTATCAGCGTAATCGCGTGAGAATTGCTCGTAATGCTTGCTGCTGGCTAAACTGGGTCAAAACCGATCAAAACTCAAAATCACCGAGAGAACTAGTTACTGTTATTAATCCGCGTAATAATCAGGCGTTTCTAGTTTATTTTGCTGCATTAATTGGTTGTCTTTTACTCTCATTGGATTGTCCGCCAGCAGTTGGAAGACGAATGGCCGCACATGTTTGTACATTATGTATTTTATAACCGTTCTTTAGTGTGGATAATATTGCAAATGCGATGGAAATATTTTAATGACTGCTTTCAGTTATTAGATTAGTCTTAGTTGCTCTATTTAATCAAATATTCACTGAGTAAAGAACTGTTGTTTGGTACTCTCACAAATCAAATGAAAACCGACGCAAAATAAAAACATTTGGGAACAGAAAACTAATAAAAGCTGCAAAAAATATTTCAAACACTTAACAGGTTGCTCAACTACGCTTTCAATCATCGAGTAATTAAGCATTTTTCTATTAAAGTAAAACCCCCAGTAAAAACCGCGTCCAATTGTAATGGATATGAATATCAAATTCTACTGAAGGTGTGTCTAGATATGAAATGGATGGGCTTTTACTTACTGCAAAGCTTTGCCAAATGCGATGATTGATCGGGGGCACCTTGCAAGTCAATAAGTGTTTTTATTTTCGAAGAGCTAGAAATCGGGTTTGGGCGAGTCAATAAATGATGGATTTGATAAAAAAGGAAAAAACAATATTTTGTGATTTTAAAAACTATTAATAAACATGACTGCAGTGGCTGAGACTGAGAAAGAGAACCGCTCAATAAGCTAATGTAAAATGTTTATTTACACATTTGTTTAACCGTATGTATTTAGTATTTATCTTAATATAAAAGCCTTGTGTTTGAATAGTTTAAAAAATGTTGTTAGTATTTCGTTTTTACATTTTTTGATTAGTAGTAAACATCTTTATTTCTAAAAAAGGCTATCGACCTATCGGTCTTTCTGCCCTTTTTTGATTATTAAACTTCAGATAGGCCATTTTCAAAGTTTCTAAAATATATGAATATGGCTGGTTCAGAAGCCCTTCGGAGTGAGTCAAAATTTTCCCAAAAATGACTTAAGTCTTGTAATCACTACCTCATTGTAAAAGCTTATATTGAAATATAATATACAGGGTTGCTCATTAGTTCGTCAAAGTGTGATATCTCAGTAAATATGAACTTTAGAAGAAAATACTTCCTACGAAAGTTTTTGATGTTTAAAAGTTGCACATTTTAAAATTACTTTTCAATAAAGTTTATTTCAAACCTTTTACCTGAAAAATTTACGGTTTTCGAATTATTCGAAAAAATATGAAATTTTTGACAGCTGCTGGGTTCCACAGAAATTAGCGTTGTACCCTAATCGCTACGAATTTCGAAATGGGTCTTGTGGACCTCCAAGAGGACTAAACAAGCTACGTGCTGAAATATGTTAATTTACGAAAAATTTCCAATAAACCTGCCAATGAGCATCCAAAATTGCATGTTTGTTAAACTCAAAAACTTGGTTATTTGAAATGGAACCCCCCAATTTTTTTGCAATTTTTGGATTTACCGTCAAATTTTAAAGCTAGTTTATGTAAGGGGTGGTAACCTTAAAACTTACCGTTTCTAAGTTATTCGGCAAAATTTAGAAAATAGCTTAATTTTGGCTTGAATCAAGTCAACTGGGCACATGTCGACCATCAAAAATGCATTAAGTAAAAAACTTAATATTATAAATGTATTATTAAATATAAATAATTAAATAAAACATTCTTTTGAAACAAATGCGGTGTTCATTAAAGGTTCTCAAACTGTCCCCCATTTTGATCCGAACACAACTGCAGTCTTGCCAAAACAGACCTATTTACTTCTCGTAACATCTCAATGCTTGTACAATTTCTAAACGCATGTACTATTCGTTGTCCCATATCTTCTGCAGTAGTCGGAGCAGTTTGATATACAATGTTTTTTTCCAAAAAATCCAATTTTGTTAAGTCTGGCGATCGAAGTGGCCAAGAAATGGGACCGCCACGGCCTATCCATCTATCTTCAAATTTCAATTTAAAAAATCAAACGTTTGTTTTTTGTTCCCATGTCAACATGTACCCTGTTAACTTGATCAAAATAAAAATAAAACAATTTTCTAAATTTTTCCGAATAGCTTAGAAACGGTGATTTTTAGGACTAGGACACCTTACATAAACTAGCTCTAAAATTAGAAATTTAAATTCCAAAATTGAAAAAAAATTAGGGGGTTCCATTTGAAAAAAGCAACTTTTTGAAGTTTAAAAACATGCAAGTTTAGAGGCTAATTAAGGTGTACGGACATCTCTTTATGAATTAAAACAAATCTGCACGTAGATTATTAGGTCCTTTTAGAATCACAGAAGACAGTTTTCCAAATTCGCAGCGGGTAGGGTACAGCATCGATTTATGTGGAACCCAGTAGCTGTCAAAATTTTCATATTTTTTCGAATAATTAGAAAACCGTAAGTTTTTCAGATAAAATTTTCGAAATAAATTTACATTAGAATTTGACGCTAAATCCGAAAAGTCCAAAAAAAGCGAGAGTTCCATTTAAAAACCTATAGTTGGTTACTACCACACGTTTATAACGCACCCCGTATACTGGAAAATAATTTTAAAATCCGCATCTCAGAAACACGAAAAATTTTCGGGGGAGACAGTAGTAGTAAATATCTTTATTTCCAAAAAAGGCTATCGACCTATCGGTCTTTCTGCCCCCGGGGGAGACATTTTTCTCTAAAGTTCATTTTTACTGAGATATCGGACTTTGACGCATTAATGAGCAATCCTGTATAAAAATTATACAATTATGTATGGCTTTATCAATTATGTTATATGTAGCATTTTATCGCGATCTTTAGGGTTTTTCGAAAATGAAGTGCCTGCAAATGATTTTTAAAGCTCGTTCACAGAGCGACATTAGGTCACAACAATGTCATTGTCTGAACACTTGAAGGTCGCAGTGTCGCGACGTTAGTGTCACATATCAAATTGGTTTGATACACGCCACCGTGCACTGGCTACTGGATGGCATTGGATGTCACAACATTAATGTCACCATGAGAACGAGCTTTTACTTTTTCAATTCAGTTGATCGAAGTTAGCCATGAAAAATAGTATAGGCATACGGCATTGTTTCCATAGTAGCAAATAATAACAAACTGCTTCAATATTTATTTTGACAACTACCTTAAAATTGCCATATTTATTTTTATAAACTTTGATTTTTACGGCGCCTCTCAAAAAAATATCCAAAACTGAAAGATCCGGTGATCGAGGTGGCCATAAAATAGGACCGTTTCTTCCAATCCATACGCCAGGAAATTCTTCGTCCAGATGATTCACTTCATTTTTGCAAAAACCTAACGATGTGATTTATCACTGAAATCATAATAAAATGATCTATTCGGTAAAGCAATAATCAAGTGTGATTGCCATTAAAAAAAACTCAAATTTGTGTCACATGTCAAAAATGACAGTTATTTTGGAGAATATGTTTATGCCATTTTGTTTAGAATTCAATTTCCTACAACTTTTCTATTTAATGTTTTCCTGTCTTATTAACATTGACGGAACTAGGAGGCATTTAAAAATCTGCCATAAATCAGTTTTTTTCACATAACTCCTGGAAGCTGTCAAATTTTAGAAAAAGAAAATTGCTTTCGAGTAGAGCATTCAAAATTACAATTATTTGTCCATTTAACTACTTTTATACTAGTCATCGAAAAACATTCACCCTCTATAATATATTGAAAAAATTACGTACTTGTTTTGTCTATCGAAAGTTTTTACAAAGGGGTAGTGATTACAACAATTAGAGCATTTTTGAGAAAATATGGACTTCTCCGAACGGCTTCAAACCCTCCATGAAAGTATAAAATAATACATTTTGGATTTCGATTGAATCAAAACTCTTTATTAAATATATGTCTAAAAAAACAAAATAATGGTTCTTTTTTTACTAAATATTATTTGATCAATTGATGAATTTCGGGTTATTAGGCTGTTGTCGATAGGTATTTGATCCTGGTGTTTTGCTAGCACACATGGTAAGCATCTTTAGATGTATGCTTGCTTCGGCGGCGAACACATGCGTGCTAGCGAAACGTCGGGCCTAAATTCCTATCAACCACAGATTAAAAACTCGACAATCATAAGTTGTTCAATGGATGAGCGCGAAAGCCGTTAATACCCGTCTACCGTTTGAAGACTATTGCAATAATTGGTTGCATCAAATCGTCTTGTTGTTAGCATTCAAGTCAGCACATTTTACCATTTTAATTACATTTTAGTGAGAAATAATCGGTTGTCCATACTAAGTACTGTCCGAGATAATTTATTATTATTACGTTTAGCAAATGTTTTAGTTAGGATGCATTCGGTAATAGTAAACAATACGGATTCTGGTTTTGCAGTATAAATTACGGGGTTTATTGGCATCCTGAAGGTGAATGCAATGATAATAGCTGTACAGGTGTGTTGTGTATTTTAGTGCTTGTAAATTTGTCTATGGCCTTTTTAGTGTTCATTTAATGGTTGTTGTTGTTTTGTCGGCCTAACGATCGGTTTAACACCTATTTTGCTAATTGAGTATTATCAATGCGAGTGACTGCCCGTTTTGATAGGAACGACACGTTTGTACCATTCCAGTTGGCAGATCAAACTCTATTTGGTAATAGAAGATTCGATGTGCCTTTTATGGCATCATTCGCCGCGTACTTTTCTCCTAGTTCTGTCAACAGTCAAGTGTTATTTAGCAATTATGCAAAAACTGGTATATAAAGATAATTACTCGACGAGGTGTGGCCTTAAACACTTCCAAGATCTGCAAATTTCTGTTAATTCCACATCAAATCGTGTAAAAACGATATTTCACTTAACACATAACTTCCGACACATAAGGGGCATACCCGGGATGCTTATTCCTTTCAAGACGCCATTCCTACCATATCATTATGGTAAAATGACAATGAAGATGCCATTGTCAAGTTATTATACTCTAATGCGCCCTAAAAGGAACGCCAATGTATTCGAAACTGCTCCAAAGTGGTAGTGCAATTTGTATTAAATAAGTTCTATCTCGGTTCTACTATATTGAGAAGTGTTTAAAGCAAAAAGGCCTGCAACAAGTGGAGTAGCATAACATGCCTTAAATTATCCGTAAGGTGGTTTGCGCCAAATAGAGAAAGCGTGTGAAACATACCGATTACTTTATTAAACTGGACACAAGCATATCTACGTGTTGTTTGTTTTTATTGACAATGGATGCGACGGACAAATAACGATCAAACATCTGTTGTCTTATTACATACATACAGCGTATTTCAAATTAATTGATTACGGTATTTTATTCCGAAACGAGCGTGTTTAAAGTGTTTTTAAATTTTTTATTACTAAACTATATTGGTCCTTAATGTCCTTAACTTTAACTTTATAAGAAACTAAAAATTTCAAATTGGTATCCGAAATTGTCTAAAACAAGTTTAGACTTTAACATTTGTCACTATCTTTTATTAACAATTGTATTAAAAATGAATGTTTTTCTTTGAATAACGATTTTTTGCTGGTCATTCTATCGTTAGAGAATCAGAGGTTCAAAAGCGTAATAAAAAACTCTGTTTTAAAAACAATATCAGCATTCTATTAATTCTTTAAATTATTAATTTGGAACAAGGGTGATTTTTATCAGGTTTCTTTGATTTTCACTTGGAATCTATGTCTTCACATCAAGAAATATAAGAGTTAAAGATGGATTGAAAAGGGCATTGCAAGCCAAAAATGAAATTATTCGAACGAAACATTTTTGTTTGGAGAAATTTTCGATTTGTTCAGTTTTCTAACCATTGCTATTGTAATTGTTTATCTGGATTGAAACACTTATGCATTTGTAGGTATCAGCAAAGCGTTTAATAGTCAGCAGCAATAATTAATGAATATACAGGGTGATTCAAAAGTGGCGTCATTCCTCTGGGGGTGTTGTCTGGGGGTGTTTTGGGAGTACAGGAAAAATAGTAAAAAAAATTAATTCTTATCAAAAACTGAGATATTTGCAAAAAACTGGATCAGAATTACGGCAACGATGCTTTTCAAGGTAATCTGCCTAATTTACATTACGTAAATACCTGTTACTTCTTAATTATTGAAAATTGTAGTAACCATGGATAAACACAAAACAAAGAAAGAGAAAGCAATAGAAACATTTTGAGGTTAGGGTAACTCTGTCAATTTGCTGTCAGTGCTGCCATCCCTTTTTGGGGCAGATGAGTGATATACCTAAATCGCCCACATCATAACAAACATCTCCTGTGTAAGCTTATGTATCAATGATTAATATTAATCAAATAAAATACAATTAAGTTGTTAAATCACAAGAGGTTGACGAAGTTCTGCCCGTTTAACTCCAGACATGTTTGTTCCCCAATCACTTTATTGTGCAGTCTTCGCCGCAGTCTGGGATCACCTTTTGATCAGCTTCTCGTATTCGGTTAATTAACTCCTGCTCAATTTGTACCGGTGTTCGGAAGATCAGAGAGTTAATGTGTCCTTGTGTCCTGTGTATCTTACATACATGGTAGGAATGTGGCCCTTCCTCTGGGGAGGTATAGGGACAATTATCCGGTGCCTGGGAAAGTGTCAGTGGTTGTGCAATGCTCCGAGCACTCCTGGAAGGCTCTGCTGCAATTATCTCCAATACTTGTGCCTCTGTGTCTGGAACCCGAGCACCTCTAGATCGTCCACAATCTGCGTCAATTCCTGGAGCCAATCGTCCAGTGTCTCTAGCCCTTTGTTGGTGTAAGGTCTTACACCTTCTGCTATGTTAGTGTGGCATTTTCCCATAACTAATCACATATCCGCAAATTCGATGTTGGTGTACATTTTGTGAAAGGAGCTTCAAAGTAAGTCACAGATTGACAAATGCTTGTTATTATTGACAAAGGCTATCTACCTGTAACTATGTGTTAATGACAAAAAACATCATTGCCGCTTTGACTTTTCATCAAAAAATTGTAGAAGAGGTCTTTTTTAATATAAAACATTTTCGTAATTTGAAGCAAAGACCGTAATTTTTCTTGTCGAATGGTTAAGTATTCCAAAAGGCTACCAAGCAAACATGGGACTACTTTAAAATAATACTTAATAACAAAGTTGAAATTCGATTTTCAACTGTTAATATCTTCTACAAATTTTCGAAAAACTTGTTTTCAATATTTTTCTCGCACTCTCCAAGTGAGCCCCTATAACGACGCCACTTTTGAATCACCCTGTAGTCAGACGTTCAAAAGCGCAGTAAAAAACTCTGTTTTAAAATCAAAATCATCATTCAAATAATTCTTTAAATTACTAATTTGGATCAAGCGTGATTTTTGTCAGGTTTCTTTGATTTTCACTTGCAATCTATGTCTTGGATGGATGAATTGAAAAAGGCATTGCAAGCCAAAAATGAAATTATTCGAACGAAACAATTTGTTTTGAGAAATTTTCAATTTGTTCAGTTTTCTTATCATTGTTATTGTAATTGTTTATCTGCCTTGAGGAACTTATTCATTTGTAAGTATATAGCAGCGTCAGCAAAGCGTTTATTATATTATTATTATTTATAACTAAATTAAAGGTTGATCTTACACTGTTTGCTTTAATTACTTTAAATACTTACGTTGATGGACTTTGCAAAGGATTTATTATAATGTTTTTACCACTCAAGAAATAATTGTATTTGTCAATCTAAAAAATTTTAAATCGAATGCTGTCCTTCGGTCAGTAAGGGAGCAACCTGTTTCGTTGATTTGATATTTACTTATAATATTTGAGGCATCAAAATTCACTAAATCATTAGTTGTTTAAAATAAATTAATTAATTAATATAAGTCCGATTTACTCCATGTTCCAAATAATGCCATCACGTTCTGCTTACAATAACATAAACAAACTTGCGCTGAGTATGTAAGATTTGTTAATCATATTGTCAGCCATTCTTGATGACTTGCCAAAGGTGAAGGTAGAAACAGCCATACATACAAACTGATGATGGTGGAGAAAGACACCGAAACGTATTTGTAACATTTTTAAAATAATAAACAATAAAATTGACTGGAACCCAGGAATTTCTTTTGAATTAAGTTGAAATACAGTCAGGAAAATATACACAATAATTGGTCTGTGTTGCATTGTTCACTGCATTGTTTGTGCTATGTTTTGTATTGTTGTTTGTCGATCGCTTTGTCCATAAAATGAATTTCACATTTTCTCTGGCAATAAAGCATATTTTGATTTCATCTGATTTGACTCTCATTACGAAGTGTTTCAAACTTTTCTCCCTTTAACAGGAGTGGAATAAACATAAGCAGAATTCTAAGGAAGAGGACAGAAATATCGAATAAATTTGCTAAAAATGAAAAAAAAAAAACGCCGATGCAAACGCACTGAAACATTTCAATTGGGCAATTTTCCACCCTTTAATGACATGGGCAATTTTCCACCATAAAATTAATGTTAAAATTATTAATTTCAAACACTTTCTTCCAATATAAGCCCCAGAAGCCATTGTTTGTGACTTTTCAACAAAATATGTGGAAAACGATTGTTGTTGCGTGTAATTTGTGTGAATTTACTATTGTTCTCTTGTCAAGTTTTTCAAAATTGTCTCTTAAAATTTAGATTAATACAACGCGACTAGATGTAGGCCGATTTCCATCATATCGATGCAACTTTTGTTCTATTTGAAATGTTTTAGAGCAAATCAGAGAGTTGATGAAAGTCCATAAACTTGAGAGAAAAATAACGAAACAAAAGGTTTCCGCCCATCAAATCCCAAGATTTATTAAATACGAGCTTTAAACAAAACAATTAGGATGTTTCGTCCATTTATCTTGAATCTCGACTGTATTGTTTATGAATTTCTGTTGACTTTTGTGACATTTTGTCGTTGTTGTTGTGTTTTGAATATAATATCAGTTAGGAAAGTAGCACGTGAGACCTGGGATGGGACCATTAAAGTCCATTGTTTCAGGGAAAATTCAGAGCGATGGCGAGGAATTTTGCGACAAAGTCCATTCAAATTGCATAGGCGTATCAATAATTTTCCATAAAAATGTCAAATCGTGGCTATTGATGTTTTGCATGGAAAGATAACATAACTGGCAAGGGGGATATAAAATTCACACTTGACAATGATTCACTAAGAAAAATGCATGATTATTCCATGATCGTCCTGAAATTCTGATTGAAACGGATAACGTGAAACGCGCTGATTTCCCATGCTGAACTGCATACGAAATGTGCCTGATGGCTATCACTCAAAAGTCTTCACTTTTTGCAGTTCCCTGAAAATTTATGTTTGCCCATCCACTGTCTATTTAACAGATGTTATGCTGCGGTAAATGTCTCTAAAAGAATCCTACGGTCGACTGAAAACGATGTTTAATATTCTTAGCAAGCACATCATACGTACATAGACAATATGATCGCATAGACGGTTAAAAGGTTTTCAAAGTGTTTTTCCATGGGCCTTAAGGAGACAATGAGATCAGCTCTTTATTTGCCAAGCACTACCCGAAGTGGTCACCGACTGTGTCTATTCGATTTGGCTAATGAGTAGACGATATTTTTTATTTGCATTTTAGAACACACATTAATAATTATCTTGTCAAGACGGTTTCTTCATATTTTATTTTGTTGTTGATTTTCGAATTCTTTATGCATTAAATATGACAAAATGTGTCCCATTTTTCCCTGTTTTTTTCTTAAAACACTATGTTTTCATAAAAAAATGCCTGTTCAGATTGCCGACACAATGGTTATTTAAATCAAAAAATTTAAATGTTGTGGGAGTCAGTGGGTGTTTATAAAGAAATATATTAAATATATTTTTATTGGCATTCTGTAATTTGAGTCAGACAAGACTCTGATCTTGCTTACTCTGATCTAAAAGAAATGCTTACTCTGATCAATGCTTACTCTGATCTAAAAGAAATTCAAGCAGGGGTTCCACAGGGCAGTGTATTGGGACCAATACTTTATCTATTATACACATCGGATCTGCCAGTAGGCTCTGATGATGTCAGTGTGAGTGGGTTTGAAGAAGAATTACGTCAAGCTACTGTTGCTGATCAAAATGTTGTTGCTACATTCGCCGATGACACTGCAATCCTAGCGATAGGCGACAGCAATATGCAATCTACTGAAAAACTCCAAGCAGCTATAGATGAGGTTCAACGTTGGACCCTGAAATGGCGCATCAAATTAAATGAAAAGAAATCGGTCTATATCGACTTCACCAACAAACGACTAGACTACAAACCAGTATATATTAATGACAAGATTGTACCATATGGGAAGACAGCTATATATCTAGACATAACCCTCGATTCAAAACTCAGATGGAAACCACACGTCAAGAAGAAAAAGGAAGAACTGAATCTAAAGTACAGAAAGATGTACTGGCTATTGGGTAGAAAGCTCTCACAGTGTATAACAAGCTATTGTTATATAATCAAGTCCTCAAGCCAGTGTGGACTTATGGTGTGCAACTTTGGGCCTGCACCAAACAGAGCAATAGAAACATCATTCAGCGCTTCCAGAATAAAGTACTTCGTAGTATCGTTGATGCACCATGGTATATCAGATATGAAAATCTACATAAAGACTTGGGTGTAGAAACAGTAGATAACGTCATCAAAAAGTATGCACAGAATCATGAACAGCGACTCCATCAACGTGTGAATCCTGAGGCACTCAAGCTCCTCGATAATGCGGAAATACAGAGAAGGCTCAAAAGAACTAAACCATTCGAACTGGTTTAGAAGGCAAGAATTTGTGACAGAGTACATTTCAAACCGATGTACTGTAGTATTACAGACAAAGTGACTATCAGAGATGTGTGTGCTTTGTGTTTGTTTAATGTAGTAGATTAAGTTAAAGACAAATGGCTTATTAGTATACTGTACTACTAAATTGCTAGAACAATTAAAAAAAAATAAAAAATAAAAATATGTAATTTATCAAATTTGTTCATTATTGCCGATCGGTGGAGCCAAATTAATTTAAATTGCTTGTACAAAGCTGTCTATTTTCTATTCAAAAATTTCACGGGTATACAGGGTTTATGAACAGTTTCAAATTCCAACCAGATACTGTACCTTATCCAAAATTTGATAGATTTTCAAATACATTATATATAAATTAAATGAAAATTTAACTAACATTGGAACCGACTTCAAACTGTTGCCTGTTTTAATAATATTAAAAATCGCTTTAAAACCAAATTTCACTTGCTCGTACAAGTTTACAATTCAAATTAATCTTCGACATACAGAGAAAACAGTTATTCTTGGCCTTTCTAACATCAATATCTCCAGAATATTGCTAGAAGCAATTCAAAAGTGTAACCAACGTGTCCGTATTTCAGTCTGAAGTCAAACAATGTTGTACGAGTGATTAAAAATGTACTGCAACATTGTTTTAATGAATGTTCTTATCACGCTGGTGCACGTGTTCCAATGAAGATAATCGCAGAACATTGTATGAAAATTATTACTACGCAGTTTTTTCGATGCAGCAGCTAAAAAAGCGATTAAAACTATGTTTTTCGTTAAAAGTGTTGTTCTGTTTTAAACTAGGAACTTTTCAAACTTGCAGCATTAAACTATTGTGCTAAGTATTTTAGTTTGCAATCGCACCGGGTTTAAAATTGACCCAGTTTAAACGTATTATCCCAACCCCTAATACGCCCTTAAAAGGAATGACGCCAAATTTGAATCACCCTGTATAACATACTATTACAAGTTACCTTTTCTTCAATTTCAGTTGGGTCATGATCCCCTTATCAAATCCCGTAACTGGAACTCGATAAACTGATGTAGAATCATTAAAAAAATCGATCTTTCTTACATACAGATCTTAAAGATCGACTTATGGCCACCCGGCCAAGATAAAACAGCACTTAATCCAATTTTATTGATCCCCCGGCTGCTCGTTAAACCGATATGATAATGGAATGAAAAAATAAACACGTCTAGGCCACTCGGATATGTTAATATTTTGCATTAACAAATTACTACCTAAACCATTTAATTTGCTACTTCGATAATATTTATATTTATTCATTTTCGGTGTTATGCAAATGAACCAATCGGCCGTTCGCAGTGTGGCGATCTTTATATAGACGGTTCGGCTTTGCCGTCCATTGCAATTTATTATATTTGAGTGGATTCATAAATATTTGGTCGTTTAATTGGCCTAATTGCTAATTTTTGAGGCGATGGGAACGGGTTTCCAGCCGCCGTCAATTAGTCATCAGTGTACATTGTATTAACGCTTTTTTTATTCGTCGTGCTTGAAGTTGTACAGAGGGCAAATTTGAACCTGTTTTTAGCTGGTACCTACCAAATTTTACGCCTATTTCCATTACACCTCAAGTACCAATCCTTGTAGCAAAGAGTGATTGGTAAATTTATCTGGTCATCCCAAACAATACGCTTCTAATTCGCTTGTTCGACACACACATTTAAATAGGTCTAATTAGTGCGATTGCGATCGATGGATCGTCATTGTGAAAAGTAAGTGTAGTAAATCTATCTTTGTGCTTCATCAGTGTGGTCAAATCATGATTAAACGAACACTTGCCGATTCACATGCATTGTCCGGCTGTGAACTCAGCAGTTTTGTCCCAGCGGAAAACCCTGAACTTTATACGGAAGTTGAACCCTTCGATTATGATTTTTGTGGAGTCGCTGATTGGACATGAAACAGCATAAATTCAATGTAAACTCCATAGAAGAAGTATTTTTTTTTGCATTAAATGGCTGAGAAATACAAAATTATAGTACTTACTTGTGTTTCAAAATTGTACAGATCATTAAAAAAAACCACAGAAAACAGTAGCTTTTGTCTAGTTTTAATGAAAAAGTGTTGTAAACATTGAAATTAATTGTTTAAGTGGTCTGCACGAGGGACGATACTTTTTCAAGTAAATGTTTTTCAAATAAAAAAAATCATTTTAACACACATTTTTGAGACGACTCATTGCTAAATGATTTCCAATTAAAAGTGAGCCACTCTGTAGGTGGTAGTCTTCCGTTGATTTTGGGCCAAGTTGAATGATTGGTAATATTTTATTTTTACAAACAAGATGACCGCTTTATATAAATTCCCCAAATCTACAATTTTTTTCTCCAAAAGTACTCAAACTGTACTAGCAAGTTGAAACTCATTATTTCACTTGAAGGCAAGAAAAAGCAAGGCAGAATGGGCGAATGGAGCCTAAACCCATTTGTAACTTCGTTACTGTAACTAAACACAGCGGAAACTGTATATCAACCATAACATATCAATGTATAATTATCATGATCATGATGTTGATTTGCAGAATTATGGGTGTTTGTCGTTTTCAGTGGAGGAATTCATCCCAAACATTTTCCATGCTATTAGTTTAGCGATATTATTGTACAGATCCCATTTTGCCTTGTCGCTTTTGTGTCTAAATATGCCGCAAAGAACTTCAACTCTCCGGCTAATTATCCAATTTACCTCAGCTGAACCAATCCACATCCTCAATAAACATGTGGAATATACGTGAACAGTGGGCACCGATTTATTGTGTTACACAAGTAAATTAGCAAACGGAAAAATAACAAATTACCTTCCAATGACAGATCAAGGCAAAGAATGCGCTTATTGGCTGCAGTGTGTTTTTTTTAAACACTCGATGGCAATTTGAATTTATTTTCAAAACCAGTTTATTTATGAAAAGGAATGATCGGATATGTGGCTTAATGAGCACGTACAGTGCGATTTCAAGTTGAAAATTTCACGTAGAATATGTTCTAACGTTGTAATAAGAATTTCTAAGTTATGGTATCGGCAGGTATAAATTGCATTTGCGCTCTACTTGGATTCACGGTTCTTGGTATGTTAATCTGCAAAATGAGGAAGTCCAGCCGGGGTTAATTTCTTTTAGTTGCCAACTTGGTTAGTTGCTCATGGCTCTAATCTAAAAATATGCCAGGAAATCTACAACTGCATTATTCAAAGTCATGAAAAATTGGATTTATTTGATATTTTCACTCACTAAACCCGATACCGTTTTTATACAGTAAATGCCAACTCATTCAATTCAAGATGTACATAATTGACCATTTCCAAATCATGCTCACAATGAAGTAAATTTAATTCACTGCGCCCCCATCATGGGCAAGAGGTCAGTGTAACAAAACGGTACGACTTGAACAAAACTCGATTAGTTCAAACCACAATACAATTGCTGAATAACCGCAGATTCCCGGTTCCCATCGGGGATGCCTTTCACTTATATACGATGATCATTCGTTGATTTGCACACTCATTGGCGTTACATGAAAAAGTTCCATGTGCGCCTTATTCCGGTAAATTAATCAAAATGCAAAAATCTGAATGTGGCTAAAACGAGTTAAGGAGACGCCAAAGTTCCAATTTCTATCGGTCTTTTTCCAATCAGAAGAAAGATAACATTCACGGTTCGGAAAGTTTGAAAGCTGCATATTTTTCAACTTGCAACTCTTGTTTTTTTAACTATCAAGTGCTTGATATAACAAATGCAGCGGTAGAAACTGAGCAAGTTTCTCAAATGATTTAAAATTATTTGTTTCTTATCATAGTTATCATTTATTGTCAACAACCATTTTTGTGTTGTTTGTTTTAGACCAGATCTACATTAATTTTTCATTAAGTTCCGATTAGAAAACATGCTTTTTCTTGATCCTCTGGTGGAAAGTACGTACTTTAGCCACTGTTCGGTTTCGATGGCGAAAGCATCACTTTTACCCATTACAATAGCTTTCGCCACGCACCTTTCTGACTCGGTAACTAGCAACGGCGGGCATCGAAATCATCGCGCCGAACAAAATTTTCTTCATCCCGTGTGGAAAGTAATAACTTTCGCCACGCACTGTTTTGACAACATTTTTAAAGCGTTTTTTTCAAAACCTTATACTTTTCCCGGATAATTTCGACCGAGGATCAAGAATAATAGTATTCGGTACGCGAAATGAAAGTCGAAGGCCCCCGTCAACTTCAAGCAGTGGCGGAACTTCGACTTTCGTCTCTTGTACCCTAATATACTATTCATATTTCGAAAATTATTTATAAATTAGCCAGGGTGAATCGTTGATATATATTTTCGCAAGCAATGAAGGCTGATGTTGTGAAATGAGGTTAAGAAGCAGCTCTGTGATGAATTGTGCAGTTTTGTGATAAAACTCGTGTTCGTACGCATTGATGTGCAAGAATTTATATCATTGCTTTGGAAATTCATTTGAAACACCTTTGGGAATTTAAAAATTTTGAGTTCTTCTCAATTGACTAGAGTAAAGACTTTATGCTATCACCAGAAAAATGATACATTTTTTGGGGAATATCTCTATTTACTATTCTCATATGTTTATGTACCCACTAGACAACAACAACTTTAAATCAAACAGTACATTATAAAAAATAGTTTTTAGTCTATTTAATATTATATCCAGCTAGCAAATGTTCTCTTTCCCATAACATCAACATTAAAAAACCCAATAAGATACTAATTGTAATTAATTATTGTTCTTAATGTAGGTTAATTTATTGAAATTGAAATGCAAATGAGTGATTAATAATTAAATGTATTCCACTTCAGTCGATTTCCGTGTTATTGTGCCAGTAAGCTTTCAAACCGCTTCATTGTAGGCTAATAATGTGATATAAACTGCTATTTAATATTTTAGTACTTTCAAAAGAGTTTTTTTAATCCAAAATCTACCTTCTATTTGAGTACCTTAGAATCTCTTTAAAATCCGATACTGCCGGATCAGGAGAACTTGCTGGCCATGTAGTTTAAAGATGTTTAAGAATACAATGTCCAATGAGAGAGAGTCAGTTGTTCAAAAATAATAAGGTTAAAGAGACACTGCTGAGTTTTTTGAGCTGCTATTAGGGCCGTTTTTAAAATATTTAGATTTTCTTCAAACTCAAGAAGACAAGTCTCATTTTAACAGGTTTTTTATGTGTTATTTTCAGTAAACTTTGAAAATAAACTACTTTTGCAGTATCTACTAAAACTTAGAGCACCTTTGTATAGAGAATTTATGATGTTAATTAAGGAATTGAAATCACTAAATGCATGAGAATAAATCGTGCAGAAACCAGCGGAAACCAAAATTGGCAAAGAGCTTCAATCAAGTTTGAGTAACGTTTTAATTTTAAAGTCCCGCATTTAAATACGATCGATGTATTTTTCGCATTTGGGAAAAAGATGCATTTAAACAGTGAACCTGTTGGCTGTGATTCGCTGATGGGACTGAACAAATTTAACAGCGAATTTCACGTTCCGGTCAGGTTATTGGTCGGTTGGCAAAACAAAAACAATTGTCATTGGCCATCAATCCGAAATATTAACAGTTAAAATCATTAATTTTAACTGGGACAGTGATTTTCACTTTTTCATTCGTACGCATAAAGTGTTTTTTCTGGGAAAAAATGGAATGCGGTCCCGCAAAACGGGTCTCGGCCACGTTCTGTGAGAGTTTGCACCTACCCATGTAGGGTTTTCATTCAGGGAAAGATACACGACGAAGAACGTCGCCTTTTTTACCGAGAACCGGGCTCAAAAATGTTTTTAAATTTCATACAGTCAATTTCAGTAATACAATTCGATATTAATTCACTACATTAAGACTCATTTGATCGGGTGCAATAAACTGGTTCCTTTCAGGGTATCAGATATCAATGGATCTGAAATATTGAGAATGTCATTTCGAATTCACCTGAGTATATAAGACTTGCATTCATGGGCGCCGCGCCTGTACAATGAATGTTATCGGAGATTTGTGTGCGTATAACTGCCGGTGGTTCAAATTTGCATTTAAAAGAATGCTGAGACCAAGACATGATGATGTATTAGCGTTCGAACAGATTGCCGCAAATTTCATGCTTCGTTTATTTAAACAGTCGAACTTGGCCGCGGTGCCTGTACATATATTTTGATATGGTGTCCATCATAATGAAGCCTAATTTAGTTGCGAAACTGACTGGACTGACGTGCGCTCGTCTGCTTAATTATTTTGCTCATTTTATTGCACAGTAGACCTTTGTCGTATTATATACCCTACAGTTTACTACAGAATCTACAGCTAAAGTCTTAAGTTGGCGAAAACAACTTTAAAAAATCTAAATTATAAGATTTGTTTGTGCCAAGCAGAACATCCCTTTTTCTGTTAATTTTCTTTCTTTTAAAAACATTTGTCCAAATTTTGAGCAATTAAATTTTTTATATTCATGTTCATATTTTTTCTTTTTGTAATAACGCTATTCATTTCAAGGGATTAAGGCCATTTAGATATTCCTTTAGGGAAGATCAGTTTGGATTATGAGGCGCTGATAGTTGCATTTTACAGAAATTTATACTGTTGAGGAATGAATGTATTTGAAGAAATTTATAACAATAAAAGTCAATTACTTTTGCTTCGATTTTCTCGTCATTCGTATTTTAAATAGGTGTTTTGTCTCCCAATGTTAATTATTAATTTGCGTCCTCATTAATTTGCGTCTGTTTTGAACATTTTCCTTGTCTTAAGTGGTCGTCTGGCTAATGTAGGATTTGCTGTATGATAGATTAATTTCAACTACACTTGCGTGCATAGAAATCGGCCCACAGTAAACTTTTGTCTTTAACTATATCTTTTTTTTAAACTATTCATCAGATCAAAAAAAGAAATATGCTGTTTGAAAGACAATTTAATATGCTTTAATGTGAGTATAAATTATTGTGAGTATCCTATGTTTAACATAGTGAAATTAATGCATTAAGCAAATTAAGCTTTTTTATAATTAACATAAATAGGGTTATTGACAATTTAAAACTTAACACTTAATTTTTTAATAATGGGTATGATAACTCTCCTCTTTCCCTAATAACTTCTCTCATACGATTAGGCATCGATCTAATCAAATTTGCTATTGTTTCTTGAGGGATGTTAAACCACTCTTCTTCTACTGCAACAATAGGCTCTGGGATCGAGTTTGGGGTATGAATTCTAGCTCAAATTCTTCGTTTTAGCTCATCACATAAGTGTTCGATCGGATTTAGGTCAGGACTGTATGCTGGTCACTCCATAACCCGAAAACCGACTTCTGCAATGTAATCTTGCACGATTCTTGCGGTGTGCGGCCTGGCAATGTCATGCATAAAGGTTAATTCGTCTCCAATGTAGTCGGCGTAAAATACCACATGAATTGCTAAAATCTCCTCGATATATCTAACATCCGTTAAACCTCTTCTTCCGTCAACACGGTCGCCCCTACGAATGAACTCAGGGTCGGTTAGTGCTCCTATAGAAATTGCACCCCAGATCATACAGGAACCACCTCCATAAGTACTCCGCTCTGCAAAGCAGCAATCTGCAAATCGCTCTCTTGGTCTTCGGTACACTTTCCTTCTTCGGTCGCTACCATGGAGGCATATTCTGGTCTCATCTGAGAACAGAACAGATCCCCATTGTTCCAACGTCCAATTCAGATGATTCCGTGCAAAACGCAGGCGTGCTTGCCGATGCGCTGGAGTAAGTTTTGGACCAATCGCAGGTGTTTTAGGGGTCAGTATATTTTCCTGCAGTCTTCGTCTTACTGTCCACTGACTAATAGCCACTCCTCGCACCTCACGGAGCTGTCGTTGCACTTGAACGGCATTAAGGTGACGATTTCTTAATGTTGTTGACACAATAAAGCGGTCATCACGAGCGGTTGTAAATCGCCTTCTGCCTATTCCAGGTCGCCTATGAAAGGATCCAGTCTCCTCAACGTTTGCACACTCTTCGAACCGCTGCGCGTGTCCTATCCAATTGTCTAGCAACAGCTCGCTGACTAAGTCCATTTTCGATTAAAGCAATAACTTGGCCGGCTTTTTGTGGTGTAGTATGCATTAAACTAACACACTTAAACACTATTGAGATTATGAAAAACGAATTAATATGCAAATTTTAGTTGCAAACGTAATAATTTTAATATTTGACAATGTTTTTATTTTCGTTACAATCACCACATAAACACGTTTCATTGGTTTACCGGTTGCTAAATATATAGTTAAAGTCAAAACTTTACAGTGGGCCGATTTCTATACACGCAAGTTTATATTTATATTTTAATTTTACATTGAAAGAAAAGTGCGAGTTTTGTTTCATTCGGAAATAACGGAAAGAGAGCATTATTATTTTAAGAAACATTTAAAGTAAAAAAAATTGATTAAATCCATTAGTTAAATTGATTAATAAAAATGATAAGAAAGTCCACTAATTACACGAAACGAGAAAATGGACACTTTAAAATAAAAACACTGCGTTAAAAAGTGTGTAATTTAGATAAAACATAAGTTAAGAAAAAAAACTGTATTATAATAGCATTAGAGTATATTAAATTTTCATTTGCCTCTCGAGCATGAACAAAATTTCTAAATCAAATTGTGTGGCATTAAGTATGGCATTAAACATTTGGCGTTAAAAAGCCCCTTAAAACACAAAAAGAAAACAGGGAAATGGACGTTTGTGGAATTTCGTTTGTCTTGAAAATAGTAAATTTTCATGATTGCCTGCAATGGTTTCTATTAATGAAAAGAGTCAAATGTTGGAAGTTTCCTATTCAAAAAGCTGTGGAAAGGAAAAAAACTGTATAATATTTCCATTTAATGTTCCATTATACTTTGTTGGTGGCACTATGCAGCGAAAACTGACCATTACATCATTCGAAAAAATTTTAACTTTCATTTTTTTGTTTCAGGTAAGTTCGCTATTTTCCTCCTCACCTCTCACAAGATCACAAGGTAAGTAGTAACTTTGGTTTTATTCCATTGTTAATATATATTTTACCAAACCACAAAGCAACCAAATGCTATTGGTCTGAAAATCAGTTTGGCATTTTTAGTTCACAGGAGATTAAAAAAGGGAAATTCGAAAAAAAGTTCAGTCTTTTGTCGGTAGGACATTTCCTGTGGTTAATTTCATGCATATAATATTGCGAAATGAGTGGCGCATAATCGAATTTGGCGGGCCGTTTCGTTATGGCATATCTCAGAACTAACAATGGACACCCAGGAGTTCCCAAGTTTCGCTGTTGTATTTCGGTAATCGGGTTATTTTCCTAGTCGGCAATAACGCCTAATGTTACCTGCTTTTCCACATTTTTCACATTGGAGCCACTTAAACGAAGATCAATATTTCCAGTAATTAGCCGTGCAGCGACTTTATTGTTTTGCCTAAGACTCCATAAAAGCTGGTTAAGTCTTCAAATGAGGTATGTCAATTAGAAAACCAATAAACCCGAAATGAGAAACCGCACAGTCTTAATGGACAAAAAAACCGCGACGAAATGAAACAGCAATCCTCACATACCAGGACTAGGTCAGTAATGTGGCATTTTTATGCAAGTGAGGACTGGTTTGCATGGTGCAAAGGAACATGATTGCATATATTGGAGCAGCCGTTTCGTCCACCCACATTCGATGGCGGTACTGTCGACTGCCTTTTGAACGATTATAACAAAACACCTCTTAAATCATCGGTTATTTGTCTGGTTGAGACCAGTTCCATGCATATTTTAGCACCAGACTTGAAAGTAAAATCGCGCGTGGGAGGTGTAAAATGCGTTTTCATATCAGGAAACTGGGGTAAACGTTTTGGCGTGTGTCTGCACACAATTGCATTCAACTGGAGGTTTATTATTGTATTTTTTCGTTGAAAATCGGTTATTTTTTAATTTCGGATTTTGTTGGTGGCAATATGGCAAAAGCAGTTAGTATTTATTTGTAAAATTTTACATATGAAACTCTCATGGTCACCCTGATTTTGAAGGAAGACAATATTAATGTGTATTTTCAACTATATTTGTGATTTTTGCAATATAATGTCATTTAAAGTGAAAGAACTTTACAGCGAAGGCAAACATAATTAAACTATTGAATTTAGAGCTGCCCAATTTGAACAAGTATCCTTCCCACCAATACTCGTTTTAATTGGCAAAATTAAAAAGAAAACAGAAGCACATGAAATAGGGAAATGATTTGGTAAACTCTTACTTTAAGGTAAACCTGTGGGAAATTTTAGAGAAACTCCTATAGAAACTTTGCTTTAAGTTTCCTCATCCCAGTCTACTGCCCGGAATGACCAAAATTTCCCCGTAACCCGACCCATAACTTTCCGAACATGTTCACTAGGTGAAAGATCAGGAATACCCGCTGGTCAAGCCAATAAACTCAGATAAGCTTAGTCCCAAACTTTCTGTGGTAGGAATGCAAAACTCTTTGGCCGGTAGGATGTCCTGATCTATGTCCCCACTCCACCCAATCCCGCACTTATTCTTACTGCTCTTTTCCTTCCCTGCGATATTTTGATAATCGACCATTGAAATGCACTTTTACTAGAAGTGTCTTCTAAACTGGTGTAATGCCTGCCATCGAGCTGAATCATTATTATTTTCATATGAATCTTCCATTCAAACAATGTCTACTAAACTAAATGAAGCCTGACATTACGGTTTATACCACATACTGAGCGCAGAAAAGTTAACGATTGATGGAGGCAATCTTGGTAGTAATCCATAAACCAAGAAACGTGATATTAACTGACAAACGGCTAAGAGTTAAAGTTGAGGAAGAACTTTAAATCCATAGTTTAAATCTAGAGAGTTGATTTCGCTGTGTAGAGTGTGCCATGAAATATTGTTCGAGATTTATCTGCCATTTCGGAAATAAATCATCCATTGTATTTTCCGGGATAAGGCTGAAAACTCTGATTAATATCGGGCCTCATTTTACTAATAGATTGTGAACACGTTTCAGTTAGGGAAAAAGGGTTTTTCGTTTTCGTTCCGCATTGTTGCTCTCGCTGGGTAGCATCTCGTTCAAAGGCGGATTAATGTAATGACGACAGGTAGGAAAAAGTAAGCCGGATAATTTTTAGTTCGTAGCACCGCTTCATTCATTATTCATGACCCGATTTATTCAGCACAGTGTTAATATAGAACCATGTCTTCGACATGCAGGCAGCAAATTATTCCATCATTTCCATAAAGTGTACCAATTAGGGCTGTGTCTTAAAAGTGTAGTATGAAAAATCGCTGCTGGTTAAACACAGACAACAACAAAACTGGTTGTTCTTCAATTGCCACAGCTTTGAAGTATCTTAGGTTTTTTTTTTCAACTTTCAATTAGTGTATTTTTAATGGGATTTAAAAGGCTAGAAGAATCGTTCTGATCAAAACATTCCCCTTTTGTAAATGAAACGGTTGAAAGAGCTCGTTTGAGACTTTGTTAACAAATTCATCCACATTTACATGTACGGTGATAGCTCCGATAAGCGGACAGTCACGGTTCCACAAAAAATGTCCGGTTATGGGAGGTGTCCGCGTAATAGAAATATGTATTTAGTTAAAAGGCAAAATTTATTTTCAGCTTTTTTATTGTTTTCTAATGTTTTATAACATATTTTAAAATACTTGCTTGTCGCATTTTAAGAAATGTTTGTTAAATACTGCAATGTTGAAAATGTTTTTAAAAGATAAATTACATTTAGCATACGATTTTAAGAGTGAAACATTAGGTATAATTGTTAAAGTTTCTTCTGATTGGTCATCATCACTACTCATGGAAAGTTCAGTTATGGCAAGAGCGATAGTATCAGGATGGAGTGTTTCCTCTTCAGTCTGCACCATATGGTCCACGTTTACAAATCCTTATGCTTGTGGATCACTTGCACCTAAGGCTTTTGCATGACGCATTAGTCCAGCTAATAGTGACAAAGGCAGCTCATCTTCTGGATTATAATCTTGTGGAATTTCCCCTGCAGCCTTCTTGAATCCAGCTTTTATAAAGCAATTCTTTACTGTTGCAGAATTTACTTTATTCCATGCAGGCTTTATGAAATATAAAGCCTCTAATACATTAATGGAGTTTGACAGCTCAACACAGACTTGGAAGAGTCAATTTTAGTTAAAACATGTTTTAGAATAAGATCTCTTTAATAAAATTTGAAGTTCTTAATGATGCCTTGGTCCAAGGGCTGACATATAGAAGTTGTGTGAGGGCAAAAATATAACTGAGGATGAGGATGGCATCATACGTTATCTAGAAATAAGAGCACTCTTCTTTTCTGAATCCCCGTTTTTCATGACATAATCTCTTGGGTCATCCACGCTTTCTTGTTTGATTTCCACATTAATATTTTTCAAAGCACGATGGCGAGCTGATTTTCCTATGACAAAAAATCCTCCTTTTCACCAGCCATTGTTGTGCAAAACAAAATCGTGAGTCTTTCTTTAGAGAACTTACCGCAGGTGCATTTCTCAGACTTGAATGTTAAATTTCTGTCTGGTAATGAACGAAAGAAAAGTTTGAAAGAAAAGGCCTCGTTTGCGTTGAAATCGCCCTCCCAAAACATCTAAAACCCGGGAATTACCAAATATATGAAGGAATTCCCCGAATGAAAATGGCTTATTTTCGATAACGGTTTTATTTGTCGGCCGTTTTTTTGAGCTTCGTGTCCGCTTGTGAGAGCTTCTTAATTCCTTGCGAGAAAAATATCATGTCCGCGTCCGTTTAATATAATGTCCGCTTATAAGAAAGTGTTGTACATTGAAAACCATATGACGAAATTCGGTTCTAAGAAAAATGTCCGGTTAAGAGAGATGTCCGCTTATTAGAGCTGTATATGTAACGCCTCAATTACAGTTCTTTTCGCCAGAATTATTGTGTTTCTTTATGCGTTAACTCATTCATAGATAGGTATTTGCAATCTCTTTAAATATGCGCAGTTTCCTGCAAAACAGTCATTCAATGTTGGGAATCTAAAAAGGGCAATTGTTCTCACCAAATCCACAATTTCATCTCTTTCGGAGTAATGCTTAAATATTGGTTCATAGGGGGAGTTTTCCACTGCAATAAAAACTGAAAAAGTTTTGAATACAAGTGGTTAAGTACCCTTGTGGAAACTTTGTGAAGTTTATTTCTCGATCAACCTCAACATTGTGCAAATTTTTCACGGAAAATTTGAAAACCAAATGCAATAGGTAAAACGGCCAGAAATTGGAAGCTTTTCGTTGAAACATTGATTTCAACCCTCTCGCACCTGAAGATTTCAAGTCAAATAGATTTAACCAAAAATCTGTTCATCGACCGAGGAACTACACAATATGTAAATGTAGGCAAAAATGATCATTCTGAGTGAGTATAAAATCGCTGATCCTCTCATCAGGTTTGACAAATTTATTGGGATTCTTCACATGAGCGTGGTGACCAGATCTAGCACATCCAAAGTGTTGTTTATTTATTATAAAATGGCAAATGACCAGACAATACAAAACGAGGGTCATCGTACAGTTGAAAATAAACTAGATTTCTACCGTCGCACCGAACTTGATCATAAAACAAGTCTAATGATATCGAACCTCACGAAACCAGCTAAAACACCAACATTAATTGCTTAATCCATCAGATAATGCGTCCATCTATGCCCCGAACACATTTCACTGCGTCCGAAGATTAAAAGACCAGTGTGCTCGCCTTGGTTAGCATGGAATTTAGACAGCATTAATATGGACGTAGGTGGAATTAAAATATGTTCGAGGAATTAATATTAATTAATATGTGAAGCTACATAAAGCTGGGAAGTTCCGAGAATTTGGTACCTCATAGTTGTAAAATATCCATAACTTCTAAAATGAAAACTTGAAGCTTTCCCTCATTTTTTGCATTCAACAACTGGGACATTCGAGTAAGAGTAAAACACAAATATATTTCGTTAATTATATATGCGGTGGTCTTTCAAACGACTGTTTGCTGAACATATAAAAGCTTTTAATGACGGTATGCGAAGTTTTTCTTGTTGTTGTAAATTTATGAGTTGCACGTTTACCTGCCTGGATAATTTTATCTGCCGTACCGTTAACTACAAAATAAACAATTTTTCTTGCTCGGATTTTGGCCTCAGGTCTTTCGGATGTCATTATGTTTTGTATATCCATGCACATGTCCCGTGAATTTCGAGCTGACTGAGAAATATGCAGTTTTTTCTATAGAATTTGCTGGGTTTTGCACTTTATAGTTTCAAAATTCGTTGTGTTTTAGTGCCTTTTTTTCATCAATAAAACTGAATTCAATTTATAGGTAAAGATTTTGAAAGCAATGCCTATGCATGTTAGTCGAAAGAAACTGGAAGTTAAAATATGAACCGCAAGACATGAAAAATAAGAAGCCCGAGAAAACTGAGATGAATCAATAAAAGCATTAAAGATAGTTGAAATTAATTTTCAAAAAACGTGCAAATTATTATATTTTAGTTGAAATAGTTGTAGGTTTTTGTAGTTGCTAAAAGTGCATTTTTCCACTTCTGTAATATTTCCATTAAACAAAAATAATTTTAAATTTTTCTTGCAAGAATGGCTCAAAGAAATTAAGAAGCCCAAAGCGTTTGGCCACTTACTGCTGCTTTTTTTACTTTCACCGTGCATTCGATCATTCGTTACACCACTGAAACCTCACATTTTTAATAGATACTAATCTAAGAAGAAATTCACTAGGAATTTAACAATTTGGGATCTGGAATACAGTAGAAAAAATGACGAAATTAGAAGGACTATTGATAGACGACTAACGACCAGATCAAGTACTTCAGCTATTACCACGATATGCAAAGATCAGAAGATATGCATTGCAGGATATTCCACAAACTCGAAAAAAATCCATGAATACCCATAGCTACGCCATCGTCAATTAATCTGCCATCTAGAGCTGCGTTTAGCCCCCCTATATGGACTATCATGGTTTCAAGGTATCGGATACTTGGTAATCTGACACTTAATGAAGTGTTAATTTCTGCGCTGCCTATTCCGTATATCGTAATTTTATGCGACGAGAATTCGACTTTAAATCGCATGCAAAGGAATACTGTAAAATGCTTGTAAAACTCCAGCCAATTTGTTTAAGCACGTTTTTTTAAAGATTCATTTAAATCGCATATATATAATGTAAGTCCACTAGTTTGAAAAGTTGCACATTATCAGCATGTTTACGAGACACTAATCTAAATAAAAAGAAGAAACAAAGATCAAGAGTAGCTGGACTGTTCCACTGCTCGGACAGATACAAATTGACTGAAGAATCAATGAAGAAAGGTTGGCAGCTCATTTCTTCCTCGTACCGTTCAAGTAGTGGGTATGATGGCGGTTTGAATAAAAATTTCTCAGTTATATTAAAACATAGGCGCTTCGACCACATACAACTCTCAGGGCTCATTTGTAGATACATCGATACTTGACAAGATCGATTGTCGATCAGAACATTAACAGTCGATATCCCTTTGGGGGTTCTTGTTTAGATGATCAATGTTTGAAGTGTCGGTTTCTCAAACAATCTCTTGATTTATTGCATGTCAGTTTGAGGCGCAAATGATCGGGAAAATTTACTGCAATTTCATCTTACCGCACAAATTGTACTTGGCCAACTAAGTTCTAGCGAATTGTTGGAGTTTTTTTACTTTGTTTAGTTGTGTTTTGAATCAGAGGAAGATTACGACCTTTAAGCTCGAATGAAGGCAAAGTATCAAGTGGTCTTCTAGAACGCTTCAGGTTTTTTTCAAGACAATATTATACGATTGAAGAACACAATTTGGAAAAATTAGCTAAATTGTTGAGTTTTCTCAGTTTGAATTGTTCTTTCTGTTTTGTAGTGGCCCCGTGATTCTACAGGGTGTTTGCAGATGAATAACAATGGATAAGAACTCAATTACGTTTCGGGATTGAGCTTAAAGCTGGATTTATAAAATCTGCAGATCTCGTAGGTCATCAAAGCAAGTTATCTTCTACGTACGTAACTCTTTGGTCTTAACTATTCAATAAATTGTATTTGTGTGCTTGACTAGTCTATTTTTTTTTATAATGACTAGTCTATTTTCGTTATTTTAGTTGATTGAAAAAACAGCTAATATAAAGCCCTTGAAGCTTTTTCTTTGTGTAAAATTAGAAAATCATTTGCTTTTCCCTATGAATCCCTGCTCAACCAAATCAACCATCATCATACAGTTCTCAGAGGATTTTTCATTCAATTTCAGCTGCTTAAATGAGAGACCGTGCTTTAACAGCAATAGATACGATATGCTTCGGTAATGGGAATCTCTACTGAGCACACAAAGATGCTCTTCATATAACAATGCCGTTATTATAACAATAAATGTATATATGAAAGCGACCAGTAACGGTTGGCTTGGCACGGCTACTGTTACCATTGTTGCATGGTGTGAAAGATCACTAACGAGTCCCTTATGGGTATCGTAAATTTTCGCATTCCGAGATTGTGTAGTTTATTTGCGTCTAACCTGACACTGGCCTGGAGCGTGCATTTCTGGCAAAATTTTAATTCGAACAATACAGCCGGAAATATTTCTAATTAATAATTTATCATTTGCTGCCTGAACAATAAGATTTATCCCGTTAGAAGGGATATCAAGCTACAAGCAATAAAACAGTGAATAGCATCTAATTTTATGTCCATTTGCGTTTTCACATCTTCAGTTGTAACTGGGAATTTAACATTTATTGACATCAAATATAAAGGTAATGTATTAGGACTGTTAAAACTAATATCGTTTGCTGCGTACGGTTTGCATGGTGGTAAATGATAGAAAATATTATTTGAATATACAGTTTTATAATTTAAATATAAATGCATAATGTGAAAGTAAATGCCTATATTGTATTGTATGGCAAATAAGTGGTACATGCTGGTTTCTTTGATGAACAATCAATATGAAACGGGTTCAATATGCCTCAATGTACTAATCACGATTTTATTAATGATATGAGAATTAATTGTTTCGCTGATCATTATCGATCCATTTTCTCAGGAATTAAATAAGAAAAATCATCACTAAAGGATAATTAGAGTTGATTGATTGGTAAGTAAAGAGGCCAGTGACGCCCTCCTGCAGAAGGGCGAACCCACATTTAAAGGAAAATAATTAAAGGTAATGCTCATATAATCGATGTTGAGTTAATAAAATCGACTTTTGCAAACTCGCTCACATGATCGAGAGTAAAAAGGTAATTCCGAACGTAATTCTTGGAACGTCATTATAGCATGGCTCTTTCAAAATTTATGACGTTAATAAGCTACAAGTGCCGCAAATAATTACCGCGCTAGTGCAATAATCACGCAGGATGCGTTTTTTGCCACCATTCGTTCTGTAAATTAAGAACGAATGCTAAGAAGGCTCATGCAAAACATATCAATAAAGATTGGCAACATCAAAATATTATGAAGTTGCTCAGATTCGTTAGCACGCAATCCTTAGTTTTAATATTTATCGATCGAATTGAATTAAATCCGATTGGCCACCATATAATCCAGTTAAGGCATTAGGGCGGGCAAGATTGGCAGATCTTTTAAAACATATAATCGCATGTCTTCGGATGGCTTAAAATCCAATGTTTTAAATTGCAATGCACTTTGAAAATACTAATACAATCTGAAGGTTTGCATAGAAAATCAATTGCAACAAACAAAAGTTGAAGATAAAACTAGAGTTTATTAATGTGTCAATAGCCCACATTAGTTTCGTCCTTGTCTGTTTCTTCACACATTTCTCTTGCGCTCTATTGGAATCACTCAATTACATTAATCATAGAAAATGAGTGAAGCACACTCTATGTGTTTGTTTCTGGTATGAGTGCGTTTTTTCTTCTTCTTTCTTCTTTAAATCGCTGGGACTAAAGAAAGAATCTTACTAAAACGTCCAGTATTTTCGAGATTCTCAAAATCAATTGATAACAGAAGTGTTTTTCGATAAATTTTTTGAAATTATTGAAGTAAAAGTACCGGAAAAAATCATAAAAATGAAGTGGAAACGAGGAGATGAAATATCAAGGATACTGAAAATTGAATGGATAAACTTGGAAAACTCATGACTAAAAAATGTCTATGAATTCTAAAGGCAAATGTACATGGAGAAATTCAGTGATCCATCGACCAACAGCAGAAAATAAAGAAACAAAATAAATTCCATGAGAGGAAACATAATACCAGAAACAAGCTGCCCCGATAAGTCCTGGCATCTTCAGCTTTAACATTTGATCATTGAAGTTAAATGATATTTTAGAACATTCATTAAAATGAGCATTCAATAAAATTCCCTTTAAAGCAGCTGTAAATTATTTAAATTTTAAGACGTTTCACTTTAGCCAGATTTCCACCCAATAATTACAACTGGGAATTCTTCAACGTAGCTAAAAAAATCCATCACTATTCGGTCGTATTTATTCACGTAATGACAGTCGGATCGTAAGTAACATGATTAATTACTAACAAAACCATTGCAATTATCATTGAATACAAATTGTTAATTATAATGTTGCGGACCATCTTCACGAAACAAATACGAATCGTACAATGTTAAGTGTATTCTGTAAGATGCAAACCGTAATATTAATGTGCGATTTGCATACGATTTACATAAGGAACTTTTGATGAGAACAGATACCTTTTAAATGTATGGGTTTCAGCTCCATTGATTAGAATAATTTTAATGGGGACTTCGCTTTTTCTGGCCTGCATCGGTCAAAAACCTTTCGATGTGATGCTAATTTGGTAATGCTGATGACCGGAAAATTGGTAATATGGCTATTATGGAATGGTAGCAGATCGGTGTTCATGTGAGATTTCTTAGATGCTTTTGTAAATTGTTGCAATATTAACTGTGAATGATATAGTGGGGAAGTTATTTATTTTGGTGTTTTATAATTAAAAAATTTAAAGTCTTAGGAGTCCTCATCAATTAATCATCAGAACGAACATCAGTGTCGCGTCTGTCGATGAAAATTCCAAGTGTCAACTCCCTTAAAAGAATGACCTACTCAAACAAGAAGGTTGTCTTTTTGCTCGATTTTTTCTTGGAAAAGAACGCTTTCTACAAAAAAAATGCTCTTCATAAAAGGTTCAGACTGTCCCCACTTGCAAATATGCCAAATCTCTCACATAAATGGTTTTTGAGAAAATCTCACAAACGAGGCTTGGAAACAATGTTTAAATCTCCAAAACACAAAATAGCATCCTCTGATGATAATTCTGTGCACGCCACTAGATGAGACGATCAAATTCTATCAATAATGTGGTACTCACTTTTCTTCTAAAGTTAACATCAACACTGTCTGATGTATTTGTTGTTATATGTTACATAGTTTTCCTTCTTTTTCCCATAATTTAATATTTGTTCAAATACAACGCCACGCGAAAGAAACAAAATGCTTTTGCTCAAAAATGCCATCGGGCAAAAGGAGATTGCACGATTTTTTCCTCGCAAATGGAGCTTCTGCGCGAACAACGAAATGTTTTTTAAAAATACCGGGCCTTCTCCAGCCCCAAAAAATGGTTTTCGTAAAAATATCCAAAAACGTTGTTTGCTAAACAATAAGTATCTGGAAAATCGAAATGAATAAAAAATTGGGTCCACGCCACTGGGCGGAAAAGGTCAAGCTCTATTTCTGCAAGCAAAAAATCCACTTTTCTTGCAATTACGAAGAATTTTGCTTGATTTTTAAACATTAATTTTTGGCTTAAAAACGAAGCTACAAATCAAAGGATATTTTTCTAATACCAGCTACTCAATGAATATTCTGCGAAATCTCTCATAAAATGCTTTTCTAGAAAATACCAATAACGTCTGGTTTAAAACTAAAAATTATCATCACTTCGCTTCTTAAGTTTTCAGAAAACGAGCTACGTGCGATTATTCGTACTCAACCAAAATCTACCAAAAAACATTTAAACCAGCTAAAAATAGTGGCTTCTTACCCAACGTTTTGCTTGCATTATCACCACCCCTAAAACAATCACTCGTTAAGGGGAACGAAAAACATGTGAATAAAGTAGACTAACTGCGAAGCGATTGAGGATAAATTATTAAGCCTTTTATGTCGTGTTTCTCATGTTTAAATAATTCTACCTGATTAAACAAACATTTGACGCAGTATTATTCGTCCTTTTAATGTGCATAAAATGTATTTTCATTTTAATACCGGACTTTTAGATTCATCTAACGAAGAAAGATAAACTGCCAGCCAACATGCACAAAACGATGGTACCACAAATCGCATGTTTAAAAAACTCGAAGAACGAGTAGTTCACCTACGCAAAGCTTGTTAAAAGATTTGCCTCACTTTTCAAGATAATTGCAAATTAAACAGGTTTAAGTAAAAAACAAAGGAAACAGGGTAATAATACAAAGCTTATCTACCGTTGAGAGAGGTGCGCATCAATGATCTGGATAATTATTGATGAGTTAAAGTTCAGTTTTTCTATTTATTTACAGTTACGCTGTATCAAGAAGAAAAAACCATTTTGAAGTTTGAATACTAGAGCAAAGCGAATTTGCTCTGTTTCCATTGAGGTTTTATGGTTTCTGTATCCGATTATCACATATGGGACAAGTGGAATACAATTAAAATCTATTGTGCAATGATTGGGGCCAGCAAAACCACAACTGCATGAAATATGTTGCATCTAGCACACCACCCCTATAATAACTCTTTTGTGTGACATTGTGGAGAGAACAAGTTGTGTGCTCTATTCTGTCCTCTTTCGTTGTAGTAAATTTAACAAAGAGTGCCTGCAAAGGGCGTTAGGCTGGTTGTTCTTTATTGGGAATTGGCAAGTTAACAACCGGCCACGGTTCAGAGGGTAAAAACAAGCAAGTTCGTTTTAAAACGTTGAATGGCTTGTGTGGGTGAAATGGGGTGTGAATATCCATAGCAGTTCATTCTCCTGGATCACTGGGGCTTTGCCTCTAATGAGCATGAATCGAATTCTTCGATGGTTCAAGTAACAAGATGTGTTTTCATAAATCAAGATCTACTGGCAAATAACCAGGTACCGTTCCTTCAGAACTGCCAGCAAATCGATGGCATCCAATTTACCAAACCAAACAAAACGTGCAGTTAAATAATTATTGATATTAATCGTTTCGGTTTTCTCCTAGCCATTATTCGCGTAATTTACAATGTAAAAACTTAATTACACCTTCCCTTAGTCGGCTGATTGACATGTTTAGCCGATGTCTGAAATTACATCTCCGTGCACAGTATGAACTTTTCATTGGCGAACAACGATGAAAAAACACACTCGTAGACCAAAACCGTGAGTGAGCATTTTTCTCTGATCAGATAAGGGCGTATCGGTTCTAAAACATCCGGTTATTGAGTATATAGTGTGGTTGGTTGTCTTCTTGGCCGCGATATTGTTTTAGCAGTGGTTGCAACATCCTAACTTTTCCAGACTCTATGACTTAATGTCTTTTTTAGATTAAACAAATCCTTTTCGTTCTTCTTAAGTTCAAACTTCAAAGTGAAGAATTTATAATCTCGCCTGCTTTAAAGCTCTGGTTCTAGATCATGAGCGAAACTCAACCTTTATTTAGCCTACAAATCCTAAACATTTGGAAAAGGGTTTAAAGTCGTTTTATTCGCTTTTTTTCCTATCTTCGACTGAGAGTCAAGGTGCCACTTTACACTTGTTCAATTTCAAGCTTTAGTACGTTTCAAACATCCAATGAACTTCAAAAGAAAGTGGACCTATATCCAGTGATCCACTGATTTTTTCGCCTTATTCATCTGATTCTTCTGTAAAATAGTTATGACAAATCCGACTCCAAAACTATTCTCATGGCTACTAATTCTTTCATTGTTCAATTCTTTTTATTTAGGCTCTAAGATTTTACTAGGTTTATCAGTTTTGTATTGATGGACTTATTTTTTAACAATTCCGTTTCTGAGTCCAGGTGATTTTCGCATCCGATAGCTCGCCTTTGCATTCTATTTTCTCAGGTTCAACTTCAGTTCTCTTTATTAGACTTTCTTATTTTCTGTTTAAAAATAATCAGTAGTTCTTAATTGAGTACAAAAATTTTACGGGCGAATTCCTGAGCTGATTCTACTAGAAAAAGTTCATATGTACCTACATGGGGTCAAAAATGACTCGAATACGACCTACAGGGTATTAAAGGTTTTTTCCGGGAGAATATTCGAAAAAGAGCTGCATCCTGTTTCCCTGCAACCGGTACTCCTTTTCAACAATTGCTATGGTGTAGGTTTTGAATTAATTTTATTACTGTCACCGTTTAATGGCACACTGGTTTCTAAGCGCTCTCCCTCATAATTTTATCCAAATAACTGCCCAAGAACAATCGCAATTTGCTATTAAACGGAGGCAGCTATTGGAAGAACATCAAAGATAACTTTTATTGAGTTAAGTTTTACGTTTATTAAACTGTAAAAATTATTTTTTACAGGGCCGTCTTGCTTTTATTTTTAAAAAAATGTTACTCATTAGCTATATTTCCTCCACTGACTACCGACCGAACTTCAAATTTTTAGTTTTAATGACCCGTAAATAGATCAAATATATACCAAATACGGCTAGAATATGCATGGTTTGGAAATTAGAAAATAAAAAACATAAAATCTTTAACTTAACACCCTGCAGATCGGAAACCACATACTTTTGACCCCATGTTGATATTAACTTTTTCGCATAAAATAAGCTCAGGAATATTCCTTTGATGTCGTTTGATCTTTTTGTATATTTATGAAACAAGCGAACAAGATGTGGCTTCATCATGCGAAAAATGGAAACTATTGTTCTATGGCAATTTTGAGCATTAGCTGAGTTAGGATGTCTTCCAATTATCTTGCGAAAGGAGTATACACATCGGCTAAGATATAATTAAAGATAAGTCCTTGTACGGGCAAGCGAGCTGTTATAAAGTTGTGTCTAAAACCGATTTGTACCATATTATACGGCCGTGGATTCTTATATAGCAACAATCTATAATTAAGCACTGATTTGTTATTTAGGGATGTGTTGGCAAGATAACGCATCTTCTAACAGGACCTTCATGGTACCGCGCCGAGAGATCATGAGATTGCTCTAATAGTTTACAACAACTGATGCCTCTTATTAAAGCCAAGCGGGATTTTGCACTTGCGAATCTATATCGTGCCTCTCATCGAGAATCTGAACGTTATAGAAACTGCTTTTGTCTTTTGTATTTTGACAAAATTCATAGTCCCTGGCCCAAAACGAATTTTGTCTGATGCCCATTACCAGATGCAAGTCAATTCTTGCATCCAATTATTTCAAGCATGTTTTATATCAAAATTCCCCTGATTAGGTAATGCCGAACCAATGTATCATTGATGGGCAGTTGTTAGGTACCTCTACCTTGCATTAGGCCAATTATTGTAATGACTTTATTATCAGCGAGTGGAAATTGCGGCCTGAAAAACTACCAGATTGCATCGGTATACATCGGCTTAATTCCACGAATATCCTAAACTCCATTCGACATTTCGATACGAATTGACGATTGCAATGCGAATGAACGATACAGCCCGGTATGTTTCTAGATTTGGTCGGAAGTAATCAAATTGATATAAAGTCCCATAAACAAGGAATTCATTTAAAGCGAATCGTCTGCTTATAGTAAGATATGGTGGAAAACATGCGGCAGTGCATATATTATGGGAATTTTGCACAGCGGCATGTCGTTCTTAGGGAAGAATGATAAAACATGGTCACGATTCAATCGGGAGTATCTTGAACTGATAACTGCCATCAATAACGACCACAGTGTCAAACGGTCGCCGGTAATGAGGCTTTGAGGATCAAATTTAGCATGGAGTGACTCTGTGAAATCACTTGCTAGTTATTTCGATCAGTTCTATTGATGATACTGAATTTATTAAATATGCCCTAAAATAAAGTTAGAAACATGGAATGTATTAAGCTGGTATCGACCAGGAGCAGCCAAGAGAACTATATCACAGCTAGAAAAGGATGAATGGATATTACGGCTATCCAGGAAATCAGGGTCATTAATAAGTCGGTGGTATTTTACAGTGGTCACAAAGATGGCGCCCATCAATTCGGAACTGGCTTTGTAATACAGGAACACCTATGGGACGCAGTAAGGGACCTTGTACCCATTAATGAAAGAATATGTCACATTAGGCTAAGAGGTCCATGGTACAACTACACACTAATATCGGTACATGCACCAACGGAAGAGAAGGACGATGATGAGAAGAACACTTACTAAGCAGGATATGTTATTGGTACTGGGCGACTTCAACGCAAAACTGGGTAGAGAAGACTGGTTAAGACCACATGGTGGACGACATAGCCTACACGGTGTAAGCAACAAAAACGGACTACGGGTAGCAAATCTAGCAGGACTCAACAATATCATGGTCAAATCTACTATGTTTGAACACAGAGATATACACAAGCAGACGTGGGTATCCAATGATGGTATCACAGGAAACCAAATAGATCACATCCTAATAGATTTCAGGCACTCAAATAACATCATAGACGTTAGAAGTAAAAGAGGCGCTGAGGCGGACTCGGACCATTTTCTGGTATGTGGCAAAACAAGAATAAGGATCAAGAAACAGAAGACAGGTCCACAACAAGCAAATAAGACAGCTAGAGGAAGCCCTCGCTAACTACAAATCTAGAATTGTAAGTAAAATGCGGGATATACCGGAAATGTGTAAGAGTAACGCCAACATCATGTGGAATGTTATACAGAAGATTATTCTGGAGGCAATGGAGACAACTATCGGAAAGCGCGAAACAACAAAGAAAAATAACTGGTACGATACGGACTGTGAGAACGTACAGAACCAAAGACACCGCGCTAGGGCTCAAATGTTACAGGACCCTTCACAGGAGAACATAAATAACTTTAACAATGCAAGACGTAGAGTAAGAAAACTCATTAGGAAAAAAAAGATAGAACATCAGAAGAAACAAATACAAGACATCGAAGATAGTGGAAGACATAACAACAACAGGGCATTCTGTAAAGAAACATCTCGAATTAAAATGGGCTTTAAACCGCAAACAAGTAATAGAATACGGAAAGATAATGGTGAACTCAGCACCGGCATTACAGAGGTATTAAAAATATGGAAAGAACATTTTCAGAAGCTCCTCAATGTAACAAAGGACGACACAACAAATATACCGGTGTATTTAACCGCCGAAATTGAAACCGAGAAACCAACACTAGAAGAAGTGACGAAGGCCATACAACGCCTAAAAAACAACAAAGCACCAGGAAATGATACTATCCCCTCGGAATGCCTGAAAATGAGAGGTCCAGTACTCTATCAAAAGATGCATGTTATTGCGTTTAATGCAGTTAATCATACTAATATGGGACAGCTAAACATTACCGGAAAGCTGGAAACCGAGTGTTATTATACCCCTACATAAAAAAGGAAGCTCTCAGGTGTGCAAAAACTACAGAGGGTTATCTCTCATCAACACCGCATATAAAGTGCTTGCAAATGTGAATTTAATCCGCATAACACCATACGCGGAAGAATCGATAGGTGATTATCAGTACGGCTTTAGACCGGACAGGTCAACGATGGATCAAATTTTCACTATTCGCCAAATCCTCGAAAAACACTGGGAATTTGATAAGGACCTCCACCAATTATTTATCGACCTCCAACAAGCCGATGATAGCGTGTTAGGAGACCATGTATGGGCAGCCATGGCAGAATGTGCAATCCCAAAGAAAATAATCAATATTACAAAAGTGTGCATGGAGGGTAGCCGGTGCTGTGTTAAAGTTGAGAACAACATGTCTGAAAACTTTGTGGTGGACAACGGCCTGAAACAGGCTGATAGTTTGTCTGCAATACTGTTCAATATCGTTTTGGACGCAGCGATCAAACGCGCTAACATTGACGTAGAAGTTTTTTCAAGCAGTAAAACAACCATTGAAATCAAAGAGTTGTTTGGCAAAATAGAAATGGAGGCAGACACAGTAGGATTACGTATTAATGAAGACAAAACAAAAAACATGTTTAATTCCCGAATACAGGGAAGAGATCGACTAGGGCGAAATGTAACCATTGACACCTACAATTTTGAACTGGTCTCAGAATTAAAATACCTCGGCGTAGTCATCACAGCAGACACCGACATAAATAATGAAATGAAGGCCCGCATACAGAGCGGTAATAGATGCTATTATTCACTAAGAGAACTGTTCCAATCGAGAATAATGTCGCGATCCTCAAAACTAAAATTGTACCATGCTACTATAAGACCGGTAGTCATGTACGGATGTGACGCGTGGACCCTAACCAAAGCAAACGAAGACATCCTGCGAAGATTCGAGCGAAAAATACTTTGAAAAATATATGGACCCAGGATCCTAGTTCAGGAAAAGATATCGAATAAGAACAAACGCGGGGTTAGAACAATTGTACCAGAGAGATATTGTGAGAGATGCAAAGTCAAGAAGACTGAGGTGGGCAGGACACATATACAGAGCACTGGATAACAGAATGCTGAAAATTGCACGGCAGGAAGCACCGACGAGCTGAAGACCACCGGGAAGACCTAAAATGAGATGGAGGAACAATGTTCTATCGGATACAGGCAACAATGCTAGATAGAAGTCGATGGAGGCAAATTGTGTAGTGCTACTTGAAGAAGAAGAAGAAGAAGAAGAAAATGCTTTCTATGCCAATAGATACTTTTGGTGTGATTTGATTGATTGATACATTTTAAAATTAATCATTAATTTAAACAAGCACTTAACCAGCTTCAATTAGCAAAGTTAAATTGCAAAATAAACGTTCTGTGGAAAAAAACTAAACACAATAAAACGTAATTATCCGCATGGTTCCTCTTACAGATAAACTTAAAAAGTGATTAAAAAAACAGGCAAAACTACTGACGATGAAGTAGCAAATTGATTTTCAATTTGCTGTATTAGTTCCAATCTTTTTCCGATGTTGGGAATAAGTTCTTTTGTTAAATGTGTATAATTTTTCACGATTTGCGCTACAAAACTGAGTATTGTATAAAAATGCTTCAATTTGTTTTTGTTTTTTTTTATTGTCTGGGTTTTATTTAATTTTCTTTATGCTAGATACTGAAGCAATGTTTGCTTTCGACGTGGTTTCAATCATTCTTGTTCTAGTTTGATTCCAGCTTTCCGTTTGTGTTGTATTCAGTGTTCTATCTAGCAGCGTGTTTAGAATCTATCGTCCTTTAGTGTTTTGGAGCTTTTTTCTATTTTGGTTCAATTTTTTTAAATCGTTTTTCCTTTTTTAATTTTTCTACGATAATTCAGCCTCAGAATTCCTCAGCCTCACTTTGCGTTGGAAATTGCGTAAATAATCAATAGCTATCATGGCTTAGGACTGATTTATTCTGTGGCAAAATGTATTAATTAACACCTAAAATGAAAATTGCATAGAAATAGTTGTCATAGTTAGTATGGGAAGATATATAATGTCTTATAACATTCCAAGATCATTTAATTTTTTGTGTTAAGAGCGCATTTTTGTGATTTAATCATCACTTTATTCACGGCGAGAACAATTAAGCAAAATCGTTGGCGTTTAGTAAAAGTAACATGTTTTTGTAACACAGTTCAGTTCCCATTTAATTTCTTGAAAAAGCAAGCAATTAATATTGTGCCACCGTATTTGGAAGCAGAAGAGTAACTTGTTATTACATCTTACGCGCAGTCGTCATAAAAGCAGAATAAAACACTGAAAATATGATTGAGATTTCATAAGTACTCTGGCTCAGCTGCAAAAAGTCCAAATCGAAATTGAGCAGTTCGTTTAATGTCTTTCCCATTAGACTGAAACGGATTGAGCCCGGCTCTTTGAAACAATGCAACAAGAAACAGTTTATAAGAAGTTACCTCGTTTCAATGGCTGAAGAGCGCAAAGAAAAGCTTCAACTATGTACCCTTGATGCATGTAGGAATGACAACATAATAAAATAATATATATTGCAAGTCCAGGTGCATATATCACATATTACCATTAAATTCCTGCCAGATGTAATAAATCCGTGAAACGTACATTTATATAACTGGTAAATCAATTTAATGGTAATTTTTTCAACGGTGATAAAACCGATGGCTTTTCAAAGTTGTTTCACAAGGAAGAGTGGATGTTTTTTTTTCGTGTTGCCCGTTGGGAGATTCCGAGTTCGTGTTTTCAGGCAATTAATTGGACATTTGTGAGCTAACTTTATTAGCTAAATAATGCTGTAAAATTATAAATAACTTCATACGGAAAGGGATAAAATAACATGAGAGGATAATTAAATCAGATCAATTCTGCTGTCGCTTATCTATATTAAGTGAGTCAATACTTCTGCCTTTGCTGGATTTTCTTCATTCAATCGTTGCATATTTTAAGGTATTTCAAAATAGCATATTTTTTCCAATTGATAGTAATGAACCTGTTCTATATCTCTCACTAAATCACGTTTCCACTGCATATCGTCGTGGAAAGTGGACGTACTTTTCATGTGCCATCAATAACCATGGAGAAGACCTGCAGGTCAGCAATGACAATATACGGCATACCGCATGTGACCAACTTGATCACCGTTTTGCCATTATATACTTCAGCCGTGTGGGTCAAAGGTGAAACCTTTCTTGAATTTATATTTACCTAGATAATATTTATCTGTCTATTATTCTATCTTGGTGCAGCAGTCGCAGCACCAGTGGATGTTCGTGATAAATCGTCTGCAAATCAAATATTCCAACACTCCTGCCAAAAGATGGGGCATTTGTAACGGGTTTTACGCAATATAGAACGGTTCTTTTCCATTGATGACGCACTTGTAATTAGACGAAATAAACGCCGAGTGGCTTTGAAATTACAAATAACCGTTTCAAAACACACCCAACTGTTTTAATAACTAGTTTGTATACAGGCTAACATGTCGATGTTAGCATTGACATTGTCGACAAAATTCAACAAATTTTTATGCTTTTCTGCTGTTATTACTTTACTAGAGTACCTTTTATCTATTTTTTCTTCATATACTTCTTCTTGGGTTGTCTTCTGTTGTTATTCGATTTTGCATATGCGAAGAGCAATAAGGCTTCAGAAAAAAACAGGTCAACAGTAGATGCCATCTTTACTATCAGGCAAATTGCTGAAAAGGCTATAGAAAACAACGAAACAGTATATATGTATTTCATAGATCTTACGAAAGCATTTGACCGAGTAAGACTCACTGATATTGTGAAACTTCTCAAAAAGAAAAACGTGCACCCGGACGTTTCAAGTATTGTTGCGGAGTTAAACACTAACAACTGGACCCAAAAACAAGTGGAAGGCAGAAAGACACCCAGACTACCCAAGCAATTACTGCATTACAAGCAAAGTCCGCATATATAAGACCTGTGTGAGACCTGCTATGACTTGCGCTGTAGAAACAAGAGCCGAAAACTCCACAAGAAAAAGTATTATTCGCACTGCAGAGATGAGGTCTCTAAGATCCATAGCAGGCTACACACTAAGGGACCACAAAAGAAACGAAGACATCCGAGAACTTTGCGATGTCCAAGACATATTTAGATGGTCCCGAAACAGACGTGGCGAATGGAGAGGTCATGTTGAACGGATGGACGACAACAGATTGCCGAAGATTGCAAGAGATGGTCTCCCAAGATCCAGCAGACCACCTGGACGTCCACCCATACGTTGACATGAAAGCTGGAATTCATCATCCCATATACAACTCTAAGAAAGTAGAGAACAAGGCAGATGCCTTAAAAAAAGGAAGAAGAAGAAGAAGGTTATTGGATTTTCATATCTAATGAGAAAGTTTAATCCTGGTTACACTTGTTACGTGTTCTTTACCGATTTGTTTTTACTTCTGCTTTATTTATGTTTATTGCTCTATTATCTTTATATTTTCCTCAGTTATTTATTCGATTTTATTGTTTTGACTCATTGTCTTATAATAACTCAAATTATGTGCATTTAAAACATAATAAAAATGTACTTTCACAATAATACCGTTGAGTTATGTAAAGATTTTCACATAAATCACTTTGTCAAGTGAAAAATGATTAACAGATACTTTCAATCAATTCAATAATTTTCTCATGCATTCGAATTGCAATGTAATTAAATGCGATATTGCCAAGTAAAGACTAGAGACCTTAAAGGCAATAAGCCTTATTTGATAAATGAAATGTTAATGCTGTGTAGGTATGACCTATTTCACTTCGATATTAGCAATTAACATTCTAGAGATTCTTGTCATTAGTTCATACTGCATTGGGTGTATATGAATATTTCGAATATTCAACTCACTTCTAGTAAGAATGGGGGAGAGTTTAAAAGCCATATAGATCGGCTACAGCTGACAAACCGCCTTCTAAATACAGTGATTACTTTCAATTTCCTCAAAAAATGAACCATTTGGTTCACAATAAGCCAAATATGAAAGATACAAAGACATGGCGTGTTGTTTAGAATTATCGAAAAAGTCGACCTAAAATCTTGGGCGCCCAACTACCAATTTACGCAAAAATAATTGGCTGTTTCGGAGCTTTTTAGTATACAGTTCACGTAGTAGTATGCTAATTCCCTGAATTAAACGTACAATTCATTCATAAACAACAGCGAGTTCGAAGATGTTCTCACGCATGTATTGACGAAGTCAGAAGGATCCATACGAAATTACAGTGTTTGATTTTTATTTTAGAATCTGGAATTGAAAATTTAGAAATATATTCGTAATTTCTAAATCAACAGGTCGACAGGGAGCTTTAAAGCCAGGAGTGAAATACAAGTTTTTCCTCAAAATTTGTCTCAACTTTTTCCCTCTTTTCATCAACGCGAAGAAAGGACACATTTTTCAATATATAGTAGATCATTTTCCGAAAAATCATTCAACAAACATTTTGTCAAATCTACATATTTTTAGAAAGTATTTTTTTCCTTTGGTAACATTTCTGGAATATTGAAATAGATCAGATCAAACTCATTCTTCATTTTCATAAGATTACAGCTCCTAGTGTGACTGAGACCATGCCGTTCTCACAGTATCTGGCTGCGTCTCACATGGTCGCATTCTTACCCTTAAAAGTAAGTACTGCACATTCCCTTTCAGGAAGTTGTGCGAGCAATGTCTCACTCGAGTGATAAAACGGCACTTTTTTGGCCAATTTTTCACCATTCAATCTTCTTTTCAGTCTTCAAGCTGGTGGTCCACCTTCCTTATTTAGCTGACTTCCGTGCGATTTCTACGTGACGAGATTTTACACTCTTGGCAAATCATTGGTCGTCTCTGAACCGTTTTTGCTCGCTTTTGTTAACACTTGGTAAAACCGATCAACTACATTGCCATTCTTGGGCAAACTTGTTATCAGCATTGAAAATTAATTATGCTTGCTTATTCTGTGAAGAATGTTATTAGTTATTAAGAATGTAGGCTTTCACGGCCCGACTCGATAGAAAAATATTGTTTTTCCGGGCTTGTAGGTCGTGGTCCATAAGGCTTAGAACCTGACGTTTTGTCTGCAACTGCGGCAGATTTTATCAAAGGCGATGAGGTGTGACAGCGCTCTGACTGATTCAACTACTCTCTTGTTTGAGTTTCCTCTAGAGTTAGCCAGTCAAGGCTTTTACTCTTGTCTGGTGCTTTATTTTTTAAGCAATCGTTGCCGTAGTGTGGTGGGCGCTTTTGGGGCCTCCAGTAGGGAAAAATTGGAGTCCTCGGGGACTTCCATTGATTGGGGGGCGTTTGTGGTGGTTTCCTTTAGGAATTCAGCTGGGGAGATAAGTGGGGTGTTTCAAGTTGTTTTGTTAAGTTTTGTCAATTTGGGCTTTTAGGTCTTTAATAATTTGTGTTTACATGATTTGTTGGGAAATTAGGATTCGATATTCCGCCTCAAGCGTAACAGCATCAAAGGATTCGTTTAAGGAGATGAATGATTCATCCTGTAGTTCTGGGAAGGTTTGATAGGGTTCTGGAGAGCTTAGTGTTGTGGGCGTTGGGGCTTTGGATTTAATCTGCTCTTCTTGAGGTGCTGAGTGTTTTTGATTAGCTTTGCCTTTCTTCATTGTTCTTTGCTGGGAGGCTGGACACTATTTACGGAGGGACTGTGTCACGGCAGAGACACAGGTGAAACACGTGCTTTCTGGATCCCATGCAACTGTGGATCAGTCTGGGTAGGCACTGCAAAAAGAAGCATCCATACACGGCTAACCGAACACAAGAGGACAGATGGATAAATCGGCCTTGGCTGAGCATACGTTAATAGGGAGAATCGGTTCTATCCAAGGATTTTTAGAGAGGCCATTGAGATCCAAAAACACAAGGAAAATTTCAATCGAAAAGAAGGGGGTTTAAATTTAAGTAGAACATGGAAGCCGGCCCTCCGAAGGACACAGATCGCACCAAATTTTAACGGAGAGATGTCATTGACCTTGCGCTGATACCTACTGGTAGCGGGCCCTTGTCTACCACAGCACCCGCTTCAGCAGGAGTGGGGAGTGGTTTCGACACTAAAAAAGAGACAGTCCAGACAGGAGTTGAATCAGTCGAAGCATTGTCAAACGGGAGATCACTTCGACCGTTACCTCATCGCCTTTGATAATGTCTGCCGCAGTTGTAGACGAAACGTGAGGTTCTCAACCTGATGGACCACGGCGTACAAACCCGGAAAAACAATATTTTTATAATGTTATTAGGGGTTTGATAGATTTTTCAGTTAGGAGCTTTAAAACTCTAACAATAAATTAAGTTGATAAAAAGCATTAAACACGATGATTCCCTCAAAAAATTCCACTTACATTTTTCTTCCTAATAAATAAATTTGATTTTACGTAACTTACGTAAGATTACGTAATTATATGATTCTTAGTGTCAATGAGTGAAGTTATGTTTATTCTTTAATGAATTTTCATTCCTAATTAATCTCTTTTAATTAATTATCTTAAATTACTGTTTGAACAATGAATTTTAATGATTTTTCTTTCATTTCAGGTGAGTACGGTTTCCCAAACATTTCTTCTGATGCTGAGAGGCTTCAATTACTAAGCGGGTAAATTATAAAGCATTTGTTGTTATAACAACAAATTGAATTTGTAGAATACATATTGAGATTGCAAAGTCCTTAAAATGGAAGTTTTCCCCTTTAACCTCCCTTAACTATGTGGATTGTAATTTCAAAAAAAAATATTTTGCGCTTGTTGCTTTGTTAAAAGCATCTGTATCTAGTTGTTTTGTTTCTGTATTCGGCATTCATGTAATATGTTTCTGAACCATTTCCGGATGATTTTTATTTTTATCTGCAGTTTCTTCTTATCTTCTGTTCAATATTTAACTATTGGTTTCTTAAACTTGCCATTTATCAGCAAGTTCCTTGATAGAATTTGGAATACCTGAACATTTATTTTCAACCAAAATGCTTCATTTTTGTATGTCATTCGACTTTGTCATGTGTGTCTTTCAACATTTGTATGTCATTCTACTCTTCTAATACTTTTAATTAACTCAATCCACTATTTTAAAAGGAGTTTCTCTGTTATTTGAAATTGATATGTTTCGAAGGAATTAAAGCGGCAATTCAAAAAACCACTTTTAGTTAAAAAAAAATTTTTATCAATATATTCTTCAGAAAACCAAGGAAATCAATGAATGTCTACTTTCGACCATATGCATGTTAGTTAAAAGCTGTGTAGAGTTTTGTGGATGTTAACTTAAGAAAAACTTTGCATTTTTAAATTGCATCAAACTTCACGTCACGGATTAGTAAGAAACCAAGAGCTGCTAAATGAGGAAACAGGAAATTTAATTTGGAAAGGCCATAAATGCGAACAAATGAAGATTGGAAGCGAAAGCAAAAAGATCCTTAGCTGCTGTAACATTTTTTGCAAATGAAACTGCAAAAACACTTGAGTTCTAAATGCTCGAAACCTATAAAGAATTGACACTTGAAAAACCGTTGAAAATAGTTCAAGAATGACGATTTAATCCTCTGTTATCTGAGGATTCCATATTAGTTAATCACCCAATCGAATTGTGAGGTAATTATTATTAAAGCCCAAACAGGTTCTACAATATTTATGGCTTCATTTGTTGAAACAAACTATTTTGGTAGATCCGTTATTCTATTAATTCTTCTAGTCGAGGAAACGCGTTGCAACTGCCTGCACGAAAACAAGTTAGTGTCATTTAAACTGGGCTATTTCGTTTTACAGTTTAGCGTGCTCTGAACAATTATAAATTATTTTCATTTACAGTTTAATGACATGTCATTTATTTAATAGTAAGTAATACGGTAGGATTTTGTTAACTCTTGGCTTTTTCAAACCTACGAAGCTTTAGAAAAAAAACGTTCAAACTGATTCCCATCAACTCTCCGAATGTTTTGTACGATTTCATTTATTAGATTTTTATTCGATCTGAGTACCACAAATGCGGTACGCATCAATCGATCAATGGTACCATAAATCAAATGCGCTGCGTGAACGCGGCGCACGAAAAAACAGAAAAAATCTTGTTTGATGGTATAACCGATCTGCCAAGATTCATTTTTCTGATTGATGACCAATTGACAAGAAGCGATAGTCAATTATTCTCAGCAGTTTGTAGTCGGTCGGTAGCTTCCTATATGGTATCATTAGTATGGTTTTATCAAGTAATGTAGAAACTGTTATTACCCTATCGTTTTTCGCTTTGTCTTGTTTAATAAATTACTCGGTCCACCTTGTAAATGATATTCGAGTATTGTCAGCAGGTAGTTTTGACTGAGAGCCGGTGGTAGGCCCCAATATAATTGCCGCAGAATGACACATCATTATACAAGCTAAATGATTAGAATTTTTATTTTATCTCCAATCGTTTAATTTCATTAGCATATTGGTGTCTAACAAATTTGCTAAAAGCAATTAGACAACAAAAGTGCACGTTTTTTTATGTCCTTATAAAGCGTTGAATTAATTTGCTTGCCTGTGAAATTGAAATATGTATACAGAACGCCTATCTAAAGGGTGTTCCACTAATAACGACGGTTTTGAATTGCGCGCCATTTGAAGTGTCATGATTTGACATTAAAAAAAAGGCCGTTCGTTAGTAGACAGCACGAGGTTAAGTAAAATGGATCGGTTCAATACACAACAACGAATTCTCATTGCGAAAAATTATTATCAAAGTGGTGGAAGTTTTGCAGCCACAGTTCGCAAAATGCGTACAATTATGGGCCATCGGAATGCTCCAACTGAAGCCACTGTGAGAAAATTAATGTAGAAATTTCAGCAAACTGCATACATTCATTTGCCGTAGTATTTTCGGAAAAGCAGGAAAGAAACTCCCTTCGCTCTAAAAACATCCGAATTCATGTGCAAATGTAGCTTAAGAAGACAATTTAGGGAGCAAATAAAATAATATTTTTGATTTAAAATGGACTCCGATCTGAACGACCAAGAACTAATTCAGTGCTCTTAACGTTATTTTCTTTGATCAGTCAAATGGAAATAACGTTGCAAATTCTTAATCAAGTTCAAGGTCTTGACCGGTCAAAAGTGAATCTAACAAGATTTAGGCGTGAAATTCTGGTGCAACGTGATTAATTAAGCTCGCAAAAGGTTGATGTTCGCAGCAGAATTGTGTTGTTAAAACCCGAACGTGATAACCTGCCTAACCCCGATGAATGCCATTTCTGGTAGCTGGATCTTCGTACTCAATTTTTATTAAGCGCCCCTTTTAGTTTTTTTGTCTAGTAGTTACTATTTATTTTTACAAGAACATGTCTAAATGTTGAACAAAATAACGTGTAAGTGGCGTCAAGTCGCCGTGACCAATTTTTTTCCTGGTCTGCACTACAAGCTACAACGGTGACAAATGCTCCATCTATTTCGCTTCCACCGTGAAGGAATTTCTTCGATTTAACGAGCGGGAGTCTGAGAAAATCTTACGAATTCTTCGTGATTTCTTCACGTACCAGATTTCTACTCAGACGACGGCATTTATTACTTTTATAACATTGCAAAGGAAGATTGAAAGCTCACATCTACGAATCAGTGTGAATGAAATAGAAATGCGCTTCGATTATGTTCCGTATTGGCAATTAGAGACCTGTGATTTATTGAACGAGAATATTTTGTTTGATAAGAATCTACGTTTGATAGAATCTGTGTTTCAAGGGTAAAGTGGATGGAAAATTTTTAAAAATTAAATTAAAGTTTATTAGAAGCCTTTCTGATTGCCCGTAAAGGTGAACTCAGGAAAAATTAGAGCGTTTTTTCAGCTTAAGCATCAAACTAGAGATGGGTAACTCAGTTAATTTTCAGGAACTTGCAATCCGAAGTCTGCCATCCTGAATGAGGTTAATTGTTGCAATCTGGGTTGGAACTGCCACCTGTGAGTTTGTGGATGAAGTCCGCCACAAGTGTAATAGCTTAATAAGAGGTGCGGCGCAGTCAGACGGGATGAGTTATAACTCATCAACTCACAGAGAGGCAACAACTCAAAAGCGCAACTCAACTCAGTGTTACCCAATCCTACATCAAACTACAGTAAAAAAAAGGGTAACAACAATAATGTAAGATTGTCTATCCCCAAAATGTTTAGTTTTAGAAATATTGACAATTTAATGTTTTCATATGGCTTTTAGCTGGGGATTTTAGATGTCACTCATTCTTACTTGCCAGTAAGTTAACTGACAAGAATAATAATTAAAATTTTGCAATGGCAACTAAGAATAACAGCATTTAAAATAATATGCGACAAAATGGCCATATGAAAACATTAAATCGACAATATTTCGAAAACTAAACTCTTTTGGAATAGACAACTTTACACAAACTTACCCTTATTTTTAATACTAAATACGATAAAAGTATCAAAATTGGGGGGTTTCCCAATGGTTATGGAAAATTTGATTTTGGGCGGTTTTCTCAATTTCATTTTGAAACTTATTTTTTTAATAATTTATATAATAGTTTAATAAAATAGTTTTTTTATTAATAGTTATCCAAATGTTATTAAAGTAAGTCCGTTTGAACAAGGAATGCAACTCAAATTAAGTAACACATATTTCCTTATAGGAAAAATGAATGATTATTCGAGTGGCTGCAACTGTAATTTTTTACATAAAATTTCAAATATATCAAAAACGGTTAGACTTAGGTATACGACATTATACGTGAAATATATTTAGAATTTGGAGTAGAACTCAAAAAGCTAATAATACACAGGGTGTTCCATTTGAAATAAGCAAGTAGATACCCATTCCGGTATAACCACGGGGAAGTATGGCCATGACTCCAATTTTCTGGTCAATTAGGGCGAGAAAAGGTCTCTTCAATTTTTTCTGTGCAACAGCCCGGTTTTCGAGTAAAAAAATAATAGTCAAATCGTTGATTCAGTTGCCAAGTGCTCAAACCATATCAATATGTATGGGATAATTTTAATTAAAAAAAGTGATAAACCCCTGATTTTCCCTAAAAGGTCTGAACCTTCTTAAGTAAATACTGGGCGTTCGATATCAAGTACTCAATTGCGCTTCGTTCTCTTCGTTTGCAATAAAATCATTTATAAATCGTTAAAATTTGCAGTTTTTCTCCAAAATCTCGTATATTTCGTCACATTGTCTTGTCATACGTCATCAACTCTTTACTTCTCACAACCTGGTGTCAGCTGGTGTACATTTTAGACCGAACCCAGCAGGTCAGATTGTGAACTAATCCCTTACACTTTCCTTTGAAGAAAAACCAATTTTTCTCAGGTGTTTGTTTAGGAAGATTCCTCAGATTTTATATCTCTTCAAATCTCAAACAAGGTGATTAAAATGCTCCCTGAAACACTTCTGCTACTACTAATAACGATAATAAATAGTACTTTCGAACTTAGGAAGTTCCCGACCAGCTGGAAAACAGCGGCAGTGACCCTTATCCCAAAACCGGGCAAAAACAAAACTTTCCCCCAAAATTGGCGCCCAATAAGCCTTCTACCCACTTTCGCCAAAATAACAGAAAACCTTTTCAAGGAAAGACTCTTAGAAAAACTCTCGGAAAACGCCAAAATCCCAAACGAGCAATTTGGCTTCATGAGAAATCATGATGCCGAAATGAAAGTGGCCAGACTTGTGGAGGACGCAAAACTAGGTCTTCGGGAAAAAGCCTCCGCGGGGGTTATTCTCTTAGATATAGAAAAGGCGTTCGACAAAGTCTGGCACAAAGGACTTACTTGGAAAATGGAGAAATACTGCAAACTGCCAACCTCCTATGTGCAGTTTGTGGCAAATTTCCTAAAGAACCGAAAATTCCGAGTACAATTAAATGACAAACTGTCCTCCCAAAGAAAGGCGGAAGCGGGAGTACCGCAAGGATCCCCCCTTTCCCCAATCATCTATAATATTTATACAGCCGAGATCCCTAAAGATCCAGCCGCTAAAATCGCCCTTTACGCCGACGATACTTGCCTCTACAACACCAACAAAAACCCTGCATACATACACGCAAATCTACAAAAACTACTAAACGAACTGGCAAACTGGACTAACACCTGGAAATTAAAAAATAACACAAAGAAAACACAAGCCCTAATGATCACAAACAAACAAACCAACAAACTGAAACTCTTAGCCCTACACAACAAAGACATAGCCTGGTCAAAACAATTAAAATACCTTGGAATTACACTCGACAAAAAACTGTCTTTCGCCCCTCACATCAAAAACAAAATAGCCAAAGCAAGAGCGGGAAAAGCCGCCCTCTTCCCTCTTCTCAAACGTACCAGCAAGCTATCCCTGAAGAACAAAATCCTACTCTACAAACAAATATTCAGACCCCAAATCCTCTATGGCGCTTCCGCCTTTATACAAGCAAGCAAGTCCAATCTCTCCCAAATCCAAATCTTCCAGAACAAATTCCTTAGATCCATAGCAAAAGTCCCCTGGTACGTTCGAAACACGGCAATACATGAGGACCTGAAAATGGACACCATCAGGCAATTCCTCACAAAAAAGCACAGCAAATTCAAAACAAAAGTCCAAAACTACCCCAACCCAGTGGTAAAGTCCACATTTGACACAAATCATGGCGAATATCGAGGAAATCGGGCCCAAACCTCCATTATGGCTCCCGTGGAATGGGATCTCCCAACTTAAAACCCCTAAGCTAATCATCCCACCTTCCCCCCTTTCTCCTCACCCAACCCTTGACCGCTTCAGCGTTGTTTTTTTTTCTCTTCTCTTTCTCTCATATAAAGCGGCAGAGGTACAAGGGCTAGGGGGTGCAATTTGCACCAATCAAAATTAGAACTCAAATCAAGCCAATCATTCCATCAAGCCAACAAGGCACCCAGAAGGAGCCGAAGTTCATAAGAACTCGCTCTAGAATAAAAATCCACACATCCCTCAGATTTTATATAACCAGCCGTACCTGACAGTCCATTTACTGAGCAGTTTTTCCGGTAACCTCATGCTCAAGTTAGCCCAAATTATGCCACCAAAGCAATTTAAATTGCATAACATTACAAAACGTAACATTAACGGAATTTGAAGTAGAAAACAAAGTCAAAATTGCCATTAATTATGAAATTACATAAACGGAGCATACATGAATATCCAACGGCATGCCTGACTATTAATAGAGCTAGACCGAAGTTGACACTAATAGTCACCCACGCAGCACTTCTTGCTAGACTACCTGTTGATATGGTAGCCGTCCTGGTATACGATAATGATAATGTTTTGAACCAGTTTTATATGGGCAAGTCTCGAAACTTAATACGAAACATAAACATTGCAGATTGGAGCGCCTCGAGGCTGGCATTTCCGTGTTCTCTTCCTCTTTCAGGCCTCACATCATATAAGAAAAGTTACATCCTCGAGCACTTTCAACCCAGATGTATTTCAGTCAGTTGAAAAAAAACATAGTTTTGTAAATGCTTTTACACCTGTGTTCGGTGAAGGTATTGGGTCGACTCGACCAGGCCGTCGACCGTGAATTATCATACGCAACCCGTCCTACCAGTTGCAATTCCGCCACCAGGCGGCGGCGCGGTTCTTCCTTTCTTTCTTCGGATTCCTCTTTGGCGGGCTTTCTCTGGCTGCTCCCGGACACCTTGAGGGAACCTCGTGGTTGCCGACGGGAAGGTTGAAACATTGTGAATGAATGATTCAGTTCTGTAGTAAATGTGCAGGTGCGAGATCGAATATTAAATGCGATGTTGAAATATTCGAGTCGAAATTGAGACCGCGATCATTAACTTCGCATTGTTTATTGGCGGTGAACGATGAAGAGGAAATCCGCATTTTATCAGTGTTCATCAAAAAGGTTTTAATCCAGAGACTTCGGTTTCTTCTGGGTTCCGTCCTTGGCGGATTTCGTCAGCAACATTTTTCTTCTGAATCTGAGTCTTTGTGTGATGTTAACAATATAGATGCGAAAATCGCACCGTTTTGGGGTTTCATCACTGCATCAAAATGAAATAGTGATTCTTTAGTAGAAGTTTTGTTTCTTCATTTCCGCTTTCACTATAATACTATAATTTTTCCTCATATCTAAAAATATCTCACGCAGACTAATAGTTGTTAACATTAAAGCCTGAGATCTGAAATGAACCCACATTTTACTCACAAGCCCTCAATTATTCTTCAATTAGCTCAACTGTTCTCGTATTACTAACAGGTTGTTACTGAATTCGCTGACGTTTCACATATTCCCTCATTGAACAAGCTTGAGAAAAGCAATGGCTGTGGAGTGCAAAGTGAAAACAGAAATAAATCAACATTGACCAAAAATGAAAAAGAAATAAAAAAATGGTTACATCCAACTTAAGTCTATCTTTAGCCCCTCTATGTACGGGGTGATTCAGGTTTAGCCTTGATAACTTCGGGGATCAATAGACCAGGTTCAAATAGCGTCCCTACATCGTTTCGCATCATTTCGGATTTTTTTTCTAGTTTTTTCTTCATACGTTTTGAACCTACCCTCCGATTGTAGTGAAATTCGGCATTCAAACACTTCTAATGATCTTACAAATGCTCCTTTAATCACCCAATCTCTTTGGAATGGTATTTTGTAGTCCACCCGCTCTTTATTTTGAATCAATACTTGAATAAAAAAAGTAATTTCTGCGCAGCAACCCAGGGCTATCCACTGATTCATTTGGAGAAATTTTTGTCTCCTGCTATTTTTTCACATTGTAGCTTGTTTTTGAGATGTTTAATGAAATTCGGGACAATGTAGCGCCCTAGTTACGTAGCAAGCCATGAAAACTCAATGATTTGTGTCAACTTGAGTTTGTGCAGAATGTTTTCACAATTTCAAAAGTGTTCCTTCCGAAAGCCCAGCGACTTGGACGCCACACTAGCCAGATCTGAATCCTTTGGATTATTTTGTTTTGGGACATCCAGGATCAATTGTTTATGTAACGCCAGTAGACATCCGTGAGGAATTGCTTCATAGGATTAAAAACGCTTGTGATAAAATAAAATAATATTCCCGTTCTATTAACAGCTGCGGTTAATACACTAGATGCCAAAAATGAATTGAGGCTGGAAGAATGCACTTTGAGGAATTTCTGCCGAAAGTTTATAGTAAATGTTGTGTACTTAAGTAGTTGTCAGTAAATTATTGTTTGAAAGTTTTATAATTTTTTCATAGCACGAAAAACACTTTCGAAATAAACGTGTAACAATGTTCTGCACAAACAAGTTGACACTAATCATTGGATTTCCATCGCGTGCTGTAGCGTTTAATAAAATTTACGTGACTACATTGTCCCGAATTTCATCAAATATCTCAGAAACAAAATAAAATCTGAAAAAATAACAAGAGACAAAAAAGTTTCCAAATGAATCAGTGAATAGCACTGTGGAGCCGTTTTATTGAAATTATTTTTGCTGTTCAAGTTCTGATACAAAATATAAGGCGGGGGCCCAGAAAATACCCTTCCAAAGAGGTTGGGTGGTTAAAGGGGCATTTGTAAGGTCAGTAGAAGTGTTTGTATTCCGAATTTCAATACAATCGAATGACAGGTTCAAAACGTATGAAGAAAAAAAACGTTTTTTCCAATGCTCTATATCCCCGAAATATCTAGTATTATTTTCACACGGTATATTTGCAATTTCAATTACAACTTCATCCATATATAGCAGCAATCAAGGAAGATTGTTCATATTTCTCTAGGATGGAAAAAAAATCTACCATCATACCTGTGGAAGCCACCATTTAAGACTCGCACTAATACCACGTACTAAATATAGTTAACAAAATCAAAGCCATACCTTTATAGATTAGATTACTGGTTACCATTTTGAAGTGATCTCCTCGGTATTACGGTAGATCTTCAGCGTCAAAGGGTCTCAAAGCAGGTAAATTTAACAGTTGAATTGACTTAATGACACGCTAAATTAAGCGACCACTAAGCGGTGGTACCTCGCCATGGGCTACCGACCACTTTAATGCCGTGACGACAAAAAAAATGCTTTTAATAAACACGATTCAATGTACGAAATTGCGTTTAAATTACAATCTTCGAGAAAATCGAATTAGATTAATGGCATTTAAGTTTTTTCCCTGTATGTCTGTGGCGATTCATGTTTGGGTCGTTAACGTTTCGCACCGAGAATGAACGATGGTGCTTTACAGACAGACAGACAGACAACCAGTCAGCCCGCTTAAGTTTCATATTTTATTCTACATTTATTTAACAAATTCTCCGCCTATTTCTCTATAAAGTGATTTTAACGAGTTTATATAGTGATCTTCGTTTTAACTCACAATTAGTTGCTTGATTTAGTACTAATTTTGTCACTTTGTCAGTGTTTTTCAACAGTTTCGCTTCCTTTTGCTGCTACATTTGCTATCACCATTCTTTATCAAACTCCAAAACTTTTTCCTCAATATCCTTTTTCAGACTTGTCTCCTTTCGTTTGTTTGTGAGCAACAGTCAATATCCTGCCTCTTTTTCCAAAAGCTTCTTTCCTCATCTGCTGTATAAACTGGTGGTTTTAACTTTATAATTATCTGTCCTTGTTTTAATACATTTTTTCATGAGTTTTTTTCTCTTTTGCATTTAGAACCCTTTTCATATGGAAACATTAAAACCATCAACTTAATCAGACTGAAAACACATTTCAAGCATTTTTGGAATAAAATTCGGGATGAATTTTAGTCGATGGTAAATGAGCTCAGTAAGAATCAAAGTTCTCTAAAACTAGAAAACGGTAAAAAAGATATTAGAGCAAAAGAATTCAGCTTTTTAAGCAGACTTTTTTCAACAAAACGTTGATCTGAAGGTTATTAATTTAATCGATCTTAAGAGGTTGTATAAGAATTTCTATTTCAGAAACCAATCTAATTCGAAAGGAGCTGACCAATGCGCCTAATTGGCAACCAATAAAACAAATATAATAACTAATCACAAAAACCTCCATATATGCAGGTTCAAGTTTTAATACTCTAGGATTAATAGCGAAATAATAGTTGAAAATTATTTTAAAAATTTATATAAATGGGCCAAGAAACCACACAGGGTGTTGAAAGCAGATATGGAATACTGTTTCGAACACTTTTACAATTAAATATGTGTAAAGTCGAAAGTGAAACGGTGATTTTGCGTTCACCAATATGGGTTAAACTAGAATGATTGAAGCTTTCCAGTATTTTTGTATGCAATTACTGCTCGGTTTTAGACTTCAGGCTCCTTCCAGTTTTCAGAATGTGAAACTTTGTACTTTTGCAGGTGTCTAAGTATTTTTTATTAAAACTGAAATCACCCTGTACATAAAAGGCTGCAATTTGCTCAGACAATTGATTTGGAAATGTTCCCAGTAGTACTAGTGCTATGATCCGTCCAACAAAAGCATAAAGTAAAGTGAATAAGTAGTGCCGACAAAATGCTACCAATTGACTGTTCGGACTTAATACGCTCATAAAATACTACTATTGTAGATGTAGTAAATTTTTTATTGGAGAACAATGGAGAACGTCTACGAGTGGCCTTTGTAATAGAATAATAGCTATGTCGCCTTTTCGACGCATCTTTGTTAGGCACTATGTTACGATTTGAATACGGATGACTCTAACTAGCTTCGTATATACGATGTTTTATTTAAATCGTTCACGTTTGACACGGTGTTGAACGAAAAACGTGCTAATGTGGAAATTAATACCGTTTATCCACCGGTTTCATCACCAGAACAAGAGGAACGATTTTATGGCCACCCAAGTGAGAGGATTTGAACCCTCCGGATTTTTCAGCTAAAATCCCCCATGTTCCAGATTGGGTCTTTAGAAAGTTTATAGTTCACTTTATTTTGATTAGATGTTCATTGCTAGAATGGGTGTTTGAATTCGGGTTTCTCAATCTCTTAGAATGAGTCGTTTGCTTGATTCTTCTGGCTTTCACTTTAGTCGCAAGGGAAGATAAAGTTATGACTATGATCTCTACTATATTTGATTTGACTTTGCCAATCACAATTCATCAATGCCAAAATACGTTTGAAATATCATTAACTTTCATTTGCTCAACATTGATTGTAAATGGCATACTTTAACAGCGCCAGCCTTCTTTTCCAATGAAACGGTAAATTTAATTTCAATCGATGTTTGAAATAATAAAATCTAATGTGCAGTTAGAATGCAAACGTTAACGTTTTCAAATAGCGTCGTAAAAATAAACGGATCAATACCGATGTTTTTCGTTTCCTTGGGAATATTTTCTGTCCCACATTACTGCTTCTAGAAAATCCTGTTTATTTTGCAAATTTTGCTTAAAATTTCATTCTAAAATATACTTTAATGGCTTTTATGTCTGCTTTATGGTCGCATTGAAATTAACGATCAACTAATTCGTCTTTTAGTATGTCTATCTACGGTACTCGTATGCCACAGTTTTTCAACAAACATTATTAGACACTCAGTAGGTTAATTCGCGAAATTTTGCATTCAGATTTGAATGCAAAAATTTAATTTAAAATTGTAGCCGAACGGTCATAATCTTCTTAGGAAACATATTTCTAACTGCTTCATGTCAAATTCAAAGAATCCAGATGATTAGTAAAAATATAAAATTTAATAAATGATCACCGGCAGCCACAATTCATTTTTCTTGGTAACTTTAATTAATTTTATAGACACCGCTGGTCTACCTATTATTCGATCGAAAAAAATTCGAGCTTTATTAATTCAGCTAAATTAAATTTAAGAGATCATTAAAACATAACGAGACGTTCACTCGATTCCACTGACATAAATTATAGAAGTTCCAGAAAATAACAGACCGCATGCATAATAAAGCTCTAAGCAGCGATCGTTTAGCTCACTTTCGAGTAAAGCCGAATATCGGTCAAATAATTTCAGACTTTCCGTATTTTCCGAAATTCGGGCCATTAATACCGGTATGCTGGATATGGAAATCACTCGACTAAATAGTTTATTTTATCTGTTGATTCATAACCGTTAACCGAAATAGGTAACCTGATGGTTGTCGATACAAAAGATAACACGCTTGTTTTTCTAAATAAATTATGCTCATTTCTTCAAACACTCGAATGCTGTTGGGTCCTAACATCAATATTTGACTAGATCTCGCGCCTTCTAGTCAAATATTATCGGGTATTTGAGATTCCTTTGCCCAAGCGACCATTAGATGCCCATTAGTAAAGGTGTTTTGTTCTTTGATACTTGAATAGTCGGGTATTACCATAAGAAAGGAATTGCGGATAGTTGATTTTATCGAAATTGGCAGATAATTAAGAGGGTTTTTTGAGTCCAGCATTCTGATTCACGGTATAATAATCGCGGTTTTCGTATTTGCATTTGATGTTTCAAGTCCTTCATTAAGCCGAATTTTTATTTGGTGCTTTGACCTGTTTCTTTAGCATACAGAATAAATATTCTCCTTTTCTAAGTGTCACCTTTTCAGCCTCTCTACGTGGACTCATTTGTCTCTGGGGCTTTTATCCTTTTTTGATGTTTTTTTGCAAAATGTTTTCGAAAGTTTCTGTTTTTATATATCGACATAGGACTAATAACTAATTACTAAAAAGTCTCCTCTAAAGGTACATGCTACTAAATATTGGAAGTTATAGGAAGGCTGTCAATGGTTGGTTCCAAAGTGATACAACCTTAATTGGGAGTAGAGCTGGCGTTAAGTTAAGGTAATCGGAAATTAAAATTTAATTCCCCAGAGGTTTTTTAATTTTAAATGTGTTATTAACATGCACTTTACAGCCGAACGCATGTCGGTGCCGACGATCAAAAAGTGATATTTAATTGCCCGCTTATTGAGACATTTCAAATATTAATCAGGGTTTATTGCGACATAATGAAATTTTTATTAAACTGTAATCATGTGAATCTAAAGTTTTACAGTGTTTAATTTTTACTAATTGGTTTTTCTCATTAATAAACACCTTTGCAGTTAATTCTGTACGAATTGTGCACATCATGAAGTAGTTTTGACTAAAATTAGTTTTATTATGGCAATACAAATTCGATTTTTGAATTTTAATGTTAATTAATTTAATTTTTTTGACTTATTCTATGTATTATTATATTGTCTGTTGAATTAGTTAGGTGATTAACTGGTTAAAATGCTCCAAAAATGTTTATTATTTAGAGGTATTTTAATTGGAGGCATTTTGAGAGCTTTGACATTTTTCGAAAAAATCGACGTCTACCCCTCAAGAAATTTTTAGTCAGAAATGAAATTTTTGCATGAATGTTTTTTGAGCTCAAAGGATTGATTCCGACCTAAGAAGCTCCCCATTAAAGAGTTTGAGTTCATAATAAGGAAGGTATCGTCGGTTAAAGATCGTGATGGATCAAAAATCGGTTAAAATTGGCCGAAAATGTGAATTATTTCGAATTTGAAGCTTCTAGCGTGTTTTTCAATGAGCGCTTTGCATTTCTCGCTTCTTTAAGATGAAAATTATGTAGAATTAGTGGCATTTTGGGAGACTGATGTTTTTCGAGAAAATCGGTACCTCCACCGCTTAAGTATTAAATTTTCGGTCAAAAATCACAATTTCACATGAAGGTTTTTTTAGGTCAATTGATTGATTCCGACCTAAGAAGATCCCCAATATATAAGGAGTTTGAGTACATAGACAGTAAGGAAAATATCGTCGGTTAAAGATCGTGATGGATCAAAAATCGGTTAAACCGGCCCAAAAATATCAATTATTTCGAATTTGAAGCTCCTAGGGTGATTTTCAATGAGCATTTTGCATTTTTCGCTTCTTTAAGTTGAAAATTATATAGAATTTGTGGCATTTTGGGAGACTTGATATTTTTCGAGAAAATCGGTACCTCCACCCCTTAAGTTTGAAATTTTCGGTCAAAAATCACAATTTCACATGAAAGTTTTTGAGGCCAATGGATCTATTTCGACCTCAAAAGCTCCCTAATATGCATATATAAGAAGTTCGAGTCCGTAGTAAGGAAAATATCTTCGGTTAAAGATCGTGACGGATCTAAAATCGCTTAAACTGCGCTAAAAATATTTTGTCCAAGAAATGAAAGGAAATATGAAAATATTTTTTTAATCAAATGACTGTAAATTAAAAAAGAAAGAAGTTCCCAAAAGTATTCATTATTTTAAATAGCTGTCTTAAATAGAAAGTCCAAGTAACATCGTCAAAAAAGACGTAGTTATAATAATGAATACATTAATCGGGACAATATATGAGCAAATCTAACCTGCTAACTCTCTCAAAACACACAAATCACCAAACACTGCACATTTGTTATTTATATACACCACCACCAACTTTTCCAACTTTCAAGTAAAACGAGAATATTCAAAATGATCCGAACTCTGGAAACATTGCGTGATATTAATTGTCCTCCATACGAAAACATTTCTTGGTTACTCTCATGATTTATTCTCTTGTGAATATTCGATTAATGCGCCTTGTGACATGAAAGACTTTCGGATCCGAAATTGTTCATTCTTTAGAGCATTTTGACCTGCATTGCTTTAGTTGGAATCAATACCTCCAAGCAATTTGCCAGTATTTACGTCCTGAAAGAATATCAAATAAAAACAGACAGTGAAGATGTTGATGCTTCAAATTCATACTGTTTGCAATGCTTAGAAGAATTGATTTGGTAGTTCACGCAAGTAGTGACTTCAGATTAGAATGTCCATTAAAAGACATATGTGAAACAGTGGAGCTTTGTGTCGCAGGCTGGTAAAGAACAATGTTCCGTCCGCAGCAACCAAAGACAAGTCCAGAAGATGGACAATCAAGTTGAAGAATCGACATTTTTATTGGTAGTCGCGGGTGTTGCCGTTCATCACTGTCATTTCGGGGTGGCAGCACCTTTTGTGGAAGGCAGACTGTTGATTGTCGATAACCCTCGCTTGTGGACCAGAATCGACCGATAAAGATCGCCTGGTTCGGGTACCTGTTTCCAATAGCCTTTCATAACTAGCTTTTCATCAGATCATACAGCTATGCAAAGAGGTGAGGAATGATTTGGAACTAAATCGGTAGCTGATTCACTCACTGGAATGCAGAAAGATATTTGCAAAGACTGGAGGATAGTCAGTGTCAATATTCACAAACCACTTCTATGATTTTCACCTTTTCTTCGACTAGAAATATTTCTTAAATATGTTCCAGCGCACCGTTTCTTTCATACAGTTTCTGATCAAAATTGGAATTTAAAGCATTACAACGCAACCAAACAGAAGTAACCAATAACCTCAGGCTCTGCCATTGAAAATTAACATTTTGTCCTACCGATCTAGATCTCAATAAGATTTCCAACTAAATCAGATCCTAGCTTAAATCTCTACAGCATCAAAATTGGCCTGATCATTATCTCCACATTACTTCTCTTAACAACTCCATTAGCAGCAGCAGTTCCGTTTGGTATAACTGGTCATTAATGTATTAAACGCGTTTTTAACACATTAGATAATATCAATATAGTTTTAATCGACTGGAAGTGAACATTGTCAGCTAACACACATTAACATTGATGCCGGCAAGTTTTTCCCATGGATAATTAAATCTCAGAAAGTATGAGAAAGCCCGACCACACATATATGATCGGTGCACAATACCATAAACTTGTGAATGTCCTCGACCATAAAATCGGTCATTTAATTATAGTTTAATAATGATAACTGTTTATTTGATTGAGTTCGTGCCGGCTTGTAGTGCTTTAAAAGTTATTTAGTGGTTATTAAGGAGTTAATTCGTTTTCATTGTGCGAGTGCTCAATTCTCTTGAAACTCTGAAAGTGAGTTGTTCATGCTTTTGAAGTGTGATCTAAATTTAAGTGGTTGACTGAAGTGGGATTCAATTTTGCGAATCCACGCTAAATGTAGGTATATAACTACCGCTGGGTATGCAGTATATACACCAGCACATATATCTGTGTATCGATGCAAGATAAACTGAGTAGCACAGAAAAGCAAAGCATAAATATCGGTTTATCGATTGATAATTCATAAATTATACTGGACATTGGGTATTGACCACGCGAAACATTAGACCTTCGCATACCAAGCAACTATGTATGGGGAAAGCCGTGAATGTTTACATACAAGAGCGATGCACCTGTGTACATAATATTCTCTCTGCTTCTTCCGAACCTAAACCAGTCCTTCCAATGGAAAAAAAAACAATAATTTCTTAGTCATATGCATGGCACCAAAAACGAAGTTTTGGAGCGACAGAAATACGTAGGCAAAACAAAATAATCCAAATTTGGGTATTTTGCATGCATGAGTTTGAGTTTAAGGAAAAGTGGAGAAATTTTGTTCAGCTAATGAGAATTGTTGAAAATCTTCATCGAAAAACGAAGAAGGAATTGGTGGATTTTTAAAATTGAGCCATTGATTGTAAAATGGAAGATTCATTTTTGATTAAGCAGATGAATTAAAAAGAATTGTTATTCGAGCTACAGAAGAAGCACGCAGCTAATTGATTCGTCCACTTTCAAGCTAAAGTATGAACAGCAGATTCAACTGTATGAAATTTTATTGTATAACTTATATTATCAAAAGAGATAGACTTTCGAGGCCATTCCTTGAAACAAGTGGGTTTTTCGGGTTTTTAGGCCGTCGTTCGGTAGAATTTCTTCTTGACGTTTCGCAAGCACGTGTGGCTTGCATCTTCAGAAGTGGTTTGCTTGAACGCTTATCGCCATCAGAACAGTGTAAGCGTTCAAGCAAACCACTTCTGAAGATGCAAGCCACACGTGCTTGCGAAACGTCAAGAAGAAATTCTACCGAACGACGGCCTAAAAACCCGAAAAACCCACTTGTTTCATAACTTATATTGTCTGCAATAATTTTATGTTTATATGCAGCAGCGTGTTTTATTTTCGTGGACAAATTTCAGCAGACAATAATATTGAAAACTAATCGCTTGAACCAACCTAAACAATTTTAATAAATTCCTGACTTAAAAAGTGTCTTGAACCATCACGTGCAATAGGTTCGGTTACCAATCATACTGTAATAAAAAAACATATTTTAATTGTCCATTAATAAACAACTATTAGCAATAAGCCAACACCCAGGGGTAATTTGCGAAAAGTCGATACATCATGCTAATATTATTATGCTAGGCAAAAAGTCGGCCAGCTGCTCTGCTCCTTATGAACAAATAGACAAAAAAAGTAGGATGTTCTTGAATAACCGAGGCCAAAGAAAAAACTAAAAGCGGTAGGGCGGATCTTGTCAAAAATCATTTCATTCGGCTTTGCCACGCCGTGTTAATACGAAAACAGAACATCCAAGTCATCTAGAAACCGTTCATCGATCATTTAATGGATATGAAAGTTTAACTAGCACTTAATGTATCAGGAATGCCAATGTTAGATCAGAACGGGCCAATAAAGCTGTAAAGGCGGCCGTTTATTTCCTATTTGTTATTTTATACTCTCATTACGATATTAATTTAATATGTTGGATAATCAAAGCGAGTGTTACAAGGAGCAGTGTCCTAATTATTATAACTTATTTCGCTACCAGATGCAACTCATGTCCATATTGTGCTGACGCAAATTCCCAAGTCTGCTTAATTACACTCATTCACTTTTCATTTCGTGATGCAATTCCGGTTATGTCGAACGGAACCTTTGCTAAGGCTTCCTAAACACGTATTGTGACCATTAAGCCCTAATCTGTTTAACAACCTCCACATAATCCTCTTTCGAAAAAGCAGAACTGATACGGTTGACCAGTTCCGTTGGCTTATTCAATTCATCAATTTTCGATTGGATTATTGGATTTGTTTCAGGATAGCAATCTTTCATTTTGTGTCATTGCTTCTCTTGATTTTATTATTATTTAAAGTGTTTATTTAGATTCAGGAATTAGAAAACTATTTTCAGGAAAAAGCTGTTGGTAGCAGGATTTTGCGGTTGATTCAAAACCTGGGTAATTTACCGCGGCCTGTAGGATGATACATATTGAATGCAAATAAAGGTGTTTGAATAATTGTATGCGAATTATTAATTCTGTGAACAAATCCATGGAACCAGTCAGTTTAATTTACTTCTCTGTTCCTAACTTTTCGACCCTAAGAACGCATTTCGCAGTTTATTTATCAATTGAGAAACGGACGCGCAAAAAAGTGATAAAATAAATCGCAGTAAACATTTAGAAAGCAGCACTACACACAATTTTATTCAACTATTTCTACCAAATCCAGTTGCTGAAGAATAATCGAAACTAACCGGAACGAATCCAAACTAACCCAAACAAATCCGAGCTAACCCAAACAAACGCAAACGAACGCAAAGCTAACCTAAACAGGCTCAAACTAACCACACCACGTAAATTAACTTTCAAAAAGGAATTGAAAAAGTTAATTTTATTTTCTTTAAGCTGTGTTTTCGTTAACTCCGTTAACTTTCCAAGAGAGTCAAGATAGCCTTCCTGGACATTTATCGAAGTTACATTGTTCAAGAACCTCATTAATCTAGAGATAATTCCGCAAAAAATTCTTTTACACTATCATCCGGTCGAACACACCTAAAGTAAACAATCCGGCTAGAATAATGTAAGTGACAGTAACATACTTTCGAATATTATGCACAGATAAAAGACAATCGAAGCGTGAGCTAGTAAAGACATTTCCTGTGATGACACTGAGTAGGAAGAAAAAAGATTATGAAATATCTTCTTATCGGAATTCCAGTGGGTCGATAAAATGCTTTTAATAATAATTGTTGGGGGGGCAGTAGCGTCGAAAAGGGCAATTTTGAAAGTTTTTTATAAGCCTTCCCGTGAGGATAAGGTCAAACTGTCTTAAAATTACTAAAGTCAACAACCAGTGATCTTCCCTATCAATCACTGTTTAAATTCTTGTCAATTATCTCCGAGAACCACCTACATGGAATATTTCTGTTCAAAACTACAACGGTATTATACGAGATATTTGAGGAATTTCCCATATTTTATTATGAAAACACTTGTTGAGTTAATAGTTGATTTGAATATATTCATCGTACCTCCCATGGAGCCTACAGGTGATACTAATGATCCAATCTTCAGTGGTTTGTATATACATAAAACGCTAATTACTGGATACTGATAAGCTTGTCTAGCCGATAAGAAAGATGTGGGGAATGTATAATGTTTTCGAGTATTTATACAGATTCTGAAAAGTGCCAACTTTATGCTACAAGATTGCTGAAATTAATTGATACTCCTGCACGCCACTGCCTTGGTTTATCTCGGTCCATTCTGGCGTAACATAATCGAATTAAATAAGAAGGAGATTGATCGGTTCGATTTTTTCCGTCGCCTTTTCAATCTTTTCGTAATTTGGGTGTAAATGGCATTATCTAATCCATTTTTTTTCTTTTTCAGAGATCATTTACGCTCATCCTGCAGGCTTTGGACCACAACAATTTTTCTATACCTGGTAAGGAAATTTAGATTCGCCATTTGAATATATATATATACATATATGCATTTTAGACGTAGGTTGCAATAGAAATAAGTAAGGGAAAAGTAGCTGATCATCTGCTTCTTCTTATTTTCTTTAAAGGGTTTAGTGAAGTTTGAATAAGATTGAATAAAAAATCGGGTTTTTAATTGAAAAAAGACTGGTTTGCCACTTGCAATTGGCACATTTTATGTGAAATAAATGCTCTTAAAATGAAAATTAGATCAAAATTCAATCAATCAACTACTGCTTGCTGGACAACCGAAGGTCATGTCTGTTTGATCTATCACTTGACGAAGGAACAAAATCAGCAATAATTGCTAAATTTAAAACCCTAACAGCAATGTAATGGTCAAAAAGCAATTAATTTTGTTACACAAAAAAAACTTGGGAAGTATCACGCCATTCTGAAGTCAAACACTCCAGACTTGTAGTTGCAAAAAAATGAAGTGCATTTGAATTAATGAATAGACATTAGAATGTATGCAAACAGGCATTAATAGAATCAATTGTCAGGGCTGCTAAAAGTCATTAATCATTCCCTCTCGTTGAATTCGTAATGATTACAGGTAATTTGACACCGAAGAAACCATAATTCACACGCGTCTGTAAAAAGGCGAATAATTATTCAAACACAAGCAAACAAATTGTTTAAATAAAAACAAAACTACTGTATTTACCACTTGAATAGGTTAATAGGATGCATCATGAAAGTGTTCAAGCAGCACTTAAATTATGCTTAAGAAAGTGCAAGGTGTGTAGGTTGAATCGCCTCCGGGCTATTGAGTCAATATAAGCACTCTTGTAAACGATTTTAAAATGGGATAAAATACTCTTCGAGTACTTATTAATGAATGTACAGACGCCCACGATTCGTGATTTGCAAATCTAACACAAAAGCCGCTCTGTGTACACACTGCAAAACCGTTTAGTACGACTCGAGGATAATTTTATTTAAATTCACTACACATTTTGCAAATTCCGTTTGTTTGTTGCATTTTATTTGCTGTTTCTATTGTTGCGCTAAATGGGGTATTTACGTGGAATTCCAACACTCTATATGCATCTTCAATCTCAACATCATTAAGCATAATCAAGCAAGAGATCAGTTTCCAGTTTAATTACGGCTTTGTTGTATGAATGTGAGTTTGAATGATATTTAATAAAGTGTATTTCTATTAATATTTTTACCAGTTTAATGTAAAATTGTTCGTTTGTTTCTTTCAGCAAGTAATGATATAATTGAAGAAGCGACCTACTCAGGGATAATTGACCCCAGTCCCGAATGGCACACATTGAACCATCGGGGTCCTCGTGCTCACCTTACATACAGGGTGCGCGTCAAATGTGATACTCATTACTACAATTCTACTTGTACAAAATTCTGTAGGCCGCGAGACGATAAGTTCGGCCATTTTATCTGTGATGCTAATGGTGATAAGGAGTGTATAGAGGGATGGAGGGGAAATATTTGTGATATAGGTAAGTTGAAAATTCGTTATTTTGAATAGTTGTATTAAATCTTACCAGTCGTTCCTGATTTAATTGATTTGCAAATGTTGCATCTCAAGCATTCGAGGAGGTGTAAAATTGTCGTAAACGCGCAATTTTCACTAATTTTTGGCAAATTTTCGAACTTGCACACTTGCATGTGCTGGTACTTAATTTTTGCAGATCTTAGAGAGTATAGAAAAGTGGCTTTTCACACCGTTAGATAGACCAGACTTCGTTCTAAATTTGTTACTAATTTCATCAGTTTAACATTTTTGGGCCTTTATCGCAATTAAAAATACTCCGAAATTATTCAAGATGTGCCGACTTTTAAAGAGAATAAAATTATTCAAAAACCTTTGCGGTTGGAAAATTGTTTATACACGTTTAGGTAAAACAAACAATATTCAATAACTGCAGCAAGTTTCACCTCAATAACATTTCCTAGTAGTATTTGACAAACTTTTGAAATACTCACACTTTAAGATTATAGATGCACAATCACTTAAAATCAACAAACTCCGAACAAAATTTTCTTTCATTCCGTTAAATGGACACGATTTCACTCTAAATTCTTCTGCTTCTTCAAGTAGCACTACAACCCTATGTCGGTCTTGGCTGCAAGCACAATTTGCCTCCATCGACTTCTATCTAGCATTGTTTCCTGTTCATTTTCAATGCCCATCTTCCGCATATCCAATAGAACATTGTCCCTCCATCTCATTTTAGGTCTTCCCGGTGGTCTTCTGCTCGTCGGTGCTTCCTGCCATGCAATTTTCAGCATTCTGTCATCCAGTGCTCTGTATATGTGTAATGTCCATCTCAGTCTTCGCCTGTCTTCCATTCCAGGTTCATCCCTCGGGGCGGTTCTTGTCGGAGTGGAAAGTTCGCTGGTGATTCTATGCCTGTGTTGCGAGTAAATATTTTTCTAAATTTTAAGCGACTGGCTCCATGGGATTCCTCAAGGCTGTGGAGAAGATGTCTGTCATCAAACGTTTGTTTGAATCTTTCGACATGTTGGGCTGCCTCGCGTCGATCTTCTGTGGATGCAAAGTCTGCTGCCTGGTATAGTAAGGGCACGGGGGTATGTTTCATGCAGCCAGTCACAATTCGGCATGTCTCGTTTAGTGCGACTGTGACCTGTTTTGCATGTTTAGACCTGCTCCACACGGGACAAGCAAATGCCGCTGTCGAGAAACGCAAAGCTTCCGCTGTAGTCCTTAGGACGCTTGGGTTTTCACCCCATTTACTTCCTGTGAGTTTTTTTAGGAGGTTATTTCGGGTCGTGACTTTGTGTCTGGTATTTTGCATGGTATTTTGCTAGTATAAAATAAGTATTTTGCTTTTTCAGCGTGTTCCAGATTCTGTCCCTGCCAGGATACATTAAGTTTTCTATGTGCTAAGTGCGTGTTCAGGTGGAAAGCACATACCTGGGTTTTAGCGGGATTCGGTTTTAGGGAGTTTCCTTGCAGTATTTGGCCATTATGCTCAAGGCTTCCTCAAGTTTTCTCTCGATCTCTTAGTGGGTTTTACCTTTCACCCCCATTTCAAGATAGTCAGCGTAAACAAGATGTTTAGCTTGTGGGTGAATAGGTTGATCATTGGTGTAGACACTGAAAATCAATGGAGCTAGGACTCTTCCTTAGGAAGGCGTTTTTCTGCGTTCGCCACCTACTCTTTTGCCCATCCAGCATCACATAGAACCTTCTATTATTATCCTTCTATTAATAGCGACTCAAATTTTTTTGTCAACTTATAGTCCATCAGATAGATAGATAGATAAAATTTATTAAACATTCACATTACTAAATTCACAAACAAAGTTTAAAACATAAGTCAGTAAAATGTCCCATGTCTGGCCAGATGTTCGGCCGGTTGCTCTTTGCCCATGATCTAAATAGGCGCGCTAAGTCGTCCATTACCTGGGCAGTGCCCTAACATGGACATTCCCGAGCTAGCCATACGCACGACAACGTCAGGAGATAGTCTTGAAGTGGCGGTTTTGGTTTTATTCGAGGGGCATTCATTAAGGAAAAAAGGTCTTCCTGAAGGGAAGCCAAAAACCCCTTTTGCTTCGACCTTTAAGTTTATACTGTCAGCCGTGGCGTTAACCGCCGGCAGTTTCAACTAGATGACCAAATCCATCCGCCCCCGCCCCGACCGGTGCAAGGACCAGCCAACACCAGCCAGAACGAGGCAGGACGAACCCGTCAAGTCACGTTATGTTGGATTTGTGCGTTTCCAGCCTGCTAGAAACGACTGTCTGCAACTGGCAGGCAATGTTTGTTTGTCGTCACGTACTGTCAGGGACAAAATCCTCATAAAATATGGGAAGTCGCTTATACAGGGGACCATGGGTTGGGCGATCGTTTGCTCTTACATGGGTGATATTTCGCGTGAGGACTGAGCCTTGCACTCCGCTATGATAAAATTTTTCAGCGATGGTATCCATATAGTCGGCTATATAGGCCATCCCTGTAGCTTCGTGCATTTCGGTTATTCTGGTGTATCTGTCAGCCGATAGGACGCCTCTCAGGAACCTATTTTGGGTCCTTTGAACACGTCGTCTCGTGGAATCACAGACAGAGTGCCAGACAGGGGAGCCGTAGGTCAGTATGGGCCTTATAGTGGAGGTGTAGAGCAGAAGTTTATTTCGAGGTGATAGGAAAGAATTTGGCGCCAGAAGAGAGTACAACTTTCTTCGGGCCATGAAAGTCTTTTGTACAGCATAGTCAACATGCTTATTGAAATGGAGTCGGGCGTCTAGTTTGAATCCCAGGTATTTCACCTCTTTTGTTGGTTTGATAGGAGTATTTTGGACCACGAGTGGTGATAAGATTTTGTTGTTAGTGAATTTGCGCGAAAAGATAATAAGTTCCGTCTTCCTGGGATTCACTTTAAGTTTCCATTTGTCAAAATACGGCGTCAATAAACTCAGGTGATGTGCAATGCGAGATTTCGCAGCCTGAGCATAAAAAGACGATGCGTAGATAGCCGTATCATCAGCGTATAGTGCTATTTTTGTAGTGGGAAGTTTTGGAATGTCTGCTGTGTACAATGTATACAGCAGCGGCGAAATCACTGTTCCTTGTGGTACACCTGCCGCGATGCGTCTTTTGGCAGAAGTGGTATTCTCCACTTTCACCTGGATGGAACGGTTTTTTAGGTAGGACGCTATCAGGGAAACTAGGTAGAGTGGCAGTGAATGCACTGCAAACAACTTGTACAGCAGGCCTGTGTGCCAGACTGTGTCAAAGGCCCTTTGCATGTCGAGAAGCAGCATAACCGTACTTTGAAGCTTATTAAATGCTGCATAGGCATCCGTTGCGATCCTAGCAGTCTGCAGCGTTGTGTTGTGTCTTGGTCGAAAGCCAAACTGCTCATCCGGGATTAAACTTCGAAGCTCGGCTGCTGCCTGTAACCTCGAATGGATGACCTTCTCGGTTAATTTGCCGAGGTGTTCAACAGGGAAATTGGCCTATAAGAGGCGGGTTCGGTCGGGTTTTTGCCCGGCTTTAAGATGGGGATTATTACAGCGTTTTTCCAGTCCTGTGGGAAGTGCTGCAATTTAAGGACTGCGTTGACTATTTGTACTATTAGCACAATAGTTTTCCGCGGTAAGTTTTTGAGGAGTAGATAAGGGATGCCGTCTGGCCCGGGGGCTTTTCGGCTAGGGAGGCGCCGAAGACACGATTGTATCTCCGACGGGGTTGTTATATAGGAATGCAAAATCGAGGGTGGTATAGGATACTTCCGTTCTACAAAACAGCGGTCTGTCTTTCAATTTCGTTATCCTGAAGGGCTGGTTGGACCTTGTGTACTTCTGCCAAAAAGTCGGCGAGCAGCTCGCACTTGTCACTGGTGGTAATATAACTCCGCCCCTCTTTTTCAAGAGCGGGGACTTGCTCATAGCCTTTTCGCAGACTTCTCGACAGTTTCCACAGGGAATTGTCACGGGGAGTCAGATTTCGCAGTTTCTCCGCCCAGGTATAATTCCTGTATGCGGAGATTTCGCGCTGTATGTCTCGTGCAAGCTCTGCTGCCATTATGCGATCGGCAGATTGCCTGAATCGCTGCCAACGCTTCCTGATTCGATTTTTCGCCTTAATAAGGTCCAGAATTTCCTCAGGAAGATTGTCGCGCCGCGGTCTGTTCGGAACTTTTTTGGCCAAAGCTTGCTGTGTCCGTTGTATATTCCTGGTCAAACCTTTTACCGCATGCTCTAGAGCTTCGACAGTATCAATCTGGCCCGGAATACACGTCAGGTCTTGTAGTCTTTTTCGATATTCGCGAAAATCGAAATTTTCGTATGAATATCGAAAGTCGTTAGTTTGTGTGCGCTTTAAATCCCTAATGTCGAGGTAAATGGGCAAATGGTCACTGCTGAGGGCGTCTATAACCACCATCTCCGTGAGATTGGTGAGTCCTTTGGCAATTCCGAAGTCGAGGTAGGATGGATTCCCTCCACTGTTCGGGTAATGCGTTGGGGATGAAGTGGGCATAACGAGTAGGCCATTGTCGCGAACGTAGTCGGCTAGAAAATTGCCGGCTGCGTTTTTATGTCCAGGGTTATTGAATAGTGGATGGCGGGCGTTGAAATCTCCCATTAGCAACACCCTATTGGTGTTTATGAAGAATGGATCGACATCAGCGGCCTGTAAGCGTACGGTGGAGAAATAGCCACAGTAGATCAAAACTCCATCAGGAAGTTCAACGCCGACGTTCTCTATTGCTGACTGCCTGTGTGGCAGTCTCCTGTATGGAATTGACGTTTTGACCGCTATGGCCACCCCTCCCCTTAAACCGGGCCTATCGGCACGTTCGAGCCTGTACCCCCGAATCCTAAGTATATCCCCGGGGCGCAACCATGTTTCGACAATCAACGCCACGTCGATATCCTCGGTCCGAAGGAAGTGCACAAACTCACCGAGACGACTCCGGAGTCCGCATGAGTTCCATTCTCCTATCCTCATAGGGCACAGTTGGCAAAATCAGGGCTTAAAAATCGAAGCTGTTAATATCTTCATTGAAGAACTGCGCTGAGACTAGGAATTTGTCTGTCTTCGAGACGCAACCCCTCAATGCAGCGCTGTAAAATCTTACCGCCTTGATCACCTCCCCCAAGTTGATTTGCGACGACAGCTCGGCGAATTCCCGCTGGACACTGCCCAGCATGGCCACCGCGTTCCCATTTATACCATGGGCCGGGTGGGCGGAGCTCGTCGGGACAGCTTCGTGCTGCCTCAGCGGAGGAAACTCCGCTAATGAAGGCGGTGGCGGGGGCAGCATGGTCCTGTTGGCGTGACCTGGCGCCATGGTCCTGCTGCTTAGGGATGAAGGGTGGATCGGGCCAGGGGCTCGACTGGTTTGACCCCAGGCTGGCCTCGTTGGAAGAGGAGCAGGGACGAAACGCTGCTTCTCCGCCGGGACTTGCGCCTGTTTGTAAATGTATACTGGGCAAGCCTCGTCAAAGCTACGATGAGGCCCACCGCAGTTAGCGCATTTTAATGTAGCCCCAACGGGGCAGGCCGTGATTTCATGCCCCCCAGCGCATCGGGAGCATTTAAAGTCCCGGCGGCAGTTCCCGGAGACATGACCCCAGCCCTGGCATCGACGACATTGTGTCAGGGTCTTCCGGTTTTTACGGGTTTCCCACGAAACCCTGACACTGCACACCACCCTGGCCTCGGCGTTGAGCCTTCGGAGGGTTGCCTTGTCGCTGGTGACGACCAGGTAGACACTCTTCACTTCCAGTCCCCGGTCTGCCAGATCCTGCTTTATGGCAGTCGGATCGACATTCCCCTCCAGGCCCCTCAGGACGAACGCGTGGGTTTTTTCCGACGAAGGGGCGTAAGTATGGAACTGGCTCTTGTCCTCCTCCAGGGATCGTTTCACCGCCGCCCAGTCCAGAATGCTGGTGCAGTACACGATTAACGAAGCCTTCGTGTACTTCAGCGTGAAAGGCTGACTGGTGATTCCTTTCATACTACCAATCAGCATTGTGTGATCGCTGGGTTTTCCAGCGATCACAATTGGCGGCGGCTTTTCTGCCTTCTTGGTTTTGTTTGCAGTTGCCGCAGGGCTCTCAGCAACTGCTTCCCGTTCAGTCCCTACGATGTTGTTGGGCAGTGTTGGAGGCTCATCTACGATTGGCGGCTGGATGGGCGCAAAGCGGTTCCTCAGCGTCGTGGAGGCCTCTGGAGCAACAATCAGCGTGCTCCACGCCACAGTCCTTCGCGGGACTACGAACTCGTCATCCGCTGCGCCCGCTGAAGTCGCCCGCGACACCCCTACAGCCTCCTCCATCGCCGATTTTTTCGGAGCCGGGGTTGGTGACGCTGGCGATGTTGGGTCGGACTTGGGCACCCTACCCCTCTTCTTGGTCCTAGGCCTTAGACAGTAGCTCCTTTGGGAGCCCCGGTCCGACTCGGATTCCAGCGAACTTCCGGGATTCATTTCACTTATCGCGCAAACCCGGTAGTTGCCCGATAAGGAATGTTCCAAATGTTATTCGAAAAAACGCACAATACAGATAACGAACACAATTTTATCAAATGTCGCACGATTTCGCTCCGCAGCACGTCCACACTCGGCAAACAACGATGCGAGACTCTCAAAAACCAGAGATAAACTAGTCCATCAGAGTGCTGTAAGACCTCGATTGCAGTGTTCTATGGTTTATAGTATCATATGCAGCTGTGAGATCAACCAGAGCTATTCCCGTCATTTTCCTCTGTTCGAAACCCTACTCCATGAATTCTGTAAGGTTTATTACTTGCCCCGTGTATGATTTGCCTGGCCTAAAGCCAGCTTGTTGGGGAATGAGCTTTAAGTCCAGGTGACCCTGGATACGGTTGAGTATGAGGCGCTCATATAGTTTTAACATGTGGGACAACAGAGATATAGGGCGATGGCTACTTGAGACTTCCAGGTCTTTTCCGGGTTTGAGTAAGGCTATTACTTTTGACTTTCGCCATGTTTTCGGGATCTGGTAGGTAGTCTTACAATGGTTAAATAGGGCTAATAGCGACTGTTTCGTGTTTTGCCCAAAATGTTTTATCTGTTCTGTTAGAATGTCATCTACCCCTGGCGATTTTCCGGTTTTCATAGCATCTATGCCTTTCTGGATTTCTATGGGTGTGAACGGGTCTCTCATGAGGTTTATCTCGCCTTTCTGTTGTCTTTCGATTTTCGAGGTTTTGCTGCGGTGGTTGGTTTCCCCGTTGGAAAGAAGTTGATGCGCTACTTGGTTTGCTGTGACTGTTTAATCTCTGTTGGGTCTCCGTTCAGTTTTCTATTGGATGTGTCGATCCTGGAAGAAAAATCAATTACCCAAAAACCGTTGAAACTGAAAATTTGGCCCACACACCGTTAGATTGAGCAAACTACCTTCTATATATGCTGTACGGTTTAACTCGGTGGTATTTTTATTGATTTTTGGTGAATTTTCGAAATTAGCATTAATATTGCTGATTTGCCCTTTAGATTGTTAAATAGACCACACCTCGTTCTAATTTTAGCATAAATTTCGTTCGAGTGGCATTATTGTGCGACTTTTGGCAGTTTTTTTAATAGTTGTGACTTCAATTTTTTAAAATTTGCAAACCTTTAAAAAACGTAAATATCGTTAAAGCTAGAAAACTGCCTCATAAAAAAGCATGCTACATTCAACGTCTGCCTCCTGCTGCAACTCAATATCATTTTTGAGTGATGTTTTTGACAAATTTCTGAAATTAGCGCACTGTAGCATTATTCAAGCGAAGCTGCCCTAGCTTTTTACGTTGACTTGGCACCGACTAATGTCCTCAGATGTGTTAACAAAAAAGTACTCTACGAAGACCAACGAATTTCAGATGTGCAGGCTTCAAAATGTTTGAATGAATAAAAGTAATTAAAAAGCAGTAGTTACGCAACACGCGCTTAGTGCTTAATGGGATAGCCGTTAAGTAATTATATAATTATTTAATTTCATTTTACCGTTAACTGTGACAATTGAGTAATATAAATTTGTTTAATTAAATTGCGGCATATTACAGGAAAAACTGTAATAACTTCAAAGTCAATTATTGAGCGAAGAAGGCTTTTTATCAGACATTCTTTAACATGCAAATTAGTTTAGTTTGATGACGAACGACTACTCTACTCACATTAGAAGGCACAATTAAATCATATTTGAACGGTTTAGCTTTCGAAGAAATATCTTTTTTTAGAAATACGTTTTTCCAAAGACATTTCAAACTACACTTTAAGGCTCAGTTACTACAATTTTTATCAATCAATACTGATAATAATCTGAAGCAAATATTGCAAGAATGAAAAACTGGGACCTCAATGAAAAGTAATTCATGTTTTTATTTTTCAGCTGTATGTAAAGCTGGATGTCATCCACTGCATGGAAAATGTGATTATCCCGGCGAATGCAAGTAAGTATCTCTAAACACAGCAACTAATTAAATAATTTCCTTTCGTCCCAATTAATCGTATCTTCACGTTTCTTCCACCAACCGACCATTACGAAAAACATCCTCGCATATCTAAACTAGATCAGACACCAACTGGTTATCTAAACGGCCACTTGTTATCTAAACTTCATCTCTTAGCGATATGTCTTTGAAACATTACAAAACGGCTCAACTTAGGCTCTTATTAGTCATGCATACGTATTTCATATGTATACCTGAGCTTTCTTAGCCCAAACTGGACGGCTTCCTATATTCGTATGTTAATCAATTACCCTTTTTAACAATATCAGGCTCAATAATTGCCTAATTTGCTTATCCTTTATCACATCAGAAGTTTGGCATATTTTTCGATCAGAACATAATGAGGAGCCGTTTTGAGCCCCGATGTTTTAATGAAGTTATTTTCTCACATTTGGATAATTATAAAAAATCGTTAGGGTTATTGCTTCCAGTTTATGGTAGAAGGAAGTGCTTATGGTGTGGTTTTAGAGGGGTTTTAAGTATGAGACAATCTTAATTGTGAGTGAGCTTTTAAGGGCATTAGACGCGTTATGGTGTTTCCTCATGCAATGTGAAGCATCGCATCCGTTAATGATTTAATAATGAAATAAGTTTGAATTGGAAAAGTCCTTGTTGCATTCAAAGCTTCCATTCAAATTAGATAAGTTGCAAGATAATTGAAACGCGAACAACAGCTTGTTGACCGCAATCTCATCACTAGAAGCCAAGTGCTTCTTCTGCAGCATTATCCAAGAGCTAAACGGTATTCCGCAACTTACAAGATTAAATTATATCAATTGTCAGATAAATTGTATCCAACATAAAGAAGACACGTCAATTATTGAAGAGCTAAATCAGATTTAGATTAGGCGTTTACCTTTGCCGGACTACGTGAGATACTGCCTTTAATCTTTGGCGGAAATGTTTTCTTGTGGCCTTTTTAAAATCGATTTATTGAATCTAAGCTCATATATCGATGGAACAAAAAGTAAATTACCATTTCAAGTCATAGGACTTTGATCATTAAATGCTAATGGGGATTTTCATTTCCTTTGCTTTAGTTTGATGTAGCTTTATCACAATGTATTGTACTGTTAATTATTATCCGAATAAGCAGGTTTTAACATTTACATCTTAAGGTGTGCATAAAGTTTGTCAGAAGAAAGACGAATAAAAATTGAAATAGCGGGTAAATTATCCAATGAAATGGAGATTGTTAAATTGAAGTTAAATAAAATGTGAAAGTTCTACATGTTTTTGTGCTTCAAACACGCCTTGACAGTAGCAGATTTGCACCCATTATCAACAGATAACTTAAGCTTGATATCTGAATTACCCGTAAAACAGAATAAGGCCATAAAATCCGTCTGTTCCGTAATTGCAGTCATTACACTATAATTGCATCAATTTTATTTAAATTCGCTGATCGTAAATATTCAAATGGGCCATAAACCATGACTGATTCAACGATTCTTTCGGCTTTTTTTTCCGATTTTTTGCTACTTCTCGTCGCCTGTAATTTAATGAAATCTCTCGGGTAGCTAACAATATAGTTAATTAATTAACATATTATAGGAGTTACGCGTTTATGCCCTGCTAGGATAATAAAATTGTTTAATGGTTCTCGCTTAATTTATTCGTGCTCGTAAAGTTGAAATTCAGGTGCGAACATTGGTTGACCGCTCAAGTTTAATCTCATTTCTTGCGTATCAATGACGCGTTTTGTAACCGGGAGCAATAAAGTTAAACACATTTTCAAATACCTCAATGGTCAATGGCGTAGAACAATACAGTAACACTTTCTGATGAACCAAAATGTGTCGACAAAAATGGAGCGACAACTACTTACTCATCTTTATAGCTAAAATAAACCAAACAGTTTGAATCGGCTCTTACACCGTTCATTCTTCAAAGGCAAGGCTAATTAAACGACTGTTAAGTATGCAGAGATTTCTGCATGTGATTGTTTTACCATAAACAGCCTCGTTAACTCAACAACTGGGACTTTTTCATTTACGTATAAAAGATGTAATCTCGTTAGATTATTATCGAATGTTTTATTCAAGCATGTGTGCAAATTGAGTTTTACATATTAATTGACTTCCGTGCTAAGTACATATTCTTCGTTTTTTCATATTTAAAGAGCCACTGTTGACCACAATGGACGAATGCAAAGGGAGCTTTACTGAACTTATACAGGGTGATTCAAAAGTGGCGTCATTCCTTTTAAGGAGTTATAGGGGCTCACTTGGAGAGAACGAGAAAAATATTGTTATTAAACATTATTCTGAAATGGTGGAATACTTAAGCATTCGAAAAGAAAAATTACCAACTTTACTTCTTCTTCTTCTTTCTTTTTATAAGGCGTCTGCCTTGTTCTCTACTTTCTTAGAGTTGTATCTGGGATGATGAATTCCAGCTTTCATGCCAACGTATGGGTGGACGTCCAGGTGGTCTGCTGGATCTTGGGAAACCATCTCTTGCAATCTTCGGCAATCTGTTGCTGTCCATCCATTCAACATGATCTCTCCATTCGCGACGTCTGTTTCGGGACCATCTGACTATGTCTTGGACATCGCAAAGTTCTCGGATTTCTTCGTTTCTTTTGTGGTCCCTTAGTGTGTGGCCTGCTATGGATATTAGAGACCTCATCTCTGCTGTGCGGATAATCCTTTTTGTTGTGAAGTTTTCGGCTCTTGTTTCTACGGCGTAAGTCATAGCAGGTCTCACACAGGTCTTATATATGCGGACTTTGCTTTACCAGTTTGCATGGGTAGTCTGCGTGTCTTTCTGTCGTCCACTTGTATTTGGGTCCAGTTGTTAGTGTTTAACTCCGTAACAATGCTTGAAACATCCGGGTGCACTTTTCTTTTTAAGAAGTTTCACAACATCAGTGAGTCTTACTCGGTCAAATGCTTTCGTAAGATCTATAAAACACATATATGCCGTTTTGTTGTATTCTATAGCCTTTTCAGAAATTTGCCTGATAGCAAAGATCAGCTGCATCTACTGTTGACCTGTTTTTTTCTGAAGCCTTGTTGCTCTTCGCATATGCCATGAGAGGATATATCTTCTGCCAGTATTTTAGTGAATAGTTTTAGTACTGAGCTTAATAGTGTAATTCCTTCGATAGTTTTCTGAGTCTTTTTGCTTCCCATCTTGAAGATTGGAATGGTTATGCTTTCTTTTCATTCGTTTGGTATTTTTTTGGATTCTATGATTTTGTTAAAAAGAACGTGTAGCTCTTTGGATATTGTGTTCCCTCCGTGCTTCAGTAATTCGTTGTTGAAAAACATTGTTGCCATCCTTCTGATCTAGTTTTTTGCAAATATCTCAGTTTTGAATAACAATTAATTTTTTTACTACTTTTCCTGTACTCCTAAATCAGTAGAAGTTCCCCCAGAGGAATGACGCCAATTTTCAATCACCCTGTATACATATTAACCGTTTTAAAGGAAATAATTAGATCAATGATGAGAACATCACTTTAAGAAGACTTGTCTTTGACGGTTCAATTGAATTTTTGCCAGCATTGTTTGAGCAACCGCCTTGTACAGTTTTAAACAGTGAAAAAAAATTAAAATTATTTTCATAAAGGTACGAAGAGGATGAAGGACACGATCCATACATTCAGACAATCCATACATCAAATGTAATAAACGCGGATGAAATCGTGCTAATAAGTATAAATGATTGAAAGTTTCATTTTCTAAATATTTCGTGATCGATCAAGCCGAATCAATTAACAAATGACTTCTCGATTTGTTTTCTCAGCGATTCCGTTTGTCCATGGAAATTGGCTAGGCACATCGCTCACCATCTATATGGTTGCGAGTAACGGGCAAGTGTCTTCTGCACGATTTGCCGCACTAATTGCGTTTGATTGATTATTTTTTCAATTAAGATGAAAGTCAGAAAGCTAGACATGGCCTAATATGGCGGCTCTAATTAATTAGGCTGTGATTTTTCGAACAGAAGTTTGCCTGACCGCTGGTTCAACATTTTTTTACATGTGTTCACAGTGTGTTTTCTAATGTTCTGCTAGTTTCGGTCTGGCTTTGATATTGTTCGAAAACGGCGTTTTCGTGTTTGGTGTCACTTTTTTCTGCTATTTGTGAATAGAGCCCTCAGGTGTTGCGTAAACTAATCGGCTGAATTCTGTATAATTTGTTTTTGAATATCGCACCAGGTAGATAGTTCTTAACATCGTTTTTTGAAGTCTTAAAAGAGCGATGCAATAATAAACAACGCAATTTGGGCGTCATTTTGTTTTGAAAATTGGAATCCTTTCCGCAAAATGACTCCGAAATTATCAACTTAATTCACATCTCCTAGTAGTAGTAGTAAACATCTTCATTTCTAAAAAAGGCTATCGACCTATCGGTCTTTCTGCCCTTGTTTAATACATGTAGTCTTAATCTAAACAAAAAACAAAGATGAAAATTCTCTTATTCTAGGTTAATAATCTTATTAAATAAACTTTCCAATTCTAATGACAAGAAAAAATTATTTTATTGTCCAGTAGTCAGTTGCGTTTGTAAGTGTTCGAGTAGCGTTGATGTAGGGAAACGGAAGCGGGATTGTCTGGTTGGTCTTGTAAGACAAAGGGGATTCAGTATGGTTCAGTTGTAGGGGTTGCTTGTCCATTTTGTCTGTAGATGTATGAGTCTTTCCGAAATCTTTGTCATGTTTGTGAGTTCGTATAGTAGTTGGGTGGAGGGGTTGTTTAGTGGGTTTTGGGGGTGTCTTATTAGTCGTAGTGCAATTTGTTCTGTTGTTTGTATATAACGTTTTGTCCCTTCTGTTCCGTTGGTCATGAGTATATGTCCATAGTCTAAAAAGGGTCTACAAATAGCTTTATATATTTTGGTGGCGGTGTTTGTGCTAATTCCTCTGTCTTTGTAGGTTAGTGATCGGAAGTGTTTTGTTCTCTTTATTGTTTCTGCCCTGATGTTTCGTATGTGTTTAGTGAATTTAAGTTTGTGGTTCACATATCCTATTTTCCTATTTTAGCCGTTTTCTATCCTTTGGATATAGGCCTCTTTCAAATTTGACCATTGGCCTCGGTTTTGCGCAACTCGATACCAATTTAATTCTGCAACCTTCTTTATCTCGTCGTACCAACTTTGCTGGGGTCTGCCAACACTTCTCCTCTCTTCCCAACGTCTCCATCTGGTGATATATCCGCTCCAGTGTTCTGTATGTCTGGCCACGTGTCCTGCACATTGCCATTTTAGGAAATCAATTATTTTTATTATGTCGAACACTTTGGTTTTTTCCCTTATCAATGTATTTGTTTTGTGGTCTCTCAGGGAAATTTCTAAAACTCGTCTTTCCATGGCTCTCCGATATACTTCCTGGTTATTACCCAGGTCTCGCAACCATATGTGACAACAAGCAGTATAGACTAATTTTTAAACTCTTTTAGACTCGTTATAGACTTGTTTTTAAAGTCATTGGGATTTTCATGCTGAAGATGTACTTTAATTTGCCGTAGGCCGCCCATCCCAGTATGATTCTCCTATCAATCTCCATTTCTTGATTTTGTTTCCCCGGTATTATAGCTTGACCAATGTATATGTATGTTTCTGTCCTTTTTATTGCGCTGTCATGAATCTGTATTGTTCCGTCTGCGTCTAGTGTATTTGTAATAAACTGGGTCTTTAATGCGTAATCCTACTTTTGCAGCCTCATCTTGTAGTTCTTCCAACATATCAATCAATTTCTGTTTAGCCCTTGCAAACAGTGCAATATCGTAGGCAAATCTTAGATTGTGCAAGCGTTCACCATGTATGTTCAATCCATGTGTTTTCCCATTTTAACTTTTTAAAAATATCCTCGAGTACTAAAGTGAATGGTTTTGGAGATATTGCCGAACCTCTTTTGGCGTTTATTTTGTTAGATGATTCATGAAGTCTTATCGACATTGTCGAAGTCCTATAGATGTTTCTAATAAGGGTTCTATAACGTTGATCCACTCTAGCATTTCAGAAATATTTTATTATTGCCCAGATTTCTACTGTGTCGAAGGCATTTCGGAAATCGACAAAAGCCATCCATAGGCTTATGTTATATTCTGAAGCTTTCTCGATCATCTGCCTTACTGTGTGTAGATGTTCTGTCGTACTATAATGGCTTCGGAACCCAGCCTGTTCCTTTGGTTGGTAAGTTTCGAGTTTTCGCTCTAATCTGTTTGTGATTATTCTGGTGAATGATTTATATATCTGTAATAGTAGGCTTATCGGCCGGTAGTTTTCGAAATCAGTCGGGTCACCTTTCTTGTAGATGAGAAAAACTACATCATTCTCCCAATTTTTGGGTATATGTTCTTCTGATAGAGACTCATTGATTACTTCTACTAGTTCTTGTCTCGGCTTGATATCACTTTCCTTCAGCATTTCAGGCAGAATGTTGTTTTCTCCTGCCGCTTTGCCCTTTTTCATCTGGGATAGCCCTTTCTCCAGTTCTTCCATATCTATCTCGGGCATTTCTTCTAAGTTGACATTTACTATTCGAATTTTGTCATCTCTTATAGTTGTGATTGTTATTTTGGATTCGTACAGATCTCCATAGAAAGATTTCACAAATTTTAGTATCTGTTGTCTGTCTACTATGTTGTTTTTCGCATCTTTTATTTTGGTTATTTCTTTCTTAGGTTTGTTGTGTCTTTTACATATATTTAGTCCCTTGTTCTGTTCTAATAGGGATTGCACTTGTTTCGTTTGGTGTCTTATATCTTACACTATATATAGTTTCACGATTTTTCTTGCTGTTTTGTTGGTTTCTGTTAATTCAATAGTTTCTCTTTTGCCCTCGGTTATCAGTTTCATCAAATGCATGAATTTAGTACCGACTTCTTATTTTAGCTTCATTTTACTTCGATTGAAGGGTCAATTATTTTGAAATGTCTTTCTTCCATTGAACAGTGAAAAAGTACAATTGATTTTTCGGATACCTTCGAAAGAAAGAATTTAACCGAATTGATGTGAAAATTTTTTGAAAGCTTTGTTACCGAATTATATTTGGAAGCTTAAAACCGTCTTTAGCATTTCTTTTAGAGAAATGACTCTCGACTGTCTGCCTGGAACAACTTGTTCATTTTATTCCTCAATTTTGTCAATTTATCCATCCTTGATCTCTCAATTAGAGAGTCGTTTAACAATTAGCAGTGAGAAAAAAGGAATGAAAACTCCGAAAACTAGACGTTATTATATGAGAGTTTAAACACAGTAAATACCATCCTCTATTCACCTTCAATTTAGCCAATTTTAATGTTGTATGGCAAGAAGACAGTCCGATTGATATACGGGCTCATAAGCGCAAAAGTCAGTAATTACACGTTCCAGTTCATACAAGAATCCGAACATTTCGAAAAAGTTCTAGATGCAGACCAGTTTTGTAAACGGCAATATATATCGCATATCTTACGTGCATGATACGAAACAAAAACATCGCAGCGATGAGACCACCCGATAGGACAAGCGCTTGTGGCATCATTCGCCTTAGCTAAGCTAATCAAAACTAGCAATAGTCTTTTATGCGAAACCATCAAACTGATCTCGAAACATGTTCGAGCCGTGATTCAAATCGCGATACGGATGACTTGCGGATTCTTCGAACTTAACCAATAGAACCTAATAAGAAGTCAGAAGTTGAAGTCCAAATAGACATGAGTAATATTAGTGATGTGGAAAACATTTTCACAATTTTCGAAATCGTTAAGTAATTTGAAAAAATCTTCTGCTTTAGAGGTAGAGAGTTTCGTTTCTGAACTTCCACCAGAACGCATTTTTAACATACACATAGAATTAAACTGAAAGCAACAAAATGAGGATGAAAAATTTCGCTTAATAAAGAAGACATTCCTCAGTACTGGTGAGTTTTCCACGCTTTTACGCCGACATGAAAAAGAATTTCTTGCTGACGTTGTCTAAGCACGACGGGCTTGCATCTTCAGATGGGTTTCACTCGAAAGCTTACTCTGGACCCTTCACTACGTCCAGGGTAAGCTTGACTAACATTTGTTCTTCTTTGTGTTAAAAAATAAAGAACAAGTTTAATCAGATGAAGTTTCTGAGTTGTCAATATACCATGTCTCTCATTTCTTGATTTCTCTCATTTCTTGTTCGTTGAATCCATTTTTCCCCAAAATGAACCGAAATATCCATATGAAATAGGGATTCTAAGTTTATGTACAAATTTTGCTGCTTTAGATTTTGAGCTAAATTTGATGTTACACATACAGGGTGAAAAGGTATTACTTTAAATGAGCAGAACAGAAATTTCAACACGCATCTTATTCGTCACCTAAATAAACCTGTCGTTACAAAATGTCAAATTCCTAACCCACATAGTAGTAGTAGTAAATATCTTTATTTCTAAAAAAGGCTATCGACCTATCGGTCTTTCTGCCCTTGTTTAATACATATAGTCTTAATCTAAATGAAAACAAATATGAAAATTCTCTTATTCTAGGTTAACAATACTATTAAATAAATAAGATTTCAGTGGCAAGAAGGAATTATTTTATTGTCCACTAGTCCGTAGCGTTTGTAAGTGTTCGAGTGGCGTTAGTGTAGGGAAACGAAAGCGGGATTGTCTGGTTGGTCTTGTAAGACAAAGGGGATTCAGTATGGTCCAGTTGTAGGGGTTGTTTGTCCATTTTGTCTGTAGCTGTATGAGTCTTTCCGAGATCTTTGTCATGTTTGTGCGTTCGTATAGTAGTTGGGTGGGGGGGGTTGTGTAGTGGGTTTTGGGGGTGTCTTATTCGTGTTATTAGTCTTAGTGCAATTTGTTCTGTTGTTTGTATATAACGTTTTGTCCTTTCTGTTCCGTTGGTCATGAGTATATGTCCATAGTCTAGCAAGGGTCTACAAATAGCTTTATATATTTTGGTGGCGGTGTTTGTGCTAATTCCTCTGTCTTTGTAGGTTAGTGATCGGAAGTGTTTTGTTCTCTTTGTTGTTTCTGCCCTGATGTTTCGTATGTGTTTAGTGAATTTAAGTTTGTGGTCAACTGTGATTCCAAGGTATTTTACGTCGTTTTTTGGTTGTGTCGTTTGGCCGTCTGCAGTTATTGTAGGGGAGTCAGCCTTGAGTCTGTGATTTGTGAGCAGAAGTTGGTTTTTTGACGCGTTTGGTGTTAGTCTCCATTTATAAAACCATGTCATTGTGTTGTTTGTTAGTGTTTGGAGTCTTTGAGCTGCTCTCTCAGTAGTTTTGTCATGTACAATAAGTGCCGTGTCGTCTGCGTATTGTAATATGTATGCCGATCTGTCGATTTGATTTTTGTCTGGTAAGTTGTAATTGTATATGTCATGGCAGTATATATTGTAGAGAAACGGTGAGAGCGGGGATCCTTGAGGGAGCCCTTGTTCAGGGGAAAAAGAAAATGACAGTGTTTTGTCAATTCGTACTTGTAGTTGTCTGTTTTCTAGTAAGTTCTTTATGGTGTGTAGTAGATATGTTGGTGTGTGTAGTTTGTATAGTTTGTATAGTAAGCCTCTATGCCAGACACTGTCAAAAGCCTTGTTAATGTCCATAAACAGGCAAGATGTCTTTCTGTCAGTTAGGTGGGTAGTTTGTATATTGTTGGCCAAAATAAAGAGCGGATGAACGGTCGAGTGATGCTGTTTGAAACCAAATTGGTAGGTAGGTATATACTTTCCAATCACTTTGTCAAGCCGCTGCTTCATTATGCATTCAAAAATCTTGCCTAGTACTGGAAGTAGTGTAATTGGTCTGTAGTTGCTCGGTTGTGAATTGTCCAGTCCATTTTTGGGTATAGGGATTATTAAGCCGTTTTTCCATGTTTCTGGGATTCTGCCATTTGTGATGCAGTTGTTCAATTCAGTTAGGATCAGTTTGTGTGTTTCTTGAGTTAGGCTTTTCAGGACTTTTGCCTTAATTTTATCCTTCCCCGGTGCAGTGTTCTTGATGTGCGCTAGGGCTTCATCGTACTCTATGTCTGTGATCAGTGTGCAGGCATAGTTTGGTGAGTTGTTAAAATAGTTCAAGTACCAGTCGTTGATCAAGTTCCAGTTGTCATTGTCGAAGTTAGGGTTTGTCGATATGCTGAAGGTCCTTTGATAGTGTCTGGCGAATGCGTCCGCTTTCTCTTTGTCTGTGTAGCGTTCTATTCCGTTTTCGTCAATTGTGTCAGTAGTGCCAGTCTTCCTGTATTGCGCCAGTTTCTTAATTTTTCGCCAGTATGTTTTGCCTTTGTCCTTCTGTATTTCTTTACATGTTTCTAGCCATTTGTCTTGTCGGTATTGTCCAATCAGAGTTTTAATGTTTCTGTTAAGTTGGTTCATTGTCTTTTTTAGGTCGTTATTTTGAGTGTTTGTATATAGTCTGTACAGTTCTCTCTTATGTTTTATTAGTCTCAGTATGTATTTGGGTAGTGTATGTCGGTAGAAAGCATTTTTTATTTCCGGGCTAAATTTTCCTATGGCTAGTGAAAGTTGTTGTTGTATGGTTTCTATTGAAATGGGGTGTGCTTGTGATTGAATGTAACCCACATATTTTCATAATAATGGCAAAAAACCTCCAGTTTCCAAATTTCCTGTTCTTAATGAATCACCCTGTATATATGGTTTATACGTATGGACGAACTGACTTATAGTTTATAGTGTTCGACGTCAGCAGTTTTCAAGCAGTCTTCAAAAGTCGTTTAGTTTGTTTATTATATTTTTAATATTATTTTTATTGATCTCTAACTCGTACTATTGTTTCAGTTGCCGACCTGGATGGCGAGGAGACTTTTGCGATCAATGCGAACCATATCCGGGCTGTAAACACGGCTACTGCAACGGATCATCGTGGCAGTGTATCTGCGACACTAACTGGGGCGGAATTCTTTGCGATCAAGGTGAGTCTAGTAGAAACTGACGAAAAAACGCTCCTTGACTTGACGAAACGAAATTAATTTAAAAGCTCTACTAGAAGGCACCTGTGCCTTTATCCCACGGTGTTTTAATCCCCTTCAACATCGCCGTTCTGTTTTCTCTCTTTCTGCTTTAAGCCATTTTCAGTGCTTCCTCGTTCAAGAGGGTTCGTTTTTTTTCTTCGCCTCTCGAACTGCTTCGAACGAGTCTGTTTAAATTGGTCTAAGGTTCTTTCATGAGCGCTACACATGAATATGCATCTCCATAGGTGCACGGTAAAAACGCCAGTGTCACTCACTCCATTCGGCCAGGGTTTTTCTTTATTTATTTATTTATCCAAAATTAGTTAATTGTAGATTTAAATGTTTGCTTGTTTTTCGAACGGTTCTAAATTAGCGACAAAATGGATGTATTGAAGCTTGGCATCTTATCGATTTTTAGGGACTCAAGTCGAAATGTTATTGAGTGCATATTGGCTCTGAACAGAACATACAATTGAGCGAGTTTTCGTTTAAAAACTAGATTTTTTACATCAAATATAGGTACGCGCGCCACTGTTTTCACCTGATGTTCTGCCTGTTTCAGAAGCAAATATAGAGCGGAAACCGATAAATAGAGAGCTGTAGATTAAAGCCAACTTAAATATCAGTACGAGGCAATAAGTCGTTTCCAGGTGTTGGTGTGCATTCTTGACTTTTCCGTTGATTTCAAATAACACAAGCAGCCATGGGAAATCTCAATATTATGCACAGACTTTGGCTTTTCCGCTGCGAGATTTCATGGAATGTTCCCTGATATTTATGTAAGGCGAGTGCGTGATGCGAATAATGGAAAATCCGGAAAAGGAAATGGCATATGGATGTTAAATGCTTGATCTTTATGGCAATTAGCTCCTGCTTGCAGTTTCTTTTGAAATTATTTAAATATGAACCCGTTATGTTATGAATTCTTTTAAAATACCTTCAAAACGTCTATCGAGATACTAATAGTACAAAGGTTGAAACATTGATTGATTCATCTATCATTTAGCAAAAGGACAGTCCTGCAATTCCTACTAAGGAGAAAATCTTTTTAACGCATTAGATTTTTTTACAAATTATTGAATTTATACAGGGTGATTCAAAACTGTCGTAATTCCTTTTAAGGGATAATAGGAGCTCACTTGGAGAGTACAAGAAAAATATTGAAAATTTTTTTTCGAAAATTTCTAGAATATATATTATTGCGGATGTGCTATTAGTAACATGGCAAAAACTGTAAGAACTTACGCAACAAAGAGCTAGAGACACTGGACGATTGGCTCCAGGAAGATAGTGGACGACAAGAGGTATTTGGGTTACAGACATAGATGAACAGGTATTGGAGATACTCAGAGTATTGAACAACTGATATTTTCTCAGGCAACTGGGCACAGGATAATTACCGAGAAAGGGCTACATTCCTACCACGTATGTAAGATGCATAGAACACAAGGAGACATTAAATCTCCAGTTTACTCTCCAGAATACGAGAAGCTGCTCGAGAAGAATGCAGAACATGAGAAAACAATAAGATGATTAAACGCACAGAAACTTGTTTGGAGTTTAACACAGAAATGTATGTTTATCAACATCAATTTGAGGTTATGATGCCAATAAAAAAATTTTATTGACAATACTGACATTTCGAAAAAGTACGTTGCTACATTTTACGAATCCTGTTGAATTTACCGTTTAGTCTAATCTATTTTATTATCACTTTCTGTATTTTTCCATGGTTACTGGAGTTTTTAATAATTGAGAAGCTACAGGTATTTACGTAATGTCAATAAGGCAGATCACCTTGAAAAACATTGTTGCCATCCTTCTGATCTTGTTTTTTGCAAATATCTCTGCAAATATTTTTTTTTACTATTTTTCCTGTACTACTAAAACACTCCCAAAGGAATGACGCCAATTTTGAATCACCCTGTATAAGATTATAAAGTTTTGTATATTTTAAGCAGTTCCCGTCAATATATGCCTTCAGTAGTTTTGAATAATTTGTGCTATTGAAATCTTCTGCGCGTTTTTGAACTTTATCAAACACAACAATTGCTCTCTGTTCTGGATTATAGAGTCAGTTCAATAAACCATATTTTTATCATCAGATTATTGAGCTAAATTAATATAAATTGGTAAATACTTTCGTATTAAGCCTACATCTTCTATTTAAGGACTTGCTCTAAAGTGTCAACGAGAAGAGAAATTCACATTGAGCCTGTTGATGCACTTCTTCTGATTCATTTCGACAATGTACAAAAAAGTATCCACTTTTTGAAATGTTTGTGGTCGATTCATTTTTCAAGCAATAACATGTAATTTCCTTCAGTCTTCATCTTTGCATTGTTTATCGTCAAATTGAAATAGTCACCTGATTCAAACTCTAACGAACCCCTATACAGAGCTGACACAATGAAAACGCCCTTATAATTTATTTGAAGACACATGTTCGAGTACACGACCAAAAAAACGGCGTTAAAGGGTTAGTTAATCACTCTAATATGGCGCGTATCAGTGCTATATCAAAAATATCTAAGGCATTTTCTCCTTTGTATGTTTAATATAAGGGGATATCAGTCACATGATCAAGTGTGGTATTGTTGGAAATCACTTCGCGTGGCACGCTTATCTACATGTGTTATCCATGCCCTAAAAAATAGGGTGTCATTTTCAGGCCTACTATCCCAATTATTTTGAGCTATTTTGTTTATTTTCTACTTAACTGCACGATCACCACATTAGACGCTGCTTAATATTGAACTTGATTAGTGTTAATAATCAAAGAATCATCGTTCATTGTTCTTGAAAAGTTTCTGATTTTTTTTTAGTTGTAAAATGTGTACTTCTACTTAAGGAAATATACGTACTCTCGAAATATTCGTACTCTCGAAATTTTAGCGTTCCCTCACCCGAAATAGCAAGTTTTAAAGGTGAAAGGCAGCAAGACTGAATATCAATCTATAAGCAAGAAATATGAGAATTATTGAAAATTATTGTAAATTTTTAGGTTTTATTAGTTGAAAAATAATAATCAAGAACTTTCAAATTCTTCGATCTCTATTCAAAAGTATCCAAATATTCACTTTTCATCTTTCAAGAGAACATAATCGTTATACATTATCTTGAAATATATTAAAATAGTTCCAGTTTTATATAAAAACTCTAATGTCTAGTGTACACATTTAAATATTTAAACCCACTGGCTTAATTTCTCAAAAAGCATGGGCACGTTTCCGGCCTGTATATCTTATAGGCCCAACCGCAAAGTTCCCATAAAAACTGGCCGCATTTACCCTTGTGGCTTACTCCACTTTTTTGCCATTAATTTGATGAATGGCTTAGGGTTCGCTATCGAAACCCCAAAGGTATTTTTTATATTTTTTTAGCCAGTTGCCCAAGTGGGGTCCTCAACACAGCAAGTGTATGCTGAATGAGTGCATCTGTTGCTAATACACTATTTTCAGTTTAAGCTCCTTTTGTCTGGATAATAAAGACGTTATTTACGGTAAATAAATTTCGTTTGTCTGTTTTTTTTTTCGATTCTCAATGAAATGAATTAATTATCGGTTATATGGAGAAGGAAGGCGGAGGTGTTTGATGTTATATAGGTACAGATATGAATAACTTAATAGAGAGTTATTGGAAATTATAAATACTGTCATGCAGTAATAAGGTTAATCCTTATTTTAATACTGCATTAGCTTTATTTCTTTAACGAAATGATAGTTATTGGGATGTCTAGTTCACCTCTTTCAATATTAAAAGGGTATTCGCGCAATTGCGCCGGCGTATGTGTCAAAATACGACTAACTTTATTACTGCTTGACCTTATTGACCGTCCAATAACTCTCTAATAACGAAGTTCTCAAACAAATAAAATATTTAAAGTACAAGTACTTTGTACAAGGTTCGTTTTTATTAAGGTAAACTTTTAGACGAAACGAAAGCGACTATTTAAAAGTATATATTTTTGATATCCACACAGTTTATTAATTTAAGGCACTGGTTACAGTCTCCGAACGCATCAGATTTCAACTTCTCTCAATGGCTTATCTAATCGATCAGTGCCGCAGTCTTTTACTCTGATAAATATAAAACATCAAGTATTCGTGTTTTTTATGGCTCAATAAAATCCAGTCATTTTCACACCAATTTCATCTTTAGCTTTTTGTGTGTGGAGCAGGCTGCATGGTTAAGGCCGAAACGGGTGACCACCAACCTAATTTAATGCGCATTCGTTTTTTGGATATATAATATATACATCGTGACCAGGCATATTCAGGTAAAACCCGGTACATTTTGAGTAGGCACCTGAAATTTTGTTAATTCATTCAATTCAATTTTGTATAAAATTGAAAACGTTAAAAACTTGAACGCCCTGTCCTGAGTGGAACCTTAAACTGGTTATATGTATTACTAAGAGACGCTAGAATGCAGACAATCGTAATTGAAACGTACATATTTAACAATACTCCTTTATACATTAAATAAATGAATATAGTCACAATGATCACATCTGATGATTTTGTGGCAAATGCAAGTAAAACGTCAGGAGGCAGTACCAAACCATTTGTTGAGTAAAAGTTATTAGTAATTTCAAAAAATATATTCAAGAAGATTCAACGCAACTTGACAGTAATTTATTCTTGATATTTTTTCTGATGGAAACAGTGTCGAAAATCTTCGGAAGTTCCTTTAGAAGAATTATTCTGGGCATTTTTACGTTTCTACACATCTATAAACAATCTACTCAACTGCGGTTTCTGTATACAGGGTGTTTGAAATTCACAGTAAAACATTAAAGCAAAGGTGCAACTTTCATGATTCAATCATCCTAAATAATAACACAAACCTCTAATAACATTGAATCCAACGTTGAAATAAAAAAAATAATTTTCCTAATCTCGGCATTTTATATAGTCACTGAAAACTACATTCTTGTCCAACTAATGTGTTCTTTTGAGTCGCTGGTTTGTAATATTTACGTTCCATCCAATGTTGTGTACAAACAAAATTAACAGAGCATTCAAGAGCCCACAAGAGACCTCAACCAAACACCATAAATTTCGTAGTGAAGGGCGAAATACCAAAGTTCGTTTACCTTTAGAGAGAAAAAAAAACAGGTAGTTTTAAGGGCAACTCTCGATGATTTATCGAAATGTTTTAAAGGGAAAGTCATGCTTGCTAATTGAGACGATTAAGCTGGTGGGCACGGTGTCAAAAGCGGGGGTATTATTATAATTATTTTCGCTGTGAAGAAGTCAAATCTCCTTATTTGCGGCGATTATCCCTTATTAGGTAGGAATTCGACTCTTGATCTTTTAATTTCGATTTTGGCGCATCATAATTTTAAATTAACAAGCTTGTTTTTGTGGGACAGTCTGTTCTTCGAGGAAGTCGGGTTATTTTTTTTAAACCAACTGTGGGAATAGTTCATATGTTTCATGGGCTTGCACTTGGGGGATTATTTTTAAAATTTCCTTAATATATGACTTTTATGAAACATCTTTTCTACTGAAATTTTACTCAAAAACTCAAGTTTATAAATTGCTGTTGTATTTGAAGTCCCTCATTAAATGTAGTCAAAAATAAAAGTATTTGTATTTGTAATCGTTAAATAAAAAAAATACTCGCTTCTTTTGCAAATGCAAAGTTGTTTTGTACATTTGAGTCGCGCTGTACCTTCAAACAAATTTCCACTGACTAAACTGATAACACTGTTGCAGAAACACCTTGTATATTAACTTTTTTCGGTTATATTTTATCGCTTGATCCTCAGATTTATTTCCCAACTTCGTCTTTTTTCTCGATAGATTTGCATGAATTACGATCGTTCAAAGTGGACCCGAGAGGCAATGACGCGTGAATTGGTAGCGAAAGTCCATTGACAATGGATTTATTATATTATGACGGCGCCCTTGTACTAAAAAAAATAAACTCACTGAAGTGTCAGATGGTCTTGAATAAACTAGGGTTGACACTAAGCCGATTTGTCTTCGGGGGCCATTTCGTGTCATCGATTTTATATGGCCCAAAAACGGATCGTTGTTGGTTAAGATCATTTATTGGCAGTGATTGTGAAGTTTATTGCATACCGTTTTTTTATTTTATTTTATTATTATATACTTTGTTACTCTTTCCGGGCTTAGACAATTGGGCACTTTGATGCTTAAAAATAACTGATATTTTCACCCAATGGCGCTTAAGATTTCTTCAAACGTTTGAAGAACTAAAATGGCTTTCTTTGGCTTGAAAGGTTTTTCTAATTCCGCCGTAATTTTCGTGATAAATCACGTCGACACGTTTATTTTAATGCGTCGATTCGCAGTATTTCTCCAAATGAGTCCTTCCAGAAATTATACACTTTACACGGAGTTAAAGGCGACCTCAATTTGAAAATAACATTATCGCTATATAAAGTTTAATCAAGAATACACGATAACGGTTATTCGCTGGATGTTTTCGTGAAATTCGCCGCCCATTTGTGCAGTTGCAAAATAAAGTGCCCGACGATTTTTTCCCGATCCGCCCTATTGGTCAGCGAACCATCTACCGGTATTCTAACAGAGATAACATGCCCATGAACTTTAGTTTTATTATTAATTGCTGTAATTATTATACAACAGCAATGAAAATGCATGAATTCGCTGAGAACTACAGTGTGGAGTGCTTGAGCTATATTTTACTTTACTAGGAATATTAAATATTAATATCGTGAATTTTTCGAGGTTTTAGGCCGTTGAGAAAAAGTCTTGCCTACGTTTCACAAGCACGAGTGGCTTGCTTCTTCAGATATGGTTTGCTCGACGCAGCAACCACCAGTTTCAAGTTGTGGCCACAAAAGCTGTTTTTAAGAATATCATGAGTTGAAGGAACGTGTAGAAACGTTATAAAATTGTCTGAAAAATATAAAAAAGGAATCAACTACTATTACAACATATCAATTCTATGCTGTATCAGAAGTAAATTATTGAAATGCATGATTGCAAAGCCGTAGTTCTTCAACATGCAAATATACAATGTACCTCTCGAGGTTCCCTGGATACCATACCATGGTAAGACCTAATTACTTGGCAATGCAGATATTGCAGGTATTTCAAACATTTTTTACACAATCTGCGTGAAATTCTTACGGGAAATGTTCTATTATTACATGCTTCCTTCTATGGCATTTTATATGGAGACATGTACACTCGCTGAATACAATTAATACTAATTTGCATGGTTTTTTGCCGCGAATACTAGAATTATAAATGCCAAGTACGGTGAAATAAGCGATAACAAAGGAATAATATAATAGAAGATTGTAGATCTGGAGCATATATGTATCTCGTTATGTGTCGATTCGTTGGATGATGAAAAAATAACTTGAAATTGAAGATGCAGAAGAAATCGCCCAAAATATCATCGGCCACTCGTGATTATAACCAAAATGCTTTCTGCGTAGATTGCTTAGGAGTAAACTCTTTATTTTCGTTTTCAGATCTAAACTACTGTGGAACCCACGAACCCTGTCTGAACGGGGGTACGTGCGAGAACACGGCACCCGATAATTACTTGTGCACGTGCCCTGAAGGATTTTCGGGTGCGAATTGCGAGGTGGTGGACAACCCTTGTGCACCCGCCCCCTGTCTACATGGTGGAACCTGCATGGAAACTGGTGGTTCCTTTAATTGCGACTGCGCGGCTGGCTGGACGGGACCCACATGTAATATTGGTAAGTACAAACAGAACTCAAATTGAATCTGTTTGTCAGACTTAGCGAAGTGTTTTTTTTTTAAAGCGCAGTTGATAGCCTCATTGCAACAAGTTGGGTAGTAATTCCGAATCAAATTTTTCGCCGAAAATGGGACATAAAGATTCATTAATAATTAACAATTTCTTAATTTAAGACTTTTATACTTTTAGAATAGAATTGAGCTTTACATGCCTTAATAGGGCGTTGTTGCCAATGAAGATAATGCTTTAGAGACAATCTTTTGAATCGAAAATCAACATTTCATCATTGTGTTTTTTGACACAAACTCCCTAACATGGTAGATATTAGACTCCAGAACAAGGTCGATCTTGTTGGTTAAAGATTGATATCGCCCAAAATTGGTCATAAGCATTTTCGGCTATTTCTTATCAGAACAGTCAAGCATGTCTATTTCTAAGCGCGTTGAGTTCAACAACATTTAGTTGCCTCAAATAATTGAAAATAACTCAAGAAATTAAGTGATAGGACTATTTTCCGATATTTTTGTCGAAAAATCAAGATTTCACTTGTTCATTTTCTCACTTTCTTGCGATGAAAATGGCATAAACATTGTGGACACGTGGACATCGCATACATTTTTCATTTTCACGGGCTTTCAACTTTTTTTGCAACTCTTTACTTTTTTTTCTGGACTCTGCACTTTTTTTTTAATAAACGCCGAGTTGATTAATATGTACAGGGTGATTCATTAAGAATGGGAAATCCGGAAACTGGAGATTTACACGTCAAATGGTGGCCAATTGCGCAAGGATGCACTATCCGAAAATTGATATTTTCGGAGATACAGGGTATTAAAAGTCGTAATTTTAGTTCGTTTTTTTGTCGTTATTCTGAAAATATCTGGGCTAAAAATTTGAAATTTTGCGACTGTAGGTTTTTTTAGATGAAAAGTAATTGTTCAAAGTGAACACTATTGATAGTGATACACTATAAACAGCGTTTTGTGAGAGACCTGCGAGTTTGAAACAACATATCGGGATTGGCTCTGATTTCATTGGCAGCGACTTTTATTTTTGCCACAATTCTTCAGACGCACCAACAGGATCTTGTAAACTCTATGTTTCATTTGCGCCCAAATTGAAAAATCCAGAGGATTAAAGTCCGGACTTCAGATGGCCACGCAACAATGCTCCCACGGTCAATCCAACGATTTGGAAAGGTTGCATCCACTTAAGTACACACCAGCCGAGAAAAGTGTGGAGGAGTTCCATCTTGCATAAACTCAAATTTAATAATTACTTGCGTAAATTCAAATGACTATTTAATTTGGGAGGAAGTTCAAATGGTCCAACAAAAAAATTGCCAATAGCACCGCAGAAAAAATTAATTTTAAGCTAATGGTGGAAGTGTCTGGCTTTCACAGCATGGGGATTCCCAGAGTCGCACAGATGATTATTTCGCCAGTTAAAAAATCCACGGCGAGTAAACGTCGCCTCATCGGCAAATAAAATATTTTGGCCAACAATGTACAAACAACTCACCTAACTGACAGAAAGTCGGCGTGTCTATTCATGGACATTAACAAGGCCTTTGACAGTGTCTGGCATATGGGCTTACTCTACCAACTTCACAAACTCCACACACGAACATATCTACTCCACATCATAAAAAACTTACTTGAAAACAGACTACTACAAGTACGAATTGACAACACATTCTCTTTTTCTTTTTCCCCTGAACAAGGACTCCCGCAAGGTTCCCCGCTCTCACCGTTTCTCTACAATATATACTGCCATGACATATACAATTACAACTTACCAGACAAAAATCAAATCGACAGATCGGCATACATATTACAATACGCAGATGACACGGCACTTATCGTACAGGACAAACTTACTGAGAGAGCAGCTCAAAGACTCCAAACACTAACAAACAACACAATGACATAGTTTTATAAATGGAGACTAACACCAAACGCGTCAAAAAACCAACTTCTGCTCACAAACCACAGACTCAACGCTGACTCCCCTACAATAACTGCAGACGGCCAAACGACACAACCAAAAAACGACGTAAAATACCTTGGAATCACAATTGACCACAAACTTAAATTCACTAAACACATACGAAACATCAGGGCAGAAACAATAAAGAGAACAAGACACTTCCGATCACTAACCTACAAAGACAGAGGAATTAGCACAAATACCGCCACCAAAATATATAAAGCTATTTGTATACCCTTGCTAGACTATGGACATATACTCATGACCAACGGAACAGAAAGAACAAAACGTTATATACAAACAACAGAACAAATCGCACTAAGACTAATAACACGAATAAGACACCCCCGAAACCCACTACACAACCCCTCCACCCAACTACTATACGAACGCACAAACATGACAAAGATTTCGGAAAGACTCATACATCTACAGATAAAATGGACAAACAATCCCTACAACTGGACCATACTGAATCCCCTTTGTCTTACAAGACCAACCAGACAATCCCGCTTCCGTTTCCCTACATCAACGCTACTCGAACACTTACAAACGCAACTGACTACTGGACAATAAAATATTTTTTTCTTAAATTAGAAGAATTAGAAAGTTTATTGAATTAAATTGTTAACCCTGAATAAGAGAATTTTTATCTTTGTTTTTTTTTATTTAGATTACGATTATATGTACTAAACAAGGGCAGAAAGACCGCTGGTCGATAGCCTTTTTTAGAAATAAAGATGTTTAGTACTACTAAAATATGGTCTAAAAAAGTAAAACCGTTGGTTTGTTGTTCTGGTAGAAAATGGGCAAAGCGTAAACGAGCAGGAGGAATTTGCGGCAACAAATTCTGTACAGGAATAAACAAAATGAATACAGTTTCTTTCTTTTGAGAATCCTCTAAATAGTAAGCTGAGTTACTTACGCCTGTTGCAATACTTAGGACTGCATTTTCACTGACTCTCAATATAACTTCCTCTTCCTGCTCAACAGAAATTCTTTTTGAGGTGATGTTATTGGCATATTGCTACTAGTGCAAATTGATTTGTTTCGCTTTTACTTTTGTCGTATTATAAAAACTTAGTGTTTGTTGAATCCATTTTTCTCGAAAACGGTCTGAAATATTGATGCGAAACAAGAATACCAAATTGATGTAGAAATTATTGCTGTCTTAGATTTTGAGCTAAATTTGATGTGACACGTACAAGGTGAGAAGTTATCACTTTAAATGTGGGCAATGCAACCTCTTGAGCACCGCAAAAATTGCAATACACGTCTTATTCGACACCTAAATAAACCTTCCGTCACAAAATTTCAAATTCCTAACCCGTATATTCAGAATAAAGGCAAAAATTGGATTAAAAATTGCGACTTCTAGCACCCTGTATCTCCGAAATGGCCACCATTTGAAGGGTAAAATCTCCAGTGCCGTATTTCCCATTCTTAATGAAGCACCCTGTATAATACAGAGAATATTTAGTAATAACCCAGTTCAGTGCATTTAATAATAATTTAAATAATTCTGCAGCCGTATTCCTTACAAGATCAATCGAAATATTCCCAATCAATCTCAAATGGATATTTTGCAACTTTCCCAAAAGGAAATTTGCAACTATCGTTGTGAGGTCTAATTTACAAATCTAGCATTTACCAGCAGCAGCATTGTGCAATCGACAACATTTCGAATGAACCAAAATTGATTAGACTGTCGCTAAAGTAGCAAATATCAGTTAGTTTGCATTGAAATGTTTATGGTGATCTAAGAGTGGATTTTCTCAAATAGGACACCTTCGTGATTGAAATTTACACATGCGAGGTCTCACTTGATACACGGCCGTCCGCCACGATATCTCACTGAAAGGTGTAATGGATTTCAGTTCCAGATCAAAACATTTTCTTAATGTCTTCATCTGCGAATTCGAAACCGAAATCTGCATATAGGACGTGGTCGGATTTGCATATAGTTCTTCCTTGCTTGGGAATTGGATTGCGGTATGAATGCCCTCCACACCTTCCGTGTTTAAATAATTCACGAATGCAGATATCTCCTATTTGCATAAATGTTGAATCGACGACGTCGGCTACCCTATTTTCAATTCCATCATTAGTTGGCTCTTTGTTGTTAACCCAGATAGCTCGATCAGCTGGATATGGGTATATTATTCATTTCCTACTCATTTAAATCAAGATGTTATACCAGCCAACCCACATTATAGTAATGTCGATTTTCCTTAGTTGTTTCAGCTTTTTTGTTGTTGCCCTGTTAATCTATTCCTTCATTTATCTTCCACTCAGACTTTGATGAACCAGGTTTTCTAGTAAACGTGAAAATTGTTCTTATTTGTCCATATCTAACCTTCGTTTGATAGTGTTGGTTGATGGTAACTCCATTAAACTTCGCTTAACAATGATTCATGAACTGGCTTATAATCAATGTCATAAATTCTCCTTATGGCAACGTTATATATACCCACTTCTGTGTAGATCTACCGTTTTTTCACGTGTGTGTGTTTGTGTATACTCAATTCGTGAACTCTTCACTAGTTATTCTGATACGGTCCACGCCTTCTAACTCGAACTGGTACGAACCGAAGACCTGTTATTTTCGAAGAACTTAAATTAATTGAGTTTTGTTAAGGCGAAACGTTTGTGCCGACTTTTATAATGAATCCACAGACGAACTTCTTCAGTAAATGGTAGTTGTCTACCGTTTTTTAAATTATTATTTATTAAATTATCTTGTTTCTGGACCCTCGCCGTAGTTGAAACGTGTAATTTTGTCGAAGCGACCAAATTTAAAAAGCGGAGCGCGAAAAATATGGCGTTCTGCGAATACAATCGGTTCGATTGGGTTTTGATGGCAGATGATTGTCTTTTCGCTCGTAAGTTTCTTGCTTTTTCTCTCAAACCATTGAGGCCATTGATTTCGATTTCTAATTTCTTGATCCTATTCATTAGTATATAATTTTAAAGTATGTTTACTCATTTTCGAATTTAAATTAGTATGAGTTAAGTACTGAAAAATAAAGCTTATCGACAAACAGCTAGAGGAAAGAAATCTGCACAAATAATGAATATAAAAAGGACTCAATCACAAAAAATAAATGGATGACGGAAGATATCTTAAAACTAATGGAACAGCGAAGACAAGCAAGAACAAAGGACGTAAAGTATAGGTATCTACAGAAAAAAATTAAAAAGGAGATCAAGATGGCCAAGGAGAGATGGATGAATGAAAGGTGTGAAGAAATGGAAAGCATAATGTCCAAACATGATCTATTCAACATACATAAAAAGGTGAAAGTTATTTCTTTCACCTGCGGCATATTTAAAAAAGGAGTTCCCCTGTACTAGTGGACAATAACAACAAAATCATCGTTGGTGAAGAAGACATCAAAACAGAATGGCAAACATACATATCAGAGCTGTTTAATGGTGATAGAGATAATTATATGGTACTGTATCAACACTGCACAGAAGGTCCAGAAATCATAAGATCCGAAGTAGAACATGCTATAAAAGACGCCGAAACCAGAAAAGCTCTAGGACCGGATGAAACACCCACTGAGTTAATAAAACTGATAGATGAAGAAAATATAAAAATTATAGTTAAACTCTTCAATACAATATATAACCAGAGATTAGTAGACTCTAGTCAACTAATCTCTGATATAACACAGGAGTGATCCCCTCAGACTGGCTCAAATCCACATTTATTGCAATGCTCAGAAAACATAAAGCAAGAAAATGCTCAGAATACCGACTGATTAGTCTAATGAGCCACACCCTCAAAATTTTCTTAAGAATAATACCCAGCAGAATTAGACTCAAATGCGAAGAAAACGTGGAAGAAACTCAGTTCGGTTTTAGGAATGCACTCGGAACTAGGGAGGCGCTTTTTGTGCCGAACGTCCTACTACAGAAGTACCGTGATCAAAGAAAGGACGTTTTTGCATGCTTCGTGGATTTCGAAAAGGCATTTGATAAAGTGCAACATACCAAATTAATAGAGATTCTGAAAAACACGGGAATCGATGATAGAGATATTCGTATCATTAAGAGTTTGTGCTGGAAACAAACCGCCAACGAAATATCAATACAGCGAGGAGTTAGACAAGTTTGTGTTTTGTCCCCAACTCTATTCAATTTATATTCTGATCTTTAATTTAAGACAGCACTTGAGGATCAACCACATGGAATAAAAATAAATGGTGAATTACTTAATGTAATTAGATATGCTGATGACACAGTAATCTTGGCGGACAGCATCGAGGGTCTCCAAGTACTGCTGGATTGGATCCACGAGGTAGGGGAAAGAAGGGGCATCAAAATTAATTAAAATAAAACCAAGTTTTTGGTCTGTAGTCGTAACCCTCACCCAGATGCGAAACTGGAGTTGAGTGGAGTTGAAGTTGAAAGGGTCCACAAATTTACATGCTTGGAAACTATCATAACAGACCAACTAGATCCAGTCAAAGAAAAAAACCGCAGAATTGCAATGGCCAAAACAACCTTTCTAAAGATGAAATAATTTCTTTGCAACCACCATCTGAATTTAGAAATTGGACAAAGGATGGTCAAGTGTTATTTTTGGCCTGTACTGTTGTATGGAGTCGAGGCGTGGACGCTTAAAATATCAACAATTAATCGTATAGAGGCGCTGGAAATGTGGATACATAGGCGAATGTTAAAAATACCGTGGACGACACATATTACAAACGAGGAAGTTCTGAGGAAAATCAACAAAGACAGGGAACTATTCAGGACTATCAAACGTGGAAAAATTGCTTATTTGGGTCATATATTGAGAGGTGATCGATACCGTATTTTACAACTCATCCTCAAGGGAAAAATAGAAGGTCGACGGGGAATAGATGTCTTGGCTGAGAAACATCCGAGCCTGGGCAGACATACGAAATGCAGGTCAACTTTTCCACATGGCAGAAGATCGAGAAGCCATGGCGAAGATGATCGCCGACGTCGGATAACTCTGATATGGCACATAAAGAAGAAGAAGTACTGATAGATACAGATTTGAATTAAACATTACGCAAGAGGTTCTACCATTTGGATAGTTTGCCTAAATTAGGAACATAATCAGGATTAAAGGAAATAATACGAAAATTAAATTGACCAACTGTTCACAATTTTAGTCATCGGCTTAAATTAAAGATAAATTATCAAATACAGTGGAATATTTGAAAGGAAACAAAAATGAGATTCAAGCCATTAGAGGAAAATCCTTAGTTTACTGCAGCATTACACTCTCGGTAGGTTATCCGAAGACTAATTTAAATAATTAAATAGTCCTTTACTCCGCATTAAAGTACCATCCATTTATTTTGGATAAAAAGACAACCGTGAAGTTAAGAATAATTTCGTTGCTTTATGGTTTTAATAACCAGATACGGTGCTTCTTCAAATAATCGAATTGGATTAATTCTTGACCGAATAGAGGTACCTGTTTGCGGTTGATAGTAGGTTTTTAATTGAAAGTTATACGTTTTTTAATTAAATTTAACGCCTACATATCTTAAAGCCGTTATTATCGTCCAGTACCCATCCAATCATTTATTAAACCATGCCGGTCTTTCAACCGGCGTTCTTAAACTTACAAACAAGCTAGCGCGGCTCTTCAATCAAACTATCGTAAACAATTAAAAAAAATACACTCGAAAGATTTAATTGATGATATGGGTGATTCGAAAAATGCACTAATGGTATTTTAACAGAATTACTCGCAACGGAATTGGTTAACTGTTAAATGGCTTTCATGCCGACTGCCACACCATTGTAGTTGTATTTGGCCACAAATCGGAATCTTTTTATGTTATTCGATTATTTTTACAATTTATCTTGTTGGAACGTGAAATAGGATAGTTTTTATTACTTTAATATGGCGCTAAAGTGGGATATTAAAAATTATCACGAGCACCAACTGCTGAGGTCGAAATAATGCATTAATTATAGATGAAGATGCCTGAATATAAAGTGAAAGAGAGAAAAATTGAAAATCGAAAGAATGCCGGAACGCAACTTACATATTTTAGTCGAATCTCAAGAGAAACATCGTCAAAACTCTAAACTAAAACTGGATGATGGAATCACATAAATTCGAAACTAAATTACGATCTTCAGACAGAACCGCTAAATCTGTCTATTAAGCCAAACACACTGTAAATTGGTTTCAAGTGGAAATGGAAGATTAGAAAATAATTGTACGTGGTAGATCATCAGTGGTAGCTGCTACTTCACACTCGAGTTGATAGATTTATTTCGGTTCCCCGAGGGTTTGTATATATAATCAAAAGAACATTTACTTTTTTCTGGTTAATGGGAAAATGCCATTAGGGGCTCGACTGAAGGAGCCAACGCTAATATTTATCAAATTGGTCGTTTTAAGTAATGATAGTTTTTGAGATAACGCTATTAGTCGGCCTAATTTCTTATTTCGTATCAAATACCTGAGATCACAGTTCATCTACATTATGTATTCTCGTTTAATTCAGAATAGTTATAGAGAGTTAAGTCCCCAAATGTTCAAAGGAAAGTGTTGTGAGAATCAAGCAATAAAAGAAATTAGTAAAGCTTTTTGTAAATTCCATTAATTGTCAGGTAAAAAGTGATAGTAAATCACGTTAATATTGCTAATGGTATTAAGTTTTTCATATCCATTGTTTCTACTGAAACCATGCACGTTCAGTGCACTCGAATTAAAAGAAAACAGAAATACTCTGTCTAAAGTGTTGAAAGCTTCATCAGTTGAAAGGTAACTTGTTTCCCACACACCGATTAAAGTGCTGTTTTATTGACAGCAGTATTGTTTTCTTTGTAGACAGACATTCCATTACTAGCCGAATCGATTTTATTAATTTAGTAATGCTTGAAATCCGATTATCACAGTGAATTTTCCATTATACTTGTTGCGTTGATATCTTTAGCGTTTGATTGGCATTTAACTGAACAATTAATTACCCGTTTCGTTCACCACCTTCACCAGCTAATAAGAAGTTTCGTCTTAAATGTGGTTTAATAAAATTTGCCATTTCAGTACGTTCTTCACCCGTATGGTATTTTAACGAGTGGAAGCGTAATTTAAACCTCGCCGCCGCCAGTCCTGAGTACCGATCTACCAAATACCGATGGACTCAGCTAACCAATTTAAGAGAGAATCCGAACTGTAACAAATAACGTTAAGTAATTGGCAAAGCCGTGGATTTTCACGTTTTGATTGTAAAATGACAAATATTTGCATCGGTCATGGTACGATGTTAAAGAATCAGGAAATATGCCGTGGTATGAGAACAGTAGCCATGATTTAATGGGACTCATTTGTTAAGGTTTCATGTGTGAACCTCACCAGACGCTAACTCTCGTATCCTGCCACCAGTCTAGCCTCAAGGAAAATACAATAACTTGAAATATAGGGAATCTCTAATGAAGCAGGAAATTGACTTGTGTTGGTGTGATACAGTGGACCTTGGAAAATGACGTTATCTATATTACGGTTATTTAAAACAATCAATTACAACTTTCGGAACGCACATATTGGCAGCATTTTCATGCTATCTACTAAAAAATTAGTTGAAAAACGTGAAAGTTTTTTCATGAGCAGGAAGAAACGCTTTTTTATATATTTTTGGAAAATCTTGAAAAAATACCGCATAATTTCATAAATACTTGACCGATTTGGAAACTTGCAAATGTCCTAAAATGGCCACAATATTCGGTAAAAATCACTTCAAAATTAAAATCGGTTGGAAACCCGGAACGGTATCGCGCTTTAAAAGAAGAAAAAACACTATTGACCCTAAATATTTAGTGTCTCCATTCGTTAGACGAATTCTGAACGCTTTTAAGGACCAGAAGCGCATTTTTTTGAAGAACCAAAAATGCAACAAAGTCCGCATAAGAGTTGGATTTCGATGTTGTGCCGAGCTCTTCGGACACGACACTGTTTTGAATGCAAAAAAGTGAACATTTTAGTATACTAGTTTATAATGTGTTTTGCGTCCAAGCAAGTGTCGTGCCCGAAGGGCTCGGCACAACATCGAAATCCAACTCAGTCCAATTTATTTGTTGTGCCGAGCCCTTCGGACACGACACTGATTTCAATGCGAAAAGTGAACATTTGACAAATTTAGTATTTTTTGCGTCCAAACCAGTGCTATACTAGTTGAGAATCTATACTAGTTGAGTCTATACTAGTACGTCTATACTAGTTAAAGATGTGTGTTGCGTCCAAACCAGTGTCGTGCCCGAAGGGCTCGACACAACATCGAAATCCAATTTATTTTTTGTTCATTCCAATGTATTCCCTTTTTGTGCCGAAGATTTCAATGCGAAAAGTGAACATTTCACGAATTTAGTCTTTTTTGCGTTCAAACCAGTGTTCGGCCCGAAGGGCTCGGTATAACATCGAAAGTCAACTCAGTTCAGTCCATTTGTTTTTGCTTCAAAAACTTGCTTTGAAACCTTCGTTTTTGCTTCAAAAAAAATAGCAATCATTGATTTAGACGAATTTTTTTAAATTACTAATAGAATATCCTTTGAAGGGTCTTTTGAAGAAAAAATTCAGTAACTTTATCCAGTATGTATTTAGTGCGGTTTAGATATTCCTGATATAATACATTCAGGAGCGTATACAATGTTATTCTTGTGGAGATATTATTAAGCCGTATTTTGCATATTCACTAGAAATTTTTAAAACAACGCTTGCTTTTCATGTATAACTTTTACACTTTTTTTTATAAATTTGAAAAAAAGGCAAGTTTTCAACTTGGATTCGGTTCAAACTTGTTAAGTGTCAAGTTTAAGGAAACATTGGTTTCAAGGCAAGAAGGTTTGATATATTGAGGTAAATTTGATTGACCTTTAATGTGTCTACTTCTACTACCTATTTAGCTTTGAACTTTTTGAAGCTCATTTTGCTTGTTTCTTTTTCTTCTTATGTTCTCTTCTCTATAATTTTAGACGATATTTGGTGTGAATCTTGTGAACTCAAACACAATTTGCTCAATACGCAACTTTTTTCTCTTGATCAAATGGCGAATATAATTGTCCAGTTTTTTATACTGTTCAGAACTTTGTTATGGTTGCTTATAGAGTAAATGGAGCTTTACATTTATACCGTAAAAATCTTTATTACATTCGGTTAAAAAGCTTAATGGACTATTGAAAAGTTGCACATGACAGGTCTATATAGATGGTATTTATTAGCTTCGCTAGCTAAGTAATTTCTCGAAATAAATATCCCATAGTTCCCGTCACGGTAGAATCCTGAAAGCCATTTTACAGACATAAATCAGATTCTACTCGGTATCGTCTTTTTCTACCGGCTGTGGATTCAGCAGATAAATTTCTACGGACATTTTTTTTCCCGGTCCACGATAAGAAGAGCCAGGCTAGTGCTTCGGTATTTCTCAGAAACGTTAATGAACCATCTAATTGTCATTTAGAATGGCCGATCAATTAATAATAAAACAAAGTTGACGTCTTACTCGGCCAACTATCTTTCGAATGATTATTTATTACAGGATAACTGATATCCGTGCTCTTGTTATATGCGGGTAAAACCTGCTTTGTTCTGGGACATTTTTTGAACCGGCGAGGCCGCATTTTGATTGAAATCTTTTGTTCAAATTTTATCGAATAGATAGTTTTTCAGCATAGGAGAGGTGATTGAAATTCCATAATCTCGATCAGTGCATGAAACTGTTACAAAAATTACAAAAGTAAGTTTCATGGTCGGAAAAATCATCACAATTTTTTTTCATCACGTTTTTTTTATACTGGTGAGTTTTTGGGGTTTTAGACCGTCGTAGAAAAGAATTTCCTCCTGACGGTTTGCAAGCACGACCTGCATCTTCAGAGGTATGATCGTTTGAAGAACACAGCTCTGAAGATGTAAGCCACATAGATGATCCCAGTACCTACTGATGATGCATCAAATGAAGAAACAGAAGACGCCAACACTCATTTACCTATCTTCACTGGCAGTGAATCAAACATATTTGTGCATCATTTGATTTGGAGAATAACGTGATTTTAATGTCAGTGGGTACCCGATCATAGAACCTATCGGCGATCGTGTCGAATAGGTGGCATTCCTCCATAGTGGCAGCACTGAAGGAATGCTGGGTCAAAGGTGGAGAAGCGCATCATTTTGTCGTAATTAAGTCTCCGGCTATTGCAGCGCTCCCTACATCTAATGGACATAATAAGGGGGCGAGTATAAAGTAATTGCACGCTACGGTACTGATTTATACGGGTACCGAGCGAAGAAAACCAAGCACCCAACCTATTTTTCAATGTGAACGACTTTCCTATATCACCTGATAACACTGTCAAATCTAGTTTGCAACTACACATCCGATTGATTTTCTTTATCTAGACCTCCAAAAGACATTTACTTTACTTCTTCTTTGACATACTTAGGGCCTCTTGAACCCGATTCTTAGTGCGAATCTTTCGGACTATATTAGAAATGTTGAGAACTAGACAAGACATATTTTTTTAAAAGTTCGTCTGGATCATAACAGGAAAGTTTTTAAAAGAAACTAAAACTTAAATAAGGCAACTGTGGACCTTTTCGGACTTCACTATTCCTCGTAGGTAAATCCACCAAAGACATCAATTGATGAATGAAATTGATATAAATGACATTATTGATTTATATTAAGACATCCTGAGGAATTTGGATATATAGAACTCTTTTCACTGAAGGAATTATTCATGACTCAAATCAAATATTTACTTGTGGGGAAAGGTCCAGATTCTAACGTTTCCTTAAGTTTCGCTTTTGCGGTGTGAAAATCACATTAATCGATCATGAAAGCGAAAAAGGATCAACCTTTATTACAGAAAACTGAGAAGCAGTACAGAACTCTAAAACGTATTTTGTGAAAAGAAAATTTGTGTTGCCTATTTTGGATATTTTAGAAAATCTCAAATCGAACTTTCATTCCTTTAAAACTACAATTTCTGTCTTAGATGACCGACTGGAATCTGCGGGCCTGTTCAACAACAATAATTTAATGTTGCATGAAATCGTCAATATCCTCGCCCAATGTTGTTTAATTATCCAGATGCGCAAAGGCGCGGCTTATATCGTACGCGAAATGGCAATTAGCTAATAATTTAGAGCTGGGACTTAATTAATTAATCAGCCTATTTAAACAATTAATAACAAAGGCGTACTTGAATTATGGAGCCTTAAAAGAGTGGAACGCGATCGGTATGCTGTGCAGCCAACGATATACATCATGCAAAGACAACTTCATCTAATCTATACAATCGCAATCGGTCGCTTTAAAAAATTCCTACCATCTCACAATTGAATGATTTATCTTCCTCCTGTCTGAAAGGTTGCCTTCTATTTTGTAACGGAATTAATTTGCGGGCGTGAAACATACTATTTGTGTTATATGAAATATTGCCTAATTAGAGGGAGATTGGTTGGTTAGTTTGAAAAAATCACGAAATCTAGGTACAGTCCAGGTTTAATTGAACTGTTAAGGTCGGCTTACTGCGGCATCGATCTAATCTAAATAGTGAAATTTGCCTCCATCTAGAGGCAAGCATGAAACGAGGGTTTTTTTTTATTATATATTTTTTAAATTAATTAAACATTCTTAATTCCAGACATTGACGAATGTGCGTCCGCTCCATGCCAAAATGGAGGCACCTGCGTGGATCTGGAGGACGCCTTCAGGTGTGACTGCCCTACAGCGTGGGAAGGCGATCTGTGTCAATTTGGTAAGTTTTGTAATTTTTATGGTAATTTGCATTTCAGTCGTTCAATTTAATGTACTAGTGGTGTTTCTGATAAGTATGTTTCCCTTTCACTTGTCCGAAATAAATGGACAGTTCTGGCCGAATTAGGCAATATGCAAATCGATCTTAAGTAGCACTTAATTAGGGTGTGGATGAGGAAGTTTGTCCGGGAAGATATATTGTTGAACATTCATAATGAATGAGCTTGAAACTTCTGTTAGGTAATAGTTTGTCACAAAGTGGTTCACATTTTGGGAATTGTTTTTTGTTTACTTAAATATACAGAAAATCGAGAGAACAGACCGGCGTTTTATCAATGCAATCTCTTTTGCTGCCATGACTTTTTTGATAATTGCAAATAGTCGGTTTATACGGGTTTACTCAAAACTAATCACAGATTCGAAACTGAAGACTGCAACCGAAAATATTCCTCTAAAATAAATAATAAACCTCCGAAAAATTTCCTGCTAAAACCAAGCAGTGTTGTGTTACGAAAAAAAGGTGCGTGCAAATATGGAAGGTTTTTCGATAAAAAAGGCAAGTTGTAATTTCAAAATTGATGTAAATATTACCAAACCGAGACTGAATAACGCACTTCAAATATCCTTAAGGCTCGTTTAAATTAACGCAGTTTGCGACTTTTTACCAAATAACCTGCGAATACTTTGCAAAAAGTGAATTGGAACCCAAAAATCAACTAACTTTCTCATTCGTAAAAAAATCCGACAAACAACCCGCCGGTATTACCTTTATACATTAAAGTCGGCAGAAATAAAGTTGGTTTAAATTTTGTCATGATCTGATGATGAAGAAACTGATAGGATCTTTTAAAATACAAAATGCCTAAATGTAGATTATTGAAATTGAATTGATAAGAAAACACTGACAAGAAAAAACTAATAAAATATAAATTATTGTATATGACATTATTGTATATTGACAGTATTGTACATGACAAAACTACTGAGAGAGCAGCTCAAAGACTCCAAGCACTAACAAACAACACAATGACATGGTTTTATAAATGGAGACTAACACCAAACGCGTCAAAAAACCAACTTCTGCTCACAAACCACATACTCAACGCTGACTCCCCTACAATAACTGCAGACGGCCAAACGACACAACCAAAAAACGACGTAAAATACCTTGAAATCACAATTGACCACAAACTTAAATTCACTAAACACATACGAAACATCAGGGCAGAAACAATAAAGAGAACAAAACACTTCCGATCACTAAACTACAAAGACAGAGGAATTAGCACCAACACCGCCACCAAAATATATAAAGCTATTTGTATACCCTTGCTAGACTATGGACATATACTCATGACCAACGGAACAGAAAGGACAAAACGTTATATACAAACAACAGAACAAATTGCACTAAGACTAATAACACCAATAAGACACCCCCAAAACCCACTACACAACCCCTCCACCCAACTACTATACGAACGCACACGAAAGATTTCGGAAAGACTCATACATCTACAGACAAAATGGACAAACAACCCCTACAACTGGACCATACTGAATCCCCTTTGTCTTACAAGACCAACTAGACAATCCCGCTTCCGTTTCCCTACATCAACGCTACTCGAACACTTACAAACGCAACTGACTACTGGACAATAAAATAATTTTTTCTTAAATTAGAAGAATTAGAAAGGTTATTGTTAACCCAGAATAAGGGAATTTTTATCTTTACTTTTTTATTTAGATTAATACTATATGTACTAAACAAGGGCAGAAAGACCGATAGGTCGATAGCCTTTTTTAGAAATAAAGATGTTTACTACTACTATAAATTATTTAGAGGAAAAAAAATTGAAATTATTTGTCAAAAGAATATAAAAATATTTTTTTCACGTGAGATCGATGTAAGTGTTTATTTGTAAGTACATACTTTTCAATCCTTTATCTTATGCAATTTATGACACTGTGAACTTCTTTAGTGTTTAGTTAAATTCACATATTTCAAGAATAGGCGGATACAATTGAAAAAATATTAACGTCTAATGGCCGTATTTTAGATTTTACTTGCCACTTTCATATAATCCTAGATTGCTTTTTCCGAAATGCATATGTCGAAAATATATTTAAAAATCATGTGTTTTTCGGACAATTGCTCCAAACTATTAATTTTTGTTTTCTAGTGCATTTTTTTACTTACACACTTCGATACTGATAATCATAATGGAAAAAGATAATAATAATAAAAGTGAATGCAGTTTTGTTTTCGTTTCATTTGTAGTTTTAATTGTTTCACAGAGTAAATTTTAAAGTGATTTTTCAAAACTTGTCATAATAGGTCATAGTAGTAGTAAATATCTTTATTTCCAAAAAGGCTATCGACCTATCGGTCTTTCTGCCCTTGTTTAATACATACAGTCTTAGTCTAAATGAAAACAAATATGAAAATTCTCTTATTCTAGGTTAACAATACTTAATAGGTCATAATATTTTGGAAAACAGTTAAAGATGGTACACGATACTTTCGTAAAAAATATTTATATTGTCATGAGAAATTGAATAAAGATGCAGAAAATATGGAAGTTTATTAACAAAAATTGAATTTGATATCGTTACTTGAAAACATATCGCTTGGCAATTTTCTAAATGTAAAAGTTGTCAAAGGCAGAGGCTCTTACATACAAATTATGTTCGATTCTGAAACCGATTTGTTTCTACCGACAGCTATGTCTTCCGATATCACAGTCTTTATAAAGCAGATTTTATTTGGTAAAAACTTCATCGAACCAATAAACCTTTTTCAGATGCTGACGAGTGCCAGATCCAGAATCCGTGCATCAACGCCATGTCTTGCACTAACCTAGTTGGAGATTATCATTGTAAATGTCGAGTGGGTTGGATGGGGAAAAATTGCGATCAAAACATCAACGATTGTGTCGGCCAATGCCAGCATGGAGCCACTTGCATCGACCTGGTGAACGACTATCATTGTGCCTGTCAACCTGGATTCACAGGTAAGTCCGATCATATTAAAGGTAAGCTAACGGTAAGAGGACGTTTTGGTCCAGCCAGTTTCGATCACTTGTTATCTGATCTCTTCAGATGCCGTTAGCAGATATTTTCTAAAAATCCAACATTCACACACATTAAGTTCAGTCCGGTATTTTATTGCTGCATTCTTATTCCACGCTTTGCACGAAGGGAATTCAAATATGCTGTGCTCAAGCATTTGATTTAAACGATCTATTTTATTCAACTAGATCGGGACGCTGTATACGTTGTCTGCGTTGATGTACGGATGAGATGGATGTCTGATCTCGAACATTCCTCTGTATTTTTTTTTCGATGCCGCGCTTTTCAACTCGATTTAAAAGATATGGTAATGGTGTTGGATATACGGAAGATGTGGATGTCGTTTTTTCGAATCGGACTATCAGTTTAGTGATGTTTAGTGTGAAATAGCAAACAAGCAAGTTGGGTTTGTTTGCTAGTTTTGCGTTGTGTTTAAAAAATATCTTTAAATTGCACAAGTAATTCGTTATAATAATGTTTCGGAAACCTGAAGATGTAATTCCATTGAAATGAATTCCAGAACTCGGCTTCATAATTACTTTTTCGTTCATCAAGTTAAATTCTTGTTTAAAATTCGACCATTTTTTTCAATTCGTGATCTCTATTTTCAATGATCAGAGATCTTGGACTGCATTAGGAAGGTCGGATTTACTGATATCATCATTTACTCTCGAAGTCTCACTAGTAGATTATTTTGGTTTCAAAACGAGCTTTTAATTGTTCGATATAAGCATAGTGAAAAAATGTTGTAAACTCTGAGATTGCAACAAACTCTTATACAGGTTGGGCACATAATTACGGTCTTCATATCGCATAGAGTAACATCTGAAAAAATGGGCCACATTTCGAAGCTATTTTCAAATATACAGGGTGTGTTAAATTCGTTAAAACCAAAACGTACATTTATTTAATCAGATGTGCTGATTAATACTGAAATTGTGCAAATAACAATAGTTTTGTCTTAATCTTTTGTGCATGAAAAGTACCTTTTTCTCTTTTCGCGGATTTTACATTTATCTGGGGAATTTTCATGCTCTAAATGTTTTGTTCCTTAATGGATATTTAAGAAATCTGAAAAATAAGAAGAAAACTAGGAAGGAAAGAAATTTTGTGCGTTACTTGAAAAACTGAAAAAATAACATTAAAAAAAGAAAGAAAAAGACGGTTTTAAGGCTCCTATATGCTCACACAAATGTTACAACACATTTCTAGTTTGTTGATTAAAAACAAAATGGAAAATTGAAACGAAACAGTCCCTCGAACATAAACTTGCGTGCATAGAAATCGGCCCACTGTAAACTTTTGACTTTAACTATATATTTTTTTAAAACTATTCATCAGATCAAAAAAAGAAATATGCTGTTTGAAAGACAATTTAATATGCTTTAATGTGAATTAACATGACACATAACACCATAATTAGTGACAATAAAATTGACTGAAAACCCAGGAATACATTGGAATGAATTTAATGTGAATATAAATTTATCAAGAAGGCGTGTCGTTTATATGCGTAGCAAACGGTAAACCAATGAAACGTGTTTATGTGGTGATTGTAACGAAAATAAAAAAAATTTATTGGGCATATTTGTAGAGACTAAAACCAAACTAGGACAAACACCAACGTACAGAAATTGGCAGTATATCTATAGGCATGGAAATACCATCAATCATGCCAGGGGCGGGGTCGCAGCTCTCCTAAAACCAACAGCTAAACTTGGAAGAGCAAATCCTCCTTTCCTCAACAACCCTTTGAACGACTGTCTACATTTTACCATACCATACTTAAACGACCTGATACATATATTTCTGACATACATACACCCACACTCCAACCTAGAACAAAACATACTGACTAAGGCGAACATCTACAAATATGCAATAATTATAGGCGACTTTAACTTGAACACGAACAAAACGAAACAACTTAAAAGATTTTTGCAAAACTCCGACTTTATAAAACAGCACACCCCACCAACTTTTCTGATGCCCGCAAACCCAGACTCAACACCAGACGTTCTACTGCACACAAAAAACTTGACAAACACCATCAACAACATAAACTTAACCAACGAGCTGGGATCCGACCACCTGGCTATTACGTTTAACATAGACTTACAACATACGCAACCTACCTCCAATACACCTCCTATAGAGAAAAACTTAAACCTAACAAAGACTGACATAGACAAAGTGAAACAACATATACATGACTACATTCAATCACAAGCACAGCACATTTCAATAGAAACCATACAACAACAACTTTCACTAGCCATAGGAAAATTTAGCCCGGAAATAAAAAATGCTTTCTACCGACATACACTACCCAAATACATACTGAGACTAATAAAACATAAGAGAGAACTGTATAGACTATATACAAACACTCAAAATAACGACCTAAAAAAGACAATGAACCAACTTAACAGAAACATTAAAACTATGATTGGACAATACCGACAAGACAAATGGCTAGAAACATGTAAAGAAATACAGAAGGACAAAGGCAAAACATACTGGCGAAAAATTAAGAAACTGGCGCAATACGGGAAGACTGGCACTACTGACACAATTGACGAAAACGGAATAGAACGCTACACAGACAAAGAGAAAGCGGACGCATTCGCCAGACACCATCAAAGGGCCTTCAGCACATCGACAAACCCTAACTTCGACAATGACAACTGGAACTTGATCAACGACTGGTACTTGAACTATTTTAACAACTCACCAAACTATGCCTGCACACTGATCACAGACACAGAGTACGATGAAGCCCTAGCGCACATCAAGAACACTGCACCGGGGAAAGATAAAATTAAGGCAAAAGTCTTGAAAAGCCTAACTCAAGAAACACACAAACTGATCCTAACTGAATTTAACAACTGCATCACAAATGGCAGAATCCCAGAAACATGGAAAAACGGCTTAATAATCCCTATACCCAAAAATGGACTGGACAATACACAACCGAGCAACTACAGACCAATTACACTACTTCCAGTACTAAGCAAAATTTTTGAATACATAATAAAGCAGCGGCTTGAAAAAGTGATTGGAAAATATATACCTACCTACCAATTTGGTTTCAAACAGCATCACTCGACTGTTCATCCGCTCTTTATTTTGGCCAACAATATACAAACTACCCACCTAACTGACAGAAAGACAGCTTGCCTGTTTATGGACCTTAACAAGGCTTTTGACAGTGTCTGGCATAGAGGCTTACTATACAAACTATACAAACTACACACACCAACATATCTACTACACACCATAAAGAACTTACTAGAAAACAGACAACTACAAGTACGAATTGACAAAACACTGTCATTTTCTTTTTCCCCTGAACAAGGGCTCCCTCAAGGATCCCCGCTCTCACCGTTTCTCTACAATATATACTGCCATGACATATACAATTACAACTTACCAGACAAAAATCAAATCGACAGATCGGCATACATATTACAATACGCAGACGACACGGCACTTATTGTACATGACAAAACTACTGAGAGAGCAACGCAAAGACTCCAAACACTAACAAACAACACAATGACATGGTTTTATAAATGGAGACTAACACCAAACGCGTCAAAAAACCAACTTCTGCTCACAAACCACAGACTCAACGCTGATTCCCCTACAATAACAGCAGACGGCCAAACGACACAACCAAAAAACGACGTAAAATACCTTGGAATCACAATCGACCACACACTTAGATTCACTAAACACATGCGAAACATCAGGGCAGAAACAATGAAGCGAGCGAAACACTTCCGATCACTAACCTACAAAGACAGAGGAATTAGCACAAACACCGCCACCAAAATATATAAAGCTATTTGTAGACCCTTGCTAGACTTTGGACATGTACTCATGACCAACGGAACAGAAAGGACAAAACGTTATACACAAACAACAGAGCAAATTGCACTAAGACTAATAACACGAATAAGACACCCCCAAAACCCACTACACAACCCCCCCACCCAACTACTATACGAACGCGCAAACATGACAAATATCTCGGAAAGACTCATACAGCTACAACTGGACCATACTGAATCCCCTTTGTCTTACAAGACCAACCAGACAATCCCGCTTCCGTTCCCTACATTAACGCTACTCGAACACTTACAAACGCAACGGACTAGTGGACAATAAAATAATTTCTTCTTGCCACTGAAATCTTATTTATTCAATAACATTGTTAACCTAGAATGGGAGAATTTTCATATTTGTTTTTTATCTGGATTGGGACTGCATGTATTAAACAAGGGCAGAAATACCGATAGGTCGATGGCCTTTTTTTAGAAATAAAGATGTTTACTACTACTATTGTTAACCTAGAATAGGAGAATTTTCATATTGGTTTTTTATCTAGATTAAGACTGCATGTATTAAACAAGGGCAGAAAGACCGATAGGTCGATAGCCTTTTTTTAGAAATAAAGATGTTTACTACTACTACTAAAAAAAATTGGCAAATATTAAAATTATTGCGTTTGCAACTGAAATTTGCATATTAATTCGTTTTTCATAATCTCAATAGTGTTTATGTGTGTTAGTTTAAGACATACTACACCACAAAAAGCCGCCCAAGTTATTGCTTTAATCGAAAATGGACTTAGTCAGCGAGCTGTTGCTAGACAATTGGATATGACACGCGCAGCGGTTCGAAGAGTGGGCAAACGTTATGAGGAGACTGGATCCTTTCATAGGCGACCTGGAACAGGGAGAAGGCGATTTACAACCGCTCGTGATGACCGCTTTATTGTGTCAACAACATTAAGAAATCGTCACCTTAATGCCGTTCAAGTGCAACGACAGCTCCGTGAGATGCGAGGAGTGGCTATTAGTCAGTGGATAGTAAGACGAAGACTGCAGGAAAATAACCTGACCCCTAAAACACCTGCGATTGGTCCAAAACTTACTCCAGCTCATCGGCAAGCACGCCTGCGTTTTGCACGGGATCATCTGAATTGGACGTTGCAGCAATGGGGATCTGTTCTGTTCTCAGTTGAGACCAGAATATGCCTCCATGGTAGCGACCGAAGAGGGAAGTGTACCGAAGACCAAGAGGGCGATTTGCAGATTGCTACTTGAAAGAGCGGAGGGCGTATGGAGGTGGTTCCTGTATGATCTGGGGTGCAATTTCTATAGGAGCAGGAACCGACCCTGAGTTCATTCGTAGGGGCGACCGTGTTCACGGAAGAAGAGGTTTAACTGCGGTTCGATATATCGAGGAGATTTTAGCAATTCATGTGAATCGTGCAAGATTGCATTGCAGAAGTCGGTTTTCGGGTTATGGAGTGGCGAGCATACAGTCCTGACCTAAATCCGATAGAACACTAATGGGATGAGCTAAAACGAAGAATTCGAAATAGACTTCATACCCCAAACTCGATCCCAGAGCTTATTGTTGCAGTAGAAGAAGAGTGGTTTAACATCCCTCAAGAAACAATAGCAAACTTGATTAGATCTATGCCTAAGCATCTGAGAGAAGTTATTAGGGAAAGAGGAGGTCCTACCCATTATTAAAAAATTAAGTGTTAAGTTTTAAATTGTCAATAACCATATTTATGTTAATAACAAAAAAACTTAATTTGCTTAAAGCATTAATTTCACTATGTTAAACATAGGATACACATTAAAGCATATTAAATTGTCTTTCAAATAGCATATTTCTTTTTTTGATCTGATGAATAGTTTTTAAAAAAATATAGTTAAAGTCAAAAGTTTACTGTGGGCCGATTTCTATGCACGCAAGTGTATTTCTTCGGAGGAAACTTTGCAAAATCTCCCGATGTCATTAGGAATCTTCTGAAGTTTCCGAGTCTTCCATACAGACGGTTCTTCGTAGTAGTATTTACACTTTTTCCATTTCATGCTGTGTTCTTCCACATCACTATTTTACAAGGATTAGGGCCAGCTAATTAGTTCAGTAATATCCATGTATAAGAACGGCTAAAACACGCCGCATTTTTTTAAATGAATCACTGGTTTTACTTAAAAAGTGCCACTATTTGCAATTTTTCAGTTGATTAAATTGGAAACATAAAACTGTTGTTTTTGAATCAAGATACAAAATAAAAATTTGATATGCACGATTTCACCAAATTAAACGTAATTACGACCACTCCTTGAACTACCACATGTTTCTCGCTCATTCTCTATGCGAGCAGCACTCACTGCCGTTTAATAATCGTCATACTCTCACGAAATCTGGTCTACCTTAACGGGTTTACATGAAATTTAAGAACCACCTATGTTATTAACTTTCATACTTCTTTTGTGGTATGTATTCAGCGCTGTTATTTATCGCTTTGAAGCGTTCAGGTACAAGATTCAGTAGTTTCGGGTTTTTGATGGTGTCGCCGCAAATCATTCGTGTGCATATCGAAGAAGCACCTGCATGACCAATGAAGTAACTGGCATTTAATCGCATGGGTGTGCCAAAAAAAAAGGTTGAACGAGAAGGATCTAACTATTTCTTTATTACAGGAAGGGACTGCCATACCGATATAGATGAATGCGCATCCAATCCCTGCAAGAATGGCGGGGAATGTGTAGACCAAGTCAATGGCTACAGGTGTATTTGCCCTGTGGGAATCACTGGGCATGAGTGTGAGGTAAGTAGAGCTTCTCATCATTTTGTGAGTAATGTCTTTATATTTGGCTTTATAATTAATAATTAACTTTCAAATATTACATTTTGTTTTTCTCCGTATAAAGTGGCTCATTCTTCTTTCAACAAGGATTTCTCTGTGTAAAGAGATTAGTAGTTCGCAAATATATGATTATTTTGCTAATTTCATTTAATACATTTTGGAAATTCTAGCAATTATTTAATGGTTGCGTTTTGTTTGCTCTGTAACTAATATTTTTTTCATCAATTGTTTCTTCATTGCTTCAAATGTTTTTGCATGCATTCTATTTTTCTGTGTGACAGTACATTTTTGTGTGTTTGCCTTCAATATCTCCCAAGAATTCACATTTACAATTATCAACATCCCACGGAATGGAATCGATTGAATCAAATTCAGTATATCACACTGTGATCGTTCAAGAATGTTTGTTGTTTTAGCAGACAGTTTAAACATGTTTAAAAGCAGAAAAAGATTTTGCCGAAATCTTGTAAAAAAGATAAAACACATTTTGGTGGTAGAATAAACAAAAAATACACATTATTGCTTACAAATTGTTAAAGAAAATAAAAACAGATTTAAAATAAAATGAAACATCCAAACACAGCAACATCACACAACAAGATGTGAGGAGTTCAAGAGGAAGATGTAACTTAATATTCAAATATTAATTTCAACAACTTGAAAGAAGAAAATAGTAATGTTGTTTTTTTTCTTAATTATGACCTTATTGATCCCAACTGTATGAGTGTGCAATTTCTGCGACAAACCCGGTCAATTTCTTATAGAATTAAGGTCAGGTATAATCAAGAACTAATGAATACAGAGCTAACTCAATCACGAATTTGTAATGAAAGTGAACCAAAAAAAAAAAAAAAGAAACGCTCCCACAGAACATGATGTATCTCTTTGTAATTAAGTTGTTTCTAGACTAACTAAGAATCAGCGGTTGGTAGCGTTTCGGTCAAAGAATGTAGATGATAGATATGAGGGAATCGGTTTAATGATAAATGTACTAATGTGTATTTTTGCAAAGCTACTTGCAGCTGAAAATGAGGCTGGAAAAATACATTAGCTGGGTAACAATCTACTACGGTCAGGAGGTCATTAAAATATGATTGTGCAACCAAATATGCATTTGCCAGTGTAACGTTGATTTTGTTGATCACGTTAAATTAATTTAGTTTTTTGCGTTTTGCAATAGTTTGCAATATTTGCTATAAATGTCCAAATACTGAGTATTGAGAATAACAGACTTTCTCATTGTTTAACTTACTGGTAGGAAAGGCATGGAAGGGCTCTGAAAAGTTCCTAAGATGACAACATTTGATTTGAATTGAAAATGTGCCAATAAGATTTCCGTTGCGTTTTCGCAATCGACATCTCGGTCACGACGAACGACTATAGAGCATGTATGCGTGCGAGCTCGTTACTCGGCCGAGGCATTTCCGGATTTTCGAACATAGTTGGAATTAGTAACGAGTTAGAACAATCAGTTAAATTCAAATCTGTGAACCACGATTCGGCTTAAATGAATGCTGAACATGCCTGGAACTTTGACCCGAATACAAACGGACAATTTGTCGGGAATGCCCAACAAAATATTCAAAGAATATCAAGCATATCATGAAAGTGGAAAAGAACATTTCAATGCAACTTTGCAAACAAACATTTTTTAACTTGATTAAGAAAAAATGTCATAAAGAACTTGCCAGACAATAATTGATTCGATAAATGTTTCTAGTAACAGACAGTGACAAAAATATACAAAACATTCTACTGCGTCTTAAAAGTATAATAAAATCACGCTTAAAAAAGGGGCGTTTGTCTTGTGGTAGAATGGCTGTTTGTACTTTTTTACTTTTAATTTATTCAACAAAAAAAATCAAAATATTTTAATCAAAGTAACATTATTTTCAAGAGGTATGTGATTTTTTTTCTTAAAATACAATATAATTTGTCATTAAATTCCCAGTTCGCATTTGAGTTGTTCGAATTCGAAAATGCCGAATCCATAGGTTGAGGACAGTGAGACATCGCCACATAATCGAAAGGAACGAACCGTTTACCAATGGAAACTAATGACTTAAGCATTACATTAACGGAACAATCGTTTAATTGGTCAGAAGAAAAGTGTAACACAATCCTGACGGCGATATGAACTGGAAGATATTAAAGATAATCAGTTGCGTTTACGTGAGTTCGTCTTCAGGCAAAACGATTTAAGCCGCTAATGTATACGCGAAGCGGCCGACTGCCCATGGCGACATTTAACCAGGTAATTGAGCACGAAACATGAAAGCACAAACAAAACAAATGCGTATGGAAGCTGCTACTTGCGCCTTCGCTTTGACTGACAAAGCGATTTTTTATTGCTGCCTAATTATGCCTAATTATTTCGAATATATTGATCGTGGATGCCAGGAATCTTGCTAAACAAATGATTAGCTCGGATTCTTACCATTTTCAAATGACCATCGTCTTCGGATAATGATCGCATAATTTATGGACCAGGATTAAGATTTAATTGGAAATTAGACAACTTGTGCCAATGGGTGGAATTAAAAGCGACCAGTTGTTTGATTATTAACTAGAAATATTTTGGAAACTGAAACGATGCATTGACAGTCGTCGAACGTTGAAACAAAGAATCAATCAATTGAAATAAAATAAGTATAAATTAAATACAAAAAACAAAAAAATTGTTCAATTCTTTAACCAGACTATCAACCAGAACGATTTTCAAATTGGTTTTATGATCCTCTTTTCTTAGAAACACCTCTAAAATGCTAATCCAAATCTATGGATTACAGACGATCGATCTTTGTAGATTCATTGAATTTTCAATAGGGTCCCAAGCATTTACAAAGTGAAAACTTACAAAGAGATTAGTAGGACTTCTAGAGGTTTTAGATCGCCTTTTTTGAAAAAGCATTAAACAATAACTGGAGGTTAAAAATAATGTGTAATAAAACAAGAAACAGTAATGAAGGAAAACGAGAAATAGAATAAACTTTTGATTTGATCTAAAAATCAATTTGTTGATATGACGACATGAAGATAGAAAGTTAAAAGAAATATAAGCGTAAAACGAGGACATCAACAAGTGAATGGTTGCTTAAACAACATTCTCGAAAATTATTTAGACACATATCTAAAATTGCTGGGCCTTGAAAGTATTCTAGAAAAATTCCATTAAATAGCTTGAAAAATACAACGTTTGAAGAAAGAAAGTGATTTTTGAAAACTTTGAAAAACTTTACTCTCTTGGATGGTGCGGAATCGTGATTGAAAGAAAATGCAAATTTGAGTTTCTACTTCTAATACCTTTCAGTTGCCGCTCACTTGACTTATAGCGCTTTAGTTTACACAACCTGATACAGATTTATTGAAGCGACTACTTTTTCAACCTCTGCCGAATATTTGCATATTTGGATCATTTAGCTTGCCAGTTTTACTGTTACAGTTTAAATTCGAATCCGTAAAAATTGGCTGTGATTAATTTTCCTCGGTTAGGCCGAGGCGAATGTTGCCATAAAACTATATACATAAATAGCAGCCTGAAGCAGAAATGGTAGTAGTATCACAGCTTGTCTATTTTAAAGCCATTTATTTTTGTCGCATTTATCTATTTCATGTGGGCCGATTTAGTTGGAATCGGGTAAATCAGTCAATGATTCGTGATAATTCATGTTAAGCAACATTGACCTGAATAGCGGTCGCCTTAATTCAATAATTAATCTTTTGCAGAATGACTACGATCATTGCAATCCGGATCCGTGCCAGAATGGGGCACCGTGCTTTAAGGCGCAGAACGACTACTACTGCCATTGTCCAGAGGGTTGGCAAGGAAAGAACTGCAGTCAGGCGAAAATCGTCTGCGATAGTCCACCATGTGAAAGTGGTAAGTTGTAATTATATTCGCACCCGACAACTCTGAAGATGTAGATGATACGTGCTAGTGAAACGTCAGGATAAAATTTCTGTCGACAATGGGCAAAAAAATTGTTGGAAATCTCCGATTGATTGTTCAAACGATGGGCGCAAAAGCCTTGCGATGTCGCACATTTTTTGTAACAACTGGAGCTTGTTTAATGTTAAATTCTAATGTAGCAAAGTAACACTTTGCACAATGAACGATTTAGTTTTTGCTTAAATACATCAAGTCAAAGGCAACGATTAAGACCGTGTTGGGTTTATAGGAATCAGTAAAAAAATCAGGCATTGAAAAGTTTTGTGAAGATTTTTTCTAAAATCGAAAATTTCAAAGAGGTCCGAATCAATTAGTAGTTTGAAGGTCTCTACCGTTTTATCAACGTTTTTCTATCAGAAACTTTCTTTTATACATATATATCAAGCGACAATATGAGATCCAAACATTCTTGCAAGCAGTGGAAACTGATGTTGTGAAGTGAGGTTATGGATGGCAGTTTTATGATAAAACGCATGTAATGAGAGTACACATGGTTCTTAGTTTCATCTATTACCTTCCTTGTTCGTTCCGTTCGTATCTTTTTGTCTATCTATATACTGCCATAGAAAGGATGCCCTATCCAGCCTCTGTAAATGATGGTGATTTTGAATCACCCTATAGTTTCCGAGGTAATTATCTGCTCGAAAAAGTAATTTAAATATTTGAACTTTCCGACATTATGTTAATTTTGCGTGGTTTGTTGTATTATGTAACTGTATCGAGGCCACATCAATTTGAGCGCTTTAATATTCACGTTTCCTGCATTTAGCAAATCAGAGCATTATTATACAGGGCATGAATCTCGCCGGTGAATCCATAGTTGACAGGTAATTTCAAGACAGGACTGCGATGGGGGGAGCGCAAAATCTGCGGGGAACTTGCGACCCCCCGCCGTGTTTGAAATGAGACCGGACCGGTCCGTGGTTTCGTTATTTGTCTGCCACAGTATATATATAGGGTGCTTAATTGACGCGGATGAGTTAAAAACTCCCATGCCGAAGCGTTATAAAAATCCCGAAAAAAGTTCGCCCAATATACACGCTTATTAAAAACGGAAAAATTATTAAATGGGACTGCTTCACATGGCGGCATTGCAGTTTAGCAGTTAGTAAAAAGTGTGGGTATGTCGATGTAGTACATGTATAAACAGTGGTCTGGGCTTTAAGGTCGGCCATAAACATTTTTATCATTATCGCATTAATGGTAATGTTATTACTTCTGACATTGCGAATCGCGGCTTATGGCTGGACCGGTTCGCCAATTATTCGGCCAGTCTCTTCTTACTCGCAGGAGGGTCGTCACAAATCAAAATGTTGAAAGGCATGGATCTTCAATTGGTCTTCAAAAAAAAATTGTCTCATAATAAAATATTTAAATTATTAAATTCATTGCTCAGATGCAAAAGTATGGAATAATTTGTATCTGAGCATGCGATTTGTATGAAATGTTTCGAACTTAGGCACCAAATTACTCCCAATCTAACTATAGTTTGTCTGATTTTCTTCCATTAAAACCTTAGAGTAAATAGTATCTATACTATACTATATTATATATATTATATTATATGTATATACTATATACTATAGTATACTATTTACTCTGAGATTAAAACCCTATAAATTTTATGCTATTTTCGAATTCTGCTTAGAATTTTGAATATTTCTTAATGGAAGCATTTTTTCTTTGCATTTACATACATTGAAGAAATAGTGGTCCAGAATAAATATTTTAATGAATTTTACATTGAAATATATGTAGGCGAAAGCTTACATCTCTGAGACATTATCAGTTTGATTTATTTCCAAAAAAATGATTCAACATTTAAAAATTCACTGTTTATGGCGTCTTCTGTTGGTTTCTGCAGAGATCGAAGAACTAGCTTATTGACTAATCTGTGGAACCTGTTTAAATAGCCTTGTAAAATTAGAATTCGGCAGATGAAAATATTATCATTTAAAATAGTTCAAAAGTAAATTATTATAGTAGTAGTAGTAAACATCTTTATTTCTAAAAATGCTATCGACCTATCGGTCTTTCTGCCCTTGTTTAGTACATATAGTCTTAATCTAAATAAAAAAACAAATATAAAAATTCTCTTATTCTGGGTTAACAATTTTTTAACTTTCTAATTCTAATAATAAGAAAACATTATTTTATTGTCCAGTAGTCAGTTGCGTTTGTAAGTGTTCGAGTACCGTTGATGTAGGGAAACGGAAGTGGGATTGTCTGGTTGGTGTTGTAAGACAAAGGGGATTCAGTATGGTCCAGTTGTAGGGGTTGTTTGTCCATTTTGTCTGTAGATGTATTAGTCTTTCCGAAATCTTTGTCATGTTTGACTTTCCTTTGTCTTTGTATGTTAGTGAACGAAAGTGTTTTGTTCTTTTTTGTGTGTGTAAATTTAAGTTTCTGGTCAATTGTGATTCCAAGGTATTTTACGTCGTTTTTTGGTTGTGTCGTTTGGCCGTCTGCAGTTATTGTAGGGGAGTCAGTGTTGAGTCTGTGGTTTGTGAGCAGAAGTTGGTTTTTTGAAGCGTTTGGTGTTAGTCTCCATTTATAAAACCATGTCATTGTGTTGTTTGTTAGTGTTTGGAGTCTTTGAGCTGCTCTCTCAGTAGTTTTGTCATGTACAATAAGTGCCGTGTCGTCTGCGTATTGTAATATGTATGCCGATCTATCGATTTGATTTTTGTCTGGTAAGTTCTAATTGTATATGTCATGGCACTATATATTGTAGAGAAACGGTGAGAGCGGGGATCCTTGAGGGAGCCCTTGTTCAGGGGAAAAAGAAAATGACAGTGTTTTGTCAATTCGTACTTGTAGTTGTCTATTTTCTAGTAAGTTCTTTATGGTGTGTAGTAGATATGTTGGTGTGTGTAGTTTGTATAGTTTGTATAGTAAGCCTCTATGCCAGACACTATCAAAAGCTTTGTTAATGTCCATAAACAAGCAAGCTGTCTTTCTGTCAGTTATGGTGATTGTTTGTATGTTGTTAGTCGGAGTGAAGAGTCGAGTGTTAAATTATTATATTATTCTTTCGTTTTTTTTAGGAATCAAATGCGTCAGGTGTTTCGACTCCTAAAACCCTGATATCTTAAAGACGATTGGCAACATTACAGACACTTGGCCTGAAAGAAGTTTTAGAGCATATTTTTAGGCCTCGATACTCAAAACAAAGATTTATGGAATTTATTGTAATAATTTCATCGTGTCTAAGTGTTATAAAACCTAGATAAACAAACGAATGCCGTTACATTTTGAACTCCTACAATCTCCAACTTCAATTTGCCATTAAAATTAAACCCGGATTTAAGTAATGGATAAAATGATTGTCGCTTTATATTGCATTGCAACAGCAACACATCCCAGTAACCACGATTCCCAACCGAGCTTCGCAAGAGAATAAAAAATGAAAAAAAATCGGTCTATTGTATAATGTCCACGACAAAGAACCAACTCACTCAATTAACCTATTGGCAACAATCGTACAATACCAGAATTAACCTCCGAATCGAGATCTAGATAAAGTGATAGCCGCCACGGTATCTTTTCATCGGCGTTATTGTGCCCATACAACATCAGTGACTTGCACCATTCTCGAACCCAAACAGAAGAGTAAACAGTTCTTTCGCTTCTATTGTTGGGCCGCAATTTTTCTATGTCAAACTGTATCATATCGGCCAGTCTGAATAGATGTAAATCGAATTAGATGGTCTTGAATGCAATTAAAGGTGCGATAGACCTTCACTTGGACATGGAGATGTGGTTTGGGTATTACGTGAAGACCTATAAATGCGATACTCATTAGGTGTATGTTATGTACAGATGATTTATGGATCTAATCGAAATAGTTGAGACATTGTAGATTAGTGTCTTACAGTTAAGTGTTCCTGCTTTCAATTTAATTAGACATTACCTACATGGGCTTACTTCTGGGCATTCGTTGGCAACAGATGTAAGCACGGTGTTCAGATGTATCAGATTAAAAAAACACGGAATTAATGTTATGGACTGTATTGAGAAAGTAGCTAAACTTTAAAATAAATTGTGTGTTTCAGGTATTCATAGTTGCGTTGTGGTATCAGTTGGAGGAAGCAGAAGCTCGCCACCAAGTTTATGCGGTGAGCATGGACATTGTGTTAATCAAGCAGGAATTGGACACAAGTGCCAATGCCAGCCGGGATTCACCGGAAAATACTGTCATGAGAGTAAGTTGAGATTGATTTTTGTTGTAAAAACCGCAATATTCACTGCCATGCCACCATTCATTCCATTCATAAATTGAAAGTATTTGCTATTTTGCGAAAAGCTGCAAAGCAGAAAAAAATCCACCAGAAAAAAAGATAATAGATCGTGAAAATTGTTGCAGATATAAATGACTGCAAAATCAACCCTTGCGAAAATGGTGGTACCTGTGTAGATAAAGTAAACTCATTCCAGTGCATTTGCAATGAAGGCTGGGAAGGAGCCCTCTGTAGCATAAGTAAGTTGATAAACTAGATATAGATGTGTGTTGTACCATTCCAAGCCAGACAAGAGTGATGGTTCAATGTGTTAGGTGCAATGCCAAAATTATTACATGTAATTTAGCCCTAAATCGTGACGCAAAAATGTGTAGTTCCAGCTTTCGGACCCCCTGTATATTATACAAGCTAGTAAAATTTTCTTGGTTAAAGCTTTTCGAAGCTATTAAAGTATTCGAGTTAAAAAAATCGTACTTACCTTCAGGCATTTACATTCTGCATCCAAATAATCCATTGTCACGTTCAAAAAAGCGTCAAAACTCCAATGGAAACTTTAAACTTTCCTCAGAACTCTAATGGAACCTTTAAACTATCCTCAAAACACTAAATACGCACTTAATGTTGCACACAAGACGACTGCACTTGATTGTTGTCAGCAAACGTAAAACGGAACAAAAATATCGCGTTTCTATTCGTAAATTCTCACGAGCGATCGGAAAAATATCTAAATATTCCGGAAAACCTATAGTTTCAGAAAATGTAATATTTTTTCTGAAAATATTACTCCTTCCTCCCGCCCCGCCATTTTCTATTAGACTCTTAGACAACGTTTGCAAAGTTTCAAACATCACTTTAAATCTGTTGAAGCATGGGGAAAAACAAAAATATCTAGAAACTAGCCTGATGATGACCGAAAACGAAACGTTTTCCACATATGTACGACCACTTTGCCCTACAAAATCCACCCGAAAGTAAATCGCCAGCTTCTGGTTTCTGAGAAAATAAATATTAAACTTAGACCTTCATAAAATCCATAAAAATCTATGGCAAATGCAACAAATCTGAATAATAATCTGATGATCACTTAAAATCGAAACTTTTGCCGCTTATAAATCAGAGCATGCTCAACCAAGTCCATGAAATTCTTTGTCCGTTTACATATACTTAAAGAGTCCAAATATCAAAAAGATATAATTTCAATAGGTAGATTTTTAACACAAAAAGATCATTCGCTTGACAAACAAACTTGAACTTAAACTGAATGAACTTCTCATATTAAAACATTGTAAAATTTTGAAATATTTAGGCTTAAAAACTGTTAGCTTTCGATGGTAATTTTAAGGAGAGTACTTTCTGGAAAACGGTCTATTCCAAGGGTACGTTTTTTTAATGAAACATATTCACGTTTCGGTAATTGGATTTCTAAAGTTAAGAAATGCCGCAAACAGTTAACAGAAAATCCCGTGTAAGTGAAGCCCTTGCCTAAAATTTTTCAATTTTCACGGAGTTTTTCCCATTTTCACTTTTTTGCAATTTTTGGGTATGTTTATAAGAACGTTTAAAAAATGTCATGCCCTTTTTTTATTCGGACACCCTGTGTTTGTACTATATTATTAAAACATACAACTTAATACTTACAATCGCTAATCCTGTTGGTTCCATCGAAACACTTAAGCAAACGTTTTATTTTTTAAGACTCGGATGATTGCGCCCCGAATCCCTGTCGGAACAATGGGAGCTGCATCGACAGAGTGGCGGATTTCGAATGCAATTGCAAAAACGGATGGAAGGGCAAAACGTGCACTTCAAAGGACAGTCATTGCGATCACACCACTTGCAAAAATGGAGGAACCTGCCATGACATGGGAAGCAATTTTGCCTGCCGTTGCTCGCCCGACTTCGAAGGCACCACCTGCCATATTGCGAAACAAACGGCTTGCACATCCAATCCATGCTTAAATGGAGGTGAGTTTCATACTATTGAGTTTTGAGTTTCGATGTTCTTTGCACGAGTAATACAAAAAAAAATTAAACCCGTGCCTTTTCGGGGCATTTACATCGCAGTGGATTAGAATGTCTTCCCGAAGATTCAAGCCACTCGGCTTGCAAGACCTCAGGAAAAAATCTAATCCACTACCCAAGAGCCTAGAAGCCACTATTAATAAAAACCTTTTTCAGGAACCTGTGTGAATACTGGCGACTACTACCAGTGTATCTGTCGGGATGGTTTTGAAGGAAACCATTGCCAGGATGATGTAAACGACTGCAGCCCGCAGCCTTGTTACAATGGGGGAAAATGCATTGATGGAATCAATTGGTTCTTGTGTGAATGCGCCAATGGATTTACAGGTCCCGATTGTCGCATTAATGTGAATGATTGCGCCTCTAATCCATGTGGATACGGAGCTACTTGCATTGACGGCATAGGCGATTATCAATGCATTTGTCCTCCGGGACGCCGTGGCCGAAACTGCAACAGTAAGTCGTAGTCCAAAACCAATAGGCATGTTCACGTAAAAAAAAACAAGTCCTGGTTTTCATGATAAATGCGGGGCAATAATAAAATCGACGGCTTGTTTTACACGCACAAAACACTTTGTCACTGGCCGAATTTGCCACTAAAATTCTTAAAGAGGAACACAGGTGAACATGACAATTCTCAAAACAAACGTAAATTTTTCTAGTGGATGATATAGCATATCTGCCGTCTCCAGGGAGCTGCGTATGGAACACTCACACTTTGGAGAATAACGTGACGTGGCAGCACGAGTGCAATACCTGCGTCTGCAGCAGCGGCATAGTGAAATGCACTAAAGTATGGTGCGGCCTCGGAAACTGTAGAACCACCAATCAGCAGCAGAATACCATGTGTACTCTCAATCAAGTGTGTGTACCAGCTTCGGGGGAATCGTGCTTGTCTCCTCCATGCTTGCCGTATGGGGAATGCAGGGAACTGGAGAGTGGTAAGCGATTTTCCTCCATGTTTCCGCCCATATGTGTCTAAAGCAGTTTCTCTATCCAGGGCGGCGAGTGAAAGCGCCAGTGCTCCCAAGTCCTAGTTCCTGTTGGCCAAATCAGGCGACTTTGAGCAATACCTGCGCTCGTCTCACTCTACTCGTCGACAAAGTGAAACTTCCCCAAGGAACTACAGTGGAAGGTCTATGTGGGGACCTCAGGGGCCTTTTAGCCAACCAGCAAGCTATTGAAGGGCTTCAAAATCACTTGGTGCTGCTTTGCGATTTAAAAACCGACTACAATGACACCGTCGAAGTAACTCTGGTAAGCAACGTTCTTCACTGCTTCACAAACTTTCCAGTCGATTTGTTCTAAATTTATGTGTGTTTTCAGTTCGGAAACCAGTGGGTTCTGGACGGAATTCGCGTAGTCGGAGAGGCAATTTCACGGAAACAAACTTCCCTACTAGCATTGGCTTCGATTGTGGAAGTCAAAGTGGAAACAGCCCTGGTGTCTGGCGAGCAACAAAGCAACAAGCTACTGGTGGCTTTGGTGTGCTTCATCATAATCGGAGTGGCAACGGCCATTCTAGCTGGAGTTCTCTACTTGAGGCAGCGAAGGCGAAACTTGGGAATGAGCGGCGTAAATTTGTCTCCGTCCACCGAAACGTGCCACCGTAATCATGAAGATGAAAAGTCGAATAATTTGCAAAACGAAGAAAATTTGAAAAGGTGAGTGGCAAGCCTAAGAACAGAAAAAATTGTGCAAAAGTATTAACAGGTATACAAGGCGTTTAATGTAACTTATATAGATAAACAAAACATACCTTCGTGGGTCTTAGCTGCATCTACGACTCGTCTCCCCAACGCAATCCCTGTCCAACGCAACCTTCTTCCAGTCTCCATAGGAGCCTTGGTCTTCCTAAATGTCTCTTTCCCACTGGGTTTTCCTCCCATATCCTCTTGATAAAACGTTTATTCGGCGATCTCTGTACGTGTCCGGCCCATCTGAGTCTTTGTGCTTTTATTTCGTTTACTAAACTCTGTCTTTTGTTCTTTTCGATATTTACCCGTTCTCTTATCCACTGTAAGCCCAAAGAATTTCCGCGACATATTTCGTTCAAAGCGTCTTAGCACTAGTTCGTTCTGATTCGTCATTGTTCATATTTTCGAACCGTACGAAATAATTGTGTTGATTCCTGCCGAATATATCCGTATTTTAGAGTTCCTAGATATCAGTCAGGACCTAATGAATTCTTGCTTTTATTTCGCTACTGATATCCTTATCCGCGCTTACAACTGCTTCTAGGTATTGAAAATACGCACTCGAAATTGCAGGTGTCCATGGTTATGTTTTATCCTATTCTGTCCCTTCCTGCTCTCCGTCTGGTATGCATATATTTGGCGTTGTCCTCGTTGATCGTGCGTCCTACCTTCTTGGTCTCCTTCTCTATGTTCATAAACATTTCTTTTGTTTTAATCGTACTGCTTCCTACCATATCAATGTCGTAGGCATATGCCAAGATCATTTCTGGACCCTTTGTAAATATTTCCAGACCAATATTCGTTTCTTTGATAGCCATATTCAGCACTATGTTAAAGAGCAATGGTGACAGGCCATAGCCCTGTTTTAGGCCATTGTTGATGGAGCATGTTTCAGTGTTGTTCTTTCTTAGCCTAACTTTGGCTTTAAAGTTTTCTACGCATGTCTTGGTTAACTTTATGATCTTTTTTGGTACCCGTATGCCTTCCAACGCTTGCCAGATACCTTCCCTGGTGATGCTATCGTATGCTTGGCGGAAATCTACAAACAGTTGATGGGTGGACCTCTCTGTTAAACTCCCAGCTTTTCTCTAGGTGCTGTCTTATGGTAATTTAGTAGTCCCCTAAGTTGTCTTCTGCATATGGGGATATGCGTCCTCTTAGTACATTTGATAGCACCTTGTGTTAGAGCCGTCTTAATTCACCACCGTCAAGAATCAGCCCTCCACCTCTGTCGAGTCAATCGTTTTTTTGTTTTTTAAAATTCCCGTTAGTGGGTAACTAGGTTAAGGGTTATAAGAAGCGTAAGGCCCATATGCGCATAGCGATCGGGTCCGTTGTGTTGATACCACACCCTTTTTTGGTGAATATAGTAGAGTTCAGTTGTTTGTATGTTTGGAGTGTTTTTGTCTGTCTATTGAAGGAGTAAAGCAATTTTAGCTTTTTATTTCGAACCGGGTTGTGGAGTTAAGACGGGTAGTTTTATCGGACACAAGAAATGTTATATTTAGCAGGGTTATTCCCCTATAGTTTTTACAGAACAGCCGGTCTCCTTTCTTATGAATGGGGATGATGATATCCTCATTTCACTCCTTTGGTAAGGTTTCAGGTTTCCATATGTTTTTCAGTAGCTCTAATATGGCAGTATATAGATGTTCTCCTCCATATTTTATTCACTCCACCGTTATGGAGTCCTCACCCGCGGCCTTGTTATTCTTTAATTGGTTTATTGCACTTTTAATCTCTTCTAGCCGTGGGTTCTGGTACATGCTCCTCCGCTCTTTGTTGAGCTCTTGAAGAATTGTTTCCATGCTTGCATTACTTCTTTTATGTCAGTTATGAGCTCGTTGTTTTCATTTCTTAAGATGTTGGTCTTTGGTATGTAACCTTTCCTTATATTTTTTACTTGTTTGAAAAAGTTTCGGCTGTTTCTTGATCCTGCCTCCCTTTCAACATTCTCTATTGTTTTATTGTAAGCTTTTCTTTTTTTTTTCCTTCTTATCTTCCTTCTTGTCTCAGCTCTGAGGTAGTTGAATCTTTGGATGTTTCTATCACTTGAACACTGCAGCAGTTGTATTCTGGCCTTGTTTTTGGTGTTTAGGGCCCTTTGGCACATGGTGTTTTCTTCTTCTGTTGTTTCTGTTTTCGCCTAGGACTCTTTCTGCAGCGTTAATTAATGATGTTCTGATCTGTTTCCAGTGCTCATCTACATCCGACGCCTCTTGTGTGACATTCTTCTTTAGTTGTGTTTCTAGTTCTTTTTGGTATACATGTTGTGGTTTAGTTTGTCTGTGTTCCACCTTTTTGGTGCTGATATTTCTTTTCTTGTTATGGTTCTTTTAATCCTTGATCGAACCTTTACCCGCCCCAGAAAGCGATCCGTTCCTTTGGCTTACATCTATGATGTGTCTCGTGCTTGCTATTACATGATCTATTTGGTTTCGTGTTTTCCCATCATTGGATATCCATGTTTCTTTGTGGATTTTTTTGTGCGGGAACATTTTCGAGGCAATCCTCAGGTTATTGGCCGCCGCTAAGTTGACCAATCGTTGGCCGTTGTCGTTTGATAGCTCATGGAGGCTATCTGTCTTCCCATATGTGGTCAAAACGCTTCTTCTCTTCCAACCTTGGCGTTAAGGTCTCCCAGAATGATTAACATGTCCTGTTTAGGCACCGACCTTATGGTTTGCTCCGGTTGTACGCATTATTCGTCTTTAACCTCTTCTCCTTTATCTTCGGTTGGTGCATGCGTCGAGATAAGTGTATCGTTGTACCATCTATCCCTGATTCTAAGGGTAGTTATCCTGTTATTTACGGCACCAAAGGTTTTCACCTGTCCCAGCATCTTTTCGCTTACTGCAACACCAGTTCCAAATTCGTGTTTCCCATCTCTTGTTCCGCTATTGAATGTGGTGTACTTTCCCATGGTCTGAGTGCCTTCATCCGGCCACCGTATTTCCTGGAGGGCCACCACATTCATCTTATAGATCTCCATTTGTTGTGTTCTCTTTTGGCTGCATCTGATCTAAACCAACTCAGTACGTCCCATGTTCCAAGATTCGTATGCCTGATTCGTTGCTTTTGTCGTCTATTCCTTTGATCCGTCCCGTTCCGAAGCTCATCGTTCTGCTTCATAACATTACGAACGACTCCAATTGCATCTCTAACATTGAACACTCTGTATATTGTTCCATGGGCAAGAGGACCAGTAAATTTGCAAAAAAGTTTTAACTACCCTAAAGAAAAACTAGAAAAAAAATAATTTCAACGCTCGTATCTCCGAAACAATGCGACTTAGGAAAAATTTTTATGTCATATAGGGACATTATTCTTACCTGGTTTATTGATTCCCGAAGTTACCAAGATTAAACCTGAATCACCCTGTATATCCAAATCGCATTGTAATACAGATTTCTCACAGCTATGCTTTGATAAAAGAACTCAAACAAAAAGGAATTAAAAAGGAAAAATAACTATAGAATTAAAAAACATAAAAATAAAGAAAAGAAGCAAACTTTCAATAATTTAAAACAGACGATTATAATGTTTGGTTTTGTTTCAGGTATGCCAATCCTCTAAAAGAAGACGTCGGAAGCATGGCAAGCATTAACTCGGCAAGTGCGTGCGGTTTAGATATGCCTCGAGTGAGTGTAGTTCGACCGTTATCCTCAATGCTACCGACCGAAGGATCGAGTGAAATGTTGGAAATGATCTCCGAAGTGGAATGTCCGGGTACCAGAAAAACGATGCTGGTTCTGCCGGGTACCAGCGCTTCCGAAACGACGCTAAAACTGAGCGAAAGCATGACTTTGGATGGATTAAGTCCAGCCCATAGAAGTAGTCAAATAATGCTGTACAAAGCTCAGAATCCGGACGTGCGGAAAAACACCGCCCCGTTTGACGACTCGTCAGGGCACAAAGACTTTAGTAAAAACATTATTAATGTAAATAAACAGAGGACATTACAACAGAATACTAGTGCTAGTGCGGACGTGCTTACCGTTCTCGTATAGAGGGCCAGTTTACGTATAGGCGAATTTTAGATCGTATTCTTGGAGGTTTAAGCCTTGTTAATATAGTACGATGAGTGGTTACATACAGTACTATTGTAAACCTTAAATTCGTGTTGTGCAATTTTTGGACCTAGGAAAGGAAAGTGTTTGCGAAACTTAATTTACAAACGCAATTGACGTATTTTACAGTAAACAACTTCCTGACTATGGCAAGAGCTTAGGTTTTGAATTATTTTCACATAAGAGTTTATAATAAATAAGTATAATAAAAAAAATGTCTACACTAGTATTGATATCCGAAATTGCGAAGTCATTCTAGTGGCTGAATGAATTTGAAGTTAAGTTCGACCATTTTTTAGTAGTTAAATGGACTGAAAGGAAGAAAATATTCAAATCTGTCCACACAACACACTTCACACCTTTGACCATGATATTGAAAGTTGTATCATTTTCATAATATCAAAATTAAAGTAGAATTTGTTATCAATATTGCACACGACAGATTTGAATGTTTTCCTAAATAATCTTACCTAAATTAAGTATAATAACTGACCCTCTTTGTTAATAAACAAATCACTTTGCGGTGTTTCGCCTTTTTTTAAGTGGAGTTTGATCTCGTATCGAAGAACCAGGTGACGATTACGCAGAAAAACGTTATTAAAAATAAATAGTGTGATATTATTTAATATTTCAAATTTTGTTTTTATACTTGTTAGATGTTTAAAAACTTTTTATTTAAATTTATTAAGTCTGCAATTCGGATTAAACGTGTACATACGACTTGTTTTTATTTGTATTTATTGTATCATTGTTCCTGATTTTTTTATGCCTTTTTATTGTATTTTTAGTTTTGTAATTTTTTGTTCGCGTTTTATTTTTACGTTCCACGTGACCGTCTGTGAAACTGCCTAGATTAATATTTATTTTTTATAGGTCCACTCTTTGTGTAATATCAATTTGGAGACGTATTTTTGTAAATATGTGTATACAGACTATATGGGAAGCTTCATTCGCTTTAATAGTTCGATATTTTAAAGAAATCCAATCGAAAATGAATTTAATGAAGCGTCTCGTATTTGCAGTATTGTATAGCGAAAATAAGTGTAGAGAAAAATGTTTTGTTTTTTAAAGTTATTAAGTTCCACATTACATGATCATTCCATTTTTCGTAGTTAAATGTATAACTTTTAGAAATATTCTGTTAGGATGACGAAAATAGTACTTATGTCTAATATAACGACTTTAAAATAGTGCCTTTGTTGTGCCTGACCTCCAATTGGACTTTTTTATCAATGAATACTTACATTAGCTATTATCGAGATATTAAAAGTATTAAAAGGATTTTATGCGGATGTAACTGTATATTTTGTAAAAAAACTATATTTTATAGAAGGTCTGCAAACTTGCTTTGTAATTAAAAATACATCTGATTAGAGCTTTGTCACTTATAATAATAAATGATTAATAAATAAATAGTGAGCAGTTTTTTTCATTAAATCCCCAAGAAAATCTGGAAACGCAAATTTCGCTTTGTGAGGAAAACATAGTTGAGTAAAGGCACCGGAAACAATTATAAATACAACTCGAATCAAAAGTTTTAGTTACACCGTGTGGAAAAGGAAAAAGCCAGAAAAATACTTTAAAAAATAATTATAAAAAACTTGTGTGCCACAGGATGGAACTGAAAACTTCAACAAGGCAGTAATAATTAATATATAACACAAAGTAAAATAACATTTACAATGTACGGGGTGATTCAAAATTGGCGTCATTCCTCTGGGGGTGCTGTAGGAGTACAGGAAAAATAGTAAAGAAAATTAATTGTTATTGAAAACTGAGATAAATTTTCATGTATGAATTCGACGATTGTCTTTGTTATTTTCTTTATTTTCTGTCAGGTGAGATATAAATGGCTACGATTACAATTTCTGGTCAATTTTCTGTTTGATATTTCATTGTACAAATCTCTCCTATTGAGGATATATTAACTCCATATGAGTGTGAATTATGAACGGTAACATCCATCTGTGACGTGAGCAAAGTTGACGTGTCTCTGTTATTTTTAAATATAGCCTACACCTGCGGCTCGGCAAATGGGTCTTAATGGAATTTAGCAGCACAATGGAAATTTGGGACATAGACGATTTCTTCATTGCTCATCCAAGTTTCTGATAAAATCAATATAGTTGAATGTTGCGTAACAGTGTCATCGAGGTCCAAAGCATGTGCACGTAAAAATTGAGATTTTAATGAAAATATTGAGATGCCCTTTCTATTGGCTCTCGATGGCCCCGCTCAATCTCATTCAATAGGCTCTCCTGTCTCACTCTGCCGACTGATCCTCTCTCACTTAGTCGTCTCTAGCCGACTTTACCCGAAGGAGCGTTACATAGCCGAGCGTGACGGCTCAATCTCATTCAACATCCACAGAAAAGTGCTAAACGCGCCTAAAGTTTTCACTTCAAAAATTTTCAAGAAACAGTTTTGTCTTTATTTAATTGCTAAAAAACGAAAGTACGTCTCTGTTGTCAGACGAATCAATAAACTCGTTTTCCATTATTAAAAAACAAACTGAATGGCTTGGACTTTCACAGATAGCAACATGCATCGTAGTAAGTAGGGAGAACGCGAGTGCAAAGTATTGGCGCCGTATGCAGTAAATCGCACCGAACACCGTTTTAAAATACAATCATGGCGTACATGAAGTAAGTTTCTCGGTATAATTAACAATATGATAGCTTCTGTGTGATGTGTTTAATAATATGTATCTCAATGAGTTTAACGCGGGACTTTTCCGCAGCCTGACTTATGATTTTAGAAGAAAATTGCAAACAATGCATTATATCTTATAGATATAAATGTGTTTACTTCAAGAAGCAACGCAAATGAATCGAAGCGCATACTTGTATTTTAAAAAAATGTTATCTGTTCGCTTTCAATGACAAAAAATCCGTTTTGTAACATCTACAAAGATTCGCTTGTAGATAAATTCGCATTCGATCGTTTTCTGTGATTCTTGAAATTATATACATAAGGTGATTTCATTTTTTTGTTAACACAATTGTGTCTCAAGTATGGAAAAACATATAAAACGTACATAATACTTTTAAATTAAACGACCAATTGGGAGAGTTTAAGTATAGCTAAATAGTCTATCAGGAAAACTGCGTAATTTGCTTTAAATTTCTCAAGCGTTTTGATTAACGCTATTAAATCCAGAGAAACTAGTAAGCGAGAGCAAACAGGTCAAAGTAAAAAATTGATATTAACTATACTGAAATTACTATTTTGGAAATAATTAGGATAATTAAAAATATTATTAACGAGTTTTTAAAGTTTACCAGTTAGTTTGTTATATACGTTTACTAACCCAAACCCATCACAGTCTTTGGCCGGCTTGTTTAATCAAAAACAGCCTGAAGAGACCGGCCAAGCCCAAACAATCGAACCACCGCAAGCGAATCAAAACGTAAGCAATAACAAAATAGAAGTAATGATGGCACAACTGTTAACCCGCATGGATTCAATGCTCAATATGCTTACATGTTTATTGAGCAAATTAAATGTATAAACACAATTTAAAAATAGTCATATGGAACGGTAACGGTATTTGCCAAAGAATTCTCGAATTGAGAAATTATTTAGTTGCTAATAACGTTGATATTTTGCTAGTTTCAGAAACACACTTTACAGTTAAAATTTTTATTAGAATCCCTAACTATTCAATCTACAACACAAACCATCCAGACCATAAAGCCCATGGTGGCCCATAAAGCCCATGTAAAAACAGTATAACTCACCACGAAGCAGAAAAAATAAGCGAACTACATTTACAAGTAACAAGCATAGTGATTGAAGATTCTACAGGACCACTCACATTGTCTGCAGTATACTGCCCTCCAAGATTCAGTGTTACCAGTGATCAATTTATAAATTTCTTCAGCCGACTAGGGGGTCGCTTTTTAGCAGGAGGTGATTATAATGCCAAACATCCATGGTGGGGCTCTAGATCTGTAACACCGAATCCGAAAGAGAGACAGCTGTACAATGCAGAAATATAAGTGTAGCCCTTTATCAACTGGTGAACCAACATATTGGCCAACTGCCCGACCTAATCGACTTCGCGATTCTTAAAGGAATTAATACCTGCTACTTTACAGTGAAATCATGTATTGAGCTGTCATCAGACCATTCCCCACTCATAATCGAATACTCTACAGCAGTAAAATCTGGACTAAAACAACATCTCACCAACCATAGAACCAACTGGGAAAAATACCAAAACCACATACACAGTAACGTTTCGTATATTTTCCTGACTGTACTTTAATTCACTCCAATATATTCCTGGGTTTCAGTCAATTTTATTGTTTATTATTTAAAATGTTACAAATACGTTTCGGTGTCTTTCTCCACCATCATGCTCTGCAATTCCTCAATATCTGCTGTTTACTTTTCACTTACCTGGTCCATTCAGTTCATGCATGCGATCATCTAATTAATGTGTGATACACTGAGCTAAGATTGTCTGTGTCTGATCTAAAATTCATTGCATTCTGGTGTTTTTTGATCTGTATCATTTCATGGATTCTTCTCTTATTATAGTTGTTTTCATTGATTAGTATTTTTATGTTATCGAAATCAAAACTATGTAATTTTTGATGTGCATGTTGTGCTAATGCTGTTGCATTTTCGTTAACCTTTCTTAAGCTATATTTATGCTCGTATATTCTTTTTTTCAAATATTGTCCTGTTTGACCTATGTATGTTTTGTCACAGTACAAACAGTCAATCCTGTATATTACGTTAGGTGTGTCCAACTTATCGCTTTTAGGTTTAAACTTTGTGAAACATTCCCTTACCAAGTTGTTTTTAGTTCTTTCCGCCACAGTAATATTATGTGGCTTCAGAACACTATTTTTGTGTTTATCTCCGGCATGTACGGTAATGATACATACCTGACTTCACCTTCCTTTATCTTACCTACACCATTTATGCTGTTGCATTTATTTGAATTGTAGATTTTATTAATTCTTTGTTTTATTATTGGTTCAAAGAAAGCTTTGGGATAGTTGTTCATTATTAGTACCTTTTTTATTTTTTCAAGATTTTTTGATCTATATTCATAATGTGCCAATTTAATCGCTCTATCAGTAAGAGCTGTTACAACACTTTTTTATATTGTATAGGTGCATACGATTGGTAATTCAAGTACATAGCAGACCACAAATCCTTTGTGTACCAGTTTGTTTTTATTTCCCCATTACCGTCATATATAACCGTCATATCCAAAAAGTTTATCTATTTGTTTTTGTCTTCCTCAATGGTGAATTTAATGGTCTCATGGAATGCATTAAATTTATCTAATGTGTATTGAACTTTTTGGCTTGGCAGGCACATTATGCAGTCATTCACGTATCTTTTAAAGAATCCACACTCAAAATTCAAATCCGGTATTAGTTTTTCTTCCAGACTTTCCATCACGAGGTTTGCAATTGTTGCAGCTATGGGAGACCCCATAGCTACTCCATATATTTGTGCATAAATTACAAAATAAAAAAATACAAAAATTACATAGTTTTGATTTCGATAACACAAAAATACTAATCAATGAAAACAACTGTAATAAGAGAAGAATCCATGAAATGATACAGATCAAAAAACACCAGAACGCAATGAATTTTAGATCAGATACAGACAATCTGAGCTCAGTGTATCACACATTAATTAGATGATCGCATGCATGAACTGAATGGACCAGGTAAGTGAAAAGTAAACAGCAGATATTGAGGAATTGCAGAGCAATTCCAAGAATGCAAAGAAAAGGCGAAGTATAAACATGTTTTTTTCGTTCCCTCGCTCGATATCGAATAAAATAGGGAATTCAATGTCCAATCAAATGTGAATGTAGAAACATCTAAACATGTAAGTTAAATTTAGATCTCTAAACAATAGATTCTAGTCTTTTCCCGAACATGTTTATCCCGACTCATCACCTGAAAACCAATGTCCCTAATTATACTTTTTAATATGTGTGTGATTTGTATTTTAATATGTGAATTTTGTGAAAGTTTTTTTTATTTAAATTGATAATAAATGTAAAAATGTATATTTTAGACAAATTGATGATGGTGGAGAAAGACACCGAAACGTATTTGTAACATTTTAAATAATAAACAATAAAATTGACTGAAACCCAGGAATATATTGGAATACACAATAACTTAAATTGCAACATCCGTCTGAAATCAATCAATGAAATCGAAGATGCCATAGAAAACTTTAACATCCTATTACATGAAGCTGCAAATTTCGCCACTCCAAAAACCCAAACAAACGATTTTCGCATAAATCTTCCTCAGCATATTAATTGTAAAATAAATGAGAAAAGAAAACTTAGAAAAAAATAGCAAATCACTAGATCACCTCAAGTTAAAACCAAACTGAACAGAGCCATTAACGAATTAAAAGAAATTTTATACACAGAAAAAAACCAAAATATCCAAAACTATCTAAAAAGCTTAACTGGAAAGGCCGATACCGACTACTCACTAGGGAAAGATACAAAAAAAATCAAGCAACCTATCAAATTTATACCACCCATTAAGAAATCAGATGACAGCTGGGCACGAACAGATTCAGAAAAAGCAGATTGCTTCGCTAAACATTTAAGTTCAGTCTTTAAACCTATTCCCCCTTCAATATCTGCCGAGGAGGAAGCGAAATATCTGGATGGGGAACTGGCACTGCCAGATAACACAACATAGAAACAGTAACAGCGGTAGAGGTGACGTTTCAAATTAGAAGGCTAAAAAACAAAAAAGCTCCTGGCTATGATGACATTGGAGGTAAGATGCTTAAAGAACTTCCACCCAAAGCAATAAGATTTCTTACTATTATAATTAACTCTTGTCTCCGATTGAGTCAATTCCCTTCACAATGGAAAGTCGCTCAAGTCATTATGATACCTAAACCAGGAAAAGATCCTAGCCGGGTAACGTCGTATAGACCCATTAGTCTGCTGCCTGTAATGTCAAAAATATGCGAAAAATTTATTCAAAAGAGACTAAATAAAATAATAAATACCAAGCACCTTATTCCAGATCACCAATTTGGGTTCAGGCCAGAACACTCGACAATTGAACAAGTTCAAAAGACCACTACCGCTATCAGAGATTGTTATGAAAGGAGAGAATACTGCGAGGCAGTCTTTCTTGACGTAACACAGGCCTTTGACAAAGTGTGGCACGAAGGCCTGATATCTAAAATTAAAAAAATGTTTCCAACAAAGCTTGCTTGTCTGCTGGCATCGTACTTGACAAACAGGATATTTCAGATAAAAATAAATAGCAACTTCAGCCCGCTCCAGCAGATAAATGCTGGAGTCCCTCAAGGAAGCGTACTGGGGCCCACCCTGTACTTATTGTTCACAGCAGATTTACCAACAGCAAAAAGCATAAAAAATGGAACATTTGCAGATGATGTGGTCTACACGTCATCTCATACGGACCGTAATACAGCAACAGCAATGTTATAGATGCACCTTGTAAAGCTGGAAACGTGGCTCAAGCACAATAGACAAGTCAACCCATGTAACTTTCTCACTCCGAAGATACACCAGGTCCCAATTATATTTAGATAATGAGCTAATACCGCATAAAGACTTGGACAGTCGGTTAACATGGAGACCACATATATGGGCTAAACGGAAATAGTTAGGCTTAAAAATGTACAGGCAAATGTACTGGCTAATCAATAAGAGCACTGTCTCTTGAGAACAAGCTCTTAATCTACAAATGCATACTGAAACCGATCTGGACGTATGGAATTCAATTATGGGGCTCTGCAGCAGACTCAAACATTGAAATAAGGGAACGTTTTCAATCCAAAAAACTAAGAAACATCGTAGCAGCACCATGGTTCGTACCCAATGAAATTATCAGAAAAGACCTTCAAATTACTACAGTGAAAGAAGAAATAATAAATTACTTTAAAACATACAAAAACAGATTATCGAAGCATCCAAATGAATTAGCAAGAGAGTTACTTAATGATACAAATGTGGTGTCTCGTTTTCGGAAACGCAGGAACTTGTTGTAAATGTTTAGAATTACTTAACTAGCCTATTGTTCACTCAATTTAAATGTTTTGTAAATAAGTGATCATGCTTGTAAGAGTGCTTTACTAATGAGTGAACACTCACATGTTATTTCTTATGTTAACATTTTTTACTTATTGTCTCAGGGCAGATTGTAAACAAATAAAAGGAGTTAATAAAAAAAATATATGCGTTTGAAATGAGAAAAATAATTCTCGTACTGTAAAACACAGAGCAGTAAGGTGATGGCTAAGTCGATTACAGAATGTTTTAACACAAGTAATTTTGGAAACACTTCGTTCATATAAAATATTTCGCAAAACATGCAGATGAAAATTTACACATTTCCGAATAAGGAATATTAAGGAAATATATCCAATCAAAAACACTGACTTACTAACCACCCCGCAGATATTTTTCTAAAACAGTTATTGCATCAAATAAAACAAAACTTAAATAAAAATAAAATGTATAAAATAATTATATGAAAGGGAATTTTCACAACACTAAAACTGTTTACAGACGCAGTTCGAAGCCTGCTCTTACTCCCGAAGAGAAACAATTTTACGAAGACAATGGATATATCGTCGTTAGAAACAACGTTGATCCTGAAGTTGTGGATAATTGCATGTAAATATATTTCCTCCTTAATTATAATATTATTACTTTATTAACAATCATTAATGTGTATTTTACTGAACCAGGCAACGATTCATAGATATTTGCAAAGGTTCGACAGATCACCAAGTTTTTACGATCATGAAAGATCCTTCCTTGAAACAGTCAAATGCTAAAGGAGAATATTTAATTGATAAGGTAGGCAGTCTATGTAAGTAAGATAACTAGTGTTTTGTTAAGTGTGACCAAAACAGTTTGTTAGAACATAAGTCTAACATGATTGTTTAGAAACTGACGTGCCGCGTGGCGAATCATGCGATTTTATTTTTATTTTTTTTTGGCTACCATAAACATCCCTCGCATTCACCCTTAAACGAATTTTGCGCGGGGACGACACGTGCGCCTGGGTTCAAGGGTGGTGCGAAGAAGCGGTCAGAAAAAAGGGACCGTACGGCATGGAGTAAGTAAAATAAGATGTTTTATTTTATTTTTTTTATCTTATTTTAGTTTCTCTATGCCGTACGGGCAGTCTCGAAGGTAGCATGTACCAAAGCAGTCCGTGAGAATTGGAACGGATACCGACGGGTACGGGAGAAAATCCCGTTTTTTCCGGAGCATCCCTGCTCCTAGATCCCGAGTGAAGGTTTTTAACCCACCGCGTAAATTCTGTACGCGCCCAGAGACAAGACTCTTTAACAACCGCGACACGTTAAACGAATTGTGCGCGTCACAGGTACCAGAGCCATAGACTCACCTTAATTTTAGTTTTTTAATAGTAGTTTTTCTTCTTGTTTTGTTTGTTTGCCCTCTTTTTTTTTGTTTTGTTTGTTCGGGTATTAAAAAGACAACTCGCGTTGATACAGGGGGTACTACCCGTAATAAGTACCTGGCATCCCGTCACGTGGCAAACCACCACGTAATTAAACCAGAGATTAGTTGACTCTACTAATCTCCGATTAAACTGTGTAGTGCGTTGGACTGTGGTTTTTTGTTTTTGCGCATCCACCAATTTGTCCGATATGCAGGGCCAGGGTCGCGACTCCCATTCCGGCAGACAAACTCAAGAATGGGAGTCCGGGACCGGAGGGTATCCGCTCGCAACTCAAGCGAATGGGGGGGATCTGCCCCACAAAACATTCAGAAAGATAATCCAGAGCAAATAAACATTTGAATATTTTAATAGTAGTAGTAAACATCTTTATTTCTAAAAAAAGGCTATCGACCTATCGGTCTTTCTGCCCTTGTTTAATACATGCAGTCTTAATCTAGATAAAAAACCAATATGAAAATTCTCCTATTCTAGGTTAACAATAGTAGTAGTAAACATCTTTATTCCTAAAAAAGGCCATCGACCTATCGGTATTTCTGCCCTTGTTTAATACATGCAGTCCCAATCCAGATAAAAAACAAATATGAAAATTCTCCCATTCTAGGTTAACAATGTTATTGAATAAATAAGATTTCAGTGGCAAGAAGAAATTATTTTATTGTCCACTAGTCCGTTGCGTTTGTAAGTGTTCGAGTAGCGTTAATGTAGGGAAACGGAAGCGGGATTGTCTGGTTGGTCTTGTAAGACAAAGGGGATTCAGTATGGTCCAGTTGTAGGGGTTGTTTGTCCATTTTGTCTGTAGCTGTATGAGTCTCTCAGAGATCTTTGTCATGTTTGTGCGTTCGTATAGTAGTTGGGTGGGGGGGTTGTGTAGTGGGTTTTGGGGGTGTCTTATTCGTGTTATTAGTCTTAGTGCAATTTGCTCTGTTGTTTGTGTATAACGTTTTGTCCTTTCTGTTCCGTTGGTCATGAGTACATGTCCAAAATCTAGCAAGGGTCTACAAATAGCTTTATATATTTTGGTGGCGGTGTTTGTGCTAATTCCTCTGTCTTTGTAGGTTAGTGATCGGAAGTGTTTCGATCTCTTCATTGTTTCTGCCCTGATGTTTCGCATGTGTTTAGTGAATCTAAGTTTGTGGTCGATTGTGATTCCAAGGTATTTTACGTCGTTTTTTGGTTGTGTCGTTTGGCCGTCTGCTGTTATTGTAGGGGAATCAGCGTTGAGTCTGTGGTTTGTGAGCAGAAGTTGGTTTTTTGACCGTTTGGTGTTAGTCTCCATTTATAAAACCATGTCATTGTGTTGTTTGTTAGTGTTTGGAGTCTTTGCGTTGCTCTCTCAGTAGTTTTGTCATGTACAATAAGTGCCGTGTCGTCTGCGTATTGTAATATGTATGCCGATCTGTCGATTTGATTTTTGTCTGGTAAGTTGTAATTGTATATGTCATGGCAGTATATATTGTAGAGAAACGGTGAGAGCGGGGATCCTTGAGGGAGCCCTTGTTCAGGGGAAAAAGAAAATGACAGTGTTTTGTCAATTCGTACTTGTAGTTGTCTGTTTTCTAGTAAGTTCTTTATGGTGTGTAGTAGATATGTTGGTGTGTGTAGTTTGTATAGTAAGCCTCTATGCCAGACACTGTCAAAAGCCTTGTTAATGTCCATAAACAGGCAAGCTGTCTTTCTGTCAGTTAGGTGGGTAGTTTGTATATTGTTGGCCAAAATAAAGAGCGGATGAACAGTCGAGTGATGCTGTTTGAAACCAAATTGGTAGGTAGGTATATATTTTCCAATCACTTTTTCAAGCCGCTGCTTTATTATGTATTCAAAAATTTTGCTTAGTACTGGAAGTAGTGTAATTGGTCTGTAGTTGCTCGGTTGTGTATTGTCCAGTCCATTTTTGGGTATAGGGATTATTAAGCCGTTTTTCCATGTTTCTGGGATTCTGCCATTTGTGATGCAGTTGTTCAATTCAGTTAGGATCAGTTTGTGTGTTTCCCGAGTTAGGCCCTTCAAGACCTTTGCCTTAATTTTATCTTTCCCCGGTGCAGTGTTCTTGATGTGCGCTAGGGCTTCATCGTACTCTGTGTCTGTGATCAGTGTGCAGGCATAGTTTGGTGAGTTGTTAAAATAGTTCAAGTACCAGTCGTTGATCAAGTTCCAGTTGTCATTGTCGAAGTTAGGGTTTGTCGATGTGCTGAAGGCCCTTTGATAGTGTCTGGCGAATGCGTCCGCTTTCTCTTTGTCTGTGTAGCGTTCTATTCCGTTTTCGTCAATTGTGTCAGTAGTGCCAGTCTTCCTGTATTGCGCCAGTTTCTTAATTTTTCGCCAGTATGTTTTGCCTTTGTCCTTCTGTATTTCTTTACATGCTTCTAGCCATTTGTCTTGTCGGTATTGTCCAATCATAGTTTTAATGTTTCTGTTAAGTTGGTTCATTGTCTTTTTTAGGTCGTTATTTTGAGTGTTTGTATATAGTCTATACAGTTCTCTCTTATGTTTTATTAGTCTCAGTATGTATTTGGGTAGTGTATGTCGGTAGAAAGCATTTTTTATTTCCGGGCTAAATTTTCCTATGGCTAGTGAAAGTTGTTGTTGTATGGTTTCTATTGAAATGTGCTGTGCTTGTGATTCAATGTAGTCATGTATATGTTGTTTCACTTTGTCTATGTCAGTCTTTGTTAGGTTTAAGTTTTTCTCTATAGGAGGTGTATTGGAGGTAGGTTGCGTATGTTGTAAGTCTATGTTAAACGTAATAGCCAGGTGGTCGGATCCCAGCTCGTTGGTTAAGTTTATGTTGTTGATGGTGTTTGTCAAGTTTTTTGTGTGCAGTAGAACGTCTGGTGTTGAGTCTGGGTTTGCGGGCATCAGAAAAGTTGGTGGGGTGTGCTGTTTTATAAAGTCGGAGTTTTGCAAAAATCTTTTAAGTTGTTTCGTTTTGTTCGTGTTCAAGTTAAAGTCGCCTATAATTATTGCATATTTGTAGATGTTCGCCTTAGTCAGTATGTTTTGTTCTAGGTTGGAGTGTGGGTGTATGTATGTCAGAAATATGTGTATCAGGTCGTTTAAGTAGGGTATGGTAAAATGTAGACAGTCGTTCAAAGGGTTGTTGAGGGAAGGAGGATTTGCTCTTCCAAGTTTAACGTCTGGTTTTAGGAGAGCTGCGACCACGCCCCTGGCATGATTGATGGTATTTCCATGCCTATAGATATACTGCCAATTTCTGTACGTTGGTGCTTGTCCTAGTTTGGTTTTAGTCTCTACAAATATGCAGCAGTCTGTGTCGTTTTCTTCTATGTAGTTGTAAATAAGTGGTTTTTTACTGTTAAGTCCGTTGATGTTCGCATAAAGTACTTTCGTATTGAATCTTGTACTTTTGTCACCGTCTGTCTCACCTGTTCGCAGGGTTCCGTTGGAGAGCGTCCCTCGGGCAGGAGCATGTCAAACATTAATATGTAGACATGGTTCCCGAAGAAAACCACTGAGGTGTCGATGTCGAAGTCTTCTATAAATTGTTTTCGTAGTTTTTTTAGTAGTTCGTCTCTGTTGGTATTGTTTGTCTTGTTAAGATGATGTTTGTATTTGTTTATGATGTGGTCATGTGTTGTAATGGGTGTGTGTATTCTACTTGCCACTGTCGTTGTCTCCGCAATCTCGGACGTACCTTTGTTAACGCATTTTATTTTAACGTTTGGGATTCCGACGATTGGGGCTGTCGGTCGTTTTGGGCACTTCATGCTCCATGCTGCGTGGTCCTCTGAGTTGCATGCTGCGCACTTGGTTGGCAGTGGCGACTCGCACCTGGAAGTTGGATGGGGTCCCTGGCACTTGTTGCATCTTGGCGATTGTTTGCAATTTTCAGTTTTGTGGCTGAATAGGTTGCATTTGCCACACGGCGCAGGCACGGGTGCTGGTGGTTTACTTTCGGTGATTTTGAAAATGCGGCCCAAAAAATGAACCGCACGGTCGCTCATCAACCTTTCGTATGTGGATATGTCGCCGGTTATTAACCTCATCATGAGTGTTGGTGCGTTGCGCTCTCGCGAGATAATTCTCCTGCAGAACCTTATTTTGAAGCCCTGCTGCTCCAGGCGTTCCAGAAACATGCTGTCTTCAATGTCCAGGTCGACCCCAGTGGCGACGACTGAATATGATGGTGTAATATGGTGGTGACCTGACTTTTGTTGTCGGATTAGTGGGAGGTTATCGTTTTTTTGTAATTTGTAACTTGTTACAGTGTTTTCTTGTTTTAGTTGTTGTAAAATTTTTGATGTTTTGTCCTCCTGGTTGGTTTTAATTAGGAAGTAATTATCTTGTCTGATAATCACATCCTTGTTGTTGGGGTTGAGTTCCTCCCACCTGATTGCAAGTTGGACTCTGGTGATGGTCGATAATGCGTTCGCTGTGAATGTGTTCGAATACGTGGGATATCTTGTTGATTGTGTCTTGCTGTTTGTTGTTTGGTTTTTATTGGTTGTAGACTGATAGTCCAAAGCTATTCGTTTGGCCTCAGGTGTTGGTGTTGTGGGGGTTGGCTGAGTTGGTTGGGTCGTCTTCGGTTTTCTGCCCCGTTTTTTCGATTGAGGCTTTTTGAACCCACCATCCTGGGAGGCATAATCCGATTCGGATTCTTGCGAACTCCCAGGGTTCATCCTTTCGTTTGAATTCCACTCGTATATGTATATATATATATGAATTCTACTCGATAAATGCGGTTGAATTATTGAAATTCTTTGCGCGATGTGTAAACGACCTTGCCTTAAATATGCTAACACGTCTTATCACCACGAAGCTCGGTTTAAGATTTTATTTTAATATTATTCTCTATATTCATATTATTAAATGCCATTGATTCTTGCTAAAAGAACTGTTGTATTTCCTCGCTACAAGCTACTTATTTTCCCACCAACAAGCAATGAACAAACAACTAATAAAAGGTTGAGCGACAGAATTTTTTTTTTTTTTGAAGTGACTAAAAACCAAAATGATATTTTCAGCTGCAAGATTTTGCATTTGATCCTGTATTTTGGACATACGCATCCGATATAAATGTCGTCAACGTGGTTGAGGACATAATTGGACCGAATATTACCGTTGCACATTCAATGTTCATAAACAAACCCCCAAATGCTGAAGCTGGTTCTTCCATACATCCCTTACACCAGGTAAGATTTTATTATAATTAATCTGCACATTTACTTTTGAGCTTTATAAACCATTTTACAGCTAAAATACAATTTAATTATTTCAGGACATATTCTACTTTCCATTTCGTCCACCCAACAAAATAGTGGCTTCTTGGACCGCACTAGAACGAGTAGATGAAACCAATGGATGTCTTTATGTAATTCCAGGCTCCCATAAAGGGCCTATGTATGCGCATACATACCCACAGGTAAATATCTAGTCATAAACTGATGCGAAAAAAAACATATTATTAAATAAAGCACATTTCAAGGGATTTCGTAAACATATGTACCTGGGAGTGCAAGGATTTGATCATCTGAAAAAAACATACGTAATAATGGAAAAACGGGATACGGTGTTTTTCCATCCGCATATTCTACACGGGTCAGGACCCAACCGAACACAAGTAAAGTAAAAGCAAAATGTAAGTTTCTAGACAATTACATTAAATATTTTTTAGGGGTTTAGAAAGGCCATATCTTGCCACTATGCGGACAGCAATTGTGAGTTTATCGACGTAAGAGGAACGAGCCAAGAGCAATTGGCTGTTGAATTAGAGGCAACAGCTCGAAAATTAGGACTTGCAGCAACAAGCTTTATAGTAAGTTCAAATCGTAATAAGTACAGTTTTACGGGCACATAGTGGCCTCTCGATAGCCTTTAAATCATGTTTAAACTAAAATGTTCCAACCAACCACCCTTTGAGTTTATAAATGTTTGTTACATAGCACGTTTTATAAACTAAGAATGTTTTATTGCTGTATTTGAATAACAAAATATTCGGTGATAAAATGATATCACACAATAAAGTGCAATTGAACGTTTTTCAGGATGTGTGGAAAATAAAAAGCCGCCTAGTGAGTGGCAAGCCGGGAAGTTTCCAACAGATCAGCAGTCGTTTGTAAAATGCCCTGTCTAACAGCAAATCGATTAACATCGAATTATTAGCTCAATTAATATTCCAACAACAATATGAAGTGGTAATTTGTAAATCCGGTTGAAATTATATTAAGCGTATGCACACGTTACTGTTATGAGTGTATTATATTGAGTGCATTGTTATTGTGTCATTTATTGTTGATTATTAACAATTTAATTACTACACTAAAAATATTAGAATCAATCACTAAGTCTAGTTTTCCTTAGTGAAAGCTGTTGACAACTGTGAGAATAAACTTACCATACATAAATACGATGGCGATCCTTTTTTTAAAATTTGTTTAAAAGTTCCTACAATTAACTTAAAGCAATTTTAAAAATAATAACGGAAATAACTAAGGTGTCTTGCTGGACCAACACAGTGAGGCAAATTTACCGGTCAGCGTGCCAACAACTATCTGAAAACAAAAGGCAAAATCTTAAAAAAATACATTCCCAACATTTTTTTTTTAATTTTCATTAAAAAAATATTTTAAAAAATGTAAGCAATAACACAACTCGTTCAATGTAGGTACTCATTATATAAATGTGTTTTTAAAGTGTGGTCTGGTGTTCTTTTTAACCTTTGTTAGGATATTTAAACAAATTAGCTGCTTAGTAGTCCGGTTAAACGACCGTAGTAAAAATACGTTATCTTCAATCAATATCTTTATCGTCTTTAACGGAACAGAAAACTATTCTTTTTCAGTGTTTGGAAAAGTTTTCAACTAACCTGTGTGTCTAAAACCTCCATGCATTGAATGCTTCCCCCGGGACCGTATAGTATCGCAATGAGCTTAATGCCATTCAAATCGTAAATGTAAATTGATCCGTTATAACATCCCACATAAAGATGATTGTCCTTAATTTTCATGCAGCTTATCCCTTTCGCTCTGTCCGCAATAATGCTATTGATTAATTTACCTTCCTGAAAGAACAGAGCGTGTTTCCAAACGATACCAAAATCTATTTGAAAAAGTGGCTTACATGGAACGAAAAAACTAGGATATTGTCTTTGGCAGTACCACAATATAGACTACTTCCTTTAATTATTATGGAATAAACTGTTGGAGCGACCGCGTCGTTACTGAAATTCCTGAGACACAATCCGGACATGGCATCTCGCACATAAATCGGGGCATTTCGATGTCCAACTAGTAAAATACGGCGTGGTCCTTCTTGGGCAGCTTTCACCACCAAAATAGCACTACCCGTGCCTTTCTCTTCAAACTCGACTCGAAATTTCTGGGAAAAATCATTAACTAAATTGTTCAAATATAAATACGGACAAACGCTTACTTTACATGAGTATCGAATCAAAGAACCGTTCCTACAGCCCATAAACAAATAGTCCCACATGTGATCCATGCATATGATTTCATCGCAAACTGGGATGCCTTGTAGTAATTTTTTTCCTCGAAAATCGCAAATCCGTAGAACTTTATCCAAACAGCCCACGTACATGTAAATAAAGTTGTTTAAACTCTTGACGAATTGCATACTGGTTATGGGCGTCTGGGTTACATCTAATGTATGCAGCAAACAACTATCGTCCAACGAAACATAAATAATATTTCCTTGATCAGTTGCCAACAACAGACAATTTTCGTCCACTTTCTGAAAATAAAAACAACTGATGTCAATTTGTCAGCGATAGTTGCATATTCTCCATTAAAGCCCGCCTCCAACTGACCAGCTTTGTAAAATCGCGAGGCATCAGTAATTGACTAACGAGTTTAGAAGCTTGTTAAAATATAGAGAAGTCAAATTTAAAAGATGTTAGGCTTTCGCGGTCGTTGCTTATATCTGATCAGTTTTTCAAAACATTCACCATTTACAAGCAATAAATTCTGCTTCGTTTCGTACATGATATTTAGAAACACCATTTTTTAATGGAACTGGGGGGATTTTAAAAGATTTTTAGTAAATATTTGAACGATACTTTTCTATATTATTTGTAATAATATTAAGAAAATATTAAATAATTAAAAAATAAAGAGCCGTTTAATAAAAAAATATATCCCATTTCAAGACCTGTATAAAATCATGCAAAACTGGGCAATTAAGTAATATCAGCGCTGATGAACATTGAACTTGAACAAACAAAGAAACTTGAATTGTTTCATTTAAATCATGCGTACTAAAACGAGAATTTGTCTCCGCTAATAAATATCCTACCTCAATGCATAATACTTTATCCTCCAAACGTAACTTTATAGGAGACTCAGTATGCTTTTCAAATTTCACATCAGCTTCATCATCCATGTCCGAAGAAACGCCGCTAGTTCGTTGTTCAACTGCAGTTTTCCGCCTCTTAATAATTCGTTGGTCATCGTCAATTAAGCTTGCTCTTGCAGTAGCAGTTGCAGAAGTGGAACAGGGAGTAGGACTAGTAGGAGTATAACTAGGCGAGTTACGGTTATGATTTTGCAATGCCACGCAGGGATAATGTGGAGTGGGTTGGTTCCGTTTACACAGCGATAAAAATGAATGCCACAGATACTGTTTGTAGGTAGTTATATGTCGAATGCAGGTATCAAACAAATCCAATTTTTCTACCAATTTATCAATCTCTGTACAACTGCGCCTTCTGTCTGATGCCAAAGTTTGGAAAATTGCATTTTCAAGGTTTTCCAGTAAATAATCAGATTTCCCATTATCACTGGCCATTCCTGTAGAGCCAACTGCAGGTGAATTTGTAGTGTCAGCCCCTTCTGGCTCGCGGTTGTTCAGATTATTCACAATTCCATCGGTTACTTCATTTGAAAACTCAACGGTAGTGTCCAAACTATTCGACATCAACATAGCAGAATCTTCGTTTAATTCAGCTTCATCTTTAATATCCAAGGGAGGATCCGTAAGTTCGTATGCTTCCTCGGCCTTTATTTCTACTTCCAAATTACGATTTTCTGGACCACATCTTTTATTTATCAAATCACATGTCTGACTTGGTGAAATTTGATCCGGACGGTGAGTCTCAACATCACACTGATTACTTGAAACAATATCATCGGCTGCCTCATCCACAAATTCTCGTTTAATTTCGATGGAATTGACAGCTGCGTTGGGTTCCGCAGAAATGTTGACCGGTTCTCTAATCGGGCAACTAGAGCTGATCGCTGTTGGTTCTTCTATTGCTAAAATACAAACAAAACAATAATTATTAGCGAAAAATGAAATAAGTAGAAAAATATGGATGAATGTTATGATGAATTACTTTTCGAAATTCTTTTCATATTTAGTAAACCAGGGCCTGGTTCAAGGAGAACTTTCGAGCAAAAAACCTCTAAGTGAAACCATTTACTCGTACGTGGGAAACGCACGAGAAATTATTTTCCAGTGACCTGAAAAATCACCCTTTTCAACCTTATCTTCAATATCAATTCAAACATATTTTACCAAAACGAACTTTTGCTTTCTAACAAGTAAAACTTAAATGTTCGACGAACCAGCCAAAGTTCTACCGATTGGCATTTTTCAGTTTTTAACAATCGGATTATCCCAGAAAGTTAATTACACAGATACAAACACTTAGTTCACAGTGAACGCAGCAATATCATTTTAAATTTTCAGACAAATTTTCCGGAAAACGCTGACACTGAACTGAACTGAAAATGGTGTTTTGTGACCGGACGCAAGTTCTTCTAAATAAAATTTTTCACCAGAAAGAAAAATTTAATTTACCTTCATTCAAATTCAATAAATTAATATTGAGAGACCGTTTAAGTTCTTCAATTACGTCTTCAGGCAATTCTTCGATTTTAATGCCAATGTCTGGGACAATGGAAGTATTATGATATTCAGAGTCAGTCCTATCACTTAATGAACTCATATCCCTTAAGATTCTGGATATTTCAAGTCTGTTTTGTTTTTGGATATCAGTAACTGCCTGGTTCAAGCCGCTACTGTTATTTGTATATATAAAGTTTTTCTTTCTTCCAACATTAAGTTTCGTGATATGATTCATAATTTTGTCATAAATTTGTTTAGCTGTTAGATTCGCGTTGCTGGTCTTCGTGGCTTTGGTTGATGTTTTAGCACTATTTGACCTTTCAGAACTATTGATGTTTTTCCCAACTGTGTCGATTTGGGTGCTGTCTTCAGTACTATTATTAGTCTTTGTACTAACGGGGCAACTGTCATTTGCATCTAATAAATGCCTCATAATTATGGCACTAGTATTTCGAATTTTACGATCCATAAACTCCTCACTGCCTTCAACCGGTGATTGAGATCGTTCCCAATGTAATGAACCTCTTCCGGTATCATTGTGGTATCTTCGGTACGATCCTGATCTTCCTCTAGGCCGAAATCTGAAGCATATTGGGCGTTTGTTAATTGTATAAACCATAAAATTCTTCTAAATTGTTAGCTAAACATTTACCCTCTGCTTCGACAACCGCGGTAATTTCGTGAACGTCTTCCTCTACCACGTGTTGGAAAATTGAATTTCGATTTGTTCATTTCCATTTAACTTCAATTTAATTAATTTTACTTCCAATTTTCAAGTTTGAATTTTTGTATTTGAATTTATTTTTATTATTGTGCTTAATGCGGGGTTATCTTAACTGGTAACGTCAAAGTCGATGCTCCAACAGCGCGTTCACAAATCATAGCTGGGTGCGGGTTGCGCCCAACGCATAATACGAGAAATACGTGAGCACCGAATTGTTGATTCCTAGCAAGAACCCGACCGAAACGAAATAACTGTTCCGTTTCGGGTTCGGCCCAAGGCAAAATTTTAAATTTCGGTTTAGAAAATAATTTCCAATTCGGTTTCGTTCCGATTCCGGTTTTTTTTCCGGTTCCAAAATCTATATATAATAACGAACGAGGACAAAGATAAAAGCTACTCCAATTAGGAAACTCACTACATTTTTCCTTGCTTGTTGTATTATACAAGATATAAGATGATCAAACGATCCACTTCTTCATACGGTACTTCGGCTGGTTGTATGGTAGGAGGACTAGCAAACCCACTCAAGGATTGAAATTTAGGTAACATTACATGGAACAATATTGAAATAAAGACTCCCATACAAAAATTTATTTAATCGTTGTATTTTTGAAAAGTAATTTGTTAATGCATTTTCTGACTTTAGCGCGTTTCTCTGTTTTCCGTTTTAACTCAGGTCCACAACTTCGTCAATTCCTCTTCTTTCACTCTTATTTTCGTTTAAAGATTGTTCTTCCTGGTTCATGTCTTCACACTCTTCACGATCTTTTGAGGAGTTGCTTTTGTCCAAAATTCCAATTTCAAATGTTTCGTTGTTGGTGATCGAATAACTAAAATAAGAAAAAAGAACTAAAATACAACTTACAAATTTTTTTAAATAGTGTATAAACGTACGGTGTTTGTTCTTTACTATTGAAAAGTCGGTTGGTCCTCACAAATAATTGTTCTTCTAAAATTTTTTCTTTAATATTTCACCTCGAAGGCGGCAGCAAAAATTTGAGTCCTGAGAATAACCTCTCAAAGTTGCCGGTACGCTTAATAATACTTGAGCAAGCATGTATAAGTCGGGACTTATTCTCATTCTTTTTCTTCCAGAAATCAAAAATCGTTTCATTTTTCGGTAAGCGTTCAATTTTGTTAAGGGCTACAAATGAACCGTGTGAAGAAAATTCTTGCTGATTAATTCCTTTTAAAAATGTTTGCTCTGAATCTTCATGTCTCAAAAAGGCTTCCACTTCATCGCTTGATGAAGATCTAGATGATTCCGTTTCCATATCGTGTTGGTCAGGGTCAGATTTAGAAGAATTGCACTCTTTTAAGAACATCAGTCTAGTCCATAACGACTTTAAATGTGCTTTTGCTCTTTCTACTTGATTGTCGTCTAAAACTACCTTATACCAAAAAATTGTTATTTGCTGATTTATACAAGATCTTGTCATTTGACGGCGTCGCGGCGCCGACCATTAAAACGATTGTAGGAACTAACTAAAAGAAGTGCCGACCCTTTCTCGGCACATTAATAGTGGTACCGCGGTTCACCAGAACATAGAAACGCAATTTTATATTCATTTGCAGGGGGGCAAATGATTATTTTCATTTCCTTGTAAAATTTACAGTAATTTCGTTCAAACTTTACAAGCAGAACCGAAAAAAAAACATAAAAAACTGAAATATAATATTTCGGTTCCGGTTCAGCACCCAACATTGTATTAATATTCCAATTCATTCCAATATATTCCTGGGTTTTTCAGTCAATTTTATTGTCACTAATTATGGTGTTATGTGATGAGCCCTGCGTTTCGTCCCCAACAGTCAGGAAAAAGAAATATACGAAAAATTAATATTCCAATGTATTCCTGGGTTTCAGTCAATTTTATTGTTTATTATTTAAAATGTTACAAATATGTTTCGGTGTCTTTATCCACCATCATCAGTTTGTCTGTACCACAACCAAATGTAAAGGAAGAAACATCTAAACATGTAAGTCAAATTTAGATCTCTAAACAATAGATTCTAGTCTTTTCCCAGACACGTTTGTCCTGACTCATCACCTGAAAACCAATGTTCTGGATGTACTTTTTAATATGTGTGTGATTTGTATTTTAATATGTGAATTTTGTGAAAGTTTTTTATTTAAATTGATGATAAATGTAAAAATATATATTTTAGACAAACTGATGATGGTGGAGAAAGACACCGAAACGTATTTGTAACATTTTGATTGATAAACAATAAAATTGACTGAAACCCAGGAATAATTTGCAGTGATTAAAGTACAGTCAGGAAAATATACCCAACTATGGCAATATACGCAATTAAAGTGTCAGTTAAAGAAGCAAAAGCTGCGCATCGTTAAAGTGTACTTTTGAAATGGTCATACGAAGTAATAGTAGTTTTCGTATAGTAATAGCGAAAAACGGATTTTCGCCCTCGTATCGAACAATATTTTTGTTCGAATGAAAGGCAACACGAATAATAAGTTATAATAATGAGAACAGCCAAAAATAAAAGGTATTGGGTTCATATTTTAAATTTGATGTCAATGCCATTTCTCAAATGTCACGCGTTTACGCACACTGTGCATAAAAGTCCGTGCGTAAAAGTAAAACAAATGAATGCTAAAGAAAAGTGCTTCTTTATGACCATGGCTTCTGATCGAAAAATGGCAGTTTTTGATTCATTCAAATAAAAACTCAGTTTAATGGCTCAGCGCGGCATTTTTCAAAATAATACTATTCACTTACTTGGCGAACCCACTATGCAACAGCATACACATTTTTTAATAATTTCTCTCTTTCTTTTGCTTCTTCGCAGAGCACTTACGCTTTCTAAGCTCATGGTTTCTAATTAACACCTGTCACGGTATTTCGTTTTTAACGAGTGTCTCATCGCAGAAACAACTGTCATGGTTCCAATGTCAACTATCAAACTCAAAATAACCTAAAAGTTTTTATGTTTGCTTATTATGCATTCGCGTATGGTTTATGGCTGGATGGAATTGAGTTGTGCGATTCGAATATTTTTAGTGATTCGTACCACACAAATTCGTACCATGAAAAGATTCCTATCAGGAAATTCGTTCATTTCGTATCAATAGAATCGGCAGAATTCCCTTTCCCGTACTCTCATGGAGTGACTCCTGTCTCGGGTGCATTAGTCTGTAGCCGTCGTATCTCGTAAAATATATGAATTGTTAAAATAGTTGTCGAGCGGATATTCTCTAAAGAAGGTCTAACAATTTATGAAAAACGCTCAATATTAAGTGCAAATAAAGTCTCTCAACTATTATTCATAAATTTTAATGCAAAACTTGTGAATATGTAATTATGTTTGTCTATTCTATTATTTGTTATTTTATTTTGCAACAACAAATAATTAATATTTAGATATATATTTCGCAATGTTTCATATTTAACATACAATAATAAACATTATTACTGTTTTGTCATAATATACATATTTTTAGTTTAATTGAAAAAATATTTGAGTTTATCTCGGTTATTTCAGAAAACACGGATTAAGTCGTCTTATTTTCTATCACTCAACAGTATCGGTACTCGATCGACTTTCGTATTCCGTTCCGAATCCTGAACTCAATACCGTCCTGTTTACAGTATACTGGAACGCAATGCGATTTTAAGGCGATACGAATCACTCTTTAAGGATTCGTACCATTCGAATCACTGGAAGGATTCGTATCAATGATACGAATCATACGAATACTACTCATCTCTACTATGGAATACACGTTTTTATTAGTTTTTCCCATTGGAAACTTACTTAAACAAGGAGAAAATGAAGTCCCGCATTCGCCATTCCAGATCCTTATAAAATTAATTGCATGAACAGGGCAAGCGAAGGAGTCCCTCGGTGGCGAGGGAAGGGTTTTACTGGGTAGACAGCAAGCCTGGAGTCTCACACAACCCAAAGCTCTGAACAGAGAGCATTTCCTAAACCTCATCCATGACAAAAAAGAACATCACAAACAATATTTTCAATTCAATCAGTATTTGAATCGTGTAAAAATTATTCATTATATGTGAATTGCAATGTTATTTTGGCAATTATAAACATGTCCACAAACGCTTTTTTTCAAATATACAAATTGTTGAAACAGTAAATTTTACTTTATTTTTCTGTGTCCAAATCTCTTACAGGTTTTAAAATATTTACATAAAATTTTAAACATATGTTAGACTCTGAGATATACATCGTTTATTGTGCTAGTTAATTGTGCAGAATGTGCAGGTTGGTTTTCTTAAGGATTATGTCCTCGTTTACACCAATTTAAAAACTTTTTTGTTTTTGTATTTTCTTCATATCTGCCAAGATTTTCCAATTATTAGCAAAAGCATTAATTAATATATACCATTTAATTTTAAAATCAAATACACTGTTAATCCTGCGTTCCAAATTTGAGGCAGATATCTCAAAAACTGCAAGAATTAGAATGAAAAAACCGAATTGACATTCTAATATCGACACTGTATCTCGGAAACGAAGCATTTGCGGACATATTTTATATAATCTTTTCTATTTATTTTTGTGAATTCTCTCGCCGCTTTCATTTTCCCGATTAAACACATGAATGTGTTTCAACAAGACACAATCGGCCCTTTGCATGAAATATATTTTTGATTAAAAACATACTAGAATACAAGTCTCTTACGCTTGAAAATTGCACTACAAGGCAGATCCAAAGTACGCTTTCTATCTCTTTGGCAGGCAAATTTGCGGGGAATTGCATCTGGTTTCATTATTTTTCGAGCCCCCATCATTTTCCATTCCATATAATTTTTAATGTCGTTTTCAAGCTAAAAAGTATAGGTATACATGTGATAACTAATCTAAATAGTATCTACTTTTGGTATTTACTTCAGAGGAGCGAAGAAATCATGTAATAAAACTGTAAAATGATCTTCACAAACATAAACACAGCTTTTTGACGATATTTCTTTGGGATTTCGTCGCGCTATTTGAAGCCACAGTTTTCGACGTTTTTCGTCCAAAGGCACTTTTATAAATGTTCTCTCTTGTGTAGACACCGTAGTACTGCTACACTCAGGCACCATACAATATTTATAAACTTTTTTTATAAACAAAATTTATAAACCATTTTCTTTAAATTACCAACTAAAGCTCCCCTTAAAGTTGGCTTGAAGAAAAAAGTAAACGCCGGCACAACTTGAACTAAATGCAAGCCCAATATGAATGAGTCGTGTCTAGTGACGACAGTCGTCCAGCAAGTGCTTTGTTTTGGCGCGCTAAATAGAAATTCAAATTTAAATTGCTTATAACTTCCTTGTAAGAAAATTAAATTTAAAAAAATTGTAGAACGGTTACTTCACCATAAATGAACAGAATAAGCAAAGAAAAAAAATCTGCAAAGGGCCCATTCACATGGCAATTTGATCAGATTTGTAAGCTCATTTAATAGCAAAATAATTTTTTTTCTAGATTTCTTTTTCTTGCAGTGTATTTATATGCAACAAAACTTGTATTCTAGTATGTTTCTAATCAAAAATAAATCTCATGCAAAGGGCTTATTGCTGTGAGCGAAGAAACCTATTGACGTTTTCGATAAGGGCATTTTCTAGGAGAGAAATTTTTGCAATTTTATCGACATTTGTTATCATGATCAGTACAACTGCATGTTGTAACTTAAATACTTTAAATTCTTTATCCTAATCTAGGGTGATTTAAAAAAAAATGAGCTATAAATCAAATCGCCACGGCTTTTGCTTCTATGCGATTACATTCTGTGCCCGATAGGAACCCAGATTTGACAACCGACACCAAAATGCCTATTTTGTTAGGTTAGTGTTGGTTTATGTTTGTTGACGTTGTCAACCAAAGGGTATTTAAATTTTTCTTTTTCAACTAAAATATGAACAAATGCATAAAAAAAATTACTTTTAATTTCCTGTGAATCAAGCAAATTGAAGGCAACTCAAATATAAGTCGAGTTAATCGTCACGGTAATGCACAAACGAAATTGCCACTTCCAACATGCATTGCTTTCCAATTTTTATACTACTATTTACTGTTTATTGCCAAAAAGCCAATACTATTGGGCCAGAGTATAAGTCAAAAGAACACAGACGTGGCAGTATTCTTCAACAACAGCTTGATCAGAAACAGAACAACGAGCGACCAGTTGTAATGAGTATCAATGAGCCTGCCGATCGAAAGATGGATGTTAAATTGCCACCGCAACCTGTAACAATAAGCCCTGTCAAGAGTTCATCAACAGACATCAGTGTTACAAGTTTAAATCATACCAGTAGCCCCAATACTAAAAGCGATGGGCAAATCGATCCGGCCTTAGATGAAGTAAACGAAGTGGAATCAGGCGCAATTACACGTGGAATTTTAGTTGTTGTAGGAATTAGCTGCTTACTTTTGCTATATGTCGGCATCAAAACATATAGGTAAGTTACCATTATTACACAATCTTTGAAATACTAAAGGAACACCTCTTTTTCATTATGACACCGACACATGCCTTATTAGGAAGAAGGAAGCACAAATAATACTTGCTCAGAGCGCTGCTTATGCAATTTTTCTAATGAACAGAATATCGAAGAAGAAGTTTCGCATATTAAATTCGAGCATCCCTGTATTTTTTCACACAATGTATATTGAATTTCAGGAGAAAAAAGTTGGATAAATCCAAAATAATAATCAGAAGATATGGAATTAGGACCCATAGAACTGACATTGAAATGGAACCTTTACCTCTATCAGATGATGAGGAGGATGAAACATTATTCGATTTAACTGCGAGTAGGACGACGTCCTAAGAGCATCTCAAGTCTGACGCGTGTTAACCCAGTCTACGTTGTGTATATTGGAGATATTTATTAATACGTTACAGTAACATTTCCTAGTTGCCTTATTACTTTAACGGGTGTAAATATGTATAGCGCTTCTAAAAAGACTGAATCAGCACTATTCAGTGATATATTTGTACTTTGTAATACACTGTTAGATTTTTTTGTTTTAGCTTTAATACTAAGCATTCTCTATTAACAATGTTTATTTGTCGCAATCTAGTCTTCCAAAGCTTTGCCTTTATGTACTTAAATAATTTTTGAATATTCGAAAAGAGCTGAATTTTATGTAATTCAAATGGGAGAAACTGCAGTTGAGTTAGTCCTTTATGCAAAAAAATTTAAATTTTATGGAACAAAATTCGTTTAACAAACACATTTTGTATTATTTATAGTTGCCAGTTGAGTTAATTGTTAACTAATTTCATGTGTACGAGAGTTAAATAATTATATAATATTAATAAATATATATAACAAAACACTATTTTGGATAAAAAGATTTAAGTTTTTCTGAATCGAAAATTTACTAATTTTCTAACTTCTCCAGGCCGTTGCATTCAAAGTTAATGAAATATTTTTATTATTATTACTATATTTTATTACAATTATTTATTTAACGAATTATCTCTCAAATAAGCATATTAACTTCGTACGCGAGAGCCTGATAAAACTCCCCTAAGAGCTATATACAAACATTTAACTCGAAATAAAAAAATTCAACTGAATTGAAAATAAAACGAAAAATCTGAAAATTTATATTTTATTTTTAAATAAATATTGGAAAAAATATACGCACCCGAACTTCCGGATGCAATTTGTGCCTTCTCACTCCCTTCTTCAAATTCCTTTTCGCATTCATCAAGAGTCATTATCATTTTCCGCTTCTTTCGCCTAGATGGTCGTTCATCAGATGTTTTTTTGTCTGGTTGGCATTCGAATTTTTTGGGGATACATCCTGGTTTCATACGCACCTGTGATACGGACCCCATCAAATGATACTGCATATAGTTTCCCATATCATTAGGCAACTGAAAGGAGAATAAGTAGAGTATAGGAAAAGATAGCAAAAACAAACATAACCTCGGCAAATACTTACATCAAAGTGGTCTTCACAAAAATAAAGTGTCGAATTCGTGCACACTTCTGCTGGGTTTCGCCTTGCGAGCTTTAGCCATTTATCTCTCACTATTTTCTTGGTTGGAACATATACAAACAATTTATTAGGTGTTGATATTGACGTGTTTTTGCACAAAGGAACCGCACACCACTTGTAACATTTGGAATTCATTTTTAACACTCAAAATATATATTTTGTGAACTAAGAACTTCCTTCTTTCAGCATAGGCACACTACAAAATTTACGAAGGCTTGACGTCAAAAGCGGGCGCCATGACACCTATGTGCGTTCTTGCGCTTAATTCAAAATCTGAAGAAAAAATGCAATAATTTGCGTCGACATTTAATTTATTCCGAAAATAATACTTTTTTTGGCAAATAGCAGACGTGTTTTGTTTAGCAGATACGGGGTGTCTCAAATTCAAGTGGCAGACCCAACTTACATTTTTTAATGGAATATCTTGCTTTTATTGCATATTCGAACCACAGCTTATCTATCATGTATGATATATAAGCTGTGTTCGAACTATGCGCAAATTCTAGACCGAATCGATATAAATCTTCTATATTGATTTTCAATTGTTTTTGAGTTAATAACCAATATTTATTGAACTTTGACCAGTCCGTTTTTACATCTAATTTGAAATGTATAGGAAAATATTAAATACAAAAGTTGTAGCTATTAACGTCTAGTTTATTTTGAGATAATACCAAATTCAAGTGGCAGACCCAACTTACATTTTTTTATGGAATTCCATACTTTTTATTACATATTCGAGCTATTCGCCTAATGGAAATTCTTGGCCTGTTGGATGTGGATGTTCTTAATCGGTTCTCGTTAATAATCATTACTGATTGATTTTGAGCCATCCCCACAACTGAAATTTGCAATATAGAGAAAAAATGTAATACTTAATTTTAGTACTTAAATTAAAATTAAACTATTTTAACTTAAATTGGAATTAATCAACGCAACTGAGGTTCTAAACTAAACTTTTGTCTGCCAATGATGATTCTACGGGGAGATCAGATCTACGTGAATGAATATTGAATTTTTTTACACTTATAATAATTTAGGATTTAGTTTTCTAATTAATTCAAATTCCTAAATGCTCAACGTGACCTCCGTTCATTTCGATAACTTCCGATATATCCACTTTTGCCTTTCAATAGCAGTTAATATGGATCCTTGGTTTACAGCATTTAAGTGTTCAACTTCCTCGCTAATAATTTCCTGAATTCTAGCGATGGTTAAATCAAATTATCCGGCACACTTCCCTTTTACATGACCCCAGAAGTAGCTATCCATAACAGTTAGATCAGGGCTATTTGGTGGCCAATGTAAAGTGCCAAATCTTCCCATCCATTCGGGAAATTGTTCATTAAGGTAACTGGTTACCTGAGCAGTGTTATGGCAAGGAGCACCGTCTTGTGGCCATATCACGTTGTCATCGTCTAGCTAATTTACAGCGCCTTGAACTAAATTGTAATATCAATATAGAAGATTTATTTCGAATAGGCCTAGAATTTTGCGCATAGTTCCAATATTCAATAAAAAGTACGGCCCTCCATTTAACGAAATTTAAATTTGGTCTGCTACTTGAATTTGAGACAGGCTGTATCAATTGATATTATCTTAGAATAATGTGGCCGTTAATATTTACAACTTTTGTATTTAATATTTTTCTTTAAATTTCAAATTAGATGTAAAAACGGGGTGGCCAAAGTTCAATCAATAACCCCGTACACTTAGCAGGCTATACAAGGTTTCCCACCGGGAACCGCCGAGATCGATATCTGGCAAACTGTAATTAGGAGATCAAAAGAGATAGACTTTCGAGGCCATTCCTTGAAACAAGTGGGTTTTTCGGGTTTTTAGGCCGTCGTTCGGTAGAATTTCTTCTTGACGTTTCGCAAGCACGTGTGGCTTGCATCTTCAGAAGTGGTTTGCTTGAACGCTTACACTGTTCTGATAGTGTAAGCGTGTGTAATGTAATTAGGAGAGATTTGAAAATTGGACAGTGTGCATTTCATTGGGGGCAAGCGATTTAAAATAGATTTTCAAGATAGCCACATTTCCGTTTATATCGGAAGTGCGTATCAACTTGCTACTCCAAATTCTAAATATATTTCATGTATAATACCGTCTACCTAAGTCTAACCGTTTTTGATATATTCGAAATTTTATGTAAAAAATGATAGTTGCAGCTATACGAAAAATTATTAATTGACTTATTAATGAATTTCGACAATATTTTGATTTTGCAACCATAATAGTTTTTTTTAATTGCTTTTCACATTCTTCAAGAGCAAACTTCTTACGTATTCGGGTCTTTCTGTCTGGTTGGCATGTAAATTTTTTGGGGTTACACCATGGATTCATACGCACTTGTGATACCGAGCCCATCAAATGATACTGCATATAGTTTTCCATGTCATTAGGCAGCTGAAAGGAGAATAAATAGTCTATAGGGAATGATTCTTTCTTGGCAATTTTTTTATATAATGTTAATATAATTGATATTTAAGCTCAAAAAAGATTCTGAATTAGACGCCTATCAATCTAAAGCAAATACTTACATCAAAGTGGTCTTCACAAAAATAAAGTTTCGTATTACCGCTGAGATCTGCTGGGTATCGCCTTGCGAGCTTTAACCATTGATCTCTCACTATTTTCTTGGTTGGTACGTAAATAAACAATTTATTAGGTGTTGTTATTGATGTGTTTTTGCACAGAGGAACCGCACAACACTTGTAAAATTTAGAAGTCATTTTTAACACTCAAAATGTATAATATTTTGTAAACTTCCTTCTTTGAAAATGGGTACAGTGCAACTGTATGAGGGCGTGACGTCACGAGCGGGCGCCATGACACCAACGAGCTTTTTCGCGCTGAATACAAAATTTGAGCCAACTTATAATTTATTAGGGAAATTATGTTTTTTCGGAAATAGCAAACGTTATACAACGAGGAAAATGCGGTTCAAATTCCTCTAATTTTGCTTCGATAGATCACTTCGGGTTGTTTCTATTGCTATCAACTCAAGGGTAGTTTTTGCGCGTAGCAGCTGATTTTGACAAACGCCACCAGGGTAAAATGGCTGAATAGGGGAAAGTTAAAGGGTCGGTGAATGTATTAAAAAATTACGATTTTACTCCGGTTAAGGAATATTCTGGCCCACGAAACGGCACGCAGTAAGAAAACCGTGGTAACGACGGTGGAAAATGTCGGAGTTCAATCAAGAAAATCCAGAATCAAGCGAATTAATTGAAACTATGGGGACGATTCGCCGGAGAAAATTAGTAAAATGTGCTAAAGACACCCTTGGTCAAGGTAATTACATTACGACTTACCTCTTATTATCTCGACTGAACATTTTAAAAAATATATAAAACGCCTCGTTTAAACATTCCCGTTAATTAGGCCCGTCGATTATCGACTAAAGACTACTTCCAAGGCGAAGGCTGTATATACAGTATTTGTAACTACATAATTATTTTCTAAATATTTCGCTTCTTACTGAATAATCCATCCACTATAAAACTGAACAGCAGCATATAGATATGAAAGGCGCGCACTGATTACATATAAAAAATGGTAATTTATTAACCAGTTACCTGATGAGTTTTTCGGGCTTTTAGGCGGTCGGGGAAAATAAGTTCTTCCTAACCTTTCACAAGCACTAGTAACTGCGTCTTCAGAGGTGGATTGCTCGGCGCAGCAAGGAAGAAATTCTTTTCCACGACGGCATAAAATCCGATAAATACTCAGAAAGTAGCGCAAACAAAAATAAATATATTTCTCCTCTACATTCTTTTGGCGTTCAGAATTCCAATCTTTGTCGAAATAAATACTCTTGTTTACTGCATTTTATTGATAAACAAACTTGAGCGATTTGCGGGTATTCAAGATTTCCACTGTTAAATGAATGCATACAAAAAATACACGTTTAAAATTGTTCTTTTGTATTAATTTACAACAAACTAATCTGACTGAAAGAAGAGTGGATGACATAAGACATATTGAATCTAATGGAGGAAAGACGCAAACTCAAGAACAACAATCATAACGAGTACACAAGGATTCACCGTATAATTCGCAAAAAAATTAAAGAAGCGAAAGAAATATGGCTTCAGGAATCCTGTAAAGAACTCGAAGATCTTCAGTCCATACACGACGACTTTAATTTACATAAGAAGCTAAAAGAACATTCTCGCATATACAGAAGAAAAAACACAACAGTGCTGTATAACAATAACGGAAAGCCAATACTAACAAGGGAATATCAAAGTATAGAGTGGCAACAATATATTCAACAACTGTTTGACAGTTAATCCCGCGAAGCGCCGGAGAGTCTGTTAGCTGACTATAGGGCAGAGTACGGCAGCGGTCCCACAGCTACCACCGTCAACTATCACCCACTACCACCGACCAAAATCAATGAATCTCCAACGAACGGTCCCACAGCAATCATCCACCGGTTTCCACTGTTTACTAGATTCTAACCACACTTTTTACGTACTATATATGAAAGGGCCCAAACCAAGTCGACATAATTTCTAATTCGCATGCGCGCATTTACCGCCTTCCACCAAACTATATACCATATTTAAAACGCGTCGGAAATTTCGAAACGGTGGTTAGCAGTGGATGGCTAGTGAAGCTTTCTGTGAGACCGTTCAATGGGAATTGCATATGTTGGAATTCTGCTTGATGGTCACCGGTGGTTCTGTGGGACCGCCGCCTAAAGCTCAAGCATTCTTAAATCCGAACTCGACAAAGCCATACAACAATCAAAAGCAAGAAAAGCCCCCGGCCCCGATGGAATTCCTACTGAGTTGATAAAACTTCTTGATGATGAAAGTGTAACTGTTCTAACGGCATTCTTCAACCAAATCTTCCAGACCGACTGCAACAGAACTGCCTAACGACTGGCAGAAATCGATTTTCATTGCGTTGCCTAAAAACAACAAGGCAAGCAGGTGTAATGACTTCCTAATGATTAGCCTAATGGGCCACACTTTGAAGATACTCTTAAAGATAATACTCAGTAGAGTGTATTCAGTGTGTGATAGGGACATTGGCCGGGAACAATCTGGATTTCGTAGCGGACTGGGGACACGCGAAGCCCTTGTCTGCATGAGGACATTATTGCAGAAGAGTTGTGAATTTCGAAAAAACATCTATGTGTGCTTTATTGACTTCGAAAAAGCATTTGATCGAGTCGAACACGCAAAACTATTCCAATGTCTAAAGGCATGCAATGTAGACTATTATGATATGCGTCTTTTGATAAACCTGTGTTACAACCAGACGGCTGCAGTCAGGTTGGAGGACAGCGTTACTGACGATATAGCAATACGACGCGGTGTAAGACAGGGGTGTGTTTTGTCCGAAAATCCGAAAACATATTTTACTAGGCCTTATATGGTAGGACAGAGGGAGCAAAGATAGAAGGCGAAGTTATAAACAACATAAGGTACGCAGATGACACCGCCGTCATTGCAGAATCTATGGATGACTTGCAGATGCTGCTGAATAGAGTGTACGAGGCTGGACCAAGATGAGGTATTAACATAAACATGAAAAAAACGAAGTGGATGGCAGTGGGTAAAATAAACATAGAACCAATTCGGGTCACAATCAATGGACACAATATCGAGCAAGTAAGACACTTCAGATATTTGGGCAGCTGGCCCCAACAATGAAATGACACGCAGGGCGCTTGGTAAATGGAAGACCACTCTTACCAACAGACACCTTTCAGTACAAACGCGCCTAAGAACACTTCGAGGTTACATATGGAGCATTCTTCTGTACGGATGTGAGACAGGGACACTTAAGACCGACACCATAAATAAAATAGAAGCCTTTGAAATATGGTGTTACCGGAGAATCCTGAAAATCTCTTGGACTACACACACCAGCAATGAGGAATTTCAGGAAAAGTCAGTTACTTTGGACATATAATGCGAGGTACCAAATATCGCATTCCCCGCCTGATCATCCAGGGAAAGATTGAGGACAGAAGATGGATAGGCCGCAAAAAGCTATCATGGCTGCGAAACATAATAACTTGGACTCGACTGGGAGTGGAGCAGCTGTTCCGATCAGCAGAGGATAGAGGAAGGTTCCGTCAGATTGTCATGGGTATAGCTCACGCCTGACAGGCACGGCACCTAGAGAGAGAGAATATCCAAAATTTATTTTTTCTATTATTTTCTACTCTCAGATCGCATCATCATCAAGTAACTCGAAAGCGATGATAGATATAAAAACAATGCAAAAGGCAAGAGAAATGCAAATGTTTAGGGATAAAATACCAGTGGCCCAATACCATAAAAAAAATCGAGCGGGTAAAACTGATCCTGATAGGTTCCGGAAAAATTGACACCCTGTATCTCGTAAACTAAGCGTTTGCGGGCCTATGTTTCTATATGAACTTTCTGTCTAATTTTTAACCGTAGAATCTCTCTTTAGCCGTTCTCTGATCACTGAGTCCATTGGGTTGGTGAAGATCTTTCGTCCATCTATGTTTCCCAAAACTATCAATCTCTCAGATTACTATCGTATTTCCGTGTAATGTGTCTAAACAACCTCAGGATGCAAGACTAATTGTAGGGAAGCTATACTGGCTCTCTAAGACTCGATAATTTTTCTTCTATCCGCTGCTTTGATGGTCCATCTTCTCATTGCACTTTTGAACATTCGTATTCCTATTCTTTTTCGGATGTCACTCGCACTTGAACATATTTTACTAATATATGAACCCAAGTAGATGACATGGCCTAATATTTGAAACCTGCGTAGGACATCGATCAGCTGCAGAGCGTTAGAACGATCAGCAATCTTAATTTTCTGCGCATTTAGAAAGGCTGACTGTCCTCTAATGCTGCTTTCAACGTTGTATCGTCTGCATATGTCAGGCGTGTAACATATTGCTCTCCGTTGAGATTCCCTAATTGCATCCATCCAATAATTTTCTCATTATGTCTTCTCCATAGATGTTAAAGATAACTGGAGAAAGGATGCATCATTAACAAACGCATAGAAGTATTAAGTCTTAAAAGGGGAAAAGGTATCATTTCTCCATTCTTAATTTGACCACATTGTTCTCGTAAAGGTTTTATTATCTGGCCAGATCTCGCGAGAAAGCTTCCATAGTATTTTCCACTTGACGCAGTCAAAGGCCTTTAGGTAATCCAAGAAACAGATGACCATTGGCATATTGAATTCTCGACATTTTTCTATGAGTTGCGGTCTGTTAAAAATGTGTTCCCTGGTTCCCGCTCCCTTTACAAACCTTGTCACTCCGTGTGAGATCTGTCAATTCAGATAAGTTTCTAATCGCCGCTAATAGCTTCAAGCAGAATCTTCTTTGGGTGGAATCAAACGAAATGGTCCGATAGTTGCACTCTTTTTATCTATTGGAATGAATATCGAGGTAGACTAGCCTTTGGGCCATGGACCTTGTTCCCATATCATACTACAATCAGATCAGTTAAGATTTTAGTACTGCGTTGATCTAGATTCTGCAAAAGTTTTCCTGCTATATAGTCGAAAGCTGGAGATTGTCTTTTTTTTAATGCTCTATTGCCTCCTCTACCTCCACTTGATGATGTCTAGTTTGTGTTCAATCTCGTTATGTTAAGAAATCTGTCCTTTACCTCATGCATCTGTTGTTCTTTGCAAGATTTCTGCATACGCCCAATTGCGTAATTTTTATGTTTGAAATCTTTTTCAAGACTGATTTTCCGAAATGGGTCTTTACATTCATTTATGTGCCTGCGCACTGGTGTCATTTTCTCTATGCTTCCGGCAGCTTATCTAAATATTTTTAAATAGATTCATATGCAGTTAAAATAATGCGACCTCGTTTGAAACATCTTGAATTTTTCCTATTGCTTTACCCACTGTTAAAGTACTTGTGTACTGCAATGTTTATCACCTATTATGGTTGACTGTTTGTACCTCACGAACCTAAACATGATTAAAATAAATATTAACGAGCAACATGGCAACAATTTGAACACAAACATACGCAAAATACAAACCAGAAATGAAAAGAAAATGACAAAAGGATTAAGAGAAATCAGCTAGATTGACTAGGTATGTTTATTGCAGCTTCCGAGCTACTGAAGAAAAAAATTCCATGCGCCGGCCATTTCCTAGCGCCGAAACGACTTTGGCTTAAACGCGTCTCAACCCCTAATTGCGACGTGGTTGTCTGTTTCCCGACTGGGAAAGACGATCAGTTCCTTCTATGGCTTCTACCCAAGTTGAAACAATCTACTGGATTAACCATCCATGTTCGATACCATGCTTCTACCCAGAGCAGTGCTTTTTATGTAACCGCATCGAATAATGTGTAAGTAAATTAGTTTCTTCTTTACCATATACAGAAGACGAGTGACTCCTTAACGGAACTTTCCAGAAGTCTTAATAACAACTCAGAAAAAAAATAATTTGAATACCTTGGTTTAGTTAAAATATTTTTTTTATTTGATATATTTATTATCCAATCAAATGTTTGGACATAAAAAAAATTAAGTATTGCGGATCGAGAAGTGAAAGTAGTTAATTAATATCTGATTATAACAAAGGCTACTACACGCAGCAGAAGAATATCACCTATCGAAAGCTCTTAAGCCATCAAAAGGTGGTGGTTTGAAGGAGTTCTTCGTCCAAGAGCAGGATTTTTATGAAGGATCCGAGTCTGCAGAGCATTTTTTTACCACTGAAGAAAGACAGTGGCTCGTTTTAAGACTGCTTGAGGGTGTTCGCGCGAAGAAAGAGGAACTGCGCGTCATTCCAAGCATTACATTGTTGGAAGGACAGCCGATAGGTATGGGCGCAAAGGGTTGATTTTAACGCAATTTAATAAACAGATTATTCAATTTTTAGTGCCGAAGTTTTTGACTAGTGGGATAATATCGCAGGTTTTCCCCATTCATGAGCCGCCCGCGCTTGAGCGGCTGCAGCAGACTTGGGTTCAAGACATTTTCGCTAAACAGCCTCTTGGTAAGGCCTTTTTTTTTGGAAGATGCTCCAGAGTTTCAGAATTTGAAATTGACTTCCAGATGAAATTACCGAATACTTTGGAGTTAAAATTGGAATGTACTTCGCATGGCTGGGTCATTATACTACAGCTTTGAGCATTCCTGCTGTAGTGGGATTCATATTTTGGGTATGCATTAAACCATGCTCAGTTGGTAAAATATCACCGAAAATCCTTCCGCAGTTGACTTGTACAAGTAAACACCAGACGATCCAAGACGTTGGTTATGTGGTATTTTCAATATTCAACGTGGTTTGGGTGACAACGTATCTTCAAGCCTGGAAAAGATATTCCGCAGAACTGGCCTTTAGATGGGGCACGTTAGATCAAAGGAACGATCTACTAGCGGAGCCAAGACCGTTGTTTAGAGTGAGCATTTAAGCCTTTTATTCATTATTTGCATTGCTTCAGATGGTGATATGTTGACAGAGTTGGGCAGAAATTGCCCGTTTAGTTGTTTAGCCCGGGAATTATTTACTACCGCGGGGTTATTCAAAAAAACGGTGACAAACTCTAGGAAGTGATTGCTGGCATTATTTTACAATGAAAAGGGCTAACAAATGAGGCTTCTTGAGGGCACCAGAGATCCTACCTACTTCGAGATCCATCAGAATCTAATCTGTTTGTTGTGTCGAGCCCTTCGGGCACGACACTGGTAGGAGAACAACAACCGACAAATTGAGAAGTCCGAAAGGTTTTTTGCATAAAAAATTAGTGTGGCGCCCGAACGGCTAGGCACAACAAACGTATTAAACTTTAATGTATGTCGATGTTGTGCCGAGCCCGAATTGGCAAAATACTGATTTTAATACAAAAAACCTTCCAAACTGTCCCATGTGTCGCTTGTTGTTCTCCTACCAGTGACGGGCCCGAAGGGCTCGGCACAACTTCGACATCCATTAAAATCTGAGCTGTTTGTTCTGCCGAGCCCTTCGGGAACGGCACTGGTAGGAGAACAACAACCGACAAATCGGACAGTCCGGAATGTTTTTTGCATAAAAAATTAGTGTCGTGTCCGAAGTGCTCGACACAACAAACGTATTAAACTTTAATGTATGTCTATATTGTGCCGAGCCCGAATCGGCAAAATACTGATTTTTATACAAAAAACCATCCAAACTGTCCGATTTGTCGTTTATTGTTCTCCTACCAAGTGTCATACACGAAGGGCTCGGCAGAACTTCGACATGCATTAAAGTTTAATGAGTTTGTTGTGCCGAGCCATTCAGGTACGACACAGATTTTATGACAAAAAAACTTCTAAACTGTCTTATTTCTAGTTTGAGGGTTTGGCACAACTTTGACACCCGCTAGTCTAAATAGTTTGTTGTGCCGAGCACTTCGGGCACGGCACTGGTAGGAGAACAAGAACCGACAAATCGAATAGTGCGAAATGCTTTTTGCATAAAAAATAGTGTGGTGCCCGAAATGCTCGGCACACCAAACGTGTTAAACTTTAATGTATGCCGATGTTGTGCCGAGCCCGAATCGGCAAAATACTGATTTTTCTCTAATATGTTTGTTGTGCCGAGACCTTCGGGCACGTCACTGGTAGGAGATCAACAACCGACAAATCTGACAGTTTGGAAATTTCTATGCATAAAAAAGAGTGTCGTCTCCACTCCGCAAAACACTGATTTTTATGCAAAAAACACCTCCAAACTGCCCAATTTGTCGGTTGTTGTTCTCCTACCAGTGTCAGGCCCAAAAAGCTCGGCAAAATACTGATTTTTATAGAAAAACCTTCTAAATCATCCGACTTATCGGTTGTTGTTCTCCTACCAGCATCGTGCCCGAAGTGCTCGGCACAACAAACAGATTATAATTTAATGGATGTCGAAATGGTGCCGAGCCCTTCGGGCATGACACTGGTAGGAGAACAACAACCGATAAATCGGACGTTTAGTTGGTTTTTGTATAAAAATCAGTATTTTGCCGAACTTTTCGGGCACGACACTGGTAGGAGAACAACAACAAGCCCGAAGGGCTCGGCACAACAAACGTATTAAACTTTAATGTATGTCGATGTTGTGCCGAGCCCTGTTGGAATCTTATTATAAAATTGTATAAATTGTACACAAAAAAGAAACAAAATATACACGTGCACTAGTGCGAACAAATTTCATTAACAGTCAATATAGTAAGTAAGTAACAGTAATATAAAAAACACGTGCGATAGAGAGCGTGGGTGGCGATCTGCACTGATCGTTGCTCCGTTATGAACTGGCCTGCTCCGGGTTCTGCAAAACCTTTTGCAGGTATATGCTCTGTATATTATATATCTATTATACAGTGTGTAAAATATAAATATAAAATGATGTACATGGGGATATTGGAAACCGTTAAAGATACAGAGTGGACCAAATGGGGAAAAAGTTGCGCAATCAAGTGCCTATAAATAATCTGTCATCAACTTCTTTGAACTCGGAATAGCAACGGATATACAGGGAAAAAAAGAAAAAAGTGTGTTTTATAAAATCCTTTATATCGTGTTTATTATAAAAGATACAATAACGAAATTTTCAGGGTGGGGGTAAGAAATGAGCGTGAATTAGAAAATAAAGTAAAAAATAATCTAGGCCCACTATGTTCAATGAGGCCGAAGTCAACTTTTGTTTTTCTTATGGGCGCCCTATTGAATTTCTGCATTTTTAGATTCCCCTTTAAATATGCTCTTCAACCATATATAACATGTTTACGTTCGGTCAATATAAATAATTAAAATTAACAAAATTAAGATTTTATGGTAGTATCAATTCTAGGTTGTATCTATTCACTATGTTCAATCATTGAACATAGTGGGCCTAGATTATTTTTTACTTTATTTTCAAATTCAAGCTCATTTCTTACCCCCACCTTGAAAATTTCGTTATTGTATCTTTTATAATAAACACGATATAAAGGATTTTATAAAACGCACTTTTTTCTTTTTTTCCCTGTATATCCGTTGCTATTCCGAGTTCAACGAAGTTGATGACAGATTATTTATAGGCACTTGATTCTGCAACTTTTTCCCCCTTTGGTCCACCCTGTAACTCTAACGGTTTCCAATATCCCCATGTACATCATTTTATACTGGACACACTGTATATGCTCTGACTGTGCATCTCGTATTTTTTTCCCAACAAGCCCGAATTGGCAATATATTGATTTTTATACAAAAAACTGTTGAAAGGATTAGTGCATCAACCAAAAAAAAATTTGGTGATTCCATCAACCAAATAAAAAGTTCTGATAGTTTTTGTACCAGGACACTCAAGAATTCACCACTTGCTGAAAGCGTATGAACTCAGGTGTTTCATCAAAATATCAGTCTTACATGAGAGCAAACTCACAGGGAGTTTCACTAAAATCCATCGGAGCAATCTCCGGATATTTCAAAAAAGATCATTTTTTCAAGAACTTTGACCATCAATAGCAGAGGAGCCAGAAAATTTTTGTTAATAAAAGTTAGGTCAGATCGTCTTGTTTTGATGCAAAGAATATCGCAGTACCCTTTTGATCATGTACTTATGGGACACCCTGTATATTTTTGAGCAGTCACTCAACTTTTTCACATTACATTTTCATGCTTATAGAAGCGCTTCAATCTATTCTAAGTTGCCCGATTACACCCTGTATAACACAATATACGTGCACATCATTTACCGCCCCTTAGGGGCAACATCTAATTTATTTTCAGCTTTTTATAGTAGCAATTTCATGTAGTGCCTTTTAACATGTCGTTGTACAGCTACCGCGGCATGTTATTATTTGTCATCAGGGTCCATTAAGGCCCAGTCCTGTAACAGGGAGGCTCGAACCTTACCATCCGGTTTGGAGGAGGCACATTTTCCGTTATTGCGTTTCCGTGCCTGTGATTGTCGTTTCCCTACTCACGGTGTTTCTTGTCATGATTGTTTCTTTACAAATTCAGGTAAGAGCGCAAGTTTGTTTACCAATTGTCCGGATAATTTTACACGGTGTTTTTCCAGGATTGGTGGGATGCATTTTTGGCTAATAGAGGGTTTCCTCTTTGGCTGGGATATATCCCGAAGATTATGCTAGCTGTAGTAATTTCGTTGATGGACGAGGCATACTTTAAAATCGCCATCTGGCTGAACGACAAAGGTAAGCAGGTCTAGGTTTTGTCAATATGTTTAGTAGCAGCCTTACCTAATCTATCTATCTATTTTTGCTATTTTCATTATGCCCACATAATGAACGTAGGTCTGATCTGGTGTACTCGATATATACAAGGTTTTTTGGAAGCTGGCCATTTCTGGAATTTTTTTATGTAAAATGTTGAACAATGTCAAACGTGCATAAAGATTCCCCTCATTGTGGAGATCCTAAAAAAGTTAAATATTCCATATGAAAAACAGAAAAACATGCGGACTTTATCGAGTGTTGTTCACCACAAGCAATTGATTTATCAATCGCGCAGATTTTTCGTGATTTTAAACCTAGGAAAGAATTTCGAATCAAGTAACAGATTGTAGAAAGGCTACGTGTCACCGGGTACGCTGTACAAGCTAGCTGCAATATGAGTTTAAAAAATTCTTGCAAGCAATGAAAACTGATGTTGTGAAAGCAGGTTATCAAGGGGAGTTGAGCTGTTCTGTGATAAATTGTGCAGTTTTGTGATGAAACTCGTTTAGTGAAAATACGTGCGCAAATATGTATATCATTGCTTCGGGAATTCAACTGAAAAAAATCAAAAATATTTTATAAAATATTAATTGAATTGAAATTGATTCCAATTACCAAGTAAAAAGTTCTGGTAGTTTTTGTACCAAGACACTCAAGAATTCTTCACTTGCCGAAAGCGATTGAACTCGACTGCTTGGTCAGAACATGAGTCTTACATAAGATCAAATCAGCGAGTTACATTAAAACCTATAGCATCATTCTCCCGATATTGCGAAAAACATAATTGTCTTGAAGAACTTCAATAGCAGAGGAGCCGGACATATTTTTTAAATTACTGTGTTTATTTTCCTGACTGTATTTCAATTTAATCCAAAAAAAAATCCTGGGTTCCAGTCAATTTTATTGTTTATTATTTAAAATGTCACAAATACGTTTCGGTGTCTTTCTCCACCATCATTAGTTTGTATGTATAGCTGTTTCTACCTTCACATATGACTGGCTATTCCAGAATTAGCTTAGAATAGCCAGTTAAATGTGAAGGTAGAAACAGCTATACATACAAACTGATGATGGTGGAGAAAGACACCGAAACGTATTTGTGACATTTTAAATAATAAACAATAAAATTGACTGGAACCCAGGAATTTTTTTTAGATTAAATATTTTTTAAATAAAAATTACCTCTGATAGTCTTCTTTTGAGCCAAATAATGTTGCAGTACTCTTTTGATCATATGTTTACATAATATTAAATTTTTGTTTCTATTATATGTATATATCTACAGCAGTTCGATCTACATTCTATGTGGATATACTGGTAGTTTCGTAATCTAAAACCCTATTTAAAAATATCTGAACCTCAACCTAGTTTTCGAATTTTTCTAGTTTGAATTTGATTAATACTAATTAGTGATTTGATCGATAAGTAGATCCTTATTTAGGGTAGAATAGTTGGTGTTAATTTTGGGTTCTTTTCTTGCAATGCTGCTCAGAGAATTATCGACTAGAAACGAAATACGAAAATCACCTAATCGGCAAAGTTGCCCTGGTTTGTATATACGTAGAACGTTTTATGCTTGTTGCCTAAACTTTAGAGAAAATACAGCGATTTGAGAAAAAATTGTCATATCAAATCCCAATAATTTACGTTAAAAACACTGAAAGTTGTGTATTGCAGCTGGTTTTTAAAATAATATCCTTCCTCCTAAGGAAATTCAAGTTCATCGAAATAGTTTAGGCTGTTGCTTTTTTGCTACATTCAACAGGATAAACTGGTGTAAAATATCATCAAGCGGCGTTAATTTTATTATTTAACATATTAAGAGTAAAAAAACAAGAGATACAAAGAACTTCATCTCCGTAAAAAATATTAAGAAGTCAGAATGTTAAATTATACAAAAATCGATGATATTTTTGTAACATTTTCTTAAATCGACTTATATTTAGTTGTTTTTTTTTTGAAGCAACAAAAATAAGATAGTTATATATAGTTTGCTGAATGTTTTTAAAATTTTTATATCTAAAGACTTTTTAAATTTTCTATCGAGTAGGATTTCGGATACTAAAAAACTCTTAATCTATCTTGCCTTTAAAATGGTGTGTTTTGTTTATTTTATTCAGTGGTGCTCTTGTGATTATGAAAAAATATACTTATATTAATTAATTAATTATACAAACTACTACTACTCCGTAGCTCTACAACCCCTGATGGCCCTTGGCTGATGCAACAATTTGCCTCCATCTGTCTCGGTCTTCCATAACTTGTAGACCATTCCTGATGCCCATTTTCCGGAGGTCCGATGTTATATTATCACGCCACCTTAATCACGGTCTTCCTTCTGGTGCTCTGTCCCATATTAAGCGGACCATTCTATCCTCTGGCTGTCTTCGTACGTGCCCTGCCTTTATGAGGTTAATCAATTCTGGTTGATTGTATATTTATTTTATTCAGTAGCTTTGCGTATCCTGGTTTTTGGTGGATCCGAAAAATTCCCTCAGCACTTTTCTCTCCAATCTTCGAATGAGTTCCTCATTTCGCACCGTAAGAGTCCAGGTTTCGCAGCCGTACATTACCACAGGTCTTATCATGGTCTGGTACGTCTTGATTTTCGTTCTCCTAGTCACGTATTTAGACTCTAGCATATCCTTCAAGGCGTATAAGCACCTGTTGGCTGACTTTAGGCGTTCTCTGATTTCATCACTCATGTCGTCGGCTATTATTGTTGACCCTAAGTACTCGAATTGTTTTACGTTTTCAAAGTTGTATGTGTCCATGGTCACATTTTGTCCTACCCTAGCTCTGTCTGGTCTTGAGACATGCATGTATTTTGTTTTGGCCTCGTTGACTTTAAGCCCCATATATGCCGCTTCTTCTTCGATTTTGTAAAATAGTTCATTTGCTTTTAAGACTTTTATGCTCACCGTGTCTATATCGTCGAGATAAGCTAGCAGCAAGTTTGATCCACTGGCCCCAAATGGCTGGGTTTCGATTTTGGCTTCTCTTACAACTTTCTCCAATGCGATATTAAAAAGCGTGGGTGATAGTGCGTCTCCTTGTGTAAGACCTGTGTTCACCTGAAACACATCTGAGAGGTCATCACCAATCTTTACTCTGCACCTAGAACCCTCAACACAAGCTCTGGTTACTCTGATCAGCTTAGGTGAGATGCCGAGCTCAGCCATTGCATGCCATACTTTGACCCTTTTTACGCTGTCGTATGCCTGCTGGAAATATATAAATAACTGGTGGAGGTCTTGATTGAATTCCGAACTCTTCTCTAGCAATTGCCTAATGGTAAATAGCTGATCCGTTGTTGACCTATTTGCTCTGAAACCGCACTGGAAGTCTCCCAATATTTTTTCAGTTAAGCTTAGTCTTAGAAGAATTACGTTCGATAGGACTTTATATACTACATTGATTAGTGCTATCCCACTGTAATTTTTGCAGACCGTCCTATCGCCTTTTTTGTGGATCGGTATCATAATACTCTCCTTCCAGTCATCAGGGATAACTTATTTTTCAAACTTTCTTTCTCAAGCTTCTTACAAACAAACACTTTGATTAATAAGGAAGAATGAAGCTTTTTGATGCTTAAGTACAGATTTCGAGATGCCCAAATATCAGACACGCCCCCACGACCGGTTTCAAACCTATTAGTGTTATTTTCAGTCTAAACCCAGCTGATAAGAGCTAATAGGCTCGAAACCAGAATCCTGAGGATGTCTGAGAAGTGAGTTTGGTGAAAACCTATGCTCATGTTATGTGACTATCTATTGAGCTTTACCTTTACCTTCTGCATGCCTATAAATATTTCATTTGCAATTATCAAATATTTTATTTCGCCTAAATTCCCTTTTATAATCTATCAACTAAAGCATATCGCTGTGTTTTCTGTAACATGTAGATTTTGTTATTGTAATTTGTAGATTTTCGTACTTTAATATGTATACTGTTGGTTAAAATCTGGTAATTTATCAACATTTGATTCCATTTATGAGTATTTCAACTAATAATTTCTTTTCAGTTCCAATTCGTCAACTCCTTCCTGTCTTTATTTTATATTGCATTTTATCTACAGGATCAAGAAAGGCTCAAGGAAGTAAGTAACAATCAGTTAAAATATTTCAAATTACTTTGTGAGATTTTCAACGTTTTAATCAACAACTAACTGTATGGCCAGGATTATATAAAATTGCATGTATCTAGCCGCAAAATGTGCACAATCCACTTGAAAAATATGTGTGTCTATGAGTGTGTCGTTGTTATTTGTAGAAATTATAAATGATAATTGTTTTTGTTCGTAGCAATTAGCCGCGTTACTAATTTCCAGGCAAGTGCTAGGAAATTTAAAAGAATCTGCATTACCTTATGTGCTTGAACACTTGAGATTGGCGAAAATGAGCTTTGAAATGTGGGGCGCTTTAAGCCCTTTGAGCACGAAACCGCCGCCTGGTGAAGGTAAGCAACAAGTCACATTTGTAATTATCCATAATTTCAGATATTTCAAATTACAATTAATGAAAGGTTTTCCCAAAATTGTGCTAAACAAGCCAAATAAAAAAATTCCAACTGGACTTACCAGGAAATTGCATTTTGAAGAACTATGTACGGGTGTCTAACACTAACAGGCATATCTCACACTAAATAAATACCTACTAAAGTGATTATTTACAGATAATTCACCAAAACGTAAATGATATAAATAAGTGTCTTATCTAAATATATATCTACAAATTTTGGAGTGATAAGAATATATCTTTGCAGGGCTTCCCCTGTTATTTTTTGGATTTAGGTGCATTTTAATGGATTATTTCAACCAGATTTTTTTTATTATTAACTATCTAAAATCTGCCTGTTTCTTGGCCTTAAGAAGATGTGTTGCTTGGTTTTCTTCACATGTTCAACAGGGTGCATTACCGACCTCTGGGCCACGATTAAACTACCTCTGGGTTTGTCTTCAATTTGATGAGAACCACGCTCTACCATGCGTGGTTCTGATTATTCTGGCTGAAATCTATTTCAGATGTCGGATGGTGCTAGTTTCTTGAGCCTCTTGTTCGGTATTTTTTAAAGTAGGTTGACTGTCATTGGATTTGGTGGCAACCTATTCGCTGATGGTATTTTTCAGCAAATTTCTGTATTTCTTCTCTTATAGTTGGGATATTTAGGTCCCCATGCAGAGTGTCGTTTCTCACGTACCATGGGGCGTCTGTTATGTATCGTCAGGTCAGGGATGCCAGGTCTACCGATTCGTCACGTAATCTACCGATCTACCGATATCATGCAGATTTCTACCGAAAAGTAACATAAAAGTTAAAAAATTTCCCGTGGATTACTTAAAAGAATATAACACATTTCCATTAAGGATCAAAATTCGCTGGTAATAGCATACATTTTATTTTAGCAGACCTCGTATTTTAGATTTCTTTTTCAAACATAAAATGAATCAGGCCCGCCATAGATCAGAAAAATGATAATATATCACAAAAAAATTCCATAAATCTGCCTGGCGGAAATACTTTAAACGCTTATTTTTCGACCGTCAAAGGAGATTTGGCCGCTTGGATACTAGGATCGGGATACATCTGTGTTTCACTGTTTCAGCAGACGCAGAGTATAATATATATTCTATATAATATTCTTTTGTTTAAATTGGTTTTAGTGGTTGCGCTGACGGTGAAACTGCTTTTAAATTTTAAAAAATGCTGAAACTTTTAAATTCAACTCAGCTTTTCAAAAACGTTTTTTTGTGTGTTAAAATCGCTACCTTGGAAAGGGAGTTTTTAAAACAAATTTATTTTACTTCGATTGATATAGATTTCAGCTTCAAAATAAACCGCAGTAGTAAAAACAACCGCCGTTTAAATCGAGAGCCAATTTTAGTATAAGGTTTGCTTTGGAATTCTTGGAATAGTTTTGGAGATTAATATGTTGTTTTGGTACAAAAAATAGTTTAAGATGGAAATTAAGTCTAATAAAAACCGCCAGCATTCACCAATTACATAAGTAACTAAATAATAATTATTAAAAAGTAATGTATAAATAATAAATGTACAAAACACTGAAGCCATGTTGTAGCAAATGAGCGAATAATTTAATTACTTCTATATCTTCTAGGTGTTCCCCAAGAACATACCGAAACACTAACCGAAGAAAAGAAAAACGATAGTCCGCCAGCGCCCAAAAGGAGCATGAGCCAAGCAGAACTAGAAAGTTCTTTATATAAAGTATGTTAACTTCAATCCTTGCCAATTAAATATTCTAATTATTATTATTTTTAAGTACGATGGAACTTTCGCAGATTATCTTGAAATGACTATTCAATTGGGGTACGTAATACTGTTCTCATCAGCTTTTCCTCCAGCTGCTCTTTGTGCAATGTTAAATAACTTGGTGGAAATTCGAAGCGACGCATTTAGGCTGGGTTATGTGTGCCAAAGGCCTTTTGGGCAAAGGGTTCCTAATATTGGAACATGGCAGGTAAGAACTTTTCGTTTTTCTAAAGTACAAAGGGACAACGTTTACTACAAGCGCAATTGGGACTTGTAAAAAACCCTGAAAAAATTGTATATTGTAATTGTTTTCTAGAACTGTATGGAATATATGAGCACTATGGCCGTCTTGGTAAATTGCGCTCTTATAGGTTTATCTGGGCAAGTTCACCGAATGTTCCCCGATATGACGGCAACTCAAACCATTCTACTAATCGTGGCATTAGAGGTAAGCAAATACTATCAGCTAAGTTATGGTGATTCGAAGTGGCGTGCCAATTTAATTTTGTTTATAGATCTTTAAACCCTTATTTCCCCATAGCGTAGAAACTGGCGATTCCAACATAGATCATTCTTCATATTCAGTTTATTTTATATTTCCTTATAACGTAATTTATTATTTTATAGGAGGATTATTTGTATCAGATCCCCTAGCTTTGATTGTTTGGATTGGTTCTATTCGCGATTAAATTTGCTAGTTTTACTGCTGTTTCAGACGATCTTTTCATCCAAATGTTCAAGCTTTAATACAGAAGGACTCTCAAGGCTTTTTACTCATTTTTCCTTACATATTGCTGGGGTAAAAATAAGTAAATTTTGCTATTGCGATCTAGGTCTATCATCTATAGAGATTCATTTGTATGAGTCCGCCTCGCTTCGTTTCTTTGAGTTTGTTCTGTTCGCAATAACATTTGCTACTCTTACTACTGTTTCAAACGATTTTATTATGAAAATCTTAGAAGTCGTAATACTGGGTGTCTCTTGAAGCCGTTCACTCATTTCCCCCACATATTTCCGCAGTGTAAATAAGTAAATTTTGGATTATATATAATAAGATTTGGATGCGAAATGGCTCAGAAGCGACATGTCCAGAAAAAAATTGTGTTTTTATTTGCAAATATCAGCAACTCAAATTTGCTGATTTGCTGAAATTAATATATTTTCCTCTGAAAATGCGTAGATTTGGCAGTCAAATATTCGCCCCACTAGAAAGATCAGTCTATAAGCGCAAAACTTTCAAGGAACATTTATTTAGAATCGCGATTACTAGCAATTAGGGCTACAAAAATTGCCTAAAATAATAAATCACCTTTTTATTGATGAACAAAATAATACACCCAAGTGTAATCTTTGATCTGACTTTACTATTATGCGAAAAAACTATATAGAATTGTTCACAGACGCAATACGACACAGCAATTTAATCGAGAGTGACCCAGAATACAATTTTTGTGGTAAATAAGTGTAGTTTCCAAAACGTTATGCTCAAAACCGGTTTTTGCAACGAAGTTAAAAGTTAAATTGAATTTTGGACTGAAGTAAGTTTAATTAAATGGCTTTATTCTCAGTCAAGAAATCGCTCTAGAACAAGACAAAAATATGTAATTGGCAAAAAAAAGAATTTCATCAGCAGTTATAGAGAACTGGTTACGTTTCATAAGTATTTCAATTATAATAATTTTAAGCGGTAACATAAATAAATTTTCAGCACATTATGTTGATCATACGCTTCATTATAACATGCGCGATTCCTGATATTCCCGGATGGTTGGCCACTGAAATGGCAAAAATCGAATGGGCGAGAAGAAATTCCATCCGAGTCGGCAATACAGCGACTCCATCTCCAGAAGAAGTACAATCGAAAACCATTGGAAGGTACCCAAGTTGAGATGGATATCGATAGGACTTTAACTTTAACTTATTCATAGATTTTCCGTATCTCCAAGCCACAACCTCGTGTACTCAACTCAGTTTAAAAAATCTGCAGAAAAAATCTGCCCTGACGCAACCGAAGGAAAAAAAAGCATATCCTCTCACGTATCGCCCATGCCATCTCCAAGCACGCCCACAAATTCTCAAAGTTCCATCACATCCATTCATAGAACTCCCCTAGGCATTACTGCGGATAGCATTCAACAAATCCCGCCTTTTAGGCCCAGAAAATCCAAAGAATGGGTTCCACCAGAAGTGGTAGTGAGTCTCGGTTAATTTTAGAGAATGATTTGAATTATATATAATTTTTTTTATTTTAGGGTGAACCAAGCCATCATCTCACCATAGGGCCCAGCGGAGGAGTTGAATGGGCGCGCAAATTGAAAGAGGAAACCGACATTCATCGAAGCACTGACTGCATATCGCCTAAGGTATTCAATATTACATACTGACGTTTTTTTTTATAATTATCTATTTCTGATTGTCGATGCCTACGAAACAGATTCTTAGTAGAATAATGGACGTTCCGAATAAGGTAGTAATTTTTTCTCGTGACACTCTGATACCTAAATTCCAACGCTTTTCTTAAACTTTTTATACTTCTTATGCAATATTGTGCACATATTTGCTTTCTTGTGGATGTTTATCAACATGTTGTCTTTCACTCTGCTTTGCGGATGTTTCAATGTCGTGGTTTATTTCTATTTCTACAGGATGTTTCGCTTAGATCGGAGGCGGGCATTATCAAAGGTTTTTCGGTGAAGAAACGTCGGGTAGAAATACCAATAGACCAAAAAAAAATTCTATAATTCAATCGTTGATGATGCATCATTCCTACATTTTATAGATATTCCGTATACATTTGTATATTTGATCATTTTAGAGCTAAAAAACTATATGTCTGTGTGTTTAAATGTACTTTTGTACATTTAAAGGTGTTTTATACAGTGCGTCGTAAAACATTGTAACAAAAAATTGGTTCTTCAATTGGAAAGGTGAAAGTCCAAAATCGACTTTGGAATAATGGTGCTGGAAAATCGAAGAACAATCAAACATGTGCTTCATTTGACTCTAATGTCGATTTAAAATCACATATTTAGTATCGGCCCGCACCAAAGACGTGGTCCTCATCTACTTTCTTAATGCTAAATTTTGTAGAAAATGTGAATTATACTTGAATAGTCTCTGATGATCTTCATATTCTAAAAACATTTTCAACCAATGAATTATGTAATTCATGTTTACTCTCCCGGTCGCCGGGCTCGAATTTCCGACCAAACTTAATCAATGCAAATGAATCCAACTGAAAAACCAATTCTACAATGTCTTGTCTTCTCTTCCACCACTCCGCATGGAAAAATATCAATTCCAATTTTTTGCCGAATTTCTACACTGCTCAAATTGTTGAAAATTGCTCTTTATCCTGAATTAAATTACTTTAGGATTCCTCAAGTTCAGATACAGAGCTACATCGAACTAGCCCCTTATGGCCTCCAAGGCCCCGATCTCCCCCTGAACATACAGGACCCAGAATTCGAGCCCCAATTATCCCCATAGATCCTTCACTGAGCGACAGTGCCAGAAGCATTTCCAGCCAAGAAGCTGACGAAGCCGCAAAAGGTAATTAACAATCTGAAGACAGTTTTAAAAAAGTTTAGATTGACATCGGTTTTAGCTGCTGAAGAATTAGCCGCTAAGAAGACGCGAGTGAAACAGAGCCTAATGAAGAGGGCTAGATCAGTGGCAATTTTCTCGTTGAAACTAAAAGAACGAAGAGCTAGAGACGCACAAGAAAAAGCCGCGAAGGCTCCGGTAACTCCTTCCACTCCTTTACCGCCTCCGCAGTGTGGCGGTGGAGAATTGTCGTGCATTCCAATCGAAAAGGTAAAATTAAAGAATTCAACAAAAGTCCAGATAATTAAATAAACAATCTTATTCATGCAGCTGATTCAGTTAGAAGATGTGAGGAGGAGTGTGCAGTCGAAGCCAAATGGCCAACACGGCACTTTGTAGCTCTATGCAACAAGTATTTTCATTGTTAAAATTTAAATAGAACATTGTTGAGTCTGATTTGTATAGATGTAGATTTTTTGAGAATGTAGCAGTCTGCTTTACTTATAAGGTACAAACACTGCAAGTACCACGCAAAGAAAATATATATTTGTTGATAGCCATGTGAAATAGGTGGGATTAAAGACTACTATCGTCTGTCTATAATTTCCACACTTTCTAATTTTGAAAATAAAAAACTTGTTATACCTTCTCTCTCTAGTTTAGTTGTATTGGCAATATTATCGGCCGTATCTTTCCTTACATAGCTGAAGCTACATATACAGCTGAAGTCTTTAAAACCAACTACACAATTTTTGAAAATCAAAAAAATATCTAGAAAGGTGTTCAATTGATAAAAATATTTTGCATTTGAATTTACGAATTAGAAGTTTTGCAAAATAAATTTACTTTTTTAGTAATGTCTTACTGGTTGAAGCCTAGAAAACATGTAATCGTGTTTTGATGAAACACAATTGTTACGAGCGCAATATACGTACGAATAAGCAGAATATAAAACGATGTTGATAGTTCCATAAGATTGTTTTAAATTATTTTTTATAATACTAGCGTGTACTTTAAAATCACAGTAAACATAAGACTAAATGGAGTAGTTTAGAGATAGAGACAAAGCAATGTGTAGAGTCTAGAGAATAGAGGGTCAAGAGTTTTAACTGAGTTGTAGCTTGGTATTCAGGTTTAGATTCATTTGGGGAAAAGTAAGTCACTTTCCCACAGATAAATCAACAAAAAGACTTGCAATTTTTATACGAGGCTGAAAAGAACATCAAAATCGAACTTATTTTGAAGTCTCAACCTGAACGTTACTAAACTAATACAAAACAAAACGTATTTTTATGCGCCTTTGTTCTATTGATAGTGCTTTTTAGAAATAAAGTAAAATTCGAGCTTTATGAACAAAACATCCATTAGATTGCCACCCATTTTTATTTGCCTGTGTGATATTCGTCCAATAATCTATCTTTTAGCATTGTTCAGTTACATATATAGTATTACTTATAAGACTGCAAAAGTATTTTTTGATATTGTTTTTTTATCGCAATTTCCACTCATTCACTTAAATGCATTAAGCTTTTAATCTATTTGCTATTGATCCAGATTAAGGACATTCATATTTTAGTAGAACGTAGAGACTGAACAGCTTTCTATTTTTACGTAGAATGTAAGTTTTTTTTTAAGTAACACAACATTTACATATGCACTTGTATAATTTAGTGTGTATAAAGCTGATCAACTGCTTAAAATCAATGCACTAGAATTAGGTCAAAGCTTATATATTCTAAAGCTCCTTTGGCTTAGTCTTACTAGAAAACTTTTACATTATTTATAATTATTACACAATCAAAGTGCGAATTGAACGCAAAACTCCTGTGGTAATCGTCATTGAAACTAAAAGAAGCTTAACGATTATGTCAATTAAACCTTCCAACAAATGAATGGAAATTATGTAGTCCCCAAAAAAAATACAATAAATCATTTGTAATCGTTGTTAAGTATAACTCGTATTGTTAAACATTGTGGCTATTGTGAAATAGATGTCGCATAAGTATTAAGCTTGTTAATATTGGATTTATAAATAAAAAAATACTATATATACAACTTCATTTATCGTGATCCAATCATTCAAATCAACTGATCGGTTTATGTAATGCAATGAAAATAGGGTGCCGGAACAAAACACTTCCGATCACTAACCTACAAAGACAGAGGAATTAGCACAAACACCGCCACCAAAATATATAAAGCTATTTGTAGACCCTTGCTAGACTTTGGACATATACTCATGACCAACGGAACAGAAAGGACAAAACGTTATACACAAACAACAGAACAAATTGCACTAAGACTAATAACACGAATAAGACACCCACAAAACCCACTACACAACCCCCCCACCCAACTACTATACGAACGCACAAACATGTCAAAGATCTCGGAAAGACTCATACAGTTACAGACAAAATGGACAAACAACCCCTACAACTGGACCATACTGAATCCCCTTTGTCTTACAAGACCAACCAGACAATCCCGCTTCCGTTTCCCTACATTAACGCTACTCGAACACTTACAAACGCTACGGACTAGTGGACAATAAAATAATTTCTTCTTGCCACTGAAATTTTATTTATTTAATAGTATTGTTAACCTAGAATAAGAGAATTTTCATAGGGTGCCGGTTGAAAATTATTCATATTAGATCATTCTCTTTATTTAAACACAGAACCACTTACAACTTGCTATTGATGTAATTTTTGGCAGTATTAACGCTCTCAGCCAGCAAGTGATGCCAGTCTTGCACGTGAATTTTTTTCGCTTTCATATTGCAAATCAGAATTCCATTTTGCGATTTTTGAGGCGAAATTTGGCCCTCAAAAACTGAAGCCACGGACTGCTTCAGCCACTTTTCTGCATCAAAGTCTTGCGTTTGCAACGCCTTGAAACAGCTTCAAATTACCTAAATTCGAACTATTGAAACCCAGCTTACCTGAGGAACACAACACCTCGCTTTAACCATGCTATCGGAATAGGCGATAACTATAACCGGCATATCCGAGCACATTGCCGTGGCTCTTTGTAGTGGAACCGATTCAAACATCATGGAGCTTCTCAAATAGTGAACTATAAACTTTCTGTCGGATGCTGTTACTTCAACTTTTCGTTCCAAAGCGTCATGCATTTCCATGTCCACGAAATTCCTATAAAAATACATAACTATTTATTATGAATAAAAAAAAACGTTTATCATTAAGCGACAAAGGGACTGATAAAAATATGCAAGTTTGGTGTCATTTATCAAGTATATCAATAAGCGTCTCTTTGAATTTGAATCCTCATAAAGTAATAAGCAACGCCAACACTTCCATAACTTAACACACTTGATATTCTTCTCCAGAACTTACCTTAAATCTTCATTACTTTTTTCTTTAATTTGTCTGCTGATTGCATTCAGTTCTTCCAAAGCTTCCTGCTTGTAAACATATGGCAATATAAAATCATCCATTACATCAAAGTTAAGCCGTTGTTTCAGCGATAATACGCCCATGTCGAGCATATCGGGCTGAAATAAACTGATAATTATAACAATCAGTAGCCAAGTGAATTCTCACATACCGTATCTAGATGCGCAGCTAGCGATTTTTTGAAGACACCGATATCTTCAGCAAGATCTGCGGCATTTCTTCTGGCTAATTTCGCTCTTTCACCGGTGACCCCATGTAGGGACGATGTGCTCCTGCCCAGCGATTTCACGCTAACTATGCAAAAATCTTCCAAGTCTGCGGTGTTTAGTACGTGAGTTCCACAACATGGCTCCCTAAAATAACTATCTTATTTTAGCAACTGAAGGGTGTTGATTTTCTATGAATTAAAGTATCCAAAATGTTAATGACATTTGCAGAATGTAGAAGCGCAAAATGATTCGTTTTTCAAGACGTTTTACTGAGTTTGGGATTTCTGAATTGAAGCGGCATCCAGGTGCCTACCGCGTCTCTTTTCATTGTTTCAGTCTGTTTTTCTTTAATAGTGCGCAACACGATGAAGATCTCAGTTCCGAACATTCCAAAGAACTTTAACTATATTTCTCAGCACATGGTTTTTGGACACTTGAAGGTAAAAGTGAAGACAAAAAGATTTTTTTTGTAAATTTTTCTTAAGCAACCATACCTGTTTTTATCTTTCAAATGCTCGGTTTATATTTTGATCCATGTTCGCACAATTGACGTGAATCTTTTAAAGCTTATACGTTCCTTTGATTCTTAATCTAGATAGGCAGATTTCTATTTCGGTTTTAACGCGCAATAATTTTTCTACTTGATTCTAGTGAGTTGAAAACTACGCACAAATAAGCGACAAAAAGCTGAACCTTCTATTTATTGTTCCTATACCAAACACCTTTTGTTGTAGAACTTGAAAGCACTGTATGAATGAATGAAACCGTATGAATATTCTGGACTCTAATCATTAGTTAAAACACTTAACTACTTGTTGACTGTTTCATGTTTAATATTTCTTCAAATCGAGGTCAACGTTGGGGAGACCGGACTAATATTTGAAGGCACATTTGAAAAAGATTCTGTTCCAGTCAGTATACTATTTATATATATATAGTATATAGTTTACTTTCGAGCAGGGACCCGAACCGGAACCGATATGGACCCAAAACCGGAACGGAACCGTTTCTTTTGACAAAGGGTCGGCAGTTCTTACAAAGTTAGTTCTTACAATCGTTTTAATAGTCGGCGCCGCGACGCCGTCAAAGGAAGAAAATCTAAGCGCTATTCTTTGCGGCTAGTTGTCCCAAATGACAAGATCTTGTATAAATCATAAAATAACAATTTTTTGGTATAAGGTAGTTTTAGTCGACAATCAAGTAGAAAAAGCAAAAGCACATTTAAAGTCGTTATGGACTAGACTGATGTTCTTAAAAGAGTGCAATTCTTCTAATTCTAAATCTGACCCTGACCAAGACGAAATGGAAACGGAATCATCTAGTTCTTCATCAGGCGATGAAATTGAAGCCTTTTTGAGACATAAAGATTCAGAGCAAAAATTTTAAAAAGGAATTAATCAGCACGAATTTTCTACACAAGGTTCATTTGTAGCCCCTTAACAAAATTGAACGCTTACCGAAAAATGAAACGATTTTTGATTTCTGGAAGAAAAAGAATGAGCTTAATCCCGAGCTATACATGCTTGCTCAAGTATTGTTAAGCGTACCGGCAACTCAAGTTAGTGTTGAGAGGTTATTCGCAGGACTCAAATTTTTGTTGCCGCCTTCGAGGTCAAATATTAAAGAAAACATTTTAGAGGAACAATTATTTGTGAGGACCAACCGACTTTTCAATCGTAAAGAACAAACACCGTACGTTTATATACTATTTTTTAAATTCTTTTTTAAGTTGAATTATTTTAGTTCTTCGATCACCAACAACGAAACATTTGAAATTGGAATTTTGGAGAAAAGCAACTCCTCAAAAGATGGTGAAGAGTGTGAAGACATGAACCGACAAGAACAATCTTTAAACCGGAACCGTAACGGAACCAAATTTTTAAATTTTGCCTGGGACCGAAACCGGAACGGAACAGTAATTTCGTTTCGGTCCGGGTCCTTGCTTTTGAGCTCTTTTTCGAATTTGGACGCTTAATAAAAACTTTAATACTAAATTATTCGACACACTTCGTCAGAATATACATTCACAAAACATTTCCCAATTAAAATTACTCCGCTAGCACGTACCTTGAAATAAAGTCAGACTCATTTTGAATTTCAATAATTCTGATATCGTTATCCGGATAAACTTCCCCCGGTATCAAAGTAATTTGGTCATAACTATACAATCCCTGACTATCTGTAGTGCTGATTCTAACGTTGATCTGATCTTTGATCACTTTGCTGATTATTTTTTCCGCTCGAATGACATCAGTGATATTGAATTTGGGCCCGAAAACAGACACGTCCAAATTAACATACTTATTGGTCACTTTGCTTGATTTTTGGCACGTAGCTGACTTGATTTGCTTGATTGCTGCGTTCAAGAGATGGGCACATGTATGATTTTGCATCGTTCTCAATCGAGACTCTTTTTCAACTGATATTCTGCCCTGAGCTCCAACTTTGATGGCATCGCCCTTTAAATATCCTCTATGGACAATAACGTCGTTTAATTTGGAAACAGTCTCAACTTGAAATGTCGCTCCATGAAAATGTATCTGGCCTTTATCAGATTCCTGTCCGCCAGCTTCACAGTAGAAGTTTGTCTTATCGAGAATCAAACCACATGACTCTCCATCCTTGACATGTGATATAAAACTACTGTGGTCTACAATTTGTAGAATTGCTGTTTGGAGTTCTGGGAAGTCATAATGGGTGCCTTTTTTGCTATAACTATACTTTCCGGAATCGTCAGTCTTTTTGAGGTCAGTCTCCGTTAAAGCACTGAGTAGCTTGTCAATCGAAAGCTGCCTGTTTGATTTGGATTTTTGCTTAATCTCCTCCATTTTCTTCTCAAAACTAATTGGCAGGAATTTGATACTCAAAACTTCCGCCAGTTGTTGGATTGCCTCCACATCAAACCCGTGAGTATCATAAAGTCGATGGGCCAACTCTCCGTCGATTTCAGTTGGCTTTTGGATGTACAGTTCTTTGAACGCTTTTATGAAACTCGGAGTGATATCTATCTTGTCCAAGTTGGCCAGATTTTTATCTATATCAAGCTTATCCCATTCTTTTCTGGCTGCTGTTCTTATTGACTTGTATATTTCCTCTTCATAGTCCAGTATTTGATGGATCTGGAATTGAATTTAAAAAACTCTATAAAAACACAACAAGAGAAATACCTTTTATATATACCAGCTTAACGTTTTTTTCTAGTTCTGTGTATACATTGCCTAGGTTTTCAACAACGTAATTTGATAGCTCTTTCACTAAGCCTTTATCTTTCCCAAATACAGTTTCGCTTAGAACGAAACACTTCCTGATGACTCGTCTCAGTTTCTGACTGAAACAAACTGCGGTTTCTAATAATTGAATCATTGTCCTGTTAGCGTGCTTACTTTTGTTCAGGAATTACTCCATCAGCCAAACAAACGGTAAGCATTCGTAAATGGTCAGACAATATTCTGTAGGAGGTGTCGATATGGTTCCAGTCCTGCTCTCCGAATTTTCTCGAATACATTTGCACGTTGCTACAATTCTAAGCAATTTCTTATTTTGAAATTCGTGTTTAAAATGCCTGGGATTTATATCTAACAATGAGTTTATAGAAAATGTGCATAATAAATTAAGGAATTGTTGACTGACTAAAATCCGATGAACTTCCAGCAAAACGGATTGTTATTAAATACCTTTTGAATTGCATTTATCAAGTACTCAAAGAGATCGGTGTCATAAGTGCTGGATTTTCCTTGTAAAGCGCAGCACAGTCTTTCCAAGCCCATGCCTGTATCAACGTGCTTCTTAGGCAGGGACAAGAGAGAACCATCCGACTGTCTACCAAAAGAAAAAATGCAAAAAATGCCTGAGTTAATGCTATTGAATCAACTACCTATTATACTTGGATGAACACTAAATTCCAAATTTCTGTAAGATCGTGAAGGTCTTTATTTACAAATTCCGCTCGATTTACACATCCCGTGTGATCGAAGTGGATTTCTGTGCACGGTCCACATGGCCCAGTGACGCCCATTTCCCAGAAATTGTCCGTCGAGCCAAAGGGCAATAATCTATCATCCTTAATTCTACAAGTAGCAAACATTAGGATTAAATCAAGTCTTTATCTCCAAACCACTACCCAAGAGATTTCCAGATATTATAAGTTTCCGCATCCTTCGATAGTCCTAATGATTCATCGCCCGCGAAATACGTGACATACAATCTGGAAGGAGGAATTTTATAAACTTGTGTTAATAATTCCCATGCCATTTTACAGGCCTCCTCCTATAATAACATGTTTATTCTTCAATAACGCACGATAGATCCAAGTAAAGCTGAACTCACTTTGAAATACTCGCCAAACGACCAGTTGCCTAACATTTCGAAAAACGTATGATGGTATCCATCCTTTCCCACTATGTTCATATCATTGTGTTTGCCTCCCACTCTTATGCACTTTTGGCTGTTGGTTACTTTGGTGAAATGTGGTGTTTGCGTGCCCAGAAAAATGCCCTTAAACTGCAAGGAAACTCTCAAATAAATAATATTGGAATGAATATATGGTAATAAAAAACTCGGATATTTTAGGCAGAAATCCATTAGAAACTCCTGTAATTTTGTATTTTTTTAAATTAGTAAAACCGCAGACACATTGATTGATTGAACCAGTACTTCTTTAAAAAATTACCATTTTACTAAATGATTTATTGAGCGTAACATGTTAAGAGGAAGTTTTATGGGTGCCTTTTCAACCTGCAAGTTCGGGATTTACAACCTTTAAGTTCCTCGGGAAGAAATAGAAAAAGTCCAATATTGAAGCCCTAAATAAGGTTCTATTAACTTGAGGTAATTAATAATGATTTATCTTGCGCGACTTTCTTCTTCCACTAGTTTTCATGCTTAATAAGCTCGGGTGAAAATTATATCAATATTTTTACCAGTATGAAGTATTGAGAGGAATGGGGTGACAACAACCCTCACTTATTTGCTTACATGTTCGTCCATTTTAACGTAAAACGCAAAAATTTTTAAACTTTTTGCATAAAAATGTTTTTTGTTCTTTTAAACAGTTCAATGCCTGCCGACTAAAGTACTTGATTTTGGTTATTGGGGGTTTCAAATATGATTTTCACGTTCTTTCATGTTATTGAGCAGAAAAGATTAGCAACAAACGGAAGTTAATCTCAATTGTGCAACATTTAGGAAACTGTTGTTCAAAGGCCAATATAAACAGAAAAATCGTTTGTTTACAAGGTTTAATTACTGCATATATTTTGAGTAAAATTGTGACTTTACCTGATTCATTCCGGCATTGACGAAGGGCACAGTGGGATCACAAAACGGAACAACTGGACTGGACCTGACGAAATTATGTTCTTGTTTCTCTATAAAGAAATCCAAAAAATTTTGCCGAATAGATTTGGCTGAAATGTCTCTGTGAATGTATTTGCTAATTCCGCGAGCGATTATGAGACATTTAAAGTCGACATGAGAACAGAGCAGCCTGGGACACGCATATGGGGTCATTATTTAACAAAAATTTCAAGTTTTTCTGAGTTATGTTACGGAAGTTGATCAATTTGAAAAGTAATATAACTTAACCTAACTAATTGCACAGCCGGGGAACTGGATAAAGAAATCTACTTTTCTTGAAGGATCAAATGGAGCATTTACCGATTGTGTTTAGCGGGAGATTTCAATGTGGCTTTAGGGCAGTGATGGGCGCGTAATTTACACCATGTATAATACACCATTATCTACACGTAGACAATTGCAATTATCTACATGGCGAAAGTCATGGAGATTATGAAACTATGTAGATAATCCAGAAAATGCAGATACATTAGTTTTACAAACGTGTTCTCCAGTACTATAATCATTCTAAATTCATATCAATTATTTAATGATCGGATAACATGATAATCAATTATAAACTTTTCAAAATATTTTTTTTTCAAAAAAGCATCACATAAACTAATATCTAACTACATATTTCATCAACAATTTTCTTCGCCTTCTTGAAGATCATCGATGTTTATATTCTTCAGGCCATTATCTTGAATACGCAGTGTATAATACACATGCATTAGCTTCTTTGATCTCTCAAATGTTAGGCGATTTCTAATGGGCGTGTGAATCAATGACCAAGTTGAGAATACTCTCTCAAGTTGGACTGATGAAGCTGGGATTAGCACTAATCTTTCAGCGACGCTCGCCAAACTTGGATGATCCAAATCACAAGTATTCCAAAATACCAGCGGTTTAAGCACGTTTTTTTCATAAAGTGTATGAAATATTCCTTTGTGGCATTTAAAATCGTCTAAGCTTTCAATTCCATCAGCGTCAAGCGCTTTAATTAAAACATTGTTAATGACAACTTTACATTTTCCACATTATTCTTTACATAAATCTTATGTCTACGTATTTTCTACGCATTATCTACATAGTAACGTAGACAATCATTATCTACATGTAAACGCCCATCACTACTTCAGGGTCTCCATAATTTTTGGTTGAGTTCAGTGATGGGCGTTTACATGTTGATAATGATTGTCTACGTTACTATGTAGATAATGCGTAGAAAATACGTAGACAATAGATTTATGTAGAGAATAATGTGGAAAATGTACATATGAACATGTAATAGTCATCTCGCCAATTTATTGGCAAAAAGCGTTCTAAACAAGGAATGTACAGACAAAATTATTAGCATTTTAAAAGAATTCAAACAAACTGATTTAGAAAACCCGGTTGTAAAAAAAGGAGGCCACAGACTAAAATTACCGCGTGAAACGCGTTGGTGTTCGTATAGAGATGCTTATTTTTCTTTTTTGGAAAATTTAAAGTTTTTGAAACTTGTTGCAGCAGATGATACAATAACAAAAAAAAATAAAAACAACTCAACTTCTATACGATGAAGAACTTGTTAAGCAAGTTAGAAATAGTATTGAACTCTTTGATCCCATTTGCAAGTTGATTAACACTAGCCAGAGTTCCACATGTTCAGTTGCCGATGCAGTTGAGCAGTGGCTTAATTTAGAAACAGAACTTCCCGAAAATTTTAGAAACCAGTTCAAATCACAATTGAAGCTAAGGAAAAATATGGCTTTAAATAAATATGCCTTAACTGCGTACTTCCTACATCCTGCCTACGATAACGGAAAGCTATCAAAAGATCATAAAGTTGTCATTAACAATTTTTTAATTAAAGAGCTTGACGCTGATGGAATTGAAAGCTTAGACGATTTTAAATGCCACAAAGGAATATTTATACACTTTATGAAAAAAACGTGCTTAAACCGCTGGTATTTTGGAATACTTGTGATTTGGATCATCCAAGTTTGGCGAGCGTCGCTAAAAGATTAGTGCTAATCCCAGCTTCATCAGTCCAACTTGAGAGAGTATTCTCAACTTGGTCATTGATTCACACGCCCATTAGAAATCGCCTAACATTTGAGAGATCAAAGAAGCTAATGTATGTGTATTATACACTGCGTATTCAAGATAATGAACTGAAGAATATAAACATCGATGATCTTCAAGAAGGCGAAGAAAATTGTTGATGAAATATGTAGTTAGATATTAGTTTATGTGATAGCTTTTTTGAAAAAAAAATATTTTGAAAAGTTTATAATTGATTATCATGTTATCCGATCATTAAATAATTGATATGAATTTAGAATGATTATAGTACTGGAGAACACATTTGTAAAACTAATGTATCTGCATTTTCTGGATTATCTACATGACTTTCGCCATGTAGATAATTGCAATTGTCTACGTGTAGATAATGGTGTATTATATATACATGGTGTAAATTACGCGCCCATCACTGCTTGAGTTTCAAACATCTTGTGACGGCGTTTAATTATGTGTGTTTATGGAAACATCACCAAATGCACTGAAGCACTAGATAAACAGCGCAATTAAATGATTTTATGAGTCTTGAAAAATTATAGAAACCAAGGTATAAGCTAGCAACAATGGGAAAAGAAACTGATGAATTTCAGCTACAATATGCTTATATTTTCCTGAAAATGTAAAGTGACAAAATGAGTTAGATCGATAGTGTTCCAAAATAAAGTAAAAATGTTCATATATATTGTAAATAAAAATCCAATATACAATTAACACATGTAATAGAAGTATTAAAAATATAAATTGTTTATTTATTCAAGATTTAAGTGGCGCTTTAGTTTGTGGCTGATTTTTTGAAAATCCATTTTGCCTACCATATTCGTTTTCTCACTAACAAAACACCACATACATACCTTTTACTCCATTATCTGTCCACAACACGTATAAAATATTTATTATCACATTGCAAGCGACTAAACATGATCACATAATTTTACAACATATAATGCTGTAAAAGTCCAGTTTTATAAGAATCCAGCGAAGATGCGAGCAAATGAAAACATTCACAAATCATGACGTTATTTGAATGCTGATCTGCCCTTTAAAGCGCTTTTGCACAACATATCAAGCTGCATAAACTCAGTTTCATAAAAATTAATTTTTAAATATTAAAAAAATATATCTTACTACCAATATACATGGCATAAAAATTTATCAAAAGACTGATCCGAGAGCCGCCAATGAATTTAACATAAAGTCTAATGCGCCCCATGATTGGATATGTTCATATTTGACTGAGAAAGCGTTGTTTATTTAAAAATATGGATTTGAACTGAAACTTTCTACATTGTCAACGATAAGGGACTTCTTGGGACTTGGATAAATTCATCCAAGGGACGATCAAGCAAACTATTATATCACATCATGCTAGTTCTGTGGGTCGAATTTTTTTCGAAAAGCTGAGTAAATATTCAGTTTGTGACTTGTTTTTCTGGTGCAAAAAATCGACAAGAAAAGTACTTTTCTTGTCGATGCTTCAAAGCAAGTGCAGTAGCTCATTATGTCCGTTAACTGCAGGATTTCGTGCAAGTTTTCAATTTGGTGTTCAACTTCAATTGGTTCTATGAACCTCTTAATTTGAACTGAGTTTAGTTTTTCGAGGAGCAACTGAAGATCTATGGCATTCACTATTTCTGCGTATTTTCTTTGCTGGTTTCAAATAATAGAGCTTAGGACGTTTCGTTTCTGATATACTAAAGAATTTTTTTCTTTCTTTCCAGGTGGAACGTTGCAGCTTTCGGTAAGTTTGGCATTATTTTGCACCGGGTCGCTTTTCGTCTCATATTCGCGTGCACTTCATATTTTTTCTGAATTCTGGACAGCAGTTTCTGTATTGGGTTTTTTTTTTATTTTTAATTTTTATTTCTGTGAATTCATAGTCAGATATTACACGTTAATTAATGCGATTTTTAATATTAACGTATTTTTAAAATTCGACAAACAATAACAATTGCTGAAAAAAAATTGTGTATTTTTGAAAAAAAAATCCTGCATAAACATAATTAAACACAGAATTATTTTACCTTTTCAAAAAACAACTTTTTTGTCATTTTAAGCCGTTCTTAATATTTCAAAATCCGAAATACCATTTAGTTTTCTCAATTGAAGATTATGCTCATTACACAAATGGAGTAATGCGACAAACGCCAAATGGCAACTCAACTCTTTCGCCATATTATCTGGAAGAATCTTCGGTAAATCGCTGTACATTTTTGAAAAATGAATAGGTCCCACTTTTGCGGATGGATCCTGCAAATAATAGAACATTACGTAACCGGAAGCAAACACTAAAACGACAGTTTCAGTACTTAAAGCTAAATACTTTTTAGAATGATTATTGAATCATTATAGGGACAGAAGCCGGGAAAATTCGCGGGTTTAATGATAATCCATTATTTTTATGCATATTTCCGTTCTAACTTTCATATAGTCCATAACTCTATTCTAGCAGCATTGGCATTTAGGAAATTAGCTTTTAAGTAAGTGAAAAATTGGCAAATCCACAAATGCCGTTTGAGCTCTTCGATTCGTGTCGATTGATAAATATTTCAAAATATATATTTTGATACCTAGATTTCAATACAATGCTTAATTTGACAAAATCGGAAGTTATCTTGGTAAAATTTCAGCACGAGTCAAAGTATTTTTATTAAAACAAATCGGAAAAGCTACTTACAAATATCTCCTTTCCTGTTAGAATACACCAGACGAACTCCTTCAATTTTGCCATGTTCATTTTCTTTGCTTTAGTGGCGTATTTCGTAAAAATTTGTTCAACCTGACATGCAAAATTTTTCTTAATATAATGGATGGTCACATACTAGGTATCGCGTAATGATCAAAAGGATACTACGAAATTGTTTGTATCAAAAGAAAACAATCTGATCTAAAAAAAAAGTCTCGCTCGTCTGCGATTGATAGTCAAAGAATTGTCCTTTTTGACTTATTAGGAGAATGATACAATGAATTTTAATGAAACTCGCTGTGAATTTGTTCTTATGTTAGACTCATATTTTGATAAAGCACTCGAGTTTATCCACTTTGGGCAACTGGTTACTTCGTGGCTAAAATCAACCCATCTGTTTTATTTGATACGCTAATTCTTGACAATTTTGTGCTGTGTATAAAATCTTGTAGCATTCATTAGTTTTTAAGCAAAAAATACTTCTTTTTCATTACTATTTAACAATTTCAAACTTTAACTGCAAATGTCGTAGTAAGCGATATCTAAAATTTTTAATTAGTAAGAAATCAAAAATAATTTTTGCACAATCTATGAATGTTACAAAATTTGTCTGACTGAACTGGGTGTCTTCATCAAAATATGAGTCTTACATAAGAACAATTTCTGAACGAGTTTCATTAAAATCACTCTCCTGATATTTCAAAAAACACAATTTTTTGAAGAACTTTACCGATTGTTAGCAGACGAGCCAGACATTTTTTTCTGAATAAAAGTTAGGTCAGATCGTCTTCTTTAGGGCCAAAGAATGTCGCAGTACCCTTTTGATCATGAGCTTTCCGGACATGCCAATTTTTTAATCTTATTCTTTTGGACCTACCATTTCAGGCGCTTCTACAAGATTGTCTCCAGTAAAAGCTTGTGCACTTGTACTGCTACCGCTCATTTCAAGGCAATCAGCGCCATTATCATCATCTGCCTGAAAGAAGAAAACATTCAGCTCAAACGCTAATCCAAATATTGGTAATTTCACGAGCAAACCATTACATTTGGTTCTGGACAGTAATTGCTATCATTTGGATTATCATAATTATAGTTTGTCACAGCACACTCGACTGCGCCTGGTTTTTTCTTTATAAGTCTTTTAGTGGTAACAGTCATTAAGTGTTCGATGTTCTCGATCATATCTCTGCATACTCTATCTTGCAGTGGTAGGTTAATTCTGAAATAAAATTAGTCTGAAAAAACTATCCGACCACATTCAAGCTTTAAGTACTTATTTGGTGCTGACACACTGACTTTTTTAGAGCTGGACTTTTTATGGTTTTCTGGAACATCTTCTGTTCTGGTTAGCTCTTCTTCATTTAATTTCCATATATCGATGTACTCAGGCTTACAACTTTTATTTGATCTTTTCCTCTGGGGCACTTTCTGCATATTCCCGTCTATTCCTAATTGAACAATAAACATATGGTGATAATTTAATTATAAAAACAACTCCCTGGAAATACTGTCTGTGAATAATATTCAGCATACTTATTTTTTCTGTTTTTTTCTTGATTTTTTCTTGTTACTTTCATATTTTGGAGCTCAATAGATAGTTTTGGACCCAAGAAGCCCCCCTAGGGTTCATATAGAGAGTGTTTGAGTGGAGGATAGGGCAGATATTGTCGGTTAAAACCAAAACGGCCAAAAACCGTTAAAAATGGGTACAACGTTCGGATCAAAAAAGGTCTAGTGCGTTTTTGTTTCGGCTCGTTGGATTTCTCACTTTAATTCGATGAACAAGTCAAGTAATTTGAGTGTTTGCGTCTGTAATAAGCAAGAAATCCTCGGTTATAGATTGAGACCGCTCAAAATCATTCCTTCGCCATTAAAATAAAACTGATTTTCAAGCATTTTGAGGATTTGCGAAAAAATCGAACGCAAGTTGACTGAAAGAACGGCTACTTGAAAGATCATGAGATTAAGTAAGGAAATCGAGAATGTTTAAATTAGCCTTACCTGAATACACCGCAGCTCTTGGTTTGAGCAGCTTCAATTTCCAATGGCTCGGACCAGCCCACATTTTGTCAATGCTTCCTAATCGGGTATTTATGACATCATTAAATGAAAAGAGGTCCTTTTCTACGCTGCTACTCAGATGGCTCTCAGTGGGAACGAAATTGACAATGTACTCTAAATCTTGATGAATAAGGCCAGCAGCGTTTTCTTCTACCGCTGAATCATTATCATCGCCTACAAAAGCTGCAAGAGGTAAACAATGCACTAGCAGTATATTACGTGAACTTACCGTCTTGATTATCGGGCTCATTGAAAAAATCGTGCAAAGATCCGTCTAATTCTGCAACTGGGAAACCATTCTCATCTTGAACGACATCTTCTAACACTGATCTTTTCTTGAATGAGCTGATAAGAATATTTTCCAATAAATACAAAAATATTTCAAAATTGTCAAACTATTTGCTTACTGATCGTACTCCTTGTTGGGATCCCAATTATCTGTTTGGAAATCTTTGAGTTGAGCACACAACATGCTGTTTTTTATAGGCTTTAACGTAATCGGGAACTTCTTATTAGAATTTACAGATTTGTCACTCCCTGCCGTCCACTGAGAAACCTTATCGGCAGTTCTATAAATAATATTAACTCGACTTTAGCTTAGAAATCAATTAAAAGCAAGGGAACTTACCCGAATAAAAATCGGCATCCAGATGCATCCATTCGACATTTATTTGTAGACAAATTATCGGTTGCACTTAAGCCACTTTCAGTTTTGGTGGAAAAGAAATTTGATTCTAATTTAGGGAGGGAGCCCAGAAAGGCAGAAACATCTGGATCAATAGTGAGGTTCTTGTTCTCATCGAAAAGAGTACGTTTTTTCCTCCGCTCTGATTTCTTCTTTTGACCTTCTTCGGCTGTTTGGCTTGTTTGCTCCTCATTTCCTATTAAGTTTCCAAAATCAATACATTCAGCAACATGGGGTGCTTTTACCGGTTTATTTACCATCATCGTCCTTATTTCTGTTGGCGAAATTTCTACCCAAGCTAGAGGCGAGCTTTAGGCTTTCGGCATGTAAATCATCCACTCTTAAGCCGTATACTTTGGCCGCAACTATCAAGGACGTCCCCGCCACTTTGAGCACGTCTGTATTGTCTTTGCTAACAATTTTCTTAAGCACATCAATTACTCGAATATGCCACGCATTCTTAATGTTGATTTTCTACAGGACATATTTTAGTCACTTTTCAATTCGGTTTTCTTCAATAATGGCATAATTTGAAGTACTTACATTTTCAGCATTTAGTTTGCAGAATGTGTTCAATTGTGTTTTTAATTCCGCTTCATTGAGACGCATTACCGATTCGTTAAGGGCTGGTGAATTAGCAGCAGACACACCTGATTTCCTACTCGCTTCGGTAGAATGTGGTAAGGACAAAATTGATTTCCTAAGGGCCCCAGATTTTCTTCTATCTGCCCGTTCGAGATCATCCTTTGACTATTGCCAGAAAAACAAATTTATTTAAATTATCATCAACGCCCTTCATTATTACATGCAAAATCTTGTAAATTTACAGAATAATTTCGAATGAGCGCTAGTGACTACGCTTATTATTAATAAATTAATTATGTAACAACAAAGCAATCGAAACGGTTTCTTTCATAATGAAGTAAGTTTGCCTTATTTTCAACTGATACCAGCTCGATGGAAAATCAATGTGGTTAAATAATCTGGGATTTTCTTAAAATTTAAAACTTTAATTAAGTTGTTTAATGTATGTAATATCCGACTATTAAATTCGAACATTTTATCGCTTAATCTACAGAATCGTTCAGAATTGGCGTCATTTTCCTGGAGAGTTTTGCAGGGATTAAGAAAATTATATATTTTTTAAGTATCTGTAGCTCAAAACTAAGATTTAAAGAGTAAAAGTGTAACGATGAAATGATAACTTGAATCCCTCATAGAATCTTCTGCGTCTGAGTGATAGGATCGATACGAGCTGCTGTCCAAAATGTTTTTTTTTCAATATAAATAGAATCATGTCTTTAAAATTAATCGATTTCTACAGTATGAAACCATAGACATCCAACCGCAAACTTCTCAAAAATTCAAGTGCAACCACTGTCTTTTGTATGGAAATCTCTCAGACTCCAATGAAGCTTAATTTTACAAGTCACGTTATTTTTGTAAGGAAATAACAGTGCAGACTCCATTACAAACATAAAAAAACTGTAGAAACGGGAATTTGCATTTTAAACTATAATTAATTTCAATAAACAAACAAAAAATTATTTTTTAAATCTTTCTCGTACTCAAAGTTACCGTTTGGAAAAAAATGGCGCCAATATTCAATCGCTCTGTATATTGAAAAATAATATACTTATTAGCTGTACAGGGTTATTCACGCTATACGGCACGGAAGTTTGCGGCTGAACCGTTTGATTTTTAAAAAGTATTATTTTATGAATTGGCAGACGCCTACCAGGCGCACATTTTAAAAATATTTTTGTAATGTACAGGGTGTCCCAAAAGCCTTAAAAGTATCAAAGTTGTGTTTTTTTAAAATGGAATACCCTGTATATTATTACAATTTTGGATTCTCTAAGCAAAATAAGTGTCTGTTTTAATAAGGTTTATAATACCTAAATCTTAAGGTTTTTTAAATAATACGAATTTAATCAAAATCTAATTTAATTTTCACGTGTCAAATACTTTGGAAGTATTTAAGTTATGTAAGCGTCATTTATAGTGAAGTGTAACAAAATATCATATTTTATATTCCAATCATGAAGAACTTACCATGTTATACAGGGTGTCCACAAATTTAAACTAATCAAATAAGAACTTTAAGTGGCTATAACTTGATTAATTTAAATACAACCCCATATTTTTTAACTTACCAGGAAATGCAACCTTTAATTACCCATCGAATGGTATTAGGATGTTAATAGCTAAGTTTCCAGTAAGCCAGATAATCATTCTGTGCACCATTTGGTGTTGTTTAATTTAAGGTTCCAATGTATCTAAGTTGCCTATTTGTGCTGCTTAGTGAAAATGAAGAATTACCCAAAAGAAGAGCGTATTGACATGATTTTCACCCTTGGAGAATGTCATAAAAATTGTTTATTGGCCTCTAGAGTTTATGCTCAAGAGTTTCCTGAAAGAAATCATCCTAAGCCAGCCGTTTTTAAGCGCTTATTACACCAGTTTAAGGAAAGTGGGTGTGTCAATTATAAAAAACCCATTATAAGGAAATCTGTCACTGAAGATGCAGAAAATGTTTTCATGGTAATTGGTTCAGTTATCGAAAATCCCAATATTAGTCAAATTCTAATATCCAAACGTACTAACATTAGTCAATCAAATATTTCCAGAATTATTAAAAAGCACAACTTTTATTCTTATAAAATTCAGCTTTGCCAAGAACTTTATGGAAATGATTTTGAAAACGAACTGAGTTTTGCATGTGTCTGTTAGATAAAGTGGCACAAAATGAAAAGTTTTTCGATAATGTGTTATTTAGTGATGAATGTACTTTTTAAAACAATGGTCTCGTGAATAGACACAACTTTCATTATTATTCTGATACGAGTCCGCACGAATACAGGGTCATGAAAAATCAAAATATGTGGTCAGTTAATGTGTGGCGTGGAATACTGGGACCATATTTATTTGTTTTGATGTTTCTCCAGTTTCTAATAAGCCATCTTTCAGTATTATTAGAAGAAGTCCCTTTAAATATTAGAACCAACATGTGGTTTCAATTGGATGCAGCTCCGCCTCATGATCATTGCGAAGTTCGGCAATTTTTAAATGCCAAGTTTCAAAACAGGTGGATTGGCATAAATGAATTTCAAAATTGGCCCCCCAGATCTCCAGACTTAACTCCACTAGATTTCTTTTTGTGAGGGTACATAAAGGAATTGTGAACCATACGCTTCCGAGAACATCACACGATTTAAAAATACGCATGAGACGCTTTTAAAACTGTAACTCCGCAAATGTTGTCCAGAGTTATCAGTGGTTTTGAAAAAAGAATTTACAAGTGTCTGGAAATGAACGGTCAACATTTCGAACATTTGTTATAAATAATTTGCATTTCTTTTATGTTATTGTTAATTAATAAATTTATGTTATTGTTAATTAAAAATATTAATGTTGATATGTGATTTAGAGCTTTTAATTTAAAAAAAACACCAACTGGTGCACAGAACGATTATTTGGCGTATTTTGTTAAAAGGCAAAAACTTAGCTATTAACATCCTAATACCATTCGATAGGTAATTAAAAGTTGCATTTCCTGGTAAGTTAAAAAATATGGGGTTATATTTAAATTAGGGCAGAAAGACCAATAGGTCGATAGCCTTTTTTAGAAATAAAGATGTTTACTACTTTTTATTTAAATTAATCAAGTTATAGCCACTTAAAGTTCTTATTTGATTAGTTTAAATTTGTGGACGCCCTGTATAACATGGTAAGTTTTTTATTATTGGCATATAAAATATGATTTCTTGTTACACTTCACTACAAATTTCGCTTACATAACTTAAATAATTCTAAAATATTTGACACATGAAAATTATATTACATTTTGATAAAATTCGGATTATTTCAAAAACCGTAAGATTTAGGTATTATAAACCTTATTAAAACAAACACTTATTTTGCTCAGAGAATCTAAAAAGGCAATAATATATAGGGTATTTCATTTAAAAAAACACAACTTTGATACTTTTACGGCTTTTCGGACACCATGTACATTACAAAAATATTTGTAAAATGTGCGCCCGGAACGCGTCTGTGGAGTCATCAAATAATACTTTGTGAAAATCAAACGGTTTACCCACCGTACCGGGTACCCCCCGGTGGGCCCAGTATTCCACACCACGAGACCATTCTTTTAAAAAGTACATTCCTCACTAAATAAAACATTATCGAAAAACTTTTCACTTTCTGCCATTTTATCTAACAGCACATGCAAAACTCAGTTCGTTTTCAAAATCATTTCCATAAAGTTGTTGGCAAAGCTGAATTTTATAAGAATAAAAGTTGTGCTTTTTAATAATTCTGGAAATATTTGATTGACTAATGTTAGTACGTTTGGATATTAGAATTTGACTAATATTGGGATTTTCGATAACTGTACCAATTACCGTGAAAACATTTTCTGCACCTTCAGTGACAGATTTCCTTGTAATGGGTTTTTTATAATTGGCACTCCCACTTTCCTCAAACTCGTGCAATAAGCGCTTAAAAACGGCTGGCTTAGGATGATTTCTTTCAGGAAACTTTTGAGCATAAACGCTGGAGGTCAATAAACAATTTTTATGACATTCTCCATGGGTGAAAATCATGTCAATACGCTCTTCTTTTGACCAATTCTTCATTTTCACTAAGCAACACAAATAAAATAAATGATTTGACATGTGTAAATGCCATAGGCAACTTAGATACATTGGAACCTTAAATTAAACAACACCAAATGGTGCACAGAACGATTAATTGGCTTATTTTATAAAAAGGCAAAAACTTAGCTATTAACATCCTAATACCATTCGATAGGTAATTAAAAATTGCATTTCCTGGTAAGTTAAAAAATATGGGGTTGTAATTAAATTAATCAAGTTATAGCCACTTAAAATTCTTATTTGATTAGTTTAAATTTGTGGACACCCTGTATAACATGGTTAGTTTTTTATGATTGGGATATAAAATATTATATTTTGTTCCACTTCACTATAAATTACGCTTACATAACTTAAATACTTCTAAAGTATATGACACGTGAAAATTAGATTAGATTTTGATTAAATTCGTATTATTTAAAAAACCTTAAGATTTAGGTATTATAAACCTTATTAAAACAGACACTTATTTTACTCAGAGAATCCAAAAATGCAATAATATACAGGGTATTCCATTTAAAAAGACACAACTTTGATACTTTAGGGCTTTTGGGACACCCTGTACTTTACAAAAATATTTTTAAAATGTGCGCCCGGTAGGCATCTGCCAATTCATAAAATAATAATTTTTTAAAATCAATCAGTTCAGCCGCAAACTTCCGTGCCGTATAGCGTGAATAACCCTGTATAGAGTGTCCGGAAATTGGTTAACAATGTATTAAATGTATTTTCTATAAACGCAAATAGGACATTTTCTTATAAAAACAAAGAGCAATTAAAATAAACTTGATAAATTGTGTAAGAGTTCACAACATGAAATCGTTATCTCGATTCGAAGCTATTACCGCTTTCTAGTTACTAGTAAAAATATTCACAAATGGAAACACAAAGTGATTGAAAATGTTGGGTGAAGACAACTGAACTGAAATGGTTAGTGAACTTACTTCCAGTAATATATCAGGATCAGTTGGCGCAATGCGTCCTTTTATCTTCAGTGGGGCAAACTGGGGAGTATTACCACGAAGGGGAGTATCACCACGAAGGGGAGTATCACCACGAAGGGGAGTATCATCACGAAGGGGTGCATCTCGCCTTTGTCGCGCATTTGGAGTAGAACTCTCCATTGTGAGAATTTTAGTTTACCTCAGTTTTCTTTTCCTGTAAAGAGTTGAACAGTTAAGTGAACTTTTCCCGTTGTCAAATAAGTTCAGTTATTTAAGAACCAGCAGAATCTTCCAGGTCTTGCCACAGAATAATATATAATTGTTTCTTTGTTGCATATTTGATAGAACTTAATATGCATTTTTAAATGAAAAAAATTATTTCAAAACTATAAAGAATCATAACATATATAACAGCATATTGACTAATATATGGTGCCCCAAATTGACTTAGCGACCAAATTAATCTTTTTTACTGAGTCACATTTGTGTAGTCGAAAATCTGATTTGTCTGGAAAACGGTCTATTTTAACGAGATGATCTTTTCCCGTAGCAGATATTTGCAAATCACTAAATAGAGTTGAAAAAAAAAACCAAATGTTTCAAACAAGTTAGTTACTCTTTAGATAGAAGACTACTGTATGTCACGCCCCAGCCAAAATCTGGCGAATTTCATACTTTTAGCGCAAACAGCATCTTCTAGAAGCAGAAGTTCCTCTAGAAGCAATTTTTGAGGTATCTTTACAAAATACTGCAAAAGGTCGGTAACCGTATAACAAAAGTTTTGTTATTTTAATCTATGTGATGTTATTTTCGGGCATTCTCTATAAACCTTCCTGGAAAAAGACCAGAGCTTTATTTGCTCTGACTTAATAAGATATTGCTGAATGCCTTAACGAGACGATGGTGTCATTAACAACAAAAAATTGTAACGGGAATAAAACCTTTAGACTATTGATCATTTTATGTAATGAATTTAAGGATGAACAATTCAAAAGGGACGTCGCCAAACCACTTTTACCGTCATATAAGAAACAATACAAGTGAAATGAGCTCAGCTTCAGTGAGAACATAATCTAGCTTCTGCTGTTAAGCAACTTTTAATGAATTACACTTGGTGGTCTTGGTCGCAAATCATTGCAGGAAAAACGAAGACAAGTAAGCAGCATAAGCAGCGATTGCATGTAAATACTATCAGTGTAGGAATTAAAGATTTTGTTTTGATTTCCTTATGAACAACACCAGGTAAACCTTACAAAGAGTAGTCACAGTTTTTCCAACACCATAACCCTTCCTTGAAACCGGAAAAAAGAAGTGCCTTCAATAGCCGTTTATATCCGCTTTTCTTTGATGGTTTGATATTCACCGCATTTGGCATGCAATGACGGTTGAACCGGGCAAAACAGGTCTAATAATTCTGGTAAAAAAGCAATTGCGCTTTTTTAACACCGGAAAAAATGGAAAGTGAAGGCTAAAAATACACTTGAATTTATGCATCCAAACAGCCTTCAAAATGCGCTTATCACCGAGATTAATATTTCAAGAACAAGTCGCCAAATGTTTGTCGCTTGAACAAGTCGCCAAAAGACATGTGTTGTGTCCGTTAAAACTGCCCGTCTTAACACCACAAGTTCGAAATAAAAAGCTAAAATTTCTTTACTCCTTTAATAGATAGACAAAAACACTCCGAACAACTGAACTATAATATATTCACCAAAGAGGGTGTGGTATCAACACAAAGGACTCAATCACTATGCGCATATAACCCACTAACGGGATTTTTCAAAAAACGACTGACTCGACACATATTGATTCTTGACAGTGGTGTATTATAGAGGGCTCTAACATCCTCCCACCTGACTCACATAACACAAGAGACCTTCCAGCAGCAAACCTCTATAGTAAATATGACTAAAACTAACATACTGAAATGTCACCAAATACTTAAAATTAAGTATAAATAATTCAATACATAAACTAGATTAGAAAGGTCCGTTACATAAACTTTTTCGGCACCTTAATTGTACATCCACTTCGCGAAACGCGTTCATTTGGCACAGGACCATCATCTATAGGTTTCGCGCACGTGTTGGGGACCATTTTCACAAATATTCGGTTCATTGGTCACTGGTAGAAGTTCAAAACCCTCCGCAGAACTAACAGGTTTCTCCACATCACATTCCAAAGGGTACAATCGCTGAACTGGCCTCAATAAAGATCCTCTAGCAGTATTTACTCGCAAAAGTCGGATCTGTCCATCCTTACCAGGAATCAGTTCGCTCACTCGTGCCAACGGCCACTGGACACGCTTGTCCACGTCATTCCCCACAAGTACCACTTCTCTCTCCTAGGGAGATTTGCCTGCTAGGCTTCTTGGATCTCCAAGACTTCAACTGACCTTAGTATTCTAATCTAAATCTCAGCCCCAAGTCGTCTCTGAGTTTCTGTTTATACAGAACCCTTTAACACAGTGATTGAGAGTCAATAATATCGCAATCAGGTACACCAGAACTCACTAGCTCCTTCGTTCTTGAAGGAGCAATCATGGGTGTCAAAGGAATAAGGTCATTAGCATCACTGGAAAGGTAAGTAAGTGGACGTTGATTTATGACGGCCTCACATTCACAAAGGAGTGTAACCAGGTCCTCATATGTTAGGCATGCTCGCCCTAGAACCTTTCGCTTTAATACTCCCACTCCCAATAAAATCAGCTTTAATACTCCCACGATCCGTTCCCAGAAGTCGCCCCACCAACTAGCAGATGGAGGATTAAAATACCATGAAATTCTGTCAACACTACACGTCGCGATGATCTTATCCCAATCAAGTCTTTGAAAACAGTTTTCAGTACCCACGATATTGGTTCCATTGTCCCTCTACCCAGTCTTGGGTCTACCACGTCGCGCTATAAATCGCCTAAGTACGTGAATAAAACTAACAGTGGACAAACTGGTACACAAAAGACACACCCATGCTTTCTCCCCATTCTTCAAAAATAACAGTCCTGCAAAATCTACCTCTGTGATCTCAAATACAGCAGCATCCCGAACACAGTTTAATGGAAAAGGAGGCAATTACTTACTTTTTTGTCGTTTACATATGACACATTTTGAGATAGCCGATCTGATAGCCCGTCGTCCTCCAAGAATCCAATATTTTTCACGCAGTATTCCCATAAGTCCTTGCGTACTCACATGCAAAGATCTAACTTATTGTTCAAAAATAAGCCGGATAACCAGATCTTGTTTTGCTGGCAAGAATATTTTGTATTGCTAATTCTAGAACGCAAGCGAATTACCTCATGCTCATCAATAAAAAGACTTAGATTACATAATCGGGGATCATTTTCCCCATGAAAACTTTCCTTTTGTATAAGCTTTAAAATATGACAATCTGCCACTTCCAACAGCTCCACGGATAACTCCCCATTTAATCTGGAGGTAGAATTCCTTATATTATATATAAACCTAAAAATCCACCCAACCATAAGTAGTGTTTTAGTAAACTTGGAAAAATATAAAAGATGTCAATCTAAGATCAAATCTCAATTAAACAGAGTGTTTGTATGCCCTTTCCTTTCTTTATAAATTTCCGCCCCTTGGTAACAACTTTTTCGACTCGTGGCCACAATTCCGGATCATTATATAGCCAACTTGGCCCCTCCCACCATCTAAGCTCATACAATTGTTTTGGAGAACAACCTCAAGAAGGAAGATCTGCAGGGTTCAGAGCGCCTGGAACAAAATGCCAATCGTCTATGGACGTGTACTTTATTATCTTTGTTACACGATTACCTACAAACGTCCCCCAATTTTATTTGCGGCGTATCCAGCCTAGTACTATGAAGGAATCACTCCAAAAATAAATAGATAGCCTTAAATCTACATTTAAATATTCCTTTATAGAAATTAACAATTAAGCTGCTAAGAGCTCCAAGCGAGGTATGGAAATATTCTTCAAAGGCGCTATCCTGGAATTGGCAGCCAACAAACGAATATAAACTTTCCCATCAAAAACACCTCTCAGAAAAATAACTGACGCATATGAATCTTTACTAGCGTCACAAGACATGAAGACTTTTTTGCTCATAATGGGGACTATCACCGTGAATCCATCTTGGAATGTTAATTTTAGCCAAATAATGCAACTCAAGAAGTCAGTGACGATGATAAAAGTCCGCAGCATCTCACTATCCGACACACTTATGACACAATTGTTAACATAAAAACTTTCCAAAAGCTGTAGAACAGTCTCTCTTCTCTAAGGTACATTTTAATTTAAACATTTGTCCAACGACTTTAAAATATGATACTCTATAGTTGCACCTAGCAGAAAAGGACTGCTGTTGACCCAAAATACAACCCTCTTGTGTCGAAAAATCCTTTTCTCATTGGAGAAAAGGTTGGGATAATAATAAAAAATTGGTATTATTTAAAAAACCTTCAGATTTAGGTATTATAAACCTTATTAAAACAGACACTTATTTTACTCAGAGAATCCAAAAATGTAATAATATACAGGGTATTCCATTTAAAAAGACACAACTTTGATACTTTTAGGGCTTTTGGGACACCCTGTACTTTACAAAAATATTTTTAAAATGTGCGCCCGGTAGGCATCTGCCAATTCATAAAATAATAATTTTTTAAAATCAAACGGTTCAGCCGCAAACTTCCGTGCCGTATAGCGTGAATAACCCCGTATATTCAAAAATAATGTGTGGTATCAACACAAAGGACTCGTTCACTATGCGCATATGGGCCTTACCCTTTTTATGACCCTTAATTGTACTCACCCATTAACGGGATTGTTTTAAAAACGACGGCAGAAATGGCAGGTTGTAAATTGATAAGCATTTTTTTAAATTATTGAAAGCATCTCAAACAAAAATGAACCGAATAGTATTTTTGCCGGCATTCCTTTTGGTTCCGACCCAAGGCCGTCGAAGAGAAATCGAATCGAATTGAACCGATATTGGGTTCATAAAACCATTGGTTTTTCGTTGCATTGTGGTCATCCTGCACACTGATTGAAATTTAATCTCCTTTTTCCTTATAAGAGATAAAAACCGGAGATGAAAAGTAAACAAAAGTGAGCAAAGGGAAGCTTCAGACAGACAGAAAAGAGTGTAAATAGTAAGAACCATTGGGGCAATACACATAAGCTGAATTCGACTGATCTGCTCAACCTATAACTAAAGTATTATATAGTTATGAAACAGCTTACCTTTACTCTCACACTGCACAACAACTTGCTTTACACTGCACAACAACTCTTTACACTGCACAACAACAAACACTTACAGAGACGGACAACAATAATACAGGAACATGTAGACAAGGCTTGCCTCTGTCTGAACTAAAAACACAAGAGTCTAGGTCATAGAGTAAGTAAAATAAGAAAATATAATTATTTTATTTTCTCTATGGTCTAGGTACACCAAACTTGGCGGCAACATGTCTCGCATGTGTGAGACCATAGAGTCAGTAAAATAACGAGAGACAAGTTCGACAACAATCTTGTCTCTGAAATAACTTATTTTACTTACTCTATGTGTGAGACCGAATCCGTTAAGCCGATATTTATTTTTGAGGTTAGATTTTTGTATACTTTGCGGGTTTTGAAATACGCTCGTTTAGTGCGCGTCATTAACGTCAGTTTTTTCACCGTTGGATGCATAACAACGCAACCGCCGTTTGGCGATAAAAGGAACAATTTATTTTGAACAAACTATACATTGCTTAAACTATAAAAGATAATTACAAGACACCTTACCGCATTTTTGATCCTACATTAATTAATTTACTTCTATCTAAATAATGCATCATAAATACGAAATAAACTTAGGGAGACTGTCCTAAAATGACATACCCAAACTGCTTCAACCAAAAAGTCCGACAAAAAAAATATGGAATGGCTAATATTAGACAGCAGTTTTCATTTTTATAAATCAACACCAAACTAAAAAAATGCCCTGTTTTACATAATAGTAACTTTTCTGTCGACACCAAATATATTCGATAAAACGACATAACTTATATTACAAGGTATTCCAATGTATTCCTGGGTTTCAGTCAATTTTACTGTTTATTATTTAAAATGTTACAAATACGTTTCGGTGTCTTTCTCCACCATCATCAGTTTGTCTAAAATATACATTTTACATTTATTATCAATTTAATTAAAAAAACTTTCACAAAATTAACCTATTAAAATTCAAATCACACACATATTAAAAAGTACAATTTGGGACCTTGGTTCCCAGGTGATGAGTCGGGATAAACATGTTCGGGAAAAGACTAGAATCTATTGTTTAGAGATCTAAATTTGACTTACGTATATAGTTGCTACCAACTTCACATTTGACTGGTCACTGAATTTTTCATATTTTATTCGATATCAAGCGAGCGAAACAAAAAACTGTTTATCTTTCGTCTTTTCTTTGCATTCTAGGAATTGCTTGGCAATTTTTCAATATCAGATGTTTACATTTCATTTACCTGGTCCAATCAGTTCATACATGCGATCATCTAATTAGCGTATGATACACAGAGCTAAGATTGTCTGTATCTGATCTGAAATTTGTTTCGCTCGCTTGATATCGAATAAAATATGAAAAATTCAGTGACCAGTCAAATGTGAAGTTGGAGTGGTCTTGTTCAGTATGTGTACCATTGTGCTTGAGCAAATCCAGACTTCAAGCTGATCATAATGCTCAACAATACCTGTATCAACTATTTATCGTTTTGGCTGTATTGACTGTAACTATATATATTTTAAGTGTTAAATAAACATTTTGTAAACTTGTTCTCTATTTGTTTGTATTTTTTACGTATTTTCTGAATAGAAAAAAATGTGCTAGTTGCATGGTGGTACATAGGATGTACCACCCTGCACCTGTCATTTTGACATAATATTTCAAAAAAAAAGCTATGTTTGACATAAGTAATACGGCAACAACTAGATAAATAGAAAAACAGAGCAATTTTTTGAACTTATAATTTACGTGCAACAGCGGTCAGAACAAATGGTAAAATCCTGTGCATGAGAGTTAATTATAGCACAAGAAATATTCGAATTTTGAAAGATGGAGCATTGCCGCCTTAAAATTACCATTGAGCATAGTGTGTGATGGGAGTCAAGGGTTTCAAAGATCTGAGAGGATGGTAAAAAGGAACAGAATTAGAGAAGTCAAAGATATTCTTGCATTTAGCTCTAGAATCAATCCCTCTGCCTCTCAACCATCGACAAAGTACAACAGCGTCTAGCGAATGAGACTCTGAGAAACATGATAATAAACTTGCGTGCATAGAAATCGGCCCACTGTAAATTTTTGACTTTAACTATATATTTTTTTAAAACTATTCATCAGATCAAAAAAATTAATCTGCTGTTTGAAAGACAATTTAATATGCTTTAATGTGAGTAGAAATTTATCAAGAAGGCTTGTCGTTTATATGCGTAGGAACCAGTAAACAAATGAAACGTGTTTATGTGGTGATTGTAACAAAAATAAAAAAAATGTCAAATATACTACATACTACACCACAAAAAGCCGGCCAAGTTATTGCTTTAATCGAAAATGGACTTAGTCAACGAGCTGTTGCTAGACAATTGGATATGACACGCGCAGCAATTCGAAGAGTGTGCAAACGTTATGAGGGGACTGGATCCTTTCATAGGCGACCTGGGACAGGCAGAAGGCGATTTACAACCGCTCATGATGACCGCTTTATTGTGTCCACAACATTAAGAAATCGTCACCTTAATGCCGTTCTAGTGCAACAACAGATCTGTGAGGTGCGAGGAGTGGCAATTAGTCAGAGGACAGTAAGACGAAGACTGCAGGAAAATAACCTACCCCTAAAACACCTGCGATTGGTCCAAAACTTACTCCAACTCATAGGCAAGCACGCCTGCGTTTTGCACGTGATCATCTGAATTGGACGTTGGAACAATGGGGATCTGTTCTGTTCTCAGATGAGACCAGAATATGCCTCCATGAGAGCGACCGAAGAAGGAAAGTGTACCGAAGACCAAGAGAGCGATTTGCAGATTGCTGCTTTGAAGAGCGGAGTGCTTATGGAGGTGGTTCCTGTATGATCTGGGATGCAATTTCTATAGGAGCACGAACCGACCCTGAGTTCATTCGTAGGGGCGACCGTGTTCAGGGAAGAAGAGGTTTAACGGCTGTTAAATATAACGATGAGATTTTAGCAATTCATGTGGTACTTTACCTTTATGCATGACAATACCAGGCCGCACACCACAAGAATCGTGCAATATTACATTGCAGGAGTAGGTTTTCGGGTTATGGAGTGGCCAGCATACAGTCCTGACCTAAATCCGATGGAACACTTATGGGATGAGCTAAAACGAAGAATTCGAGCTAGACTTCATACCCCAAACTCGATCCCAGAGCTATTGTTGCAGTAGAAGAGTGGTTTAACATCCCTCAAGAAACAATAGCAAACTTGATTAGATCTATGCCTAATCGTATGAGAGAAGTTATTAGGGAAAGAGGAGGTCATACCCATTATTAAAAATTAAGTGTTAAGTTTTAAAATGTCAATAACCCTATTTATGTTAATAATAAAAAAGCTTAATTTGCTTAATGCATTGTTTTCACTATGTTAAACATAGGATACTAACAATAATTTATACTCACATTAAAGCATATTAAATTGTCTTTCAAACAGCATGTTTCTTTTTTTGATCTGATGAATAGTTTTAAAATATATATAGTTAACGTCAAAAGTTTGCTGTGGGCCGATTTCTATGCACGCAAATGTATAATTAGCATGGATATCAGTAACTCAGTGACTATAGTAATCTGATAGTACGAATATATTGTTATGTTTTTAGCATCACAAACCAGAATAATGCGGACGAAATGAAACGAAGGCGCAAGCGAAGGTATCAGCATTGTGTAGAGAAAAGTCTATACTATTGAAGAAAATTGAGGCGAAGGAGTTGATGGAAAAACATTTTAAAAACTCGTTGCAGAAAATCTTCACGCCAGGCCAAATAAAAAAGCTACTAAATTCCGAAAAAAAATGTGAGGTGGAGTCCTGAAGTTATATCTTCCGCAATATCTTTACGGAGCGTAAGTCCCAAAGCATATCGATATTTGAGGACTTATGGTCATCCTTTACCAGCTCTATCAACACTCAGAACGTGAGCGGCTACCTGCGATCTGAGACCTGGTAGTTTGCTCAGTGTTTGTTCTTTGTTAAGAGGAACAGTAATGAACCTAAGTCGAACTGATAAACTGTGCATTTTATCATTTGATGAAATGTATGTATCTAATAGAATTGACATTGAGAAAAAACATGAAGAAAAAATTGGACCTCATAAAACTTGTCAAACTGTGATGGTGCGAGATTTACTAAAGAATTGGAAGCAACCTATATATTTTAAATTCGATCAGCCTACGACGCCTGAAATCGTAATTAGCATTATCAAGAAGCTATATACTGTAGGACTGTAATAGCAATAGTTAGTGACATGGGTTCTGGAAACGTCATTATGGTCAAAATGGAATATTGGTCACGATAAAAATTGCTATTTCGGCCACCTTTTGGACAAATATGCCACATTTAATCAAACTTCTAAGAAACCATCTTTTAGATCAAGGATCTCATATAGTGAGACTCAGTGAAACGAGCATTGATAAAACATGCTTTCAAATTCCTCTTGATTGTTCAATTGCAGAGTTAATACTTGCTCATAAATTAACAAAATACTGTGGTGACTCGCATTTGGAAGTTGGATGGGGTCCCTGGCACTTGTTGCATCTTGGCGATTGCTTGCAGTCTTCAGTCTTATGGTTAAATAAGTTGCACTTGCCACACTGCGCAGGCACGGGTGCTGGTGGTTTGCTTTTCGTGATTTTGAAAATGCGTCCCAAAAAATGCACCGCACGGTCGTTTATTAATCTTTCGTAGGTGGAGATGTCGCCGGTTATTAGCCTTATCATTAGTGTGGCTGCATTGCTTTGTCGTGAGATAATTCTATTACAGAATCGTATTCTGAAGTTTTGTTGCTCCAGATGTTTGAGGAACATCTTGTTTTCAATATCTAGGTCGACCCCAGTGGCAACGACTGAATATGATGGTGTAATATGGGGTTTGCTAACAGGCTGTCGGATTTGTGTGTTGTAGGTGCTACTTGCTTGTTTGAAATATTTTATTATCTTTCTCTCTATTAGTGTTTGCAGAGTTTTTGTGGCCTTTTCTGGGCTGTTGGTTTTGATGAGGAAGTTGTTTTCTTGTTTAATTACGATGTCTTTGTTGTTTTCGTCATTTTCTACCCATTTTAGGGCTAGCTGAAAATTTCTACATATCACAACACTTGGCTGGGCAAAGCGATTTGGGCTTTGATAGTCCTACAAAAACTGACATTTGCAAGCGTTTCCTGGAAGGAAATTTGGATACTGTCAAGTACTTTGCTAATTAGACCGCACAACGTTGTGCTAATTCCTCTGGGCGTATACAGTGCCAATCAACTATCAGCTATGATAAAAGACTGTTTTTCCTTAACGATTGCAAGTTATTTGCTTTCCAATTGCTTTTATTTCCTGCAGGGGCACTGAAACTCTTTAGCAAGTGTCGATATTTCAATAGGATACACTGGTTTAAATGACTATTACCCTTTTGTGGTCATTCCGCAAGTTTTCATTCACACCTACACAATTTCAGTATTCTTCCATTTGATACTGTTTTAAAAGATTTTCGAGCAGGATTTTTTCGAGCGAAGTTTTGGAACACCATTTTAACAATACGGACATCGGTATTGTTTTAAACCGGCCTAGTAATGATACTTTTCAGACACCACCTATTTATTCGGTCAGTGTTCGCCCCTAAAATATTCATAGATGCTGTACATTCAGCCTTTATGTTTATTGAACTTAGTTGTTGGTACTTGAATAAGTGTATTAAACAGGTTTTATGCAAATAAACTATTTGCAATTACCTTAGTATTAGTATCACATATATATGCTGCGTTTAGTCTTCAGGTGGAGGTCCGCAAGGATGCAGCATTTTCTCAATTAAATTGAACCTGACTCGGGCCTTGGCTTCGTTTTCGGATAAAGCGAAGTCGCTGAGCAGATCTGCATGTCTCAAGTAGCTGGAATAGCTGTCTCTGCGCTGGTTTACAAACCATTCAAATTTGGTGGTATCTGCATGGCCAGTCCCTATGTACTTCGACTGGAGATATTCCAATTGACTGTGGATATTGTAACGATCACCCATTGTGTGATTTTATCTGGCAAAATATGAACAGAAAAAACGTTTGTTTACTAGGTTTAATTACTGCATATATTTTGAGTAAAATTGTGACTTTACCTGATTCATTCCGACATTGACGAAGGGCACAGTGGGGTCACAAAATGGAACAACTGGACTGGACCTGACGAAATTATGTTCTTGTTTCTCTATAAAGAAATCCAAAAAATTTTGCCGAATAGATTTGGCTGAAATGTCTCTGTGAATGTATTTGCTAATGCCGCTAGCGATTATGAGACATTTAAAGTCGACATGAGAACAGAGCAGCCTGGAACAAGCGTATGGGGTCATTATTTAACAAAAATTTCAAGTTTTTCTCCGTTATGTTACAGAAGTTGATCAATTTGAAAAGTAATATAACTTATCCTAAATAATTGCACAGCCGGGGACTGGATAAAAAATCTATTTTATTGAAGGATCAAATGTTTAGGATTTGGGAGATTTGAATGTGTCTTTAGGGTCTCCATAATTTGTGCACGAGTTTCAAACATCTTGTGATGGCGTTTAATTATGTGTGTTTATGGAAACATCACCAAATGCACTGAAGCACTAGATAAACAGCGCAATTAAATGATTTTATGAGTCTTGAAAAATTATTGAAACCAGTTTAAGCTAACAACAATGGGAAAAGAAACTGATGAATTTCAGCTACAATATGCTTATATTTTCCTGAAAATGTAAAGTTACATAATGAGTTAGATCGATGGTGTTCCAAAATAAATTTAAAATGTCCATATATTTTTTAAATAAAAGTCCAATTTACAATTAACACATGAAACAGAAGTATTAAAAATATAAATTTATTGTTTATTTATTAAAGATTTAAGTCGCGCTTTAGTTTGTGGCTAATTTTTTGAAAATCCATTTTGCCTACCATATTCGTTTTCTCACTAACAAAACACCACATACATACCTTTTACTCCATTATCTGTCCACAACACGTATAAAATATTTATTATCACATTGCAAGCGACTAAACATGATCACATGTTTACAACATATAATGCTGTAAAAGTCCAGTTTTATAAGAATCCAGCGAAGATGAGAGCAAATGAAAACATTCACAAATCATGACGTTATTTGAATCCTGATCTGCCCTTTAGAACGCTTTTGCACCACATATCAAGTTGCATAAACTCAGTTTCATAAAAATTAGTTTTAAATATTAATAAAAAAGATCTTACTACCAACATACAAACAAAACTAAATAAAATAATAAATTCATGGCATAAAAATTAATCAAAAGACTGATCCGAGAGCCGCCAACGAATTTAACATAGTCTAATGCGCCCCATGATCGGATATCTTCATATTTGACTGAGAAAGCGTTGTTTATTTAAAAATATGGATTTGAACTGAAACTTTCTACATTGTCAACAATAAAAAACTGAAATCGAACAGAAAAGTCTTGCCATGGTTCATCCAAGGGACGATACGCAAACGATTATATCATCATGCTAGTTTTGCAGGTCGAGTTTTTTTCGAAAAGCTGAGTAAATATTCAGTTTGTGACTTGTTTTTCTGGTGCGTGTGCCTTGTCGATGCTTCAAAGCACGTGCGGTAGATCATTCTGTCCGTTAACTGCAGGATTTCGTGCAAGCTTTCAATTTGGTGTTCAATTGGTTCTATGAACCTCTTAGTTCGAAGTGAGTTCAGTTTTACAAGGAGCAAATGAAGATTTATGACATTCACTATTGCTGCTTAAGAGCTTAGGACGTTTCGTTTCTAATATACTAAAGAAAGTTTTCTTTATTTCCAGGTGGCACGATGCAGCTTTCGGTAAGTTTGGCATTATTTTGCACCGGGTCGTTTTTCGTCTCATACACTCATGCACTTCATATTTTTCTGAATTCTGGATAGAAGTTACTGAATTGGGTTTTTTTTAATTTTTATTTCTGTAAATTCAAAGTCAGCTATTATACGTTAATGAATGCGATTTTTGAAATTCAATAAACAATAACAATTGCTGAAAAAAAAATTCTGCATAAACATCATTAAACACAGAATTATTTTACCTTTTCAAAAAACAACTTTTTTCTCATTTTAAGCCGTTCTTAATATTTCAAAATCCGAAATACCATTTAGTTTTCTCAATTGAAGATTATGCTCATTACACAAATGGAGTAATGCGACAAACGCCAAATGGCAACTCAACTCTTTCGCCATATTATCTGGAAGAATCTTCGGTAAATCGCTGTACATTTTTGAAAAATGAATGGGTCCCACTTTTGCGGATGGATCCTGCAAATAATGGAACATTACGTAAGCGGAAGCAAATACTAAAACGACAGTTTCAGTACTTAAAGCTAAATACTTTTCAGAATGATTATTTAATCATTATAGGGACAGAAGCCGGAAAAATTCGCGCATTTAATGATAATCCATTATTTTGATACCTAGATTTCAATACAATGCTTAATTTGACAAAATCCGAAGTTATCTTGTGAAAATTTCAGCACGAGCCAAAGAATTTTTATTAAAACAAATCGGAAAAGCTACTTACAAATATCTCCTTTCCTGTTAGAATACACCAGACGAACTCCTTCAATTTTGCCATGTTCATTTTCTTTGCTTTAGTGGCGTATTTGGTAAAAATTTGTTCAACCTGACATGCAAAATTTTTCTTAATATAATGGATGGTCACATACTAGGTATCGCGTAATGATCAAAAGGATACTACGAAATTATTTGGATCAAAAGAAGACAATCTGATCTAAAAAAAAAGTCTGGCTCGTCTGCGATTGATAGTCAAAGATCCTCAAAGAATTGTCCTTTTTGACTTATTAGGAGAATGATACAATGAATTTTAATGAAACTCGCTGTGAATTTGTTCTTATGTTAGACTCATATTTTGATAAAGCACTCGAGTTTATCCACTTTGGGCAACTGGTTACTTCGTGGCTAAAATCAACTCATCTGTTTTATTTGATACGCTAATTCTTGACAATTTTGTGCTGTGTGTAAAATCTTGTAGCATTCATTAGTTTTTAAGCAAAAAATACTTCTTTTTTCTTACTATTTAACAATTTCAAACTTTAACTGCAAATGTCGTAGTAAGCGATATCTAAAATTTTTACTTGGTAAGAAATCCAAAATAATTTTTGCACAATCTATGAATGTTACAAAATTTGTCTGACTGAACTGGGTGTCTTCATCAAAATATGAGTCTTACATAAGAACAATTTCTCAACAAGTTTAATTAAAATCACTCTCCTGATATTTCAAAAAACACATTTTTTTGAAGAACTTTACCCACTGTTAGCAGACGAGCCAGACATTTTTTTCTGAATAAAAGTTAGGTCAGATCGTCTTCTTTTGAGCCAAAGAATGTCGCAGTACCCTTTTGACCATGAGCTTTCTGGACATGCCAATTTTTTAATCTTAATCTTTTGGACCTACCATTTCAGGCGCTTCTACAAGATTGTCTCCAGTAAAAGCTTGTGCACTTGTACTGCTACCGCTCATTTCAAGGCAATCAGCGCCATTATCATCATCTGCCTGAAAGAAGAAAACATTCAGCTCAAACGCTAATCGAAATATTGGTAATTTCAAGAGCAAACCATTACATTTGGTTCTGGACAGTAATTGCTATCATTTGGATTATCATAATTATAGTCTGTCACAGCACACTCGACTGCGTCTGATTTTTTCTTTAGAGATCTTTTAGTGGTAACAGTCATCTCGTATTCTATGTTCTTGAGCACAGTTGTGCATAATGTATCTTGCAGAGGCAGGGTAGTTCTGAAATAAAATTAGTCTGAAGAAAACTATCCGACCACATCCAAGGTTTATGTACTTATTTGGGTCTGACACACTGACTTTTTTACAGCTGGACTTTTTATGATTTTCTGGAACATCCCCTGTTCTGTTTAGATCTTCTTGATACAATTTCCACATATCAATGTGCTCAGCCTCGCACTTTTTATTCGCTCTTTTCCTCTGGGGCACTTTCTGCATATTCCCGTCTTTCCCTAATTGAACAATAAACATATGGTGATAATTCAATTATAAAAACAACTCGCTGGAAATACTGTCTGTGAATAATATTCATCATATTTATTTTTGCTGTTTTTTTGTCGATTTTTTTCTTGTTACTTTTATATTTTGGAGCTTAATGGGTAGTTTTCGACCCAAGAAGCCCCCTAAGGTTCATATAGAGCGTATTTGAGTAGCGGATAGGGCAGACATTATAGGTTAAAACCAAAACGGCCAAAAACCGTTAAAAATGGGTACAACTTTCGGATCAAAAAGCTCTTGTACGTCTTTTGCTGAGCTCATTAAATTTCTCGGTTTAATGCGATGAACAAGTCATGCAATTTGAGTGTTTGCGTCTGTAATAAGCAAGAAATCCTCGGTTATAGATTGAGACCGCTCAAAATCATTTCCTTGCCATTAAAAATAAAACTGATTTTGAAGCATTTTTGGGATTTGCGAAAAAATCGAACGCAAGTCGACTGAAAGCACTGCTACTTGAAAGATCACGAGAGTAAGTAAGGAAATCGAGAATCTTTAAATTAGCCTCACCTGAATACATCGCAGCTCTTGGTTTGAGCAACTTCAATTTCCAATGGCTCGGACCAGCCCACATTTTTTCAATATTTCCTAATCGGGTATCTATGACATCATTAAATGAAAAGGGGTACTTTTCTACGCTGCTATTCAGATGGCTCTCAGTGGGAACGAAATTGACAATGTACTCTAAATCTTGATGAATAAGCCCAGCAGCGTTTTCTTCTACCGCTGAACCATCATCATCGCCTACAAACGCAGCAAGCGGTAAACAATGCACTAACAGTATATTACGTGAACTTACCGTCTTGATTATCGGGCTCATTGAAAAAATCGTGCAAAGATCCGTCTATTTCTGCAATTGGGAAACCATTCTCATCTTGAACGACATCTTCTAACACTGATCTATTCTTGAATGAGCTGATAAGAATATTTTCCAATGAATACAAAAATATTTAAAAATTGTCAAACTATTTGCTTACTCATCGTACTCCTGGTTGGGATCCCAATAATCTGTTTGGAAATCTTTGAGTTGAGCACATAACATGCTGTTTTTTATAGGCTTTAACGTAATCGGAAACTTCTTATTAGAATTTACAGATTTATCACTACCTGCCGTCCACTGAGAAACCTTATTGTTAGTTCTATAAATAATATTAACTCGACTTTAGCTTAGAAAGCAATTAAAAGCAAGGGAACTTACCCGAATAAAAATCGGCATCCAGATGGATCCATTCGACATTTATTTGTAGACAAATTATCGGTTGCACTTAATCCACTTTCAGTTTTGGTGGAAAAGAAATTTGATTCTAATTTAGGGAGGGAGCCCAGAAAGGCAGAAGCGTCTGGTTCAATAGTGAGCTTCTTGTTTTCATGGAAAAGAGTACGTTTTTTCCTCCGCTCTGATTTCTTCTTTTGTCCTTCTTCGGCTGTTTGGCTTGTTTCCTCCTCATTTCCTATTAAGTTTCCAAAATCAATACATTCAGCAACATGGGGTGCTTTTACCGGTTTATTTACCATCATCGTCCTTATTTCTGTTGGCGAAATTTCTACCCAAGCTAGAGGCGAGCTTTAGGCTCTCGGCATGTAAATCATCCACTCTTAAGCCGTATACTTTGGCAGCAACTATCAAGGACGTCCCCGCCACTTTGAGCACGTCTGTATTGTTTTTGCTAACAATTTGCTTAAGCACATCAATTACTCGAATATGCCACGCATTCTTAATGCTGATTTTCTACAGGACATATTTTACAATTCGTTTTTTTTTTTCAATAATGGCATGATTTCTTGTACTTACATTTTCAGCATTTAGTTTGCAGAATGTGTTCAATTGTATTTTTAATTCCGCTTCACTGAGACGCATTACCGAGTCGTTAACGGCTGGTGAATCAGCAGCAGACACACCTGATTTCCTATTCGCTTCGGTAGAATGTGGTAAGGGCAAAATTGATTTCCTAAGGGCCCGAGATTTTCTTCTCTCTGCCCGTTCGAGATCATCATTTGACTATTGCCAGAAAAACAAATAGTTACTTATTCCCTTAAATCGCTTAACATCAACGCCTTGCATTATTACATGCAAAATCTTGAAAGTGTTTTTTCGGCAATTAATAAATTACTTATGTAACAACAAAGCAATCAAAACGGTTTCTTTCATAATGATGTAAGTTTGCCTTATTTTAGGAAGTTTTCAACTGATATCAGCTTGATGAAAAATGTTAAATAATAATAATATAATTAAACGAAATAATCAAAGTGGTTAAATAATCTAGGATTTTCTTAAAATTGAAAACTAATTAAATTTTTAAATGTATGTAAAATTCCGATTATTAAATTCGAACATTTTATCGCTTAATCTACAGAATCATTCAGAATTGGCGTGGATAGAAATCGGCCCACAGTAAACTTTTAACTTTAACTATATATTTTTTTAAAACTATTCATCAGATAGATAAAAAAAGAAATATGCTGTTTGAAAGACAATTTAATATGCTTTAATGTGAGTATAAATTATTGTGAGTATCCTATGTTTAACATAGTGAAATTAATGCATTAAGCTAATTAAGCTTTTTTATTATCAACATAAATAGGGTTATTGACACTTTAAAACTTAACACTTAATTTTTTAATAATGGGTATGACCTCCTCTTTCCCTAATAACTTCTCTCATACGATTAGGCATAGATCTAATCAAGTTTGCTATTGTTTCTTGAGGGATGTTAAACCACTCTTCTTCTACTGCAACAATAAGCTCTGGGATCGAGTTTGGGGTATAAAGTCTAGCTCGAATGCTTCGTTTCAGCTCATTCCATAAGTGTTCGATCGGATTTAGGTCAGGACTGTATGCTGGCCACTCCATAACCCGAAAACCAACGTCTGCAATGGAATCTTGCACGATTCTTGCGGTGTGCGGCCTGGCATTGTCATGCATAAAGGTAAATTCGTCTTCAATGTAGTCGACGTAAGGAATCACATGAATTGCTAAAATATCTTCGATATATCTAACAGCCGTTAAGCGTCTTCTTCCGTGAACACGGTCGCCCCTACGAATGAACTCAGGGTCGGTTCGTGCTCCTATAGAAATTGCACCCCAGATCATACATGAACCACCTCCATAAGCACTCCGCTCTTCAAAGCAGAAATCTGCAAATCGCTCTCTTGGTCTTCGGTACACTTTCCTTCTTCGGTCGCTACCATGGAGGCATATTCTGGTCTCATCTGAGAACTGAACAGATCCCCATTATTCCAACGTCTAATTCAGATGATCCCGTGCAAAACGCAGGCTTGCTTGCCGATGAGCTGGAGTAAGTTTTGGACCAATCGAAGGTGTTTTAGGGGTCAGATTATTTTCCTGCAGTCTTCGTCTTACTGTCCACTGACTAATAGTCACTCCTCGCACCTCACGGAGCTGTCGTTGCACTTGAACGGCATTAAGGTGACGATTTCTAAATGTTGTTGAAACAATAAAGCGGTCATCACGAGCGGTTGTAAATCGCCTTCTGCCTGTTCCAGGTCGCCTATGAAAGGATCCAGTCTCCTCATTACGTTTGCACAATCTTCGAACCGCTGCGCGTGTCATATTCAATTGTCTAGCAACAGCTCGCTGACTAAGTCCGTTTTCGATTAAAGCAATAACTTGGCCGGCTTTTTGTGGTGTAGTATGTCTTAAACTAACACACATAAACACTATTGAGATTATGAAAAACGAATAAATATGAAAATTTCAGTTGCAAACGCAATAATTTTAATATCGTTACGTTTTTTTTCCTGACTGTACTTCAATTCACTCCAATATATTCCTGGGATACTTCACTTTGTGAAGGTAGAAACAACTATACGCACAAACTGATGATGGTGGAGAAAGACACCGAAACGTATTTGTAACATTTTAAATAATAAACAATAAAATTGACTGACACCCAGGAATATATTGGAGTGAATAATTTTAATATTTGAAAACTTTTTTAATTTCGTTACAAAACACCACATAAACACGTTTCATTGGTTTACCGGTTGCTACGCATATAAACGACAAGCCTTCTTGATAAATTTATACTCACATTAAAGCATATTAAATTGTCTTTCAAACAGCACATTAATTTTTTTGATCTGATGAATAGTTTTAAAAAAATATATAGTTAAAGTCAAAAGTTTACAGTGGGCCGCTTTCTATGAACGCAAGTGTATATATTTTTAAGTATCTGTAACCCAAAACTAAGATTCTGCGTGTGAGTGATACGATCGATACGAGCTGCTGTCCAAAATGTTTCTTTTTCAATATAAATAGAATCAGGTCTTTAAAATTAATCGATTTCTACAGTATGAAACAGTAGGCATCGAACCGCTAACTTCTCAAAAATTCACGTGCAACCACTGTCTTTCGTATGGAAATCTCTCAGGCTCCAATGAAGCTTAATTTTACAAGTCACGTTATTTTTGTAAGGAAATAACAGTGCAGACTCCATTACAAACATAAAAAAAACTGTAGAAACGGGAATTTGCATTTTAAACTATAATTAATTTCAAAAAACAAACAAAAAATTATTTTTTCAATCTTTCTCGTACTCAAAGTTACCGTTTCGAAAATATGGCGCCAATATTCAATCACTCTGTATATTGAAAAATAATACTTATTACCTGTATAGAGTGTCCAAAAATTGGTTAACAATGTATTAAATGTATTTTCTATAAACGTAAATAGGACATTTTATTATAAAAACAAAGTCCAATTAAAATAAACTTGATAAATTGTTCACAACATGAAATGGTTATGTCGATTCGTAGCTATTACCGCTTTCTAGTTACTTACTAGCAAAAATATTCACAAATGGAAACACAAAGTGATTGAAAACGTTGGGTGAAGACAACTGAACTGAAATGGTTAGTGAACTTACTTCAATTAATATATCAGGATCAATTGGCGCAATGCGTCCTTTCATCTTCAGTGGGGTGAAATGGGGAGTACCACCACGAAGGGGTGCATCTCGCCTTTGTCGCGCATTTGGAGTAGAAGTTTCCATTGTGAGAATTTTAGTTTACCTCAGTTTTTTGCCTGTAAAGAGTTCAACAGTTAAGTGAACTTTTCCCCTTGTCAAATTACAGTTCAGTTATTTAAGATCTAGCAGAATCTTCCAGCTCGTGCCGCAGAATAATATATAATTGTTTCTTTGTTGCTTATTTGACAGTACTTAATATGCATTTTTAATTGAAAAGAAATATTTCAAAACTATAACGAATCATAACATCATACTAATGATATCAGTGAAATAAAATCAAATCGTACCTATAGGATTACTGACTGAATCGTAGAACTAGATTTACTCCACCCTCGTAGGATTCGTATGTAGAAATGTAGGCAAAAAGTTCAATGCAAAAGTTGTCGGAATCAGCGTCTATTTTGTTTTCAAAGCATATTGACTAATATAGGGTGCCCCAAATTCAAGTAGCAGATTCATTATTTTTACTGAGTCACATTTGTGTAGTTGAAAATCTGATTTGTCTGGAAAACGGTATATTCTAACGAGATGATCTTTTCCCGTATCAGATATTTGCAAATCACTAAATAGAGTTGAAAAAAAAACACAAATGTTTCAAACAAGTTAGTTAATCTTTAGATAGAAGACTACTGTATGTCACGCCCCAGTAAAAATCTGGCAAATTTCATACTTTTAGCGCAAACAGCATCTTCAGAGTTCCTCCAGAAGCAGTTTTCGGAGTATCTTTACAAAATGCTGCAAAAGGTCGGTGACCGTATAACAACAGTTTTGTTATTTTAATCCATTTGATGTTATTTTCGGGCACTCTCTATAAACCTTCCAGGAAAAAGACGAGAGCTTTGTTTGCTCTGACTTAATAAGATATTGCTGAATGCCTTAACGAAACGATGGTGTCATTAACAACAAAAATTTGTAACGGGAACAAAACTAAAGAATATTTAGTAGAATCATGAGCTAAAATGAAAAAAATGTGGAAGAAATCCCTTAGACTATTGATCATTTTATGGAATGAATTTACGGATGAACAATTTAAAAGGGACGTCGCCACAAGTGAAAAGAGCTCAGCTTCAGTGAGAACATAATGTAGCTTCTGCTGTTAAGCAACTTTAAATAAATTGCACTTGGTGGCAAATCATCGTAGGAAAAACGAAGAGAACTAAGCAGCAATTGTTTGTAAATACTATCAGTGAAAGAATTGAAGATTTCGTTTCGATTTCCTTTTGAACACGACCTTATGAACAAACCTTACAAAGAGGTAGTAAATAAGGGATTATCGGGGAAAAAAACAGGAAATGCAAAGTAAACAAAGTGAGCAAGGGGAAGGTTTAGACAGACAGTAAAGAGTGTAAATAGTAAGGACCATAGGGGAAATACCATTAAGCTGATCTGCTGTACCTATAACTAAAGTATTATATAGTTATGAAACAGCTTACCTTTCTGTACACTGCACAACAGATATAAACATACCGAGACGGACAACAAAAATACCCGTTAAAAATTTGAAGTTATAGGTTATGCTTGGACATTTGTTTGACTTAAGAATGTCAAAATCGGGGCAGTAAAGAAAGAAAAGATAATACCTGGTTCCTAGTCAAAGTGCTGGCAACCTTGTATTCCTCGCGGTCCCTTGTTGACAATTAAAGGTTAATCGTTCTTGAAACGAAGTAAGTATTTCCACTTGGCGACCGCACGTTTTGTTTCACATACTTAATTTCTCTCGTTCAGGACAAGACGAAAATGGCTTTAAATTCCAGCTCAACGCTGTTGAAATCATTTTGTGGATCGTGCAATCCATTCAGAGTGTTGGTTGCATCGTATCACCCAAAAGTGATTGATCATTACGAAAACCCACGCAACGTGGGCTCTTTGGACAAAAACGACCAAAGTGTGGGCACTGGCCTAGTCGGGGCTCCTGCTTGTGGAGATGTCATGAAGCTACAAATCAAAGTGGATGGAAATGGAAAAATCGTGGATGCCAAATTCAAAACGTTTGGATGTGGCTCAGCCATCGCCAGCAGCTCTTACACAACTGAATGGGTGAAGGGAAAGTCCGTTGATGAAGCACTGGGGCTGAAGAATACCGAAATCGCTAAGGAGCTGTCTTTACCTCCAGTCAAGCTGCATTGCTCGATGCTGGCAGAAGATGCCATAAAAGCCGCATTATCTGACTACAAGATAAAACAGAAGAAGGAATCTCAACCATAAGTTTGCATTGTTTTAATGGCTACCATAGGTTTGTTAAGGACATTGAACTGGATTCTTCCCTAATAAATTAGAAACCACGCTGTGCTGATCTATGGTAATAATTGAATGTGATATTTTAGAGAACTAGTTGGATTAATGTGTAGTAATAGCAACAAAATAAATTGTTGTTGTATTTAAAATTAAAAAAGTTTCAAAAATCATTCAGACACTTGTAAGTATAAGATACATTTCTTTCCTTAACTTGATTACAATCCACAATAATTACAATCACGGCTCCTTTTTCTGTATGGCATTGCAACGTACAGATATGCACTTTCTATCCAGGAACGTTAGCAGATCCTAAAAAACAAATTGTATTGAATACATTCAAAGCCTAAATATGAACATTCAGTTTTAAATTTAAAAGAAAACCATGCTTACGATGATCTAATGAAAACTCACTTTTTACATGCGCAAAATCTCCAACAAACCTTGCAATAATTCGATCAGCGATAGTTAAAATACTGGGCATAATAAAGGTTTCATACCAAAAGACAGACAAGAAGAACTTGTCTTTGTTTCATACAGTGAATTCCTAAGTAATTTTTTTTCCACGAATGAACCATTTGCGTCCCAAGTTTATGTAAATGAAAGTTAAGTTTTAAAATAATGCAAAAAATTGCCCCCGTTCTGTTTGTCCGTGTTAATTAGGATTATTTTTAGGCACACAACTCTCAGACAAACATCGTGCAATAATTTGAGAAAATGAAAAAAAAAAATCGGAAACATTTTAGCAACAAGGCCTCCGAAAAAATGTGAGATAAAAGAAAGAACATGTTTACTGCGTTTGGTTTATACTCCATTTGAAATTTAAAAAAATCAAACATAAACTCAACTATCAAGTTATACTGTTTTAAATAATAAATCATTCAATATTTTAATAATTATTAATTTGCTACCTTGGGAAAATACTTATCGTGTGTATTTAACAACATTTGCTGACAACTTAATGTTCGGACAAGATACTTTTCTACTCGTACTCGTACAAGCAAGCTTTCAAAAAGAAAAAAAATTGCAATAGCAAATTCGTTAGAAAAATGGTTCGTGGAGTTGCTACTGACAAAAAAGTGCGTGAAATCATAATAAGACAATATGCCAATGGAAAATCTATACGAAAAATAGCGAAGGACTTCAATATTACCAAATCGACCATTGGCGAGATAATAAGAGCGTATGGGGAAACGATAACCCTCGGCGTTCGGGGCGACCATAAATAGTAACAGAAAGGAAAAAAAGATGTCTGGTTAAAATTTGCAAGCAACAAAGAAGAGGTACGGTACGAGATATTCAAACACGATGGAATGAAGAGGCAAATTTAAATGTTTCAAGGAAATGTTGCAGACAATTTATACACAAGGCTGGATATGGATTTTATAAGATATTTATGGCAGAATAACAAAAATTAACATCATTAGCTAAAACAATTTATATTTCTAGGCCAAAGAAAAGCCATTGCTTACCGACGTTCAAAAGAAGAAACGTTTATTTGGGCAAAATCGAAAATAAATTGGACCAAAGAGAACTGGGCAAAAGTAATTTTTAGTGATGATTCCAAATTTCATGTCTGTGTTGGAGATTTTCGGAAACGGGTCATCAGAAAGAAATCTGAGGCTTTTCATAAAGATTGCCTTAAAAGTATGGTAAAATTTCCACAGGGAGATATGATTAGGGTCTGCATGTCTACTAATGGTGTAGGCAGGCTTACGTTTGTGGATGGCACCATAAATGCCCAAAAATATCAAGACATTTTGGACAGATATTTGCTGCCAAGAACGATAGAGCTTTATGAAGATTAAAATTTCATGTTTCAGCAGGATGATGCATCCTGCCATACAGCTAAAAGTAGCAAAAAAATGGTTTGGGGACAAACAAATTCGTGTCTTGTCCTGGCCCTCGAGCAGTCCCGGCTTAAATGTCATCGAAACATTATGGCATCACATGAAAAGATCTTTGAGAAATAGCCCCCAGCGATCGATTCCAGCCCTTAAGGCCAAAACCGAAGAAATTTAGCATATATTTACTCCAGAATACTGTAAATCCTTGGTGGATACTATGCCAAAGAGAATCAAGACAGTAATAGACGCTTACATCTTATTAATTTCCGCACAGACGTTTATTAATTAAAACTGTCCGAACATTTACTTGCCACTATATTTTGTAGTGTGTTGTTGGATATCTAAATAAATAATGAATTTTTAAATAAACATTGGCCTGAAAACATTATAACTTTGCTTTTATAACGATAATTGCTATAAAGTTTGAAAAAAAATATCTGGTTATATTCTAGAAAGAAAACAAATATATTTGAACAAACAAAGAGTTGTCCGAACATTTAGTTGTTAGGTCTCGTAGTCCAGAGGTCAGTTCGATCTAATTTATTACTATCGACTGTAGTTAATCAATCATATGTTAAGCAGTATTACGGTATTCAACCTCCAAAAAAACTTTATAAATGCGTCATTAGACAAAAATGTGCGTACATGTTTAGCTTGAGCTACCCATTATAAACTCGCTATTCACATGATTATTTTTTTATAAAAAACGGATTTTAAAATTCTTCCATATAAAAATTAAACAATTTCTCTCATGATGCGCAGATAATCATCAAAATAAATTTAATATCTAGCATTAAATTTTCAAATTCAAAACCAAATGGTACTAACCTGTTTATTAAATTTATATCCCAAACTTTTCAACATTTGATGAATGGTATTCAATATTAGCGGTCGATATAAAAGAATCTGCTCTCTCATAGCAGGATTACAACAGAGAAAGTTATGCCAAACGATCTGAAGCGGGACTTGGCATGATTTGACTGTTACTGATTTTGTTCTTTCGAAGATCAGCTCATCGAGCCGCTCACTGCAATTCAAACGAATAATAAAAATCAAAATTCCTATGATTATTGTGACCAAGTATCTTACTTTTCCAATAAAGAATCGCCTACAATTTCTATCAAATTGGTTTCTTCTTTGTAAAGAAACTCTGATGTTCCGGGATTATCTGTATGTGTTTTTTTCCGCCGTTTGATAGCTGGGGGTTCCTTTTCTGTAACTTTTTCCTCCCGCACATCTACAGTTTCCACGAGAGGGTGCGTTGACTCGTAAATATACTTCAACAATTTAATTCCTTTGGTGCGGGTTAGAGTTTTGATGCCAAATTTCTTTAAACTATTTGTCACTTCACTGTTTGTTAACGTATCATAATGGGGTATCGGTGTCACATTTCTCGTCTTGATTATGAAATTTGTTGGTGTTACAGAACGCTTCGTTCGTAAATCATCCACTAATGAAACTAAAAGTTAAATTGTTTAAAATAAATGTTTCATTCTCCATATGAGAAATTCCGATACCTGGTTGGTCTTCCGTGCATACTTCTGCATCACTTGCCTGAGACTCTTCAAGAGTTGAAAATCGGCGAAAATGAGCAGCACTTGAATTGCTTTCAAGGCCCTGGTGATTAAAACTATCATTTTCCTTACTAAGTAGACTTTTCACGTATTCAGTAACGTTCAGATCTATGGAATTGTACCCTAGTGAACTTCTGCAGAATGGTGCTTTGTTCGAGTCAATGCCAACTGATTTGTCGATGTTTTCATAATCGGGAAGTTGTTCTGAATCCGTGTTTTCATCAGTAATCTGAAAATATCTAGAATTTTCAAAACGAGATTTTCTGCATTCTTCTTCCTCGGCCTTAGAGTTTGATAAGGGTTCGTCATTAGCTGTAGCATATGGTACTGAGAGTTCTTTACCTTCAACGATATTTTCGATCTCTTTATCAGTTGCAGAATCGTCCGAGCTTTCACTGCACATTAGCTCGACAATATCAGTCATATCCACCATGAATGAAGTAGATTCCCTGGAACATCCATCTTCATCGCTAAGATTAGCCCTTAAATCATCATCAGAAGAATTGGTATTGTCTCCAAAACCACTGGCTTTATTGAGATCGGGATTCTCTGCTTCAAAGCTGATCGTATCAGCCACGCTCTCGCCATTTTCCTCACAATGTATTAGGTTTCCATAATGCTTTGGACTAGTTTCAGTTGACCTATCGACCGAGATGTTAATATCTGCTTGCGTTTCAATCACATTTTGTATTTCCAAATTAGTGGTTGCAAGCTCAGGACTGGCCAACTTGCCCACAAATTCATTGTTTTCACTATCATCATCCGATAATTCAATAACTTCAATAGGAGACGTGCTACTTTGGCAAATGGCATTGTTGGAATCCACAGTTGTTTTTGTGTATTGCGAACTTAGGCGTTGTGAAAATTGTTTCTCATCTTGAACATCTCCGGAGATAAAACTTTTATATTCAGTCGCTTCACGTGAAGTTCCCGAGCAAGCATCATCATCTGATGGAAAGAGATCTGGAGATGATGGGGCTGGTAGATCTTTTGAATGTTCATCCATTGATTGTTCGAAGGTGTTTGATTGCTGAGAATTTGCAGCTTCCAACGAGTCAGTGCAAGAGTTGTTTTTTTCTTTTAGATCTCTCGTTGGTGATTTATCTCTTCCTGGAATCAAACTCCAGTCTTTCAACAGACAACCGCATTTATACTCGTTCTTAGGTAAATTCAAGTCATCAATGTAGAAGCTATTAACTTCATTCAATGCGGCCAATTGAAAAATGTGACGATCTTTTGGCATGAATTCCCGTAATTTAGAACATACTGTGCCAGGATCCCATTGCATTGTACGCCTTGGATTTAACTGATTTAAAAGTAGAGAGATTTTAGATGAAATAAAGGATTCCCTGTCGTCCGCAGAACGAATATTGAGCACTGGGGTGATGTACTTGAAACGATTCTTATTTTTTTTGGAAACCTGTAAAGGGAAGAATCCTTTTGAGGACGGTTTTCTATACATTTAATACTAAATTAGTGAAACTGAATTCTAATTATCTCACCTCTGTAAGTGTTTTCTTTCGATTGGAGACCAACAAAGATGCTTTACAGCTTTGAAATCCGAATCGTTCCAAATTCGTTGGTTTTGAATTTTTCAATATTTGGCCAATATCATCCAACGGTTCGTTAATATGCGCTGAAGAATTTGACGACTGTCCATATTCCGCTTCGAACGACGACTTGGAGAGAGCAACAGCCATTTGCAAATGATCACCATTCTCTCCACTGCAGCTTAAATTTTCGTTTAAGATTTCAATAGTGTAGTTATCAATCCTGTTTCCTGCAGTTGACTTTCTGCGCTTTTTTGACTTCGGTTGGACTTGCGGTTTTCTTAACCCGAATTTCCTTTTTTTGATTTTTAAAGGTGGCATGAAATCATCAGTTGAATCATTTAGATTAACAGTAGGTTCAACTTTTTTTGTGGGTTTTGAGGCAGTGTCAATGTTATCCTGATTCGCTTGTGCGGGTCTCTCTATGAAATATTTCGATATTTCTGATGTTGTAGACTTACTGTGAAGAAACGTTGATGTTATTTTTGATTTTCTAAAAAATAAATAAAAAATACTTACCACTATGGTAAATGGTACCTAGCAACTATGCAGAAAAATGTTAATGAATGTTTGAGATAGTTGAGGAAAAGAAAATATTAATTCCGCTAAATAAATATGATATATACGTTGAAATGTCTACATGTTTATTTTATTCAACTTCTAAGCTCAGTTTAACATAATATATTCAAACCTAGTGATATTATTCATCGTTAGCTGGGTTCGTTCCAGATGGTTGTTCTTTAAGAAGCTCGAGAAACTTGAAGAATCCTGACTCTGCTGGAGGTTCGTTTTCGTAAGCCTTTTTCTGTCGGATCTTGTCGGCTAGCGTATAAAGTGTAGGATTCGTCCACGCTGCTCGATTATAACTCACTCTTTCTTTAACGTCTTCAGAATCTTCCAAGTAATTACTTAGTAAATCTTTGGCTTTCGTAGTTTTAAGTGACAACCTTAGATAAAAGAGTTATAATAATATATACATTGGCAGATTAGTTCATTTTTTACACTTAGTTTTACATAAAAGTTTGATTTGGTATGTACTGTGGAAAAGTGTGAAACTGTAGAACGAGATTTAAAAATATGTATAGAGTCGTTTTGGTATTTATTCATGCTGCAAATTGTATTTCTAAAAGGACACGTTTACTATTTAATACATATTTAAGTTTCTTGTAAATTTTCAAAGAATATTCAAACACTTACGTTTTTGAATTAGGATAACTTGCGACACAAATTATTCTCTAAGTGTCTTCAATTTTTCAAAACAATTAAAACATGAACTTAAAAATAATGAATTCAGTTATTAATCATTTTCAAGATAATTGCCATTTGCTACACGAATGTTTTAAAGTTTTTTTTCAATAAAAAAGGACAGTTTGGGCAAGCCAACACAAGAGAAAGGAACTGATGAAATGTTGCTTTTTCTGGAGAATTTAAAGCAATTACAACCAACTTCCCGTTTGAAAAAACACTTGAAGATAAACGGGAGACAACAGCAGAAACAGCCAGGTTTTGTCGATCTGGTAAAGCTTCAAATCAAGTCAAGAGACATGGATTTTAAACAGGCTACACTTAATGAACGAGAGATTTTTTAAAATCTTTGTTTCCGTTATCAAAAAACATTAAGTTGCATTGGTATTGAAGACAACCATGCCATTTTCAAATGCTCGAAACCAATTGATATTGGAAGAACAAGGCCTTAAGAATATTAGTTAATAGTTCAACTGTTTATCGTCATAATTGTACGAGCCCTAACAACTAAATGTTCGGACGGGCTATTACATATAATTAAAATTAATTTTAAGTACTCCATTTCAAATTTAAAAAAATCAAACATAAACTTAATTATAAAGTATAATGTTTTAAACAATAAATCATTCAATATTTCAATAATTATTAATTTTCTACCTTGGGAAAATACTTATCGTGTGTATTTAACAAAATTTGCTGACAATTTAATGTTCGGACAAGATTCTTTTCTACTCGTACTCGTACGAGTACAAGCAAGCTTTGAAAAACAATTGGCAACTGTGACTATGCCTTACCAAAATAATATATTTTTATGACATTAGCAATAGCAAATTCGTTAGAAAAATGGCTCGTGGAGTTGCTACTGACGAAAAAGTGCGTGAAATAATTATAAGTCAATATGCCGATGGAAAATCTATGGGAAAAATAGCGAAGGACCTCAATATTGCCAAATCGACAATTGGGGAGATAATAAAAGTGTATGGGGAAACGGGAACCCTCAGCGTCCAGGGCAAAAGTTCGGAGCGACCAAGAATAGTAACAGAAACGAAAAAAAGGTGTCTAGTTAAAATTTGCAAGCAACAAAGAAGAGGTACGGTACGAGTCATTCAAACACGATGGAATGAGAGGCAAATTTAAATGTATCAAGGGAATGTTGCAGACAATTTATGCACAAGGCTGGATATTGATTTTATAAGATATTTATGGCAGAATAACATAAATTAACATCATTAGCTAAAACAATGTATATTTTTAGGCCAAAGAAAAGCCACTGCTTACCGACGTTCAAAAGAAGAAACGCATTATTTGGGCAAAATCGAAAACAAATTGGACCAAAGAGAACTGGGCAAAAGTAATTTTTTGTGATTAATCCAAACTTCATGTTCATCAGAACGAAATCTGAGGCTTTTCATAAAGATTGCCTTAAACATATGGTAAAATTTCCACAGGGAGTTATGATTTGGGGCTGCATGTCTACTAATGGTGTAGGCAGGCTTACGTTTGTGGAGGGCACCATAAATGCCCAAAAATATCAAGGCATTTTGGAAAGAAACTTGCTGCCAAGAACGATAGAGCTTTATGAAGATGAAAATTTCAGGAGGATGGGGCATCCTGCCATGCAGCTAAAAGTACCAACAAATGGTTTGATGACAATCAAATTCGTGTCTTGTCCCGGCCGTCGAGCAGTCCCGACTTAAATTTCATCGAAACATTATGGCATCACATGAAAAGATCTTTGAGAAATAGCCCCCAGCGATCGATTCCAGCCCTTAAGGCCAAAATCGAAGAAATTTGGCATACATTTACTCCAAAATACTGTAAATCCTTGTTGGATACTATGCCAAAGTGAATTAATACAGTAATAGATGCTTACATTTTATTAATTTCCCCACAAACGTTTATTAATTTAAATTGTCCGAACATTTACTTGTCACTATATTTTGTAGTGTGTTTTTAGATATCTAAATAAATAATTAATTTTTGAAATAAACTTTGGCCTGAAAACATTATAACTTTGCTTTTATAACAATAATTGCTATAGCGTTTGCAAAAAATTATCTAGTTATATTCTAGAATGAAAACTGAATATATTTGAATAAACAAAAAGTTGTCCGAACATTTAATTGTTAGGGCTCGTATTATAGCCTTGATAGCCCACAAACTTATGGCACTTATTATACACACCGTATTATACACGCTTTTATTAGACGACAATATGAGGAGAATTTGGAAGAATCTCAATTGGGCTTCAGAAACGCAAACACTCTTCGGAATGAGCCTGCTCCTCCAGAAATGCCGTGACGAAAGAAGGGATGTTTTTGCATGCTTTACCGACTATGAGAAAGCTTTTAACTGAATTCGAAACGATAAACCTATAAAGATGACAGAGATATGCGAATAATTAAGTCAACCGACGTAGAGCTGTTGAACTTTGAGAACAGGACAGGACAGCTTTTGCCATAGGAATCGCTTTAAACGGAGCGACCGAATAGGGTACATGAATGAATTAGCCTTTATACGAATAAAAAACCATTTCGATCCTAGTTATCATTAATAAATGTTTCAAACTATCATAGACAATATAACAAGTTTAGCCTGTTCATTGCAGTTCACCTTAGGAAAACTCGAACTTGTAGCTAGTTGAGGGCTATTTCAATAACAACTTTTGGTGATTAACATAAGTTAAAATATATAGTTTACTTACTCCCAGACAAACCAAAAGAATCCACAAACTCCGAGTGCACCAGCAGCCCAATAGTTTCGTTGCACAAAAAAAGGAGTGCCTTTAGTCGATCTCGGTTTCTTCAGTTTCGGATCGATTCTCCTATCCATAGCAATCTTTGTTTAGTGCAAACGTACAAAATGTACAAATTTATTAGGCATTAGGATACTAATTTATGGTTTTTTAGGTTAACAAATAGCGATTATCCAACAAAACTTTCACATACAAAATACAAATCATAACCTCAACTCAACAGTTGAGCTTTTTGTGCTTCAAAAAGTTTTTTTTGCTTTTCTATATCTTAGGTCTGTGCTCTGCTCCTTTTGTATGTAAGTATGCCCCGATTAATCACCCATTGATTTTAGTTGGAACTCGATTTAACCACTCGCTACTATACTGTAAACAACAATAAAAAGGGCTGACATTAAAATGTATGTTTTCTTTAAATACGCCCACTGGACACACAAATGCTGATATTTCGGATAAATTCATTCATGAATTGGGAATCTTGAGAGCCTGTATCTACTCAAACTCAAGCATCGTTAATAAAAAGACGACTTCGTCCATAAATTCAAGAATTATAGCGAAAGACACTTGAGGATTTACCGATTTGGGAAAAATCAGAATTTTGTGCGATTTGTGGAATAATTTTCAGATTTGCAGCTTTATCTAGCAAGTATCGTCGATTGGAGCTGCAAATTTTCACGTCGCGATCGCTACTTCCTCAGAATTGGAATTTAAAAATGTTCAAAAAAAGCGCGTATTTGATGTAAAAATGTTTTTTTGCCCAGCATTTAGCCCCACAGTCACAGAGATCGCAAAAATCACAGTTTTAGGCGATTCGAGTGAGAATCTCCAATTTCACAGTATCAAATGTCTTCTACATGGTATGGGAATTTCAATTTGCTACCTGTTATCCCTTGGAAGTTATGAATTTTGAAGAAAGAGCACGCACTCGTGCGAGGTTGTGCCAATTTCAACAAAGCGAAAGTAGTTTCTTGAAATGTGGAGTTAGTGATCATATTGATAAATCCCCATAGGAAAAAAGCAAGAAATAATGAAAACCGTAATATTTGTTAACGTAAACATATAGGTTTCGTATACTTTCCTGACTGTACTTCAATTCACTCCAATATATTCCTGGGTTTCAGTCAATTTTATTGTTTATTATTTAAAATGTTACAAATACGTTTCGGTGTCTTTCTCCACCATCATCAGTTTGTCTAAAATATATATTTTTACATTTATTATCAATTCAATTAAAAAAACTTTCACCAAAATACACATATTAAAATACAAATCACACACATATTAAAAGTACATCAAGAACATTGGTTTTCAGGTGATGAGTCAGGACAAACATATCTGGGAAAAGACTAGAATCTATTGCTTAGAGATTTAAATTTAAATTTAACTTACGCGTATAGTTGTTTCTACCTTAACATTCAACTGGTCACTGAATTTTCCATATTTTACTCGATATCAAGCGAGCGAAACAAAAAACGGTTTATCTTTCGTCTTTTCTTTGCATTCTAGGAATTGCTTTGCAATTCCTCAATATCAGGTGTTTATACTTCATTTACTTGGTCCAATCAGTTCATGCATGCGATCATCTAATTAGTGTATGATACACAGAGCTAAGATTGTCTGTGTCTGATCTGAAATTCATTGCATTCTGATGTTTTTTAATCTGTATCATTTCATGGATTCTTCTCATATTATAGTTGTTTTCATTGATTAATATTTGTGTGTTATCGAAATCAAAATCAAACTTTTGTTGTGCATGTTGTTCTAATGCTGTTCCATTTTCGTTAACCTTTCTTAAGCTATACTTATGTTCGTATATTCTTTTCTTTAAATATTGCCCTGTTTGACCTATGTGTGTGTTGTCACAGTTCAAACAGACAATCTTGTATATTACGTTAGGTGTGTCCAACTTATCGCTTCTAGGTTTAAATTTTGTAAAACATTCTTTTGCCAAGTTGTTATTAGCTTTTTTCCGCTATAGTAATATTATCTGGTTTTAAAACATTTTTTATTTTTGTGGTGATTTCTGGTATGTACGGTAATGATTGTTATGATGAATGGTTGTTATGATGAAAAGTGAATATAGAACAAAAATGCTAGCCTTAATAAATGATTTAAAAACATATAAACCGGAAAAAAAAGATCTTACTACAAATATTCAAACAAAACTAAATAAAATAATAAATTCATGGCAAAGTGTTGTTTTTTTAATGGAATACCCTGTTCATTATTGCATTTTTGGATTCTCTGAGCAAAATAAGTGTCTGTTTTAATAAGGTTTATAATACCTAAATCTTAAGGCTTTTTAACTAATACGAATTTAATCAAAATCTAACCTAATTTTCACGTGTCAAATACTTTAGAAGTATTTAAGTTATGTGAGCGTGATTTATAGTGAAGTGAAACAAAATATAATATTTTATATCCCAATGATGAAGAACTTACCATGTTATACAGGGTGTCCACAAATTTAAACTAATCAAATAAGAACTTTAAGTGGCTATAACTTGATTAATTTAAATACAACCCCATATTTTTTAACTTACCAGGAAATGCAACTTTTAATTACCTGTCGAATGGTATTAGGATGTTAATAGCTAAGTTTTTGCCTTTTTATAAAATACGCCAAACAATCGTTCTGTGCACCATTTGGTGTTGTTTAATTTAAGGTTCCAATGTATCTAAGTTGCCTATTTGTGCTGCTTAGTGAAAATGAAGAATTATCCAAAAGAAGAGCGTATTGACATGATTTTCACCCTTGGAGAATGTGATAAAAATTGTTTATTGGCCTCTAGAGTTTATGCTCAAGAGTTTGCTGAAAGAAATCATCATAAGCCAGCCGTTTTTAAGCGCTTATTACACCAGTTTAAGGAAAGTGGGTGTGTCAATTATAAAAAACCCATTATAAGGAAATCTGTCATTGAAGATGCAAAAAATGTTTTCACGGTAATTGGTTCAGTTATCGAAAATCCCAATATTAGTCAAATTCTAATATCCAAAAGTACTAACATTAGTCAATCAAATATTTCCAGAATTATTAAAAAGCACAACTTTTATTCTTATAAAATTCAGCTTTGCCAAGAACTTTATGGAAATGATTTTGAAAACGAACTGAGTTTTGCATGTGGCTGTTAGATAAAGTGGCAGAAAATTAAAAAATTTTCGATAATGTGTTATTTAGTGATGAATGTACTTTTTAAAACAATGGTCTCGTGAATTGACACAACTTTCATTATTATTCTGATACGAGTCCGCACGAATACAGGGTCATGAAAAATCAAAATATGTGGTCAGTTAATGTGTGGGGTGGAATACTGGGCCCATATTTATTTGGACTCTATTTTTTTGAAGGACATCTAAATGGTTTGATGTTTCTCCAGTTTCTAATGAGCCATCTTTCAGTATTATTAGAAGAAGTCCCTTTAAATATTAGAACCAACATGTGGTTTCAATTGGGTGCAACTCCGCCTCATGATCATTGCGAAGTTCGGTAATTTTTAAATGTCAACTATCAAAACAGGTGGATTGGCAGAAATGGATTTCAAAATTGGCCCCCCAGACCCCCAGACTTAACTCCACTAGATTTCTGTTTGTGGGGGTACATAAATGGAATTGTCTACCATACGCTTCCGAGAACTTCACACGATTTGAAAATACGTATAAGAGACGCTTTTAAAACTGTAACTCCGCAAATGTTGTCCAGAGTTAGCAGTGGTTTTGAAAAAAGAATTTACAAGTGTCTGGAAATGAACGGTCAACATTTCGAACATTTGTTATAAATAATGTGCCTTTCTTTTATGTTATTGTTGATATGTGATTTAGAGCTTTTAATTAAAAAAATACCAAATGGTGCCCAGAACGATTATTTGGCGTATTTTGTTCAAAGGATAAAACTTAACTATTAACATCCTAATACCATTCGATAGGTAATTAAAAATTGGATTTCCTGGTAAGTTAAAAAATATGGGGTTGTATTTAAATTAATCAAGTTATAGCCACTTAAAGTTCTTATTTGATTAGTTTACATTTGTGGACACCCTGTATAACATTATAAGTTTATTATCATTGGGATATAAAATATGATTTCTTGTTACACTTTACTACAAATTACGCTTACATAACTTAAATAATTCTAAAGTATTTGACACATGAAAATTATATTACATTTTGATAAAATTCGGATTATTTAAAAACCGTAAGATTTAGGTATTATAAACCTTATTAAACAAACACTTATTTTGCTCAGAGAACTTTAAAAATGCAATAATATATAGGGTATTTTATTTAAAACAACACAATCTTTGATACTTTTAAGGCTTTTGGAACACCCTGTACATTACAAAAATATATTTAAAATGTGCGCCCGGTAGGCGTCTGCCAATTCATAAAATAATACTTTGTAAAAATCAAACGGTTTATCCGCAAACTTCCGTGCCTGCTAGCGTGAATAACCCTGTATAATTGTCGGGCAGCAGTAAAAAATTTTTACAATTAATTACACAGGAAAATATATGGAGTTGTATGTTGTGTAATGATCGACTCATCTTGCCGTAAGTTCACCTTTACTACTTGATTGCATTATTCGAGGAAATCAATAAAGTGAATGATTCATGTTTTGTGACGTCATTGTTCGAAACATATGATTTTCCCGTCATTAAATTAGCGCATTTTAATGCGCGAGCGCCAAACAACAGCGAGTCTAGATTGTAAACATTCATAGTCAGGTGGTAATTCAACAGCAATCTCTTTAAATTATCGTGACAACTGTTAATTTACCCAAATAAACCATTTATATGAAATCTGGGTGAGGAAGTTCTTATCCATCTAAGTATTCCATAACCGCAAGTTAATATGGATGACGGTTGTTGTGACTTGTTGCGTTGCTGTTGTGAATGCGGACTCTGCATAGGTACGAAATACATTTGGCTATTTAATACATTTAGTTGTTACGTGTAATTGTTATTTTTAGGGCTATGTTGCTTGTGTTGTAAGGACAACGATTCAAATCGTCGCCAAGATCCATACTACGCTAGTAAGTATACTTATCGGAAGTTAACAGCAAACAGTGCAATATTTCTCAATTTACATCAGATACTTATCTATCTCTATGTCGCAGTACCTTGGCTTTACCTTCAAGGATAATTGATTTATTTGCCATGGTAGCGAACAGCCTGCTAGGGTACTGGAGCGGAAAACAATCTCAAGAAAACCGTTAAATACCTACTTGCTGGTGCCAATTCTTTCCCATTCTTGCCAAATTCGCATTTTAACTGCTAAACAGTAGTTTGACTGCATTTAATTAGTGTATTTTATTATTCAAGGTAAAATCGACAAATAAATAAATTGCTCCTTAACTGTTTGAAACAATCTAGGGTTTATACGTAATTACAGGGTGAGCCACACTATACAGGGTGAGTTTTTTTCGATGACCAGTACAAGGATCTACGGAACTAGAGCAGTTTCGAAAAAGGTCAAATGGACAAAGAATTGTAGTTTCGAATGCTCTACTCGAAACCAAATTTATTTTTATAAAATTTGACAGCTGTCAAGAGATATTTGGGAAAAACTTATTTATGGTAAATTTTTAAATTACTCCTAGTTCCGTTGATATTAATTTGACAGTAAAACATTAAATAGAAAACTTGTAGGAAATTGAATTCCAAACAAAATGGCATAAACAAATCCTCCAAAATAACTGTCATTTTTGACATTTGACACAAATTTGAGTTTTTTTTAATGGCAATCACACTTGATTATTGCTTTACCGAATAGATCATTTTATTATGATTTCTATGATGTATCACATCGTTAGGTTTTTTTCGATAATAAAGTGTCTGCGAACAATTTATGCTTTTTCAATTTAGTTGATCGAAGTTCGCCATGGAAAATAGTATAAGACATAGCATTGTTTCCATAGCAACATATAATAACATCACCTTTCAATTTTTGACATCCAAGTTTAAATTCAACTTAGAAATCTAAGTTAGGTTAATTGTAAAAATGAATTATTCCAATCAAGAAAAGCGCGACATGATTGAAACCTACATTAGATGTGATAAAAATGCTGGATGAACCTCTGATTACTATTTTGAGAGGTATTTTGACCGTCCTTGAAAACATTCAAGCGATTATACGACAATTTGGGCACTTATGGAAGTTTTACGCTGCCAAGAAATGAGGATAAAATAATAAATGAAGCTGTGGAGGTTAATGTCTTGGCCATTGTAAGCCAGAATCTACACACTTCAACCAGAGAGATCGCAGCAGAATCCGGGACTTCTCAAAGCACCGTGATGAGAGTTTTGAAAAAACACAAATTCCATCTGTATAAACTATCAGTATTCCAAACCTTACATCCAGGGGATGAGGAGCTGCGTGTGAATTTTTGTACATGGTTCCGAAATAAATGCCAACAAGACATCCAATTCCCTTATAAAATATTGTGGACCGATGAAACTCGATTTACAAATTGTGGTATGTTTAATCGACACAATGAACATCTTTGGAATCAAACAAATCCCCACCACGTTCAGCAAAGGAGACCACAAATTAAATTTGGGTTTAACGTTTGGAGCGGAATGGTAGATTCAAAAATTCTTGGAGCATTTATTTTTGAAGGCACGTTAAATGGGAGTCCGTATCTTCAATTCCTTCGGAATTACCTGGATTTTATGTTGGACGACTTAGATTTAAAAACATGGCGTAATGTGCAATGCTTTCAACATGATGGCGCTCCTCCGCATAATTTTTCCCAAGTGCGGAATCACCTGGACGTAAGATTTCCTGGGGCTTGTATTGGATGAAACGGCCCTGTTTTATGGCCACCTCGATCACCGGATCCTTCACCTTTGGATTTCTTTTTGTGGGGAGCCGTAAAAAACACAGTTTACAAAACAAATATTTCGATTTAAATTCACTTAAAGAAGCTGTTGTTAGCTTTGCTGCTTTTGAAAATATTGATGGTCGCTCCGCAAGAAAAGCAACTTATTCAGTTTTAAAGCTTTGCAATGTTTGCATTGATAATAATGGTGAACTTTTTGACAATGTTTTACTATAAAAATTAAAGTTTTAAGAGTTAAATTTTAATTATTATTGGTATGATTTGATTTTTATAATAAACACTTTAAATGAGCAGCCGTCTTAATTATAATAAAGTTATTGCCAACTTTAACGTAGTTGTCAAAATAAATACTGAATCATACTGTTATTATTTGTTACTATGTAAACAATGCTGTATGTCTTATACTATTTTCCATGGCTAACTTCGATCAACTAAATTGAAAAAGTATAAATTGTTCGCAGACACTTTATTTTCGAAAAAAACCTAACGATGTGATATATCACAGAAATCGTAATAAAATGCTCTATCCGGCAAAGTAATAGTCAAGTATGGTTGCCATTAAAAAAAAAAAAAAATTGTGTCATATGTCAAAAATGACAGTTATTTTGGAAAAATGTCTTATACCATTTTGTTTGGAATTCAATTCCTACAAGTTTTCTATTTAATGTTTTCCTGTCAAATTAATATCAACGGAACTAGGAGTAATTTAAAAATTTACCATAAATAAGTTTTTCCCGAATATCTCTTGACAGCTGTCAAATTTTAGAAAAATAAAATTGGTTTCCAGTAGAGCATGCAAAACTACAATTCTTTGTCCATTTGACCTTGTTCGTAACTGCTCTAGTTCCGAAGATCCCTGTACTGGTCATCGAAAAAAACTCACCCTGTATATTTTTAAATAAAAACTCTTATTTCCATAGAATATAGGCGGAAATTCATGAGAAAACCGTACATAAAATCGGTCATTTTCTAGTTTGTCAGACCCTGGTGGTCGAAGTTAAAAATATGCTCACCTTATAGGCTCACCTTAACTAACAACTTTTGTTTGTGGTATTTCTGGTAAAGATGTGGTTTTCACAACTTTCCACTTATTGAAATGCACTTCTTTTCCATAATCCAAAAAAAATTGCCACTGCTATCTGTCACACCGATGTCACCGTAATGCAGTTCGAAAATTCGAAAAATTTGGCCCAATTGCCAAATTTATTATCCTGTTTGTACTTGATTTTTTCTTATACACATTTTGTAATCAGCTAGGGTTAATTCCTTCAGTTTTTGCTAGAATAGGTTAACCGTTATTTTATTTAAAAAAAACAGCACATAAATAAGCGGCAATAAAAACCATATAGTAGTTTCACCCTTTGCACTATTTTTATTTCTTTTAAAACTTGTGATTTATAAGTGTAGTTTCAAACTTCCTATCATCTACATCTAATGTTTTATTTTCTTAAATTTAAAATATCTCGATAATGAATAAATTGTTGGTAATGTTGCCGTCTTTTCCATCACCAGTCCGCGCTATGTGGCCATCTCCTGCTAACTTCACATAGAATTCAATCAGCTGTGTGTCAATCAAATGACATAAAGTTCCATTTGATTTTTGCCATAGATAAGAGAGAAAGACGTCTTTGCGCATGTGGGCTGGAAAGGTTTTGAGTGCACTTGTTTACTCCTCTTTCTGAAGACCCTATAATGTGTGTACACTAGTGCTTCTTGCCTTGTTTATGCACTATCTGTTCTTAGATAGTGGGTAGAACATTTAGTGCCAGTATAGTGCAGCGTCAGCTCTGCAACTCGGTGAAACTAAGTGCTTCTTATCGTAAAAAGATCAGTTTTCTGGGAAATTTCAATGATAATGGATATTATCGGGCCCATAGTTGTTGTCATAATTTGCATCATTATATTCTCGATATGTGGATGGTGTTGCAAAAAGAAACGAGAAGGCACAGTTTACGGATGTAAGGAAACCCTATACCTAGCACTAGAACTATTTAAATACCATATAACAATTTTCTTGCGTCATATTGTTCAAAAGTGTAATCCAATTAGTAGGTACTCAATTTGTAATAGGTACAATTTGTAGTAGGTACTCAACCTTGTCATTTGCTGTCCAACTCACAAGGTTAACTGATAGTTCTATTGTCTGCAAAGTAGGAAATGAGATACTTTACGTATTTTATCGTGTTTCAGACGGGCCTACTGTAACAGTTACTACACAACCCATTCCACAACAACCATATCCTGTACATGGTGGGCCTCCTCCTGGTGGACATCCTAATACAACACCTTATCCACCTATGCCTATGCCTCATCAAGGTAAGTAATTATTTTAGAACAACCTTACTCTCTGTAAAAGCGCCTTTAATAACCAGAATTTAAATAAACGCGACATCAACATAAATCACTAAGTTCTTATCTGCAGGAAGTCAATGATTTTTTTGCTCTTTTAATCGATTTCTTGAATTTTCTTTTGGCAGAACAATGCCAGAATAGGTGTTTCTGTGTCCCAGGCTTATCGCGGAATTATAAAAGTCTTTCAGTGGGTACACATCAAACATGCAGACATTGTGATCGCCAATGATATTAGATTACGCTCTTAGTACCAAGGACCCGGACTGAAACGAAATAACTGTTCCGTTCCGGTTTCGGTCCAAGGCAAAATTTTAAGTTTCGGTTTTGTTACGGTTCCGGTTTAGAAAATAATTTTCGGTTCCGTTCCGGTTTTTCCCCCGGTTCTTTTCGGTTCCAAAATCTGTATATAACAACGAACGAGAACAAATATAAAGGCTACTCCGCAAGTCCACAAACGATCCACTGCTTCATACGGTACTTCGGCTGGTTGTATGGTAGGGGGTAGAAGGACTAGCAACCCCACACAATGATTGAAATTTAGGTAACATTAAATGGAACAACATTGAAATAAACACTCCCATACAAAAATTAATTTAATCGTATTTTTGAAAAGTAATTTGTTAATGAATTTCATGACTTTAGCGCGTTTCTCTTCTTTCCGTTTTCACCTCAGGTCCTCAACTTCGCCAATTCCTCTTCTTTCACTCTTATTTCCGTTTAAAGATTGTTCTTCCTGGTTCATCTCTTCACACTCTTCACCATCTTTTGAGGAGTTGCTTTTGTCCAAAATTCCAATTTCAAATGTTTCGTTGTTGGTGATCGAAAAACTAAAATAATTCAACTTAAAAAAGAAATTTAAAAATAGTGTATAAACGTACGGTGTTTGTTCTTTAGGATTGAAAAGTCGGTTGGTCCTCACAAATAATTGTTCCTCTAAAATGTTTTCTTTAATATTTGACCTCGAAGGTGGCAACAAAAATTTGAGTCCTGCGAATAACCTCTCAACACTAACTTGAGATGCCGGTACGCTTAACAATACTTGGGCAAGCATGTATAACTCGGGATTAAGCTCATTCTTTTTCTTCCAGAAATCAAAAATCGTTTCATTTTTCCGTAAGCGTATGCGGCTTTGTTCCACTTGATAGGAATTTAAAATATTTGCAATTTTGTTAAGAGCTACAAATGAACCTTGCGAAGAAAATTCGTGCTGATTAATTCCTTTTAAAAATGTTTGCTCTGAATCTTTATGTCTCAAAAAGGCTTCCATTTCATCGCTTGATGAAGAACTAGATGATTCCGATTCCATATCGTAATGGTGTGGGTCAGATTTAGAATTAGAAGAATTGCACTCTTTTAAGAACATCAGGCTAGTCCATAACGGCTTTAAATGTGTTTTGCTGTTTCTACTTGATTCTCGTCTAAAACTACCTTATACCAAAAAATTGTTTTTTTGTGATTTATACAAGATCTTGTCATTTGGGACAACTAGCCGCAAAGAATAGTGCTTATATTTTCTCCCTTTGACGGCGTTGCAGCGCCGACTATTAAAACGATTGTAGCAACTAACTAAAAGCAGTGCCGACCCTTTGTCGGAACATTAATAGTGACACGGCGGCTCACCAGAACACAGAAACGTAATTTGATATTCATTTGCAGGAGGGTAAATGATTATTTTCATTTGCTTGTAAAATTTACAGTAATTTCTTTCAAACGTTACAAGCATAACCGGAAAAACGCTTTCGTTCCGTTTTTGTGTTCATATCCGATTAAGGCCCGGGTCCCTGCTTAGTACTCCCCGTAAAAAAACGAATGGGATAATATTGAAGAAGTACTAAAGATGCTCAGTATATTGACTGTAATAAGCAACCAATTTGAACTTAAGATGAATAGAAATCAACTAAATTGATGGTGATTAATTAGAGGAGCATCTAACATATCAGTCTAAAGGATAGTGACCAAATTTATGGAAAGATTACAGTGAAACAGATATATGGATATTGATATAAATTGTCAAAAAGTCCCTAATTTGCAGATTAAGATAAGAATGAAAATAGCAAATTCAACATTTATCGAAATGCTGTCTGTTTTGCCAGAAGGTTGGAGCTGGCTTTTTAATTTCTAAAAATGTCCATGCTCCGACGCGTTGATAAACATCTGAAATCTGTATCAAGCCTATTTTTGATGCTAAACATTTAAGGATATTGGATAGAGAGACATCCAAAATGAAACATTTACGAAGAGTTCGAAATACCAGAAGAAAAAAGGAGAAAAATCAATAATTCATGGTGCATTCGCGTTCAAAGTTAGATTTTAAATGTTTTAGTAGTTTACCGATTTACGTGAAAAGTCTATAGAAAAGTTCAAGAATATTTTTGCTGGGTGCTTTATGTTCGAGAAATTATTATGAAAAATTAACACTGCTTCTCTTCCATTTTGTCTGGGTGGATATCAGGTCTGTTAAACTTTCAGAACTAAGAACGCAACAAAATAGTAAAACAAATTAACATAAAAGCATATTCAACAGAAAATCACAATAAACAGTATTTATCACTTATTACACAATATTATTCTATTGATTTAATGCTTTCTAGAAGAGATCGAAATCGAATTTTTCCTGCAAAAACCCTCAGAAGAAATTATTTTATTCGCAGATCGACATTATTTCCAATCGATGGTTCGTTTTGCAATCCTTCTTAATGATGGACTTTGATTTTATTACGGGAATTTGTTCAGTGTAAAAAGAAAAGTATGTTTTTTAAAGTTGACGATGTTTTGTATATATTTTGGCTTCTGCAGTAATGTTTCGTTCAGAACAATGAAAATTTACTTCTAATTACGAATTAGTTTTATTCTAAGCCGCTATAAATTCTTGGAATAATTAGCCAAAGGGAACAAAACACGCCTTTTTTTTGTGCTCATTTTAGTGAGAGCTGTGTAATTATTTTACGATGCCAAAATGATACCGTTATTATGTTTTTTTTAATTGAATATTTTTGCTTAACAAACGTTTATTTTTTCATTGTTTTTATTTGGATCATCTCGCGAATATTTACAAATTCTTTTCAGGTAATTTCTTTTTCTAATCACTTAAAGCTCGTTCACACGGTTGCATTAATGTCGTGACATCTAATGTCGTCCACAACAGTGTCATTGTCTGAACAGTTGAAGGTCACAGTGTCGCGCCGTGACACATACCAAAATGGTTTGATATACGACACCGTGACACTGGCTGCTGTCACGGCATCAGACGTCACGACATTAATGTCACCGTGTGAACGAGCTTTTAATCAGCGTTAGTAAGAATTATTGAGCTTTTTGTGTTTAATTCTTGGATATACGATAACAACCAGTCAGGAAGGATTTTAAAAACAAAAAATTGTATGAACCATAGGTTCTTCTGCATACATGGAAATATCCTTCAATAGTCCTGACAGGATTCCTGATGAATTATTGTCGTTGCTTTACACACTTTTCACATTTATTCTTCTAACCGGAAACGGTGCGTCACTTATCGTAAATAACCGTTTTGCTGGAAACTTAGATACTCGCATTGTAATAACGTACAATAACAGTTCAAGCTCATTATTTCAAACTAACCGATAGTGCTTTAACCATAAAAGAGGAATTTACGTTCGCAAGCTCTTTTAATTTTCTATGAATCAACAGTTGATTATTTCGATTTTCGAAGGTTTCCAAGTTTTTGCCAAAAAATAGTTCATAAAATAGTTCATTAACATTCCACAGCTGCGAAAAGAAGCATAACCGGACGTGTGTCAATAAAAAACTTCTACAACACATTTTTTTAAACGTGCGTATTAACAGTTTATGGGGTTTCGCTAAAACTTTCATAATGTGACAATTCCATGCTACATTTACATCGCATTTCTAAAGAGCCGAAAGCACATTTTTCCCATCAGAATTATATTTCCAAATGACTTATTTCTTGAAGTTGAAGCATAAATAATTCGTAGAATAGTAATCATTTGCTAGGTGGTTTCGCCTAGCACCGCGGTCATTTCTGTCCTATTGTGCCTTCGTATTTGGACCTGGTCTGGTAGAACTTCATCCCCTCCCAGGAATCTTCGTCTACCTGTTTCTACCTATGTAGAGTAGTTTCGTCCTCTAATTCGCACCCTCTGTAGGTCGGTTGATCGCTCAGTCCCATCCTCAAGAGGTGTTTTTTGCAGGGGGGCGGGTCCTGTTTAAAAGGCCACTATCCTCCTTATTTTTTGCCTGCTACCACCAGAGATTAGTTCTACTAATCTACTAATCTCTGCTACCACACAGCCCAGAGCGCCAGAACGTCAGCTCTGGGTATGCGTAAGGGAGCATTTCCCAAACCTCACCGGAAAAAGAAATAATTTGATAAACAAAAATTACTGATAGTTAAATATTTTGGGATAACGTCTTACATGAAGGCTCTAAACAAATATTGTTATAATTTGTTATAATATAATAATTTATAATAATAACTATAATTATAATAACAATTATAATTATTATAATTGTAAATTATAATGTTTACAAACTAACAACCGCTTTGGAGGTTTAGGTTTCATTAATCCTCTTTTGCAATGGAAACTAATTTGAACATTTTCTATAGAGTCTGCTAATTATATTTACTCAGATATCACCGACCTTTCTTAGTTTCTTAACAATCACTCATGTTTACTATAGTAGATTACAAGTAATGCAGATTTGTATACTTTACATCTGTTATTCCTCACTAATATACGCAATTTCATGTTTGCAGGATTTTATCCACCACCAATGGGTATGTTGTGTTGTTTTTAGCTAATGTTTTAGAGCTTGATTTTTATATTCAGTGTTAGTGTTGCATTTACAGGATAGTCACTTTGTAGTTTTTTTGTACATTTTTTTTCTATTGAAGAGCCTTACAACATTTTTCACTGAATTATATATTTTTTTTGCAATAGAAATATACATTTTAGGACGATTGAGTAGATGGTCAAAATCTTAAGTATAGAATTATAGTAAATTCGATTTATTTTTCAGCTTTGAGTTCCTCTTCATTCTAATTGGGTTTAAATCACTTCTTTTGAGAAATGTTATATGAAATATTAAATGTTTTGCAAATGGTTTCTAGTAATGTTTAAATAGTTTAATCGAAAAGGTACCAAAAAGACAACAGAAGTCGGAATAATCTTTAGACAAATTCCATACGTAATCCAAATGATAACATTTAACAAGTTCCTATGCCGACCTCTGAACAGGTACATAAATGTTAAGGCTAATTCGTTTTAATTAACACATTTTAGTGTTGCTAATGAAAGAACCACATGCACTATTTTAAATGAAAATATATACCAAAGAACATATTGAAAGATGTGTGTTTTAAATGCCCTCGTGTGGGAATAAATGTGTTTATCCTTCAGATAAAGTGATTTTTTTAGTTACCTATTCACATAATAAGTTGAGCGACTGCACAATGGCTTCTTGAATGTGTATTCTTTTTGTGTGCGTATTTTTTAAAGTTAAACCTGCTTAATACTTAAATCGCTCCGAATTGATTTATTTTTTTGTCTAATTCGTTAATGTCCATCCACAGCTCTTGATCAGCCCGTTTTTATTCTTTGTTTTGCATGCCAATTAACCACTGAGGTCAAAAATGATATTAAAAAAAATATATGTAGGTTTGCATTTAACAGAAATTTACCTTGACGTATTCGTTCGTCATTAAAGGCTAGCTAATGGTGTTAATACTGAAATAATTAATTTTTTTTATCATGCTCATAATGGAGTGTAATGAATCACCATTGACTCAACTTGTTTGGATGGAACCTAAAGAAACATCAGACTAATTTCAATTGATTTCACGTACGACAATTTAAATACTAATTCCATGTTTGCTTCTCATGGCGGCATAAAATCCAGAAAAAAACCACCACTTTCAAAATCTTTATATCTATATATCTATCTCGCCAGGATTGTCCGAGCAAACCCTACATCGGAGACATAAATATCCGAGCAAACCCTTTTTGATCGTTTTAGAAAAAGTTGAATATTTCTAGCTAAATCCCTAATTTAAAGATGTTTAGCTTCATTTGGGCTGTTGCATTTTAGTCTTCCAAAGTCTCGTTGAATGAACCATCTACACAATAATTGTCTTTTTCATTTTCTGTATATTGCAGGTTACCCACCGTATTCAAGTCCTCAGTATCCGCCGGCCGGCCCCGTATATCCTCCAGGCCCTGCTCCAGGTGCTTCTCCCTATCCTCCAACTGGTAAGCTTGATAGTTTTTTTGTATAATTTGGGAGACTTGGTAGGTTCTTTCCAATCTAGCCATACCGGTTTTGGCATTTCATTAACTCGGGCTCGTATTTGGTCTTTTTTACTTATCAGAACTGAGGTAATTTAGGGTCGACGATATCTAATGCAAGCTTTTTATTTTTGTTTACGGAGAAATAACATGATCACATATGTATGGCATGCTGCTTGATTCTAATGGCTGATATTGTTCGTCACATGAATGATATACTTATGTGAAATCCAAAGAACTGACTAATAGCTTTAGTTCGTCAAACGTAAATTGCGCACTAGTTTCCTGGATGATAAACGCTTTGTTTTCAGCGCAAAACTTGCTTGAGTTACATTACTTTTATTTTTTTTTGATTATTTATTTATAAAATGTATTTTTTTTCTTCAATACAGCATACCCACCACAGCCAGGATTTCAAAACCAACCTCCTCCATATGACGTAGCAATGGCCATGCCTCCCGTTCAGCCTCCAGCCCCCCAAAGAGAAGCTTATGGTAAGCAGGCGCCTTACAACCCGCATTACCAAAGTTAAAGGTTCCATAGGTGATTATGAGATGTAATTGCATTTGTTGGCGTTTTCCTACTTTAATGTTCAAATGTGGCTGAGACAATGTTATTTTACTTTTTAAAGTTAATTGATTCAACCAATCAAAATATATGGCAATTCGACTTATGGGAGGCTGCTCCATTTTAAACAGGTATTTAATGGAGTCTGTCCTAAGTTTGCACAATCTTTAATTAAATATGATCAACAGCAAATGCAATGAAGACTGTTTCGTTTTACCGTAATTTGTTGCTCGTTTACTGGATTCTTTAACTGACACACACCTTTTTGTATATAAATATCTTAAGAATTGTGATACCATAATGTTCAGACATAAGCCGATGCACTATTCATCTAATACATATTCACTGTTTACTTGAACACGAGGCAGTTCTGTGGTAGTGGATGTTTGCCGCTTACTTATAAAGCGCATTAAACATTGCAAACCCTTTATAAGCGTGAGTGTTACTACATCTTTGATTGCGGTAATAAAGTCATATTAGACATATTTTAAAAATAGGCTATATTTTACTTTAGGCTGGCTTAAACAGCATTATATTCTGAACGTTTTGAAGCGATAACATTCTAAGACTGTATGTATTAACCTAAAATTATGATAAATATATTAAAATGATTATTCTTTGTAATGTCAATGTTTTATTCCTTTATTGTCAATGTTATTTTTCCTCGTTTGTTTATTTTTAAGTGGTTTTTTCAAAATACCTGCTGATTTTTATCACTCTATTAAATAAAGTATGTTTTCCTCGGCTCTTTAATATTATCAGCATCGAATTGATTTGGTGTATTTGCAAGCAATCCCATTCAGCTCCCGAAAATCGTTGTTTTTTAGCGACTGTAGTCTTAAATGATCGATTGACATTCCTACGTAAAAATGGATTAAAAACGAATTTCAAACAGTTACGAAATGTGCTTTTAAGATCTACGATTTTCCTATTCAAATATTTGCCAAATCTTATAATCTTTGGCAGGCGTTTTTTTGATAAGAGATTCAGACGCACTAATTGTGAAGTGCAAATCATTATCAGAGATACGTCGAAAAAATGCGACAAGTCAGTAAATAAAAAATATCTTATTATTATTTGTATACATTTCATGTAATAAAATAGTTTTATATAACAACGTGGTACATACGAGCTAAAATAGATGTATAAACATAAGGAACTAACTAGTTTTCAATCTCAGAACATCCAGTAATCACATTTAAGGCTTTTCCCGTGAGGGCGCTCGGAAGAATTAGAGGCACTTTCAACAGAACGATTCGAAGCAAACATTGTCAATTACAACTAGAAATCGGCCTGTTGAAGGGTTCCCTTACTTACAAGAACCTTGCCCGATTCTTTCCAGATTTATTACACCTAGTGTAAAAGATATGAGCTTAAATACAGTTAGAACGTTATAGGTCTTACATTAACAGTAGTACAATAGATCAAGTTTGAGCTTCAGGAAAACAATCCCAATCAAATCAATTTCATTCAAAGCTGTTTAGCTCTTCAGTAGGGCTTGCCTTTCCCGAAAAATCTAGATCAGTGGTTACATAGATGAAAAAGTTCATTTAGTAAAACATTGGATTATATGCTGCTTGCTTCTTATAAGGTCCGCGTTCAAGCGGAGGGATGGTTCCATAGATGTGCGGATTGTATTCCGGTTGAGGTACGTAGGCTTCGTTAACAACGCCTCCATCGCAGGAATTATACCTCTCTAATAGTCTTAAGTCTTTTAGTATCACATAGTCTGCTCTCACTTCCACCTCTCTTGATGAATAATCTGGAAATAGAAAAAAGTAAATCATTATATGTTATGAATTTGAATTTAAAGCGATTCGAGAGCTAGACTTCTGTAATTGGAATAATTGGAATTTATCCTAAAATAGTTACAGGCAATAGCAAGCAAATGAGCTCTTGTAAGTGAAAAAAGTTATATCTAGAAACATTTCTTCATTTTGTTCAATCAATGGTTTTCTTAAAATCTCGAAAACGGTCGAAAATACATGGACTGGCGTGACACCTTTTTAATAGAGCAAATTCTCAGCAAATGCAAGTCTTTCAAACCGCTCTTAGTCTTTGACTCATATTTAGAGAACGGGTTGAGCTGCGAAGCTCTTGTCGTTGTGGAATAGAGCCTTAAATTGCGCACTTGTTTGTACCTTATTTTACTTTTTCGAGTCCGGGTCCAAAAATTTTTCAATCTGTCTGCCCAGTATCGGGCTACGTCCACGGCTTCAGTGTTAGCAAGCCATAATTCATCAAGGGTGCACTTTGATGGACAGTGCATACATGCTCTTAGGTGGTCGGTGGTCTGTACTTCTTCGCATTCACAAAACACCTCAAGACTGTGGAGAAGTCTGTCATCAAACGTTTGTTTGAATCTTTCGACATGTTGGGCTGCCTCGCGTCGATCTTCTGGGGAGGCAAAGCCTGCTGCCTGGCATAGTAAGGGCACGGGGGTAGGTTTCATGCAGCCAGTCACAATTCGGCATGTCTCGTTTAGTGCGACTGTGGCCTGTTTTGCATGTTTAGACCTGCTCCACACAGGACAAGCATATTACGCTGTCGAGAAACACAAAGCTTCCGCTGTAGTCCTTAGGACGCTTGGGTTTGCACCCCAGTTACTTCCTGCGAGTTTTTTAGGAGGTTATTTCGCGTCGTGACTTTGTGTGTGGTATTTTTGCAGTGATCTTTTATTTTGCTTTTTCAGCGTTTTCCAGATTCTGTCCCTCCCAGGATACATTAAGTTTTCTATGTGCTAAGTGCGTGCTCAGGTGGAAAGCACATACCTAGGTTTTAGGGAGTTTTTCTTGTAGTATTTGGCGATTATGCTCAAGACTTCCTCAAGTTTTCTCTCGATTTCTTCTTAGGTTTTACCTTTCACCCCGATTCCAACATCGTCAGCGTAAACAAAATGTTTAGCTTGAGGGTGAATAGGTTTGTACCAATCATCATTTAAGGAATGTTTCTAGTTTTCACGCAAAATTGCGAAAATTCTCAGTTAATGTGAGTATTCAAATCCGCACTTATTCGTTAGCTCGTATTTGGAGAACCGGTTGAGCTGCAAAGCTTTAGTTTTCATTGCGAGATAGAGCGTTAAATTGCGTACTTTTTTATACCAAACATAATATAAGGAATGTTTCTAGTTTTACGCAAAATGCGAAAATTCTCAGTTAATGCGAGGGTTCAAAACTTCTGTTGGCCTGATTCTCTCGCTTAAATTTAGAGAACTGGTTGGGTTGCGAAGCTTCAGTTGTTATTGCGGGATAATTGTGCGCTTTTTTATACCAAACATCGTTTAAGGAATGTTTCTAGTTTTCACGTAAAATACAAAAATTCTATGTTACTGCAAGTCTTCAAAACCACTCCTTAAAAGGCTTAAGGAAGACTTTCACTTGCGCAATTTTCATGAAAAATATCATTTTGGGAATGTATCTAGATTTCAAGCAAGTGAGACCCAAAATCAAGCAATTCCTATCCCGAAAAATGTCTAACCAGCTGTTACATCTTTTAACAACAAACCGTCGTGATTGTGTTTTTTAATCCAGTTCAAAAGTAAAGTCGCCAATAATCGAATGCGTCAATAAAGTACACACATATCAATAAATATTTCAAAACCCAAACAAGTACATAAATCTTAAATTTGCACACCTTATCTGGCATCAACAGCATGTGATTTAATCTTTAATTAGTGGGTGTCTCGTAAATCTTTATGACTGCCAAAAACCTGATGTACCGCGAGCAAATATCCCACAAACAATATCATGCCATATGGGCATGAGTGCTTACAAACATTGTGCATTCGACGTGGCCTTTGCTAATAAAATTTATGGAAATTATCAATTATTGTCACCACTTAACTTACCAAAATTGGGGGGAAGTACATCAAACGGCACCAAGTACACTTGACTTTTGGTGGACATTGAGGAGACGCTTCTTTCGTACCGTCTGGCCACATCTTGTGTCGTTCTAATTGGCGCTAAAATAATAACATTTCCCTTAACTCTTCATATTTCAGTAGAAAATCTTATCATCATTTGTCGGATACGTGCGAAAAATCAGATCTAATTTAAACTTTGAATAGGATTATCTCATTGATATTCATCGAAAATATGTGTAGGTATAGACGTTTTGGTTGCAATTTGCATGTCATTTATTTATATTTTTGATGATGTTATTTGAAAAAATTGTTATACAGGGTGTTCTCGATGGGACACCCGGTATATACGCTGTTTCTCAAGTTGAGGCAAAACAATTAAGCAATTATTCATTTTCTTGCTGCGCTCAGTTCAGTTTACTTTGTATTTTTTGTTTTAATAATACCTTTTTGATTTAATAATGTACAAAGCAATTTACCTCGTATAGGTATGCTATAAATGTCTGTGGAGTTCGAAATAATCGTTGAATTTGAGGACATTTCTGCGTCTTTGTGGAGGTTTCGTCGTCCATTGCATCGTTTGCCTGAAACAATGGATAAAATCAGATACTGAGAAGTAGGAATTTAATATGCACTAGGAATATTTTGATGGCCTCAAACGGATCTTCGTCTCTTTGCTTTTCTTATTTATCACTAAAAGGTGGATCTTAATGCACCAAAGCCGCAATAAATGAAATTCACTAATTATATGTACATAAATACATCTATAAATGTTTCAGCCATCGGTAAATCCGTTTAGAGCTTGTGCTGTATAGATTATCAATGCGCGTCATTGATTTATAATCGGTAAGAATTTCACATATTTTTGCAAAATGTTTGTAGTTAAGGGAAATATTTCCATTGCGTTTTTGGAAGCGCTGAAGTGGAAAACTACGGAAACAAACAATTTTCATTGCCAACTCCCAACTGCCATAAAAATTAAATAAAAGCAAAATGAATTAAAAACCAAAATCATGTAACGTTAGTCAACATTAATTGTGTAATATTTTCATCACTCAACCACTGATCATCGTAATACAAATATTTAAATTTCCAGTTGTTTTGCACAATTTAAATGGAATCATTTAATATAATGGTACAAAATAACAATGCGATTTCTTATGTATTTGTATTGAATAAACAGACAAAATTCGGCATCATCGATTATGCCGAATCTTCATCAGAGCAATCAAAGCCTTCTGATGTAAGTAGATACCTATATTTCGACATGCATTAATCTCAAGCACCCCAGGACCCGTTTCGACCCTATTAGATCTCATCAGCTGGATTTATTCTGGAAACAACATCCTTAAAACCTACAATTTATTTCGCTCGGTATTTTACATTGTCCCAAATGTTTATATACCTACACGTCGTAAAAACCCAGCAGTGGTCCAAAAAACAACAATGAACATATGTAATGCTGGTCGTTACTTGAGGGAACATTCTTGTTATTTCCTTTATAAGACGCGACATTTTCCATAACACTGCTAATTGTTACGAAAAATGGTCATAAGTGGGTTAAATCGTTTATTTTAACATACCTAAGATAAGAGGTCGCGCGTATTCGTTGATTTAAGTTGTTAAACATTAAATGCTAACTTTGTTTCGAAGTGAGCCTTTTAGAATCAATTCAGTTGCATTATTGACAAAAACAAAGTCTAAAAATATAATAATTAATACAAAAGTCACAAGAACTTTAACATCTCTAAGTGGAATCCAATGTGGTGAAACTTAAAAAGAAAACACATTTTTTGCAATTGTTACCGAAATTTGATGAAATTCTAAAAGTGCCTTTTAATGTTCAAAAGGCATAGAAAATAGTAACGGAAAAAAGATTACTGAAAGGTGAAAATTAACTAGAAATACTGATTAAATAATTAACTATTTGTTGATATATTTGCCACTCCAATTCCACATAATTTACAAATCAAATACACATTATCTCTTACTTATTCGAACTTATTCTCGAACTTATTTTTGCGCAGTTGAAATAACGCAACCTAATTTAAAATCACCGTGTATTTAAGTAAATAGTAGTAGTAGTAAACATCTTTATTTCTAAAAAAGGCTATCGACCTATCGGTCTTTCTGCCCTTAAGTAAATAATTTAATAAAAAGGGTATTATATAAATATTTATTCTGCAATAGAAAATACTATTCAATGGCAGTAGTAGTAAACATCTTTATTTCTAAAAAAAGGCTATCGACCTATCGGTCTTTCTACCCTTGTTTAATACATGTAGTCTTAATCTAAATAAAAAACGAAGATGAAAATTCTCTTATTCTAGGTTAATAATCTTATTAAATAAACTTTCCAATTCTAATGACAAGAAAAAAATATTTTATTGTCCAGTAGTCAGTTGCGTTTGTAAGTGTTCGAGTAGCGTTGATGTAGGGAAACGGAAGCGGGATTGTCTGGTTGGTCTTGTAAGACAAAGCGGATTCAGTATGGTCCAGTTGTAGGGGTTGTTTGTCCATTTTGTCTGTAGATGTATGAGTCTTTCCGAAATCTTTGTCATGTTTGTGCGTTCGTATAGTAGTTGGGTGGAGGGGTTGTGTAGTGGGTTTTGGGGGTGTCTTATTCGTGTTATTAGTCTTAGTGCAATTTGTTCTGTTGTTTGTATATAACGTTTTGTCCTTTCTGTTCCGTTGGTCATGAGTATATGTGCATAGTCTAGCAAGGGTCTACAAATAGCTTTATACATTTTCATGGCGGTATTTGTGCTAATTCCTCTGTCTTTGTAGGTTAGTGATCGGAAGTGTTTTGTTCTCTTTATTGTTTCTGCCCTGATGTTTCGTATGTGTTTAGTGAATTTAAGTTTGTGGTCAATTGTGATTCCAAGGTATTTTACGTCGTTTTTTGGTTGTGTCGTTTGGCCGTCTGCAGTTATTGTAGGGGAGTCAGCGTTGAGTCTGTGGTTTGTGAGCAGAAGTTGGTTTTTTGACGCGTTTGGTGTTAGTCTCCATTTATAAAACCATGTCATTGTGTTGTTTGTTAGTGTTTGGAGTCTTTGAGCTGCTCTCTCAGTAGTTTTGTCATGTACAATAAGTGCCTTGTCTATTCAATGGCATTATATTATAATTTATAATATTGTATCAAACGGTTTTCTATAATTCTAATAACAAAACGTAACAAAAAATTATTATGGGCATTTGCCAATGTTGTTACAACGATATGCACATCAAGCAGTTAAAAAGTAAATTTTTTATGATATTTTCGCAAAACTCTCAAATTTATTACACACTTCCTCTTGCTTTCTGCCGATACCGTCCAACTTCTGCAAGAAATCTGTCTACAATCTTTCATATTTCGTTTCACTCTCTGCAATGCTGTTTTACAATTCTTCAATTTCCTGTTGCTGCTGGAACTGTTTTGATTTATATTCCGCCTTTGCTTTGCTCTCTCTCTGTGGGTTTCTTCAGCATCGTCGTCAGTGCTTCCTTTTAGGCAATGCTGGCACACGTTCCAGTTGCTCGTTTAACTGATCTATTTCCGCCTGCTCCTTTTTTTGCGCAGCTGCTTGATATTCTACGTTTTGTTCTTCGATTGTAAGCTGTATTCGCAGATTGGACAGTTTTAGCAATTCATCAGGGAGACGAAAGGAGTTTAACTCTTGCACACACATTCGGAGATAATCAATATTCTGCTTTAGTTCAAGCAACCCGTTGTTGTTGTCTCCTCAATGCTCTCAGCATCGCTAATTAGGGCCTGCAGATCTTGCTGTAGCTTCTTGCGGAACCCAAACGATGACCTACACCACGAAGCAACTGTCAGAAGGACAGTAAATAAGCTTCGGAGTGAAAAGCCAGGCATCCACCTCCCCACAACTTCGCCAGCAGAAGTTGCAGCCATCATCAGAAGAACCAAAGTTAAGAAAGCCCCTGGGAGAGATGGAATCACCAACAAAATGCTGAAGAACCTGCCGAGAAAAGGACTGGTAGCTGTAGCTAACTTGATTAATGCCATTTTCAGGACTGGTCATTTCCCAAGCATCTGGAAGCACTCGGAAGTCATCATGCTCCCGAAGCCCAAGAAAAACAGGACTTTCCCCTAAAACTACAGGCCTATCAGCCTGTTGCCCGCTCTCAGTAAAATAGCCGAAAGGGTTATACTGAGGAGACTTAAGGAGGAAACGAGCGAGCTTGATTTACTTCCGCCAGAACAGTTTGGATTCCGAGGAAAGCATTCCACGAAACTTCAGTTGCTCAGGCTAGTAGAAAAATGCACCAAAGAAATGAATCAGTACCGAACGACTGGAATACTCACACTGGATGTCGAAAGAGAGTTTGACAGAGTGTGGAGAGACGGTCTCATCTACAAGATGATGGAAACAGGTATTAACAAGAAACTGTACCTGTTAATAGACAGTTATATTTGCAGAAGGAGCTTCAGCGTCAAAGTTGGAGGTCACCGGTCAGAAACCAGAAGCACTGAGACAGGAGTACCGCAAGGAGCAGTACTCTCCCCACTGCTATACAACATATACACAAGCGACATTCCAAGACCTGCCAATACGACCCTGGCACTCTTTGCAGATGATACCGCCCTTCTGACATCCTCATGGCGCAAGGACTGCACCAGGCAACAGCTCCAGCTTGCAATTGACGAACTACATCAGTGGTTCATCAAGTGGAAGCTGAAGATAAATGCAGAGAAGAGCCAGGCCATACTTATTGGCAGGAAGCAGGACAGTGTCGATGGCAACATCATCATAGAGGGACAAAACATCGAATGGGAAAGAGATATTAAATATTTGGGTGTTGTTTTAGATAAACAGCTGACCTGGAAGAAGCACATAAAAACAGCCATCGACAAGGTTAAGGCAACAACTGCCAAGTTGTACCCACTCCTCAACCGAAGAAGCCAGATGAGTATTAGGAACAAGCTACTCCTCATCAAGACCATAATCAGGCCGACACTGGTGTATGCCTCTACTGCGTAGGGATATGCAGCCGAGTGTCACTTGAATAGACTTCAGGCCACAGAAAACAAACTTCTGCGGTTGGCCATAGATGCGCCCTGGTTTGTTGGAAACTCCCAAATCTACAGGCACCTGTAGTGGGAGCCACTAAGAGAATTTCTCACAAGGAATGCGAAAGCAGACTTCGAGAAATCTGGAAGGCACTCGAACGAAGAGCTGCGAAAACTCGTAAGTTACACGCCAGAAGATCTGGGACCCAGGAAAAAAAGGCCCAGACATCAACTACCCCACTAGGGCAACAGGTAGCAAATGTCGTAAGCTGTAAGTGTGGTAATAATGTAGTGTTTGTAGTAAGTAGCATGCATGTATAAGTAAGGCGTTAAATTAATAAGATGCCCATGCTAGCAAGCAGCTAGCATGGAGAGAATGCGATGCTATGGCATACGGATGCCGGAGCTGACAAATTCTTAGAGAGGACTACAAGTTTTAAATGATAACTCCCGAAAACTCGTAGTACAAAAAATGGGGTTTTTTAGTTGGTAAGAATCCAACACTACCCAGGGTTCGGAACACTGGGTGTCTTCGCGAAGATTTTTATTCCTCCAGCCGCCGGGCAAACAAAAAAAAAGCTTCTTGTATTCCTTTTCAGGAACTTCTTTGCTATTCAGTTGGTTTTCCTTCTTTTTCAGAGCTTCTATTCCGTTATCGATCAGTTCCAAGTCAATTTTCAGTTGTCCGGCCTGCTCTCTCGATTACTTGTCTCGTTCTTTATAATGCGCGATTAGATGCAAAGTAGCCTCATATATTGGGACGCCATAGAACCTGCCAGTTTAGCTAATTTAGTTTATTGCCAGGGCCTTGTGCTGTTCGTCTTTGATGTAGGCCTCGAAAACACAGTTGCACAACTCCATCATCTATCTCTAGCACAAATCTCCCAGTAAATTCCTCTTTTAAAAGTGTAGGTATTTTCAATAGTTTGCAATACGATTTCTTCTTGGGTGCATCCTTGGGTCAAAGCGGCTTGTTTGAAAGCCTCTTCTCTCATAACGGAACTGTACTTTTCTCCTATGTTGTAGATGCAATTGGTGAAAAACTGCATAACACTGTTTTTCGTGGGATTTCGATTATCAGACACTTGAATCATAGTCGGACCATTAGAGATTAATTGTGTCGATTGTGGCTTGAATTTGAAATGTGCAATTGAACTATGAATGTACTTCAATACCACAAATGCTACTTTATTGAGAAATGAAAGTTGATGTGCCGATAAAACTACCCGTCTTAACTCCACAGCCCGGTTCGAAATAAAAAGCTAAAATTGCTTTACTCCTTTAATAAACAGACAGAAACACTCCGAACATACGAACAACTGAACTATAATATAATCATCAAAAAAGGGTGTAGTATTAACACAAAGGATTCGATCACGAATGCGCATATGGGCCTTACCCTTATTATGACCTTTAACCTACTCACCCACTAATGGGATTAAAAAAAAACTTTGATTGACTCGTCAGAGGTAGGGGCTGATTCTTGACAGTGGTGAATTATAGAGGCTCTAACATCCTCCTACCTCTGTCGAGTCGTTTTTTTTAAATTCCGTTTTAAAATTAAGATTAAAATCACAGCCTTAATTGAGCGTTACCAATACGTTTTGCTTAAATAAAAATTAGTTTTGAACTTATTTCATTGTTTTCGATGTTTTAAAAATGAGCATTGCAGTAGTGTTTATTAAGATATTACTTTAAAGTTCGAATTAGCCTTGAAAGAATTATTGGATTATACGTCCAAAGTACGTTGATTCACTTAGTCGGTTCCATCAGTCTTTAGTTTACTTGATTCATAGTGTACTGTGTGTGTGTTCACAAATACTGTGCGCCATCCGGTAAGTGAAATTTCTTAACATTTTCCGGTATTTTTGAAAAATTTGATTTCCGTGCTGACAATTGTTGATTTTTCAAATAGCAAGTTTTTCTTCACCGTTTTGTAATCATTTTCATTTCGGTGGTGCGATTTTTGCAAAAATACAGAACTTTTCAACTTTGCAATTTTATGTCGTCAAGCTGCAGACAATCTTGATACCGGAGGTTTTTTTGTAATAACGAACTATTAGAGTAAAGTAGCCGTATGTGGAATAGTGCCTAAAATGTGGAATACCTCCTTTGCGGCAAAACTAATATAGCTATCTATTTTAAAATAGCTTAATCAGAACCTCTTTCTAAAATGTTTCACCCTTAACAACATCATAGACCATTTCGCGGCTGTCGCTTGCCAGTATTGGTTCGAATACGAATTGTAACGGTCGCTATATTTTTGCACGAGTTTAAATCAACATCTATTCTGACTCCATTTATCATTTTTTTTGCAAGATTGGTGTATAAGCGTACAAGTAGGTAGTGAATGATTGTGAACTGTGTTAAATATTTCATTAATATTTTGTTTTTAATGTTTTACAAACATATTTTATAAAAAAAGCTCGGTATTGTGGAATACTTAGTAGGGTCTGAATGTGGAATATTCCACAAAAGAGGCTTTTTGAGAATATTTTTCCCATTTCAGAAAATGTCTCTGAGAAATGTAAAGGAACACAAATGGACTGAAGAAAACATGAGAGTGGCGGTACACGCGGTACGGAGAAAAACAATGGGTTATTTGGCGCTCTACATTATTTCGGTCCTGTAAGAATGATAAAGAAGTAGAAAATATTAAAAAAGAGACTTTGGGAAGAAAACCTGTTTTAACTCAAGAGCTAGAAACCAAACTGGTAGAGTAGTACATTCTGTTAATGGAGAAAAAGTTTTTTGGCTTAACAAGGCGGGACCTATGCCCTATTGCTTTTCAACTTGCTAGGCAAAATAATCTCCCAAATCCATTTTCTTTGGTCCACCAATCAGCAGGAAAAAACTGGATGAAGCGTTTTCCTCGTAGACATAAGGAGCTAGTCAGTTTGAAAAGACCTACAGCTACATCAACTCAATGGGCTGCCGGATTCAACAAAGAGAGCGTCTATGAATTCTTTGGTTTACTTGAAACAATGTTTGAAGAAAAAAAGTTTACTGCAGACCAGATTTTTAATGTGGATGAGTGTAGTATTTGTATTGTACAGTCGAAGTGTCCCCAAGTTCTAGCATTGAAAGGAAAACGTCAGATCGGAAGCCTTCCTTCGGCAGAAAAGGGATCGTTACTAACTGTTCTAATGGGCTTTGGGAACTTGAGGAATTTCGTTCCACCTTTGATGAAATTTCCGCGAAAAAACTGTATCGAACAATTAAAAAAAGGCGCTCCACCTGGGACTCTGTTCAAATTTCATCCATCAGGTTGGATACAGACTGACCTTTTTACTGCCTGGTTTGACCACTTTATTCAAAAAGTTTGCTCAGCTGAAAATAATCCAATTCTCCTCATCCTAGATGGACATAATGCCCATACTAGGAACCTTGATGTTGTAGTGAAGGCTAAAGACAATTTTGTTACAATTCATTGTCTTCCCCCGCACAATCTCATAGAATGCAGCCCCTTGATAAAACAGTGATGGGGGCACTGAAGACATTTTATAATGAAGAAATGAGAATTTTCTTGAGAACAACTCAACGTGCTATCACTCACTTTGATGTCTGCGAACTATTTGGCCGGGCTTAAAAGATAATTCCGCAGAACGAGCTGTTAAGGGTTTTGCTGTTACAGGGATTTATCCGCTTAGAAGGAATGTTTTTACTGATGATGATTTTTTGGCAGCGTCACATGATTATGTAGTTCAAGAACAACCGCTAGCAGAATTTAATCGCGAAAATAGAGAAGAAAGGCAATGTTTACCCATTTTAGTTAACCCAGACGACATTATTCCGGTACTCACGATGAAGAAAAAATAGCAACCAGGGGTATAAAACCTGGAAAGGCAAAAATAATAACTTCTACACCGAATAAAGAAGAATTAGAGAAGTCTATAAATTCAGGAATAGGAAAACGGGAAATGGTAAAGAAAAAGTTTTTGATGTAGAACCAGGATGCAGTGGAATGGAAAGTAAACTTAAAAAACAAAATAAGCTGAAAATTTCTGCTAAACGTCAAAAAAAAAGATTTCATCTTCATCGAGCTCAGAATCTAACGCAAGTATTTCCGTGCAAAATTCGTCAGGCGATGAAGAAAATTTTCCGCTGGAAACGTGCCCTGATGACGCAATTCGTCTTTTTTGTTACCAAAGATTTTCAAATGATACTCGTGGAGAAATATGGGTTATGTGCAACTGCTGGGCACACGAAGAATGTGCAGGTGTTTTTTTGTTCTAAGTTACTCTTGTTATTGCAAATTTTTATCTTCATTTATTGTTTTATTTCTCGTATTTTATAATGTAATAAAATAAATGTATGTTATTTTCCAATAGTCTTTTGCTTTACTTAAAAAACACATATTATTTTAAAATCAAGTCTAATATTAAACCAATTCCACATTAGTGTATATTGGTATTCCACATTATCCATCCATTTTTCAGCTGGAAAAAAGTGTACTTTTTTTAAGTGGTTTTTCATACATCATTTTTCTTTTGTAATAATTTTTATTATTTTTGTTTTTTGTTTATAACACTTCACTCTATCTATATTCCACAATGCGTATAATAATGTTAAAGTTTCCATTTTTCCAAAAAACAAAGCAGTATACCACAATCTGCTACTTTACTCTAGAACGGGAAACTGAGAAGAGCAACACTAAGTACGATTTATCTATTTATTGCTAGTTTCATAAGCATTTATTTCGTTTCAAACAGGAAAACGAGCTTCATCAACTCTCTGGGAATCGAGTGATGTATGTAGTTACCTTGAATAACTGTTATACATTACATGTACATAAATCTAAAACATGTTTAATGCAATTGTATAATAATTAAATATCTATTCTCATTAATTCTGACCGGATAACTGGCAAAATACAATTCAAATTCCAGAGTGAATAACCATAAACCTGGAGTTATTTATTTTAGTATCATCTCTGATAAGTTCATTGTTTCATAAGCCTTTAAAAAAGATTTGAATATTTTTTTCGCAATAATTAATGGCTTACTTATTGCGAGAAAAACAGTTCAAACACTTATCTGGTTTTCTGGGGTTCTGGGGGTGCCTGAGATCAAGTAACACATTTCAAAATCTCTACATATGTATCTTGCTTGCAATTTTTCCATATGTGGATGACATAAAATTCAATGTTTTGACTAAATCACAGTAGTTTAAATTCAAATTGGAGTGGTAGTCTTGCCTCAAATGTTGTGAAACTTTGAAAAAACTGAAAATATTGGACTCCCAGATCCAATACGAAGAACAGAAGTTTAAAATAAAAATTCCCAAATGAACCCGACAATATTCCATTAGATTTTTGAAACGAATTTAAGAATCAGATGAACATGCGAATGCATTCGAGTTCATATTTGCCTATCGTTTGTTGACTGCTTATTTGCAAAGGCAAGTTACCAATTAGCGCTTCTACACACCGCTACGCACATTCGGTGACAAAAAGAACACATTAACTAGGAAAATTCTACTGCTACTTACATAAACAAATCAGCACAAAAATCAAAATAATTACACCCACAATGCCGAACGCGACACCAACTATGAGCTCCCTATTTTCACTGGGTTGAAATGAGGCGAGTGGTTGGAGCCTCTTCTCAGCGACTGTATCTCCACTGTGCGTTACATCTACGTTCATCTCGCGGACTTATCACTGACAATGACAGGATAACATGAGCGAATTTTAACTGAGATGATAACGGAGATAATAAATCGTCCGAACTCGCCAGCAAAAAAACGATTATTTTCTCCCGGCGCCGGGTTCCAACGAGTTTTAAACAATTATTTATCAATTTATGTTATCGTTATCAATAAACAGGTGGAGGTGGTGATGTTGCGGATCTGCGGGAATTAGTAATTAGCTGAATCCGATTTGTACCATATCGCTCGCGTTATGGTACTCGAGATTCACAAATATCTAATACTTAATTTCCACGTCAATTTCTACTTTATATTGTGATCGATAGTTGGAATTTGATTCCGTTGAAATATTTTAATTGTTTTCTGCAATAAACAGTATGATTTGTATCGTATTTTTTGAAGATTTGTATGGTATTTGATTCTTATTGTAGACGTCGGCCTCGGTTCGATAGTGTGCATGTTGAGGATTTGGAGATAAGCGGACTTAAGTCCTTAAAACGACCTTACGTCATAAATTATTCCCACTGATCTTTCTAGCTCATAAGTACCTACCTATCTGACGTGATTTTATCGCATTTAAGCACGATTATTTTGAATTCGATATACAGCGTCGTTTTTACAAAAAAAAAACAATTTTAGATATGACTTAATGTAAGAAGATTGAAGAAGAAACATACAAGTGCAGGTTTCAGGAGTGTTATTTTCAGGCTAAACCCAGCTGATGAGAACTAATAGGGTCGAAACCGGTCCTGCGCTGCCTGAGATTACCGCATCTCAAAATCTGTGCTTATTTATATCAAATATCTTTGATGGCTTTATGACGCCGAAAGTTTCATTGTTCTTGCGAAAAGGGGAAATAAGCAATAAAAGGGTCATAAACTATTTTAATAGATGATGTATAAACATAGAAAGAAGCAAGAAAAAAAGTGTATTGTAAATCATCATCATCGTCATCATCATCATCAAGCCTTTTATTGCGCCCAGTATTGAGCATAGGCCCTTCCTCTCCTCCAATTCTCTCTGTTTTGTGCTGTTCTCGTTCATCCAAATCCTGCCACTCGTTTTATGTCGTCATACCACCGCATAATTGGTATCTGTTCCTCTCTTTCCTTTCCATGGTCTCCATCGTATTATTCGGCTATTCCATCTGTGGTCTGTAAGGCGGGCTATATGTCCTGCAAAATTCCACTTCAGGCTTGTGACTCTCTCCACTATGTCTACGACCTTTGTTCTCTGTCTAATCCATCCGTTTCTCTTTCTGTCTCTTAGTGTTATGACTTTCATAACTCTTTCCATGGCTCTTTGTGTTGTCCTCAATTTATTCACCATTGTCTTTGTGAGAGTCCAGGTCTGTGCTCCATATGTTATCACCAGTACTACACACTGTTCAAATATTCTTGTTCTAAGGTATTGAGGTATCTTTCTATCCTTAAGTATATGGCTTAATTTGCCAAATGCCGCTCATCCTAGTCTCCTTCTTTCAATCTCTGTACCCTTGTTACCCTTTCCCATCTCTATATGCTGTCCCAGATATACATAGTTTCGTATATTTTCCTGACTGTACTTCAATTCATTCCAATATATTCCTGGGTTTCAGCCAATTTTATTGTTTATTATTTAAAATGTTACAAATACGTTTCGGTGTCTTTCTCCACCATCATCAGTTCGTCTAAAATATACATTTACAGTTATTATTAATTTATATAAAATTTTAAGTAAGTAAAATATGGAAAATTCAGTGACCAGTTGAATGTTAAGGTAGAAACAACTATACACGTAAGTTAAAATTAAATTTAAATCTCTAAACAATAGATTCTAGTCTTTTCCCAGATATGTTTGTCCTGACTCATCACCTGAAAACCAATGTTCTTGATGTACTTTTTAATATGTGTCTGATTTGTATTTTAATGTGTGAATTTTGATGGAAAATTTTATATAGATTAATAATAACTGTAAATGTATATTTTAGACAAACTGATGATGGTGGAGAAAGACACTGAAACGTATTTGTAACATTTTAAATAATAAACAATAAAATTGACTGAAACCCAGGAATATATTGGATATACATAGTCTTGAACATTTTCCAATATGTGCCCGTTGACTGTTATTTGTAGTTGGTCCTAGCTCATTATCTTTGCTTTTGTTTTATTAATTTTTAGACCAATATTTGAAGATTCTCTGTCTACTTCGGAAAGCATTTTTTCAAGGTCCGCTGTGTTGTCGGCGTATAGAACAATATCGTCTGCAAAGCTTAAGTGTGATATTTTGGTTCCACTTATTCAGTTCAGTCCCATATTTCCCCAGTCTAATTTTTTGAAAATTAATTCCTTCCAGAGCAGCATTATGGACTGGGCGGCGGTGAAACGATCCCTGGAGGAAGACAAGAGCCAGTTCCATTCTTACGCCCCTTCGTCGGAAAAAACCCACGCGTTCGTCCTGAGGGGCCTGGAGGGGAATGTCGATCCGACTGCCATAAAGCAGGATCTGGCAGACCGGGGACTGGAAGTGAAGAGTGTCTTCAAAATGAAGACACTTTACAGGCCGCTCTACCTGGTCGTCACCAGCGACAAGGCAACCCTCCGAAGGCTTAACGCCGAGGCCAGGGTGGTGTGTAGTGTCAGGGTTTCGTGGGAAACCCGCAAAAACCGGAAGACCCTGACACAATGTCGTCGATGCCAGGGCTGGGGTCATGTCTCCGGGAACTGCCGCCGGGACTTTAAATGCTCCCGATGCGCTGGGGGGCATGAAATCACGGCCTGCCCCGTTGGAGCTACATTAAAATGCGCTAACTGCGGTGGGCCTCATCGTAGCTTTGACGAGGCTTGCCCAGTATACATTTACAAACAGGCGCAAGTCCCGGCGGAGAAGCAGCGTTTCGTCCCTGCTCCTCTTCCAACGAGGCCAGCCTGGGGTCAAACCAGTCGAGCCCCTGGCCCGATCCACCCTTCATCCCTAAGCAGCAGGACCATGGCGCCAGGTCACGCCAACAGGACCATGCTGCCCCCGCCACCGCCTTCATTAGCGGAGTTTCCTCCGCTGAGGCAGCACGAAGCTGTCCCGACGAGCTCCGCCCACCCGGCCCATGGTATAAATGGGAACGCGGTGGCCATGCTGGGCAGTGTCCAGCGGGAATTCGCCGAGCTGTCGTCGCAAATCAACTTGGGGAGGTGATCAAGGCGGTAAGATTTTACAGCGCTGCATTGAGGGGTTGCGTCTCGAAGACAGACAAATTCCTAGTCTCAGCGCAGTTCTTCAATGAAGATATTAACAGCTTCGATTTTTAAGCCCTGATTTTGCCAACTGTGCCCTATGAGGATAGGAGAATGGAACTCATGCGGACTCCGGAGTCGTCTCGGTGAGTTTGTGCACTTCCTTCGGACCGAGGATATCGACGTGGCGTTGATTGTCGAAACATGGTTGCGCCCCGGGGATATACTTAGGATTCGGGGGTACAGGCTCGAACGTGCCGATAGGCCCGGTTTAGGGGAGGGGTGGCCATAGCGGTCAAAACGTCAATTCCATACAGGAGACTGCCACACAGGCAGTCAGCAATAGAGAACGTCGGCGTTGAACTTCCTGATGGAGTTTTGATCTACTGTGGCTATTTCTCCACCGTACGCTTACAGGCCGCTGATCCATCCATCCATTCTTCATAAACACCAATAGGGTGTTGCTAATGGGAGATTTCAACGCCCGCCATCCACTATTCAATAACCCTGGACATAAAAACGCAGCCGGCAATTTTCTAGCCGACTACGTTCGCGACAATGGCCTACTCGTTATGCCCACTTCATCCCCAACGCATTACCCGAACAGTGGAGGGAATCCATCCTACCTCGACTTTGGAATTGCCAAAGGACTCACCAATCTCACGGAGATGGTGGTTATAGACGCCCTCAGCAGTGACCATTTGCCCATTTACCTCGACATTAGGGATTTAAAGCGCACACAAACTAACGACTTTCGATATTCATACGAAAATTTCGATTTTCGCGAATATCGAAAACGACTACAAGACCTGACGTGTATTCCGGGCCAGATTGATACTGTCGAAGCTCTAGAGCATGCGGTAAAAGGTCTGACCAGGAATATACAACGGACACAGCAAGCTTTGGCCAAAAAAGTTCCGAACAGACCGCGGCACGACAATCTTCCTGAGGAAATTTTGGACCTTATTAAGGCGAAAAATCGAATCAGGAAGCGTTGGCAGCGATTCAGGCAACCTGCCGATCGCATAATGGCAGCAGAGCTTGCACGAGACATACAGCGCGAAATCTCCGCATACAGGAATTATACCTGGGCGGAGAAACTGCGAAATCTGACTCCCCGTGACAATTCTCTGTGGAAACTGTCGAGAAGTCTGCGAAAAGGCTATGAGCAAGTCCCCGCTCTTGAAAAAGAGGGGCGGAGTTATATTACCACCAGTGACAAGTGCGAGCTGCTCGCTGACTTTTGGCAGAAGTACACAAGGTCCAACCAGCCCTTCAGGATAACGAAATGGAAAGACAGACCGCTGTTTTTGTAGAACGGAAGTATCCTATACCACCCTCGATTTTGCATTCCTATATAACAACCCCGTCGGAGATACAATCGTGTCTTCGGCGCCTCCCTAGCCGAAAAGCCCCCGGGCCAGACGGCATCCCTTATCTACTCCTCAAAAACTTACCGCGGAAAACTATTGTGCTAATAGTACAAATAGTCAACGCAGTCCTTAATTGCAGCACTTCCCACAGGACTGGAAAAACGCTGTAATAATCCCCATTTTAAAGCCGTGCAAAAACCCGACCGAACCCGCCTCTTATAGGCCAATTTCCCTCTTGAACACCCTCGGCAAATTAACCGAGAAGGTCATCCATTCTAGATTACAGGCAGCAGCCGAGCTTCGAAGTTTAATCCCGGATGAGCAGTTTGGCTTTCGACCAAGACACAACACAACGCTGCAGACTGCTAGGATCGCAACGATGCCTATGCAGCATTTAATAAGCTTCAAAGTACGGTTATGCTGCTTCTCGACATGCAAAGGGCCTTTGACACAGTCTGGCACACAGGCTGCTGTACAAGTTGTTTGCCGTGCATTCACTGCCACTCTACCTAGTTTCCCTGATAGCGTCTTACCTAAAAAACCGTTCCATCCAGGTGAAAGTGGAGAATTCCACTTCTGCCAAAAGACGCATCGCGGCAGGAGTTCCACAAGGAACAGTGATTTCGCCGCTGCTGTATACATTGTACACAGCAGACATTCCAAAACTTCCCACTACAAAAATAGCACTATACGCTGATGATACGGTTATCTACGCATCGGTCTTTTTATGCTCAGGCTGCGAAATCTCGCATTGCACATCACCTGAGTTTATTGACGCCGTATTTTGACAAATGGAAACTTAAGTGAATCCCAGGAAGACGGAACTTATTATCTTTTCGCGCAAATTCACTAACAATAAAATCTTATCACCACTCGTGATCCAAAATACTCCTATCAAACCAACAAAAGAGGTGAAATACCTGGGATTCAAACTAGACGCCCGACTCCATTTCAATAAGCATGTTGACTATGCTGTACAAAAGACTTTCATGGCCCGAAGAAGTTGTACTCTCTTCTGGCGCCAAATTCTTTCCTATCACCTCGAAATAAACTTCTGCTCTACACCTCCACTATAAGGCCCATACTGACCTACGGCTCCCCTGTCTGGCACTCTGTCTGCGATTCCACGAGACGACGTGTTCAAAGGACCCAAATAGGTTCCTAAGAGGCGTTCTATCGGCTGACAGATACACCAGAATAACCGAAATGCACGAAGCTACAGGGATGGCCTATATAGCCGACTATATAGATACCATCGCTGAAAAATTTTATCATAGCGGAGTGCAAGGCTCAGTCCTCACGCGAAATATCACCCAAGTAAGAGCAAACGATCGCCCAACCCATGGTCCCCTGTATAAGCGACTTCCCATATTTTATGAGGATTTTGTCCCTGACAGTACGTGACGACAAACAAAACATTGCCTGCCAGTTGCAGACAGTCGTTTCTAGCAGGCTGGAAACGCACAAATCCAACATGACGTGACTTGACGGGTTCGTCCTGCCTCGTTCTGGCTGGTGTTGGCTGGTTCTTGCACCGATCGGGGCGGGCGCGGATGGATTTGGTCATCTAGTTGAAACTGCCGGCGGTTAACGCCACGGCTGACAGTATCAAACTTAAAGGTCGAAGCAAAAGGGGTTTTTGGCTTCCCTTCAGGAAGACCTTTTTTCCTTAATGAATGCCCCTCGAATAAAACCAAAACCGCCACTTCAAGACTATCTCCTGACGTTGTCGTGCGTATGGCTAGCTCGGGAATGGTCCATGTTAGGGCACTGCCCAGGTAATGGACGACTTAGCGCGCCTATTTAGATCATGGGCAAAGAGCAACCGGCCGAACATCTGGCCAGACATGGGACATTTTACTGACTTATGTTTTTTGATTTAAACTTTGTTTGTGAATTTAGTAATGTGAATGTTTAATAAATTTTATCTATCTATCTATATCTCTTAGTGTAGCCTGATTTTTGCATTTGCTCTTTGATATATATTTTTAAGAAGGTTCTTGTACCGATGGTCTATTCGCGCTTTGTCTAGTTCTTCAAAGATTGCCCAATGTTCTACGGAGTCAAAAGCCTTCTCGTACTCCACGAATGCCATATGTATTGGAACGATATATTCGGTCGACTTTTCTAGTATGATCTTTACTGTAGGTAGGTGGTCATTAGTGCTATATCCTTTGCGTAATGCGGCTTATTTGTAATTCTGTTGGCTATGATTCGGGTAACAAGCTTATACATCTGAGACAGCAAGCTAATGTGTCTATAGTTTCCAGTATTGTTCGATATTCTTTTTTAAATAATATAACTATTATTGTCCCATTCCAATTCGAGGGTATTGTTTGTTGTTCTAGACAAAGATTGATAAGGTCCTTTAGCTGCGGTATGACAATTCCTTGTGCCTCCTTGAGCATTTCCGCGAGCATATCATCTCCTCCTGGTGCCTTCATTGAGCTTATAGCATGTATAATTTCTTCCTCGTTTCCAGTATCTTCGTTTTTGGTATCTCTTCAAGCCAACCTTGACTACTTTTTCTTTGTTTTGCTTTCCTGGTGGACTTTCTGTTCTTGGTGCGTAAAGGTCTTGATAAAACTTATGGGCTATTTCTTTAATTTTGTCTCTGTTTCTTTTTTCCACATTGTTATCGTCCACATGTTGTTGTTGTATTGTAAATATACAAACGAAATTAAATAGAAAAGCAAACTTTTAGAATTTATATAAATTTATTGTTCAAAATTTCCAGCGATCATTCCAAAATCCGAGTGTTCTTGGCATTATTGTTAATTCATTCCAATGTATTCCTGGGTTTTCAGTCAATTTTATTGTCACTAATTATGGTGTTATGTGATGAGCCCTGCGTTTCGTCCCGGGTCTACCTATTGGACTCGTCAGTAAGGCTTAGGTAGACCCTGCCTTATACGCCGGACATCGGTTATACGCGTTCGGACGTAAATGAACCGAGCCGGTGTAGATCTTGTGCGGTGAGATGTTGGCAACCCGTGTTGCCGATGCTGCCACTCGTTCCATTCTGCTTTTTCCATTCAAAAGCAGAATGGAACGAGTGGCAGCATCGGTGATTTTAAAAAGAAATCAGTATCAATTTGAAAAATTTACTTCATTTTTTTTAATATATTTTGATCATAAACAGTGCACATTCTATAAACAATTGTTCCGGAGCTAACCTGATCCGGCTCGTAGGACCAAGTGTTCCGCCTCGAATGGACCAAATGTTCCGGAGTTGCTAATTCAAAATTTTCGGATTGCAAGATCAGAATAAATGGGGAGAAATTGTGCTCTTTGAAGGACCAATGTGTTTGAGATGCGAGTGTTTGGTAGGTAAAGTTGGGAGCAGCTGCAGGAATAATAAAGATATGGCTATTTGGGATGTGCCTAACCATCACTAATACAAAACGTTTATTTTTACCACTTTGGGCGATTGGGCTGGGCAGTATGACCTTTGTCTGTAGAAACTCGTTTTCGCGACTGGTTTTGAGTAACCATCTTTCGGTTGGGCTGGAAGAGACTTCTCTCCACCGAGTATAGAGGAATATCACTTCAATCTACCGAGTGTAGTTGAAGTCTTTTGCTCACGACTAGTTTGAGTGTAATCCTGCTTCAATCTACCGAGTGTAGTTGAAGTCTTCTGCTGCCTGCAACTGTGGTTGTAGTAAAGTGGCAAAAAAGAAGTAAGATACACAGAACACACAGACACATTAAATATCTGGTCTACCAAACACCGGTACAAATTGAGCAGGATTTAATTAACCGAGTACGAGAAGCTGTTCAAAACGTTATCCCAGTAATGCTGCGAAGAGTGCACAATAAAATGATTAGGTAGACGGGCACAAACAAACAAACATACATTGGAGTTAAACCGACAGAACTTCGAACACCTTTTGTCAGTATATATAGTATACTACTTCCATCAAGTCACAAGCCCAACAAATCTCTACTAAAATGTTCAAATATTATTTGAACACTATTTTTGGTAAAAATCTTTGAATAATTTTTTTTTGGTTCAAAAGTTATTTAAAATATCTTATATCGAATTTTCTATTGCATGCTATTGTTGTCTACATAGAGCCAGAACTGCAGCTTCTGTTCAACATTTAAAATTCCTAATATCGTACAATAACACATTTTCTGGATCACTTTTTGAAGTCACTACATCCACCTTAAATACACTTTTAGGCGGACCCTCTTTTCCTCATATTTCAGCTGTTTTGAATTAATTATTCCAATTGTTTTAATTGCGATAAACTGTATTTAATTGTTGTCGCTAAGTGTTTGTAAGCAATATTGCAAAAAAAGTCGAAAAACAGTTGTAAGATTTTTCCAATGATAAGTACCTAATTCGCAGAACCAATTGAGATCGAGGGAAGCAAGATCGATCAATCAAACTGTTGATTATATATCAGACTGAAAAAAAAAATAAAAAATTCAAAAGTAATTCTGATACAATGAACAGTGTAAAGATAAACGCAAATACACAGGAATTTGGAACATCACAAGCGAAATTATTGATTACGAATGTTAAGAACTATTCTACAGCCTATCTTAGAAAGCATGGCACAAATAAAAAAAATATGAAAGTGACATATTGATTCCGAGCCCATTTCCATTTATCTAGTAATCAAAAAATTGCCAATTGTTCAAGCACCAACAAAACATTGATCCACTTTAGTCTTCATTGTACACTAGATTTATCTGGCAGAAATTTTATTTCTACATCTATATAATTGATACTTTAAACTGTATTGTTCATTTTACACAACGCTCACAGGCAGGAGGATTCAATTAGTCTCAGAGTTTGCAGGAAGTTTTCAAGTTCATAAATTGTCGATTAATATCTTGCAGAGATGTTTGCTGACTGGCAGTTTTATATCAATACTGTCTAATATTGTTTTACGAGTGTGGAAATGGATGTCAGAAATGAACAAAGCAAAGTACTTCAATACTACGTGGAAGGAAGTACGCAAACTTCTCCAACTTAACCCGAATTTCATGCTGATCTAATTATTTTGGCATCGTTCGAATGTACCTCAATGAAAACCCATTCGCTTCTTTAGGTATTCAGGAAAGGATCTTGGAAGGTTTGTCACTTTTAAATAAAGTACTTGAAATAAGACGCATAAACGAATCTCGCGGAAGTTTCTTATTGGTGCAAATTTGCAATTTGCTCCCATTGTTTTTTGGCAAATGCTAAGTTGGTTCAATGACTTCAAAGGAATCATTCCATTGAAGTTGTGCATGCAGTTTTTTTCCCGAAAATATTTTCTCTGGTATCAATAGCCAAAGGCCAAAGCGTGGATTTCATCCTTAATAATCAATCATTTTTCCTTAATTGCAGATCAAAAATGCTTTACAACTGTCACGATAAGCTTGAGAAACCACTCAGCACCTGTGAAAGCAATCGCTTCTAAAAAACAATGTTTAAGCCATTTCGAGAGTCTCGTGACTAAACTCTCTTTATTTAGAGAAGTTGCCTGTTTATCACATGTGTTATATATTACACAATATTGATTATTAACTATAATGTGTGATCGGCGATAAAAAAAACGATAGACATTTGAACAATTGTTTTTTAAATAATTTTGAAATCGGTTTAGATTTTTTGAAAGTGGTTTAATGCGCTAAAGACACTTTCTAGTGTATTTTTTGCAATTTTATCAAAGTTTCAAAGGAGGTTGAGTTATCAGTTTTTTTAAGTGCATTCAAAACCGTTAATTGCCGTCATACTAAAGAAAAAACTCTTTAACTTCATAGTAAGCCATGAACGCTCGTTTGGATTTAATAGTGTACAGAAGGCACTTTGATGTACATTTGCGGCAAGTTTCATCAAAATTTCAAACAAGGTTGAGTTTTGATATTTTTCTGAAAGTGCAGTGAAAACCGGCAATGGCAAACTTACAAAATAAAATTCCTCAACTTCAATATGACGCACGTAGATATTTGTAATGTAGCGAAGGTTACTGAAATTTTCTTTCTGTCCGGCTGATTTAAGCCAGCATTGGGTGAGTGATCGTGATCGATACACCACAAAATTTCGGCAAAATATTCCTAGCAAATAAGTTTTCTGAATAACAAGCCAAAATAGCAAGCATTTCAAAAACCGAAAAACACGTAAATACACTACAAGAATTTCGCAAAAGAAACTACCTGATAGATTTTCTGAATACTAAGCCAAAATAGAAAGCATACCAGCAACCGAAAAACCACGCACAGGCCCTACAAAAATTTCGAAAAAGAAACTACCAGATTTGTCCCCTCGAATACCAAACAAAATAGCAGGAATACCAAAAACCGAAAAACATGCCAATGCGCGATGAGAATTTAACAAAGGATCCCTACCAAAAAGGGCTCCCACTATCAAGCCAAAATAGGAGGAGACCAAAAAGGGTATTTAAGGCGACACGAAGTTCGTGCAGAGGACTAACTTTCCGACCGTGAAAAAAACTAACTTTCCGACCGTGAAGAACACTAACTTTCCGACCGTGAAGTGAGACTAACTTTCCGACCGTGGAGTAAGACCGAACCGAAAGTACAGAACCTTCCGTCCAGCCGACAGCAAAATTCTAATCTGAGTAAGTCCACGTGTTTAAATCTACCGTAAAAGAAAGTACAGTATCCATATTCTGGTCTAAGAATCCTCGACATTTTCTTGCGGTTTTCCGCATAATAAGCCATAGGGCGAAGTACGGCCCTGGTTTAAATTTTCTTTGTAGTATATTCCTCAGTATTCCAGCGCCATTTTGCGATGTTTCGCACCGCCTGCAATGATATAGGTTCCCTTTCACCGTGTTTGTGGCCGAGGGTGGTTAATTCTGGTCTTGCAGACAGGCATGACAATTGCCGCAAGTTAGCAGAAGAAGCAGTAGAAGCCCAGAATGGCATTATTCTAGGCCCAGATATCCCCACTAGGTCGCCAACAGGAGTTGGGACTCCGGAAGTGCTGGACATCGCCATCCTCAAGAACACGAGGCAAACAGCAAGTATCGAGATTCTCGAGGAGGGATCCTCGGACCACAATCCAATAATACTCAACCTAGGAGATGATGACAGGGCGCAGCTTCTGATGAAAGAACTACAACCAACTGGGCAACGTTCACAGAACTCACATAGCAACTAATTGCTATTCCACGGATTGATGACAAAAATGACGTGGATCAAGCAGCGAAAAGCCTGGAAGATGAAATAATTCTAGTATACAGCAAAAGCTGGTGACCGAGGAACTGACGGTAGCTCGCGCAGAACTACCGGATAGGCTCCGCAGGAAAATCCGGAACCACCGGAAACTCCGCAGACACTTCCGCTTACACCCAATGGAGGAGAAAAGGATTGCCCTAAACCAACAAGGGCAACTGCTCAAAAAGGCTCTACGCGAGTACCGGAACGAGAAGTGGGAGAGCCACCTGAAAGAACTGAGCGTCGAGGACCAAAGCATCTGGGGGATGCAAAAGGCTCTGAGACGTGAAGACACCAGGATACCACCACTCCATGACTCGCAAGGTTTGGTTTACTCAGCACAAGCTAAAGCTGATATTCTCGCAGATACTATCGTGCGCGAAACAAGAGCGAACACACACCCAAATGATGACCACCTCCACGAAACAACCGTGAGGCGAGCAGTCCGAAGGCTCCGGACCGTAATAGCCGGCAGCAGAATCTGCCCTACCTCCCCAGGGGAAGTAGCGGCAATCATCCGGCGCGCCAAGACTAAGAACGCCCCAGGAAGAGATGGCATCAGCAACAAGATGTTAAAACATCTTTCGACGAAAGGAATAGCCTCAATTACCAGCATAATCATCGCTATTTTTAGGATAGGGCATTTCCCGAGCATCTGGAAGCACGCCGAAGTTATCATGCTACCCAAAGCAGGCAAAAACAAGAGTAAGATAGCTGAACGAGCCATTTTACGAAGACTGCGGGACGAAGCAGACGAACTAGATGTGATACCACCGGAGCAGTTCGGGTTCAGAGGGAAACACTCGACTGTACTGCAACTGCTCAGGATTGTGAAAAGATATTCCAGGGAAATGAACCAGAGGAAGTCCACTGGGATCCTGATGCTGGACGTCGAAAGGGCCTTTGGCAGAGTCTGGCATGACGGGCTGGTCTATAAGCTACGGACAAATGGTATCAGTGTTAGTTCAAATGCTTAACCTTAAGCGTCCAAACTGAAGGAAGCAGGTCGACTAGTAGGAGCCCGAAAGCAGGTGTTCCGCAGGGGGCGGTACTCTCTCCCATGCTCTTCAATCTCTTCACTAGCGACATTCCTCGGACTACTAACACGACCCTGGCACTCTTTGCCGATGACACAGCCCTCCTTGCGTCATCGAGGAGCAAGGAATGCGTAAGGCGGAGACTTCAGCTCCCAGTTGATGAACTACAGGAGTGGTTTACTAAGTGGAAGGTAAAAATTCAGCCAGGCAAAAGTCAAGCCTTCCTCATTGGCAGGAGGCGGGACAGCGTTGATGGAAATATTAACATTGATGGTGTGGACGTCGAGTGAAAACAAGAGGCGAAGTACCTAGGCATCACCTTGGATAAGCAGCTTACCTGGAAGAAGCAGGTTCAAACATCTATTAATAAGGCCAAAGCTGTAACCAGCAAGCTCTACCCACTCCTCAACCGCCAAAGTCATATGGGCATTAGAAACAAGCTCCTGCTGATCAAAACAATTAGCAGGCCCGCATCGGCGTATGGCTCTATGTCGGGGGGCTATGCGAGCGAATGCCACTTAAAAAGATTACAAGCCACGGAAAACAAAATTCTGCGAATGGCAGTTGACGCGCCTTGGTTCGTACGCAACAGCCAGATTTACAGAGATCTAAAATGGGAACCACTCCACAACTTCATAGCCCGAAAAGCAGGAGCTGAGTTCCAGAACGCGGAAAACCACTGCAACGATGATCTTCGCAACGCGGTAAGTTATGAACCAATGGATATGGGCCCTAGGAAAAAAAGGCCCAGGCACCAGTTGACCCAGCAGGGCAACAGGCAAACGGTACAAACCGTAGTCTACAACCATCAACTAGTTTAGCTTAAGCAGCTTATTTAAGTTAGCAAGATGCCCACAAGGAGGAAATATCGGGTTCTTAATCACGGAATTTCCAAAATTCCTATGTCTATTACAAAATACGCACTTTGTGTTTTAACAACGGATAAACTTACAAAAAAAATAAATAAAAACTTTTCGCTTGAATTTTTGAAGTAAGTATTTTTCAAGTTGAAACTGAACATTCGAGTTTAAGGCAAGCTGATGCTTTGCTTTTTAAAAAAGTAGTTATTCCATAAATGCATAATCAATAATAATCTCTAATTGATCCAGATTTGAGTTTGTGCTATTAAATTTAAACCCTTGAAACTGCATAGAAGCATCTATAGAAGATTGCAACAAAAGCAGAAATTTTACCACAGCTTTGAATAGATAAGGTATGTTTTTCCTGAAAATGTGATGCGTATTAAATCATCATTACTCATATTCAACTGGATGTAAATAGACGTATCTATGTAACTTAGTTTATTGCTTTGAAAATACATAAATTACATTATTGCCCCATTGTACCAGCAAATTGAATAACGTTTGCACAAAACTATACAGTTTATGTGGATACAAAAGCATAACCGATATTATTATCATTGTTAAATGAATTTAATTATCCAGCCCGCCTGTAAATCTTCACTCGACTTTAATCTTTCTATGCGTAAATGATGTCCTCATAAAGTGTCTATATACTTAACTATAGACATCGAATTTAAATGTCAGTTTCCACTACACTCTGCCATAAGTTGCTTGCAGTTTTTACGCTCTATTTCTGATGATTACAACTTTCGAGCAAAAAATTTTTTGGATTTTACTTTCCTTCTTGTGTACGGTGTTAATGATACTTAGCAGTGTTCGATTGTGTCAATTGAGTAAGTTCCATTGGTCGAAACGAATGTATTTAAATAATTAATTTATTAATTGCCTTAATTAGTTATTTCATCTTCAAATTGAGCCTAAACCACTTACGATAAGAAAGAATTTTATCGATTGATCGCATGTAAACGTGCGATAATCTCTCATTGTTTCCAATCACGTACATAAGCAATACACATGTTGTAATGGGTATTTTGACTTATGACTTTGAAAAATCTATAATCAATTCGAGTTTCTAAACTCCTTAAGTAAATATCGATGGAATCAAATTTTATAAAATTAATTTAGGATTTCATATTATTTTTATTGTTTTAGTTAGTGAGAAGTTTTTCACAAACAGCGATCGAATCGTTATAATTGGTGAAGAAGGCAACTTAACAAGTAAGTTAGATGGATGAGAACCTGATCGATTAAGATATATTTGGGTAATCGTTTACTCGCAAAGGTCCTGAAATGTTTTCAGTTGGTAATGTACACATTTAGTACGTCCACGGCCTTGATTATTGGCGCATTGGTGATGGGATCGGAAGATCCTTTAATTTGTACGATTTTTAAACAAATATATTTTGTCAATATGTTTGTCGCGAAACTATATTTTTGAACAATTTAAGTTGATGTTGAAGTCTAAGTAACCGAAACATAAACATAAACGACTGAAAATCTTAGAAAATATATAAACCGAGGAACAGTTGATTTTTCAACCAAAATTTTTTTTGTATTATGTTCATTTATTTTTATTTTTCAGTTATTGACCCACGACGTGACATTGAAAACCCAGACGACTCCTTTACAGTAAAACAGTCATATAAAAATTTAGCACCTCCGTTATATTCAACGTTATCAAAGGCTAAATCGTTTTCTTCGTATGAATTGCCTCCTCCATATCCAATTGTTCATATTTAATAAATTTATAAAATAAAACTTTATTAAAATTGTTATTTGAATTATTTTCCATTTTTAAGACGCCAAACCACTCGGAAATATTTGATTTTTTTCAAAGACCCAGTGAAAACTGCTTATATTTATAGAGCACTTTTTTATATTTATATATAAAACATGTTTATTATTACCGGACATTCTGTGCATAAATCTAGGATTTTTTAAAAATAAGCACTGGCAAAGGGTGTTGAAGATTCAGTAATTTTAGCCTTTTTTCCAGGCAGTTTTTCAGTTTTAGCTTAAATTTGGAAAGCAGACTTACTTTTACGGTCTACACTCACAAATAGTTGCAAATATACAACCAATTTCATTTGCCATTAATCGTTTCTTCGCTTCAGAACACTTACTTTTTAGTTTTCAAAACTCCTACCTGTTAGCTAAAAAAGTGCCGAAAAGCCGGCTAATACTGCAACTTTTTGAAAAAAACTACAATGAAATAAGCAAAGGAACACAGCGAAGCAGAAAAGTATTTAAAAACAAACTAAAAAAAAAAATAAATCCTGTGAATAAAGGGGGCCAAGAGCACTTGACTTGATTATCCTTGAGCCCAATTCCAGATTCAATTCAGTGCAGATATCTATTATATAGATTTTTCTAAACGATAAGAATCCAGTTTGAAAGGCTTCAATACTATTACTTTGTCTGGTGATGAAATGCACGTATTGCAAATAAGTTCAGTAACGAATAAATTCAATCGATTGTCTCAAGTTATTGCAAAATCGAAACATGTTACTGTTTGGATCGTTTTTTTGTTCTGTTCAAGTACTTCACAAAGTGTTAAGTTTGTTTGTCTGTTGAATTGCAAAATCGAAAACTGTTGATTTCCAATTATTTATTTATTATGGTTTTATTTAAGTATCTACTACTGATTGTGCGGATGTAAGTATCTTAATGAAACGAAAAACGAACGAACAAATTGGTTCGATTTTGCAATTTTTTTTCTTGGTGCGCAATTGGTGGTTATCTTAATTACGGAACTTTGAACGAATGAACTTGAAATGAACGAAAAAACTACTTGAAGTTTGAAGGCGACTTTTTTGCTTCCCAACTCCAAAGAAAGTTCAACAAATAATTCCTCTGGCGGGCCATATTTTCCAAAATTATACGTCTTTGAACTGTTGCCAAAAAACTATCGCGTTCTATTCAACAACAAAAAAATGGGGCAAAAATGGGAACTGAGAGCCAGTAAATACATTTTGCACTTTTAATAACAAAACAATTCAAGATTCTTTCTTGCCGGGTGGCTTTTTCGACTTTCCACTGGCATTTCCTTTATCAGACTGTTCGGCTTCATCGAAAGGATTCTGTGTACCAACTGGTTGCTCTTCATCGGTACTGTCTCTTCTCGCTCCTCGCGGTCTAGCTTTAGCTTCGAGCTGTTCTTTCGTGATCAGATTAGGCGGTACCAAACTATCAGCATCTACTGACAGTTTCCTTTCTTCATCACTAACCTGAAACAAAAATTAACCTTAAGTGGTACACAAAGACGATTGAATTGACGATAATTAGCAGGATCCAAATATTTTTGTTGTGAGAATTTGGGTATATTTTTTATGACTGATTAAAAAAACGAAAATAACTTTCAAAATATTTTTTTCAGTCTTGCGATAGCTTTACTTCGAATAAGACGTACTTAATAGAAATCCGTGAATCGGTTCGAATTCCAATCGAAAAAAAAATATTTCGCTTATCGGCCGGTATACACCCAGCAAACTAAATCTGCGCTTCCTAGACGACATGCATGAACCCTGGGAGCTCGCAGAAGTCCGAGTCGGACCGGGCCTACCAGGAAGGGTTTTTCCTGAACCCCAAATCGAAAAAAAGAGCTCGCAAACCGAAGTCTGACCCCACTTCATCAGCAACACCAACTCCAGCATGCAAAAAACCAGCTCCAGACAGGGCTGAAACTTCGCCAACGAGTCAACAACTTTTTTCTGCCGCCACAACAGCAGCAGCAACCACAATAACAACCACAACATCAACTGCAACATTGCCACCACAACAACACCAACGCTACTACTTCGCACACACCTACTTACTAGAAGCTGCAAGCACAACATCTCGAATTCAGCTGGCCCTCGAATGGGAAAAAGTGTCATCATCAAGAGAGAGCGCGACTTCCTCATAAAAACTAACGAGGAAGCAAAAGCAACACAAGCGCTTCAGCTGTTGATTGAACGGGGTCTCATTTCATCATATAAGGTGCACCACAGTAACACCACTACAACTCCCCAAGTCACTAACCAACTAATATCACCCTCCTATTCGGTGGTGGCCTCCGGGGTTGATCTGGAAATCTCAGTCGAGATGTTCCTGCAGATGTTTACCATAAGGTTTTGTAAACGAATCATCTCACGTCAACGAGATAAACCTACACTAATGGTAAGGCTCATCACAGGAGACGTAAACACTTATGAGATGCTAATGGGGGAGCGCTCCGTCCACTTCCTGGGACGAGTGTTTGAAATAACAGAAAGCAAACCACCAACGCCCATTCCCGCTCCATGTGGCCGGTGTGGCCTGTTCAGCGTAGCGAAGACTGCAAGGAAACTCTCAAGTGCGGCAGATGTCAGGGACCACATCCAACGATATCATGTGAGTCCCCTCTCCCAGTTAAGTGTGCAGCATGTAATACTGGGGACCATGCAGCATGGAGCCTGCGATGCCCGAAAAGGCCAACTGCTCCTATGGAAGGCATTCCTAACGTACAGATAAAGTGTCTCAACAGGGGATCATCCGAGATGTCAATTTCGGTAACCGCGCAAAGTAGGGTCCATTCACCCATTACAACCCACGACTATATAATTAACAATTATAAACACCAGCTGAACAAAACCAAGAACACCAACAGGGAAGAGCTACTCAAAAAAATGAGAAAGCAATTTGTTGATGATTTCAACATTGACACCTCTGACATTCATTGTACTCCCTAATAGCAGTTAGTAACTAAAGAGAGTAACTAAAGCAAACAAATTCAAATATAGACCCTTCCACATGAAACTACTTTACGCGAACGTCAACGTACTTAACAGCAAAAAACTTCTGATTTACAATTATAAAGAACGTAATGACACCGACTGCTGCATGTTCGTAGAAACCAAAACAAAACTGGAACAAACACCTACTTATAGAAACTGGAAATACATTTGTAAACACGGCAACACCACAGCCAATGCTAAAGGGGGAGCGACAGTCCTACTTAAGCCAACGGTGCAACTGGGTAAGGCCAATCCTCCTTCCCTCAACAACCCTCTAATCGACTGTCTTCATTTTACTCTACCTTACCTAGACGACAAAGTGCACATTTCCTTAGTGAATATCCACCCACGCTCCAACATGGAGCAAAACATTCTAACGAAATTGTTGTGTATATTTTCCTGACTGTACTTCAATCTATTTCAATAAATTTTCCTGGGTTTCAGTCAATTTTATTGTTTATTACTTAAAATGTTACAAATACGTTTCGGTGTCTTTATCCACCATCATCAGTTTGTCTAAAATATATATTTACAGTTATCATCAATTTAAATAGGAAACTTTCACCAAAATTCACATATTAAAATACAAATCACACACATATTAAAAAGTACATCAAGAACATTGGTTTTCAGGTGATGAGTCAGGACAAACATGTCTGGGAAAAGACTAGAATCTATTGTTTAGAGATCTAAATTTAACTTACGTATATAGTTGCTTCTACCTTCACATTTGACTGGTCACTGAATTTTCCATATTTTACTCGATATCAAGCGAGCGAAACAAAAAAACTGTTTATCTTTCGTCTTTTCTTTGCATTCTAGGAATTGCTTGGCAATTCCTCAATATCAGATGTTTACATTTCATTTACCTGGTCCAATCAGTTCATGCATGCGATCATCTAATTAGTGTATGATACACAGAGCTAAGATTGTCTGTATCTGATCTGAAATTTATTGCATTCTGATGTTTCTTAATTTGTATCATTTCATGGATTCTTCTCTTATTATAGTTGTCCTCATTGATCAATATTTGTGTGTTATCGAAATCAAAATCATGCAACTTTTGTTGTGCATGTTGTGCTAATGCTATTGCATTTTCGTTAACCTTTCTTAAGCTATACTTATGTTCGTATATTCTTTTCTTTAAATATTGCCCTGTTTGTCCTATGTATGTGTTGTCACAGTTCAAACAGTCAATCTTGTATATTACGTTAGGTGTGTCCAACTTATCGCTTCTAGGTTTAAATTTTGTAAAACATTCTTTTGCCAAGTTGTTTTTAGTTTTTTCCGCTATAGTAATATTATGTGGTTTTAAAACATTTTTTATTTTTGTGTTGATTTCTGGTATGTACGGTAATGATACATTCTTGATTTCACCTTCTTTTTTCTTTTTTACATTATTTATGTTGTTCCATTTATTTGAATTGTAGATTTTATTAATTCTTTGTTTTATAATTGGTTCGAAGAAAGCTTTGGGATAGTTGTTCATTACTAGTATCTTTTTTATTTTTTCAAGATTTTTTGTTCTGTATCTATAATGTGCCAATTTAATTGCTCTATCAGTAAGAGCTGTTACAACACTTCTTTTATATTGTATAGGTGCATATGATTGGTAATTCAAGTATCTACCAGACCACACATCCTTTGTGTACCAGTTTGTTTTTATTTCCCCATTATCGTCATACACAACCGTCATATCCAAAAAGTTTAATGATCTGTTTTTGTCTTCCTCAATGGTGAATTTAATGGTCTCATGGAACGCATTAAACTTATCCAGTGTGTATTGAACTTTTTGGTTCTCTAAACAATAGATTCTAGTCTTTTCGGTAAATTTAGATCTCTAAACAATAGATTCTATTCTTTTCCCAGACATGTTTGTCCTGACTCATCACCTGAAAACCAATGTTCTGGATGTACTTTTTAATATGTGAATTTTGGTGAAAGTTTTCTATTTAAATTGATGATAACTGTAAATATATATTTTAGACAAACTGATGATGGTGGATAAAGACACCGAAACGTATTTGTGACATTTTAAGTAATAAACAATAAAATTGACTGAAACCCAGGAAATTTTATTGAAATAGATTCTAACGAAAGCAAGTCTATACAAATATGCCATAATTATTGGAGACCTTAACATGAACAAAATGAAAAAGAGACAATTAAACAGATTTTTGCAAAACTCAGATTTTATAAGACGACATACTCCACCGACATTTTTGATGCCTGAGAATCAAGAGTCAACACCAGACGTTTTACTATATACAAGAAACCTTACAAACAACATCGACACGATAAGATTGACCAACGAACTCGGATCAGACTATTTGGCTATGACTTTTAACTTCAACTCACAAAAAACTGTACCTACTATTTCATCCATCCATCCCACTTTCAGAGGGCCTTCAAAAGATCAACAAATACAAACTTTGGCACCGACAACTTGGAACTGGTGAACAAATGGCATGACGAATTTTCAAGAAACACGACGGGTCTATATAACGAAATCATTACAGAGACCGAATATCTCAAACCCTTAGCACAACTGGAAAAGACGGCACCCGGAAAAGACAATATCAAAAGCACGGTACTTAAGCATCTAACACAAGAAACACATGACTTCATATTAAGAAAACTGAACGAATGCATCACTACTAACAAAATATGCAAGTCATGGAAGAACGGAATAATAATTCCTATTTGAAAGAATCGACTAGATGACACACTAACAAAAAACTACAGACCCATCACGCTACTCTCGGTGTTGAGCAAACTGTTTGCACACATAATAAAAAACAGATTACATAATTTAATAGGACATCATATTCCAAAATACCAGTTTGGCTTCAAGACTAAAAAGTCGCTTTCGGTTCTTACTAATAACATACAAACCACACACCTGGCCGGAGGAAAAACTGCCAGCCTGTTTTTAGACATAAATAAGGCCTTTGACGGTGTTGGGATCGAGGGCTTACCGTACAAACTACACAAACTTGGCACTCCAAACTAATTAATACATATTATTAAACAACTACTCGAAGACAGACAACTGGACAAAGGTACGAATCAATGACGACTACTCTATCCCCTTTTCACCTGCGCAAGTCTTTCCTCAGGGACCACCACCCTCACCCCTGCTTTACAACATATATTGCCATGACATGACACAACCACATCAGACAAGACAAAGAAGGTAGAGAGCAAAACGCTTACTTGCTGCAATACGCTGACGACACCACCCTTATCGCGCATGACAAAAATATCCGGTCAGGCAGTGGCCAGACTCCAGACACTTACAGACAAAATAACAGCATGGTTCTACAAATGGAGACTCACACCAAATGCATCAAAAAACCGACTGGTCTCTCAAACCACCGAATTAAACCAGACTTTCCAACCATCACCACGGACGGTCAAATAACCAAACCCACCGACAATGTGAAATACCTAGGAATAACAATGGACAAGAGACTAAAATTCACAAAATACGTACAAAACATCGGAACAGAACTGGCCAAGAGAGCAAAACACTTCCGTACACTTACTTACAAAAAAAAGGGTATCAGTACCAAGACAGCAACCGTAATATATAAAGCGATCTGCAGACCACTAATAGACTACGTTCATATTTTAATCGCCAATACTACTGACAAAACTAAACGACATATACAGACAACAGATAGCACTGAGACTGATAACGAAGATCCGACACCCAGCAAACCCATTACACAATTCACCAAACCGACTACTCTACGAACGCACAAACTTGACAAGGATCTCGGAAAGACTACTCGTCTTGCAATCAAGATGGAAACACAATCCTCACAATCTGACCTTCCTGGACCCCCTCTGTTTAACAAGACCGACCAGACAAACGAGTTTCCTCTTCCCAACCTCAACCCTATTGGAGCATTTCCAAGTATGAGTTAAACCATTTTTTTGTCATAGTTAATTAACTTAATATACAAAACGTTGTAACTAAGAGCAGAAAGGCCGTAGGTCGATAGCCTTTTCGAAATAAATAAAGATTTTTTTTACTTACTTGACTTTAACATTTTTTGCTCTGTAACAAAATCTATCGATTTGTCCCAACTATAACGTTTGTTTGGCCGATATCTCTATCAATTCTAGCATTAAAATTTTTACACATGCCATAAGCCATAATCAGCCATAAGCCGAAAAAATATAAAGTACTAGAAAAAATTTGTAGCACGCTGTATTTATTATACCCTTGAACCATATAAGTATAGAAAACAATCAGATGTTTTACAACTTTTGAATGCGTACTTTTAACGGTTCTAATAAGCGATTAAGAGCATTTGTCCGGTAAATGTGTTTCTTATCAGAATAAATCGTTTAAAATTTGTATACCTAAGTAAGTTCTTGGGATTTATTAATTTTTAGCTTTTAGACAGCAAACTGTGACTAAATGGCTTATTTGTCGAGTCAAAGGTGATTTTACAAAAAATAATGGCCTTCAATTGTGTCGTGGTACATTTATTCGAAAAGGCATCGGTTTCAGTGCTTTTTGACTATATAATTCGCACTCGTGCGTGCGAAACGTCAGTAAGAAATTCTTATCCACAACGGCCTGAAAATCCGAAAAACTCGCCAGTTTTAATAAATGACTGCAAAAGTTTTTTTTTGATAATGTAGTTGTATTTTTTTTATTAGGGTGTCGCACTCCATGCCAATCGAAAAACCTTTTATAGAAGCAAATTATTTTGCCTTCATATTTCGATTCAAAGTTTTCCTCATCAACGTATACTTTGATCTGATAATTCTAAGAACGTAAAAGATTTATTTTAAGTTCCACAATATTATACATTTTTTTCATCTTCAAACTTGCAGTGCGGCGTTGTTTTGTCATTCCATAAAATGTGTATAAGAAATTCATCAATTTTAATCATGTGTTATCTCAATGTTGAGTACAATTTTGTTTTTATTGTTACGTACTGTAAATTTAGTACTAACATACTGTCATAAACAACATTGTGACTAAACTTCAAGTTTTTTCAATGTGAACTCACATCTGGAACTTTTTATACCTTGTATACCGGATGTCTGTTTTTGGAGCTCAACCATGGGGATCTCCGTAACCATATAAGATAAGAGATTTATTGAATTGGGGCAACGTTGCGCAATCTAGAGTTTACCAAAATGCTCTTTGAGAATTTCAAAAAGTTCTGCTACTTACGGAGATATCCGTAAAAACCCGAAATTCTAAAAATGTTTTTATTTTTTTTCTCAGCTTATTTGGCTCCAAAATTTCAAATTCTCTCTTCTACAACGTGCGGAACGGCGATGTTGTATTTAAATTCCGCAGAAGTTGCGCAATCTAGAGTTCAGCAAAATGCTCTTTGAAAATTTAAAAAATGTCTTTTGTTTAATCAACAAATTTTTGACAGTTTCTGTATCTGTTTGAGAAGATAAAAAGGAAAAAATGTAGTATAAATTTACATAGGATGAAACTAAATTTTGAGAGACATTTATAAGAGCTGCTCGAAGGATTCACCCTCCACTTCCAAGCACAGATCTATGCGTCTTCTTACATTTTGTATTGATCTTAAAACGTCTCTTCTTTTACAGATTAGAGAGTACAGATTTATAAATGAGGTTTTTCATAGTTCCCCATAAGTAATAATCTAAAGGGGAAATATCTGGTGATCGTGCCGACCAACGTATGTGCCCAATGTTGGAAATGACTCTGCCGAGAAATATTTCAGACAAATAATCAGCCACTCTTGTAGCATTATGTGATGGAGCACTATCTTGCTGGAACTAAAGGTTTCCCAAGCGGCGTAGAGAAATGTTGTCATCGATGTAAAAGTGCAAATACGCATCTGCGTTCTGTCTTCGCAATTGTCTTCGCAAATGTATGGGCCAATGATCGTATCGCCAAGTAATCCAACCCATACATTTAGTCCAAAACGTGTTTGTGGTCGTCGTCCTTGGTGCTCGTGTGGATTTTCAGTAGACCAGACATGTTCATTGTGACGATTGAACATCCCTGAGTTTGTAAATCTGCACTCGTCCGTGAATATTACATTTGAAAGAAAATGGAGATTTTGTTCCAACAGTGCCATGAAATTTCTACAAAATGCTACCCTCCGTTCGGTACCTGCTGGATGCAAAACTTGGGTGATATGAATTTTAAATGGACGATATTTATGTTTCTTCAAGACTCTCCACTCTGCCTGATGAGATACGTTACTTTCTGCTGCTTTAGCTCTTGTTGAAGTAAAAGGATTATCTTCAATCTAATGGAGAATTTAATTTATTAACGTTTATTACTTTTGATGAGATTTTAAAATTTCACTCACCGCCTGTAAAATTTCCACTTCATTCTCATTTGTTCTATGAACGCGTTTTCACGCTCATAAGAAAAAACAAAGTTGATGATGGCTGTCGACAATCCAGAAGTGGGATTTTAAATACATCGCCACGTTGTAGAAGAGAAAAAGTTTCAATGATGAAGTATTTTTAAATTTAAATTTTCGCGCCAAATAGCCTTTTTTTAGAATCTCGGTTTTTTACGGATATCTCCGGAAGTAGCAGAAATTTTTGAAATTCGCAAAGAGCATTTTGGTAACCTCTAGATTGCGCAACTTTGCCCCAATTTGACCAATCTCGTATCTTATATGGTTACCGAGATTCCCATGGTATAAAAAATTCCAGATGTGCGTTCACATTGAAAAAACTTGAAGTTTAGTCTTTTGTTTGGCAATATAAATTTGTTTATGAGAGTACGTTAGTACGGAAAAAGTTGTGCTTTATAAAAAGTTCCGCTGTTCTAAAATCTAAAATACAATCATCAGATATTACACTTTTTCAGTCGTGTTTGCGATTTGTCGAAAAATGTGAATTTTGCGCAAGAGATAAGTACTTATTTTTTTTTTATTTAATAAGAAAGTTGAAATTCGATTTTTAACTGTTAATATCTACAAGAAATTTTTGAAAAAAATGTTTTCGATATTTTTCTCGTACTCTCCAAGTGAGCCCCTATAACCCCTTAAAAGGAATGATGCCACTTTTGAATCACTCTGTAAAAACAGTCATATCAAGTTTAAATCTATTTTACTCACATATCTTAAAATTACCTTTTAAAAATTCTACTTTCTGAAGATATATTAATGAAAAACATCTAAATTTTGAAAAAATGTCAAAGCAAAATAAAATCTAACATAGTAAGGAAAAATGTAAAAAGTAAATACATTTTTGAGTAAAATCGAAGACAATATATTGCTCTGAAGTTCACACTGACTTGGATTCACCTTACACACATACGCATTCTCTGCTGGAATCAAGACAGTTATACATACTTATACAGGGTGATTCGATTCAATTTAACTCATTAAAACTTATTAAAATAATTAATTTGGCGTTCATTTAAAACGTTAATCACAAGTGTGTGTGATAAGTGTGTGTATTAGAATAAGATAAGTGATTTAGAACCCCAAATTCATTGACTCTTTGGCATGTCCAAAACCGGTTATCAAAAACGAGAAAGTTTCAGATTTGAACAAGAAACATATTTTTTGTTTGCAAATGTTGATGCTGTTTATAAAGAAGCAAAGCAAAGAGCATGACAATGTAACTTAAACAAATCAAAACGAAATTAGGAAACAATCTACTTACTGAGCTAATGGACTTCCTATCCTTGCTGCTTCCAGCTTGTCCTTCTTCGAACAAAAACCACTGATCCATTTTAATCCCACTGAGCCGAATTCGACTTTTCAGCGGAGCGAGGATTTTATTGATCAACGATTTACACCCGCTGCTCACTTTCGGCTCTTTTGGAAAAACCACTTTGCTTGAAACTTGCTGAAAATTGGGCCAGATATGAAAAATATATCGGTTTTTTGCCGGGCTATTTTAAGGCACTTTAATCAGCTCCTTATAGTTGCTGTCATCAAAAGGCAGTCTGCCAAAAGCCATGGCAAATAAAACCACCCCCATAGACCAAATGTCCGCAAATTGAGGCTGGTATGGTATCCCTCGAAGAATTTCCGGGGACGCATAAGCGTAGCTTCCGCAGAACGTTTCGCTCAAAATAGGCTGTCCGTTTTTCGGCTTCATGTGGCCTCGGGCAAAACCGAAATCGGACAATTTTATATTCCAACTGTCATCCATCAGCATGTTTTCGCATTTTATGTCTCTAAAAATGTGAGTTTAAGGGGCATTTTTTCTGAAAGTCTGCTGCTTTACTCTACCTGTGAACCACCCCACGATCGTGGCAATATTCTATCGCAAAAGTGAGCTGTTTGAACCATTTTCGGGATCTGATTTCATCAATATGTTGATCCTTTCGGATAATGTCGAGAAGACTCCCATTTTCCGCAAATTCCATGATAATGTAAACGCTGAAGCAAAACGGGTTGAAAAGTGCGTGCGTATAAATATTAGCTAGATATAATTTTGCATTATCTATACGCACTTATAATACACTGCGACGCAAATTTACTTACAACCTAACTTTTGACTGAATATTTTTTCAATCCATAGCATCCGATATGAAGAATTTTTTTATCGAATTTTAGCTCTAGTCTTGGACAAAATGTATGCTAAAAGATCAGCAATAAAAAATGTAAGAAACATATTGCATAGCGTATGTATTGATAAAAAAAATAGTCAAATCGAATCACCGGCTGAGAAAATATTTACAATCAAAAGTTAGGAAATATTTAACTATATCTATGTATATTGTAGAACTTCTTCTTCTTCCTCTGATATAAGGATTATATCCTGTTTTTCATCAACATCATCCTTCAGTTGTGACGCTGATCTCCAGCTTTCATACCAGCGGGTAGGTGGTCGTCCCGGGGGTTTTCTTGAACGTGGTACTCCCTCTCTGGCAATTTCTGGCAGTCTGGTGTTGCCCATCCTATCAACGTGGTCTCTCCACTCTCGCCTCCTGTTGCGAGACCATCTCACGACGTCTTGGATATCGCACTTAGTTCTTATGTCGTCGCTTCTTACATGGTCCAGTAGGCTACATACCACCATAGATCTTAGTGTTCTCATTTCAGTTGTTCTTATAAGCGGCTTAGTTAGGGCATTTTCCGCTCTGGTTTCGACTGCATACGTCATCACAGGTCTAACACAGGTTTTGTATATTCTGTCTTTGCTCTCCATAGACATATATTTATTTCGCCATATTATGTCTCTCAAATATCCCGATATCAAGGCTGCCTTTATTGTCTGAGCTCTCACTTCTTCTTTTAGGTCCCTACTACTTGTTATGTTGACCCCAAGGTATTTGAGCTGCATAACCTGTTCGACGCTCTTGTTGTAGAGGGCAAGCTTGCAGCTGCGCGGTTCCCTTGATACCGTGAGAGACTGTGTCTTGGTTGTGGATATTTGCATGCTAAACCTGGACGCCATCCGTTCAAACTTATAAAGAAGCCATTGCAAGTTGTCCTCATCTTCGGCGATTAGCACGGCGTCGTCGGCATAGCATATCACCTTTATTTCGTCATCACCCATTCGATACTCTCTACCAACCTTCTGGACTTCTGTAATAATTTCATTCATTATGATGTTAAATAACGCAGGACTAATATGATCTGTATTCTAGATATGCCTTTCGTTTCTCCTCAGCCAGTAGTTTAATTTCTTGATTAAACCAGGGTTTGGTATTCGGTTTTTTATCACTTCTGATGAATCTTCTCCCAAGTGCCTCTTCCGCAGATTTTATTATATTTGTCTTTAGTTTCTTCCATGCGGTTTCCACATCGTCTTCTTCTAGTATCTCACGGTTACCTGCAGAATTCTTTCATCGATGTATTGTAGAACTTGTTATTAATAAATGCTGCAGATCTGTCTTGCTCTGCATTTGAGGCACGAACAAGCTGTTCCTCTTCTTCAATTAGACAAAGTTCTTAAAAAGTTGATTAAAGTACACTGAACTGCTCCTCATATGCATTATACAATTATATACAATACAATACAAATTGTATATATGCATTATACAAATTGGATCCTTGCAATGCAAGTGTTTTTAACTATCAGTGTTCTTAAATGAATTGTTGTTTACTCAATTGATTTTTGGTTTTATATATATATATAATATATATATTCGTAAGATCCTTCTATAAAGTCTACTCATGGTGATAGTGACTGAAATTGTTCTATAATTGTTACAGTTCGTCTTATCTCCCTTTTTATGGATTAACGAGTTGTATGCTTCCTTCCGGTTCTGGCACTGGATGACCAGGATGGAGGCAACTGTTAATAATAAATGTTAGATTGTTGTGAGGTTTATCTGTTCCGATTTTTAACATTTCCGCACATATGCCCTCCGGCCCACTCGCTTTGCCATTTTTAAGATCCATAGTAACTTTTTTTACCGTTTCTACCTGTACCTTTACCATGAACCTGTATTGGACCTGCAGGATCGTCACCCAGATACTCTTTTCGTGCTTCTGTTAATAGGTCCTTATAATAGTTTTTCCACTCTTTTGGTTTAATTGTTTGCAGAAATGCATTATCCTTTCCTGTATTTTTAAGGGCACCTATGAAATTCCAGACTTCTGTGCATTTTCTCCCCCCGATGTACGTATTAATATCTTGACAGTTTTTGTCCCATACCTTGTTCTTTTCTGCCTTTATAAGTCTCCGGGCCTGTCTCTTTATATCTTCTTGCGTAAGGGAGTTCCGGAAAAATTAAAACAATCGCTGGTGGATGACGATACGATCCCGGATATTGGCCCGCACTAAGGTTCGTTAATTCCACCAGGGTTTGGCTGGAATCCGTAGAAAATCTTTGTTTCATAGTGTTCAGTACAGTGTTTCTTAGTGTCCCGTGGCGCTGGGCTGTCCCCACCAGAAGGGTTCCCCACCAGTAAATGGGGTGTCCGATGACCGCGAAAGTGGAATCAAGAGGGTCCACTGCGGGGTATATTCCCAATTCGGCGATAGCACGCGACAATATAGTGGTGGCGTCCAAGTGTGCGAAAGTGGTGGCTGGTGCGGATCAGTCAAGTTATCAGCTGGCTCGTAAATGGCCTGTACTGAAGTTATGGATTCCTTCTTGGTGGTGGTGATTCTTTCCTGCATGCTACCCATGTCAATGGCCAGGGTGGGTTGATAGCCGACGGCGGAAGGAATACGACCCAAAAAGGCAAATACCTGGGAACCAGCTTGGGCGAACCTGAAAATGTTGTCGATGAAGAGCAGCACGTCCTGTCCTTTTTGGTCACGGAAATACTCGGGGACAGTCAGGCCGTTAAAAGCCACACGAGCACCGGCGCCTGGGGGCTCGTTTATCTCCCCGTATACCAGCGCTACTTTGGAGGTCTTGTCCTTGAAGGAGATGACTCCGGACGCAATCATCTCATGGTACAAATCGTTACCTTCACGGGTACGTTCCCCGACTCCTGCAAATACAGAGTAACCACCATGGGCCTTGGCGACGTTATTGATTAACTCCATGATGAGTACAGTCTTGCCTACACCGGCTTACTTCCGGTTACCAGAATCTCCTACTCGACGCTCATGTCAACGAACTCGGGCGCTTCAGCGTGGATGGGGGCGAGTTTGTCGGTCGGAATGGGGCCCCTCCTGTCAATACGCTCACCAATCACGTTCATGAAACGGCCCAGAGTCTCAACACCAACTGGGATCCTGATTGAGTAACCAGTGTCCAACACATTCTGGCCTCTGACCAGACCCTCAGTACCGTCCATAGCAATGGTGCGTACGGTGTTTTCTCCCAGGTGCTGGGCGACCTCGAGGACCAGCCTGGGGCTGCGGTTGGCGACTTCCAAGGCATTGAGAATGGGGGGCAGATTGTCTTCAAACTGCACATCCATTACAGCACTAATGACGGCCACGATACGGCCCTTGGCCTAACCGGCTGCCGCTTTGGCCGCAAGGCTGCGATTTTGTTGGAAGTGGCATGCGGCGACTTTCACTGATTCTTGATCAACTTTCTCGACGGTTTTTCCAGCCGAAAGGCTGGCGCCTCTTCCAACTGCACCCAACATGGTCGACTAGGTACAAGACTGCTCCTTTATACTTGCAAGATGGGGGTTGCCTGTAATATGAGGTTACCCTTCACGGCACGTGTGCTCCCGTTGTGTACGCTTATTTTTACCAGCAGAATGGGGTTCCCCTGTAATATTGGAGGTTTCCTGCACGACGCTCTTTAAAACGTGAATGGTCTTCTTCCGATTTTGTGCTGAGCGATTTAAGGTATGCTTGTTTTTTTCCGTTTGATCACCATTTCTATTTCCTCGTTCCGTCATATTTTCCTACTTGATCTATTCTCTTTTATTCCAATCGCTTCGTTGGTTGCATGATGTAAAATCTCAATAATGTTTTCATACACGTCAAGGAACGTGGAGCCTTGTGTATCTATTAATTTTTCATCCAATCGATTTTGGTAAAGTTGTTTCGTACTATCATTCGCGAAACTGTTGACATCATATCTGGGCAATGCCAATACTTCCATTTTTCCAATGTCTTCCAGGTCTGTATTTGGTCCTATGTTCTAAAATGGAAATAGAATGTTGGCTCTTACCAGATAGCGATCAGATCCACATGGGATTCCCCGAAGAACACGAATATCATTACATCGTATCATCGACTCTTGCTTGCTTATTACATAATCGATAATTGTCTTAAGGTTGCGAGTATTCTGAATCCAGGTATACCGGTGGATATCTTTGTGTTCATAAAAACCATTGTTGATTTGAGGTTGTAGGTTTCACATTGTTCTATTAGTCTGAGGCCGTTGTCGTTAGTCGTTGCTTCACCATATTGGCCTATTACCTTACTGGCCGTTCTACACCCATTTTTACTATTAAAGTCTCCGAGCATACTAATTTCTCTGTTATTGCCAATATTTCGTAGTTTCCTCCAATTTTTCAAAAAAAAATTGTTTAGTGGCAACTCTTTCGTCATCGTAAGGTGCATATGCGGCTATTACGGTGACATTGTGTCCGTTAAGTTGAATGATCATTGTTAGAATAGTCTCACCAAACGCTTTCCAGTTAGTAATTTTATTTTTAAACTTTTTTCTTACTAGCAGAGATACACCTCCGGCTGCTCTTTTCTCTTTAGAGACCCCGGTGTAAATGTGTATGTAGTCGCCGACCACTTCAGTGCCCGAACCCTTCTTTTTGGTTTCCGTTAATGCAAATGTTAGAGACCTCTATAACTCACCATTGTCAAGAATCAGCGCTCCACCTCTGTCGAGTAATCGTTTTTTTTAAATCTTGTTAGTGGGTGAGTAGATTAAGGGTCACTAAAAGGGTAAGGCACATATGCGCATAGTGATTGAGTACTTTGTGTTGATACCACACCCTTTTTTGGTGAATATATTATAGTTCAGTTGTTCATATGTTCGGAGTGTTTTTGTTTGTCTATTAAAGGAGCAAAGCAATTTTGACTTTTTATTTCGAACCGGGCTGTGGAGTTAAGACGGGTAGTTTTATCGGACACAACAGCAACTATGCCTACATTAGTCATACTCAGGCGGAAGCGTTAAGATCTATCTTTGGTTTTATCCCTTGTACATTCCATGTTCCGATATTCATTAACATTTTTCTTTGCTTAGTCCATTGTCCAGAGAATTCGTCCGAAGTTCCGAAGCTTCGCTTAGGCTTTTTAATATTTGAGATTTTTTTAAAGGATTGGAGAACCAGTCCAATGCCTCAACCCCCACCCTGGAGGATCGGAAAATTCTTTTTATCGAGCTTTTTCTCTTCTAGCCTTTGATGATCCAACATCCATCCTGCAAGGCAGCAGGTTCGCCATACTCTGGCAGGGGCCATTACATGGTGCTATTATCCGGAACTAGATAAACCCTGTTTTTTTTACGAGGTTGTTACTCCTGCCCTCACTTCTTTCTCAACCTGGCTTGAGACAGGCTTTAGTCGCTTTTTTAAAATTATTTTTATATGGGTATATTTTAAAATTCTCAATTATCATTCCAATGAGCAAACTAATTTGAAGAAAGTGAAGAGATTGTATAAAAAAATGTTTTTAATGAAAATTTGCAAATAATGGCCGATTTTTGTTTGCTTGCAGGAACTTTTCATGCTATTTTTAAGCTGATCCATTACTGTTGAAAATTATACGTTGTTGATGGTTTGGGCTTTCATAGATTAACAGAGGACACAAAAACTAAACCTTAATCACAATAATAGTAAAAAATAAATATAAAAAACTGGAAACCCTTACCGATGTGTGGTTTCAATAGCTTGCAAGAAACGTATCAAATTGGGATGTCTCAACCCTTTAACCACTTCAATTTCCCTTGGAAGGAACTTTTTCAAATAATCTGCTGGAGCTGAAAATTTGCTTACAATTTTTATAGCCACATTGCCCTCGTGTCGTTCACTGTGGGCCATCTGAAAGCGGCAGAAAATCTCACAAATACAACGGTTTTTTTTCTCAAATGTCTTACTCGAACAGTTGCATAGGATCCAGTCCCGATACTTTTTCCCAGAAAGTAGCCATGAGTTTCTAATACGGTGGGTTTTTTATCTTTGGGATCGTTTCCCACTTGAGTGGCATGAGCAGTTTCAAGAGCTGGTGACTGATCAGCACTATTAATAGGGGAAGACATACTTTCACCTCACTGATCATTTTACGACAAATTTGAAAATAACATTTTTTTATTTTATGAAAGAATCAGTCATCCGCAAGGTGACTTTGGCAGACTTTAAGTGATTTCAAAATAAGGGTACATTCATCATTTATAAACAAAAAATTAAAAAATAGTTAATTAGTAAGTGGAACAGTATACAATCCAGTAAACTTTTTTTACTTTTTTTTCTATTTTTTTGCACTGGGATTAATTCAATTAAAATTTTTTTTAATTGCAAGTCAAACTACTCCATACGACTCAGCTCAGGGCTATTCAGGAGCAAATAAATATACACTTAATTAAATAACATTTTGTTCCGTTTTTGTTGATAAAAGAAATTATTATAAAAATACAAATCCACTAATCTATATACAGGATGGTCCAGTTTCAGTAATCAGTAAAATAAAATTCAAATTTAAATTAAGGAAAACAGTAAAATAAAACTATTGTATGTTTCCGCCATGGACAGTCTTCATCGCGAAGGAATTCAACTATGCATCGCATTTCCTAAGTCCAATAGTCAAAAAATTGCATATAAATTTGGTTTAATCGCGTTCTTTTTGCGAATATTTAAAAAAATCTTTTCATCTTAAGTTTAGATTAAATTTCTATATTTTAACTGTTGAAAATTGAACTTCATCCTCGTTATTAAGTATTATTTTGAAATCGTCCCATGTTTGATTGGTCGCTTATTGGAAACACTTAAGAATTCGAAAAGAAAAATTTTAGGTAAAAAAACAATTTTTACCTTAAATTATGAACATTTTTTATATAAAAAAAAAGTACTCTTCTACAATTTTTTGATGAAAATTCAAAGCGTTAATGCTGTTTTTTTTTCATTATCAGGTAGATAGCTGTTGTCAAGAACAAGTATTTGTAAAATTGTGACTTAGTTTCGAAATCGCGTTCGTATCGCACTGAAACATTATTGAAACACAAAAGGATACTAGTAGGCAATGTAACAATGAGTTCAATCTGCTTCAATAGCGCTTTCACAGCGCATTCCCCGTAGAACTATAACTAAATATGGGTAAACAGAGATGCTGTTCTACGTTTTACGGTTTCGATGGCACCACCATGCCGTGTTGCAGAATACATACGTTTTCTTTTATTGACATGATATATTTATCAGGCTGATAACTCTTTGTGAAACTTACAGTTTTCGGCCTGATAAAACTTGGTGAATGTAATCATCAGAAAGCAATGATTGGATAAAATGATATAATTCCAAACGTTTTAAGTTTCGCGCTTCGAACATAGGTGGCGCAAAAACTTCGTTTCGATATCTAGATTGTCAATTACGGTTTGTGTGCCGATGTGTACAGATGCGCTGTGAAACTGCCGTTTAACTCAGTATTATCCATGTCTAGTTACTATCAAATTCGTACTCGCCATTACGTCATTCACTAATATGAGGTATTAATTTGACACAGACAACTACAAGTACGCATAGACAACTCACTCCCGTTTTTGTTCTCACCCGAGCAAGGACTACCGCAGGGATCACCGCTATCACCCCTTCTATACAATTTAGACTGCCATGACATATATAACTACAACCAACTTGACAGAAATCACATAGACAAATCCTCCTACATTTTACAGTACGCTGATGAAAATATGGGAAGTCGCATATACAGGGGACCATGGGTTGGGCGATCGTTTGCTCTTACTTGGGTGATTACTTGCACTCCGCTATGATAAATTTTTTCAGCGATGGTATCTATATAGTCAATCAATAATCTTTAGCTTCGTGCATTTCGGTTATTCTGGTGTATCTGTCAGCCGATAGGACGGCTCTCAGGAACCTATTTTGGGTCCTTAAACACGCCGTCTCGTGGAATCACAGACAGAGTGCCAGATAGGGGAGCCGTAGGTCAGTATGGGTCTTATGGTTGAGGTGTAGAGCAGAAGTTTGTTTTGCGGTGGCAGAAATGAATTTGGCGCCAGCAGAGAGTACAACTTTCTTCGGGCCATGAAAGTCTTTTGTACTGCATAGTCAACATGCTTGTTGAAGTGAAGTCGGGCTTCTAGTTTGAATCCCAGGTATTTCACCTCTTTTACTGGCTGGATTGGAGTATTTTGGACCATGCGTGGCGATAGGATTTTATTGTTAGTATATTTGCGCGAAAAGATAATAAATTCAGTCTTCCTGGGATTCACTTTAAGTTTCCATTTATCGAAATACGGCGTCAATAAACTCAGGTGATGTGCAATGCGAGATTTCGCAGCCTGGGCATAGAAAGACGATGTGTCGATGAAATATTTTAATGACCATTTTCAAAAGAATGATTCGATACATTTAAAAAATAAAAATATTTTACTTGCAAAGCTATGACGGTGCTCAGTAAAAAACCGCAACTACGAGATCAGGTAAGATTTCCAGTGCATTTGGTCATACAAAGTCCTATTCCTTCCAACTGAAAAACTGTAGACTAGATGTCGCCGCGCTCAGTTCACCACACTTATGTAGCAAGTACTATGGTTGAAATTGCTGGCTTTCCAATAACAAAAGGTCCAATATTGGAAGGACAGGGCAAACACTGCCCAAACAGTCTTACAAGCCACCATAAAGACAGCCATGGAGGAAAGCACTACTTCTGCCAGCGAAAGCGAGGACCCAGCACCTCCAACAACCTCCAAGGGAGGAAAGGGCCCGGCAACGGACTCTTCTGATGGCGAGGGCTATATCAGCCCAAATCGCCGTCGCAAGAGGAAGCGTACCGCACCCTTGTCCTCCAGTGAGGAAAATATAGAAAGTACACATGTAAGTAACCCCAATTCTTTGTCTGCAGGCTCCAAGCAGCAAAGAAGAGATCCGAGGACGGCCATGTCCCAGGAGGAGCAAACCACTGAAGCGGATAAAAAGCAGGCCACCCCTGCCGCCCAGCAGCTGGATGGCGAGGCGCAGAAAAAGCAGGCCACCCCTGCCGCCCAGCAGCAAAGGAGGAGGAAAATCCCTCCAATTGTCCTCCGGGAGAAATCCCGGTATGATGAGATTACAAGGATCCTCAGCAACAAAAGGATCAATTATGGCTGTGGCGTGACCACAAAGGAGGGAGTCAGGACTCACCCTCCCACCATTGAGGACTATAGGGCCATGGTGCGAGTACTGGACACACACAAGTTCCAGTACCACACATTCCAACTGGAGGAAGAGAAATCCTTAAGAGTGGTCATCCGAGGGGTAGTGGAAACGTGGACAGAAGGCAAGATAGGAGAAGAACTTGCCGCCCAGGGCTTCCACCCCACCAGTATCGTCAGGTGGAAGAAGAATGGGAACCCCATTGCAGTAGTCCTGGTGCTACTGCCAAAAAGCGAGAAGGCCATTTTCGAGGTTAGGAGCCTCGGCAACCTGCGGGTTAGGGTGGAATCCCAACATGCGAAGAGCCAGTCCACCCAGTGCTTCAGATGTCAGCTGTTCGGTCACGGACAGTCAAAGTGCACCGCCGAAGCTAAGTGCGTTAAATGTGCGGGCAAACACGAAACTAGGGAATGTCCACTCCCTAGGGAAAAGGCAGCTAAGTGCATCAACTGCGGAGGCGCCCATCCAGCCTCGTACTCTGGATGCCCGGCGAAGCCAGCACCTAAACCCAGCAAACTGTCACCAATGACAGCTCGCAGGACAGCCCCAACTGTCACGCCACAACCAGCTAGGAGGACAATCAGCTACAGCGCGGCATTAACGAGAAGCCAGCCGCCCCAGCAACCCACTCAACGGCAACAAAATGGGAAAACAGGCCATGAACAGCTGGCCCAAACCATCCAGGCCATGCAAACACAGATGCAGACATTCATGGCAACTATGCAAGCCCAGATGCTAGCACTAATGAGCAGTCATGTCTAGACTGCTCAGGCCTAAATCTCTGTGTGTCGTCTCCTGGAACGCCAATGGAGTAAAGAAAAGGAAAGAAGAACTCCAAGACTTCCTGGAGAAGTACAACGTGGATGTGTGCCTGATCCAGGAAACACTGCTGAAGCCTGGAGAAAGGTTCACACTCAAGAGCCACAAGATACACAGAGATGACAGGCCCACCAGGGGCGGCGGCACTTTGGTCGCAGTGAAAAGGTCCATTCAACATCATCAGATCGTCAAACCGGCGAACCTGGAGGGATCCATGGTCGCCATCCAAATGGAAAGAATTGAGATCAGAGTCGGGTCCGTATACGTCAGTCCAAGCGCTACGTTGTGTCCCGAGGATGTTCAAAATCTCTTCCCGGATGACCGGCCAACAATACATGGCGGGGACTTCAATGCCAAAAACACCAACTGGGGATGCCACTATAACAACGCTAGAGGTAACATGTTATCAAACGAAGCCAGCAAAGCAATGTACGAGATTGCTGCACCTCTAGAGCCAACACACATCACCCTCAATGGCAGAGATGACATCCTGGACATATTCCTGTACAAAAACGCAGGAAGACTGTCCACCCCCGAAGTACTTCAGGAACTCTCGTCGGACCATTTGCCGATCCTACTACAGATTGGACCAAATCAAGTCAAAGATATCACTGTGACCAAAAGGACCACCAACTGGCAGGCTTTCCAGCACATATTGGAAACCACCAGCAGGATCCAGCCGCCCACAACAGAGGTAGACCTGGACCATGCAGTCGAGAAGCTCACCAGGGAAATCCAAGAAGCCCTGGCAGCCTCAACAAGTCAGCAAGTCGTAGCAGCCAACCAAGAAGACAAAATACCTCCCTGGTTAAAAGCCAAAATCAGGGAGAAAAACCGACTACGACAGAGAGCCATGCGGACACAGGACCCACACATAAAAAGACAAGTCAACCGTCTCCAGGCTGCGATCCAGAGAGACATCAAAGGAGTTCGATCGCAGCACTGGGATGCCCGCATGGACGAAATAGAGGCTGATGAGTACAACACCGAGCTGTGGAAAATGGCCAGGAACCTCAACCAAGGACCAAGGCAGCCAATACCACCCATCCAGGATAACGGAAGAGCCACTGAAGACCCCAGAGAGAAACTGGAGCTCTTTGCAAATCATCTAGAACTCCAGTGCAAAGTAAACCTGGTTGATCACCCAGACCAAGAAGAGGAAGTGGAAAACATAGTAGCCGCCCACTTCCAAAACTGGCAGACAACAACACAAGCTAAGAAAGTCACCAGTGAGATCATCCAGGACATCATCAAGAGGGCAGGAAAGAGAAAGGCCCCTGGACATGATGGAATATCAAATGAGGTTCTCAAGAAAATCCCAAAAACAACAATTGAGGACCTCACCACAGTGGCAAATGCAATCCTGGACCTTCAACACTTCCCAACCACATGGAAGAAGGCAATAGTGGTATTGGTGCCCAAAAAGAGAGCAAGCCGGAAGCTGCTTACGTCTTACAGGCCCATCAGCTTACTACCTATGATGGGCAAGATTATGGAAAGATGTATCCTGACCCACATCCAGGACACAATAGAAGACAAGAAGGTGCTGCTAGATGAGCAACATGGATTCAGGCCGGGTCATAGCACCACCACACTCACAACCCGGCTCACAGCAAGGATCCAGCAAAGGTTAAACCGCCGAGATGGTCTAGGAGCCGTCTTCCTAGACATGTCAAAGGCGTTTGACAAGGTTTGGCACCAGGCCCTGCTAGCCAAGATGATCAAAGCAGGCTTTCCGGGACACCAAACCAAGCTCATCAGCAGTTACCTATCTGGACGCAGCTTCCAGGTCAAAATAGATGGTCAGCTCTCAGCCAGCAAACCGGTGATGTCAGGAGTCCCCCAAGGATCAGTGTTGGGCCCTACCCTCTTCAACATCTACATGGCAGACTTCCCCACCACCAAGACAACAGAGTGCTACATCTACGCAGATGATGTAGCACTCACAGCCACAGGGAAAGTCGCCCACATGAAGGAGAGACTCCAAAGACATCTCGTCCAGGTCCAGAAATGGAGCAGGAAATGGAAAATGGAGTTCAATCCGGTGAAGACACAGACTATATACTTCACCATGAAACGACTCCAGAACCCGCCAGGCCAGCTGGAGCTTGAAGGACAGCGGCTACCATGGAAGTCCAAGATAACCTATCTTGGACTTATCTATGACAAGCGACTGGTCTGGCACGAACAGATCACAGCCACCATATCAAAGGCAAGATACCTGCTCCAGGCCTACTATCCGCTGCTGACAGGTAAGCTCTTCCTAAGAACAAAGGTCAGAGCTTACAAACAGCTAATCAGACCTGTACTGACCTATGGATCACCAGCGTGGTCCACGGCCAGCACCAGCCAGAAACTCAAGCTGGCAAGGATCCAGAACAGGATACTGAGGACAGCAGCCAAGGCCCCGTACTTCGTGAGGAACACAACCCTCCAAAGGGACCTGAAGACAGAAGACCTGCTGGGCAACATCCAGGGCTTAACATCAAAGTTCCTGGATAGGGCCCGGCAAAGCAAGAATCCCACAGTCAGGGATTCTTGCGCCAAGAAGTTCCATTGTGACCGCAGACAGCTCCCTGCGGACACAGTTTAAGAAGCAGACGAGGCCTTAGCTTTGCGCAGTGGCATTATCGTAACCAATGAGGTCTATCCGAGGTGCGATTATTGCTAGTTGAAAACTTTAACCAATACCCCGCCACGTGCACGTGAAATACCGTGCGCTAAGGCAATTTTTGCGAGCCTCCATGGAGGCTGTTTAGTGAATTTAAAATAATTTCCATTTTGAGTTCGTTAATTTTGAAAATTAGTTTATTGTAATTAATAATGTGTATTAATTACAATAAAGTATTAATAATGTCTAAATTGCGATTTCGTGTTTGTGGGACGAATGAAATAGAAAATCTACATTAAATTAGTAGTATAATACCAGAGATTGCCGATGAGCATAGGCGAATGCGTTCCAGCGATATTAGCCGTAAGCTACCGCCACCCTGCGGTTTTATCCCCGAACCATATGCACGTTTTAGACGTAGCGTAGGGGAGGTAAGAGGGCAGGTTGTGAACGGGAAGCGAGGACCAGCCGATTTGCGCTTGTTTTCAACCCTATAGTTTGTTTTGATGCCATGAAAGTTAAATTTTACTTGCGCCTCCTCCTCTAGGAAAATTACAATGTACCATTACAATGTACCATTTTTGTACGAGATGGCCACAATCTTTAAAGCTGAAAGGAAAGAAACCTGTATTTGCCCTTCATTGCCTATGCTGGTCCCTTTGACCGTCCTTCATTACTGTTTTTTGTGCGCAGAGATTACCACGTTTGTGAAATCTTCCCAAACTATTTAACCGTTCGTAATAATTATGGGAAAAAAGGATGAGTTAGATTATGACAGCTTAGAAGTATGGAGCTCGGAAATTACTAGCGATTCATCTTCTGATAACATTCACCCGACAGTAACCAAGATAGGGGCAAGTATTCTAAAAGGCGGCAAGGATCCGGATCTTGTTGCATTTGAACATATTTATTTCAATTAAGACTTTTCCATCTTTCAATTGCTCTTATTCTACGGCTCCTTAATGTTAACATCATTTAGCAATTATATCTAACATCAGTTGTGCTATTCTACCTTAGCCTAGCTTAACCTAACTAACCTAATCTTACAACTTCTCTTGCTTCCTAACTAACTTAATGCTAGTCCATGGTCCTCGTTGTGGTGCTGGAACTGGTCATCGCGTGTGGTCCTCGTCTTCTTCTTAAACTGTGTCCGCAGGGAGCAGTCTGCGGTCACACTGGAACTTCTTTGTGCAAGAATCACTGACTGTGGGATTCTCGCTTTGCCGGGCCCTGTCCAGGAACTTTGATGTTAAGCCCTGGATGTGGTCCAGCAGGTCTTCTGTCTTCAGGTCCCTTTGGAGGGTTGTGTTCCTCACAAAGTACGGGGCCTTGGCTGCTGTCCTCAGTATCCTGTTCTGGATCCTTGCCAGCTTGAGTTTCTGGCTGGTGCTGGCCGTGGACCACGCTGGTGATCCATAGGTCAGTACAGGTCTGATTAACTGCTTGTAAGCTCGGACCTTTGTTCTTAGGAAGAGCTTACCTGTCAGCAGCGGGTAGTAGGCCTGGAGCAGGTATCTTGCCTTCGTTATAGTGGCTGTCATCTGTTCGTGCCAGACCAGCCGCTTGTCATAGATAAGTCCAAGATAGGTTATCTTGGACTTCCATGGTAGCCGCTGTCCTTCAAGCTCCACCTGGCCTGGCGGGTTCTGCAGTCGTCTCGTGGTGAAGTGTATAGTCTGCGTGTTCACCGGATTGAACTCCATTTTCCATTTCCTGCTCTATTTCTGGACCTGGCCGAGATGTCTTTGGAGTCTCTCCTTCATGTAGGGGCCGTTCCCTGTGGCAGTGAGTGCTACATCATCTGCGTAGATGTAGCACTCTGTTGTCTTGGTGGTGGGGAAGTCTGCCATGTAGATGTTGAAGAGGGTGGGGCCCAGCACTGATCCTTGGGGTACTCCTGACATCACCGGTTTGCTGTCTGAGAGCTGACCATCTATTTTAACTTGGAAGCTGCCTCCAGATAGGTAGCTGCTGATGAGCTTGGTTTGGTGTCCCGGAAAGCCAGCTTTGATCATCTTGGCTAGCAGGGCCTGGTGCCAAACTTTGTCAAACGCCTTTGACATGTCTAGGAAGACAGCTCCTAGACCATCTCGGCGGTTTAACTTTTGCTGGATCCTTGTTGTGAGCCGGGTCGTGAGTGTGGTGGTGCCATGACCCGGCCTGAATCCATGTTGCTCATCTAGCAGCACCTTCTTGTCTTCTATTGTATCCTGGATGTGGGTCAGGATACATCTTTCCATAATTTTGCCCATCATGGGCAGTAAGCTGATGGGCCTGTATGACGTAAGCAGCTTCCGGCTTGCTCTCCTTTTGGGCACCAATACCACTATTGCCTTCTTCCATGTGGTAGGGAAGTATTGAAGGTCCAGGGTTGCATTTGCCACTGTGGTGAGGTCCTCAATTGTTGTTTTCGGGAATTTCTTGAGAACCTCATTTGAGATTCCATCATGTCCAGGGGCCTTTCTCTTTCCTGCCCTCTTGATGATGTCCTGGATGATCTCACTGGTGACTTTCTTGACTTGTGTTGTTGTCTGACAGTTTTGGAAGTGGGCGGCTACTATGTTTTTCACTTCGTCTTCTTGGTCTGGGTGATCAACCAGGTTTACTTTGCACTGGAGCTCTAGATGATTTGCAAAGAGCTCCAGTTTCTCTCTGGGGTCCTTAGTGGTTTTTCCATTATCCTGGATGGGTGGTATTGGCTGCCTTGGTCCTTGGTTGAGGTTCCTGGCCATTTTCCAAAGCTCAGTGTTGAACTCATCAGCCTCTACTTCGTCCATGCGGACATCCCAGTGCTGCGATCGAACTCCTTTGATGTCTCTCTGGATCGCAGCCTGGAGACGGTTGACATGTCTTTTTAGGTGTGGGTCCTGTGTCCGCATGGCTCTCTGTCGTAGTCGGTTTTTCTCCCTGATTTTGGCTTTTAACCAGGGAGGTATTTTGTCTTCTTGGTTGACTGCTACGACTTGTTAACTTGTTGAGGCTGCCAGGGCGTCTTGGATTTCCCTGGTGAGCTTTTCGACTGCCTGGTCCAGGTCTACCTCTGTTGTGGGCGGCTGGATCCTGCTGGTGCTTTCCAATATGTGCTGGAAAGTCTGCCAGTTGGTGGTCCTTTTGGTCGCAGTGATATCTTTGACTTGATTTGGTCCAATCTGTAGTAGTATCGGCAAATGGTCCGACGAAAGTTCCTGAAGTACTTCGGGGGTGGACAGTCTTCCTGCGTTTTTGTACAGGAATATGTCCAGGATGTCATCTCTGCCATTGAGGGTGATGTCTGTTGGCTCTAGAGGTGCAGCGATCTCGAACATTGCTTTGCTGGCTTCATTTGATAACATGTTGCCTCTAGAGTTGTTGTAGTAGCATCCCCAATTGATGTTTTTGGCATTGAAGTCCCCGCCATATATTGTTGGCCGGTCATCCGGGAAGAGATTCTGAACATCCTCGGGGCACAACGTAGCGCTTGGACTGACGTATACGGACCCAACTCTGATGTCGATCCTTTCCATTTGGATGGCCACCATGGATTCCTCCAGTTTCGCCGGTTTGACGATCTGATGATGTTGAATGGACCTCTTCACTGCGACCAAAGTGCCGCCGCCCCTGGTGGGCCTGTCATCTCTGTGTATCTTGTTGTTCTTGAGCGTGAACCTTTCTCCAGGCTTCAGTAGTGTTTCCTGGATCAGGCACACATCCACGTTGTACTTCTCCAGACAGTCTTGGAGTTCTTCTTTCCTTTTTCTTACTCCATTGGCGTTCCAGGAGACGACACACAGAGATTTAGGCCTGAGTAGTCTAGAGATGACTGCTCATTAGTGCTAGCATCTGGGCTTGCATGGTGGCCATGAAAGTCTGCATCTGGGTTTGCATGGCCTGGATGGTTTGTGCCAGCTGTTCATGGCCTGTTTTCCAACTTTGTTGACGTTGAGTGGATTGTTGGGGCGGCAGGCTTCTCGTTACCGCTGCGCTGTAGCTGATGTTCCTCTTTGGGGTTTGTGGCGTGACAGTTGGGGCTGTCCTGCGAGCTGTCGTTGGTGGCTGCTTGCTGGGTTTGGGTGCAGGCTTCGCAAGGCATCCTGAGTATGAGGCTGGATGGGCGACTCCGCAGTTGACGCACTTTGCAGCCTTTTCCCGAGGGAGTGGACATTCCCTCGTTTCGGGCTTACCTGCGCACTTAAGGCACTTGGCCTCTGCGGTGCACTTTGATTGTCCGTGTCCGAACAGCTGACACCTAAACCACTGGGTGGTCTGGCTTTTTGCGTGCTGGGATTCCAACCGGACGCGCAGGTTTCCGAGGCTCCTAACCTCGAAGATGGACTTCTCCGTCTTTGGCAGTAGCACCAGGACTACCGCGATTGGTTCGCCGTTTCTCTTCCACCTGATGATGCTGGTGGGGTGGAAGCCTTGGGCACCAAGTTCCTCTCTTACCTTGCTTTCCGGCCAGGTTTCTACGACTCCTCGGATGACCACTCTTAATTGTTTCTCGTCCTCGAGTTGGTAGGTGTGGTACTGGAACTTGTGGGCGTCCAGTACTCGCACCATGGCTCTGTAGTCTTCGATGGTGGGAGGGTGAGTTCTGACTCCCTCCTTTGTAGTCACGCCACAGCCATAGTTGATCTTCTTGTCATTGAGGATCCTCGTGATGTCGTCATAACGGGATTTCTCCCGGAGGACGATAGGAGGGATTTTACGCTTCCTTTGCGGTTGCTGCTGGGCGGCAGGGGTGGCCTGCTTTTTCTTGGCATCTGGGATTTCCTGCTGCTGGGCTGGGCTGCTGGCTCTTCTGTTTTGTTGGCCTTCCTGGGGTCCTTCCTTTGCTGCTTACCTGCGGACAAAGGATTGGTGTTAGCGTTATTAGTTGTTGTGTCATCACTGGAGGACAAGGGTGCGATACGCTTCCTCTTGCGACGGCGATTTGGGTTGATAAAGCCCTCGACTTCGGAAGAGTCCGTTGCCGGGCCCCTTCCTCCCTTGGAGGCTGTTGGAGGAGCTGAGTCCTCGCTTTTGCTGGACGATGTTGTGCCTTCCTCCATGGCTGTCCTTCTGGTGGCTTCCAGAGAGGTTTCGGCGGTGTTGGCCCTTTCCATCCAGTACACCACCTTTTCATTGGAGCTTTTGAGCTCCGCCAGGGTCGCCTCTAGTTTGGCCTCCAGCGCCTCAAACCTCTGGCAGAATTGGCATTTTGCATTTGAACATATTTATTTCAATTAAGACTTTTCCATCTTTCAATTGCTCTTATTCTACGGCTCCTTAATGTTAACATCATTTAGCAATTATATCTAACATCAGTTGTACTATTCTACCTTAGCCTAGCTTAACCTAACTTAACCTAACTAACCTAATCTTACAACTTCTCTTGCTTCCTAACTAACTTAATGCTAGTCCATGGTCCTCGTTGTGGTGCTGGAACTGGTCATCGCGTGTGGTCCTCGTCTTCTTCTTGTACTGGCTTAGCCTAACTTAACCTAATCTTACATCATCTCTTGCTTCCTTACTAACTTAATGCTAGTCCATGGTCCTCGTTGTGGTGCTGGAACTGGTCATCGCGTGTGGTCCTCGTCTTCATCTTAAACTGTGTCCGCAGGGAGTAGTCTGCGGTCACACTGGAACTTCTTTTTGCAAGAATTCCTGACTGTGGGATTCTTGCTTTGCCGGGCCTTGTCCAGGAACTTTGATGTTAAGCTCTGGATGTGGTCCAGCAGGTCTTCTGTCTTCAGGTCGCTTTGGAGGGTTGTGTTCCTCACAAAGTACGGGGCCTTGGCTGCTGTCCTCAGTATCCTGTTCTGGATCCTTGCCAGCTTGAGTTTCTGGCTGGTGCTGGCCGTGGACCACGCTGGTGATCCATAGGTCAGTACAGGTCTGATTAACTGCTTGTAAGCTCGGACCTTTGTTCTTAGGAAGAGCTTACCTGTCAGCAGCGGGTAGTAGGCCTGGAGCAGGTATCTTGCCTTCGATATAGTGGCTGTCATCTGTTCGTGCCAGACCAGCCGCTTGTCATAGATAAGTCCAAGATAGGTTATCTTGGACTTCCATGGTAGCCGCTGTCCTTCAAGCTCCAGCTGGCCTGGCGGGTTCTGGAGTCGTCTCTTGGTGAAGAGTATAGTCTGCGTCTTCACCGGACTGAACTCCATTTTCCATTTCCTGCTCCATTTCTGGACCTGCCCGAGATGTCTTTGGAGTCTCTCCTTCATGTAGGGGCCGTTCCCTGTGGCAGTGAGTGCTACATCATCTGCGTAGATGTAGCACTCTGTTGTCTTGGTGGTGGGGAAGTCTGCCATGTAGTTGTTGAAGAGGGTGAGGCCTAGCACTGATCCTTGGGGTACTCCTGACATCACCGGTTTGCTGTCTGAGAGCTGACCATCTATTTTAACCTGGAAGCTGCGTCCAGATAGGTAGCTGCTGATGAGCTTGGTTTGGTGTCCCGGAAAGCCAGCTTTGATCATGTTGGCTAGCAGGGCCTGGTGCCAAACTTTGTCAAACGCCTTTGACATGTCTAGGAAGACAGCTCCTAGACCATCTCGGCGGTTTAACTTTTGCTGGATCCTTTTTGTGAGCCGGGTCGTGAGTGTGGTGGTGCCATGACCCGGCCTGAATCCATGTTGCTCATCTAGCAGCACCTTCTTGTCTTCTATTGTATCCTGGATGTGGTTCAGGATACATCTTTCCATAATTTTGCCCATAATCCATAATGCCCTTTTCCATAATCATCTTGTCCGTCATAGGTAGTAAGCTGATGGGCCTGTATGACGTAAGCAGCTTCCGGCTTGCTCTTCTTTTGGGTACCAATACCACTATTGCCTTCTCCCATGTGGTAGGGAAGTATTGAAGGTCCAGGGTTGCATTTGCCACTGTGGTGAGGTCCTCAATTGTTGTTTTCGGGAATTTCTTGAGAACCTCATTTGAGATTCCATCATGTCCAGGGGCCTTTCTCTTTCCTGCCCTCTTGATGATGTCCTGGATGATCTCACTGGTGACTTTCTTGACTTGTGTTGTTATCTGCCAGTTTTGGAAGTGGGCGGCTACTATGTTTTCCACTTTGTCTTCTTGGTCTGAGTGATCAACCAGGTTTACTTTGCACTGGAGCTCTAGATGATTTGCAAAGAGCTCCAGTTTGACCATCACCACTCTTAATTGTTTCTCGTCCTCGAGTTGGTAGGTGACGTGGCAGAATTGGTTGGAAAGCCAGCAATTTCAACCATAGTACTTGCTACATAAGTGTGCTGAACTGAGCACGGCGACATCTAGTCTACAGTTTTTCACTTGGAAGGAATAGGACTTTGTATGACCAAATGCACTGGAAATCTTACCTGATCTCGTAGTTGCGGTTTTTTACTGAGGAACGTCATAGCTTTGCAAGTAAAATATTTTTATTTTTTAAATGTATCGAATCATTCTTTTGAAAATGGTCATTAAAATATTTCATCGACACATCGTCTTTCTATGCTCAGGCTGCGAAATCTCGCATTGCACATCACCTGAGTTTATTGACGCCGTATTTCGATAAATGGAAACTTAAAGTGAATCCCAGGAAGCCTGAATTTATTATCTTTTCGCGCAAATATACTAACAATAAAATCCTATCGCCACGCATGGTCCAAAATACTCCAATCCAGCCAGTAAAAGAGGTGAAATACCTGGGATTCAAACTAGACGCCCGACTTCACATCAACAAGCATGTTGACTATGCTGTACAAAAGACTTTCATGGCCCGAAGAAAGTTGTACTCTCTTCTGGCGCCAAATTCATTTCTGTCATGTCCTATCGGCTGACAGATACACCAGAATAACCGAAATGCACGAAGCTACAGGGATGGCCTATATAGCCGACTATACAAATACCATCGCTCAAAAATTTTATCATAGCGGAGTGCAAGGCTCAGTCCTCACGCGAAATATCAAACAGGTAAGAGCAGACGATCGCCCAACCCATGGTCCCCTGTATAAGCGACTTCCCATATTTTATGAGGATTTTGTCCCTGACAGTACGTGACGACAAACAAACATTGCCTGCCAGTTGCAGACAGTCGTTTCTAGCAGGCTGGAAACGCACAAATCCAACATAACGTGACTTGACGGGTTCGTCCTGCCTCGTTCTGGTTGGTGTTGGCTGGTCCTTGCACCGATCGGGGCGGGGGCGGATTGATGTGGTCATCTAGTTGAAACTGCCGGCGGTTAACGCCACGGCTGACGGTATCAAACTTAAAGGTCGAAGCAAAAGGGGTTTTTGACTTCCCTTCAGGAAGACCTTTTTTCCTTAATGAATGCCCCTCGAATAAAACCAAAACCGCCACTTCCAGCCTATCTCCTGACGTTGTCGTGCGTATGGCTAGCTCGGGAATGTCCATGTTAGGGCACTGCCCAGGTAATGGACGACTTAGCGCGCCTATTTAGATCATGGGCAAAGAGCAACCGGCCGAACATCTGGCCAGACATGGGAGTTGACTTATGTTTTTTAACGTTTGTTTGTGAGTTTACTAATGTGAATGTTTAATAAATTTTATCTTTCTATCTATCCGTCAAGAAGTATTTTATATTTTCTGTAAATTTATCTGTTGTTCGCAAATTAATACCTCAGATTAGTGAATGACGTAATGGCGAGTACGAATTTGATAGTAACTAGACATGGGTAATAATGAGTTAAACGGCAGTTTCACAGCGCATCTGTACATATCGGCACACAAACCGTAGTTTTCTGATGATTGCATTCACCAAGTTTTATCAGGCCGAAAACTGTAAGTTTCACAAAGAGTTATCAGCCTGATAAATATATAATGTCAATAAAAGAAAACGTATGTATTCTGCAACACGGCATGGTGGTGCCATCGAAACCGTAAAACGTAGAACAGCATCTCTGTTTACCCATATTTAGTTATAGTTCTACGGGGAATGCACTGTGAAAGCGCCATTGAAGCAGATTGAACTCAGTGTTACATTGCCTACTAGTATCCTTTTGTGTTTCAATAATGTTTCAGTGCGATACGAACGCGATTTCGAAACTAAGTCACAATTTTACAAATGCTTGTTCTTGACAACAGCTGATTACCTTTTACCTGATAATTTAATTACCTGATAATGAATAAAAAAACAGCATTAACGCTTTGAATTTTCATCAAAAAATTGTAGAAGAGTACTTTTTTATATAAAAAATGTTCATAATTTAAGGTAAAAATTGTTTTTTTACCCAAAATTTTTCTTTTCGAATGCTTAAGTGTTTCCAATAAGCGGCCAATCAAACATGGGACCATTTCAAAATAATACTTAATAACTTAATCTTATTCGATTTTCAACAGTTAAAATATAGAAATTTAATCTAAACTTAAGATGAAAAGATTTTTTTAAATATTCGCAAAAAGAACGCGATTAAACCAAATTTATATGCAATTTTTTGACTATTGGACTTAGGAAATGCGATGCATAGTTGAATTTCTTCGCGATGAAGACTGTCCATGGCGGAAACATACAATAGTTTTATTTTACTGTTTTCCTTAATTTAAATTTGAATTTTATTTTACTGATTACTGAAACTGGACCATCCTGTATATAGATTAGTGGATTTGTATTTTTATAATAATTTCTTTTATCAACAAAAACGGACCAAAATGTTATTTAATTAAGTGTATATTTATTTGCTCCTGAATAGCCCTGAGCTGAGTCGTAAGGAGTAGTTTGACTTGCAATTAAAAAAAAAATTAATTGAATTAATCCCAGTGCAAAAAAATAGAAAAAAAGTAAAAAAAGTTTACTGGATTGTATACTGTTCCACTTACTAATTAACTATTTTTTAATTTTTTGTTTATAAATGATGAATGTACCCTTATTTTGAAATCACTTAAAGTCTGCCAAAGTCACATTGCGGATGACTGATTCTTTCACAAAATAAAAAAATGTTATTTTCAAATTTGTCGTAAAATGATCAGTGAGGTGAAAGTATGTCTTCCCCTATTAATAGTGCTGATCAAGTCAATCAGCTCTTGACACTGCTCATGCCACTCAAGTGGGAAACGATCCCAAAGATAAAAAACCCACCGTATTAGAAACTCATGGCTACTTTCTGGGAAAAAGTATCGGGACTGGATCCTATGCAACTGTTCGAGTAAGACATTTGAGAAAAAAAACCGTTGTTTTTGTGAGATTTTCTTCCGCTTTCAGATGGCCCACAGTGAACGATACGAGGGCAATGTGGCTATAAAAATTGTAAGCAAATTTTCAGCTCCAGCAGATTATTTGAAAAAGTTCCTTCCAAGGGAAATTGAAGTGGTTAAAGGGTTGAGACATCCCAATTTGATACGTTTCTTGCAAGCCATTGAAACCACTCATCGGTAAGGGTTTCCAGTTTTTTATATTTATTTTTTACTATTATTGTGATTAAGGTTTAGTTTTTGTGTCCTCTGTTAATCTATGAAAGCCCAAACCATCAACAACGTATAATTTTCAACAGTAATCGATCAGCTTAAAAATAGGATGAAAAGTTCCTGCAAGCAAACAAAAATCGGCCATTATTTGCAAATTTTCATTAAAAACATTTTTTTATACAATCACTTCACTTTCTTCAAATTAGTTTGCTCATTGGAAGGATAATTGAGAATTTTAAAATATACCCATAAAAAATAATATAAAAAAGCGGCCAAAGCCTGTCCCAAGCCAGGTTGAGAAAGAGGTGAAGGGGCAGGAGTAACAACCTCGTAAAAAAACCAGGGTTTATCTAGCTCCGGATAATAGCACCATGTAAGGGCCGGTAAGGGTATGGCGGTAAAAGTAAAACGTAAAATTCATCAAAAAGCCCCTTGTGAGGCTCAATCGATTATTCCGATATCACTAGCCCTTTCCGTGATAAGAATGAAAATGTTGAAGAAATCGTTAAATTTTGAATTCGAATTTTACAAACAAAAAACAGATCTGAACACGAAAATCGAGATATTGAAATGGTTTTCATGACAGCAAATATTCTAGACCGCAGAGTGAATTTTCACAAGTAATTTAGTACAAATCCGTCTACTCGTTAAATGCTCAAAATTTAGATCTAAAACACGAGTGTTTCGCATATAAATCTACGATTAAACGAACTTAAAGTAAAATGTTTATAAATAAAATGCATTTATCTAATTTATAATAATTATAATATTATATGGCCAACAATATACAAACTACCCACCTAACTGACAGAAAGACAGCTTGCCTGTTTATGGACATTAACAGGGCTTTTGATAGTGTCTGGCATGGAGGCTTACTATACAAACTATACAAACTACACACACCAACAAATCTACTACACACCATAAAGAACTTACTAGAAAACAGACAACTACAAGTACGAATTGACAAAACACTGTCATTTTATTTTTCCCCTGAACAAGGGCTCCCTCAAGGATCCCCGCTCTCACCGTTTCTCTACAATATATACTGCCATGACATATACAATTACAACTTACCAGACAAAAATCAAATCGTCAGATCGGCATACATATTACAATACGCAGACGACACGGCACTTATTGTACATGACAAAACTACTGAGAGAGCAGCGCAAAGACTCCAAACACTAACAAACAACACAATGACATGGTTTTATAAAGGGAAACTAACACCAAACGCGTCAAAAAACCAACTTCTGCTCACAAACCACAGACTCAACGCTGACTCCCCTACAATAACTGCAGACGGCCAAACGACACAACCAAAAAACGACGTAAAATACCTTGGAATCACAATTGACCACAAACTTAAATTCACTAAACACATACGAAACATCAGGGAAGAAACAATAAAGAGAACAAAACACTTCCAATCACTAACCTACAAAGACAGAGGAATTAGCACAAACACCGCCACCAAAATATATAAAGCTATTTGTAGACCCTTGCTAGACTTTGGACATATACTCATGACCAACGGAACAGAAAGGACAAAACGTTATATACAAACAACAGAACAAATTGCACTAAAACTAATAACACGAATAAGACACCCCCAAAACCCACTACACAACCCCCCGACCCAACTACTATTCGAACGCACAAACATGACAAAGATCTCGGGAAGACTCATACAGCTACAGACAAAATGGACAAACAACCCCTACAACTGGACCATACTGAATCCCCTTTGTCTTACAAGACCAACCAGACAATCCCGCTTCTGTTTCCCTACATTAACGCTAGTCGAACACTTACAAACGCAACGGACTAGTGGACAATAAAATAATTTCTTCTTGCCACTGAAATTTTATTTATTTAATAATATTGTTAACCTAGAATAAGGGAATTTTCATATTTGTTTTTTATTTAGATTAAGACTGCATGTATTAAACAAGGGCAGAAAGACCGATAGGTCGATAGCCGTGTTTAGAAATAAAGATGTTTACTACTACTATAATATTATAATTTATCAAATAATCAATAATATATTAATACAGATATTAACAAAATTTCAAGAATAATGTAAATTTTGCCGCAAAAATCGAGTTATAATTTATATAATTGCATTTTATTTATAAACATTTCACGTCAAATTAATTAATTAAAAATTAATATCTCTGGAGTTCTGGAAATGAGGCCCAATGTTAGTTTTCTGTTATTTGCCCCGGAATATGTGGTTTGTGGTGCCGCTAATAATATTGAAATCGATCTAGCTGACTGATCTAAAGACACGAATATAGAATAAAACTGAAAGAAAAGAGAGTAGTGGTAGTAAACATCTTTATTTCCAAAAAATGCTATCGACCTATCGGTCTTTCTACCCTTGTTTAATACATGTAGTCTTAATCTAAATAAAAAACAAATATGAAAATTCTCTTATTCTAGGTTCACAATATTATTAAATAAAATTCTAATGACAAGAAAAAAATATTTTATTGTCCACTAGTCAGTTGCGTTTGTAAGTGTTCGAGTAGCGTTGATGTAGGGAAACGGAAGCGGGATTCTCTGGTTGGTCATGTGAGACAAAGGGGATTCACTATGGTCCAGTTGTAGGGGTTGTTTGTCCATTTTGTCTGTAGATGTATGAGTCTTTCCGAAATCTTTGTCATGTTTGTGCGTTCGTAAAGTAGTTGGGTGGGGGGGTTGTGTAGTGGGTTTTGGGGGTGTCTTATTCGTGTTATTAGTCTTAGTGCAATTTGTTCTGTTGTTTGTATATAACGTTTTGTCCTTTCTGTTCCGTTGGTCATGAGTATATGTCCAAAGTCTAGCAAGGGTCTACAAATAGCTTTATATATTTTGGTGGCGGTGTTTGTGCTAATTCCACTGTCTTTGTAAGTTAGTGATCGGAAGTGTTTTGTTCTCTTTATTGTTTCTGCCCTGATGTTTCGTATGTGTTTAGTGAATTTAAGTTTGTGGTCAATTGTGATTCCAAGGTATTTTACGTCGTTTTTTGGTTGTGTCATTTGGCCGTCTGCAGTTATTGTACGGGAGTCAGCGTTGAGTCTGTGGTTTGTGAGCAGAAGTTGGTTTTTAACGCGTTTGGTGTTAGTCTCCATTTATAAAACCATGTCATTGTGTTGTTTGTTAGTGTTTGGAGTCTTTGAGCTGCTCTCTCAGTAGTTTTGTCATGTACAATAAGTGCCGTGTCGTCTGCGTATTGTAGTATGTATGCCGATCTGTCGATTTGATTTTTGTCTGGTAAGTTGTAATTGTATATGTCATGGCAGTATATATTGTAGAGAAACGGTGAAAGCGGGGATTCTTGAGGGAGCCCTTGTTCAGGGGAAAAAGAAAATGACAGTGTTTTGTCAATTCGTACTTGTAGTTGTCTGTTTTCTAGCAAGTTATTTATGGTGTGTAGTAGATATGTTGGTGTGTGTAGTTTGTATAGTTTGTATAGTAAGCCTCTATGCCAGACACTATCAAAAGCCCTGTTAATGTCCATAAACAGGCAAGCTGTCTTTCAGTCAGTTAGGTGGGTAGTTTGTATATTGTTGGCCAAAATAAAGAGCGGATGAACAGTCGAGTGATGTTGTTTGAAACCAAATTGGTAGGTAGGTATATATTTTCCAATCACTTTATCAAGCCGCTGCTTTATTATGTATTCAAAAATTTTGCTTAGTACTGGAAGTAGTGTAATTGGTCTGGAGTTGCTCGGTTGTGTATTGTCTAGTCCATTTTTGGGTATAGGGATTATTAAGCCGTTTTTCCATGTTTCTGGGATTCTGCCATTTGTGATGCAGTTGTTCAATTCAGTTAGGATCAGTTTGTGTGTTTCTTGAGTTAGGCTTTTCAAGAGTTTTGCCTTAATTTTATCTTTCCCCGGTGCAGTGTTTTTGATGTGCGCTAGGGCTTCATCGTACTCTGTGTCTGTGATCAGTTTGTAGGTGTAGTTTGGTGAGCTGTTAAAATAGTTCAAGTACCAGTCGTTGATCAAGTTCCAGTTGTCATTGTCGAAGTTAGGGTTTGTCGATATGCTGAAGGCCCTTTGATAGTGTCTGGCGAATGCGTCCGCTTTCTCTTTGTCTGTGTAACGTTCTATTCCGTTTTCGTCCATTGTGTCAGTAGTGCCAGTCTTCCTGTATTGCGCCAGTTTCTTAATTTTTCGCCAGTATGTTTTGCCTTTGTCCTTCTGTATTTCTTTACATGTTTCTAGCCATTTGTCTTATCGGTATTGTCCAATCAAAGTTTTAATGTTTCTGTTAAGTTGGTTCAGTGTCTTTTTTAGGTCGTTATTTTGAATGTTTGTATATAGTCTGTACAGTTCTCTCTTATGTTTTATTAGTCTCAGTATGTATTTGGGCAGTGTATGTCGGTAGAAAGCATTTTTTATTTCCGGGCTAAATTTTCGTATGGCTAGTGTAAGTTGTTGTTGTATGGTTTCTATTGAAATGTGCTGTGCTTGTGATTGAATATAGTCATGTATATGTTGTTTCACTTTGTCTATGTCAGTCTTTGTTAGGTTTAAGTTTTTCTCTATAGGAGGTGTATTGGAGGTAAATTGCGTATGTTGTAAGTCTATGTTAAACGTAATAGCCAGGTGGTCGGATCCAAGTTCGTTGGTTAAGTTTATGTTGTTGATGGTGTTTGTTAAGTTTCTTGTGTGCAGTAGAACGTCTGGTGTTGAATCTGGGTTTGCGGGCATCAGAAAAGTTGGTGGGGTGTGCTGTTTTATAAAGTCGGAATTTTGTAAAAATCTTTTAATTTGTTTCGTTTTGTTTCTGTTCAAGTTAAAGTCGCCTATAATTATTGCATATTTATAGATGCTTGCCTTGTGTATGCATAATGTAGACAGTCGTTCAAAAGGTTTGTTGAGCTGGCGAGGGTTTGCTTTGCCTAGTTTTGTTACAGGTTTGAGAAGAACTGAGGCCCCGCCCCTGGCGTGGTTGTTGAAATTGCCATGTCTACCGATGTGTTGCCAGTCCCTGTATGTTGAAGTCTGTCCTATTTTAGTTTTCGCCTCTACAAACATGCAGCAGTCCATGTCGTTTTGTTCTATGTAATTGTAAATTAGTGGCTTTTTATGATTTAGTCCGTTGATGTTGTCTGTCTCACTTGTTCGTAGGGTTCAGTTGGAGAGCGTCCCTCGGGCAGGAGCATGTCAAACATTAGGATGTAAATATGGTTTCCGAAGAAAACAACGGAGGTGTCAATGTCGAAGTTTTCTATAAATTGTTTTCGTAGTTTTTTTAGTAGTTCGTCTCTGTTGGTATTGTTTGTCTTGTTAAGTTGATGTGGTCATGTGTTGTAATGGGTGTGTGTATTCTACTTGCCACCGTCGTTGTCTCCGCAATCCCGGACGTCCGTTTGTTTACACATTTTATTTTGACGTTTGGTATTCCGTCGATTGCGGCTGTCGGTCGTTTGGGGCATTTCATGCTCCATGCTGCGTGGTCCTCTGAGTTGCACGCTGCGCACTTGGTTGGCAGTGGTGACTCGCATTTGGAAGTTGGATGGGGACCCTGGCACTTGTTGCATTTCGGCGATTGTTTGCAGTCTTCCGTTTTGTGGTTGAACATGTTGCACTTGGCGCACGGCGCACGGCGCACGGCGCAGGCACGGGTGCTGGTGGTTTGCTTTCTGTGATCTTGAAAATGAGGCCCAAAAAATGAACCGCACGGTCGTTCATCAACCTTTCGTAGGTGGATATGTCGCCGGTTATTAACCTCATCATGAGTGTGGGTGCGTTGCGTTCCCGTGAGATAATTCTCCTGCAGAACCTTATTCTGAAACCCTGCTGCTCCAGGCGTTTCAGAAACATGCTGTCTTCAATGTCCAGGTCGACCCCAGTGGCGATGACTGAATATGATGGTGTAATATGGTGGTGACCTGACTTTTGTTGTCGGATTAGTGGGAGGTTACCATTTTTTTGCAGTTTGAATGCTGTTATAATGTTTTCCTGTTTTAGTTGTTGTAAAATTTGTGTTGCTTTGTCATCATTGTTGGTTTTAATTAGAAAGTGATTATCTTGTCTGATAATCACATCCTTGTTGTTGGGGTTGAGTTCCTCCCACCTGATTGCAAGTTGGACTCTGGAGATGGTCGACAATGCGTTCGCTGTGAATATGTGCGAATACGTGGGAAATCTTGTTGATGTTGTCTTGCTGTTTGTTGTTTGGTTTTTATCGGTTGTAGCCTGATAGTCCAAAGCTATTCGTTTGGCCTCAGGTGTTGGCGTTGTGGGGGTTGGCTGGGTTGGCTGGGTTGGCTGGGTCGTCTTCGGTTTTCTGCCCCGTTTTTTCGATTGTGGCTTTTTGAACCCACCATCCTGGGAGGCATAATCCGATTCGGATTCTTGCGAACTCCCAGGGTTCATCCTTTCGTTTGAATTAGACCCGTATATTCTCGCTGAACTATAAATGCGGTTGGATTCTTCAAATTCTTTGCCGTAGTGTAAACGACCTTGCTTTAAATACGCTAACAATGTGCACGTCTTATCATCACGAAGCTCGGTTTAAGACTCGAAGAAAAGAGAATAATTAACAAATTCCCATATATGTTTTGGCCACTTCTTGCACAATCTAGACGTAAAACAACAATAAGTATTCATTTCAACACTCAGCACGTTTGAAATCATATACTTTTGCAAAATATAGTAGGACCCCGATTATCGCGGAAAATTATATTTTTAAAGCTTTATCGAAATAGCACGAAAAAAGGCACTTCTTTTGGATAATGCTCGTTCTCATCCCAATGAGGCAGCCTAAGATCTGACGATGGAAGCAATTAAATTTAAATTTAAAAATTGCTAAAGAACAAGGCACATTCATCGAGATAATACATAAACTGAGTTTATGTAGGATATTAGATTTGAATTTTCCGTCCCGCCTTTTACATAAAAAGTCCATAACAATGAATACTCGTCGAGGAAACAAGCGAGCACTTGCGGTGCAAGACTGTGGCCACGAGAGCGGTTGGGTTTCGGAAAGTTATCGGAGTTGGTCCAGAACTACGGAACACCCTATCGATCGGTTGACAAACGCAATTACCACTTTAGTAGAACGCGGAGGAAGCAGCGTACCAACTACGCGCGGAGATATGATCCCAATTTTCGATCCGGTGGACAAAAACCAGCCTATTGTAGAATGGTGTCAAAAGTTGATGAGTACGCGACATTTTTCACTGGTCTGAGGAGGCAACCATCTACTTCGCTACGTCCAAACTGCAGGGAATGGCCGAGATCTGGTACAAAAGCCTACCAAGTGTTTGGTAGATTTTCTTGGGAAGAGTGGAAAATCAGACCACAGGAGAGTTTTCCATCTAAACGAGACTTCCATACCGACCTGCAGAACATGATAAAACGAACAATGAAGCCTACTGCAGATATAATTTTGATAAATCAACCCTACTCAACACTTGCAACATCATCGGAGTCAATGCAGTGTCGTGCATTATCGGAGGAATGTTTGACAATGTGATAAGAACGGGGGCGAAAGCCGGTAATCGCCAAACACCCGAGTCTCTTTACACCTACCTGTGTAGTTTGAGTAACCCTAACCATTCGCACTTACGCAAGTCTAATAGATCCCATACCGTTACTAATTACAGAAGCGGCCCCAAGACGCATGCACCTTTGGTGTGCTTTAAATCCGAGGCAAGGATTCGGAAAACGGTGCACCTCCTACTGAAACACAGGCCGTTGGGAAAGGAAAAGTAAGAAGCATATGACTAGTCGGGGAGCAATCGGATGCCAAATTCCACAAAACGATCCATATTAATGGCGCACCGTCATTAGCATACTTGGATTTGGGTAGTTCCTGCACAACCATCCTCACAGACGAATTAAATAAATTAAGATTACCAATGAACCAGGGCAAGAAAACTGTTTTGCGTGGCTATGGAAATGGCCAAACCGTAGCAACACGTCAATGAAATAAAAAATCGACGATCTGGAATCTACAATAAAGGCTCACGTAGTTCCAAACGATGTTCAGGAAATACCAATACTACTGGGAAGGAACTTCACAGAAAATCCTGACATCCTAATTATTAAGGACGACGTCGCTTTAAAAAATTTCCAACGTGCCACACCTGAAATAAACAATTTTTCAAACGCGAAGATGGTTTTGCCAGTTTCAGAGTGCACGACAATAACGCCGAATCATCTGGGACATGTTGGAGTTGTTCACGAGGACTATGAAGGCGACCTTTATATCAACGCGACCCTCCGACTGCAGGACGGACAGGAATATTGTATTCCACACACTATTGTGACAGCTGCTAAGGGGAAGTCGGCATTAATACCCTGCATAAACTTGTCTCCAAATGAAATCAGGTTTAAGGAAAACAAAGTCCTAGTAAGAGCATTCCGATGCAACGAAGATGTCTAAATGACCAAGACTATTAGGACAATTCGCCCGGAAAACCTGGAACCACTGCCTACAGATGAAATTCGAATTGGACTAATCACCGCTGAACAAAAGGAAAATTGACCTGCGGGAAGACAGACCTTTTTCATATCGACCGTATCGAATGGCAAGGGCTGAGCAAAACCTAGTTAAAGACATGATAGATAAAATGCTGTCAAGTAAAATAATCAGAGAATCCGATTCTGAATATTCGTCACCGGTGCTACTCGTCAGGAAGAAAAATGGAGAACAACGCCTGTGCATCGACTACCGCAAATTAAATTCTTTGTCGGTCAAAGATAACCACCCTCTGCCGCGAATAGACGAAGCCCTGGATGCTTTGAAGAAAACGCTTGATATTTGCGACTGGAAGGACTAACGCTAAACTTGAAAAAAATGCGAATTCCTGAAAACGTCCGTTACGTATGTTGGGTACGAAGTGGAGAAAGGAAAAATTAGGCCAGTAAAAGAAAGCATGATATATATATATATATATATATATATATATATATATATATATATATATATATATATATATATATATATATATATATATAAGCTGTGCTAATACCCCGAATTGCTAGATGGTGGCTCGAACTACAGGAATTCATTTTCGACGTTCAGTACCGCGCTGGACAACGAATGGGTCATGTGGATGCATTGAGCCGAAATACAATAGAGGCAGCCATCGACAGCGACGAGTGTGACGTGATCCTGCACATCGAAGAAGCAGACTGGGTCCTTGCAGGGCAACTCACAAACGAGAAGATCAACCGTGTGTACAGAATTACTGCCCAAGGTCTTCTTTGGGTGGTTCCTACAGAGCAGCCCATGACGAGTTTGGTCACTTTGGCGTGGAAAACGCCCTACGCAAACTGTGCGAAAACTATTGGTATCCTCGTATGAAGGATTACGTAGAAAGGTATGTCGCCTGCTGCATTCCGTGTCTGTACAACAAAAGAAACCGTGGACGGAAAGAAGGATTTCTACACCCGATACCAAAGGGAGAAGTTCCGTCAAACACTTTTCACGTGGATCACCTAGGACCCTTCCAAAAATCGAAAAGGGGTAATTGGAATAGACGGATTTACTAAATTTGCATTTCTGAGAGCTAGCAAAAGTACAAATGTAAGACGTAGAAAAAAAATGATGACTGAAACTAATAAATTCCAAGAGGGCGCCCAAATGGACAAAGTAAGTCGCATTTGGAAAGTTCGCTTTATATGTTAACACCATAAACCTTGCTAGCATCACATTGTGAAATCTGTAAAAGAGCGGCTCAAAGCAATAGCCAGAGGTTTACGGGGAAGACGCCGCAGTCAGGTGTTTTGTTTTACCTCCCAGAGAGAATTGTAGACTACCTGAAACCTGGGGGCGAACTTAAACTAAACTCCTCCCCAACGGCAAGAATTGGGGAGCAAACTTGGCTCAAACTTCACTCAACCTGGGGATGGAGATATTTGAATAAATAAGGGAAATCACTCGCGGTTCTAGTGCTATTAGTGCTTGTTTAGATCCAGCGTCATATTTATTAGCATCAGTTGGTGCCACTTCGTGCTAGTGTGAAAATTATTTTTCAGGTGAGTGTTTCTCACAGAGTAGCCTCTTCAGCATATTTCTATTTGGTGAACCATTAACGATACTGTTAAGTAGTGAGTGTTTCTCACAGAGTAGCCTCTTCAGCATATTTACTACTGGTTAAACATTAAAGATAGTAACCTGTTCAATATTAATTTTGTCTTTCTTTTATATTTATTTACCTTTCTTAGTATTAAACTGGTTCTCTTCAATATCCATTTAAAGTTAAATACTGTTAACGCTTCGTATAAAACCTTAAAGAGAAAACGTGCAACTCGTTAAGTTGCAAAGTGCCGAGTACTGGCTGTGGAGGTCCCGCAGTACTTGAGTCAGACTTCTATTTAGTCAGTTTGAATAATTATGTTAGGGACGGGTACTGGCTGTGTGGTTTGCCCGCAGTACCTGGGCTCTGAACCCATTGAGTGAGAGAACCCTAGAGGCGAGTGCTGGCTGTGTGTTGATTCCAGCAGTACTTAGTATGGCCAATATTGAGACTATTTATCATGATAAACGCCGATGACTAGTGAGGCTCTCCCGAGGAGGTATTTCCCGCTGTTGAATCCCTTAATACCTCTTAAAAACTTAGGAATAGCGGTGGCAGGATGCAACTTCGGTTGTAGTTTTGCGGGGTTCAGAGATAGTGAAAGAGGTCATCAATCAAAGTTGGCATAATAATTAGGAGTAGATAACTGTCGACTCCCAGTGGGGACTCTGGAATGAGTCATATCTTTGTGAGCCACGTTTGATGCTTGCAGCTGAATCTGATACATTGATTTATTCTCATAACTATCAATTATTTCTATTTCTCGTTGAACTGGTTACTCAAATACTTTTTTAAAGTTGTTTCAGATGTATTTTCTCGATCGACCACCTGACGAATTGCCATTTCAAAGTATTATTTTACGTAACGTATGTTTAATTATCTGATTATCAAAATAGTTGTTGTTTATCTGTAACAAGTATAAACTAACGCCCCATATACATATATGTGCATACATATGTCAATTATTCCTGCCTCGAGTTAGAATCGCTACCTTGGAAAGGGAGTTTTTAAAACAAATTTATTTTACTTTCGATTGATATGGATTCAGCTTCAAGATACAACTGCCTGTTTATTACAGATTTGTTCGAATTTATATTATTTAAGTGCTGAGGTGTTACATACCATCAGTGAAACTACAGAACAATATTTATAACGTAAGAGTAATTAGATACTTCCTTACGCTGAGTACGTGAAATAAGATATCAAACTGTATGTGAAATGAGATATCATATCACCTCCGGCCTTAGATGAAATTATATCCTCAAAGTAATGTAATTTCATTTGAAAATTGAAGTTTCGCTAATTTCTTTTTTTTTTCGACTTGTTCTTAAGTTTCTTACAAATCAGTTTATATATTATATAGCAGATAAATGCAAATAGGACGATGTATAATAGTATGGTCCATATGATAGTACGGTTAACATATAGGGGTGTCTGCATCCCTTGGAGTTGGACTGCTTGGCTCTTTAACTGAGCTTGGATGTCTTCTGCTGATTTCTGGTTCATGGTATTCAATTTAAGGGTAGGTGGATTGAATACTGCTTGACATGCTCTGGTAGAGGTCCAGGTCAGATTGGGTAGGTTGATTTCTTGAAATTGTAGTTGCTTTAACTCAAAATTTTCAAATATTAATGAATGGCGTCTTGACGGCCGTGGCAGTTTGATTTGCCAATCACTTCTTCAGGTGCTGTGATTAACCATTTCCCATCGGCTACTTTGGTCGATTGGATTTCTTCAAGTTTAACTTCGAATGGATGCCAAGTTGTGACATTTGATTAGAATTTGATCAGTTGGACAGTGCAAGGCGGATGATTTTCTATCATCTGGCTGACTGTTCGTTTGCAAAGAAATTCATTAGTTTGTATTTCTAGACATTTTTCATTGTCAAATGAGCACTTTTTCTCACTTAGGGCCAGGTATGGTTTGAAGGGTTTGTTGACTAGAAAGGAATTGTTTTTGGGAATTTGAGAAGGAAACAATTTGTAATATTGGTATGTTTCCGCCTCGACTAATGGAAGTTCTAAAATTAAAATTACTTCAAATTTCTTTATGAAACTTTTAACTTTTATTAAGTTTTCTAGATTTGTTATTTGTTGAGAGTTGATATCAATTGGTTAACGGGGTAGTCAATCTGTTCGTCTTGATTCGGGTTGCGGTTGAAAATATTACTACTCATTTGAGATCTCGCAAAATTACTGGAGTTTTGCATTTGCGGTCTTGGAAAATTTCTGAAATTATTATTGGGGCATTAATTAAAAGATTCTTCAAATGATTGAATGATTTTAGAAATTCGGGTGAATGTGTGACTTTAGCTCCTTTCCTGAGACAAATTGTTAACGGTTTGGTGATTTTTGCAAAGTCTTTAATAAATTTGCGGTAGTAACCAGCTAAACCTAAAAATGATTTTATTTCTTTCTGTGTTTGGGGTATTGGAAAGTGTTTTACTGCATTAATTTTATCTGGATTAGGACTAACTCCTTTATTTGTTATTTTGTGACCTAAGTAAGCAACTTCATGGTGTAAGAATTCACTTTTGTCAAGTTGGACTTTGAAATTTGACTGTCTTAACCTTTCAAAAACAGATTTTAGTCTCTCGATATGTTCTTGTAAAGAGGTAGAGAAAATTATTATGTCGTCTAATGGGGGAATGTTATCTGCTTGATATTTGATCAAAACAAAATTAGGGTGTGCCATTGTCTTATTATTAATTTTTTTTTTATTATTATTTTTTTTAACTTAGACTTAAAATTATGTTGAGCGAAAGAATGTTTTGCTGCTTGTGCAAACAAAAGCGGAAAAATTCGCCATATTCGAATTGTTCAAAAAAATGGAAATTGGAAAAGTGGACTTACAGTGATAGAAGTACCAATGTTATTTTCATTTCTTTGATTCTTGTTTCTTCCTTAGTTGCTAGGGTCCAATAGGAAGGGCGATGCTTGTCTCTTCCCTGGCTAATCTATGAGAGGTGGGACGATGCTTGATCCCTTCTTCTCGCACCAAAGTTGATCGGACGATGCTTGTTCCTCACGTTCTGGCCTTGAGTTGCCCTGTCGCTGCCAATCAATGAAATGTTCGGGTTTGTCGCAAATCGTTGAAACGAACCGAATTTATCACGCACGATGCGGGATGACCGTTTTGAAAGTTCTTCCACGATGCTTACACGATGATCGTTTTTGATACTCACACGACGATCGTTTTGAAGAATTTCTTACGACTTTTCGTTGACAAATCTTACCGACTGCGCCAGTTAGAATCGCTACCTTGGAAAGGGAGTTTTTAAAACAAATTTATTTTACTTTCGATTGATATGGATTCAGCTTCAAGATACAACTGCCTGTTTATTACAGATTTGTTCGAATTTATATTATTTAAGTGCTGAGGTGTTACATACCATCAGTGAAACTACAGAACAATATTTATAACGTAAGAGTAATTAGATACTTCCTTACGCTGAGTACGTGAAATAAGATATCAAACTGTATGTGAAATGAGATATCATAACACTCGGCCGGTCCCGTGGAGCACGGATAATCGGGATTCTACTGTATATGTTTGAAATAGGCTTAGCTTTAATTTCGATTTTGAGTTGGGAGGGCGCTACCAGTTATAACTAACATTTGCAGTTTTAGTCACTGGTATAAGATAGGGTCAATTACAGCATTTAAGGTACCCTGGACTCTCTTCAAAGCGAATAAATCTTTCGCCTTTTACTAAAGATTTCCGTGGAGAGGGTCAATATAAATGGGTCTTCATGAATTTTTCTCCAAGCCTTGCTCTTCGGAGTGAGGCCTTAACGCAATGAAATAAAAGGTTTTCAATAATTGGACAAGCAACAACTTAGTTGAGAAATAGTGGTGGGCAAGTCGGAGCATTTCAAAGATTCGCAGCCCGTAGTCGGATCAACGGGTTAGTACCAGAAGCAGACAATACCGCTTCATTCATTACGCATCGATGGGCAAATCAGTATGAAATGCGTTATCTATTGAAATGACGCCAAACTTTAAAAATAGTTTGCTTCTTATTAACAAAATTTAAACTACTTGATTACGCAATGTTTTTTTTAATAATTGTCTTTCCTCATCTAAACAAATACCTATTTATCTGAGTAATTTCTCAAAAACTTAAATTCATTTTGCTGCGTGATAACAGTTGAGATTTTATTTAAATAGATGAACAAAACGGGTATAATTAATTTTACTTGCGCCTCCTCTAGGAAAATTACAATGTAGTACACCATTTTTGTACGAGATGGCCACAATCTTCAAAGTTGAAAGAAACCTGTCATTGCCCCTCCATAGGCTGGTCCCTTTGACCGCCCATCATTACTATTTTTTGTGCGCAGATATCGTCACGTGTGTGAAATACTCCCAAAATTAATTAATCGTTTTCTTATAATTATGGGAAAAAGAAAGCATTCTGAAAGTCGGGCGCGTTGGAGAAGCCCTAGAAAGCGGCGACTAGAAATGATTGAAGGAGAACGACGGAAAAGATGGTGTGATCCATCGTCAAGTAGGAGCCCAAGTGCAAGCAGCACCTCCAGGGCTTCCAGCATCAAAGGGTCTGGATCGGTTTTAAGCCATGCCCTAAGCAATAGGGAACAAGACTTCAGACCAAGCTCCGAAGAACCGATTCACAGTTCTTCAGAAGGTGAGAGTGGAGATTGAGTGGTCATGAAAATGTGTAGCCATATACAATTGAAAAGAACATATTCCTTGGAGCCCTTACGAGTTTAAGGCGCTGTCTGTTAAGTCCTTACAAGTTTAAGGCAGATTTGTAAGTCCTTACGAGTTTAAGGCAATGATAAAGCCCTTCCGAGGTTAAGGCCATGCTGCAAGCCCTTACGAGTTTAAGGGCATGCTGTAAGTCCTTACGAGTTTAAGGCCATGCATGCTGTAAGGCCTTACGAGTCTAAGGCCATGCTGTCTGTGAGTCCTTACGAGTTTAAGGCCATGGTGAACCTGTATTCGAAAGCAAAACACGCCCCCTTTTCGCCACGCCTCAGATTTGTGAGGTTATGGTTTGTAGGTACTGCCCAGCCACAAACGCCCGACATCTTGTTTAAGTTGTCCCAATGACAGTGCTGGCAAGATGGAGGACTGTCAAGCAGCCCGCCAGGGCCGGTTTCACAGAAGTTTCAACAGCTTTGTGTACACAAGCAGTACATTTTAATGTCAAACCAGTGACGTTAACGACCAGGAGTATGAGCTAGAGGGCGACATATTGGAAGTATTGGGCGCAAAAATTCCCAGCGCTCCAACAACTCCAGACAGCATTCACTCGACAGTGGCCAAGACATGGGATGGAATCCTGAAGGAAGGCATGACTCCGGATCTTCTCAAGCCACTATTAGCCAAATACCCGCCAATGGCTAATTGTCCACTGGTTGCTCCCCCAAGGGTAAATCTCGAAATACTTTTGTCTATGACGGAGCAACACAAAGAGAGGGACAAGAAATTAGCTGACAAGCAGAGCTGTGTGGGAGCTAGTATATGTGCCATTGGCACAGCCATCACCTCTCTTCTAAAAGAAGAGGGGGGGGGGGAAAGGAACAATACCACTCTACTAGAATGGTTAGGCGATGCGGGACGAATGCTCGCCAATGTACATTACTCCGAGTCCCAATCGCGAAGATTTTTGGCCTCCACAAGTGTAAACAGCAGATATAAAGACGTAACCACCAACACAAGTGTCGATGGCTGGCTGTTTGGAGGATCTGTCGGAACGGGTTAAAGCGGCAAAGGCACTGGAGAGGTCGTCAGCTGATCTCACACCCTCAAGGGTTAAGACCAAAGAAACGCCTAGGAATAGGCCCAATAAGAGTCCCCATTTAAACTCCAAGAGTCTGCCTCAGCGCCCAACGTTTCGACTCAAACGCCAAAACTGGGGCAGACAAAAGGAAGTAGCCCAGCAGTTCAAACACCGGAAAGTCAACTCTCCGATGGCGGAACGACAACGTCGACCCTGTTAGAGGTAAGCATCTGTGGCATGCTGAGAACATTCTATCGTGAATGGAAACAACTAACCTCTGACCCGGCACTCCTTTCGTGGATTCAGGGTTACGAAATCCCCTTTAAAACCAGGCCAGTACAAAGCCACACACCCACGGAGCCTCTCTGGTCTCAGGAGGAAAGAACAATAATTAGCAAAGAGGTTTCTAAATTATTCCAAGCCGGCGTAATTTCTAGGTGCTCCAGTACAACGGGCCAATTTATTTCACGCATATTTACTGTCAAGAAGCCAGACGGGTCTAGTAGGCTCATTTTAAACTTAAAAAAGTTAGAAGTTAAAGTTAAAGTAGTTAGTAAAAAATAAGACTGTCATAAAAACCATTACATCTAACTGCTATATGGCAACGATTGACCTAAAAGACGCATATCATCTGATACCCATAGCAATGCAAGACAGAAAGTATCTAAGATTTCAGTTTTTGGAGAGATTATACGAGTACAATTGCATGCCATTTGGTTTAAATACAGCTCCATGTGTTTTTACAAAACTCACTAAACCAATCATGGCACAATTAAGAGCACGACAACTGCGCTCTGTAATCTATCTGGACGATTTTTTAATTCTTGGATCATCCTATGGTGAATGCATTAAGAATCTGTCAGAAACACGATTGCTGCTTTGCAAATTAGGCTTTGTTATCAATACATCTAAAAGCATTTTTATGCCAAGACAAGTTTGCAAATATCTGAGGTACATATATGACAGCGTGAACATGACGGTCAGTCTACCTGTAGAAAAGCAATGCAAAGTAAAAAGCCTAATCGTAAAATTTGAAGAAAAAACTGTTTGCAAGATCAGAGATTTCGCAGGTCTATTGGGGACCTTAGCCCCCATATGTCCGGCTGTTCAATATGGATGGGCGTATACAAAACACCTTGAAAGAATAAAGTTTCTGGCCTTGCAGCAGCAAAACGCAAGTAATAACTATAACGCAGTCATGACAATCCCCCCAGTCAAAGACATTTTAACATGGTGGAAGGAGCACTTAAACTCCTATAATTCCTTTAAACAGCCAGACTTTAAAGTAGAAATATTCACAGACGCTTCGCGTACAGGTTGGGGGGTAATCTGTGGAAGTCAAAAGACCCACGGACTATGGAATGAATGTGATAAAAAACACCACATCAATTACCTAGAACTATTAACTGTCTACTTTGCCTTAAAATGTTTTGCATCTGAGCTAAAGGAAATTAACATTTTGTTTAGAGAGGACAATACAACTGCAATATCATATATAAACCGAATGGGGGGAGTTCAGTTCCCCAAATTATACAAACTTGCTCAACAGATTTGGAAGTTCTGCGAAGAGCGACAATTATGGATTTTCGCATCTTACATCAAATCGAGTGCAAACAAAGAAGCTGACGCTGAATCTAGACGACTCGAAGTCGAAACAGAGTACGAATTAGCAGACTATGCCTTTCAGAAAATCTGCAAGTTACTCTCATGCCCAGAAATTGACCTTTTTGCAAGCAGAGCAAATAAGAAATGTCCAATTTTCACATCGTGGTATAGGGATCCTGATGCGTTACTAGTTGACGCGTTTACCATTTCATGGAATAATCTGAACTTTTATGCCTTCCCGCCATTCTCATTAATACCTAGAGTTTTGCAGACAAGATAATTGCGGACAAAGCTACAGGCTTAGTGGTGGCTCCGCATTGGCCAACTCAACCGTGGTTTCCATTATTTACATCTCTCTGCATTAAAAAGCCAATCGTATTCATTCCAAACTCTAAACTACTTACTTCATTCAACAGGAAACCTCACCCGCTATGGAAGAATCTTTCCCTGGTGGCATGTCGATTATCAGGTCAGGATTAACGAGAAACGGGGTGCCCAGCCAAACCATAGAAGTTATGGTATCGTCATTGGCAGACTCGTCACATAAACAATACGAACAGGGTTTGAAATTGTGGTGGCAATTTTGCAGGGAAAAGAAAATCAGTCTGTATACGAACTCAGTAGAAAGTTCTCTGGAATTCCTCACTCTACAATACCAGAAAGGAGCTTCATATGGCTCCCTAAACACGGATCGTTCTGCTCTATCTCTTATAATCTCACCTAAAATAGGTTCAGATTTTCGAATTAAGAGATTTTTTAGAGGCGTGTTCAGACTAAAGCCACCTACCCCAAAATTCAGGCTCACATGGGACCCCAACATAGTTCTGACTTATTTAGCAAACTTCTTCCCGAATACTAACATCTCCTTAAAAGATCTGACCCTCAAAACAGTAAGCCTGATGGCGTTAGTGGCAGCCCATCGCGTCCAGACCTTTTCCTTGATAGAAATGACCAATATCAGTGTAACCAAGGAAAGGATCGAAATTAAAATTCCTGCAAGAGTGAAGACGTCCGCCCCTGGCGGATACCAACCCACCTTAATCCTGCCATTCTTTTTTGATAAACCCGAGCTATGTGCAGCAAGTGCGTTAATTGCCTACATCAACCGCACTAAAGACATCCGTGCAGAGGTTAGCAAGCTATTTATAGGTGTTAAAAAACCTCATAACGCCGTAACAAGGCAGACGCTAAGTCGGTGGATTAAAAGTGTGCTAGAAAAGAGTGGTCTAGACACTACAGTTTTTTCTGCCCACTCTACTAGACATGCTGCTACCTCAGCAGCCTACAGGAAAGGGATCAACATAGAAACTATCCGAAATACGGCAGGCTGGAGCGAAACTTCCAGTATCTTCGCAAGCTTCTACAACAGACCACTAATGACCAGTAGCTCATTCGCGGATGCAATTTTATTCAAATAGGGTTATCGCTCTAGGGAGGATGTAAGAGCAGTATAATAATTAAATGTTGCAACTTGCTTTAAACATCTACATTGTAATTTTCCTAGAGGAGGAGGCGCAAGTAAAATTAGTAGATTAAACCTTACCTAAGTGAAGTTCTATCTTAATTTTACGAAGCGCCTCCTCCTCTAGGGTCCCACCCTATCCCTTACATAAAAGGAACCCTTTTTTGAACTGTTACCTGGTTGCAGTAGAACAGTTTATCCCCTTGTTAAGTTGCAACAACTAGCTTTCAATATAATGAAGGGGTGTCAAAGGGACCAGCCTATGGAGTGGCAATGACAGGCTTCTTTCAGCTTTGAAGATTGTGGCCATCTCGTACAAAAATGGTGTACTACATTGTAATTTTCCTAGAGGAGGAGGCGCTTCGTAAAATTAAGATATAGTAAATACAAGTTTAATGCTTGTTTTAATATTATTTTCATAATTTTCACCGTGCAAGTGCACACTATTTATTGAAAATATATATTTCTTCATATTTAACTACCAAATTTCTGAAAGCAAAAAATAGTAGTTTTAGATACAATAGCGACGAGAGCCGTTTTTCAAACAACGACGGCAATTCGACTTGTATCAGATTCCGGGTGGGAAAAGTGGTTGTTTTTGATTAATTTTAACTTAATTTATTAAGTTTGTTTATGTTATTTTATATCGCATTTAATTAACTAATTTTGTTCAGAACGCCATTGCAAAAATAAGCTTGAAATTGCCTACATATGTTCGCAATTTTTAGTAGTACAGTAGTTTTTCTATATACCAAAGTATCAAAATTGTCTAAAGTTTTCTTAATTAATTTATCGAGAAAAGGAATTTGGCTGTTTTGTAAAAAAATAACAATTAAATTCACAAGCTTGAATTTAATTGATATGTTAATTTAATTTTTTATTCTTAAGAAATATTAAAAGTGTTTCAAGTTTTTGTTCGCCATTACTAGAAATAAAAAATAAATTGTTGAATTTAGTTGTTTATTTTTGTTTCTGAATCGGAATACGTTTTATTACTTGTTTCTAAGTTCGGAATTATGTACTGTTTTAAGCTGTGTTGTAGTTTTTTGGACAAACTTTCTTATTCATAGGAACAAATATTGAATTGTCAATGCACATGATTTCCTTTGTTACGGCGTTTTATTATCACACTGAATTACATTATTAAAAGCGCATGTTATTTGTTTGTGCATATATGCTACATTGACTATAATAAGTAAGTAATAAATACTAATAACAAATAAATGAATAAAAAAGAAACCAGATTTTACAAACGATTTATTTGCAGACCCACGTTTCCCAAATTTTCCTTACGATACGCGGAATGCAGAACCACACTTCGAATGGATCCGAGATTCGGTTCGAGAACAGAACAATTTTGAAGAGCCGTCGGGCCCTGAAGTTCCGTCGGGACTTGAGGTTCCGTCACGGTTCTGCTGGCTCTTTTGACCCGTTGGCCCAAAACTCGGCTCTTCTGGCCCGTTGGCCCGCAACACGGCTCAATTGACCCGTTGGCCCGAAAGACGGCTCTTTTGACCCGTTGGCCCGTAAGACGGCTCTTTTGTCCCGTTGGCCCGTAAGACGGCTCTTTTGACCCGTTGGCCCGAAGCATGGTTCTTTTGGCCCGTCTTTCGAGCCCGAATCTCGGATCCACTCGGTCTCCACCAGTATCGACTGATTCGACGGTCGGGTTTGCCGATGATTCACTTCCGTGTACTAATGAAAATGAAAGCAAAGTAGATTAGATTTTTCTTTTTATTAAATTGAATTCACTTCTTTTCATTCAAATTCACAAGTTTCTGTAAGTTTTGAAAGAAAATGTTAACTAATTTCTTCTACAGTTGAACGCTGCTGTCTTTATAGACATACAAAAGATCCGTTAAGACCCGAGACCCGTATTGGAAAATTTTGGGATTCAGACCCGTCGGGTCTTTTCAAAGATCCGGCTCACTGAGCCGGGCCAGTTCCGACCCGCCCATCACTATTAAGAAATGTTTCACAAAATTTAAGCCTAAATGATAAGTTAAACTCACCTAATGTAATATACAAGATTGACTGTTTGAACTGCGACAACACATACATACATAGGTCAAACAGGACAATATTTAAAGAAAAGAATATACGAACATAAATATAGCCTAAGAAAGGTTAACGAAAATGGAACAACAGCATTAGCACAAGTTACATAGTTTTGATTTTGATAACACAAAAATATTAATCAATGAAGACAATTATAATAATAGAAGAATCCATGAAATGATACAAATTAAAAAACATCAGAATGCAATGAATTTTAGATCAGACACAGACAACCTTAGCTCTGTATATCATACACTAATTAAATGAACACTTACATACACTAATTAAACCAACTATATCAAATATAAACACCTGATATTGAAGAATTGTAGAGCAATTGATATGCTTAGAATGCAAAGAAAAAGCCAAATATAAACAGTTTTTTTATTCTTGCTCGATATTGAACAAAGTAAAGATTTTTCAATAGTTGGCCAAATGTGAAGGTAGAAACAGCCATACATGTAAGTAAAATTTAAACCTCTAAACAATAAATTCTAGTCTTTTCCCGAACATGATTGTCCTGACTCATCACCTGTGATCCTATGTTTTTAATATGTTTGTAATTTGTATTTTAGTATGTATATTTTAGCAGAGCTTTTGTTTTAAATTATTGACGACAGTGAATGTGTATTTTAGACAAACTGATGATGGTGGAGAAAGACACCGAAACGTATTTGTAAAATGTTTTGACTAATAAACAATAATATTGACTGGAACCCAGGAATTTCTTTTCAATTAAATTGAAATACAGTCAGGAAAGTATACACAATGTATTTTTATTCTAGTGTCTGTTTTAATGCTAATAAGGTGAGTGTAGTTATGATATCCTATTTCACGTACTCAGCGTAAGGAAGTATCTAATTAGTCTTACGTTATACATATTGTTCTGTAGTTTCCCTGATGGGATGTAACACCTCAGCACTTAAAGAATATATATTCGAACAAATCTGTAATAAACGCGCAGTTGTATCTTGAAGCTAAAATCCATATCAATAGAAAGTAAAATAAATTTGTTTTAAAAACTTCCTTACCAAGGTGGCGATTTTAACTGTGTATCTCACACTCTTGTCTTTGCGGCATTTTGATTATTAGTTGAACATTAATCTTCTTCCTTCTTTAGTCATAGGCTCCTCAGGTCTGTTCCTTCTTCGGTTTAATTGCCTCGTTTTTCGATGTGATCGCTTCAGCGTTTCCTTGGGCGTCCTATGCTGTCTTCCTATTGGTGAAATTCTTGTTTTCTTCCTTTTACGCACTAGTTATGTCACTCCCATTGATTGTTAACTCACTGGTTGTGTACTTCGGATGTGTAGATCATAGGGTCTTAATGTTGCCTTTTATATTCTTGATTTTGTTTCTTGTCTGAGATGTTTATTTCGCCCTATAATTGTATTAAGGCATCCTGCTACTTTATTTGCTCTTGCGACTATATCCATACCAAGATATAGCAATTGCTGTTCTATCACTATCTATCACGGCCATCTATTTCAATCTTACACCGAATGAGTTCTTGGAATGGTTTCTTTTCTGAAGCTCACATCAGACTGATCTTCCACTTCTAGAGGTTCTAGAGATCGAGAAGTAATAATTTAAATTACTTGTTTAAATTGTTTCATGTTCCTTATTTCTTTTGGACCATAAACTAAAGTTTCAAAATATTGTCTTGCAAATTCGTCAATGTGCAGTCAAATATTGGAAATAGAAATAAATAATTCTTAATAATGTGTACTAACATGAGCTACGATTCCAAGGCAATATACATAAAAATAGTATAATCATTATTTTCATTATTATCAATTATTTTTTCATTATTGAGTCTAATATGTAAACACTTCGAGAAAGTATGTCGAATCAACAGGTTCAAGTAGGGTTACCAGATTTATAATTCGTAAAAATAGGATAGACTGTATGAGATTGGAAAAAAAATATATGAGAATATTTTACATGGTTTAAAAAAGCTAAACTACTAAAAAATCAATAAATATTTATACACAAACTTTTTGTTCTATTAGAATATTAGTTACATATGAAAATCACATACTGCGAATTGAGACTAGCACTAAAAAAACTAAGGGAAGACACATTTTAAGCCCAATAATAATGAGTTAATAATATGTTAAATATAAAAAATATTTAACAAAATACAATTATACAAAATACTACAAGTCCTTCGTACGGTAATGTAAATATGTGAGAAAAAGTCTCATATTACACATGTTAATATGAGATATGAGAAAGGGTTTCAAAATATGAGACTCATATTAAAAATAGGAGGTCTGGCTAGGTTCAACTAGGTTCAAGCATTAAAATAGTTCTATAACAATTACTTATTTCGATGTAACATTAACTTCAAATACATTGGTGTGATTTAATACTTCCATGGCTCGTTCCTTGAAAGGTTTGCATTTTCATAATACACGAAGCATCATTACTGCAACAGCTGGTTGATTCAAGGTTGTTATGATATCTCATTTCACGTACAGTTATGATATCTTATTTCACGTACTCAGCGTAAGGAAGTATCTAATTACTCTTACGTTATAAATATTGTTCTGTAGTTTCCCTGATGGTATGTAACACCTCAGCACTTAAATAATATAAATTCGAACAAATCTGTAATAAACAGTCAGTTGTATCTTGAAGCTGAATCCATATCAATCGAAAGTAAAATAAATTTGTTTTAAAAACTCCCTTTCCAAGGTAGCGATTCTAACTGGCACAGTCGGTAAGATTTGTCAACGAAAAGTCGTAAGAAATTCTTCAAAACGGTCATCCCGCATCGTGCGTGGTAAATTCGGTTCGTTTCAACGATTTGTGACAAACCCGAACATTTCATTGGCAGCGACAGGGCAACTCAAGGCCAGAACGTGAGGAACAAGCATCGTCCGATCAATTTTGGTGCGAGAAGAAGGGAACAAGCATCGTCCCACCTCTCATAGATTAGCCAGGGAAGAGACAAGCATCGCCCTTCCTATTGGACCCTAGCAACTAAGGAAGAAACAAGAATCAAAGAAATGAAAACAACATTGGTACTTCTATCACTGTAAGTCCACTTTTCCAATTTCCATTTTTTTGAACAATTCGAATATTGCGAATTTTTCCGCTTTTGTTTGCACAAGCAGCAAAACATTCTTTCGCTCAACATAATTTTAAGTTTTAATTTAAGAAAAAAAATAAAAATAAAAATATAAGACAACGGCACACCCTAATTTTGCTTTGATCAAATATCAAGCAGATAACATTCCCCCATTTGACGGCAACGCCAAGCAAATCAACAGATTTATAAATGCTTGCGACAATTTTCTCAATAACCATCGAGATAGAACTAATGAGGACGCACATATAAATTCTTGTCTTTTTGACACTATCCTTTGCAAATTAGTAGGCAGAGCCGCTGATTTAATAGCTTCTCGTGTTGAACTTCAATCATGGGAACTTGTTAAACAAGCTGTCATTGACACATTTGCAGACCAAAGATCAATTGATTGTGTAGTGCAAGATATAATCACCCTCAAACCATCGAAAAACGAAACAGCCCAAGAATTTGGCTTGCGTTTACAAGACGTACGCAGTCTCCTATTTTCAAAAATCGGTATGAGTAATGAAACTCGGGAGATCAAACTATTAAAAATATCAGAATATCAAAACCTTATTCTCAGAACATTTACTAGTGGTCTAAGCTATCACATGCAACTAGTAGTAAGGCTTAAAAACCCAAAAACCCTTGAAGAAGCCATGAGTTTCGCTCAAGAAGAAGAAAACTTCATTTATTACAAAAATCGAGTCAATAATCAAAATAAAACGGTAATTAATCTTCCAAATCAATTACCAAAACCAAATCCATTTTCTCCAAGCTTTGGAAACACACAGAAACAAACATTACCCATTTTTAGACCAAGCTTTCAAAATAATCGACCCATGTTTTTCCGTGCAAATCCAAACCCTTTCAGACCCAATAATAATTTCAGAAATTTTCCAAGACCGCAAATGCACAATTCCAGTAATTTTGCGAGACCTCAAATGAATAGTAATATTTTCAACCGCAACCCGAATCAAAACAATAATCATCACAATCCTTATCAGAGTAATAAACGCCCACGCGAAAGCTCAACCTTGTCTAGGTTACCTCCACCTGAACCTATGGATACTTCGTCAATGAATACGTTTATTAATAACCATAATCGTCAGCAAATTCCAAACTTTCTAACACAGGCTATAGAACTCGATGATTCTACTAATCAAGACGAACAGATTGACTACCCCGTTAACCAATTTGATGACTATCAATATTACTGTTCACAAAATGAACAAGACTACCCAGAAAACCCAAATACCCACTATGAATACTATCTCAATGAGGATTTCTATGAAAACCAACCAATTTCAGACTCACATGATTTTAATCAACCAAATGTCAATAATTGTGAAAATTTTCAGAAACTCCAGATTTCACCCCAGAAAACGTAATATTGATCAACAATCTTTCAATGAACAAATTACCTGTCCTACACATTCCAGAAATTAACGCAAACTTTCTGATTGACACAGGTAGCGGCAGAAGTTTTCTAAAACCTGATTTAGCTTACCAAATTTCCCCAAACACTATCGGTTCAGAACTATTCTTTGTCAAAACGGCACACGCCACTTCAATGCATAACGAAGTAACGCATTTACCTATCTTCGAATCTTTTCATTTTCCCGGACATCACAAATTCTATCTTTTTGATTTTTCACCAAGATTCGATGGCCTTTTAGGAATCGACTTTCTTACTAGTATTGGTGCTAGTATCAATCTAAAAGATTTCTGTTTACAAACCGAAAACGTCACACTACCCTTATATTATCAAACAATGCCAACTGAACGTAATCAGCCGGATAAGTTCAAAAATATTAATTTAACAATACCACCGCGATCATCTCAAAGAGTGAAAGTTCCCGTCAACAAACGAAACGGTCAATACCTCTTAGAATATAAAAATTTTGGTAAAATGGAAATGCCAGCAGCATTAGTAGAAGTCAATAACTACCGTGCAAACACAGTAATAACGAGCTCCTCTGAAAATCCCGTGAAAATCCAAATTTCTTCCCCATTAAATGTAGAGCCAATTGAAGAAACCGAAAATTACTTTTTAGATCAACACCCCCGAACATCTTTCAATAACCTGACAGAAATTGACAATCTTCAAAAAGCAAATCTCAAAAATCTCCGTTTAAAACATTGTAACGAAGAGGAATACAAAGCTATTCGGAAACTATGTTTTGAATATAGGGATATTTTCTATTGTGAAAACACACCACTGACTTTCACAAATCAAGTCAAACATAAAATAAATTTAACGGATGAAACACCAATTTTCACGAAAACTTATCGTTATCCATTCATACATCAAACAGAAGTAAATTCACAAATTTCCAAAATGTTCGAAAACGGCATAATTCAAGAATCCACTTCTCCATGGAGTAGTCCAATTTGGGTTGTACCAAAAAAATTAGACGCTTCAGGAAAGAAAAAATGGCGAATCGTGATTGATTATAGAAAACTAAATGACAAAACTATTAACGATAAATTTCCCTTGCCAAACATCAGCGACATACTTGATAAATTAGGTAAAGCACAATACTTTACTACCCTCGATCTAGCGAACGGTTTCCACCAAATAGAAATGGAACCTTCAGATATTCAAAAAACAGCTTTCTCTACTGATACAGGACATTACGAGTTCACTCGAATGCCTTTTGGTTTAAAAAATGCCCCATCTACATTTCAACGCGTAATGAACAATGTCTTAAGAGGAATTCAAAATGAATTTTGTTTAGTTTACTTAGACGACATAATAATTTTCTCTACCTCTTTACAAGAACATATCGAGAGACTAAAATCTGTTTTTGAAAGGTTAAGACAGTCAAATTTCAAAGTCCAACTTGACAAAAGTGAATTCTTACACCATGAAGTTGCTTACTTAGGTCACAAAATAACAAATAAAGGAGTTAGTCCTAATCCAGATAAAATTAATGCAGTAAAACACTTTCCAATACCCAAAACACAGAAAGAAATAAAATCATTTTTAGGTTTAGCTGGTTACTACCGCAAATTTATTAAAGACTTTGCAAAAATCACCAAACCATTAACAATTTGTCTCAAAAAAGGAGCTAAAGTCACACATTCACCCGAATTTCTAAAATCATTCAATCATTTGAAGAATCTTTTAATTAATGCCCCAATATTAAAATATCCAGACTTCAATCAACCATTTGTCTTAACAACTGACGCTTCAAACATTGCACTAGGAGCAGTACTTTCCCAAGGCACACCCCCAAATGATCATCCAATTGCATACGCGTCTCGAACACTAAATGAAACTGAACAAAAGTATTCAACCATTGAAAAAGAACTTCTAGGCATAGTCTGGGCATGCAAATATTTTCGACCCTATTTATACGGCAAAAAGTTTGAAATCTATACGGATCATAGACCTTTAGTATGGCTATTTAATCTAAAAGAACCCAATAGTAAATTAGTACGTTGGCGACTCAAATTAGAGGAATACGATTATAAAATATGTTATAAGAAAGGAAAACAAAATACAAATGCGGATGCTCTATCACGAATTCAACTAAACGCACTAGAATCCGAATCTTTAATAAATTCACCTGGAAACATTGATCAAGATATTGAAACATTTCTAGATGAACTTGTAGCATCAAGGCTAAAAGAAATTGAAAATCCCAAAGGTATCAACATAATTTCTAATGTTCAACTAAGACCTTCTCTGTCGGAACATAACACAAAACCCCAAATTATCTCAAGTGACAACACTGTTCACAGCGTTAATGCAGATCAAAACTACTCGGAAATGACCCTTCTAGATGAAATCATTAATAATAAACCCAGGCAATTGATCTTGAAAAAATCGCCTTACGATTCATATACCAAAACATCTCAAGAATTATTCGATGGAAACAAAATTATTCATGCAACATTACCTTTAAACATTCAAAAAATTTGTGACTTTCTAAAGAGTATTTAACATCTCCTACTATGTATGTTTACTTTTTTTCAAAAGAACTAAGAAAATATTTTCAACAAGTCATGACAAACAACTTTCGAAATTGCAAATTAATAGAATGTACAAAACTCATCAATAATGTCAAAGAAGACGAAAGGATTCTATTAATCAAGCACAGGCACGAAGGTAAGACAAACCTACCGTGGAATAGAAGAAACAACAAAATTTCTAAAATCCAATTATTACTGGAAATCTCTAAAAACTGACGTCTCGAATTACATTAAGAACTGTGAAAAATGTCAACGGTCCAAATATGATCGAAGCCCTCCAAATGAACCCCTAGCACTTACTGAAACACCTAGTAAACCATTTGAAATAGTTCACGTAGATACTTTCATTGCAGGAAATCAAAAATTCCTAACATTATTTGACAAATTTCCCAAATTTGGACAAGCTCTTCCTTACCATGGCAACGCAGTATCTTGTTGTGAACAACTTCTCAAATTCTTTTCATTCTTCGGAGTCCCAAGAAGCCTCATTTCGGACAACGGCTCAGAATTCAAAAATGAAGTAGTACAAGAACTTTTAATAAGTCATAACATCAAAGTACATTTTACTACCCCTTATCACCACGAATCAAATTCACCTGTGGAACGTTTTCACTCCACTCTAATTGAACATTTACGTCTTTTACGAGATACAGATCCAGATAGTGAAGTTTCTAATCTAATGCCTTACGCCTTAATCGCGTACAACAGTACGATACATTCTTCAACAAATTTCACCCCATTTGAACTTGTTCACGGTCATACAGACAGCAGAGATCCAATGAATATGGTCGCTTCTCACGTCTTCACTGAATATTTAGATTCTCACAAAAATAAAACGCAAATCCTTTTTGACAAAATAACAGCTGATTCTAAAGAAAAGAAAGAAAAATAATAGAAAAAATAAACGAAAAGAAATCCCCACAAGACATCCAAATAGGATTTCAAGTTTATAAAAAGTCAGATCTTAGATCAGGAAAATTAAAGAAATTTTTAGGACCATTTACAATAACAAACATTCTCGAAAACGGAAAAATCGAAAAAAAAACGAGAAATCATTCACAAAAACGAATGTAAAATAATCCCCGTTTTTGCAGATGGGCCTATACCTGGAACATCGTCTCAACCAACTAAAAATAGATGCGATAAACCGAATTTCCTTACTCGATCAAACAATCGAACATTTTAAAGGAATAGTATCCAACATCACACACAATCAAGTCATCTTAAAGTCTAGAATTCTCCAGATTGAAGCTACAATTAGAAGAACAGAACTAAAAACAATCGAAGTTCAGGAATACTATCGAATTTTCATAGTAATTAACCAAATCACATTACTGTATCAATCAATCTATGATACTTTAGCAAAAATAGAGGTTGCCATAACGTTCTCAAAAATCAATATTCTTCATAATTCAATAATTAGTCCAACCGAACTTCTAAGAGAAATCAACCAACTACATCCCCAACTACACAATGACAAGTTACCAATTGATATCAACTCTCATCAAATAACAAATCTAGAAAACTTAATAAAAGTTAAAAGTTTCATAAAGGAATTTGAAGTAATTTTTATTTTAGAACTTCCATTAGTCGAGGCGGAAACATACCAATATTACAAATTGTTTCCTTCTCAAATTCCCAAAAACAATTCCTTTCTAGTTAACAAACCCTTCAAACCATACCTGGCCCTAAGTGAGAAAAAGTGCTCATTTGACAATGAAAAATGTCTAGAAATACAAACTAATGAATTTCTTTGCAAACGAACAGTCAGCCAGATGATAGAAAATCATCCACCTTGCAGTGTCCAACTGATCAAATTCCAATCAAATGTCACAACTTGGCACCCATTCGAAGTTAAACTTGAAGAAATCCAATCGACCAAAGTAGCCGATGGGAAATGGTTAATCACAGCACCTGAAGAAGTGATTGGCAAATCAAACTGCCAAGGCCGTCAAGACGCCATTCATTAATATTTGAAAATTTTGAGTTAAAGCAACTACAATTTCAAGAAATCAACCTACCCAATCTGACCTGGACCTCTACCAGAGCATGTCAAGCAGTATTCAATCCACCTACCCTTAAATTGAATACCATGAACCAGAAATCAGCAGAAGACATCCAAGCTCAGTTAAAGAGCCAAGCAGTCCAACTCCAAGGGATGCAGACACCCCTATATGTTAACCGTACTAGCTATGGACCAAACTATTATACATCGTCCTATTTGCATTTATCTGCTATATAATATATAAATTGATTTGTAAGAAACTTAAGGACAAGTCGAAAAAAAAAGAAATTATCGAAACTTCAATTTTCAAATGAAATTACATTACTTTGAGTATATAATTTCATCTAAGACCGGAGGTGTTATGATATCTCATTTCACGTACTCAGCGTAAGGAAGTATCTAATTACTCTTACGTTATAAATATTGTTCTGTAGTTTCCCTGATGGTATGTAACACCTCAGCACTTAAATAATATAAATTCGAACAAATCTGTAATAAACAGTCAGTTGTATCTTGAAGCTGAATCCATATCAATCGAAAGTAAAATAAATTTGTTTTAAAAACTCCCTTTCCAAGGTAGCGATTCTAACTAGGTTAGTGAATCTTTATCATTCTAATTATGAAGTTGCCGCAGATGGCGGCGCTTGTTATATCTGTTCGATGAAAGACTGCGAGCTTTGTTTAAAAACCAGCGTTAGATACCGAGAAAGCATAACATAACCCATAAATATACTATTCGAGTGAATAATATCGAGAACATAGTTTTGAATCGAAGCTTCGTTTGAAGTGCACGTTCTTAACAATCTTATCGTGAATTAATTCATAATTGAATACAGTGATACTTGCGATTATTCGATTATTCCCTATTAGTACAGTGCTTGTCAGCGCAACAGTAGGAGAAGAAAAACGACTAGTTTCGGTGTTATTGTGTTTCAGGAGGAAAACATGGACCTCACTTCAGAGGAAGTGATGAGGAGGATAGAGGCGCTGGAGGCCAAGCTGGAGGCGACCTTAGTCGAGCTGAAAAGCTCGAACGAAAAGGTCCAATATTGGAAGGACAGGGCAAACACTGCCCAAACAGTCTTACAAGCCACCATAAGACAGCCATGGAGGAAGCACTACGGAGTCTTTCTTCTGCCAGCGAAAGCGAGGACCCAGGCACCTCCAACAACCTCCAAGGGAGGAAAGGGCCCGGACAACGGACTCTTCTGATGGCGAGGGCTATATCAGCCCAAATCGCCGTCGCAAGAGGAAGCGTACCGCACCCTTGTCCTCCAGCGAAGAAAATATAAGAAAATACACATGTAAGTAACCCCAATTCTTTGTCTGCAGGCTCCAAGCAGCAAAGAAGAGATCCGAGGACGGCCAATGCCCAACAAAGGAGGCCAGAATGAGGCAAATCTACTGAAGCGGATAAAAAGCAGGCCACCCCTGCCGCCCAGCAGCTGGATGACGAGGCGCAGAAAAGCAGGCCACCCCTGCCGCCCAGCAGCAAAGGAGGAGCAAAATCCCTCCAATTGTCCTCCGGGAGAAATCCCGGTATGATGAGATTACAAGGATCCTCAATACACAAAAGGATCAATTATGGCTGTGGCGTGACCACAAAGGAGGGAGTCAGGACTCACCCTCCCACCATTGAGGACTATAGGGCCATGGTGCGAGTACTGGACACACACAAGTTCCAGTACCACACATTCCAACGGGAGGAAGAGAAATCCTTAAGAGTGGTCATCCGAGGGGTAGTGGAAACGTGGACAGAAGGCAAGATAGGAGAAGAACTTGCCGCCCAGGGCTTCCACCCCACCAGTATCGTCAGGTGAAGAAGAATGGGAACCCCATTGCAGTAGTCCTGGTGCTACTGCCAAAAAAGCGAGAAGGCCATTTTCGAGGTTAGGAGCCTCGGCAACCTGCGGGTTAGGGTGGAATCCCAACATGCGAAGAGCCAGTCCACCCAGTGCTTCAGATGTCAGCTGTTCGGTCACGGACAGTCAAAGTGCACCGCCGAAGCTAAGTGCGTTAAATGTGCGGGCAAACACGAAACTAGGGAATGTCCACTCCCTAGGGAAAAGGCAGCTAAGTGCATCAACTGCGGAGGCGCCCATCCAGCCTCGTACTCTGGATGCCCGGCGAAGCCAGCACCTAAACCCAGCAAACTGTCACCAATGACAGCTCGCAGGACAGCCCCAACTGTCACGCCACAACCAGCTAGGAGGACAATCAGCTACAGCGCGGCATTAACGAGAAGCCAGCCGCCCCAGCAACCCATTCAAAGGCAACAAAATGGGAAAACAGGCCATGAACAGCTGGCCCAAACCATCCAGGCCATGCAAACACAGATTCATGGCAACTATGCAAGCCCAGATGCTAGCACTAATGAGCAGTCATGTCTAGACTGCTCAGGCCTAAATCTCTGTGTGTCGTCTCCTGGAACGCCAATGGAGTAAAGAAAAGGATAGAAGAACTCCAAGACTTCCTGGAGAAGTACAACGTGGATGTGTGCCTGATCCAGGAAACACTGCTGAAGCCTGGAGAAAGGTTCACACTCAAGAGCCACAAGATACACAGAGATGACAGGCCCACCAGGGGCGGCGGCACTTTGGTCGCAGTGAAAAGGTCCATTCAACATCATCAGATCGTCAAACCGGCGAACCTGGAGGGATCCATGGTCGCCATCCAAATGGAAAGAATTGAGATCAGAGTCGGGTCCGTATACGTCAGTCCAAGCGCTACGTTGTGTCCCGAGGATGTTCAAAATCTCTTCCCGGATGACCGGCCAACAATACATGGCGGGGACTTCAATGCCAAAAACACCAACTGGGGATGCCACTATAACAACGCTAGAGGTAACATGTTATCAAACGAAGCCAGCAAAGCAATGTACGAGATTGCTGCACCTCTAGAGCCAACACACATCACCCTCAATGGCAGAGATGACATCCTGGACATATTCCTGTACAAAAACGCAGGAAGACTGTCCACCCCCGAAGTACTTCAGGAACTCTCGTCGGACCATTTGCCGATCCTACTACAGATTGACCAATCAAGTCAAAGATATCACTGTGACCAAAAGGACCACCAACTGGCAGGCTTTCCAGCACATATTGGAAACCACCAGCAGGATCCAGCCGCCCACAACAGAGGTAGACCTGGACCATGCAGTCGAGAAGCTCACCAGGGAAATCCAAGAAGCCCTGGCAGCCTCAACAAGTCAGCAAGTCGTAGCAGCCAACCAAGAAGACAAAATACCTCCCTGGTTAAAAGCCAAAATCAGGGAGAAAAAACCGACTACGACAGAGAGCCATGCGGACACAGGACCCACACATAAAAGACAAGTCAACCGTCTCCAGGCTGCGATCCAGAGAGACATCAAAGGAGTTCGATCGCAGCACTGGGATGCCCGCATGGACGAAATAGAGGCTGATGAGTACAACACCGAGCTGTGGAAAATGGCCAGGAACCTCAACCCAAGGACCAAGGCAGCCAATACCACCCATCCAGGATAACGGAAGAGCCACTGAAGACCCCAGAGAGAAACTGGAGCTCTTTGCAAATCATCTAGAACTCCAGTGCAAAGTAAACCTGGTTGATCACCCAGACCAAGAAGAGGAAGTGGAAAACATAGTAGCCGCCCACTTCCAAAACTGGCAGACAACAACACAAGCTAAGAAAGTCACCAGTGAGATCATCCAGGACATCATCAAGAGGGCAGGAAAGAGAAAGGCCCCTGGACATGATGGAATATCAAATGAGGTTCTCAAGAAAATCCCAAAAACAACAATTGAGGACCTCACCACAGTGGCAAATGCAATCCTGGACCTTCAACACTTCCCAACCACATGGAAGAAGGCAATAGTGGTATTGGTGCCCAAAAAGAGAGCAAGCCGGAAGCTGCTTACGTCTTACAGGCCCATCAGCTTACTACCTATGATGGGCAAGATTATGGAAAGATGTATCCTGACCCACATCCAGGACACAATAGAAGACAAGAAGGTGCTGCTAGATGAGCAACATGGATTCAGGCCGGGTCATAGCACCACCACACTCACAACCCGGCTCACAGCAAGGATCCAGCAAAGGTTAAACCGCCGAGATGGTCTAGGAGCCGTCTTCCTAGACATGTCAAAGGCGTTTGACAAGGTTTGGCACCAGGCCCTGCTAGCCAAGATGATCAAAGCAGGCTTTCCGGGACACCAAACCAAGCTCATCAGCAGTTACCTATCTGGACGCAGCTTCCAGGTCAAAATAGATGGTCAGCTCTCAGCCAGCAAACCGGTGATGTCAGGAGTCCCCCAAGGATCAGTGTTGGGCCCTACCCTCTTCAACATCTACATGGCAGACTTCCCCACCACCAAGACAACAGAGTGCTACATCTACGCAGATGATGTAGCACTCACAGCCACAGGGAAAGTCGCCCACATGAAGGAGAGACTCCAAAGACATCTCGTCCAGGTCCAGAAATGGAGCAGGAAATGGAAAATGGAGTTCAATCCGGTGAAGACACAGACTATATACTTCACCACGAAACGACTCCAGAACCCGCCAGGCCAGCTGGAGCTTGAAGGACAGCGGCTACCATGGAAGTCCAAGATAACCTATCTTGGACTTATCTATGACAAGCGACTGGTCTGGCACGAACAGATCACAGCCACCATATCAAAGGCAAGATACCTGCTCCAGGCCTACTATCCGCTGCTGACAGGTAAGCTCTTCCTAAGAACAAAGGTCAGAGCTTACAAACAGCTAATCAGACCTGTACTGACCTATGGATCACCAGCGTGGTCCACGGCCAGCACCAGCCAGAAACTCAAGCTGGCAAGGATCCAGAACAGGATACTGAGGACAGCAGCCAAGGCCCCGTACTTCGTGAGGAACACAACCCTCCAAAGGGACCTGAAGACAGAAGACCTGCTGGGCAACATCCAGGGCTTAACATCAAAGTTCCTGGATAGGGCCCGGCAAAGCAAGAATCCCACAGTCAGGGATTCTTGCGCCAAGAAGTTCCATTGTGACCGCAGACAGCTCCCTGCGGACACAGTTTAAGAAGCAGACGAGGACCACACGCGATGACCAGTTCCAGCACCACAACGAGGACCATGGACTAGCATAAGTTAGTTAGGAAGCACGAGATGATGTAAATTAGGTTAAGTTAGGTTAAGGTAGGTTAAGGTAGAATAGTACAATTGTTGTCAAAACCGCTAAATGCGAAATGATGTTAACATTAAGGAACCGTAGAATAAGAGCAATAGGAAGATGGAAATTGTCTTAGTTGAAATAAATATGTTCCAAAGCAAGCCGAGAAAGCATACTTACCTGGCGTAGGGGTTTACCGTGATCAATAAGGCGGTTCCCCCGGGGTGAGGCCCTTCCATTGCACAACGGTTGGGCTGACCCCTGCGATTATTCCTAATGCGAATAACTCGGGCGCGTAATTTTTGGTAGTCGGGACTGCGTACGCGCTGTCCCGGATTAAATAATTCAAATTAAAATGGTATTCACTTGCATCTGAACGGACAAAAATGTTTGATCTGGGTTAATCTCGAAGTACTCAAAGCAGAAAGTTCTGCCGACTTTGCGAATTTTTTCTTGCTTTAATTGCATTTTGATTAGCAGGCATGTATGTCTGTAGTTTTTATCACAGCTATATATCATACAGCTAGGGCACTCTCTATCGGTTTCACGTCGTTCTATTTACTCGCGCAGCCCTTAAATCCCGCCTTTGGACGGAAAAGGGCACATTGGCGTGAGATCGGGGTGCTTTTGTGTACCCGCCGTTCATAGTCGTAGTTCTTGCGGTTAAATACGATTTTACTTGCGCCTCCTCTAGGAAAATTACAATGTAGTACCAGAGATTAGTTGAGAGATCGCCGATGAGCATAGGCGAAAGCGTTCCAGCGATATTAGCCGTAAGCTACCGCCACCATGCGGTTTTATCCCCCAACCATATGCACATTTTAAAAATAGCGTACTCCCCGTAAGTAGGGGGGGCTCGTGAACATAAGCAGCGAGGGCCAGCAGATTTGCGCTTGTTTTCAAAGGTCAATCAACCCCAATAGTTTTGATGCCATGAAAATAAAATTAGCGTTTCAATGATTGAGCAAACGAAGCAAAACTTGGGTGACATGAATTTTAAACGGACTATATTTATGTATCTTCAAGACTCTCCTCACTGCCTGATGAGATATGTTAATTTCTGCTGCTATAGCTCTTGTTGAAGTAGAAGGATTATCTTGAATCTAATGGAGAATTTAATTTATTACCGTTTTTTACTTTTGATGAGAGCTCTCATTTGTTCTAATAACGCGTTTTCTATGCTTATAAAATGCACCAAACTTGGCTAAATGTCTATGGAGGAACAGAAAATCATTTTGAGCTGGTTGTTGTCTTTCTGAATATCACTGTAGATATGTGTCCGAAGTAATTTGCATATTTCGATGTGAAGAGTAAAAAATTTCTAATATATCTCGTTTATCTTCATTTGAAAAAGACAAGATATTTACAATAATTTTGTGGCTGTAGTGACGCTAAGCGAAATTCACTCAAACTGTGAAAAATGTGTTGATTAGGATTCGCGCTGCCACCTTGACAGGAAGCAAACCTGCCCAGTGCGAGTGTATCGAAACAATTTTTTTTCCGGCTGCCTCCGGAAGTAGCAGAAATTTTTGAATTTTTGAAAGAGCATTTTGGTAAACTCTAGATTGCGCAACTTTGCCCCAATTTAACAAATCTAGTATCTTATGTGGTTACCGAAATCCCCATGGTTGAGCTCCAAAAACGGACACCCGGTATATACATGGTGGCCATTTTCTGAATCTTTGTATGGGTAACTTCTACATTTTTTAAGATAGAGAATCCGTTAAATGGGAAAAATTGGGCAGAATTTGATTGCCTATTCATTACGGTTTTCAAAATTTAGGTACACGACTTGGTTCCTGAAATATCCTGAAAAGATAAGAAATCAAAACTTTTTTAATTACCACATTACCACATTCAATTACCACATTAATTACCACATACTGCTTAACTTATAAAAAAAGTTAAAATTGCCCTTGGTAGAACTTTTTCCGTTGAATCCAATAAACTAGCACTCGTTGTCATAATCAGTTTGATTTACGAGATAAAAAATAAACTTAGGTTTTTTAAATGGTAATCATAGTTTGCTGTGGGCCTTTTAAAATCCTTATTTTGTTCTGAATTTAACGATATAACTGTTGGTATGTTTATCTCTTCTTTTAACCGTAAAAATTCAAAAGAAAAACATTAACAACCATCTAGCAGTATCTACATCTACTAGTAATTAGAATACGTTCAGCAATAAGAAGTATCCGTCCACAAACCATAAGAAAGGTGTTATTGGAAATGATTAGAAGATGCCAAAAGTGCCTGGCCTTAAACGGAAGTCAATTTGAACATTTAATTTAAACGATACGTTCTTTCATTTTTGTTTTGTGCTTTGTGTGATAATATAGTTCTTGTTTCCAGAGCCTTCTACACATTTTTTAAGTTCTTTTGAAGTTTTTCGGCAATAAAAGGAAATAAACATACAAACAGTTATATCGTTAAACACAGAAAAAATAAGGATTTTAAAAGGCTCACAGACAACTATGATTACCATTTAAAAAAACACAAGTTTATTTTTTATCTCGTAAATCAAGTTGATTATGAAAACGAATGCTAGTTTATTGGATTCAACGCAAAAAGTTCTACCAAGGGCAATTTTAACTTTTTTTCTAAGTTAAGCAGTTTACGTAAAATGTGATTTTTTCTAAGTTAAGCAGTTTACGTAAAAGTTTTGATTTCTTGTCTTTTCAGGATATTTCAGGAACCAAGTCGGGTATCTAAATTTTGAAAACCGTAATGAATAGGCAATCGAATTCTGCCCAATTTTGCCGATTTAACGGATTCTCTACCTTTAAAAATGTCGAAGTTACTCATACAAAGATTCAGAAAATCGCCACTCTGTATATGTAAAGAAATATAAAGTAATATAAATGTGAAAAATTAAATAAATTGGCTTCGACATTAGCGTAATCAAAACTACAGTTGATTTTTGCAATACGTCAAAGCCAAAAACGATGTAATTGCAATTTTTATATATAATTTCAATAATTACAATAATGAAGGAGTAAAACGGACTTTTTTGAAATTCACAAAATGAACATCATGTAATCGTGCTAACGGGATCTCTAAAATCAGTTAAATTACAAGTTTTTACATGTATATCAATCATGATTAAAATAATAATAATTCAAAATTAAAATAGTTCTAAACATTACAAATTGTCGTTGCGTATATTTTCCTGACTGTACTTTAATTCATTTCAAAATATTCCTGGGTTTCAGTCAATTTTAATGTTTATTATTTAAAATGTTACAAATACGTTTCGGTGTCTTTCTCCACCATCATCAGTTTGTCTAAAATATATATTTACAGTTATTAACAATTTAAATAAAAAACTTTCTCCAAAATTCACATATTAAAATACAAATCACACACATATTAAAAAGTACATTAAGAACATTGGTTTTCAGGTGATGAGTCAGCACCTGAAACCGAAACGTATTTCTAACATTTTAAATAACAAACATTAAAATTGACTCAACCCCAGGAATATTTTGAAGTGAATTACAAATTGTTTGAATTACAATCATTAAAATTAAATAAGTTGAAACAAAAATCAACTTTTAAAACTATTTTTAATTAATGCAATTTATAAGGTGAGTGTAATAACAATCTGTAAACAATCTGCTTATGAATGAAAATTAAGTCTAAACGCTTGTCCTCTGGGCGGCGGCATTTATAGGGGCTTGTTATCTAAATGGCTATTTCATCGAGTATCAAGATGCAAGTTCCTTAATTTTAATAAGAAACCAAGGAAATTTGAATTCTGACAAAATCTACGCGCGCTGGCCCAAACGCGCGCATTAGCCATCACAGCCACAGTGTAATGTAAAATGCGATCCCCACTACTTACCTCTCCTCCGCCGCAAAAAAAGTGCATATGGTTCGACCGTCGACCGTTATTTTCGTCACTCGAATCCGGTACGTTTTTTTAACATTGCATCGGCGATCTCTCAACGAATCTCTGGTAGTACACCATTTTTGTATGAGATGGCCACAATCTTCAAAGCTGAAAGAAACCCGTGATTGCCCCTCCATAGGCTGGTCCCTTTGACCGCCCTTCATTACTATTTTTTGTGCGCAGAGATCGTCACGTGTGTGAAATACTCCCAAAATTAATTAATCGTTTTCATATAATTATGGGAAAAAGAAAGCATTCTGAAAGTCGGGCGCGTTCGAGAAGCCCTAGAAAGCGGCGACGTTCGGTTTCGGACGAGCTCAAAGCTCTGCGTAGGCGACTGGAAAAGATTGAAGGAGAACGACGGAAAAGATGGTGTGATCCATCGCCAAGTAGGAGCCCAAGTGCAAGCAGCACCTCCAGGGCTTCCAGCATCCAAGGGTCTGGATCGGTTTTAAGCCATGCCTTTAGCAATAGGGAACAAGACTTCAGACCAAGCTCCGAAGAACCGATTCACAGTTCTTCAGAAGGTGAGAGTGGAGATTGAGTGGTCATGAAAATGACACTTAATATCATGGTTCTAATATGTAGACATATACAATTGAATAGAACATATTCCTTGGAGCCCTTACGAGTTTAAGGCGCTGTCTGTTAAATCCAAAAATTGTTACAGGTTCGGAGGAAACCATGAACCTCACTTCAGAGGAAGTGGTGAAGAGGTTTGAGGCGCTGGAGGCCAAACTAGAGGCGACCCTGGCGGAGCTCAAAAGCTCCAATGAAAAGGTGGTGTACTGGATGGAAAGGGCCAACACCGCCGAAACCTCTCTGGAAGCCACCAGAAGGACTGCCATGGAGGAACGCACAACATCGTCCAGCGAAAGCGAGGACTCAGCTCCTCCAACAGCCTCCAAGGGAGGAAGGGGCCCGGCAACGGACTCTTTCGAAGGCGAGGGCTTTATCAACCCAAATCGCCGTCGCAAGAGGAAGCGTATCGCACCCTTGTCCTCCAGTGATGACACAAAAACTAATAACGATAATACCAATCCTTTGTCCGCAGGTAAGCAGCAAAGGAAGGACCCCAGGAAGGCCAACAAAACAGAAGAGCCAGCAGCCCAGCCCAGCAGCAGGAAATCCCAGATACCAAGAAAAAGCAGGCCACCCCTGCCGCCCAGCAGCAACCGCAAAGGAGGAGTAAAATCCCTCCTATCGTCCTCCGGGAGAAATCAGTTATGTCAGGAGTCCGTTATGACATCACGAGGATCCTCAACGACAAGAGGATCAACTATGGTTGTGGCGTGACTACAAAGGAGGGAGTCAGAACTCACCCTCCCACCATCGAAGACTACAGAGCCATGGTGCGAGTACTGGACGCCCACAAGTTTCAGTACCACACCTACCAACTCGAGGACGAGAAACAACTAAGAATGGTCATCCGAAGAGTCGAAGAAACCTGGCCGGAAAGCAAGGTACGAGAGGAACTTGCTGCCCAAGGCTTCCACCCCACCAGCATCATCAGGTGGAAGAAAAACGGCGAACCAATCGCGGTAGTCCTGGTGCTACTGCCAAAGACGGAGAAGTCCATCTTCGAGGTTAGGAGCCTCGGAAACCTGCGCGTCCGGGTGGAATCCCAGCACGCAAAAAGCCAGACTATCCAGTGCTTTAGGTGTCAGCTGTTCGGACACGGACAATCAAAGTGCACCGCAGAGGCCAAGTGTGTTAAGTGCGCAGGTAAGCACGAAACGAGGGAATGTCCACTCCGTCGGGAAAAGGCCGCAAAGTGCGTCAACTGCGGAGGCGCCCATCCAGCCTCATACTCAGGATGCCCTGCGAAGCCTGCACCCAAACCCAGCAAGCAGCCACCAACGACAGCTCGCAGGACAGCCCCAACTGTCACGCCACAACCCCCAAAGAGGAACATCAGCTACAGCGCAGCGGTAACGAGAAGCCTGCCGCCCCAGCAACCCACTCAACGTCAACAAAGTGGAAAAACAGGCCATGAACAGCTGGCACAATCCATCCAGGCCATGCAAACCCAGATGCAGACTTTCATGGCCACGATGCAAGCCCAGATGCTAGCACTAATGAGCAGTCATGTCTAGACTGCTCAGGCCTAAATCTCTGTGTGTCGTCTCCTGGAACGCCAATGGAGTAAGAAAAAGGAAAGAAGAACTCCAAGACTTCCTGGAGAAGTACAACGTGGATGTGTGCCTGATCCAGAAAACACTACTGAAGTCTGGAGAAAGGTTCACACTCAAGAACCACAAGATACACAGAGATGACAGGCCCACCAGGGGCGGCGGCACTTTGGTCGCAGTGAAGAGGTCCATTCAACACCATCAGATCGTCAAACCGGCGAAACTGGAGGAATCCATGGTGGCCATCCAAATGGAAAGGATCGAGATCAGAGTCGGGTCCGTATACGTCAGTCCAAGCGCTACGTTGTGTCCCGAGGATGTTCAAAATCTCTTCCCGGATGACCGGCCAACAATACATGGCGGGGACTTCAATGCCAAAAACATCAATTGGGGATGCTACTACAACAACTCTAGAGGCAACATGTCATCAAATGAAGCCAGCAAAGCAATGTTCGAGATCGCTGCACCTCTAGAGCCAACACACATCACTCTCAATGGCAGAGATGACATCCTGGACATATTCCTGTACAAAAACGCAGGAAGACTGTCCACCCCCGAAGTACTTCAGGAACTTTCGTCGGACCATTTGCCGATACTACTACAGATTGGACCAAATCAAGTCAAAGATATCACTGCGACCAAAAGGACCACCAACTGGCAGACTTTCCAGCACATATTGGAAAGCACCAGCAGGATCCAGCCGCCCACAACAGAGGTAGACCTGGACCAGGCAGTCGAAAAGCTCACCAGGGAATTCCAAGACGCCCTGGCAGCCTCAACAAGTCAACAAGTCGTAGCAGTCAACCAAGAAGACAAAATACCTCCCTGGTTAAAAGCCAAAATCAGGGAGAAAAACCGACTACGACAGAGAGCCATGCGGACACAGGACCCACACCTAAAAAGACATGTCAACCGTCTCCAGGCTGCGATCCAGAGAGACATCAAAGGAGTTCGATCGCAGCACTGGGATGTCCGCATGGACGAAGTAGAGGCTGATGAGTTCAACACTGAGCTTTGGAAAATGGCCAGGAACCTCAACCAAGGACCAAGGCAGCCAATACCACCCATCCAGGATAATGGAAAAACCACTAAGGACCCCAGAGAGAAACTGGAGCTCTTTGCAAATCATCTAGAGCTCCAGTGCAAAGTAAACCTGGTTGATCACCCAGACCAAGAAGACGAAGTGAAAAACATAGTAGCCGCCCACTTCCAAAACTGTCAGACAACAACACAAGTCAAGAAAGTCACCAGTGAGATCATCCAGGACATCATCAAGAGGGCAGGAAAGAGAAAGGCCCCTGGACATGATGGAATCTCAAATGAGGTTCTCAAGAAATTCCCGAAAACAACAATTGAGGACCTCACCACAGTGGCAAATGCAACCCTGGACCTTCAATACTTCCCTACCACATGGAAGAAGGCAATAGTGGTATTGGTGCCCAAAAGGAGAGCAAGCCGGAAGCTGCTTACGTCATACAGGCCCATCAGCTTACTACCCATGATGGGCAAAATTATGGAAAGATGTATCCTGAACCACATCCAGGATACAATAGAAGACAAGAAGGTGCTGCTAGATGAGCAACATGGATTCAGGCCGGGTCATGGCACCACCACACTCACGACCCGGCTCACAACAAGTATCCAGCAAAAGTTAAACCGCCGAGATGGTCTAGGAGCTGTCTTCCTAGACATGTCAAAGACGTTTGACAGAGTTTGGCACCAGGCCCTGCTAGCCAAGATGATCAAAGCTGGCTTTCCGGGACACCAAACCAAGCTCATCAGCAGCTAACTATCTGGACGCAGCTTCCAGGTTAAAATAGATGGTCAGCTCTCAGACAGCAAACCGGTGATGTCAGGAGTACCCCAAGGATCAGTGCTGGGCCCCACCCTCTTCAACATCTACATGGCAGCCTTCCCCACCACCAAGACAACAGAGTGCTACATCTACGCAGATGATGTAGCACTCACTGCCACAGGGAACGGCCCCTACATGAAGGAGAGACTCCAAAGACATGTCGGCCAGGTCCAGAAATGGAGCAGGAAATGGAAAATGGAGTTCAATCCGGTGAAGACGCAGACTATACACTTCACCACGAGACGACTCCAGAACCCGCCAGGCCAGCTGGAGCTTGAAGGACAGCGGCTACCATGGAAGTCCAAGATAACCTATCTTGGACTTATCTATGACAAGCGGCTGGTCTGGCACGAACAGATGACAGCCACTATATCGAAGGCAAGATACCTGCTGCAGGCCTACTACCCGCTGCTGACAGGTAAGCTCTTCCTAAGAACAAAGGTCCGAGCTTACAAGCAGTTAATCAGACCTGTACTGACCTATGGATCACCAGCGTGGTCCACGGCCAGCACCAGCCAGAAACTCAAGCTGGCAAGGATCCAGAACAGGATACTGAGGACAGCAGCCAAGGCCCCGTACTTTGTGAGGAACACAACCCTCCAAAGGGACCTGAAGACAGAAGACCTGCTGGACCACATCCAGGGCTTAACATCAAAGTTCCTGGACAGGCCAAAGCAAGAATCCCACAGTCAGGGATTCTTGCACAAAGAAGTACCAGTGTGACCGCAGACTGCTCCCTGCGGACACAGTTTAAGAAGAAGACGAGGACCACACGCGAATGACCAGTTCCAGCACCACAGCGAGGACCATGGACTAGCATTAAGTTAGTTAGGAAGCAAGAGATGATGTAAGATTAGGTTAAGTTAGGCTAAGCCAGTACAAGAAGAAGACGAGGACCACACGCGATGACCAGTTCCAGCACCACAACGAGGACCATGGACTAGCATTAAGTTAGTTAGGAAGCAAGAGAAGTTGTAAGATTAGGTTAGTTAGGTTAAGTTAGGTTAAGCTAGGCTAAGGTAGAATAGTACAACTGATGTTAGATATAATTGCTAAATGATGTTAACATTAAGGAGCCGTAGAATAAGAGCAATTGAAAGATGGAAAAGTCTTAATTGAAATAAATATGTTCAAATGCAAAAAGTAGTTGAACCAGTTTTAGTCGGAAAGCACGGTAGATGACTTCGCCCACTGCCTCATCGCCTTTGATACTGCCCACCGCAGTTGTGGACGAAACGTCAGGAAGAAATTCCCATGGACCACGGCTTCAAAGCCCGAAAAACATTTCTATATGTGATTTGACCGGCCGTGAAAGCCTTCACACTCTAAAGATGTTAGATTTAAGTACCCGTAGATAAGTTAGCAGTAAGAAATTTTGTTAAATTTGGCTGAAGTGAATTATGTTCAAAGAGGCAAGGGGATGCATCTGCACCAATCACAAACGCAAATAAAAACACCCGTAAAATTACCATAAGCCAAAAGGCACCCGGAAAGAGCAAAAATTCGAAAGAACTAGCTCTCGCGAAAAATCAACAACGATAACCCGTATACGGCGTATAAGGCAGGGCCTACCTAAGCCTTACTGACGAGTCCAATAGGTAGGCCCGGGACGAAACGCATGGCTCATCACATCCGCCATAGATCTTTTGCAGATTATTTCATTGTATACATAACTTAGTTTCTATTTCTACACGATTTCTCATTGTAACAATTAAGCGGAAATGCTCAAATAGCGTCCAAAATCCAATACAAAGACAACAACCTAAGGTTAATTTAATTCTGTAAAGTTAGGTTAGACCCTTTTAATATACAGGGTGATTCAAAAGTGGCGTCATTCCTCTGGGGGTGTTTTGGGAGTACAGGAAAAATAGTAAAAAAATAATTCTTATCAAAAACTGAGATATTTGCCAAAAACTAGATCAGAATTACGGCAACGATGCTTTTCAAGGTAATCTGCCTAATTAACATTACGTAAATACCTGTTACTTCTTAATTATTGAAAATTGTAGTAACCATGGATAAACACAAAACAAAGAACGAGAAAGCAATAGAAATATTTTGAGGTTAGGATAACCCTGTCAATTTGCCGTCAGTGCTGCGATCTTTTTGGGGCATATGAGTTGATATACCTAAACTCGCCATACATGTAAACAAACATCTCCTGTGTAAGGTTATGTATCAATGATTAATATTAATCAAATAAAATACAATTAAGTTGTTAAATCACAAGAGGTTGACGAAGTTCTGCTCGTTTAACTCCAGACATGTTTGTGTGTATTTGTGTGTCCTTGTGTCCTGTGTATCTTACATACATGGTAGGAATGAGGCCCTTCCTCTGGGGAGTTATAGGGACAATTATCGGGTGCCTGGGAAAGTGTCAGCGGTTGTGCAATGCTCCGAACACTCCTGGAAGGCTCTGCTGCAATTATCTCCAATACTTGTGCCTCTGTGTCTGGAACCCGAGCACCTCTAGATCGTCCACAATCTGCGTCAATTCCTGGAGCCAATCGTCCAGTGTCTCTAGCCCTTTGCTGGTGTAAGGTCTTACACCTTCTGCTATGTTAGTGTAGCATTTCCCCATAACTAATCACATATCCGCAAATTCGATATTCGTGTACATTTTGTGAAAGGAGCTTCAAAGTAAGTCACAGATTGACAAATGCTTGTTATTATTGACAAAGGCTATCTACCTGTAACTATCTGTTAATGACAAAAAACATCATTGCCGCTTTGACTTTTCATCAAAAAATTGTAGAAGTGGTCTTTATTAATATCAAAAATTTTCGTAATTTGAATCAAAGATCGTAATTTTTCTTTTCGAATGGTTAAGTATTCCAAAAAGACTACCAAGCAAACATGGAACTATTTTAAAATAATACTTAATAACAAAGTTGAAATTCGATTTTCAACTGTTAATATCTTCTAGAAAATTTCGAAAAAAATGTTTTCAATATTTTTCTCGTACTCTCCAAGTGAGCCCCTATAACCCCTTAAAAGGAATGACGCCAATTTTGAATCACCCTGTAGAAAGAAGTGAACTTGACATCCCAATAACTATCATTTCGTTAGAAATAAAGCTAATGCAGTATTAAAATAAGGATTAACCTTATGACTGAATTTGTAATTTCCAATAACTCTCTAATGTTGCGATTCATGCATGTTATGAATAATCGAGATGGTTTAGATTCATAAGTTGTAACGTTTTTGGAGCTTCCTCTCCCATGGGAAGGCAAACATGCAACGTTTTGAATTTTATATACATAAAAAGGTGTTGTTGCAAAGTAGTAAATGAATTAATTGTACGTTAGTCCGGTTTTCAAAAGTTTTCCGTTACCGTTTCAAACTTGAAAATGAATATTTTCAAGTTTGAAAGGCGTTGTATACTTCCTAAATATGACGAGAAGTGTTCTTAAAATGTGTCGGTTTCGTCTTAATTAACCTAACTAGGAGGTTCTTGTTAATTTTTAGAAGCTTTTAATGTAGATTTTTATTTCGTCCGACATTCAAAAATTGAAATCGCAATTTCGACATGAAATATTGTCTAATCAATTATAATAATAACAATAATTATTTATTCGTTCATGACCCTGTAAAAATTGCAAATAATTTACAAAAGAAAACATCATCATCGTATGTCTGACTTGCTTTGAAGTGATCAAGACGTGCAATTTTATAGTTACACTGTTCGAACGCGAAAAAGTGCTCTGCCCGTATTTACGTGCTCCATTGATCTGTGACTGCTACATAATTATTATTTGTGCTACATAAAACACCACAATAGTGCGATGGCGCAAAAATGGACAGCCAATAGCTGTAGTTTTGGTGCTGCTGCTCAAAACGGAAAAAAAACCATTTTTGATATGAGGGCACTTGGAAACCTGCGCGTCAGAGTTGAGTCGCAGCACGCCAAAAGCCAGACGACCCAGTGCTACAGATGCCAGCTTTTTGGACATGGGCAGTCCAAATGTACAGCTGTCGCCAAATGTGTAAAGTGCGCAGAAGCACATGAATCCCGGGAATTCCAGATTCGCAGGAAAAACGCAGCAAAATGCGCCAACTGTGAAGGAGCCCACCCAGCCTCTTACTCAAGATGCCCTGCGAAGCCTGCACAGAAGCAACAGATAAGACGAGAAACTCCTGCACCTCGCAGGGCCAGTCCACTTGCCACACCAAGCTGCCAGCAGAACCGGAAGCTACAGTGCTGCAGCAAAAAAGAACTTGCCGTCCCACAACAAGCTTCCTCAACATCGACTGGTGTGAAAACAGGCCATGAACAACTGGCGCAAACCATTCAAGCCATGTAAGACCAGATGCAGACGTTCATGGCCACCATGCAGGCCAGGCGTAGGTGATTGCACTGATGCGCAGCCATGTCTAGGATGCAAAGACCTAAATCTCTGTGTATCATGCCTTGGAAGGCCAATGGAGTCAAGAGAAAGAAGATAGAGCTCCAAGACTAGAAACGCTTCTGAAACCTGGAGATAGGTTCACAGAGATGATATGATGAAGGGTGGAGATACACTAGTCGCAGTGAAAAGGTCCATCCAGCACCACGAGATCGTCAAACCATCGACACGTCTAGAGAATCCATGGTTGCTGTCTAAATGGAAAAGTTGGAGATCAGAGTCGGGTCCGTATACGTCAGTTCAAGCGCTACGTTGAGTCCCGAGGATGTTCTAAGGGTTTTTCTACATGACAGGCCAACAATACATGGCGGGGACTTCAATGCCAAAAACACCAACTGGGCATGCATCTACAATATTCCTAGAGGCATCATGCTATCAAACGAATCCAGAAATGCAATGTTTGAGATGGCCGCACCTCTAGAGCCAACCCACATCACCCAAAATGGCAGATATGACATCCTGGACATATTCCTGTACAAGAACGCAGGAAGATTGTCCAGCCCCGAAGTACTTCAGGAACTGTCTTCGAACCATTTGCCGATTCTCATGCAAATTGGATCAAACAATGTCAACAGTTCCACTGCGACTAGAAGGATCACCAACTGCCAGGCTTTCCAGAGAACATTGAAAAGTACCAGCAAGATCCATCAGTCCACAACAAAGGAACACCTGGACCAGGCAGCCGAAAGACTCACCAGAGATATCAACAACGTCCTGGCAGTCTCAACAAGTCTATCCGTAGTTCCGATAGCCCAAATGGACAAAATTCCTCCCTGGTTAAAAGCCAAAATCAGGGAGATAAACAGGATAAGACACAGAGCCATGCGAACGCAAGACCCACACCTGAAGAGGCAAGCCAACCGCGTCCAGAACGCGATCGAGGAAGACATAAAAACCCTTTGATCGCAACTCTGGGAAGGTCGCATGGACGAAATAGAGGCTGATGAGTCAGGAAGAGAACTCTGGAAGCTGGCCAGGTGCCTCACCGCAGGACCAAGGAACCCAATGCCGCCAATCCAAGAAAACGCTGTGGATCCCAAGGAAAAAGCTTAGCTCTTTGCCACCCACCTAGAGCTTCTGGTTCTTCTAGCTTATATAGTGAATCTTTATCATTCTAGTTCTGCAGTTGCCACAGATGGCGGCGCTTGTTATATCTGTTCGATGAAAGACTGCGAGCTTTGTTTAAAAACCAGCGTTAGATATCTAAAAGGCATACTTACCTGGCGTAGGGGTTTACCGTGATCAATAAGGCGGTTCCCCCGGGGTGAGGCCCTTCCATTGCACCACGGTTGGGCTGACCCCTGCGATTATTCCTAATGCGAATAACTCGGGCGCGTAATTTTTGGTAGTCGGGACTGCGTACGCGCTGTCCCGGATAAAATAATTCAAAATTAATGGTATTCACTTGCAGATGAGCGGACAAAAATGTTTGATCTGGGTTAATCTCGAAGTACTCAAAGCAGAAAGTTTTGCCGACTTCTCGAATTTTTTCGAATTTTACTTGCGCCCCTCTAGGAAAATTAGTAGATTAAACGAACTTACCTAAGCGAAGTTCTATCTTAATTTTACGAAGCGCCTCCTCCTCTAGGAAAATTACAATGTAGATGTTTAAAGCAAGTTGCAACATTGAATTATTTAGTACCAGAGATAAAACCGCATGGTAGCGGTAGCTTACGGCTAATATCGCTGGAACGCTTTCGCCTATGCGCATCGGCGATATTTCTACTAATCTCTGCCAGTATCTTACCAATTCTTCCATCCCGTTGACGCCTCTAATCTTGTAACCGTTGTAACCGATCTAGTCTTTCAAGCCGCTCACGTTCCAAATCTTTGCGTCGCTCTTCCACTGCGGCATCTTTGGCCGCTTATTCCTCCTGCTTCTTTCGACGATAACCTCGAACTTCCTGAATGACCCAGAGATTAGTTGAGAGATCGCCGATGCAATGTTAAAAAAACGTACCGGACTCGAGTGACGAAAATAACGGTCGACGGTCGAACCATATGCACTTTTTTTGCGGCGGAGGAGAGGTAAGTAGTGGGGATCGCATTTTACATTACACTGTGGCTGTGATGGCTAATGCGCGCGTTTGGGCCAGCGCGCGTAGATTTTGTCAGAATTCAAATTTCCTTGGTTTATTATTAAAATTAAGGAACTTGCATCTTGATACTCGATGAAATAGCCATTTAGATAACAAGCCCCTATAAATGCCGCCGCCCAGAGGACAAGCGTTTAGACTTAATTTTCATTCATAAGCAGATTGTTTACAGATTGTTATTACACTCACTTTATAAATTGCATTAATTAAAAATAGTTTTAAAAGTTGATTTTTGTTTCAACTTATTTAATTTTAATGATTGTAATTCAAACAATTTGTAATTCACTTCAAAATATTCCTGGGGTTCAGTCAATTTTAATGTTTGTTATTTAAAATGTTAGAAATACGTTTCGGTTTCAGGTGCTGACTCATCACCTGAAAACCAATGTTCTTAATGTACTTTTTAATATGTGTGTGATTTGTATTTTAATATGTGAATTTTGGTGAAAGTTTTTTATTTACACTTGTTAATAACTGTAAATATATATTTTAGACAAACTGATGATGGTGGAGAAAGACAACGAAACGTATTTGTAACATTTTAAATAATAAACATTAAAATTGACTGAAACCCAGGAATTTTTAAATGAAAATTTAGATACCCGACTTGGTTCCTGAAATATCCTGAAAAGACAAGAAATCAAAACTTTTACGTAAACTGCTTAACTTAGAAAAAATCACATTTTGCGTAAACTGCTTAACTTAGAAAAAAAGTTAAAATTGCCCTTGGTAGAACTTTTTGCGTTGAATCCAATAAACTAGCATTCGTTTTCATAATCAACTTGATTTACGAGATAAAAAATAAACTTGTGTTTTTTTAAATGGTAATCATAGTTGTCTGTGAGACTTTTAAAATCCTTATTTTTTTCTGTGTTTAACGATATAACTGTTTGTATGTTTATTTCCTTTTATTGCCGAAAAACTTCAAAAGAACTTAAAAAATGTGTTGAAGGCTCTGGAAACAAGAACTATATTATCACACAAAGCACAAAACAAAAATGAAAGAACGTATCGTTTAAATTAAATGTTCAAATTGACTTCCGTTTAAGGCCAGGCACTTTTGGCATCTTCTAATCATTTCCAATAACATCTTTCTTATGGTTTGTGGGCGGATACTTCTAATTGCTGAACGTATTCTATTTACTAGTTCTTCAATATCATTGGGTTTTGTTTTATGAATCTTGTTTTTAAGGGTACCCCACATAAAATAGTCCAGAGGTGAGAGGTCGGGTGAAAGTGCTGGCCACCGAATGGGTCCTGCATTGGCAATCCAACCAGGAAAATGTTGTTGTAAATATTCACATACAACTCGTAAGTTGTGTGGAGGCTGCTAACGGCAAACTATCCAGCATCTCTTCAAGTTCATTTTGTAAAAAGTGTAAATATCTTTCGCCATTTAAATTAAGATTATAAAAGAATGGACCAATAACTTATCACTAAAAATTCCACACCAGACATTCACAGAAAAACACGTGATCTAGTCATTTTTAAGTAGATGAGGATTTTCATTTTATTGGCGGAGCCTCCTCCTCCTAGGAAAATTACAATGTAGTACACCATTTTGTACGAGATGGCCACATCTTCAAGCTGAAAAGACCCCTTATTGCCCCTCCATAGCTGGTCCCTTTGAATCGCCCTTCATCTACCGTTTTTTGTGCGCAAAGAGATTACCACGTTTGTGAAATCTTCCGAAACTATTTAAAACCGTTCGTACGAATTATTCGAAAAAGAAACATAACCGAAGTCTCCAGGGGCGGTCGCGTTCGAGAAGCCCTAGCAAGTGCGTGCAATGGCTCAGTCAGTTTTCCAAGAAATATTAAAGTGCTTAGCCGAGCGACGGCCCAAACTGAAGGGCAATGACTGAAAAGATGGCGGCGTTTGTCGCATCTTGCCCGTTGAGCCCAAATACCTGAATTACTGCCATCGACTAAAGATCATGGTATATTATAGGGAGCAAGACTCCATAACCTAAGCTCGAACACAAAGCGATTAATATTCCTTCCGAAGGTAACGCGATCATTAGTTTTGATACAATGACGACTCCAGGTGTGGACTATGGGGCTGTATGTCATAGTGACGACTCTAACCCTGTATTCACCTGAATTGGCGTGGGGGTGAATGCATTCGTTTTGCTCATACCCTGAGATCCATGGTTCGGATCCCTGGCCTAGGCATGAATTTTTTCTTGTTTCCTTTCTCGCCAGTCAACTTCGTGAAAGCAATACTCGCACGAGTATTTGGCCAAAGCGTGTGCACTTGGAGAGAAACATTTGAAATCATATTAATCTCATTCCAGAGAACATGAATGTTACTTACTAAGATCCGACGATTAAACTACGTACATGTGTATATCTATATATATTTTTTTTTTCAAAAGAGATAGACTTTCGAGGTCATTCCTTGAACAAGTGGTGTTTCTCTCGGGTTTTTAGGACGTCGTTCGGTAGAATTTTCTTCTTGACTTTCGCAAGCACGTGCGGCTTCAATCTTCAGAAGTGGTTTGCTTGAACGCTTACACTGTTCTGATAAACAATAAATAATATGAATATATTTTTGTGCCCGCCCCCAGTAAAGATCCTGTTCGCCCTGTTGGATACCAGCAACATCCCCCTGAGCTAGATCACAGAAACGAAGTGAGTCATATTCCTTGGAGCCTTAGAGTTGTAAGGCCATGCTTCAAGCCCTGTAACACGGTTTAAGTGGAATGCTGTAAGGCCCTGTTACTATTTTAAGGCCATGCTGTCTGGTAAGTCCTTACGAGTTCAAGCAAGTCTAATAAGTCTTACGAGTTTTAAGGCAAGGCTATAATTCCTTACGAGGTTCAGGCAATGGTGAAGTCCTTAACAAGTTTAAGTGCCATGCGGCAAGCCTCCCTTATGAGTTTAGGCATCTGTAAGTCCTTACGGTTGTAAGTCCATGCTTGTCTGTAAGTCCCGTACGAGTTTCAAGGCAGGCCATCAGTCCTTACGAGTTTAAGGCAAGGCTATACGTCCTTACGAGTTTAGGGACAATGTGAAAGTCCTTACAAGTTTAAGCCAGCTGCAAGCCCTTACTAGTTTAAGAGGGATGCTGTAAGTCCTTACGGTTT